>OU744244.1:10002500-15002500 GCA_916610215.1 Omphaloscelis lunosa | reverse complement strand
AATATTTGTTCTTCCATTAAGGCACCTTCAGCATACTTTAGTGCCATTTGTATTTTTGCCCCATCTCGTTTTGGATCTTGATAGATCCAATTTAAAAATCGGTCATTGTATAAATAAAATTATTGTTATCTTTGCGTCGTCATACTTCATTTCCACTACTTTAGTAACATCTCTTAAATTTTATATTTTTCCATTAACGTTTTTTACTTAAATTGCGTCTTCAGACAATAATTCGCATTTTATTTTTCCCGGTATATCTATTTAGACGGTGCAACAAAAAATCAGCGACAATCACGCGTCCTCCTCACATCGGTACCGTTAGTATCTTTTTGTCATCGCGATCAAAGCGAACCGTAACACAACTCGGAGCAGTTTGTAAATTATCCACGGGTCCAGTGTTATTGCGACCGAGACGCATCACCATAAAACTTGTCGTCACGCAGCACTTGCTCCTGAACTGCATCTCGACACGCTTGTCATGCTGCGAATTCAAGTCATTTTACAACGAGTTTGTCGCGACCTTAATCGATTTCTCAGTTCCATTATTTTCCTTATAGATTCCGTTTACTTAACGATACGGATATTACGGGTCGAGCTTTACCATCATTAACAATTGGAACCGTAAATAGGTCGTGACTGCGACGCGTTGGAAGGACATCGTGACCGAGCTATGGGGCTACTGACCTCTCATAGCAATTTGAGCGTGCACGTGGTCGGATCTAGATCGCGGTATATGGCACCTCTCTAGTGGCGCTTGCGGCACAAAACCACTTTCAAACAAATGGAATCATTTTCTTCTATAGGAAATCATTATTTCAAAGAAATGGACTAACGGAGCTAGTAGACGTATAATTTATCATTATTAAAGCTTTAGAGGAAACAGATTTTAAAGACGCTCGCGTACGTATTATATTGATGGAGCGCTCGGACAATTTTCCCAAGTTCATGAACGTAAGATGTTGTTTTGTTAGATCCTAAATATAATTTTGATGAGAACGTCCTCACTTCACATTTCTATGAAACATCACGAGATTGGCAATTTCAGACTAGTACAAATTAGTGCATCTGAATCTTTAAGTTTTTTTCTAACATCTAGGGGACTTTCAAGAGCCTCCTCGTCGGATTACCGCCATGGGATCTGGAGGCAAAAGTCCTCGCGCACATCATCGAAGAGGCGAAACGCCGGGCCTTAACTCCGCTGCCGCGAGGCACAGTGGACAGAGCTCTGGCGGGATCTCATGGCGTCATGGAGATTGCGATTGTCGCAATCCAGCGCTGGGCACGCCACAATTGCGGCGATAAGTCCCCTCTTTGAGGAGTCTCACTTTCCGCCTGACGCACGTCCTCACCGGACACCGCTGTTTCGAGAGGTTTCTGTTCAGAATAAGGCGGGAGCAAACGCCCGGGTGTCACCATTGTGTGAATCGCCCGGAGGACACGGTGGAGCATAAGGTGGAGGTTTGCCCGGCTTGGGCGGAGCATCGCCGTGTCATCGTGGAGGCGATCGGCGACGGTGATCTCTCGCGTCCAGCCCTAGTTCAGGCGATGGTACGGAGCGAGAGGAAATGGGAGGCCGTCACCTCCTTCTGTGAAGCAGTAATGCTCGCGAAGGAGGAGGCGGAACGCGTGAGGGTGAGGCAAATTTTGCGCCCTCACGCCCCTAACCGCCGCAGGAGGAGACGCCCCGGGCGTCGGGAATCGCAGGCTGATTTCCGGCCACCGTAGGCGTGGGCTTACGGACGGTGAGTAATGGGTAGCTCGCCGTCCGATAAGGACCAGGCCCGGTTCGACAGTGCGTTGTGTTCCACGCGCGCGTCAAAGAGATGTCAGCAGAATTAACGGGGTCCGCTAGGGCCGATGCTTGCCGGGGTTGCGAAGAAGTCCGAAAGGGAGATCGTGGCGTGGTTTTAGTCAGTAAGAGTCTGACACGCCCTCCCATTCCCAGAGCGGGGAAGTTATTTAATAATTTCCCACCCAAAAAAAAGGGGACTTTCAAGGTGCGTTCCCCTTTTCACAGTGTTCGTTGTCAGTATTAAACATGGCGAAGGGCTCACCGAATTTGATCTCAATGGTTCAAATATTGTTCTCGACTTTTCCTGAACCTCGTAACAGTAATGTTAATGACCCTGCACTTCCTGGTAGCTAAACCGTCGAAGCACACCTAGCGGCTTGTTAACGCTAGCCCAACTGCCTATATATGTTAGTATTCGAACTACAGGAACACGACACACCAGATAAGAACATACGTAGTCACGATTAAGGAATATTTATCTCACGAGAAACGCCTTGGGAGATGCAAATCTTGTTCTGAACTCTGAATACGGTATAATATGAAAGATTGTTACATACCTGCAGTACTGATAAGCAAGGAAATAGTTGAGTTCCGGGCTGTATGGGTTCATCCTTGAGATAAAGTATTGCACGCCATCTAGCTGTATAGTTGTTATCCTTTGCGCTGAAACAACAGGAAAATAAACGTCATTATAAAGTTAAAAAGCAATAACAGTTAACAGCTGTTAAAATTTACTTAAGATCAGGACATACTTTTTTTATTACTTAAGACAAGAATAAACCTAGACTCTCCTTTAAAGAACATGCATTACTTTTAAAGACAGCAAGAAGACACTTCTCCCCGTCGAAACCCTTTCTCAGTTCAAATCGTTGACACTAATATTCCAGTTCTCAGAGAGATAAGTGACAATGGATCTGACACAACAAGAATATAGCCGGGATAATGGCGCGCTCCTCATTCAGTTCATTCATTGCTTTAATGCGACGGTTATGAGACGCCCGCGCAGCTCGCCTGCATTACCGCGTGATTTACATCGCACGTCACATGCCCTGACATTGACACTGTACTCATCCAGATTATCATTTAAAGAGTATTTCTTAAGATACTCTCGTAAAAGTGATGCTGATATTTTATTTCTTACCGAGTGAAAAAATACTTTCCTCTATTAGCGTGGACGTGGTCGTGTCTGGACTTTTTGTAATGTATTCCCACACCTCTTTTCACCAGTACTTAATATGTTCACCGCAAAGTCAGAACTTCATTGTCATAAAGTTTGCAGTTTTGCACGTCATTTTCGTACTATCATTGCAGTATAATGCAGGAACGTGTATCACATACGAGACAAACTGTTTTGCGGTCAGACCCCCGCTGCGCTGTAACGCCATAATTAATTCAATGTCCACTTCTTGCGGTTGACCGCAAAATTTTATTACTTCCCAATTTGGTTTGGTATTGAAAACGATGTATCTGACTTTCTTGTTATGTCTTAATTAGTTCAGTTACTGAATAAATGATTTACAAACTTGAGAAGGAATAATATAATTATCTGTAGCCGGAATAATGTAATTACAAACGATGATTTGCATTAAGCAGTTTGTACAATTTAATTGCAAGAAATCAAGCAGCTTCAAAGCTAAAACTGAATATTAACTCCGAGTGATCTGGCTAAGTACACGCTCAAAGCGTAGATACCGGTCAATACTCCATGATAATAGATTAGAACTGCAGTGTCATCAACTTTAAGAAGCATCGACGCGAATCTCACGCTCGGCCGAGCACGAAATACTCCGGACTGCACCTCTACAACCACGACCATATTAAACAAGACCACGACTCCCTGCCTACAAACAAAAACAAGATTTTGTTTTCTTAAGAAAGTAACGACATAGCATTCAATGGTCCTGTATATAGCATGTCGTGCCTTACCCTGCGAAATGCAATTTTGAACTCATCCCGAACAATCCACGAAGAAAACAAAGATTAACATGCCGTCTTGGACCACGCATGCTTTATTCAACCATAAAGGAGGTGATTAATAATACGTAATTAAATGTATCCTGCTTCGCGTTCAACGGTAGGAGAACACACTAAGAAGCTTCACAGCGCTGCTCTGATTTACATACTAGTTGTAATGGTAGCCCATTAATTGGTCTTAGATTGATAGACGCCTTGTCACTCGTTCTCACGAAGACTTGCATAGGTAGATACGAGCGGATTTATTTCCGACGCGACGGTTCAAAATACAATATAAGACGCATCTTGATTTTAATGGCTGCATTATTTTGCAAGATCAATTTCAAAAACACCGAACTGACAATAAATAGGCATCTATAAAAGGACATTAGAATTCCGACATAAATTGCCTGTAAACGCTAAAATAATCCAACACTTAAATCTGAAAGTACACGGAAACGTATGCGGACACATGACCGTAAATATCCTTATTGCTTTCCAACAGTTTATTGAGAAACTCAATGGTATATTGTGTACGTTGTTAAGAAACCTGAGTTCTACAACTCAGCTTTACTCGGTTATTAGAAGTCCTGAGTCTGCTATTGGAATCCATGCATAATGTAACCTCATGCATAAACGATGTCGCGCATTACTTGCTTACTTCGCTTTTACTTCTTGTTTGAGCTTTTCCTTGATGAATGCCGCATTCTGCAGTCACTGGTATAGCTGCAGCAATTTATCTTTGTTCGCTACTTTGTTGCTATTCTTTACACGCTGTGTTTTATCTTGCAATTTCTGCGATAAAAGTAATCTTTATGGCAAAACTATCTTTCAGTACGACAAATATATCGAGAAAATGTACGACTGCGAATAGCTTTGTATCTAAATTGGAATTTAGTTTCCAGGTAATACTGAAAATTAAATGTATGTTCTTAGATTATTTATAAGATTTATAGAATAATAGAATAAACTCAAGACTTTGAAATCTCGACATTTCCTGGAAGCATTAATGAACCTATTCAATCCTCATAATTGTGGACGTATATAATGATTACAAAGCGATATATGGGCATAAAAGGCGATAGTTAGGGACGTTTAGAAAGTGCTGGCTGACAGTGAGACGAGTGTACACGAGCAACAATGAGCGTCGGAGAGGCGGGTCACGTCGCGTGAGTCATGCGCGCGCGCCGCATACTGATGAAGAGCATCGGCACTCCCGTCCCGTCCACGTACCGTCGTCGGAATCACCAAGACGAGGATGGCTCTTTTCCATATAGTATGTACAACGCTAGTTTTGTAGGTGCGACACTGCAACCTGACCAGGGCTGTCGATTGGCCACTTCCTGATAATCATGATGCGACTACGCTTTCTACATTAACAATTATTTACAACTCCGAAAAAACCTGCGTTTTTCCATGTTACTTTTTACCCGGACTTTACACCCTTAGTCAAATATTGTGACACCCCTATTGTAGGGGTGAGTGCACTCGCTTGCCGTGGTCGGCGCCGCGTGGATTTCCGGCGAGCTCATCTACCGGACGCTAACGGACCTCTGTCCAAAATGTCGTCGCAAATGTCACTCCCGCGATGTGCGCGCAATTGCAAACCAACATTGCGATTTGTACTTGCCGACTTTTATTGATCGCAAATCGCGATAGCTCAATTTAGGTAAAGAATTTAAACATGCGCTCTCTGAAGATACCGTACGACAAGCACTTAAGGTCATACAAAAGACTGCAGCAGCAAAAAATGTTCCAAAACTAAAGGTTATCAGAATAATCTACATGTCAGTCGGTTCTGTGAATATAAAACAGACAATTTAAGGACAGTGGATGGGTGACAAAGATAAATGTTTCATGAAAATAAAACTTGATATTTTTTTACTTAAAAAAGAGAATTTAGGACTGCTTCAAAAAGAGCATACCTAAAAGGAATTTAATGAAGAATTATCACATTGACTGAATCAGCAAATCAAAGAGAAATGTAATCTAGTTTACATTCAAAATAACGATCTTATCACAAAAAAAAAAACAGTATTACATATTCACTTTTATAACGATTACGTATTTTTCCTAATCAATTCAGTGTACGTCTCAATATCGCGGATATCGTTAGTCAATCACCTATCAACAGTCGGAAGCTAGCAGATGTAACCGACGCGTGCGCAATCGCATACAAAACGCGATCCAAACCACATTACAAGTATCTCTCCACGATCCTTGTGTCATGTCATTAAAATTCGTTTACGGGCTATCTTGTAGAGGAATCTCACGTCTCATGTAATAATAACAACTTCCTTCCATTCATTGATACTGATGTAACATGAGTATAAAAAATAAGAACCCTTGTATCTTTTATTGTTTCAGTCATTAGAGAATCAGTAATGTGATTCGACCAATAAATTGTAACGATATTGCAGCTGTCGATCTTATTTGAAATGCAAGTGAAAATGCCATTGCCATATCTTACCTTGATTGATCTTTCTATATCCCAGACTATAATAACAATTATTATGAAATGCATTTCATTAATAACCTACCCATACAAAAGAAAGACAACAATCCTTTACAGAAATAATTAATAGCTTTTCTAAGAAATATGCATTTGCAGTTCATTAATAAAGCTTTATACGCCTGAACAACTCTCAGCAAGAGAATGTGTTTTTATGGAGAATTGATCATTTTTGCGCACTTCACTGACACTGTAATTACCATTAGTTATGCATTCATGGAATTCTGCAAAAGGTCGTGTAATTAACATTAGAATACTATTACTGCTTATTACATCTAAAGAATAGTACATTTCTAACCGGAAGACTAATTTGTATAAATTAATATCACAAGTATTAAATGTAAATTGAACTCCGACAATTGCTAATAAAACTGACAATTGAGGTTGTCAGTAACACTGCACTTGAAAGTCAGTTATGATAAACAGCAAACTCCAGGAATGGAGCCCCGCAGAAAATTACAGAATTTTCCTTTAAAGCACAGTTTTCACGCCATATCTAATATCACCCGAGACAGCACCTAAACCAGTTAAAACCGGTTAAATGACGCAAATTATGCATTATCAGCTTCTAAAAATAACGCAAAGTCCCCTACGCATAGGACGTTGGCTCTTTAAGGCAGAAAAGTTCATCATTATTCTAACGGACACATCCTCACGGGATATGAGCACCTCTTAGTTTTTATGGCAACATTATTTATTGAGTTAATGAATTAATTGGACAAAACAAGCTAGATACATGCAAGGATAAATAAATGCTGCAAAGCTTGCATCTCGAGTCCTGCTTGAAATTGCATCCTCGTATATTTTGCAATTTTCTTTAATTGGTAACTGTATGGGTACCAATCTAACGCAAAAAAGCTTAATAAAAAACATTTCTAAAATTATAAAGGCTTGTGCAGACAGCGATATCGCGGGCGCTACAAGGGTCGCGCTGCCTGTAGAATTAACCTATTAACGAGCCTTAATAGGTTCATTTCAATATTTAAATTCAGGAGTTCTTTAAAGACTATACCTACAATCAATTCAACTATCTTTGAAAAGTCCAAAACTACTCTAGCAATTTCGCAAATTCGGTCAATCCTGAGAACTATTATATATAAGTGAACGATATAAGTTTCGCCATCAAATAAGATCAAAAATGGTTAAACTGGTTAAATCTAACTGGTATTTCTGAAACCTAAACTAAAATTATGTGCCTCCAGGATTTTTTTTTAATAGGATCATAAAATATCACATTTCGAATAAAAGTGAATTTGGGGAGAATTATAAAGACATTTGAATAGTTTAATAGCCTTCATCCCCAAACGAATCAGGTATACGGCTCTACATTCCAAGTAACGTAAAATATCATGTTACTGTTTTTTACGACATCGTAAAGATACGTATTAAACTAAACATGCAACGAGATTATTATACTATCAAATCGTTTACGAGTTTCATTCAAAAGTAGCAGATACACTGAACATTTGACTAAAAACCTGCAACTTGAAGCCAGATCTTCTACGTTGACTAAAAGCTGTGTAATCGTGTAACCGCAAACCGTTGGCGCCGGCGGCGGCGGTGCAGCAGCACCGCGCGGCGCGATGCGTGCGTGTGCGCAATGCAATGCATTACATAACGCGAACCAGTTGGCGGATCGAGCGCAACCACCCGGCCCTCGCGGCGCACGCTCCATCTACTCCATGCATTACACGACGTGTATTTCACGGCCGTGCCAAGTTCAATGTTAAATATTATACCTTTATCGGATATTGTAAAGTCCCCTTCCTCGATTAGATAAACTCTGTGAGAACATTTACATCGTGATAAAATACATCTGCGCATAAATCAGCCAACACTTAGCATGTCGTTGAACTCTAAGCGGAAAATTGGTTTACGTCAATCCTCATTACGATTTCATGAGTAATGATTGATGATGCGAACACCTGAAGCCACAAAGTAGTTATCAAATTACCGATTCTAAATTAATGTTTAGTAAAAAGTCCAATTTTGGCGTCTATCAATTTTTTTGATTAGTATTGTGCGTGGGAACATCGATCGGATTGTTCGTGGTCGGATAACGATCGGAAGGCAAAAAAGGGACCGAGATAATGGCGAACGAACGATGCGCAAGAGACGAGCCCAAGGACGGCGCGCGCGACTCCTCTCTCGCGCCCGCTACGGAATGCACCTACCAGACTATTTTTAGTAATCAAACCCGATGCCGACCCGGTCCTGGTCCCGGCGGCCGGCCAACGAGACAAACAAATGTCCGCGAACACTAGTGATTCCACTGAAATTATATTGCTAACGAGCCCTCCACTGCGCCGCAATTACAAAAACATAGAACAAAACAAAAACCATCAATGTAGCAAGAAATTGTATTAGCACCGACAGCCTGTTTTTTACTGGAACGTTTGGTGACTAAACCTCTAAATTACTTTTTCTCTGAGGAACCAAAGCTCACGTCCGATAAGTAATTTGATACAATCGTACCACCTGGTGCTGCGGTCACATTACTTTTGAATTATAGTGACAAAAAAATGTTAAAGGTAGAGGATCACAATAAAGTATCACTTAGAGAACTTTCGGCACCCGACTGTTGAAGATAAAACTTATTTAATGTTCCAAAAGTATGATCCCATTTCAGCCACGGACAGGATGCAATTGTGTTTAAATCTTACTTAACGTGTATCACTTCTAAAATATTATGTAAATACGTAATCGCAAAGCTTTGAATCATGATCCAAATTCCAGAAATGTGAATCATTATAATAATATAACCGCGTGTTTATAAATTTATAAAGACGATGGTTTACTCAAACATATACCAAATGAGTTTATTATGCAATAGATTCTCTATAAATAGTTAGTTCATTAGAATATAATTTAATTAGGATCAGCTAAGGTTACCGACAGATTTCAGACCCTTAGGCCAAACCTGGGATCATAAGCCAAAATATTTTTTTACTATAAGAAATTTTAAACATAACTGGCGAAATGTGGGTGTGCCTGCTACAGAGACACCTCTGCCCAACCCTTCGGGGAAACAAGGCGTGATGTTATGTATAAGAAATTTTAACAAACGCAAAACGCTGTTCCATCCACAGATAGCGATAAATATTAGAAAGATTAGTTATGGTGGTCAATAAAAAATGTTCGATAATACGCATATTTGGTAACAGTGATTGAATTCGATACGGACAATAACGCGAGTCATCGATACAGATTTTAGAAAATGTATGAGTCGGAAGGGGCAGCCGACTATCTGTGTATAATCTGGACTCATTTACGGTACCGGTGCGGGCGCTACAAGTAAGGGGAGAGGCGGACTCCGACGCACCATAATATTATTCCATGGAACTGCAGCTAGATGTCCTGGCCACGCGGCGGCTAGGCGAGGGCCGATGAACCCCGCACCTGTCGCCGCTCCCTCCGCATCCCCGCACTATTTTTTCCCAACACCGACTTCCGTCGAAGAGTTTTTGCCGACCTGTCGATAACCTGTCCGATAGCTGCGGACACGCCTCATTAGCGGAATCACTCCCTACTATGTTGATTGGTTTAAATCGTCAACTTTTCTCACAGACTCCGCAATCGCAGAGACATCCTTGATGCTGTAATTCGCTGCATTCCTATAAATGCTTACCTACGTTGACAAGTGTCACTGACTTGAGATAAAAACGCTTTCCGAGAATCGCTACGGTTGTGCACTTTTACGCGAAACTTACGATTACATGTCATTTGAAAAAGTTATATGAAGGTGTCCCGCTTAAAAGTTATTTTATGTTTACTTCTTGGAAGAGTTGTCATAAGAAAATTTCTTGAAAAGAGAAAAAGCGATCATATATCTCTAAAATTTATCTATGCTTACATATAACAACATACAATTAAATTAGGTTCCCATAGCGTGCCTTTTCTAATACATTGGATCCGTACATTTGTGACAGGAGCATGGTACCCGCGAGCGCAGTGTCGCATTGTTCAGGAGGCGTGCGTGTGTGCGTACTGTGCGTTCGGTCGAGTCGCAGGCGCACTTGAGTCAACACGCGAAACGCGCCGATCTGCTCCCGGCTTTATGGCTCACCTCTGTGCCGTAACCTTTGTTGATATTAGCCACCGGTTACGACGGATTATACGAATTTTATTGCGTGTAACAAGCTGTAGAACACGAGCAATTTGTTTTTAGCATTTTTGGTTCTCATGAGCTTTAATTTCTTTGATGTATTGCTCTACTTTTCTCTCTTTCACTCCGTTTGTGTTTACTTGAATTCATTTTCATGACGCTTAATGATAAATGTCAAAGATTTTACATTTACGGTAGAAATGTGTTTACTATTTGATGCTGGCGATTTAATAAAATGTAAGTAGTGAAGGAGTAAAATGTAGAAGTTATTTAGAAGGGGTAATGGTGGGACTAGCTATTGTACTCTAATGAAACTCGAACAATGAAGGTCGAAGACCCGTAGGTCACAGCAACCACCTTGCTGCCACCACGGCGTGCTATTGTTGCTCTTACATAAGTTATTACTGCTTCGAGTAATTTTATAGCTACATTTAATTTCTTCGATTTCCGCAAGGCGACTGTTGGAATGTATTGTAATTAGTTTTAAAGTATTTATTATTTTATAAATTTTAAGAAAAGTTAGTATATGAATTAGAAGATATGGATTTTTTTTTGTGATGTACTATGATTTAGTAACGTCCAACTTCTATAGATAAATTCATTTTAAAGCAAGTCTTGTATAAACATTGGATTACAAGGAAACAAAATGCTATGAATTCAGGCCGAATATTAAGAATATTATTTATTTAGAACAGGCTGAGATTAGAATAGACATAAACACATGTCGTGTCGCAATACTGACGCGCGCGCGACACACTGCGCGTTTACAAATAACAACACAATTGAAACGTAAATTAACAACAATTTTTGAGGTGACGCAATGATGTCTTAAGAGCTGATTATTTAGTTTCACACAACAGTTTTAGTCATTTCATTCCTCAGTAACATATTTTATTTGCAGTTTCCATGAAAAGCTGAAATTGTGATTCAAGTTTTTCTAACTCGTTCAGTTCAGTTTCAGTTTTTCATGAGAAATGATTATGAATGAGTTTTCATCATACACAATCATACTTTAAAATTAAATTACCTAAGCAATATATTATTGCTTGCACCAAATTTAAATACAACTGTATCACATACCTGCCGCGGGACCGAGGGTGGCTGCGAACAGCAAGAAGCAGGAGGCCAAAACGAGCTGCATGTTGATAGAGTCGAGTGATATCAGCGGGGAAGCGATCTGAGCACACTCAGGAGTGCACACGCGCTACACGGGACACTCGGGGCACACTGAACGCGCGCTGGCCGGGACCCCCCCTTATAACACAGACGCGTCCCGCGCGCACCACCGCATGGGACCGCTATTGCGGCCACAGACTCTAGCCTCGCGTCCAATACCTCGCCGCCCACAAGACACTCCATCAGAGACATAGTAACCCAGCAATGTAACATACCCGTGCATCAGATCCTCGCGGGCGGTGGTGCGGTGTCGTCAGCCGCGGACGTCCGGCGGCGGGCGGACGCTAGCTCGGCGGCGCCCGCGCTCCTCGACACGGGAGTTATCTCGGCAAATCGTACCGCACAATAGTTCGCGCTCAATTTGTTCTTGTTGCGGTCGACGCAAATTCTTCGCTTGTCCAAAGGGTTGTCGACGTTGTCGTAGTTTTTCTCCGCTCACGATCTGATGCGGCGCGCTTCAAGGGTGTTTTTGTGTGCCTTTGTTGTATCTGCCATTGAGGATCCGCCTCGCAACCTGCCCACAATTTTTCGGATCGTACTTACTAATGTATTCTTACGATCCAAAAGCGTCAACAAAAATAAGGAAGACTCCCGTCCCAATTCCCAACCCACCTAAATAGCCAGTAATATAGTTGAAGACCTCGCCCTAAGTTGGCTCGTTAAGTCCTTAAGTTATTGCGTTTTCATTTAGCTTTTAAGATATGGTGTGATTATCTCCATAAGATATCCTTTTTCCAATTACTATTTTCTTCTCGTGATATTAAAAGTACTAAACAACAAATGCTTTTTCTCTTTATACTAATTGAATGAGAGCGGCTTCAACGCGAAGGAATTACCATAAACGCAGACTAGTGCACGGTTAGATATTAATTCAGTGTATATTTGACCTTACGGTGGACACAAACAAGCGCGCACCGAGTTCAATATTAGATCTTTGCTGAAATAAAAGCAAATGAGGGAGACGCAGGGCACTTGAAAGCCGCCGCCGCAGCTTCACCACTTTAAACATGTTGCTTTGAAAGCCACGTTAATTGGTGGGACGCTATTTGCTTTGCACGCCATGCGGCCCTCCCAGCTTTGACATAGCCATACCATACAGATGCTATTCCTATGTATGCCTATTACAGGACACCTTAAACATTCCCTCCATTTACCAGTTTAATAAAAAATCTAGGCTAAAAAAATAAACGTGAATATTTAAATGTTCATCTTAATACAAGACACTGCACTTAAATGATCCTGCAAAAGTTGAAGTGCCCTAGAGCCTGCAGCTTGCAGAAACACTTTTGAAATTTCTTTTTTATCGCATTCAAGCGATTCCTATCAGTATTGTTTTACATCCGATAAATTGCATTCGAGGGCGATACCAGTCGATAAAATAAAATTCACGGTTTTATTTTTATAAAAAAAAAATATGAAGGTATTACTTTAATAGCTGCAAAATGAAAAAAAGGTTAAAGATTCGAGCGATACAATGTTTTTTGATCCGAAGATGTTACTCCGCTTCGGGGAGTATTTAATTGAACGGGAGCATGACTCCGTTATTTTGAATAATGGTAGATAATAGACCGCACATGCCGCTCAAACAAAACTATTTATGCACCATTCACAATGCGCGAGCGCCGTGCGCTGTGCTAGCCGACGACACGACATTAATTGATATCATTGCCATCTAAATCGTGGACCAAGGTGACTTCTTCCAAAATTACTTAAATCCAAAAACAACCTTCTGAAAAAAAAAAATCTACCTATAAAAATGTTAAAACGTCTGAAAAATTTCAAGCTTTATCACTTCGACTCTACATAATATTTCATTTGAACGGCGCGTCGGCGGCGGCGGCGGGCGTTACGTCGCCTTGCGTTTCCTCTAGCACGTGTTTTTCAGGTCGTACTGAAATATTGCAAAATAAAACTATCAAAAATAACAATAAATTATGGCAAATATTCTTGTATAAGTATGTAGGTTACTAAAACTAAATAAAACGTTTTCAGCTACCGTGAGTCAGTAGATGATCGGGAAAATCGTAAAATAAATTTACCTTACCTTACCTTTTTTTTTTTTTTATTCATCAAATAACTTCTCCCGCTCTGGGCGGAGTGGGAGGGCGTGTCAGACTCTTACTGACTAAAACCCACCCGTGTTCCTTCGGCTGCCCTGTTGCCGGGGGCCACGATCTCCCTTTCGGTTTTCTTCGCAACCCCGGCAGGCATCGGCCCTAGTGGACCCCTTCGAATCTGCTGACATCTCTTTGAGGCGCGCGTGGAACACAACGCGCCGTCGACCCGGGCCTGGTCCTTATCGGACGGTGAGCCACCCATTGCTCACCGTCCGCAAGCCCGCGCCTAAGGTGGCCGGAAATCGCCTCGCGATTCCCGACGCCCTGGGCGTCTCCTCCTGCGGTGGTTAGGGGCATGAGGGCGCGAAATTTACCTCTCCCTCACGCGTTCCGCCTCCTCCTTCGCGAGCATTACCGCTTCGCAGAAGGAGGTGACGGCCTCCCATTTCCTCTCGCTCCGTACCATGGCCTGAACCAGGGCCGGACGCGAGAGATCACCGCCGCCGATCGCCTCCACGAGGACACGGCGATGCTCCGCCCAAGCTGGGCAGACCTCCACCGTATGCTCCACCGTGTCCTCCGGGCGATCCACACAAATAGGCATATACCTCGCACCATTTTGCACTAAGATAGTTTAACTGTACTTCGAAATGATGATCAATGTTCGAAACCCGTAGATGTGTCGCCGCTCCTCAATCATAGCGTCCGTCAAAGTTGTGATTATTCTAATGTTTTCGAGTTGCGTGCAATGTCTGCGCCTGCGGTGGTCGCCGCCGACTACTCTGATTACCACGATTACGATAAAAATGCACCCGCTATCGTTTAAATACCGTTTTAAAAATAACCGCGTAATAGTCAACCGCAATAGCAATAAACACTAAAAATAAAATATTACGTGGACGGTCCCCTTAGCTTGACGTCCCTGAATAACATTGGGAATATTGCTCGATCATTATGCTGGGTGCACGTCGCTAGTGGTCCGGCATTTACATAGAGCCTACTATTAAATTATCCATTACGATCTGAATCTTCTCTTATAAACTTTAGTGTTCTTGATGAGTCATGCACGAATGTGCCTAGACTACATACCTGAACAACTTAATATTTTATTTGGAGTATTCCAGCTCAGCTTTGTGGGCTCACCATCAAATACAGCACACCCGCACACAGCTTGCTCCGTGTAGACATTGCATCCAGCCCACGTCGTGCAGTTTTATATGTAGCTATAAACTTTGTCGTGTTCGGCTAGAACATAACGCACGATATTATTTGAAAATGTTTTACGTCACGTAAATGCCCTTTTAGGAACCATGTCTTGGATAAGCATAAATACGGCTCGGTAGCATGGTTATCTATAACTATCTTACTAGGAATATAACTATGATACGAGCACAACCTAGTAATATAACTATTAGGGCTCTCCGACCAAATAGGTTAGGTTAGGTTAGAACTGTGACCAACTACGCGCGAGCCGAGCGAGCATAGTGAGCGGTGCCGCGGCAGCGGCCGCCGAGCGCTACGTCGAAATTAGTCGCAGTAACAAAATTAGGGCACTCTTACAGTTATGAACCGCTTTCATTTAACTATATTATGGTATATAACTATATTCCTAGAGACATTACTATATCACGGCTATAAATCATCTTACTGCGACATATAGTAGTCCGAACTGTAAGTGTATGAACAAATCTTGTAGAAAATAAAGTTATGGTTGCAATTTTCTAAAGATTATCTAGGATGCAGAAAGTGGAAATTATATATAGCTAGATGCTCGCCCCAGCTTCGCACGGGTAGCACTAAGTACTCATCTACGGCGCACCTACCTATCTACGGTACACCTATCTACATATCTACCTACCCTACCTACCTACCCTACCTACCCTACCTACCCTACCTACCCTACCTACCCTACCTACCCTACCTACCCTACCTACCCTACCTACCCTACCTACCCTACCTACCCTACCTACCCTACCTACCCTACCTACCCTACCTACCCTACCTACCCTACCTACCCTACCTACCCTACCTACCCTACCTACCCTACCTACCCTACCTACCCTACCTACCCTACCTACCCTACCTATCTACCCTACCTTCCTACCCTACCTACCCTACCTACCTACCTACTCTAACTACCTACCCTACCTATCTCCCTACCTACAACTACCTACCTACACCTACCTAAAGCCTTGTCCTGAGAATAACGAACACAACAAAAAAAGATGCCGTCCGTGACCAAGGGAAATAGGGATTCTTTTGGGACAAATATAGACAAAACTAGCTACGCCCCGCGGTTTTCAGACTTACACGGTTCACCCGCATAAGTCTCGATCCCGTGGGAATGTCGGGATAAAAAGAATCCTATGTCCTAGTCCAGGTCATGGTCTACCTATGTGCCTAATTTCATCCAAATCTGTGCATCTGTTTTAGCGTGAAAGCGTAACAAACAAACAAACTGACTTTCGCTTCTTTCTTTAATAATATTAGTTTTATGATACAAAATACAGACCACTTGATATAAGGCCAAGTCTAAAAGAAATAAATAGTGGTCCTAGCCTTATAGAATATTCTTGAAAGCCCTTCTTTTTAACGGGCACAATTAAGCCTTTATTCTCGGTGACTGCGGACCGTAGACCTATTATGTATTTTAATCCATACGCAAGTATTTTTTCTGACCCCTAAGGGGATCTAAAAATAAATGCATCGCGTGGCTAGCTCGGTACAAAAGACCAAAAAGAGTAACTCTTGGGATCGCACCTACAAAGCTGTACGAGTGAATCCGTAACTAAATTGCATGATTGGCGCGGTTCACTACTTATTTGCACAATTTCCATTACTTAATCAAATTATTACTTGCTTGCCGATCGTTCCGCGAGCTGCCCGCGGTTTTTCTTATTTCCCGTGGGATTCTCGGGTTTTCTAACGATTTAGATCGTACTTATCCATAGGAAATGAGCTTTTGAATAGTGCGATCCTATATTTTTTCAATTACCCTGTTAAACTGTGAAACGCAAGTATTGTTCTTTTTGCATTTCAATGTAGTTATCGTATTAAAATTGAATAAGTTGTAGCTATGCATTATGCGTAGGTAGCTAGTTATGTAATATCTATTGTATACTAGCTGCGCCTCGCAGTTTCACCCGCATAAGTCTCGATCCCGTAAAAATATCCGGATAAAAAGTGTCCTATGTCCTTCTCCGGGTTAAGGTCTATCCATATCCCAAATTTCATCTAAATCCGTTCAGCCGTTTTAGTGTGATGTCGTGACCAAGGGAAATAGGGATTCATTTTTATATATATAGATTATTATGCGTAATGGTTCAGTAAGGGAAAATTAGTATTAACTTCCATGATCTATGTCAACTGACCATTTCCCACGATTCTAAAATTGTTTAACTGTTACAGTTATACATAAGCTTAAAACATTTGAGACAGACCTTAATGACATTTCGGTCATTATAAAATCATTTTACATGTTAGCATGATGTGCAAAAAATTATCCCATTCGGTACCTACCTACCAATGATGCATAATTTCATAAATAACTGAATGATGAAATGAAAATAAATAGAGAATGTAGGTTTTTCAAAATCTCGTAAAGTATCGTGTTCTAAAATCACACTTGTTCAGTGCCTGCGTAGTACTAGTCTCCTTTTCAAAAGTAACTTAATTCCTTCTCCAACATCTTTATGATGAATATAAATATAGATCAGCGCAATAGATCTTACTTATGCTGCGCATGCTTGAAGGGCTCCTAGCTTTATATATCACACAATACAAGTTTTTTCCGAAGTTAGCAGCGCTGTTGATTATAATAAAATGGCCTATTATACGCCCGTCTACGGATATCCTAGGCACAATAATGTATTTATTCTATAAGTCATTATCGCCCGTCGATATAACACTAGATAAATCTAAAGAAAAGTTGAATGAACTAAATCTCATTTAACCTTTTTTGTTTCCAGCAGATGTTTATTGCTCCCTCTAATTTGGAATAGCGTAAAATTTATAGAACGAATCGGCATAATGTTTTCAGAACGATTTAAAGCGTGTTTTTATTATTGCAATTTTCAACTCTGTGATCCTATAAACATTGCCTAGTAGAACTAAACGTTGTAATTACATACATATTTATTGACCGCACCGAATTTCAAGGAAACAATTTAGAAGAATCAATACTCCCTCAAGAAATTGAAGTGCAGGTTTCTCCAAGTTCGGGAAGGAAAGAAAATTAAAGCTCAAATTAAGTTCAGGAGCTTTCAGATAACATCGAAATACGGTCGTCTTTGATATTAAAATTAATATATCGGTGGAATTTGATTGATTGGGCTTGTTAGTATTCGGAATCTTAATCACTCATGACATCGCGCCAAAGGGTACCGGTCCGAGACGCAATTAGAGTTTTTTGGTCCCAGAATGCGTCGCTATTAAGACGGCGGGCGTAAGCATTTGCATGGCTGGCTCAGCTCGGCGCCCGCGCACCGTGTCTTGTCCGGCGTGCCTTATGATGACACTTTATATATATAACTGTGAAGTATGCAACTCTTAGGAATTACTTTAATTAAGGGTCGTACGTAATGTTTTGTAATGCACTTTTTTATGAGGTCTGCATATTTCTGACTTAACTCTGACTTAATGGCAAACAAAAGTTGCAACATTGTTTCAGGAGTATGATCAACAAAAAACATGTTGCTGACTGAAATAATGTTAAGGCTCTTTCAAACAGGCGCGACACGCGACGCGACGCAAAGACACCGCTCGTCGCGTGACGAGCGGTGTCTTTGCGTCGCGTCGCGTGTCGCGCCTGTTTGAAAGATCCTTTATGCAACTTTGGTTCCTACGAATAAGGAGCTTCTCAACTCTACCTACCAATGTTGTATTGTATGTCCTATTTTTTTTCCTTTTGAAAGATTCAGAATCTAGTGAGACTGCTTTAGAATACAATAAAATAGTGATTTCTTTCTTAGAACACCAGTCTACCAGTGCCCAGTGCAGAAATATTAAAATTTGCAAAACACGTGATAACAATTCTTCGTTTCTTTATCTTCGCATGCCATCCCCAGCTGCCAGTTATCGTATTTCATTTTGTTCGTGGTTTAATGCAGACACGGATTAGAAGAGGCCATCGCTTCTCTTTATGTGACTTATGTTATTATTAACTTTAGATTTAGAGATATTTAAATTCAGTAGATGCATGCGAAGTCTCGTTAGAATCTGTCACCATACTATAAAGTTACGAGTCATAATTCATTAAGTACCTACATGCAAACTCGTTGCATGCAATCCATACGCATTTTATGTAAATAACGTCGCCTTAATTTCTCGCGTGGAGTAAGCTAACTTCGCCAACATCATAAGTTTGTAAAATACTAATACAGTTATAAATTTTAATATAATGTGCGTCATGTATTTTCTATTATGCAACTAATAGATTTGATAGCTTGCGATAGGCGTAATGCTACATTGATTCGCGTCGCACCGTCGCGCGTCGTCCTGACGTCAGTCGTTATGTGTTTAAGCAATTACTCCCTTGAGATTGAAGGTACAACATCAGTCTTGGGTCGGCGTAAGATCGCTTCCCGTTATAATTGACGTACACACGAGGGCTTGCCGAGGTGTCAGAAGACTGGAGAGACCGCGCAGGCACGCCTCACACCTCCACTATAATTTACCCCGGCCGTGTACACGACAACCCCTAATCACGAATGTGTTTAGTAAAATCATCATTTTCAACACATTCAAAGTTCGTATCGATAACACGAAGATCCTTACTGGAATTTTAATTGGGAATCTCTAAAATGACGGTAAACATTAAAATAATAACCACATTACCTATGTTATTTTTCGCAATTATTATTCATATGTCATAAGGGTATCTTATTAATATTAAGTTGTGTCTTGTTTTAATTAATTAAGCCTTAATGTCGTTGGCGTTGCCTGCAGCGAAGGACAACTTAATCGTTTGCGAAAAATATGAAAAGAGGTTTATTGCTCTCAGTGAAGAGTTTGTTCAAGGTGGAATAGGGCCTGCACTCTAGACATTATCGTATTGTAAATAAAAGTTATTTAGTGAGACCAAAAATATACATGGAATATTTTTTTGAGCAAAATTAAACGAGGTATTCAATTTTATAAAAACGAGCATAGAGTAGACGACATAGCCAGTTTTGATGGTCTGAAAAAGATGTAAGCCTATATTCCTAAAGTATCCCTTAGCTTCACGAAGGATGAACTATTCAATATCCTGCAGAAAGCAGAAAATAGCTGGTGTTATCAAAATTATTGTAGTGTTGACGTGTGATTTCCTTCCCAAAGGTTCAAGGTTATGAACGTGATTTTGAAATATCGTAAAACCAATCTCAATGGCTCATCTGCGGCGCCGATCACTGCTTTCTCACGACCGTATAGGACTACCTGACCCCCAATTTTCGCCCCTACTGAAAAGGATATACGGGCCATTATCTCTTATTGATTGGAATTGTACATATTTTTTTTGGATTTTATGTCCTAAGTGTTTTGTTTGAAGGTCGTGTTTAGCAGCCAGTTGTGCCGTTCTTTGTTATCCGTGTTGACTCTCAAAATATTGACACAAGATCCACAAGTATAGTAGGACCTGTTTGCTGTATCAAATATACGAACAATGAAAAATGCTACGAATGAACGTATCATAAAGAAATAACTTCACACAGCCATACCAAGATTTCGATGTCTTTGATGGCCGATTTTGACATAATCCAATAGTTACTAAAATAAAATGGTTTGTTTGACCATAGAATATCAGACTCAATAATAAAAAGCATCCAATAAAAGTATTGGAGGTCGAATGTCAGTGGTCCCGTCAATATATTTATGTCTTCAGCCGCATCTCTAAAATATTTAAGAGAGAGCTTGGCTGCTAATTTGAAGATTGATGGAGTCTGTTCGTTTGCATTTATCTTCAAGCGCTAAAAATAACGAATAGGCATCTTTCCACGTGATGAATTGACCATTTTAAATGGTTGTCCATGATCAGGCTATATCCCTAAATATTTTATAACTAACCAAGGAACACTCTCAGATTCTCGATTACTGCAAATGAAGACTTCAATTACTTCCGTTGGAATAGTTAACAAAATAGTCAATGTGGAAAATTCATGCCATATCATGGTGTTCACATCGCTGCACCGTGCGCCGACGCAGCCGCGCGGCGTATCTAAAGCTCAATTGCACAATTAATGTTGCCTCCATTGTGCTTCCGGATTCCCTCGGGATTGCTCTCAGGCCCAACAAACATTTTCCTCACCGACACTACACTTATTATATTCTATAAACGTCCCCGTCATAGCGTTCATGCTCGTAATACACGATGACGATAAATTCCTGTCGTAAAATTTTACACAACGTGATTAATAATAGTTGCGAATTGATAGTGGTCAAGTATAAAATGGACGTTTCCGCAAGTAATGCGCAAACACGTCCGTACCGCTCTACGGCAGCGGTATCACCTTGAGTTATTAACCAAGGATATAGGCATCAACACCCAATAATTAAAATAGAATCCAGAACCTTCCGGGAAACCGAGCGCGGATTCCGCCGCAGACACCTTCCGCTGCTCGTCAATCCTGCAGAAACCGCCGCAAAAGTTACCAATCCATAATAAATCATATACTATATTTTAGGGTTCATATTTTGCAATTTTATAATAAATACAGCATATCAAATTCAAAACTTCTAATATACATAAATTAAAACTCTGAAGAAAAAAAATGAGCGGGCCTTATTGTAGTTGCATATGTATATAATTGTATGCAACGTATATAATTGTATACAATATAAATGTATGAAATCTCTCCCACAGATTACAGGAAAGGAAAAGGATCGATGTTACACATAAAAAAAAAACAATTTATTGCTGTATATTAACAATCTTTGTCAAACCAAGAGATTTTACACTATTTCACTATTTCAACGACTTGTTATATGACTATATACCAACCCATAATAATCCTGTGACTTCGTAATATTGTCATAGGAACATAACAATATTACGAATATAAAGTAACATATTGCGATTCTTCGTGTGAAAGCAGAAAAATGGTGGCTTTAAAATGTGTCTGTTCAAATCGGTACTTGGAACTACTTTATGGAGCCCAACCTGCGCACAAACACTTTCTTGGCGTGTAATAAATCATGAGCATTGAGCAGTAAACCTATGAAAAAGCCTTGAAAAGAACATTGTATCATGCAAATCCTTGACCTCGGATATTCTATTCAGATGTCATTATTATTCCTGACTCGTATCGCCATTAAGAGGGTACAACTTTGAAAGTGCCTACAAGGAAAGTATTCGCGTACAAAACCTAAGCGGTCATAAATAATACGAGGCGAGCGGAGTCAGCTAATGAATTACGAGTGCGAGACTCATAATAGCGGGTCGCGCGCGGCGCTAAATGCTGCGCACGCGGTCGCCGCTGCCCGCCGCGGGCAATGTACGCACCGCCGCGCCCGCGCAGCCTACGACCGCGCCACGCAACCAACCCTCAGCTTACCTTCGTCGACCGCCACAGCTAACAAAGAACGCCGATCTCGTGCGAATAGTTCACGCTCTGCCTCTTGCATCATTGTAATAGACGGATGGGCCGGAGTCAACGACATCCGTCGACGAGTCATCGCCGTCATCATTCAACTTGAACTGTCTTCCAAACGTAGCTGTGCACAGCCATAATGAATCATTACCATGCACGTTCCGAGTTGATACTGATATAATGCGATAAGCTGAACAACATGAACTGGAAGAGCAGAATTTATAGGAGGCTGCGATGCGCCAAGGCCGCCCAGTCGTTGCTATTATGTAAATAATGCAATCCCTATGTCGTGCCCCCTATGGCACTCGCTTACCGACTACGACTGCTCATCATAGCGACCCCTCCACATACCATTAACTCAAATTATTTTCATGTTTGCATTTATTTAAAAAGAAGTATAATCTAATCTAAAATAGTACAGAGAAATAGTACAACACGCTACGGGAGTCTACATTATGTATCATTAAAAAATACAAGCAATCACCTCGGAAATACAGATCTTAATTACAGCACTCTTAATGTATGCAGTCAGTGCTACATCTGAATTGATAGAACACGTATTAATTGCATACTGGTCTAGTACTTTAGATAAAAGAGGCGAGAAGGTAAAGGTAGTCTCGAGCAAATAGGAACACTTAACTGATAGAAATAATGAGTCCCCGTGTAGTAATCACGACCTGTCACTGTTGTAACGGTATTGCAATTTAATCATTGTATGCGTCATTGCAACTTACACAGACACCTACTTTTTTATTCAGCCTGAAGCTTATTTTATGAATAAAAAAGCGCAGGAAATCGAAGATCCGTGAAGACGTTCAATAAATAATCTATGATTTATTCTTGTAACTAAGATTGTTTTTAAACACAAGCTTTAACAGAGAATAAGTAACATATTTAAATAAATCCCCCTGAACTTAAGTATTCATAATCAAATGACAACCCAGCTTTATCATAAAATGAAAATATATTTTAATTTCTTGTTCGTTACTTCCTACAAAGAAATAACTAGCTTGATACACGAGTTGTTTATTTGCGAATATCAGCAACAGTCGTGAGCCACGTCAAACTGATCACACTCCCGACTCCTAAAGGAGCGGATCGGCACGGAAGCGTTGAGTGGTGCCCTCAGCCCTGGAGAGGTGCTGCCCCATGTGGGCTTATCAAGTTCATCACTGTCGCCGTGCAAACACGATCCACACGTGGAAGGGTTATACCCATTGAATCCAAATATTACACAAAATTCAACCAGCATTAGCTGTTCATGCATTATAACTTCGTTATCTAAAAACCTTAGCAATTTGGAATTCACATCTTTAAAAGCTACCAGTTAAAGCACCTATGGTGGGCACTTAAAACATTTTTGGCCTTAATCAGAGCTGTGAAAATAATAAATACCCTCGCAGAAGTGCTTCTTGGCTAATGGTGACTGCATTCCAACTGAGGATTGTCGCCGGAGAAAAGTGGCATGTCATTGAACCGTCTTGGGGTGAATTGGTCCGCTTCCGCCAACACCCGGCAAATAAAATCAATTATTGTGACGCCGTTACTCCGGTCGCCTGACCTGCAGACTAGCAACAAAACCCTATACCATTGGAAAGTCATCCTCATGAAGATATATATTATAATAACAAAGGCAACACCATAAATTTATCTATCCACATTCTCTTGCATCTAATGGATGTACCTGTCATTCCTGGTAACTGATTCAGCAAGGCTATAAATACAAGCTGGGCACGTGTGTTAATTCCATCGAACGCTATTTAATAAAGATAACCACGTCATGTTATTGTCGCGGTGGCACCGGATAAGCGACCGGCCGATTGTCTTGCGACTATCGTAAATAACTCGCGCTGTGTCCGGTGTCGACCACGAATACAGAGTTGCCGACGACGGCTGGCGAATCCTGGCGTCACCGCCGAGCCCTCCGCGTCCCCTAACGCGGACCACTCCGCTTGGCCTTCCTTTCAAACGTTACAAGTGAACAAACGTCGCGTCCTTCGATCGACATGGGCCCGGCGAGAATCCGTGGTTGCGCGTGCTCTCGGTGCGCTCACAGGAAACAGCCTCCGCGCTAGGAATACGGATGAGCGTGACGTGTGCCATGGGCCCGCCGACTTATCTAAACTGAACCCTAGTCTCCGCCAGTATCTACCGACGTTAAATTATTACTGTCTCTCGATGTCCATTTACAAAGCGTAAAGTATCCCTATTTATCGACGACGTGCAATTTGAGCAGTATTGCGACGATCTCGGGCTAAGGACTCGAATTGGCCGTCGGCTATGAATTCCACTGAAGCAGAAACAATGGACATATGATATAAATAGGTGGAATAAATATAAAATGGTAGTGTTTATTTGGTCTATTTACTGGTTGAACGATATGCGAAGGGTGCACAGAGGGCGGGCAGGGATCGAGCGAGCTCGAAGTATTGCCGAGGTCCGATAGCATCGGTGCGCAGTGCGCTATAAATAGATGACTAGGCGGACCCTTGAACCAGCCGCGGTCGTCACTGTGCGCCTCGAAGGGGTACTGCTTAATAACGTTGGTAATACACACAAATATTGTAACAACATTGGCGCACAGAGAAGAGCTAATTAAATACAAATCGCTACATATTTGATAGCATCGTATTTCAAGAACTGCACGACGTCGGGGTAGGAGACTTAACATTACTTAACGATAAAGGAATTGACATTGATTTAATAAAATTGGTACTGGCCTATTTTTTTATTTTTTTTGGTGCAAAATGAAGCCTTTAAAATGGTCGAGGCAACTAAACCAAGCAAAATAGTCGAGGCATCTAAGGAGGATAACTTAGTAAGTTATTTTGCTGCCTCACCATTTTAAAGTCTTCATTTTGGAGATAATTAAGTGCTCCAATGCGACATCCCTGTTCGATGCTCCGGTACCGCAACCATCCACCATAAAACACTGCAGACAGGGTGCAGCTTCTCGCTTGTTCGCTTTCATTGGCGCATGCGGACGACGCTTATTTTTTTCCCCGATTAGAGTAAAAGATGTGCAACCGGTCGCGGAGCGAAGGCCGCAGCTAGGGACGGGCGTGAGTCGCGCTGCGCCCGCACCGCGCCTCGCGCCGCCTCCGCGCCCGCTAATGATGCGCCTCCACTGAACCACTCCTAATTGGACGAACGCCCGACCGCTCCAGGAAAAAATATCCACCAACCATGCGCACAGAACAGAATAATCAGAATTGCAAAACATCTCCAATTTGAATCATACGAATCATTAAATTTCAGCTAAATTAACTAACGTGCAATATACAAACGTAACTTCCAAAGATAATTATAAAATTGTGTCTTGTATCCTTACGAGGAACCGTTTTGTTAATACTTTGTGCACACTCTTCGCTTATTATCACTTATCAAGATATGTGAGGTGTGAATATAAAATGATTAGGTTTCCGAGTTACATCGCAGGGACACTTAATGACATAATAATGTTTTATAAACACCATTACAGTTACTTGTATTCTTTTCTTGGTGTACCTTGGCGAATGCGATTATGTCAGAGGCACGTACTCTATAAGAATTGCCCTTTATAACGGTAGAACTATAGTGAACAGTCGTAGATTGTAGACGTACTAAGTCAACCTAGCTGTAACTAATGATACAATTGACGTTTGTTATTTTTCATTTAGCAGCAGCTGGGGTCCCTGTGATTCTATGAAAAGGAAGTTAAGATGTACAGCTGAGCAGATATTAAAATCAATTTCTATGCGTCATTGGTATTAATTTGAAACTAGTTTTGCGTGCAACTTATCCCGTGATAGATAAATGTTATCTATCACAGACTTAAGCAATGTCTAAGTCTCCATAACAATTTTGAGAGATATCATTCGTAGAAAGTACAAAAGTTACCCACGAACTTTAGTTATCCTTTAGTAATAAAAGAACACAGAACTGGCTTGCCTTTTTAATTAAAACCGATATGTTTAAAAAGAAAAGAACCTGTATGGACATCTGAATCCTACGCTAGATGTAAATTTTTAACCCCTAGCGCAAAAGGAAAAGGTTGATAACTTGGACGGTTGTTTGTACCAGCCCGTATTGCGACGAGTATGTCTTTTCATCTGTGCCTTCGGAGCTCTACATACATAGTACATGTGTGAACCGATAGTGATGCTATTCATTATTATAGATTCGTAGAATGTGAAACTATTTTCGTCTCTTGAATCTTGGAACAACCCCTTATCAAAAACACCCATCAGAGCACGTAGCGTTCTGAAATATGTGACACTCTTTCATAATAAAATGTTCATCATTAAACCTCTTCAATTTCTTTCGGTGTTAAATTACCGATAGATGAGACCTCTGTTTTAATCGATAAACAGGTACGGGAAACGATATTCGAACGGAAACATAGGATTGTTCTAGCGATTACCAATCAGCCAGCCTGCTACGTCTACCAGAACACCTCATTATTTTGTGGTTACGTCGAAAGCCCATATTAGCACTAAACATGTACGGTCTGAGAAATCATGCGGTAAATTTAAGCACGCTTGTGACTTGAGCTTATGTAAAGTTAACTCCTGTTAAGGTTTAGGAACCAAAGTTTTGTTCACTTAAAACTTGCGTGATACTCGTGATCTAGCGATAGAGATTTTTCACGGAGCATACAATGTTTAAATTGACAACATCATAGCTCTGTACGAGTAATATCGAGTAATAAAAAATTTTAGCTCCCTGGAAATTCAAAGAACCCTTGTTAGACTTTTTTATCATCATCAAGAGTCTCAGTACGGTTTTATCCACAGATCTAAATCTGTGGTTTTATCAGCCTCCAGTGTCCTCTTTTTTTTAGGTTATTAAATTTTCATAAATCCTTTTAGAACCTAGCTTAACTGGGTAATCCATAGGCCCATCGGTATTCGTACATACCGTATGAGGCTCTCTAGGCTACCATGGAGTCAGAGTTTAGTCAGAGACAGGGGCTTAAATATAATGACTAAATCCCTCACACACGGAGTCTTAGTCTTTATTATGCGTGCTTTTCCAAGTGTATGAATAACATAAAATGCACAAGTACCAGCTAGTAACACATTCACTGGAACCGTCGTTCGTTGCCACAAGAAATGATTTTTGACAGCATTGCAGTGCGGAGGCGCGTGCTCTCAGCTGCGTGGACGCACCTGACTATATGTCACTACGAATTCCTACGTGGTCACCCATTTCATTTCATTTAATAGCTTGTCATATTAATCTGTCTCCGTAAAGTTTTCTTTGTCTAGTAGGAGAGCCATAAGAGCCAGAATCGATTATTATTTTATATACTCGGCGTTTATAGTTTTCCTTGCGTTCGTGTCCAGCATCTAATGAGAATAACCGCTACAATCGAAGCGTTTGTATGAAGTTGTAAAATAAACTTCGCCGCGGCCTCATGTCTGTTCGTAAAGTGACGACGCCTGACTCTCGACCCACGGTCACGTCATTTTAATTCAATGGACATGTCCCGGCAGGTTATCGGCGCTAACTTGTCGCTCATAAGATTTCCTGGTTATCTCGTCCTGTAAATTGTCATTTCTTATTGCAGCCATCGATGCGGCTTGACTAATGAAGATTTAAATCGACGGTGGTGTAAACCGAGTCCCGTTTTACATCCTTCTATTTATCATACTAAGGTGAGATAACGTTACAGGCCAATCTATATATATAAAAGGAGAAACTGACTCACTGACTGATATATCAACGCAGAGTCGAAACTACTGGGACTAGAAACGTGAAATTTTGCACACAGCTTCCTTTTATAAATGTAAGGGAGCACTAAGAAGGGGTTTTAGAAAATTCCACCTTTAAGGGGGCAAAAAGGGGTGATTTCGTTTGTATGAACAATCTTATTCCTTGTATAATAAACTTGAAACTTGGCACAAAAAGTACTAGGCTTGCATGAATTCAAGATAGTATTTCAATCATCAGACGTTGTGCACAATTTCTGAGCAGTAACCTAACAAAAAGTACTAGGCTTGTATGAATTTACGATAGTATTCAATCATTATGATATGCTACTAATAGGATTTAGATGAGGCAGACAGATAGTATATTATTTTACCTGGATGAACACATAGGGTACCTTTTATCCCGGTAGTACGTTTCCATGGTATAATTTCCGACTTCCACACGAGCTAAGCCGCGGGAAAAGCTAGTACATGTATAATTTCCTGAATGAAATACATATTAAATATACTGCCTTGTCGAAAGGTAGCATCGAATGCATTTGCGGATGTTATCCTATCCTGAGTTCGATCCCCAGGTGGGCTTTTTATATGAATTGACGTTAGATGATCTGTTAAAAAATATTCTCGTTTTATTCAAAGCTCAGTGGCACTTCTTTACAACATGATTCTACCTACCATCATGACTGACATGGGTTGCCAAAACACTGCCTTATTAAATTACTTCTAATATTTCAGGGTCTAATAGAGTACCTTGTTCGTGTCTGGAAAAAGCCGCCGTTGGTGTACTGTGACTATCACGGACACTCGCGTAAGAAGAACGTGTTCTTCTACGGATGCGCGAGCGCAGAGAGCTGGTGCAGCAACGACCGGATAGTTCCAGATGAACCAGTCAAATATTTAGTAAGCTCAACATGAAAATATTTGTGCCAATAAATTAATAATTAGGTATTATAAACTAACCTATTTATAAATCTTAGCGAATAATCTAGTAACTTTCTCTTTCAAAAATAGGTATTTTCTTGGTTTTTTTTTACGATATTCATTCCAAAATGTGAACGATCATTTTGTGGATCTACCTAAGGAAATACTTTTGAAAGGCCTTTGACTTTGACTTTGAAAGTCTATAAGTCATACGATCAATTGGAATATCAAAGATATTGTCATATGCAGCGGACTTGGAAAACGGGAAATGGCGTGAGTCGGTACAGTAATAAGATTGTCAGATTCTATCAGTGCAGCTACTGTGCTTCCTGATATCATCTAATTGACTTTAACGACATTTAAGGAAAGTGGCGACCTCGTTCGTATTCCTCACACACAAAATTACGTGAAGAAGTTGCATGTTCTTGGCGTCCTGACGGCTGAATGTAGTGACCTTGGTCCGATCCCCGGTTCACGCAGTGTTATTCGGTTTTTCCACAAGGATTTTTTTTTGCAGCAGAATCCAAATTCGTGCTCAGGTATTTGGCTATTGATGTAAATTAAACTAAACATAACTGGCAAAATGTTAATGTAGATAGGTACCTAACACATCACCTTTGCTTGCGTTCTTTGGGGACTAATTATTACGTTTGCTTGTCAGATGCTGCCAGCGCTAATGCATCGGTTATCGCCTGCATTCGCACTCGGTTCATGTTCCTTCAGAGTGGAACGGGAACGAGAGAGCACCGCTAGGGTCACCGTGTGGAGACACCTCGGCGTCACCAGATCCTACACCATGGAAGCGTCCTTCTGTGGATTTGACAGAGGCCCCTTCAAGGTTTGTTGGACATAATCTTACCATACATTGTTGAACTCGTCTGAAGTAGAGTCAGTACCAAAATCGGTGTAATCCGTATGTGTTTTGTTAAGTGTTTATTTTTAACCATTATAGTACGGAAGCGCCCCCGATTGGACCCGAACACATGAACCTCCGCCAGCTCGGCAGTCAGCGCCCTAGCCGTTGATCAGGATAGAGCGACATTGTCTTTCAGCGTCCTTTGATCGACGCTTTCACTTCACGTAATCCTGCTTCGATTTCATGTTAAATAAATAATAATTTCCATATTTTCATAAATAAACATTTATGATAGCGGTATTTTTTTCGCTATTATTTCGTTAATGATATTTGATATCGTTAATTGTATTTCTGACGAAAATTGTATTGTTGAATCATAACGAAATGCTTATAACTTTATGTAACACTTTATATCTACCGCTATTTATCATAACGTTAAGAATCCCAGATTTCATAGCTGTACACAAAAAAGCTGTCACCCATGTAATTAGGCTAGTCTAGCCGCTCCAAACAGTAAGATTTAGGTTTAAAAAAGTCAGATGTCGCTTTTAAAAATTATGTAGGTCTACGGATTTATCTAGAAGCAATCTACGGATTGTTCAGCGTCACCCTACGGATTTTTAAAAATCTGATCTGGCAACTCTGCTCCCACGCCTCTCAATGTGTATATATATGTATGAAAAATGGTAAAAGTAAGAATGTAGGGAGAACGATATAATAGGTATCCTTGTTTTTCCCTTTTGCAGATGTTTTCAGCAAGAGAGTGGGTTGTTTATGTACAGATTTTCAGCGAATTTAAGTTATCTACCGTTTGAATAGGTGTACTTTTATACAACATACCTATTTTATACATTTTCCGCAGTAAACTGCCGCAGTTTGACCGACCCCAACATTTAATTAAATATTACCACAAACTTATTGTATAAAATAGCTGCAGTAACATGTTACATGTCAATGTAGATTCCTGAATTTAATGACGTAATTCGCAATATCCCGTCGAGTCAGCTGATATGGCATTCATGTCAAAATCTTGTCGAGCAGAGTGGTTAAACTAAATGATCGATTTTCAGGTAATATTAATTTTTACTAGACACCTGCCTTCAAACGTTCTCATCATAAAAACAAAGATTATTCATTCATTAATTTATTTAAGTAATGATACGCATTCTATCACACTTATACACCAATTAGAAATGGCAGATCTTCAGATAAATGATAATGATACTTAGCTATCCGCCATGTGGGCTAATACATCTAGCGGTGTCCATCCCATACTCGATACCAGATCCCTTTGATAAGGCTTCAGTCGCTACAAATCTTCCAACTAGTTTATGTGGAAAGACAGCTATTCGTGTGTTGTTTTATGAATGAATCATCCTTGCGAGGGATCAGTGTGATTGCGAATGTTTCCTCACGACACACTGATCGTAAATTGTTTTAATTAAGTATAGCTTGTGTAATTAATGTGGGTAGCAGACGAATTAGTACCAAGCAGGTCATGATTTTATGCTAATCGTGGATTCAATCTTGTCACTTGATGTAAATATGTAGTTTAATTTAACTTATGTATTTTTATAAGTTTTTTACGCTGCATTTTCAGCTGTCTTAGTTTAAAAAAATGTAGAGCTTTCCAATTCGATATAAGACACTCTCAATCTAGAGAAACATGTTTTATAAGTTAGTTCATAAATACCTAATAAAGGAAACCACATAAAGGTATCCCATCAATGAATATATAATCAGGGATACAGCATGTCCTATGAGTCAACAGAATCATAATTTATTTGCAAATTCGTGACACGAAGTATCTATAGGTACTACATGACGTAAACATGTATGAATAATACCGGTCAAAATATTGCTATTAAGAGCGGTTATTCTGAAAGTGGGCAACGTCGCAAATAGATGTCAAATATTTCGCTGTTTTGGTTAATTTGGCAATATTACTGTATGGAAATAAGAAATGTGGCTAACTAGCGACCTAGAATATTACTAATAAATTGCAATTATAACACTGGATTTGATGTTGTAACCGTTTTATGTGTAAAAAAGAAATTCGGAAAGTTTGCAAATACTTTTTTACATCTAAAACTAAATATTCGGTGTTACGATATTAATTATTGCATTTCATAATCAATATGTTAGTTCCCTAGTTCACCACATTTCTTAATTTCATACAGTAATATTGCCAAATTAATCAAAGCAGGTAAATATTTGACAGCTATTTACGACGTTGCCAACTTTTAAGATAAACCCTCTTAATAGTGTTTTTGCACGTCTTGGTAGCTTTTCTACCTATAATTTAGATTGACTGATAGGCTATCTGTGAAGTAGGTAATGTTTAACTTATCAGCGCTGAAGTTGCTCTCATGTAAAAAATATTTCTAACGACGACAACCCCGCAACAAAAGACGAGTGAAAGTAACAGACCTAAAGATGAAACCATGGTTGAACACAGAGTTCAGCAAATGACGGAAAGAATCAATAATGTCCAAAAACCAAACAACTCGGCCAAAATTATTCAAAATTCAAAAGTCATTTATTCAAACTAGGCTGAGAATTAGCACTTATAGAACAATAAAATTACATAAGACAGTCCCCAAAACGCCCACCCTTCACCATTTCCTAGTGCCTTTAGCTGGGAAAAAGAAGTGGCGCAACAAACTCCCCAGCAGCACAGCTGTCTGTTCAAGTTAGAAAAAAAAAATATCCAGGTTGTGATTCGAATATAAATATCCAAGTTGTGTAAAATAACTCTTCTCATCCCCAGGGCTTCCACTTAAGCACTCATCACCTTCAGAGCGTGGGCAGCGACTTCTGCGAAGCTCTCAACGGCCTCAACGACACAGCCACCAATGTAGATATACAACTCACCAAGGATCTGAACGGGTAAGTGGACAGCTTGACTCCATCCGTCATTCACCTTACTTACAATGTAGAAAATATCCGCCCATATAAGTAAACTGATGTTGACAAGCGATTTACCAATAATTTAAAAAAGTAAGGCCTACACCACACTTGCGTTTACCTAATTTATTTATCAACGGCCCAGAGTAAACCACAAGTGCTTTGCTTGTCTTCGAATTTTAATGTCTTAAACCTTGTCGAGTATGAAAATACAGTTGCTGAACTTGCGGTTACCATTTCGATAACCACATAAATGTTACAGATGTTCCTTGAACATTGTATCTGAAGACTTCTAAATAAAGGGCATTTATCAGACATACAATTTAGAAACATTGTATACACATTGACAAATAAATATTTTTTTGACAGAAATATCGTAGAGATCAATTTAATCGGTGCAGAAAAAGACAGGCAAGTTACAAAAACAATAGATACTGAAAAAACTAACCCAAAAGTTTAAATCCAAAAATAACCACTTCTTTCAGTAATTCGGTGTTACGTTCTCAGTCATTAAATCAACATAATCTACACTCAACATACACCTCAAAAAAAATAACAAGAACTAACATCATAACATTACGCTAGTATTCCCCGAAGTGTTGGGCAGAGATGTACTATCCAAGAAACGTATACTTATCTAAACAGTTTGAAAACAGAGTCCCGTGAACACGATCACCACATCTATTTAACGGCCGCTTTCTACAGCGGCCGAGCGCTGCAAGCAGAAATAGTCCTTACGATGTATAGATATGCGTTTCTTCGATAGTACCTATAGTACACCCACATTTCGCTAAGTATGTTTTAATTTAACAAATTACTACTAGGTATACGACTTCATATCCCATTAAAGAAAATCTGACAAACAGCAAAAAAAAAAAACTGTTCTAACTTCACCGTCAACTACGATTTTAATAAGTCCAACTAATCGCGCGACAGCTAATTTGCTAGAATTATCAAGAAAGAGGTTTTACTTCATCATCTCCATGTTCAGAATGCCATCGATATTATTACCTATCAAGAGTATCCCAACATATTGCATGAACACATTATTTAAGCTTGTTTACACAAGCTCAAGGTATGAGAACAAGATACACAAACTCGTATACGCGAAACGATAATAATCACATACAAGTTTCGCAACTATCTACCTGCTTTATGTTAGTCATAAGTATCCCTTACGAACTAAAGAATGTACGAAATTATAGTCTGTGTGCTAAAAAGGGCTAGGGTTAACTATGGCTAATTTCCGTAATCATGCGCAGGTTTAACACACTAATTTAGGATTGACCGATGTTTCGAGGTTTTTTTGGGACAGGAAATTCTGACGAATTTTTTTCTTTGAAATTAATGTCTTTGATTAAGTGAACGAAGTCCCACGTTTACAGACTACAAGTTTTAATCCTTGAAAATCATTTGTATATCTTTAAAGGTGGATCCGCAATTGTAGCCCGCGTAAGATCTTTTCGATAAGAACTTTGTTCTTATTGAACAAATCTGTTTTAGAAAGATGTATTAATGATTATAATTCTGTAAATACATAAAATATGTTTTTGTTGCGAATCATATTTTGATCAAAATTCAACCTGACACTGACTTTCAAATTGCAAAATAACGTAAGTAAATTTGAAAATCGCGGACTACAACTGCGGATTCACCTTAAGTTATTTAGTAATTTTTACTGTTAGTTCACTTATTTTCTTTCTGTACAGTGAAATTGAAGTGTACAGCGAAGGTGGCTCCGGTTCAGACAGCGTTTTGAAGACAGACTCTGATGAGGACTTCGACTAAATTCGATTTTACATTATAACCTTAGGATAAGCGCTTGCTACGAAAATAATAAAGCCAGGTGCGGTCTGTGTCACGAGCTAGTGTTCAATTAACGTTAGTTTAGTCGCCAATTACTGGTGTAAGTGTGCGTGACGTCTAGCAGATCTACTTGTGTGTCTAAAAAGAGTAATAGTTACTAAATTAGGAGTTCATAAACAAATCAATGGTAATTACTAAAGATGGATTTTTTATGTTCTTTTGTGAAGTCCTGTATTTCTAAAACGAATAGGCGGTAGCTATTTTAGAAGTTGACCTATTTTGTTATGAATTTACATGATGTTCGGTTTTGTGATTTTAGTGTTGCCCTAAGTTATATTATGTACAAAATTTGTCCGTGTATCGTAAGGCCGTGATCACTTGAGTGCTGAGTTTGGTTTAGCTAAGTTAAATTTTAAGTGGCTTGTGATCTCAATTACAAATAAATTATCACTTTATGGATTTTGTTTTTTTAATGACTCCTACTTCTTTCCGCCCATCGTAAAGGTTTGTTTGTGTGAAAATCAAAGAAAACATGCATAAAAAATTCCAAAACTATATTGTCATCATTAACAATAAATTACAATTTATTTATACTTAAATTAAATAAATAATTTGAACTGCTTCGCATTAATACTTTCATTTACTGTACTGGTTAGGTTACCAGTAAAATTAATGAAAATGTTACAATATTAAAGAGAATATAAATTGACAAATTCTATACAAATTGATACAATAATATATGACGTCCGATTGCTAATGTGATAATAATAGTTTATAAAAATTAACAAATAATAAATTCTGGTTAGACAAGACTTCGGTTACAACATTTATAAATATTAACAAAATACTGATATAAAACGATGTTATAAAAATCATGATAATTATTATCTTAAAATAAATGTAGTGCACGAAGCTTAGTTTTGTTCTAGGATCACACATACTTTATTAACCTAACCTAAAAAAAGGTAAATTAACAAAAAAAAAATATTGTCATTGTTCAAGAAAATTATAATTATTTTATTAAATGATGACATCAGCCAGTAATAGGTAATAATTGGCAACATTATTACTGGAAGGGACGGGAGGAGACCAGCTCTGGAGCTTTACCATAACTTAGAATCCCTAAAAATATTACAAAGTTCTTCTCTACGTCATGTATCTCAGTTATCTCACCATCTCTCTAAATGCGAATTAATAGACGATGAGCTAAACTTAATGGTAAGTCCCCAGAGTTGAAGCGAGTAAAGCAGATAAAAAATATCTCCTTAAAAAAGGAGTCTATTTTTGGTTACGTCCAAAAAAAACATTTTTTTCCATAATTTCTAGTGAGAAAGCACCGCGAGACTGAAATGCATTCCTGAACCGAAAGGCAATCTTTCTTCCATCCCAAATGCAAATGTAAGTATTCATAAATTTAAATGTACTTACAAAAATTATAAATTCTAGGAATAACAGTTATACTGACTGCGCACCGAATATTGTAAGGACGTTTCTCCACTACTCGGATTCGATCCCGATAATTATATAATAATAATAGCCTTTTATTCCTTAACATAGGGTTACAAAAGGTCCCTAAGTTCGGTGTGCCTTTTGGCATAGGCCTCCTCCAATTCCTTCCAATGGGTCCTGTCTGTTTCAAGTCATCTGCCCATCTCCTGATTTGACGACCCCTGCTTCTTTTGCCATCTCTTGGTTGCCAGAGGGTGACTTGCTTGCTTGCGATAATTATGGGTCCGATGTAAATTAACTATGGATATCTACATCGGACAAATATTATCGAGACTTGGATCGAAGCAGTGGCGAAACGCCCAAAACTTTAGGTTTGGTTTGGCATAGGCGACGCGACCTAAGAAGAATTACTGCTGGTGGACAGTCACCTTAGAGAAATGTATTTTTGTAAGACCCTGTGTGGAGTTGACAGAAGATAAAAGACAGAGAGATAGTTACTATGTCCAGCAGTGGAATATATTATTATATTCTGGCTAATCGCCCCAAAAAACTATAAATGCAAAATTGAACTCAGATATTGTAGAATTTCATAAAATTTTCATTCGCACAAATTATTATTAAAATACAGCTAAGTTAACCAGGTGGTTACAATTCGTGCTTTCAAACTTAACCTAAATTAATTAACATATATATGAGCAAAATTAGTAAAGAATGTCTTTTTCATACAAAAAGACATAATTAATAAAGAAATAATTGCAATAAAGGTTCTACTTAGGTCACATTACATATGGTCTTATATTACAGAATGGTCTTTACAGCGTGAAATAAAATTAACTAGCAAAACTTCACAGACGTGATGGGAATAATCAATATCTAAACACGACCAATGTTTGTGTGAGCACAATGTATCTATCACATAATTAATTTATCTGTCATTGCTTCATTTTTAATTCTTTTTACCTATTGTGGTATAGTAATCTTATTCCAGGGGCATCGTCTTCACATATAATTATTGCATTCAAAATATTGTAAAACATTTTAAAGGAGTAACGGTGGAGTTTGTTGGCCATTCTTAAACTACCTTTTGGAAGGGGCGACTAGAATCAATTCAATTTTATTGTAAATTTTTACGTTTAAAAGAGCCTTTATGTGACCAAATAAATTATTTGACTTTGACTTTGACCAAACAGAAACAAGACTGATTTTCTAAACTTTCAATATTTCAAATTAAGAATAGCGGAAGTCCAATCTATATCGAAGGATCGCTCCTCGTAGTTGTGAAGAAGTGTGTCTATCTAGGGCCAGTCATCCAGCTCGGTAGACATAACTTTGAGAAAGAAGCCCAGAGATCCACTTGAGCTGGGCAGTGTTTGGAACACAATGGTCATTGCCATTTAACTAATAATATCTCTACGTAGAAACCCAAACAAAAAGCTATATAGGGTTTTTCATTATTGGAACATAAAATGATGATGTGAATATATTTAGTAACAGGGTCTTTTTGGGACTTCCAGGGTCTTTTTGGGACTCTTTGGAGATAGCTGGGCGGAACGGGTTACTAAATATATCCACATCATCATTTTATAATGCATTTCCGCAAGGTCACGCCTGAATCCATTAACTATCTTATTGGAACATGTTGAAGATCACGATATTGATTCAGGACATTAACTGTTTCAATGTCACGATATTGATTCAGGACGTTAACTGTTTCAATGTCAGTTTTTTAAATAAAAAATTCTAGAAAATGTAGGTGGGTCAATGACCGCTATTGCTATGCTAAAACGCGGAATTTATAAACAGGAGTGACTACCGAGATAACGGCTATTTGAGAAGTATGGAAGAAGAAGAATACTGAATATTGCGCAGACGCCAAATAAATTGGGATCAAGACAAGAGATAATATTTCAAATTACTACTGTCGTTGACCCATAGTTACTTGAAGTACAGTTTTAGAAAATATTTCGTTTTTGTTTTATCATTACCCATTACGTCTGTTTTGTTAGCTAATTTAGTTTGACCATGTATTTTTTTTTTTAATAATTTAAACTAACATCCAGTAACTTCAGGCTACCACAATTTTTGGGTAGGGTTATTCACACACATACATAATTATACAAAAATCATACATAATTTCAATTGACGTTGAATTAAATTGGAGTTCGGCCGGCGACCGATCACGTTAGCGTAAAACAGTTACACATAAGTATTATTTACAAAAGAGTCTCACCAATCGTCTATGTAATCGTTTGTTCAGTCAATCCGATGGGATATGGAACACATTGTTTCTTCCTGAACACTTAGGTTATAATCTTCGGACCCCCGACCACGTTCGCTGAGTACCGATAGACATAGCATGGGTATCAGCTATTTACATTAGTATGTAAAAAGATACTCGACTTTATATACACATATGCTGCGCACGCACACATACGCACAAATGCATGTACACACACGCGTAATTATGCCTGCGTAAGAACGGTTTTATCTGTTAATTGGTATTGTGTCAGTGTTGTATCTCCGTAAATTTTATTTGTGATGCTTTTCGAATGTCGATGACTTGTAATTTATAGTATATAAGAATGGTTACACCAACAAACTTCATGCACGTGATGCTGCGGATTGCCTAATGTAAGTGTGCGCGTACGTGCGGTGTCACGCCTGGGCTCGGGCCGCGTCACTGCGCGGGCGCGGGCGGCGCGGCGGGCGCGGGTCGCGCGCCGGCGCGTCACTGCGCGGGCGCGGGCGGCGCGGCGGGCGCGGGTCGCGCGCCGGCGCGTCACTGCGCGGGCGCGGGCGGCGCGGCGGGCGCGGGTCGCGCGCCGGCGCGTCACTGCGCGGGCGCGGGCGGCGCGGCGGGCGCGGGTCGCGCGCCGGCGCGTCACTGCGCGGGCGCGGGCGGCGCGGCGGGCGCGGCGCGCGCGCGCGGCGGCTGGCGGCGCTGGCGCGCGAGGAAGGAGTGGCCCGCCGACAGCAGCGTGAAGCGCGTGTCCACGGCGTCGCGGTGGCAGCGCGCGCCCAGCTGGTACCACGCCGACGTCAGCAGGCGCTGCTCCGTGGCGCCGGCGCGCCCGCTGTCGTCCGTGCCGCCGCTCCATCTGTGACGTTATCATAATCAGCCTGTCAAGTTCCCACTGCTAGGACACAGCTTAGGGTTCTGTTAGAGGGTGCCGCAAGGCCACCACCGCTAACCCTATTAGAATATTGAAAAATGAACTTGACGTCACGATAACTCAGCGAAGCAAAATGTATGGAAATAATATGAAGACGTTTTTAAATTTCCGTCCCCGATAACATTATAACAAACACGTATTTCCATACATTTTATGGACGTGGGCGTGTACTATCGCAAACCCGCATATCTGAACACCGTAAGAACTATTCCTGCTTGCAGCGGTCGACCACTGTAGTAACACTTACCTACAAAAAAAGGGCGGTAAACAGATGTAGCCATAGCGTGCACGAAATTTTGATTTCAAAATGATTTAGGGTTGAACCTCATTTGGCAGCACGGAATCGCCTTTTTCCGTCGCCCTTTCTCTTTCTGTCGCTTAGAACTGCCATTTGCTAGACCGACATACTTGACCGCGATGGTACATTCACGATAACAACATCACATTTTTTTTATAAAACGCACAATCTATCAATGCGAGCAGATCTTACGGGGAAAAGGAGACAGAATGAGATGCAAACGGCGCGTTTTCCGTTCAATATAAAGATAAATAAACGAAAAACTCACTCATTTCTATTACTAGCTGCGGGCGCGATCTCGGGTCGCGATGGTCCGGCCACGGTACCCGCTGCGCGAGAGTAGCCCAGCGTTATATCTGACAGGGATGGTTGGGCTGGAAATACAAAGTGATAAAATGATTAATTGTTTAAAAGGCTTGCATACCAGCATTATCATAGGAGAAATCATTATTATTATAGGAGAAATCATTTCTGCATTCGACGCTTGCAGACGTGCTCATCAATGCAAAATATAAATAAAATAAATTAACGTTTGAATAAACAGTGACCTAGTTTTAATGTATTAGCATGCTATACAAATAAACTTTACAGTGATAAGTTTAAAGTAATGGACTGACTGCATACAAAGTGACAGATGGAAGGCAGCCCCTTTAATCGGAGCACGATGATTCGACGCAGCCCTCCACCAATAACAACCCCGGTACCGACTCCGGTTCCTACATCGCCCCAACAACCAAGACAGGACCACCAAAAGGCGGCTGAAGAAAAAATTGAGACTTTGGACACCAATGAAATTAGCAACTGGATGATGTCAATAGAAAAATGCTTGAATGAAGTTTGTTCCATTGCTCAGGATGGAAAACTGAACTCCGAGCAAAAACTGAGGATCAATTCCCTATCGAGCTTAAAGTAAATAAAATTATGGATAAGTTACTTAATGATATTGATGTGGTCTCCCTATCAGTGGCTAAATCATGTGAGATTGAAAAATGTAAAGTATATCTCCCTGATCCCTCTAAATCACTTACTATTCTTACGCAAAATATTCGCAGTATAAATAAAAACATGGACAACCTGTTAATTCTGTTGAAACGTCTGGATACTGAGTGTGACATTATTGTATTGACTGAATGTTGGCTATCTAAATGTCAACAGAACCTTCCTTCTCTATCAGGTTACCAAATGTTTAGTAGTAAGACCGTTCATAATCAAAATGACGGTGTAGTTGTTTATGCCAAACAAAGTTTGAACGTATCGGTAGAAGAACCTCACATACAAGATTGTAGCAGTCTATTGATAAAAGTGGGCCTAGAAACTGCTATCCTATGTATTTATAGGCCTTGTGCTTTTAAGCATACTGATAATTTTGTAGCATCGTTGGACGAAGCACTCCAAAAACTATCTCTATACAAAAATGTAGTACTAACAGGCGATATGAACATAGATATTAACCCAGAAGACAATGATAGAGTTGCTAAAGACTACCTTAACATGTGCGCATGCAAGGGTCTGCTTCCGGCCCATTCGCTTCCAACACATTTGAGTGGGTCCTGTTTAGACCACACCTTGCTTAAAACTAACCTTGCATCCATTACCCTAGTAACAATTCCTTCGGTTTCCGATCATGGCGCAGTACTGCTTAGTCTAGAAGTAAAAATCCCTAGGTCTAAGTGCACAAATACCATTACTAAAATAAATATGAAAAGACTTGAAGACGCATTACATCATATTCACTTTGACCCAGTTTACAAAACTGATGATGTGAACATTTCGCTGCCATACTTTATTAATAAAGTGCAATGTGCTATTGTAAATAATACTTCGCACATAAAACTAACTAAGAAAAACAATAACCTAAAACCATGGATCACACCCGGGCTAGTAAAGTGCATCCAGCACAAGGATAAACTTCACATGCATGCAAAATCCTCTCCAGATGATATCATTTTACAAAAATCATATAAAAGATATAGAAATTTCTGTAACAATCTACTAAAAAAGTTGAAAAATACGTATAATAGAAACTTAATTGAAGAATCAGGAAACGACAGCAAAAAAATGTGGCGCCATATAAAAAATTTCGCTTTTGTATCAAAACAGCATGAATCATCGTCAGAGTTATTACAAACGCTCCCCTCACCGCATACATCAGCAAATCATGTAAATAGTTACTTTAATAATGTGGGTCAAAATCTTGCTGAGCAAATTAAATGTAACTATAACAAAAATTACAGCATACACGGAAACAGGGCCACTGTGTCACCGCAATATCGTCAGCTAACCTCATTTGTTTTACTGGATACAGACAAAGACGAGGTTGAAAGGGTTATTTTGGGGCTGAAAGAAGTCTGTGCGGTTGGATGGGATGGTATCTCAAATAGTGTGTTAAGGAAATTCAGACACATTTTTGTTCCGCCGTTAACTCATATATTTCAAATTTGCCTTTCTGAAGGCATTTTTCCCGACTATCTGAAAAAAGCTTTAGTCGTCCCAGTGCATAAAGCAGGTGACAAAAAAGTACCTTCAAATTACCGACCCATTTCAATACTTTCATCTACATCTAAAATACTAGAAAAAATAATTAACAATAGGTTAATGAAGTACTTAGAGTCTAAAGCCATCCTTTCGGATAATCAATTTGGTTTTAGACAAAAATTATCCACAACTGATGCTGTGCAAGATATGACCGATTATATATCTCAAGAACTAGACAAAGGTAATCATTCTATTGGTATTTTTCTTGACCTAGCAAAAGCTTTTGATACCGTGTCTCATCCTATCTTATTGGACAAGCTTGAGAAAATAGGTATACGAGGTAAGCAGCTTAAGATTTTTGCAGACTATTTAGACAACCGCTGTCAATGTGTGAAGATTGGTAATTTTACTAGCTCAGAACTAAAAAATACTTTTTTTGGAGTCCCGCAAGGAAGCATATTAGGACCAACCTTATTTCTTATTTATATAAATGACCTCTGCAGTCTAAATCTAAATTCGGGGAAAATTATATCTTATGCTGATGATACCGTACTCCTATTCTCCTCAAATACAGTACATGAAGTTTGGTTATGTGCACAGCAAGGTTTCAATATAGTAAATAGATGGTTACAACATAACTTACTGACATTAAATGCTGACAAAACTAAATACATACGCTTTTCTTTACGCAACTCAAAGACATCTATGATCATTCCAGATATTCATGCGCATGTATGTAACACAGTTGCAAACTCTAAATGCAATTGCCCAATTATCCTTAATACAAAAACTATAAAATATCTTGGAGTAATTATTGATGCTACTCTTACATTTAAAAATCACGTTGAACTATTATGCAGTAGAGTCCGTAAATTGATGTTCATATTCAAGAAAATTAGGCCTTTTGCTGTCTCTAAGGTGATAAAACAGGTTTATTATGCTTTGTGTCAATCAATAATTACATATTGTATTACTTCATGGGGAGGAGCGGCTAAAACAGTTTTACTACCACTGGAGCGCGCGCAGAGAGCTGTTCTGAAAGTATCCACATTCCGGCCTATCCTGTTCCCGACCCAACTTTTATATAAATCTTGCAATGTTCTGACAGTGCGGCAGTTATTCATTATGAATACTTTATTAAAACAGCACTGTAAATTGCCGTACGATAGAGTTGTCACTGAAAAAAGACGTAAAGACATCTGTATGGATAATTATAGATTAAGGCATTCGTTTATGTATAGTTTTTTTATATTCGTAGGCCCATTTTTGTATAATAAAGTAAACGCAATTTTGTCTATGTATGCATTAAAAACGGTACAATGCAAAAATGTTATTACAACTTGGTTACAAAATTTGTCTTATGATGATACAGAAAAGTTACTGGTTGTTTTAAGTTAAATATTATTTTTAATTAAGTATTGTCCTATCATTAGTCTGTTAAGTTACTCACTATTTCTGTCTACCATCAATTTTAGAAAATTTTAATGTAATTTAGCACTTATTACACCTGAGATACAGGTTTATCCTAGTTCAGGTCGAACCATTATTATATACCTACCATTTTAGTATAAGGCTTAATATTGTAAATATGCATTATTTAATTAAATAAATAAATAAATTGATAAAAAAATTGAATTGATTATATTGCTTCTATTCGACTATTTTGTTTAAGAGTTCGGAGCGAAATCTCAATCTATAATTGGAGAAATGTGATGCAAGCTTGATGATGAGATGTAATGAGCTCGACTTCGGAGATAACAAGAACTTTTTATAGTAGAAAAAGCTTATGGTGTGACTAGAAATCTCACCCATTTTTCACATAAAAATACCACCTTGTATTATTATGGTCATAATAATAATATTTTGCTACCAAATGTTGCAAAACGTACGAAAAAAAAAAAAAATGAGCGAGCCGTACAGTAGTTGCATATGATGTGTAACACCTGACATCTCACCTTGGTAATAAGCAACATTAAGGGGGCGGGGCCTCGTCAAGGTCGTTTCTGACGGCGTATTCTAGCACCGCTCGCGCTCATTGGTCAAATCATATAGCGCGAGTTAAGGAACCCCAACCTACCAATATTAGCTTTGTCAGACAATAAGTATTTACTAGATTATTATTTCCCAATTTCCCCACTGCGCGATCAGCATTTATAATTATCTAGAACATGCGTCAATCTGATCACGCTGTGCATGTACTACGTTAGCAATTAAGTTAGTATATAAGATCAATATTTTGTTAGATTTAATTAATTACTGTTTCGCTGTAACTCTGTCGGAATAAAGTTATTTTTAAATACTTCCGTTGTCGCTTACTTAATTGGCGCAGCCGGTAGGATCTCTGTAGTCAGTTTGCCGTGTATACAATTCTACGTGGAGTAGCCGACGTCCGTGTCTACGGTTTAGCAGAGATCGCCGAACAAATAAATTCATTAAGAAGCCACTTCGAGTTACGGAAGAGGACCAGCCACAGCAGTAATTCAGGGAGCATGGAGCTAGCTGCGGAATTGTGAGTAAATCTTTTCACCTTCCTCTCAGCTCTTCCATCTATATCCCAACCTTGTAATAGTCTATGTGTTTGTGTATTATTAGGGATTGGACAACGCCGTGATAATATTTGCATAGATTTTAATTGTACTAATATTTTAGAGTAGTGATAGTTTAGTAGCACATTAGTGTGATTTTTTTTTCTCCGCGTTTGTTTCTTTCATAACTTTTCACAATGGAAAACGTAACCCGTGTCCCACAGGAATTGGTTAACATCATACCAATATTCAGCGGCGACACTAGAATGTTGCCTTTATTTATAAAAAAATGTGAATACATTTTGTCTACGTTCTTAGGAACCGCAGCCCAAAATGAATATTTATTTCATGTAGTAACAAGTAGGTTATCAGGCGAAGCAGCCAGTTTGGTAGGCGAAAGAGAAGCTATAGGTACGTGGGACGAGCTGAAGAAGTTGTTAAACCAACACTTCGGTGATCCACGCACAGAGGATTGTTTAGCAATGGAGTTAGAATCGTGTAGAATAAATAAGGGTGAAAGTTATTTAGATTTTTGCCATAGAATACAGCGGATGAGAAGTGTTTTATTTGCTAAAATATCAGAAACTATCATTGATGAATCTCTACGTAAGGCAAAGCAAATCATTTATAGTAACAGAGCAATGAATGCTTTCTTGTTTAATTTACCGCCATTTTTAGTTAGATTAGTTCGTTTGCGCGACGTCACAACGTTAGAGGATGCATTAAAAATAGTTTTAGAAGAACAAAACTTCCAGGCAGTCTATGAGTCGAAAACAAACGACAGACGTAATTTTAGCAGAAATAACAGACCCAATTTGCCTAATAACCAAAATGCAATTGAATCTAATAATCAAAAGAAAGATTCACATAGCATATCAAGTACACATGTACCGAATAGTGCTACAAACAGCACATCTACACCGAACAATTCGCATCAGCCCAGACATTATAAACAACATAATAATATTCAAAGAAATCAAGACAATTTTAATCGTACAAACAACAATAATGCGTCACCGCAGTCAAGTAGGTCATTTGTTCCGATTGCACAACCGAACCAACAGTTCGCGGCACATGCACCGAGCACGCCGTCTTTTGCAGCGCAAGCATCTACGTCGGGTGCGAATACTGATGTCACCATGCGTACTGCAAGTTCGCGACGTGTTAATTACATAAATAATTCTAATAATAATGAACAGAGTTCAAGTTATTCGTACAATGAGTGCCAAGAATTTTCTCCTGAAGAACCCGGGGCGGGAAATTTTTGCATAACGGCCTCTACCCTAGAGAACGAATAAAAATAAATTGTAATAAACGCTTAAATTTACCACATATAGTTATACCAGAATTAAAGGCAGTTTTTATGATAGATACGGGGAGTGTTAGATCGTTTATAAGCCCGTATATAGCGAATAAATATTTTAAAAATTATTTACAGTATGAACCCTTCGAAGTTGTTAGCACTCACGCATCGAGTGTTCATGGTGAAACGGCTATTATTCCATTACCGGTTACCTTTGGAAGTCAAGATTTCCATAAGTTTTATGTCTATAGTGTCGACGATAGGTATGATGGGTTAATAGGTAGCAATTTGCTGAAGCAATTACAGGCAAAGATTAATATGGAAAATCAGATATTACATTTAAAAAATACTGATATTCCTATCATATATTCACCGCCTATGAGAGAGATATATAATCTACCATCTCGTAGTGAACTTAGAGTAAGACTCCCAGTCAACTTACTGAACGGGGAAGCTGTGTTAGATTTTAAGCAATTTACGGAAGGGATTCGAATGCCCGCCGCATTAGTTACGTGTATTGAAGGCTATGCAACAACTGTTATTCAGAATTATAGCCATGAAAATAGAAAATTAGTAATTACGGGACCTTTTCAAGTGGAACCATACATACAGGACCCATCTGTTAGTGTTAATTTCATAGATAATAATATAGAAGTGGACAGCTTGCTAACAAAGAATTTAGACAAATTACAGTTAGATCATATGAATTCAGAAGAACGAACGGTTATTGAGGGACTTTGTAAAGAATACAAAGATATATTTTATTGTGAAAATATTCCGTTAACCTTCACAAATCAGGTTAAACATAGAATAAGAACAAAAAATGAAGACCCAATAAACATTAAGGCACATAGATTGCCACCTATTCAAACAAAAGAGATCAGTAGTCAAGTCGAGAAAATGTTAAGGGATAACATTATCCAGGAATCTCATTCCCCCTGGAGTGCTCCCGTACATTTAGTGCCGAAAAAATTAGACGCGTCAGGCCAACAAAAATGGAGGATGGTAGTTGACTATAGACGGCTCAATGAAATCACAATTGATGATAAATACCCTTTGCCCAACATTAACGATTTATTTGACATGCTAGGTAATAGTACATACTTTACAACTCTCGACTTAGCTAGCGGGTACCATCAATTAGAGGTTCAGGAGAAAGATAGAGCTAAAACTGCGTTTAGCACACCTTCAGGTCATTATGAATTTAACAGAATGCCGTTTGGGTTAAAGACCGCACCCGCAACTTTTCAGCGAGCGATGGATAACGTCTTACGAGGCCTTCAAGGTTTACATTGCTTAATATATCTCGATGACGTCATTATTTTTTCTAAAAGCTTGCCTGAACATGTAGAAAAACTTAGAGCAGTTTTTGACCGCTTCCGTCAAACAAATTTAAAAGTTCAATTAGATAAGTCTCATTTTCTTAGAAAGGAAGTACTCTACCTAGGGCATACTAGTACAAGTGAAGGTTTGAAACCAAATAATGATAAAATAGACGCTATTCTTAGGTATCCTATACCGGAAACGGTTACACAGATTAAAAGCTTTTTAGGACTAATCGGTTATTATAGGAAATTTATCAAAGATTTTGCCAAAATAACTAGACCATTAACAGCTTGTTTAAAGAAAGGTCGCAAAATTGTAATTAATGGGGAATATAAAGAATGTTTTGAGACATGTAAAAAGCTTTTAACAAATGCACCTTTGTTACAATTTCCTGACTTTAGTAAAACTTTTATTTTAACCACGGATGCATCCAATTTTGCGATCGGGGCTGTATTGTCACAAGGAACGATAGGCTCAGATAAGCCTGTAGCCTATGCTAGTAGAACCTTGAGCGACACAGAAGTAAAATATAGCACTATCGAGAAGGAACTTTTAGCCATAATATGGGCAGTTAAGCACTTTCGACCGTATTTGTATGGTAATAAGTTTACCATATTTACAGACCATAGACCATTAGCTTGGCTGTATTCATTGAAAGAGCCCAATAGCAAACTCACGCGATGGCGGTTAAGGTTAGAAGAATACGATTTCGAAATAAAATATAAGAAAGGCCCTCAAAACACGAATGCAGATGCTTTATCTAGGATTAAGATTAATGCAATTGACGACGATTTAGATTCAATATTCGTAAATATAGGAGATAGGCAGGAACGTATACAAAAAATTATAGAAAACGAATTGCAAGACCTCGAAACTCCAATAGAAACGATAGAACTTTCGGATTCTGATGATGGGGTCACTGCCAACTCAGTTTCAAATAGAGAACACGAAGGCATTCCTAGTTTAAACGAAGCTGTCGATACTAAACCAAAACAGATTTTAATTCATTCATGGTTTAAAAATAAATTAGACGTAAAAGATATTTCAAATAATAAACAAAAAATTCTCGAAGTTCACTTACCGACAAATAACGATATATTAGTTAAAGACTTTTTGAAAGAGTATATTGATCCAAAACATAAGTACTTTATATACTTCGAACACACATCTTTTAGAAAAACTTTTTCAAACATGGTAATTAAGTTATTTAAAAAGGATTCAGTTAAGTTAACCGAGTGTACAGAAAGAGTTATAAATTTGACAGGATCTGAAGAAGATCAAAAAGAAGTTATTTTAAAATACCACGACGGGAAAACATGCCATAGAGGTATTAAAGAAACTTTAACCAAACTTAAAAGACATTATTGGTGGGCAAACATGAAAGAGACAGTCACGGCAATCATAAATGCTTGCGAAACATGTAAACGCATGAAATATGATAGAAAGCCGATTAAACCCCACATTCAGTTAACACAAACCCAGGATGCCCCTTTTCAGGAAGCTTTTATGGATTTATTATATATTGAAGGGAAATATTATTTAACTATAGTGGATGCATTTAGTAAGATAGCACAAGCCATAGAGGTACCGAATAGGAGTACACCAGAGATAGTTAGGGCATTGATTAAATATTTCAGCATGTATGGTCTGCCTAGGAAAATTAGTTGCGATTCCGGTACAGAATTCAACAATACTTTGATTAAAGAAATGTTAAGCTTTTACAAAATTGAACTTCATATTGGGACGCCAAATAATCCCAGTTCAATGGCAATAGTAGAAAGGTTTCATTCTACCATTATTGAGATTTATCGTATAGCAAAATACGATAAAAGCGATTTAGATGCAGCATCAGTTATGACTTATGCCATCATGGCTTATAACAACACCATACATTCAGCAACAGATTTTACGCCTTTTGAACTAGTATTTGGCCACACTTATTCCGATAATGTATTTAACGTGGATAGAGAGAAGAACTTAACTCAGAAATTATTGTTAGATCATAGAAAACGCCTTAAAATACTCTATGAATTCATAACAGAAAAATTAGAATCAGATAAAATTAAAATAATTAATAAAAAAGGTGGCGAAACGACACCGGTACTCGAACCAGACGATAATATTTACATGAAAGACACTAGGACTAGAAAAGCTAAAGAAAAACCTCGATATGAAAAAGCGAAAGTAATAGGTGAAGTTGAAAGAAATATAGTCCCAGTAGAAGTAAAGAAAAGGAAAACTAGAGTAGCCTTAAAAAATGTAAAACGTCCTCCACAGATCGTGCCTGGTACTTCTGGTACTAGTGGTGCCAACACTCACGCTGGACCTCCAAAACCTCGGTCAGAATCCGGGGATAGCAGCGATAAAGCGGGGAGTAGCAGTGAAGAGGAATAGTTATTGGACAATATACAAAAGTGTAGATTTAGAATCATTACACTTACAAATAGATAATAATATTCGGGATTTTATTAACTTGAAAATTAAAATTAAGGAAAATAGTCTTAGTAACGAAACTATAGGAATAGAAAGCCAAATAGAATATCTTATTAAACTAACTAAGGATAGATTCTTTCAAATCTTACCTTTCCATTATAGAAATAAAAGAGCTCTGTTTAATCCATTAGGCTCACTTGTAAAAGCTATCACAGGAAATTTAGATGAAGACGATGCAATTAAATATGATAGAGAAATCCAAATGATACAGAACAAAGAGCATGTGGTCGAACGTAAAGTATCATCAATGCAAAAAGCTTTTGATAAATTAGTAAATGACTCTGAAATAATAAATTCAAATATTAAAAACTTGGGTTTACATACCAATGAAATGGAAAAATTAGTTGAACATGAGTTCAGGTTTAACAAACTTTTCCAAATATTAAATACTATGTATCAAATTTTAAATAACTTTCGGACCTGTTACGAAAACATACAAGAGATTGAAACGGCAATAGCCTTTAGCAAACTGAATACATTGCACCAATCCATTATAAATAGTACAGAATTATATAATACGTTAGAAGTCATTGCTAAACATGCTAGAACAATATACCCAGTAAGCAAACATAATTTAATAAAATTAGAACGTAATATCATACTTAAATCATATATAAATAACAACAAGTTAGTTTTTGTTTTAGAAGTTCCCCTAATAAATAACGAAACATATAATTATTACAAGGTTATACCCATCCCTATATTCCATTCTCCAAATACCTTTACAATAATACCCAAATATCCTTACCTGATGGTGAATAGATTGAAATACATGCCCGTGGTAAGCCCATGTACTGAGATTGAAAATGGAAAATTTCTTTGCGCTGAAACTAATTTAGCCCAGTTTCCAACCGAGACCTGCATTGAACAAATAATGCTGATGAAGAACAACTACAAAAACTGCATACAGAACCATATTGAAATAGAAAAAACTAAGATACAGAAAATAACCGACAACCAATGGTTGGTTTACTCAGAGGAAAATCTCATCATCACCGAGAATTGCAATACAGAAATCCTGAAGTACACTATTCTTGGGACCTATATCGTGACACCTGGCCAACAATGCGAGACACAAATAGGCGAAGTCATCGTTGCCGCCACCACAAACACTACAGTTTCCAGTCTCCAGCTGCCATTGATCCAGATGCCAGACCTACAACAGGACATTCAGAGAAGATCAAAGAAAGTGGATTTAAGAAATGTGGACTTCAGTGATGTGAAAGAAGTGTTACAAAGTGCAAAATTTAGTGAAATAGACGATACGACACAAACAGTGACAATAGAAATTAGTATATGGACCATCTTAGAGTATGTGGTTATTGTAATAGCAATAGTTATCTTTATAATGTATAAATTTCAGTTCATAAACTTTTGTCGAAATTCTCCGAAACCGTCTGCGACACCTTCGGATGATTTCTCTCTTAGGGAGGGAGGAGTTAAGGAACCCCAACCTACCAATATTAGCTTTGTCAGACAATAAGTATTTACTAGATTATTATTTCCCAATTTCCCCACTGCGCGATCAGCATTTATAATTATCTAGAACATGCGTCAATCTGATCACGCTGTGCATGTACTACGTTAGCAATTAAGTTAGTATATAAGATCAATATTTTGTTAGATTTAATTAATTACTGTTTCGCTGTAACTCTGTCGGAATAAAGTTATTTTTAAATACTTCCGTTGTCGCTTACTTAATTCGCGCGCTTCCCGGCTTCCACCCCTTTTCACGAAATCACTCCCACAGATTTAATTATTTCGATTTTTGATTGCAGGAAAGCGAGAAGAAAGATGTTACACGTCAAACACAAAGATAGAAACGTACCAGATGCTCTAGGGTCGAGCGACTTGATGACATCCTTAGCCTTTTCAAGACACTTCTTGTACTTGTCCTCAGTAGCGAGTAGTTCTGCGTCCCTGGCCGCGATCGCTTCCTGTAGCTTAGTGGCGCGCCGCCGTTCTTCTGCTAAGGCCGCTTGTAACTCTTCTACTTGCAATGCTGGGAAAATACAAGTAATTTCAATGAGTTTTGCATTAAAGCGACTGAGGATGGGATTTAAAAAGAGATTGTTTATTTAAAAAAAAAACACTAAATTATCGCTGAAAATAAATGAGGATGTTTCGGGTAGACTTTTGAGAGTGGCTTTTGAAGAATATTTTGGACTTCGGTAAATGGGCCACCTGTATAACTTTAGTATAGCTTGTCCATTCTGGAATCACGCACCCTACTACCGCATTTTACGTACAAAGCGCGGCGCTGTGTACCTAAAATGCGGTAGTGGGTCGCGTCATTTTGGACTGGACAAGCTATAACTTAAAAAAGGCGATACTAAACTGCGAGTCCTCGTCCTCGTTCATTTTCTAGCTTCGGCGAAAAAATGAACGTCACATTAGGTTTATGACAGAGGCCAAAACTGAACAGTAAAGGTTGAATAGTAATATGCGTACTTACATTTCCTCTGGCTATCTTCTATAGCGGACGCTAGTCGTGGATGCGGTGCTTCAAGCGTGGCTTCCAACTGCATGATACGTTGGTTGGCTTCCCGGTTGATCGCTCGCTGCTTTTCTAGCCGCGCCACGTAATCCTCTAACAGAGCCTGAATGAGTAATACTTCTTTTAAATGATCTTAGGGTAAATATATACTGACGGGAATCCTTAAATATTCAATATTTAGCTTCAATAAACTTTCTTTTGAAACATCGAACAGCGAGTATTTTTATGGCTTTGTCATATAGCGTAAAAAAAATTCAACGAACGGAATCAATCGCGTAGGTTAATAAGACGGAGGCAACACTGCGAGTCAGGGAACAGTTCTTTCTTTCACTAGCAAACAAGGTCATACAAAGTAGGAACGAGACTACGCGAGATTCAGTATGGATTTTTTTTTTAATTTTTGCACCAAAAATGCACCTTCCTACTCGCACATTTTATGACCGCAACTGCCGCAAGTCTGCGTTTAATATAATTTATTAATAACTAGCTTTCGCCCGCGGCTTCACCCGCATGGAAGTCGGAAATCATCCCACGAGAACATACTACCAGGATAAAAAGTATCCTATATCCTCGCATGGGGTCGCAGCATTCATGATGAGCGATGGCCGTTTTGCGTGGATGTGACGCATATTTTCCCCCAATTTGTTATTTACGTATTTTTTTTATTATCTTTCTTTACGTCATGTTTACCGTGCCAAATTTCATTCAAATCCGTTCAGCCGTTTTTGCGTGATTGAGTAACAAACATCCAAACACACAAACTTTCAGATTTATAATATTATATCTCATCACCAATCAATAATTTGCGGTCCTTTTTTCTACTAACATACCTGCACTGAAGCCTGGTCCGCCTGCGCTCCTTGGTTCTGTCGTAGCAGCTTGTTCTCGTGTTCCAGCCGAATTAACTGCTCCTTCAGATCGTTGGGAATCAGCTCTCGGGACACATTGTCCTCATTGGCACCTAGAATTTGAAGAAAGAAAGAAAGAAAATATTTTATTTGGGACACGCACAGGAAATACAAAACATAATAAAAAAAAGGAACAAACATTAACAAAAATAAAAAAGGAGCATTATAGACTAACAAAAAAAAAGAAAAAATACGACCTGTGCGAGGCCAAAAAGGCTCCTATCTCAGCATGATGCTGCAATATTTAAAAATAAATAAATACCGCAGCGCTGGTATTCTGATAGGGCCCGAATTTATATATTATGTGTTAAAAATGATGACCGTGTAACGATATTTAAAGCAAAAGGTTTTTTTTGTATTGGCTATGGCCAGCATTGGACTGCACTATCTATACCAGGTCTATCTTTATGTTCTATACAAGACATCGGCTTAGTAAAGTTACAAGATATTGGGTATTCCGTTGTATTATTTTTGGTGAAATATTATTAAATTAAAATTAAATAAGATATTTTGCAGGGGAGTTTTCTAGTATTTAAGTTAAGGGGATGGTAATGCTGAAAAGGGTCTAGCGGGATAAGCACATGAAAACTGCACTCGCGTCTGATGAAGGGTTTTTACCTTATTTTTATTGGTTTTCATCTAAAGTAGCCATACACTTAATCTGACACCCCTAACCCCTATGGTAAGGAAATAATGAGGGTGGCAATCCTTAACGAAAACATTTTTTTTTCTCAGTATCTATTCAAAATATCTTCATGAAATTGAAACCATATATGACAATTAATAAACTAATTATAATATATTTTTTTTTTTTGAATTTTTGCAATATTAGAAACTGTAAAAAACGAGTAGTATATTTTTTGGGGGTGGTTTTTTATATTAACCCCTAAAATGACACCAAACAAAAAAATATATCTTATTTGTTAATTAGTTAGCTATTACATATTAAAATTACAAAAGGGTTGAATTGGTGGAACATAGCTTAAAAAAATAAAAATCAATTACGGATACGTGCATGCATATATATCAATTTTTACCAAACTACGTAAACACCTGTGCACTATCTTTATATCTATCATTATAAATACGTTCTCATAACTTTTTAATGTCAACAAATATGTATACCTACAAATAAACGACGAACAATCAACGTTGCGTAACAAAGAACATGTAATGACCTGTTCATTTTCATGCAAGTTTACAGGTGACAAAACATTTGAAAGTCCGGATCATTCAAATCACTGCCGTAACTGTCATTTTCAACCCTATCATCACAGCCAGAAGACGTAGTCGGTTTTACAACTCTATATTTTATCATTCTACATTTGTGACAAAACACGGATCCCATATGTTAAGTATTTTTACAATAAGGTTGATATCTATTTAAATCTTCATTTGTAGTGATACGTTTCAACTTTCCACTGGCTTTTCTGACACTTATTTTACAATTAACACATTTATCATCTTTATTACGTTCATTTGTTTTCTCCATTATTTCTGATCGCAAATGTTATAGTGAAAAACTGAACCACAGTTAATACACAAGTACAGGTCGTGCCATTAAAGATGAGACTTGACCGCGCCTCCCACCGCTCTTTCCCCCGCCCCGATGACGCCCCGGCGCACAGTGGGCTGAAAATCGGCTTTCATAGACATTCGATTTTTTTTTCGAATTGGTCAAATTTTTTGATTGGAATTGTTTAAAACAATCATGACCTTGAGGTATAATTGGTATGACGTCATAGAACATAGTGGAAGATAGACTTTTGATTTTTTTTCAAAATACTTGTATGGGAATTATCATAAAATCTTCAATATCTCAGCTATCGCATATTTGCGCAAAAGAATTCTTTCACACAAAAAATCTCCTATTTTTTTGCCAATTTTTGATATATTTCACTTTTATGGCAGAGGTGCGATGAAAAAGAAAAAAAATAAAAATAATTTTATTATTTTTATTTCTTCATTTATAACGATTATAAATGAATTTAATTACGCATTAGAATAATATAACAAAGAATATATAGCACAATAGTCTAGGCCATCGTGAGCCGCTTTTTTAGTCATTGATTTTTATACTACCTAGCAGAAAAACAGCATCTTATACGTAAAAAAACAATTCTTAAATTGTTGACAACAAATACTCGACTTTATCGGAAGCCTGACCCTTTTAGCCTATAACAATTACCGAGAATTATTGCTAATAGGTACCTACCTATTAACTAATAGGTAGGTGATCACTGATCACCTAATTTAAGTTTTATTATGACAATGAAGGGTTTTTAGGCTAATTACTAATCGTTCTCCAGAGGAACTTACAGAATCACTGTGCAGGTGCCTAATGAGTTATAATCATTAGGGTTAATTTAGTTCTGTACAGATATCTCACAGGTATTTAAAGTGCAGTATTGGGAACAATTATTCAGTTCACATTGATTTCCCCTTGTGTTAACAGTGAAATTGTGCTTGCAAAAAATGGAGAGTTTATCTACTTACCTAGATTTCTTCATGATTTTGAAGAATTCGGGGAAGTACAGTGACAGCCTTGCACTATATAATGCTGTAGTTTCTCGTTTGAACTTAAATCTCTCCGATGAAGATAATTTAACATTAAAAGAATATTGCAGAAGGATTACACTAGCTATTACAAGGAAATGGAAGCAAGCCAACAGAAAACTGGAGTGTTTCTTAAAGGAACACAAAAACTGGCTTGAGACTGATATTGATTGGCCTAGTTGCATAAAAGTACCTGCTGCTTCAGGCATTGTGGATTCTGAAGTAAATGCCATATCTCCTCAACCTTCCACATCTACATCAGCAGCAATATCAGTTGGAACAATGACAAAAAGAAAGGCACCAACTCGTAAACCATTTCAAGATCTAGGAAAGAAACAAAAAAGAAGGAGAATTACAGATCAAGAAAATTGTGAGTCCAGTGAGATAGCATATGCTGCTATCATAAAGATGAGACAAGAAGGAAAGGAGAATATTGCTTCAGCACTAGAATTCATGTTGACAAATCCAGGAGCTGCTGATAAGTTCAATAATTTAATTCATCAATCGTTGGCCAAGCAAGTTTTCACACCCGAGAAGGCACTTGGCATATTTCTCTCTTTAAAATTATCTAAGTGGCAATATATAACATTGAGAGAAACAGCCATACGTGAAGGCGTAAAAGATTTGTATCCATCTTATTACAAAGTTCAACAGGCGAAATTACAATGTTATCCTTCCAAACAAACAATAACAGTGACGGATTCATCAGCAAAAATTTCTCTTCAAGGATTATTAGATTTAACAGTCAAAAGAATCTTCGACAGTTTACCTGAGTGCGTAGAACAGAAACAGTTAATATTAATATCGAAATGGGGATTTGACGGTGCGTCTAGCCAGAGCAGATATAAACAGACAATGGACAGTGAAAATGATGATTCTAGTGTCTTCATGACATCATTAGTTCCATTGAAACTAATCAATGGCAGTGACACCATATGGAAAAACCCGAAACCCTGTTCTTCATCATTTTGTCGTCCCGTGCGATTTAGCTTCATGAAAGAAAGCAAACTGGTTGTCAATGAGCATTTAGACAGTATGAAAGAAGAAATAAAAGCGTTGAGACCGACAGATAGTGGCAGCAACAAGGTCACCCATGACCTTAAGATGACCATGATCGATGGCAAGGTCTGCACTTACATCTCTGAAGCCAAAGCCAGCTCAGTTTGCTATTTATGTTTGGCAAAACCTTCAGAGATGAACAATTTAACGGAAGTGTTAAAAAGGCCTGTTTCTGAGAATTTATACGAATTTGGGCTGTCTTCGTTACATGCACGCATCAATTGCATGGAATGCCTTTTAAATATTTCTTACAGACAAGATCTTAAAAAATGGATGGCAAAAGGGGAAGAAGATAAAGCTATTCTGCAGGCAAGGAAAAAAACAATCCAAGACGGTTTCAAGCGGGAACTGAACCTGATCATAGGTGTGGTTAAACAAGGCTCAGGAACAACCAACGATGGAAATACAGCACGGAGATTTTTTGAATTTCCGGAAAAAACCGCAGCCATTACGGGTCTGGATGAGAATTTGATTCGGAGATTTGCTGTTATTTTACAGGCTATTACATCAGAAGAAAATATATATATTGAAAAATTTAAAGAGTACTGCCTAAAGACAGCAGAGAGGTATTTGGCACTTTATAACTGGTATTACATGTCGTCAACTGTGCACAAGTTACTTGTACATGGGGCAGATATTATAGCTTGTAATGCAGTAGTACCAATTGGGTGTCTTTCAGAAGAAGCATCAGAGGCTCGTAATAAGGACTTTCGAAGATTTAGATGTCATCATTCAAGAAAAAAGAGCAGACAATGTTCTAATGAAGACATTCTAAACATGCTTGTTCTCACTTCAGACCCTCTCATTTCTTCAGTTAGACCAATTATGGATGTAAAGAACAGGAAAGCTCTCTTCTCTGAAACTCGGGATCTTTTGGATAACCTGCAAGAACCCGATGTCGAATTTTGCGATATAAATCAATTAGATTCCGAATCTGAATCAGAATCAGAATGTAGTGATTGTGACTAACAGTAGGTTAAGATGTTTTTGTTTATTTACTAACTTTTTATTAGTTTTACTTTTGTTAGTATTAATTTAGAGCATGTCTGTAAATAATCAATTAAATTTTATTTTTAGAATGTATTTAGATTTAGGTACTATTTTTGTTCTATTTTTTTTTATATAAAACTATTTAAAATTTAAATGTAAGTCATATTTGTAGTTGTATATTATATGTTTAACTGTTATTATACCCTAATGATAATAACCCATTAGGCACAGTGATTCTGTAAGTTCTACCTCTGGAGAACGATTAGTAATCAGCCTAAAAACCCTTCATTGTCATAATAAAACTTAAATTAGGTGATCAGTGATCACCTACCTATTAGTTAATAGGTAGGTACCTATTAGCAATAATTCTCGGTAATTGTTATAGGCTAAAAGGGTCAGGCTTTCGATAAAGTCGAGTATTTGTTGTCAACAATTTAAGAATTGTTTTTTTACGTATAAGATGCTGTTTTTCTGCTAGGTAGTATAAAAATCAATGACTAAAAAAGCGGCTCACGATGGCCTAGACTATTGTGCTATATATTCTTTGTTATATTATTCTAATGCGTAATTAAATTCATTTATAATCGTTATAAATGAAGAAATAAAAATAATAAAATTATTTTTATTTTTTTTCTTTTTCATCGCACCTCTGCCATAATAATAATAATAATAATAATAATAATATATTTATTTGCTCAAAACACGGTATAATAGGTCTTACAGTTTAAAATAGTACAAACATGTTTTGCCGGGTTTAGACTCAGCATGCAAATTTGAGAATAAAAGTAAGCACTTACTTAACTAACATTTTGTGTCAAAAAACTGTTTCAGACTATAAAAGTTATTTTGTCTTAGCCATGCACTCAATTTCCGCTTAAAACAGTATCTCGTATTTAACAATTTAAAATCACCGGGAAATTTATTATAAATCCGTACACACATAGCTAAGCAGCTTTTGCTATATTTTGCAAGCCTAGGAGCATTGCTTACTACGAGCCTATATGGGTCTCGTCTGTTTCGAGGACATATATCGTTCGCTGTTTTAAATAACTTTTTATGTTTCCACACAAACATGCATATTTCGTAGATGTATAGACAAGGCAGCGGCAACAAACCAAGTTTTTTAAATACTGGTTTACATGATTCGTCAGGTTGGAGTCCATATAGAGCTCTAATGCACTTTTTTTGTGCAACAAATGTTCTTTGTTGGTCAGTACTGTTGCCCCACATTATAAGTCCATAGCGCAGTATAGATTCTACGTATGCGTGGTAAACTAATATGGCTGTTTTTAAATTGGTAACTTTTCTTACTTGTCTCAGCGCATACACAAATCTATTTATTTTACTAGAGACATTGTCTACATGCATTTTCCAATTTAAATGTTCATCAATAGTTATACCCAGAAAATTAATCTGGGTAACAGATTTGAGTTTGGGTATATGAAGACTGAAATTAGATTTATTGTTATTACATTTATTAAATTGTATATATACTGATTTGTCAAGATTTATTTTCAAATTTTGAATACGAAGCCAATTAATTAAGATGTCAATTGTGTTGTTAATGTCAACTTCATGGTCATAAATTGTATTATATTTTTTATTAGATGTCACAATAATAGAAATGTCATCAGCAAATAATATGCATTTATGGTTAGTTATTTTAGTGATGTCATTTATGTACAATAAGAATAAGATTGGCCCGAGTATGCTTCCTTGAGGAACACCGAATCTGTTACAAATATATTCAGATGCGTATAGTGTTAGGTCCTTATCATCGTTAATATTTGGTATAGTTACACATTGTTGTCTGTTATGAAGGTATGACTTTATCCACTGTAAGGGTGGCCCTCTGATTCCAAGTGATTCTAGTTTTTGTATTAGTAAATCGTGGGAAACTAGATCGAAGGCCTTTGATAAATCAAAAAACAGACCTGTGGTTAGATTATTATCATTGATACTAGGTAATACAGCTTTCATGAGGGCATAGATGGCTAATGTTGTAGATTTATCTTTTTGGAACCCATACTGTTCATTTTCTATTATATTAAATTTATTACAATAATGCACGAGTCTTTTGTACATGCATTTTTCATATATTTTAGATAAAATGGGTATTAATGTAATAGGGCGATAATTATTCATGTCATGTCTTTCTCCTTTTTTGTACAGAGGCTTAACAATGGAAAACTTCAGCGCTTCTGGAAAAATTCCACAGCCAAATGACAAATTAATTAAGTATGTTAATAGGTCAACGATTTCGTTAGCACATATTTTAATGATTTTTGTGCTAATTTCATCGTAGCCTTCGGAACTGGTATTATTTAAAAGCGTTATTTCCTGTCTAACTTCATTTACTGTCATGGGCTTAAGGAACATTGAATTGACAGTTATATTTTTCCCACAGTTACTTTTAATGTTTGTATCTATTAATTTATTAGTTGAATTGATGTAGTGGTTATTAAAAGCGGATGCTATTTCAACTGGATTGGAAATTAGTGTGTTGTTAATTTTGACATTCTCAATATTACTTTTAGGGTTTGTATTATTAAGCTCATCTTTTATAACCTTCCAGGTGGCTTTACATTTGTTATCGTTTTTTGCAATAAAATTGATGTTTGCATTCTTTTTAGAGTTGAAGATGCATTTTTTAAGAAGTTTAGAGTAGTTAAAGTATTTGATCTTATTAATTGCCGTTTTATTTTTATAGAATCGATGACGTAGAGATCGTTTTGTCTTGCAACTTTTTTTTAAGCCCTTACTTATCCAAGTTTGTTTCTTTTTGTTATTTATATTAACTTTTACTCTTAATTTAGGGAAGCAAAGATTGTAGAGTAAGCAAAACATTTCATGAAAGTGATTAAATGCTATGTTTGCGTCATTAGCTGCATATATATCACACCAAGATAAATTACGTAGGCATTCCTTAAACTTTCGAATATTATCCATGCTGAAATCTCTTTTATATGTATAATATGTTGGTAGTTTTTGTGTTTTGTATTTTAGTGGAATGGTCAACATTTGCGCAGTGTCATGGTCCGATAAGTGAAGTGGCATTACAATTGCAAAAGCGTCAGGAATATTACTAAGAATGTGATCAATACATGATAACTTGCGTGTTGGCTCATTGATGTGAAATTTCAGGTTGTAATTATATGCCAAGTCCTGTAATTGATTAGTAATATGACCTTTTTTTAAGGTGTTGATATTAAAGTCACCTGCTAAAACTACATTCATTTTAGATTTATACTGTTGCATTAGATTGTGCAGGAGGCTATTTAATTTACTTAGGAATTGGGTGGGATCCGATTGAGGTGTTCTATAAATACAAATAATAATTAATTTGTGTTGTGTAAGTTCAATCCCACAAACCTCGAACGTATTTTGCGTGGCGTAGGTTTTTACAAATGGCAGATCTTTGAAGAAAATATTTTGTTTTAATAAGATGCAAGTGCCACCTCTTTGCTTTTCTCTGCAGTAGTTGGCTGCCATTTCGTATCCATGAATTTTAATGTAGCTTTCGTATCCTTTTTTTATAAAGGTTTCTGAGAGACATATTACCTCTGGGTCATTACGCGCTTCACGTAGTTCTTGTAAAGTTAGTTCAAAAATTTCTCTTTTACATAAAATACTGGCAATATTCTGATGGAGAATTGTAAGGTTATTAGTTACAGGAGGTTTGGTCTCGAAAAAATGTAGTGTTCCGTTTTATGATCGGAAAATAATACGGAATGGTTCCTCTGTGACTTTTCCCTATCGGATCTATAAGATTATCCTGTTTTTGTAAGTTAGAGCTCATACTGCGAAAATAGAATGGAATTGTTCCTTTTTTGGGTTCAATTACTTTAGTACTCAATTTAAGGCTTGGTTTGTTACTCGCTATTTTCTTAATAAGTTCCCTTGGATTTAAATAATTGTTATTATAATCATTACAGTCTATAAGGTAATTGATCCTATTACACAATTCAGACGTCTTAGAAGTTTTACTTTCTAGAAATTCACATTTTTTATAGTTTTTACATACGTTTTTAATGCGATAATTAAGCTTATTTATGTCTAAGTACTCACTTTTAAACACATTTAATACTATAATCGTGTTGTTATAAAATGTCTCTAGCACAGTTTGCAGATTTGATACAACATACCTTAAACTGTGGTCATTTTCTCCCAAACAAATTACGAGTTTGTCATTGAAATTTAGCTTAGCATGAAGACAGTTAATTGTTATTTGGCTACTTAAAGCATTTGGTTTTGTTTCTGAAATAATACTATATTTTTCATATTGTGTATTCTGCCTTGAATCCATGATTGCTGCTGCTAGGCCGACGCATTGTTGAGAGCCAAAGATGACAATTCTATTTGGCGGTTTCCATTTTTGGTCTTCAGTACTCGCAGGTGTTTGAGGGCAGAACTGTTGCACCTGGGGTTGTATAGGCTTTTTGTTATCGTAGTGTCTTAATGAATCTATTTCCTTCTTAAAGCTTTCAATCTGTTGTTGTGCGTTTACTAATTCTTGTTGTAGATTGGTGATCTTCTGTTGTAGATGCATAATTTTGATGCTTTTACTATCTGCATTCGTTTTGCTTGTAAGAGGAGTAGAAGGTGTAGAGAAGGTCTGGTGTAGTAAGGATAGTCTCTTTCCTTTAATATTGATATCTGGATTATTTTCAAGTGGAGAATGGCAGAGTGATTTTAACATTTTAATTTCTGTAGTTAACTTGCTCAATTGTTTGCGAAGATTGTTATTTTCAAGAATCGTATTTTCCAGTTCATTTTCTGTACTATCGAGTTTATGCGTGAGCTCCATTATTGTGTCTTTCATTTCCAGAATAGTCAAGGTTTCCGATATGGTGCCGTCCACGCTTTTAGACAGCTTGTTAGTCATAAAAGTGAAATATATCAAAAATTGGCAAAAAAATAGGAGATTTTTTGTGTGAAAGAATTCTTTTGCGCAAATATGCGATAGCTGAGATATTGAAGATTTTATGATAATTCCCATACAAGTATTTTGAAAAAAAATCAAAAGTCTATCTTCCACTATGTTCTATGACGTCATACCAATTATACCTCAAGGTCATGATTGTTTTAAACAATTCCAATCAAAAAATTTGACCAATTCGAAAAAAAAATCGAATGTCTATGAAAGCCGATTTTCAGCCCACTGTGCGGCGGGGACCTCATACCGCTAGAGACCCATAAATCGTCTACTGCGCAAGTCAAACCACGTGGTGCGTCAAGTCTCATCTTTAATGGCACGAACTGTTATATTCGAAACTCCCGAATACGTATATGTCGCCTGCCAATTATGTTTTGACTCGCTAGTTCACTTCTTATAACTTGACAAAACTTGCATGAAAATGAACAAGTCATTACATGTTCTTTGTTACGCAACGTTGATTGTTCGTCGTTTATTTGTAGGTATACATATTTGTTGACATTAAAAATATATGAGCACGTATTTATAATGATAGATATAAAGATAGTGCACAGGTGTTTACGTAGTTTGGTAAAAATTGATATATATGCATGCACGTATCCGTAATTGATTTTTATTTTTTTAAGCTATGTTCCACCAATTCAACCCTTTTGTAATTTTAATATGTAATAGGTAACTAATTAACAAATAAGATATATTTTTTTGTTTGGTGTCATTTTAGGGGTTAATATAAAAAACCACCCCCAAAAAATATACTACTCGTTTTTTACAGTTTCTAATATTGCAAAAATTCTAAAAAAATATATTATAATTAGTTTATTAATTGTCATATATGGTTTCAATTTCATGAAGATATTTTGAATAGATACTGAAAAAAAAAATGTTTTCGTTAAGGGTTGCCACCCTCATTATTTCCTTACCATAGGGGTTAGGGGTGTGAGATTAAGTGTATGGCTATTTTAGATGAAAAACAATAAAATTAAGGTAAAAACTCTTCATCAGACGCGAGTGCAGTTTTCATGTGGTAATACCGCTAGACCCTTTGGTTAAAATCTTTTGATATTGAGCTCGAAATGGCAGCCATCAAATTATCATAGTTACCGGCAGTGATGGTGGAGCAACGCAGCTCGTCCACGGTGTCCCGCAGCGTGTCGCGCTCGTGTAGCAGCGCGTCACGCTCGCGTTGCACAGACGCTGCGCGACTGCTCAGCTTCTTGTTCTCTATTTCCAGCTTATCTGCTTTCGTTATCTCGCCGTCTAATTTCTCGTTGAGGTCCATAACCTGAAATATATCGTAGCAACACAATCAAGAGCGTTTATTCTGAAAGTGGGCAACGTCGCAAATAGACGTCAAATATTTCGCTGTTCCGCTGATCATCGTTTTCGTAAGTTCATTATTACTACATCTCTAATACAGCTGGGACTCAGGCCTACACTCTTTGAAAAGTATTATGAATTGTTAAAGTCATAACCATTCTGTTGCGAAAAAGGGATGGCGCTATACGTGATATATAACTCCATCTTTCACTTACACTGGAACAATGATGGCTAAAGCACGTCAAAGTAAAGCTCCGGTAGTAATCCACTCACCTGTTTCTTATAAATATCAAGCTGCGCTCGTATCGCGTTAGCCTTAGCGGCCGCCTGCTCGTGTTCGATGGCTCGCTGAACATGCTCGGTGTTGGCTCTCTCAAGCAGCTTTACTTGCCGCCTTAGATCTACATGCTCTTCCATCCTCTTCTTATATGAAGCCACTGTGGCTTCTAAAGCAGCCGCTTTCGCTGCTGTTTCTCGTAACGCGTCTAGTTCGTCTTTTAAAGCTATGTTCTCGGAAGCTGCCATCTGAAATGAGGTAATTGTAATTTTTAATATCATTGACATGTCTGGAATTACTTACTGCTAGGTACAAGCTCAGTATAATAATGAACAAAGAAGTTGTCCGCGCTTATGTCAATCACACATTGGTCGCCAGATCGCAAAAAAGTTTTACAAGTTATTAAAGTTGTTTTTCGTATTTATTTCCAAATCCAGAGAAGTACTTTTTAATCAAATCCCAAACAAGGCTAAAATATGTTTAGCAACAAAGAGACAGTTTGTAGTTGGAGGCCCATACGTATTCAAATATATAACCGTAGCATTCTAAAAAAAATTGAGGTCGCTCCGCGTGCTCTTCCATCGTACATTTTCTTAGTTTTCAAACTTTTCTGCACCCTAATTGCGTAACATACGATTAATCATAATCTGAATCATTTTGAAGGATATTATTGCTAATCCATTGCTACATACGTTCGAAACATTTGTCTGATCAACAACTAACCTAAATTACGCAATGAATGTTGTTGAACTGTCAAAATGAAACAGATTGCGATTGATCGTGTGTTACGCAATTATGGTGCTGGAACAATCCACAAAATAACTCCTATTTCTGTATTATGTTCAAAAGAACATTTTACCTATCTGAGACTGAATACTAAAATTTTCGAGCTCGCTTCGCTCGCTCTATCATCCTATATTCTTCTCATACCCGTCTCGAAACTTCCTACATACGTCAACAACGCCAAAGTATCTCCTATTTCTGTATGTAATTATGATCAAAAGAAAACCTCACTTTTCTGAGGTGGGGTGCATTTTTTTTTTATTTGTTGCTATGGTTAAAATACAACCTAATTTTAACTATCCGTGGTGGCGTGCTAAAATCGAGCTCGCTACGCTCACTCTTGCCTCCTGCTTCTCAAGCTTTTCTGAATTAGAAATAGCAGCTGGTGTTACCTATGACATAATATTGAAATAAATTCAATGAGGCTAAAAGCCGAAAAGTTCGTCAATTTAAATTTGTGTTTGTTTATGTAATTTTTGTAACCATTTGATCAGCAATAAAATTCATTTATTCATACATTACTGTATAATTCAGCTCATTCAATTTAACCTTTTTCTTTCGTCTGGGATTTGCAAGACGCCTCGCAAAGCTGATGTCGCCGACGGCCACGTTTGGTCTAGTACCGCCACTGCTGGTGGTAGAAAAAAAAACTACAGGCTGATCTTTCGAAGTTATTACTTAGAAAGACCACACTGTAGTTTTTTGAAGTGAAAACTTCTTTAGCTGCGCGTTGGGCATTTTTGAGATGGGACTAAACCATTGATTTCGTGACACCGTGATGACACCACCTTTTGACCATTAAAAAGACATCAACGCGTTGATTGCCGCGGTTCGTGGAGTAAAAGACATCAAAATTACGCGGTGCCGATTTTTTTCAAGTTTTCACTTCTGTCGGCACACCCGGAGTTTTCTTTTTTTTTAGGTAGGGCATCTCGTAATTGACCTCTGAGATCATGACTACTTAACCGGGCTTTCCTGTGGGTGCCTTAAGCTACAAACTTAAAACCTCCAGCCAGGGGTTATTCAACTATGCTAATTAAAACTAGGTGAACGCTCGCTAAGGGCACCCCCTGTGGGGTACGAACCTCGGCTTAGGGCGTCAACCGGAGGGAGGACATCAAGGATGGGACGGGCTGGACTCCTGAAGTGTCACTTTTTTTTTTCCTCACCAATCTTTCAATAGAAAGATCAAAAAAGAAAACATGTAATAAATAACCTTTCTTTGTATTCGTTAAAAAGAGAAATTAGTTTTGTTTTTATCTCTCCCTCTACGCGTCTTTTCCTCTAAGGATATACGCCTCCTTTCCTTTCCACCAGTCTCCACGGTTTCGCCTTGCATTTTTATCAAATTACATCAAAATGCATCATTTTAAGGCTCTGCGTTTATGTAATGCCGACGCGTGCCCATTCCATAACGTTACGCTGCATGACCATTAGCATGAATTTAATAATTAATTATGTCATTTAATTAAAGGCTCATTATTAGTCTAGCTCTTTACGGTAGTTAGTTAGCAAAGTCTAGGCTAATATGATGCTAATTTGTGTGACGTCGAAAATTGTCATCCTTCAAATTACGAACTCTCCGAACTACTATTAAGGGAATTTGGATGACAACCACCACAACATAAATCAGTTGCCGCTACTTTTTTTATAGATATTAAGATTTCCTTTTTACTTAAGTCGTAAATAATACATTTAACACGTGTTATTAACACGCACTATTACCCAAAGAGCCAAGGTCTTCAGCAGTGCAAACATTCCTCAGATTTTCAATATTAAGCTGAGAATGTGGTATTGGTATAAATGGTGTAACAGCTAAGGTAATCTCAGAATTATCTTCAAATGAAGCTTATATGAAGCATGTATCAGGATGGAATGAAAAATGTATGAAATAGGCGTAGTATATATACCAACTTTTTTACATAATTTGACAGTAACAAACCTGCAGCTCCTCATTCCTGAGCTTCATCAAGGCCAACTCCCGTTCCAGCGCATCAGCTCTTGCATGTTGATCGTCACGTTGCAGCTCAACCTTGTCCAATTCATCCTTCAACACGTCGAGTTGTGCACGCATGGTAGTATAGCGCAACGTGCCCGCATGTGCGGGGCCGAGGGATGCGCCCGCGTCATCTAATTCTGCATCTCCCGATTCCACTGCGGCTTCCCGCGCCGCTGTCAATCGACCCACCTCACTCAGCAACGTCATCTTCTCTTCTTGGAGAATTTTCACCTGGAATTTTAGTGATTCTACATTAAAATGATAGTTTTCGATTGGAAGTTCTTCCACTTGAGACATGGTTGGGTTTAAAGGCACGAGTATTTACGATCGAGGTTCGAGTAGGTTTAAGGCCTAAATTTTGAAGTCGTGCATCCAATTCGGTTATCGACATTAATATTTAACATTGAGAAATTAAATGATAGTACATGACATTATTTTTTTTTTTCGGTTTTTGTGTATGAAGTAATAAGTGCTTAGTTAGAAAGTGTCTTTCTTCCTTATCTGATTAAAAGTATAAAACGGAACGTCTCTCTGTCTGTCAATCTGTCTGTCTGTTAGTATAACTCGACAACGACATGCGTCATCCAAATTACAAGTTTTTTTTAAGTTAAAACTTCTTTAGGGCGTTAGGCGTTTTTGAGATGGGAGTAAACCATTGATTTCGCGACACCATGACGATACCTAAATTTTGTAAACGCGATTATGCTTTTTATTTATATTATGTTACGGATCAATGTTCTATGCAATATTTTTAATTTAAAGGTTTTGTAAACGCGATTGTGCTCTTTATTTATATTACGATACGAATCAATGTTGTGCTCTTTATTAAGATAAGGTTACGAACGAAAAAAGTGGAAGAAAAAGGAGGAAGAAGGAGTGGTGGAAGAAAAATTGTTGTATAGAAAATTGGTTCTATACAACAATTTTTCTTCCACCAGGGCGATCTTGTTCAAGTTTTCACTTCTGTCGACACTCCCGGAAACACAGTGGGCAAACAAATGAATAGTATATACACCAGTAAATAAGGTATGACGTAGTTACGGGATACTATTTAAATTCAAAGGTCGTGTCCCTCGCAGACGTCACGTCTTACAATGTACCTTAATCCATGAACCATCCTTATAACACCCAAATGATACGTAATTAAGGTGTTAGACAAATCATTAAGTAAGTATGAACTTTATATAAATTAACAAATAGAAATCGCGGGGAAAACAGAATTCACAACAACGCTAATAATAGAGTTTTACGTTATAATAATATTATGAATCATGATAATAAAAATAAACAAACTCAAATGCGTGAAATAAATAACAGTTTCATAACGCTCAAGCTTGTTGTAAAACGGGTGGTAAACCAACATAATTACGGTATTTATATAATAAGTAAACACACCTGCGTGTCGAGTTCATGGCACCTCTGCGCGAGGGCTTCTCTCATGTCCGCATCGGACTGCTCCACCGGCGGCACATCCAAATGCACACTGCCACGATTCACACCCAGCGTTAACGTCTGCAGTTCCTAACACAAAATAATAACATTCTAAACAAACCACTCATATAGTTTCACACTACTTTTACTTTCAGGCAAACACAAACACCGCTGGAGCCAGCGGCGCCACATTCTGCAACTGACAGACAGGTAAAGTATTATCGTATCCACCACCAACAATATCGTGATCCAAGGACATTAAAAATGAGCGTAACTAAAATTGAATTTCTTTGCCGCTTCAAGTAACGAGCATGCAACTTTGAAAAAGTGAAGCAAGAACGTATGCTTACTAAACTCTTGCGACGATGTGCATTACATTATCAGTGCGGTCATAAAATAATATAGCATATTATAGTTCTATGCATGAAAAGGCGGTCGACTGAACTGAATTACACATTACATAAGAAAACGTTGGACTAATTGGTTACGGATGGATAAGATGATAAAGTGTTTAAGATTTATTTTATTAGTCATAATGAGTGTAGTCCGTGCTTTTCACCTTTTTGTAACCATAAAATGTTGTAAATTAATCTTACACACTTATATGGATTTTGAATTATTAACGGTTCACAGCACGTATCTAGAAAATAAAGATATAGATCGGCTATACTTTGTAGATAAGTACACCAATTAATTATAAATATAACTTAAACTTTACAGAGTAAATCATTATGTATCCTTTAATGATTGACCTAGAGAAATGAATAGCATCAAGTTATGTTTGAAAGAAATAAATGAGACATTCAAAAACCATTCACGTGGGAGTAATTGTATTCGCGAAGTAATTGTGATCGTATAATTAGATTGCAAATATGACACAAGGTCAACTGTAATGTACATTTAACATTATCCTGAATTTTATAGTTTAGAACTAAAAAACTTATATTTAATGCGTACAACAATACTTTAAGCACTAGCAATACTGAAATTTATTTTACTTACATTTATGTGTGTTGCCAGACATAAAAAATATAAATAAAATGATGTGAAAATGAAAGCAGTACATATTTGAGCACGAGGAGTTTAAGGTGTGGTGGTAATTAACTTAAATAGACTAAAAAGCTCTTGAAAAAATTTAACCTAAAACGAACGACTTAACAAAAGCAAAGGTTTTTTTATCAGTCTCATCTTTTAATTATGACACTGATACCGATACCAAAGCAAAAATATTTTGGTACCGCCTTTTCTTCTATGCTCTTGTGTATGTAGCATCCAATGGCATGACGCTAAATAGACCATACTCCATGGGTCGCTTGCACTACTTGCTTCTAACATGTAAACCACATTTGATTTATAAAGTATTACTTCAATCTGGCGCAGGTTCTAAGACTGAAGTGAATACTGTATTTGTACCCCTATTTATTTGTATTAATCTTTATTTCTTCAAATTCTATGCTAATTAAAGAGACTGATATTACTTTTTATAAACATCTAGAGACTTACTAGAAAAGCTTGTTATTACAAAGCTATCTGGTACTAATATTAAAACATTGATACAAATAGTAGACTTTTAAAATATACTAGTAATACTCATCCTAAAAGCTTTGGAAAGTAAACGCAAAAGAAAATTATAGTGTCCTGCTAACTTTTCTAAACATAAATAATGGTAACTTTCCCAGGTATACAATACAGTCCCTATAGGAATTATAATAAGATTGTCTTCTGAATACAAATGAGTGGCTTCATATCGTACCTGTATGGCCTGCATTATCGATCTCTGACAAGACAGCTCCATTTCCATTATTCTTGTGATGTACTCCTCTTTTTTTACACAATTGACTGCACAACCTATTTCCAAAAGTGTTGGTTTAAATATAATATTACCTATGTCAAATTCAAATTCAATCTTGTCTGATCTTGAAAGACGAAAAACGGAAGGGAATAACGTGGTTTCATTACATAAACTTACTCCTTTTCCCATGGGGTAAGGTAGAAACTGAGGAGTGCTTTACACTTGATCAGATCGGCATGATTCGGCAAACCTGGGCGGCAAAATCGAGAATATATACTTTGCCGCCTGGCTGTGCCGATCGTGGTAAATCATGCCGACCCGAACAATTATATTGCACGCCTAACTCCACCTGCTATGTGGCTTAGTTTCGCTTTTTCGCTCTTAGTCGTTATCGCCTTCTTTAAAAGTAGAGCCAGATTTTTTTTGCTATAAATTGCTATTTAAAATTGTAGTCGAATCTACAGACTATTTCAAAAGAAGTTTAAAAAGTAAAAATATAACATTCAATTTCATTAAAAAAAACTAGCTAATAAGTATTAAAAAAATTAACCAGAGATTTAATGAGGAATCAGTTTATATCTATTCTTCTGACTAAAAACATGCGTAAAGAACTTACTCAAAACAAGTTGAAGCAGTCTCCCCAAGTCTGAGGCGTCGGCAGTCTCAGCTATATTTACTACATCTGGCCTTGAAAACTCTTGTAAACTTAAATTTAGAATATCCTGATGATAATCTGCAACAAGCATTGTTTTTTTTTTTTTTTTTTTTTTTCATAACAAAATCAGTAAAATATGACAACAGAGTAAAAAAGTTTTAATTATAGATATTTCACAATAGTAACATATTAATGTTCTGAGTCTGACATCACAATAATTTTATTATCTCTCCAGCTGATTATAATAAATATTAGTGTAGGTAAGCAGATAAAATGTGATATAGGCTTAGGACGCTACTTAAAAATATATCTATCAAACATGAAATTTGAATGTGTTATTACTGTGTATATTTTTTTTATGTTCAATAATGTTAATTTTATGATAATGTAGCATTGAAGACGGCACATTAAAGTTTCAATTGTTCAAGATTAAAGATTGTTCTTGAATATTTTAACAATGAATTTGAGCAAATCAAACATTTATGTAGGTTTCTGAAAACTTAGCAATGCAACAAATCCTGTCTGATGTATGTATGCAGTATTTTAGCAGAAACTTATGATTACTGCATAATAATTTAAAGTAACATACCTACTACACCCTCCAATATTTTTTTCAAGTTGCTAACTTTTAATCTCCAGTTATGTCCAACATCTGTTTTTATCTTCAAATTCCACCCAGGACTAAAATACTCTGGTGCGATTTGTGTGAGAGCCTCGGCAATCGCCACACCATCGGACAGTTCTGAAAATAAAGTAAATTAAGTTAGCGTGCAGTAATTTATTTAGTAAAACTTTACAATTTATTTTTAACTTTTATTGTTATTTTGTGTCATTTGGACACATTTCTTTTATGTTCATGTAAATTCAATACTAATAGAGTAGCTCAAAAACTGGAATAATTTAAGTACATATATAGATAATATTCTTGAATTTAAATGTATCAACACTCACTTTAGTTGGTGACATTGAATGATAAAATGTCTTTCAAAAAGTCCAAGGTAGTATTAGTCATCATCACAAGCATTTGAACTTTTACTTGTTAATAAACTGCTAATAAATACCAATTTGTTTCACATTCACCTAAGTAACTTTTGTTTCTAACTTCCAATTTCATTATAGGTTACACTGTGTGTGGGCAGCTTTACAATGGCACTGCAGATTATTACTGTTCTGTCTACTGATGCACATTTCCCAGAAATGTGCACTAGACTGAATGACCATTGTGCACAGTAAACTTTAACTATTTGAGACTACAATGGCGAAAATGACTGGAAATTAGGCAATACCGCAAACGAAAGAGTGATGTCCCAATCAAATAAAAACAAGAACTAAGTGACGAAATTATCCACTTACTGGTCGACTCCTAATAGGGATGTGGGCTGGGATTCACCGGATTCACAGTGCAAATTCTTATCCTAACATAACAAATGCTAGTGTAGGCTGTAAAAACATCATTTACCTGATGGATTCCCATGTTTTGCTTTGAGATCTAAAGTCTGCAACCACTTAATCAAATTGTCACACAAAACCGCACCATTTGCCTCCATTCTGGACAAAATAATAATGTCACTCTGTAAACTGACAGTATGTGTTCTATTTCTTGATTGCAAACATTATATTACTGGCAAAATAAGGACTGATAAAGCCAAAATTAAATAGAAATATTAAATGTTTTTCGTAATCCGTAACGCGTGACGTCTGCTTGTGCGTTTACGAAGTAAGTCAATCTGTCGATGTCAGAATCAAACTTGAATCATCCTGCAATGTCATGAGGATCAGTCAAAGTAAATTAAAACTACGAAAATCTGTTGCTTTTCCATAAATCACGTTTTAAATCCTAGATAACTCCATTCCTTTTAGGTACCTCCATCAAATCTAGTAAACCCAATATTTTGGATAGGTATTGAAAGAAATGTAACTTATGTAACATTTGTGAAGAATGCTTACAACAAAAAGATGCAAAAACAGAGCAAGCTGAAATATAATGTGAAAAACCGACTAGGATTATACGATGTCGCGTTGATGTGGAAACGGAATACATAGAAAACATTTTACAAGAGAGTGATCTTTTAGGGGTTCCTTTTTTTACCTTTTGATGTACGGAACCTTAAAAAACAACCGACTTCAAAAAAAAAAAACACCAACGTGAAAAATTACTTTAATTTCGGAAGTCGGTGTCTTTAGTTTTGAATTTTCATTTTTTGCCAGCGACTTCCGTAATTAAAATATTTCACTTAGTAGTGTTGTTTTGTAAGTCGGTTGTTTTTATTTTTTTGTAGAACGTTTTTATTTTTCGTTGACCACAACTACCACTACCTGCTATGTAAATAATAGTGACCAGAACTTAACATATCATCCACATAAAAAGTGGTAGTGGGAAAAATACGTATTATTGAACCCAACATAAAAAGAAACATTGGCACTCTGGGAGTGCCGACAGAAGTAAAATCTTGAAAATAAATCGGCACCGCGGTAATCAACGTGTTCTACCACTCTTGAATAATATCCGATTTTTCTTACTCCACTAGCAACCCTCGTAAGTACATTTTAGGGGAATTCCCTGTAAATGCATATTTTCTTTCGAATTGTGTTGTGTGTAGAGTACATTTTCTACGTAAGTAAAGAAAATATTATTTTCGTAAACAATTTTGCCTAATTTGTTTCATTTTGACAGTTCAACAACATTCATTGCGTTATTTACGTTGTTGAGCAGATTTTTTTTCCAACTTATAAAGCAATAGATTAGCAATCTGTTTCAAATCGAAACAGATTGTGATTGTTTTGTATTACGCAGTTAGGGTACAGAACTAGCATTCCGAGTGGGAGAAGTAACCAATGTTTTCATCTTGGTTATTGCATGTTGGTTTTTTTTATTCGTACAAATGTCAAATCTAGCATAATGTCCAATTTAAATGTGATCTCACACTGAGTAGTTAGCTGGCTCAGGTAGCAGCCTCTTCTTTAGTAGGTATCACCGCGAAGGTACTTACAGTTGCTTGTTACCTACCATAAGTAAATAAATAGGTAGTTACTTTACTTACCTGAATTACAATAAATAGATGGTAGATATTCTTAGACCATTCAGGTAGATATTCGACGTATTACTTACATATAATTAAGTAAGTATGGTTTTCTCTAAGCCAGAATCCCTCGATGAAGGACAGCCGGGGAAAAACCATGGAAAACCATAATACTAATTTTGGAAGTGGAAAACACTGAAAACACGACATCAGATGCAATACCTATAGTTAAAAGTTTTTATTTGTCCATGTCAGACTCAGCGGTCAGACTTGTAAAAACGGAACGCAAGAGGTTTGGCCCGCCTTTTCAAGCCATCAAAAAATAATCATTTTTGCCGGAAAATGCTACTACTTGACAAAGACCGGTACCCTAATTGCGTAATACAACACAATCACAATCAGTTTCTAATACATCATCATCAAAGGCGATTTCTGCGGTTGGGCTTTGGTCTGGTGGTAGTTTATTTTTCGACATTCCCGTTTCAGGCGCGGTCCGTATGGAAATAAGAAATGTGGCTAACTAGCTAGAATATTAATAAAGGATTGCAATTATAACACTGAATTTGATGTCGTAACTGTTTTAGGTGTAAAAAAGGGATGTGGAAAGTTTCCACATACCGTTTTTTTTACGTCTAAAACTAATTCGGTGTTACGATATTAATTATTGCATTTCATAATCAATATTTTAGTTCCCTAGTTAGCCAGATTTCTTAATTCCATACAGTAATATTGCCAAATTATTTAAAACAGGTAAATATTTGACAGCTATTTACGACGTTGCCAACATTTAGAATAAACCCTCTTAAAAGCTGAATTGAAGAAACGATGTGATCTTTGTGAGGAACGAAATCAGACCTTGTCAAATCAAATATTCCTTAAAAAATCTTCTATTTTGGTTACAGCTAAGCTAACGCCACTTTGACAACCCCATTTGCCCGCAACTATCCCCCATTAAAAGCCCCCGCATTTTAAAGCTGCGTCCCTAAATAGCATAAGTAATGTGGAGCAGGAGATATATGCACATATCATTCGTGATGGAAATCAATAACACGCACAACACGCCTGCGACCACTAGACAAACAAGATGTAGGTACCTCCCTAAAAATATTCCTCGGCACCCATGGTGACCCCCCCCCCCCCTCAAAATCTTAGGCTGCGACCGCGCCTGTCCCGTTTTTTTAGTTATATAATGTATACAAACAGTCGTGGGCGTATTTTAGGCTTCTAGCCTAGCACATCCAAGTTGCAGTTATTTATACTTATATAAAAAAGTGGTGGCACTCCGGGAGTGCCGATAGAAGTGAAAACTTGAACAAGACCGCCTTGGTGGAAGAAAAATACTTGTATAGAACATTGATCCGTAACTTAATATAAATAAAGAGTACAATCGCGTTTACAAAAATGAGACGTCGTCATGGTGTCAAGAAATCAATGGTTTAGTCCCATCTCAAAAATGCCCAACGAAGTTTTCACTTCAAAAACTTGTTTTTGCCTGCGTAGAGTAGGTACTACCGGGACAAATAAGGCCATGATGGTCTACCTATATGCCAAATTTCATAGAAATCCGTACAGCCGTTAAGGCGTGAAAAAGTAACATACAGACAGACATAGATATACTTTCGCATTTATAATATTATTATATATCTACCTAATAATATACATTATAATATAATTAGTAAAAGTATGGATTGAAAAGGTAAATAAAAAATGAGTAGGCAGTGAAAGATCATTTTGTATTAAAAATAATGTTCCTACTGGTAACTTAAAAAATTACATCTGCTGACATCATAGTCGTAAGTATTTTTAAGCGGTTTCTAATGCAGCCTATTTATCTATCTTACCGATCGCTAAAAGTTAAAAACTTAAAACAAAATTCTTTGTTGATATGGTTTACAAGTAAAATTAGTCTTCATCGGGCTTGCGCTCTTCGCACCCAGCGGATTCCTGCGACCTTGTCACCTGTCGGTTTTATAAATAAACAGGGGCCAGGCGACAGGTGACAAACGAATCCGACACTTTTTTTTTTTTTAGGTAGTGCATGTCGTAGTTGACCTCTGAGATCATGACTACTTAACCGGGCTTTCCTGTGGGTGCCTTAAGCTACTACACTGAAAACCAGCAGCCAGGGGTTATTCAACTATGCTAATTACAACTAGGTGAACGCTCGCTAAGGGCACCCCCTGTGGGGTAGAACCTTGGCTTAGGGCGTCAACCGGAGGGAGTTAATGTCTTGTCTTACAATTTTTTTCTAATAACATTTATTTGAAAAATATTAGAATTGACAGATATAACAAATAGGGCCCCGGTAGGGTTACCATCAGGATGCATGTCTAAGATGCAGGTACAAAATGCCTGATGTTTCAGAAAAATGCCTGTGCTGTAAAGTCTTAAAATAAAAAATACGCAACAGATACTTTTAAAGACTGACATTAATTCAAAATTAAAAGTAAGTATTAACAATTTACGACCACTAACCTAATTTAGAATAAACGAACAAGATATATCTTTTTTCAATAGTTCTTTTACGCGCTTTTACCAACTCTATTGTCAGGCGATTCCTTTCTTTACTGTGTCCATTTATTTGGGAAAACATTAAAACTGACAGATTTTAATCAATTCTGTGATGTCACCATTCACGTCACTACTTTAAAAAAAATTGCACCACTATGACGTTAGATTTTCACAAAACTGGTTGTCGTCTAAGCTTCTGCAATATTCTTTCAGCACTATAGGAGCCAGTTTAATCCGGGCGGACGGGCTAGCGTGATACCGTGAAATTCAAAAATGCCTGTCTCAGCTTAGCGCCGGCCGCACGCCTGCCCTAGGCTGCGTTTCCACCAGAGATGTGCGGGAATGCGTAGCGAGGGATATGTTTGTTATGATCCAATAGAATCACTTGAATTACCTAGCCTCGTTTAGCGCAGCTCCGGTGGAAACGGTTTACCGGTGCGAGGTTTTTGTACGTACAAAAAAAAGCGAGGGATGTGTGCGAGGGATGTGTGTTAGGGATGGACGAGAGTGAGAAATCATATCTGAAAAGAGCCCGTTACACATCCTCGCAGTGCTTATCTGCGCACCGTTTCACAGCGTCGCTACGCATCCTCGCACCGCTCAGCGGCCTAGCACATCTCTGGTGGAAACACTCACATCGTTTCATAGCTTCGTTACACATCCTAGCACCGCTCAGCTCCCTCGCACATCTCTGGTGGAAACGCAGCCTTAATTAACCGTAAAACGTCTACCAAATTAATGCGGCAAATGCCTGTCAGATGGTAACCCTAGTCCGATGTCGTCCGGCCAACTTGTGGGCTGGCCTACCCACGCTGCCTCTTCCGATACGCGCTCGCCATTCCACTCGCAAACATTTCATAACTTATATCTAATTTCTTATATTAAAAATCCTATTTATTCTAAATCGATTTTCTCATTACTCTCATCAGTCACACGCGACAAATCGCATCCCATGTATTTGTTTTCTTTAATTGCGTGATTTATGACTTTGCTCCATAAAGGGTCAGTCCTTAGCAAATGTGGGTCACATAACAAGATTACAGCTACTTGAGCTCGTGTTAAGGCGACATTTAACCTCTTTGAACTTCTGACAAATCCTAAGAAATGTTTCTGGTCTTCAGACACTAGGGCCTCAGTTGACCGCACTGTTGATATGATAACGAGTGGTCGTTCTTGGCCTTGGAACTCTTCGACGGTGCCGATTTTCGGACGCTCCAAATTCATATTGTCGAAAAGTCGCCGTAGGTGTTTAATCTGTAAAAATAAAGTAGGAATACAAGTTCAATATTGACACAATATTGTAAGTAGGTATTGTTGAAATTCGTATCTTGAATTAAACTGGATAGTGAAAAACTAAAATTTCAGCAGAATTTTATGTCATATACCTATAGTTATATATCAGAATAGTTTAGTTCAGGGATATTTATTCATAGTAGGCCATTACCTGTGCCAGATAAGGTGTAATGATACCAATTTCATCAGGTGTTATATTTTTCCTATACAATTTACACACAGTTAAAGCAACCATAGAAGCTTCTTCAGGATTATACCAAGAAGGACTGTCCACTGCTCTCGCATTGTTGCCTCTAACACCATGCACAAATATCCCACCCGTTTTTATATCGTCAGTCATTTCAAATATCTCAGAAACAACGTTAAGAATTTTCGGTATAAATGGCGTTTTTCGGTCTATTTTAGCAACTAAAGATGCATCATAAAACATTTCACTGGGCAATTTTAAAACTTCCTGCAAAGACCTGTAGTTATCAGTTAACTGTGTAACCAACTTATTATTAAAACCATTTTCGAAAGCGGCAAAGTCTTTTTGATACGGGAATGTTTCAAGCATTCTGGACAGATACGATATATCCATTCCGTACTCGAGGCAATATTTCGATAATACAACTGGCCCAAGCTGCATTGGGTCACCAGCTACAATAATTTGACCACTTTCTTTATTAACAAATGTCATTGGAATCATTATCTCTGGTTCTATTGCTTGTCCAGCTTCATCTACTATTATGTGTGTATAGTGGCCTTTAGGAAGTTCTATCTGCGCTAATGACCCGAGACAGTGACATGTCCCGATTGTAACTCGATATCTCCCAACATAGGATGCTGATACATTCACATTAACACCATCTTGAACCGCATGAGTTGGTCTTGATGTATTTTCTCTAGCAATGTTTAATGTTGCACAATAAGGTTTTATTATCTCTGGAATGTTTTCGGAGTCAACTAAATAGCTTGCAATTAATCTGATTACAGAACTGGAAAATTGGTTCCTATATTGTAATAGTCTTTCTGTTATTAAATTGGCTGCACTGTTTGACGGTGTTGCTACTAAAATTCTACTGTCTGGTAGAAGCGTGAGAATTTGCAACAAGGTCTCTACAATAGTGACGGTTTTTCCTGTGCCAGGTGGTCCATATATGCAGTAAGGCATCGGACGGCACTCCCCAATTAAAATATTTTTTACAGCTTCTTTTTGACGACAGTTCAAACTTGGATTGAACCACTTCATAGTTTTTGATGTTTCCAATGGAATTTGCGGTGGCCGCGTTATTAGACGAGATGGGAATAAGACATCTGGCCCCAATGTGGATATGGCCAAATTAATTGCATAGTGCGATTTTCTGATTTGATTTCTGTTGAAATGGAATTCTACAGAAACATCACTTCCCTGGTAAGTTTCATGGAATCGAGGATGGAACTTCATCAGTACTAAGTCACCTCTAATAACATGAACAAAGCCCTCATATGAAGAAGCTTTATCATCCCATATGTCTTTCACAAAAACTTTGTCTCCTATGATTAAAGATGGCCTCCTTTCAGCCAATTTTTTTACTTCCAGACCAAGATACTCCTGATATTTTACTAAAAATGCAGATTCCATATTAAAAGTTTTCATATTGACTGTTGCTTGAATCTCTTCCAAGTATAACAAAGTGTGCCATTTATCTATGTAGTTAGTAATATTCAAATTTTGTAATAAACAAGGCAAACGGGACTCAATTCTGTCAAAAATTTCATGGTGATCATAAGTGTGTTCACACTTGTTGCCTAAGACCGCAGACCAAACTTTATCTGGTATTGAATATTGTCCTATTTTCACTGCAATAAAATGAGGATTCTTCATTAATCGCACTCCCGGTACATGTGATTTATCAGGGCCATTTCTGATTTTCTTCATTATCTCAGTACTTTCACCAAATCCGTTCCTGCAAGCATTGTTATTTGCACTTGGATTAGTAGAAATAATGTCACTTAAGATGTTTATTTCAATCAATCTTTCAATTTTGAATCCTCTAAAAGTTATTATCATATGTTCCTTAGACCTTCCATAAAATTTTGGATGACAAGTGACTGATAAATAAAATGGTTTATTTGGGTACAATCTTGTGGAATTGTTTAAAGTCGGGCTTATACTGATTTGGGAATCTCTTCTTTTGCAAAGTAGCATCCATTTATACATTATAATTTGTTGATTACTCTTGTTTGTTACAGTCAGATTTATTTGGGGGTTTTCATGAAAATTAACGTTTTCAAACTTCAGAGGGTATGTTATTTCAATGTTATTAAGTTTTTCTGTTTCTAAGCTTCTTCCTTCTATGTCATCCACGTCGGGAGTGGTTTCAATGACTTTTGCATGTTCTGTTATATCCATTTTTATCACTCTCCATGGGCAAGCACCTTGATTGCTCTCCACAGCTTCAATAAGAGCCTGTAAGAGGTAAGATAAAGGTCAGCCAAAAATAAAAAATAATCAATTAATTAAGGGGTGATTATGACTGAAAGGTCTGACCGGGTCCAGTTACTTGGTCAGCTCAATATGTTTAGTATCCTATACCTAATCAGCTAAAACTATAAGTTTCGACAAAAAGGAACAGTTTTACTTTGCCTATAACATTAAGATGGAATTGAGCATTCAAATTTATTATCTAAGGCATATAAATTTTCTTCACTTCAACTGTATTTTTTACCATGTGTAAAAAAGCCGTGTGCAAAGGTCCTAAGGCTGTCTGTCCACTGATTCGGACCGAAGTTGCAGACTGTGCGGAGCTAGACCCAGTTCACGCGACGAGTAATTTGAGCGGGCTGCAATACCTATGTTTTATGTTATAGGGTTTGGTTTACGCACTTAGTCCGTAAGGTGGACCATGTTGCGTGGGCCATGGCGGCCGTTTGATGGTTAGCTGCAATACCTTGTGACCGGTTCTTTTAGGCTTCCCCGCTCCGCTTCCTGGTTTTGTATGAATTTTTTAAACTAGTTCGCAAATCCCTGTCCACTTAAGCGGAGCATAGGTTTTATCCAATTCCATTGATTAATATTGGCACAGCTCCGCTCAGCTCCTCTCCTCTCCGCTCCAGTGGACAGTCAGCCTAAAGCAGTTGTTTCACCAACAATACCAGATTATTTTAATAATATATTTTAATCTTACCTTAGCTCCAACATGTGGTTCACCACCATTGATGTTACAATATTTGTTGAAGAATATTTTTCTGTCACATGTTCCTTCTTCTCCATCCCATTTAGTTATAACAGATGACATCACTTTGCTTCTCAATGGTCGGAATGAAAGGACTTCCACTACCTATATAAATAAATGTAAACAAGTCAGTAAACATTAAACTCCTAGCACCGTCAAGACTTATGCTATCCGTCTGACTCTCTAACCGTTTGCCAAGCCTTTTCCCAGCTGTTGGGGTCGAATTCCAGTCTAACCAGATGGAGCTGATACCAATATTTTACATGGAGCAACTGCCTATCTGACCTCCACAACCTAGTTTCTGGGTAACACAATACCCATTGGTAAGACTGGTTGTCTTTTTGGGCTCCTGAATACCTGTAATGACTGTGAAAGAACTGCAAATGACTAATAGCTTAATGAGCTATCCGAGGTACGGAGGGGTGTTGATATGTAATGAATGGTCACCCATCCAAGGACCGACAATGGCAAGCGTAGTTTAACCTTCGATCGACCCGTGCGGCTGTTATTATTTAGCCACAAGTATGTCTGACTGTCATCATGTCTTAAAGTATTGTGGCAACAGAAATAGTTTTAAGAATGTTAACTGTTGTTTTCCCTAATATGATTGATATACTGTGATCAAATGAAATGTTAAACTCACATTGTTATGAGTGATATCCATGGGATTCTCTTCATCATATTTAACTTTACACATCAATTCCAGTAAATCTCCTTGAATAGGAACAAATGTAGCAACAACATTATCCAGACTGAATTTCAGGTCACTTTCTTTGATAATAACCATACGTTCTTGCCGAAACTCAACTTCACCAATGAAGACATGTTCTATTACTTTGTAACCACTTTCTTGAACATCAACTTCAAAGTCACCCCAATGCTCTCCTTGGTTGTGGAGGATTCGCAACACAACCAGGGACTCTTTAGAATCTTTATAGCATAAGTATACTATCTTGTCATTTATTTGCAACTTTACCGAGCAAGCAGTAGTATCATAATAGAACATTCCATCAATGAGAACATAGTTGCCTTCCATGTTAATGTATGTTATTACCCCTGAAAATAAAGCTCACTTTGAAAAAACACATACATCTTGCTTCAGTTTAATTAACCCAAACTAGAAATGTCTTAAAAAAATATTAGTTGTAGTAGCTCAAATCACCCAGACTGACTTAGAAAAAAAAAATGGCTTTGTTTACTCGTTTTAATCTGACTTAGACTACCTTCGCACGTAATAAAATCACGGCGATTTTTTTTTCGTGCGCTGGATTGTCAATGCTCTGCTTAGCACCAAGAGTTGAAAATCCAACAGTGTGTTTTTCAATGTGCTGGGATGAGAGTGCGCCCCAGCACGTTGGATTCTCAACTCTCAGTGTCAAGCCGAGCGTTGACAATACAACTCGCTGTTTAGTGGGCAATAACATCCCGCCACGATTTTATTATACTCGGCATAGAGAAAAGAAGCTGTACATAACTTACCAGTCCTTTCAAAACAATCATTTCTAGGTGTATCTGTCACATCATCATATTTTTCGTCCTGTTCTAAATCAAGTTTGAAAAGCTCTTCAGCTAGATAGTTCTCCATTTCATTATCATATTCCTCCACAGAATTGTTGAAAAATAAATAACTAAAAAATGACTTTATGTAGGAAAGCATCTTGAAACAATTATTAAACTTATTCTTTTAAATTTAGTTATTCCTATTGTACAAATCCTTTGTCATATTCAAACTCCCATTCAGTAGATTTCAAGTAGTCAAGCTCTTTCCTCAATGATTGTATTCTCTTTTGGTGCAATTCTTTTTGTGCATTTTTCATTGATTGTTCAATGCTGAGTCCTAGATCAGCATGGTTCAGCGATTGGTCGAAATTCTGAATTCTACTTTGAGTTGTACTCTGAAATCAGAATTTGATGTTTAATTGATTATTGCAATATCTCCATGATGTATTCTTTTACAATCATAATAAAATTAATGTCCTAATCTAATTTTTAATTTAATATAATTACAGGCAGTATTTAGATTTACTACTAAAATGTTAAAAGTTTATTCTTCCTGCTCTGTGAATGATGTGCACGCCTGTAAGCGAGCCCAACAAGAAAATCATTACTAACCACCTAGTGTTGAAAACTCATTAAAAAGGAAATAATTATCATTATCATAATTATTCAGCTTATAGAGGTCCAGTGTTGGACTTACGTATCTCCAATAGCACGCTTTTAAACTCGAGCCTCGGCTATTGTGAACTGTCTCATCCAGTAGCTGAGCTACTAGCCTCCCGGCGATAATCTAAAGGAAGAAATATAAAATATTTCGATAAGAACTTACTTGAGGAGTTTCTGGTTCTGATGGGGAATAAGTTGACTGCGAAATGTTACTTGAAGTAGACATTATCATTAACAGAGCTGAAAATAAAGACTTTGCATTGCGTTTTCTATTACTGGTTATTATATTTTATCAAAATTAAATTGAGTTCGTCAGCGTTATCCCGGTCAAGAAATAGTTCCGTTCCTGTGGGTATTATGTTAAACGAAAAACATAAACAAACAATCATCAATATTATTGAATAGAGAAATACGGCACGGCACAACCAGTCGGCAAATCGTTGTTTGACAGTTTTATTTGACAATTTACAGTGACACTGACATTTCACAGTGTTTCCACCATTGAGATAGAAAAAACATGGAGGCGCCGCGATATTCTATACATAAATTTGCTTATACATATATGGGTGAAATACGAACTAGAATGTGAAATATCGTGTTATTTCACTCTTTCTAATGTGATAATCTTATTTGATAAAAGAGACAACAATATTTCAGTTGTTCCTCATAATGGCAACATTTTGTTGAGACGTAGTGACTGTTGTAGGTAAGTGCCATATCCGCCATAATATGCGACAAGTTCCTGGTAGTTCTGCTGTCAAGTGGTTGTTTACTTTTTGTTTTATTGAGATTTGTGAGAAAATTACGAGGAGTTTTCCTTTACAACTACATATATACGTTGGAAAACACCAATTCAACATGCCTGTGTGTTGTATTGTGAAGTGTGGTGCAAGAAAGAAGGAAAATCAACCTCAATTGTCTTTGCACAGGTTAGTAGCCGGTTTTCATGCAATAGTACGTAAAGTGATAAACTTTCGATGAAAAAATTGCTAGGCGATCATTAAATACGGCTTAAATTTTAATATATGGGTTTATTTCCGTCCAACAGACCTTTTTATTATTTCATAATTTCATTCGTTTGTTTGCAATGATATGTCATGGTGGAATAGTGTTGTACCGTTGCCGTAATAGTTTCTGATACTAGTTCCTTCGCTGCGCTGAAATGATATTGCTAGGTCCGGCCCGTGGTTTACAGCTAACTGTACTCTTTGGTTCATAGCACCAAGAGACCGTTACACAGAGTTTTATGATGTGTATTCGATTTTTTTGTTGAACTTTTTAAGATGAACAATACTGTAGAACATACATTTTATGTAACTTTTATGATTTCCGCGGCGCACGCTAGTAAAGTTCCCAGTCCGGATGATTTTTTCCGACATCTTCAACAATAATCGTCAAAGTTCAGCCAATTTACACAAAACCTTAATGAATTATACACTAAAACCTTCCGCATGAATCACTCCGTCCATTAGTGAAAATTGATTGAAAATCCGTTTAGTAGTTTTTGAGGTTTTCGCGTTCAGACAGACAGAAAAACAGACAGACGCGGCGGTGGACTTTGTTTTATAATATGTAAGGATGTGTATTATTCCGAATGTTCATTTATGATAAAATTGTTAAAAATTTAATTCACTAATGCCCGATTTCACCGACAGCTAATTGACACTTAAATGAATACCTAAATAAAACTGCACTGTTAGATTTTCAACTCTCAGCGCTGAGTCTACCGTTAAAAATCCAACAGTGAACTTTTATTAGGGATTCATTTAAGTGTCACTTAGTGAAGGTGAAAACAGGCATAAGAGCTGCATGCTCGCTCGATACTAAATATTTGGCTTTGTTTAAACGTTCACTTGCCAAACATTAGGTTTGCGTTACAATTATTTGTGAAAACTTTTTTTGCTAAGTAATAATTCTATAATTATGCGGAAAATTGTTTGGGAAGTGATAAATTGTCAATACTCGTTTTTTTCTGTTACAACGGACTATTTAGCTAATATTTTTTTAATATGATTCAACCGTGATATCTAGTAAGATTCGTAATACTATTGCGTACTAGTATCGATACTCGAAATAGTAAAACTATGTTCCCTGATTGACACAACCCTAGCATTGGCAGCCATTTTAAGAGCCATTTTGAGGTGTAGGTATACACCTTTTTTTTGTAGGTATTTCCAGTCCATACTTATTAAATGTCTATGGTTTCCACTCATGTTTCCACTAACGTTTTTGGGTTTTCCCCCGTTTCTTTATGAATTATCCCTAAAATTCCCTAAAAAGATTGAAAAATTCCTTGGTTTAGGGATTTTTCATTCCGCATGTTTAATAGCATTAAATACCTGCAATACATTCATTATTAATCGACAGAGACGAAACAAACCAACTCTAAGTATGATGCGATTTAGTTTCGATGTCGTCTTTAGCCACGGTTATAGTACAGTTAACATGGTAAACTAAAATTAGACGAATTACATTCACTTCTAGTTTGAGTAAATCCCCTAATAATAATCGGTTTTTGGTAGTAAATCAGTGGTATCATAGAGTGAAGTAATACATTGGGTGGGTAGCACCCAATGTATTACTATAAACAATAGGGCTACCAACTCAAGTTCAATTTTTCCCCAAAATTCCCTAAATCCCTGTCAAAATAAAATATTCCTAAACCATGCATAATATTGGTAATTTTCCCTAAAAAAGGGAGAAATCCCTAAAATTAGAAACACTGATGGCCGCATTCCGAATTAAGCCAAAATCACTCACAGCGCTCACATCAATATTTTTCGTTCCGATTTAAATATCACGATTATGATGGCTGAGAGCTGTAAACAATTCGGAACACTTGTAACCTAACCTAGCTTCAAAACTTATAACAGATCTCTTTGTGTATATGTCACGGGCACACGGCTAAAACCCGACGTGCGACTACACCTAGTTTTAGCCGGCTACAACTAGGTGCGACCGGTAGCAGTTGGTTAAATTTATTTGTAGCAAATGAAAATGGCTGAAAGGTAGGTTAGATTATTATAGTTTCATTTGTTTAATGAAAATACTGTTTCTTCATTTCTTAGTTTTACATATATCTTCTATTAGCACACATCTTTGTATCTCAGTCTATTCTTCATCAAGCTCTGTCACCTGACCACAGATAAAAAATATAATTGCCATACATTTAAAAACATTCAGATGTGCGGACATTGATTTGCAACATAGGTTAGGTTAGGACTGTGACCACACAACACGCCGCACGAGCCGAGCAAGCAAAGCGAGTGATGCCGCGGTAGCGGCCGGCGAGTGCCAGGGTCCATTTAGGCAAGTTTAACCAACTGCTACCGGCCGCACCTAGTTGTAGCCGGCTAAAACTAGGTGTAGACGCACTTCGGGTTTTAGCAGTAACATATACACCACTTTCTTCTTGAACCTAACCAAAGGAGAATAAGAAAGTGGTGTAGCCAGAGGCACAATTTCGAAATGCTACGTTAGTATTAATATATGATGCGACTCAAAACAGCACAACTGTAATTTTTGACAGCGTTCACGGTGATATTAATTTAGGACATGGTCAGCGTTATCGCAAGATAGCGCATTTCATGACGTCATCTATGGCGATTCACGGGACATCGTTATCTTGCTAACACTAATTCGGAACTGGTGTTAGCACGCTCAAAACGATTACAGCGTAACTCGCAACGCAGCCTATTTTATCGGGACTGGTGCTGATTCTTTTGTACACCGAACTAAACTATCACTAAATTCCTTACTTTTGGCTATGTGAATTATAGCTAAAGCTATTCTACAAAATAAATTCTATTTTAAAAATAATTTTGACACAACTAAATTCGAATTGGACAATCACGACTCCGACACGTGGTACAGTGCGTGCCACTAAAGATGAGACTTGACACACCACGTTGTTTGACTTGCGCAGTAGACAATTTATGGGTCTCTTTAGCGGTATGCTTTCCGCGCCGGGGCGTCATCGGGGCGGCGGAAGGAGCGGCGGGAGGCGCGGTCAATTCTCATCTTTCGTGGCGCGTATTGTACTTGTTTGTCCTACCTCGTGATTTTTTTTAAAGCCAGAGGCCCGCCTGCGCGCCTCTGGCTTTAAAAAAAAACGCTTTTCAGCCTTGACGTTTTTTATATGGAATTTTTCACTTTTTGTATTGAAAATAAGAAAATTTTTTACCTACCCACATGTTGAGTTTTAGGGGTTTATGAGTAAAGGGGGTCGAAATTTTCATTATTTTTGCTATAGGACACACCATTTTCGACATATAAGCAAAAGAAAAAAATATACATTAGGTACTGTTTTTGCACCTGAAGTCGAGGTGTTATTGTGAATTTAACAACCATTTTATTATTCCACACGTTTTCAATCGCGATTAGAAATAGATTTGGTTTCACAATCAAATTAAAAAATTAAAACAAAAAAAAATCAAAAGTCATTTATTCAAACTAGGCTGAGAATCAACACTTTTCGAACGTCAAAATTACATAAGACAGTCCCTTACATAATCTACTCATTACAAAAACATTGTAATGAGTAGATTATGTCAACAATAAAATAAGAATGAATTGACTCATTAAAAAGAAAAAATATTGACTTATAAATTCAAATAAAATAAACAATTATATAGAAATATAAACTGTCAGTAGGTAAGCTAATTCTGGAGAAAGAACATAAACATTGTCTTAAGTTAATCACAGTAACCAACTATTCTTCTAATTTAAGTAGGTAGTCGTTGATACAATAGTATGCCTTTGAACAAAGGTTGGATTGTACTTTCGTTTTAAACGAATTAAAAGGCAAACCTAGCAAAGAAGAGGGTAGCTTGTTATTAAAGGTAAGCCAAAAAAGAGAGTTGAACCTTATGAAGCCGGTGAAAAGGAGTAGAAAATTTTTAGGTGAATAACGTCAAATTCAAAATAGCAAAATTGCCATGTTCACTAAATTAATATCTCAGTGCCATCTTAGTACTGTCAAACTAAAATATAGTTGAGTCACTTTAGTCTATTGCAGAATGGAAAATCATTGTTTAAGGGAATAAACTAAATTTTGGTGATTTCTTTTTAGTTAAGGCATTTGTGACAAGAGAATCGGCAACAGTGTTGCCAAAATCAAACAATGACATCTTGACGTTTCTATTTTTACCCAACTACGGCGAAGCAAAAAAGAGTGTTATGATTTTGACCAGTAGGTATGTATGTTAATCTGTTTCCTCATAACTTCTAAACTTCTCAGCATAATTTGACAAATGAGGTATCGTTATAAGTGTCTTGATCGTCCGCTGGATACAGGCTATGCGATGCACAGAATACATAGAAATACTATGATGTGACGTCACACATAAAATCATGAAGTATGCCATGTTGGGTTAGAGTATAATATATAAAACTGGAGAAGCCATAAGCGCAATGTTCCGAACAAAAAAGTCTGTCACTTTTGGCGGTAGGTAGCTTCTACGAAAAAGAACACTATCTATTGTTTTCGAGCCCGGTAAGAGAAGTCCATACCATCGATTTTTTTATCGATATCGATTGTCATTCGGAATTTTGCTTAAACCCAGAAATAAAAGAGCTGAGGCATAGAAAACTTAAATTTGAATAATAACAACTATTAAATTAAAGTAATCATAAAATTATGTTATAGTACCAACAATTAACATATTTTAAAAATCAGTAGGTACATAACACTTACTGATTTTTTAAACGAATCAATTTGGAGTAAATATGGCGTACCTATACATTTTTTAGGGTTCCTTTTTTGTAATGTACGAAGCCGCCATCTTGGATTTACATTTTGACCTCACTAGCATCCTTGAAAATTATGAAAATTACACCAATAATTAAAAATGTCAACGTTTTCGCAGCCGCAATCTCGGATTTTTATTTTGACCAAATTCACACTTTCTCTCTCTCTCTATCGAATTAGAAGACGAAAGTTATGACAGTCGTTTTCGCGTGATGGTTGCTCCCACCGCAAGCCGCGTTAAAGAACTTCGTTCCAAAAACATAAAAAAAACTAATTCGTCTTAAAAAATTATCGACATGTCAATGTTGGTTTCATAAATAATCCCAATCCATAGACATATTATAAGTATGGACTGGAAATACCTACAAAAAAGAGGTGCATACCTACAACTCAAAATGTCTCTTAAAATGGCTGCCAATGCTAGGGTTGTGTCATTCAGGGAACATAGTGTTACTATTTCGAGTATCGATACTAGTACGTAATAGTATTACGAATCTTACTAGATATCACGGTTGAATCATATTAAAAAATTATTAGCTAATAGTCCGTTGTAACAGAAAAAAACGAGTATTGATAATTTATCACTTCCCAAACAATTTTCCGCATAATTATAATTTCATTTATAGAATTATTACTTAGCAAATAAAGTTTTCACAAATATTTGTAACGCAAACCTAATGTTTGGCAAGTGAACGTTTAAACAAAGCCAAATATTTAGTATCGAGCGAGCATGCAAGTCTTATGCCTGTTTTCACCTTCACTAAGTGACACTTAAATGAATCCCTAATAAAAGTTCACTGTTGGATTTTTAACGGTAGACTCAGCGCTGAGAGTTGAAAATCCAACAGTGCAGTTTTATTTAGGTATTCATTTAAGTGTCACTTAGCTGTCGGTGAAAACGGGCATTAGTGAATTAAATTTTTAACAATTTTATCATAAAGGAACATTCGGAATAATACACATCCTTACATATTATAAAACAAAGTCCACCGCCGCGTCTGTCTGTTTTTCTGTCTGTCTGAACGCGAAAAACTCAAAAACTACTAAACGGATTTTCAATCAATTTTCACTAATGGACGGAGTGATTCATGCGGAAGGTTTTAGTGTATAATTCATTAAGGTTTTGTGTAAATTGGCTGAATTTGACGATTATTGTTGAAGATGTCGGAAAAAATCATGCGGACTGGGAACTTTATTAGCGTGCGCCGCGGAAATCACAAAAGTTACATAAAATGTATGTTCTACAGTATTGTTCATCTTAAAAAGTTGAACAAAAAAATCGTATACATATCATAAAACTCTGTGGAACGGTCTCTCGGTGCTATGAACCAAAGAGTACAGTTTGCTGTAAACCACGGGCCAGACCTAGCAATATCATTTCAGCGCAGCGAAGGAACTAGTATCAGAAACTATTACGGCAACGGTACAACACTATTCCACCATGACATATCATTGTAAACAAACGAATGAAATTATGAAATAATAAAAAGGTCTGTTGGACGGAAATAAATCCATATATTAAAATTTAAGCCGTATTTAATGATCGCCTAGCAATTTTTTCATCGAAAGTTTATCACTTTATGTAATATTGCATGAAAACCGGCTACTAACCTGTGCAAAGACAATTGAGGTTGATTTTCCTTCTTTCTTGCACCACACTCCACAATACAACACACAGGCATGTTGAATTGATGTTTTCCAACGTATATATGTAGTTTTAATGGAAAACTCCTCGTAATTTTCTCACAAATCTCAATAAAACAAAAAGTAAACAACCACTTGACAGCAGAACTACCATGAACTTGTCGCATATTATGGCGGATATGGCACTTACCTACAACTGTTACTACGTCTCAAAAAAATGTTGCCATTATGAGGAACAACTGAAATATTGTTGTCTCTTTTATCAAATACGATTACCACATTAGAAAGAGTGAAATAACACCATATTTCACATTCTAGTTCGTATTTCACCCATATTTGTATAAGCAAATTTATGTATAGAATATCGCGGCGCCTCCATGTTTTTTCTATCTCAATGTCCCAACCCTACGGTAGTCTCGCTATCATTTTTGCTAGAAGACATAATCGCATGTCAGGGGCATTTCGATTTAGTTAATTTGACGTAGGTACTTTTTTGTAATGCAAGAAATAGTACATTACTTCAGAGGGAAGAAAGTGACAGTTCCATACCGAGATTATGGCATTTGCGCCACGAGCTTGCGAGGGGCGCAAACCATTTGAGGTATGGAACTGTACTTTATCCTGAGGGATGTATAGTGCTTTTTATTACACCTACGAGGAAAATTATGGACATAAATGCATAGAAATGTTTATATTTAGTTAAAAGTACAATTATTAGAAGTGCAGCTATTATAAGATGTTACATTTTGTCCGGGTATCTTGATATTTTGAGACATGTTTACATCTTGAGTTAGTTGAAGGCTTGAAGAAGCCACTTCTTCCGTGATTCCGCGCGTTTTATATACAAAAATAATTTCGTTTTTAATTTTCTGTATGCACCAAGGAGGTTGGTAACTGGAAAAAAAAAAACTGTATGTGGCCAGTAACAATTTACTTGAAATTTAATTAGTAGACAGTTAAAGTCTCTTGGCAGTATGACTGCTGACAAATAAAATAAAAAAGAAAAACCGGGTATGTAATGGAATTTCATACATACTTCCCACCCTTGGGTCGGAAGGATTTTCATACAAACTTCCATACCTTGGGATGAAAGGATTTGAAGGGCGGGATAAAGGCGTTTCTTCCCTCTAATTGGTATAATTAGTATGTATTTTCAGAGCAGGTGTGATAAAAAAATATTTTAAACCATATGAACAACACAAACGAGGTGTGGCGAGACACGGTGACGTCACAAAAGCAATACGATAAAAATACTCGATTCATGACTTGTTTTATGTTGAATCATGGTTTAATCGAATGAAAAGTCAAAATATTTTATGAGGTTAGGATTTTGAATTTCAATGAAAACATGACTAAATATTTTTAAAAATACTTACATATGGAAGGTTATTCAGTCTTTATTTAAGTTTGATGTATTTGTACGCTTGTTACAAGTTTTAACAGCACAACTAGGTACTTTCATGGAGCACTGAATGAGAACCGCGCGTCTCGAAAACAATTAACAATGTGCGTTAGAATCGATTTGAAAGTACTTTTTATGACCGTGCTAGAACATTTGTTCTTGTACTTTTACAGACTTACTTTTACAGTGTTCGTAAGGCTTCTCCAGTTTAATATACTCTAAGCATGTTAGGTATTAAATGCAAGGGTTAAAGATCCTGAAAGGATTAAGAACTCCAAAATAATTTATAAAAATAAAAGTTATAAAAATAAAAAACCTAAGTACCTACGATAAAAAAGCCAAATAAAAGGGTACAAACAAAACATCACAGACAGACAAATTAAAAATCTGGAGTCACACGTGTTACACACAGATTACAGGTCGACATATATACAAGATGTAAAATAATCCTGTCCGATCCGAGAGGTGTTGTTAGATATCGTACTGAGAGTCTATTTATATGGTAATTTTGAGGAAAAAAAAATTTTTTTTTTCAACCACACTTTTTTTCAATGGGGAATCTTTACGTACCTAACCTAACTTAACACACCCTTACCCTTGTTAAAAATTTGCTAATTTTTAATGGAGTTGAGGTAAGTTTGGTACTAAAAATGTGAATCTAAAATAGCGATAACTTTTTATTTTCAAATATATTAAATAAAATAAAAACTTTTTGGTAATGTTATTGCAGTAACTATGTGCTCCTCACAGAGTACATTGAATATACTGAGTGCTCCTTTCGGATCGGACAGAGTTTTTTTTAAATAGAATCTGACGTGGGTAGGTACATTTAGAACTAAATATTTTTCTCACTACAAAAAATGGAAACCAACTCCCATGTCAGCACCTTGTTAAATGTCTATGGTCAGCACTGTGTCGGCACTGTAACTATGTGCTCCTCACAGAGTACATTGAATATACTGAGTGCTCCTTTCGGATCGGACAGAGTTTTTTTTAAATAGAATCTGACGTGGGTAGGTACATTTAGAACTAAATATTTTTCTCACTACAAAAAATGGAAACCAACTCCCATGTCAGCACCTTGTTAAATGTCTATGGTCAGCACTGTGTCGGCACTGTCATTGTCAATGTCAGCTTACCAGTTGTCAATTTAAAAGTTTACACAGAGCCAATCAGCCAAGAACAGAAACAATAATTAATAAAGAAGATTGTACAAAGTAACAATAACATCCTTGCGAATATACAAGCGCATATAATAAGATGACTGATAAAAAAATTGTATTTAATAAGAAACGAAATGATGACAATGACTCTGACTACTTAGGTTCACAATGTTTTCAAATCAACCCTAATGTTATAGAAAGGGAAATACCAACAAATGGCGAGGAATATCTATTAAAAGTAATGAAGGAACGTGCCAAATGTGCTACAGTAACTAGGTGTAAATTAGATTTATTATCTAAATTTAATACAAAGTGTAACACCGATATTACTGAGGTAACAACTCAACTCTTTATATTTCAACAACTTGACTCAGTGTTGATTTATTGCTTAAGACATTATTCATATCTTTTTTTTACAGTCTGAAGCCGAAAATCCTGAAGGCCTTTCTGGAATAAACAAGCTTAAACCAACTATAGAATGGCAAAATGTGCAAATAGCAGATTTTTCTGACCTTCACATGTACGTAATTCGCATGGCTGCACGAAAGAAAGAATCACTGCCTTCAATCTTCCAAGAAACATACGAGGATTTTATGAAGGATGGTGATATACTATGGAAAAAGGTGTTTGAGAGTACGGAACCTACTTTGTCCCATGTGGTCGGATTGACGCATAATATTGTTGAAACAGGCTTGGACACAATTCTTTCACTTCTACATAGAGTAAAACCAGGAGAGTCTATTGATCGTAGAACAGGTACAAATGCTTTTTATTTACCTCAATGGTCCTAGTTTATCATTTATAAATTCCAATTACAGCTTTATATAGCTGTATGAAAGCAGGCACACCCTTTATGCCTTTTTCTTTTTTTTTGGGTGGGAAATTATCAAATAACTTCTCCCGCTCTGGATGGAGCAAGAGGGTGTGTCAGACTCTTACTGACTAAAACCCACCCGTGTTCCTTCAGGTGCCGGGGGCCACAATCTCCCTTTCGGTTTCCTTCGCAACCCCGGCAGATCACTAAGAAATAATGCCCTTTATGCAATGGAGAGAACGTCAAATTAATTTATGGAGGCTTTATTTAGATATGTAGTTCTGTTTACTTTTTATTTTTTTATTTCTACTTGAGTACAGTTCTCGTTGATTTTTGGTTGGTATATTGGCATGTGCTAGCTGACATATGGCCAATAATTTATCATTCAAATTAATTTTGGTGCTGCATAATGTAATTTTTTTGCATACTATTGTATAGAATAGTTATTTTTCTAACTTGAACAGACAGCTGTGCTGCTGGGGAGTTTGTTGCGCCACTTCTTCCCAGCTAAAGGCACTAGGAAGTGGTAAAGGGTGGGCGTTTTGGAGGACTGTCTTATGTAATTTTGACGTTCGAAAAGTGCTGATTTTCATCCTAGTTTTAATAAATGACTTTTAAATTTATTACACTTCACACACAACACATTCAAAATTATTCCCTCAATAATATTGAACGAACTGGCTACAAAATACTGGATCCTGTATTATGCCAATAAGAAGTATGTAATCAAAAAACATTCCTTGTTGCTTGTTTCTTTCCTACAACAAACAACACATTTGAAATTAATGATCACTGTTACAGAAACTTCTTCTGAATTCAAATCTGCATGAATTGCAGTTGATTTAGTCTCATTATTGAAAACTTGTGATTTTATTGTTGTAAAGTTTGATAATTAGCATGCTCTACTCTTTATCAGGACCTTGTATGTAATCTGAAAAAAGTTATAACAATTCCCTTCTCAATTTCAGGATTATGGCTGCATGCACTTCTCACTGTAACAAGGCATCCACCACAGTCAGATGACAGCTTTATATTAAGAAATCTGTGCAGAAGATGTGCAGAAATAAGGTAATAACCCAAATTTTTGAGCATGTTATATTTTTCAAAGATATTTCTGAAAGAAGCGCCTGAAAGGTCTTTTCCTCTGGGGCTTTACCCTCTGGTTGTAGTAAAAAATAGCTACATAAAATGACTTGTCATGATCTTCAAAGAAAGGGGTAATTTTTCCTTTTTATTTTAGCTAATAAATATTGTAAATAACAATAATGTCTGTTTCAAAAGTATCTGATAAAAGTGTAAACCCTGTTAAGTTCAATTTCTTATGCAATCACGCACTAAAGTGAATTAGGTTTCACATTTGTTGTATTTAAAATTTACTGGCAGTTTTCAGTTTTATACATCTCCACTTTCTCCAACAATTATTGGTAAATAACATTAATAAATTGTAATAAAAAAAAATCTTCAACGAAAATTGAGATAAGTATTAAAATTAAACTCAACTGTCAAATGACAAATATTTTGAATGTGATTTAAAACAAGGATTTTGGGTAAAAGTATTCAAATAATAAATCAGCATTCAATTTGTAAATGGCACTACAATTAGCGTCCACAAATACATTTTTCTGATCCATTTGTTTACATTTTAATGAGATATTTTTGAAACAGACTTTAAATAATTACATACAAAATCGGCTGATGCTTAAATACCTTTATTTTTATATTTTCAGAGCTGGTTTAAATCTGGATGATGATAACGCAAAAGAACTCGCAACACCTCTGAATATTTTTATATGTATTATAGCAAAGTATTTTGGACAACACGACTTAGGTGACTATGAACTCTATGATTCTAAAGTAGGGCAGATTTATTTTGATACAAAAGTGAAACAGATAATTTATGAATAATGCAGTGAAATCAACAAGAGAAGTCACTTAGCCCCTCAACCGGCACGCAAGCTGATTCAATTGCATAACAATTAAAACGTTTGTTGTGTCTCGTAAGTGACAGTTAAGTACTTACAAGGATGAGGTTAGCCACAGTTCACAATGAAGGAGTTATTTTATAGAATTGGGATGAAATGGCATAAAATCTTAACATTTGAAAAAGTTGTTCAGGCATTTGCCCATACTATGGGCTAGTATGGGGCATTATTATTGAAGTAATTATAGAGGCTAGTTAAAATCTAAGCTTTAGATTTTCATATTCAAGAAGCAGAAAGTGATGCGTTCGATTGTTCGTTCATATTAAAAAAATCCTGGAATTTATAAAATTTATTAGTAATAGTTCTGGTTGTTTGTTCAGCTGTATACGGTTAGACTGAAAGCCAAGCCACCCCAATATACAGTGGGAGTCTTTATAATGTGCACATATCGAAATGAGGGAAATCTATGATTAATTTTATTGATGGAAAAAATATTTAAAGTCTCATTTTTTTTGCTCTGTTTAGCGGTTTATTGAGAAATTTTACGACGATTGTAAAAATTTATGAAAAAAAAAACAGATTTTTGCAAAAAAAAAAAAATATATATTTAATTTACTTTTAATTGAGGGTAATTATGGAAAAAAAAAACTACCCTAATTACTTCCAATCATTATGGAGTTTGTTCCATCGCGATTATTTAGTTTAAAAGTTACGCCGTTTTGTTGCAATTTTTTTTTAAATTTTATAAAACATAAAAATAATATATCAATTAAATTATAAATTTTTTCGACGATAAAATTAAGCATAGATTCCCTCATTTCGATATGTGCACATTATAAAGACTCACAGTATAGTTTGGAAAAGGCTAGAATTTTGTCAAAACCAGACCTCAAACGATTAAAAAAAGTGGCTTCTCTCGTTGGTTCTTCTAGTGTTTTAATGAATAGTTTATGATTGATTATGAAATTTTTATGTATTTTACGTTTATATAAAAATATTAAACGACTGCCATGCCTTAAATGTTGGTATTTTTTTTTTTTGCATTTATCATTGTGGCTCTATACATTATAGTTCTTGTAATTATTTATTGCGGGCTTTCTATCAAATATCTTTATCTCTCTAGCTCTCTTTCGCCGAAAAGGTGTAATAATTATACACACATACATAAACTCACGCCTTCTTTCCATGGGAAGAAGCAAAATCGTAGATCCGGGGCTGCCTACCGCAGCCCCGGATCTACGACTTTTTCGAACCGGGGCAAAAACTTGATAGTGGCGCCCCCTCCCTTCAGTGTTTGAGAAAAACAGTTAAAACTGACAAATGAGTAGTATTTTTTGTGACCATTTGTGATATATGTACATAAAATAATAATCCTTTAATCTGTTAAGATGCGTTCGTAAATCACATGTGTTCAAAAACTAACTGGGCGTATGGAAATACAAAAGTTTTTTTTTTCAACCTTTATATTATAAGATTCGATTACTTGATAAAAACCTATGAGATTGTAGGAAAAGGGGCTTCACTTGTACGATATTTCGAATTCTTGTCTCAAGGATTTGGCGCCCCCATGAAACGGCAGTGCCCCGGTTTGCCCCCCCCCCTTAGATCCGGGGCTGGGGGTAGGCTGAAACTACATAACGCCACCTGCTACGATCCTTACATACTCCTTTTGGTTCGTCTACGTTCATACACTGGTCATATACGCACGCCGGAGATTAGGTTTATTACCGCGAAAGTAAGCTTGAGCTTCTATGTATTACCACAGATGAATACAGATGGTTCACTCCAAAAAAACATTGAAATAAAAAGCAATTCTTGCTACGACACAACAAAGTGCAATTCTGGTCGCACAACGCAAATTACCTACAGTTATATTCACCTTGAAGTTGCCTCTATCGCGTAACTCTTAGATCTTCTAGCTACGTTACACTCACGGAATTGGCCCGACAGGACGAGCCCGCCGCGTACTTGTAGCTTCATACCTAAAATGCGGAGTCTTCGATATAAACGTTAAAGATTAGTGTAGGTCTAAGGTTAAACCCTAGAGAATTATACATTTAGGAGAGCCGCTGGTGCCGACTTCTACTTGAAAAACACGGCCTCAATATTCAGAAATGCCTGACTCAGAGTTGCCCATGATAGTGAAAACCATCGAAATTACCCTGAGTAACAGAGGTCTTGTTCCCTTGTCAATCAATCAACTCAGCCTATCGCAGTCCACTGCTGGACATAGGCCTCTCCTAGGCAGCGCCACAACGCTCCGTCTTCCGCATTCTGTCTACCCCAGCCACCTTTTAACGTCATCGTTCCATCTAGCCCACACTACGCTTACTAATATGCGGTGTCCACTCCAGGACTTGTCTGCCCACGGGCCATCGGTCCTTCGACAAACATGGCCAGCCCACTGCCACTTCAGCTTGCTTATTCTGGAAGCTATGTATAGGTAACGACGGTTCTTTGTTTCCCTTGTATCGGCTAGTTATTGCTGTGCATCACAAACTGCCCAGTTAGGAAGCAGGTACTTATTCGAGTCGCCACATTCGATTCGGCAGAATTTGATGAACAACATAACCGACCCATAGCAATTACTAGATAAATATTCTTTTGGCTTATTCTTTAAACAGGCTTTCATTCGGCTCGTGCGATCGGCAATCTCCGTTTGGCATCTACCTTCACTAAATTGACATATTGCAGTTGCTAAGCCGAACGGGCTGTTTACCCAACTGCGCGACTGGAAAGATAGGATTATGTTTTTACGCGTATGAAGCATTTTAACGGCTGGATAGATTTTAATACTTGAAGTGTCTATCGACTCGTCTAAACTCTCCCGGTGGGTTAAAACCCATGTTTTTAATCAGAGTCAATAATGTCTTGAAAAATATAAAAAATTGTGCCATGACCATGGGAGTATCAAAATACGAGGAGACGATTCCAAAAATATAACACAGTAAAAGGTTAAAAAAAAAAACAGGTTTTTTTATGTAACGATCCGAACATATTATTATAAGTATTCGATTTTACCGCCTGTCTGTGCCGATCAATGCTCCCTTGAACAAGTTTGTTGCACCACAGAATAGTACAGAAGGCGCATTCCGCATTTTAGGTATGAAGCTACAAGTATGCGGCGGGCTCTTGTCGGGCCAAATCAGTGAGCGTAACGTAGCCAGAAGATAAGTTACGCGATAGAAGGAGAGGCAACTTCTAGGTGAATATAACTGTAGGTAATAAGCGCTGCGCGACCTGCACATTACACTTTATCGTGTCGTAGCAAGATTCGCTTTTTATTTAAATGATTTTGCGGAGCGATCCATCTGTATTATCATGAGTTCAGTAATATTCATAGCGGCGTTGACTGTCTATGCGGCAGGCTATATAAAAATATCGAGGCAATTTTTAGGCCTAAATAAAACAACATTTTAATGAAGGGAATAAAAAATAAAACATACACATCTATATTTATGATTATTATATTTAAACAATCAATTATTACAATTATAAATTGATGATATGTACCTATCTATAATAAAATAATAAGCCTTTTCGAACGATTAGAAAATGACACCTACTTAATTACAATAATTGCGTTAGCTAAGAGACAGATTGATTTATCACTCGTTAAAACGCGAGCGAACTTCGAAAATACATAGATTTTCTTTCAAGCATAATTTGTAAATCATAATTGAAAAATAACACTGTTGAGCTGCGTAGGTACAGCCGTACATCAGAGTAACAATGACATTGACAGCTGCTTTATGTCGTAGCAGTAGGGTTGGTTTTCGTAGTTATAGCCCGATGCAAACTTTACGGCGGCTCTGAATACGAGGCGAGTAGTTGTGCAGTATCAAATTCATGTGACCGTGGGGGTAGGAGGTGAGCTACTCCGCAGCGAGTACCCCACTTCAGAACCGCCAAAAACTTTGAAGCTCACTCTACCACAGTTGACTGAATAAATTTACTATAAATATATTGCCGTATGCAGAAAGCACAAGTTAATTACTTAAAATTATTTGAGATACTAAGAGCGCAGCTGATAATGCTGGGCACCGACTAAACCAAACTAGAAAAAAGTTGTGCCTAAGTTAGGCATAAAGGTTAAAAATAGTTTTGTGTTTCAAAAGCAGATTGTAATAATTTTGGTGTAGCCGGTGCCCAACAGTGCCATAATAATTTACCCCTTTATTTATAAACGTTGCTTAAAGTTATGAGACGTTTAAACGTTAAAAATGTATGCTTAAACAGTCGCTAATTATTATTTAACTTTAAGGAACGTTTATAAATAAACCACTTAGTCGCCAGGATAATTTTTCAATCTAGATTTACTTTTTTCTACCGCAGATAAACTTCTAAACAACAATCAATACTTGAGTTAACCATCTACGAGTGATTATTCAAACAATCAAATATTTTATTTAATAGAAATATAATCACTGGAAAATGTCTTGTGCCACTTGAAAAGGTCTTGAGGTCATACAGACAATAATTAATAAAATTTAGATAATCATAATTAAACATTTCTAAAATATGTTAGATACCATAAATGTTATTGACAAAATAATATTAATATGTAACGAAAACCGAAAAATAATTACATAATTATGATATCTCAGTCTAACAAGTTTGAAGCTATAATGTAGAAGGTGCTTGATACAGGTGATATTATTCTTTTCTTTTACGTTTTAGAAATTTTATATCGGTCTTTAGATGGAGTTTGTGTCAAAACCCTCTACAGTATACCCCAAAACGAATTCTCAAAAAATAATTTCAATAAAAAATAAAAACTATCACAGTAGACAGATCATAACTTCAATAGTGCACGTTTCTACTTTTAAAATAGTCGATATAATTTTATTGCACCTAATAATTATAATTCATAGATAATTTTTATTCAATTTAATTTTAAGTCTAACACCAAAGACCAAAGAGTGTCACTAGATTTTTATAAAACTAATGAATGTCTGTCGCAAAAGTTTACATCTAGATTTCTAGAGCTCTATATTTCGTGTATCTACATGATTTTCTTATCTAATACATTTTAAACGTAGGTAGGAAAATCTATTGATTCTGAAGTACCTAATTCATATCTTTGGATTTCTCAGTTTAGGTATCCACTAGGTTTGAGCATTGTACAATTAAAGAAAAAGATAGAGAAATTAAAGTCAGGTACAGAATTCATTTGAAACAGATTTAGTAAGTTTTTGTTTACCTAAGTGAAAGCGTTCAATGTGCAACTACTATTAAATGGCACATTCAAAGATAGATATTTACGATTCAGTAATATAAGAAATGGTTCGATGAGGTCCATGACATATCGATTTCATGACAGATCTGTTTGCATCTCAAAAGATTTTCGAGCATGATTAGATACGCGGTTTTTAAAGAGTGCAATAATAAAAATGGGTTATTAAAACCTCTTTAAATACCTATTAGCTATTTTATAGCTAGTTTATATTTTATTTTTAATAAGAATATTTTTGGAACTAACAGTGCTCTCATGGAGAAAGTATATAAACTGATTGTTAAAAGTACCTACAGCATGCAAAATAGAAGTACCTAGATATTCATGCGTTTATATGTACAGTATAGTCTTCGACAGAAGAAGTGTTTCCTAGCTTCACTCATCGTCATTGAGAAGGTCTGTGCACGATTTAGCTTTGGTAGATCTGGAAAAAGAAAAATAAATCTCAATTAGCACAATCTTTGCAACACCATAATTATAATATGTCATACGAGGGAATTGAAGGGACCATAAAGTAGGAAGATTGATAGTTTTTAATGTTTATAAAATAATCAGAGTTTATCTGCTGTGCTGTTTTTGAAAACTCAGTAAAAAATCCGCTCAATTGCAAATAACTATCGAACTGCACGCGTAGCATGACCACCGCAGAAACGGGTTTTGTCGACGGAAGAATAGACAAAATGACAGATAAACAATTACAATCTGTCATTTTGTCTATTCTTCCGTCGACAAAACCCGTTTCTGCGGTGGTCATGCTACGCGTGCTGGAATCAATAACCATCGCGAGTTATGTAAGAACCTCCAAAAACTGAGAATAAATCTGATTTGGGGTCAGACTAATGCCCGATTTTTGAGGTCCTCAATATTTGAACATGGAATTTTTTAAAGATTTCCTCAGTTGCGCTTTACAAGGCATTTCTATGGTCATCACAATCCTGCACAATGTATCGGTTCCCAGTTGAATTTAGATCATTCCTAAAATCGAGGTAAGTATCGCCTATTATCCCTTTGCTTGGTGACTTCCGCAAAACAACCTAGTAACTGGATTGTCTAATAACTTAACTAGTCTATGCAATTTACATCCTGCCATTGACAAACGAGAAACAATTTCTTCAAATACAGAATGTAATGTATAATCTAGATGAGATAAACAACTGTATGCTGGTGATTTTAGATCTCCGTTGTTCCTTTGTGCGTTTCTATCAGGGAAAATCCAAAATAATTTCATACATGAATAATGAAGTTATTGTTATAGTTAGTGGTTGCAATAACAAGTAATAGGTAGACATAATACTCACTGTGGGTTTTTGACTCGTCTGCACACCCTAAGTTCTATCGGTCCACTGCGCACTGACTTGAACAGTGCAAGCGCTTCTACGTGTGCGAGTTCATGACATGCGTGCCCGTTCACCGCTAGCACCTCGTCACCTGAAAATAATTATAAGGGGCGTTAGTAATCAGACAGAATCATATATTATTCACGGCAATTGTTTAACTGTTGTCTCTGCTTCGCAAACATTGTTATGGTTAAGGTATTAGAACCAAAACAATAGATTTACTTAGGTCTAGATACATTGATTTTGGGGTACGACCATGAAAATATAATGGGTACGACATTAGGTGTAAAAAGAGAATACCGTTATATGTAAGATTATGAACAAAAGTTAAAGAAAAAGCGCGGGTAGAAAAGGCGCAGTAACTACAGAGTTGTAACAAGGACTGGAAATCGAACTACTTACATCTAACAATAGGAAATTTCTTTGTTTAGGTGTATGACCTAGACCATAGCGATTGACAAAGTGCCTATAAAGTATAAATATAAATCATGATATTATTATTACTGTGACCAAGGAACATTACACTACTGATGTTTATTTCATACCTACTGACTTTTATTGTCATTTAAAATGCTTTATTTATAGCATTGCATGTATTGCGAAATTAATATGACATTGAAACTAATTTGTTTTCTGTGTACCTAATTAAGTTTTAAATATGTCGCATTTTGTTACAGGTTTAAAGGTCAAAGTTTAAAACTTTATTCTACGGAGTCCTCTGATAACACTCGAACCGATGTCAATATTGTAGGAGTATCATAAATCATTATTAACATTAACACGGTATCATGTATGCTGCTGTTCGGGTTACAATAGCCTGCTAGTTGATATTGTGCACTTTGTTATTATGCCACTTCGACGAACTACCACAACGCGGCTTCCTATTCTTATCATATTGCATTCCTGCTATTAAATTATCGCAGTTCGTTAACTACTGTTTATCAATTATTTATCACCGATGTATTTTTTTTTTTTGCGAAATTACACTGAAATCTTTTCACTTAACGTACCTGCTTTCAGTCTTCCATCATCAATTGCCTGTCCTTGTGGTAGGATGCTTTTGATGAAGATGCCAAGTGGACCCCGTGGTGAGTCGCGGCCGCCCACAATGGTGAAGCCGAGGGGTTTCTTCCCGTGTCCCTTTTCGAACGTGATGGTGTGGTAGGTGTGCGTCGGCGCCCTTGGCCTCCGGGGTAATGTACAAAAGTTTGCCGCGTTTGGCGTTTGTGGTTCACTTTCACTGTCGTCTTTACATTTTGTCCGTTCAACACCGTCCGGCGTGTCCACGTTGACGATGTCGCCGGCGCAACTGAGCGCAAGCGCATCCTTGTTGGCGCCGCCGTAGCTCACGACCTGCCGGCGCAGCAGCTTGTTGTTCATGCTGCTGTAGCTCGCGTTCTGACCCTTGAGGAAGTGCGAGTGCGCCGCCGCCGCGCTGTCGGCCGGCTCGTCCGCAGCTGATAGCGCAGTGTGATTACACGCCGACTCATCCTGCGACCGACGTCGGTCTATTTTGACGTCACATTTGTCAGAACGTTTTTCCTTCCCTAAAATTATTGCGTTCTCGTAGTCCACAGAACTTTCTCTCATCAGTATAACGCTTCTTTGGGATGCTTCTCTTTGTCTGGCGTCTGCCGGCTTCTCTCGTTGCCTACAAATCACTATATCAATGTCTGCTGCGCCTGATTTCAGAGCTTCTTTGGCTTCAGACATGGTGAGGTCGCGAAGTCTGCGACCGTTTACATTGAGCAGCTCGTCACCTATGCGTAAGGTGCCTTCCCTGCAAATAAATATAAATATACGTTAATGGAAATAAACATAATACTATGTTATGAGTAGGTAATTAAGGTTAAAAGTTGACTCACTTTTCCGCTAATCCACCGGGAACTACGTGTGCGACCAGGTACCCCACGTGACCTTCATCAGATAGTTTGGTTTTGGCAATAAATATTCCGAGTTCATCTGAAGGATTGTTCCTCATTATCCTGACAACTTTAAATTCATTCTGTGCTTTGTCTGACTTGCTACCCCGTGTTGGTTTCCTGCATGGGGGAATCGGTGGAATACCACAATCTTGACTTGCATCTCTCTGCCGCATTCTCTGTTTTTCGGTTAACTGTAGATATTGAGGTTCCTCGTATTCATTTTCCTTTTTTGGCATACGCCGAAGGATCTCCTTACGATCAAGTGATAAAGCTCTTTGGGTATGTCTAGGCCTAGGTCTGGGACATTCTTTCCTTTCCCTACTCGTTCTACCCGATGTTCTCGCTTTCATGTAGCTTTGATCACCGGATATACTCCTACCATGACAAGGAAGAAGAGTGTTTGCCTGAGAAGCGGAACTTTCGCAGCGAGACGATATCCTGTCACTATCGAAAATAGATGAGGCTGCAGATTCGTTGACAAGGATCCCTGAGTCCGCATCCTCGCAGTCTTGAATTAAGACATTTTCATCATCACATGATATTTGATAAACATCATCATGAAATACCGAATGACCCTTTTGGAACTCTTCTAAGCCGGGTAAAGCACCATACGAGAAACTGCGTAATTTAGCTTTAACACCGCCTCGTTTCTTACGACTTTTAGTGACTACACTGGTTGGTTTTAAAATATTATCGTTACTAGCATTTACTTCCTCATCGTTTTCACCTGCTTGTCTGTAAAGCTTAGATAGAAATCTATTTGTTGATGACTTAAGGTATCTATCCGACATTGCTCTTAGTTTTGCCGATAGACAAGAACTGGGTCCAACAGAATCCTTTCCATCCTTAGTCTTAAGTTTATCAGTCTTTTTTTGAGGGTTAAGTGCGATGGGTGCATCGTCGTATGCTTCATAGTCATCATTGAAGATTTGATCACTTGATTTAGAAAGCTTTGCACCGGCTTTGGGTATTGCATGATATCGATCACACTCTGAGCCGGAACTGTAACATCGAGTGCCACGGCTGGTAAAAGATTTGCCTTCCCTCCATTGGCACTCAACAGGACTAGTCACACTTTTGACGAAAAAGACATCGTCGTCATAATTGGCCATTTTGACCCAAGGGTTATGATTTTCGAATTCAATGTGGGTGTCAGCGTAATTGTTGGCAAACCGACAATTAGTGACGTCATCTACGTGTCCGAATCCACTGCAGTCACTTCCAGACGTGGAAGCAGCGTCATCTCCGTGCCGTAGTGGACCGTTCGATTTGAAGCAAGATAGTTTAGTGTTCTTTACTTTATCGAGCAACGGGTTTCGCCTTTCTCGACACACCATGTACTCTTTCTCCAGTGAGCCTCCGCGGTTTTTGCGCGAAGTATTATAATTTTCCTGCGGTGAAGCGATGCCGTTTTGTAGCGATATTCGCCGACTAACTGGAGTCTCGCCACCGCGGTGGCATCGATGTGGAGACTTTTCAACGATTATTATTTGATCGCTAAGATTGTAGAAGTTCGTTTCCACGGAGCTGTTGCTACTTTTGCGATTGGGGTAGCGAACTGGAGATAAATCTGGAAAGAAAAAACGTATGATTATTAACAACTGAGAAACTGAATCGTAAATTCTCTAAAACTAAATTTGTAACCCTTTATCACTGGACTCTCACGGTCCAAACTTGTTTAATGGAATCTATAGTTACAACTTTCAAGTAAACATATCCGGTAATACATATTCATGTTATCGAGTAGGCTCAGGGGAAAGTTGCACTCCCTTTCCCTTAGATAGAATAGCTGGCTTTCCAGTGCCAAGTAAATGTATCTATCAACTAGACGTGTCAATTACGTAGTTATTGCGTCAGTAATGTGGGGCCGTAAATACCATCCAGCATCGTAATGACATATATATAATATCTAGTTAAGTTTACCTTAAGGTAAAGCTAACATTCCTATTAAGATTCTAGCATTTCTCTCTATTGAAGTGTCAAGTATTCACTTCCTATTTTCTCCGTTTCTTTGCTGTTACATAACCATGAGGCCTTTGAGTGACTACTTAAGTAGGTTGTTGATTGTTAATTAAAAATGATAAATAGTTTCGTAAATACTAGGTGCATGCGGCGACACTTAGCGCGAATTTGAATGCTAATGAATTGAACAAATTGCCTTATTAATAAGCTAATTACGATATTACCGTGAATCCATAAACGACAGATTAATGTAGGATAAAGCGAATTAAAATGAATTTAGGTAATTATCATTACGTTGTTGAAACTATATCCTGTGTGGCATAAATACGCACGTGGTAATTTTCGATCATTGTTATGGTAATAAATGGATTTATTAATTAAATTTTCCGCGAACTAATTCTTCACGTTGACGTATGCATTTTGGGTGGAATATTTAACCTACTAATTTAATACTAATTAGTTGTGCCATGAATGAGTAACAAATAAATAATAAATATTCAAGTGTTTATTAAGAAATCACTTGAGGTCGACTTCTAAGAGGAAAAGTCAATACCCATTCATTATACGTATGCGTTGGAAAAACCATGTTGTGAAGAGTTTAGTGTTCTGTGTGCACGTACTCGACCATTGCGTCATCAATCTATTTTCAAGACTAAATATTATTATATTAATGCATCCGATGCCCTAATTTTACGCTCACTGGTGTATTCTGTATGACTGTTATTGTTACCTAAATAAATCCGTACTTTCATAGCTACTTACCTACTCATGTTTTAATGTGAAAATAACTCTGTCTGCCTGCCGGTTTATCTGTTACCCTTTCTTGTATTTTCTTTATTATATGTAAATAAAATATGAATTTATTTGAGAAATAAACCTTGCAGAATGAATTCTCTAAATTGGTGTGAACCGCATCAAAAATCGTTGCGTAGTTTAGAAGAACAACGCAGTCATACAGACTGACAGACGCGAAAAGCGACTTGGTTTTATACTATGATGCAAACGATGCCCTAACCTTGAGTTCACTGAAGTATTGTGTATGACTCTCACCTATTTATGATACCTGAATAATAAACTTTATCAATAACTAGCTTTTGCCTGCGACTTCGTTCGCGTGGACGTCGTAAGTCACCATAATATACTAAAATGATAACCACATCTTGCTGCAGCCCGTACTCACAGTCAGTAACAATATGCCATTGCTTCCGAAGTTTTTCATTTTTAGCGAATTAATGAACGCCTGAGTTCCTGCATATCCTAATGGCTCAACGTTGGTACACTGACTACGGCTATCATTAAAATAATTCAACAGTAAATTGTAAACACACGGGATTTCTCATTAACAGTCGCCTAACCATAGATATTTATTTTTATTTTAACCAAAGATGATAGAAGATGCCTAAACTTCATGTTTTTCTGTGTACATTCTACGAACTATCGTATATATAATATAATTATGATATCAAAATGAAAAAAAAAGAAGCACAAAAAATATCAATTGTTGGGAATGAATTCATGATTGACTGCTTAGCTCCATAAAAGTATAGCCGGATGATAATCATTTAAAAGGTTAAATCTGTAACTATCTGCTACATTCGTTCCCTATTCAGCCCAGTGAAGTATTGGAATAATTCAACTGTTAAGTATCTCATTAAAAAGCTATTTTATCATAAGTACAAAGGTAAATTGTGTTCTATCTCCTCTCAGGCCCATTTCCTAAGAAATGTATGAGAATTTTTTGCAATTTCTAACTTTTCTCGTACTCGATAAAATCTCAGTTGGCCCGATATAGTTTTTTGACATTAAAAAAGTGTTTGTGAAACTTGCTCATTTTCTTGCAGACTGTATTATTTTTTTTCAAAATCTTTGAATGCTGATCAAACTGTTTCAAAAAGTTAAAGACAGTCTCCTAAGACCGTTTTTTTGTACCGACAACGGTAACGGTACCTTATTGCCCCATCTCAAAATCCACCCTGTATATGTTATGACTGACTGCTTAGCTTCGTATAGATATAGCGTGATGATAATCTTTTAAAAAGTTTAACCCGTAACTATCTGCAACCTTTTGGCTAGTTTTCCGAAAATTGTAAATTTATATTTATCTTAACAGACTGTACCACACTTTTTTGAAATAAATAAATTTTATTTTATTATTTATTTATTTATTTTTCAATTTGCGGTAAACTATAGAAGAATACGAACATAATGCAATATTGCTCATCCCCCATAGCAAATAGCGTGATAATAATTTTTGAACAGTCTATTGTGATTTTTCCATTATTTGACTTATAGATTATTTATACCAATTTTCCAGTTAATCCAGCCACACAGTAAAATTCTCCCCTGTAAAAATCAATACCTCTTTTCACCCCATTAGGGGAAGATTTTCAAAAAACCCTGAAATACTTTTTTATTTATTTTCAGTCTTAAGTATAAATATTGAGTTTGGAGTTAATCAGACCGCGCGTTAAAATTCTTCCATACAAACTTTGACACCCCCCAATCCTCTTTTAGGGGGGTAGTTTAAAACAAATAAAAATGGCAAACTTTATCATTTACATAGATAAGTATTCGTGCCAAGTTTCAAGTGTATTAACTCAAGGAATAAGATTTTTCAAACACACAAAATCCCCGCTTTTACTTAAACAAAGAGAGGGATTTAATAAATTCGGCCTTTAAGGGGTTAAAAGATCGAATTTCCAAAAACCCTTTCTTAGTGGATGCCTACGTTATAATAACTACCTGTGTGCCAAATTTCAGCCCAATCCGTTCAGTGGTTTGAGCTGTGCGTTGATAGATCAGTCAGTCAGTCAGTCAGTCATTCATTCAGTCAGTCACCCTTTCCTTTTATACATATAGATAGAAGTCCCAATCTGTACTTCATTAATATTATAAAGAGGTATTTTTTTTTTAGTTTGTTTGTTTGTTTGTAAGTCGTATGTAGGGGGTAATCTCCGGAACTACCAGTCGGATTTGAAAAATTCTTTCTGCACTGGATAGCCCAATTCTTGGGGAAGGTTATAGGCTCGCGGACCAATTCTCGGGTAGAAGCTAATCTAAAATATTGCTATTAATTGACTTAGGGACGTCTTAAACCCTAATAGTGATCCAACAGATGGCTTACCAAACCTAGACGTTTAAACTGTGCATAATACGATATGATAATATCATTAAATTACGTTCACTCGGTCAAGAGGAAATAAGACAATTTGTAGGACAAAGATTTTAGATATCGTGGGTGGGAACTGGGAATAAAGACAGCAATAAAATTAGCCTACACAATGCAAGATGCAACTCTCACAGTGTGGGTGCGTTTTATGCACTTTTAAAACACCCTTTATATGCACTTATATATGGGCTTTCGTGGGCAACGATTTAAATCGAATGATTCTATTAAATGGTGGCAGTGGGTAAAGACATTGACGCATCCAGTTACTATGAGTAGATAGGTACCTAATATCCTATATACATATTCGGTGGTTTATGCTAAGTACAAACTGTGTTGGTAACACACTTAGGTACTTATATGCTCACCTCACCTCAGTAAACTTTTAGGCTTATAGAGTTACTGAGTTATCATCATCTTGTTGCCCTTTTCCTATGTTACTTAGGGTGTCGGCGCAATACTTTTCTTGTAGACGTTATCTACGTTAACGTTTTTTGAAGTGAAAACTTCTTTAGGCGCGTTGGGTATTTTTGAGATGGGACTAAACCAAAGATTTCGCGACCTGTTACCGACACCGTGGAGTAAAAGACATCAACGCGTTTTTTTCGTTTTCGTTTGCTTAAAGGTACTTATAACAGTACTGACTTACATTACATTACATACATTACATATGTTTTTATATTGTTTTCAAATTCGCATTCCATAGTTAAATGTCCTTCGTTTCCATACCTTCACTGTTGACGCTACAGTGATGTAGCAGAAATTGTCGTCGTACATAATACAAATCGCGGATATTACATAATGTCACTGACCTTGACCACATTTCTTTGCATTTCCGATAGTAAACCATCTCTTTCGTAATGTTTCAAGAGAAAACGTGAAGTCGTAAATTCTTATTTGCCTACTTGTCGATGTATTGACAGTTAAAACATTAGTAATACATAATCCTATATGTGTTAATGCGAAATTAAGCTGTCATTTGTTCAATTTTTATGGCATAGTTTAGCGATACTTTTGCTTTTAAGAATATTGTCATTTTGACTATTAAAATATCGGCGGTTTAACGGAAAACATCGAATTCCAATGACGATACTGAAACTAGGAAAATTCTTCTTTTCCATGTTAACTCGCTGTCATATTGAGAGCAATTTACATTTAAGTAGGCCACGGACCTAAATACCTTGCATATAAAGGAACTAAAAAGCAGTTCTGATTTAAAGGGCAAAGTTAACAAAGTTAGTAAAAAAAAAAATCGTCTGGTGGATCCTATCTAACCAAAATAGAAACTGATTTAGAACCTAACAACGTCAACAAGAAAATTCTATTTCAATAACTTCCATTATAAATGAAAGTCCCAAAGGAAATTACATGCCAACTCACCGATTCTTGACCGACGTGCGGGCCTCGCTTCGTCAGGCGTTACGGCGAGAAGCCGCGGCGGCTCGCCCTTCTTGAACCACCGCATTTTTCACCGTCACTCCATTGTGGGCACTGGAACAAGGAATATTAAAATTAGATATTTGTGAAACGAAAGGATACCAAAATAGAGGCAGTGGCCCAACAACGAGCGAGAAGTCGTATTTGGATGCTCGCTGTTGCACTATCGACGTGACATGAAACACGAAACTTATTTAGCTTGGTTCGAGTGGTTAACAGGGAAACTAATAATGTACGTGTGACCAAACTAACCCGAACTGCTAGTAGGTTAACCTAAAGAAGAAGCTTCTGAAGACGAAGCGCTGATTACACACAATTATGGCCGATTTCTATAATTTATGGAGCGTTATTGGTTAAAATTAAGACTCTTTTATCTTTACCAATAATGAAGCAAATACCTTATTGTTTTGCATAGTAGACCTCCCTTAAGGAAGCATCTATCGCAGGTAAAATTCTTACGAATCTATTTATATGCCTAGTTTTTCAATAAAAAAATCCTACCATTGGTAAGTAAAACGATTCGTTATTGTTTATAGGAACCGAGCATTAGTAGATGACGAGCTCACGACCATCATTTCTAATTTCGTAGAAATTTTCACGATGGTATATGGGTAGGTGGGAGAAGGATTTCAGTGAAATTTATTATGTTACTCAATATCAATAAATTACCTACTTATTGTTACTAAAATAATATTTTTTTCTAGCAGCAGACACTGGCAATATAAAAACATCGGTATGACCTAAATACTTAGGTATTCAGTATTAACTGACAATGAGAAATGGAGTTGTTATGTAATTTGGGCACATTTTTACAATAGTTCCCTGCGTAGGATGAAACAAAGTGCTTTAGGTAACTTAATTGTAGGATTACGTAGGGAGGGTAAGTAATGGATTTTGGAACAAAAGAATCAAATAACAAATGAACCCAATCAGCTAATGTTTCGAATTGGAACTGTATCGATAAGCCATTAGTCGTAACAAATGTCAAAGCACTAATTTAAAACAAACAAAACCGTTCTATTTTTAAATAAAACAAGAGAATATTGAAGAAAGATCTTTTGGCGCCTTAATGACATGACAGGAGGGCGTTGTTGGTAAACATTAGTGAAAATGTCACAGAAATTGTATCAAAAAAACAAGATCGCGGCGTTAGTTCTGATTTTAGCCACGCGCAAAAAGATCCTTGTATGGCTGTTGTTTTGAGTTAACCTGTCCCAACAGTCAGCAACCCCGCATCTGTCATCAGATACCAAAAAGGCATTGAGATAGAAAAAACATGGAGGCGCCGCGATATTCTATGCATAAATTTGTTTATACAAATATGGTTGAAATACGAACTAGAATGTGAAATATCGTGTTATTTCACTCTTTCTAATGTGGTAATCGTATTTGATAAAAGAGACAACAATATTTCAGTTGTTCCTCATAATGGCAACATTTTGTTGAGACGTAGTAACAGTTGTAGGTAAGTGCCATATCCGCCATAATATGCGACAAGTTCATGGTAGTTCTGCTGTCAAGTGGTTGTTTACTTTTGGTTTTATTGAGATTTGTGAGAAAATTACGAGGAGTTTTCCTTTAAAACTACATATATACGTTGGAAAACACCAATTCAACATGCCTGTGTTGTATTGTGAAGTGTGGTGCAAGAAAGAAAGAAAATCAACCTCAATTGTCTTTGCACAGGTTAGTAGCCGGTTTTCATGCAATACCTACTACATAAAGTGATAAACTTTCGATGAAAAAATTGCTAGGCGATCATTAAATACGGCTTAAATTTTAATTATATGGGTTTATTTCCGTCCAACAGACCTTTTTATTATTTCATAATTTCATTCGTTTGTTTACAATGATATGTCATGGTGGAATAGTGTTGTACCGTTGCGCGTTGCCGTAATAGTTTCTGATACTAGTTCCTTCGCTGCGCTGAAATGATATTGCTAGGTCCGGCCCGTGGTTTACAGCTAACTGTACTCTTTGGTTCATAGCACCGAAAGACGGTTCCACAGAGTTTTATGATGTGTATACGATTTTTTTGTTGAAGTTTTTAAGATGAACAATACTGTAGAACATACATTTTATGTAACTTTTATGATTTCCGCGGCGCACGCTAATAAAGTTCCCAGTCCGCATGATTTTTACCGACATCTTCAACAATAATCGTCAAATTTCAGCCAATTTACACAAAACCTTAATGAATTATACATTAAAACCTTCCGCATGAATCACTCCGTACATTAGTGAAAATTGATTGAAAATCCGTTTTTGAGTTTTTCGCGTTCAGACAGACAGAAAAACAGACAGACGCGGCGGTGGACTTTGTTTTATAATATGTAAGGATGTGTATTATTCCGAATGTTCATTTATGATAAAATTGTTAAAAATTTAATTCACCATGCCCGTTTTCACCGACAGCTAAGTGACACTTAAATGAATACCTAAATAAAACTGCATTGTTGGATTTTCAACTCTCAGCGCTGCGTCTACCGTTAAAAAACCAACAGTGAACTTTTATTGGCGATTCATTTAAGTGTCACTTAGTGAAGGTGAAAACAGGCATAAGACTTGCATGCTCGCTCGATACAAAATTTTTGGCTTTGTTTAAACGTTCACTTGCCAAACATTAGGTTTGCGTTACAATTATTTGTGAAAACTTTATTTGCCAAGTAATAATTCTATAAATAAAATTATAATTATGCGGAAAATTGTTTGGGAAGTAATAAATTGTCAATACTCGTTTTTTTCTGTTACAACGGACTATTAGCTAATATTTTTTTAATACGATTCAACCGTTATATCTAGTAAGATTCGTAATACTATTACGTACTAGTATCGACACTCGAAATAGTAACACTATGTTTCCCTGATTGACACAACCCTAGCATTGGCAGCCATTTTAAGAGACATTTTGAGTTGTAGGTATGCACCTTTTTTGTAGGTATTTCCAGTCCATACTTATTAAATGTCTATGCAAAAAGGTGACCAAAGGTTAATGAAACTCACAGTTCGCAAAATACAGTCTGTATGGACCAGTCACTTAATAACCTGACAATGTTCCAATCAAAACTCAAAGTATATAACGTGTAACCAATGACCACTTCAAAGTCATTAAGTCCCGACAGGTTTCTTAACTTGTCCGTCTCCTTTTACGATACTATTTGCACATACCTACCTATTTCTGCATGTACCTCCTATAAGTGAAGTCTTGCGTAAGTGTAAAAAAATTGAATATTAATTAATTTACGAAGGTTAGGTACCTAGTTCAAGTTGTCATTGATGGTTGAAGAATGAAGATATTTAGGTGTGACCATTTTTTTCTAGCTTGACGTGCAAATCGTTGTGCGTGTTACTTTAATAAGGCGTTTTGTCTTCGAAGTATCTGCTTTATCTTAAACGTTTTTATTTGTTGTTGTTAATAAAAAAATCATTTAAAATTAACATAATCAAAAATCTGCAAAATACCAGTTGAAACATTCGTAGAAGGTCGTGAACTTTTTAAGCATGTTTCTAACCTGTTCTGTAATATTGCGATATATAGGCATTCACGTCATATGTAATCCTCTGACGTTTTTAGGACCAATTTCACCAATGAAACTAAACGCGATCAGCACGTCATCTGAACAACGTTCAAGAGCTCTCAATGTCAATATTCTCTCAGTGTCAATATTCTCTCAGTGACATCTCTTGAACGGGGTCGCCCACACAAAATATCTCAGCGGTAGAATCGCATCAGCTAAAGCAACACACTACAAGCATCCCTTTATGGGTATATAAACATTATTTTTTGGGAACACGGATATGAGCCTTTTAGCATTAGCACCTTTTTCATCCAACCTTGTCCCTTAAACAAAACACAAGCTTAGACTTCAAACAGCCCTTTTTGTCAAATCTCATAGCTTGGCAACAAAAACCTATGACCGTTCTACCACGAATAGATCATAACTCGTCAGCATCACGTTTCACGTTCGAGAATTCACAGATCATTACATTATCTTACACATCCATCAGCGCAGTCATAACACAGTTACCGATTGGTTACGTCGCCGCGACAAGGCATCCATCAACAAATAATATCGTAAGAATCGAAACCAAACTCGATTTAATAATCACGTAACGTCTAACCTTGCTAGTGGCGGCTGTGGCAGCATTAGTGTTGTGTAATAAATCGATTTTTTTTTTGCAGCAATCGATTCTTGTAACTCACTTTAGTCGGTTGTCAAGTTTCGTCAATGCCAATCAATTAGTGTAATTGAAAAGATTAGGAGCAATTTAATTAGTAAATTGATACTTTTTATGTATGTCAATGTTTGATTTATTTGGGGAAACGTGGCACTGTTCACGGATAACCTTCTGATCCTGAGCGCAGCGAGATAAACGAGTAATGATTTATAACTGGTGTAGGTAATTAGCTGGAAGTAGGTCGTGACAGTGTCAATTATGTACGTCGTAGAAATAAATAAAGGGGATTTCTAATAAAGTTTTGTACCATACATACTTCTTTTGCTTAGCTTCTTCCCGGGCAGTCGGGATCCACTTAATTTTCTTTTTAGAAAATAATTTTTCTCTTTATTAGAAAAATAGTGTTGTATTTCACTAACAATTTATTCGAAAACACTTTAGCTTTTATTATAAACCACACTGATAAAGAAAACGGAAAATTGTATGACCACAATTCTAATTTGCGTCACTTCAGTTCTAAGTAAAAACTTCTCTTGATAAAACCACATTTTATATTCGATGGGGTACTCTTACTGGTAACGACGTCTTTGCAATGTTTCCGCATACAAATTATGCAGGAAGTAAGCAAAGGAACCGAGGAGAATATCGACGCATTACTAATACGTTCTGCAGAATTATTTGTTTCACATAATGAACACGACATTATCGGCAACTCGGTTAGAATTTACATAATTATCACGCCTGTGATTCTGTGAGCGGTTTATTTTATGCTCTAATGAAGGCATCAGGTCTTATGTGATATAGGCAAATAGTAAGTAAAGCACTTATAGCCCTGCAACAAACAAATATAACACCATTCGGACGAAACTAAATCTGAGGATGTCATCAAGAAAAGAAGGTAGTATGTACCTAGCTGTCGTAAATAAGGAGAGCCATACTAACAAAAGATAATTTCAAATTGTACAAGAAATCTAACTCTGGAGACGATTTTAAAACAAATCCTCTTGTAGGAGATACTTTATCTAACTTGAAAGGTTTGAACTTGGAACTAGTTTCAATTTATAGAGAACAAATTGATCTTGGAGCCTTTAGAAACTCAACCCTTGTTAAGCATTTCTCATTTAACGGCAAAGTTAAACTTCCTAAATCAATATCTAATGATCTGAGAGAAATTCTTCTCGAGGCAACGTAAACTTTAGTTATTTAATAACTTAATAATAATAAAGATAAAATTGAAGATATTTTATTGTTTTTTGCCTGTCATGGATTAGAATGAGTTTTAAAATAAAAGGTAAAAAGAAAAGTAAAGATTCCGGTGTAATCATTACATTGGTTGAAGAACAATGGAATCCATACGATACTCACTATTATCGATATTACGGAATGGTACGCCGGAGAACTTTCCCATCTAACTTTGTAATAAAGTTATGCAAGCAAGTCTTATATTCCATTGCAAGTTCAATAAGACCTTTGATGAGGATATAAGTAGTAGTAGGTAGTCAGGTATAGCATTTGATTATAATTATAATAAGTATCTACAGAGTTACAATCATTTATAATTTACTCATGAAGCAAACGCCGATAATTTAAAACACCTGAGCACATACATATCTTATAAAAAAAAAACACTTATTTAACTGGCTCAAGTACATAATCACATAGATCATATACAAGATCACGCAAACGATCCATAACGAGAAAGGCAGGGCGATACAACCGATGCCAAAGTATTTATTGGAAATTAAACTTGGTACATGTAGTTACTTACAAATTTCTTGGAATGATTAGATTTGTAATTTCCTTTGCGTTTCCCTTTGTAGCTGTAACACAAATCTCGTTAACTTACTCCGGTAATGCACTGAAGGTGCAAAATGTTTAGGGAACATTCACGAATTCGCGGTAAAAATCATATATGTAGGTAAGATATAGAGGTATACCTAGTTCACACGAAGAGCACGTATTTACACGGGCAGCCGTAAAGCGAATATGATTCATCAATGGTTTATGTACTGTAAACCTTCGTAGTAGAGGTGATGTAAGCCAGGATGACATTTTTGTTTACGAACTTTAACATGAGAATGACGTCACTGTTTGCCAACCGAGCGAAATGTCACGTAATGACAAAATAAATGTTGGTAAACTTGAACTTGAATGGTTGAGAGATAAGCTGAAGAAATTTAAGTACCTTCATAAACCATGCATAACTTAACTCACTTATGTAAACAAAACTAGGAAAGTCAAACTAGATTAAATAGTCTATAGGAAAGTGCGAATGCATAGGATGGGATGGAACCTTGATTCAGTTTCCAGGCCGGGGAAGTTTTCAATTAGGTACTGTCTGGAAATTAAATTGTACTCAATCGATGGCGATTGACTCGCTAGGGACTTCGTCATTGGCAAACTTCGAGTTTTCGTTATATCTCGTTTCAACCCGTCTAATATGAATAGCGTGGTTATTATAAAAAAAAACTTATGTAGGTAATTCAAAAACGTCGGTGGCTTAAAATTACTTGAAGTTTTTCTCCCTTTTTCTTGTATCCCAGGATTCTTAAACAGGGCTGAACGTGACAACAATTCAAGAAAAGGTATCATTAGTACAGTTTCTAAGTACGACACGTTTCGCCTCTCGAGGACACCTTCAGGATTCATTCGTGCGTGACGAATGTGTTCCGATATTTCTTTTTTACTACTAAACGCTACAAAATCTGAAAACAGTTAACAGTATTCCATTGTGTTTTTATCTTAGATCTGATCGTAAATTGAATGTGGTTCTTGTTTTCTTAGCTCAACCACTTTTCGTGAGATATGAACTCAGTTTCAATCACTAACATTGGTTGCGTACTTATTTATATACGTAATAAATTATGCCTAATTTGTTTCATTTTGACAATTCAACAACATTCATTGCGTTATTTACGTTGTTGAGCAGATTTTTTTTCCAACTTATGAAGAAATGAATTAGCAATCTGTTTCAATTCGAAACAGATTGTGATTGTGTTTGATAAGCGAGCTCGAGCGAAGACAAGCGAAACAAAAATAATTGTGTTCGGTGAATTCTATTGTAGTTGTATTACGCAATTAGGGTACTGATTAGTCTTCCGAAGTGATGATAAAATTGTTGTTATCAGCAGCTGACAATTTTATAACGGTAGAATTGGGACTGGCGTCCATCTCAAATTCATTTTGTTTTGGATCTGTATGTTTAATCTATTTATTTTGTCTTCTATTAACGTCTTTTAATCGTCGGTGGTCTTTAGAACAGATTTTAGTTGTGTGTTTGTCCGTCTGGCTAGCGTCTATATTAGGCTGAATTCTAGGTCAAATAGTATTAACTTCTTTAGTTATGATTTCCAGTAATATTTTGTAAGCACTTGGTGTTATGGTTGCGTGTTTATGGTGTTTAAGTTTATGAGTATTGACTGTCATCTTGAACGTCGCGTGGGCAGCCCGCAAATACTCGCGCATAATATAGCCCACATGACGTTACCATGGTTAAACCCTTGCCACACAGACAGAAAAAAGCTTGGTAAGTTGTTTTTATTTTGTTACTGGCGGAGTTTTATCCGCATCATAATGAACGCCAAAACTATAACCAAGTTTTAAAATTCGCTTTTGCTTCACCACGTCTTCGACGCTGCTTGTGTAGCAACGTCTTTAGGTAAAATGCAATCATAAAGTACGTTCGTTTCTTTCAAATGAACATTCCTTTTAACAAAATCGTAAAACGCACGCTTTATTGAAGATTATTTCAAACTTCGACGTTTTACTGCTTAGAGAAGTCGGTCATTATTTCAGCAGAACATTTTTAACGAGCTACGTTTAACATACAAAGTCTTTAAGCGGCTGAAACCACGGCCATAAACGTTTTGTAAAATTAGATTATAAAATTCTTATTTCTTAACACTTAACAAGAAATTCTAGGAAATTAAGCACATTAATGAGTGAATAACGATATAATACCGTGTTATGTCTTTTGTCAAAACTATAAAAGACGTTACCGACGCCTTAGGATGTGATAAATACGTCGAAATGTGCGTTAAAACCATTTTGGGAAATTAACATTTAAGTATTTTATGTTTTGCATAAATTAAGTAGGACTTACTTCCGAGGCACATTTTTTATTATAATATGCTTAATTAATGTAAACGATTTATTGTCTCAATTAAGTTACGGCTTGTATATGTTGTAATCATTGTGTATCATCTGCGGAGATATTTGAATTTATAAGTATCTATAGTTACGGAGTCCCTTGGTCTGATATTAAAAGGATCCTGAATTATTTCATTCTTATTATAAATTTCATATAATTTGATCATTTAAAATGTCGGGAGACACTGATATCTTCAGGACAAAGTCAGTTTTCCTGTCAAAAATTTTCACCAACACGAAACATTACTAGCAAAGATTTTCAGTGGCACCTTTTCACGTAATTCACGCTGAACGAATTCCTAAGTGACACAAAAAGCAATCTTCTCGAAAAATAGCGTATCAACAACTTTTTTGACGAAGTAAGCGAATAGCGAATACTATTTTCCCGAGAATAAGCGAGCTCGAGCGAAGACAAGCGAAACAAAAATAATTGTGTTCGGTGAATTCTATTATAAAGAACTGAACGTCACTTAGTAGTTTATATTATTATACAAACGTACTGTAGTTCTATTTTCTTAATGTCCCTCGGCAAACTTTGTGTTTCGTCAGTTGTCAGATTTCTATCAATTACCTTTTGCACTTGGTGCAGACCGGACTCTCTCAATCGACTTGGAAGTATACAGAGTTGTTAATACTCTTTTAACATAATGTAATTTATTTTAAAAAATGGGACGAAAGCTGCTAAAATCGCAAGCGCGACAGATAGGAAAATAGATTTACAGCTCTATATAGTTCACACGGAAATCAACACAAAACAAGAATAAAGTACTTAGTTCTGCATTCAAATAATTATACATGATAAATGTAATAACTGATGGACATGGAAATTAGCATTCGTTTGTTTTCGGAAATCCGATGATAATCGAGGGACATTAAGAAAATAGAAATACTGTGTGTTCAATGTTTTCTGGTAGATATTAGCGATTTGAGCAAAATCCCTTTATATGCCAATTCATCAATCCCCGGCGGGGTAATGGCGTAACACACATAAAATTACAATTGATCGTATTTTATTTTATTTTGACAGTTCAGCCACGTTCATTGCGTTATTTACGTTGTTGAACAGACGAATTTATTAAACCTATGAAACATTAAATTAGAAATATCTTTCAAAACTCGGATTGTGATTGAAACTGTATTACGTAATTAGGGTGCTGGTGGCACTTAATTTACGATGAAACCTATTGCAACAGACTGCAGCAGGCGGCAATATTAAATTAAATTGGCACCTGGCTTCGGTAGGTAGCATCTACTTTTAACTGATTTCCAAGAAACCTGAAGAATAGTTTCAAAGTCAACGATTATTTTGTTTGTGTGTTACTTAAACTTAACACTTTTCAGTCACAATCCGTTTTTAAGGGAATTCCATTGTTTCATATGTTTGATAAATTCGTCGGCTCGGCAACGTAAATGACGTAATGAATGTTGTTGGATTGTCAACATGAAAGGTATTGTTAAGTAATTAGTCCGCTGGTCCGTAAAACCAGGGAGCCTGCTAATAAATCTATAGCAAACTGTTCATAGAGGTTGTTTGCATCGTCATCATTCCCCAAGCAGACACAAAACAAACACTGACAATACAAAATCTGCACTTTTTCCTTGTAAACGTTTAACATCGAATCTTAAGGAAGTCACGTAATCAGGTAGCGTTGATTTTAAGATCCAACAAAACGACCTACTTTCAAGCTATTCGTGGAAACATACTATAAATGACTACTAATGGAGTTCCTATTTTGGTAACCAATAATTTAGGAACGTGTTAAAATTGTTGTATTTGCACATAAAACTTGTATTTATGTATTTTTGGAACGAAGTTCCTTATCGCACGTAAACTCTCGTATACTCTGCACGCTTGGTGAATCGGGCTAGAACGAGAAAAGTGTAACATTTTGACCGTCACGACACTTTTGCCGACTTTTTAATTTTATTTTTTAATTTATTTACTCTTAAACGTTGTTATTTTATTTCATTGTGCCTGTTATTTTATTATTGTAAAATCGTGTAATGTTCTGTGACGTTAATACCTTCGTAGGTAACCATATAATATGATAACTTCAGCCATTTTATGGGCATAGTTAGGTAATTAATGAAGTGAGGGTTTTCACGAGGAAAATGTGAAACACGAACAGACAAGGAAATAATTAATCAATTAACAATGCATGTTTTCGAAAACTATCTATCCCTGACTCATCTTCGAACATAATAATATATTTTGTTTTCCCTTATACAGGCTGTGCGATGAGGTTATCAGTATCACATTAAATGAAACCACATATCCTACTTAATGGTCACAAACACACGATTTTTAATAACTTTTATCATTCTAGTCCCGTTACCTTCTTTTTTGTTTTAATATTTAACAATATCATGTATTTACATGATATTGCATAGAGATAATAATTATCACCTGACTAAATACTATTTATTAGCTCAACGACCCGTACGGTCAATATGGTTCAAAAGTAGCCATTCTGAATTTAAAAAATCTAACGAAAAACGTACTTACGGGTAACAGTTTTTCTGGATATGGACCGAGAGTGACAGGGTGCGAAACAAAATCATGCAAAAAATGCACTTACTACAAAGTACTTAAGACATAATTTTCTATGCGCAAAATGAAACGAGGTGATGAGGATAACTCTGATGAATGTTGGCGAGATTCGTATTTCTCCGGCGCATGCGACGACGTCGACGGTATGAGTCACTCATATTCCGATGATGCCGCTGTTCTTGAGGGTAGTCCACGAATCGCCTGTCGCGCACGCGTCCTTTGCATTTTTCAACTTTTATTAACTGCTGTACTATTTAATATGATAACCTCATCGCAACTCTTTATCTAGTGACTATGTGATTTGTTATTACTAATATAGATATGACAGAGTTCATTAGGTAATACTCAAGATTATGATCTACACCGTCAGCTAGGGTCTTATGTCAAACTGTGACAATAGTGCATGAGACAGTGACATGGTCCAAACTATAATCATTAGATATGGTCGTTATCTATCTAGTGTTAATGATTTTACGCCTACAGAATTTATTTATTTCAAGCAGCAATGACAAGTTTCCATATAATCACAAATATTAGCAATCCAAATAGCTATTTATTTATATTTTAAATATCAGATATTCAAGTAACACAGTTACACAACACAGCAAGGCTACTGGCACCTTTTATATAAGTATCTGCAACACTGGCCTAAAGGAAGGATAATGACATACACATTTATCCGGAGCTAGGGTCATCATATTCAGACTTGAAAAATCATGACAAAAGAAAAACATTTGCAAAAAAGTAATTTTACTTCTTAATATTTCTTTTTCCGTACTCATTTATCTAAGAAAACAACTTTAAGTTGAAAAGTTCGAACAAACGGACCGGGGGTAAAAAGCCGGACAAATCTGGACGGATGGTAACCCTATCCGGAGTAGTATCTTTTCTAACCATTTCAATGGCTCCACCATCCTTCCCCTTTTTGTTTCGCAGCGGATGAACGTAAGGACACAATTTCATCTATATGGAAATAACAATACATTTAATGTGGAAGGATATGAGTCCATTCATATCCATATTTGGCATCATATCAAGTGTGTTTTACAGAGGAACAATGCTCGATGTCCAGACAATATGTTTCATGGTGAATAAGTGCCTAAGCTTTTATTGTTTCGAAACGTATAATTCAGCCTACAATAATTGTAGGCTGAATTATTGTTCTTTTTAATTTTATCATTATTTTTATCAACAGCCTATCGCAATCTAGGACATCTGTTCTGATCGGAAGACTTTCTCAAAAATCGTCGTATGTGTGGGGTCAGTAAACTAGAATGACTTGATTTGTTTCCAGAATTCGTCGTCCTAAATACATTATTTATCACTTGTTCTTAATTTTATAATTATGTAAGGCATTTAAAAATACATAATGAGAAAAGATTTTGTAGGGGAAAAAAACCTTCTTATAAAATATCTATAACTACATATCGAATTTATAAATGATGAGAGTCTTAAGTGCAAAAAGCTAATTAAATCAGAGTGCACTTCAAATCCTTTTCCAACGGCATAGCTATTACGTCATAAAATACTATTGGTATCGGTATCTCTGCTAGTCCCGACCGATGGTAAGCGAGATCCTAATTAGAGGCTCGTTGGATAGCCGCCATGTTGTTGAGCCAAGATATTGCCGACATAATGAAAGGACGTCTTTACCTTGACACGAAATGAAGGAACTCGGCTTTCAAAGAAATTTTTCGCAGCAATTTGTAAGAAGAAATTAATAAAATTTCAGCTACAAAGATGGCGATCATGTTGCGTGTTAATTAAGTATGAAATTTTGTATTACTATTTAAATTGTGTAGAGTAATTTCAGTATTATTGATACTTTATTCGTGCAGTAATTCGACAGTTATTATATAATGTAACTTGTAATGACAATAGGCTTGTTTCATAAAAAAAAATTTTTAGTCCGGAAGGTAGATTAATAAAAAATATAGAACACGTATTTTTTATATTTTAACGTAATCAAAAGATTACGGCGATACATTGAGTTAAAATGTGGCATGACGTCACTGCTTGCTAGATTTTATACTGATTTGTGACGTTGCGAGCCCCCACTCCCCAACTTTAATGCGTGTTTTCTAAGTGATTTTTTATTAATATGATTAAGCAAAAAATACGTGTCTAATATTTTTTTATTCTCTGAAAGACGGACTAAATAGAATTTCTTTTTTTTACCTAGGCAACTACCGTATTGTCGTGATTATTTTTAACAATTTCCAATTAAAGACCGTTTCAGAGACTTGCTTTAACGATTATTTTATTATAAATGGTTATAACACTTATAACTAGTTCTCGGCTGTCTTACGCTGATTTCTAATGTCTTTATACCGCTTACAATAATGTCTGACTTTTTTTTATCTTGTCCGCTAAGATACCGAACGCTTTTCTGTTTTGAATGCAGATAAAAAGTAGGTTTACAAAGTAGGCTGTAAGAACATAATGACACTTCCTTTGCTAGTGACCCCAGCTTAAGGTCGTGTGAAAATGTAAAATTATTATCAGTAGGTGTAATTTTGGAAGCAAACTTCGCGACAATTCCGCAGCTCTAATGCTTGTGGAATTTAGTTTGCTCTAGAAAACTCCGAATGCTATTTTGTTTTGTTTGATTCAGTGTTGTCACTGGTCAAAATGAGAGTTTAAAGAAAACTTCCCAGTGCTTATAATTATTTCTAGACATGTGCAAATTGTAATACCTAATGTTAAACTTTCATCAACACGGCCAGTTAATAGTAGTTTACATTCAAAGTAAACTATCGATTATTCAGGGTGTAGTACCGATGGCAATCGAAAGGTTTCGAGTGAAAACTCCTTATGGAGACGTGTATCACGTACTGATCAATATTGAGGCCGCGATCACCGAGGTAGTATTTGAATACAAACGTTCCTTTACGGATGTGAGGATTCCGGAGTGACAGACTTCTCAAAGGAACTCACAAAAATTGGATTGAATTGTTGATCAAAGTTGGAGATTCCTTTTATTTATATAATCGGACTTGGGATGTATTTTGCTATATGTACTTTGGACTTATCGGCTTTGTGGAAGGCAGGCTTTCCGGTGTTACCGGAATATTCAGAAAAATATAAATAAGTCCAACTATGCCCTCGTCATCATCGTCCACAGGCCGACTTCACCCACTGCTGGAGATAGCCCTCTCTTTTCTTGTGCCAATCGCCACACACATCCACGTTTCTCTCGCGTTGGCAACAATGTCGTGCAACTTTGCCTTACCTACCTACATTATAGAACTACCTACCAAAAACAATATCAGTCTAGGTCAGTTATTTTTTTCTCCGAATCCGTTACAGATAAGACATGGACATTTTTTTAAATACAAAGATAACACAGCGATAGAATAAATCTCTAGTAAGCCTAACAATATTATCTATGACAACATAAAACGAGTGTGTTTGTACTGCACTATGGAGGGCGGTGTGTCACCGATTTTATTGATAAGCCCTGATATCATTTGACCTATATTTTTTACAAGGGCACACCATGTTTATTTTTTAGATAAATATTAAAAAGGTTAAGTATCTACAACAAATATAAAATGCGGTATCTATAATACACATTTGCTTTCAGCAAACGTTAATGGCATGTATGTAAACATTGGCACAGTCGGCACTTAATTTAAAATAGGCAAATGGGGGTGATAATACCCAAGTAATATACCTACTCCTGACTCGAAACGATCTACTGTCTAAACACACCCTTTTTATTACGAACGAGGTGATTGGTTTTCATATCTTTTTCATTGGAATATAAAGTAAGTATCTAAAATACAAAAAAAAATAGTAAAAAACCGAGGCAAAGCAAATTAATTGTTGTTTAATCTCGAATTCAGTTCGACATGCAAAGTTGCTGTGCTCACGGGTAAGATTTCATACGAGACCGTAAATAAACGCTACCCGTTTATTTACGGGTACCCGTTCTTTTTTCCCAAATAATACACGTGAATAAAATTATAAACATGTATGTGTCTCACGAAAGCTGTAATATAAAATATTATATTTCAAAAACTTCATAAACTTGTTATATTGCAACTAGGCAATGTAAAGAGAATGCAGGTCGTACCTGGCTAAGCCCCGTTATGCCCAGAAGTCCAAGACGCATGTAAATCCATGCAAAATGTGTACTCACACAAGTTAACGTATTTTTGGTGTCACATACGAGCATATTGTTGGTAATTCTTGGTCTTAACACATAACTGGCGATATGTGGGTGTACTACAGGTACACCTCTGCTCAACCCTTCGAGGAAACAAGGCGTGATGTTTATGTTATGTGTTCCTGGTAAGAATCCATTCGTAAACAGGTTAAGGCCTCGGTCTCGAAGACAGCGGGCGAGGAGTACGGCAGCGGTGCGGTCAACTGCATAGTTTTATATGAAACTGTTCTCGCTCCCCGCGCCGGCCGCTACCTTCGAGGGCAGTTCCATATAAATCTATTCTTTGAAATGCGCCACCGTTGCCGCCGCCGCCGCCTCCCCGCGCTCGCTGCTTTCGCGTCTGTAGCCTTAAAGGTTAGACGGTGACATAAACAAGGTCATAACGAGTTCTAATATCTATCGACTAATCTTAGTAATTTGTTGTGACAACCATGACAGGTACCTAAATGCTATGGAAAAAAATACTGACATAATATCAAACAAGAATTTATAGCTGACGGTCGAGATCGTCATGCTTCGAATCGAATCAAAGAAAGCGTGTATTTTTCAAGAAAACGAAAACCAATGATGTAATTACAGAAAAAAACTGTTAGAACAATAAGAACGGTCTTAAATTCCTAATTGAATTAAATCAACAATAGTAAAAAACATGGAATCTGATTAAAACAACGTTCGTACGTAATTTTAATCATCTCATAATTAACTGTTCTAATGATTGTCTTATTGTGAGTCAGTTGGGGGTCAAGGTGCGTCATTCCGACGTGTCGGAGATCGCTAAGATTAGCAATGACGCATTAGAGGATAGGCCCGGTCACTACCCTCAATGGAAATAGCGTATTCTTACCTTCATACGTATACAGCTGCTATGCGGTAAAAGGACGAATGTGACAATAATGTGGAGTTTTAAAGGGATAAGGAAATGTACAAGGGTTTGTTTGGATGTTAAAATCCACCGGCCCGATTTTCCTTAACGTTTTTACCAAAAATTTTGGGTATTTAATTTTTTGTGAGGAAAATAGAGTTATTGCCTACACGTGCAGAAAGATTCTTTCCTTAAAATCGTTATGATTTCATAGCCTATAAAGATGTTTTTATATATTTTTTCCTAAAACAAAATTGATATAATTCAAGGAAGACATGCCAGTGACAACGGTCTACACACCCTCATAAAATGCCACCATAAGGAATTTCAACAAAGCCGAATCGTTCCAATCTTTAAGAGGTTCCTTCCCCACTTTATAAACGAGAAGAGCGTATATTTTTCAATGGCAGCCCCGACACATGGGCTATTTTACGTCGGCGCAGTCGGCTGCACTCTGTAGAGCTGAACCGGCTTAGGCTTTCACGCGGCGAAACAGGCCTTTTCTTACTCCTACATCGCGAGGGCAATTCTATTGAGTGTTGGGACGCACATTGTGGCTTTACTTCAATGAACTGCACTCTGCCAGTCAATAAAGTTGGAGCAAGCTCGGAAACATACGACCTCACTATGAATACGACTTCCTATTTTAGTTTCAACTTTGTTAATGCACTATATGTTATTGAAATAAAACCTCACGACTCTGTAAACAACAAAGTCAACCTTAGGTTCATTTTAGAAAAGAATAATGAACAAATAAACAAAATTTCCACGTTCTACGTTTACACTGAAATTGACTCCGGGAAGGGAAACCATTTTACGGGTTGTTTCCCCCTTTATGACGTGCAGAAAACCCGTTTTTTGTCGATCCCAGGAACTATTTTGCTTTTTGCGTTTTGCACAATTCGCTGTTATATCACGTACACACGTAGCTGCGAAAGAACCTCCGCTGTACGAATAGTCTTTTGTTATTATTTAATGTTCTTACGTTGTTCTTGGCTCTCTTTGTTGGCACAGCATTGCGTAATTCTAATTAGTCGTTGCTGTTGACATCATAAAGAAAAGTATCACAATTGGGCCAAATTTAATTACAAGTTTGTTTGCGGGGCGTACGGAGGACTCGGACATGGGCCGGGAATTTACGGTGTTTAATTTCCTTTCTGTTCCGTTTGTATTGAATGAACAAATATAAACAAAGCGACTAAAAGTTAACACAGGTATTTTGTGGGGTCATTAACGTAAAACAACTTATTTAGTTGAATACTAACGAAGAGCACCAGCACTGATGATTGTCGGAGTGTAAGTGGCTGCCAATACTAATGAATATTCATTGCACGCTCACTATGTGAAGTTTTTGTTAAGGAAATAATTCTTTGACTCCCGAGGAATATCATTTGGAACAAAAACATGAAATATTCACAAGGCTCTTTGTCTCAAAAATTGTGAAACTTGACGGCAAACTTGGAGATTTACAAGATAAAGGAGTAAAGTGTTCGTAATGAAATGAAATTTGTTTGAGGTACACCAACGGAGCAGCTTTCAACTCAGTTGAATAGTTAAATAATACACACGCTTACCGAGCCTAATGTACACTGTAGTACACCGAAATTTATCCAACGAAAGCCTATTTACATTTTCGTTCCAACCGTTGTGGGAATGTTCTTACATATTTTCACATTTGATACCGTATCTTCTATCTTATATGGAAGATCTTAATTTATTTTATGAGCGTTAATAACTCTACTCGAGATTTTTCTTTCTGCATTACTTAACATTCTTGTTATCTAATGTCATTCATTTATTATAGAAGCTTTGAAGACCGCTTTTGGAAGAGACAAATAAAAGTAATATCCCTATCTTATCTCTGTTATTACAATGTATTTCAGCGTTATCTGTTTATTATGTAGGTTAATATACATAAACTAGGTTATTTACTGCTTGCTGAACTAATTTTGGTTATAAGATTGCGATCAACGAGCGATTCGTAGTTGAGCCTGCCTTTGTTTGACTAGCGAAACCTAGCTTAACTGAGTTTAGGTTGGTCGGGTTACTCACTTAGTCCGGGGATCAACTAGACCGACCTGAGGCTTACAATCAAATATCTGTAGACAAACAGATTGATACAGAGTAATTGATCTGAATCTTGAAGCGAAATCAAATAATTTATTTATTTTTTAAAGCTTTTGGATGTTTATTTACAAACGTTGCTTAAAGTTAAGTAATGATTAGCGTCTGCTTAACCGTACAGGATATACGGTTTGACATGTTATTCAGTCACTTCTTCACCTTATTTTTGGGTTCAGGCTGGTTAGAATTCTAAGCAGTAACGTAACTTAACTGTAATTCCGTCACAATCAAGAGCAAGACATCTGTTCAAGATAGCACCGATAATGGAAGGTCAAAAGAATTCAATCTTAGAAAAGAGTTCGGAATGTAATCTTTTGTTGTATAAAATGTTTATTTCTTTCGTAGATTGAATGCGACAGCATCCCTTCTGCACCAAATCTGATTGCTTAACAGTATTGGATTTAGAATCGACTACTTTCTTAAGAGATTGGACTCTGCAGACCTTTTGCAGACTGAATGCGAAATGGGTAGGTAGAAGTGGGAATACACCTTAGAAACTGCAACCGTTTGCCCAGTTTAACTTTTCCGATATAATTATTTGGGAGGTGTGAAACATCGGACACACGGACTCTCACGTTTTTCATTAATTATAATAACGATTAACTATCAGTATAATACATGTCTAATAAGTGTAATAAAAAGTGCATTAACCTGATAAGGTGCGCTGCTATAATTTTATCATATTATAAGCAACAAGGAAAGTAATGTATGGATACCTAGAGATAATTATTGTTTTTTACTGCGGCAAGTAGGTACCATAAAACAGTAATATAGAGACTTGCAGATGGATGGGGGACCATCTTTACATACCGAGACTCCTCCGTGCCTCGGAAAGCACGTTAAGCTGTTGGTCCCGGCTATCATTCGTGGCTTTTTGACAACTAGTCTTACCAAGGGGTATCGTATTACCCAGTTACTGAGTTGTGGAGGTCAGATAGGCAGTCGCTCCGTGTAAAATACTGATATTATGCTGTATCTGGTTAGACTGAAAGCAGATTCCAATATAGTTGGGAAAAGGCTAGGCAGATTTTTGAGAGACTTAAGAGTATGCTGTAGTTTTCGGTGAATATTCTAAAGTCAATTTCGTAAGCAAAGGGTCGTTCTTAAAGGTTGCTGCAGTTTCACAAAAATACTATTTTATATGTTTAAAACACACAAGTAACACATTACAGTTACAGCAGGGTATAATTGCGTAACACAAATAAAATGACAATTGATCGTAATGGGTTTTTGTATGTTATTTTGACAGTTCACTTACGTTCATTGCGTTATTTACGTTGTTGAGCTGACGAATTTTTCAAATTTATGAAGCAATGGATTAGCAATATCCTTTCAAATTCTCGGATTGTGATTCAAAGTGGGTTACGCAATTAGAGTGCATGCAAAGACAACACACAGTATGTAGCTAAGCCTACCCGCGGTATAGAATTGAGACATATGGTAGCTATTGCCTACAATATTCTGCCGTATCCTGAACTGTTCTCACATACGTTCAGTAAACGCGATGAACTAATATTAAACACTATAATCTCACATTCACAACACGGAGTAAATGAGGTATGAATGAACAGAGAACTAAGTTCAGTGCACTTTCCGCTGCATCCAGTAACAGGTAAAGGATGACAATAATAAAATGCAGATAAAAGCTTAGGTACTGTTTTATCGTAGGAAATTTGTTTATTAGTTCAGACAGTTATCCTATAAAACTGAATCAATCTAGACTCTAGAGCTTGCTCTTCTACAGCTTGTTGATCGAAAGGAAAGCTGGGTTTATGACTTCGGATCTAGAATTTTCAATTAGTGGATTCCTTCATAATTTCGTATTTATGCTGGTCATTGGATTGGTTCTGTATTTAAATCCAGTTTATTGTCAAACTATTGTACGTATATTTATATCAAGCCTAAAGCAGAGTTGTAGCAGGTGGCGTTCTGTAGTTTCTGCTTGCCCTCATGTAAGAAGGTGTGACTTTATGTATGTTTGAAAGTTCGAAAAAAACGTTTATTTGAAATAGGGTTTATCAGTTTTCGATAAATTTTCATTATAGGATTCACTTAGTCAAAGAGAAAGCCACACAAGATGAGATAACACTGCTTGCATTAAAAGATACAATAAGAACTAAATAATAACTTTTAAATTTCGGCGTAACAAAAGTAAAATATAAGTAAACTGTAGGAAATGTAGACTTCGTTTTTTTCTGTGTTAAAATAAAATGCGAAGGTGATGATGAGTCGTTAAATTAATTTCTTAATAAACTGAGGTTCGGAGGATCTAGAAAAATAAATAAGGTCGTAACTGTGGTCTTATTATTAAATTGGAATTTCTTTTTTGTTCCCAGTTGTTGGGTACGATACGACTTTAATAAAATGCAAATTCTTACTTGATTAAAATTTGGTTTTGTAGGCTTACCATAAATTCAAGATTTTTTTTCCTTTATTTAAATTGAATTGAGATAAAAAAAATGGATTTAAATAATTGTTATCTCAAATAGATAAGATCCTCGAATAAAAAAAATAGGTAGGCTATAAACAGTTTTTTTAATATTTTTTGTATCTGAAGTTGATTAACCATCCTCATTTAAATAAAAAAAAACTTATAAAAACTACCTAATCTTAAAAAAAGCAACATTTTAAATAAGTACAAACTAGTTTTAAAGCAAACACAATGAATAATTAATGTCTAGTAGTCATTGGATACATGAAGTGGGCTGTTTTAGTAAGACGACTAAAATGTCACGTACCCTAATGGCGAAACTTAAGTATATTCGTAAGCCGGGGCGCCTTGCGGACTCTCCGCCATCGTGCTGCTCGATGAGGTGTGCTCTTTGAAAGAGTAATGGCAGACTGACTCGTCGGGCAGCTGGTGCGGGTGGGGCCAGATTTGGTGGAGAGCCAGTTTGATTTCCGCAGGGGGCGGTCTACGGTGGTCACTATCATGCGCCTGCGAGCCCTCACGACGGGGTATGCTGTGGCCCGGAGCGGGACAAGACATCGCCAATGCCTTCTACACCCTACCCTGGAGTTGCATCAGGCACTCCGGTTTCACCGGATGCCGACCTACCTCTGTCGTGTGGTCGAGGCCTATTTGAGGGACAGGGCCGTCATCTACCACGGTCACCATGGAGAGTGGAACCGGCAAGAGATGACGTGCGGTGTCCCACAGGGATCGGTCCAGGAGCCGCATCTGTGGGACATCGAATACGACTGGGTGCTGCGCGCCGACCTGCCTAGCAGTGTCAGCGTCGTTTGTTACGCTAACGACATATTGGTCCTGGCGCAGGGGAGGTCGTAGCAGGAGGCGGCCGACTTAGCGACACTCGGGGTTGCGACAATCGTCGACAGGATTCGGTAGTTGGGACTCGAGGTGGCCCTGCACAAGTCCGAGGCCATAAGTTTTCATGGTCCTCGGAATGCGCTACCGTTGGTTTCCCAGGTAGTGGCGGGATCCAAACGCGGTGGCGGTGATCTCTCGCGTCCGGCCCTGTTTAAAGCTATGGTACGAAGCGAGAGGAAATAGGAGGCCGTCACCTCCTTCTGTGAAGCGGTAATGCTCGCAAAGGAGGAGGTAGAACGCTTGAAGGAGAGGCAAATTTCGCACTCTCAAGACCCTAACCGCCGCAGGAGGAGATGCCCTGGGCATCGGGAATCACAGGCCGATTTCCGGCTACCGCAGGCGCGGGCTTGCGGACGGTGAGCAATGGGTAGCTCGCCGTCCGATAAGGACCAGGCTCGGGTCGACGGCGCGTTGTTTTCCACGGGCGTCTCAAAGAGATGTCAGCAGAATTGAAGGGGTCCGGTAGGGCCGATGCCTGCCGGGGTTGCCAAGAAGTCCGAAAGGGAGATCGTGGCCGCCGGCAACATGGCAACTGAAGAAATACGGGTGAGTTTTAGTCAGTAAGAGTCTGACACGCCCTCTCGCTTCGCCCAGAGCGGGAGAATTTATTCGATAATTTCTCAACAAAACAAAAAAAAAAAATTGCCTATTCAACAACATTCATTGCGTTATTTAATGTTGTTGAGCAGATTTGACAACTTATAAAGCAATGGATTAGCAATTTGTTTCAAATCGAAACAGATTGTGATTGTGTTGTATTACGCAATTAGGGTAACGGTGTACCTATATGTAGTAAATTTGGATCTTGACTTTTAAATACAAGTTAAATTCATGTTAAAATGATGACATTAGGTAATCAAATTATCTCGTAATGTGTAACTTTTCCACTACCTACTTATCAGTAAATACGTGTTTAATAGAGACCTTATTTTATTACTCGCAATATTTTATGAATGCGACGTTTAGCACTTAAGGGCTATGTCATTAATCAACTTGTATAAATCAATTAAAACGAGGCGAGCTTATAAACAATTGAACAATAAACTTGCTATCAACAAAAACATCAATGTACGCACTATTATATACCACGCTTTCTATGTTGATAGGAAACGTTTTAGACGTAATTTATTACTCGTTATTATTAAAAAGTTTTGTTGTGCGACTACAAATTATGAAACAAAACATCTTCCCATACAAAGCTGAAAGCAATAGATCAATTTGACATGCTTCTATAAAAATAAGATCCTCTTTTGTTTTATTCCCAAGTTGTTCGAGAACAAAGGAGTAATACCGTAAACGATAAAAAGTAATCAATTAGGCAAATAAAAGTGGAAAGTAGGTGAATTCTAGGGATTCGGTTAATTAAACTCCCATTCAATATCGATAAACTAGGTGAATGTTAAAGATAATATCGATAAACTTAATTTAAACGTGACGATGTATCGATTACCGGGCGTGTATCTTGCAATAATTTTCGTAACTCGAGATGAAATTTGTATGCAGATAGTATCTCGAATGCGATTAGATTATGGCACGCTGCAGTCGATATAAGTAGTTTATCGTCGTGACAATGTTGTGAAAGTGAGAGACGCGTAACTTTCTGGGATATATTTCTTTGACATCTCTATTGATGGGAAGTGAGTGGATGTGAGAGTGTGGTCTTTACAATAGATAGCGTAGGTCTAACGGAGAAACTAGATATCAAATTATATGCTACTGTTATTATTAAGGCTAACTAAATGAAAAGGGAGGACTCAGATTTGAAGAATGTTAGGTATCATTCATTTTAAAGTTGAAACAAATAATTTCAAAATAAAGTAAAACAATTGAAAAGAGAACGATTGTTATCAAACGAACACTTATCTTTCAATGCTGTTACGAAGATTGTTATCACAGTATCTACAAGACACATTATAAAAGGAACTGTTAGGAATAACCTGTTGGATTCATTCCGACCTCGCCGTCGAGGTCCTTTGCGATCGCGCCCGCGCCCCCGAGTAAATGATACTCCTCCCCGACCCTTGCTCGATAACGAGGTGCCAGCAGTGGTTTCGGCTGTGCACGTAGCTTTAAATTCCCCGATTGATAATAATGATCAAAACCTTGATCCAGCCCGTCCCATCTTTGATGTCCTCCCTCCGGTGACGCCCTAAGCCGAGGCTCGTAACCCACCGGGGGTGCCCTTAGCGAGCGTTCACCTAGCTTTTTAGCTTAGTTTTGTATGCCCCTGGCTGGAGGCTTTGAGTGTAGCAGCTTAAGGCAACCACAGGATTGACCGGTTAAGTAGTCATGACCTCAGAGGTCAGCTACGAGATGCGCAACGGAAAAAAAAAAAAACCTGTTGGAGGTTATCATTTATTGACGAAAGTTATAGACACTAAACTGAGCTGTAATAATTGATTGAACGTTTTGTATCATTGCACAAATGTACAGCTCCTAGCCGTAGCTATGACGTAATACCAAGTACTTACATGCAGCCTTTGTAGGTACTAATTTATTTGCATTTCTTAGATTATGTTTAGTATTTGTGGTGGTGACGATGTTTTCCTTCGCAAGCCGATCAAAAGACCGACTTACGGGAATCGACGGCTTTATTCAAACACAGCGACAATGACTTCTGTCCAAGTTCTAAGAGAGAAAGCATCGTAAATCCATACACACATAATATTAAGTTCCTGCAACGTCCTTTACGAAACAGAGAATGTTCATAGTTCCATAGCTACACGACGTAAATCATACATTTCCCGACGGTCACACCATAGAGCGAGGTCGTAAATTTAAGTGAAGATATTAAACTTATTTTAATAGTTACAAAGGCACAAGGTGACAAAATAATAGTTTGTCCCAGTTCACAACAATGGACTAATGACGGATATATTCTGAGTGTAGTGTTAAAGCCGCTCGACCTCAAACGCGTAAATAGGTAGATATTTGTGTAAAAAGTTTCGATTACCCTTCTAGGAATTGCTTTACACGAGAGCTGGAGTTTCAAAAGTAATTTGGAACAAATTATGGCTGTTTGACAGAGGGTGACCTTTCACGGTTGCCAGATTCGAAAATGTTTTTATATTCTTCGTGGGTCAGAAGTAAAATGTGGTAAAGTAGTTCAGAAGTCTCCGAGGTGAACCCCTGGGGCAGATATGGAGCTATGAAAGATGAAAGGTCTCTAAAGGTGTGAAAAGGCTTTTACAAGGTTGCTTTTTCTTCAATGACTCTTCGGTCATAAGTCGTCTCAGTGATACTCTGGGTTTTATAGAGATACTTTGAAACTTACGCGTAAGCGAAATGTGTTTTAAATTTTATGTTCAAAAGCTTTTGATACAAAATTGGTTTCTCCCCGGGCACTGTATTATCTTTAGCTGAAGGAAAATAGTTTTAAGATAAAGCATTTTTGTAAACCGGACGACCATTTTAGAGCACGGAGCAAGCTTTGACATAAATCCTTTTTAACGGGATAGTGGATACCAAAAATACTTTGAAATATCTATCACACTTTTAAGTATTTTTGGAGTAGGTAACCTACAGGCACAAAAATGTTAAATATTGTGTGGTTTTTACATTCAAAATTGGGATTACTTAACTGTGTCCTTAGTGGTTCATACACAGTATTCTCGAGAACTTTTATTAGAGTGCCCGTTTCAAAATAACTGTTATCGTTTATGTTTGCTTGTATATTTTTGATTTTCCAGATAAAACCAAGTTACATAACACAAAAATTTTATAATACAATTTAGATAAAACAATTTACAAAACGGTACCTGTCATTTTAGTCCCATAACATAAAGTTCCGTTTTAAAATAAATTGAAATGACTACACGAACCTTAATGAGTACCTAAGTCCGTTTATAAAAATTCCAATAACATGACTATTGATTAAAAATTACCTGATTACTACCGATTTGTCATCGCCTTCGAACATTCTTCAGTTAACTTGTACATATAGTGGTAATCTTTTTGATAGACTGCCAGTAAAACGTTTTGATGTGGGAAACATTATCATTTTAAGTGGGAATCGTATTTAATCTGTCATTGATAATGATAGCTATCATTCTATAAAGGATTACCTATTTATAAATAAAATAAAAGTGTTATGTCTACCAACTCGCGGGCCCACGTGGTGGCGAAACAAATACCAGTGGTATTAGTTGTTGGTATTAAAACGGAATAAATCGTGTATTTCGGCCCACTCCCTTACAGAGATGAGGGCTGTATCCCAGCTGTGGGAACATTATACGCTGATTATAAATTTATGAACTAGCTGTTCGTGCTCGGCGTCACCTGGGTGTATTTTCGACTTTTCGGGTGGATTTTCCAAAATTTTCTTTCATGCAAACCTTGTCTAGTTTTAATTATAGATAGCATTTTTAAAATAAACTAAACGTGAATTCATGCAAGCCTAGTACTTTTTGTTACTATTGTGCGCCAAATTTCATTGAAATCCTATTCGTGTATTAATGATTGTAATATTATCTTGAATTCCTGCGAGCCTAGTACTTTTTGTTAGGTTACTCTCAGAAATTGTGCATAACGTGTCGTGAACAGAATACCGTCTTGTATGACGATAACATTTTTTTGCAACATCCGATTTTAATTAAATAAAGCCTATAATCTAATCCAAATTAATCTCTGTCTACCTGTGAAAACTACATGAAATCTGTTCAGTATTTTAGGCGATGTGCGCGAACAAACAAACAGACAGACAAACAGACACCGGAATCTACTGTTTTATTATATGTATAGATGATTACCTATTTATAATAAAAGAAGGTATTGATAACACTGTTCACCATGTTTTTTCTTTATGGCATAAAGTTTATAGGAAAAAAAATACTAAAAAGAAGACACCATTAATCGCTGTTGCTTGACATAAAAATTTACTGAGAAGATATAACAAAAAAAAACGTACGTTTTTTTATGAATAAAAATAATTAAGTATCTACCTGCCCATGTAAGTATGGAAATACCCGATTGCCATCTAACTACACAACATAAATTAAGTACCTAGGTAATACCTACATAAGTTGTAAGTAAGTAAAAAATGTACACAAAAAAACTAAGCATATGATATCTTGCGCAAAAACTGGGCAATGCACTTTTTGCGCTTGACTTGACACTAAGATCAGCTTATCATGTAATAAAGCATGTATTTATATGCAAAAGAGATACACATAATCACCGATTAATTACGAAATAATCTAATTAAAATGATTCACGCAATGGAGCTCATAAAGGCGCCCGCAGACAGGCACAACGCGACGATGCGACGCGATTCTGGTAGAACAATTTCCACGAAGTTTCCATAGAAATCGTTCTACTAGAGTCGCGTCGCGCTTATCCGCGGCAGCCTTAATATCTACGTGTTCTAGAAACTTGATTTGGCACGAAGCCTCGAATTACGTTTTGTACTAGGTACTATGAGTAACATAACATCACGCCTTTAATCTCTGAAGGGTAAGCAGATATGCATGTAGGGTTCCCAGGTCCAAATATAGAAAAGCCGGACACTGATTCATATTTAGTGGGACATTTTGCCCTGAAAGCCTGAAAGACTAATTTTGAAAAGAAAAAAAAAATAGAACTTTTATATTACTGTTATCAATTTGAGACTCACTCTACTCTTAATTATATGTTATTATGAATCCCATTTTTTGTGACTATCGCGAGTCATGCGTGTCCGCGTGAGTCGCTCGCGCGTTTTCGTTAGGCATCTTTTGGCGGGTCGGGGTTGACCAAAAGTCTAACAAAAGCCGGACAGGCCGGAAATGCTTGTAAAAAGCCGGACACGTCCGGCTAAATCCGGACACTTGGCAACCCTTTGTTCATGCTACCTATACTCATACATGGCAAGTTATGTTTTGCTCTAATTTATGTAATAATGTAAGGTATAAAACGGGGCCGAGCCCAATCAATCTGCCTAACCTTTCCCCAACTATGTTGGGGTCATCTTCCAGTCTAACCAGATGCAGCTGAATACCAGTATTTTGTTAAATTCTCTTAGTCTCATCATTTGAAAGGTACATTACTTATTCCAGATGGAAATAGTACTATGTAAATATGTATATAAAAAGGAACGGAGTGACTGCCTATTTGGGCTTGGGCTTTTGGGCTTTTGAATACCCGTAAAGCCTGTCAAAGATCTAAGAATGATCCTACGAGTGAGCCCATTGCCAAAATGCAGGCATAAATCCAGACTCCAAGTACGGAGGTACCTAAGCAGTAAAATCAATTAAATGATAATTAATCGTTATGGGATTGCTAGGTATGGCCCCAAAAATATTTAATAGTATACCAGAAGCTATTAGAAATAGAGTGTCTGAGATCCTTTAAGAGGTATTTGTTTAAATTCCTTTTAGATATATATTACTACTCCATCACTGAGTTTACTACTGATAAACATTTGTCTAAAATTGTATGACCTGTTTACATAACTGACACATTATTTTAAATTGATATTATTATTTCTTTTAATGTAATCTATTGGCATGCCACCTTAATTGCAATTGTTTATTTGTGTTAATTTTGTAAGTCTTATATATTGGCAAAACATAGTGCGCATATTTTAGACAATTTACTATCTGTAACCATACCTATGTTTAAAAAAATAAATGATTGATTGATTACCTATTAAATTACTATCGCGCCCCGGCTTCGCACAGATGCAATGCAACATGTTAAAAAACCCTGTCCGATACGTGAGGGTGTTGTTAGGTATTGTACTGAGAGTCTATTTATGTGGTAATTTTAAAGAAAAAACTTTTAAAAAAGTCGACACATTTTTTTCAATGGGGAACTTTATTGGGTTGATACATGGGGCGCGGGCGGCCGTCGTTTAGCGGGTGTCTACAAGTCATAACTTATGACCCCTGTTGAAAATTTGTTAATTTTTTGTGCATTTGGGGTAATTACGGGTACTAAAAATGTGATTTTTAAATAGCAATAACTTTTTTATTTTCTATTAATTTTTTATTTGTCTACCTATCGGATCGGACAGGGTTTTTTTTACATATTTTAAAGACGCACATTCACGACACGTTGTGCACAAGTTTAGCAGTAACTTAACAAAAAGTACTAGGCTTGCATGAATTCAAGATAGTATTTTATTATTAGTATTAAGTACTTCTTTTTCTATACATAATATATGGCTTATATCTACTTGGAATAATGTACCTTACCTTTCAAATGTTGAAAGATTTTTATAAATATGAGCTGTTATTTCGGAGATTACCCTCCACATATACACAAACACACAAAGTTCGCTCCCTCTGTTTTATAATATTAGTATAGATGTAAATTAATCATAAATTTATTAAGCGTAACTTATTAGCATATCGACTGTATCGATCGTTCTTAAATGCTCAGTTAGTTCTGACTTAACTTGCTGAGATTTCAAGCAGTAGGTACTTAAGTTGAGACTCGTTAAACACAACAGATTTATTGATTTTTATTAAAGGTATTATTAAATACTTTCTACATATAAATAAAAATTATACTTTTAATGGTATCGGCCGCCACTGGCGAGGTCGTAGGTTCAAACCCTTTTTTTTTTTTTTTTTTTTTGGGTGGGAAATCATCAAATAACTTCTCCCGCTCTGGGCGGAGCGGGAGGGCGTGTCAGACTCTTACTGACTAAAACCCACCCGTGTTCCTTCGGTTGCCCTGTTGCCGGGGGCCACGATCTCCCTTTCGGTTTTCTTCGCAACCCCGGCAGGCATCGGCCCTGGCGGACCCCGTCAATTCTGCTGACATCTCTTTGAGGCGCACGTGGAACACAACGCGCCGTCGACCCGGGCCTGGTCCTTATCGGACGGTGAGCTACCCATTGCTCACAGTCCGCAAGCCCGCGCCTACGGTGGCCGGAAATCGGCTTGCGACTCCCGACGCCCTGGGCGTCTCCTCCTGCGGCGGTTAGGGGCGTGAGGGCGCGAAATTTGCCTCTCCCTCACGCGTTCCGCCTCCTCCTTCGCGAGCATTACCGCTTCACAGAAGGAGGTGACGGCCTCCCATTTCCTCTCGCTCCGTACCATGGCCTGAACCAGGGCCGGACGCGAGAGATCACCGACGCCGATCGCCTCCACGAGGACACGGCGATGCTCCGCCCAAGCTGGGCAGACCTCCACCGTATGCTCTACCGTGTCCTCCGGGCGATCCACACAATGATGACACCCGGGCGTTTCCTCCCGCCTTATCCTGTGCAGGAACCTCCCGAAACAGCCGTGTCCGGTGAGGACCTGCGTCAGGCGGAAAGTGAGGACGCCGTAGCGCCTCGCTAGCCACTCCTCAAAGAGGGGTCTTATCGCCGCAATTGTGGCGTGCCCTAAGTTCAAACCCTGACAGGCGCTTTACTTTGTGTAAATTATTTCATCACCACTGCTCTCAAAACGGTGAAGGAAAACATCGTGAGGAAACCTTAAAAATACGAAAAACTGTGACATCCAACAAACCGGCACTGGGCCCGCGTGGTGGATTTACAGCCTCCTGATACCAAGAGGAGGCCTGTGTCCCAGCAGTGAGAACATTTTAGGCTGATTATTAATAATTTAATAAATTAATTTGTTTATTAGTGTGAAGTGTAGGTATCAGATTGTCGATTGAAGTAGTCACCTAATTTATATCAGTATTCGGTAGGTCTAAAATTAAATAAATAACTACCTGTGACTGATTAAATGAATGTAGGTAAATGAACACGCTGTATCTATATTTTTATTTTACTAGATGTATCACTGTTCATAACAATTTAAAGTTGTAAAAGTAATAAATAATAATTTTGAAACATTAAAATCTTAACTTAACCCTAGTCTTACATACCTCAAAGTATCTCAAAGTTGGACAAGAATCGTTCAACACTTAACAAGTTTTGTAACACAAAATATGAAAGTCACGTGGTCACTTTAACACTGAACTTATATGAATTTGCAATAACACTTTATTTTTTAACAGTTCACTTATCAGAACTATGTTTGCAATGTCACAGTATCTACGAACGGAACGTTCACTTCGATGGGAACTCTCCACGGAACTAAAGTTATTTTGTCGACACCGCGGTCGGAGCGCCCCGAACGTATCATTGATCATCTAGACACTATCGATAGACCAACCTTACATTGCTGTCTCACTAGCAGTACCCGAACTAACACCGAGACGAAAGGTTGACATGGATAACGTTCTGCGAGAGGCATCAGAGGATAAATTTTACTTAAATAAAGTAAACGTCGCCTGACTTGAGATACGCTCGTACGTTGTCAGGCGGGATTTCTCGCACGTGAACAAATTTGATCCAAGAATGAGATTATAATATCCAGGTGATATTGAGGAGCCGTAAATTTTCTCGTAGACGGGCTGTCAATAAATAAAAATGGGAAAATTTTAACCATTTTCGTGTGTGATTGGAAAACGCTACCCGACAGTAGGAAAGCTAACATGGTATTAGGCACGGTGTGTATTTTTATAATGTCCATTTTATTTGTGCAAAACGAAAAAAAATTCTTTCTTACCCGACTACGGCAAAGCCAAAAGGAAGGGTTATGTTTTTTTTTAATATTTCTTTACTGTCATTATTTTGCTGACTCTACTTTAAGTAATTAAATTACACGAACAAAGCCGTTCACTCTTCATAAAAATGAAAACTGATTTATTTAGGTATTATTAAAATTTACCAACATTAAAGAATTTAAGATGTCTCTTGGAAACATCTCCAATTCTTTTAATCTTTAAGTGTGGTGTGTGATTAATGTTTGAAGATTTCCAACAGTAATTGGAAGAAGAAATAAAGTTATGAAAGAGCAAAATAGAAAAGAATTAGTAATTAAAAGAATAACCACACATAACATCACGCCTGTAATCCCCGAAGGGTAGGCAGAGGTGTTCCTATAGTACACCCACATTTCGCCAGTTATGTTTAAGTTCCATGTAATAGGGGGCGAGCCTATTGCCATCAACCGGGCACAAATCCAGACTCCGGACTGCTACTATAAAAACAAGAACCGTGAGCCGATAATCTTAGTATTCATACCGGATAAGTTATTTATTTATATGCCATTGGCTGTAGAAACAGGTTGAAATATAGGATTTTAGAATATTTCAACTTGCTTAGCCCAGCCCAGAGTGCCCAGACAAGACATCTAGACTGGTTTCGGATAGTTCGAAGATCGAAAACCGATAAACGTAATTAAAAAAAAGATGGTGCGGTACAAAAGTCATCATCGGCCCAACTTTTCTTCACAATATTATGATCAGCTTTCAGTCTCATTATCTGCCTAGCTGACTAAGCTGAAAAGACTTCTTATCCATAATCTAGGCACAGAGATTTAAAAGTAGACCGGTGTAAAGGGTCCTGCAAATTGGCGCGATATAGCGGGCGCTACAGGCAGCGCTACCCTTGTAGCGCCCGCGATGTCGCGCTGGTCTGCACAAGCCTTTAAGTACAAAGACAAAGTTATCTATTCCCAGCGATGACGCATCCAGTTCCAGTGTAGCATTTGCATTACAAAGTTTTGTTTACAGATTTCCATTAAAGAATCACGAAAACATTAAGGCAATGTGACACAATGTTTCGCTAACTCATCAGTCCACGTTCATTAAAACCAATTTAACTTGGTACCCGGCAAAACATGGAACTAATTTGAAATGTACTGATTTTGACATGCTTTTGTTTTTCGCCCTTGCAAGCAGCGCCACCATGAACAGTCAAGTTATTCTGGTTATTGACTGGATTGTATTCTGGTTAGCACAGCAATGTCATTCCATTTCAAACGTGTCCAGTTTCGTTTCGTGAGAATATAATGCAGTCAAACATTACTAACTTCTAAGTCAAATTGTTAAAAGTACTCTAAAGCATACCGTAAAAGATTTCGTTATTGTGGTAAATAATTAACACATACCATATTTAGGACCGGTTCCATAAGAAACAATGTGTTTTCTCACCGATTTTTTGCATTTGACATGGTTTAAAATAACTTGATGGAAGTTGCAAAAAAGCTGACCAAGGTTTTGTTTTTATGTAATGTCCACATTTTATTAAGGCTGGACAACACGTGACGCCGATGATGTCATTTTGTATTTAAAAATTATTTTAAGAATGACCAAAACATTTTGCTAACAAAAACTTCAGGCTAATTAAGTGAAGGCCCCATCAATTAACCGGAAAACATTACCCAATGCTTAACAGCAATCATCTTTCAAATCGATGTCAAAAGTTCAAAACGCAACAGAGTGACCCTTTCAATTCGTAACACAAAACCTACATTCCAAATTGAAAGGTTATTTAATTACCATGAACAAAAGTGTAGAAAAAAAAACAATTTTCATACATGGGCACCGCGCTAGGCGACGCGTTCATTTCCCTCCAGAGAAATATGGGACAAATATAAAGGGAAAATAAAGGCTTATTGAGTTCAGTCTTCCGTTGAGTGGGGTCACTTCCTGGATTGTCAGGGGAATGGCCGGCAAATCCGATTACCTGTATATCGATCGAGCTTACTCTCCCTTCTGCAGTTTACTCACTCATAGCTCTATTTTTAGTCAAATTTCGTAATCTTGTTACTTATACTTACGAAATAGTACGTTGTGTAAAGAGTAGATTAAACAAACGTTTCAGTAAGTACTCAAGTTTTCAGCAGGTGCAGATTTTGTAAGCGGTTATGTTTATAAGAGAGAATGGGAGTCAATTTTAATGGCGCATGTCTTTGGAAATGTAGAACGTATCTTATACCTAATATTTATATCTTCTAAAAAGTTATTTTTATAAAGTTTACAATAAATCAAACCAAATTGGTCATGAAAACTTTTCCTGTTTTCACGACTCTGATAATTGCTATAGAAATTGTTTTCTTTTCTGTTCTTCAAATGACTTTTCCCTCTTTTATTGCTATTTTATTACTTTTGAGAAGCAAACTCGATCCGCATTGCTACCTTTGTACCATTTTAATTACGTAGCGTTGACAGGTAACTTCTATAAAACTTTTTTAGAATAACCCAACGTGTATAATCGTAGTCAAAATGTTTAACGCTCCTCTACGAGTTTGTGACCATCTGCCTCTGTTTTGACACCTGTTACGCGGTAAAACGCACTTTGTAACATCAATGTACCTATCTGTAACCATTCTCATCCATGTATGTAGTTATAAACGTTGTTATACCATATCACAAGCGTGAAATATTATCCTACTTACAACTTTTGGACGTGTCGTAATAACTCTGACATGTTTACGAGGGCAGTCGTTTGTCTAGTCCAAAATAGATACTTTTTACTGCACAGTATTGTGTGAGTTTTCGTGATCGTAAGCTATAAAAACGAAGCCGTGACTTTATGGTAACCCTGAACCGAGAAGGTACACCGAGCTGCCGAGTTAAAGCATTTGACTTAAGTATAAAATGCACGAAATATATTTTTAAAGATTTAATCTTTATGGAAGATCATAACCGCCGTTGTATATTTTTAAAGTTGCATCTTTTTCTTTATTTTGTTTCTTTTCCGATGGGACCTTTACATATTTGCGGTTGAACGATGTCAAAATACGTAGTCAACGATCGTCTACTAATTTAATTTATGTTTATTAGCACATTGTATTGAGATAATAAAACGATTTTAATTGTTGTCTACTGTCGGCAAGATTCTGTTTTTTGTCGAGGAGCGGTTGTAAACTTACAACTGATCAACTTTATTTTTTATTTTCGATTAACTGTTAATGATCTACAAATAGTTGCATCGAGATTGAGACATCTGCGTCTGCGATCGTTTCTGGCTACTTGACATTTTAAAACATCGATTAAAACGCTGTGTGCGGCCGAAATCAAGTGCATGTCTGATGTCCATCAGGCATTTTGAAAAACTTACTTTTGAATTACAAATATCAACCAATATATTTTACTACAAACTGTCGCTAGACCACTAATCTTATAAGTCTAGAGCAATATTAATATTTCAGAGTAAAATACTGCTGCAAAACATGAGCAACTGGGACCTCAGTTTAATTAGTTTTTGCAATCACAGAGTCCATTTAACTTACAGTTAATTATAACTAATGTAGTATGAAGAAACCACAGACTGTACCACCATCTAGTTCGGTCCCTGACATATCAAGGCTGGTTGCCTTTGTGTGCAGGACACCAGCGATATTATATTCAAATGCAATAATGCTATAAGGACCGAAGAATGTTATTGTTTGGTGTTAATCGTAAGTACGTTTGTAGACGGCCTTTTGAGGCATTGGTATCATTATTAAAACTACTCGAATACTTTTTTAGAGGTGTGAGCTGTCGCTTGTATTGACGTCATTTTACAACAAGAACCTATCACTACTTTGAAATTAAAATTATTCCTTATTAGGTCCTCGAAATTACTCAAAATTAAAAAGGAATATGTGTTCAACCAAAACTCTCAACCAGACGAGGCTCTAAAGACCACACTAAGAAGCAGATCTTATGACGTTAGGAGTGCAGCTTAACTTCTGCCTATAATTAAATATTACTGTTAACGACTAAGAACTAATAAGCCCAGGAAAACGATAATGTGAGCAATTACAGACAAAAAAGGCAGTGCCCGCAACTAAATCCTTCATTTTCCCTTCAATGATAAATACCGCGGGAAAATATTGCATGTTCTTTCTTTTATTTCCCAGACTAATACGGAAATAGGGACTAATAGTACATTGCATGTCTATGTTGCCTTATTTTCTAGTAAGTAGTTTTAAGCTAAGTGCACATTTATAAAAAAATATGTTCTGGATAACGGGGGCTAATCTAGTTAAGCGAGTCAGACTCGCACAAGGGTTCCGTAACACCGTGTAATAATATTTAACATTACATATTTTCGTTTCTTGTATTAAAAATTAAAGAGTCGTCCCCCTTTAATTATATTATTTTTATTATTTGTTGTTATAGCGGCTATAATAGTACCTAGTACACATTAAAAAATTTCAAGTGTCTACCTGTTACGGTTCAAAAGATACACAGCCCTGTGACAGACGGACGGACGGCCAGCGGAGCCTTTGTATTCTTTAGTAGGTATAGGTTTTGTAGGTGGAATTTAACCCGACAAAACACGGCATTGCATTAAACTTCAGCAAATTGAACTTCACAATAAAAGTCCTACCTACTTTACTTAGTGAAATAAAACTTATTAAAATTCTCATTTCTTTAAAACACCTCGCTTGCATTCCAAGTCTTCACTTAAGTAATAAACTATGAGTTGCATTATATTGCACTTCGTGTTACCGCTGTGAGCTTTCACCGTATTATAGTAACATCAGCATGATGAAACAAACTCTCGTGTCGGCATGAGTTGTACGTGAATTACTCATACTGCGGGGCAAAGCCAGTCAGTTAGGTGGGTAGTGTGTCCAACAGTTTAGGGTGCGCCGAAGGTACTGAAGAATACTCATGGAAGCTTTTGGATTTAAAATTTTACATTGTATAATGCCGTCACTTATTTCCCCCCGGTTTCTGAAAGACAAAATCTCTGGATCTGCTGTAAAAATGTTTACGTTTCCTGTCCTATTGTTTGACGGGAGAAACAACAGAAAATAAAAGAAAGTTGGCATTAAATTAAATTGAAAAAAACTGGAGGTTTTAGAAACAAAGGTTGAATAATGAATGCAGTTTTTCATAACTCAAAACAGTAAAACAGAACGCTAGGAGTACAATGTTTAAAATTTTAAAAGCCTATGAATATACGTACTAGACCAAGGACCAAGTAATTAGTGAGGAAAAACCAGTAGTTCCGAAAGGTGCAAGTGGTGTTACAAAGGGCCTTGAAGCAGTGGCGCGGTGGTCTGATGGCGGTGACATAATAGCCCTTGCCTGCGGTCCTAATGACGACTATTTATTGTGAGAAGCCCCGCAATTATACTAAACATGGCCGCGAGGAATCATTTTGATATAAAAAGGAATTGTGGTGCAGTTTTTGTCTTTTGTGTTAAGAGTAACGGAGATTGTTTTGGTCCTTTTGGGTATTGTCAGTAACCGGAACAATGGTTTGGACCAAATTTTAATTATTTAAAAAAAGGTCTATACGGGATAGTATTTTTTTATGATTAAATTTTATTTGGGTGTGTTAAGTGTTAAATTATTTTCCTTTTCGCGGTTTGTTTGTTTTATCTTTATCCAAATTTAGCATCTTCTGTAAGCTTCATTCATTTGGAATTTGGAAAATTATAGGTATCGGTTTTACGGTTATCAAGCTTCCGTCCTTTTGCTTCTCAATATAATTTTATAGCTTAAACTAAAAACAACTTGAGAAATTATATATGAATTAAGTACTGTATTCACTGTATCGAACTGTCGACCAAACATAAGAAAAGTAATAACACATGTCATTACATCACCTGTACAAACATTATGTACCCAATACACCTACAGATTCAACAATATTTTACGTTCTCATTCATATTATAAAGATGGTTTAAACAAAACCATTTCATTCTCACTGAAGTCGTGCCTGCACCATAATGGGCTTATGTTTTGTCAGTACATTTAAAGGCAAACTTCTACCACCTGCTTGCTCCATTATTACGAACAACAAGTCACCCGGCATTGGCCAACAATACCCTAGAATTATTATACCGTTAATAGGGCATAATTGCACTACATTCGGTTAGCTGGTTCTTGTAAGTTCTGTGGTACAACATTAGTCGGAGTAAAGACGAAATCGCCTTGTTTGTATCTACTCTACTAATATAGCTTTTTTTTTACGTGTTTTGTCATGGTTCTTCATTACAAAAACTAGGAGTCGTGTATCACGATTATTAATGATAGGTAGATAAAGCACAGGGACATACACTCTTGAAATAAAAAACAGCAACTAATTCTTTGGTCAGTGATTGGTGAATTAATACTTCGGCGTATCATTACTTTAGAAGTCGTAGGTAAATCTCGGCTTAAATTAATTCAATAGGGGAACTAATTTGTTAATTATCCAGAGGCTGAAGTGAAGCATCGTTCCGTTCCGTCACGACTATGGCGATGTCGATGCATGCCGCCGGGCTTGGCATGACGGGAGCACTTAAAATAGTCACTCACTTCGCCGTAAAAGTCCACTTGCTTACCAGAAATAAATTACATATACACGCAACTGAACGCGTTCCCAACATCTATAAAAATTGTTAAGATAGATAAACACAATATCAAATAGACCGTGTTTCTGACTCAAATTAAGTTACACATTCGTGTGAGAAAACGCAAATTAGCTTCGTTGTTAAATAAATTACCGAAACAATTAATACTATTTTAGGTCGTGGTAATATTCGTTCCTAATTATAAACTTGAACTCATTATTACGCCAATCAACCAGTTGAAGTATCTACTCGTGCTCTGTTATAATTCGTTTTCTCATCGAAAACCAATTACAACGTAATTTTTCAGTTTATTGCTTGGATGACTTGCTGGAAGCCTTTTAAGATATAAGTTCCTATATAAATAATTCTTCAAGTAAGTGCCTACATTTTTGTTGGCCATGACTCTGAGAAATAAGTGAGATTGCGTCATTAGCCTTTGTCGTAATAGCTTCATTAGAAAGAGTAATAAACGTTGAATCCTTTTCGTCGAGTTAATAGTCTCGTCATTAAGTTTTCTCGGCCACCAAATGTGTGATAAGCACGTGATATCTATCTTGGAGCTTTAAATTGTCGGAACTAATGGCTGTGCGAGTGAACCTCAGGTGTGGAAGAGCCTCGACACTCCGCAAAGTTCACTGCTCCTTCAGTCAACGCGCTCGTAGTAACATTCGTGACAAAGTAAAACGTACTCTATTATTTAACCCTTTCGAGTTAACTTACATTGACAAGGATCAGCTTATCCTGGTAAACCATTACATTATTCTTTATTGACGAAAGGAAATGAGACCACCGTCGAAGATTGAAAAGTAATAAGGAGAAGATTATGTCCATTGAATAAGAAAATAATATTAGTGTGAGATCGAATGGTTGTTGAGACGTTGATGGCGCAGAGTTGTGGGGACAACGTAGTAAGTTTGTTAGAGGAGACAAAGATTAATGAAGTGTTAGAATGAAAGAGGGCGTCATTTCGTCATACTGTGGAGCTGCGTTGTGTCGCAAGCAGCATAAATTTGACACGACAGAATTCCGGTCTTGCCGAATATCACGCTGGTACAGTATGCTAACGACCAGTATTGCACGTCCCACCTGTTAAACTAGTATCGCGATGACTGTGTTTTACGTGATTTCACAGTATCCTTGCGATAATGGCGTCATTGCTTTGTTCCGAACATTGGCAAGCTCATTACAGTCAAAAATAAGTAGCCTAATATGATTTACGATGAAAACATAAGATCCCCGAATTGACAACGCAACTTATGGAAAGTTACACAACGATATTGTTCACTCATTATTTTGATCATTCTTATGGATACCAGTCGTATGGCATTGTGCCGATTTCTTAACATTGAATTTTGTATGTGGCATACATAAAAAATCGAATATTAAAAGGTCATTAGCTCAATAGGCCTACACAGACGACCGATGAGAATGCAATAAAAAGTTTATGGTTTTGTTACTGTGCATTTTGTTGTGCGGTTTACACCCCACAAAGGAAAAAATTCTCGCCACAAACCGAAAAAAGTTTCCTAAAATGATAGTGCCTGTTGTAAAAATAACCTTTTCAATAGTGGTGGGCTGGTGGTAAACTAGTAAATAAAGCTACACCATCCACATTTTATAACAGACTCACAATTTCACGTCATTTTGGTAGTAAACCCATTAAATTATATTATTTGTTGATCTCTTCCACCCACACTCAGATGTCCAAGGCTTTCAAGACTTCCGATACCTAATACCACAACTTCCACAATTTGGCGTTCATTCAACGGAGCATTATTTCGAGAACATTTCATTTGGACGTGGCAATGTACTGCAACTGTGTCGACAAAGCCGACCGGTGGAATTGGCACATTATTTATATCTGAACCACCCCCGCGTCAGGTGGGCCAGTTCTGGATGTTCCCATTGCTTTTAAATAGTATTTCCGTTACCCGGTCACTATTGATTACCATCTATTTCTGCTTGTAAAGGAAACATTTGTTGGATTTCACTGGTTGATATAGGGCTTTCGATTTTAGCGGTATCTGGGACCTGAGCTTTGCAGACATAAGAGCTTTCAACTGTGTATTGTATATTACTAATCAGTAACCACGTAACGTCTCTAAGTAGATTAAAATATTCTGGGAGCGTTCGAATTGTAAATATGATGTCCCAATCCCAATGTTCGGGGCACGGTTTCTTACATCATTAGCTATATTTTCTCTTGTGTAACTGTTACTACTAACAACCATGTTATGTTATGATTTACCAATAAATGACATAAACACCTCGTTACAATCGTAATATTGATTTGAATATTCAAATTATTGAATCCCAGGAAACTAATTAACTTCTTTATGAATAATTTGTTGGCTCCAATTGAGTCATCGCACAGTGGAACGAATGTATGGGAGCGGTTGGACGTAGACATGTCCGAAAAAAAAGAGTAAAATTATGCCAAACTAATGATGCCATCTTATTCGATTACTTAATGCCTTCATAACTTGTGGTGATGAATTTCTTCATAACTCCCATATTTCGGGAGTAATTTGAGAAAATGTGAAATTTTACTATGAAAATGAGTGTATCGAGCTCTCTCCCTCCTGATTCCGGGCTTGTTTCAAGTAGCGGTCTCTAATATCATAATGCTAATACTAAGAGCTATATTTAATACTAAGACACATAGTGCGCCAAATGTGCACTTTCTGGGATAAAGAGTGATGTTTATTTTATAACACAATTTTTTAATTTTTTGTTTATTTTGTTGATTAAAACCGTTTTTCTAAAGGTTTACCTTATTACAATAACATTTCTGATCAGCCAATTAGAGAAGATATAAGCTAATTAGGATATATAATTAGGGACTTAAGGTTTACATATAAAACTGATGCACTAATGATTACTGATAAGAACATTGCTATTATTTAATTACTAAATGGCTCTTAATACACTAATTTAGCATGCATCATTTACTAATTATCACAATAACTAATTACCTTGCAATATTTAACAAAGGATACCTGGGATACCTGGATTTTATATAAATAGGTCACTATTAGTAACTTTAAAATCAGTGTTGATTTACACCTCGTTGTATCCAAGCTAATCTCGCAATGTATTTTCCAAATTTTAATACAAATCTTGATATTCACGTTGCTTTATGCGCACGCGCACATAAAGATTTACGCGACTTTAACTATTTGTTCAGTGTTTTAAAAGATAACAGTTGTGTTCAGTTATGTGAAAGTGCTGAAACAAGTTTAAAAGACTGGTGTCGTCGATTTTGCTACCGCATTTATGCAAAATGGACACAGTCTGGAAGAAGCACAGATAAGTTTCGGAAGAAACATGAGATTTGGCTACAGGCTGCAATTCAATGGCCGGAATTACAGAATGAAAATATGGAACCTTCTACAGAAAATATAAGTGACGTCATCGAGCCCATAATTTCTCCTGCTAAATCTGATGCTTCAACTTGTACACATCCTAGTCCTCGTAAATCTTTTGAGGACCTTAGTAACCGGCAAAAAAGAAGACGCACCACTGAAGATAGTCTTTCATGCAGCAGTAGCAGCGCTGAAATTATGTTTTCGGCCGAAAGGGCGCTTCAAAAGGCAGGACAAAGCGATACAGCTTATGTTATGAAATACTTGACGGAGAATCCAGAAGAGGCCTCAAAAATCAAAGCCTTCATTGAAGGTAAATCAATTCAGGTACGGGAAATATCCCCTTTGAAGGCATTGGCTCTTTATGTATCGATGAACTTATCGAAATGGCGCTATAACACTCTTCGGGATTTCAACACTCAAGAAGGAGCTCTTCAATACCCGAGTTACTACATGTTGGTTAAAGAAAAAATTAAGTGCTATCCGGCCAAAGAAGATCTCACAGTTACAGAGAGCTCTGCAAAAATCAAATTACAAGCCTTGATGGATTTAACCTCAAGAAGACTTATTAGGTCGTTAGAAACCCCTGTTGATCCCAATCAACAGCTCGTATTGACCAGCAAATGGGGTTTTGACGGATCATCTAGCCAAAGCATTTATCATCAAAGGACGAGTGAAGATGAGCAAATCGATCTTGCTAGTAATTTTATGATTAGTCTTGTACCACTGCGGCTCGTCTCAAAAGGTGTAACAATTTGGGAAAACGAGCGACCATCTTCCACTTCATTTTGCCGGCCAATATTGTTTAAGTTTATAAAGGAAACCAAAGAAAATGTGCAGAGAGAGATGGCTGAAATCGAAGCAGAGATTGAAGCCTTAACTCCATCCACCATCACTGATGGAATTAGTGTCAAACACCAACTGCTGTTGACAATGATTGATGGTAAAATTCATTCCATTATATCCAATACAGCAGCTTCAGTGTGTGACATATGCAAGGCTTGTCCTAAAGAAATGAATAATTTAGAGTTAATCAAAGATAAACACGCAAACGAGGACATGTATAAATATAGCTTAAGCACCCTTCACGCTTGGATTCGCTCAATGGAATGCTTATTACACATTTCCTACAAATTAGACATAAAATCATGGCAAGTAAGGGGTGATATAGCAAAAAGGCAAGTTGATGACAGGAAGAAAAGAGTTCAAGAGGCTGTAAGAAGAGAAACGGGCTTACTTCTCGATGTTGTGAAACAAGGCAGTGGATCCACCAACAATGGCAACTCGGCAAGGAGATTTTTTGAAAACTACACTAAATCTGCTGAACTGACCGGAATAGATGCTATGCTTTTAAGAAAAATCTGTGTGATCTTGCAGTGTATTTCATCAGGAGAGAAGATCAACGTAACTAAATTCCGAGAGTTCTGCTTTGATACTGCTAAGCTTTACGTGGAGTTATACCCATGGTATTATATGCCTTCTTCACTTCATAAAATTTTAATGCATGGGCCAGACATAGTTCAGAACATGTCAATTGTGCCCATTGGTTTTCTATCCGAAGAGGCATCTGAGGCTAGAAATAAAGATTTTAGAAAATATAGAGAGGGGCATTCTCGAAAGCATAGCAGTATCTCATGCAATGAAGATATTATGCACAATCTTTTACTGTCTTCTGATCCACTTGTCACAAGTATCCGTCCAAAAGGAAATAAGTTTGTAAAAAAATCTTTTTTTAAGGAATTTTATGAGCTTACGGATTCTGAGAAAAGTGATATCGAATTTGTTAACATAAATGATTTAGCGGACATCGATTCTGAATTTGAATTAATTGATGATGATGATGATGACGAAGATAATTAAATGATGTTATTGTTTTAAAATGTGTAACTTAGTAAATTAGAGCTTACGTCTTAATTATTTATTGTACTTTTAATGAAACTAGGTAATTTATTATCAACTTACTTAAAAGTCATACTCTCATCAGTTCTTGTGAATATTTTTGTTAATATATATTTCTGTATATATATAATATATTTATAGACCTCTTAATAAGTCTGTCTGCGGTTTAAAGTAAATACAAATGGGGAAAAAACGTTTTTTTTTTTAAATTTTCATTTCCTTTTATCCCAGAAAGTGCACATTTGGCGCACTATGTGTCTTAGTATTAAATATAGCTCTTAGTAATAGCATTACGATATTAGAGACCGCTACTTGAAACAAGCCCGGAATCAGGAGGGAGAGAGCTCAATACACTCATTTTCATAGTAAAATTTCACATTTTCTCAAATTACTCCCGAAATATGGGAGTTATGAAGAAATTCATCACCACAATTTATGAAGGCATTAAGTAATCGAATAAGATGGCATCATTAGTTTGTCATAATTTTACTCTTATTTTTCGGACATGTCTACGTCCAACCGCTTCCATACATTCGTTCCACTGTGCATCGTAAACAATGTTTCTAGTGCTTCCTAGTAAAATTGTCCGTTCTCTTCTATTCATGTCATATTAACGAAAACTTTTTCTTTTTTTAGTTTCGCCCCCATCTTTTGTATGCAGATGTTTTAACGGTCTTCGACTAAAATTCGCTGAATTTATTGAGGGGAAGATACACCTTACCGAGCAAATGATGCGGATGAATAATTTAGGGGAAGTTCATTTTTTATTGAAGCTTTCTAATGTTTCCGTTGGGAAAAGATATTATCTAAATGTTAAATTGGCTGTCTGCTAAAATATAAAACTTGTAAGGACTTGATGTTTTCCGTCTCTAAAATGAAGAGGATGGGGTGAAGCTATGAAAACCATGGTAACAGACAAGGAAGGCTTTAAAGAGAAGAAAAAAAATGCAGCATTCATTGCTAATGTATTTTGTGGCACAATTACGAGAAACATTACAAGCGTTAATCAGAAGCTTGGCATAGAATACCAAATGATGAATTCCTTTAATCACGGAAGGAATGAGGTGCTTATGATAATAAGACCGTTACCAACTTCAGTAAAGGATGAACAACATTTGCTTGAACTTTTAAGCACCAAGCCCAACCTATCATTACAAAATTTTCTTCACGATACCCGGGTTACATCACACTCGTTACCCAAGATTCGCAATTAAATTTGATCTTTAACACTGCTCCATAAAGTTGGAATTCGTGGGAGGCTAATGAAGCGGTAGGTAATTGTGAAATTTTACTCATATTCATAAAGTTGTTATCATGTGCTTGCATACATGATCTACGCAGGCAGACATTGTCACCGCCGGATGTCTCCAGGACATTACCCTGTCTTATCAATGACGTCTGCAGATAGGTCAGCGTACCTTATGATTAGGTTCTTCGTCCTGACTCAATGGTTGACAGGATGTGATAAGTTGTGTTAACTAGAAATCGATATGATTTACTTCTGTTATTGGGAATTTCTAAGATTCCGTACTTTCCAATCAGGAAGTAACGTCATCTCATCCTGAAACTGTGTAAGGATATGGAAATAATTTGAGAGAAGCCCCATATATATGGCAGTGCATGTTCATATTGCTTAAAATCCACAGCCAAAGATTAATTTTCAACGTATGCTGCATTAAACTGTAGCAACGAGTTAACAAGAGATGTTTTAAAGCAAATCACGATTACTAAGAAAATCTTCCATTTCAAATTAATACGTAGTGAAAACTTAGTAACCCTAAGTGGTGCACAGGTGCTGCCGAACCGCGTAAAATTAGAAGCTTCGATACAAGAACAAACTACCAAACCAATACAATTAAATTAAACAAAGCAGACGACCATCTGGAAAGAGCTTTCCGAAGATTTATGTTGTAAATAATGTCATCACTTTAGGGATTTATTTCAATCCATTATCGAGGCTCATTGATCATTTCCCATTTTCGAGGTTTATCCATTTCTTTATCTCGTAAGAACGAGTGATACGAATTCTATTGAATGTGTATTTGATATAACAAAGGCTATTGAAAAGACGACGATAATCAGTGATAATAATGTGCTAAATTCGTCATTGAATACAGATATAGTTGTACTAAAATATAAACGTTTATTAGATACGGTAAGAGTTATTAAAACAAAAATGGCGATTAACCTTAACGATCCTAAATCATACTTAAACGTAGTGCAACTGCACACTAAAATTGCATTTGATACATTTTGCGTATTTAAAGTAGGCCAAACCACAAATTTTCGCAATTTAGTCAAGTACATAAATGATTTTACAGCAATTAAAATGTAGCTTAGTGCATGTTCTGTTTCTTAGAGAAATTATTGATTTTTAGATAGATATTGAGGTAAACATTGCATACCAGCAACGGTCATAAATATACATAAGATTACTAACTGTTTGATAAGTAAATAATGTATCTCTAGGTAAATAAATTACTGGGTAGATAAGTGTGGGTGTAACACCGTAAGCTTGTTTATCAGAAATTGTAATGTCCTTAGCAGTGCAATCGTCAGCAAAAGTGATAATAAATCTCAGTCGAAAGATGTAGATGCATAAGAACAGGGCGGTTTAAACTGCCTTGAAAAGACGACTGGATTAACAACCTTAAAACAATTCCAAAACGTGTTATGATTGTTGTTTTACCGTAATATAGTCAACAACTGGAAATCAACGACATAACTTAACAACTATCGAATTACATAAAACCTTGTTTCAGTATTCTGTACTTAAATTTAAGTAAGGCGGGACCAGATTTGTTATCTTAAGTAAAACCAATCACTGGAGCGAATACAGAATTTTAATGAATGCGAGAGAACCGATCGTCTTGACGCTAAATAATTAATTCACGATATCGGATGAGCCCAAGAATCAGTTTAACTAGAATAACCATCAATAAAATACTTACTTCGAGACTTACGTATATAAGATAAGCTGAGAGATTTTAATATTCTATCTCATTAAGTATCCAGGAGCAGACGATGCATACTTAATTTTAATTTGCTGTGGCACATACAGTATCAGTTCGATATAGGATCTTATAAGTTTGCTATGACATAAATTGGACTGCTATAATATTGGTGCTAAAATTTTATGTGAGGACATATAAGGACTAATAGACAAAACGGACAGTTGAAAATTATTTGCAAATCAAACGGTATTTATAAATTGGAAACTATTATAACCACGATAGCTTATCTAGTAAACAACAAAGTTAACTTTATTATTGATAACACTGATAACCGATCTAGAGGCAGACCGATACTCATATTTAGATACTCAGAACGTTAATCTATTATCGTTTTAGAATGCTGATGTTTAATAAAGCAAAGGAACACGCAGTTATGATAAAGTGCTGAAATCCGCTACGGAACCCAAAGCAAATAAGCTAAAATATTCACCCAAGTTTGTCAGATTTTGAAATGTCAAAATAATTCTCTCTTAACTCAAATTAGCTTTGTTATCAAAGTTAAACATTTCCGTCTCAAATTTGCCTTTATTCAGAGCGAATATTATCAAAATGCCTTGAGCCTTAAATATGTCACGGGCCCTCTTCATCCTCTTCCAAGTTCGTTTATGATAAGCTGCGTACATTCCACGTAACATATTTCATGAGAAGGCTCATTAGTGACATACCGAATTCATATTCTTATTGTGTGCACGATGGCGCATGGCGTAAGATGGTAGTTGGTCTCTCGATACTGGACCACTGATATACCCGCTCGGGGCAAAAAATAATAACAAACTATCATCTGGCCGAGAACTGGTTTCAGTCGGCGGATGAGCCGGCCCGATAGATATAAACACGCAAAAGGTAGGTTTTTATAGTCTCTGGAACATGGGATGAATGATTTGTGACGATAATGAAATAAGTGTATAATGACTGACTGATTCGAAAGAAGAATACAACTTTAGATGTAGAATAAAAATTAAACAGGATAAAATGCATCAGGTTTTTAATAGCGATGATTATAAAGAAGACGTTGCTATTGGCGGTATACGAGTTTATTTGCCTTCGTTTCTTGTTGTTGATTTCGTATTAAGTAAACCTGTTCTCACTCCGAGCAATTATTTCGAAAGAATTATATAAAAGTGAACAAATGAAACGAAGTCCAGCTATATCCATTAACAATTACAACAAAAAATCTTGCTTACCTCCGCAACAGCAATTAGTGCACCGGCTCAAACCGCGCAAAGAAAAACAAATTTCGTGGCGCGAACGTCCACCGTAATGTGTCAGAAAAATCCATTGAACCACTCCTTCTGTAAAGTAACACTAAACCGCTATGTTTAATAACGATTCTTCAGATTTTCATAAGTTTCACTCCACTTACAGTCACAAGTGTGTGACGAAGAGAATAACTTAGGTTCGCGTGCGCGCGGACGACTGAGACGTATTTATACGACGATATTTCGTTTCCGACTGGTATTCGGAGCGGCTCAGCTTGTTCGTGCCGTAGTTCGTCTGGCTTCGGGGTTTCGCTGAGGGCATCGTGGAAGTTCGGCTCACAAACTCAAAGCTCGGAAGGGCGGACCATTGGAGCTTCTGCTTTATCTACCCAAACCTACTTAAAAGTTTGATTGATGGGATTTGATGATGCTAGGTAATGATAATAACGTCCGCGTTTGCATTTTGATTGAGTGTTAAAAGCAGCTGAGAAACTTTATCGATAAGTTCTTTTACAAAATCATTATTTGCAGTTTTATATTGGCAGCTATGATGTTTTATCTACTGTCATATCTGGGAACTTGTTCTTTCAGAGATTTGTTACTTTAATTATGTACATTTTTTACTTACCGAATAGGACTCACAATCTAACCATAAATTCTAAATAAACCAAAATTGGCTTCTCTCTAGTTGCACCATAGCACTCGGCTTCCGTCCGCTTTCCGCTTCCGAGCTGCTCGAAATTATTCCTAATCCATAATTTATGGAAAATTATTATATTATTTATACTATGTTTCCTGTAAGTTTCCTTATTTCCTCTTTCTTACATTTTTCTTAACTTCGAAAAGTTCCTTGTATTTTGGCATTCGCTCCTTATTACAGTTCCATATCAAAACTTATTTCTTTTTGTCTGGAATCTGTACCAAATTAGAAATTCGCAGCAGTCGCGCCACCACCGTGTACTGAGCAGTATATTTTTAAAGAAGTGAATACATGAATGGTGTATTTTAAGTGCATACAGAATGCAATGAGGGATACAAATACATGGTGAGTTGAGTTCATTCAACGGCGAAACGCGAAGATCACTTATGTTATTTTTTCTAAAATGTATCTCGGACTAGAGGAGTTCGCGTGAGATGATCGCATGCTATCTTCGCATGTGCACCAATGACGCAAATGATCTTATTTCAACGAGTTTGCTGTGCAAGTTTGCACGTGTTACCCTGCCATTTTATATTTCCATTCATGTCTGAATAACATTTGGAACCCGAAGACATAAATAAGAAGAATAGAAAACGTCCACAGTAATTTTGTTACGTATTCAATATTCGTGACAATCTTTATTTATGGAGATGCCTGTAACATTGAATAGGCCTAACTTAGGCATTGAAGCCAAAATATTTTTATGCTTGCGGAAACGACGTCCATTTGGGTTTATTTTGATCTGATCGAATTGAATAATACTGATATACCTACGTAGTTTATTATTTAAGTGATCAAAATTGCCTATGAATGTGTTAATAAATCTTTTACAAATGTCGACATCTATATTAAGTAGGTATAAAAAAATACGGTACCTAAGGCAATGCCAATATATGGCACACATAATAGCCCCAGTCAGTTTTGCTTAAAACTCATACAAAATATAGAAAGAAAGAAAGAAAAATAGGTTTATTTGTCACAGAGACACGTGCATACATCAAAGACAAGAGTAAATGAAAACAACAAAAAGTACATAATAAATCACGAGCATAAAACAGAAATTAGTCGGCAGCTGCACGACATGACTGTGACAAGAAGGCTTCCACTCAGCATGATGCAGTGCTATGGGGAGCCCACAGCACAGCGCTGATTTTCAGTGGTCACCCGTGTGAACATTTTCATCTCACTAGTCCACATTTCTGTTTAATGAACGCTGAATGAAACATCGAGCGCTTTAAAGTAGCAACAGTAAGCTGCCAGCGGAAAATAATTTAAAAATCTCGGGAAATTCCTCAATGTGAAATCCAATATGGCTGGGGTTGCGATGCCAACGGCGACGCCGGCTATGAAAGCCATGAAAAGGAAATCTTTAATGGATATTTCGCTATTAATGACACCTTCCTAAATGACTGATGGAGCTTTACTGTTAGTGGCACTTTGTGCTTTGAACTTATACTGCCTATTGTTGTGGTTGGTCCAAAATAAGTTGGGAACAACAAACAAAAGACTGTCCAACATTCCTCGGTGGTATTATTTTTTATTTTTGTTCGATGATTGATTCCAACAAAACGAACAACAAACTTGATCAAATATTAAATAAATCGCACTGTATTACGATTACAAAAGCAAATAAATACGAAAGCAGCAAGTTTTAGCCATTGCTAAGATATTTCATAAAAATAAAGGAAAGTTACTCACGATTTTATTTCGCAAAAACGTTATTGTGGCGAACTTAATAGTTTGGGAAACATGAAGTATTACATAGTTATTGTGAATACATGAAGGTACTTTTTTATTTTAGTTACGAGGGAACTGGTTGATTCTTTACAAAGGAATTCATCAAAGAGCTCAAGAAAGAACGTTTAACCTCTGCCGCGTCTCACCAAGGACAATAGGCAATAGTCTGCTCCATGAATGGCGATGCGACAAAAACGCGGATGCTACATGAGCGACTCATTGGGGTTTAATACGCAATTAGTCAACGCATTGATACATATATTACGATGCATATTAGTAATAGTATCTGTATGGACTTTATTTATCGCCAGATCAAACTTTAATTAAGTTTGATCTTGCGTTAATGATGATTTAATCTGTGGAAGACTAATAATTTTGTAGGCCTTAGTTAGGCCCAAACCTTATTTATACTCTAATACAGTTCAGGCTAATTCCCTTTTGACGGAAAAGAGAATTTATTATCTACTTTGCATATTCCATCATGCTTACATAGCTGAAGTTATTAAGCCCCGTAATCGTAAAATCTATTTCTAAGATAAGCATTACTGGGTACAACCATTAATGACCGTTAACAGTAACAACCAGTTACAGCAAGATGAATTAACGTCCACAGCCACCGTCTAATGTAATCCGCGAGAGAAATGAAAATTAATGCTTAGATACTGAGGTTTCTATTCGTGTCTACCATATATGTTTATAGAATCAATTCTGCACTCGAACGAATCGAAATCGATTTAATTACTCTTCGAACTATCTCAATCAAGCAATTTGAATAGATGACTCGATGCAAATGGTATCGTATTAACTCGACCACTCGACCGCGAGAATTGATACAGCGTCATTCACTGGTATAGTGTTACCAGACCACACGATTTTTTTTGGGATAATCCGGGTTTTTATTTTAGAACACGTACCCAACCCTAACTAGAGTCATAGATAACTTTACATTTAGTAAACATATCTTTGGGCAGGAGATAACTACGACAAATCTTGGAACACAAATAGACCCATTGAATTTGAAGTCCTTCACATCAGCTGACAGAATCAATATTCCTATTCATTTTATGATAGATAATTTTTCAATACATTTTCATACATAAATACAAAATATCTTAAGGATCTAACCTCTGCGGGGTTATTGTGTAACACAAATAAAATTACAATTGACCGCAATGGCTTTCGTTTTGACAGAACTGTCAAAATAAAAACGCAAATAAAAAAAAAAAAAACGAAACAAAAGAAAGAAAACGACTGCGTAAATAACGCAATGGACGTGGGTGAACACCCACGTCGACTGCGTTATTTACGTTGTTAAGCAGACGAATTTTTCAAACTTATGAAGCAATGGATTAATAATATCCTTCAAAACTCTCGGATTGTGATTCAAAGTGTGTTACGCAATTAGGGTGCTGAAACGTGAAGACTTCCTGCACCTTATACAATTTAGAATCTACATTTTATGATGTCGAAGACATAACCGACGGTTGTTTGAAGCTTGAGAATTTATTTGTTTACGAAGACAGATCAAATCGATTCGTTCCGGAAATAATATTGATTGGATTGTAAATATTAGTCCCACAATTAACTCAAAATATAGGATGGCTCGATTATCATGTTGATGGTAATTGATTTTGCTATGACAAATACGAGTTTTATTACGCAATAGAGCGGTTCTTGCTTTGTTAATAGCCATAGTTCTGGGTTCTAACGCTATAACTTAGATTAGATATATGAGTGTTAGTAATAAATTCCATATGTGTAATGGCTCTAAATGGGTGTAGGTGGTGCCCCTGTCATGTGAAACAAATCACAAATGTGTCCATCTAGTGATGGTTTCTCACAACATATGCATTGGGGCACCTTTGGTATTGACATAGCTAGACATTCCAGATTAGTGATTTTCAATTAAATTTCTTCTATATGTAGCGTGGCTCGGGTCCTAGGATTAACAGTACCAATTCTGTTTACTTCACCAGTGTTCTGCTACACTGACTATTTTTTTACTTAACTCGGTGCCCGTTTATTATAACTTTTAGATGAGACTCTTTACAAATCCTAGGATAAGTTTAAGAGTAATAGCACGGGTGAGTTCTTCAATGAAGTGAGTTAACCTTATCATTCATATAACGGTTCAAGGCAAGATTTATACTGATTTGAAAATATTTTATATTGCTTTTTTGTTAAACCGCGGCTAGGCAGAGACCAAAACATAAACACCGAAATAATACGTAGGAAAGTGTTTTTGCGTAGTAAAACTTTTTCCTCCCTAAGCATTACTTTTTTGTTTCGTTGTGCGAGGAATTTTTATTTGAGGGTTCCGTGGTTTACGACGACACGTAAAACAGTCATTAATTTTGTATTGTGTTTTCAGATCGGACGAACAACAAAAATAAGATGAATACTGTTCGTGTATTCGTGATGCTGTTACGTGGATTTAACACTTTTGTTATATAAATCATAATCACCGTCTTTAGCCATAAATCTGTTCATATTTTATTACTTTCCGAACTTTGATATAAGATTTATGTTCAGTTAAAATTACGTAAAGCTATTCTCGTGTACTTTTATAATGGATGTCGACCTCGATATAATTATTATCTACCTACCTTGTTGTCGTCAGTAATAGGACGAATTATAAGATGGATTTTGTTTCTTATAAAAGGAATAGGTAATAGATTTCTGTAATCCCATTTTCCTTTCAGTTCGTGCCACTCACAAAAGGCAAAATGATAGAAGACCTTTAGAGCAACACGTGTATCTATCCCACAGCCGTATCTTTTACTGCATGACCTTTTTAAAGTGGATTGCTTAGTCGTCTGCTATCAGAATACATAAGCCGACTCATGAGTCAAACCGACCTAAATAAAAGCCAGATATCTACGAGGAGAAAGTGATGTATCGTAGCAGAAGCCTTTATGCAATCTCATGTAGCCTCTTAAGGCTAAGATATGATGTAAGAAGACAAAGCCTCCCAAACATAATATAATTAGATCAGTTTACGCTTCTGTGTGCGAAATTGATGGTGTTTGAACTCTGAAGCAGTTATCATGTTGTTGTATAACGGTTTTGTAATGGCGAATTGAAACTTTGTGAACAGGCTAATACGGACCTAGAAATAGGCTGTCTAGTTTGCTAAGACTATGTAGGCTTCTGATTAATGACTTTGTACTATAAACGATATTAGGCGCTCTAGGTTTCGTTTAGTTTAAATTTGTCAGTGCTTATTTCGTCACCTGTTTTGTAAATTGTTTTTGGGAGGTGTACTTAATCGGTAGAAATATTCTACTTCTGGAAGGCACTCATGTATGCTCATAATCAGGTAAGTCAATTTATGAGAATCTGGAAAATGTACAATGCCAATGTCATTGGATATCTATAAACATTCAAGTGTCCATTGATTGATTAATCATTTCTCGATATCAGACTATGTTAAGTAATAATTCTAGGGAGTAATTTTGTTGTAGCCTTACAAATACAAATATGATGAAAATTTGATAAGGATGGACCAGTAAATATTTAATCATTCGAAAACTGTTACCAGGGAAGGTTTCGTCAAACGTTCGGTCACACCTATGTCAACGTATTAGCTTATAGACATACACGACGTCAAAGCTTCGAAGCCGCTACAACAACCGAACATACAGAAACCCCACTTGAGTCAATATTGTCCCCACAACGCGACTACCGAACCTGTAAGGTTTCTGGCTAGTAACTCAAAACTCTGTGTTGACATTTAAAAAATAAAAGACCTAAATGAGGATTATAACTACTTATGTCCGCAGACTTAAGTACTTAATCTGACTTAATTTAGGTGTCGTGTTGTCACAATCTAAGTGCTACAAACAATATTCTTACATAACTCCATGAAGGAGTGACTGCATATGAACGCAGATTTGCAATACCTACCTAACTTGTTGGTGGTTACAAAATAAGTATGGTAATTTTAGTAGTTGAGTAAGTACTAACATACATAACTAATGGTTTGTGTTCAGAGGAATAGGTTTCCTATGGAATGGGACTATCCTTTTATGAGAAAGGTCCTTCAGCATTCTCAGTAATGAAACACGAGTTATAAATTAGGGACTGTAAGCAGAATCTGATGTTGTTCCATGCAACTCTTAAGAATTGTTGGCACAAATACCCTTACAATCACTTATTTCGAATGACTATGCGATTTAATTATGCGAATTTAATTTCGCAATAATTCTTAGCTATACAAAATTTAATTTATCGACCCTTCATAAGCAATGTTGTATCAAATCCGAAACAATATTTAAAACACAATTCAAAATATTTAAGGTCGTGTAGCGGCTTTGTAGTATGTAATTTTCGGGGGCGTGTCTCTGATTTTTCTTCGGGCGAAATGCAATCTGATCAATTTTCGGAGGTCAAACGTTATCTTCTCATGTACTTTTATCTGGGGTACCTTAATCGGTTGGCTTGTTGACCCATGTAACAGGAATTTGGGTGTCCGTTACGATTGGCTACATTGTAAAATGATGTTGTGTTGGACCGGCGGCGAAGCGTGTTGCCAGTAACCCGCCACTTACAAGCCATTACGCGCCCGCCTGGTTACGTAATGTACCTTAATGCTGTTGGGTTGATATGTAACCGCACTCTGCATGGAATAAATACATTCACATCGATCACGTAGTTAGCATTAGCATCTTCAAATATAGACACGGATTACGTTTCAATGTCGAAGGTCACAGAGTTTTTTGTTCCTGGTTTTCTTTTGACCTTCAACCATTTCTTTGCATTTGTTTTTGTGATTACTTTGTTAGCTCAGGTAACCTGTTAGTTTTATTTAGTTTCTAAAGTCTTGAAATATCTAGACAGTTTAACGTTCATTTCTGCTGACTTAAATAAAATAATTGAAATGTTAAGTCCCTGTCGTGTTTATTTTAGTTGAGTTTTTGCTCTTTAATTTTCTTTAAGGCTGCTTGCGTTACAGCGCAATTCTTAAGTTCTGTCTACCAACTTTTTATGCAAATCTTGTAATGGAAAATTAACATAAAATAAATTTTCTGTTCAAGGTATTTGTCGTCAGGTTTTAGTTAAGGCTAAAGGAGAACAGGTGATTTGATGTTGCTAGCAGACAAGTATTACCTCTTCACTACGCTATTGCAATCTTTAAATCCAATACATTATTGCCGTACGTAGCGCAGGCGATACTGAAGCGAGGGAAGCAACTGTGAGCGATACATAAATTTGTATTACAAGTACCTAGTACCTGATACTTAGGTAAAAGGCAAAGGTACTAGGCAAATACTAAAATCTCTGAAAACATAGTTCCAGTTTACCATTTCGAGACGTTACGCCATTGAATGGGGGACTAGGAGGGGTGAAAAACCATTGAAATTTTAATAAACAAGCAAATTCATAGGGTTTCTCATTAATATGCACTTGGCGGGTGTAATTACGCAGCACAGGTTGAAAATGATGTAATAGCGTGTTATCGCGGGGGAGCGGCCGAGGTCCTAGCACCCGTATTGTGGGCGACACGCTTCGCCGCTCAACAGACGTTTGGGAGCCGTTATGCGGCAGCTTGCTCGCGTGACATATGCGGTACGTACGACCCTTTAGATGCATACACACTCTTCGGAACCCTTTCTAAAGGGAGTCGTTGACATGTGCTCTAATTTTTCTACCATTATGAAAAGCAGATTTTGTCCTACATTTTCGGCATGTGGCACTAATGCTTTGGGTAGGTACCTGTTCTTCATTTTAACTAGGTACCCTTTGGTTTCAGTTTTGGGTATTGTAATTTGGTAGGTAAGTAATTTAAAAATTCAAACTTTCTTACCCAATGTCACCAGAACTAGATACATCGAGTGCATTTTATTTATACTGGTATATGATATGTATCATGCCGAGAAATTGAATATTAAGCCGGATAGCCAAGTGCCATGACCAATAACATATTTACTGGCAAACTGCTTATATGTTGTAAATAGATATTAAAATTTAAGTACTTAAGTAAAGGCTAGTCATCACTTACTATTTACTACTAGTAAGTATTACGATAGAAAAGTGAAACGACTTAAATGAGATATCATTTAGTTGGAAAGTGTGGAAAAGAGCGATAGTTTTCCTTTGACCATGGCATTGGTAAGATTCTTGCAAAAGAACCAGTCGGAGACAAGAATGCCTCCATGAAACATGCACTATCTGCGAGTAAGTGTCTACAATTCACGTGGGAACATGCGGGTCCTTTCACAATTTGATGACTCTTCCTCAATAACGGTACCTTAATACCGACATACCGCAGACATCTAATGAATAGGCATTAAAATGTTATGACGATATAACAAAACTACAATGTAAGTATAAGATGTTGAATTCCTGACGGAGTATTTCTCAGTGCTGCGCCGGCGACGGTAGATAGAGACGGCGATAGTGATCTTGATTCGCGGTATGCGGCATGTGCGCGACAACCTTGATCAAGGCATCGCCAGCAACGCGCCGGCTACGGCCTACCAGACACAGCTGACTGTCGACAATGCAGACAAACGAAGGAAGTATGAATAGTTTATTAATAATTAGGATGCTTTTCTATTTTAGCCATCCTCACGAAAATATACCTTCTTCCTGTCACCTTAAATTTCGCTTTCGGCACAGCGATATCATCTGTTGTAGCTCTTATGATCTCATTGTCAGTGGTTACCGAAACCCTGAGTAAGCTCATCAATTGGGTTTTTTTAATGTATGCTATTGTTTTCTCGGTTATTGCAGCAGTATCAGTCCCTATAAAAGTCCTGGATTTAACAGTTTCTTTACTATATTGTGGGTTCGTTCCTTGATATATAGCTACTAACTGATCGCAAAATTCTGCGTTGCCTGCACTAGTTTGAGACCAGCATTCTGTGTTGGAGTGACGAACTGTTTTGGTACGATTTATGACTTGTAAGCATAGAGGCTCCCACTTTTTTATCCAAATCAGTTTGTTGCGTAACTTGCGTAGTTTAGCTGTCCAGTGCATTAATAGCTGAGGTCAACAAGTATTGTCACAAGACTAATGATTTATTACTTCATTAGCAATATTGCGAATATCCTTTACGTCATGCAAATTTTTATAATGGTCTTCTATGGCATTTGATTACATTTGCCTTTTAGTAAGGTGTGATGTCACTTGTTATTTTGTCTAGAGTCTATGTCATTATTCTAGACCATATTTTTAAACTGACTTAAAAAAACCGGCCGAGTGGGTGTCGGACTACGCACAATGAAGGGTTCCGTAGTTGGGATGAGTTTATTACAAATACAAACTTAACATTATAGTTGAAATACATGTTCTCCCCTACATTCCAATCGCAAATGTAAATTTGTACGAACAATATTGAGAGATTTACCATGTTATTTTAAGATCGTAGACATCTTATAGGTGTTCCTATAATCTATGAGTAAAGAGCCATACTATGTTATTATTTTTCAATATTTTTGTTTCGGCGATAACAAAAATTTTATATTTAAGAATAAATATATTGTTCTTAAATATCTTTTTAAAGATAGTTAAGTAGGTATTTTTTTTAAATTATATAAAGAAATATGCTTAAGATCCTCGCAACCAGATCCTTTCAAAATTTCAACTTAATCGGTCCATTAGATTCGGAGCAAATTGGCTGTGACAGACAGACTGACAGACAGACAGACAGACACACGAGTGATCCTATAAGGGTTCTGTTTTTCCTTTTGAGGTACGGAACCCTAAAAAAGGAAGAGGTTCTCAATTCGTCTGTATATAGTACATTTTTACTGTCTAGGTTCGGGCATAACTTATTTTACTTGTAAAAGAGCTTGTGTTAGAACTTGTGTCCTTTATCAGGATCGACATTAGTTTGATACTTCACCACAGTCGTGCACGATTTCAATATTAGTTGTGAGCTTTCGTGTCTAATAAGCTTCTTATCATACCAAATAAACTTTAGTGCGGTGACAGCAATTATTTTTAAGATAAGTGTAGTTTATAGTGAGGTCCCGGTTAGACCATCTCATTTATATGTAGTTCCATTGGTGTGTCCGACTATAACATTTGGACAGCGCTCATTTGCTAACAGTGATTACTTGTAATAAAGGAGAATACCAGAAACTCTTTATAACCACAGTATAATAATATAAAAGTATAATGTCTCGGTAGTGACCTTGAAATAATTACCTATGGCCGCTCGGTAGATAAACCTTCCGCGTCCGTGCGTAACTGCCGCTCACTCGGTACTCTTGATACACTGAGATTTTGTAGCGCGTCAGTTCGGTCGTTTTCTGTGATACTGTTACTTATTTATACTGTGATATAACTTAAGCTCATCTTATAAAAATCGTTTGACAGCGTCCCATAATTAGATTTTTTAGAATCTGAGAAATACAGTCAACAAAATTTAACCTACACAAAAAAAAAATGTAACCTATTAGCGGGTACAATAAAGTTGTATTTTAAGTTTGTCTGAAGTGTGACTTCTGTACCTTTCTTTTATATTAAACCGCAGTATCACGGATAAGTTCTCGGTATTTATCATTTATGTAACACGATACATACATACCTAATAAAGTTTTATCATATAATTTCACACGATGAATAATAATTACCCGTAGAGACATTTCTTGAGATCATTTTCTATTTTCTTAAGTACCTGGTACTTATTGAAAGACCTACATTGCCCTCCCATACCTAGTTACACTGTTATTTGAAAGAATTGTAAAAGCCAATTATTTTGAAAAGAGTAACCGTGGAGTTTCTTGCCGGCTCTTCTACATAAGAAACGACCAATTGGAACCGTGCAACTAGCTTCTGACGTTTCATAAGTGCCCATGTCGGTTTATGTGAAATAAAAATATTTTGAATTGCATTGAATTAAAAAATGTAATATTCCTTAGAAAACGTGAATGCGGTTGAAATCATTCTGCAATTAAGACGATCCAATTTCATAATTAGATGAGAATAATTAAACTTAAAGCACATGAATGATAGTAACTTTTGTAGGTCTTTTTGCAAACTGCAGCGAAGGATGCAGAAATCAAATAGACGTCGACCCATGAGATTAATCCTGACAAACCTATACTTTAAACTTAATATTCCCATTTTTGTATCACTATGTATAGTAGATACCCTACGTACAGACCTACATTGATTTACGAGCTCAATAAAAAAGTGCAACTACAATTTATAGTTTCATTTACGACATCGACGAGTGAATGTCGCGTTTAAAATGAATGGCATCGCCTCCGTAGCACTCATGTCTCATTTTTTACTCCGAGCATGCATTCACTTCAAGGAGGGACTAGCAAATGAAGTGACAATATGGAAACGGGCCTAGTATGACCGATCGGTGTTAACAAAAAGTTGTCTTTTCGCCGTGTCAATTGTCAATTTCGGACCTACACTACCTATATTTCTGCTATTTATTTAAACTTTTCACGCTCAAAACGGTACAAAGGCGGACTTAATGCCTTAGGCATTCTCTACCAGTCAACCAAGGGTGGTGAAGAGATTGGATGGCAGGTGCTCTGTTTAAGAGGAACAAAGAAAAAATTATTAAAAATATATCATTAGAAAAACCTACCTACCTACCTATTACCTATCAACTTTTGTTTAACGATAGAATATAGATATTATTCGGACTTTTGATTTACTCTTGACATATCCTTAAATTGATTTTAAGACCTTTATCGGAAGAAAGAAACTTTTACGGTTAAGAATTCTCTTGCAATTCTCCACGAATTCTAAAAAATGACATCATATGAGCACTTCATTTCCTTCTTTCTCCATGGTTCACTCAACGCCTGTCTTGAAATAGATTCCAATTAAAATATCTTTCATGCAGGACAGGAGGAGTCTGATAAATGATAAGGCACGCTAACGTCTGCGATGCAAACTTTTTGAAGCCGACGATTGCGATCAAGCCTGGTCGCTTAACTTAAATAGAGAATACCTGATGGAGCATTTAATTATAACTTTATGACGACGTGGCTAAATGAAACGTTAGTTAATTTAGTATTTTTAGACGCAGGCAATTATTTTTTATATGCAGTACTTCTTCTTTTTCGTGTGGTTAGTGACTAACCTGGTGTCAGAGTTTTAATGCCGCTCATGGGCCTCTGACTTGGCTTCAAATGCCGTCGAGAAATATCTCTCAGACATGCTGATTGTATGATGCATGTTCCTCACGATGTATTCCTTCACCGTTTTTGAAGCAAGAGATAATTATACAAAACGCACATGAATTCGAAAAGTCAGAGGTCGAACTCGATGCAGTACTTTGACCTTGATAGGTATACCTACTCTAAAACGGCATTCCTCTTTTCAATACCGTTATACAAAGTGGTGGAAGGGCTTTCTAAGATTCGGTCCTTGGCTTAAATCCAGGAAGATTTCTGACTTTGTATTTGTTGTATAAACAAAGAGGCTTTGACCATAATCCTCTTGAAATAATCTCACCTCGTCGTCGCCTTCTAAACAAATTGCCTCCTAAACGTCCTTCACGATACCCCCGTGACTAAAGTAGGTAGGTATACCTGTATGATGTTGTTCATCATGACTACCTATATAAAGATGGTTCTGATTCCTTAGTAAACGAATTCGTATATTACCATTACAATTAAATACACTTTCTTACTACCGTAACCTGGATCCATTGAACGCCAATCACAATTGCAAAACCAGATTAAATCGAATTCTCTGTGTATTCCGCTAACGTAGCAACTATTGCCAGCTTGTTTATTCAAGAACTCCTCAATTGCATTGCTTTAGTGACAAATACCGTTAGGCATTGTACATAGCTACCGAGCTGAGTTACTCGATGTCCTAAGTGAACTAATGTGCGACGATACGATACTTGCGAAAAGTAAATTTTCTATGATTGACTTTTTGCTTTATTATCATAATCCACCTGCCTGTATCTTCTAGTTACGTTTTTTCCATGTATCTCTGGGTTGTCCCCGATTTTCGAAAAGCAAAGGCAGAGACAAGCTAAGTCATAATTTTAAAATTTCCTGTAATTTTTCCGTAGTCCATAGGAACTAGCCCTCTCGAAATTTAAGTTCGTTTTAGTAGAGCACTATGAGTGTATATTTATACTTTTAGATTTGGGAATGGAAGCAGCGCTTGTATTTTTTTTTTCAAGTACTGGATTCTGCCCACTATTTTGCAGGTTTATCCAAAATGCAAACTCAAAGATTTATCTGCATAGTATCGCTTTTTTACCTTTTTACCTAGCCTAGGACTTAGCTTAGAGGTTAATAGAACAAGTAAACAAGACTAGCCGCAATGTAACCCGATGCATCTGTTAATGGGGACGTGACAGCCAGCTCCCTTTATCTGCAGACAAAAGTGCACGACCACGCTATTGAGGTTGTAGTGCAGTCTCAGATAACTTCGCTTATTATCTGCAGTTTATTACGGGAACTTTCTATAGTAAATAACTACGGCGTTGCCGCTTTGTTCTGTTACTTTGTCAAGGAGCTTAGTGTTATGTGAACGTTTGTTTAGAAGGTCGTGTAAAGGGCAATTAAGAGCTGAAAATGTTGCTGATAGGATTTGTTGCGAATTATATTTAATAACTATTTTCTTTTCTGTTTTTAGTCAATTATAATTTAAAACCATGCGTCCCATTTCGCAACTTATGTTTAAAGTTCCATGAAATAGGGGTCGAGCCTATTGCCATCAACTGGGCACCTCTGCCTAACCATGCATGAATACACGCGTGTACGATGTTATTTTATGAGCCTCTTGCTATAGTAACTATAGGAGGCTGACCGCTTAACTGCTCTGAGTCCGTGCGCGGTGCGGGTGGGATGACAGTTGTCACAAGTTGACGAGTCACTGAGCTCTCGCATCACGACAACACACCCCTCCCGCACCGTGCAGCTACCTCAGGAACGGACTCAGTTAAGCGGTCGGACTATTAAAGCATATTCTTTTATTCATATTTTCGGCTTTGTGTCCAATGATGTATAAATGCAATTCGTGTGCGGTGTTCCTTATAATTTCTTTCAATGCTGCTTTTACATCAAATCCACCGAATATAATATAGAAATTATGTTATACATCCATCATCTACGATTGTTTTCAATTTACTTTTACCGCCGGATGTCGCTGGTCGCCTAACTACGCAAAAAAAACAATGCTTTAACCATTGTTTTGTCTCGTTCATCGATCCATAAGTATCTAAGTGTCCCTTCTGACTCCATTGTTCTTTTATAATGCTAAGTTCAAGGCGACATCAATGTCAACATTGTCATGAAATGATCCCTAAACACGAGATTGTCTATACCTAATAAAACTTTCAGCGTTTTCTTTTAATAGATCATGCGAAGGTCGTTTGAGACTTTATTTTAACTTGAAAGGTAGAAATGAATTTAAATGAAATTGTTTATTCTGTAAATAGGATATCGGAATCACTTTTACACGTCTTCATCTCCTGTCCGTGTCCCATATTACTAATAAAGTAAAAAAAAAAGCTAGTTGGAGTTGATATTTCAAATATCTGATTACAAAACGGCCGATATAACTTGGCAGGTCTGAACATAGGAAAAAATAAAACACTAGTATTTTAAGTAGTGCTTTATTATTCCTAAATAATTGTACTAATATGGACTTTAAATCTAAAAGTTGTCTGAAATATAAAATTTATTATTATTATATAATACTAGCGGATCTGACAGACGTTGTCCTGCCCGAACAGCGCCACCTACCGGGTCCAATTGTATTTTGAAACCATCCAGGGACCCACTCAAATTTACATTTACATTTACACACAATTTCATCAAAATCGGTCCAGCCGTTTAGGTTAGGTGGTGACAAACACACGTACAGAAAAGTTATATATATATCATTTAGCGGAACACAAAAAACTTTTTTTTACAAAAAATACAACCGACTTCCAAACTACAAAGTGAAAAATAACTTTAATTTCGGACTTTAATTGTTAATGAGTTCCCCAGGCACTTCATCATCAGCTCCACTGCACCATATGATTTGTGACGAGCAAAAATTGCTTACCAAACATATTAAAGTAATCGAATTGCAACTCGTGAAATACATATTTTTGAGTAGTTCCGGTGGCCATCTATGTACTTCATCATCAGTTCCACTTTACCAAATGGTGCTTTCCGAGAGCCAAAGGTGTGCCTATAATATTTAAAGATTTCCCTCGATTTCTCCAAGATCCCATCATCAGATCGTGACCAAATGACAATCGGACCAACATGAAAGTATACCCACCCTTTCAAACAAAAAAAATATTTTTTTCAAATCGGTCCAGCCGTCTTCGAGTAATCGGGGAACATACATTAAAAAAGAATTCCGACGAACTGAGAACCTCCTCCCTTTTTTGAAGTCGGTTAAAAAAAGGCCAATGTTATTAAAAATACGGTTTAATTTTAAAATCTACGATTTGTACTTCTTGTTCAAAATTACACCTTTTAAAATTAAAATGAGATCACATACTTTCTCGTGAAAATTTATTTTTTTGATATTTCAAGGGAACCCAAAAAAGTTAAAAAAATTAGAGAAAAAACAATTTAAAAAAAATATTTAATATTGCGTGTTTCCTCCACGTGCTCTTATTAAAGTTTCCACCCGTCCAGGCATGCTGAGAATGATGTTATCTATTGTTTCCTGTGATGGTCTCTGCCATTCCTAAACCTACATTGACAGGAGCTGGGATTCTGGATTTTACTCTTTGTTTCAGCAGGTCCCAGACGTGTTTTATGGGATTCATATCCGGTGATCTCTCCAGCTACTCCATAACTGTGATATTCACATTATTAAGATATGCTTAAATTGAACGAGCAGTATGCGGCCGAGCATTATCCTGCATTATAACAAAGTCGTCACCGATAAAGGGGGCAAACGGTACCACATTTTCTCCATCGATCACTAACAGGTCCGTACAAGCTCCTAAACATATCCCCCCTAAAACATTATTGATCCTCCACCATATGCCACTGTAGTTTCAAAATTTGTCTGATTATATCATTCTTCTTTGCGTCTATATATTCTTTGCCTTCCGTCAATTTGGTTTAAAAGAATTTTGCTCTCATCACTAAACAATATTTTACTCCATTGGTCCGTGGTCCAAAGTCGATGTTCCCGAGCAAAACTTAGTCTATTTCTAGAGTTTCTACGATGATGTATCTCAAGTTTTGGAGCCTTGGCGGACACGAACGAACCAAAACCAGCTTCTTTGAATCTTCTTCGTACCGTACGCTCACTTACTGTGACACCTCGAACTTCCTCAAGCTTAGTTCTGGCTTAGACGGCCGTTAGACGTGGGTTCCTACGTACGCTAAGCTGAATGAAACGATCATCCCTGCTGGAAGTACGTCTTTTTCTGCGTTGTCCAGTTGTGTCACAAAAGCATTAGTCTCCCTGATACTGCGATAAATTGTTAAAACAGGTCGGCGAATAATTCTTGAGATCACTCTGTAGGTTTGATCATTTCTCCTCATTTCAAGTGCCCTGGCAATCTCAGTTGCGCTCAAGTCGGGCATAATGAAGTCCTTGACTTTTAAAAAGATTTAAAAGTAAAAAAAATAAATTAAACTGAATTTTAATGAAAATGAAAATTTTATGAAATTTCAAACCAAAACCATAAAATGATGATTATGGTAAATTCGATCGAAATGATGTAAATACGAATAAAATTAAAACAATCGCATAAAAGGTGACGTTCAATTGTTTTCTCAATTTGAAATAATTATTTCTAAAATAAAACGAATTAACAACAAGCCAGCAATATTATACAAACTAGTTTTTCGATTTTTGAAGTGAAAACTTCTTTACGCGCGTTGGGCATTATTGAGGTGGGACTGAACCATTGATTTCGCGACACTGTGACGACACCAGCTTTTGACTATTAAAAAGACATCAACGCGTTGATTACCGCAGTACCGATTTTTTTTAAGTTTTCACTTCTGTCGGCACTCCCGGAGTGCCACTGTTTTTTTTTGTTCAGCTAAATTTGCCGGTGTGTGTATACTGATAATTATAGGCACTACGAACTTCCGGGCATGCTCTCTCACTCTTACTCGCCTCATGTCACCATTTGGTTCCTAAGAAATGTTGCTACGCAGCCCTCTGCGCGAAGTTCGGCACTTCCAAGTTATATCGGCCGTATTGTACCCCTGAGAAGAAATAGTGAAACAAACTCAGGGGTCCAAAGTCTTTTTTAGACATAATCTTGGTGTACCAAGGCTATTTGTGTGATAGGTTCGCCTTGACTGCATTCTCTTAATTTAGTGCGATTTATGCCTGCTATACTTGCTAATTAATATGGACGACACGATATTGGACACGTTTTGAAGGTTATTTTTCTGTTTACTGCATTCATGTATGCATGTTAAAAGTTGTATATGATAATAATAATACAGATATATTTTAATAATGATGTCATAATTAACGAAAGAATGCAAAGTAATATAGAGTCAATGACACTAAGCAGCTACTAGTTTAAAATACTTACAAGTAAGGACAATGACTCAGTAGGTATTATACATAGGGTAGATCATTTGTTTGGGCTTGACTAATTTGTACCTATAGAATTGGGTATTGTGGTGCAATTTGCAGTGACTAATTTCATTCAGAGAAGGGAAAAGATTTCATAAATGAAGAAGAACCCTAAAAAGACAAAATTGGATCTAAATCTGTTTCTCCAGATAAAAATAATCTCTTTTACGTCATCAAAACGCAAGTAGGTTAGCTAAGGCTTTTTTGTGTATACTTTTGAACCTCGCTCTCATTTTTTATAGAGCCAGGTTAACTGTTATAGTAAGTAAGTATCACTAACTGAACGTGTCACACAAGTTAACTAAATTCTTTATTTTGTAGTGCGTAACTCCGAACTGTCTATTAAAAAGATCACAACGAGCTTGATATCAAGTGAATATCAAAGATAGTTTATGAGTAACTTTTCATGTGTTACCGTTTTAATCAATAAATGTTAGGGCTGCGTAAGCCTACAGAGCAAAAAAAATATCTCAAACAACTAACAAGCTGTAATGGCAAAAACTTTAATAATACTTTCACATAACTTTTTCGGATACTTGTCGATTTTCTTTAAGAGCGCGCCGACGGAATTGGGAAATAATTGCGTTCGTTTGATCCCTTACTGCATCGTCGTTAGTATTAATATGTAAGATATTTAAGGATTGATTCTATAAATCGTACACTTTATAAACACGATTACTAGTAGTTTCCTCAAAAATATCCAAAGTAATCTCTAAAAACAACATAAACACATAACTTGTTGTACGACGAAAATACTTCACGGAATCACGGAATCAGTCATCAGTTTTTTAATAAATATCTGGACGACCGCTTTTTTTTTGAACGACTTTCTTAATATGAAACCTAGCTAGATCGATTAGATAGACAGATTAATGAAAATCGTTGGAGCTGTTTCCAAGATTCAGATTATATATTATATATACAAGAATTGCTCATTTAAAGGTATTAGATAACAAAACTACATGTTTCGATAACATATATATTTTCAAAATGTGTATTTATTTTAATAATACAAAGGAAATATCTAAATTAGCGCGCGAACCGCCCACTCTTTATTCCCCTATATCCCATTCATTAGTGGCAAAAGCTCGGGGTGCCCTTAAGGTTAGGTTAGTCGATCACTCTTCCATACAAACGTACTCGTCTGTTTCACGGTGTACGTTCAAAGCTAAAAATTATATCAATTTGTTTTATCTGTAGCCCTGTATGGAAGCAGAATTGGAAGAAAAATATTGGTTTGGAAGTTATTAGCTTCGAAACTTCCACATTTCAACACTAATTTTAGCTTAACTTTGGGCGTAATTAATAACTTATGTAGTATGAAAACAGCAAAATAAAAACTGTACAGAGATAGATAATTTGGTCAAAAGTTCAAATTATTTTCTTTGAGTATATATATTCAGTAGTTTTTCCATAATATCTATACGACCAAAGGTTTATTCAAGAAATTTTACGCTCGTTTTCATTATAAATCATCGTCTATTTCACTAAATAAATAAATAAATAAAAACGAGATAAAAAAAAGTGGTAACACTCCGGGAGTGCCGACAGAAGTGAAAACTTGAACAAGATCGCTTTAGTGAAAGAAAAATACTTGCGTAGAATATTGATCCGTAACATAATATAAATAAAGAGCACAATCGCGTTTACAAAACCTTTAAAGTAAAAATACTTGCATAGAAGATTGATCCGTAACGTAATATAAATAAAGAGCACAATCGCGTTTACAAAAATGAGGTGTCGTCATGTTGTCGCGAAATCAAAGGTTTAGTCCAATCTCAAAAATGCCCAACGCGTCTAAAGAAGTTTTCACTTCAATAAATACTTAATAAATAAAACTAAATAAATTAATAACTATACTAAATAGCATGCATATTAGCCACGCCACCAACGAGTTCGAACCGTCGACTAGTGCAACCTTAAGGTATAACCTAAAACCTTTTTGCAACGCAGCATCTTATTCTATACATCATTATATACATCGTGTGTCTGTGTGACCGCGTTGTTTTTCTAAACTACCAACGTAACGGATTTTGATGAAGATTTACCATCATTTAGAGAATTTATTCCGGAGTATGCGTATAATACATTATTATTAAACTAACTCATATGATAAAGAAATATTGATGTTTTGTCAAGTCGTAAAAACCGTGCGAATAAACTAAAATCTTTTTGCAAGGCAACATCTTGTCCGATACTTACGGTACAATACCAACACGACCTGCCTACATAAGTACCTTAGTAACATAAGCCGTCCTTGTGTTTTCCCACTGTACTCAGAATTAATGTTTTTCCCTTTAAAACCTGTGAACAGAATTAATGCACGTTATATTATAGTTAATCACGAGTTGTCATTAACCGACTCTTAATTTCCGACTTCCGCATGTTGTTCCGCATTCATCAACGCATTTAGAGCTCTTTGTTTCTTCCAAGTGAATAACTTGTTTGCATAACGAGGAGTAAAATAGAGGAGCTCGTGGCTAAATAATAACAGCCGCACGGGCGATCCATCAGGTTAAGCTACGCTTGCCGGGGTTGGTCCGTGGATGGGTAACTATCTTTACATACCGAGACTCCTCCGTGCTTCGGTAAGCACGTTAAGCCGTTGGTCCCGGCTGTCATTCGTGGATCTTTGACAGTCGTTACGGAAAGTCTGACAACCAGACTTACCAGAGGGGTATCGTATTCCCCAGTTACTGGGTTGTGGAGGTCAGATAGGCAGTCGCTCCATGTAAAATACTGGTATTCAGCTGCATCCGGTTAGACTGGAAGCCGACCCCAACATAGTTGGAAAATGGCTAGGCAGATTTGATTTGATAACAGGGAGTAAAATAACCTCCTTTTTGAACACACAACATTACGCCTGTATTCCCCGAAGGCATATGCAGAGGTGTATCTAAAGTACGCCCACATTTCGCCAGGTATGTGAAGGTCTCAGGTAATAGAAAATAAAAGAAAGAAAAATAGATTTATTTGTCACAGAAACACGTGCATACAAAGACAAGAGTAGCAGAAAACAAAATAGGAATAACTTAGTACATATCCAAACATGAGTATAAAACATAATTAGTCGTCAGCTGCACGTCATGACTGTGACAAGAAGCCTTTCACTCAGCATGATGCTGTGCTATGGGGGACTCACAGCACAGCGCTGATTTTCAGTGGTCACCTGAAAAACACGAACAGAAATCAAGTTAGGTTCAGGGCGCGCCTATTGCCATCAACCGACTAAGAAAAACTTTCTACTTTCTACTAAGAAAAAACCCAATAACACTTTGCCCGACCCAGGAATCGAACTCAAGACCTGACACACCAACGAGGCAGTCCTTTTTTGAAGTCGGTTAAAAATAAAATGCGTCGTTCCTACTGCCTCTGCCCCTACTGTTCCCTTGGGTGTCGTGAAAGGCGAAAAATGGGATAGACAGCAGTCACTTACTTAAATTATTCAAACCACCCCAATAAATGGAACAGTTTTTCTAAATAAAATAAAAGTTTCCTCGCAATGTGGGTTAAACATAAATTAATCTGTTTGACAAGCATGATGATCATCAATTACCCATGAATCCGTCGACCAATAAAAAAAAAAAAAAATGTATATAGGTGTATTCGTTCGCCAGAAAAGCAAATTCTCTTGTAAGCGCGGCATATCTAGTATGTACCTAGTAGCACGGCACAAGCTAAACAAAAATGGCTCTTACAAATCGTAAATAGACTAGCCTGCTAGCTTGTCAGTAAGGCCTACTTAGGCATGGACCACAGGAAGGGACGTGAGACGAGGACGGGACGCAGACGCGGCGTCCCTTTCATCGTGGAGCCTTTTTGGCGTCGCACAGGCTTCTTTTTTGTTTACACAATTTTTTTTTTTTAATTTAGATGTTTTTCTGAAATTGATTTTTTTAAAATATTTTTCTTAGTTTTAATGTTGTATTTCTTGTGCGTGTCCCAAATCAAAATATTTTCTTTCTTTCTATCTTCATTATTCATTAACGCGGTCTAGTCCAAACATACAGAAAGGACAAGGACGTAGGCACATCGCTTTTCTATAAACATACTATTGCCGCGTCTGCGTCCCGTCCTCGTCTCACATCACTTCTTCGTGTGGCCCACACGTAAAGTATCATCACTCGTAGATTTACATTTGGAACTTCAAATTTTTTCCACCCACTGCCTATAAGAGAAAAGTCGGAACTTATTATTTGCACATCCAACTAATTGAACCACACTTCATCAATAGAAACCATAAAACATTGACACCGAAGCGGATGCATACCTCTGTACTTCCTTAATACTAGGTTAGTACCTAATTAAGTAAAAGAGCAAAGGAAACAGCTGTGAGGAGTAAAAAGGCTGATGATCTCGAGATGTATAAGGATGCTTGGCATCTGGAGCTGCCATATTGCGCATAGGACTTTATTTTCCGTCACTTTTTATTTAAAAAATATTTATCTGGAAAGTATTCACTTTATTTTATTAATCTAGAATACGATTAAAGTTGAATTAAGCTTAAACATCATTCGTATTAATTTTGCAGTGACAGTCAATATAGTAACAAAATGTATCGAATGTAGGTAAATTAACACAAAATGACTCAATAATAAGGTTTTTAGCATTTGCTCAGTGTTAATAAATTTATTAACTGTTAAGTAAAACTAATTTTTTTTTTCGTCGTTTCCAATTTTAGTTCGATAATGAGGATTGAGAAAACCGAAGTGCAGTCTTGCACATCAGTATCAGTATTGTACGTGCCACTAAAGAGGAGACTTGACACACCACGTGTTTTAACTTGCGCAGTAGACGATTTTTGGGTTTCTTTAGCGGTATGAGGTCTGCGCCGGGCGTCATCGGCGGCGGCGGAAGGAGCGGCGGGAGGGGCGGTAGTCTCATCTTTCGTGCGCTTTTGTAATAGCGGTTTCGCACTACGCCCGATCCAAATCCGAATTCAATCCGAATTTGGGAATGTTCTAAATTTGGACGGACAAAGATCGGATCTATTACACAACCTCTCATACAAATAGTACTATGGCTACTTCGGACCGACATTTCTCGGATTCGGATCGGTCATAGTGCGAAACCGCTTTTAGTGTGGTAACACAGCGCCTTTATGTCGTTGCAGTAAGGAAGGTTTTCGTAGTGCAAGTGTTACCACTGTTGTGCAAGATTGTACCTACTAATACGGTAAAGTACCTACCCATCTACTTAGAGCCGATCGAATTTGGATGCAATGCACTGTTCGCTGAGTAAACTTAAACAATACCCAACTTAACTTTAGTACCTACCTATTTACTATGCCAAGTTTTATCATTCCCAAAACGTTTTTAGTACTTTTTAGAGTTCCGGTCCCAAAGAGTGCTAACAGGACCCTATTACTAGGCCCGTTTCGCGCCAATTACCAGTAAGTCAGTTTACCCCCTTTCAAAAATCGCTCAACACGCCTATAGAAATACAACAAACAAAAAAAAAAAAAATTGAAGGGTTTCTCCAATTTTTTTACTAAATAATTAAAAAAAAAATGTAGTGTTAAATATTATACGGTGGTCAATCAATTCTTCGTGTGCGAGTCCAACTCGCACTTGGCCGCTTTTTATAGACGGGTACCTATTAAACATGAATAGAGAAAATAATAATGAAGGTAGACAGAGCCCGTACAGCATTAACGATTATAGGCTGGTTTTATTGCGTACGTCGGCCTGGCGTTAATTAAGCCAACATTTGCCTAATCTTTTATGACATTTGCCTGTTTTGTTTGTACCTGATGTACCCGTGTTTACCTACAAGACACCGACATACGGCCTCTGTACTCTTGTCAGGTTAATGATTCTTAGAATAAGAGGTGGGTTTTGCTGTTGTATACAGGGTTATTGGTTATATGTCGGGAATCCATTAAGGGGTTATAGAGAGGTCATTTGCAACCAAATTACCTATTAATTTTTACATGTTCAAAACCGTTTTTGTCTATCTACTCAATTTTTGAAAGCATCTATGGCCATTTGAAGTGAGACTTCCAAAGTGAATAGATACCGACACCTGTAGGACATTTATCAGAACTCTATTATGCGGGAATGTTGCACTGGGTGAACTGGATCTGAGTGCAAGTTCATTTGGAACCACATACACGGGTATGCGCGCCATCTATCCACTTGTATAGGTAACTATTGCCGATGAAGTGTAGTCTTAATAGGAATAATTTGTTTGTTGTATAACGAACATGATTTTGAAATAAGTTATTTCTTGTCAAAATGCCCGCTGTATTTGCAACATTTTTTATAGCCAAATTATTATAAATAATTTAATTGCAAAACAGCGCCATCTGTTCATAAAATTGAAAACTATTTAAGAACTCATCACACAAAGTAGAAAGAAGGTTATTTACGTTTAAAGTAGATGGCGCTGTTTTAAGATTAATGAAAAGGAGTACTTACCCTATTTCATAGATCTGTGGCGGCATCTACATCGCCACATGCGAACTACTCATCAAACACCTCAGCGTCACACAAAAATCCTGACAAATCCTGAATCGCGTAATTAGAGTTTACAGCGCGATCGACCTATATACAATATCCCTACTTCAACCGTTGGGCTGTTGCCCGCCAGACACGACAATCGTCTGGTTGGAGGATCCTCCCTTTTCTATAGAGGATGAGTGAACTTTACACCCTGTTTCTCATGCCGCAAAAGGTCTAAGCAGTATAAAAAAGTAGATATATTTGTGAACGCCCACCCAGGTAGTACTCACGACATCCACATCCCTAATAAGGATTTGACTGGCTTTGAATTAATTAGTCTAGTCTCCGGAGGGACTACGGTTTCTACATAAAGAGACGAAGTGTCTTTCTAATGGGTAGATATCTAGTGTACATGGGTCCTAGGATTATTTAACCCAAGAAATATATTTCTTTATAAATAACTTTATGCAATTTATCATACTTATTTAATGACAAACATCGGAGGCAGAAAAATAATAAATATTTTTACAGCTATTTACCGGATAAAACCTTTAATGTTATCCCGGTAACTAAACAGCTGGTCGATTCTGTATCGTCATTCTACCTGACGCTATGGAGGAGATTTTTTACAGAATAGTGTTATAGGTATTGTTTTTACTCGCGTGAAGATAAATAAACATATCGTCCTGGGGCCTAAAACGGCCTCATTAAGCAATTCCTCTAAAAGCAATTAATTTTCTGATTTCCCAGCGATTCCTCTATGGTGACACATATTTTAGCTGAATCATATTCAATTCAATTTATATCAGAATGATTCTGATATGAATTGAATTATGAATTGAAAACATAATATTATGAGTTATGTTAACGTTTAAAAAAAAAACGCGTTTTGATTTCCACGCGCGTCTCAAAAAGATGTCAGCAGAACTGACGGGGTCCGCTACTGCTGATGCCTGCCGGGGTTGCGAAGAAGTCCGAAAGGGAGATCGTGGCCGCCGGCAACATGGCAACTGAAGGAACACGGGTGGGTTTGAGTCAGTAAGAGTCTGACCGCTCTCCCGCTCCGCCCAGAGCGGGAGAAGTTATTTGATAATTTCCTTCCCAAAAAAAAAATATGCCAACGTTGTATCACATTTCCGAGGCTGTGAAGATAGAGAAAACGAATTTTCCCAGGTATGAGACCTAGCTAGATCGATTTTTCGGCCGCGTAAACCCCTAAATTGCAACTTTCTACGAAATCGTTAGAGCCGTTTTCGAAAACGTGATTACAAATATACCTGTATACAAATATATATATACAAATATTGCACGTTTAATACTTAAATATAATTATAATATATGTTATCTTGTACCGAGACATCGAAGATAGATCCTATCATATTTTACAATTCCACCAAGAATTTCCACACGCACGCAGATAAGTGTCCCGAAAGATTGATTCTCAATCAATAAACAGTGATACTGAACTAAACATTTCTAAAGAGATGAGGAAAAAGTAAAAGCAATTTTTCGCGTCATTGGCATTCGCTCCGGCAAGTCAAGGCGGGTACCCGGGTACCCGGGTACCCGAGAGCCCGAGACTACCTACTGTGTTCTTGGCCATTTATCACGTCACAAAACAAAAAAAAAATCACGGGCTTACTGACCCGTTACTTTTCCATTTACAGAGTGTTTTTGCTTATCTCATCCGTGTAATATCCTTTAGTCTCATCCAGTTCGGAAACGCTGACTTATAGCCGTTTTCACAAACACTAGGTAGCACTTAAATGAACTCTTAAATATTATTGCGCTGTTGGAATTTCAACTTTCGGTGATAAGCCGAGCGTTGAAAACCCAACAGTGCGCTTACATTTACGCCTTCATTTAGGGGTCGCCTAGTTACTGAGCGCAGGATTAGTGTTTGAGGGTCAGCTCTAGTCATTAATAGTTGTGCACGTAGTGGCTGGTCATGCTTTCGTACTTGCTTGGTTTGTTTTTGTTTACTTTTTTTTGGTTGAAGTGGTTATCATTTCAAGCGGTGAGTTTCCCTGCCGAAAGTCACATGAAGTTTATATTTTTGTGGAAGATGCTTATACAGTGTGAGTCTTGTGCACATAATTATTTATATCGAAATCAGGGAATCTACGAGTATGTTTAAGTTACACCGTTTTATTATGTATATATTTTTAATTACATTAAAAAATATACATAATAAAACGGTGTAACTTTTAAACTAAATGATCTATCACGATGAAACAAACTCCATAATGATTAGAAGTAATAAGGCGTCCTTATAAAATGACTACCCTCACTTGAAAATTAACACATTTCTTTAGCAAAAATCTGGTTTTATTTTCAGAAATTTTTACAATAATCGTAAAATTTCTCAATAAGACGCCAAAAAGAAAAAATAAAAAAATAATTTTTTAAATAATTTTTTCGTCTATAAAATTAAGCATAGATTCCCTCATTTCGATATGTGCAAATTATAAAGACTCGCACTGTATATCCTTATTAACAGCTGCTGTCCAGTTCTGTCCATAGCCTTCTGATCTTTACACATATTTTATTCTTTGAGCCCATATGCTACTGCTGTCTATCGCGCGTAATCGGTAATGCCATCAACAAATTATACTTTAGGGAGAGTATCCTCCGACTAGTTGGGTGTTGTGTCTGGTGGGCAACTGCCCGACGCTTGAAATCGGAATTTTGTATATATGTTGATCGCGCGGTAAACTCTAATTGTGCGATGCAGGATTTGTGTGACGTCATGTCTTTGATGCGTAGTTCGTATGTGGCGGTGTAACCGCTACAATACCTACGCTTTCAATTAACTGCAGTATTGTCTCCTACAACGCACGAACAATCATACCTACGTTATTTAAAAGCAGCTATTTTATTCTAGAGATACAACCATTTCACAATCAGCTTTTTCATCTGAACACATTTAATTTTGAATTCTTCTAATCGCCTATCTTTAAATTCGTAAAGGTTCTGTCTGTCATAATGCCCTACGCAGCTGCGACATGAAGATGGCATTTGGATAAACCCCACAAAAAAGGTCATTCAGCGAGTTAAATATGGCTTCAGCTAAATTATTACAAGCAAGGGCTGAATTAAATTATCGGTAAAGGAACTTGACAGATTAAACAGAGATCTAAAGACGGTAAATTAGTTCTAAATGGAGAAAATCCAGACGTTTCGATGATTTCAAAGAAACGTTTTGAACAAAAACGAAGCGAAGGTGGATAAAACAGTGAAATACTTATTTAAAGTTGTTACATATTAGCATGGAAATCATAAATATTTACAACTCCCAACTCAGGTATTTCGGCTCAGAAAATCTTTTCGCAATATTTGTTCCATTTAAGTACCTAGTAATCATAGAAAAAAAAGATAAGTGGGTTAATTGCCTCGAGGAGAACACGGGAGTCCTTAAATTACATCGATTAACGTTTAGAATACAAATTTCATCAAGCCCGTTGATATATTTCGCAAAATGTCTCTGAATCGAGAGCCCAAGTAAAACGCGGAAATTGAAAAAAGCGTTTCAAGGGGATATTGGGGATGTTGTGATAATTCAATTCACGGCACAGTTAACAGCTGTTTACGGGGTTTCACATCGCACTGGCAGTCTCGTTTTTAACTGTGATTAATTTTGGCGACGGCTACCTATTTAGTGATACTGAGTTTTATATTGAGCGTGAAAATCCGTGCCATTGTGAATATTTTCCACCGAATCACATTATATATACGGTAATTACGGTCCTGAGTTGGCTTTGGGAAGATAAATCAATTGTGAATTTCAGAAATAAGTTTATTTAACCATTTATGCACAACACATATATATTAACAGACAAGAAGAAAGGAACAGAATAATACGTAAAAAGGTGATGTTTATTTCTAACGAATTTCTAATTTCTTCCAGCATACCTGCGACAGGACAGAGGAAAAAAAGAGATGTAGACGTGTGTAAAAGTAGAAGAGAAAACAAAATACATAAATCAAAAAACAATTCACGATTTTAAAGAATCTATCTTTTCATTTCGTCATAGTTGCATAAGTATATACTATTTTAAATTACATTATAATTATATTGAATGTAGAAATATTTATTTTAGAATTATGTATCTATATAAGTATATTCTCATATTGTATGTTTATATTAAATATAACATGCAACTATGACAAAGTCGAAAGATAGTGTTCTTTCACTCTTCTTTTAAATATATTACAGTTTGGCAGTCCCTAATGTCAGGTGGAACTGAATGCCACAACCGAACCGCGTGCACAGTGAAGGGGTAGGAATAGAAGTCGGTTGAGTGGGGAGGGAATTCAAGGGGATTTCTAAGATGCGTGATATTTTGAGTAATATTAAATATAATATGCAACTATGACGAAGCGGAAATATAGTGTTTTTTCACTCTTCTTTTAAATATTTTACAGTTTTGCAGTCCCTAATGTCAGGTTGAAGTGAATTCCACAACCGAACTGCGTGCACAGTGAAGGAGTAGGAATAGGAGTCGGTTGAGTGGGGAGCAATTCAAGGGGATTTCTAAGATGCGTGATATTTTAAGTAAATAAAATTATCAAAGTTGTTTTACATTTTTTGGAAGTACCTAGATAAATAGGGACCAATAAAAGAGGAATGTTTCTACGACAACACATTTTTTAAATGAAGCGTACCTACTTATGCAAAACCTGCCCCAAATACCTACAGTAATTCACTAGATTTATTTCGTGCTCTTGAAACTCGACTGAACAGTAAAAGCTGAAATCGGTCTGGATACCTCACCGCATTTTATTTATGAAGAATTATCTATCCCACAGCCGGCTGAAATGAGATTTGTTGAATTTTAATAAATCCATCTCATTTTAATATTTTTACGAGTCTCAGGTATTCCAGGAATGTATACTAAAAATTCTCTTGCGTTGGCGGGCACGCTATGAGGCAGTATTACGTTTATCTAGCGTCTTATAAATATACGAAAATCTGAACTCAGAACGCGTAGAAATGAAATCTAATTTATAATCCGCGTGATGCCGTGAACCACGCCGGGGTGTGGAAATACCTCACGTATTGGAAGTAATGCTGAATAAATATTTATTAAAAATTACATAGAACAGGAATACCTTTGTAGGTGGAGCGCTAGTGAAAGTAGAGGCACTTTATTACAAAATACATTTTTGATAAAGTTTGCGCAAGCACATGCCTCGGCGGTTTTATCTTCAACAATTTGCTTATGTTTTTATTTTCGCCCTTTTTATTGCAAGTAAAATAAATTTGTTTCTTAGTTTACAAAATACAATAGAAGTGTAACAAGGAAAGGTTTTTTTTTAAGACTCTTTAGAAATAGCTAAGCGGAACAGGTTCCTAATATATCCACTTCTATTGTATTTTATAATGAATTTCCGCAAGGTCACGCCTGAATCAATTAACTTTCTTAGCTTACTATAAGATTGAACATAATATGCAATGATATATTACGTGTTACCACATTTTTCCCCACATTGCATTAGACATGGCTTAGCGAGGTGTTCCTTGAACGCTCCCCTCGGGAGGACATTCGAGCATAAAAGTGTGGTGCATACGTATAAACGTCATCTCCAAGAATTTTAAACGAGCGACAAGTCGCACTTACATGGAGACAAGTTTTGACATTCATCGATACGTCGCGTCGTCATTTTATTCGAAGGAATAATATTCATATTTCGAAGAAGGTTTAAAGTTTTGGAAATTCTAGCAATTGAATCATTTTACCCCGGTTCTTGAGAAGTTTTATTTATGAAATCAGATACGATAGTAACAGTGGTTTTTCCGTGTTCGCTGTGGATGTTAAAGTAAAGTGTACCCATAACCATTATCGAAGTTACGTATATACATTATTTGCTCGATCTGGCGACATCAAGAGAGATAGTTCTTTGTGAGTAGGTATTTCGAGATCCTTTCGTGCGTGCACTTTCATATAAACTTCCGAGAAATTTTCCGCTCCATGCGAGCTTAAAAAGGAAATATTTCTTATGCTCTGCGTCCCAGTAAAGCTTCTGATCCTTTTTATGAGCTCCTATGTTGCTTATGAGCAATGAATGTCGTACTGTGACGGGAGATTCCAACCGCATTAATGAATAGCCGGTAGCCAGTTTGCTAGCAGTGCGGTTTACCGCCCTTCTGATCTATTTGCGTCGGCCCCATATTATCTTATGTACTAAAAGTAGGTAGGCATCTAGGCGTGAAAACATGCTATTTTTGCTACGTCAGATTATCCTGATTCATGATTTCAGGCCTATACATTATAAGGATAATATTATGTTACTAGTTAGCGAAATTCCCGCTTTGACGAATATACGTGATGTGGCATACCATTTTAATATTACACAACTTTGAAATATTGCCATACATAATAACAACACCAACAGCAATGCTAAATGCGAGCTTTTGGTTAATTTCAAATCTAAAAAAAAAACAACAACCAACCTTTTCACATTAATTGATTTGAACTGACATTTATCTGTTACTCATATTTTTATGTCATTTAATTATCTTTATTTATTTATTAATCGCTCAACTATTTACCATCAAATTAATAGACTTATAAAATTGACAATATTGTGTATTGTTTTTGTATTTAATATGGGTCAAGGACCTGAAATAAATGAAATTTATTTTAAGAAGCTTTGAATGAAATATACGTTGTTACGCAAACTTCATTTCTCACCAAACGAAAAACAAAAACGTGAGCCGTGTTTTATCTATGCTACATAAAACACGGCTCAAGATTTTGTTTCAAAATATCATAGCTGAAGTAAAAAGTTTGCAATTCTTTTTTTTTTTTCTAAAACAAAACGTGGGAAAGAGATGGCATGCGCTCTTACATAAGAAACCCATTTCTGTGCGTGTTCTATTTATCAAGTGTGACGGAGACAACAAATTGATGAGATTGATTCTGTCCGGTTGTGTCACTGAATACAGCAGTAATTCTGCTGATGGAATCAGGAATTGTCTCGAGAAAATATAAGGAAGAATGTGCCAGTGTTAAAAATCTGTACCATACCGATACAATTGGGTTTAGTAATATCTGCGCCATGCGTGGGATCACGCTTCTCAGAATGTTCTTAGGCAATTGACGATGATCGTGCCTTACATATTAAAAATGATTTTATTACCTCTACATGGAATGGTTTTAATAGATTACTACTACGGTATTTATTTCTGTCATCATTAGTTCATCGAATCTGATTCATTCATCCGCAATAGAAAATTTCTCAAAAAATGTGTTATTTTCGTTTACATTTTACCCAATTCTAAATCACAAAACTCAGCCTTTGAAGCTTCATATACTTTTATTAATCTATAAAATAATAATATCTATCTTTTACAGAGAGGGATGTAATTTTCCGCACGAGGAGCCTCTGAACCAATAGAAAACAGGATAAACTTACTTACAACGGATAAAGTTAGTTAACTGATGCTTTAGATCAGGGATGTTACGGAAGTTGTTTTACCGGAACCGAAACCGGAATAGAAGTTTTTAAATTTGGTTGGTCGTAACCGGCATCGGCACCGGAACCGGAACCGACGTCGTAGGTGGAAGTAGAAGAAAGACGTGTTATGGGAAGGGTTAATGAAACAATTGAAATATAATTCAGTCTCTTTATTCAGTCAAATATTAGCGATAACATCCACAAACAAAACAATAAACTGGGACTTCGAGCGCGAGCGTGTATAAAATAAACTAAAATTACACTGGCGACTAGTTAAAACTTGTTTGTACGCGTTTTAGTCACGTGCATCGCTGCGTTTCGAACTTCGTTATAACTCGGATTCAAAATTATCGAAACCGAAGTCGGAATCGGAGGTGTAAAATTAATCGGAAGTTCCGACCTTTCGGAACCGGAATCGAAGCTCCGTAACATCCCTGCTTTAAATTTGCTTCCATGCGCTTTAGTTAGACTTTAGAAAAATCCTAATAATATTCTTTTATTATATTATATTGATATATTTCAAGAGTCTGCCCACTAGGTATACCGCATCATTCCATAACCGTACTAGGAACGTGTCAGGCAAAAATATTATTTGTGTTTAAAAGTATTTATATTATTATTATTATACTATGCCCACTAGACCGGTCCGTCAACAATCAACACCGCCGCATACTATGCACGGAGCGCCAACAATTGTCGGCGAGAATATGTTGCCGGTGTACGCTCCGTACATGGCACGCGACGGATGCTACGGTCACTAAAATCGTTATACACGGGTATGTTACGCTATTGATACGTTTTAGTGGGCATAGTAGTTCGTGTCATGTTTCTTTTGGTGCCTGATACGTTCATAGCACGGTCATGGTGTGGCACGGAATAGTGATCAGACTCCTTTAGATTTAAAAGAGTGTCAATGGAATTTCTGCCCCGTTTTTCGACATAGGTACCTACTCTTTAGAATGGGCAACTAGCTTTATATTCCTGACTAAACGACTCCTTGGCAGATCAAAAGTGTCTGTAAATGGTTTAAATGAAATAAATGCTTTTAAGTTTGAGTCTGATATGTTGCTAATAGGAGGTATTTTTCCTTCCACCGTACCACCATATTCTTACTCTGTATACCATTTTATCATGAATTTTAATAATCAAGTGGGAAACAATATTACGAGCCGTCGCTACTGAATATCTAAAGGGTAATTAAAGAATAATTAAATAAATGGCGTTCATTGTAATTTGATTTTGTTCGAAAATTTTCATTATTAATTAACGTACTGTAAGTAAGGTTTCTTTATGGGTTGTTTTCATTTCAAACATGGGCATGAATGATTCTTGTATCGCCATGTTTACCTTCAATTTTGTTTTTACACACATAACATAATATCACGCCTTGTTTCCCCGAAGGGTTGGGCAGAGGTGTCCCTGTAGCAGGCACACCCAAAAATAAAATGCAATTTTGTTTTTGTATTCTGGAATTATACAGCGTGTATCAGAAATGTGTGGTACAGGCCATAAAACTGAACAGATTTTTCCGTGGTACCAACATCGTAATCAAGAAATAATCAGTTGTCCCATACAAAACTTCAATACCTATTCGACCAAAATGTATAAATAAAGTTGATATTTTTTTTGCAATTACTATGTCGGTCCCAAGGAGAAAGTTGTTCAATTTGATGGTCTGTAACTCTGCACCATACCCTTAAATAATACTACACATTTCTAATACACTCTGTATAAAATTTGCTAAGTACTATCGAAGAAACGTATATCTGTAAGGACTGTTCTTGCTTGCAGTGCTCGGCCGCTATAGTATCGCTTGCCTACGAAAAAAAGGGTCGTGTGCACGGGATTTTGTTTTCAAAATACTTAGATATGCGTTACCCCGATGGTACCTACTGGTTTATTAACAACGTTCTTTTCGTATTTAGTATAATTTCCTTTTATAATAACTTCTTAAACTCTCAAATTAACACTATGAATGCCAAATTCCTGCATCATCATTGCCAACAGTATACTCACCGTCGGTTAATTATAACAGAGAATTAAGATTTCTTTCACGACCGGTCCATAAGCTACCATCATTCGAAGCCTTTACTTTATTACGGCCTCTCAATCCCATTTTATTGCTACGTAATTAATTTCACACGTCCTCCGTGACTCTTGATTTAGTTTCTTCACGATTACATATAAATTGTTGGGAACAATTTCGTTGGCTTATTGGCACATGTGAGCGCTATTGTCCTCATGGGTATCGTGATTGTCTGTCCAGGAGGTTTAGATTTAATAACGTTTGGTTGAGATTGACTCTGGCTTGTGTAAGTGAAATTATAAGGATTTGGTTTTAGAAAAAAGTTGTTTATGACCGTAATGCTGAAGTCAAACTCAAACTCAAAGCATTAATCTATACGAATACTAGCTGCGCCCCACGGTTTCACTCGCATAAGTCTCTATCCCATGGGTATATCGGCATAAAAAGTATCCTATGTATTAATCCAGGTTATGAACTATTTGCGTGCCAAATTTCATCTAGATCCGTTCAATAGTTTTTGCATGAAAGAGTAACAAACATCCATCCATCCTCACAAACTTTCACATTTATAATATTAGTAGGAAGTTTGTATGTAGGGGGTAATCTCCGGAATTACCAGTCGGATTAAAAAAATATTTTTGCATTGGATAGCCCAATTATTGAGGAAGGTTATAGGTTGCGGGCAGGACTTTTGAATTGTCAATGGGTCGGTCAGTCAGAAACATGAAGCTAGTTGCCCGTTCAAAAGCATACTAGGTTCTTATGGAGAAGAATGGGCAAGAAAGTCCACGGACACTATTTTAATTCAAATTATTGTTACTGAGATTTTGTACAAGTGGTATTTCCTTATGATTACTGCATAAAATCTCGTATATAGTTTCCTTCAATGTGAAGAAAAGTTTTCATTTCAATAGCACATATATTCTCTGTAGTTGAATTTTCTTCTCATTTGACACAAGTTTTAGGTTCAAAGTAGAAACGGTAATTTTAACGTTGCTAACTTTTTATGAAATCATTTGGCAAAGCTAGATAAACGGAAAAATGTTGTCCAAAAGTTTCCTTACCGAATTTATTATTGTATGTATAATAAAAACTTGGAAGAATTACCTATCTCGTGATTTTTACGCTACAAATGTTGCGGAAGTTTGTCAAAGTCAATTTTCTCTGAAGCGTGTGCCAGTCGAACAGAACAAAAGTTGTTTCAATCTTCAAATCGCGTTACTTTATTAAATGAGGTTGAAATATAGTATCAATAATCTCAATGGTGCTTTGAATATTTGATCCCGTGTCAGTGTTGATGAGTTCATCCCCGGAGATTGCTTTGTTGTGCAAAAGTGTCGCCATCGAGGGTTTCGCAAACATTGCCGTCGTTTTGTCCCCGTGCCCTGAACAGCCATGATTTGTTGTCGACCCCTCGGGTTTTTCGTTATTTCGGAACCCACAAAAAAATAGGTTTACCCTATTTGTAATGGTTGTTGTGGTATCGTGAATTAGACGAAACATGACTTAATCTTGTCTTATTTTTCGTGATATCTTGTCCCTAATTTAAATTTTATGGGCATAGGACGTGTAGCGAAATTAAAATGCAAATCCAACTTTAAAACGTATAATAATTTATTATTATTTAAAAATCATCGCATAAAAAAATATAAAAAACACACATAACACATAACATCACGCCTGTAATCCCCGAAAGGTTAGGCAAAGGTGTACCTGTAGTACACCCACATTTCGCCAGTTACGTAAAACATGTACTACCCGTCGAACGTTAAATATAAAAAACTGAAGTAAAAAATGATTAAAATAGTCGCGAACCAGGTAATTTGATTTAAGAGTCCTATTACACTTTTTACGCAAATTCATGATTTTTGACGTTGTAATTTTCATCAACAGTAATATATTTTAATTATTTGATTATGAATAACGATAGTGCTATTCTCTTTCTTGTAAGTTGGAGTTACACATTTTAATTTTTCTTTTCGTGTAATTTACTATAAATATTTTACGAACTCAGTTTACAAGAAAATCCGTTGGCGATGGAACTTTGACGCTTAAATTCACTTTGTTCCATTCAATTCAAATAAAAGCTAAAATTACTAAAAGATAAGTTGAATGTTTTACTTGTTTATTGGAGTTCTAGAATTTCTTTAAATTTCTTGAGTTTTCACAGAAAAAATCATAAAGAAAAGCAATAAATGTCTTGATTCAGCGTCCATTATATTCCAAATAAACAAAATGTTATCAAATAAACTAATAAGGTATAAAACTTCTATCTACAATGAATACGTTTCATTCGTTTTCGTTTCTCAATATAATAAGAAAAAATTACCATAAATAAAATTAAAGTACTATATATTCCGCGTCAATTCAGCAAATCACTTGAAAATAATGTGTAACTCCAACTTATAAGAAAGAGAATGGCACTATCGTTATTGTAATTAAATAATTAAAATATCATAATGTTAACGAAAATTACAACGTCAAAAATTACGAATTTCCGTAAAAAAATGTAATAGGACTCTTAAATAAAAAGGGAATACGAGAAAACTTAAGGAACATCGGAAGGTAAATCTTAGTTACGCATTTGGTTTCAGAACCAGGAAATCGATTGCATCAATCAATGGGTTTAAGTTTCGCAACCACTAAATTACGTTATTAATTCATTATAAAGATAACCTAAGTTATCCCGAAGTAAACAGTCCTAGTTAAGAAATCAACTTGTGTCAAAATATAAACCTTAAGATTATTAATAACTATAATAATTGAGTGTGATGGTTTAAAATAAGTCGATCCTGACGAGCTACATCCTCAAGCCTCGACAGCACCGTAGGTGACGCAATGATCCGCAGAAGTGGATCCTCAGGCGTAGCCAGCTTGGACAGTATCACAGGTTACGCACCAAAATGTACGCATCGGCCTCGAACTCCAAGCTATGCGGCTGGTAAAACGAACCAGAAGCACAAGTTTGGTGGATATTCCGAAATCCGGAAAAAAGACTTCGCAGACTTTTTGAAATGGTTCTACACCGTTTCAAGAAATCTTATTTTTATTATAAAGCCAACATTTATGTCAACAACTACTTAGATTTAACTGCTCATTCTTCACGACTGACATTTTTTTCTATAAAAACCACGAATATTCCAATCATAATAAAATTTGAAAAAGAAAAAAAAACAGCGGCACTCCGGAAGTGCCGACAGAAGTGGAAACTTGAAAAAAAATCGGCACCGCGGCAATCAACGCGTTGATGTCTTTTTAATGGTCAAAAGCTGGTGTCATCACGGTGTTGCGAAATCAATGGGTTAGTCCCATCTCAAAAATACCCTACGCGCCTAAAGAACTTTTCACATCAAAATAATAAAAAAATGATGTTTAGCTAGGAAAGGTAAATCAAAAAATTTAAACCGCAGAGGTCACGCTGCAGACATTAGTTTAACAAGTTCCTTTTACATATTCAGTAAAGAGAAAACGTTAACGATTATTGTTTGAATACCTGCGTCATCTTAAACTTCGTCCTACAAAAAATATTGAGTTTTATTAGTAAGCATAACATGTACCTTGGAAATGAAAATTTGGCACACGTTCTTAAACTTGATATTTTGGCGGTAGTATCACTAGCTGAGTTGACTTGATATGACGAAGATACTTCGCTTTACCTGACATTTTTTGTAAGAAGCTTGTACAGAAACTGCTCATGAATTTGACATAGCCCCACATAGCCCCGTACGATGCTGCGAGCTGCGAAGCTTACTTCTAGCTACACCTCCTGAATACTTATTACAGTTAAGTAAAAATCGAAGTCATGCCGCGTACCCATCAAGGGTTTTTAGTCAAATACGGTGAAATATTGCTTTCCAAGCGGGGATGGTATACGATGTAGGAATAATATTAACAATATTATGGGCCTTTAGCGTCACTTGACAACTTAATGGTCGTGTAAGGCGATGTATTTTTTAAATACAGTTCTCTGCTGGGATTAAACGATATGTTTTCTATACAGATTACCAGTTTTCAGTATTTTTATGTTTGCAGTCAGTTTGTACTAACGTATTTGCTTAACAATAGTAAGTTTCGTATTCTGTATTAAATAATACTTTTTGAAAACAAAAGAAAGCTTGCGAGCGTTCTTGTGTTTTCAAAAAGTTTTATGCTTACTACACAGAAAAATAATTCAATCTCAATTTTCTTGATACGAATATAAAGATTGTTCTCACTTAGGTATGTATTATTTAAAGATAAGCTGAACTTTTATCCCTGAGGTAGTGAAATGAAATAACTTCATGAACTTCGAAAATATTATATTGTACGACTTTGCAAGACTGGCTGAAATTAAATTTCCACTTAACGAATTTTTCTTAAACATTTTCACAAGTATTTCAATAAACCAATAGAACACAAGTTTGGTTGGTAATTTTTATGCTTTAGTACGAAGTAACACAAAATTATAATATTGTTCAAGATACCTAACTCGATATTGTTGGCTTACTTTGCCTTTTTATAACTTCCAGATTTTATGAATAATTTTTATGCTTCGATTCCTTACTAAAATGCAAAGTATCTAAAATCTACATCAATATCCTATCAATCAATCTGCCTAGCCTTATCCCAACTATGTTGGGGTCGGCTTCCAGTCTAACCGGATGCAGCTGAATGCCAATATTATACGTGGAGCGACAGCCTATCAGACCTCCACAACCCTGAAACTGGGTAATAGGGTATGGTATTACCCAGTTTCTGGGTTGTGGAGGTAAGACTGGTGGTCAGACTTTCGGGCTTCTGACGACCCGTAACGACTGTCAAAGATCCACGATACATAAATATTCTATGATACTGCAATATTTGCTATAAAACAATAGACACAATTTTAACAATGGTTTCATAGATGTGACTACCAGTCAATCTGTGTACGTATTCAAAAAAAAGTTTTGACGATTTTGGCAGCGAAGTAACTTGCTACCTGAAACACAGAATACTTTTCATTCCGGAAAATTAAAAAGTTCGGACGGATGGATCTACGGGAAAGCTAGTAATAACTATTTCGATAGCTACGAGTGGAGGGCATGATGGTGCATGCAACATAGGAGATCGCAGGCTGCGTTTGATTGAATCAATTGATGTGCAAAAAAATTGCGTATCGTAGGGTAACGGATACACTGTATGCTTTCCTTCGTCTCTCTATTCTGTAAAAGGTTAGAACGCAAGGCTGTGAAACTAATTGCGTATAGATTAGAAACCACTTTTTTACTAAAGTGCTTTTTTACTATACAAGAGTAGTAAGCAAATACTCGCGTAAACTTCGTAGTGATCTAATTAGCTACCTTATTTCATAAAATAAAGTGCCAGTACGCATACGGACTAATCGTGTAGATTGCGACAAATTGTGTACTGGTAACCAACTTCTTAGCGACGTAATGTTGCGCTAATATTAAATAGCCTGCCTGGCTGCGTTCTGGTCTTGTATAGCCTGGAAATACGCTGCTTTGTTAGGTATTTGCTAGGGATGTGTACAGTGGGCTTGCGGACGGTGAGTAATGGGTAGCTCGCCGTCCGATAAGGACCAGGCCCGGGTCGACGGCGCGTTGCGTTCCACGCGCGCCTCAAAGAGATGTCAGCAGAATTGACGGGGTCCGATGCCTGCCGGGGTTGCGAAGAAGTCCGAAAGGGAGATCGTGGCCCCCTGTAACATAGCAACTGAAGGAACACGGGTGGGTTTTAGTCAGTAAGCGTCTGACAAGCCCTCTCGCTCCGCCCAGCGCGGGAAAAGTTGTTTGATAATTTCCAAACTAAAAAAAAGAGATGTGTACAGGCACGCGCATAAATAGCTTACAGTTATGTAAAATTCAGAAGTATTTTTTCACGAGACATAATAAATTGTAACTTTGAGAAGTGATCTTTTTCATAATAGTATGGTTTCGATAACACTATTTTTCTAACACCATAAAATATCTATAAACAATTTAGGAGAAAATCGCTTTTGAATCTTGCGGAAGAGTTATTGTTAGGTTAGCGCATTTGCGAGACGAAATTTAAAAAGGAAAGTTGCTTTTATCGTCTTTTTTCAAACACTAAACCACTTTTGTGTGTGTTCCAGGGTAGTGTGTGCGGAGAGAAATAATAGATGTTGTACGCTATATCAGTCTTTACTAGAGTTGATATTACAGGGTTGTATTTGCGGCGCGTGTATAGCGGATAGCGGTTTCGGGCGAACTGGCTTCGCCGGGCGCTGCGCATGCGAGGAATATAAAACGACTGCGTCAGCGCCCCTACACTATTCCTCCCCTTTTTTTTAAAAAAACTGTTGGTTTTTTACAATAAAATATGTTACTCTAAAACGTATTATTAATTACATCTATGGCTAAAAGTATTACTTATAAGTTACAATCAGCATTTGGTTTGAATAACAATGTTGTAACCGGATGTCTGGCGTGATCGCGTCACCTGATATTGACGCCTTATACATTGTTATGACTTACATATCTAAGTTTAAATATTTTTACGCTATTATTGCAATGGTATAAGCAGTGTACAATTTATTTGTACGTACAATTGATTCAAAAGGTTGCTATTATTACAAATTCTTACAATGCATTTTTATTTGCTAATGAAATACAAAGTCATTTGGAGGAATAAATCTTATATTTAACAATACTTGATCTTAAGCTAGTGCGGCTACCTGCTTTTAAAGGTGCCGTCTTGACATTGTACTTAATTAATACACATATAAAGTTACGACGTTAAGGGTAGTCACCGTGACGACATGCTCTGCCATAAAAAGAAATTAGCACCCCTGCGGAGTCCACAGCATTCGTCATGGTGACGCCAATTAAAAATACACACATAACATTAATTCACACATTTCGCAAAGTAGCACTTGCACCGTTAAACGTCACTTGGAATTTGGGACCTAAACTTTATGTAATTTGACTTGAATGGACGATGGTTACTGAGGAGCAGGTTATCTTAATAAATGACTTTGGGGTTAGGCGATTCTTGCGGTTTTTGGACCGTTTCTACCCTTATGCTCGGTGTGGCTAACGAACTTGCCACTATTTCCTTTTTCAACCACTTTCGAATGCTTTTGATGATCCTTCGTTTTCCTGCGTAGATTAACAATATGGTGAGTAATATTATGGTAGCTATCATGACACAGCCAATGATATTCAATTTGTTGTCCACTTGTGCAACATTTGATAGGTTTTCGTTAACAATTACTTTTTCTTTTGTCTGATTGGTGCCCATTTTTTTAAATTAATTCGGTGTACGTGGTGTAATTTCGCGACTGTTTTGATTCTTACTATGTTTCAACTGCGATACCTAGTACTTATGTTCAATTAATTGACCTACCTTATAAAAATGCTAATTTCGATATTTAGAGGGTCTTTTGCTTATTCGTCCAGTTCGCGTTGTATATGTTTCGTCACTGGGTTTGCTTGTTTGAAACCTTACTTTTTTCTGTATTTTATTTTGTACCTGTTTGTGTTTTTTATTATCATTTTTTTCTAATATGTTTTTATTTACTTCCTCTGATGGCAATTCATCATCTATCAATATATATGCTGGTTTTAAGCGATCTATAGATATGTTGGCTTGTCTGTCTGGTAACTGTACGCGATACACTTTTTCGTTTCTACTTATGACGCGATATGGTCCATCGTATGGCGATTGTAATGGTTTCCGTACTGCGTCATTTCTAATGAATACATAATCACTGGTTAATAAATCTTTGTGTATGAAAATCTTGCGAGGTGACTTGTTTACTCTAGTGGACGGTTTCAATCCATCTATTACGTCTTTAATTTTTTTAACGAAATTGTTGTCATCATGCAACTGTACATTGCTATGGTCATAAAAGTCACCTGGTAGCCTAATATTACTGCCGTATAGCATTTGTGCTGCGGTTACGCCTGTGTCGGACCTAATTGTCGTGCGCAATCCTAACATTACTGTTGCTAGTTCATCTATCCAGCTTTTATTGTCTAAACGTGCCTTTAGTGCTGCTTTTAATGACCTATGCCATCTTTCTATCGCTCCATTGCATTGAGGATGATATGGAGTGGTACGGGTTTTCTGTATTCCCATGATTGACATTAATTCTCTAAATAAATTGCTTTCGAACTGTCTTCCCTGGTCACTTGTGAGTTTAACCGGGCACCCATATCGACTAATCCAACCTTCATATAAAGTTTTGGCTACTATTTCTGCAGTTATTTCTTTTAATGGAAATGCTTCTGGCCAACGCGTAAACCTGTCTATTATCGTCAAACAATATTTAAATCCCTCTGGTGTAGTTGGTAGCGGTCCTACTATGTCTATGTGAATATGTTCAAAACGCTTACAATTTTCAAAGGTACTTAAATCTGCATTGGTATGCTTTTGAACTTTCGCTTTTTGACATCTAATGCAAGTCTTGGCCCAATTTCCAACGTCTTTATTCATATTTGGCCAAAAATACCTATCACTAACTAATTTTCTACTTGCTCTAATGCTTGGATGGCTCATGTTATGTATTGAGTCGAAAACTAAACGTCGAAACTTTCTGGTCAAGTATGGGCGTGCTGAGTCGGTTGAAACTTCACAGACAATGTATTTCTCTGTATTGTATATAGTTATACGTTTCAACACTATGTTGTTATTGTTATTCGATTCGCTTTGCAATTTTGCTAGCTCGTCGTCCGTTTCCTGTGCGGCTGCAAGTTCTGCGAAATCGATCGTTGTGGGGCACGATATTGTTGCTACTCTGGATAATGTATCCGCAACTAAATTATCGTTCCCACTAATGTGTCTGACACTGTAGTCGTTAAGCTGATAAAATATTTACTTGAAAATAAAATGAACGCATAAATTAATATTATCCCACTTCTGACACCATAGTGTAGGGGCGCTGACGCTTCTTTTACACTAGCGACACTGTGGACCGGAGTTGCGTTTTCTGCTACATTGTCTGCGATCGACGCTAATTTTTCTAAGTTTGCCTCGTCGGATACTGCCAAAATGCTGCGTATAGACGGTGGTAGTTGGTTCTTCCACATCACCCGGAGTGTTTCGTCTGTCACCCTTCCCCTGGCTAGCTCCCTCATTTTTCGAAGAAGGTGTGATGGCTGCTGGTCTCCCAGCTCCATTCCGCAAACAAGCTTTTTGATTTGACATTCATCCGACTCTCTGTAAACTGAGAGTAACTTTGCCTTCAAGGTCTCGTATTTTTTTTCTTTGGGCGGTTCGAATATAATTGATGCTACTTGTTCTGTGACTTCCTGGTTGAGCTTCGAGACTAATATTCGGTACTTGGAGTCGTCGGACATCTTCTGCGCATTTATAATTGTTTCCGCTTTGGCGAACCATAATTCTGGTGACTTGGTCCAAAAATTTTCTATCTTGTCGGTCACGGACACGGGTGAAAGAACGTATTCTTCAGCGGTTGCTTTTTCTTCCATCTTCAAGCTTGACTTTGTGACTTTTTTTTTTCAATAAGCACTGTGGGTTTTCACACTATACCGCGTGGATGTTAGGATGAGTTGCCAGTTCTCGATCAACGCACACACTTTAGGATCACGTCGGGGTCACCAATTTTGTGTGTGTTCCAGGGTAGTGTGTGCGGAGAGAAATAATAGATGTTGTACGCTATATCAGTCTTTACTAGAGTTGATATTACAGGGTTGTATTTGCGGCGCGTGTATAGCGGATAGCGGTTTCGGGCGAACTGGCTTCGCCGGGCGCTGCGCATGCGAGGAATATAAAACGACTGCGTCAGCGCCCCTACACCACTGAGTATTGGCACTAAACATTATAAAAGCCATAAAAACATTAGATATAAGAATACTTTCTGTAATTATTCATAGATAAAAAATAAAAAATAACCTAACGTAAAAAATAACGCAAAATTAAGCGTAAATAAAATACAAACAAGATTTCTCTGTTACTATTCTGAACACGAAACAATGATCTAAGGCAAGCCAATGTCTACATACCTTGATTATGAAATGTCACTCTGAAAAACATCTTCAAAGGCTAAATCCCTCGTACATTGGCTTCTCCAAATTTGTTCAAAGGGATCCAAAAATGATACACGAGAACCGCCTCTTATTTTCATGTTATAAATGTCACTCGAGTGAGATGGGTCACTCTCACAACACTACTTGTATATGATCGACGAATGACTTGTCATTATTTACGGATTTCATCCTGTTTCATCCTGAAGCTTGTCATATATTCAATGTGTAGTGGGGTTTTGCGAGAAAGATCTGACAACGGAAAAAGTATAGGTTTGGGGAAACTATGTTTATTTATTTAGAGAAAGATTATGTATATCTTGCCTCCTAAGGGATTGTGTGCATGCTGATAGCGCCTAGTTTTTAAGTTAGTTTAGTTTTATCTTGGACTAACTTCTGTCCAAGACTTCGTTTGCGTGGAAGTCGATAAAATATAGCCGATGTTACCCGCTGTTAATATAACTTACTATACGAGAAAGAATTTTTTAAATTGGTTAAGTAGTTTTTGACCCATTACAAAGAACAAATCAAATCTTTTCTCTTTATTTATAATATTAGTTTAGACAAATAATCTAGTTCTGTGCATTATAATGACTTTGTGTTTGTTGGTTATCTGCTAGCATACTATACTCCTTTTTTTTAAATAAATATAAACCTATTTAAATTACATACTTGTAGGATTTTGATTGAAATGCTCACAATGGTCTCTAACAATATATAATATAGTAAATGTTGTATTTCGTTATTAACTTTGTGTAACACACACAATGTTCATAACAACCCTACCCTGATTTGTAAGAACTAATGGGTTCGATTCCCGGGTCGGGCAAGGTGTTTCAATCAGGAATTTCTTAGTAGCAGTCCGGAGTCTGTATTTGTGCCCGGTTGATGGCAATAGGCTCGCCCCCTATTACATGGGACTTAAACATAACTGGCGAAATGTGGTTGGACTAAAGGTTCACCTCTGCCTAACCCTTTGAGGAATCAAGCGTGAAGTTATATTATGTTAATTAAGAACCGGTCTAAAATGATTTCTGTCATAAATTCGTAAGTAGTCATAAAATTAAAGAGATTAGAACTAATAGCTTTAGAAGACTAATGTTAGTATAGGTAACATTAAGTGCAAACTAAGTTAGTTAACTCTAAGCACTAAGGCAACCTTAACGTTTACCTTCCTTATTATAAAAAAAGTAGTTAAACTTTTAAACGCACATTCTGCTCAGTAAATCGCTCCTGTTAATAATTGTCGTTCTTTTCCTTACTCTATTCCCGAAGCTGCTTAGTTAAAATACCAAAACTTTTTAGTATGCCCGAAAGAAAATCTCAAGTTGTTAGTTAAATTCAAATTGGAAAACTTTTAAAATTTATGTTCGCAGTTTTAAGGCACCTATTATGTCTCCTCTAGTCTTTACATGTGTAGACTGCTGTTGTAGAGAGGTCCAGTTACGCTGGTTCCTCCATACTGTCGCAAAGCAGTTTCATTACGTATTTAATACGTTTGAGGGAGCTAAGGTTTTTGGTCCTACAGTACATTCGCTTACGTGAGAATTGAGCTTGCACGCTGACTGCGAGGCTATAAAATGTCCTTTAGGACGATTCCTAAGGTCCTTATGAATGAATGAAATGCACCGATCCCAGCGTGGTTTAACCAGACTCGATAAATCGAATGAACCCCGAGATTTGCACTAGCCCCTGGAGCCTCATGTTTCATGTTGCTACATAGGCCATTGCATATCAGGGAGTAGACCGGGTGGCGCGGTAATGGTAGGGAAGACGTGCCCTTAGGATAAGGAGGGATTTGCGAGCCTACCGGATATGCATCCTTGAGTAAGCAATGGAATAGTGGAGAGACGGGTGATATTTATCTATGGATGGGCATCTTTTTATGACGTCGCCGTTATGTTGGTTCAGGTCCATCTTCACCGGTAAATCTTCTGATTACGTTACGCTGCTTTCTCGGCCTTTTTCTCTATCGTTGCTGTGCTGTGTGTTTTTTAGGTGTTTCTATGTCTTCAGAAGCCTCGCTGCTATCCGTTTCAGGTTTCTTGTAAATCTCGCTGGCAGCCTTCATAATCTTATATCGATCTGCAGCCGTGTCCATCCAATGTCTCGCAGTGCTTGGAGGTCGACGTTATCAAAAGCTTTTTCTATGTCCAAAGCGAGTACATAAATTCTTTTACCTGCGCGCCATTCTTCGTCTAACACCCTTTTTAACGTAAATATGTGATCATCTGTAGATCTATTGTTTAAAAAGGTCGCTTGGTAGTTGCCTAGTTCTTTTATTATTGCATCTAATTTTTTTAATACGTAGGAGGCGTAGATTCTGTAACCCGTATTGCAAACCGATATTCGTCGATAGTCAATTGAATCTTTAGGGTTGCTTTTCTTCGGAATTGGTGCCTGCACTGTTTCTAGCCACGTGTCGGGTGTTTCATTATGTGTCCAGGCTTTGTTCATATGCTTGGTGACGGCTTCCTGTAATATTTGGGGCATCGCTTTGTAGAGCTCGATTACTATTTGGTCTGTTCCGGGCGCTGTCCCGGACCGCATTTTGTTAATGATATCCATTACATCATCCACCGTGGGTCCTTCATTCTGCGCAACGGTAAACGGCTTTGTTATGTTAACCGTTGGTATAGGTGGGCCCTCGGATTTTTTTAGAATTTTCTCCCATTTAGACATTGGTATATACGCGTTTCTTTTCCGGCGTTTTGTTGTTTGCTTGTTTTTCCTGTAAAATAAATATAGTATCTGCATGCGTTTTGAAGGATGCTTTTTCCCCAGTCCAGTAAAGAAGGCACTGCACTCTTTGTTTTCTTCTTGGTGTTTAATCTTTTGAAGTATTGCCTGACATTCTTTTACAAGATTATGTCTATTTGGGTTATCTAGTTGTCTTCTTTGTAAGAATTTGGCCTTTTGGAGGTTAGCAAGAGCTATACGATGATCCCTACTGTGACTCGGCTGAAAAATCAAGGTTTCCTGGGCAGCCGCTTTTAATACTCTAGTTATGGTACCCCATGGTAATTCGATGCTTTCATTCGTTGAGTCGATTCCTATGTTTTTCAGTTTTTTGATTATGCAAGCTTGGTATTTTATTTTAGTGGATTTGATGTTGAGAGCAGCATAGTAACAATGATTATAATTGAAATTCTTGGTCAAAATTGTAGTATCCTTCTTTTGTGACTTGTGTTTGGTGCTGTCATCTTTGTTTATAATTCGACTTGTTCTTAGCTGCCCCCAAATTATTTTATGGTCGGATAAGGCCCTACCTGCCCATTCGCCTTTAATATAATTAAAGAGCTTTTCTGTTGCCTGTAGCGTAATAATATGATCCAATTGTGATTTTTGCGTGCCCTTTGACCATGTTATCCTGCATGATGATCTCGCTTTTGTTGTTTCTATTTGTAGTTTTCCCTGTTGACTATATTCATTAACATTTCCCCGTTGTAATTGGAATAGTCATGATGAAGATTTTGGTGAATCAACCCTTTGCGTTGGAAACTTATTTTATCTTGTCTACCAATATGGGCGTTAAAGTCGCCTAGGATTACTAACGTACATTTCCTTGGTTTTTGTCTAATCAAGTTTAATACACCTGTGAAGGATCTGGTTGCTTTAGAGGTACAACTATTGATGTGGGAGTTAATTATATAAAGCGGAGTAGGATTGTCACTTCCCCTATCAACATTTAGAGTAATTGACATCACGTCTGTATCGTTCTTCCTGCTTATTATTTCGATTTGGGCATCCTTTCTTATTACAATTGCAAGTCCCCGGTGAGCTTTACCAGATAGGTGCCATTCGTAGTAGGTGGAGTTGTACGTTCCTAAGTTCATCCCTGTTTCTTGTAGGCAGGCTACGTGAATACCCCTATTTGAATTTTTTCGCTGGTTTCGAGGCCCCACGGACGTTCCAAGTTGCAATACGCAGGTCTGAGCAAGTGTACTTGGTTGCGGTAGAAGGCTGATTTCTAAGTATTGTGTATCCAGTGTCATCCGCAACTTCATCCGATATCGGTGTACGTAATGTTGATGCTAACTGTTCACACGGTGATAATGATTTAGCTAATTGGGGGCTGTTGCAGAATCGAGGTTTTGTAGATTGTCCTTGCTCGTCACTTTTTTTTGTATTTATTACCAACAGTTTTGGTATATTGTGGTGTTATGTTGTGGGTTGATTCTTGCGTTAGACTTTGCAGGTTATTGTCATACTGTTCGGCGGCGATCATGACCAAGCTATCATAATGTTGGTCTTTGTAAAGGATATGTATGTCTCCGGGTACTGGAACGCCGGTAGGTGAATACACTAGTGTGTTCTCGTGATTTATGTGCACATGCACATTTACAAGATAGAATTCAGCCGCGGCGATTAGGATGTCTTCTCCTCCCCAGAACGTCTCGTTAAACTGCGCGGTTATGTATTTTGTTATCATTTGTTCCTGAGAGATCTTGCTGTTATGAATAAAATCTTCAATGTTATTTCTAAGTGCTAAGCAAATTCTGGCGTCACCGCGGTTATCCGAAACATAGGTAGCGAGGTCTCTTCGGACAGACATCTGGTTGAAAGTCAGTCCCATTATATTGTTTATTTGGTGGGCTATCGCTCTATACAGACAATTCCCATCTTTTCTCATGGGCGCTATAATTACCATTGTAAAACTATTGTTTAAAAGTCGGAATACCCCGCAGCGCCTCCCGTTGCGCGCACGTGCGAGTTTAGTTTCGAGACAGTTTTTATTTTTCTATAGAAATTTATCTTATTACGGAGTTTTTTTTTTTTTTTGTTTTGTTGAATGGATTTCAGCTTAAATGCTCATGTGCCTTTTGTCACAAAGACTCGGGTAAATTGCTCAACAAAAAGTAAAGCAAAAAAAAAGGGTTGCCTCGGACAAAAAAAGGGTTGCTATAGAAATTGTCAATTTGTTTAGAATAGTTTCTGTGAGTTAAGTTATAATTATCAGCATGCAAAAAGTTATGGATCAGGTTAAACTAAGAAGTGTTGTGTAAGATATTTTTGTACGAAATCAAAAGTGACACTGTTATTTTGTTGGAGTCATACAGTATCTTATTTTATTTTGCCATTCTACTATTACTATGCACATATAATCTTATACCTGAAGCTTAAAAATAATTTTTTATTTTGCGCGTAGCATTAAACCTCCAAACTTCATCAGTCACTACTCAACTGCAGATTCACGCTCACAATATTGTACCTTAATCTATCAAATAATATACCGAACTTTGCCACTGGATTTTAGACACGTAATCGAAATAGAGTCGAGAGTTGAACTCAGTCCTCTTGGTCGCTACACTTGCTAGAAACTATTCAAAAAGCTAGTCGTTTTGGTATCTGAATCTATCGATGGAGCCAACTTTATCGTTGAGTTTGTAATACTGGAATTCGATGTATTGACTAGGTGATCATTAGGTAGATAGCTTATGAAATAGTCGGCTCCGCGCGTCTGTTGACGCAGTCTTACTCAGGTCAAGTTGTGTATTTTGCAGAGGGAAGCAACGCCCTGAAAGACATGGAATGAGCTCACCGGATTATTCTGGATCCGTCGTTGAGTGGTCCTGGAACCTTCGGCAAACGATTAGACCCTCGCTTGCCCTGGATTGCTCGCATAGGTTCAAGAATGCCTAGCACACCTCACTTTTGCACTGTATTAATATTAATATTAGTATTTATTTATTGACACTTAACGTCACAGCCACATCAATCAACAAAAACACTGGTCGAGTTTATTGAGCGGCAATTATCACGATGTTATTTTACGGCCGGCGCACGCCAAACGATACAAAAAAAAAAACTACACCGCGGAGCGCTCTAGACGTCCTTCCGCTACGACGTCCAGTCAAACGACCAGGACGATTCCTAAGGTCCTTATAATAAATTATTTCATCATTTTTATCGAGTGTTTATGAGAAGCTGACGTAGGCGTGTGCGCATTTATGTTGGAAGTTCGGACAGACCACTTCTTGAGATTATTTTTTGTATTAGGGTTGGATAAAAAAGTGGTAAATGCAATATATAACTCAGTAAAGTCAACATTCATTTGAATTGGAATGAAATTGTCCATTGTGTAGGTAAGTATCGAGTGGGGGCTATTTTATTGCGCTACAATATTTAGTAAAAATTATGCTGATAAACGGTTAGAAAAAAAATTGGGAAAACAAAACAGTCCTTTTCCTGGATTTAATTATGTTTCAATGCTTTTTATGCAAGACGTTTTTACTTTTCCTTTGCTAGTATGAAATTAAATAACAATTTATTATTAAAAGCAAAGTTATTCACGAAATATTCCCTTTTTATCAAATAACTATATTCCGGCTGCCGCCGAGAGAATGCGTTCCTGACACCTGTCAGTGGACTACAAAAGAATGCGTGTTTTACGAATTTATACTTTATTTGTTCCTAATCGTGTCGTGTGTAGAGGTGTCAGGAACGCATTCCCTCGGCGGCCGGAGAGTAACCTAGAAGATTTTACTTCAAAGTAATTTTCTCAATAATAGACTAGTTTACAAGGAATAAAAATGAGCAAAAGCCCTTTACATACGTAAAGAGCATTTTCTATTAGTCATCCTGGTTTTGGTTCGAGAACAAATTGTCGGCCAAAACCATGTCTGAAACAATAAAAACCAAAAAGATTTGCCGATATTCCGTTTCGTATCTTGAAGTAATTTGACCAATTTGTAATTTTAGGGTTCCGTACCGAAAGAGACGCTGTTTGTCTGTTCATATTGACCGCTGAAGGTATTTTTTTTTAATCGTAATATGTTGCCTATTGAAATCACAGAACGCACATGTTTATGTACGTGAACTATAGTCGTTTTGGCGGACAATTCCTAATTGCAAAGTCGTTTCTTTTACCGACTTTCAAAAGGAGGAGGTTCTCAATTCGACAGCATTTTATTTTGTTTGTTTCTTACGCGATTACTCCGCCAATTATGAATTGATTTTGATGATTCTTTTTTGTTTGGAAGGTCATACTTCAGAAGTGATCCCATATAAATTTTACTAACTTTATTGCGTACAATAATGCGTATTTTTTCACACTTAGTATGTGGATGATATGACATGTCATCATTGTTATTTACATAGCAGGTATTCCAATTTATGTGGGGTAGTACCACAACTAAAAATTGAAAAATAACTTTAATTTCGGAAGTCGGTGGCAATAAACGAAAATTCAAAACCAAAGACACCGACTTCCGAAATTAAAGTTATTTTTCACTTTGTAGCGTTTTCTTTGGAAGTCAATTGTTTTTTTATAGATAAGTTTTATTATGACGGAATGTGTTAAAAATAGTAAGAACATCCTCAAAAACAAAAATGATCGCCGCATCTAAACAACATTATAATCGAGTATAAAACATTGTGCGGTAAAAGCGTTCTAGTATTAGGTATGAGAGATATTTTAAAGTGAGGAGTGCTCGCAACAGAGGGAGATAATGCGTCGTTAATGGAGTGCCGTTGCAGCCATGTTGGCTAAGCGACTTTCGCCATTACTGGATTTGTAAACGTGAAAAATAAACGTGTTTATATCGAACGTGACACTTTTAGCGTTAACGAAATAGATGGGCTAGAACACTTCTAGGGTACTGTGTGTGCGACTTTGAAAGTGCATTTAGAACTAAAGGAATGGCGGATACTATTTGAGAACAGTGGGGTGGGTCGTTTTCTTTCACATTACAGTGTAATGTCTACGTACAGGTCGTGCCATTAAAGATGAGACTTGACTGCGCCTCCCGCCGCTCTTTCCCCCGCCCCGATGACGCCCCAGCGGGGACCTCATACCGCTAAAGAGACCCATAAATCGTCTACTGCGCAAGTCAAACCACGTGGTGCGTCAAGTCTCATCTTTAATGGCACGAGCTGTACGTAGGTGGAGAGCCAGTCGGATATGGGTCTCTTCATTACTGCTACCAGAAGATCGTTATAATAATCTTAACATAACACTAGAAGAATTAGAAGACCGAAATGAACGCTGCTCATCAACAGCTTCTTCTGGTACCTCTCCCGCTGATGAAGGATGGCCATAAATGGATTTCTGTTTTCCTGGAACTGTTGTTGTAATTTTGATACTGATATTTAAATCTCTGTTGCTTTTGAATTTCAAGTTTTCTGCCACTATGTTTAATAAATTCCTTTGTTAACAAAGTATGAAGATATTTCCAACTTCACGGTGAACAATAGTTTGTGCGAAGGCTTTCTTACAATTCCAAGCGCTATTAATTTGACCTCGCGCTACAGTCACCAAGCCACTTAGAATTCCTCTTATCGAATTAAATATTCCAATCTTCCTCTTCCTCCAATAAATTTACGCTGTTGCAGGAAACATTGAAAGTAGTTACGCTAATATTGTTTCACTTTAATTTCCTTGAGAGTTTATTATAGGATATTACCATACTATTGGATCCATTTGCATTTATGACCCTTGCACTGACTGGACAGTTCCACTCCAATCTATGTGGTTCTTTCCACAAAAGAATAATTCAGACACTAATCTGTATGGTCCTTAGATGGCCTGATCAAGATCATGTCTGGACTTTAAAAGAGACTCTGGCCTCTGAGTTTGTTTCGTTCTTTCTTCTCAGAGAAGTCGTGGAAACACCGAATTCACCTAGTCAAATCATCATTATCATCATTTCAGCCGAAAGACGACCACTGCTGGACATAGGCCTCCCCCAAGCACCGCCACTTGGACCGATTCTGTGCTTCCCGCATCCAGCGGATTCTTGCGTCCTTCACAAGGTTGACAAGGTCGGTGGTTTCAAGACGTAGCGTTGGAAGGCCTCCCACAAGGTGAACCGATGACTCATCTAGTATTAAAATTAAATTTAGTTTTGACGTGTAAAAGTGCTTTTTTATAAATATCATTTATCATCTAGTGCACTAGGCTGTCTCGGTTTAGTGGTCTCAATCATGATGACAGCTAAAGTTGCTAAATGTGAATTCCTGGCTTCAACCTCTGGATCGAGAAAGTGTCTTTGAATTTATCCAGTACAAAATTATTGGTAGCAAACCAGAGCCGAATAAAGTCAATAACCAAAACTGCAGTTTTTAAAAGCACTTTTTCGTCTGTGAAAGTTGACTTCATAGACTTGCTAACCTTTGTAATTCAACCTTAAACACAGCTGTTCTGCAGTCAACTAACCCATCCACACGAAATTAAAAACACTTTTTCGTCTGTGACCGATTGCCTAACACTTTCAACATTTTTTGATCGTAGTTATTAATGCTGCAGGCTTTTGACACGTCCTAACGACCCGTTCAATCAAGCGGCGGCTTAAAGTACTCTTCCAATGGGAGAGAGCACATATTGAAACAGTCAACCCTTTCAGTGACGAGGCGTTACACTTGCATAGATGCAGCTGCATAGCCTTTAGATGTAGCGTGAGGGCATTGATGGAGTATTCAAAGGGTTGTATAGAAATTATTGAAATTGATATTCATGTTGATAATATGGTCAATTCAAATTGGATGTCAATTATATTGAATGGGTACCTAATGCTATCTATGTAAAGTATTGAAATTTGTTTTTGGTGTATCTATATTACTGTTATGCATAGTGCAAAACACTTAAGACATACGATTAAGAAAAACTCCACGTGGAACCCGAAACGTGGTGTTGAAACCTCGTTCCTTCTCTGTTCGAGAAGAGTAGGTACTTTGTCCTGCGGTCGTACAATTTACAATGTAAATTATAATGAGCAAAAGTAATCGTGTACATGGATAAAGTTTGGATAAATATATTTAAAAAATAACTGATATTATTTATAATTCCACCACAGCTTTCGTTTATTCGTAAAACTTTGCAGGAAATATTTTAATTTAAAAGATTATTATATTGATTTCGGTAATCGAGGAGATATTTATGTTGCCAGTGTTGGAAATGGGATGGTAATTGTGACATGTTAATTTTAAGAAATGATATTATGCTTAGCGAATGTGAAATCATATTGAATGGAGACTAACTGGAATTTATTAATGAAACAGTTTTCATAGGAATCATGCTAGACGAGAAATTACAATGGGGACTTCATATAACATCCTTTGCGGGGCGGCTAAGCTCGACCGCTTATTCTGTTAGAAAGATAAGACAGTTAACAGATGTAGAAATCGCGCGTTTGGTCTATTTTAGCTAATTACACAGCATTATGTCGTATGGCATTTTACTGTGGGGTCGGGCTGCTGACATTGAATCCATCTTTATTTTACAAAAGAGAGCTGTCAGAGCCATTTATAAAATTTATGTCGTCGCGAATCTCTCAGGGACTATTTCAAAAAGATGAATATTATGACGGTACCTTGCCAATTCATCAATGAAAATATTATGTAGGTATTTAAGAAAAAATCAACATCTTTTTAATAAAATAAGTAATAGAAATTTATTTATTAATTTTAATACTAGAAATAAAGATAAAATAGATCAACCATTTTTCAGATTATCCAAAGTACATACATCTTTTATGGGGTATCTACTGTGTTAAATGTTACAACAAAATACCTTGTGATTAACTGAAAGAAAATTTAAAACTCATATTAAAAGTACTCTTTGTAAACACAAATCCTCTAATTTGTAATATTACAAACTATACGACCAGAATAAGTTACTTTTACAATGCTTGTAAATATGTGAACACCATGTATCCATCATATTATTTTTTCTGTCATTGCTTCATTTTTAATTATTTTTACCTATTGTGGTATAGTAATCTTATTCCAGGTGCATCGTCTTCACATATAATTATATAATTAATGTATACAAAATATTGCAAAACATTTTAAAAGAGTAACGGTGGACTTTCTTGCCAATTCTTTTCCATACGAAAACTATTTTTTGGAAGGGGTGACTAGAATCAATCCTATTTTTTGTAAATTTTGACGTTCAAAAGAGCCTTTTATGTGCCTAATTGAAATAAATTATTTGACTTTGACTTTAACTTTGCTTTTAATAGTATTTTTAGAATATAAAATATTAAACTATAATTTATTTTAAGCGTATTTTATAATAACTAGACTGTAATGAACATAATATTTAATAATTGATTAATGTAATGTTATGACCAAATATACAAACACTATTATTGCTTCATATTGTTTTATTTCACACAATCAAAATTGACCAATCAATCCTCTTCCTTTTCAATTGGCCGGTCGGGGACGCCCTAGAAGGACATAAACTGACCTTATTGGTGATGTTCTTCAGAAAGGCCAGGTGCGTAGTACTCGCAACCGGCGGACGTGTATGACCAGATGTATGAACGTAAACGAGGCAAAAGGAGTATGTATTCTGTAGTTTCTGCCTATCCCCATGGGAAGAAGGCAGGAGTTTATGTTTGTGTGTATTGTTTTATTTGTGTTCATTCTGGGCCGAGCTTGGAAACGTTATCCGTTTCCTTTACCCGATTATTTTTGCTGATTATGTAGGAAAATAATTATTACGTTAAAAAGGATTCAAAACTCTTTATGACGTCGATTATGTTACCAGCCTATTATCAACATATCTAAAAATGGAACAGTAAAATAAACTAACGCATTACGTCAATAACTTTATCTTTCTAAGCCATCCAGAAAAGTTAACAGAGATATTTTCTTCCTGTCGATTGTATTTGATTTTTATTTTATTACACCGGGAAGATTTGGAGCGTCGCGTCGTGGCAGCTGAGACGTGTATCGAGGTGATCTAGACGCCATGAGCGCAAGTTGTAAAAATGTTATTTAATTTTAACTGACATAATAAGTAGCTGGAATTTTGGGTTAAGGTTATTAATTTTTTGTAGTTATTGTTAAGTTTTTTACAGTATTTGGACTGATCGATTTGGATATTTTTGAAGTGAAAACTTGCCTATGCGCGTTGAGCGATTTTTGGTAGGGGATAAACTTATGGATTCACGTCACTGACAGCATGCTCGCGCTGTCGGTCGTGCTGTATAGCCTATAGAAGCGCATCTAGGTAGCAATGACGAATGAGCGGCGTGACGCCACGAGGGTTGACGAATCAGCGGACTGCATTGCCCCCCGTCTCGCCGCGCACATACCTAAGGCGCAGTACAGCCGTAGCGGTCTCGGTCAAACTATAACAGTAAGTTTGAAGTACGTGCTTCCGAGAATTTCATTGAAAACTATGTGTTTTTGTGTGTGATCGACAGTAAGTAGACAAATAGTACAACAACAGACACAATAGTACACAGCCCATCATGTTTTGATTAATAAATAAACTTTATGAAAATGTATATAATTATTGCTCGGATTGCTAATAAATGTGAAAATCTGAATAATGTTAATAATTTCAATTTACAAATTAATTATGTTGTTAATTATTTATACTACAGTTAATTCTAGAATAAAAAAATAAAAACACAGTTATTCCAAAGTTTTAAGTTTTCACTTCTGTCGACAGTCCAGACTGTCTATTTTTTTATTTAAAAAAAATCTTAATAGTCCGAATTGAGTTTTAAGAAAAATTTGATAACTTGCCGGGAAAATTAGAAAATTCGGGAAAAAACTGAGAGTGATTTTTTCCCATAGATTAAAATTTGACAGGACAACGTCTCTCGGGCCAGCTAGTGTAACATAAATATTAATTAATAACGTATTTGTTGTTACTTCTTTCTTAAAACTTTTAGACGACAGATATCCAGATTATTTACAAAGTCAGTGTAGATTAAAAACTTTATAAATATTACTCGTCATGTCATGTGACCCGTGATACCCTTTAAGTAACAGGAAGGGCGTTCAAACAAGCTTAATACAGATTGCCAAGAAGTTACAAACATTACACGAAGATATTTTGCCAACAATTCTAAGTGGTCACGGCAATCTTGGGGGTTTGGAAACCATTCAAAGTTTAAAGAGGAGGTGTGGAAGGACTTACACACATGGCTCGGTCAAAGGCGGCGTATATGTGGTTAAGATTTTTATGTAATCCAAACCTAAATATCTATTATTTATGTATACATATACAACATGTAAAAAAACCTTGACCGATCCGTAAGGGTGATGTTAGGCATCCTACTGAGTATATTTATGTGATAATTTTCAAGAAAATCACTACATGGGGCGCAGGCGACCGTCCTTGCGGCGGGTGTCTATAAGACATAGCTGGCAGTACTGCGCGCGCGAACTAACTTGCTGCGTGAGGCGCCGCTGACGAGCGCGCTCCGCACTCTCAACCTCATTGCTGATGACGTCGACATATTCTGATGTGCTTTGGGTAGAAAGAATAGCTACCTATAGAATTTGTTATGGTACAAGCAGTGGAATTAATAAATTTTTAAGTGTACTAAAATATCGCACTGTGTCTAGCCTTTTTTTTTTTTTGGGTGGGAAATCATCAAATAACTTCTCCCGCTCTGGGCGGAGCGGGAGGGTGTGTCAGACTCTTACTGACTAAAACCCACCCGTGTTCCTTCGGTTGCCCTGTTGCCGGGGGCCACGATCTCCCTTTCCGTTTTCTTCGCAACCCCAGCAGGCATCGGCCCTAGCGGACCCCGTCAATTCTGCTGACATCTCTTTGAGGCGCGCGTGGAACCCAACGCGCCGTCGACCCGGGCCTGGTCCTTATCGGACGGTGAGCTACCCATTGCTCACAGTCCGCAAGCCCGCGCCTATGGTGGCCGGAATTCGGCTTGCGACTCCCGACGCCCTGGGCGTGTAATGATATTTGTATGTTTGGAGTGAATAAATAAATAAAAAAATAAAAAAAACTTATGACCCCTGTTGAAAATTTGCTCATTTTAAATGTTTTTGGGGTAACTGGTACGAAAAATGTAATTTTTGAATAGCAATAACTTTTTATTGTCAATAATAAATCGATTTTTTATTAATTTTAGGTAATGTTATTGCAGTACCTATGCACTACGGATCGAATAGGGTTTTTGTCAAATCCTTTTATTTAATCTTAGTTTTTTCTTATACGAGGTTTTTTTTATTAAATGGGTCGTGTGTTAACTTCCAGGAATATTCATTTATCATCCACTTTTGCTAAATATAGTTTAGTCGTTTACTAAACGACTAAACTATATTTAGCAAAAGGCTCTATGTACTGAAAAATAACCCGAAGGTCTGAAAAAAATTACCTTCTTTCCTCGTTACAGGAGCTAATGTTCTGTACATTTTTAACTGTTATTGGCCAGTAGTTTGCGGTAATGGTACACAAGATGTTCAATGCGTATTTTACGGGCATTTCTAATGTAGCGTGAGGCAAAATTGTCTTTTTAAGGGCCATGAGGAAAGCGGGTGCGTCGGGGGCCCAGTGTTGCCTACATGAGCTGTTATTTACGATTGGCGAACACACTTTCCTGGGCCTTTTTCGCTTTTATCCATTCCGTTAATAGATTTCGGCGAAGTCAAAAGAAACGGTAATGGATTTATTTCCGCATGTCCCGATTTTGGTCCTCTCTCGGATGATGTTAATTCACATGTATGTGCTTACTGATTTCTAAGGTTTTTGTTTTAAGCTACTTAGGAAACATGGGTAGCTGAAGACCCTGAAAGACTACTTTTTTCAATTGCAATTTTTTTTTTCCCCGATGCCAAATGAGGAGTGTTATAAGTTTGACCGCTATGTGTGTCTGTCTATGACACTGTAACTCTGAAACGGGTGAACCGATTTGAATGCGGTTTTTTTAATTGAAAGCAGGTTTTTTAGCGATGGTTCTTAGATATAATTTATTAAAATCGGTTCAGTCGTTTGAAGATTATCAGCGCTTTTCTAGTTGGATGTGAGTATCTTCCACAGATCTGATCGATTTGAACTTTGCTATTCTATTACTTCAATGATATTAGAAGTACATGGTAACCTTGAACTGATGCTGCAGCATCACCAATTTGCAGGATACCGAACTCCCTAACCAACTTAGGTACAGCACAGGTATCGTGTTTGGGCTCATTGGAATGGTCTTAATGAATAGGTTATAGATAGATGGTGAATAGGGTCTGGTGATTGAGTAGGAAAGGAAATGTTTATGTCGGGAGTTTTAAAATTTTAACTATTAAAATTTTACTTGTTCTATGTAATCTTTATCTATACATATTATAAATTAAAGATGTTTACGCAACGGATTTTGTTACGGGTTTCACCATAATATTATTTTAGAGAATTTATTCCGGAAGGTTTATGCAGGTATAATATACAGGGTGGCAATGTAGTCACCTGCAGCCGTCAAGGGGGTGATTCTACCGGTCATGATAAACAACGTTCGCTATGAAACACATTTTTACACTGTTGTATAGGATTTTTTTTTTTTTCACGAATCGGATATGATTTTCATGGTGAAAGTTGTTTAGTATGACGGGTAGAATCAGCCACTTGGCGGATGAAGGTGTCTAAATTGCTTCGCTCATATTAATCTTACACATTATAAAGAAATGTCGATGTTTTGACAAGTCACAAAAACCGTTAGTCCGGTCAAATAGACACCCTTGCATAAATTCCCAAGAAGATGAAAATTTACAAGAACGTTAGGGATACCATTATAATGAAATTGTGAATTTTTTTATTCAAGGTCAAAGTTCGAAAAAATACTTTTTAGTGTATTGGTGGTCTTGATAAATGATAAATGATTTTATTTCTGTAAATAGGTTTGTACAAACACTTTTACACGTCAATCATATTTTAAAAACTAGATGAGGTCGGCGTTTCCTATCTGACTACTCTGAGAAGAAAGGCCGAAACAAACTCAGAGGTCACAGTCTCTTTTAAAGTCCGGACATAATCTTGGTCAGATCATGTGAAGGCCATGTAGATTGGTGTCTGAAGTGGTCTTTTGAGGAAAGCATCACACAGATTGAGAGGGCCTGACCAGTCAGTGCAGGCATTTGTCAGTTATCGTGCAGCTCAACTCAGAATTAAGGAGCTCAACGATTCGACGAACAATACCAAAGAAAGGACATTTGGGTAGGCCGCATAAATTACTCAAACTGTCAGACTATAATTAGAACTAAGTGAGAAAAAATTAAAAACAAAAAGAAAAAGGAATGACCCACATAGTCTTCACATTCACAATAATTTAAATAATAACACATAACATAACATAACATCACGCCTGTATTCCCCGAAGGGTTAATTAATATAAATAATAGGGGTAATAAGGGGTAATTTAAATAATATAATACTTTAAAAGTATATAAAATTCATTAATGTCAATGTGTATATAAAAACCAGGAAATAATCTTGGTCAGAGCATTTCATTTGAGGACCATGTAGATTTGTGTCTGAAATGGTCTTTGGGGAAAGAACCATACAGATGTGAGTGAATGATGTGTAGGTACTTGTTTAATGAAGCTAGCCAAGTTGCAGGTTGCTAATTTTTAAAAATATTTTACGGCGACTAGTTCACCGTAAAATATTATACCTTTAGGTAATTGGTTTTTAACACCATCGATTATCAAAACGCAAATTAAACGCATATACGCCTCCCAAAGCCAGGCAGCAATTAACTCGATAAACACTGTTTTAGTATTACATAATATTAATTAATATCAACAACTAATCTCGGATTGGTTATCAGTAATATTAGGGACGAGCACAGTTTAATCTTATAATCTCATTACGTATTCAAGGAGATTCCAAAGCGGCCAGCAATATTGTAGAAGGGCTCGCTACATTGCTCCCTGTATGTGACAGCCTTAAGGGATAGAACTGCTGAATTAAGGCTCAATTACACATAACATCATATCACGACTGTATTCTGGATGAGAAGGTAAATACGGTGAAGGTGGAGCAGAGGTAAATAGTATACCCGCATTCCGCTAGTTATGTTTCAAGTCCCGTATAATAGGGGGCGATCTTACTGAACTTGGGCTGCTATTGAAAATGTTTTTAAGGAAATATTTAACTGATCCTCTTTAAAAATTTATTGACCATATAATGATGCAGGTAATTATTTTTTTAAATTAATGATTGTTGCACACTTATTTCGATAAATGAGCCTCTTTTTAACTTTGTGTTTTTTTTTGCGTTGCTCGCAGTAACTAAACTAGGGTAAAAGTTATAGAAAAAGCTAGTGTTGGCTAAATCAATATAATATTCTCCTGACAATTAATTCAATTAATTAAAACTACAATGTCAAAACAACGATCAAATTAATAAAATATTAAAAAAATGTCAACAATAAAATTTTTAGATAAAACAGAAATGTCAGAAAAATTAAAATAGGATAATGTCAATTAATCAAATTAATGCAAGAGTGTCAAAAATAATAAAAATAAAATAGCAAACGGGTTAGATTGGGTTGGAACTGTGACCAACAGCGCGCGAGCCGAATTAGACGCAGTAACTAAGCTAAGACTTATGCTAGTGTCGCGGCCGGCGAGCTCTACATCCAAGTTGGTCGCAGTTACTTGGCTGTTTAGTATTTTTAGGACTCCAAAATACGGAATATTTTAGATTCACAAAAAGAGGCGCATCCATTATATTAGAGTGTACAATCATATTTTTAGGGGAGCAAAGCGGAAATTATTTGAGATTCAAATAAATATATGCCAATTTCCTATGGAAAAGCTCTGGAACACAAACTCTTCCCGACCCGAGGATCGCACTGGACCTCGTACCTACTCAGCAGCAACTTATTTTCGTGAACGATTATGACTAATTTGTTTTATTTTGACATTTCAACAACATTTATTGCGTAATTTACGTTGTTGAGCAGATTTTTTTCCAGCTTATGAAGCAATGGATTAGCAATCTGTTTCAAATCGGAACAAATTGTGATTGATCGCGTATTACGCAATTAGGGTACCGGTAACCTTATCCACAACATCTTCATTTCATGTATATTGTCCTTTAGATATTGTAATTGAATATTTTGATGTTAGTTTGTGGCTGCGGTTTATACACCCGGATTTGGAATTTCAAAGCAATTTTGAGTGTGTAGGGAATTTGAATGGCTTCCATTCAGGGCCATGTGTTGTGGTGTCGGTTATTGAATAGACCGGTCCGGTGTGACACTTTCTAGTATGTTTTCAGATGAATGGGGGAATTACAGTTTGTGAGCAAAACGAAGCTTCGAATTTCAGGAAATGATCACAAGTTTTAAATACTCTACAGTTGTGCATGTTTTCGTTATATGAATCAAAACTTTTAACATAATATATTTGGTTCAACTGTTATAAATTGACATGCGGTTTACCGTACATCGCTGTCAGTTGAAGGGATAATGATGTAACTAATATTTTGTAACAATATAATTTAAGAGTCCATGGAGTTTCTTGCCTGTTCTTCTCCATAGGTACTTACCTACTACGCTTAGGTCTTATTGTACATCGTTCTAGACGTGCAGCCTGTGGGCCGACTATACAACCCCAACACTCTGCGCCCGGCACCGGTGGCGGACGGTCGTGTTGCGCTGCGCTGCTGTGTACAAGAGTTCCCGATATTCCGGCTCAAGCGTTCCTTGGTGGTTCCCGAGTCGTCTCCGTAGTCACCCGACTACCATCACTTCTATTAATTGGGGTCTTTTTCAAGACACAATTAATATCAACTTTCTTTAAGATTGTTGTTTAAAACGTTCGTCGAGGCAATTTTGGCCCCTTCCGGGCAAAACCACAGTTTCGTGGTCCTCGGTGGATACCTTACGGTGCCAACGAAACCGAGGGGGTGTTGACCCAATCACACCCGCCGATCCCCTTCAGGGTTAGGCAGTCAATTGGCCGGGTCCCAGTGTTCGGCCTTGGGGGGTCTCCTAGTCGGCACTGGTGACAGTTTTGCCTCCACAGCGACTCACCTAGCGTGGTCGGGTATATCGATACCCTTCAAACTAGACTGGATAGGACCCCGTTGCACAATAAGATAGGCAACGGGCCAAAGCAAGCTTAGGGCTCACCCATAGGTACACATCCTCCCTGTCTACACCCGACAGGGAGGGATTACACATCCCCGGCATACCCACCGGGGAGTTAAGTGTAGGTTAAAACCGATAGGTAAAATTAGTCCCCTCGCGTAAATTCCCTCCCCGATTCCATCATGAAAGATTATGAAAGATGCCTTCAGCTCTTCATAAAATTCTTCCAGGGCGTCCTTGACAAGGAACCCTCGCTAAATAAAAAGTATGGAGTTCGGTTCGCCGCACTCCAAACTGATTTACTTGGTCCTTCTGACAGTAGCATCGCTAACTTTAGCGATGCATTAGAATCCCTCCCGGCAGCAGTGCCATCTAGACCCCCTAGTCCGTCAGAGTCTATGGACACTGACGCTCCCATCAGCGCCGCTTCCTCAAAGCGGCCCACTACCCCGTACCCTTATGGTTCGGACGACGACGAAGCAGAGTCCGCCGCTTCTTCTTCTTCCTCATCCTCCTCCCAATCCGACGATGGTTTCACAACCGTCCAAGGAAAGGGCAAGAAGAGGAAGAACAAGAAGCAAAGCTCGTCCCAGGCCAGCAAGGTCGTTGCGCTTGAGGACTTAGACTTTGCTCCCTCGTCGCCCGCACCATTGGTACCGTCCACAAAAATCTCTCCCGCTACCCCCGCGACTTGCGCTATAGTAGCTTCCCCCACCACCTCCCTTCCGACTACGTCATCCGTAAGCTGCGCCACAGTAGCTTCCCCCTCTACTACTCGTCCGATTGCGTCATCCTCCGCGGAGGATACCCCCGCGCCTAGTGCCAAAAAGATCCCTCTCCCGCCACCCTTGTTCATTCAGGACAAGGCGAAGTGGACCGACATATCAAAATGGTGTGTCGACCACAAAATTAATTTCTCAAGCGCCCGAAATACCCAACAGGGTATCAAAGTCTCCGTCCCTACGTCGCGCGACTATAGGGAACTAACCCGACTTCTGAGAATGAGAGGTGTGTCATACCACACCTACTCACTCCCAGAGGAAAAACAGATCCGCGTAGTGATTAAGCGTATCCCTCGCGAAATCCTCCCATCCGACATCCTAGAGGACCTTCAGTCACAGAAAGTCCCCGTAGATGAGGTCCATCGCATGCACCGCTCTAGAGGCGGAGAGTCATACGACATGGTCCTTGTCATCTGTCCGCCCGTAGAGGGCCATCACCCGATATTCCAAATTCGTTCCCTGTGCAAGCTCACAGGATTCGAAATTGAAAAACCCCACAAGAGTGGCATTGTCGGCCAATGCCACCGCTGCCAGTTATATGGTCACTCGCAGAGGAACTGCCATGCTACACCTAGATGCGTCAAGTGCCTGGGTGAGCACGGCACTTCCGACTGCCCCCGTCCAAAGGATCGTTCCCTTTGTACCGACCTTCCCAGCTGCGTCCTATGCGGCAAACAAAGCCACCCGGCCAACAACCGCGGTTGCCCCAAAGCCCCTAAGGCCTCTTCTCCCAAACTGGCCAAGCGTTTCGACGCCCGCCAGCAAAGGGAAGCTCCCTCCTCTTATAGGATCCCCTCATCCCATTTGCCCCAACGACTAAGCCCTCAGAGGCCTAGTCCGTGGAGTTATCTCCATCACCAGCAGTCTTTCCCTGCCATGGTGCCCTCTCAATTCAGTAACTTCCCTCCCCCTCCCCCCGCTCCCCTCCCCCGCCTTATGGATCCCCGTATTCGCGCCGCCGCGCCGCCGCGCCACCCGCCCCCCCTGCGCCCTCTGCGCCCCCTACGCCCTCTGCGCCCCCGGCGCCCGCCGCGCCCCCCGCGAAACTCACGCCCGCTCCTAAAGCTACGCGCCCCTCTCAAACCACTCCCGTTGCTAGCCCCAACGCCTCCGTTGACTCGTTCAACGTCATCACCTCAACCTTCTTGGCCTTCGTCTCCCCTCGCGCAAAGACAATGGCCAACGAAATCCTTGCGGCTCATGGCAATCTCCTCCAGATCCAGGCCATCTACAATGCGTATCCGGACATTACGCAAGCCCTAACCTCCCTCGCTACTAAACCCCATTATGGATAATACGGTCTTAGCTAGGTTCAAACCGCGATCCCTAATAATAGGCTATTTCAATGCAAACGGCATTAAAAATCAACGCGAAGAGATTGCGGTTTTCCTCCGCAATCATCAAATCGATATTCTCTTAGTCCAAGAGACTTTTCTAAAACCCTGCAATCGTAACCCATCAATAGCCAACTACCGGATAGTTCGCAATGATAGGTCACGATGCCATAGAGGAGGTACCCTGATTTACTATAAAAAGCAGTTTCACTGCATCCCAATTGACCCTCCTCCCCTCTCACGATTAGAAGTTTCGGCCTGCCGCCTAGGCATGTCAGGCCACGAGCCGATCACTCTCGTGTCGGTCTATCTCCCCCCCGTTACTACTTCGGAGAATTTCCAACTCCTCTCTGACGACCTCTCGATCCTTCTCACTATGAGTAACTCGCTCATTTTAGCGGGCGATTTCAATGCCAAACATGGAATCCAGGATCCCTCCTGGAATAGTTCGGTAACTACTACAAGAGGTCGACACTTGTTCGACCTCTCCCACTCCCTGACCTTTGACGTCATCGCTCCGATGACTCCCACCCACTTTCCGGTTAACGTAAATCATGCCCCTGATATCTTAGATGTGGCGCTCCTTAAGAACGTCAACCTAAGACTAGATTCAATAGAAACTGTTAACGAGCTCGACTCTGATCACCGTCCGGTAGTCATGAGATTAGACCCCCGCATAGGTCTCCGCGACCCCAACTCTCCCCCTATCACAAAGAGGATCACGGACTGGAAGAAAGTAAGCACTCAGCTGAAATCCAATACGTCCCCTCAGTTAGACTCTATTCCCGACCTATTCAACTCTATCGCAGACACGACGTCCGCGATCGACTCACTCACTAATCACGTACAAACCGTCCTGAACGAATGTTCAAGGGAGGTTCCAGCGACGGACGACCGTCACTGGAGCTTGCCGAACGATGTGCGTGCATTGCTGACTGAGAAGAACGCGGCCGTCCGTGCCTACAGCAGCTTCCCCTGCCCCGCAAACAAAGCCCATATGCGCTATTTACAGAGATCTGTAAAGACACGCATACAGGAGCTGCGTGACGCGGGCTGGGACAAGATGCTCGGCGAACTAGAGCCCAACCATCTGGCCTTTTGGGAACTTCAGAGGAAACTCAGATCCCCTCAATCTTCCTCCATGCCCCCCCTGACCCGTCCCGATAAGACCATAGCCTTTGAGGACGTTGAAAAGGCAGAATGCCTGGCCGACACCCTCGAGGCCCAATGCTCACCCAGCTCCCTGCCAGTAGACCAAGCTCACCTCCTAAAGGTCGACGCTGAAGTCGAACGTAGAGCCTCTCTCCCTCCCGTCGATGATCCTGATTGTCCACTGCCTCCCGTCGCTCCAGACGAAGTGCATGACATTATCAAAGGTCTTAAAGCTCGTAAAGCTCCCGGTTCAGATGGACTCACCAATAGGGTGATCCAATTATTCCCTGCCCACCTGATAATGCTTTTGACTACCATCTTCAATGGTGCCTTAAGCAACAACTTCTTTCCCCAGTCGTGGAAAGAAGCCACAGTCATAGGTATCAAAAAGCCCGGTAAACCCAGTACTGAGCCCTCTAGCTAGCCGTCCCATCAGTTTGCTCAAAGTTCTCGGAAAAATCTATGAGAGGCTTATTTACAAGCGTCTCAGAGACTTCGTCGAGACCAAGGGCCTCATCCCCAACGAACAGTTCGGTTTTCGAACTGAGCACTCTAGCGTGCATCAGGCCCACCGCATCATTGAGTTCATAAGCGATGGTTTCCAACGCGGCTCTCTGACGGGTGCAGTATTCTTCGACATTGCGAAAGCATTCGATAAAGTCTGGCACAACGGCTTATTATACAAGCTGTACCAACTCGGTGTGCCGGATCGTCTCGTACTCATCTTACGGGACTATCTATCGAACCGCGTATTCCGCTATCGCATTGAAGGAGCACTTTCCTCTCCCCGCCCCATTCGTGCAGGAGTCCCTCAGGGCTCCGTGCTAGCTCCCCTCATGTTCACGCTATTCACTAGCGACATTCCAAACCCAGGTAGAAGGGCGCATTTCGCTCTGTTCGCAGACGATACGGCCATCTACTTTAGGTCTAGATACCCCGACAATATCGCCCACACTCTCCAAGGCGCAGTCAATCGACTCGCTGCCTGGTTTCGAAAGTGGCGCATAGAAGTCAATCCCGAAAAAAGCCAAGCGGTTCTCTTTTCGAAACCGCGCACAAGGCTTAGAGACCCCCTCCCCCGACCTCTCACTATGTTCGGTAAGCAGATCCCTTGGGAGAAGCGAGCCAAATACCTAGGTGTTTTCCTCGACCACCATCTCACTTTCGCTGAGCACATAAAGAAGGTTCGTTCATTCCGTCCTAAAAGCACGCAGCAAGATGTCACTTAAGTGCAAATTGCGAATCTACACAGCGTGTATTCGTCCCATCATGACTTATGCGGGTGCCGTCTTTGCTCATGCAAAACCCCACCATATCCACAGGTTGCAAACGCTCCAAAACCTATTCCTCCGTAGGGCCACAGGCTCCCCCTGGTATGTTAGGAACGAGAGTCTCCATCTCGACCTTAAAATTCCCACGATCCACCAATTTCTAAAACGCCTTGCAAAGCGTTATTTCGATTCCGCGGTCAAACATCGCAACCCTCTGGTTGTCGAGGCCGCCAGTTATGTCCCAAGTAGGATTAGCCGTACCCGCCGACCTAGGCACACTCTCACCGACCCTGATGACCCCATAACCCTCCTTCAGGAGAGCAATAGGGCTACTAGTACTATACACAGACGCCTCCTGTCATTCCGACCTCGCCGTCGAGGTCCTTTGCGATCGCGTCCGCGCCTCCGAGTAAATGATACTCCTCCCCGACCCTTGCTCGATAACGAGGTGCCAGCAGTGGTTTCAGCTGTGCACGTAGCTTTAAATTCCCCGATTAATAATAATGATCAAAACTTTGATCCAGCCCGTCCCATCTTTGTTGTCCTCCCTCCGGTGACGCCCTAAGCCGAGGCTCGTACCCCACAGGGGGTGCCCTTAGCGAGCGTTCACCTAGCTTTTTAACTTAGTTTTTGTATGCCCCTGGCTGGAGGCTTTGAGTGTAGCAGCTTAAGGCAACCACAGGATTGACCGGTTAAGTAGTCATGTCCTCAGAGGTCAGCTACGAGATGCCCAACAGAAAAAAAAAAAAAAAAAAAGCCGACTATACTCAAAATTCGATTAAAAAAATTATAAAATTCGTTCAACAATTTAAAAATTACAATTACAATTTAAAAATTCGTTCAGCGTGCTGATGGGGCTGCGGCGATTCTGTAGTGCATCAGGGATGTTTGCTGAACGTCACGTAGATTGCTTTTACGCTACAATGCGTAAAAGGTGCGCATCCCTGGTGCGTAGAGTACGTGGCAGCGCCAACAGTATCCTTAGCATGTCTGGACTGTGGTTACATCAATCATTGCTGCGCCATTTATCATGGAATGGTGCAGTAGTGATTGTTGAATTTACTTTCTGTTGAGTTAACTTTCTGTTGTATGTTTTGTTGTGGGTAGTTTTAAGTAATACTAACACTAGTCTATAAGAACATTGTTACCAACAAAATGGTATGGCACCATGGTCTGAAATATTGTATTTTATTTATTTAATTGAAATAAATTTTTGGAGTTTGATTTTGATCAATTAAAAATAAGGTTTGGTTGATACTATTTTCATAAGATAAGAACTTGAAAAGTTTTCAGCTATAATAAGACTTAACGTATGCAAAAATAATTGACTCAATTAAGTTAGCACTCAATGTCTTTGCTCGCAAGTTCAGATTTACGAGTAAATATTATGTTAAACTGGTTCAAAAAGCAAATTAAAATTCATTAATATTAAGATGCTTGGATTTCATCTATGGGTTGTTAAGAAAGAACGTCATTTTCGCCGAAGACAGCTAGTGAGTCAAAGCGGTTAGGCATGATTATACAATTAAATTGTGTTCACAAAACTACAGTAATGTTACTTTATTACCTACATTTACTATGTAAATAACGAATATAGTTAAATATCGGATTTTTCTCATCCAATAATGCTGTATCTATTATGGTTGACTGTCTACATGAATCCTATTTGATGTTGAGAGCAAAAACATGATTGATACCTACATTACCTAAAATATGTATCGGTAACTTTAGGGCTCATTCAGTGATTAAAAGTCTTTGAAGATTGTTAATATTTTCAGATAGTAAATACTTCCTGATAATATTATTATGATAATTCATATCAAACAGTTAAGTTGTGGCATATGAAGGACGTATGTTCAAGAGAGTTCTCTTCGGGAAGGGTGAGCAACTTATGTATCTGCCGTGCCCTGTTTACCCAACTCGAAGAGAACTCGCACCTGCAGTGCCTAGCTACCGCAAATGTTCATAGGCGCTGGTAACCATAGGTAAGTAGGCCATAACTCACTCACACACCGTTGGGAAGGCCTTCTGCTAAAAAACTTAGGAAACGACTAGGTCTGTTTTGTTTTCAAAAGGTATGCTGGGTATGGATTTCTCACTTTGTTGATGTTAAAATGACAAGGACTGAAAACTTGACTCAGTTTTATAAAATCCAAGTTTTAATTGGGAACTAGTTGATTCATCCTCTAAAAATTTATTGGGCTTCTAAGGATGCATGCTTTTTTTTAAAATAAAAGAGTCCCTTTAACTTTCTGGCCTTCTCTCACAGTTGGTCACAGTAACTAAGCTGACCAAATGGGTTAGATTGAAACTGTGACAAACCGCGCGCGAGCCGAGCGAGCGGTGCCGCGGAATCGGTCAGCGAGCGTTACATCCAAGTTGGTCGCATTTACTTGGCTATTTGTTATTTTTAGGATATCTAAGTTGGAATCACAAAAACAGGACCAATCATTATATTAGACTGACCATTGATATTTTTAGGAAAGCGAAATCGGAACTGTTTGAGGTTCGATATTAAATAAATACATTCTTATGATTTTTTTAATTCGTACATTTATACATTTCCAATCCGCTGTATGCGGGAAGAGCCGGTTGAAGTGAACTGAAATTATGATGATGATACATTTCCAAACACAATCAAAGTTATGATTTTATTTAGGATAATCTCTGTCTACTTGTGAAAACTACACGAAAAACCGTTCAGTAGTTCCGGAGATGTGCGCGAACAAACAAACAGACAGACAGACAGACACCGGATTCTATTGTTTTTTTATATGGTATAGATGATATTTTGTACCGTTATTTATTTTATGCAAATTAGTAAATACTGGTGGTATTTACAATATCCTGAATCCTCTGAATTCACTAAAAACACCCTACGTACACGCATACTGTTGCAGATATGAAAAACAATAGTCAACCCGCTTTTTGCTGCCAGCTGTATGTGGAAAACAAATGTTTGTTTAAGTTGTAAAATAGTAAGCGAGGCCCCGTGCCTAATAAGTGGAGAGGTGAACAAATAAACGAGTTGGCAATCGAATAGGATTTTTCGTTTTGTTGAAAAGAATAGCGCGCCGCTTGGGGGGGTTAGTCGATAATACTTAGCGCGAAAACGGATTCAATGTCAATTTAGAGACATTGTTCATTATGCTGTTTTTATATTTGAACATGTGTTTTTTTAAATGTTATTGTCTTGTAAACTGGTCCATACTGGCCCGTCTATTTAAAAGAAATGCATTGTTGATGAGGGAAAGTTTGACATCTTGACCATCGTAAGGTAACAGTCTTCTTGCATATATAACAGTACATTAAATTTAATAACATCTATTATTTTCATTATAAGGTAGTTTGTTTGTACAATAACAACGTGTGATTAAATATTTACTAAGAATAAATGAAATTACAATTCCCCAAAAATTACGGGCATGAAGTTAAAATAACGCTCACGCTGTTTAAACAAAAATATCATGAATAATTAAATGAAAAACATTACCTATTTAAACCCAATAAAGTATCGGTGGAAGCTTTTATATTTTAAATAATTACTCCCTTCCTTAATACCCTCTTTATTTACATTAAATAATAACGGTGAGGTAATTACGCAGATGTACAAAAAGTTATTCTATACTCCAGTATCACATTTCCTCAAATTACCAGCGTATGGCGTCAAGTTTGTTAAGCAAAGTACTTAGAGAACAACGATTATACTTCATTGCTTCGTCCTTCGAGATTAGATAACATTGTAGTAATACGTCTAAGATATCGCCTTTCACCCACTAAGTTTGAGTTTTTTTTTTTTTTTTTTTTTGTATGTAGGTATGTACATCGTCTTCCTTCTCGTTATGCCTGTAGTGTCATTCATTCGCGTTTTAGTGCGTCGCCGATCACCACTTACTTTCTACTTTTCGTTGAAAATTTAAAGAAGATGCCGAAACGGAGTCACAAAAACGACGACAGTGATTATTTAAGAAGAAAGATTAGAAAACTGGAAAAAAAAAATCAATAAACGTGCCAAACGTTCGCGAGTTCGAAATTGTTCCGAAAGCAGTAGCTCATCGGCGAATATTATTCTATCGCCTGAGCTATCGGATCATCATGAAGGTAAGCTGAGTGTTTTGTTATCAATGTTATAACAAAAGAAAGATATTGTGAATAGTTTTTAGGACTATATCCGTATCATAATTTGACTTGACGTCATGTTCATGTTCCAAATAGTGTTGTGTACATCTTATGGGGATGTTACCTTCACATAATTTTGGATTCCCAATTCATTGGGAGATTATATACCTACCTACATTTTAGTGATTGTGTACATTTGAAAGGAATGTTACCTTCACATTAGTTAACGACCTACTTAAAACTTATGTAGGTACATGGGTATAGATTCAATATAAAAAATAGTGTTGTGGATAGTTTTTAAGGACTATCGCCGTGCTATTTTCTCTCCAATACCTACATCAGGTCTTATTATATTCCAGATGAAATGGAAGTTCAGCCCGAAGTCGAGTCAGTTCCGCTTTTTAGTGCAGAAGAACCACAACCGGGTACGTCCACCTCAATTACACAGGTACCTGCTATAGATGTGGTACAGACAGTGCAATCCGAATTGCCCGTTGAAGCAGCGCTCGATCCCCCTGAACTGGATAAAGAGATTCTGAATCTCTTGGGCGAAACACCTTCAAAAGAAAAAAAATATGGACCGGATATAAGAGGTGAATTATCTGTTCGCTGGGAACACATTGCAACGACAGGCTTGACAAAGGATGACAGAAAGGAGCTGCTAGAAAAGCATCTTGTTCCAAAAAACTGCACAAAGATTGATGCGCCAATATTAAATCCAGAAATAAAGGCTGCTTTATCGGAAGTGCTCATCAAAAAAGACAAAGCACTGGAGAATAAACAGGTGCAAGTCGCTGCAAGTATATCTTGTATTGGTAAAGCTCTCAATACTTTGTTTTCTTCGGATCACAAAGACCAGACAGTAATAAAATTGCTGATCGAAGCAGGTCGACTGATGTGTGACTCACAACACAACGAGTCGATGACAAGGCGTAGTTTTATATGTTCTACAATAAAAAAAGATATTAAAGATCATTTGTTTAACACAGAAATCGATCAATTCTTATTTGGTGAACAGCTGACCGATACTCTCAGAGCCGCAAAAGCCATATCCAAATCAGGCGCTGAAATTAAAATAAACACACCAGTCAGAAGACCTGCACCAGCGCAGAGACCAAGGAAGGCCCCTACTCAGGCTTTAAACCAGAGGCCTCCGTTCCCGCCGACGCGGCAAGCGGGAGCAGCGAGGAGGACCGAGCCGGCGCCGCGCCCGCGGCCGCAGCAGCAACCGCGACAGCCGCCGCGCTTGCAGCAGCGCCCAGCCCCCCGGCGCTAGACCTGGTACGTTCCGCAGGACGATTATCATATTTTTATGATCAATGGCAATTGATGACCAGTGATCCTGTTATATTATCGTGGATAAGAGGTTACGAGATACCGTTTACGAAACCGGTGCATCAGTCATACGAACCTAGTTTACCTACATTATCTTCATCAGAATCCCTTCAATACAGGGCGGCCATTACTGATCTTATAAACAGTGGAGCTATTTCACATTGTGAACCATGTGAAGGACAGTTTCTTTCTAGTTATTTCCTGATTAAAAAACCTAATGGTAAAAACAGATTTATATTAAATTTAAAGTCTTTAAACAAGCATATAACAACAGAACATTTTAAAATTGAAGATCTGAGAACAACTTTAAAACTAGTATCAAAAAACAGTTACATGGCCACCCTTGATTTGAAGGATGCGTATTTTCTCGTATCTATACATCTGAGCTTCAGAAAATACTTACGATTTAAGCACGAGGGTAAAATTTACCAATTCAATGTTTTACCATTTGGCCTAAACACAGCCCCATTTGTTTTTACAAAATTATTAAAACCGGTAATTTGTTTATTGAGATCATTAGGCTATTTGTCATCTATTTATTTAGATGACATTTGTATTATCTCTAATAATAATCAAGATTGCCTAGATAATATATCAAAAACAAGAAATATTTTGGAGTCCTTAGGATTTATTATTAATATACAAAAGAGCTGTATGATTCCGAGTAATGTTTGCAAATACCTTGGTTTCGTGATAGCTTCGAAAAAATTTAATGTAAGCCTACCTAAAGAAAAACGAAATTTGATTAAACAAGAATTACAATCGCTCCAATTTAAACCTCGTTGTAAAATAAGACATTTTGCGCGCTTGGTAGGCCTCCTCACTTCATCTTGCCCCGCGATTCAGTACGGTTGGCTTTATACAAAGCAAATGGAAAGATGCAAATACCTTGCACTGTGTCAAACGAATAGTTACGATAGCCACATGTCTTTACCACATTACCTGCAGGACGATTTCTCCTGGTGGTTAAAATCAATTGATGACGCAGTCAATCCCATTAGACATGACAGCTACTCGCTAGAAATATTTTCAGATGCTAGCAAAAAAGGGTGGGGGGCAGCATGCGGTGAGGAGACCGCCAGTGGCCAGTGGAGTAATTCAGAATGTATCAAACATATAAATTATCTAGAACTCCTAGCAGCATTCTTGGGTTTACAAATATTCGCAAAGGGATTAAAAAATCGTCAAGTTTTACTCCGTATTGACAACACAACTGCTATTTCGTACATCAACCGTATGGGTGGAGTAAGATTTCCACATCTAACTGAAATCACAAAATCCTTGTGGCAGTGGTGTGAAGCTCGCGGTATATTTGTGTTCGCCTCATACATAAGTTCAAAAGATAACGAAATAGCAGATGCGGAGTCTAGAAAATCTCACCCGAATACTGAATGGGAGATCAAGGATCATGCTTTTAAAAAGATTGTACAGGCCTTTGGGCAACCTAAAATTGATCTTTTCGCATCAAGGTTAAATAATAAATGTGTTAAGTACATATCATGGGATAGAGACCCTGGAGCATTCGCTGTAAACGCTTTTACTTTAAGCTGGAAAAATCTTTCTTTCTACGCATTCCCTCCTTTTGCAGTTATACTAAAGGTTTTAAGAAAGATAATAACCGATCAGGCCGAGGGTATTGTTGTGGTCCCTCTTTGGCCCACGCAACCCTGGTTTCCACTATTTCAAAAACTTCTCTGTTCCGAATTGATTCAGTTTACACCCTCTGCTAATGTGTTATTGTCTATTTCCAACAGTCTCCCGAAGCTTACGTTGATTGCAGGGAAGTTATCAGGACGGCACTATGGAACAGAAGAGTACCACCGTCAGCTTTAGATATTATGATAGCTTCCTTGTCTGAAAATTCAATAAAACAATATGATGTTGCAATTAGACGTTGGGTAAGCTTTTGTAAAACTCAGAATATTGCAATACATGAAGCGTCAATTCCGATGGTAATTTACTTTCTCACTGAATTATTTAATTCTGGTTTACAATACGGATCTTTAAACAGTCATCGCTCCGCTCTGTCTTTGATCTTAGGATCGAGAGTAGGGTCTGATGACCGTGTTACTAGGCTATTCAAAGGTTTTTACAGACTTCGTCCCCCAGCCCCCAAATATAATATCACTTGGGACCCCTCAATAGTTTTAGATTCATTATCGAAATGGTACCCAAACCGTAATTTAAGTTTAGAACAATTGACCAAAAAGACTGTAACTTTGCTCGTGCTAATAACTGCACACAGAGTGCAGACGATTGGCAAAATAACACTAGAAAATATAACTCTCCATGGTCAGCTTATATTAATCAAGATAAACGATTTTATAAAAACATCTCGCCCAGGTTCAGCTCAACCTTGTCTTAATATTCCATTTTATAAAGATCGTCCGGAAATATGTCCGGCTGAAGCATTAGTAGCTTATATAGATAGGACAAAGTTTTTGAGAAACAATGCTAATAGCCTATTCCTAAGTATTAAAAAACCACATAAACCGGTATCCACAAATACTATCAGTCGATGGATAAAAGATATGTTATCAATTAGCGGAATTGACACCTCAATATTTTCTGCACACTCCACCAGACACGCAGCCACCTCAGCCGCTCATAGAGCTGGTGTCAATATTGACACGATACGAAAGACCGCTGGGTGGAGTGGCACCTCCAACGTTTTCGCTAGATATTATCATAGAGATATTCAATGTGAACAATCTGATCAATTTGCCTTATCAATCCTAACCTCTGATTGATGCATTATGTTTAAATGTTATTAAAAATTAATTACTTATAAGTTACCCCTAATTAATGATAAACTACATTTTAGTTTTAGAAAACAATTATAATAAATATCGTTTGATCATTATACGTTTACCTAATAGTTAAACATTAGTGTTTTAATATTTCAACATCTTTCAAAATCTACAATGTTATCTAATCTCGAAGGACGAAGCAATGAAGTATAATTGGAGATTAAACGAACTTACCTGAAGTGAAGTTCTATCCAAATTATACGAGTTGCTTCGTCCAAAGAGATTAGTCCCCTCCCAACCCTATAACTCCCAATATCTTAAGGGAAATATTAAAAGGCTTTCAACTAAATGAATGACACTACAGGCATAACGAGAAGGAAGACGATGTACATACCTACATACAAAAAAAAAAAAAAAAAAAAACTCAAACTTAGTGGGTGAAAGGCGATATCTTAGACGTATTACTACAATGTTATCTAATCTCTTTGGACGAAGCAACTCGTATAATTTGGATAGAACTTCACTTCAGGTAAGTTCGTTTAATCTCCAAGTTTATGAAAGATACGGGAGAAATAATACTTTGAGCACAAAAGAAGACTTGTACAACATTTTATGACGTAGACGGTGTGACGTCACGTTTGATGTGCGGGCCGACTTACAGTATGGTGATCATATTTCGGCGAGCGGTAGTTTCAAAGCGAGCTGCCTGTTGGGACAGATAACGTAGTAAATGTCAATCTCTGTAGGTCTGCTCCATTTTGAGGGGATCAAAGTTCCGGGTACGGATTATAAGGGTCTAAGATAAGCTTATTTTCTGAAGCCTAATTTTCTACCCACCTACCTCCTTTGTTGAAACGTTGATGAGTCCAGTTTTTGTGAATGTATCTGGGTCGGAGTTCGGCCTCGTTTCTTAAAATGAAATTTTACAATTAGACAATTCCTTTGTTTCCATTTTTTTTTTTGCTGGACTGCTAATTACTTGTGATTACAAGGCATATTTTTTATCTGAAGGCTTTTTCAGAGAGAACCTACTAAAAAAGTAAACACAGAAAATAATTAGTTTAAGCAAATGGTAACTGTCCTTACAGCTAACGACTTGTACTTATTCTAGATTTTTGTGTTGCAAAATAGTCGAGAGAAATGGAAAAAGTGGATTTTTTAATGACCGAATGCACACTAATAAAAACAATAATAACGCAGAATTATCTTTAAAAAACCGGCCAAGTGCGTGTCGGACTACGCACAATGAAGGGTTCCGTAGTTGAGATGAATTTATTTATCCCAAGAACAAACTTCACATTGTATTTGAAAAACATGTTAACTGCAAATGTAAGTTTGTATGCAGAATATTGAGAGATTTACCATGTTATTTTAGGACCATAGACTTCTTATAGGTTTTCCTGTAATCTATGAGTAAAGAGCCATACTATGTATTTTTTCAAAATTTTAGTTCCAGTAATTTCGGAGATCAGGGGAATGGTCAAATTTCATCGAATTTTTATTTTTTCTTGTTTGCCTCCCAAAACTGACCTCTATATTCAAAATCCATTTATTTACGTTACAAGTTCGTGTTTGGATCACAGAAATAAATATGTGTAGCAAATTTCAACTTAATCGGTCCATTAGATTCGGAGCAAATTGGCTGTGACAGACAGACAGACACACAAGTGATCCTATAAGTGTTCCGTTTTTTATTTTGAGGTACGGAACCCTAGAAATGTAATACGCAAAATTATCAGATAAACTTGCATTGTCCGCTATACAATTTATTTTTGTTATTTTATTAAAAGAATGAAAACAGGATTCTTTTTTGCTTTTCCTGTTGCATTTTTTTCCTCATAAAAGCCTCGGTGTAAAAGCCACACTATTAAAAAAAAATCGTATTTTTTTAATAGGTGATAAACGCATAATGTCATGTGAAATACTTGGACTCTCAAATACTGTTCCAATCAACACTAGACAACTGGTGATTTACAAAGCTGTACCAACATCATAATAAAACAGTATGCAATACTTGGCTTGCATTTGCGAAATTTGTGCCGAAAAACACGGCGAATGTTCCGAAACAATGCGCTGATATGAACGTGGACCCGTTTGGACAAGACCATACATGCGGCCAGAAAGATATAAGCAATCTAGTTCAATCGATCTGCCTAGCCTTTTCCCAACTCTGTTAGGATCGGCTTCGAGTCTAACCAGATGCAGATGAATACAAGTATTTCACATAGAGCGACTGCCTATCAGACCTCCATAACCCAGTAACTGGGGAATACGGTACCCCTTGGTAAGACTGGTTGTCAGACTTTCGGGCTTCCGACGACCCGTAACGACTGTTAAAGATTCACGAATGAGAGCCGGGACTAACCGAGGCACGGAGGAGTCTCGGTAAGTAAAGATGGTCACCCATCCACGGATCAACCTCTGTAAGCCTGGCTTAACCTGATGGATTGATCCGTGCGGCCGTTATTACTTAGATACAAGCTCCTCAAGATATAAATAATCTAGTTGTGATGTAAAAAGCGCGCCCCGCCGCGGGATAAGCGGCTAGTGAAAATATAAATTAATTAATCGGTAACAAAATTACCCGTGACGAGGGTTACAAAAAAACAATGTCCTCCCACCAAAAACCTTTTAACGAGAACGTTAATGGTAAGCTCCTGTGATATAATTTGTGACACGTTATGAAAGGCGTGTAAAAGCTTCACTAATGACAAAATGTGTGACTTACTTACCTAATAGGTAACCAATGGTTGTTTCAATCCTGAAAATTGAGCAATAGCAAATACGGCAAAACAAAATGCTTAAAAAAAACTGACTGCATAAACACATAATTGAAAAGAGAAAAACAAGCATTTATAATCAGTATAATTTTGGTATCGCAGACGGGAGGACAAACCAATAATCTGAAATATGGTGTCACTTTTGTTTGGGCTGCGATACCAAAATTCAATTGTCCTGTACTATTAAACGAGCAATATTTATATGTATTTGTACTCACGTTCTGGAAAATGGCTCTATCGATTTCGATGAAAGGTGTTTACGGGCGAAAATCGATCTAGCTAGGTCTCATATCTGGGAAAATTCGTTTTCTCCGTATTTTCACCTGAGAAGAGCTCGGTCGCCTAAAGTTTAGAACAAGATTAATGACATAGAATAATGATATGGTAGCATGGAATAAGTAAGTACCTACTATCAAGGCAGTATGGAATTAGTAGGTACAATCCTATATTATTAAATGAGCATTCTCTATTTTCACCAGAGCAGAGCTCGGTCGCCCAGGCAGGTACCCAATACGTATTTGTAATCACGTTCTCAAAAACAGCTCTAACGATTTCAATGAAAGTTGCAATAGATAGGTTATCGGAAGCGAAAAATCGATCTAGCTAGGTCTCATATTTGAGAAAATTCGTTTTCTCCGTATTTTCACCCGAGCAGAGCTCGGTCGCCCAAAGTTTAGAACCAGATGGCTACCCTAGATTGACATGACTGTCAGCTTGGAATTAATATACTCAATATATTTATTGCTTCCACAGCTAACTTAGGTGGTAGAATTTACAAAATATGACCCTGTCGAGCACAGAAAAGGAAGAGGGCTTTTTATTTTGGACTACTTAGTTATTATTATTCTATAAACCTATTGTAAAAGAAAGAAAGAAAGAAAATATTTTATTTGGGATACGCACAGGAAATACAAAACATAATAAAAAAAAAAACAAACTTTAATAAAAATAAAAAAGGAGCATTCTAGACTAACTAACAAGCAAAAATAATTACGACCTGAACTGTAATTATTTTATAAAACTTGTAAGCTAAAATTTGTCATTTAAATAATCATTGATATTATAATAGCATTTAGATAATAGACATTGTTTTAATTTTAATTTAATTTTTGTTCTTTTTAATTAATTAATTTATTATATATTTTAATTGACATGACTAGTGTACTTGTTGAGTGCATTTTTAACTTAGAGCCTGGTAAGTTTAACTAATCAATTTTTATGGCGTAATGTATATTTTCACTGTATGTTTTTTCTTGTCGTGTAAAAGTGTTGGTAATTCCGAACTAATTTACATATTTCTAGAATGTATAGGCAGGGAAAGGGTAAGTCGCGTGAGGGAGAGGCAAATTTCGCGCCTTCACGCCCCTAACCGCCGCAGGAGGAGACGCCCTGGGCGTCGGGAATCGCAGGCCGATTTCCAGCCACCGTAGGCGCGGGCTTGCGGACGGTGAGCAATGGGTAGCTCGCCGTCCGATAAGGACCAGGCCCGGGTCGAGAGATGTCAGAATTGACGGGGTCCGTTAGGGCCGATGCCTGCCAGGGGTGCGAAGAAAACCGAAAGGGAGATCGTGGCCCCCGGCAACAGGGCAACCGATTTTTTTTTCTGTAGGGCATCTCGTAGCTGACCTCTGAGGTCATGACTACTTAACCGGTCAATCCTGTGGTTGCCTTAAGCTGCTACACTCAAAGCCTCCAGCCAGGGGCATACAAAACTAAGCTAAAAAGCTAGGTGAACGCTCGCTAAGGGCACCCCCTGTGGGGTACGAGCCTCGGCTTAGGGCGTCACCGGAGGGAGGACATCAAAGATGGGACGGGCTGGAGGGCAACCGAAGGAACACGGGTGGGTTTTAGTCAGTAAGAGTCTGACACGCCCTCCCACTCCGCCCAGAACTGGAGAATTTTTTTGATAATTTCCCACCCAAAAAAAAGGGAGAGGGTAAGTATTTTATGTACTTGGAAATGAGGTTTTCAACTTTTGGTGTCTTCTATATTTACAAGGATTCTTATTAGTCTTTTTTGCAATGTGAAAAGTGTCGGTGCATCTGTGCTATTTCCCCACAATATTAGGCCGTAGCTGAGCCACACATATGCGTAGGCATAGTAGGTAACAAGTGCAGTTTAAAGGTCTTTTTGACTTCACGAAGGGCGTATGCAAATTTGGATAGTTTGGATTTTATCTTTTTGATGTGTGATTTCCAATTATTGTTATGTTTATTACATACAATTTTTTTTAAGTTTATCTTAATTAAATGAACTACAGTCCGGCCGTCGAGAGTATGCGTTCCTGACACCTGTCAGTTGGACAATTTTAAGAAGTAATAAGGATTAAATTCGCAAAACACATATTCGTTAGTTTAAAACTGAGAGGTGTCAAGAACGGATTTTCTCGGCGGCCGGACTGTATATGTATATGTTCTTTTTGTGAAATAAATTTCTTTGAGCCAAGGCTTTAGAAAGGCACAAGGTATGAGTGACAGACAGGGACAAGGCTCTTCAAACTAAAACTTTTACCTAGTCTCGTCTTTTTTGGTCCGTTTACTAAATGTTCAGGACAGCTGCTCCTTTAATTCAGAAAAGTAATAGTTTTATATCAAAGATAATTTAATTTTAAAAACTTTTGTTCTCTTTTCTAGCCCTTCCATCACATCGCTCAGGATTGTGTGTGGACGGAGATGATGACGGCCGAAGGTGACGGTGTCATAAAATAAAATTAAAATAATACTTCCAACTGAAATTGCCCGTACATTCAAATCATATAACTGTCATTCTTTGTCTGTTGTATGAAATGGCTATAAAACGGCAAATTGACGTAGGGAGTCAATTTGCTTAAAAAATTCCCTGAGTGTATGTCAAGAGAAAAACTTAAATAATAACAAAATACAGAGACCTAACTTCGCACTAATAACAGTAATAAGTCTTCGTCGATTCGAGAAAATAGAGCATGAATTTGTTTTCCAGTTGGTTCGGTTTTAATAAGTTCTTGTTCCGGTAAAAAAACAGCTAAGTGCGTGTTGTCTTGTATAATTTTAATACTTTGTTGTTACAGAGCAGAAGAAAAAAAATGTCTGTGCCCAAACGATTGATCGATTGAATAGAAGGGCTGAATTAAATCAATACCTAGTTGAAAAACGTAAACCGGTGGTGGTGTGAGGCATATGTTCTTTCATCGTTGGAAACTAAGTAAATGTGGGTTTCTTTATTTCATAAAAGAACCCTAAGAAGCCTGCACTTTTTTATTGAATTACTATTTTTAAGTAATTTTTAATAGAAATAAAATATCAACATTTTCCAAATGGCTAAGTAGAAGAGCTGTAGTAAAGTTTTAATGGAAAAGTTTTTATTTCAAAACAACACGGTTGGAGTGCACTGTTAAATTGTTAAAGTATGTTTTTTGCGGCGGTTAAAGTGCTGGTTTTTGTTTTAAAAATTTCTGTAAACAACGCGACGCCATCTTTCGGAATTGGTCACGTAACGTTTGTATTAGAACGTCAGTTGTCTTTCCAAAAGTCATCTGTCATTCTGGAAAATTGATGCATTGCTACTGGAGTGTTTTTTGTGTACTTTTTATCTGACTTCAAAAAAGGAGGTTTCTCAATTATACCATATATTTTTTTATAATGTGTGTTTGCGGTTAACTTCGTCGTTTATGAACCGATTTTGATGATTCTTTTTTTGTTGGAGAGTGAATATTCGAAAGGTGGTACCATAATAAGGAAACTAGGATCTGATGATGGAATCTTGGAGAAATCGAGGGAACTCTTCAAATATTCCTATAGCGATTTGGGTATATTTTTACAGTAACTCGTGCTCTTGGAAAGCACCATTTGGTGAAGTGGAACTTATGATGAAGACCACAAATGGCCACCGGAATTCCTCAATAATAAGTATTTCACGGGTTGCGATTCGATTACTTTAATATGGTTGCAATGCAATTTATGCTCGTCACAATGCATATGGAGAAGTGGAGCTGATGGTGAAGTACCAGGAGAACTCCTCAACGATTAACGTCCCTGCATCGGGAAAAGCAATATTTTGTAAAAGGTGATGGGCAGTTGAGATTAGGCTATTGTAAATTAGATAAATTACAAACTAGCCACTAAAAAGCGAGAAACAAAAACTTAAAAAAAACCTTTCATGAAGAATAAATGGCGGTTTGACATATTTTCTATTCAAAATTTTTCAAACCGCAATTTTATTCCTTAGTAAAAATAATCTGAAGTTTAATAAAACACCAGCCCTTACACAATAACATTTTCTAATAAACACAAAAACTTTTTTACAAAAAAAAACAACCGACTTCCAAAAAAACACTACAAAGTGAAAAATAACTTAAGTTTCGAAACTCGGAGCCAAATAACTAAAATACAAAACCAAAGACAGTGACTTTCGAAATTTAAGTTATTTTTCACTTGTTTTTTTGGAGGAGTCGGTTTTTTTTTTGTAAAAAAAGTTTTTGTGTTTATTAGAAAATGTTATTGTGTAACTTCAGATTACTTTTTACTAAGGAATAAAATTGCGGTTTGACAAATTTTGAATAGAAAATATGTCAAACCGCCATTTATTCTTCATAAAAGGTTTTCTGACGGTTCAAAAAACAATTTTTTAATAAATAATAATAATTTAAAATGAATTTAATCAATTCACGAAGGTAAGCGTACTTACTTTAAATATGGTTAGTTATATTAAAAAAAAAATCATAAGTGATATAAATTGAAGTCGGCTTTGCCCCAGCAAAAAATCTATAGAAAAATGTGATTTTTCAATTGAAAAATCGCCCATTAATCAACATTTTTAACATACAGATATCACAATATAATAATATATGAAAACAATAGGGTTTCGGGGCGAAAAACAAATTTCGTAAAAATGTATCCTGGTGCGTTGCTCAGCTGACGGATGACACACGACTCGTGTCAAAAAAGGTGCGCGTCGTCTATCTTTCAGACGAGTTCTAGAACATTCTAGAAGCTGCACCTTTATTGGACGAGCGGATTGTGGTGGGAGAGGTTCCAAATGACTTCACGTTATACATTTTAATATTATAAACAAGCCAAATATTGTAAGAAACATCTTGTCTTATCCCAACACAAAAGAAACGCGCCTTGTCTACCTACTCGGACCAGCCAAGTGAAGCAGAATGTTTTTACTTTCCCCTTCCTCGGTTAAACTTTTTCTAACGAAAGCCAAATGCAAATGACTGTCAATAAGTGTGGCTTTAAGCTTTGGTTTCACTACAGTGCTAAAAATACATTTTATTTTCATGCGAGACTGTAAAAAGTAAGATAGATTTGCTTTGAAATGTTTATACAAAAACTAATTTAGGTTTAAATAGTCAGTCCCTGTAGTCGAAAGTCCGCAACTATTTAACAAATATTCAGTTACACACATGCAAAGCTTCCTTAAATAAAATACACGGGTAATAAACTTCACCCCTGACTTCTGAGCCCTGACTGACTGACGTTACGTAACACTTGTGAGACAGTAGGGTAGTGTGGAGGCACCTTTAAATAAATCCAACCACAAGATAATAAAATGTAAATTACTGCGCCGTAACCTTTTTTACCGAAAAATCCTTGTTACGTCGTGAACTTAACATAGATCGTTAGGAGTTTTCAATCTGCTATTTAAATGCTCTCGCTTCTTTTATTACGAGGAACAAAAATTTACTCTTCGCGCCACCCCGACGTCCCTTCGCTTCTTAATTGTCTCATAAAACAAAGGGAATGAACCGTTTTGCGTCCCCAGTACTCCCATTTTGCAAGAGAGTTTCGTAACCAGTTCAGTCTCCGAATAATGTTTCAAGATTTTTTATTTTATTTGAATAGAGCTCGGAGTATCGTAGAGTTTTACTATCACAGTTGCTAAGAAAAGTACAAGTTGCTTCGAATTGTTTTGGCTTTTTTTTGCTTTGTCACATTAGAATAGCTGAATGAAACTACAGTTTTATCTATATTCTTGTTATTTTAGTCAGACACCTGTGTTAGCTTTATTATAACTTCAGTTTTGTCATAGTTTTTATTATTAATCTAAGTGTTGGGTGCAAAGCAAGTTTGCGAAACGGGAGTGTGAATTGTGTCCATAGAAGAGGTTCTACGAGGCTCTTTTAGTAGATTCCCTTTCATTCCGTCAGCTTAATCCCTGACATAAATTATTTCACCCTGGATTTGAACAGCTTCCCTTTGAACTCTCGAAAATATGGAATTTGGTCGGAATTCTAGGTTACAAACTACTTAAGGATTCTTTTTAGTATTTTGTTTTAATCTCTAATATTTCGAGTCGCATTCACAGTGGCACTAAGCCAATCGTAAACATTCTCCTGGAATAGAATCCGCTTCAAGTAAGACTTTTATTCCATTTCAATTCAGCTATTCAGTTGAGTTTTAACATTCCTAGTGCCTTTTTTGTGATGATAAATGCCGGCGGTATCTTTTTTATCAAGACTCTTTATTGAAAAACTGTAAATGTTAAAACTAGTGTTTGAATTAAATAGCTTGTCTGTTTTCCTATCAAATCTTGGGTACTGTTAGCCTGCAACATTCCACTGCTGGGTAAAGGCCTCTCCCTATGACTTCTAGCTCTTTCAATAAAAGGCTAATGTGGATTACTGGTCGTTTAATTTCTCCAGCTCGTCCCGTCATAAGTCTTGACTAATGAGACAAAATTAGTAATCTGCGGGTCTAAAACGGCCACATTAAGCAATTCCTCTAAAAGCAATTCACTTTCTGAATTCCCAGCAATTCCTATAAGGGACCACATATTTTAGCTGAATAATATTCAATTTAAATCATATCAGAATTATATTTGGTGTAAATATGATTTGATTTGCCGTATGAAAAAATGAAGACCGTAATTTTACCTGATAAAATTTTTCTTTACAGTTTTAGTTAATCAAATGAGATTTTTATATTTTATTTCTACAGTTTAAATGTTATTCTATTATATTACAAAACTGTCAAATAGATGAATTGCATAATATGAATTGAACGCAAATAATGTTATGAATTGTCAGTTTGTGACAGTTTGTGTGATTCATAATATTATCATATTTAAATGATTCTGCCAAAGCGGCCGTTTTAGGCCCCACCCCCGACACATTGTTTTGGTTAAACTATTTTCTACAGAGAATCAATATTAAATGCATTTATATCTACATATATACAATGTTAGTCAACTAGTCCCAGAAATAATTTGTACGTAGGTAGCGAAGGCAATAAACTAGTAATATCTACTATGTATTCTCTCAGTAAGTTAGTACGTTGAGCTCGGAAGCTCTCTACACAAGTAGCCATCAAGCTGGTGTTGTTCAAGTGTGTCTGTATATTATAGTTACAGCTAAGTGCCATGCTGTATCATTACCACTAAATGAGAAATTCTCCCTGAATTTCGGGAGTAGTAAGTCGTCGGAGCTTATGTACCTTCTGATTGTATAATTAGGCTAGCATTATTTAAACTTGACTTTTAGTCCTAAGTCCAGGTTCAATCACTAACCTCATTTGATAAGAACTAAGAATTTTGGGAAAATGGGAAATAAATTGTAGATCCAGGTTATTTGAAAAAAGCATAATATTTTATGGATTGTTACTTAGCCATTGGGCTGAGTATTGGAGCTGGAGCAGTGGTGGCCCAGTGGTAACGGTCCCGACTAATGCGTTTTTGTAGGTCGTGAATACAAACCCAGGCAGGCACTTTATTGTAGCGATAAGTCCCCTCTTTGAGGAGTGGTCAGAGAGGCATCACGGCGTCCAGCTTCCGACTGACGCAGTTCCTCACCGGACACGGTTGTTTCGGGAGGTTCCTGTTCCGGATAAAGCGGGAGGTAACGCCCGGGTGTCACCATTGTGTAGATCACCCGCAGGACATGGTGGAGCATACGGTGGAGGTCTGCCTGGTTTGGGTGGAGCATCGCCGTGTCCTTGTGGAAGCGATCGGTAACGGTGATCTCTCGCGTCCGGCCCTGATATGGAGCCAGAGGGCATGGGAAGCTGTCACCTCTTTTTGCGAAGCAGTAATGCTCACAAAGAAGGAGGCGGAGCGCGTGAGGAAGAGGCTAATTTCGTGCCCTCACGCTTCTAATCACCGCAGGAGACGCCCTAGGCGTTGGGAATTGCAGGCCGATTCCCGGCTACTGTCGGCACGGGCTTGCGGACGGTGAGCAATGGGTAGCCGTTCGATAAGCACCAGGCCCGGGACGACGGCGTGATGTGTTCCACACGCGCTTCAAAGAGATGTCAGCACAACTGAAGGGGTCCACTAGGGCCGATGCCTACCGGGTTTGCGGCTTTGTCCGAAGGGTTACCGTGGCCCCTGGCAACATACAGGCAATTGAAGGAACACGGGTGGGATTTAGTCAGTAAGAGTCTGACACGGTCTCCCCCTCCGCCCAGAGCGGGAGAAGTCATTTGATAATTTCCGACCCAAAAAAAGGCAGGCTTAGACTTTGCGTATTTAAATTTCATCATCACTGTTCTCAAAACGGTAAAGGAAAGCATCGTGAGGAAACCAGCATGTACAAGAACCAAAAAATCGAAGCCAGGTGACATCCACCGACCCGCACTGGGCCCGCGTGGTGGTTAATGGCTCACTTCCTCTCGTAGAGTGGAGGCTTGTGTGTTTTCCAGCAGTGGGAACATTGTAGACTGATTACGCATTGGGCTGACAGGACCGTTAAACAATTTTGTTGCTTCCAAAGACATATAGGTCAACCCTTCTGCACTTAACAAAGAAATACGAAACGAAAAAGTCCAAGATATCGAATGAGTGAAAATGTTTATGTATTGTTGTATTTAATTTCTCGAATTTAAACTTTTATTAGGGTGCTCGAAATAGCGCGACTGGTAACTTACCTGGCTTTTGTAGCTTGGTGTGGGTACGTCGCCTGTCGGGCAGATTGACATTATCCTGGCTCGAGCCGTGGCATTTTGCTCGAAATGTCGCACTGTAGACATGCAAAATAGTATTCAGTAGACGGTACTTTGTTACTTTAACAAAACTGGTTTTACTGTGGGTACTTTGGTTCATTATTACGAAAAAAAAAATCTGTGACAACGCAGAAGAGTTCATGACTAAATAATAATGAACGTACGGGTCGATCGAAGGTTAAACTACGCTTGCTGAGGTCGCACCGTGGATGGGTGACCATCTAATACATAATAATTAAAAATATTTAAATTATAGCCGGCACCAACGGTGGTCCTGGCTATTACTTAAAGATTTTTGACGTGCAGTCAAAACCCCAAATTCTGACAAACAGTCTTACGAAGGGATATCTTATACCCAGTTACTGGGTTGTGGAGGTCACATGGGCAGTCGCTCTATGTAAAATACCGGTATTCAGCTGCATTCGGTTACACTGGAAACCGACCCTAACATAGTTCGGAAAAAGTTAGACGAAAGATTATGGTAAAGCGAAGACAGTGTAAACAAGATACGGTCTTTTTTAAGTGTGGGTACAACGTATCGTTAGGTACCTACTAAGCCTGTAATTGAAATGAAATGAAATGAGAAACAACTTTTCGCCTTGACGCGATGGCAGAATTTCTCAATACAGTACTAGTCACAGGTTCAATTCCTGTTTAGTGAACAATTTATGAGTACGGTTTGTTTCTGTTGAACACGGATGAAACCTTACAGACAATGTGAAAAATGATTCCCTTTAAATAGTAGAAATATGTTTTGGTTTCACGTTGTTCAAAATGTTTCTAAAAATAAATAAACCGCAATTAAATATTCGTGTTGCCTTTACGCCTGATGTCAGATCCGCTTCAAAGGATTTTCGTAAAAGGTTGAACTTCATTATCTCAATACAAATATCGAGATAATGAAGGTCAACCTCGACATAATTAATTCAATTAGTTTGACAAGACATTTTATCTCTTTCTACACTAAGAGATTTAACTCAATCTAGATGAAGCGTGAGTAACAATAAAGGTTAAAAGATTCCTTAATTTTTGTTCCTAACTTGTAAGGCCGTTGAAAAAACTTACACAAGTTTTAAATAAGTACGGCTTTTGCTATCTTTGAATTTAAACGAAGCTGTACTTTATGACTTAAATACAGAGAATCTTTCTACTTAACTTGATAAAAAAGGTACACATTTTATAAACGAATTGTGGCGTTTCCTTGAAATGAAAATACCACATTTTCCTTTTTCACTAAAAAGGTTCTATATTTGTTTTTACTTAGAGACATTTTCTTTGGCACTTGTCCTTTTGGTTTGACCGTCTTTAGGTCTGTTGGAGAGCTTTATGTTATTTTGTTTTAATAAGACATTCCGTGGAATCACACCTCAAGTCTTCCCGTTTCACTAACCGTGGTAACTACTTCTTTGTACGTGGATAGGTAGGTGTTGATCAAAGCCTCCACAAAAAAATAAAAGATCATTTTGCGAATCGAAAATCAGAAATTCGAATTTGCAATTCCGCGAAAAGAATGTTCTGAAGCTTTTTTAAGGAAACGCTCATTTGAATATTCTTGATTCAAAAGTTAGGCAGACGTGTTAACGAATCACCGAGTCACCGGTTGCGTTTAAAAATGGCGCCGAATATTTTTGTCGCTCGATTGAAAATTCGTTTCAATCTAACGAACGCCACCGCAGTCAACAAGAAATTAAATTTGACGTGGAAATTTGAACGTTTATTTTTATTTAACTTGAAGCATTTGGTGTTATTACTTTCTTATTGACTTGGGGGATTTATCGTGTGTGTAATATTTTCATTTTCTATCGAAGTCAGTTTTATATGTAGGTTTATCTGCATTGAAAACAAAGTTTGGACACCGACCGTGCTGATACAAAACTGAGCTTAACAGTGAGATTATTTTTGTAATCTGATTTACTAAGTCGGTAAAAATGTATCCTTCCAAAATGTATGGCCAATTATCGACGCATTTTTAATATGTCTGTTTGGCAAAGATGCTTACAGAAAGGCGTAGTTAAAATTTGCAAGGCCCACATTCTCTAGCCTAAACGCTGCAGACATTCATCCTGTATCTGCCACTAAACAAATGTTTTCACAACGTCTGCTGTGTTCCAAGTCGTCTACGGCGAGACTAATTTGTGTTTCAAACTTCTGTTTTTGAATGATATATATGTCGTTTTTGAAATGTTAGAGTTGGTACATAATATGTGTAAGTTGACTTAAAATGAGGGGAAAAGTTGTTCTGCATAAAATATGCTTATAATGAAAGTTAGTGTAGGTCGCAGATCCTATTCATGAAATATTAACGTCTTTTCCCATGGGGGAAAATATTTTAATCAAACAGAAAAATATATCGCCGATATACTCTCTTGCCATCAAAGCCTTTTGTCCAAAACTAATCTTATTCAATTAGTACCTACATAAATTGATATGAAGCATGAATACCTCCGATCGCACCTCAATATATAACACATGTATACAAGAGAACAGCTTAGTTACACGTGCCTCCGATACGTGTGCAGAAAGCGATACACTGCCATTTGACAAGTGTTCATAGGTAGGGGGAGTGGTGGGGCTAGGGTCACTGGGTTACCACGATAAACATCATTTACGATGTTGAAATTGCCTCAGATATCTGCTTTCTCGGCGAAATGCTATAAGGTCAATATCGTACCCAAGATATTCGCCTCGAGCGGTTTTATGGCAATGAACCCCGATATTGCATCCAGGGAATATTAGTGCCTACTAGCCTTGATCCGGCAACTGCCATCTTTTACCATCTTTTTCCAATATCCGTTAATATTGGGTGGCTGGTAACAACTTTTAGTTTGTTGGAATCACTTTCCTCGATGTTTTCTTGCGGCGTTACGAACTTGCCCGACTATTTTGGGTGGGTAAGTGGGCAATATTTAGAATATTTCGTACATTAGTTTGTGACATCGTTTCGTGTAATGGCTGGGACGTTTACGTATATTTTGATAATAGTTATTAAATTTCTCTTGCGATTTAGGCAGGAGGAAAGTGGGACAGTTGGGTGTTTTCCATACTATTATGCTGGTTCAGTGTTTTGATATGTGTAGAATTAAATTAATCGAGAGTTAGATAACCTGGTTATTTTGCAAAAAGAGGTAGTAATAGAATAAAATATTTATAATATACTTTTTGACTGACGAAACATTTCCAAAAGCTGTCGTTGTCATCAATTGTCATAGTGATGTATGATTCTGAAGATATTGTTGCTAAACAAATTATTTTACATTATTACAATGTCTTTATTTCAACGTAACATTTTGAAATATAAAACCAGTCTGCCGAATGTAAGTATTAACTGTAATGTAACTGCAGAGATAAGAATGGTAGTGGTTGCATCCATGGCAGCCGAGCTTGAGGTTCAAGTTAGAAAAGCAATACAGACAAAGGGTAACGGGATGAGAGGAGAACGATTATTTAATAGATAACTTAAGTTCTTATATTCCCGAGGATGGAATCGTCCTCGGTGTGTGGCAAGACAGACGTACCTCATTGGAAAGAGCAGTAGACCTAGCGTATATTATATAGCACAATACAGCTCGACAGCTAGGTAATAGCTAGGATATAACTCCATTAAACAAGCTAGATATAATAATTACTCTACTTTGTTCTCTTAGTAGATTGTTCTTAGAAATTGCTCTGCGTGAATTATTCCATATCTTAAGACCAGCGCATACGGCGGAGGACGGCATCGAGGAGAATTTGCTGCCAGCCAGCGCACTCTGATGAGATGCGATGCCGCCAGCTGCTGCCGGCGCACTACTTGATGCTGCAGCATGCCGGTAGCATCTCGCGGCATCCCGTGGTATGCCACGGCAGAAATGCGGAGTGCACCCCCGCTTGCACTGCCTCTCCTCCGCGATCGCTAGCGGACTCTAACGCATGCCTTCACATCTCGCGCGAGATGTGTACCTCAAGCCAAGCATGCTATGGCGTCCCGCCGCATGTTGTTGCATCCCGCCGCGCTATCCTCTAGAGCGCTCTTCAATACCGCAGAGAGAAATCCCCTTTGATGCTCCGTGGTCGGTCTCTGAGCTTTGGAATCTATATCTTGTTACTATTAGATAAGTACGAAATTACTTCGTTAAATTAAAAATTCTTTGCCCCGCCATTCGCCGATGTGCGCTGGCCTTTAATTAGCAGACAAAGCGCTGCACACCTTTTAGAAACTATGCAAATTATAAGATTGGAATTGAAACTATTTTTCATAGAGACAGCTTTATTTAACTTTTGCTCAACAGGTCATCTGCTGTAGAAAACTTTTTACATCACTGCAACGTCTTTCGGATCTGCTATTGGTACACCGAGATACTGAGGATAATAATCCCGAAACCCCTTTTCAGTTTACTGATGCCAATATGAAGGTAAAGTTTGATTTATAATGTTCTTATAAGCTAAGTGCGCATTCGCTTCAGGCCGCGCGCAGGTGGGTTTCGTACCACCGTGTAATATTATAACACTACATATATTTTTATACACGTTTCTTGTATGACCCCCTTTAATTTTTAACTTTATTTTATTGAAGTGAAAACTTCTTTAGGTGCGTTGGGCGTTTTTGAGATGGTACTATACCATTGATTTCGCGACACCACGATGACACCTCATTTTTGTAAACGCGATTATGCTCTATATTTATATTACGTTACGGATCAATGTCCTATGCAAGTATTATTACTTTAAAGGTTTCGGAAGTATTATTTTTTTTTGTAAACCCGATTGTGCTCTTTATTTAGTTAAGGTTACGGACCAAGTTCTATACAAGTATTTTTTCTTCCACCAAGGCGATCTTGTTCAAGGTTTCACTTCTGTCGGCACTCCCGGAGTGCCACCACTTTTTTTTTATTTGTCGTTATAGCGGCCATAGAAATACACAATCTGTGAAGTGACTACCTATTACGATTCATGAGATACAGCCCGCTGACAGAGAAACGGATGGATGGACGGACGGACAACGGAGGCTTAGTAATAGGGTTCCGTGTGGTACTTTTCGGGTACGGAACCCTAAAAAGCACGGTGCGGCCCGCCAGTAGTGTGTGCTAGCTAGTTCATTCAAAATCACCTAGGAGAAATGAAAAAATTATGTAGGAGGATTATTGCAATGCGATGCCGAACCTACTCGAACGTCAACCCTTATAATTTTTGCTATGCGATGTGGCTCGCCTGAACCTGCGGCAGCCTTGATAATTTCGTTAAAAATATGAAGAACAATACTTTTTTCTTTGAGAAGGTTTTTAATTCGACGATTGCTTTATAGAATTCTGGATCCACTTAGGCGAAATCGGTTGCAAAAAATCCGACTAAAACAAGCCATCGACTTCCAAAAAATCTTTGGATAGAAAAGTTTTAAACAAAGCATAGGTCCATAGATGATTTAGTAGTACTTAAAATTTTTAATGAAGTTAGATTTAAAAGTATTCTAGCTAACCACTTATGCACTATTACTGAATAACTAAAATTAAAAACATATTGTATCCGCAACGATTGTTATTATTCATATTGCTTTTGTCAGTGAATTATTTAGTTAATTGCCAACACGTAACAGTTATTGTCAACTAAATTCTAGTTAAATCATACACCATACTTCTAAATATTAAATTGTAGGTAGAGCTGCATAAGCATAGCATAATTAGCTTATAAGGTTCCCACTACAGGGACACAGGCCTCCTGGCTTCGTGAAAGGGCCGTAATCCACCACGCCGGCCCGGTGCGGGTCGGTTGATGTCACAACTCTTAGAATTTTTGGTTCTAGGACATGCCGGTTTCCTCACGATGCCGGGCCATACAAAATTCGATGCAAGAGCTGCAATTTTTTCGATTTTTTTACAACTCAGTGATTATTCTTTTAATAGTTATAGGTACTGTGTTTCAGACGCACAGGGTTTAATTTGACGCCTTGTGCAAGTAACAAGTGTAACCTAGTCCGTGATAATAGGCTAACAGCAACAAATTGCGAAAAAAGGGTAGGTAACGCTACTGTGTCTTGCATATTGTCACAATGTATAAGCCCACGTTCGCACGGACGTAATGAAATCGTGGCGATATTTTTTCGTGCACTTGATTTTCAACAGAATACAAAAGAAGAATGTACAAGGCTCACTCCTGTCTATTCCACCTGTATTTTAATGTAACCTACATTCATTGCAAAAAAATGATTTGATTTGATTTGATTTTGATTTGATTTGAACGCTTTGCTTAGCACCGAAAGTTGAATATCCAACAGTATGTTTTTTCAACACGCGCTGGGACGAGAGTGTGTCTCAGCGCGTTGGATTCTGAACGCCCGGTTTAACACGGAGAGTTGAGAATCTAGTGCGCGATAAAATCCCACCGCGATTTTATTACGTCCGTGGCGTACGTCGGCTAAGACTGCGTCCTATTTAAATGCAATCGTCGTAGTCATAATTATGTCACTTTTGGTTCGGATAGCGGGAAAGTGCCCTGTGTCGACACGTTCAGGTTCACCGAACAATAAGTCGACGTTCACACGTACGTAATAAAATCGCGACGGGATTTTATCGTGCACTGGATTTTCAACTCTCGGTGTTAAACCGAGCGTTGAGCACCCAACCCGCTGGGATGCACTTTCGTCGCAGCGCGTTGAAAAAACACACTGTTGGATTTTCAACTCTCGGCGCTAAGCAGAGCGTTGAAAATCGAGTACACGAAAAAAAATCGCCGCGATTTTATTACGTCCGTGCGAATGTGGGCTAAGTGACATGTGAACGCGTCAATCGCATATTCGTGCGGCAATCGCTCATAAATAGGACGCGGGGTAAGGGCCTAGCGTGTTTATTATAGCCATTTCAGGCTTGGCCATTTATTCTAGGGACTATTCAGAGGCCCAATTTTATTGGCAGACGTGAAATTGATACGAGGAAGTGCGCGGTGCTTAAAAACACGATGATTAATTAACCACGGAGATTGAAATTATCAATGCTTAATTAAATTATAATGAGCTGTCGACATGATGGTGTTACCATTTACATGACGTGTTATTTGACGTTAATGTTGAGTGGCAATTTATAAAATTGAGGCGCCATTTTATAAAGATATGTGCGAAGGGAACCTACCGATGAGTTTGTCGTTCCAATTATTTTAATTACGTTTGGCTGGGGACTTTCTCGTTTGTTGATCGTATCGGTTGATTATATTTATTGGATGCTATAAACGTAAGAGTTATGGAAAGTATTTTATTTTTCCTAACAAATATGTAAAGCGTTCGATTCAATATTTGCATTGTCTTGTGTCATCAACCAAAGTGGTCGCAAAGTCGATAGGCAATATTAACTCATCATGTGTAGAGTAAGAAAAGCAAAGGATTTTTTGTAAATTAAACCCTTACTATGACATCAAAAAGTCTTTTGCTTCCTCCAATATCAACACTTTTCACATTCTCTTTTTTGTCTTAGTTATGCCAACTCAAATATTACTCCATTTTTATCTTTCCGAAATTAAGCGGTGCCCTAAGCGACACCCGCGTATTCAACTTGTGTAGGATAGCGAAACGAGCTAAGTTCCAAGTTTTGATAGTCTATTAAATAGTGAGAGTCAAGTCTTAGGAGTTCGAAGGCACCAGCTGCTATGTTCTGTATTTTACTATTCAGTCTATAGGTATCTTGTAGGTATTCTTTTGTCAATTAAATATGTTTGGTGAACATTCTATTAGGAGTAATATAAGCGTGACCAAAAAGCGCCTGAATAATAGATACAACTGTACAAGGATCTTTTAGCGTGAGGCAAAAATCAGAACTAACGGCGCCATTTTGTTTTTTCAAAAGAACGGGGAAGGTCTAGCAAAGCTAATTGTAGATGGCGTGACCATAGGTAGGTCCCTACGGCCTACAATAAATGTGACATTTCGTTCATTCATTCCATTTTGTGTTCATTCATGAGTATGGTTTAATTTCGGTTTGGTTTGGGTTTATTTTCGATGATTTCAAGTATTTAACATGGAAAGTGTAAGGATTTAAAACCTTTAATATTTCCTCCTTATAACTTTCTTCAAAATGTTTCTGACATAACCTCGAACTGTTATTTTTTTAAATTTCACTCTACAATTTTCTAATTTTAGAGCCAACACAACAAAGCGTTATTGTCGCTTTTATGAGGTTAGAAACCGAAAGCTCATAACAGGTGGCAGCACAGTTGTACGTCTTTAAACCGCCATTGTTGTGGTTATGTTTACTTTTGTGGCGGTCACAAATTATACGAAAACTAGATAAATATGTATGAGACTTGGAGTGTAGCACTAATAAAAGACGAGGTAAGGACAGGGGAAGTGTCTACCACTGGTAAAAAAGCAGCTTTAGTGGAAGAGTCAATAAATTATGAACGTTTTATAATTAATTGGTTATTTTGTGTTTGTTGACTTTAAGTTCGTTTTTTGTTAAAGACTGGAGGCGTACGATAGAAATAGCCTGATCAAAGTTGAAAACCAACTCGGGCATGATCTTCCTAACTGAAAAACCTCAGACAAAGCACTTCTAGCACTGATCTAATATGATAATATAAACATGCACATACTTTACTATAATTTATATAATATCACATCATTCACATCACAAGTGCCTGTATGTAATAAAAACAGACTTAGTGCTCTTGAGAGAATCACCTATAAACCACTTTGTCCCATAAAAGGCCTAAAGGATAAGCACATCATCTCGACGAAATATCGGATTCTAATTTTTTTCGGAGAGCTTTTTCCCACAGTTTTCTTCTTATAACATCTTTGGCAAAAAATGCAATTGATGTGGATATATTTAGTAATCTGTTCCGCTTGGCTATTTCTAAAGAGTCTTAAAAAGACCCTGAAAGAAATCAACACGTGTTTCACCTCTCAACGGGGCATCCTCAGGATGACGATTGACTTGTCGCGAACTCGAACACGGCGTGTTGCCACTCCAAGCACTGAGCGCAGACTGAGTTGCCTAGCGCCATTTTGATAGTTGCCTTCCCCACTATCAAAAGAATTTCCCTATTGTCTAACAGCAACGCGTTCGTCAATGTCATTCAAGCGCCAAATGATCCTTGTAACCCTGTACCAAATAAAACATTTTTTTAAAGCTTTTGAGTTGTTTTCCTAATTTTTTTGACGAATTGTTTTAAAGGCAAAGGCTTGACGTTCAATAAATATTATAGTTGTTCGCAGATATTTACTAAATATCGTGATATTTATCAATTGTGTGGAATGACGAACCCCTTTTTTTTTTGTTTTCCTTAGGAAATTATCAAATAACTTCTCCTGCTCTGGGCGGAGCCGAAGGGCGTATCAGACTCTTACTGACAAAAACCTACCCATGTTCCTTCAGTTGCCATGTTGCTGACTTTTCCGCAACCCTAGCAGGCATTGGCCCTAGCGGACCCCGTTAGTTCTGCTGACATCTCTTTGAGGCGCGCGTGGAACACAACACGCTGTCGACCAGGGCCTGGTCCTTATCGGACGGCGAGCTACTTATTTCTCACCGTCCGCAATCCCGCGCCTACGGTGACTGGGAATCGGCCTGCGATTCCCAACGCCCAAGGCGTCTCCTGCGGTGGTTAGGAGCGTGAGGACGCGAAATTTGCCTCTCGTTCCGCCTCTTCCTTCGCGAGCATTACTGCTACGCAGAATGACTACCCCTCGGATGGTGTTAAACTGATAAAAATACAGGATTTATTGAACGTCTTGCTCATGCCTGCCAATACTTCTTCATTTTCAGCTAAATTATGTTAATATACGAGTATGACGTCAATTGAACAATTAACTATTTTTGTAGAGAGTCCAGGCGATTGTCATGAATTATCCTGAAGGTGCACAAAGGTCTGCGATATCTTTGGTCTTGGACATTGTCCAGAGACAAATTGGCTGGATCCCAATATCAGCCCAGCACAAGGTTGCAGAAATGCTTAGAATGCCGCGAATGAGAGTCTATGAGTGGGTCACTTTTTATACTATGTGTAAAAGGTGAGTGTTTCATTTATATAAAAAAAACAGTAATTGTTAATAGTAAACTGAAAAAAAAAAAAAAAAAACAATAAATTGTATGTCGTCACATCTTCTTGATCTTGGATTCGCCCTGGGGCAAAATGTTGTTGGATATTTCCATTCTCAGAAGTGGGGCGGAGTCTGGGTTTTTCCCGTTTTTATAGAGTTTCCATAGCTTGTAAAGCGTTAATGGCAGTATGTCCTATTTTAGGGGACTAATATCACAAATATTGGCGAAATGTAGGTGTGTCATTCAGCTATATTTCTATTCTCAGAAGCGGCGCGAAGCCTGGGTTTTTCCCGTTTTTATAGAGTTGCCAAACCTTGTATAGGGTTGATGGCAGTAGGTCCTATTTTAGGGGACTAATATCACAAATATTAGCGAAATGTGGGTGAGTCATTCAGCTTTGCCCTTTCCGGGATTGCAGGCATCCATATCCTTACTAATCCTTTAAATGTGGAAGTAACTGGCTGTGTCCCTTCTTCACGTTTTAATTGCTGAACGGATATCGATGAAGATTTGCACAACGGTAAAGCATGGCTTGAGTTAGGATATAGGCTACTTTTTATCCCGGTAGTACGTTTCTGTGGGATAATTTCTGACCTCCTCGCGGTCAAAGCCACGGGCAGAAGCTTAAGGTATAAATTACAATAGTTGACGCACGTTCGTGAAATGCACCATCTGTGATAGATTGAATTTAGTAGAGATTCAAAAATATTGCTTACGTGTAACTTAGTTACAGGTTTAGTGCTAGAAGCATAAGTTATACATCTATGGCTAGAAGGATATTTTAGCGCCTGAATGACATTAACAGGCATTGACATTGTTGGTAAACATTTTTGTGAAATTGTCACTGAAATTGTATTGACAAAAGATGGCGGCGTTAGGTCCGACTTTGACCACGCGCCAAAAGAACCTGTAGCGTTGTGCTTAAGACACTGGAAGTTCTATTAAAAACTAGTATTTTCCTATTGTATACCTGTCTGGGGTGGTGTAGCCAAAACAAAAATTCTAGCGGTGGAAAGGCCACGACGCGCTCTTATCAAGTGCATGTATTTATAAAAAAAGAGATATCCTACTGAAGACATATTTCGACTTAGTAACTTACTCTTAGTCAGGAAACTTTTCATTACAGAAATTATATTTAAAAAAAAAAAACATGTCTCCTATGATGCTGGTATACTGACAAAAATAAGGAAAGATATGATATTAAATATCCCTAGGACCAGGACTTTACTTGCCAGTATGCAATTTAATAAACGATCTGCTGCACTATATAATAAAATAAATAAATAGATCTACATTTATCCCAAAAACAACTATGACAGTATTAAAAAAAAATGGAATGGATACAAACGCTTACCTACAATGCTATCGAAACACTTCTGAAACCTTGACACATACACACCCTCACACTCATGTACTCTCAGTCACACCTACAGACTGCACTTTCACTCACAATACTCAGACACATACTTACACCTACACATACACACATTTGATTTAATTTAATATAAAAATAAAAATTATACGTTTTGCTTTTTATATAACGCGTCTTGCTATGGAACAGCGGACTCTCCGAATACAGGCACTATCTGCCTAAAAGGAGGATCCAATCTAAAATTTGTTTATACCTGTGATCGTTTTACCAATAAACAATTTCAACAAAAATAATATTTTCAGGATCTACAGGGGCAAGTTCAACGTCAAGGTCTGTGTGAGCCTGCCGTGTATGCTGCGAGGGTCTGACATACTCACTACTGCTGTAGTAGAGGCCACTGGCTGCCCTGTTGGCGGTATATCTGAAGACAAAATGTTTGCAGTGGACCTCGTGCAGTGCCAGGGCGCTTGCGCAAACGCACCTGTCATCGCTATTGATGATGATTACTATGTAAGTTGATTCGAAGCAAGATGAGTATCTACGGATAATGTGGCATTTTGTTGTTTGTGCGTACCCCCAAGGTAAAAAGGCGTATGTTGATTTAAGAGCGCTTATCCAATAAAAGTTGGCAACGTCGCAAATAGCTGTCAAATATTTACCCGTTTTGATTCATTTGGCAATATTACTGTATGGAAATAGGAAATGTAGCTAATTAGCGAACTAAAATATTGATTATGAAATGCAATGAATATTTAGTTTTAAATGTAAAAAAAGTATCTGGAAACTTTCCAAATGCCTTTTTTACACCTAAAACGGTTACAACATCAAAATCGGTGTTATAATCCCAATTCATTAGTAATATTTTAGTTCGCTAGTTAGTCACATTTCGTATTTCCATACACTAATATTGCCAAATTAATCAAAACAGCGAAATATTTGACATCTATTTGCGACGTTGCCCACTTTCAGAATCAATGCTCTTAAGGCTGTGCGAAACGTGCGTGATAATATTAGAGAAGCATTGCAACGTTGAATGCGCATGGGCCGCGCGCCGCTGTCCAGTAGGTATGTTCCTACCAAATCCTACTGTTAAAATTTGTTTTTCATTACCCATATTGATCAGTAAAAGGGTCACCCCTCTCTACAGTGATTATCGTTAATGCAACTAAGGTATTTTGTAAAAAAGTAGCAGAGTCTTAGCTACTAACCAAACTAATCCAACATGGCGAATTCAGAAGAAACACTCTTGGAAAAGAGTTCGACACTTGTTAATCAGTATTTAAATAACCGAACTGTTAATACAGAAATATGATTTAAAGTTACCTTGAAGTATATTTTTTCATATTCATTTTTAGGAGGACCTGAATGTCTGTGATGTATACAACATTATACAAATGTTGAAATGTGGATGTATACCGCCATTTGGCCCGCAGTAAGTGAAACATTACATGTTTTTTTTTAACTTCCTGACTTGGGTTCGATCTTCGGTAATTCTGTTACACACTTACAATGGCAATGGCCTTCATTTTGACAGTTCTATCAAACTCATTGCGTTATTTACGTTTTCGAGCAGACGAGTTTTTTAAGTATAGGTAATATTCAAAGCAATGGATTAGGAATTTCCTTCAAAATCCTTGGGATTGTGATTGGAAGTGTGTACAAAATTGGAGTGCTGGTCTAATCTAATCTAACTAGCCTGTATTGTCCCACTGCAGGGCAAAGGCCTCCCTCTCCGTTTTCCACAAAATTCTGTCTATTGCTAGTCTCGGCCAGTCCTTTTGGTAGAAGTCAAGCTCGCCCCGCCATCTTCGTCTCGGCCTGCCACGATGTCGTCGTGCGTTTAGTGGGACCCTATCAGTGGTTCTTTTAGCCCATTTGTCATCTGACATACGGCAGACATGTCCGGCCCAGTCCCACGTAAGCTTAGTGGCTTTCTGGGTAACGTTTTTTGTGTTCCTTATACGGTCCGAAATTCGAACCCCCAGTATACTGCGTTCCATGGCTCGCTGGCAAACCTCGAGCTTGGACCTCTGCTGAAGTGTCAAAGACTAGGTTTGAGCACCATATGTGAGAATGGGGAGAATACACATGTCCATAATTCTCCGTTTGAGACATAGTGGTAGATCTCCTTTTAGAAGATCTTTCATTGACCAATAGCTTCTCCAGGCACTTTCGGTGCGTCGAGCAACTTCTGTGTCTTGTCGCGCATGGAAGGAGACTATTTGGCTCAGATAGATAGTCTTGGATATATGCAATCTCCTCACCCCCAATCTGTAGTGTCCTTTTGATGTTGTTTGTCATATGTTTGGTCTTTGAAATGTTCATCTTAAACCCTATAAGGCTTGCTTTGTTTAAGTCTGCGAGCATGTTACCCAACGCAGCCGCTAATGAGGAAAAAAGTACAATGTAATCGGCGAAGCGGAGGTTTGATGATCTCTTGTCACCGATGACTAATCCCTTGTCTGCCCAGTTTTCAGCCGAAGTTTTGAAGGTTTCCTCAAGAGCGGCAATAAAAAAAAAAAGCTGCAGGTCTAGTAGATGGAAACCCAATAACAGTCTAGTTTTATTTGAATACCATTATAAAATTCACGGTAGCAGGCCGCAATCTGGATTTGTGCTAGGTCTGTGCCGAAATGTATCTACCTACCTACTAGCATGGAGAATATAGAAGTGTTGTTGTTTTTAAATTTATTTTATTTTTGTAAGTATTTACAGCCGATTTTTATATTTTAAAATTTTAAACCAATCACAATATTTGATAAATTACTAATCTTCCGCGGTACTTTATTTTAATCTCATATATCTACTCCTTTACAACTGGTGTCCGTTATTAGCTTGGGTAATCCACATATGACAAAATTCAGTGTCATTCGATGTTTACAATAAACTTTTTGCAGTAGAACAATATACGTTAGTCTATAGCAGAGAACTAACACGCTGATATCAAACTCCATATTGCTACACATTACACACACAAACCTGCATGAGCATCTATGAAATGTCGGAAGCTAGGTACACGGTACTAATTCTTATGAAGAAGAGCCGGCAAAAAACTCAACGGTTACGCTTTAAAAAAAATGGCCTTTTTAATATTTCCAAATTACTGCGTTAAGAGGTATGGGAGGAACGTAACAAAATAGAAAATGGTCAATAAATCGAATCATCTGGGAGTCTACAAGGGCTACAAAGTTCTAACATTCATAAAATAGAAAAGAATCTCTGTGACGTTGAAGACGCTCTGTGTGCCACATGTGCAGAAGGAATTATTGCCAAACATCCTTGTCTTCAACGTAGTCTTGAATTTTTGAGACTGATGACTATACACACGGCTACATGTCAAGTTTATTTCCAGTATAAATTGACCTCTCATTGTACGAAAATCTTATACAAAACGAGATCAGCTTATACTGAAAACGTATAGCTGGATATGTAGCTGTGTGTACAATTCCCTAAAAGCGATCGAAGCGTGATCAGTATTTCTTCATATTTTATGCATCACTATACTCTGTGTGTGTTGACAGCCATTACTTATTGCAAGGTGTGATTCCAGGAACGGAAGATACGCTGCTGAGCCTATATGCGGTATGACAAGTCTGTTGGAGTGCCCAGCGGGGCCGGGATATAAAATTCAAAAATGTTTCAAGGGTGACGACTAAAATAAAATGTAGTGAAACATTTTAAGTACCTTACGATGTTTCGAAGATTTAAATTATTTACTAAACGACAAACCATATTCCTTAAAACTAGTTGGTAATTTTAGTTATTTTAATTAAAATTCTACACTATTTTAACCACGTACCTAATGACTTGTCATTTATTTTAGTTATTTATTGGTAATTTTATTATGTATTTATGGATTTTTTTAATGAATAAATTGCATTAACAGCTTCCTATTTTTATTCAAACTGTTCTAGTGAAAGTGTTATTTTATCCAGAAATATTGTCAAGAACGCAGGTCAGTAACAATATCAATAAAACACGGTAAGCGACGTTGAAAATTTCAATTTTAAATGTTTTGTGCACATTTTAATATCCTGTCACAAAAACGACAGTATAAAATTCCAATTTTCCAGTGGAGGCACTCGAGACGTGGAGACGACGAACGAATTTATAATTAGTTTAGAAAGTCGACGAAATTACCGACGAACAAACGCTATGACAAACATTAGGGGTGTATTACTTTTGTGCCCATTAAAATGAGGGTCATCAATTGTGAAAGTCGTAAAGCGACAAACATTATAGCTTTATTAAACTTGGTAATTGTTACTGTGATTGTAATCGATGTTATAATTACAAGTTGTTAGGCGAGACTTAGATCAAGTGAGGTCAAGAGCAGTAAATCTTGGGAGGCGTTCGTGATCCGATCGCCTCCCTCGGGATTGCCCTGTTCCGTAATTAAGTAGTTGCCTGCTATCACAACCAATATAATCCGCGCCGCAAACTTTAATTACAGGTGAAAACTATTATCTGTTGCAAGAACAAGAGGATGTGTTCTGAGTATAGCCGCCTTTGTTTTACAATTGCTTAGCAAGAAGTGGTAAATAATTATAAGTTTGTTTTAACAGCTGCGTTGTTCTACGTGTGTACCAAGTTTGTAACAAGATAGTGCTAATCCGGTTAATTGTTGTCTGCAGTTTGTATAATTGAGAAAATTTTCGCTCGTGTTTTGTAAAAGTTTTTCCCAGTTTTAAAAGAAAACGCTGCACATGTGTTACTTCAACCGTTTAGTTGGTAGTCTGTGGTCAAAACCAGAAGGCATCACGAAGCTTAAAAAGTTTTTATATTATCATCCATATTCATTATCTTTCATGGTTCGTTATTAAGCGGTCAAACCTCCTGTGGATAAAACGACCCTTCTCATTATCCGTAGCCAAATATTTTCATTCAATATGATTGAATGTTGGTAATATTATATCGTTCTTTTCTTATTGTCTCACTCCTTATCTTTAATATCATCGTAGTGAGTATGTGTTTTTTGAACAAAGTCATATTTACTCAATTTAAAATTCTATGGGGAACTGCGTGTTACGGACGGGCCTCGTTATTCGCCATAATTGGATTCTTTTACATGTTAAATGGTTTTCAGAATACATATTTCAGCCGCTGCATATTGCAGCTTTTCTTTGTTTATGGTGTAAAGGCGTTCATTACGTTTCAGATTTTTTGTCTAAAATTAGCTACCATTGAAACTATAACGTTATCCTCTTTTAAATTACGTTATTTTTTAATCTCTCATTGTAGGTCAGCGACTAACTTTGTGAACAGTAATATTTTTAAATAAAAATGATTCAGCCTTCTTACTGAGTAATAACAAAATATAAAAGTGACGTATCAAACAGTTGGAAAATTGCAAACTATGTCGTACGCAATTTTCTTACTTAACCTACTTCACATGAAAAGAATAGAAGATAAACATCTTTCTTTCTAAGTAATCAGATAAAATAACAGCTAACATAGAAGTAAACAAGCTTCCGCGTATCGAGTGACGTGTTTATCAAATTGAATCATGTCTCGGGCCAAATGACACAATTTTATCATTTTATCTTTCACCAAACACGGACAGCGGGCACACAGCGGCGGCAAAATAAAATGTCCAAATATTTGAAAAGAGCTGCAACGAGATAATGCTGTAGTTAATGGTGCTGCCGGACGTCGTGGCCGAGTTTTTATTGCTTTAGGAAACTGTCCCACACACCGCTACGCAATATCAGACAAACTCATAAGTATTTGTATGTTACTTGAAGGGGTCGGGCTCTCAGCTCCCAACTTTTTATACTGGTAGCTAACTAGTACAAACATCGATTTGCTGCAATTCAGCTCCCATTTTACATACATAAAACGAAATATGAAATAGCTATTAACGACCCTATTGATAAAACGTTTGACCTTTTGTAAACCAATTTTAAAGCAATTTGTCGAAACCGAATTTGATAAACGATATTAATTATTTTCACATTGATCACAAACTCATATTTTTTGTGTACCGATTCCATACAAATGTTTTAGGCAAAAGTGTGATGTAATTACATAAGCTTTAAATTCGCAAAGTTAATAGCATAAAAAGATTACAAGTTAAAAACAAGCTAGGTATATTATTTTAGAAAGATTTAAAATATCCCCATAATCTTTAATGCGCTCTTTAAAAATTCATAAAAGACATTCAAACGGGCCTTAAGTACCATTTAGAGACAGATCGCCTCAAAACATTGGTGGAACCATAACAGTTGTTTCACAACCAGGAAACGTTTTTGGATTTTTTATGGAAATAAAAGGCGATGGTTCAGAAATAAAAATCCTGAAATAGATAGTTATTTTCGAGTCTGAGTGTTTGTGCATGTGGGACTAACATGGTAATCGCGAAAAAATAATCAGCCGTCCAATACTTTGGGTCAAGTAGGTAGGCAGCCGTAACTGTAAAACGTACAAAATGGAAAACAAAAACGCAAAAATATTTCCGAGTTGTGATCCCGCTACCTTGATGGAGAACGACTTCAGTTTCCAGTAGATTTAATAAATGAGAATTGTCTATAAACACGTGATATTATTATAGGGGATTAAATAAATATAATCGTTTACGATTCCTCCTATTACATCGCGATGTAATGTAAGCCTATTTTGACGCTCGCGGCAAGCGGGCAGCCGTAACCGTAAAACGAACAAAATAGAAAACAAAAACGCAATAATATTGCCGAGTTGTGGTCCCGCTGCCCTGATGGAAATCGATTACAGTTTCCAGTAAATGATTAAATATTTGATCTATTATATTGCATCGCCGTGTCCTCGTGGAGGCGATCGGCGGCGGTGATCTCTCGCGTCCGGCCCTGGTTCAGGCCATGGTACGGAGCGATAGGAAATGGGAGGCCGTCACCTCCTGCGAAGCTGTAATGCTCCCGAAGGAGGAGGCGGAAAAATGCCCAATTTTGTATGAACTTTCGCCTATCTCCTTTCTATGGATGATGATGTAATATCGAATCTTTGTACATGGAGTAATCCGCTCGGAAATAATGGTAGACATTACAAGGATGAGGGGCATATTGTAAACCTTGTAGCTAAAGCTACGAGGTTTTGTAACGAGGTATAGTCGCGCTTGACGAAGTCATGCTTAAGATGGGTGATGTTATGAACTGATACACACCGGGTGTGTTAAACTATGTTTGTCTAACTGTCAATTCCCATTTTTACGGCAATTGTTACGGGACAGTGACACACTTGAAAGTCGGGATTACCTACCACGCTCAACGTCCACACACAGGTTCATTCATGCACGTTCCTGCTCAAATATGCTCTTGCAAGCAGGATTGGCTTTATTATCCAATCCATGGCTATTCTAGGTAATACAGGCTACACTTAGTGTGTAACCTAACCATAACCTGTAAGACTTCTTAAATACAGATTCTGGCCCGTTTCTTTTCATTACTTTATGAATGAAAATTGTTGGCAATATTAATTGCACTCGCACACACGGTAGGTATTTCTCTAGGTGTAGTCACGCGAGTCTTCCGCGAATTTCGTTCTTTTCGACAATGTAGGAGTATGAAGAAACATTTTAATCTATATACGATTTAACCAAGAAAGGGACCTTAAGAGTCCTATTACATTTTTTATGAAAATTCATGATTTTTGACGCTGTAATTTTCAGCAGTAATATATTTTAATTATTTTATTATAATAACGATAGTCCCATTCTCTTTCTTGTAAGTTGGAGTTACACATTCTTTTCGTGTACCTAATTTACTGAATTCGCACGGAATTTATGGTACTTTAATTTTATTTATTGTAATTTTGTCTTATATTGAGAAACAAAAATTAATAATCGTATTCATTGGAGATAGAAGTTTTATATCTTATTAGTTTATTTGATAAAATTGTGTTGATTGGATTTTTCCGTGAAAACTCAAGGAATTTAAAGAAATTCTAGAACTCCAATAAACAAGTGAAACATTCAACTTATATTTTAGTAATATAAACTTTTATTAGAATTCAATGAATTGAATTCAGTGAATTTGAGCGTCAAGGTTCAATCGCCGACGACTTTTATTGTAAACTGAGTTCGTAAAATATTTATAGTAAAATACACGAAAAGAAAAATTAAAATGTGTAACTCCAACTTACAAGAAAGAGAATGGCACTATCGTTATTCATAAACAAATAACTAAAATATCGTACTGCTGCTGAAAATTACTACGTCAAAAATCATGAATGAGCGTAAAAAATGTACTTAATCATAAAAGATTTAGTTTCAATGGCTCTCACCCAATGACAGCCAAATAAAGAAAGAAAGAAAGATATTTATTTGGACACAGTTCGTGAAATACAAAATGAAAAAATGAAAATAATGTTTTAACAAAAATAGTGTGTGCCTCACGGCTGCGCCAAAAAGGTTCATTTCAGCATGAATGCCAGACAGATACTGTCTGACGCTGGTTTTCTAATGAACCGATAAGCCATATACCTATTTGTATGGCTGTCATCGGGTTGGGCTGAAAGCTAGACGAAATCAGTAAGCTGTCTTATGTTAGCTGTTGTGGTTTGTTGATCATATAGAGATATGAGGAACAGGGTGGAAAGTTCCTCATCTTCTATAGAAATCCTCCAACCAGACAGGTGTTTTCTCAGGTGTTGATACTGCCCAACGATTGATGTCGGGATGTTGTATATATGTTAATATGCTATGTGATACGGATAACCCTGCATGCGTGACGCACGATTTGCGTGACGTCAGGTGTGATGAGCAGTTCGCATGTGGCGTTGTAAATATCACTACAATCAAAATAACAACGGCCAATTACTTAGTGCATGAGATTTTAATGAATGTGTTTTCAAAAACCACGGGGATTATGACTAAGATCGTCTATTACCAAGGTCTTTTCCCTACATGGCATTAAATGATATTACAAAATAAAGCAACAGACTAACAACGGTAACCAACGATGGCAAACTATAATTAATTATTTTCTAGCACGTACCCTCGTAGTATAAGGATATTGATTACTAATTAAGTCCTTTACTTCTAGATGTGTATTAAGTATCGCAATTAGTGCGAGGGAACCGCTTTCTTATCATCCCTGGGGTGACGCGTCCAGGATATTATTAGGAAAAACAGGAGTAGGAAAAATAGTGTTTTCGATTGCTTGTAGATATTTTTTATTTTGTACTAGCTTTACCCGGCCCGGCTTCGCACGGGTATCATTAAAAATTATCGCACCTACCTACCTACCCTACCTACGTATCTTCCGAGATATCATCAAAAAAGCCGATCTACACAAAATGTATGAGAACGAGAATTTTCTTCATATTTTTTTTTCGTGAAATTTTCCGTTATTTTAATAGTTATTCTGCTATTCGGGGTGGAGAAAATCAATCAAATAAAAGATTATAAAAATCGGTCCATGCGTTCTTGAGTTAAAAATGGTGTACATAACCCGACTTTGTTTTATTTATAGAGATTAATAGTGTATATGTTGCCTATGCTGACAAAAAGTACCTTCTTTTGAAAAAGTTGGAACGGGTTTCACTAACGGAATAACTAGATGTTCAAGGGTTGATTTCGAAACTTCTGGACAACATAATGAACTGAATACAATGAACTTGTGTGTTGTATGAAATCATATTATACGTAAGGTCCCGTACCTCGTACCTTTAAATTATTGCTGAGCACTAAATGACACCTCATAAATAGGAAAAGAACTATCTCACAAACATTTTAGTCGAGATTTATAACCCTTCTAAACCGTAGTCTGGCAAAAATACCAAAAGATAGCCACAAAAACATTCAGCCAGCAAAATTATATTTCCTTCATAAATAGGTCGGAAATCCCGTCAAGGAGTAAACACAATAAAATTATGACGCTGTTCACGAGATCTTCTCAGTCAGCTTTACTTGCCCGGAAAGATAAGCGGCATACACATTTCACATTTACTTCTATTCTCCGCAACGAAAAGAGAGAAAACTATGGTCTAAGCTTGGAGTTCACGAACGAAAGCTCGCTTGAAGATAATTATGATGTTTGCGACAATACATACTTTATAAAATCGCATTCTAAATATAAATCTTTTATGAGATCTAGGGATACGTTTTCCATAACTACAATCATTAAGTGAAAATACCGTAAGAAAATGAAAACTCATAATTACTCTTAATTGCTTAAAAGTATTTTCTTCCTCGTGGTACCTACATATTTGCTTTTCTCCTAATTATGTTTTAAAATCTTAACAACCGAAACCCAAACGTATGATAAGGAGTAAGACTACCTATATCTATACATAGTATAAAACAAAGTTGCTTCTCGTGTCTGTCCATGAAACCGCATAGCATAATTAGCCTATACTGTTCCCAATGCTGGGACACGGACCTCTTCTCTTCAAAAGGGAGCGGGGTCTTATCTACCATGCGGGCCCAGTGCGGGTTTAGTAGATGTCATATTTTTTAGAATTTGTGGTTCAAGGACATGCCGGTTTACATTACTTTATAGCAATCAAGCATTCGCTTTTAAGTAGTATGTGTACAGTGCCTTACAGTTTACAGTGCTTTACAGTACCATACAGTTTACATTGCCTTACAGTTTACAGTGCCTTACAGTTTACATTTTCTTTCTAAACCATGATTATTTCAAACCGAAAATAATATGATTCTGTTTGATCTTAACCAAAGTTTTGAATCCTATGGCCGTGCTTGTGGTTTAAAGTACTTGAAATAATACTGAAACTCCGGGCCCTTTGAAATACTATGTTTGCGTTACTTCACTAACTTGTATTAAGGCTAAGTTTTTTGATAATGCTGACACGGAAATATTTACAGATATTTTTCAAAGTTCGTGGATATTATAATCTGTCCAATGATTAGACGAGACTGCCTCGTTGGTATAGTGGTCGGAAGCGCTACTGGTTCGATTCCTGGAGGTTCTGGGTTCTATTCCAGGTTCAGGCAAAGTGTTATCGGATTTTTCCATCTGGAATTTCTCAGTAGCAACCCGGAGTTTGGATTTGGGCCCGGTTGATGGCAATAGGCTCGCCTCCTATTATTTACATGGGACTTAAACATAACTGGCGAAATGTGGGTGTAATATATATAGGTTCCCCTCTGCCTAACCCAGCGGTAAATACAGGCGTGATGTTATGTGTGTGTGCTTAGAATTAGATAGATAAAACATTTATTCACACAAAAGACACACAAAAGGAAATTTAGACTGTGTTCAAGTCTTGAGAGAGTTTGCAGTATGCATGCACACCAGTGGTAACACTTGACCTTTGCTCGCCCAGCGTAGTACAGTTTTTCTATAGAAATATAGTCTGTCTATTTCTTCCGGCTAATCTCCGAAACGGCTGGACTGATTTTGACGGAACTTTCACTGGCATATAGCTGACGTTATAAGGAGTAACTTAGGCTACTTTTATTTAAAAATAATATTTAGGGTCCACGTGGGTGAAGCTGTGGACCACAGCTAGTAATTAATAAGTATCTCATCATATGGTAAGAAGTGCTCGTGATTTTGAGTTAAATGAAGTGTTGGGTTATTTAGAAATAATAGCTGTTTTTTAGCACAACAAGAGATTTTATTCTGAACAGAAAAATAATAGACAGATTAGTAAAAAAGGTAAAGGAAATCGGATACAATAGTAATGACAGAATTCCCTTTAGTTTACCACAGGTAATAATTGCCGCTGACATTCTTGATAAGTTTGGCTTTACATATTTAACAACATAGTATTTTAAATAACAGGAAGAAATAAGGTTTATGTAATTAGAAATCTCGTGTGAAAACATTTTTCAGTTTCAACAAGAACATCTTAAATTTTTACATGAAAATGTAAATAAGAAAATGCATGTAATTTATGTGTTATAATTAATTTTAGTTTTATTAATATCTATTTCATCAAAACAATTAGTTTAAATTAAGAACGTTACCAAATTACATTTTTTTCGTCAGCATAAATATTTTCATAAAACGAATTTTCTGTTTCTATTATATTTGTTCGTGAACAAATTTTATTAGGTTGTAAACCCCCACATTGTAGGTAAGAAGGGGCTTAAATGGGACGAAAAGTTGTGCGTAAATATTTTATTTTAATACCACCACTTACTATGTCGGGACCTGTGCAGTAAAACAGAGGTCTGTCCTAAAGAAAGGTAAAGTGGTTAGTATAGGCTTTCTCATCGACACTACGTACCGTGTCCCGACCGTTTCCAATTTATACCGTCCAACTTGGTTTATCTCAACATTTATAGGCGAGAATGGATAAGGGATTATTGTTTTTCCTCCCCAGATTGTCCTGATTTCGCTTACCTAACTTTTTGTTAGTAAAAGCTGTGGAACAATACAATTGTTATGAGTGTGTCGGAAAACTACGTCTCAGAAAGCTAGCTTTTTATTTTTTCGAATTTCTGATGACATTAACTTTAACTACAAAGCCGGCAAAATTCTGTAAATTATTTATTTACTACGCAAATACACCAGATTAAATTCAACTCCTTTTATAACATGCTAATCTAAAGTGCCTTTTTACTGCCGCAGTTTCGCATCCCATCTTATTTATTGCAGATTGAACCCACAAGTAGTTAATAAACATCAAGGGAAGAAAACGAAACTCATAAAAGGGCTGTATCATTATTTACATAAACGCTATAAAACCGAACAAAGAAAATTTATGCGGCAAACTTTTGGGCAATATCCGTTTTCTGTGACACGTTTTTTCGAGGGCCGTTGTTCATCGTTAATCTTGGAAACAAAAACAGCAAGTTTGGTCGCGGCGCGTCTGCGCCACCCATAATTTAAGTGAAACAAGTGCGCGCGACATGCGGTGTTGTACCTTCTATCTACATATAGCTATACAAAAATTACCTTCCGAATACTTGGCCAGGGTCGCTATTAGTTGGCAAAGTTCCGCACACTTTCAATATGTACGACGTCAGATTTCAGGGTGCTGAAATTACAAGCAGTTTTTGGTTCTGCTTAGCGTTCGCGTTCCGTGTTATGCACGTATCACAGCAATATTATAAATATTTTGCGAAAATTGCTCGACAAATTGCGGTGGGAATTTTTATGCCTTGGCTTTTTGCCGTTGTTGTGTTCCGTAATTTTAATAGGTAGGAACTTTTTTAACAGTATAAAGCTTGTAGCTTACCTTGACGAAACTCATCAAATACCAAATGTAGGATGCACACTTCACACTTGCTTTCAATACGATGTGTAAACATAATCAGCCAATAATGTTTCCACTACTGGGGCATAGAGCTCCTCTTTGTGAGAGGGAGTGCCCTATAATCCATCACGCAGACTCAGTAGAAACAGTGCAGGTGCTGTGCGGATTGGCGGATGTCCCATATATTCGAATTTTTGGTTCTAGGAAATGCCGGTGTTCTCACGATGTTTTCTTTCACCATTTTGAGAGCAGTGGTGATGAAATAATTTTCGCAAAGTAAAGTGTCTGCTTGGGGTTCGAACTCACGACCTGAAATTCGTAAGTCGCGGCCGTTAACACTGGGCCACCACTGCTCTTCATCAATGTATAAGCTTTTATCTATTTCCAATAATATGCAAAGCCAAAGACCACCTCATAACATAACCCTTTACACCATACATCTTCTCATCTAAATCAACGAAGAATAATAGAACCGACACTGTCACAGCATTTCGCTAGTCTCACTTTTCCCAATAGTTCTGTCGGTAAATTAAAGAAAAACACAACGACAGCTGTCAGTCTCCTGAGCAATTAGTTAAAGTCAACCTGTGACGGGTTACTACGTATTTACCCGCGGTTACTAATCTACAAGCTACAACTACCGTCAAATTACACCGTTTAAGAACGATGACGGTAATTGGTTTTCGGGAGTGAATGTAAATTATTGTTGAGGCTGTCTGGAGTTGTTAAATGGGTTTCACGGAATGGTCGTATTGTGCTTCAATCTTCTTCAATTTATAAATTTCCTAACGTTTTTAGACTTTGCTGCAATAAAACTCAATTTAAGACACACTTGTTTCTTTTATTATTTGCCTTGCTTGCAACACAGTTGGTAACCGACTGACTCAAGAGCTAACGCGCTACGCCGTCAACCAACAAGAGGGGACCGGATGTAGCGCGCCACCTCGTTTGATAAAACAGTATAATTAATTGACATCTTGAATACAAACTAAAACAATTCTAAAATTCTTTTAAATATTCGATTTATTGTAACATCATATTTTAAAATACAGGACTTTAATAATGCATAACTTTAAATGTAAAATCAATGTTTAACAAAATAAATGGATCGTAACCATGCCAAAAGTAACGCCATCTAGTGGTATAAGATAACAGTTACATCCAACGTAAAAATTACTGTCATCATACCCACACAGCACTATCTAATAGATTAATATACTTCAAAAATCAATATTCTACCTTATTTGAATTAAATTCTAACACGTTGGCTAGGTCTTCGATGCTCTAAGAAAATTATCCTAAGAATGTTGCGAGAGTTTGATTTCCATAGAAGTTACGGACATAAAAAATATTTCCATGGTTTACAACATTTATTTCGAGTCTGAGTATCCCAAAAGGGATAATGCCTGGGTAAAAAAATAAATTCTATTTAGTCCGTCACACAGATAACAAAAAACAATTAGACAAAAAAAAAATTGCTTTATCATATCTTATAAAAAATTACTTAGATAAAACGTATCTACATACTCTTGATGTCATGGCACATTTTAACTCACAAGTATGGTTGAAAAAAAAATGTTTCCAATATTTTTTAATAATCTACCTGACGGACAAATAAAATTTTGTACTTTATTCGAACAAGGGTTGGTAATGTTGTGGTTTTTTCCTTATCATAATTGTAAAGTAAATGTATACTCAAATCAAAATATTTAAAATATCACAAACAATATCGTTGCTTTGTCTGTCCGTGACCATACAGCAGTAACAAGAAGCTAATCTTCTTATATATTTTTATTAATCTTGTTTGTCTAAGCACGTCATATCCTTCAATGACAAGCGAAAAATTTCGGGGTCTGTGTCATCGTTCCTACCCATACACAAAGCATAATTAGCTTATTATATTCCCACTGCTGGGACACAGGTCTCTCGGTGAAAGCGAGTGGGCTGTAATCCACCACGCGGGCCCATTGTGAGTTAGTTGCACGATCTATTACTGTACTCTATGCGCAGACAATGCGTCAAGCCTTTTTTTTTGCGTGGGAAATTATCAAATAGCTTATCCCGCTCTAGGCGGAACGGGAGGGCGTGTCAGGCTCTTACTGACTAAAACCCACTCGTGTTCCTTCAGTTGTCATGTTGCCGGGGGCCACGATATCCCTTTCAGACTTCCTCGCAGGCATCGGCCCTAGCGGACCCCGTCAGTTCTGCTGACATCTCTTTGAGGCGCGCGTAGAACACAACGCGCCGTCGACCCGGATCTGGTAAGGACCAGGCCCGGGTCGTTCGGACGGTGAGCTACCCATTGCTCACCGTCCGCCATCCCGCGTCTACGGTGGCCGGAAATTGGCTTGAGATTCCCGACGCCCAGGGTGTCTCCTGCGGCGGTTAAGGGAGTGAGGGCGCGAAATTTGCCTCTCCCTCATGCGTTCCACCTCCTCCTTCGTGAGCATTACTGCTTCGCAGAAGGAGGTGACGGGCTCCCATGCCCTCTCGCTCCGTACCATGGCCTGAACCAGGGCCGGACGCGAGAGATCACCGCTGCTGATCGCCTCAACGAGGACACGGTGATGCTCCGCCCAAGCCGGGCAGACCTCTACCGTATGCTCTACCGTGTCCTCCGGGCGATCCACACACTGGTGACACCCGGGCGGTTTCCTCCCACCTTATCCGGAACAGGAATCTCCCGGAGCAACCGTGTCCGGTGACGACCTGCATCAGGCGGAAGGTGAGGACGCCGTGGCGCCTCTTTAGCCACTCCTCAAAGAGGGGACTTATCACCGCAATTGTGACGTGCCCAATCCGTCAAGCCCTGGTGGCATTCCAGAATGCCACTTCGTTCACGCGACTTATATCGCTATAGTCTGGCCACGCTGTCTGCATAAGTAAAAAATTGTAAAATCTATAGAGGGCAACACCATCCTGTACTACGAAAAAAGAATTTGATACTTTGATAGTCTTTTTGTTTTTGATAGGTTATTTTGTTTACTGATTTATTCCTGGTAAAGAATACTCACTTTAGCACGATGCAGTGTGGATTTGATACAGTTTTGCCATCGTATGGAAGTAAAGCATACGTACGACATAGTTCTATTACACATAAAATCTATTATGCAAAAATCAAAAGGCAAAATATCAAAATCATTAGATCTACTTACAACCTAGAAACTGACTTATCTGACTGATGGAAAAGTACATCATAAATAGAACTTTTTGGGGTTGCCCATTTATTCCATTGCAGACTTAGGGTGGCCAGATTCTATTGTTACAGATAAATAATGGCTAATATCGTCTGTGGGCTGTTTCACTCTAGGGCCTGATGGATATTCTCGTCATTTAGAACTAAAATAATCAAAAAATGACAGGTAATACCGATTTTTTTTATAATGTCGAACGTGTCGTAATGCGCGCGTTTCTGGTTCACTCTTCACTAGCTCAAGAAGTAAAAAAAGGTGGAAAGTCGTTGGCTAGAGCTGTCCCCAACTAAGGTATGTACATTGAATTATTTTTATTGATGTCAGCCTAGAGCTTCAATATAGAACGTATGACATGCGTAATTTAAAGGCGAACGAAAAACGCAGACAAGCATGACGCGACTCTAGTAGAACAATTTCTATGAAAACTTCGTGGAAATTGTCTACCAGAATCGCGTCGCACCGTCGCGTCAAAGGAGCGCCCTTTTAAAGGAGCCCTTAAACTACGCATGTCAGAGTAAAACCGTGAGACTAGGCTTTTGGTTTCAGTATGTAATGGGCGTTTCATTTGTGCAGAATAAACAATTTTTCTTTCTTTTCATTTTCATTAGCCCAATCCCCTGGTCTTCCAAGAGTAGCAGAAAGCCATTATCTGTTCCGGCTGATGCGTATGCGACAATGGTGTAGGGCTTTTTTTTTTTTTTTTTTTGAGGGTGGGAAATCATCAAATAACTTCTCCCGCTCTGGGCGGAGCGGGAGGGCGTGTCAGACTCTTACTGACTAAAACCCACCCGTGTTCCTTCGGCTGCCCAGTTGCCGGGGGCCACGATCTCCCTTTCGGTTTTCTTCGCAACCCCGGCAGAATGGTATAGGGCTGCAGTGTTTTAAATGGTAATATTACTAAAATTTAAAGAGGCCTTACCTATGTTTGTCATTTTCAATCGTCTTACATTGACTTAAAAGCGCGTTCGCATTCTAATTGTCTCTGTCTGACGAAAATACCTTTACTTTACCAACATTTTCGATTTCTAATATTATGACTAGATTTGAACGTTTTTAATTACGGGAATTGACTTTCAAATTTATATACAGTAAAGGCAAGTCAAACTTTCCCATTAGAAATCTATAAGGATCCTAGGGAATTAAGTTTATCTCATGCGTGTAAATGTAGTGTAAACTCATTCATTCTATTAGGCATAGTTTACTTTGTTTATTAGGGTAGGTGTGTGTGCGATTTTACTTATTCCACCCATGTTTTAGGATCGCTAGTAATCTGCCAATGTTACTTAGACACCTCCGCATGTAGTTCATATTTAATGAGAGGGAAGGGATTCCTGTCTCCGGCAACTTGGAACAAACGACGTCAAATGGCATTGTTTAGTCGCCTAGTATTAGCCTACTCAGCCTTGCGACAGAATTCCTAATTAACTCTTGAATTAACTCCAGGCTTTTCTTCGACCTCGTAAGGCAGCGACGGAATAATGAATATTTAAGTTTTATTTTAAATAATATTAATGATCCACATTTACCAAGAAAAATACTTGTCATAAAAAGTTCGTTAACAACTCCTATTTCTAATTATATTCACTAAAATGTATGTCCTCGAATTCGCTGAAAGCAGTCTAGACTGAATTACTGAAGAGTTATACACAAAGCTTCGGCTTATGTTTTATTTACAGCTTATCAGCCAATTCTCACCGCACCACATCACATATAATCCGTCTTAATTAAGCGGATTAAGTAAATATTACGGAGATAATATACAATTAATCTTTTGAATCAACGCGTATGCGGATCAAAATCCCTAACTCAGGCTGATAGAGACGTAACACCCTCCTAAATCAGGTAAAAGCTTACGGTGTAATGATAATGTGAATATTTTAAGCTTGGTATTAGCTAAGCCTGCCTATTGATTCATAATACAAAGGTTTGTACCTACTCACCTACTTGTACCCAATAAACTGCAAATGCGGCTTTCGGCAGAAAATTGATGGGCTCTCGTACTAGCTATCAATCAAGATTTGCAACCAAAACTCCCTTTAAAGTTGAGTAAGCCCAGTAAATTTAATAAAAACAATCGTTACGGGACTTTAGTGCGGAGTTGACAAATGGTACGTACCTAAAGAATATTGATGACTGACGAGAGTTTCAACGTACTAATTTTGATCGATATCCCCCGTATGTTGCTACGTATACAGTTCGTACAGACATGTTCGGATCATAAATGTTGGCAACAGCAGGTACACACTGACAAAGTTTTCAAATATATTAGTAGCAAGTTAAAAATATGTTCGGATACAACGCTCAACTTACATTGTACTTTAGAGATTATTTTTGTTTTTGACAGATTTTATTGACTTGTTCTGCAAGTACTTTTGAAAGCTCGACACAGGCACCATTTGTAACGAACGGATTGTGTGGGCATGTGTCCCTACTTGTTCGTAGTTTTATACAGTCTCTTTGAAACTTCAAATATCTCTGTCGTAGGTCGGCAGCTTTACAATGTTACGCTTGTGTAATCTTGCAATATTCATAGCCATCAATTTGTCTGATGCTTACTTTTGAAACTTTGGAACATCTGAAAAGTTTCCTTAAGTGCGGGTCTCTTGTGCCAATAATGGTGCTCAGCAAAAATTTCAGTCAATTTCGTAAAGTGATATAGGCGCTGGAGACGTTGGCGGCTCAGGCCGTGATTGATCGTGGTAAATGGTTTGTGATGCTCGAGGCCCGAGCTCCTCGCCTGACAGCTGGAGGCGGCGTGCCGTGAAACTTTACGAGCTCCACCATTCGTTCGTTTAAATGGAACGTAGGGATGTTGCGATCAAAAAAAGCAGCTGTCCGTGTAATAGTCACTCTTCTTTTATGTTATGAGTGCAAATATTGATGTAACGCGCTCGAGCTGAATGTAAACAGGGGCACGCCGATAAACTTTGATGTATCCTCCTCGAGTATGATGGACGGAGTTAGAATGACGGGCACTATTATGTGATAGTTTATAGATAGATTGTATTTCTATCATGGCATGTGGTGGTACATATTTTACTTGAGAATTGGTAGGGGTAAAGATCTAATTCATACATCCATGTTGTGCTTAGTTAAACTTACGATCGAGTTTATATTATCTGTTCACCCACATGTTTTTCTTTTTCTACTTTTTTATTGCTAATTTGTTTTGTTATTTTATATACGTACATCTGTGCGCTCTAATTATTAATTTTAGTTTTAGATATTGTTTCTCAGTAAATGAATTATGTATGCAATTCTTTATGAGAAATAAAGTTGTTCTTAAACTCATATAGATTCATATAGACATTTGGTACCACATTAAGTGAATCGAAGTGAATAATTATTAGGTCCACATTAGTTTTGTCTGTATACCAAATGTATAGGCAGACTGAGAAGGCGTTTACTTAGTTAAATATTTTAACTGAATTTTCGGACATGTTTCCTCCACAGTTACGTTCCTAACTTTGTGGACTTACTCCCATAAATTTTGTTACTATATTTTATGACAGTAAAATGTCCAATAGGTAGTCATAAATATAATGCTGCTATACTTACTCGTAGATACAATTTTTATAGCTTCATCAAAGTCCACATTGTGCTTCTTACACAGATGTCTTTAATTCAAACTATCATTTTTATGATGAAAACGTTCGGTTTCACTGGCCCATCGTAAAACACGTACTTATGATCGTTAAAGCCGTAAAAATGGTTTCAGTATAGAATAAGCTCAATATATGAGTCTATAAAAACCACGGAAACATAAAATTTTTCATGTAATATACTAGCAATTTCCGATATGGTAGCTTACAATTGGTGTTATGGCGCCGACAATTTTTTCAGCAGTTTAATGTGGTTAAAAGTTTATACTGGTAGCTATTTTCGATCGGGCTGATAAAATTTTCATTGGTGCTGAAGTACTACAGAGCGAACGCGATAAAAAAAAAATAGTAAACATTTTCACTGAACGACTGCCTAAAATAAAGTGTTAAAACAAATCCTATTTAAATCATATTATTAAAACTGAAAGTAGTAAAACCGCGTCTCCTGTTATGAAGGTATGACGAGCTCGCATGTTACGAGATGCAACCTATCAACATGTTTTCATTTGCAATAAAATTCGGGAATGCTCTCGGGTGTGCCGATGAAATTTCTGAAATATACATTCCAATAAAAAGAAAAGTGTTCTGGGAGACGTCGAAAATGTGTCCGCATTTGGACAAATTTGGGTCGAATATAACCTCGAATGGAGAGACTGAACGATCCCTTACAACCGTAATATAAAATCCGGTGAATACCTCTTTACATTATTGAATGTACATGAAATAAGTAAACGAAATGTATTATGATGCATATACATGCAGTGAATGTGCTGTAGAACAATTTTTTGTATCTGTTACAGTTTTCTCTAGCAACCAAAAACATTTTAGTAACGTAATACATAATGAGACAAGTATATTTATTTATGTAGGTACTTACGTAATGGAAAAAGTATTCCAAGCAGTTTAAGTACTATTACTTAGATTCTACATGACTCTCACTTCTTTACACACAGATAAATGTTAGAGAACCACTAGACAACCTCGGAGCCATTTCATTCAATTAGGAGTATACAATTTTGCAGAGTTTTCATTTTTGAATGAACATAATAATAACGATCTTGGATTTCAAACCAACTTATCTAATGCTTTTAGCAGGTTTTTGGTCGAAAAGTAAAACGTCTTCGGTCAATTTAATCCGGTAATTTAAATCTGTCGCCTCACACAGTTACCAGTAACGACTCGCCGAGCATTGGCGACTTTTTGTTCGCAAGATTAACGACAAAGTATGGGTCACAAAAAAAGCGACGCCAAGTACGGAAATTGCCAAAACTTCGTGTCGAAGCCTGAAATTTTCTTGTTCTAAATGTCGTCGTAAATGAAAGATGGCTCTTTTAAAATCGGAAAAGAAATTAGGAACAGACGTTTTCAGGATTACGAGTTTTGTAACAACTCAAAAGTTGCTTTTTATTTTTCCGCAAGTATATTAGAATGGGTCCCTTTCGTGCTATAGATAAGTATCGTCGTGTAACAAGACCGCGAGGAGTTGTATCCGTAGTAATGAAGATAGCTAACCAAATGACACTTAAAACAAATAATCGTCGGAAGCATTTCGTTTAGATTAACTTCTGCATTTTAACTGGAGTTCTTTGTTCATCGGCTTATACCGTTTTAATGTGATAATAACATCAGATACTTCATGAATACTTAGCATCACTGTGCACAGTAAATTATTTGGTTTTCTAGTCTACAATGCTGTAGTTACCTTAATTTTATGCTGGCAGACGGAATCCTTATGTTTCTTGCTGTAGGTATTGGGGTAAATTTAAAGCCAATTAATTACCATAAATAATTGCAGTTTAGTGTATAATGTACGGTTCTGAGTAGGTAGCATCCCTTTCAATTCATCCGGCACGCGCGGGTTACGTGCTGGGCCTGACAACCGTACAGACTTTACCGCTCCCATAAATATGTATATAACACGTCCTTGCGCATGCCGTAACGAGGACATTATAATATGAGCGGAACTGTTACAGCATTCGACATGATAAACGCTTATGATTATTCGAAGGGGAATATTTAAAACGACAATCACACAATAAAATACTGCTGCAGTTCACTATCCTTCCTGTATTCAAATAGAACGAAGGAAGTACAAAAAGGCCGATCGGGATTTAATTGAATTTTCACTGAAGAGTGACAAAAGGAACAAAAGTGGGCTATATTGATTTAAATTTTTCTCTGAAGAGGAATAAAACTGCCCTAGGCCGTGTTAATTAAACGGCGCGCCCATTTAACAAAGATCGGGGCAGTTGGCCCTTAATTTCGATATAAACAAGTGGAAAAAATACGGAGGGGAGTGATGTCGGACGTTTAATCAGGCTTACATATGAAAAGTTACGCAGAGGTTATTTGGTGGAATTTCCTCGCTGTGCGGGCAATGCGGTGGTTCGCGGCTAATGACGAGTCCCGGCCCACAATATATCTTTCGTAGTTAGGCGCAGAAATCACGGCGACTCGTGCGCTTGATTGAGTTTTCTTTTCCATTGTACTTCCATTAGCAGAATAGCTTTCTCCTATATGCTCCCCGGGGGACGCCATGTGTTCGGGGAAAATTATATCGGCAATTTTTCTTACGTCTTGAGATAGACAGCTGACAGAGATTTTCGGCTTTTATTTTTTGTTATTGATTACCTACTCTACCTGTGTTAATAGACTAGAAATAATACATTGCTATCATATCATTTGAAAGGTATTATTTTAGTATTTCTGAGAGCAAGTTGCCAGACGATATTATTAACTTTATAATAACAATAGTATTTGAGCAGTCTTTGTCTTGTTATTGAGTCGTAAAATAAGCTGATATCATGTTGGATAGTGAGTTCTATTGTCTGTTTTTGAAGTGTCTACAAGTAAAGTGATTTAATTTTAGCCGTTGGCAAAGAAGGGTCGGTGCCTAGTTCTTGAACGAAAGTAAACGAAAGCGGCCCCTGAGTGCTCTAGTGGAGCTACCGTCTAATTAACGACGTATCTAATTATACCATCGTGGAGCTCACAGCGAAGAGAATTTCCCAAATTACGTATTACGAAACGCAATTACACTTAGGGGAAATGCTATGAGACAAATTGAGTTATACTGTAATTGAAATAAAAAATGGGTTAATAGGCATGCAGTTAAGTAATTGCTGTTGGGGGGTGTTGATTATGTTCTAATGATGAGGAAGTGTATTTTGATAATTTTGTTTGTTCACGCCTTTTATTCGAGTGGTTTAGCGACAACCAGGTCCCAGTAATTGGTGTTATTAAGTACGATTTAAAAAAAAATGGAATTGAAAAAAACAAAAAAAATCGAAGTTGTTTCAACAGGTTTTATTATTAAATAATCAATATATTATTCAAAGAAGCTTTTTGTAAATATAAAATTACAACTTCAGTAAAATAGTAAAACACATGAATATCTTCAGTAGATTTTTCAAATAATGTCTCATAGAAGCGCAAAGCGGCGGCGGCTGCGACGCGGGAGGCGACGATTTGTCTCACAATTGGTTCTACACCTTGCCTCTATGTAGATGTATGGACGTAAGTTATGGTTGGCACACAATGTATGTCGTCCAGACGGTTTTATCTGCAATTTTATGCAGAATATAAAACGTCTTTGATTCAGAGGCTCTGGCATGAACGAGCGACGTAAACGTAACGTAAATGCGAACGACGTTTGAATCGAAAGTATCCTATAGCATTTTGTTTTAAATATTTGCGACAACCTCAATTAGTATACCCATAGACATGAATAAAGTCTTAAAACTAAGTAAATATTATGCACGAAATGAGTATTTTCAATTTAAAAAATTGTTCGATTTAACGCTAAGTTTTGGTAGGTACTCCGCACATTCGTGCTAGGCCGACTGCAGGCAGTTAGGCAAAGTTCAACAGTAGGTAACATATGCCTACAGTCGAAAAACTAAAAAAGGTTGCTGCGATAACTGTAACTTAAACAACGAATGATACCCAAGGAAACGGAAAGAATAGACGATGACGTATTTAATGAGATAAATAAAATTAAATCGGTTTAACAATAACATAATCCAAATTAGTTTATTTCCTAAATAATTGTTGGAGAAGTTACTGTCTATCCTCTTTATCACAAAACATGGTTCAAATATTAATCTCTTGGTTTAAAGCCATTGTTTAACGTAACAAACAATAGATTCAAACAAAGACTATAGTTAAACCGCGTTTTGTAATTGGAAGGTTACAATTTGCAAGCAAACAGTTTGATTTTCATTTTGGATACCCTTACCTACCTAACCGTATTATTCCTTAGTTTGTCTCCTGGGTCGGAATCAAAATTCACTAGTCGGCAACTGGACGGGTTTAGATGCTTGACTTCTGTGTTTGGGAGAGCACATTAAGCCGGCCACCCGTCCGTAGTTACGGACGTAACTAGAAACGGCTAGGAGTCAGTTAACTTAAACGTTTATTAAGTAATATATTTTTGACTTAATCCTGCGTTATTGGTGTGGGACTCTGGGTTTGATTTTCATGTCAGGGAAGTTGTTTTTGGCATAAGATAATATTTAGTTAAGAGACACGTTCTCGAAAAATTTGTTCGTTGCTTCAGTCATGAAACGATGAAACATTACTTGCCTATAATCATTATGATTCATAGTTGTAAAGTTTATGTTGAAAAATTCACGTCATATCATTACTTTTCTCCTATAATAATTGGATGAGAAAACAAGAGGCACGCACGTTAGAGTGTTCCATTTTGTACTTGCGTACATCTCCCCAACGTCCCCATACGAGGTTCTTTAATATAACAAGCATTGAGAGCAACGCGCTGTAATCAAGGAGAGCTATGATTGTTATACTCTCCCCTTATCCTTTATTATTTTTTTCATGTAAGCTCGAGCTTGTAAATTGTGCCATCTAATAGAACATGTTTTTTCCCATCATCCTAATCTCTTCGTTCGTTTAATACCATTATATTTCATTTCATTCTTTCCGCTGGTGTTGTTTTGACATGTCCGAAACATCAAAGCTTGTCATGTTCAGATATTATCATTTAATTTTGTTTGATGGCTTATATGTTATGCCTTATTTTTTTACTACATGCGCCTCGCGGTTTCACCCGCATAAAAGCTCTTTCAAACAGACACGACACAAAGACACCGCTCGTCGCGCGACGAGCGGTGTCTTTGGGTCGCGTCGCGTGTCGCGTCTGTTTGAAAGAGCCTTAAGTCTCGATTTCGTGGGAATATTATTATTTTATTATTATTATAGCCTTTATTTATTCCTTAATTAAAATAAACTTCACAATTATACAATAAATATTTCAATTAACATGCGGCAAAAACAATAAAAATAATTCAAAATGTTAATAATTATGAGATACCTATTCAATTTCATCAGTAATATATTTGATTCACTAATTCATTAATAACATAAAATAATTGAAGTTAATCATCATTAATATTATATAATCCATTCAATTATCTATTAGTGACAACATAAAATATTTAAATACTTTCATTGATAACTCAAATATTTTTTTTTTTCAATAATATTTTTTATGAGTGTAATATTTACTGTTTGAGCAATTTGATTTAAATTGAACATGTGTTTTGAAAATAAAACTATTTGTCAATTAAGGACCTCTTCACGAGTAAAGGCCTCCTCCCTTTTCCTCTAAAACTCTCTAACTGATGCCTTGAATATCCAGTCATTTCCTGCTGTTTTATTAATTTCGTCGACCCACCTCTCTCTATGTCTTACTCTGGTTATTTTATTCGAAGGTCCTGTCCAGTTCGCTACATTCTTAGCCCATTTGTTGAGTCCATCTGACCTATGTGGCCAGCCCATTTCCATTTCAGCTTTTTGCAGTACTCCAGAGCATCAATGACTTTAGTAGTTTTTCTTATTTCTGTACTTCTTATTTTTTCCTTTCTTTTGAAGTTTAAAATACTTCTCTCCATTGATCTTTGGCATGATTGTATTTGCTTTTTTTTGTCTTATCGTTAAATATCATGGTCTGAAAAGCATAAGAGAGACATGGCAGAACACAGGAATCCAGGACTTTCTTTTTAAGGTTTATAGGTAGCTTTGATTTAAGTACTTCCTTGGTATTCCAGAATTTGTTCCATGATAGGTTGGGTCGACGTTTCACTTCATCGTGATGACTTAGCGAATGAGATCTGTTTACCCAGGTATATGTATTTGTGCCCGTATTCTAGTGAGATATTGTTGACGCTAATTGATATATTTTGACTGTTGGTCATGATTTTAGTCTTTGAGGTATTGAATTCCAAACCGATTTCACATCTAACAGAGTGCAGTTCAGTAACCTTTGTCTCTAACCCAGATGCTGATTCTAAAAAGATAATATCGTCTGCAAATCTGAGGTTACTTAGGTACTGCCCGTTTATTTATTTATTTATTTATTTGGGACAAACAAACAGTAACACATTATATCTGCGCAAATAATATAAACAAAGATATTATATAAATGTGAAACTCACACCGTTATCCACAGCATATACAATTCATATAAATTTACTAATGAACAATCTATGCGAATAAGACTACAAGACTGTTCAAATAACTATACATCGGAATCCTTAAGTTTCTTTAATAAAGCAGAACGAAATCTATTTGCTGACACTGAGAATAAATCTAATTCTGTAGTTTCTGAACAAAAATCATTATAGTTTTTGCACAAGCGACGTAGAGGCGCCCGCAGACCAGCATTGGTGCGCCAATGGGACACAGCAAAAAGAGGTCGTGCGCGCACCTCTCGTCTAATAACAGTTCTTGGGACACAGTAGCATATTTTATTAGTAATCTCAGAGCAGTTATACCTGTTATAGCATACGTCGAAAAGAAACATAATTTCTAGATATAAGCGTCTAGACTTCAGGCTCATTAAATTTTATTTATTAAGTAGATTTTTATAGGTTGGGAAATTGTGGGAGCACCTATAGTGCATCGATCTGAGGAATTTGCGCTGCACTTTTTCTAGCATCTCAACATATTTATTATAAAAAGGGTTCCACACTACCACTGCATATTCGAGTTGAGATCTAACTAGTGCTTTATAGAGATGAGAATAAGTGCTTGCGTGTTTAAATTCAGTAGCTGATCTCATAACGAACCCGTACATACGATAAGCCTTTTTGGTGATGTTATCAATATGTTGATCAAGGTGAAGCTTGTTATCTAGCAGTACCCCTAGGTCTCGCACGGATGGAGCTTTCAATAGAGTTACATTGTTTAGATTATAATTATGATTTAAAACGTTTTTATTTTTTGTGAATGATATCGTTAAACATTTAGAAATACTAAGGTAAAGTTTGTTTTGAACGCAGTATTCAGAGAATCGATTTAAGTCTTCTTGTAACTGACAACAATCTGCAGGTTTTCTTATAGCTTTAAAGATTTTTAAGTCGTCAGCATAGAGCAAAAATTTTGAGTGTCTGAAACAATTTCCAATATCATTTATGAACAAAATGAATAAAAGAGGCCCTAAAATTGAGCCCTGGGGGACGCCAGATATTACGACAGCAGTCGCAGAGTGGAATCCTTTGACAACAACCCTTTGAGATCTATTACTAACATATGATGCAAACCAGCGAAGCAAATCTCCTCGTATGCCGTTAAATGCAATTTTGGTAAGAAGCAAATTGTGGTCTACTTTGTCGAACGCTTTTTGAAAATCTGTGTACACTGCGTCTACTTGTACTTATTGATCCATATTGTTAAAGAGAAAGTCGGTAAATATTAATAGATTAGTAGTTGTAGATTTACTTTTAACAAATCCATGTTGTTGTTCTATTATAATTCTGTAAATTATCTTATGTATTTCCTGATAAACGAGCCTTTCAAAAAGCTTCGACAAAGCAGACAAAATAGATATGGGACGATAATTTTCGACCTCTTGTTTGGACCCTGATTTATATACAGGAGTTATATTAGCCCTTTTAAATTGTTCAGGGAAGGTGCCCTCTGATATAAACATATTAAATATAATTTGCAGGGGTCTGTATATACTCTTAGCAGTCTTTTTAAGGAAATAAAGGGGTAGTTGATCCGGTCCGGGACCTTTAGTGGTATCTAAAGCTTGTAATGACTTCAAGACCTGATGTTCGCTAAACGTAATGCTAGTTATATGAGTGCATTTGTCACTACTCTCTTCAAGGGGTAGCCATTCGTTCAAATTTAGGTTTGAGGGTTCATAAACTGATTGAAAGTATTCCATGAACATATTGCAAATCTCATCCGGATCACTAGATGTCCGGTTTTTAAAAAACATAGTGGAAGGAATGCCGACATTACCCTTACGATTATTGACATAGCTCCATAGGTATTTTACGTTCTTTTTAACATTGTCCTCAACAGAATTCAGGTAGTCAGCGTAATTTGACTTGCATAAGACCCGAAATCTATGCCGTAGCAGCGAAAATTGTTCATAATCCGAAATGTTATTATACGTTTTCCATTTCACCCAGGCTCTGTTCTTGTTTTTGAAAATGCGAATTAGTGATTTAGAGAACCACACAGGGAATTTAGATGAACGTGAGTTAGAAAAGAGTGTATAAGTTCTTATAGCATTGAAAATAACATCGTAAAAAGTATTCAGACAATCCTCCGATGACAACCCCTGCAAACGATTAGTCCAATCTATATTAGCCAATTCTTTGTTTATGAGTTCGTAATTAGCTTTATAATAGTTATACTTTACAATGTTTACAGGATTGATCGTCTGTAACGTCGTTTTATATCTTATATCGGCGCAAAAGGGTGGATGATATTTATCGGGAGGTAACAAATTACATGAAGGTGCATAAATCCCGCACTCGCTATTGGATACTAGTAGATCCAGAATACGCCCCTTATAATTTTTGAAACAATTGTATTGATAAGCGCCAAGCAAAGATAAGAAATTACTCATATATCTACAAACAGATGATGAGCCAGTACTAATAAGTGCAGTCGTGTTATTGTTTGTAGCAGGGAGCCACTCAATATGCGGGAGATTGAAATCTCCGAAAATATGAAAATGATTAAAGCCGAATTTGTCAATCAGATTTTCTAATGTTTCAAAATAATCAACATAGACTTCTTTGGCCCTGTTGGTTGGATATATACCGCGCTAATTAGAATTTTATCGCGTCCAGCAAAAGGTAGTTGTATAAAAACATCTTCAATATGAGAACTAGCCTGGGAATTGAATGGTACACAGGTGGAATGTTATGTTTTTAATACAGCTATAAGAACACCTCCCCCATCCTTCTTATTGGTAGCAATACGATCGCGATCATTTCTGTAAACTACGTAGCGCACATCAATAAACTCATCGTCAAATATTTCTGGGGTTTGCCAGGTCTCTGTTAAAATAATTATGTCATAGCAATTTGATAATATGTTCATGTACAAGAAATTCAGTTTAGAACGAGTACCCCTACAATTTTGGTAGTATACTGTTAAATTATCTAACACGGTGAAAGTGAAACAATACTAAGAATAAATCAGTAGTAAACATGCACGCAACCAATATGAAACGGAAGTCCAGATTATGTATAATATGTAAGATTAAAATGACTATTTTGATGAAAAGTGATGACAACAAGTATAACATGTTTTTAAAAAAGCTACCATGCCATTGTTTAAGAATTACACTATGTATAAATAAAATATGAAGACATAATATGAGCCTTAATAGCTGTTTAACAGAGCAAAGTAAATAAACAAAAAAATACTTAGATTCTATAAAGTTGTGAAATACTAAACAGCTAAAGCATGTATAAAAATCACTTCTAAACATGATCGGTACCGGGTTTAAATTTTGCCATTTTGGGCTTGATTTTAGAAATGTCTTTCTCGGATCGTATGGCAAATGCTGGTTCGGAGTAAATTTCGCGCACGAGAATAGTAGCATGCTTAACCCACACATATTTAAAGTTGTTCTTGACGGCGGCATCCTTACATTGTCGAAATAATTGCTTCTTTTTGAGAGTTAAGTGTTCATGCATATAAATTATTTGCCCGTTTATGTTAATACTTTTATTTTCCCAGTTTGGTTTTTGCATGATGCTATGAAGGACAGTTATAAAAATCCTCAGTGGGAATATCGGGATAAAAGTATCTTTTGTACTAATTCGGGTCATGGTCTATCTAAATACTAAATTTCATCCAAATTTGTTTCTAGCTTGAAAGCGTAACAAACAAACTCACTTTGGATTATAACATGTTATATACATTATTTATTATTCTGTTTATATCTTGGAGCAGTTAATTTGCTCTGCTGTCGACTATGTATCATGTAACTGACGAGCTAATATTTGAGGATTGTCAGCAGATTTAATGATACATTATTTTAATGGTCTTTTGAAAACATGAAGTCCTTGTAAACGCTTTATGCACCATAAGCCTGTAACATGCATAACATACCATCACGCCTTTTTCCCCGAAGAGTTAGGCAGGAGTGTACCCATGGTAGGTACACTAGGATTTCGCCAGTTATGTTTAAGTTCCATGTAATAGGGGACATGTAATAGCCTGTAGCATCCTCAATATTGCGAGATTGTACATCAATATGTCCCCTCTTTTGTACGGGAATAAGTGATATAACTCTGCCGATCCCTTAAAGGAATATAGACGAGATATGAATGTTCTAACCATATAAATATTTAAGACTGTTTCGTATCTTTTAATGCTCTCAGAAAATGTCTCCTCAAAATGCTAACAGCTCTTCAATTTTAAGTAGATAGGTATGACTACGTGTCCTGTTTGCTTGATGACATAATTCCTACCTTCTTGAAGATATTATTTACATATTCCTTCATCTTTATTTATCAAGACATGTCGTTTGCATCTGACCGTTTCAGATTTCAGCTGTCGGATACAGCTGTATGGAAAATGTGACATATATTAAAAGGTTGGTAGGCTAAAATGGGATAGGTTTGTGACGTCAGCCGTATGAACGTATTATGACTACGACTGGGCCAGAATCTCCATGGAATGGGCGCCTGAAGATGAACAAAGCCACTAAGCGAAAGATGGTAGGTACCTATCAAGTTAGTGTAGGAAAAGAGTCATCATCATTATGGCTGGAGGACGTCTACAAGACGTCCCAAGTTTCGCCACATCGACCGTTCTTATGCTTCTCGCATCCAGTGGATTTCCGCAACCTTCTCTAGGTCTTCCGTCCATTTTGTGGAAGGCCTACGAACAGGAAAAGTACCTAATAGAATTTGGGGGACGCTTAGCAGTGATAAAGGCAACTAAACATAATATTTTACAGGTCTAGTCCAGTCAAAGCTTTATTAGTTTGTAGATCTTGACCTGTCATTGAGGTAAAGTAAGTTCTGTTTACAGTTGAATCTTTAAATGATACTTTAAGCCTCTTGTGAATTGCCAAGTTAGTTGAAGTACGTGGAGTTTGGGACCCAAAGGTTGTTAGCAGGCGATATTAATGGTAGGGTCTTATCTGTTCTGGGTAGATTTGGTTATTGATTGTCTCATACCTTAATATTTATTTAAGGACTGTTCATTTCACTACATGAGGTACACGGTCCGCATTACCGTGTGCGTAAATGCATTAGTGGGGCGCGTCATATTAGAGTGGACAAGCTATACTAGGTTCGATTCACGGGTCGAGCCAAGTGTTATCGGGTTTTTTCAGCTGAAATTTCTCAGTAGCAGCCTGAAGTCTGGATTTGTGCCCTGTTGATGGCAATAGACTCTCCCCCTTTAAACAAATCTAAAGAAATGAGGGTGAGGTATCTGCCTAACCCTTCGGGGAGTTACGTTTATTTTAGTATTTATATAAGTTTTAATGCGTTAAAATTTATATTAGGTACTAAGTTTGAAATAAAAAACTTGGGAAAAGTTTGAAATATTCAGAGCTAATTAGTGGTCTCAGGATCCTTTTTGGTATAAAATATTAAAAGGTTTTAGTATAAAAGCTAAATAGCTCTGTCGTTACCGACAAAGAAAGGAAGAACAGACCAGAACATTTTTGAAGTGGTTTTTAAAAAGGGTTACAAAGTATTATGTTTTGTTATTAGTTCGTAAAATAATTAGCTAGTAAAGGTAGGATCATTTATTCATACTCTTGAAAAAAATTAAAATGTGTTTATGGATAGATAATACTGTCTTAGCTAATTATTTTACGAATTTGATAATTATGGCTAAATTCAACGATAGGCGACAAATTTTAATGAAACACCTACGTTTTTTAGTATATATAAAAAAGGAACCCTTATAAGATTACTCTCTTGCTTGTCTGTCCGTGTGTTAGCACCGCATTTTCTCAGGAACGGGTGGACCTAGCAAGTTGAAATTTATACCAGACACTGAATTATATAGTCCCTATTAGTTGTACATAAAATCAAGGTCCTGAGTAAACACGATAAAAAGATATTGGCAAATTTAGATTTTCGCGAAAACGTGTAAGTACCAATATTTACCTTAATTTTCAACTTTTTTTATTTTTCGGAATTTTCCCTTTACTTGTGCTGTACATGTTTTTAAAATTATACCAATTAATAATAATACCAATTTTATTATGGCGGTATAATGGGTAGGTAGGTACAGTGCGTGAGTCCGACTCGCTCTTGACCGGTTTTTTAATCGTCAGATAACTTTTATCAGAAAAATCGATTTTGCGATTTGACAGCGATAGAAAATACAGTTAAAAATTATGTTTATTTTACTGTCATATGATTTTGATTTTTTACCGCTGATTTATTTATTATTGCTCTCAAGAAAAGTACAAGTATAATTTTTATGTTTTTATATTAATAACAAAACCAATAAATAAAAAATGTCCAGCCACCATATTTCTTCTTCAGATAAAAATTATTTGGCGATAAAGAAATCGGCCTTAAATGTAATTAATGCCTTCTTTAATGCCTTAGTTCAGACGTACGATTGCATTGTTCCTCGCCGATTTGCATCATAAAAACGCAACATCTTTGTCTCTACGCAACATTAATCAAACATAAGGGCACACATTTCCAATCGTCTCCGTGCAACAGTGCGAACTATGCATTATTTATTAGAACGTGTAAAAAGTCGATAGAATATCTTTGGTTCCAGAATATAACTTTCTGTCGATTAAAGCTTACAATTCTTGGTACCCATATGTTTTGATCGATTCGATTTAGAGTTACTATTCAAAGATGATCTTTACTATGGGCTCACGATTAAATGAAAACTTTCCATTAACATAAAATAATTATGAACTACCTAAATGGATTTTTCCAACAACCTTTTTGTAACAGGTTTTAACCTTATGTACCCAAGGTAAGCGGACACTATACTGCTATCTAATTGCGTAACACATTTTCGTAAATGATTAAGACGAATTTATTTCATTTTGAGAGTTCAACAACATTCATTGCGTTATTTACGTAGTAGACCAGATTTTTTTATTTTTATTTTTTTGAACTTCTGAAGCAATGGATTAGCAATCTGTTTCAAAATTATTCAGATTATGATTGATCGTGTATTACGCAATTAGGGTGCTGGTTATTCCGGTGTATAATAAAGTTGAGAACCTGCTCAAAAATGAACTATTAATAAAACTCAGGAAGCGAAAAATTTAGTAATCGCTGTAGTAAATGAATTGAACTAAATAACAATTCTAGTTCCGTAGAAAGTTTCAAAAACTAATTATCCTAGTTGACCAAACATCGGCAAAATTAAACAAAAATGTTCGACGAGCGACGTACCGAGTGAAGCCTAATTTCGGGAACCCAAATGGCTAACATTATGGAGTATGCGGAACCTCTTCCTGGTATTTGCCTCTCTAATTGTTACATAAACCAAATAAAACGAGAATTTCGAGATCGGCCGACCGAATATAGGCATCATCTAGCAGAGCTACTGGGGCCTAAAACGGGCGCTTTGGTAGATCATAATATGATAATATTATGAATCACACAACTGTCACAAACTAACAATTCATAATATTATCTGCGTTCAATTCATATTACGGAATGCATCTGGTTGACAGTAGTTTGTAATACTTAATGAAATAACATTTAAACTGTAAAAATAAAAAATAAAAATCTCAATTGATTAATAAAAATTGTATAGAAAAATTATCCGGTAAAGCTACGGTCTTCATTTTTTCATGCGGCAATATTTTCACCAACTATGATTCTGATATGAATTGAATTGAATATAATTCAGCTAAAATATTAGTTTCACTATAGAGGAATTGCTAGGAATTCAGAAAATGAATTGCTTTTAGAGGAATTGCTAATGAATTTTTTTTTAATGGTTTTGCACTATAATTATATACTTTTATTTTCAGATGGCTTGTGTTACCCAAATCAAGAAATTTATCTCATCAAACTAGATACCGAGTTACTGACAAAAAAAGTATTGTAAAATTATAATCAACGCAGGAAAGAAATGATTGCGATTATTTTTATGAAATAAATATTGCAATATGCATACTACAAAGTATAAATACCCCTTCATTCGTTAAACATAACATTTTGCAAAATATTGTTTGCAGTTTAGAATGCTGCTGAAACTGCGCTTCGTATTTATTTATTTCAGTCTCCATATTCCAGTCTCGACACGTCTGTCTTTTTTTTAATAGCAGGAACCCGGTTTTAATACTACGAACATCTGTAAATCAAAGCAACTGAAGCTTCGAGAGGTTTCAAATATTTTGCGAAATGCCATGTGAAATTCAATTTTTCAATGCCCTGTAAAATACAAGGTACCTACGTACCTTGTATTTTACAGGGCATTGTAAAATGGTGAAGGAAAACATCGTGAGGAAACCGGCATGTCCTAGAACCAAAAATTTGAAGATATGTGACTTCAACAACCCGCACTGGGCTCGCATGGTGGATTACGGCCCATTCCCCCTCATAGAGAGGAGGCCTGTGTCCCAGCAGTGGGATACTGATTGTGATTGTCGCAAAAATTTAAAACTTATAAAAAAAAATTACAAGAAAAAAAAAACAGTGCAAAGAGAATAATAACTTGCGGAAGTCGGCATCCTTGTTTCTGTATTTTCGTTTTTTTTTACCGACTTCCGAAATTCCAAAAGTTATTTTTCACTTTGTAGTATTTTTTTGGAAGTTGTATTTTTTTTATAAAATAGTCTTATATTTTTCGGTTTTTAGGAGTGGTAAGGTAGACCGGGTACATTTGTACCAGGGTACGGTAGTATCATCGGGAATATCTTCATAACTACGCTCCGCACACCCATTCCCGACCCCGAGGGGGACTCCTATATAGAACGCGTGCCGTAAGTCTCCCGCGCGCGTGCCTCGACCGCTCGACGTGGATGCTTGTAACGGCGGCGACGAGGTGAAATTCCTGGGCAGTCGAAATTAGTCATAATAGAAAATCAAAGCAATTACCCTAAAATGCTACAGTTGTCCCCGGTCTTTCCTACAGATCCCACACCAATTCGTATACCACACATATACTTGATATGTAAACGTCAGTGATAGATATGTAGGTAGTTTTATATCAGCACCAACATACACCAAGTGGATTGAAGCTAACTCAAAAGCTATCCAAGCAAAGTTAATACAATTTATATGGGACTACCGCGCCAACTTTATCTACCAAAAAAAAATTCATTGGCGGCTGGCAAAATTTGATGAAAATGTTGATGAACACATATGAAAAAAATATATATACAGGGTAAGTTTTTAACCAGTGCGCAATTTTTAACACGTGACTTTACTCATTATTATAAACAACATTTATTCTGGAACCAAACATTAAATCACGAAAAAAAATAGCTGTTCCCTACATTTATGTTCTCATAACTCATCAAAATGTAGGGAACAGCTGATTTTTTTTCACGATTTCAGGTGTGGTCCCATAGTAAAAATTGTTCATAATGATGAGTAAAGTCACGTGTTTAAGTTTGCGCACTGGTAAAAAAATTTTAACAGACGAATTGAGAATCTCCTCCCTTTTTTGAAGTCGGTTTAAATGCTGTAGAATAGTTGTGTTTACTTCACGCCTTCGTGCTAGGGCTTCAGAACGGCAAAACATTGGCAAACGCGTTTGTTTTCTATGGTATTTTTTTTTAGGTGGTCCATGTTGAATTGACTGCCAAAAAGATCTTATGGAATTGTCTTTTCTGGAAAACCTTAATCAGTACATAAACTTTATCAAAATAACAAAATAAAATTACTTTTCACCAAATAACATTGCAATTAATTGTAAAAAAGGAATTACAGTGACTCCGTAATTGTCGGAAAATAAATAACACAATGTAATGAAATAAGTGGCAATAGAAATTCAATCAATTATAATTATGCAAAATTGATCAGTATCTTCAAAGTTAATTCATTTTCATTACGATGCATTGCAAACGAACTGTTTACAGAGACGAATTTGTAATAAAAGCTTACGAAACCTAGCAGCATTTGCAGTATTGAATATTGGTATTCCACTGCAGGACATTGTTTCCCAATTCAATCAGTCTGCCTAGCCTTTTCCCAGATGTAGTGGTCGGCTTCTCAGTTTAACAGGATGCAGCTGAGTACCATTCTGTTTTCCCGAAGCAAGGAATACCTTTTTATCTATAATTATTATCTAGTGTGTATCATTGCCTTGATTTTTTTATAAGTCTTTTCATGACATTAGACTAGTGATAGCCTAGTGGTGTGACCGTCAGACCGCCAAGTCATGTCTCGATTTCGAAGGTCCGCACCTCTGACTTTTCGAATTCATGTGCGTATTGCATAATTTATCTTGCTTCAAAAACGGCAAAGGAAAACATCGTGAGGAAACCGGCATGACTGAGAGATATTTCTCGACGGCATGTGAAGTCAAGTCACAGGCCCATGGGCGGCTTTAAAACTCTGACATCAAGTTAGTCACTAACCATACGAAAAGAAGATGACATTTAAAGTTAGTAACTAGCTGCTTGACGTAATCCTTCAAGGTAAATATCCGCAATATGATTTCATGACTGCAGCTGAACGGCGTGAGTACAAGCAAATTAAAGGTCATAATAACCTTTCACTTTGATATCAAAAAGCATCTTAAAAGCTTTGGTACACATCTTGCTTGCGTTTTATGAACAGAATGAATCCCTGTGCTGATATACTAAGTGCACACCTACATCAAGACAACTTGCATTCTCACTTTTAGCCAATATGGTTAGGCCGTAGAACCGATGACCATTGGGGTAGACGTATTCGAGTGGAAACCGCGAATCGGCAAAAACTTTAGGTAGGACGCTCTAAGGATAGGTGGAGCGACGATCTTCGCAGGGTAGCAGCTGGAAGAGAGCTGCCGAGAATCGAGCTGAGTGGAGTGCTGCAAGCTGATGATGACACAAGGGGAAATTGTGATCTCCTTGATTGGTGCTCGGTCTCGAGAATACACCATAAAGCCTCATATAAAAAAACATGGTACGGCTGATATTTTGCGTTATAAATTAGGAAATGTCACAAACTAAATTAATGATATCAGGAATGTGGCTTAGGTACATAATAAGTAGACCACACTACGCCCACGTATTTGTGTTTCCCGCACAGCAGGCTCATACTCCTGTTGGATTTAGTGATTGATGACACTTTATAATGGGATTTGTTCTGATTCCTATTTAATTTCCTGTACGGATATTTAGCTGTCGTTTTATTATAAATTCAACTCGTTCGTTTACTTTCGTGTATAACCCTCGTTTCGGTATTCGTTGTGGCGGATTAATGTTCAAATTTTCTTGGAAGTTTTCAATACAATTATAGTGTAGCACTAAAATTTAGCTGCTTTTATTTTGTTAACAGCAAATTAATGGCCGTACTTACATATTCAGCTATTTTCCAATTTAAAATGTTTTGAAATATTATTCTGTAATATTAATTACATTATTTATGAGTCTGTCGTCATATTTCGTAGACATTAGAACGAATAAAATGATTACTGACATACTGTTGTGTTTATCATAATCTCGTCGATGAACTAAATTATTGGAAATGAGCAATAATACCTATCAGTTAAAGTAATCATTTGATGTTGCATTGATATATGAAATTAACAACCAGCCTTTGATTTATATCTTTCTGCTTTTATAATTAAATAAAAATATCAAGAAAGGTATTCAAAACGACAACAAACAACATGTTTTCATTTAACTGTCACCAAAATTGATTTAAAGAAAGGATTGATTTTAATTAACAGATATCGAAACTCGAGCCATTGTGTTTTTCGGTGGCTTGATTAGATTTTCGTGAAACAATGTGTAAAGGGACAGATAACAAATTGAATCGCGAGTTTATTAAAATTTGTTCATGTTTACGGGAACATAATTCATTCGGACCCTATTGGAGCACAATGAACAGAAATGTCAACAAAACAGCGAGTACCAATAACGAATGTAATGACTATCAAAAACGATGGAATGGAATCACAACATCGCGGCGGTATCAAATGTAGCACTCTCTTCAAACATGCTATATTGAGACAATGCCTCTCATGTATCACAACAATGTTTTTTCAGAAGTTTCCATTATCTCGTGCTGGCCAAAATATATTAATTAAACTTTGAACAAAGACCATTTTGTTGAAAACGAAATAATATTAATTACCTAGATGTGTTTTCGAATGAAATGAAAACTGAAATGAACGCATAATTACACAAAGTCGTACCTGTTTTAAGCACAAAAATTTACGAGTACTTTTAAAATTAAAACGCAAAAAAGTCCGTTTCATGAATTCATGATACGGAACAAAACAGAGGCAGGTATGCAAAAACTCCCACATTCTAAAAAAAGTTTATAATAAAACAATCTGAAGCTCCGAATGTAATACGGTGAAAAATGAGACGAAAGAATTTTTTAAATGGCCAACATTTACGAAATATTTCGTGCAGTAAAAATAGGATAAAAGAGTCAGATATGTTACGAGAGTGTTGTTCATAATTATTCCATTATATTATGTGGGAGATGTAAAAGGAATAAATGGAAACAATAACTTTGTTTTGTGTCTCGCTTCTGAATGGACGGTGTTCGGCAAAAATAGTGCAGTTGAATTTTCTTAATATTTACGTGCCACGTTCACAGCAACAGGCGAGTTACAGCGAAAACATAGCGTTGCCAGCGCAAGCCGCAAACCCCTGGAGATTCAGACGACTCGCTTGGAATAGCTTTGTGTCGTATTCCTTTGTCTTTAACTGAGCATCCTACTATCTCCCTAGACCTGCTTATATATTCACAACTTAGCCCCGAGCCCCTCTATACCACTCCTCGCGTATGTTCACCCAGTTGATTGTTTCGATAAACACGCTTAGAAATGCTTTCATGCAGAAAGAAAAACTTAGCTACGATATTTCAAAGTTATTAAGGAGATTCCATATTTCAGACGGCATTTTAATCTTCATAATATGAAGTACTTTATTACTAGAAAATGAATGCTATAAAATACGTCCATTGAACGATATCGGTGGATCACAAAGAAGTCGGAGACATTTTTCATCGTAGGTACTTTCTGAAAATTAAATTCTTTCACGCAAAATATTTAAATATGTTACCATCAAAATTTATTGAATAAAATGCCCCAAAATTGAATACCTATTTTGGAATTGGGAAAGTTTGAAGCAAGCAAACAATTCGTTAGGAAAGATTTGCTTGAATAATTTCACGTAAATACAATCTTCTGCTCGATTTGCAATTCACATAACGACCGTCGGCCTAAATTATTCATTTTATTTTTAGCGTTCCGTATTCAGGTAGCGGTTTCAACTTAATTTACCCACAAACAATGTTTCAATTAAACTGATTGATGTTTGACTGCACTTAATAATGTGTGGAAAAGATAAAATTAATGGGATCGAGGGGATTTATCGATGCATGTAAACTTTTGGCATCTGTTTTGTTCGTGTTAAATAAAGCTAGCGTACAATTATTATGCTCATTTTAGCCTTAAGTTCATATTATTCGTACGATAATTTTCCCTTTGTGCGGTAACCATTCACATGGATGCAAAATTATTATTTTTTGTTTTAAAATGAGTGCACATTTCCACATGAGTTGGGTTAATTAACCGGTGGCCATTAGCATTGTAGCATAAGTATTTCATACGTTTGTAGCGATTTCAACACGAGATTAATGCCGCAGTATGATTTGGCGAGCCGTTGCCAACTTTGTAAATGGGCGTTATAATTGTATTGTCTTCATAATAATATTATTATTTTCATGAACTGAAAACTGAATTTCGTATCTAATCTTTTTACGAGATTTCGCTAACCTTACTGTCGTGTTTTTGTAAATAGCAAAAATGTCATTATAAAAAAAAACATTTGATACTGAACGACAAAAGCCTGCTTGTCCATTTTTCTAACCCTCGAAGAGTCGTTCCTTGTCAAAAAAAAAACAACCTTGCTTGTGAGGCCTTTTTTCCTCGTTGTCAAGGAAAACTTGTACAAAACCTCGTCTTTACTGATGCCAACCATAGCCCATATCGCAACAATTCTACACAATCAACGCTAATTAATTAAGGTTGTTGAATAGAAATTATTATCTGCAGGGGGGAAATCTCGACACAAAAAGTCATACTCATTTTTTTCTTGTTTTTTTCTCGCCTCCATGAAAACATGTTTTCATTGTAACATAGGCATTTTGTTATCCTGTGGTCTGTAGCTCGTGTATAAGCGGGATTACCTGCGAATTAACCCGTTAATGTATATTAGCCTGCTGTGGACAATAATTAGGTATTAATAAGTTTATATCCACTTAGCAAATTAGGTTTGTGTAATTTCGACATAGTAGAATTCCTCACTAACAGAAATCATGATAATTACGTTGCAATTTCTACCTAAAATTGACGGAAAATATATTGCTGCCCTCGCAGAATAAATGCGAAAGTGCTATTGCGGCGGTTTTGATGTTAATCCCATCACCCAAATTTTTTCCAGATTTTCATATCAAGTATTTACGAAGTTCCACACACGATATACAGTAATAATAATACTATAATTCCGACCTTGATGATATATTTTCCAGAACAAAAACTTAATCACCTATTAAATTATCAGAAACTTTTCGATTGCACCAGAATTAGCGCGTAATAGCCCATTAGCGGTATCACTGTACTACGAAAAACACAAAGAAAATTCAAGTAAACACAAAAAAAAACAATAGTTGAAACTCGAAGTAACAATAACGATAAAAAAAACTATAATATTTCTGTAAAAATGTTTTTTTATCAATAACTCAAAAACGGTACCTGTTTAACACTTAATATTAATTAGAGTATCCAAAAAAAAAAAAAAAACTTAAAAACGACATAAAAATAAACTTCTATTCGGTGTTGTCATAAAGTTATGGATCAATAATTTAGGTTTTTTTATTTTTCTGTTAAATTGACTTTTTACACTTGCGCCTTTATTCTGCGGGAGCGGCGGTATTTATAATGCTGCAATGAATTGGGTACTATCGCGGACTGGCGGTGGACCTTAACTTCGCGGTTTCAACCTTATTTCTAAGGGTATAAGGGTGAAAAGTGGTCGATTGCCGTTGACAGCGGTTGTATATAAGCCCTAATGAGGCATAATACTTAAATTTTTAGCTTTTATAAAGTGTCCATACATGAATTTCACGTACCGAAGATATTTCCACGTGGTGTTTGTGGTTTTATATTCCTTATCCATTGCGTTTCATCTTGGTATCGGCAATAAACACAGTGCAAATAAATTTTTACCTACGTACTACTTCTTCTTCGTCGTATCGATGATTCCTTAAATATATGGTTTACTGGTTTTTAATATATATTTTTGTCAGCGTTTTTGCCCGCGGGTGTCAGAAATTATCGTACCACTATCCAGGTTATAAACTATCTGTGTGACAAATTTCATCCAAATCCGTTCAACCGTTTTTGCGTGATTGAGTAAACAAACATACAAACGAAGTGAGTTTTTTTTTTAAGATGTACTCAAAATAAACTTAACGTGAATTCAACCAAAGCATAATAATTTTTGTTACGTTGCTGCTCAGAAATTGTGCACAACGTGTTGTTAACAGAATACTTTCTTGTATGCTATGTGTTAATTTAGTTTATCAACTATAGGTATGTGTGCTAAATTTCATCCAAATCCGTTCAGTAGTTTTTGCGTGAAAGAAGTATAAACATCCATCCATTCTAATAAAATTTCCCGATTCAATTATCTGTAGGATATAAGCTTCGACCAGAATTTGTAAGTATAAATACTACCTTCTAGCTTTAGTTAATTTAAAAACAAAACATGCAAAGTTCATAATCCTATATAAAAGCCTTAATACATTTACAAAATCAACCTGTAATTGAATATTAAATAAAAGTAAATTAAAGCCATCATCCGTGACCCTGAATATTAGTAATCCTGTTGCCTCCCTGAATCAGACCCTTATAATCCAACCCTTCAGTTTCATCCTTGGTTCAACCCTCGTGTGATTGACGTTTCGCTAGCGATTATTACGGGGGTCCCTCAGACCCCTCTTTGCGGACCCCAGATTACAACCACAGAGTTTTTTGACCGTATATCTGTGACAAGGCAGCGATCATAAGATTTTGTGCAGTATTATTTTAAATTCTGTTTTGGACAGAGGTCGCGGTATCTACTTGCTTAATCTCATCGAGACCCGTTTTGGGTATTTTATTTTAAATTAAATAATATCTGTATGTTTTTGTTTGTTTCATTTAATTTTACAAAATACCTGAGTATGAATGCGGTAATATAGGGCAAGATATTATAATTGTAGTCGACATTTGATTAAAATGGTACAGTTTTTTTTTTTCTGTAGGGCATCTTATAGCTGACCTCTGAGGTCATGACTATTTAACCGGTCAATCCTGTGGTTGCCTTAAGCTGCTACACTCAAAGCCTCCACTCAGGGGCATACAAACTAAGCTAAAAAGCTAGGTGAACGCTCGCTAAGGGCCCCTGTGGGGTACGAGCGTCGACTTAGGGCGTCACCGGAGGGAGGACATCAAAGATGGGACGGGCAGGAATGGTACAGTATCATCACAGTTACAAATAAAGCTTCATCGCTCCATAATGGGGTGCATAAAATGTAACTAGGGTCACGAGTGACTTTAGTTACATATTACAAAAGTCTGTGAACTTGGACAAGGCATTTGTCTATATATATATGTACGGTAAGGCTTCTTTCTTCCTGTTATCTAACTAGTTTTGAATCCGATGATCCAACGGCTTTCCCCTAATCCAAGCTCCTATATTATTTACATTACAGAATTCACAACATTAACTCTCAATATCAATGCGATCTTACTTACAAAGTACCAGGGTCCCATAACGCTAACGTAGTCTATACCAAGCACAGTAGTGTGTACAATGTGACCTCCCGTTGGGTCTTTAAAGGAGCACGGAATAAGCAAACATGCGTAGTCTGCAAACCTACTGAGGATCACACCACGGCGAAGTTAGTTTTTACATTCGAAGCGTTGCAAACGTGGCGTTAGAGATACAGGATGTGCCGTATTCTTCTTTAGGATTTAGGCTTTATTTAATAAAAAAACACTTAAAATATTTCAAAACTTAGTTGAAATTAATATTACTTACGCCTACCTTCATCAACAGCGCTTGTACGGTCTTGAATCAAGTGGCAATATTTTTTGTTGGATTGAATAACTCTGTCTTGCCCTTTCCTATATACGAATGACTTGCTAATTAAAAATAAAGTCGTGGTGTTTTGTAAATTGAATAGTTGATCAACATAATAATAATATTACTTTAGGCAGGGGACATAGACCTTCCATAGTCCTGGGTAACCAATCCACTATAGCCAGCCAAACCCATAGCCCAATATGTTTTATTTCCATTTTCTGCAATAGTCCTGTACCAACAGAGGGTTGTCCTTGGGTGCACTTGCATAGTGCGAACAGGGATAATCGTCGGTTGGTGCTTCATTTAATTAAAAACGTCTAACGGGCCTCTGCGAGTTGGCCGCGGCCCCTCGTACGCCTTCCAAAGGTCCGGGTCCCGAGACAAGTAAAGACGTAATATTACTTATGATTCTACAATCATTTAAAACCACTACAATGTATTACAGTCGAAGTTGGTTTATTTAGTGAGATATCCGTAATCGTTTAATTACGACTAATTACTTTAATGGAAGCTACACGTTTTCGTACTCAGAAATGACCAGTAGCTTTAAATATAAATAATTACGTCTGCTGCCTACAAACTTCCGAAATAGCTGGCTTGATGGGTTGAAAAGTAAATTGTATATTTAATGAAAACGTACGGTCTAACAATGTGAGCATTCAGTTGTGCAAATGTGGAATCTGAAATCATACGTCTGTAAACATTTCCCTTAAGAAACTTACTTTCGCTTCCATGTTAATGTTAACCATTCTGTAGAACATCTAAAGATCGGTTCATATTACAATACAAGGAAGCAAGCTATCTAGTACTCATCATAACAAAACTGGTAGACATAATGTTTAGAACTAAATCTGCGGTGAGGCAGTAATATCAGTTCATGTCGCTTCACGGAAGCCACAAAACAGTAATCTCTAATCGCACATTGTCAAGAAAGAGCAAAATATTCATAAGACTACATATTCTTATTACGTGCGGATGAGGGCGTTAGGTCGGCGGCGCGTCGGCGCATAATGTGTTACAATGTGTTCCGAGGTAACAACCTGGGCTTATGAGGCTCTTGTGGTACCACAGATAAGGCACGCCGGAGGCTTTGTGAAGGTACTTGTACAATGTAATAAGGCGGCCACGGTAATACGGGGACGCCCGTCTGTTTCGCACCTTTTATAAACAATGTTTACGTTGAGCTAGCGGCTTGTTGTATCAAGGATGCAATTAGTTTTCAGGTTCATTGTTGTTTTTCTAGGTACGTATGAATTCAACGCGCTAATAAAACGCTCTCGTCGACAGACGCACGCGGCACCCCGCCCGCTCGTGAAGTCATGACGCATCACTCCGCGACTATCACAATGTTTGCTGTTGAAAATGTTGTACATTTTTTACGCTTTATGTTTTCGCATCACACGTCTGGGGCACTAAGATAATATGAATTATTCATAAAAACGATCAACAGAATTTCGTTTATACTATTTGAAGCTTCAATCCCTAAGTTCTCTTTTGCGTGTTCCAGCAACGCAGTAATGTATGATGCTATTGTACCTACTTCTTAAGTGGCTTTCAAGAGTTATGATATGACAGTACTTATTGTTAGTCTGTAACGTAACGTAACGTGGCTCGGCGAAGACTCGTGCGTGATGGAACGACGTACACAGGTGTAGACTAACGAGGCCGTTTGAACTCTTCAGATATAATAAAAGTGACCTAAAAAGTTTACGAGTCCAAACTAAAAACTGAAATTAGTGCTTGAGCTGGAAAATTCCGGGATATAAAATCTCAACGCCTCTCCAATTTTCACTATGTTTTTTTATAAACGAAATTATTTCAAGTCTATTCGAGATGCGCGATTCATTATGCTCGCAGTTGCAAGAGTGGAGCGCGGTGGAGTAAGAGGCAAGTTTTAATAATGTAGGGCGGTTGGCAAGGCTGCTACCGTTTCCTTCCATTCATCTCTCCCCTTTCCGGTTGGCGCAATTAAAACGGCGGCTTGTTCCGGCACTTAAAAAACTTTTAAAGTATAGGCACAGACAATTTGAACGGTACCTACCACATTGTTGCGAATTACACAATAAATTTTATTTAGGGGATTGTTTTAATTTCAGCTTGTTAAGGTGATAATTGTGTTGTTTTAACTTGTTCTTGGTTTAGTTTGGGTTTTCTGGGGGGGGCTTATACACCGAAGTCAACGCGTTCAACACAATGTTGGTAAGCAATTTCATTTATCATCACGTCGTTTGAGCATCATAGGGGACGCGTTAAATGAAAGTTTGGTTATTAAGACGGCCCCTGCCGAGGTCGACCCTCGCACTGTTTGGTATGAATGCAATACATGACGTCATGGTGGTACATAATCAGTGGGGAAGCCGGTGTCGCGACGGCAGCGACTCGCCCTTCGATCGGGCAGTAAAACGTCTGAATCATTCGCGTGTGGTTGAAGCTATTCACCGCTGTGCTGAAGTTCCGCTACGCGTGATTAATGGTCTCGCGTTCCCTCGACATTGTGTTTTTGTGATGCAAATAACTCGAGCCGTCGGAACAAGGAAAATTGAGTGGGAGGACCGAGCACCACCGCAGTTTCAATTGCTTCGCCGCTGAATACTGATGAACCGTTTCGGTTAAAGGCATTATCTCTGTTGCAATGTTTAAGGTGAAAAGCGGTTGACATAAGCGATGCGATTTGTAACAAGACTCCGTTCACCTTCAATCAATTTAAGCTGGGATTCCGAGACGTTGTTATGCTGATGCTGTTATATCCGATTACGATTAATGCGACATCAGGGACTTGCAATCTGTGCACGTCTTGTGCGCAGAATGGAAACAAAAGTAAATTCGAAACAAAGACAGTATTAAAGGTACAGTCAAGGTTAATGTTGTTACAAAATCTAGAGATCCACATTGCTTGTGGGGGTATACTAAAAACAAAACATTACCTTTAACATTTCAGGAAATTCATTATATTTTAATCCCATTCAATGTTATGGCATTCTCCGTTTACACAGCGGAATATTGGTTAAGTTTATATACTACTATATGTGTTCTGAACTTTATTATTAGACTAAAACTTAGTGCGCCACTGAAACAGTGTTTAGGAGTCAACGTCCGCCTCAAGTTAAGTTCGCTACAGAAGTCAAACGAAACACATGTAAAGTTACTGTTAAGTGCTTGCTCATCACAATGGAGGTTAGGTATCATGTCTAACATTTTATTCGCAATGTTGGCAATAAAACTTAATATCGCACACAAATCTGGTAAGTGTTGCAGTAAAGTATTTTTACCTAGGTGATAAAAAACCGAAAATTTGCATTTTTTTTTTAAATTTGTATTCCCATACTTACAGTACCCTAATTGCGTAATACACGATCAATCACAATTTATTTCGATTTGAAACAGATTACTAATCCATTTGTTCATAAGTTGGAAAAAAAATCTGCTCAACAATGTAAATAACGCAATGAATGTTGTTGAACTGTCAAAATGAAACAAATTAGTCATAATCGTTTACGAAAATAAGTTACGCATCAATTAGGGTACAGGTCTCTCCTTTGTGGTCTTAAGTTTTAAGAGATTAGTAGACTTGGAGTGAGAAAAGAAAGAAAGAAAGAAACCAAGAAAGTTTTTTTGAATTTCATTATTTCAGCAGTAGTTACTTAGGTTGAATATTATGGGGATTAAAATGACGATAACACCCATATTATTCGTTGTAATCGGGAGACCTCTGGGTAAAACCTTGGAGAATGGAATGACAGAAATGGAAGCAACTAGTATTATCAGATTTAACCCCTTTCAAATTCCTTTATTACATACAATTATTTTAATTAGTTCAGGTGTATCTGTTACATGAGCTCATCATGCAATCATAGAAAATAACAACTCTCAAATAACTCAAGGTTAATGAATGAATATTATCAGTAAGAACGGTCACCAAAAAAAGTAGAAATTCAAAATAGTATTTTGTCAGAGATACTCCATTGTAGTAGGTAATGCTTTGAACCACTTTATTGTGAGTGTACTGTACTATAGTTATTCATGAAGAGATTCAAAGCTGCAGGGTTGTGGTTTATTAAACGTATTTACTATTCAGCTATTTTAATCTTACAAGCTTAACTTGACAATGCTGAGTGCGATATTTATTTAATGTATTGTTTTTATTCTTTACTGTATTGTGTTGGTCACGTTTTCTCTTGTATATCCGTCTCTATGGTGATTTTGATCCGTGTTTATTCTGTCGATTTCTGTTTTTTAAACTTAAATAAAGCTTTCTTTTTAACCGACTTCAAAAAGAAGGAGGTTCTCAATTCGAATGTATTTTTTTTTGCATGTTTGTTACGCGATTACTCCGCCAATTATGAATTGATTTTGATGATTCTTTTTTGTTTGGTAGGTCATACTTCAGAGATGGGCCCATATAAATCCAAATAGTGGTATTCGATTTTTTTTAAAGTAAAACATGTTAATATTAAAAAAAAAAACAACCGACTTCCAAAAAAAAACGCTATAAAGTGAAAAATAACTTTAATTTCGGAACTCGGTGGTAAAAAACTAAAATTCAAAACCAAAGACACTTCCGAAATTAAAGTTATTTTTCACTTTGTAGATTTTTTTCGGAAGTCGTTTGTTTTGTTTTAGCTTATAGTCTAGGTAGCTGTGAAGATTCGTTTAAGTTACTTAGGGTATCCATTTTTATTTTTATTTCATAGTATGAAGGAGTGTAACTTTAACCCATAACTAGGTAGGTGTCAGATAGGTAGGTAGGTGTAACTTAGTGCCATTAGTTTTTCAATAAGAGAGCCAAGATTCTAAAAATTGCATCACGTTCGTTCGCAGATAATACTGATACATACTCGAAGTAGTTGTTATTGCATGTAGGCTACAGTTGCACGGCACAACACCTCCGCTGATAAGAATTAGATCAAACAAGATTAAAGAAGTTTCAACGAGATAATAATATCATTCTCCAGCGAAAACATCACGACAAACTTTCATGTTAAAGTTTTTGCAGCGAACGTTAACTATGCAAACTTCTCCTGTCGGTCTTCCACTTTGAAATGTGAAAACAATTCGTGTCTACCCTGGTAAGGCGGTCGCTACAAAAAACCCTTCGTAAGTAATTAAGAAGTTTCAGAACACCGGCTCATTGGCATACTTTCGGGTTGTAGTACGCAGTCAATCTCAGCGCAAAAACTTGGCATTCTATGTTATAATTCACGAGGGCCCGCCCTACGCCATGCGCCACCGACAAGGGTGAATTTCTTATGAGCTCGACGTGTATTTGTCACAAAAATCTATATATATATATATATATTAGACGTGGAACTACGTGCTTGTGATCTCACCGGGGTAACGCGAAACTGTCGTAGATAGTTCTTTATTGTTCATCATAAGACTAAATCACCATTCATTATTTCTTTCCCCATACACTTTCGGTGGCACCAGTACCATTTAGGCCCACTTACAGTCCTTAAAATGTAATAAAGTTGGTAAAATTGTCTGCCACGCTCGTCGCAGCTGGGTCACTGAGAACATTTCATTACAATTATTGCCGAGTTAATGATGTCTTACTAACTTCACTGGAGCCGGGCGAGGTATTCTGTGAATTTGAATAAATTCGTGCTCACATACGGCAAGTCATTCTCCGTAGCGTCAGACGAAGTCGGGCCGATGTCGCACAAAGAAACGTCGGTAATTCACCAGCTTAGTGCGATCCACTCTTATCTCTTTCAGTTGTGCGAGCGACGAAGCTCTTAAATCTTACCGAGGCTCGAATACTACTCAAGAATACTTACAAGCCTTTAATTCGAGACAAATTATTGCATAATTTAGAAGCGCTTATTTAAATCCCTGACTGTGCGCTTCGACTGTGACAGTTGTCACGGCTTAGGTTTATGTCAGATTCAATTACTTTTTTAGAAAAAGGATTCCGTGAGCACAAAAGGGTAAAGTGTTTAAGAGTGCAAAGTAAGAGATTCTGCTATTAATATTCTGAAAGCGAAAGTTTCACTGTTATCTTACTGAATGAATCACGGCTCGACAGATTTGAGAAATGCCCCGTCGCGTCTGTCTGTCTGTTTGGATGCGATAAACTCAAAAACTACCGCACGGATAAATGTTCATAAATTGAGAGGGAGACGGACGCCAAAGCGAAGATGGATGGGAGAGATATTTCGCGACGGCATGTTAAGCCAAGCAAGAAGACCATGGGCGGCATATGAACTCTGACACCAGGTGACTCACTAACCACACGAAAAAGAAAAAGATGTAAGCCGCCACGTGATGGAGACCGAAAATAGGTAGGTACAGGTAAGGTAGGCCTTCAATTTCATTGACTTGTAGAATTCCTATAAATGTGACTGGATCGATCGACAAGCTCACGTGGTTGGATTGAAGACTGGATAAAAATACACAGGTAGGTAATATTCTCGCTCGATCATATGCTGGTACTTACCTATCCTTATCGATAATTATGACGTTCGCTATCATTTACATAATTTATTCCGGAAAGTTTAAGTTTTAGATACAAGTACTTATGGGTAAGGATAACTATTATTAACTATAAATACTTAATTTTATCTCATGATTAAGTGAGAAACCTCAGGTTTTGTCTAATCCACAAAACAGTGTATTATACAATAATGGCCAAACATATCACAAAAACATGTTATTAACACCCGTATATTAAATTGTACATTGTTTTGGTTTCACATTTAATTTCAGCGACAATTATTCGGGTTCGTTACAAAGGCAGGTTTTGCGCGAGTAACCTGAGTTGTAAAAAGGGTCTCGACTCGACCCAACTAATACCCTTGTCATGTCGAGATGAAATTAGTTCAACTCTTGCAGCTGCGCCGAAACCCGCTGTTTGTCCAAAATTTATGTAATCTATAAATAGTATAAAATGAAGTAACTTTTCATGTTTGTTTGTGATTTTGATGAACTAAGACATAGCACAGTGATCTCGATTTTTCGACATCAGTACATCGCATCCATGTGAAGCAGGGGTGGGTCACTAATCTGATAATATAACGTCGATGTCGGTATAGGCAATCAGGCATTGCCTCAAAAACCACAATGTTGCGTTTCCTCTATGTTGCGTTAATTAATTGATGGCTATTAAGGCGATGGGTCGAGGGTGGCGGATGTATTGAAATTAAGTGTTAGTAGTTTTTGGTTAATGTCTTCATTTGGTTTCCAGGGATTTTTGTACGAGATGTTAATGGATATTAAAGATTTCTCATAGGTATTTAATTACTCACCAGCGTGTTTTTAGGGCTAATGTGATGATGATTACAAAGACGAGAAATTCAAATATTTTATTTGACTAACTTGCTGAAATGCTAAGTACTTACTAGGTAATATAAATATTTTTACAAAGTAACCATTTCTCAAATCTAACAATCACATTAAATTATGCAAACGAACGTCACAGAAAAGCTGTAAAAAATTAAAAAAGTCCCAATTCCTGCGGCAATCAGAAAAATATTAATGTCGCAGTCCTTGTAAATTATTACCGAAACAGATGTTACAGGAAAACAAGAGGTATTCGTAACAAAGATTAACGGGACAGAGAACTTGTATAAAAAACGTACGAAGCACTGAACGCGAAGCGGCAATAAACTTATTTTATGACAAATATACCACCATTTACAATAACGACTACGAGTACTTAAGCGTACATAGATTGTGACGTAAACAGGCGTAGTTAAGTGTGTATCGTTAATCAAGTGAACATAAAACGGTCACGTACAACGTTTACTTGCGTTGAAAACCGCGATTCAATTGAAACTCGCGGTCTATGAACGATTTCAAATTGTTCTCGATTGTTCTAGAATTTTGATAGTGTACGAGAATCATATGTGCTTGTGTTGGAAGATTTTAGTTTATTTCATGTTATTTATGTTTATGATTGAGTAGGTATGTGGAATTGAAGAGTTTACAGTATAAAGGCAAGGCTAATTTCTTCAGTTTACCCTCGCTAGATCTACCTAACTATTATGATTATGATTAATAAATTTCAAGTATTTTTTTTTAATGTTTTGTTTTAAAGAAGAATTTATTTTGTTTGTGTCAAAGAATATTTTTGTTATGTTATATTTAAGAAGATTTTGTTCAAACTTTTTATGTCTGTGTCCTATATCTTTTTATTCTCTTTTAATTTTAGGTATATAGTTTTTAATGTGGAAGCTTTTAAATGGCAATCGTAAGCGCTATTGTTCATACTAAATAGATGTTAGCTTTCTTAAGAATAAATAAATATAATTGTAGACTATTTTTACCCGAGATCAAATAAAGGAGGAGGTTTTCAGTTCTTTGGAACCATTTAAAAAAAAATCCGCGGTTATTTGGAGACGGTTGAACCAATTTGGTTTTTTTTTTAAAGTGTTGCTTACTAGGTGGTCTCATATAAATTTTATTAACTTTGCTTGGGTAATTTTTGGGTTAGCTTCAATAATACGTATTTTTCCCACTTTATATATGTGGATGATGTTTTAATAACTTCCTGTCACTGTAATTTACATAGCAGGTCGGGGCAAAAAAACGAAAATACAAAATCGACACGAACACCAACACCGACTTCCGAAATTAAAGTAATTTTTCACTTTGTAGTGTTTTTTTTAGAAGTCGGTTGTTTTGTACTACCTTCTACTAATTAGATTTGCTATCTAGAGTCATTGCAATTAGTTTATTTAGTAAACTACTCAATAACAACAATATGTTGTTAGTTTTAATTGATACCGAAACTAACATCATTAGACCCGAGAAACAAAAGCCAAACGATAAATGTAACTAAATAACTTGATTCGAAATCGTCACCGACCGCAAATCGGCTAAATTATTTGCAATCAAACAAGTTGCAATAGCGTGGCACTTGTATATGTACATTTGTATATGTATATGTACTGCTGTATAATTTTGCATTTAAAATCGTGTTCGGTTGACGTGACATGAATTTATTATAAAATTTGCTGACTGTGTTCCGTACTCCGGTTATTTGAGAATAGGCATTTTCACTTTTCATATTACACTTTTAAACACGATAATAAACAGATAAGAGGTTTTATCAGAAAAACTTGGACACTTGTTTAAAACGTATCAAAAGTATGTCAATCAAATGTCAAATTCCATACATAAATGATTAGCATTTGCCCGCTGCTTCGTCTGCGTGGAAGTTGGAAATCATCCTTTAATATCGGATAAAAATCATATCCTATGTCATGGTCACCCAGCACATGGTCTACCCGTGTGCAAAATTTATGATAAATATTAGTATGGAAGTATGGATGTTATAGTTGATAACGCAGTAGTCTCACCGTCGTCGACGAGGAAGTGACTACTTATCGGCCATTTTCTCTCTCAAGAAACGTACAATACATATAAATTTCGTGTAAACAAAAGAGATGCATATTAATCGCTGCGTGTTTACACTGCCGTGCGCCGGCGAGGACTCGCTCCACTAGTTTGTCGCTGAGCGACAGGAGCTATTAAAGATAATACTTGCTCAGTGATACTTGCTCCGCGACAGAACTCACGCCGAGAGACCAAACAGCGGTAATTTCACCCCGAGCGATTGGTGCGAGTAATCGCCCGGACACTCGCTGATAGTCCAGCGACAAAACTATCGGAACTAAAAACTCGCTGCTCGCCAACTCGTTTTCAGTTGCTAGTTCTACTCGCTACTCGATAATCACCGGCGGTGGGACAACTGCCTAAACAACTGATAAACACGGTTTTGTGCTATATAAAGAAGATTTTTATAGACGTCATTATAATATCACAATCAGCCTGTTTCCACTGCTGGAAAACATACCTCCTCTTTGAGAGAGAGAGGGGGCCATAATCCACCACGCGGGCCCAGTGCGGCTTGGTAGATGTCACATGTCTTCGAATTTTTGGTTCTAGGACATGTCGGTTGCCTCACGATGTTTTCCTTCACTATTTTGAGAATAGTGGTCAAAAATAATTTAAACAAAATGAAGCGCTTTTCAGGGTTCGAACCTGCCGGGGTTGCGAAGAAAACCGAAAGCGAGATCGTGGCCCCCAGCAACAGGGCAACCGAAGGAACACGGGTGGGTTTTAGTCAGTAAGAGTCTGACACGCCCTCCCGCACCTACAACTCATAAGTCGCAGCCGGTACCACTGGGCCACCACTGCTCGGATATAGACGTACCTACATATATCTAATGGTATAAAGGACAAATAGTACCACATCAAGGCCAGAGGCCAATTTGGAAAAGTCTGGAAGAAATGAAAAGGCTTTTATCTAGCTATGGGATAATTTATAGGCTGAAAGTAACATTAGGTCACAATCGTAAACCACTGATGACTTTTACTGCTTCGTCGGACAACGGAAAGAGGAGCTTTATCAGATTGAAAGTAGGTAAAAGAGAATTCTGGGATCGGTAATCAGTTCAAAATTCTTGATAGTATTATGAATATCGGTTTTGTGTAGGTAATAAAACACGGGGTTATTGACGACGAATTTCCGAACCAGACTGGTACGAAGCACAAAAGAAACAAATTAATAAAAAAATACAGACAACGCACAGGCTAAACCGCTTTATCTAAAAGCCTCAGAGCAAAGCATCAGAGTTAATTTCTTTTTATTACTAAAGTGAGCGCAAATGAAGGATTTTTCCAAAAAATGCATCTCCTAAAGACGTTAAATAGGGGATTAAAGTTTGTATGGAACTACTTAATTTTTGCCAATAGGAGATCTCGTCGGGCGCAACAATGTTAACAGCATTGTTGTGTTTCGGCTGTTAGAGGTAAGATAGTCAGTTCCTCTGTGGTCGAAGTTTCCGGGTGAAGCTTTTCCCTACGGCCTAATCATCACTTACCATCAGGTAGGATGCAGGTCAAGAGCTTCCTCGTTGGGCTAAAAGAGATCCACAAAGAAGGAGACGCCTTGTACCTAGCAGTGAATTAAATGAAAAGACTAGACGATGATGATGCTCAAGGAAGTAAGCAATTACTGATAATATATACATACATATAAAATATCAAACCTGTTTCTCCGAAGGGTTAGGCCGAGGTGTACCTATGCACACCCACATTCTGCCTGTAACATTTTAGTCACATGTAATGAGGGCGAGCCTATTGACATCCACCAGGCATAAATTCAGACTCTCGGCTGCTACTGAGAAATTCCTAATGGAAAATCTCAATAACACTATGTCCTACTCGGGAATCAAAACCCAGAACCCCCTAGATCAACAAAGCAGTAAAGGCTCGTGCAGACCGGCGCGATATCGCAGGCGCTACAAGGGTCGCGCAGCGTGTAGCGCCCGCGATATTGCGCCAGTTTGCACGAGGCTTAAGACTGATAATATAGGTTTCTAATAATGTGATTGTAACAGACTTTAACCCCCTAGCTACATTCATTTCGTCCCCTTAAGAGGAAAAGGGGAAGCTCTTGCTCAGCACAACATACCTATTTCCAATACGTACATAACTCTTAGAAGATTTATGTGTTACTTTGAGTAACGAACGACAACTATTTAGCTCTCCCAATAAATACGCCAACGAACGAGCTGAGATGTAAATTGCATCTCCCTAACGACGCTGATATATCGTCGTAGAGACATTCGAACTGAATTATAGATCCGCGGTCTGGCCTTATATGTCTTTTTGAAATTTATTGAGTGACTCGAAACCATTTTCGGGGATTAATTTCTATTGAAGAGACCGTCTTACAATTTGAGAGGATTATGGCTACGGAATAGATTCTATGGAAGTTTTCTTGGTAAACTTAACCAAAATTTTATATAGTATGGTCCGGTTTTGATTCAAAGTATGTTTGTGTAAAGCATATACTTAGAAAATCATGAAAATGTCAACGATGTTTACACCATTCCGTTTATTAAATTCGTGTGTAAGAAAACTTTTTAACAAAAATTACAACCAACTTTCAAACAACAAAGTGAAAAATAACTTTAATTTCAGAAGTAGGTTGGTTTGTAATTTGTCTAAGTTATAATAGCCTAATGTCAACTGCTCATCACCTTTTACCAAATATTATATAATTGTTGAGGAGTTCTCCAAGTACTTCACCATCAGCTCCACGGCACCATATGAATTGTGACGAGTATCAATTGCTTACTAACCATATTAAAGTAATCGAATCGCAACCCGTGAAATACATATTATTGAGTAGTTCCGGTGGCCATCTGTGTCCTTCATCATCAGTTTCACTGTACCAAATTGTGCTTTCCGAGAGCAAATGCGTGAGTTACTATAAAAAATACCCTAATCGCTATAGGTGTGCCTGTAATATTTGAAGAGTTCCGTCGATTTCTCCAAGATCCCATCATCAGAACTCACGATCTGATGATGGCATCTTGGAGATTTGGTCATCCAAATGATAATGAGACCAACTAGAAAGTATACAACTTCAAAAAAAAAAAATTTTTTTTTCAAATCGGTCCAGCCATCTTCGAGTAATCGGGGACAATACATAAAAAAAAAAGATTCCGACGAAATGAGAATCTTTTTTTTTAAAGTCGGTTAAAAAGAGAGGTATCTTAAAATAAAATCGCTTATTTTAATAACTGTGATGCAGAAACACGGAAGGATTACAAACCTTCAGTAAAAATTCTTTAGGGAAATGGCAGCGTTCGCTTCAGTCGTTATTAATATCATCTGAGAAGCATGCCTCCCCAGGGAAACATTACAGTAACGGCCATATAAAAGACAAATGAGCCAAGAATACGATCGTGAAAAGCCTGTAATTTTTAAAATATATTTTCTTAAAGCCGCTTACTTCCATTTTTTATCCATTATTATACTCTTTAACTGTTATATCTTTTGTTTAAAAACATTATAAAAACGTTTTACTCCATCTTATCTTAATCGCAGTGTCTACAGCCGAGTCGCCCTATATCTTTGCTATTCAAAAACGGTCTTATTCAAAAAAGTGTGCTTATCTTCCCGCCCCAAATGATTTGAAAGTATGATTGATGATACATAGAAATGAGATAGCTCCTTATACTTTACTGATATTTAAAAGTATGATACTCAGCCTCAGTTTTTTAGGGATAATTTAGATATTTTAATACGGCTATCAAAAGAACTACGTTTTATTTTCTGAAAAGCTATTTAATGCGGTTCTAGATAATGTTTATTGCATCATTATTGTAGAGACAAGCCAGCCTCTGTTAGGTTTAAACCATTACACTCTGAAGATATAAAATCTGATTAATGATTGTAATTAATCATAATATAAGAACTTTTCGTAATGCTTGTTAACTTTTTATTAAGATAAGTTTTACTCTTTCTTAGGTAAGTGCCGACTTACTTAAGAATAATCTTATTTTAAGTTTTAAGAATTAAGTCAGAGCAAAAGAATTCGCAGAGCACAATAAAGTAAAATAACTGAGTTACAGCAACTTAAATGAAAATTTTAGTTTTTTGAACATTTTAATGACGTGTTCAGTGACTCGAGCCGATTGTGTGAGGTATATCTAGTTTATTGAAAGACTTTGTGCTATCTTCATAGACCAATAATTAAGTTGAATAGATTTAGTCACTCATTGTTTGTTTTAGTGTATAAAATCCTCAGCAAATCGTAAAAAATGCGACACTGTTTTAAATGGTAATATCAAAATGTCATCATCATTTGCCTAGCCTTTTCCTATGTTGGGATCGGCTTCCAGTCTAACCTGATGCAGTTCAATACCAGTGTTTTACATGGAGCGACTGCCTATCTGACCTCCAGAACCCAGTTACTGGGTAATACGATACCCTTGGTAAAAGTGGGTATCAGAATTTCGGGCTTCTAACTATCCATAACAACTGTCAAAGATCTTCGAATGACAGCTGGGACCAACGGCTTAACGTGCTTTCTGAGGCACGGAGGGGTCTTGGTAATATCAAAATGTATATAATAATATAAAATACCTAGGAATTCAAACCCCTAACCGAGTATATAGCAAGCCCCACTCAGATTCACATTTCTTTCATATTATAAATCTATTCGTGGACGACAAAGGTTGGGGATGAATAACTAGTCCCGAGATTTGGGATCTCTACGTTGGTGCTCTAAAAAGGAAAATATTAAAAAGCTAGATATTTCATTCTTCATTTTGTATAAACCCACCATATTTTTGCAATTTATATTAAAAAATAAATTTTCTTTTTTACAAACCAAAAAAGATTTTTCTTTTTCATTCGGTACTAATAATTTTCACAAACGATCGAACCATATTTGTGAATTACATTTTGTATACAGTGTGGGTTTTTATAATGTACACATATTGAAATGAGGGAATCTATGCTTATTTTTACCAAAGGAAAAAAAAAACTAAATATTTTTTCATAACATTTTTTTTGTTTTATGTAATTTAAAAAAAAATGTAACAAAACGATGTAAATTTTAAACTAAATGATCTATCGCTATGAAACAAACTCCATAATGATTGGAAGTAATTTGGCGTCCTCATAAAATGTATATTGTGGAAAAAAAGTACCCTCAATTGAAAATAAACATGTTTTTTTAGCAAAAATACGTTTCTTTTTTTCATAATCTTTTACAATAATCGTAAAAATTCTCAATAAAATGCCAAACAGAACAAAAAGTAAAGAAAAAAAAAAAAAACAGTGGCACTCCGGCAGTGCCGACAGAAGTGAAAACTTGAACAATTTTACTGTGCAGGAAATACTTTTAATGAGGTGTCGGTAACGGTAACGGTAATAGTGTCGCAAGTTCAATTGTTTTTTCCCATCTGAAAAATGCCCAACGCGTCTAAAGAAGTTTTCAGTTCAAAAAACGAAATGTATTTTTTTTTATTTGATTTATAATCACGTTCTCGAAAACGGCTCTAACGATTCTGATGAAAGTTGCAATATGAGGTTTACGGGGGCGAAAAATCGATCTAGCTAGGTCATATATGGGAAAATTCGTTTTCTCTATTGTCACAGCCTCGGGAATGTGATACAATGTTAGTATACCTGGACGATATGTTTATCTATTTTCACCCGAGCAGAGCTCGGTCGACCAGGTACTAGTGTATAAATGTCCTCTTAACAATGATGCCTTTTACTTCACCGATTTGTCTAAAGGACAAATTCATTTTGTATTGATCAAAAGTTCCCGTGATTTGGCCGTCATCAAGTAGATAGGTACTTGATGACGGCCAAATCCCGTGAACTTTTATATTTTTTAATATTTTTGCAACGCGAAATGTGAAACGCATGAAACCGCAGAATGTAGATTACAGTCTATGGTTACTTATGTAAGTACATATATAGGAAGGTATTTACGTTGCCCGGGGACGGCAGTCTCGTGATGCCACTCTACGGATCCCAACGTTTTTAATGGAAACTTTTGGCAAAACGAGGCCATTCCAGAGCACTATCTCTGTTAAATTGGAATATATTTTTCTTGGCGAGACTTTACAGTGGCGTGCAAATAGAAAGAACATCCACCGACTTTCTGAGATTTGAGACATTCGCCCCACAGCTATTTGTACAGTGTCACAGAATCAGAAAAATGGTACAACCTTGCATTTTTCATGCACGAAATACGTCGAACGGCTTTGTGTCATCGAATCCATACACACTCATGTGTAAATGCCCATCTCGGCACTTTTATGCACGTGTGGTTATTTATTCTTTACCTTTTGTGACGTCAGCAGAAATTTTACGTTCGATGATACGCAGTTTTATTTTGCAGCCCGTGTAATGTAATTTGGAAATGCTGAAAATAGGAACATTTTTTATACAGTGTTTGTGAATCTTATAAATAGCGAACGACTTTTTTAATTAAAAAGTTTTGAAGGCGAAAATAAATAAAAATGTTCTCGGGAAATCAACGGCTTCGCCCTGTACAATCATTAAGCCTATTTTGTTTAATTCCGACCGAACAATTTCATTATGTTGTATTTGTTTTTACACTAATTAGTCAATGTTTTACAGTTCTTCAATAAATAATGTTGGGTACCAGGATGAAAACTGTACACATATATTATTACGTATATTAATACAATTATAAATAATATTTACTCGTATAAAGGTATTTACATTATTAAATGTTTTTTACTACTAATTCCATTACTATGTATTTAATAATAGTAAAGTGTGCTATTTTGTCATTGTGTAATGATCAATGCACACGTGTTTCATACGACGTTTTGCAACACACTTGCGAGGAACAAAAAAAACACACTTGTTGCAAGAACTTATGCTCCAATAACGAAATTATAGAGATGTTATATTTAGATTTATAAAGTTCAACTGACCTTTGTTGCCAGGTACTGAGTATCCGGAGCTCCTTTTAAAAACTTTTCAACGTCGGTTGGTGACAATATTTTAGATTTCGTATTTTTGATAATAACTTACCACACGACAAAAACGTTAACACACCAAATATTTGTGGAAAATGGCGCGCTGGTCTTGTATTTTTTTTTTGTACGCCGCGCTAGTGATGCGCGCGCAGGTTTAAATAAAGATACTACCAAAACCACTAAACAGCCTTTAAATAAACACCAAATAATGTTTTGAATACTCAAATTAAAGTTAATATGTAGTGAAAAATATATAATTTAATAAAGTATTATGTTAATTTATCATATTTGATTTATTTACATAGTTGTTTTTTTTTTTTAAACAACTGCCTTGCCAAAAACCGATGTAAAATGTTAAAAAAAGTTGTGCTAGTTAATCTGTATTATACAAAGCGAAAGGTCACTCATTTACTCGCTGACTAAACAGATAAATAAAATTGTCATTGCTGTCGGGGGACCGTCGTTGTGTGGAACACTTTTTAATCTAAGTGATTCAGGACTGATGTGTTTTTTTAATTTTTTATAATAATTTATTTTTATTTTATACATTGTAGTAACAAGTTTTATTTTAAAACATGTCATGGCCTAGCTATATTTTTTAAGCACTAAAGGTGTTTTTATACTCTCCCGGCGAGCCAAGGCGAGACGTGGATGGCATGGGGATGAACTGTTTGTTTTGCATGGACACCCTACCTATGTAAAATATATGCCAATAAAAAATGGAATGTGCTCATCAGGGCCTTCAATTGGATACCCATATTGTAATAAATGAAGTTTTTTTTTTACACAGGCGAGCGCGATAAGAGAGCCGAGTGTGAACGCGATATCGCTCACATCTGAATAGGCCTTTAAAGTGTATCCGGCGCGGTATTTGCGTAACCCATTCAGAATCCTAATGCTATTCATGTTGACAATTATTCAACAATACTCACTGCGTTATTTACATCGTTAAGCAGACGAATTTTTCAAACACATGGAGCAATGTATTTCGAATTTCATTTTAAAACGTAACGTTTTCGCATTTATAATATTAGTTAGGCTACATAGTTATCGATTTGTGCTATTCAATCCTTCTTATTTTTAACTGACTTAAAAAAAAGAGGAGGTCCTCAGTTCGTTATGTTCGGTAAATGTTCATCGCAATAAGTTTGCAGGGTTTCTTCCGTTTATTTCTCGGGAAACTCAAACTCAAAGCATTTATTTCAATTAAACCATTTACGGGCACTTTTGAATTGTCAAAGAGTCGGTCAGTTAGTGAGAAAGTTGAAGCTAGTTGCCAATTCCAAAACGTAGATCTCTATGGAGAAGGACGAGCAAGAAACTCCAAGGACACTCTTGTAAATATAGATATTACAAAATCCTGTACTTACATTATTTTTCTTACTTTTATATTGAGAAAAATTAAAAAAAAAAAACAAAAGCAATTGAAAATTTAAGATTAAAAATAAGCCCTGGCAGACAAGAGATGACCAATTTCAACTGACGGCGCCCGTTCACGAACATGACGCGTGGATCAGCACCATCCAGCTCAACCATTTTGTAGGGAACCGAATGATCCAACACACTCGCCACCATCAGCGAGACATTTAAGTGAGCATGTCATGCTAGAAGAGGTTAAGTCGTATACCTTCTTGAATTGTTGTTCGAAAACAGAGTTTGTTTACATTTTCATAAGATACTTTTGGCATAATCAATACATATTTAATTATTTACCTTTTACAACTATCTTTACAGATCCTCGACCAAATCGATAATGTGGCTATCAACAATTATTACCTTATATTATCTATATCCGTATATCGTATATTACAACGAAATATGTACAGTATTTCTATTTTCTTGATGTTCCTCGGGTATCATCGGATTTCCGAATACAAACGAATGCTAATTTCCATGTCCATCATTTATTAGATTTATCGTGTATAATAATTTGAATTTAGAGCTAAGTACTTTATTTTTGTTTTGATTTCCGTATGAACTATATGAACTATTTTCCTATCTGTCGTGACTGCAACTTTAGCGGCTTTACTCCCATTTTAAAAATAAATTACATTAAGTTAAAAGAGTATTAACAACTCTATATACTTCCAAGTCGATTGAGAGCGTCCGGTCTGCACCAAGTGCAAAGGGCAACTGATAGAAATCCGACGACTGACGAAACACGAGGTTTGCCGAGGGACATTAAGAACATATTTGTATGAATCTACTACTTAAACAGCCAACACAACTAAAATTAAACAAAAAATAAAAACTTACTTAATTAGCTATCCAACTATAACTACTTAATATAGGTGCTTCATTCATTAGGTTAACAAACATATAGCTTTAATTATAGATAACATATCAACTAAACATAACAATCTACCTATTTGTATAAATAAAAACAAAAGTCCGGACTGAGTGACTCATCAACGCAGCCCACACCCTTGGATCTAGAAAGCTGAAATTTGGCTCAGAGGTTCCTTCCTTATTGCCTGTAAATATTTTAGCTAAGCAGAAATAAATCTTTTAAGTTTTAACTTAACACAAAAACATACCTTAATTATGTTTCCAGCTCGAAAAGCATTTAGTTTAGAACCAAAATTAGCGATGTTTTTGTGCCATCATTCTGAAAATCAGCACGCCATCCAAACATTTCAGTCCACCATTACAAATCACGTGATCTACATAAAAGCATGGAAGAATCCATTTAACGAGCAAAGTAACATTAACTTCTAATTTAGTTCTCATCGCGGCCCGAACAGAAGGTATTACACCTTGTTTTTGTGTAAATATCAATTTAGATTACACACAGAACAAGCGGGAATGCTCACAATGGCCGGTGGCTACCAACGGCGAGAATTAAGAAGAAATATGTAGTACGTGACTACGTGAACTGAAACACAAATGTAAGGGAAAGTTACTGGTGAAGCTTGTACAATTGTACGAGTACTAGTTTTGCCCCGCGGTTTCACCCGCATAAGTCTTAATCCTGTGGGAATATCGGAACAAAAAGTATTCTATTTCCTAATCCAAGTCATGGTCTACTCATGTGCCAAATTCCATCCAAATCTGTTCAGCCATTTTAGCGTGAAAGCGTAACAAACAAACACACAAACTCACCTTCGCATTTATAATATTAGTTAGGATTGTTTGGCTTCCTGAATGTACAGTCGCGCACTAAAAATGTTTACCTCGCTAATTATAATTACTTGCACTTTTTATGTCATTAAAAATTAAATTTGTTAATTGAGTTGAAAACGTTTATAGCAAAAGCTTGACAAATAAAATCTATACATTTAGAGATAAAAAAGAAAGTTGAAATCTTCGAAAACTTATTATCAGCCTTATACTTCATAATATTTTAATAGTAATGAAACGTGCCTATCCTGATAATCATTTTGGTCCACTTTGTGAGGTGAAATCGAATTGGAAAGCTGGTTAACAATTTTAGTCCGTGACCGTACTACCTACCTACTTGGACCTTTTGTTCCTGTTGGGGCTTTATTCTCAAGTTATAGTTTTTTCGGTATTTCCGGGGGTAAGAGGCGGTCTAATGGCTGTTAAGGAAGTTTTGTAGCCTTTGGAAGATTTGAAAGGAAACTCTTGTTTATTTCACTAAAAGAAATTGATTACTTCCATTTCCTCCAAAAGGTTATTCGGTCTAGAAACTTTATGTATGTTTTTGTAAGATATGATAAGCCTAACGTCAAATCAGTCGTTAAAGCAAATATTACACTGTGCAATCTAACATTTTTAAGGGCAGAACTCATTGATGCACAACACAAACTAAACCTAGCACATACCTAGGTAGCTAAATATTGATTTCCTGACAATAGAGACGCACTAACCACAGCCAATGAATCAATCAGTATGAGGGCTACACCCCCCCACAGCTAAATCCACCTTGGCTTGTTTGATTAGCATACAACAGTAGAGGCTGGTAATCTTGCGAGTCGGCTTAGGGTCAGCGCTGACAGAGCAGCAAGATATTTGAGCAGGATATTGATAATGAATTTTAAACAACTTAAATAGAGTTGTTGATAAGTATCGTGCAAGATCCGTGCATGCATGTTCCTCACAGCCATGCGGGCCGTCGCGAGCACGCTCGAGCATATTCGAATGCGCGCGGCGATTGTTCGCAAACAGTCGCCGCTGCAGCACATGACTAAATTCCCCAAAGAGACAAAGCATCTAAGGACGATTTTCAAAATTTTCATTATTAAACAATCTGCATTTTATTAGGGAAGAAATCGCGCGCGCGGATTCTCGAACATCCGCCGCGTCTGCAGAGTTTACACATAAGATTTTGCGTGAGAATGCTCGTCTGCTCGAGCCGTTGCCGCTCTGTCTGCGCTAACCTTTAAACAGCTACTACGGTTTTAATGGACCATTCGGACCGCTCAGATACTTGGTTTAATCAGGCTTCTTAAATACATTACTTGTAATGCAATTAAACGAGAGTTTCTTTTGTTTTAACACAGTTGCGTTTAATTTTCATTAAAAATACGAGCGTGGATGAAAGAGATAAAGAGAATCGTTTTGTTTTTGTGTTCGTGTTTGTTTTATTGTTTGGGTATTAAAAAATAAATAAAGGGTTCGTCATTTAATTATCCTACATGTTTAATATAACTTTTTTAAACACGAGCTGTGAAAAGTACTTTACATACATATCCTTCACCAGAATATTGCTGGACTCCTGAGTAAAAGTGATACGCTTACCCTGCATTTGGAAGAACTAGAAAATAGTAAAAGACAGATCGATACTATGTGCATTACCGAACATTTTATGACACCTGAACAGGAATTACTTCTAAATATACCAAACTACATCCTGGCAACCAGTTTTTCCAGAGATAATAGAAGAGGTGGCGCGTGCATTTTGATCAAAGTCGGTCACAAGTATAAAGTGCTAAACTTAAGAAAATATTCCGTTATCAACGTAATTGAATGCTGCGCGATAGAACTGACAGAACACAACATTATTATTGTCTGTATGTATAGGGTGCCCCAATCAAATTTGGATACATTTTTCGAAAATTTAAATAATACTTTACATCTGTTATGTTTAAAACTGAATAATAAAAAGGTTGTCCTATGTGGGGACTTTAACATTAACCTATTTAAAAGAAATAAGCAAGCCTTAGATTTCGAATATACATTGTTAAATTATAATTTAAAATTAAAATTTTGTCAACCTACTAGATTAAGCAGTGGGACCTGCTTGGACAACATAGCACATAATGTAAAAGGCTGTAAGGGAGAAATTATAGAATTGGGCCTGTCAGATCATACCGCACAACTTTTGAAATGTCCTGTTAAGAAAACATGTATCTTGAAGCGTTGGAAAATAAAAAGACGAAATTATTGTCAAGATAACGTAGAAAAATTTAAAAATTGCATTAAAAATCTCACTTTTTCGGACATATATACAACTAGTGACGCCAATGATGCCTACGCCCATTTTCTTGACTTATTCAGATGTTTTTATGACCTTTGCTTTCCGTATGAAATAATAACAAAAACAATTACAAAAAGCGCCCAATGGATCACTAATGGGATAAGAATATGTAGTAAAAAGAAGCGGCACTTGCTATGGCAATACAGGAAAAAGCCTACCCCAAAGAACAAACAGTCGTTTAAGACATATTCTGCAAGATTTAAAAGAGTTATAACGTTAACACAGAAATCACGAAATAACTACTTTATTAAGACATCCCAAAATAAATCTAAAGCGGCATGGTCTGTAATTAATAAATCTAAGACCTGCTTCCCTAAAGAACCAATTACACAAATTCAAACAGGACCACAGAAAATCACGAACCCATTAAAAATAGCTCAGGCTTTTAACAAATTTTATGTTAATCAAGTTACCAAACCAAAAAATAAAACTATACCAGAAATTAAAATCCGCTCAAACACTCCAAACTCTATATTTATGGAGCCGACCACACCTCAAGATATAAATAATCATACTCAGTCACTTCGAAATACAAACAGTGTTGGGTATGACGGAATATGCACTAAAGTTATCAAAGAGGTGTCTCAATATATAGCTCCACATCTCAGTCACATAATTAATATGTGTATATCTAGCGGAATCTTCCCTGAAAAATTAAAAACATCAATAATTGTACCATTGCACAAAAAAAATGATAGACACAGTATGTCAAATTATAGACCTATCGCGTTGATACCGGTCTTTTCAAAAATCTTTGAAAAAGTAATTTACAAGTCCTTATATAACTATCTCGAGAAGTCAAACATATTAGTAAAAGAACAAAAGGGATTTCGTAAGCAGAAGACCATCAATATGGCCATACATGACCTTCTTCTCCCTATTATGTCAAATGTAGATAAGAGAAATCCTGTATGTGCTATCTATATGGATCTAACTAAGGCTTTTGATTATGTAGATTACCCAATTCTATTACAAAAACTTGAAAAATATGGTATCAGGGGAAATATACTTGATCTCATTCGATCTTACTTAACGGACAGAAAACAATTTGTAGAAATCACACAAATATGTTCAAAAACCAGCTATGAGAAAAAATATCGTTCTGAAAGCGAGATAATTAAATTTGGCGTTCCTCAGGGTAGCGTACTGGGACCCCCTCTTTTTTTACTTTACATAAATGACCTTCCGGGGCAAATAAATCACCCCATGGTGCTATTCGCCGATGATAGCACCGTAGTGATTGAATGTGACGATCCCAAAACTTATGAAAAGGAGATAAATATGACATTAAATAAAATTATATCGTGGTTTGACAGCAATAATCTAATTATAAACTTAGAAAAGACTAAAATTATGCATTTTTATCAAAGAATCCCGAATAAAAATCTTGACATTAGCTATTTAGGGACAAATATTGAATCAACTATTGCTACTAAATTTCTTGGTATCAATATAGATAATAACTTGACTTGGAGATCCCAGACAGATGTAATATGCAAGAAACTTAATACATTTACCTATGTTCTATATAAACTTTCAAAAATAGTCAGTCTAGAATCCGTACTTACAGCCTATCACGGTTATGTTGCGTCAACACTCAGATATGGCGTAATGTACTGGGGCAATTCAGTTGATAGAGAATTGGTCTTTAGAGCCCAAAAAAGATGTATCAGAGCTATGTGTGGCCTTAAAAGCACAGACAGTTGCCAACCGACTTTTATACGACATAAAATCCTTACCTTACCATTGTTGTACATATACGAAACAAATGTATTCGTCAAATCCAACATTTCATCATACAAAATAGCTGCTAAAAGTTCCTACAGAAAATTACGCGATAAAAATAAGTCAGAACTCGAAGTGACTTATGGCAAAACTGCACTTATGAATAAAAGCACATTCTGTATGGCCAAAAAAATATTTAAAAAACTGCCCGAAAAAATTAAAATGTTAAATGTGGACAAATTCAAAAAGAACTATTTAGAATTTTGACTAATAAATGCTATTACTCAATAAAGGACTATTTCGACGACAATTCTATAATTACTGCCTTAGAACACCCTACCTGACCTGTTTTAATGACCTTGAATTTTGTTCGACATTATCATTATTAATTATGGCATGTAATTGAACCATTTGACATTTATTTAGAAATTGATTGTATGTTTATTTTTTCTTTTGATATGCTATGCCTATTTAAACTGATTTTATTACTGACGTGAAAGTTGACGGAATTTCACCAATTTGTTATTTTTAAACTTAAAAAATTATATTTGTACGCCTCTGGGCAAAACATGGAGGATCTACCTATTTATAACACCTCACACTATGTGTAACTTGACCTGTGTTCACAAATAAAGCTTTCTGATTTCTGATTTCTGATTTCAGGTAGTAATGAGTCGAATTGTTATTTTTTGTGCATAAATAAATATTTTAGTTAGTTAATGATAGTGGGTTTAACATTGCAGCTAGATAGTACAAGATATACTTGCGGTAGTTTAAAAATCAATACTTTCAGTTGCCATTGACAAAGGAATGTAAAATTTTCTTCTTTTTTTTTTTGAAGTGTCTATTGAAATAAGTCGTTACGTTGTAGCCAAGTATTTTAGTTTCAAATTAGTTTTTATTCAACATTGGACTTACATAACTAAAAACTTAATATAATTTGATTTGACATAACATTAAAATCCACTTTGTGTTTGAAACTCGTTTTAAATTATAAAATTAAGCTTTCAGTCGCCGGCGAAAAACAAGTTCGAATATTTTTTTCTAAAAGGCCGTTGAATTTTCTATCCAGAGCGTTGGCAACCTCTGCTTACAGTGTAGCCGAAAAAATGCCCGACGCAATTTTTCAATAAATTCGGTTAAAGATTAAAATCATTTTTACTGAGGCCACCTTTGTTACAAAAGCATTTTTGTGCTGGGAATATACTCAGTGCCTATATTTATTTTTTATGCGGCGATTACTTTTAAACTTCATACACTTTGCATTTTCATGTAATTTTAAGTTTTCAGAAATCCACTTTAAATTCCAATGGGTATTTCAGTTTCAAACCATGTACACTTTTTAAAAAGGTGCATAGACACTTCCGCTATGTTAATGTCAGGCGGTCGCTTTAAGTAACGTCAGAAGTTTTTGGCAACGCCGAGACCAATTTGTACAGTAGGTAATTACCATAGCTTTACACGGGCAATCCGGGTCAAGAGCCACCCAAGTAGTACGCAGGATTCTATAGCAGCTGCCTACTGGGATACATCCTATACTATTATAATATTAAATAAGCAATATTTGTATATATATATATTTGTAATCACTGGCTCTAACGATTTCGATGAAAGTTGCAATTTTCATCGAAATCGTTAGAGCCGTTTTCGAGAACGTGGGAAGGGGATTACAGAGCTAGGTCTCATATGTGGAAAAAATCCTATTCTCCGTATTTTTACCCGAGCAGAACTCGGTTGTCCAAAGTTTAGAACAAGATGGCTACCCATAGATAATATGGCTACCTAAGAATAATGACATGGCAGCATGGAAATAGTATGTACATGGATAGTAGTATATACATACATGGGATTAGTATGAACTATCCTATTTTCACCAGATTAGAGCTCGGTCGCCCGGGTACTACTATTAAATGAGCAATATTAGTATATCACATTCTCGAAAACGGCTCTAACGATTTCGATGAAAGTTGCAATGTACGGGTTTACGGGGGCGAAAAATGGATCTAGCTAAGTCTTATATCTGGGAAAATTCGTTTTCTCTATTTTTACTCGAGCAGAGCTCGGTTGCCCAGGTACTTGAGTATGATATGTGATATGATATACATCATCACTTATTTTTCTCGTTTTTTAATAATTTTTCCCAAATATCACGCCCGTATTCCCCGAAGGGTTAGGCAGAGGTGTTCCTATAGTACACCCACATTTCACAGTTTTTTTTTAAGTCCTATGTAATAAGGGGCGAGCCTATTGCCATCTACAAATTAGACTCCGGGCTGCTACTGAGAAATCCTCGATGCAAAAATCCAATAACACTTATGCCCGGCCCAGGAATTGGAACCAGGACCTCATGCTCAGCAGTAGCGCTTGTGGGCACTAGACTAACGAGGCAATCAAACTTTCCGTAAAATCTGTAAATATTTGATGTAAATTCTGAAGTATGTGATCAGCCGGCGATTTATATACCTAATCCTTTTCTTTCACAGCCAATTTAGGTCCTATTCAATTCAACGTCATTCAGATCAAGATTCAGATTTCAATTTCGCGTTAATTACTATTTTATTACTGCAGATGAGTTTTATAGGCACAGACGTATTTTGTTTTATTAGTGTTGAGATTTGACTTTCTATTTTTTGTGGTCAACTTACAACGGTACTAGGTAACCACAAAAAATTGGGGGATGAACATAGATAGGCGCCCATTTTTTACTTGTGCACTTGTTTTATCAACACTGGTCTGTAAATGGCGAAGGAAAAACCTCGTTTGGAACCCGATTGGTCCCCGAACCAAAAACACGCTCGAGCACTGAGTTCACATGAAGCATTCTGACCCCTCGTCGCCTGAATTCCAACATTATGATTACTATTATAAGTTTATTAGCTTGTGATTTATTTTGCTGAGAAATATCGCAATCGATCAATCGCATCGCATCTTTGAACTTATAGAAGATCAAACGGTTGCAATATTTGTGGGATTATAGACTATTATCGAAGCAGCAATAGCCTAACGGTTAGAGCTTCGGACTGACGAGCAAAAGTTATGATTTCTAACCTCGCCCTTTCCAAAATTGTATTTTTCTTCACGAAATTTTGGAGTCTTACACTGAAATAAGTACATCTTTACAAGAAATAATCCTCACTTCAAGTTTAATTTAACTTCAAAATGTGCTTTATATAATTATGGAGTTAACAAAGAACCTTTTACGCGAAATATTTTTTCTTTGGGACGCGATTTCAATAACCTGCTAATGAGTGTTAATGAAGGCGAGCGAAGCTAATTAAAAGGAATCCCTATAAAGAATACATAATTATATATTTTTAATTATAACTTTCTGGCAGATTTGTTTCTGTGTATGTCTTGGAAGTTGAATTAAAATCAGTACCTGGGCGACCGAGCTCTACTCTGGCGAAAATAGAGTACTTACTAATTCCATACTGCCATGTTAGTAAGTACTTACTAATTCCATGCTGCCATGATCATTATTCTAATGTCATTATTGTCATGTCATTATTCATTATCTTGTTTCAAACTTTGGGCGACCGAGCTCTGTCCGGGTGAACATACCGAGAAAACTAATTTTCTCAGAAATGAGACCTAGTTAGATCGATTTTTCGCCCCCATAAACTCTTATATTGCAACTTTTATCGAAGTCGTTAGACCCGATTTCGAGAACGTGAGTACAAATATATATACAAACAAATATATATACAAATATTGCTCGTTTAATAGTATAGGATACTGCAATAAGTATTGAATTATAAGGGACTAACTTACATCTCGCCTGTATTCCCCGAAGGTGCACCTTACAGTACACCCACATTTCGCCAGTTATATCCCATGTAACAGGACGCGAACGTATTGCTATCAACGGGGCACTAATCCAGACTTCGGGCTGCTACTTATTCTGTTATTAGGGTTTCGTACCTCACAAGGAAAAAACGGAACCCTTATAGAATCACTCGTGTGTCTGTCTGTCTGTCTGTCTGTCACAGTCAATTTGCTCCGAATCTAATGGACCGATTAAGTTGAAATTTGGTATACATATGTATTTTTGTGACCCAAACACGTGTAACGAATTTTGAATATAGGGGTCACTTTTGGGGGGCAAAAAGGAAATTTTAAAATAGTTTTACTAACAGTACCGTGTGTGATATAGCGAATAAAAGAACTTCTTGCGAGGATCTTAAAAATATTTTTTATATTAAATTTAAAATAAATACTTATAAAGATATTTAAGAAATTCGATGAAAATTGACCATTCCCTCCTTATCTCCGAAACTACTGGAACTAAAATTAAAAAAAAAATACATAGTATGCCTCTTTACTCATAGAGTACAGGAAAACCTATTAGAAGTATATGGTATTAAAAAAAATACGGTAAATCTCTTAATATTGTGCGTACAAACTTACATTTGCAGTTAGAATGTATCGGAGAAGATGTATTTCAACTGCAATGTTAAGTTTGTATTTGGGATAGATCATCCCAACCCTTCATCGTGCGTAGTCCGACACGCACTTGCCCGGTTTTAAATATAAATGATGAAACCGTCGGGAAAAATGACATGTTTCCATCGTCCAAATACGAACTCCATAAATACTTTTTCTTTCTTTACTTTCTTTCTTTCTTTCTAACTTGGCTATGGAGAATTGAGAAATGTTCCGTTGCCCAGTTTAATAGGTAGTAAAGCCTACCGGTGCGATGATCCTAGCTGCTGAATCAGCACATGCAATATACTTCGGAAGGGGTACATAAATACGAGTAGATATACGTTGAACACACCCCGGACTATCAACCCCACATTGTTATTAGCATTGCCATAGTACATGCAGACACGAGAGAAGAAGATGCTTATATCTATGTTATAAAGTTAATAAATCACTTTTTGTGTCTGGCTGTGTGATCGCGTTGTTCTTCTAAACAACACAAAAGACTTTGATGCGGTTATCACCATCATTTAGAAAATGTATTCCTAAAGATTTACGTATACAATACATTTATATTAAAATTACCTATAATAAAGTAATCTCGATGTTTTGTCAAGTCGTAAAAACCATACGAAGCCGGGGCAAGTCACTAGTTGTAAATAATCGTTGAATGATAAAATTATATTAATTACCTACTGTCTATTTTGGGATGTGCCCAAATAACGATTAGGTACTACCTTGGAACACCGGCTAATTTGAAGTAGCTCTCGATAACTGATATACTTCATACGTATCCATGGAGACACAAATCTAATCCTCTACCTACGCACAATATGATACCCGCTTAACCTAAATTGGTCGGTCAGATTGTACAGAGCTCGCACAGCATTTATTTTGTTTGTAGTGAGGTCAAAAAACAATATCCTTCACGTGGGTGGTAAAGTTGGTTGCTAATCGACTGTAAAAACCCTCAAATTTTGCTAGTAACTGGGTACTATAGTCTTAATTGGGCGAAGCAGCTTATTATTTTCAGTGGTTTGCGATCAGCTGCGTGGGAAGTAGCCCTAATGATCAAACATTTACTTTTTACAACATTTTATTATTTCCAATTATCCGGATAATTTTGCTGCCCCAGCGCTTTTGCTTACCTACAATTGATACAATACAAGCAATTTAGTAGATACTGTAAGTTTTAATGAACGTAGGTTTAAAAGTAACTTCGCTATTGGAAATAGCGATGTTACCTAATAAATGAACTAGCAATAATATCCTCTTCACCGTATCCGGCGACAGCGAGCCAGATTAATTTTCTTTTATTTCGTGAGCTCTCTGATGACTAGCAAAAGCAAATTTGGTCTTGAAAACCCGGTCACACCGTGTAGAGAAGAACCGATCAGCATCGGTTATATGTGAGTATTAACAAACATAGTTTGACTAAAGATCGTAAATAATATCCTATAAATCACATTAACATAAGGTCTTTTAAACCTTAACAGTGTACATAGTTGCATACCCTAATTAATTAAAGGGAACCTCGGAGGGTAAACAGCGTGTCTCGATCACAGGCCGGGCGTTGGGCAAACAATGGTTTAACGAGTAAAGCTGTTGCGTCAGAAACGCCTCATCAGGTACATGCCACTGTGACGGTGAAAGCCTAGCGCTGCGTCCAATCATTGTGAGGTTTGGGGCCGTCTGTCATACCGTTGTGTAGGCTGGAGAAATTAAACTACGATTAAAATTTATCTGTGAAAATCTAGAAATAAATATATTTACTTAGTCCATTCTAAACGATCCGTTGTAGGTTTATGCAACCATTCATCATTGATAGATTTTATAATAACTTTAGACAATTTGACAGAGTTTTTTAAATTTTTATTAATGAACTAAAGTAAAACAAAAACTGCATTTAAATTCGTTATTTATTCTTAATTTCGTTTTTATAAATTATATTTTTCAAATAATTGGTAATAATAGAAAGCATAGGGAAACAGATTGAAGTATATTTACTAAATGTGTCGTTTTTATTTGTTTTAGGTTTGTATTTTTTTTTATAATTTATTATAAAATACTCCAGCTCTTGGCTACATGAATTGCTTTATAATCCTTTTAATTCAGAAACTAATTTTAATATTTGTGTTGAAATTTCTATTTTTTAAATAAAGGCTTTCTTTTTTTTCTTTGAACTCCAACAAAATTTATTTAATTTTTTAAATAAATTTTGTTGGAGTTCAAAGAAAAAGACTGCTAGCCAGGTGGACTAAATGAATTTAAAATGTAGTATATTTACCGACAAAAGTAAAATACAAAAGATTGCCTTTGTCGGCAAAGTTTTTCTGAATTAAAAACGATACGGCGATAAGTTTTTTCTTGGTAAATGATTAAAAGAAAACCCAAGCGAATGTTCAAACTATAATTTTATTTACTTAAAAGTATTTTCTAAATTGTTAAATTATACAAACATTTTACTGTTCCATTATCACTTAATGCTTAGATACTAAAGTACAAATGCTTAGAACAGGAAAAGGACAAATAAATTTTAGGTAATTCTAAATTGTAACTTAAGTAAATAATAATGGCGGAAGCAACTGTTTGTTAAGGGAAGATAAATAATTCTGATGTCTTCCGAGAAGGATGCTTTAACAATCCATGTTTATTTAGTAAATTATATATTAGAATGTATATTTCCAGGAAAATCCTATCACAAAATTCAAAAGTCATTAATTCAAACTAACTTTTCGAACGTCAAAGTTACATAAGACAGTCCTCCAAAACGCCCACCCTTCACCACTTCCTACCTAGTAACTAGTAACTCGCAAAGCCACAGAGTATAGAGTCAATGAGCCGTTGAGCTAAATGAACTAGTGAGCTATTCCGTGAACGACTGAGCGACTGAGAGCTAGATTGTAATTAAACAGCTAGTTCAATTTTATCTCTCATTCGCGAGCTACCCATGTCTACTTCCTAGTGCTTTAGCTGGGAAGAAGAAGTGGCGCAACAGACTCCCCAGCAGCACAGCTGTATAAAAAAATTGATTCTATGCAAAAGTATGCAAAATAATCTATATTACGCAACACAAAATATAATTTAAATTATAATTATTAGCCATATGTTAGGATTGGTTTTTATTATAATCAGTGGCTAAAATCGATGTTAACCAGCTGGACTATATCGCAAAAGCCCCCTTCGCGCGGTTTTTAAGACTCGACAAAATATCGAGACGTTTTTATTTAAAAAAAAAAGTGGTGGAGTGCCGACAGAAGTGAATACTTGAACAAGATCGCCTTGATTGGGTTTTTCTATCTGAAATTTCTCAGTAGCAGCTCGGAGTCTGGATTTGTGCCCGGTTGATGGCAATAGGCTCACCCCCTATTACATGGGACTTAAACATAACTGGCGAAATGTGGGTGTGCCTGCTACAGGGACACCTCTGCCCAACCCTTCGGGGAAACAAGGCGTGATGTTATGTTATGTATCGCCTTGATGGAAGAAAAATACTTGTATAGAACATTGGTCTGTAACCTTATCTAAATAAAGAGCACAATTTCGTTTACAAAAAGATAAACTTCCAAAACCTTTAAAGTAAAAATACTTGCATAGAACATTGATCCGTAACGGAATATGAATAAAGAGCACAATCGCGTTTACAAAACCTTTACACTAAAAATACTTGCATAGAAAATTGATGCGTATATGAATAAACAGCACAATCTTGTTTACAAAAATGTGGTGTCGTAACAGTGTCGCGAAATCAATGGTTTAGTCCTATCTCAAAAATGCCCAACGCGCCTAAATAAGTTTTCACTTAAAAAAAATGTATTATACATATAAACCTTCCGGAATAAATTGTCAAAGTGAAGGCAAAAACCGCACCAAAATCAGTTGCCTAGTTTAGTAGAACAACGCGGTCACACAGACAGACACGAAAAGCGACTTTAATTTATAACATGTGGAGACCTTTAATTTATCCTATCCTTTAACTACTATAAATGCGAAAGAAAAAATCCCAACATTCCCACAAGATCGAGACTTATGTGGGTGAAACCGCGGGGCGCAGCTGGTTATAAAAACATTACTGAAAATTTTACGATATTGGAAGAAATACAAAATATACAAGCTAAGTTGATTTAGACCATTTTGCTTATTACGTAAAATAATAATAATAAAATTCATATCGTGACGTAAAATATTGACGATCAAATTTACGGCCCAACTGAGAAACGTGCTTGACGACGTGTCTTTTCATGTTTTTCGGGACTTAGCATTTTTGATGATAAAGTTTTGTAAATTAATTTTATTAAGTACCCATTGAGTATATTTCAGTTTGTCTTCTCCTAAGGACAAACTGATTTAGTAACAATGTTTTTCTTCCTACTGTTATATTGCATTGGTTACGACGGCCACGCCTACGACTACACAGATCACGTAGCAGTGCTACGCCAGCTACGCTTTCGTAGCACACAAACGGTACGCTACGCATTCTTTTTCGGTTCACCAGCATTTTTGTGCGTTCCTAGTCGGTACGTATACTCCGTCTGCAGCTTTTTAATTGGAACACTAACAGTTATTTTATGTTTGTATATCCTGCTACTGGCGTTTAGTACGTTTCGTTCTTACCCAAAAATATGTTTTTTTTTTCTTAACTGTTCAGGCTGATGATATAGTCACCTGCATCCGTCAAGGAGGTGATTCTGACCGCTTACACAATTTTACCGTATATTTAATTAATTCGGATAAAAAAAAAACAAATTCAGACAAAAGACAATTTTGATGCAAGTATGAAAAGTTGTTTGATTTTTTTTTTTCATGAATTAGATATGGAAAAATTCGATCAGTTTGAGGGATAAATTTTCAGCTTAATACAGTGGTGTAACAGAATCCAGACGTCAGCAATATGTAGGTTAGTCATCACAGGGTTTGACTCAAGTCATTTGCATCACAACACCACATCAAGGCTGCATTCATTAATCACGTGACGCAGACGTTCGCTTGTTAACACCCTCAACTTGTCCAGAACTATTCAGTAGACCATTACTTAATGCCCATCAGTGTTATAAACAGGGGGACAGGAGATATTGGACGGACATTTTAAAATATAAAATGACCTATAATTAACTGATCTGGAAATAGTCAGTTGGGTTTTATTTCAAAGTTCTATTAACATAACATAACATCACGTCTGTATTCCCCGAGGGGTAAGAAAGAGGTCCACATTTCGCCAGTTATGCTTTAAGTCCCATTTAACGGGGGTGAGCCTATTGCGATTAACCTGATACAATCCAGACTCTGGGCTGCTGCGAGTTTTATTAATATTTACGGAAAATAGTTTATGATGGATTTAATCGTTTAGGGAATAAAATTGATGAGAAAAATTACTTGCATTATCTAAACACTGTTTAGACAGTGCAAATCTTGGGGGGGGGGGGGGTTGTAGCTAAGTAATAACAGCCGGGTCGATCGATCAGGTTAAGCCACGCTAGCTGCGGTTGGTTCGTAGATGGCTTTACATACCAAGACCCCTCCCTCCTCGGAAAGGACGTTAAGCTATTGGAAAGATCTACAAATGATAGCCGGGATCATTTGTAGATTTCTGACAGTCGTTACGGGTAGTTAGAAGCCCAAAAGACAATGCACATCTTATTGTTGCCTCAACTTAAGGTATACTCTTTATGTAATAAATCTTTACTTTTTCTATAGGAATTATTTACCCACGTATTAAATCGTAGTTCTAATTCCACTCGACCATAACATGTACGATTTAAGAGCCACACTGAAGGTAATACATTACAGCCTTAAGTAAGTCTGAGTAAAATTCGAAGGTCGATCACATAAGGGTGTATAATGTATATTTATAAGAGGATCTCACCGACCGTAACCTGTGGACCGGTGTGACTAATTTTGGGTAAGTGCCCACGTAGGCACGACTTACGATGTTAGGGGTACACGTAAGAGGCTTAAGTGAAAATCATAGTACTATTTCCAACCGAGGTTTGTACATAAAATTCTGAGTTTATCTCTGAAAAAATACCACTACATAATTTTTAACTTTTCCCACGAAAAATCCTTCCTAAAATTTCTTGTTGCCGGGTGGAAGTTGAGTGTGTTTATTAGTATATTTTTCATTTACCATGAGCTTGTTCGCCCTTCGGCTAAATTCTGCTAATTAAGCCTTTGTTTCTTCGGAACTTTTTATTTCCTCTTTTTGATAATTAAGCAACAATGCGCGTCATGACAATTCCCGGGCGGGCGGAAAAATAATTTGCTTTTACGTTAAATATAGCGGACCTCCTCAGAGAAAAATATATTCGTGATAATATTATTTTGTGCTGATTTAATGGGAGTAAGGCGAAGAGATATGTTACGTTATATAACATTATTATTAGGGTATTATAGTTAGTAGCAGTATCGTTGTGTAGTTTTCCCTAATTAAGACTTCATTTTCGACATTTCATTACAAAACACTATAAATCACAGAATTAAACGATTTCGCTTTCAAACGTTCCAACCATTTATTTGCCATATTCAAACGTGCAATCTGTCAGGAATTCCTTTGTGGTAATATTTAACATTATTTTCGTGCGGTATATCGATGAATTATTGCTTTTCACCAAAAAAGTTGGTAAACGTTTTTCAATAAAAATATTTTAATAGCCCTTTGAAAACGTCAATAATGGCTTCCGAGTATAACAATAGGGTTCCGTCCACCGACAGACAGCATTGTCATCGGCTCTCAATAGGTGCCCTGCCAGTGGAAAATGGCTCTTCGAATCATTTGCCTTTATGCATTGAAGAGTGACAAGTCTCTTTTTTTAAATATACGAAGTAATTGAAATCTCATCTGCGGATGTTTGAGCAATTACAATACTGTTAACTGACTCGGGATTAAAATATTACAATGGTGTGACGTCGGCATTATTTTCGATTCATCGTATTGTTCGCTTCTGCTTTATACTTTTGACATAATTATTATCACCTTACAGATGTGTTACCGCTGGAGATGAGTTTTCAAAAAGACAGCTTAAAACACTTGGGAATTAATTTATTCAAAATGCTACTGGTCTTAATTTTGACAATTTTTTAGCAGTTTTACATGTTCTCTAGATTCATTAGAAGAACAGGGTTTACTTTTTTTTCTTCTATTTTAAATGCCACAGTAGATTAGGCCCAGAGTATGCAGATAAATGTAGAAAACTATCAATTCCAAGTGATTTACTGATTGCATTTTCGCCGGTAAAGCTGAAGCATGGCTGCAGCTAAGTAAAATTTAAACACATCGAAGCATAAATTTACTCTAAAGGCAGCTACACTTTTTTATATCTACTAGTTTTAAAATGCCAATGGACGACTGTGACTCCTAACCTACTAAAGTTTTTAACCCCAATTACTTCATCAATACGTAATATATTTACCTGTATTAACGAACGTTCTAGTATAAAGTGAATATTTCGAAATCCATGTACCGTATTTTCGTGAAGAAATTTATTATCGTGTAGGAATTTCTGAACATAAAAAATAAGGCGTTGAACTATCCTCGGTGGGATTTGCATGCACTCTGAAGCGTAATTTCAAATGCTTTGCTTACTGAAAGCATCCCCAGAAGACAACAATAAACTCACACAGCCAGTGCATCTGTGCCAGATAAAAGTTTTAATGACTCGGAGCATTCGAGTATAAAGGATGCGATTTGAACAGTTCCCCTCTCCTTCATCTAGATGACAGTAACGTCGCCGACGAGCTAATCGATAAAACTTCTCGATTGAAAAACTTTTATGTACCTCACCTATTAATCGATTTAGCATCGAAATGTGCCGTGAACTCTATCAATTACTAACTTTCAACTGTTTTGATCGTAGATTGTCTAATTAGAGTTGCGATCGTGAGTTCGATGTTAAATGGAAAATTACTGTTTTTTTCTGTTTATACCATAATGCTCCTGCAATTTTCTACTGGATAATTTAGTATGCAGTGCAGTCAGTGTTTGCTTTCTGTAATTAGTGTGAATGTATAATTTAATTGTGGCCGGTATTTATTTACATTCTCCTGTTGTTTCGACTGTGTGTTTTGTTTATTGTAACGTACAAAACTAATGGGTAAACATGAATATTAATTAAACGTACGCAATAAAAAAACAACTCATGTTAAAATTGCTGCAGTTTTAAAATCATGAAAACGATCATTCTACCGCTTAAGGGCGCACCGAGCTTATTGCAGAGTAATTGCGTTCGTTTCATCCCTTTTTTTTTTTTTTTTGGTTGGGAAGTCATCAAATAACTTCTCCCGCTCTGGGCGGAGCGGGAGGGCGTGTCAGACTCTTACTGACTAAAACCCACCCGTGTTCCTTCGGTTGCCCTGTTGCCGGGGGCCACGATCTCCCTTTCGGTTTTCTTCGCAACCCCGGCAGGCATCGGCCCTAGCGGACCCCGTCAATTATGCTGACATCTCTTTGAGGCGCGCGTGGAACACAACGCGCCGTCGACCCGGGCCTGGTCCTTATCGAACGGTGAGCTACCCATTGCTCACAGTCCGCAAGCCCGCGCCTACGGTGGCCGGAAATCGGCTTGCGACTCCCGACGCCCTGGGCGTCTCCTCCTGCGGCGGTTAGGGGCGTGAGGGCGCGAAATTTGCCTCTCCCTCACGCGTTCCGCCTCCTCCTTCGCGAGCATTACCGCTTCGCAGAAGGAGGTTTCGTTTCATCCCTTGCTGCATCGTTATTACTTAAGTACATACGACCTAAATACTTCACGGCAGGTCATCAGTATTTTAAATAATAACAAAACTACGTGTTTTCATTTTACATTTTCAAAATGTGTATTTGTTTTAATAATACGAAGGGAATACCTAACTTAGCGCGTGAAGCGCCCATTCTTTATCCCGCTCTATCCCATTCATTAGCGGCAAAAGCTCGGTGCGGACTTAAAAGCATTAATGCAGTCATACGTTACCCTCAATTGATTTTCACAATCGGCACGGGACGTAAAGAAAACCAAATATAATCCACGTTTGTCATCCTCTCACGATAAGCACTAAAAAGAAAAATAATGTTAGTCTAAAAACAAAAAAAAAAGAAAGTTCGTGTAAAGATTTCTTACTTCCTACTTCATTTCTAGGTATAAAATCTGGGGTAAGATGCCTCCAAACTATAGAGAGCCCACCGACGCGGACGAGCCAAATCTTTCTCAGCAAAAGATTTCCCAAAGTGAACAGGAAGCAAACAATATCGGCCTCCACCTTACCTAAAGTTTAGGGGAGTTTATATCAGTTCTATGTTCAAATAAAAAGAATGAACGATTTATCCTTACCTGTTAAATTGAAAAAGTTGCCGGGACCACTGTAAGGGCAGATTTACGTGCAACGGCTGCTGAGTAATATCAAAAAAGTTTATAGCGAACGGTTAGCGTTTCTACCGTGCGACAGCGGCGGGCTCACTGGCAGATTTTAATAATTTGAAACGAATTGAAAAATATAGGTAGCTCCGCAGCTCCGGTACCGGTAGGATCGAATGGACCGTTACCAGGAATTGTGTTGTGGAGATCAAAATGTTATATATATGTATCTGAAAAGGACTTCCTGCACTAGTGGAGGAATGGTGCAATCATTTGCAAATGTGGAAGCTTAAGTTTACAGTGGACTTTTCCGTGAAGAGAGTCAACGCCAGCTGAAAACATGTAACACTTTATTGTTTGAATGAATGCTGTAAAAATTCAACACATAAATAATAAACAAAGCAACACTACAAATATTTTTCAAATCTAAAACGAAGAACTACAAGAAAACCAGCTCAGTGTCGAAACTAAGTAATAGAATTCTGGCGAATTCAAGCAAAGAGATCGTACCTTACACACACCACCATACAAATATGTACATACATACACTGTTTATATGTACGAATGCCTTGCGGGTAAAGCCGAGCATGCTAAGTCAGCGTTGACGTTAGTGACTAATCAGCACAACGGCAACGTACCGGCACAGTCCATTAAACCATATTGTCATAGACACGGGGTACCCGGTACCTACATAATTGTTCACGGTTGGTTTTATCGTCAGGGTGTAATGTATCGACGCACAAACTGCTACCATGAATAGAGTACCTGATCTTAGACCCACCTATGATGAAATTGTTGGTTATTAAAACGAAAATCGCTTCGGTGTAGGTGTTACATTTTTGTATGACACAGTTGTTTTTTTTTTTTAATAACCGATGTAAAGTTTCTACGCTGAGGATCTAGATCCATGTAGTGCTGAATTCATTGTAACAGCTTGCGTGTCGATGTTCCTTACACCGTGTATGTCTGTGCCTTCGTTTTATTATGCTGAGTAAGTATAGTTGTAAGAATTGATAATAGGAGGTTTTGTTTGTAAATATTTGAATAGTATTGCTTATATCAAAAGCTTGACTTACGTGTAGACATTGTGAAAACCTTAAATCGAGGTGTTTTCACAAAATAAGTGTAATCAAATACATCAATTCATAAACCTGTTTATTATAAGCTCATGTAAAGAGATTCAAAAGCAGTCTTTTTAAAAATAAAATTCATTTAATTCAGACCATTTTTGTCCATATTTCGTTAGTACCTATTACATTCTCTTAAAATTATGTTAGTAATGAGGAAATCAATTAATACAATTAGGTAACATAATATAATATTCGAAATAAATAATTGAATTAAATAAATATAATTGAAATAAATATTTGAAAATGAATTAAAATTAAAGGTACATTATTGCATGAACCATAAGAGTCATATTTCCGTGTATAATAACGATAAAGCTGTGACGGTAGGACAATGTCAATGGGCACGCCACAATTGCGGCGATAAGTCCCCTCTTTGAGGAGTGGCTAGAGAGGCGCCACGGCGTCCTCACCTTCCGCCTGACGCAGGTCCTCACCGGACATGGCTGTTTCGGGAGGTTCCTGTTCAGGATAAGGCGGGAGGAAACGCCCGGGTGTCACCATTGTGTGGATCGCCCGGAGGACACGGTGGAGCATACGGTGGAGGTCTGCCTGGCTTGGGCGGAGCATCGCCGTGTCCTCGTGGAGGCGATCGGCGGCGGTGATCTCTCGCGTCCGGCCCTGATTAGGGCCATGGTAGGGAGCGAGAGGAAATGGGAGGCCGCCACCTCCTTCTGTGAAGCAGTAATGCTCGCGAAGGAGGAGGCGGAACGCGTGAGGGAGAGGCAAATTTCGCGCCCTCACGCCCCTAACCGCCGCAGGAGGAGACGCCCTGGGCGTCGGGAATCGCAGGCCGATTTCCGGCCACCGTAGGCGCGGGCTTGCGGACGGTGAGCAATGGGTAGCTCGCCGTCCAATAAGGACCAGGCCCGGGTCGACGGCGCGTTGTGTTCCACGCGCGCCTCAAAGAGATGTCAGCAGAATTGACGGGGTCCGTTAGGGCCGATGTCTGCCGGGGGTGCGAAGAAAACCGAAAGGGAGATCGTGGCCCCCGGCAACAGGGCAACCGAAGGAACACGGGTGGGTTTTAGTCAGTAAGAGTCTGACACGCCCTCCCGCTCCGCCCAGAGTGGGAGAAGTTATTTGATGATTTCCCACCCAAAAAAAAAAAAATGGACAATGTCAATAATGACTCGACTATATGTACGAATTATATTAAAAGCTTGGCTAAAAGTGACGAAACTATTGATTTGACGACCTGTAGTCGGTTACCCTGTGGGTTACTACGGTGAACACAACGATCCCGAAATCACCAATTTTTCAGTAGCTCACCAAATCACTACCTAAATAAGATTGATTTCTTCCGTGTATATTTTGACAAAGGTATATTAAAAGATTACGTTGGTAATTATCTTATTAGTAATAAGGCATGGTAATCTTCAGAACGGATTATAATCACGTTTAATTATTTGATCCAATTAAATGGTGTAAACTAAGCCTGTTGTCGTGTATTCAGTTATTTGTTAATCTCAATTTATAGCTACAAAATTCCAATTCCGGAAAATTTCCGTGTGGTAACCTTAATCACCTAACGGTGACATTAATTTTGGCTTTGTTATGCCACGTAATTGGTGCAAAATCATTATAATAAAACGCGATTGACAATTATTGTGTTAAACATATTTTTAATAATTGTGTTTCAACGTGTTTAAGTTGAAGGTAAAAGTTGATATTTTAATTTTAATTAATATGAAATGAGAATGTCGATCACCGTAGCAAAGTAACGTAAACTAAAAAATATTGCTATTGCTACTACCAAATTTAGCTGGAGAGCTACGTAAATGTTTGTGTAAGTCTGAACGTAGCGCTACGTCTCCGCTGCTACGGCGGCCGAGCTACGCTCGTAGCAGCTCTACGCGACGTGTCCGAGCCATTGGTTTGGAAACATTTACTCGATTAGACGGAAGGCATACGCTTTAGTGGTGACGGAATTCTCTTGCTCGGCCAGCGTGCGCTTGATTTGTGTACCTACTTCATTTACGGAGGGGATTTTCTCACTACTGAATTGTTTTATTTGGAGCTCTTTATCGATGTAGCGTTAAAAAGGGGTAAATTGGTTCAGTAACTTTGTTACATGTAGGTTCAACTTTATCTTCAGTCGATTAATGTTTAATATAGTACCAGCACTTATCGTGACAATCGTAAATAAAATAAGTGTATCTTCGTAATCCGTTAAATAAATAAAAAAAACTGACGACATGCTAAAATAATGTTAGAAATTTTAGTTCATTATTGAGGTTAAAATTTAATTTAAGCTGAAAGATGAATGCAATTAAGGAATCCGTTCGCTAAAACCATTGCAATTGTAATCACAAGTTAACTCTAAACTTAATGCAATATCGTGCGTTCCGCGGTGTCAGGTATGAAACATACACATTGCAGGTGGTTTCCACAAAATTTATTAAAAAATATTTTTGATAAATAAAACATTTTATTATATTTATATACTAAGTATAACTTGGGCCATAACACAGGTAACAAAGTCTCAGCGAAAACAATGACGGACACTCGCGAACAGAAGATATTACATTAAGTATTCCGAACTCATACGGAGGGCATATTGAGGTTAGTTTCCTGACTTATTTCAGCTCTTATCTCGCATTCGGTCCAAATAGAGACGTGTCGCATTGAACACTTATCAACGTCGGTTTACGGTCGCCCGGGCTAAAACGAAAAGTAACAGTTGGACCGCCCCTAACATTAGTCACTGGCCCAACTTAAGTGGAAGAATTTGCGGCAGCGCTTGAACAATGGACACATTTAGATCCCTAATTTTTATTATTGTTTAGCGTGATTTTTTTAAATGTTTCAGTGCCACTGCTTTTGTGTTTACAAATGATTTGAGTGATAGGGTAGATAAGTTCTAAAAAATTGCAGATAGCGATAAGACCGCCTTTTGCCTTTTGTAAAAAGAAAATTTAAGTTGGTGTACATTTTTTTTTTGTGAATTTCCTCTCGCAAGTCAACCAAGGATGGGTACGCCACAATTGCGGCGATAATCCCCTCTTTGAGGAGTGGCTAGAGAGGCGCCACGGGGTCCTCACCTTCCGCCTGCCGCAGGTCTTCACCGGCTGTTTCGGGAGGTTCCTGTACATGATAAGGCAGGAGGAAACGCCCGGATGTCACCATTGTGTGGATCGCCCAAAGGACACGGTTGAGCATATGGTGGAGGTCTGCCCGGCTTGGGCGGAGCATCGCCGTGTCCTCGTGGAGGCGATCGACGGCGGTGATCTTTCGCGTCCGGCCCTGATTCAGGCCATGGTACGGAGCGAGAGAAAAGGAGGCCGTCACCTCCTTCTGCGAAGCAGTAATGGTCGCAAAGGAGGAGACGGAACGCGTGAGGGAGAGGAAAATTTTGCACCCTCACGCCCTTAACCGCCGCAGGAGGAGACACCTTGGGCGTCGGGAATCGCAAGCCGATTTCTGGTCACCATAGGCGCGGGCTTGCGGACGGTGAGAAATGGGTAGGTCGCCATCCGATACCAGGACCAGGCTCGGGTTGGGTCGGGCGCGTTGTGTTCCACGCGCGCCTCAAAGAGATGTCAGCAGAATTGATGGGGTCCGCTAGGGCCTATGCCTGCCGGAGTTGCGAAGAAGTCTGAAAGGGAGATCGTGGCCCCGGCAACATGGCAACTGAAGGAACCCGGGTGGGTTTTAATCAGTAAGAGTCTTACACACCCTCCCGCTTCGCACAGAGCGGGAAAAGTTATTTGACAATTTACCACCAAAAAAAAAGGTCAACCAAGGAGGTTGTCGACTTTAATTAGTTAAGGCCTCCAGCCAGGGCTTATTGTACAATAAAGTACTATTTAAATAAATACAGTTTATTTAAACACCTGCATCCCTCAAGGGGCGAAAAAAAAAACGATTCATTAATGAATAGTTTTTCTTTTACGAATTATTTTTTGCTTGTTTGTTACGCTTTCACGCTAAAACGGCTAAACGGATTTGGATGAAATGTGGCACATGGGTAGATCGTGACCTAGGACATAGGATACTTTTATCCCGATATTCCCACGGGATCGAGACTTATGCGGGTGAAACCGCGGGGCGTAGCTAGTTTCTAAGTGTTACACATGTTAGCTTTTATCTTAGACAAATTGCATACAATTCTTTAACTTCTTAGTTTCAGGTTCCGGATCCGAGAATATTTTCTTTGAGTCCTTTGTGAGCCAATATAAAATAGATCTTTGTTCCTCTCCTTACACAGGTTCGCAGGCGATCAAAGGATATGTGAAGTTAACTGGCTCTCGAGCTATTGAAGAAGTATCTACTACTACCGACGTTACACATTGACATCAGTTTTGTTTTCATTAGGTTTTTTCTATAAGTGAAGTGCATAGGTACAGTCAGGGGAATTAACAGTCAAGCAAATTGACAATCTACGTCTATTTGCAATGTCCAAATGCAAATGCAAATGTTTGAATTTTTTTCATCTGTTATAGTGTGTGTTTGTGTGTGTGTATGTGTGTTCGTGCCATTCCATTTGTGATTTGAATATGCGAACAATTTATGTTGATAGTCAATTTGCTTAAAAAATAATTTCCTAGACTTTACTAGGAACTGAAAATAAATTAGTATCATAAGATTTTTTTTGTGTCGTTTTATTCTGCATTGCTAGGCTGCTTTACTCATCAAGGTATAAAAATTTGCATTTAATTGCTTGAGATAGAAATAAATATTTTTAAAGTGCAGAGCAATGGTGGCCCGAGATTAGTGGTGGCCCAGTGTTACCGGCCACGACTTACGAGTTGTAGGTCGTAGGTTCGAACCGTGACAGGCGCTTTACTTTGTGTAATTTATATCATAACCACTTCTCTCAAAACGGTGAAGAAAAATATCGTGAGGAAACCGGCATGTCCTAGAACCAAAAATTCGAAGATAAGTGACATCTACCAACCTGCACTGGATCCGCGTGGTGTATTGCTACCCAGTTCCTTTCACAGAGAGGAGGCCTGTGTCCCAGTAGTAGCAACATTATAGTCTGATTAAGCAATTTTTACAGTTCATCAATACCACAAATACTGAAGGGGAAGGCAGAGGTATACATTTAGTTCACCCATATTTCGCCAGTCAGTTTAAGTCACATGTAATAAGGGGCGAGCCTATTGCCATCAACCGGCCTCAAATCCAGATTCCAGGCTGCTACTGAGAAATGCGAGATGGAAAAACCCAATAACAATCTGTCCAACCTGGGAATCGAACCCAGGACCTCATGCTTAGCAGTACCCTTTGCGACCACTCGAACTCTAACGAATCAGATATTCAGTAAAATATTAGATGTTTTCATTTGACAAGGTCGTATAAATATTTCAAATAAATTATTGTGTTTTGTTTTATATTACTAAAACACACTACTACATATTAAAGTCGGGAGCTACAAATAAGTATTCTGTAACTTCCATGCTCATTGCTCATTCCGACAGATGCTCCAAAGGTCAGACCGCAAAGGTTTCCCAATGTAAAGGAAAGACTTTGTAATTACCTATCTGTATGTACCGCCGATGTTATGAATGCGTGAACAGTTCTGTTAACATTATAATGTAAACTAGCCAATCTAAAATAATATTTAATCATGCGAATTAAATACAGATGGTTTTACAGAATTGAGAGTTGTACTTAACTGGTATTAATATTATGGACACCTAGTTTTTATTGAATTCAGTTGGATGCCACATGGTTGCGCTTAAGAGCGTCCAACCCGTCATATTTTTTTATACAAACGCTTAAAATTGAAAAATTTTAAGCGTTTGAAACGCTTAAAATTAAAATTTGGAGCAACAAATTTGTTATAAGCTTTAAAAAATTCTGCTTTTTTGCACAAATTTTACCTGAATTTTGGCTGTTCATAATGTACTCATAAATAGTAAAAGTAAAGAAAAATTCTTCATAGAACCCTCGCACATTTATTGACAAACTTTTATTTCACAAATTTGTAAGGCTTACTAAAAACACGTATTGTCTGAAACAATATTTATGAAATATTCGCACACTATTGTTCGTAAAATGTTATCGCGTTCTCCCTTGCTTGTTAGCAGTTCTCACTTGCGCTGGATGAAACAACAAGCTTTTCGACGATGCTCGCATTGACGATAGACGGACCAGGAAGGACCTTAAGTCACGGGCATATATATGCCACATAGTTGTGAGTTTCATTGAAACGGCAGATTCGAGATTTTGTATTACAAAGTTTAGAATAAAACAAAGACTTAATAAGGGACTTAGGTAGGAACTGTTAGAGTTAAGACCGCCAAAATATACAGTAACCTTAAAAGTAGTATTAAAGTGGTAGTAGTAAAGTAGTATTTTAGATGGGATGTATTAACGCATTTAGCTAATGCTTTTTTAGGGTTCATTAGAAAACCAGCGTCAGACAGCATTTGTCTAGCATTAGTGCTGAAATTAACTTTTTTGGCGCAGCCATGAGGCATACACATTATTGTTAATAGATTATTTTCACTTTTTTATTTTGTTTGTATTTGGTATTTCACGAACTGTATCCAAATAAACGTTTTCTTCCTTTCTTTTCTTTTTCTACAAAAAATATAATTCATCATCATCATTCCCTTTTTTTTTTGGGTGGGAAATTATCAAATAACTTCTACCGCTCTGGGTGGAGCGAGAGGGTGTGTCCTGTTGCCTGTTGTTTTCTTCGCAACCCCGGCATCGTCATTCTCCTGCTCTTATATCAATTTATTTGGGATGGCGAAACATGATTTTTTCGTCAATACCTACTTAGTCATCATCTCAGTAGTCATTCCCTTTCTAGCCATATCATCTTCCACACAGTCCATCCATCGGTTCATTCTTCCCCAGTCTTCCCCTACTCGTATAGCCACCCACATTCATACTCAAACTTTCCGGACAACATTTCCCCCATTCCTCTGCATCACATGCCTATACCATGACAACCTATTTCCACACAACTTTTCAGTTACCGGATCAAAATATATTATTATGGAGTAAAGAATATTATTATGAAGACGCTAATGAAGGGTGATCTGCTGATCTCCCTGAAACGCAAACTCATTGACAAATGTATCCTGCCTGCGCTAACCTACAGTGCTCAGACCTCCGAGTCGCAAAAGTTCCACCATGGAGTTTGCCAAAGAGCGATGGAATAGAGCATTCTGGGCGTAAAAAGACTGGAGAAAATTAAAAAAACCATGGCACGCTGCATTCTAAAACGGGTGTAATGAACGTAGGCAAGAAGGCTGCCAGGCTCAAATGGGATTGGACGAGTCACATCAGCTGCATGCACGATGACTGTTGAGCAAAAGTCTCCACACATTGGGTGCCTGAAGATGGACGGCGCTGCCGAGGCCGGCCCAGAAAGAGATGACGACCTGGATACGCGCCACAAAGGCTAGTTCGAGGTGGCGCAGGAAAAGAGTTACTGGTAGGACTTGGGGGAGGACTTGGCCCAGCAGTGGGACAGTTTAGGCTAATAAAAAATAAAATAAATTAGTACAATGATGCATAAATAATTCTTACGCTGTGACTCCACAATAAAACTCTTTAAAGATTCTTTAGGGTTTTGACTACAGCAGCTTTTCATATTTCTGGTAGATTACATTTACACTTCGAATGAAGAATAGAAACTTATTTCTTCTCAAGATCCAACTTGCACTATGACGTGAATGTAATGCAATAATACTGAAATATACATTTCTCGACGTAAAGTATAAAAGCGACTCAGCAAACTATGTAAAAGCCTGAGTCTGGAAAAATCTGTGCACATCATTCTCTTCTGGTTCATTGGGTTTTGTGTTTAGGCGTGTCATTTACGATAGTGTGGTTTCAAGCACGTTTGAGATTTGAATTTAGCTTGTTTTGTTCGACAGTTGTTTGGTTTTTCGTCCATGTTTACTTCAGTGATTTTTTATAGGGCTTATCTCTACCGTAAGTCAACAGATACTTTGAACATATAGAAGGTGATTGAAAAAATAAATGTGATTTTAGTTTATTTATTAAGTCAAAACACTTTTTAGGTAGTTTTGTAATATTTTTGTCCTTGTGATGTTGAAATCTTCCAGCTAATACTTCTTCCTAGGAATATAGGTAGGAACGTACAACGTTTGAAATTTTTGTTGTTTGAGAAACGTATGAGCATTTGCGCAAATATCAAACGGTGAGATACCATAAAAAGCTGTTACCGCAATTGAAGCCAGATGCCAAGGCATTTAATAAAAAATAAACGAGAGCGGCGGGCGGTCGGCAATCTATCACGCTCTCAGTCATAAGCTGACTTTAATGCTGGGTCACTTCAGGCCTTTTTGTTGACGTTAATATTACTTAAAAAATTACAAAGTCATCGGGCGCTCTTTAAATGAAACGTCAACGTCGGGATAAACGTCTGAATATTCATAGCGACCCATGGGTTGACGTCACTCGCTTTTAATCAACGTTGAAATATTACAACACATCTTTTTTTGTTGCTTTTCATCCACGTTAATTAGCTTTCGTTAAAAAAATTGGTGAATCGTGGCACAATCGGGTCAAAGCTATTGTTTTCATATCGGGTTTTACTGTTACTGCTTACGCTTAAATAAGGCGTCTAGTTGTACTGAAAGCTCGAGCTCACACGTATACGCTCAATATCGTCCAACTGTTTGAGTATTTTATGTTTAAGTATATAAAAACATAAAATTCGTGTTCGTGACTTTAAAATTTCACTGTGAAAAAACCCTTTTAGCGAAACAGCAAAAAGTTCCTTTAGCGACATATTATGTAACGTGTGCCCACAATGCCCTCGACTGCGGTCAACGGACAAGAGAGAACGACTGTAGAATGCATGCTACCGCGGGCAATTTCACCCTTTGTTTTAAATGACGAGGAGTCGTCTTCGCTAGTCGAGAACGCTAAGTGGGGAAGATGTCACTGTTCCGTTGCTCCCCTACATACTCTAAAAGTCGAGCATTCTTCACGACTCGTGATGCAAGCAGAGTGCAGATTTCAACAGCCTTTTGTTGTTACGCAGCTGTGTGTAAAGATGGCTTCAAGAGATAGCAGTGCACGGCAGATGTAATATTTCATACTTTGTTATTTTATATGCATGAAGAATGTGAGACTTTTACATTACATGGATATTATGTGAGCTCGCCCTGTTGGATAAATAGCAACCTTACTCTTGTGGGATTAGAAATAATGGTATGTTTGCTTTACCACTCGATATGTAACAATGTAAGTAACCAGCACGTTCCAGTTCCACTACAAACGCAAATGAGGATCGTTCTCCGGAGGCTCCGCGCAAATGAGTTTCTCAAATGAATCGTTACCAAGTGTCGGCAAACGAGAAATCATTCTGCGGAACTCGTTTGAACGCTTTCCAATTTCGTACATTGAGTTTTTCCAGTTACACGCGTCGATATGACCCTTGACCCGAATTTCGACTATGCGTAATTCAGAGGCGGCGTTACACTAATCGACTACACTTACAACCACAAATAAAACTATAAATTGAACAACCTCGAACACAATTTAAACGGTTTCGTACCATAAAAAACTATCGGTTACGGAATGAAACAAATAAAGAAAATATACTGTGAAAGCTCTAAAGATAGTGAAAAATGTATTTTCTTTCACAAAGCGCATAACGTAGAGAACATGAAATATGGTACGGATTCCGTTTGGCTCAGCGTGCGTTGGGGAGTATACCTATCGGTTTTGGCGACTCGGAAAGCATCGAACTTATTTGGTATTTGTTTCCTATTCGAAGCTGGACCGTAATATTTTATTTATATCGCAATATTTGTATTTAAACGTTGAATTGGTTTGAAACTTAAAGCGTAGTTAAAGTCTTCGTTTTGTGAATATTAATAGTGCCTAATTAATATGTCTGCATAGAAACGTCACACGTTCCTCGAGATATCAACACTAAATGAACATTTGGTGATTACAGTAACGAGATACATGCTTCAGACAGGCGCGCAGTAGAAATTACAACCACCGTTGACAAGCCTCGAATTAATTAAACTCAAACAATGAAGCATTCTGCAAAATTATCTCCTTCAGAAACGGAATTAATAATTTCATTTAGCATATGCGCGCGTGCAAGTTTCGAATTAGCATTTTGCCATCAATTCTACAACATCCACAGACACCTTTTTTTTTATTGATAGAAAAATGACATGAGTTTCATAGAGGAAAATGAGAAAAATGCTACCGGTATGCGATCACTCACTCGTCTGTCCGTCTGTCACAATCGATTTTCTTTGCGATGTGTAAAGGTATCGAGCTGACGCGACGCCTCGGTTATGAAGACTGTTAGCTCACATATTACGTTCCGATAAAAATTTGAAAAGTATCTTTGTCAGGTGTTTCTTCAGTTTAGTTTATTACAATTTTGTGTTGTTGGAATTCTCAAAATAAATTATCTGGAAGATAATATCTTCGTTTTGAATGTACAGATTGTTTACCTAATTAATGAGACGTGATCTCCTTCTACACGTTATGTTCTGGTTTTCCAAAGTCTGTTTCCCCTAACAAATAAATATTTAAGTAGGTACCTACACGTTGGTATGGAGCCCAGGAAAGTATTTTTTTTATTTGATACGCTTTTTACCTCGATGTAGTGCACTGCTGTGGTACGAATATTACGATCATACTACGTACTGACTTATTTATCTAGCTGGGTAATATGATTTTCCTCTTACTGTTTATGAACTACACTTCAAGAGAGTCAATAACTCTACTCTGACTCAAAGTTCCAGATGAGCCCTTTCTATCTAATGTTATTACGTAACTCAACAAAAATGCGCTATGTAACTCACCTGTGCTACCTATACAGGGCGTCCCACGGATATGCCACATGGCGGGAAAGTACCTTGAATATTGTAGATGCAACATTTTACTGAAAGAAGATATTATTTGATTTTAAAAAACAATTTAAACTGCATTCATAGACAATTAAATAATTACATGTTTGAACCGGGAATTGAACCCGTTACACGAGAAAAATAATCACCCTGTAGCTTTATCTGCGACCGGAAGATTATTTATCTCATTTCTCTCTCTTTTATTTGTGACACTATATTATTTAGCAAAAAATATTCCTTATGATGAAGCCTTTCGATCGGTATGATAAAGCTACAGGGTGATTATTTTCACTCGTCCACCATAGAAAAGGGACCTTTCGACCAGTCGGGTGTTGTGTCTGGCGGGCAACTGCCCGACGGTTTTTTTTTTTTTTCTGTAGATCATCTCATAGCTGACCTCTGAGGCCATGACTATTTAACCGGTCAATCCTGTGGTTGCCTTAAGCTGCTACACTCAAAGCCTCCAGCCAGGGGCATACAAACTAAGCTAAAAAACTAGGTGAACGCTCGCTAAGGGCACCCCCTGTGGGGTACGAGCCTCGGCTTAGGGCGTCACCGGAGGGAGGACATCAAAGATGGGACGGGCTGGACTGCCAGACCGTTGAAGATGGAATCTTAAATATATGTCGATCGCTCGGTAAACTCTAAGAGCCTGCGCGCACTAGCGATTTAAGTTGGCCGATAGTTTGATCGGTCAGAGGATCAGTATAGAGTTATATGGCAGTGTGCGCACTTGAAGATTGAAAGTTGTATATATGCTCTATACTGATCCTCTGACCGATCAAACTATCGGCCAACTTAAATCGCTAGTGCGCGCTGGCTCTAATAGCGCGATGCACGATTTGTGTGACGTCATGTCTTTGATGCGTAGTTCATATGTGGCGGTGTAACCGCTACAGAACTTCAACTGTAGCTGCTCGTAGCTGTAGGTAATATCAAGATTTATGAGACAGCCTAATTAAAGATCAAAGTATGGCTGGCGATAATAGCGAAAAGGCCATAAAGTATCCCCTAAAATTTTTCATTCGAATATTGCATCGATAGCTTAGGAAATAGAATCACTATTCGTTTTTCACATACAGTTGTACAGGCTTCGAAATCCGATGAAAGCTTTTCAATGTTTGATTGAAACAAACGCTTTTCCTCCTGAAATATGACGCGTGTAAAACCAATATATCTATGTTTTTTTAACAGTTAGTGCATATATTTTAGAACTTTCACGGTTCAAGTGCACAAAGTAGTGATTTTGAGAGTAGGTAGGTAGGTAACGTAACAGTATTACTAAATAAAATAAATGGAATGTTGAATAACTGGATGAAAAACGAAATTGTGCACTATGAAACAGGAAAGTGCTATTACAACTTTAAAAAAATCGGCCAAGTGCGTGTCGGACTACGCACCATGACAGGTTCCGTTGTCGGGATGAATTTATCCCAAATACAAACTTAACATTGTAGTTGAAATACATATTATCCCATACATTCCAACTGCGAACAAACTTATTATATGCAAAATATTGAGAGATTTACCATGTTATTTCAAAACCATAGATTTCTTATAGGTTTTCCTGTAATCTTTGAGTAATAATTTTTTCAAAATTTTTGGCTCAGTAGTTTCGGAGATATGGGGGAATGGCCAATTTTCATTTATTTTCTTAAATATCTTTAAATGTATTTACCTTAAAATTATAAAAAAAAAAACATATTTGATATTCTCGCAACAACCCCTTTCATTTGATATGTCACACAATATCCAGTTTGAAAAACTTTTATTTTTTAAATTTTCGTATTTGCCCCTCAAAAGTGATGCCCAAATTCAAAATTCATTTATTTACGTTAGACGTCCGTTTTTGGGGCACAGAAACACATAGGTGTACCAAATTTCAACTTAATGGATCTATTAGATTCGGAGCAAGTTGGCTGTGGCAGACGGACAGACAGACAGATACGCGATTGATCCTATAAGGGTTCCGTTTATTCTTTTGAAGTACGGGACCTTAAAAATAATATTGTCGACTGGATTGTAGTCTGTAGTACCTAGGTACTTTATCTCGTCCTCGCCTGCAATAAATTATAAAAAAACAAAGTTCAATAGAGGTTTTTCTCTTTTCAGTTATGTGTTTTTGCAGTCGGGTTTTTTGTTTTTTATTTATTTATTTTCATTTGTGTCTATTTCTTAAGAGAAATAGTAAATAAAAAGTCATTGAGCGAAAGAATACCTACTGCTACAAAGGATGCGAAATCATAGCGATATCAAAGTCAAAAACAATTTATTTATATTACATTACTTTTGTAACAACTTTTACGTCACTTTATCGCAGTGATAAAACAGTTATTCGATCTGAAAACTGTCGAAAGTAATCATCGAGTCGGCAGCGAACTATTGCAAGAAAGCGTATGGTTTAAAAAAAGTTTTCCTTCCTTAGTTGCAGCTTGGTCTGTAGTTCAAATGGCAAAGTTTTGGTTTCAGACAAGCCGACCTAAGTGCACTTTGTCACTTAAATTGGAAAATATTGTTCTCCAAGAAGAAACGGGAAGTAACGGTTTTCAACTAAAAGAATGTCATTGTTATTTTATACAGTTTATAAAAAGCGCAGAGTATGGCGGACATAATTTATTGCCACGATCTTTAAGAGAACAATGTTGTATTTGTTTTGTTGAGTTGCGATCCGAGAATCGGTACTGGGAAAGCCGTGCATTTTGTGAATATTTTCTTTATCGGTATTCATTGATATTAAAACTATTTGCGTATTACAGTGATTGTAAAAGTGTTCACATTCATTGTAAAAGTGTTTTCATACCTCTATAAAACAATTGTATCTATATACCTATATATTATAAATTAAAGTTGCTTTTCGTGTCTGTTTATGTGACCGCGTTGTTCTTCTAAAGGATTTTGGTGTGGTGATGACGGAGTTCATCATCGTTTAGAGCAGGTGGCAGGGACATCGACGCGAAAACTGTTACCATGGATTCAGTACATGATTCTGGAACCCCAGCGTTGAAATTTTGTCTGTTATTAAAAAAATATCTGCTTTCCATAGAAAAGTGACAAAAAAATCGAAAATTTTTGTTAGTTTTAGATGCTCCTTTTTAGTTGTTATTACTGTTTGTATTTCCTGTGCGTGTCCCAAATTATTTTTCTTTGTTTCTTTCAATACCTACGCGGTCAGAATGAATGAAACAGCAGATTTTTAAATAAGCTACGAAAAATTTTAACGCAGACAGGTTCAGAATCACATAATGAATCCATGGTAACAGTTTTCGCGTCGATGTCCCTGCCACCCTTTATAATATGTTTACTTACACATAATAAAGAAATTTCGATGTTTTGTCTAGTCGTAAAACCGTGCGAAGCAGGAGCGGGTCGCCACTATTAAATATCTTTGTCTAAACTAATATTGTCAAAGTCAAATCATTTATTTCAAATAGGCCCATGTATGGCACTTTTGAACGTACGTTACGAACGAACAGAATAATATAATTGATTCTAGTCGCCCCTTCCAAAAGGTAGTTTTCGTATGGAGAAGAATGGGCAAGAAACTCCACCGTTACTCTTTTAAAATGTTTTACAATAGTTTGTATAAGTACGTACATTAGTTAAATAATTATATGTGAAGACGATGCACCTAGAATAAAATTACTATACCACAATAGGTAAAAAGAATTAAAAATGAAGCAACGACAGATAATTTAATTATGTGATAGATACATGGTGCTCACATATTTACAAACATTGTAAAAGTAGACGATTTTCCTAATGTTTTTAAAATTAATAAGTCAGTGTGTGAGGAAGTAATCACAGAATTTGTGACTGAATAATAACCCCAGCACATATGAATAATAAAGCCTTAAATATAGCATGTGTTAATAAATGAAAAAAATATTATAAAGAGAAAAAGATTTGATTTTTTGTATGTTTGTTTGTAATGGATAAACTCAAAAATTACTTTACCGATTTTAAAAATTCTTTCACCTAAAGAAAGCTACCAACTAAAATCCATAAGAGATTATTAAGAAGAAACATATCTTATAATAGAAGTGCTACTCAGAAACATAAATAAAGCAATTCTAAAGGTAATTAATTCCATAATAAATCATCATCATATGTATGTATCATTATCATATGTATATAAATCATTCAGGTAATTATTTTTTGTAAATTTGTCCAGACATGTAACTTATAACATCGCCTCGGATGAGTCTGTAAAGGTGTTTTAATTGTGATTTAAATAAATAAATAAATCTAGCATGATAATTAGTTTTTTACCTTCTCTGAGAGATACACACTCACTCGAGCCATAGAATCATTGATGGTGTATTTTTTGCGGTTTCGCAATTAATGAGGCTACTTACAATGGTAAAACACGGCGTACCATTCTTGAAAAAAAGCGTTGTATTCATATTCACATAGGATTTAAAGTTGTAGTTGCATTTGAAAACAGACGATGCCTTATAATTATCCCCTTTATTCATAAAGTTATCAAAATGAAAATTTATGCTAAACGCCATGCATTACCGTTGCTTCTACACAGTTTTATCTTATGAAGATTTGCTTAAGAAGTATAAATTACTTGGTCTTAAATCAAAACACACTCTCCTAGAGACGGTATTTTGTTTAATTTGTGTAGCAATGTACGTATAAGACTATATTGATATCTAAACTAATATATTATTATTGTATTATAATAAAGAGAAAAGATTTGATTTTTTGTATGTTTATTTGTTATGCTTTCACGCTAAAATGGTTGAACTGATTTAGATTAAATTTGGCACATGGGTAGACCATGCCCTGGGTTAGGACATAGAATGACAACACTGCTGTAAATGTCACTGGTTGTTTTTATAACCTCTTTTTGTGTATATTTTGTCGTATTTCAAGTTAACAATACCTAAAACTTTAAGAAGCAGTGTGAGAAAGTTGTATACACTATGATAAATATGTACAACCGAATAAAATTGCATTTTAACGAATAAATGCAATTGTTTACAATAATTCCGTTTAGTTTTGATACTAAGTAAACTGGATGTATATTTATTAGACCTCGTCCATCAATATAACCGTTTTAAATGTGGAATGATAATAAATGAATATAGCGATGAGAAATCACGTGAAATAAATATAAAAATCTGTGTTATTATTTATGTAATCCAGCTTATTATAGAAGAAAACATAGTATTAATACATAGAATCTTGATAACTAGTCAAGTATTTAAAAAAATACGTCCTATTTATTTAACATAAATTATTTTGTAATATTAATTTCTATGTGACTTACCTTATGATCATGAAAGCTTATTTACAAATTTTTTTGCTTTATGCTTTCTTATTGTTCTACAACAAAATAATTAAAAATATTCAAGTATCAAATACGTTTTTTCATAGTTGATCCGGGGAAACCAGACGTAATTTTTAAAAAAATTGTCGCTATTTTCATTCTCAGCTTTCAATAGACGGTCTCTATAGTTCCTAGAACGTAGTATGCCGGGGGGTGCGCGTACGGCTATTGTTTTCTGTTACCTCTTGTCGCAGTAACGCAGGTTTGCGGGCACCTCTGCGTCGACTAACTAATAAATTACAATCAGCAATTCCATCATATCGATATGTTTGCTCTTTCTGCTGGTAATAGATTCAAAAATATTTTACTCAAAACACTAGTAATTATTAAGATAAGAGAACACTAATAATTAAGATGTGCATGTCTTGATGAGTTTTTCTTTCTGTGTTAAAACTTGTGTTTTACTATTTAGCATAAAAAATGTCTTCTTAAGTTAAATTATTGTAGTTTTTAGGTTTTAGTTTAAATAGTTTGTAATTTGTAGAGTTTTTTTTTAACTGTATATTTATTTGTTTATATATACTTTATTGTACACCACGAAAATACATAACAAAAAAACTGTATACTGTAACAAAAAAAACTGTATACTGTTTTCCCTATAAATAAAGTTAAAAGAAGTTTAAATGTCAAAAATGTGGTTTATTCCCATCTCGGCACCTTCCCATCTCGGCACCCATGAATTTATTTATCTTGTCTACGAAAAATTCCCATTTCGGCACCCTCTCATGAATCATTTTAAGGTACACAAAAAGAAACGGAAACACAGTATCAGTATAGTAAGTAAATCAACTTTATTATTTATCAAATCATTTTTGTTTCTTTTTAAATTACCATTTTCACAGACAAGCCCTTGAATCGCTTTTTAGAGGATCCATTATCTCTGCCTTGGCAATAACATAACAAATTTTAAAATATATGAAAAATTCACGGTTCGTAGGAATAATTGTTTTAAAATCTTTCCAGCAATTATGTAAAAACATATTACAAAAATCAACAGTTATTATGTACAATTAGCGTTTAATCAGTATAATTGGGACGTAGGCAAAAGGGCGTCCATACTTTGAGGACTTTCATACTGGTACTAAATGATACGAGTAGGCTTGATTACGCGTTCACTGTACAGCCATAGCAATTAGCTGATCCCCCTTTGCAATTCTTTTATATTTTATTTACTTCGCTCAAATAAATAAAATATAAAATAATTGCAAAGGGGGTCAGCTAATTGCTATAACTCGCTGTACATTCATTTTCAGTCTGAATTATCACATAAATCGGAATTGTATATTTTCATACCTACATAATAGGTAAAAATTCTAAATATAAAAAAAAATAGTATTCAAAATATCTGAAATAATAAAATCACCGCAAGTTGTTACTCTTCCTACAAAAACAAACTAATAAAAAAATATTACACTTATCAACAGTTGTAAATAGACTATTTTTTAATCTTCGAAATCAACATTGTACATAATTTTCTTACAATAATAGCAATAATTTTAAACATTACTTATCAAAAATAAATAAAATCACAGTTACTTTGTCGTCGTCCACGAAACAAATATGGCAATTATTGCAGACTATTCTATGCAGCTTTTTAAATTTATCGAATCATTTTCATAATTTGCTACAATTTGGTTGATTTCGGCATGGGACTTTACGTATTTCTCTTTTTTCTTGGAAATAGGAATGTTACACTTGAAAAATTTGATCATTTTAAATGCAAACCACCTTGTATCATGTTTCACGACACTTAAATATTTGATTAAAGTAGGTCTTTTGCCGACACGCCTATTTAATCTCCCATCTAACCTTCTACGCTATTGGTGGTACGGTGTCTCTCGCCGTAACAACATCGTTTAGCCATCCATTTTCTTGCTTTGTTTGGAGGTCCATTTTCCAGCCATTGTTGAACCATGTAATCGTTGAATTTGGTGTAGTTAGGATCATCATAACTGAAAGGAAATAAAAGTAATAAATAAATAAAAAATACGAATGATGTACCTAGCATGTCAAAATTAATAGAGGTAAGTGCCAAAATTAAGCATACCTGTCTTCCATAATCAGTATGAATCCCTCTGCTATTGCCGGCTGAGGAAGTAGCGCCAGCGCCACAATTTTTTTACGTGGGTTACGGATTCATCATGATTGGTTAAATAAAGGGATTGCGCTTTACGTAGTAAGCACCGTGTGTAGTGTACAAAGCATCCTTTTATAGTCGCCCTTGGAAAAACTTTTTCTGCAGCCTTGATCGCCGCAACTTCGTAATCAAATGTCATTTTATTCGGCTTCATCTTTGGAAAGACACTACGAATCAACTCAAACATTATTTCGTAGGTTTTCATGTTTTTGCTGATTAATAGGCAATATAAAAGAGGCACTATATTCGTATGTCGCTCTGAACTGCCCAGATCACCCGATATGACATATAATTGTTTAAAAGGACTTGGACAACATTTGAAAGTGCCATCAAGAAAGAAATGTTTTACCCGGTAAATGCATTTCCGGGTTTGTCGACTTGAGAATATTAAAATTCTGTCTTCATCATCACTATAGTCAGCGGTCAAACATTCTTTATAGTCCGGTGGAATGACTACCTGACTCGCAATATCATATTGAGTTTTTGAAACTTTTAAATGTTTATTACGATGCCTGTACAGTCTTGATTTAATATTTTCAAGATCTGGTAACACTTTTGCAACACGAACGCTGCGGTTTTTTTTACAGGCGACTTTTTCGTATATTTGAGACACGGACGACATATCGTCGCACACTTGTTGTTCACACTGATATATGATATCTTTAACTTCATTTTTTTCAAAGTTTGGCACACATTCGGGTGAATGTCTGTTTTCATTTAGCACTATGTCACCTTGTACAGTCATACGCCCATAACACCCGTTTTTTATTTTTGAGTTCACGCATCGCCACCTTGTAGAGTCCTTATTTTGCTTTTGTACATAGTATTGATGACCTGCGTGTAGAAGTACCTTTTGGCCACGTTGGGATTTCACATAATTTAGCACTGATCTCCCATTACTTGGTCCTGCACTCATTATTATTTCGTAACTCAAGTGAACTTAAAACGTGACGATCCGTTTATCTCTAAAAAACTAGAAATACTGATAAAATTGACTGAAGAGTAATCACATGCATAACGAATGTAATTGTACATTAAACTGGCTTGGCACCGGTCGCATTGCTAATTGTCTCTATCTCGCTCTTTCTTTTGTTAGTTTGCGCTATTGTCTTATTATACTATCTGGACTGAGCACTTCTAATTTAGTATTACACAAAAATGAACCATAATGAGCAGTCGTTAGGTTTACTTTGGTTTGACTGTCTTAACCGAGGCGAAAGAGATAGCCAGAAAATATGACACTTACTTGCTTACTTATTACTTGCGTATTTTTTTTTTAAGTCCAATGAAAATATATTTTACTTTGTCCACTAAACACTAAAAATTTTAAATTAAACTTATTTTATAGGCACATTTTTTTACATTTTTTAGTTTTGAGTCAATTTGATTTACTCACTAAACTGATACAGTGTATCCTTTTTTTGATGACTGTACTTAGCAACGACTAATGACGGAGTGCCGAGATGGGAATTTTTCGTAAAGATGATAAATTAATTCATGGGTGCCGAGATGGGACTAAACCAAAAATGTATAGTTGGACAACCCTAATCATTACTTAACTGTGCGAGTTCGGTGCTTCTGGTCAGACAAAGCCCCAATATTGCTGGTGTGTCTTAAGTGCCCGTTCACCTGCACCTTGGATGACCTAAAGAATGCCAATGAACGAAAAAAGAGTAACATCAACATGAAAAGAAGAAGAATTACTTAACTTTAAGCAATATTTATATTATGTTACTTTAAAACCGTGTAATGTTTGAAAACCTAGTTTAATTTGTTACAATTTAATAAAAGCAATACCCGTTGAAGATAAAGCCCGTGATCAGATCAGTAGGTACTGTAGACGCGTGACTACGGTACCGGGACAATATTAAAATAAAAGGTTTGCAGTAATACTGATTTCTATATTATTATAAGAATTATTTATAACATATATACTTTAATCTTTAGTCTTGTCTGGTCGTCCTCCGCATTGAATGTCTATTATTTCAAATATTTTACATCAATACTACTAACACTAAATTATAAGTTATTTTGTAATACTAACACTATAGTTAAATTCATTTATTTTAGACAACAGTGATCCATATATGGATCACTGTTGTCTGAAATAAATGAATTTTAATTTAAATTAATATAGCCGCTTGTCAGCGTCGGGCGCGACTCTCTTGCAAAAACAAATCACATTCAGATCCTATTTAAAATATAAGCTGTCAGATTGTTCGAATGTAATGCTGCTTTCTCACCAGCCTGCATAATATAAGGTTGCTTATTGCATAAAACCTTATAGTGCCTACCTACTTACCACATTAATAAAAACACCACAATGAATTCGAATTTTGAATTTGTATTGAAGTCGATATTTTGTAGGTACGGCGCTCAAAAAGGATTTATCTTGACGTAGTGACGACGGTCCAAGCGAAATCACAGCTTTTTTTTTTATGGTAGATATTATATTATTTATTCTGTTATTAGTTTTATTATGTTGAAGCTTCTTTATGAAAATATGTATGTTTTGTAATATATTTTTATGTCAGTCTTCTAAAGTTCTGTGTTGTGTTCAAGCATATTTTTGTAGCCAAGAGAGAGAGAAAATGATCATTTAATATTAAAGTTTTGCTAGACTCCGTTTTTCATACCTGTATTTCATTGCTTTTTTCTGAAATATTATACATACGATACTTTTTTAAATCTCTTTTTTTCCCACTGCTGCGCAAAGGTTTCCCCCACAGCTTTCCAGAGATTTTTATTCATACATTTTAAAATATAAAATGTCAAATTACTCGAAAATGGTTGACATTAAGGGGTCATCAGAAGTAATTTGGTAGCAAATGACCTATCTTATGTCCTCTTAACGGATTGCCGACATTTATCCAATAACGTATTAATTCACTAAATAACAAAAACCCGACTGCAAAAACACTACTGAAAATTCTATAGATTATAATGCTTGTTTTCCTCTTTTCAGTTGCGTTTTTTGTTTTTTAAATATTTATCTTTATTTCAAGCTTTTTACTTTTATTAATTATTATTCATTTATTCATTCGAGTTACAATGACTCATACACAAATTACAAAATTCAATAATCATACATACGTTAATCAAACAATACATTAACATATTAATATATTTATATATATATTTGGAATTCTCTCATTACTAGCTATTATTTGACACCAATATTATTGTAATTTATTTTTAAAAAACATTCCCCTCCCTTTTTTTTGTACTTGCAGATGCAATATATAAATATTATATAGCCTATGTCACTCCCACAATTAAGAAAAACCTAACGACAGCTCATGTGTTAAAATCCATTACGCCGTTTAGGCTACAGAGCGTACCAAAGAAATAGACATACATACATATATACTCTCGAAAAACATTACCCTTCTGGAGCAGTCAGGTAAAACGGAAAACTTCGTAAGCAATGGGAAATTGCTACAGATTTGTGTTTGAAATTTTGAGTTGCGCAACTAGTATTATTTACCAGATTTTACTCTTAATAAAAAATCAACTAAAAGAAATAAACGATCACTATTTCTTAAATTATTTGCTGTTATTACTTCACACAGTACGGGGCCCAACGTCGTTTGCGTTCCTTAGGACAGTTGATGATGCAGAGTATCCCACATTCCGCGCAGCCTGCATAGCACGTCATCTTTTTGATGGCGACCAACACTGGGATGACACTGTGGCGGAGGCCAGCGCCAGCGACAGTCCCAGTGGGGAAATATCGGCATCATCTATCCGAAGACTTTTTACGAACTTTGCGGCGTACTATTGAAGGTGACATCGAACAAAATGATGAAGGCGTTTTAAACAGTTGTCTAAATCCACTGGTCGAGTATGGGTTACCGGCTCCACAATCACTGGCACATCAAGACCGCGGAAATTGGGAATATGCCGCTGACGCAATGAGTACCATCGTCCACGATGACCACGTATCTATGTTCACCTCAGATCAAAGGGACATTTTTAACACCGTTCACCAAAGTGTTGGGCTCAGTTATTCAAACTGAAGCCGCAAAACACGCTGCTTGCCAGAAATTCGCCAGAGGCAGTACGTGTTTGAACGCGGATTGGCGTTTTCAGTTATTCCAAAACAGAGTGCATTTAATCGAAATACGTGCTAAGCCTTAGTCATCATGCCAGCGTTACGTCGGCGATGACGGCCGGCTTCTGGCACCCACTGCACCTACCTACTAACAATACCTACGATACATAAAAATATTTTCTTTGAATAATAATAGGTACTACATTCACGGCAGGTGAATGCTTTTTTATCAAACAAAGTAAGTCAATGTTTATCACGAAATTCAAAGCTATGTTCGGTGAACTAATGTTAATATTGTTATAACATAAATTAATACCTATAATTTTCTTGGACTAACATAGCTATTCTAACTAATGGTTACCTCTGGTTTAACTTTCCAGTGATTATTAACGTAGTTTAATTAAATTCTGTCTATTTGTAACATATTGTGCGCTTTTGTAATTTCTGACGTGGCAATATTATCGTGGACGTCTACAACAATGTTACGGCGTCACGTCTTACTTCCCTGTGTTATCGCGATGCTGTGGGCGTCCACGATAATATTGTCACGTTAGAAATTATAAAAACGCCCAATGCCTATCACATTATTATGATGACAAGGTCCACAGGAAAGTACAAAAATGCTTGTTAAAAGCTTGAAGTAGAGCTGCTACAACCAAAACTCATGAAATTTTTCGAATGTTATAACTAAAATAGAGATTTACTCAGAACTATGTAGCTAACAGTAGGTTTTTTTCCAGACTCTCAGAAAAGCGAATTACGGAGCTTGAATTATCTAATAAAAAGTTTTTTGTTATAGATGGACAATATAATTAGTCAAGTTTACCTTCTTGTTCAATAGATGGCGTTTTAACTTTTCCTGAATCGCGCTATGGTTTCGTTACAAGCATTTGATTGGGTGTATCCTTTCTCATTCGATTATCTATGGAGAGGTGTGGAGATACAGTAGCGGTTCAAAAATAAGAGGTTAAAAATATTTATGAGAGTATCTCTGGAATTATTCAGAGACACTTGTATGACAAAAAGCTAAAATAGAAGATTGCATATATAATGGGAGTTTAAAAAAGAGCCTTATGCGTGGTTTTAAAATGTATCTTACGTTTCCATAAGATAAATTTATCTGATTGAGTAGGTAAAGGCACCGTAAAAATATCCACACCGAATAAAATAACACTATCAAAAACGATGACTTTCCAACTAGGAGTAAAATAGTAACGGGTGAAATCACATATCTGTTCCGCCTGTTCCTGCTCCACGTAAATAACAGCTCCAGAAACCTGTTACAAAATAACAGCCTGTTATTTCATATTACCGTGGTGGTTTACAACCGTGGAGTTAGTTAGTGGTTTACGACCAAATTTCAAACAGCTCTGCGTGTCGCTAACCAAGATCACCTCTGTTGGGGACGCGGTTGGTAGCCGTGTAGCAAGCCCTTTACAGTAACATTTTTTTATCTTATTCTGACTAAGGTAACTGTCATAAGGATGAATAGAGAAAAGCTTGTGACTGTCATTTATGGGATTTTGTTATCTCGTGGAACAGAAGCTGTTATTTCAGTTTGTTTATCACAGTTACAGTCTGTTATTTTATGATACCTGTTTTATTTAGCTGTTACGATAAATACGCCTCACTCCTATTTCCAATCTCTTCTTAAAAGCACTCATAAAATCCGAGCTATTGTTTGTTCATAATTTACAAGACTAATAACCAAACTGAAGTTAATAGAGGAGATAAGGGTCAAATTCCAATATTGGATTTAGTTTAGCGATGAGACCGCAACTGCAACAATTTGGTGCGCTCTAACTGAACGGGGGCTGAAGCAAAGTTTAACATTATTAAAGTTTTATCAACGTTCGCAGCACTTACATGGTGTAACACTTTGTATAGGTAATGTATTTAGTGCGCTTGCATCAGTAATCTGTGCTGTTTTCTCGCGGAAAGTTTTTCCTTTATATTTTTATGTCGGTTGTTAAGTTTGTATGGAGAATGTTTCCCGCGGTGTTGCTCATACGTATTCTACTTTGTAAATTATTATTCAGCTTTTTACCAAGCAATTTACTGTCACAGTCTTGTGAGTAGGTAGGTATTGTACCTATCTTAAAAATATTTACAGGTATTACGATGATAGATACCACAGGTCATTTATTAAATTACTATTAATAAATGACCTGCTATTACTTTGTCTAGGAGTCCCTGTATCATGAGTAAAATCACAATCACAAAAACAATGAAGATAATGTAAAAACTGTCTCGATCGTCCTCCCGCCCTTCAGCACAAAGACACGTTTTAGTAGCGAACCTATCAGACCTTTTTTAAATTCAAAAGTCAATTTAAAATGTAAATAAAATACATATGTGAGGTCCTCTCAGAGCCTAAAAATATCAAAAATAATCTAAAAGCCAATTAGCTTAAAGCATTGCAGACAGACCGTATAATAGCTGTTTCATATTACGCGCAAATAAATAAACAGACCTAAAATAATATTTTCTCTGGGTCTGTTATGTGTTAGTCCAAAAGTAATAAAGAAGCAACACATAATATTTGCACTGAAATATGTAATAAAGTCGCATTTTCGTGCCATACATGTTATGAATACATCTATCATAAACTTTTGTTCACACATAATGTTCACACTGCACGAACGAGCTATCTTGTGTAAGTAAACTTTCAAATTCTTGATAAAAAAAATAAAAGTAGACGTCTATAAAACGAATTTAAATTATTTATTTAAATCACAATTATAAGACCTTTACAGACTCATCCAAGGCGATGTTATAAGTCACAATGTTACAAAAAAATAGAATGGCCAGTATTGAATTGTTCTGTTGTTGCCTGTGTGAATTTTGTCTTTAAACATTTCTTTAACCGTACGGAACCAATTTGATCAACTCAAAACCGTTCCGTTTCGGGAATTGCTGGCAGCAAGAAATGAGAGAGGCATTTTAAAAAAGGTCCGAGCCATTGTCCCCGCTGCGCCGCGACGCTTAACCCGCCAGTCTGCGAACACAAAGCCACTACAAAAGGTAAATGGGCTTTCTGCTCCTGAAACTACGTTCACATTATGCTTTACAGCAGACGCTGTAGGTACGCCGTGAGCATTGTTGCTGCGTCTTATTACAGTATGCATAATAACATAACGTTCATATCTGACACCGCTAGCGCCGCTCGGTTTATTAAAACCGAGCTGCGTTTAATAATACTAGACTCTTTTGAATGTGTAATCGAGCCGCTTACCTACTCGTTTTGTGGACGTTATTCATTTTGTTAAGATAAATGTAGGCTTTATTTACTTTAGTTTCACTGAAAAGGTAGGTTTCTTTTTAGAGTTATTATTTTGCTTACTGAAATTTATTCTTTTATGTTTCGTACTACATGGTAAACAGAGAAATAATATTTGCATATAAAAGCTGTAGAAAAACAGATATAGTCTACACGCGGTGCTTGTTATTTTATGCTACTAGGTATACAAAAGGTTATAATATTATGATTTTGTTACTCTTAAATCTCAACTTCAATTCTATAAATCTTCGTCTTCTTACCAAAAACACATTTAGGTGTCACTACAGCAAAATGTTTTATAGCGGTCCAAATCTCGAATTTTGAATAACAAAATCCTAGCTTATCCGATAACTCGATATTCTGATACCCCACTACGGCATGGGCTTTAGTCGTACTCATGTTTCTGTCAATTTTATAACATGTTGTTCAGCGAAAATGTATGAATAATGAGCAACGTTTGAAACCATCATTACACGTCACTAGTTTACAGCAGCACTATGTTCAACTATTAGAGCAACACTCAACTATTGATAAATATTTTTGGGAAAATTAAAACTTTGTTCATGTTACTAAAATTGCAAATGAATAGAAATTAAGGTTTTTCGACTCGCGTTTTGTGACTCGATTACATCAACCACTAATTTATATAAAGCAATTGTCAATTAAATACGACTAAAACTGTATATCAATTTAATTTATTAATAATTAGGTACTAGTACGTGCAATTCGAAAAGGCAAATTATGTTAAAATTATTTAGAAGATAGTTTCCCCGAAGCTAAAATAGATATAGCTTGTTTGTACTGAGACTTGATATTTATTTAGATTATGGAGCTTTTATGACGTCACAAAAGGTTTATCCGGGATACTCATGTGTAAGTTGTGGACATATAAAACAAAACGAGCCGAGCCGTAGTACCGCTATTATTTGGACGATAACTACTGTTTTCTGCATCAGTATCCCTCTATCCCCTAAGGGGGAAGGGGGATGGTGGATGGTAAATGTTGGTCAACACGGTGTCAGTGAGAGGAATAAGTAACGCGATACGTCTTCGCGCCGCGTGTTGCTGAGACTGATGGATGGCGCACGCCCAACGAATTCATCAGCGGAAACTAATAGAATTAGTTTATTTAATTGCTTACATAGACTAATAGATTGGGTTTGGTGTGTTGGTGATTGTGAGTGTTTGTATAAGATTCTACGTTCGAAGATTAAGATTTTCTTTTACGATTTCGGCAAACATTTTTGATTCGGTTTAATATGCGTAGATTCTTTATTTTGAAAAGTTATTTATTCGTAATTTTTTTTTTTGTAATTGGCATCTGATTGAAATCTCTGATAGTACGCATTCACAAATTAAGAGATGTAAGGTGTAGATAAACTAACATGCAATAACTATACGCAACTCCGTAGTATGGATTAGTAGCATCCGCCCGCGGCTTCGCCCGCATTGTATGTCAATAAAAAATAGCCTATGTCCTTCCGTAGGGTTCAAAGTATCCCCATACAAAATTTCACCATAATCGCAAACTCACATTCGCATTTATAATACTATAGTTAGTATTAGAATAAAAACAAGATACCAAAGTAATCTAGCTAGGTATATTTCCGCCATTCCCTGAGTATATGCCTCCCTTGAGCCCTCAGTAAAGAGAAGACGAGCTCTAATCGCTAAGTATACGCTCCCCCAGAGAACAGCGAGAACATCAAAACTTATTTAGTACTAAGTTTTCACTAAGTTCAACACATTCAGAGGCCTTTACAACCGAGAGGCTTTAAACTATGTGTATGAATGACAGTCACGACCAAAACGTATGGAGGCCTTTGTTTTAGAGGCTACGTTGGCCATACGCCTGTAATTTAGTGTAGGGGTATCATGTAGACTTGTGTTTTGAATCGTTCAGGGTACGCCTGTGTCCGTATTATATATACACTGCCACGATTGATCCGATTACTTCCCACTGTTTTGAACAGTAGTGCTATTATGTAAAGTTTACGTCTTAGTTTAAATCGCACTCAATTGATCGCACACACAATCTTCTTTTTCAGTTGTTAATTTCTGTACTGTAAAAGAATAAAACTTGGCAATTAGTCCAGTCAATTCAACACTAAAAAGGCAAACATCGCTAACGCGCATGCAACTATGATTTTTAGGGTTCCATACCCGAAGGGTAAAACGAGACTCTATTTCTAAGACTCCGCTGTCCGTCCCTCTGTTGGTCAGTCTGTCTGTCACCAGGCTGTATCTCATGGACCGTGATAGTTAGACAGTTTAAATTTTCACAGATGATGTATTTCTGTTGCCACTATACCCTTCGTGCGCGAGTCCGACTTGCACTTGACCGATTTTTTTAATGTTCTTAGGTCCCCTGAGAGTAGTTTATATCCAAGTTTCCAACCCTAAACACCTTGTCCTACTCCCATGGCGCTCGAAAAACTGTGAAATTCTGGCACTTGTTTCCGTTTTTTGAAAAATATACCTTTAGGACGCGTTTTAGGTATCTTTGTTCTATATGTTTCTGAAGCAAGCTAAATCTGCTACAATCTGAACCTAACCCAAGCACACTAAGCCTATTGGTTGCGAAGATACAACTAGTCAAAGATGGGTCTGACTGAATCATTTCGATTATTTTCGATGCCACCATCGACCACTGTGAACGTTCTGTTTCCTCGATGGTGGCATCGAAATGATTCAGTCGGAGCCGTAGTGGCAAAGATATCTAAAAAAAAAAACTGAAACAAGTGCCAGAATTTCGCAGTTTTTGGAGCACCATGGAAGTAGCATAAGGTTTTCAGGGTTGCAAACTTGGCAATAAACTTCTCTCAGGGGGCCTAAAACAAAAAAAAAAACGTATATGCGCGTTTGCGATGTTTGATGTTATTATTAACGGGGCTAAATCAGAAAAGACATGTACTATTTTACTTGGAAATCTAATAGCAGCAATTACACTTAGTCGACAACGTGCTGCCCGTAGATTTGAGTACGTTGCACAAGCCTAAATGTTCCGCAGTCGTATGGGAACTACAACTGTTCTATCATAGAACGTTAGAGGGTTTGGTTTCCGCACTTAGTCCTTCAGGAACACCATTGTGCGTGGGCCATGGCGACCGTTCGGTGGATATTCCAACCAGCCCACCTATCCAGAAGTTGATTACGTCTCCTGCACCCTAACTGCGTAACACACGATCCATTACAATCTGAATTTGAAGGATATATTGCTAACCCATTGCTTCATTATGTTCGAAAAATTTAACGTATATAACGTAATGAATGTTGTTGAACTATCAAAAAAAAGAACAGATTGTGATTGATCGTGTATTACACAATTAGTGTGCTCGACTATTTAGAACATCTGTAAAAGATCTGGGTGACCCGAGGGTTTCTGTTCTATTCTGGCTGACGTTTGTGCATTTAAAGATCACATGAGCAACAGTTTCCTCAGCCTACATGCATGCCCTGCAAAAGGACTGTCGATCATATATTTGAGTATGGTACTCAAATACACGAGCGGCACATTGTCGACGGCTGCAGTTACCTCCGACATTGACGCACGCCGCTAGAAAAAAAAAGAAAGAAAATACATTTATTTGCGGTAAATATGACGCAAAGAAAGATAATAAAAAATAAAATAACACGTAAGTAACAAATTGGGGGAAAATATGGGCCATGCCGCTCGTGTGTATGAGCACTTAGTTTGACCCTGGCGATTTAATCAAGGTCCTAAAATGACTAGAAGGTACCTAACTAGTTCAGAAATCTCTTTGCTATAAAGCCAATGAGTGTTCATGAAAACGTTTGAATAAATTAGTGAGTTTAGAAACTTTACGTATAGACTGCTTGATAAGACTGTAAACAGTTGTAGTTCCCGAAGGACCCTGGAAAATTTACGCTCCACGCAGACGGAGTCGGCGGCAAAAGCTAGTGAATTATTTAAACCCTTATCTGGAGGTAAATGCTTGCGTCTTGTCTATTTAAATACCTACTCTTTGTTTACAATTTAAGGTCTTAAAAGCATTTTTGAATGATTTCGTTCGTGAGTGTGTGTAGTAATGTGGGAACGGTATCACAGTTAGTCCTAAACTTATTAAAAATGTGGGTTGACTTACCATTAAATACTAAAGAAAGGCAAGTATTTAATCGTATTTTGTATAATTCCCATTTTGATATCCTAACAATATTAATGTACACTCTAATAAAATAAATGTGCCTCTTAATGTGTGCCTAAAATAATTCCCATTTTGTTGTCCTATATTACTAAAAAGCCAATTATCTGTGACCAACTTGGATATAGCACTTGCCGGTCGCTATGTCCCCTAAATAAAATTAATGTTTTTTAAGTTGATTTGAATACAGTACTTAGGCGCTCGGTAATCCGGGGGTCACTAATCCGACAAGTCCAATAGTTCAGCGTTTTCTAACTTAGCTCTCCTACCATAGATATCCGTCTCCGTATTCTGTAAGGTTTAATACAAAAGTGCCGGATTACAGAGCGCGCGTATTAATCGTTATCGTTCTGCAATCCGGTCCGATTCTACGAGTAGGTATTATTAAGTAAAGTATAAAGATTTTTAATTTGCAAATCTGTGGTAACATGGCTTTGCAAATGTGTGGTGGACGCTAAAAATCAGCGTTGTTGGTTTCTTCCGAAGTCACGGCATTTTTGCTAAGCATCAACCTGTTCTTGCACAGATGCGACGCACGGCTCAATAATTATTTGTTTGTAACGAAAATAGTGTCTACTTTGCAATCAGTATTTTGTTTGAGTTTTGTTATTAAATTATTATTGTTTGTTTATAAACTGTCAATGGCCAGTGCTGTAACACTCGTCGGTAATATTACGCAATATAAATTGTCTATGGCTCTGACATTCAAGTAATAGACAATCTTGACCCATTTCTACTACTTTGTGAATTTGCCAATTTGTGAAAGTACATTTTATGTAATATCTTTTGGCATGTGCGTTTAGTTTGTGCAGAATAAACAAACTTTCTTTCTTTCTTTTCTTTCTAAAATTATTTCTCACTAGCTAGCTGACACTTCCTATAGAAATCCAATAAACCGGTGGTTCCGAAAATCGGCGAAAGAAATGGGTGCCGGATTACCGAGCGCCTACTGGACCTTTATTTTAAGTACAAGCCAATTTAGTGAATCGTTGTGTCACCCACCATAAATTAACTAAAAATATACAAAACACACAAACCCTCAGATAAAATCTCGTGTTAAACAATGTTTGTAACCGAAGTGTCTTCCGAAGATATTTTCTTTATTTTCGTAGATCAAACAAAATACGTTTGTAATGCTATAGTAATGTATTCAGCATTCAGATCACGTATATATCATATGCAACGTTCTTCGTACATATTTTCATACGTTTGCTGTTGGATTTTAATAAAATCTACGGGTACGTTAGGCACACAGTGTGATCTCGCTTTTAGTTTGGTAAATATTTCTGGTTTGTTGTGTAGATAACGCTTGCTTTTATGAACGACATTGGTGAGAGTACTTTATTCAATGGTTCCGGGGATTCTGGGGAGTGGGGTCGTTTCTTTTATTTCAATTAACTTGAAGAGCAGCACCCGATTGCGTAATACACTTTCAATTATAATCCAAAGGATTTTAAATGAAATCGCTAATCCACTTACATTTTTGAGACATTTCGAAGCGGTTGCTCGACTCTTTACAAGACCATGCAAAAATCAGCATTACCATACAATGTGGCAATGTTGCCAGCCTTTTGGGCACTTTTTCTGTTGACAGCGACGTATTTTTGAACGCCTTATGATTCTTTCCCCTCCTATTTTAAATACTTGTACATATTATTACGGCGTTTGCCCACTTATCCGCATCCGGTTCGTATTCATTTCGTGTTCGATACATGCAAAATACATATAAAATTCAGGTCCTAGCGTTTGCGTACTTATCCGTATTCAATTCGTTTTGTTTGATATACTCTGTTTTGATCCGTCAAAAAACGACAAAAAATTTTTTTGACGGATCTTTGTTTTAACGAGAGAATTTACGAATCGAACACGAACCGTATACGCATGAGTACACAAACGCCAATACAATTATTAGGATGATCAACCCGGATCAGAAACCAAAAACGAATTCAATACGAACCGGATAGAGATAAGTGCGCAAACGCCCTTTATTTGAATACTGTTAGCTTATATACCATGTAAATACAATTATCAAATAAAATTATCCATTGCTAATCCAAGTTTGAAAAATTTGTCTGCTCGAAAGCGTAAATGACGCAATGATTATTGCCTGTGGGTAGTCGCAAAGTCCTCGTCAGGGGGCGCGGCAAGAGCCAGGCCACGTCATACGGTGCCCGACAATACGGGCACGTTCATTGGGTGACGATGTAGGCCTGGCCTGGCGTGGTAAGTGCGAAGGTAGCGCTACTTGTCTATGCATTGGTCAATGATGCGATTGATTGATTAGTGATTATTGTCGAATGAAAAGCATTGCCAAATTATGTAAGTGTCTTACCCAATAACCTCGTAGATTTAAAAATATGGGTACTTATACTATTTATATTACTCTTATTAGTGATCAACCACGAATCTTTAGATAGGTATACTTAACTAAACATTGATTTAAGATAAGTACGACATCTTTTATATTTTGTGAGGAGATTCATATTTTTTTTTCTATAAAAGGTACCTGTACGGATTTGAACTCTTACTTAAACATAAAGTTAGTATAGTTTTTCGGTTCTAGAAAAGATTCTTATAAAAAATCTTCCCTTATACCAGTAACTAAACTTTTCCTAACGAGAGGGTTGTCAATATTTAGGTACCTACCTACTGCCTAAGGCCTATTATGTCGAAGCTGCCAGTTCATAGATTTCAATTAAATGAATTTCGTGATTTTATGCTGTAGCCTAAATTCAAATTAGCATTCAGCTAGTTTAATACGCCAATTTCAAATATCCAGCGCGAACAAAACTGCCACGTGCCAATCTAATATGTTATAAATAGGTCAGCCATTAAATCGTTTATTAACTGTAATAATGCTCACTGGCGCAGAGTTAATTTGTTTGGAACGCGGAAAATTACGGCCACCCCTACCTGTGGATTATTAGTCGTCATTCATTCAGTAAAAAACGTCATATTAACATCAGTGGCGCAGGAAATTGAGTTTCGTGGAACGGATTTGAATGTGCCCTCACAAATTGCATGTTTGTCACACTTTTACTCCTTTAAGTTGACTGCTAACACGGAAGTTAGGTGTCCCACTATGTAGCTTTTAAAATATAAGACCACAGGAAAAATTAAATTACTAAAATACCGTCATGGTTTTGGAGTTCGAATTTGTATCATAATTATACAATGCGCAGCGGGACGGAAAACCAAAGCAAATTAGGTACATTTTAGTATTTGTGCACCGAATATTTCACGTATATATTATGAACATAGCTCCCGAAGTTTAGTGCGGCAAACGACGGCTACTCCATAAGGTATAAAAGTTAGTGTTGCGCTTGCACTTTGACCTTTGCGGAGTACGTGTCACCCCGAAACTGAAATCGCACCGCCATACATATTGCATTATAAATACGTAAACAGGAAATATTCGGGAAACACAAACGTAATAATGTAAACAAAATAAAGCATCTCCTCCGACATAACTTACGTAGAATGCGGGAACGTGTATATTTTTACTGCTTATCGATAAAGTGTCTATAATGGAAACCGGCTGGGATTGTGGGCTGAGCTCTAAACAAATGACAATCGGGCGCGGCGACTCGGTACCGTCATCCAATCCGATCTGAGGCAATTTCCTCAGACAAGGATTTTCTATCCCTTGAGCAAATATGCACTCATGAGTCTGCGAACTACGATGAAAGTCGTACAGAAAATTGAATTGTACCTACGGAAAGGGTCTTGTTTATTTTGATATAGCGTCGAATGGCGTAGGTATGTCTGTATTGCCGTTTGCCGGCCGCTTTATGTGTTTAAACGTTTCTGTTTATGTTTGCCGATAAAATAGTGAAGTGCCTCCATTACAGAAGTACGGCTCGTGTAACATGTCAGAATCGTGACATCGCAGATTGTTGGGTGAGATAAGTAATGTTCCGGTCATTGCGGAACCGATATTTGTCCTAATTTGTGTTTATGCTGACCGATACGACCGATAAGTAACGCTAATGTATGTGGTCTATACACTGCTTCATGTATTTAAAATTATTCGATACGGTACATCTACCGGGTACCTAAATATTTTTTGAAGCTCCGATAAAAAATAAACGATGATCTAATGTTGTAGCTTCGGTGAAATTGACCGAAGCAAAGATAGGGGCAGCCAGATCCGATACCATAATTCACTAGCGTGCGTCAGCTTTAAAAAAGTAAACGTTGACATCGACGCGTCAATTGATATGTCATTTTATTTACAGTCGATAAGTATCAAATATCGAAGGTTTTGATGTGTAACATCTTTCCTCTCGCTTTCCTGCAACCTGTGGGAGTAATTTCGTGAAAAGGGACGGAAGTATGTAACAGGAAGCCGGGGCAGAGCGCGCTATTTGATTTCACCAATGAGCGCGCACGGTGCTAGAGTTGGCCTTCAGAAGGTACCAACCCATTTTCTGAGAGGTTGGTATTGTCAGCCAAGATATCAGTCTGGCAAATGTTACATATCTTAAGCGACTACTTTAGGACTCGCTAGTTTTATTTTATTATATATTTTGCACGATAGGATTTCCCATCGGCAAAACTACGAACTTCCATACAAACTTTCGTCCTCTATTTAACTCATTTAGGGGAAAAAAAATCAAAAAATATTCCTTTGTCCCATGATTATTCACTCAGCAGTTTAGGCTGTGTAGTGTATCAGCAAGTGAATTTCGTCAGTTTATCTAACTTTTATTTAATTAGGATATCTCATTGATAAGTTTGAGGAATTCGGATGGCAGCCACACCTGTTTGACCTCGAAAATCATGACCAACGTAGTAAAGCCAAAGTTCTAATAATATAATAGCAAATATATTAATATCAACTTATTTTATTATTTAAATAGTAGTTATATATAAAAAATATGTTGGAATGAAACGCCTCACGTTCTAAGCTCCGTTTATCTTTTCTACATCAGTAAATCCCAAAAAGGGACACAGACCGCTTCTCCGCTTTCCTCATTCTCCTAATTTTGTCAGGTAAAGTCCTTCAAGGAATTTTATTGTACTCAGCTAAATGATAAAATCCTTTATTCATGTGTACCTACGTATTTTTATAAGCTAGATCGATATCGCCACATGTGTTAGGAACATCGTCGTCAGACTATATTTTGCCACTAAGCTGAGATTCGCTAACGACGTGAAAAAGTTTTGATGGATTTTTCATAGCCCTGGTAAAAAATACAACAGTATGCGGTCAGCCAATAACGAAAGTTCGGACTGTCCGTTTCGCGTTATTTTTGAAAAAAATGGGAAAAAGTTGAAACCTTGTTTTGAAGACGATCGAATTCAATCCCCAGTCTAGGTAAAGTGGTTCGGCGAAAACAATAATCTGAACCGATAACCGTTGAAAAAAAACGTAGTTTTATTAATGAAAATAGCAAAAAAAACCCTAGCAAAGCAGTAGCTGGATCACGCCGAAACACAAAATTTATTACATTTCGAGGAACTACTCAATGTATATTTGAACTGTTTTACTAAGTGCTACTTTAAAAAATATTGTTATAGCTCGAATTCAGCAGAGCATTAGGAACAAATTACTGTGACTAACAAAGTTCGGGCCGCATAAATAACTTGACAGTACATTTGAGAACGCTTCCACCTCCACATTATAATTTAATTGCTTCGCATTAAACATTTGCGCTGTTCAATCTCCTGTGTGTTATTATTTTTCATTGTGGTCCGTTATTGCGGACGCGAGTTGGAAACAGAACAAAATAAAAAAATCAATTTATTTCCCTTGTGAGCGAACATGTCCCGAGCTAATCCAGTTTGTCCGACCGCGCAAGGGTTGAATTGTCAATGAGGAACGCAGACCAAATGTAAAAGTGTGCCACTCGGGGAAAAGTATCGAATATTGGCTCTTCACTATGAAAACCCGGCCCTGAATGAGATCTCTTTGTAATTCTCCTTACTCGCAGAAACGGCCCGACAACTTATAGTCTTAGATAGTTGCCTAAGTGAGTTGTAATGGGCAGTATGTTTGACGTTGTAACATAATTTATTTGTTACACTAAATAGGAGAGACTGGCTTGTTTTTTCAGTAGGTACCTAATAGTTTGTTAAAGCCTTTTTAACAGTAAAATGTGGTGCACAAAAGAGTACATTTTTTAACTTTATGAAAAATATTTACAATGCTGTGCTCACTCTTCAAAGGCATGTTATTTTTGTTATTTGCATTCATTCTTATTTTTCGTAAAGTAGGATTCTTTTTTTGAAAAAAAAAAAATATGAGAACTTTGACAATGAATAAATATTTTACGGTTTCCAAAAAATTGTCATTGTTTTTTGAAAACTGAAAAGTATTTCTTCTGCAGCGGTTGGTAAAACGTAAAATGTTTTTTTTTTTTAATCGCGTTCCTGTACCCTCAAAAACTTATTACACTCTAGTATATTATATACATTAATTTGTTTTGCAAATATTCTCTGGAAACTTCTTTATTTGTTGTGTTCTTTTAATTTTAATTTTGAAAGCAATTAAAATTAGTTAGAATGGTTTACAGTCTACCGAGTAATAAAAATGTTTGTTAATTAATTATATTTGATTACTTTTCTAATTACGTACTTTGAGAGATTTTCTTCTTTGTTAATTAGCGGTCCTAGGTTTTATTAAATAAGACAGCTGCAATATTTTAACAACCCCAATGTAACTGAAAAGTAACAGGGTGGGTTTCATCATTTTACGGAACGAAGTAACAGGGTGGGTTTCATCATTTTACGGAACGTTACTACAGCTCTTTCTTTCTTTCAGCTCTTTCTTTTTAGGGTTCCGTACCCGAAGGGTGCCAAACGGAACCCTATTACTAAGCTTTCCAATCTTAGTAATAGGGTTAGGTAATAGTCTGTTAGCGGGCTGTATCTCATGAGCCATAATAGGTAGATACCTGAAATTTTCACAGATTATGTATTTCTGTTACCGCTATAACAAAAAATAAATAATGTTAATAATTAAAGGGGGTTCCAATACAAGAAACGTGTTTATTTCAGCGTTTTTTGCTCAATCCTAATACGGTACGGAACCCTTCGTGTGCGAGTCCGATTCGCACTTGGCCGGTTTTTTTTTTTGTTATAACATAGTTTTAACCTACTGCTGAGCGTGAGGTCTTGGGTTCGATCCCTAAGTTGGGCAAAGTGCTACGGAGTTTTTTTTTTTCTGGAATTTCTCAGTAGCAGCCTGGAGTCTGGATTTGTGCCCGTTAGATAGGATAGGAATTTAAAACATGACTGGCGAAATGTGGGTGTACTGTAGGAACGTCTCTGCCAAACCCTTCGGGGAAACAAGGCGTGATGTTATATTTTCACCTTGCTCAATGCGAGTGCCTTATATGACTCGAAGGTATTCATGAGAGAAATTATTGACTCGTACGTTGTTAATAACTAAAGAGAATCTATCAGTAATCTTTAAGAACTTAAATGTATTTCAAGTCAAAGATGAGAGATAGATAATTACATTTAATATTATATTAATGGAGGTATGGACTAAAATAACCACACAGTGGGTCCCAAACAGCAGCAAACGGCAACGCGACAGGCCCAGAAATAGACGACGCGGCACCGCGGGACGAGCTCGAGTAATTTCAAAAGGTTTGGCTACAGACAGCAGTAGACAGGGATACGTGGAAGAAGGCTATTGCCGTTCAGTGGAACAGAAACGGCTGATAATAATAAAATAATGTGCCTTAAAAAAGGCATGTGTGTTTTAAATTAAGTATTCAAAATTACTATGTTAATGTATTGCACGAAAAGAGACGACTTTATCATTTTCAGTTGGTAAAATTAGTTTTTTATATTTGTGTTGACGACTGCTGGCAACACCAAGTTGTCATCCGGCGGATATGACGTATCATGCAGTGATTGTTATGTATCACATTAGAATTAAGAAATGCGATTTTTTTTTATTCGATCATTTTACATTTACGTTTAAGTCGGATTCACATTCAGATAGCCCGCGAAATTCAAATTTTCTTAAGATTTTTTGCAATTTGCTGGTCAGTATCAGGTTGTATCTTGATCAAAATATGATTCGAGAACATAAAAAAATATTTATTTACAGAATTATAATCATTAGAATCAATGATGAATAATTATGTACTTTTCGAATAAATAAATATTGCATTGATAAATTGTATTCATCCATCTCTTTCCATCAAGCGAGATCGAGTTCAAGAGCAGGCCCAATACGCAATAAAAAATAATACATTTAAAATGAAAATCCATTTTTATTATTACAAAGAAAAATATCGAATGTGCCAATGGCTTGTTTACGATGAAAAGCTGCCAGAGTATTTGTACAAATTTTTGCCATTTTTCATATTGACTTACTCTGCTTACCTCTGATCGAAAAAATATTCGTGCGCTTGATACACATAAATCTGAAACGTCGACGTTGACGGAGTTACGTCGTTCAGTATAATAAATACCAGGCGGGCTCATGTTAACCCGCTTTAACAACAAGCACATCTACAAAGCATTTTATATGAATTTTATTTTTTAACTTCAAAACTCATCACAAACGAGTAGGATGCTCCGACTGCTGGCTTTAGAGCAGAAAAACTTATGAATAAAAAATGAATTCCTTGGTTTTTAAATTAGCATTACAAAGAGAGGGTAATTCTCGTACCTTTGCGCCTGAAAAAGAAATGTATAAACGTGCTCTTTGTCGTTTTATTTTAAGTGAAAAATCAGCGTTTTACGTAAAACAACTTTAAGGCGTTGGAAGGCCAGAGTTGAGTCAACATCTACAAAAAGGTGTGTGATTTATTTTTTTATTGACGTTACAAAACGTGTACTGTATTGAAACCAATTATTTTGAAGTAGTTTTGTAGGAATATTACTGTAGTACTAGCAGTAGTACAAAATTGCCTATTTTAAGTGTTGTACTTTTAATAACTAGACAATAGGCTACAAGCGATCGTAAATATAATAAAGTAACACCTCCACTGTGTGCTCTCAACTTCACGTAACTTGAATATACAACTGTATATTCAAGTTACGTCAAGTTGGGAGCTCTCAAAAACTCACAGTATAAATCGAATTGTTCCGCGCATTTAACCCACCAGGTTCGTGAGAGTCGCGTGATTGATCCCGCTAAATGCCCCACGTACCTCTCATAAAAAAGAGAAAAACTTTCTTTTTGTTTTTGTTTTATAAAAAACATCCCGAGCTACAAAAAATTGGAATTTGATGCCGACTTCCTTGCTTTGAAAACGAATAAAACAATAACAATGAAATTGTTTTTTGTTTTTCTTAGCGCTTTATTTTCTTCTATTTTTTTTTTAATTGCGTTCGACAATTTAGGGTCTTTATAACCCCTTAGTTGTTTTATTTTTATGCTTAAATCAACATGGCAGTAATTAAATTGCTGTAGAACCAACAACCATTCCATCATATCCTCGTATCGCTACATTTTTCAGGAGTATATGTTGGAATTTGAACATCGCTTGATAAGACGTGTCATAATTTTATGAAGTAAAGGTAAGCCAAGCCAGTCACCAATTTAGCAAAAAAAATATACGACCTTGCGATAGACCGTGCTGGGTGCCTACCCAGTAATTATTAAGTTCCTGCATTAGGTATCCAGAGAACTGCGGTACGAAAAAATGCAACTGAACGGTCATTCGCTTGCAAATACTCTGACGACTGTAAATGAAAATTTTGTTGTTTTTTGTTTAACACCCTAAAAAAGAAAACTGTGTTACAGGTTAGCAAATAAATGTAACCATTTCTAAAATTAAAAATTACAAAGTTCCTTATGATTAGGGTCACGCGAGACCACCGCGTCTTACGCCCCTTCGCGTGTTGCGAAACGGTTAAACTGTATAATTTTTGCGTTCCAGCCACACTGGTTTGTGTTCCGACCCGTATTGTGTAATAATTACACCCCACGCATTTGTAATTTTTTTTTTGGACATTTTGTAAATTAATTTTTCTTTCGTTTACCACTGTATTATTTATGGGTTTTGCTGGGTTTATCAGTGTTTAAATATGAAAATGTCAAGTAAAATGTTTAATTAAATTACCCACAGCTCGTCAAGATTATAATCTAAATAGGTGATGTGTGTTTCCACTTATGATTTGTTTTTTTGCGTAGGTATACTTAAATTAATTTTAGAAAAAAAAAATGGAAATATAAAACAAAGATACGAATATGGCCATTTATAATATTTTTTACCAATTTCAATATTTTATTTAGGTATATCAATCGATAAAGTATCCAAACGAACCCTTAGAAAATAAACTATGGTAGGTACTCATTGTTACCAATTACCACATTTCATAATGATTTATCTAAGAATCATAAGGGCTCTGCGCTGTTAAATATTACCTAACGTGATTATTTTATAATTTTCTAGTTATTTCTAAAACTCATACTACTTACTTTTCATTATGACCCGTTCTATGTCAGCTCTCTCTCTTTTATCTTCTAAATATGAAAATAGTTTTTATCTTATTATACATGCCACCGACCAAATACTTCACGAGGTTGGTTATCAAAGCCAACCGGACAAAACCTCTACTTACTAGTACTTACGTACCGAAACGAAATTTTCCAAAAACCATTTCAACACAAACGTCCCTTTCACTATATTATGATTGTAAGAATATTTCGTCAAAGTGTCACTTTATTCCCTCGGGAGAGAAAGCTCCGCGCATCAAGTTCTCATTGTAGTGCCCGAGTTATTTCCCACGAAAGGGCTCAATTTTGTATGAAGCGATAACATTTTCATGGTAATACTTTGAAGATACCTTCTTTCATATTACATCACGGCTATCCACTTACACGCTTTGACAGCATAACTAAATATGAGATTCTATGCATAACTAGTAGATTTATAAAATATAATGTTGTATAGATTGTGGGTTTATAAAGCTATTTATTTACTTATTTAGATCAGTCGAAATGTAGCTTTCGTGTTTTAAGTAAGTACCTATAAAGTTCTTATGTAGCAAAGTTGAGTAGGTATAAACGTAGATATAAAATAATGCATTGATTCTGGCTGCAGGCTACAAATGTCAAACAGATAGCTACCTATGTGATCAATAAGATGCTTAAAAGGAGTAAAACAGAGCACAACTAAATAAAATACGATATTTTTACTCATAACAGCAACGTCGCTTTGAAGTCAAATACAAGTCTATGTTCAACGTTGCAATCCTATAAAAGTCTAACGTGTTATTTCCGTACGTGTTTCACGAAGTAGGTGTACTCTCACCTTTACCCGAACAAGGAAAAGGTTTAATATCACGATATAAGTAATTATAGACCCGCTACGTCATACTTTTGACCTTACGTCACTACTTGACGAGCTAACAATTCGTATAAAAAACTTACGTTCAAAAATAACGGCTCACACAGAAAGCTGTGACATCGGAATTTCTCATTACAGCTACAGGCAAGATCCCCATACATCACGATGGGAAAATATCGCTTTTAACATCCCCCTCATCCATTAATGGCCGCGCGTACTTATGTTTATACGATGTCCAATAAAAAGCGTACATGCGTCACGGAAGAGTTACGTGTGACGTCACACAAGTGAAATAACATTCCAACTCCTATTTATGTAGTACTGAGCGAAGATACGAATGTACCGACACGTAGACAAGCAAAATTGCTTGGTTTCAATTACCGGCACCTAGTACTGGATTAAAAAATAATAAAAGTTAATGAGCTCCAATCGACGACGTCAGTAATTTCTAGCAAGCGCCCGGAGGTTCGCTAAACCTTTGCTTTAATTAAGACGGGAAAACATGGCCTTCTTAGGTCGAGCCTCGAGCAACAGAGAGATACAGTCTACTTAACGATGAAATTGGTATATTTACCCTGCATTGTTGTGTTAATGCGATAATGGACTTAAGGCTCCTATAGACAGCCGCGAACTAGAATCAATCCTATTATTTTGTACATTTCGACGTTCAAAAGTGCCATACATGGGCCTATTTGCAATAAAAGAATTGTTTTTTTTTTAAAACGTTGCCCCACACTAGGAATTTCTCCTGTATTGTGGGTGTACTTTGACTTTGAGACGCGACTCTGTTGGAACAATTTCTATGAATACTTCACGGAAATTGTTCTACCGGTGTCACATCGCGCCTGTCTGCGGAAGCCTTTACCTACTGCAAAGTCAAAGTCAAATCATTTATTTCAAATAGGCCCTTATATCGCACTTTTAAACGTCAATATTTACAAAAAACATTGATTGATTCTAGTCACCCCTTCCGAAGGGTAGTTTTCGTATGGAGAATAATGGGCAAGAAACTCCACCGTTACTCTTTTAAAATGTTTTAATATATTTGTATAGATACATTAATTAAATAATTATAGGTGAAGACGATGCACCTAGAATTGAAATAATTATGAAACAATAGCAACTAATGGACGAATAACTTTTTAGTTCCTATCATTTTCGATTCTTATATTCCGGTTGTTTTCATTTATTTAGATTAGATAACAATAAGCACTTCGTAAACTAAACACCAAAACGAACCATTTTAAAGATCACAAATAGGAACCTATAAAAGCCAGTAAAGCCGATATTTTTTACCGGTGGACCGCAGAAATATCACAATTACGGCTCATTAGGGAAAAGGTTAATGAGGACAAAGAATTTAAATATCCTTAGTTCTTTTTTCAAATAGGAAGTATGTATTATGTAAGTGTATGAGACTGTCAAAATGGGCATGTGATGAGGATGAAGGAAACGCATGTGACTAAAAGAGTAATGGATGGAGAAGGAGAGGAAGGCCAAAGAAAATATGGATGGATGGATTGTGTGAGGAATGATATGAAAGAGAAGGGAGTGAGTGGATGATAGCGTGGAGGTTGACAGGAGAGAATGAAAGAAGAAAATGTGTCGTGCCAACCCCAAGTAACATGGGATAAGGGGAGGAAGATGATTATGAGGGAGTGGCTTCTAAATATAGTCTGCCCACCGGCCCATACACACACCAAAGAAAACAAAAGTTTTGAAAAAAAAAATTGAACCGTTGAGGCTGAGCAACAAAAAAGGAACTAATATTTCACTGTGTCTTAGGGGAGCTATCCAATCCTAACCCATCTAGTCGGGATAAAAACTTAGATCTTTTTGCTATACAAGCTTTCTTCTGGGTTTCATTTCGTCTGTTATTTTGTCTAAAAGTGATTGGGTTATATTCAAAGACAACAGACTAAAAACGTGAAAAGACGAAAATAAACTCTGTTCTATTTTTAAGGATAAAATTTATCCTTAAAAATAGAACAGAGTTTATTTTTAATGTTAATCTAATGCCTATAGGTATAAGATTAACATGTTTTATGATTGTCCGTTTAAGATTATTAAGATACTTAGGTATACCTAAGTATGAATATAATGAAGTAGGTATATATCAAGGTACAGTCGTAATAATATCGTAAAATCCTGATTATTAGATATTTCAAGAATAGTTAGTGGACATACTTTATTCACATAAACAGATATTTTATATTCACATTATATTACTTACGTGTGTACAAATAAATCTTTCGCTCTTGTGATCAATTTGAAAACCTGGCTTATGGCTCTTTTCTTAAACTCCAAATATATTATGTTTCAGTTAAATCGGGCACATTATCTACAATTTTTGGAAACTTTTAATCAAGCACATATCTCTGAATAATTCCAGAGATAGTATTCATTTTCTCAAAATTTTACGATCTATTATTGTGACAATCCGGTACCATAGTACCGACAAACATAAAGTAATGAAAAAGGACACCCTATAAAACGCTTGTTAACTAAACTGAAGCAGATTCAGGACAAAGTACAACGCCATCTATCGAGCAAGACGATAAACTTGAGGGCTTATATTGTGATCTGGTTTTCTCATTATTTAATGATGACAACGACATTTATGCAGCCCGGTTTGTTATATTAAATGCCTGTTTTAATACTGTATCTGCACCACTTTAATACTAGTTGGTACCTTTAAATTACCTTTAGACAAACCGAAATATAATATACTAGCTTTTGTCCGCGGCTTCGCCCGCGTGGATGTCGGAAAATATCCCACGGGAACGTACTACCGATAGGTGGATTACATACCTAAAAGCCGAGGAAAAGGTCATTGACTCCTACCGCTGCGCCCACGTTACGGTCAACCATAATTATTTTGTCACGCGTAATTTTGGATCTGTGATATCATTTAAATGAAATGATGTAAAAGCAAATTTTAATCTAAATTAAATGCTCAATTTAATTAATATTATTGGATAAGGATTAATATAATACTGATCATAATAGCTTCGGAAATAACAATGAAATTTTTATCAAATTCTGAAAGATAAAAATCGTTATTGTGGGTCATCCTTAGACGATACACATGTGCCATTGCGGACTTTTTTGTTGAACTTTTTAAGATTAACAATACACAACACAAATAACAGAACAGAACGTAAATTTTATGTAACTTTTACCATTTTCGCGGCGCACGCCACTAAAGATCCCAGTTGGCATGATTTTTTCCGACATCTTCAACAATAATAGTCAAATTTCAGCTAATTTACACAAAACCTTAATGAATTACACACTAAAACCTTCGGCATGAATCACTCCTTCCATTGGTGAAAACCATCAAAATTCCTTCGGTGGTTTTTGAGTTTATCGCGTTCAGACACACAGATAGACTTAATGAATTATACAGTGAGATATTACTCATTAATCAATCACATTACTTACAGTACCTACATGTAAACGACATCATATTGGCAGAAAATATATTTCCACACCATAGACAGATTAAACAACAGAAACTGAACAACTTTATTTTCTCCGTAATACATACTTTTCCTTTTAAACCCAACTCGCAACTATCGAACTTTTCACCGCAGCTAATATAAACTGTGTCACCATAATGGAAGCCGGAGCGGCTCCAAATTACGTAGTAGCATGTCTCTCCATTAGCTCTGTCTTAATTAGGAGCCATCAGGGAAGATCTCTAAAGCTAAGTTGGTCGCACGGGGACGCCTTAATCCCGTCATCAAAATTCTGATCACGCATCCCCAGTTTCTACGAGTGTGCCGAATGTCAGCACTGCCCTCAAATTTATAATCGAAAGGGATCGAAAATGCCTTAATAGAGGTTTTTGGTTAGCTATTTTTTGTAGGATTGCTACGAAAAAAGAAAGAAAGACTTTATTTTTATTTTATTTTTTTATTTATATCTTTTTTTATTTTATTTGGGACACGCACAATAACATAAAACAGTGAAACCAAAGAACATAAAACTATTAAAATCATGAAAGTAGTAATAATAAAAGAATACCTAACATTAAAACTAACAAAATAGTGAAAAAAAAAAAGAGAGAATAGAAGACCTGTGTGAGGCCAAAAAGGCTCCCATGTCTCGGCATAATACAACGATATGTGAAAAAAACGCGCTGGTATTCAGTACCTAACTTATATTTAGGGGGAATTTTATAACCTAGTTTATTTATCTAACCTACAAAAAATATGTAAAGTCACGGCAAATTATTGTGAACCAAATTGACTATTTATTTAAATTGTGCGTATATTCAAATCACAACTGTTATTCTTTGACAGTTGTATGAAATTACTAAAACACGTTAAATTGCATAACAAAGGGTGTCAATTTGTAAAACAATGGATTTCCTTGGCTGTATTTATAACATGTTTTAAAGTAAGTACAAATAAAATAATTATTATAAATGAATTATTGAATTATTGAAAAGTTCCTTGTACAAATAAAATAATTATTATAAATTGTGCAATATTTTGTGTAAGATATATTATACATACATATAATTATTTATTTAAAATATTATAAAGGTGAAAGTGAGTTTGTTTGTTTATGTGTTTGCTACCCTTTCACGCTGAAACGGCTGAATGGAATTAGATGAAATTTGGCATATGGATAGACCATGATTTGGAGAAAGATATAGGATACCGTTTATCTCGATATTCCAACGGGATCGAGACTTATGCGGGTCACACCGCGGGGCGCACCTAGTTGATGATATAATTAAATTTTAAGTTACATTATCCAGATTTCAAATGAGTAACGCAGTGGTTTCGTACTTATGTTATCAAAAGTGGCTCGTGGCCAATTCGTGTTTCTATTTAACATACCGTTTACCAATGGTCTAAATATTGTGCATAGCTATAATTAATTATATCGTTGAATAAAACCTTTTTGATACAAATGTTCCATGTTATGGGGTTTGGTTTCCGCGCTTAGTCCGTCAAGTGGAGCATTGTGCATGGGCCATGGCAGCCGATACACATTATTTTAAATTCCGTACACTTTGAACTTTGAAGTGACATTCACATTAGAATAAAGTATTTATTAATTGATTAGATTGATCTTCATTGTCGTTCCCACTTTCATTTAAAGTTGAAAATCATATTTTTTGCCGGCCTTATACAGCAAGAATACAGCTCTTAATCTTAATCTCTATTTAGAATGCCCCCTTGAACACCATTTCTTACTTTTCCACATATTATTTATTTACACTTTATTGAAAACAAAAAAAAAAACCAGACAAAAACACTACAAAATATACAATGGGCAGCCACATACATTCTGTGACTTACAAGCATTAAAATTATGATAAGAAGTATTAAGGAACCTGCTGTAGTCTTAAAGAATTCTAAAAATTAACTTTATTTATTAAATGCTTAACACAAGTAAAAAAAAACTATACTAAGACGGATTTAATGCCTGAGGCATTTTCTACCAGTCAACTTTAGTGTGATGCGGAGACAAAACATGGCAGGTGAAAGAAAGAAAGAAAGAAAAAGTATTTATTGATACACAGGAAAAAATTAAACTAAAACACATTCATAAAAACATCAATAAAAAAATTAAAATTAAAACAAGGAAAAAGAATGAAAGCAAAGAGTCCTGTACGAGGCCAAAAGGCTCCTATCAACAACAACATAATTGATAGATAACTCTAAAAATAGTAAATACTAATACATACACTTGGCATACAGTCACTTCACTTTAAGTGTTCAAATAATTAAATATTCAATTCAAAATATTTGTGTTTAAATATTCAATTCAAAATAGAACAGTACCTTCCACGAATACATAAGTAATGTAAGTTAAGTGTCGCGCTCAATGTTGTCTAGTCTTATTATTTCCCTAGCTAGGAAACTGAATCCTACGCGCTTAAACCGGATCAAAATGAACCGAGCGCAGCTTTAACTGGATCTCTCCTACAACGAGCCCTGTAATACTCTACAAATTCAACTGACTGTACTAAATCTTTAAAAATAACCTACTTATAACAAAATATCGTTGGATTTTTATTTACTTTTAACAACAAATTTATTAAGAAACAGGCTATTTTTATGACCTGGATCATGGCTTAAAATGATTGATGGTGAAAAGTATTGTATAAGAGGTTACTGTAATATATAATAATAAATTATCGCCTGGTTATGTCAATCAGGAAAAAATTGTTGCTTAAGATAAGGATAAAGGTAAAGAAAGAAAGAAAGAAAGAAAGAAAATACATTTATTTAGCACAGACTAAGAGACACACAATACACCAGATAGTTAGGTAATTATAGTCGTACATCAGGAAAAAAAAATAAGATAAAAATAAAAAGTGCAAAGTCCGATGTAAGAAATTAGCAGGAGAGTGTGCCTCACGGCTGCGCCAAAAAGGCCCAGTTCAGCAAAAATGCCAGGTAGATAGTTATTTACAAAGGACCACATGGTAAAGAATAATATAACTTCAACAAATATCAAATAGCTTAGCCGTTTTATTCGTACTATCCCGATCAGCATATAACCGTGGTCTTATTTCAACTTTTTAAATATCGTACGTAACATCTGTGCCCCATTTTCCTAACTATCGGTCGGGCGAGGCGTTTTGTTACCAGTACGGTTTCCAATATTTATGGTTGGTGTGACAATATTGTTTGTTTGCCGTTACTTCTAAGCCAATTAAGGCGAATTCGTGAGTGTCTTCAAGTGGCAGTTTCAGTACAAATTAACTACGAGCCAAGTCCGTCGATTGGGTTTCTAGTCACGAACAAACTGAATTTAGATGAGTGTATCAATGTGTATGGTCAGGCGGAGCTGGGGTGTGGGGGTTTGCGCAAAAACTTTTCTGTTTGATGAAACTGGGTCTATAAATAAAAAGCTGGAGCCGTCATATTGCGTATGTATCAACATGTGCGCGTTTCGTCAAAATATTCCTAGGCATAACGCTGTTTTTCCTTGTTCAGAAAAAGTGTGCATGTACTTCGTGTCCCTTCTGTAACTTAATGGTTGTTAGATGTTCAGTTTCTTTATACATAGGCAATCATATATCGTATTTTTTTGTGAATTTGATGCTCCAGTCAAATAAAAACTCAAGACATAGCGCTGCGAACAATACAGTGAAGCATACCAAAACTACAGCTCCGCTCTGTGCGTACACGCTCCCACGCTCATAATTACAACCATTTACAATTAAACTACACCTCACTAAGTGCAAACATGTTTACGAAATTGGCCTCACGTCACCATTGACAGCGCTTTGATTGCTTTTTTGATCAGAAGTCTTTTTTTTTTGGTGGAAAATTATCAAATAACTTCTCCTGCTCTGGGTGGAGCGGGAGGGCGTGTCAGACTCTTACTGACTAAAACCCACCCGTGTTCCTTCAGTTGCCTATATTTTCAGGGGTCCACGGTAACCCTTTCGGACAATAACCGCAACCCCGGCAGTCATCGGTCCTATCAGACCCCGTCAGTTCTGCTGACATCTCTTTGAGGCGCGCGTGGAACACAACGCGCCGTCGACCAGGGCCTGGTCCTTATCGGACGGCGAGCTACCCGTTGCTCACCGTCCGCAAGCCCGTGCCTACGGTGGCCGGGAATTGTCCTGAGATAGTTTTCTTTATAGCTGACTTGACTTATTCTTCTCAGCAACAAAAATGTTTTGCTTTTCTATAACGCTAGGGACACCCTGCTGTCATAGGACCTTAATACTGTTATCTCCTAACAAAATGCATCCGAGTAGACACACAACATAAACAAAATAAGAACTTGATTTCATGGAAACTAAATCCAAATCGAAGTCTGCTATCGTATGTAGCATTCTATACGCTGAGCTGAAGTAGATAGTGCCTGATAACGGAGCATAGCACGGCGGCGCATAGAAATGGGCTCGCTTCCAGTAGACTATGTACACCGGCGCGGCGGGCGAGTGTTTAGAATAATACGTATTTTTACTTAGATGCACTTTAAACGGATTTTGTATTAGGTGTTTATTTTTAAAGAGCATTTTTGAAATACGCGCTCTAGAAAATTGTTTAAAGAATTTTTAACACATCTTAGACTCAACTTGATAACTTTTTGTATGAAGATATTATTTTGAAGTACATTAGCCGCGTATGAATAACTCCATACAACCCGTGGGTATTTTATAACAACAATAAAAGTTACTGAAAATTTGTAGGTACAAACATAAAATTCTTTATGTTTAGTTCTGTGATGCATCTAAAATTTGATTGTGTCGTACATCAGCGATGTTATACAACAATTTTATTGTTGTTCTGTACCCGGAAAAGCTAGTTTATCTTTGTTAACCCACTTGTTTTAATCTCGCCTATTATTGATAACATTTAGTGATTATGGGAGGGTCAAAATTTACGTAATCCTTGTTTTAAAATGTATTAAAATCTCTAAATCCTGTGACAGTCTTGGACACAGGCAGAAAGTTTCATAATTTCGCAACAGAAACTAACGATCACTGGAGGGCTTCAGGGAAAGGCATATTTCATCAGTTTTGGCGGATAAAGGCTATCAACCACACCTGAGACTTATTTTACGCCCAACGTGCCAATATCCATATCCGTGACATAGGTAGGTTAGGTACCTAAGCGGTAGATAGTTATCTACTGGTGAGGTGGGTTTGGCACCGACTGAACCAATTTTAAAATATAGTTCTGCCATTTTCTTTTCGGCAAAATAAGGAGGAGACGACACAAATTTAACTGTCAAATAACTTGACATGAAAAACTTTGCTTGAAAGTTGATCTGTCGAAAGTTTTTGCTCAAAAGAACTTAATTTGGCAGCTCTAATTGGATTCCATTTCTTTCTTTTTCATCTCAGGATTTTTTAGTGTTGATGCCCAGAATCGCCGCAGATTCAGCGGTACCTACATTCGTATCCAACCTACCCATGAGCCCACTCGTCCGGGTGAATTCAACGGATAAATCATAAAAGTCGCGCGCAGGCCACCGGACGGAATTAGCTTTGTTAATTCTAATTTGTTTTGTTACCTCGCCTGTTTGAAATATGGCCGTTTATTGTTACATGTGTATGTACAAAATAAATGTGTAATGTACAGCCCAAAAACTGTGTTTTGCTTTTGTTATTACGATTGTTCTATGCCATTGTTTGTCTAGTTCGTACATTGTTTTTGTTGAATTTAGTGAGCGGTAAAAAAGGGTTATACTACTGTGTGAGAAAAAATGGTTATTATTGTTGTGTAAAAGCTGCAAAGGTCGGGCGAAAATTAATAACACTAACATTTAAATTAATTGAAAGACAACAAGCCCTGAATCTGATAACTCAGGCACGTAAATGAGAGGTCTGGCCCCGTATGAGGTCGGATCATTCGACCAGCAAGGTTAAGCTACCGTAGATCCGGCTGCCAGTTGGATTACCGTGCGGATGTGACGTCGGCCACCGGTTATCATAACCCGGTCGGATCTAAATCCCTTATACAGAAAGTTATCCTTGGTATACACGAGAAAAGTTGAAGAAGAACTCGCTCGTCATCCATAAACAATGGCTGAACTTTGTGCGTGTATCGGTTTTTAATCAACTAAGGCGAAGTTACGAGAAGATATGATTTTGTGACTTAAGGATATATTTCAGACATCTGGCAAGTTTAGGTGTAGGTAATTGTTTACACGTGTGTGTTTCGAGAATGTTAGACAATTTTTCAACTGAAATGGGGTCATCACGAACTACCTAAAGAATAATAAGAGTGACCTTATTTTCCAAATTATTCTCTAGAAACATCGTTTTTGGCTATAACGTCAATTTGCCGGCATTCTACACGTCTTAAAATCATCATCGTCCGCTCTATCAAAATCAATAACAGCTATGATAAAAAAAACCGGCCAAGTGCGTGTCGACCTACGCACAATGAAGGGTTTCGTAGTTGAGATTAATTTTATTTATCCAAAGAACAAACTTGACATTATAGTTGAAAAACATGTTCTCCCATACATTCCAACTGCAAATGTAAGTTTGTACGCACATTATTGAGAGATTTACCATGTTATTTTAAGACCTTAGACTTCTGATAGGTTTTTCTGTAATCTATGGGTAAAGAGCCATACTATGTATTTTTTTTTTTTCGTCTAATAGTTCCGGAGATAAGGGGGAGGGAATGGTCAATTTTCATCGAATTTCTTAAATATCTTTTAAAGTATTTATTTTAAAATTATATAAAAAATATGTTCAAGATCTTCGCAACAAGCCCTTTCATTTGATATGTCACACGGTATTGTTAGCAAATCTTTTTTTTTTTTAATTTTCTTTTTTGCTCCCCAAAAGTGACCCCTATATTCAAAAGTCATTTATTTACGTTACACGTTCGTGTTTTGGTCATAAAAATACAAATTTCAACTACCAACCTGTACCAAATTTCAACTTAATCGGTCCATTAGATTCGGAGCAAATTGGCTGTGACAGACGGACAGACAAACAGACACTCGAGTGATCCCATAAGGGTTCCGTTTTTCCTTTTGAGGTACGGAACCCTAAAAATGGAGTTGTTCTTTTAACCTCTAAATTAAGCTGAAAACTTTTCCACCGTGCATGTGACAGGGGATAGGCCGAAGTCAGGTAAAAGGTTTAAGTAATATCAAGTAGGTCCCTACGTAGGCAGTTGTTCATCAAGAGTGATACGGGACTCTAATGTTAATCTAGGTTAACGTTACGTACAGCGATTAAACAAAACCTTCAGGAAAAGGCTAACGGAGACTTAATGTCTCATGGCTTTATGTACCTGACTGCATTAGACAGTTACCTACCCACGTTTTATAGACTTTTAAAGAGTGGCGGGATGCGTTATTGATACAATAAAAAGATCTGATTAATGTTAAGAATTATTGAATTTAAAAAAATATACAAATCTAAATAAAAATGTTTCGGGGGTATAAACAAGACTCTCGCTTACACATTCCCCATAAAATATTAATTATTTCAACCTAACTCAACACCCCCAAATTTTAACTTCAAAATCCGTGAAAATTCGCAGCATCACCGACTATTATCCGAACCGTTTACATCAGCTTCTAGAACGATACACCTGAACATTCGGTACATTTGTATTCCATCAATTTGCACATCTCGTATGCGCCGGAGCGCGGCCGATCGTTTGCGTTATATGTGCTTCGCATAAGTCATTGGGGGCTCTGCCCAAATGTTACCGTATCCTTGCTTTGTGAGACGTGGAATGTCTGTAATCTGATTGCGATGGCTTATCCTTTATATTGCTATATTTCAACTTTAAATTTGATATTGGCGATAACGTCTTTATGCAAGCTGTTAAAAGTTGTCGGAAAATTTCCACGCCCCTTCCTTGAACGGTGTGTACATAAATAAATACAATAATTATGAATATAGCTAGAGGGAAGGCTAAATACCTAATTATAACGAGAATTCTAAAAGGTTTTCTAACTGTTTTCTTTAATTAATATTCAAGGTTGGCGTGAGTTGATACAACATGTATGTTTTCTTTCCTCGCGGAATTTTTGTTGAATTTCATTGTAAAAATTACTTTGTAAAAAGTTTGTGCGTTATATTTTAATATTCCTTGGAGAATAAGAAAAGAAGTACCAAAAAAGTACTCGGTTAAGTAGTTTTAAAGCGCTTTTGTTAGCTCTCTATTATATTGCTGTAGTTAGTATTGCTTACTGAGTTTTTTTTAACAGATTTTTATATCAAATTCCTTTTATACTTCAGTTACTTACTTCAACCTTTTTGTCTAAGGTCTTATTTTAGCAAATCTGTAGCTAAATAAAATAACGATTCAAGAAAACACTATCTTTATAAACTGAACTTCATTACTCATTCTTAATACCCGCTCCTTGAAATAAGCAGACAACATTAAAAAGGCAAGTTATATTTTTCCTCTCAATTGCATCCTGAAATCCTATTTGCTTATCTCGCTTCATTTTATTTCCCAATTGTGATTGCAGGCACCTGGATTCTACCATTACTCTTTTAAAATTGCAAACTTTACTGCGTCAATATTTCAGTGGAATAGCAGAGCTGTTCACAGAAATCATTTATTTCAGGATATATATACAACGCTGCTTTTTCTTTGATTTCAAACTTAGAACTCTCTTGGTAGTTTAATCTGTTGCTTGTAAGTAATTATTTCTTGAGATTCATTTCTTGTGATTGAGAGATTTACCATGTTATTTTAAGACCATAGACTTCTTATAGGTTTTTCTATAAACTATGGGTAAAGAGCCATCCTACGTTTTTTTTTTTTTTCAAAATTTTAGGTCCAGTAGTTTCGGAGATAAGGGGGGGAAGGAATGGTCAATTTTCATCGAATTTCTTAAATATCTTTAAAAGCATTTATTTTAAAATTACCTATATAAAAAATATGTTTAAAATCCTCGCATTTCATTTGATATTTCACACGGTATTGCTAGAAAAACTTTTTTTTTTAAATTTCCTTTCATGCAAACTAAATTTTTATTCGCTGTAGCAGTAAATAGAATTTTAATAATAATAGTACTTGTCTTTTGAATAGACTGTAAAGTCCACGAAACGTGGTATGTGTTCAAAAACACGAAAATGTTTAATATTATTTAGCGCAAAGTAGTTAGTATTGGAACGATCATTCAACTATAGAATATTCTGCAACAGTCCCGCCGAAGTCACCAAATGTACGAACTAATTTCGGCCGTTGAAATGCTAGTAGCACTTTTTGGGAACGGTAAATTAGATCGGCAACGCACGTGACCGGCTTTATAATACTCTACGTTCTACAAGCGTAGGTATTAGACACAGTATTTACTTTTCAATTGTGTCTCCCTCACACCTTTGGTGATAGTAAGGGATGGGATAACCCCGGGTACTATTAGTGGGTAATACGCCGTAGAAAATTCACTGACGCAGCAACCTTCATTACTGCCCCTCGTGGAGGAAACAAGCCTGCCGCTGGCCGAACATTATTACCGAATAATCCGCGTTTACACTGAAAGACGTTACAAATTTTGTAAAGGTGAAAGAGTGCTCAATTTACTCGGATGGCTGAGGTTTTATATACGTTTTCCCGTTTATTAATGCCACAGCCGATGCCTACAGACATAAATAAAGAGGAAACACATCTGTTTGTTTATCTTGTAAATACGTTGAAGTAGGAAAAGCTTATTAAGCAAGAATTTGGGTACCAAATTTAATGAGAACGGGGAAGAAGAAGTACGTAATATTTTTCAATAATTTTAGTGACAATAGTTTATGTTTTCTATTCGGTAGTTAACGCGTAGGTACCTAGTGTACCTACCTACCCAACTTTTCTACAAATTGTGAATCTTATAAAAAGCACTAATACAAAAGTTGCACCTACCATTTCTTCTTTCTTTCTTATTTCATCATAATAATTCGATGATACAAATAAAAAGAAGATATTTTATAGTAGATCTTAAATTAGATCCACGCTGAACGCTACCCGCATCGATAAAAAAGGTTGAGCTTAGCTTTTTCTGATTGCAAAAAGAAAACGTTTCTTTCAATACTGCAATATAAAAAATATAGAAGTGGCTAATACGCTGCAGTTGGTCTGAGACTCCTTTGGATTTTTTTTTTAATATAAAGGAATCTTTTATAAGAGAAAATGTTCGGAACCTCAAAACAACTTAGCCGTACTAAAAACCAGCGTCTCATTTGGGAGCTCATAATTGAGAGGGATTTAAAAATAGGGGCATTATACTTACTCGTTTGTGTGTGTTTTAAAAACATTTTTCAGTTTTATGAAGGCTTAGGATTGGCAAGTAATATAAGTTATTAATGATGCAACAAACTTTTATGGTCTGCTAAAAAATATCAAGCACTAGTTCCAAATTACATGCATAACTGCTCAACCTTAGCGACTCGGTTCAGCAACGCTGAAACTTTTTATTTCTAATAACAGTTCGGAAATATATATAGTATAAAACAAGAAGCTCAACAATTAAGGACTTAAATAAAATACAAGACAGAAACTACTTCATAACTCGTTTCAGAAACTTTATAATAAATTTTTCATAACAAGCAATACCGCTATGTAACGAAAGGAGACGGAGACCCGGCTTGTTGGGCGATTAATTAACATCACTGCCCTCTAGGGGGCGCTGCTCTCGGAATTATTCACTATCCCGTTCTTACCCTTCTGCGAAATAATTATTAACAGCAAACCTAATGAATTTCCCTTCTTGAAGTCCCCACATTATCCAAAGTGAATTTCGATTTTTTTTTTTCGCAATTTCCATTTTACAGGTGGCTTTTGTTGCTGATTACTCAAAGATTATTAAGGTTTCTCTTTGTAGATAAACACGCGACCCCTTCATAGAATCTTTATTTATTTTTCTGTTACGAGACCCTTCAGTCGTTTTTTTTGAGCTTTCAAGTCAACAAATCGTAAAGATACAGCTAACAATTTGTAGTGATCCAAAAATCCCAACAATTTGTTAGTTAACTAAGTTCATTAGTAAATGGTACCGGTCCATTTCTATCTGATTAAAGGCCGTCACAATCACTCGAGTCCCGATTCAAAGGGATTCCTAAAAATAAAGTTGTATAGGCAGGCTCCGTATTGTGTGCGTCTCGATAATTTGAGACCATCCTGTACAAGACGGGCTGATAAAATCTCCCATAGGGTTCCTTTCGTTCACACTTCACGCATTTGCAAATGAGCGATAGAGGAAAAAAGCGTGAGTGAGATTACGGTGCATTCCAATGTTACGGGGCCCGAGGAATCTTTACAAAGCAGATAAATACCGCAGATGTCCTCTTTGTTACGAGAATCCCTCCAATTTCTTTGTACGTTACATACAGATGAATGTGGGACATCTTACCTCGTATCGTATTAGTTGACGGCTATGGAAAGTTACGACATTTATTTTTATAGCAATTCGAAATGTTTATACTTAATATTGTGCAGTTTTTATTAGTGAACTAACTTTTGCCTGCGGCTTCGCCAGCGTGAGTGTCAAAAAATATCTCACGGTGATGTACTACCGGGGTTAAAAGTATCCTATATATAAATCAAGGTTATAAACTACCTGTATATCAAGTTTCATTAAAATCCGTTTATCTGTTTTTGCGCCAATCCGGAACATACATCCATACAAACAGAAAAAAAAAACTAAAAACTATATTTTTGAAAAAAAAAAAAATCTGCGAAGCGTGGGAACGAGTCTGATGAGACTCGTTCCCACGCTTCGCAGATTTTTTTTTTTACCTTTATTTAACAGTTTTGACTTCATTACTATTTTATTATATTTTAGCTTCCTGCGTACGCTTAGCCTAATGCGTGGACCTATTCTGTCTTAAAGTTTGATTTTGTTTATAAGCAATGATCAATGACAAGCATTACAATTACAATACAATACAAATACACCAATCTTCACAGTATAGGTATATCTCCTATCTCACATATACAAGGAAGTCGGTAGCTATACATTTGGCCAAGGCTCCGAGACCTGTCTGAGAACGTCGTTGCCTCGTGAAGCAGAAAATGACATAAGTGGCAATCCGGGAATTTAATTATACAGAAATATAGCTGATGCTGTCCATGCTTATATTAACCTGGGTTATTTTCTAACCTAAATGAGCGAGTGTTACTTTAGTAAAAGCATGTGACATTTTTGTATCTATGATATATAAGGTCATTATAGTTTTTTTTTTTTAGTTATTATGTAGATAGATAGCTAGAATGTACTTCATGCAGGTATTCAATTACATTATTTTAATCATGTTTTCTTAGAAGTAAAAGTGCTTTAAAAATAGATCATAGGCAGCAGTAGATAAAAAAAATCTTGCTAAAGGAATAATATTGCTTTCCAATCTCCTTCCTTTCAATGGATCTGAAATTAATTTATGAAAAGTTTGCTACAGACACACATTATGAGGTTAAGACACATAGCTGCCAATTTCCGCCTATTTAAAGGTATGATTCCGAATAACACTGCGCGCGGCAGCGCTGCCGCGCGCAGTTGCCGCACCGTTGTGTGCTGCGTTACTACTGTTCCCCATACATTTTCAATAGGTTTATATAAGATTAATTTCCGAGCACGGCGGCAATGTGACGCAGCAGTTTCGCACAGCATTGCTGCCGTGCGCGGTGACGCGGCAGCACTGTCGCGTGCATCGTTCTTCGGGATCATACCTTAATATTGTAAACCCATACTTATCACAATTTAGAGCAGCGTATCAGTGAATCTATGCTAGATAGTAGTGGCATAATACTGAGAACCACAAAGGATCTAATCACCATACATTGACGGTTTCCTATTAGCAATACCAAAGCTAGTGTAGTATACTTTATAGTAGGTCTGTATTGTGCGAATGTGGACGTCGTCATGAGATACAATCTAATTTTAGAGAAAATTATGTCGAACAATTTTATTTGTATGAAATAGTTTAGATAACACAAAAATGACAAAAAAAAAATGATATAAATTTGTACGCGTAGCTATATGAAAAAAAGAACGAAAAAAAAACATGAGGTTATTCTGTATTGCAGTAGTAAGCAGATTATCCTCATCATAATAATGTTAGCCGAGAGGTTGCCTTTCCGCTGGACGTAGGTCTCCATCAAGTGGCGCCCGCCCCGTCGCAGTGTCCGGTCCATAGTTTTTCCGCGGGTTTGTAACGTTTGACATAATAACAAAAGTTCTAATGATCATATGACCTAATTTCACTTAATATACTATTTTTAAATATATAATTAATGATGAACGATGATATTATATAATTAATTATTGATATAATTTAGTTTTACCTAATTTTATATGGTATAAAGAACATTTTCTATAATGCACATTTGAAGTAATATTCAATTAGTTTAATATTCAAAATCTATAAGTAACGTTTAACATCATTTAGAAACTTCATCGTCACCATTAACGCCCGCAGGCGAGCGAGCGAAGCGAGCGTGTCACGGCATCGGCGGCCGAGCGCCAGATCCCCTCTATTGTTGGTGAATCATTTGGGTTAGATGAGGCTATACTTAACAGTATGATGTTTCCTGATATTTAATTATTCATCACAGAATTTGTGAAAATTCGGTCAACTGAACGTTATAAAAAAGAGCATTATACAAATTGAAAATTATATGAAATGAACGTTATACTAAATGTTAATAGAGCAAAATAAGGTTATTTGAAATATAACATTAGATCACATGAAATTACATTATTTGTTTTTATAGCATATGAAAATTATATCATGTGAACGTTATTTCAAGTGATATTATACTATCTGCTATTATGCCATTTATTACACACCCAGTTTTTCGCATCCAGCGGATTCCTGCAGCCTTTACAAGGTCATCGGTAGATAGATAAAGAGACAGAAAATGAGGCACTTGCACAGCCCTGAAGATTTTCTTGAATTTGAATGAACAATAATTGCCTCGCATTATAACTTCATACACATCATCGCCGACCATTCTAAGCACATCATTGTCCGTTTGTGTGTGCAATGGATGCTCAGCAACGATCCTTGATTACGAGCCGCGCCAGCTAATCATAATACGTAATTATGCAGTGGTTTAGGATAGCAACACAACATATCTAGCGTACCCGTTCTATTATTAGTTATGGCTTAGATGGGATTGGTTTTGGTAATTATTGGGGTGAACATTTTCCAGGATATGGACCAGAAAATTGACCGCCTTTAGTAGATATAAGATATTATTCTATAAAAAGACAAGTCGATTTAAAAAAAAATAGCCAATAAGTACTACCTACCCCAAAGTTTTAGAAAACTCTCAAATACAGTGGTAAGACAACAATTTGCGAAAAGCCAACTTATAATTGTAACTTATATGTTTCCATAGAGCGTACGGAAAGTAATCAAATAACTTTTCAAAAAGCAATAACTTAACATGAGGCACATTATTTCAGGACCTACATTATTGTAACTTTCAGGTGTCACACGTTAATTTGTCTACAACCTAAACAATACCGGCTCCTCAGTAATTGTCAATTCCAACGTCGGAAAACATTCATGAACTTTGCTTATAATTAAATTAGCAACATGAAGTTTTATAATTAATTTAAAGTTCTAATTTATATGCAAAAGGTGAGAATAAGTTGACGTCTGAAGTAAGTACTTCGTACTTCAGACGTCAACGTAAGTAGACGAGAAACATAAGTATGTTTCTCGTCTGTGGAACATTGTTATTTTCTTTGATTCCTACTTCATTTCTGATAAATAAATAAAGGCTAAATTATCAAGTTGAGGCACCTCGTCGCTTGTTCGTTGAGTTAATTGAATCTCTCCCTTAGATTGTTTAATTTAGACTTATTAAATGAAACTGAAGTGTCAGTCTGAGATCGTAAAAAATGGCTATACCAAAAAGTAATTACTTTTTGGTATTATTTTATTTAAACCCGCGACTTCGTCTGCTTGAAATTTCGGCTCCCAATCCACCGCGTCGCAACCCATAGCCCGCTCGCGCTATTACTTCGTTTTTGCTTAGCATTCTTTCTGACTATTTTATTTTTGCAACGTCGCATATATCTGTCAAATATTTCGCTATTTTGATTAATTTGGCAATATTACTGTATGGAAATATCAAATATCGCTAACTGGTGAACAAATATTTATAATTAATTGCAATTATTACACTGAATTTGATGTTTTAAACGTTTTAGGTGTGAAAAAGGCAAATATTTGGAAAGTTTCCAAATACTTTTTACATGTAATATCAGATCGATGTTACGATATTAATAATTGCATTTCATCTAAATGTATTAATAATGTGTTAATAATGTATTATTAATGTATGTGTTTTTTGTATGTTTGTTTGAAATGAATAAACTCAAAAACTACAGGACCGATTAAAAAATTCGTTCACTAGTAGAATGCTATATTATTACTAAGTAACATAAGCTATAATTTATAAAGATATCACGCGGGCGAAGCCGCTGGCGGTAGCTTGTAATCAATATTTAAGTTCACTAGTTGGCGATATATGATATTTCCACACAGTAATATTGCCAAATTAATCAAAATAGTGAAATATTTGACGGCTATTTGCGACGTTGCCCACTATCAGAATACGTGCTCTTAAGAAAGCCATAAATTATCAAAGAGACATGAAAGTCTAGTTAAACAACACGATAAGTAATTTATCACCCCTGAAACCTTGATTTCTCGGAATATATTTTGGCTAACTGAAATGGAATCACAAGTCTAGCCACTGGCTAATTTGTAACACGATAAACTGACCTTTCATTCGCCTGAATGTGAAGGGAATAATCTATTGTAAGTTATTTTAACATTTAGGTACTCCAATGAAGATTACACTGAATTCTGATTGTAACAACTGTGATTTTAGCTAAATGGTTAACTTCAGTAACCTTTTCTAAATTGTCCATCCGCAATTTCAGGACATTTCAGGGATTATGATGAATTAATTACTCATGATTTCAAAAACCCATCTAAGCGTCGTCTAATAACAGTTAAGCTTTCATAATTAGTTGTAAATTAATCGTATTTTATGAAAAGGTTCACTCAGAAAAAAAGGGTTAAATGGAATGACAGACAGCCATTCACTAATTTTGTGTTGGTAACTACAACGTTATTAAAGGCGAAGTTCGAGTCGCACTCGCACACGAAAGGTTCCGTAACACCGTACAATATTTAACAAAGAAAAGAAAGAAACATTGTTTATTCTGCACAAACTAAACGCATATTACAAAAAATATTACGTATAAATGCACATTCACAAATTAGCCAAAAGCCTCGTACACACGTCACGTCTCGTAGCGTCGTAACGCTACTTATTTACTTAACACGTTTCTTGTATGAGGACGCCCTTTAATTTTTACTTAATTTTATTGATGTGAAACATCAAATGCGGTGTGTCAGACCTTCTGTTAGCGTAGCGATTGGTCGCCACACCAACAGCGTTGCCACGCGAAAAAATTTTGGTATTTAATTAATATGCATTTTTTAAAGAAAGGTAGCCATTGGGACTCAAAACGCTCGGATCATGAAGCCCGAGTGCGCATCTCCTTTTTAAGGAAATTTCTCACCAACTGGTCGACACTTCACGTGACCAGAGGGCTGGCTCGTTCTTTGGCTAAAGAATTAGCTTTGCCATTCATCGTGGCAATGCTGCCAGTATTCTGGGCACGTTTCCGGATGACACCAATGCGGACGAATACTTCGACGCCTATTTGTATTTATTTGAAGAGTTATTTAGATAGTCTTTTAATTTAGTACCTACGTAGTGACAATAGTTAGTTGTGTTAAAAATTGAAATAGTTATATTATGTGCAATAAAAATCATTACTACTAATAAAGAAAGTTTAAAAAAAAACTGATTATTTTGTTTTTGATTATGCCGTATTTATTTCCTTTAATAAAATGGTTTATTTATGCATATTTTCTATACAAAATAGTTTCGATGTTTTGCTGGGCGTTCCGCGACGGCGTAATTTATTTATGCTTATCTTTTTTTACTATAATGGTTATAGTAGTACACACTGTGAAAATTTCAAGTGTCTACCTGTTACGGTTTCAAAGATACAGCCCTGTGACAAATGGATGGACGGACAGCGGAACTTTAGTAATAGGGTCCCGTTGGCACCCTTTGGGTACCGAACCCTAAAGCAATATTAAAAATGTTAGAATTGAATTAGAAATGTTATTGTATTAAAATAAATATGTTTTAATTTACTTTAAATTAACGGAATTCTATTTGTATTGAATAATTTAATGTATTCATTTGTCTCAGAGAGTTATGTAAAGTTTTAAAATGAGTCTTTATAGGTTTGGAATTAATAATTGAAATTTACAACATCTAGACAGGCTTTGTTGCTGATACGAATATTATTTAAGCACCCATCAATTTCGTTTTATGATATTACACATACATTGAATTAACTGCTCAATTTTGGAAAACTCCTTAAGATATCACACATGACATTGGATCCGCTCGAGATGGTTTCAACAGCATCTATCTACCTATAAATAGTTTGCAACAAAGTCGCCTTTCGTGTCTATAGACCGCTTAATACTTATAAACTACACGATGAGTTTTCTCCATCATTTAGAGAATTTATTCTGAAAAATTATGTGTATACACACACAATACACATATACATACATTAATATAGAAATTAGATATAGCATGTTTGAGCATGATGATTTAACATGTCGCAACATATGTAGATTGCTCCCGGGCAAGGACGGGTTACTAGTCGTATATAACTTAAAGACCTCACTATATTCTCCCAGCAGATGTGTTTAGACAAATATGATTGTAGTTTACTTGTCTTAAAATTCACTTTATTTACTAATTGTTCCTTTTCAGGCACATTTTCGCGGCGATCTTACGAAATGATCGAATTTAAGTGTCTCCTAGACTGTTTAGCTAATAGATCTGTTGACTGCCTCGTTGGTCTAGTGGTCGCAAGCGCTACTGCTTAGCATGAGGTCCTGGGTTCGATTCCCGGGTCGGGCAAAGTGTTATTGAGTTTTTCTATTTGAAATTTCTCAGTAGCAGCTCGGAGTCTGGATTTGTGCCGGTTGATGGCAATAGACTCGCCCCCTATTACATGGGACTTAAACATAACTGGCGAAATGTGGGTGTGCCTGCTACAGGGACACCTCTGCCCAACCCTTCGGGGAAACAAGGCGTGATCTTATACTGTTGACTCATTGGGCACGCCACAATTGCGGCGATAAGTCCCCTCTTTGAGGAGTGGCCAGAGAGGCGCCACGGCGTCCTCACCTTCCGCCTGACGCAGGTCCTCACCGGACACGATTGTTTTGGGAGGTTCCTGTTCCGGATAAGGCGGGAGGAAACGCCCGGGTGTCACTATTGTGTGGATCACCCGGAGGGCACGGTGGAGCATACGGTGGAGGTCTGCTCGGCTTGGGCGGGGCACCGCCGTGTCCTCGTTGAGGCGATCGGCGGCGGTGATCTCTCGCGTCCGACCCTTGTCCATGCCATAGTACGTAGCGAGAGGGCATGAGAAGCCGTCACCTCTTTCTGCAAAGCAATAATGCTCGCGAAGGAGGAGGCAGAACGCGCGAGGGAGAGGCAAAATTTGGGCCCTCACGCACCTAGCCACTGCAGGAGACGCCCTAGGCGTCGGGAATCCCAGGCCGATTCCCGGCCACCATAGGCGCGGGCTTGTGGACGGTGAGCAATGGGTAGCTCGCCGTCCGATAAGGACCAGACCCGACTCGGCGCACTATGGGACCAACCGGTATTTTCCATCTCAAAAATCGATAACTCTGTTGTTTTGTGATTTATCTCCTTGATTTTTTTTTCACGTATTTGTGAATATCTAGGCAATAAAAGAAATCAAACATCATCATTCTAAAAAAAATATTTTTTCCGAAAAAAAAATGACAAAGATAAAGTTATACGAAATTTCATACAAAAAATCATACAGTTATATTAAAATAGCAATAAAAGTTACACTTATGCTTAAAATAAGTTTAAAACTAAATTATTATTATTAAACAAACAAATACATGACAAAAAAAAAATTATTACTTAAACTTATCCTACACATCACTTTCTATTTCCAACAATTCTTTAGCTTCGTCAAATAATTCTTTGGATATTAGAAAACTTGGTTTATTTAAGCTAGATAGGTATATAAGGATCAGATGTATATAACAAAATATGCAGAACGTCTTCGTTTTTTGCTGATCTGGAACACTTCCTAGCGTGATGTAACCTATATTTCTTATAATCTTTATTTCGAGCTTCCTGGGCATCTTCGGATAATTGTCCTATAGGCAAAACTGCATAATGCTCTATTATTTTAGCACCATGTATAAGTACTTTATGGACCGAAGATGGCATGTAGTACCAGTTATATTTGCTTACATATAATTGCGCGGTTACCAATGTATACTGACCAAATTTTTCTGCGTTTATAGGAAATCCCGATGACATAGTTTGAAGAATTACATATAGTCTCTTGATTAATTCTTCATCAATTCCGGTTATCTCTGCAGAACATTGGTAATTTTGGAAAAATCTCCTTGCCGTATTACCGTCATTGCTATTACCGGAACCTTGACGTGGTTTATCAATATGCAAGCCAAGCACTTCTCGGAAACGTTTTTGGACAAATTTTTTCTTGTCTTCTTTAAGTTGCTTGTTTTCTGGAGTTGTTGCAGACCACTTCTCAAAACCTAAATTGTAAGAAATATGGAGGATCATTTCCATAAATCTTATCCATGCGTGTAGCGTCGACAATCCGTATTTAAACGCATTTTCATTTTCAACTCTCGTTGTAACTTTTAAAAGATCATTCATTTGTCTGGGAGTTGCTCCACAAACAGTGCAGGTAGCACTGGATGATGTGTTTGTCAACACTTGAGCAACTTTCCCATCAATCATTGTCATAAACAGTTGATGTTTAACTTCGATGACTTTGTCTTCTATTGACACAAGAGTTGGAATCAATTGATTAATTTTGGCTTCAATTTCACTGACAACCGCTGTAGTTTTTTCGGGAGTTTCTTTTGCAAATTCTAATGAAATTGGTCTGCAATATCTAACAGATGAGCAAGTAGGGTTTTTCCATATGACCGTAGAAGTTTCTTCGTCTACTAGTCGCAGTGGTACAAGGGACACTATAAACAAATTAGCGTCCGATATTTGTTCGTTTTCTTCCGGTAGAGTTTGTTTATACTCACTTTGCCCGGAGGATCCATCACATCCCCATTTAGTGAAAAGCTTGAGACGATTGTAAGTCGATCCTGACTTTATCCTTATAATACGGCAGACTGTATGGTCTAAGAGATCTTGCAGGTTGATTTTTGCGCTTATATTTGTCACCGTAATGCTGGATGCAGGCGGATAGCAAGCCTTTTTTGCTTCACTTAGTGTTTGATACGAAGGCAATACAGAACTTAAATTCTTATCAACGAGCCTTTTTCTTAGGTACGCATATTGTGCTTTGGTTAAATCAGTTTCAATGCATATACTCAATGCTTCCTCTTTTGTAAAGGAAAGTGCGTTATCTGGATTGAGTATGTTTTGTAGAATAACTTTTTTCTCTTCTTTTTCCTTATTTCTGATAATAGTCACAATCGACGCTTCGTCATTTTCCCCCATGGATCTTAAACCTTGCACATAAGCGTTACGGACATGTCCCATTCCATACTCCTGGACCAGCTCCATATTTTTTCGTTTCTTTGTGTTTTCCGAGCACTCGTCATATTGTTTTGTTGGTCTTCCACGTTCACCAGAAGTATTCAAACCAGAATTTACAGTGGTTGAGGTACTGCAAGAATTCAATGACACTTTAAACTCACCATTTAACCAATTTGAGTATAGGCTCTCGAACCGGTCTGGCTTTCTTTGAGCTTTGGTCCATTTCTGGTTGCAACTCGATGTTAGATTTTTTTGAATACTCTCTATTACAGTATTAACGTCAGTTTCCGATAGTTGAAAATTTTCCAATAAATATTTTTTGAGGTCTGAAGTACTTTTCCCTTTTATTATTTGATCACAAATATCGCGTCGAACACAAACGAATTCACTCATTGTTAGATAATAATGTTTTTTATGCGTTAATTGTTATTGAAAAGAAGTATCTGAACACTTTGATGAATCGTATGCTGAACATACACGGGTATTTAAAGGACTAATATTTTAGTGCCTTGTGCAAAAACCATGGGACAATTGATTATAACAGTTCTCATCGAAATAGTGTAATCAGTACTGATTGTAATTATTTACCACAACAGATAAATAGAACTTCCGCAGCAATATAGTTTATCATACTTGTGGTTAAGGTGACCACCCCAAACAAAATTGCCATGGGAAGATTCTTTCAAATATAATAGCAGTTTTTTTTATTTGCAAATGTATGTTTTTATCATAGAAATAGAAAAAAACAATATAGACATCAAAGGATAATAACTAAATATAATATTTCATAATAAAAAAGAAGAACCGTAATTTTCGAGGATTTTTCCCCGATTGACATTATTGCTTCAAAATCACCTCTGGCGCAAAAAACGCGCAAGTTTTTTTTAAATCCTCATATTACTGAGTAGATAAGGTCTCTAATAGAGTAATTAACTTGACACCGGCTGCTTTCGGCAACAACAAAAACTCCAATTGAAATTAACAAAAACTACATTTTCTTTACTTCACTAAAAAAATATTAAAAAATTAAATAAAAATATTTTTTTTACAAAAACTGAACGTGGTTGCAAAGTGTATATTCTAAGCTATCTAATGATGTATAACACTAATATGTTTCCTTGGAAAACTTCCGAATAATTATGTGTTGAACTCCCTTAACGGTAATTTAATTGGCATGAAAATATTTATGCCCAATGTTTGAGGTTCATTTTATAAACGTAAAACTTTATATTTTTTTATATTTTGTAATTTATTCGTAAGTTCCATCTTTTGAGAGTATAAAACCATAAAACAATCTATGGATTTACGACTTTCGACAAAACCATTTTGAGATGGAAAATACTGTTTGGTCCCATAGTGCGGCGCGCGGCGGCGCGTTATGTTCCACGCGCGGCTCAAAGAGATGTCAGCACAACTGACGGGGTCCGCTAGGACCGATGCCTGCCGGGGTAGTCCGAAAGGGATACCGTGGCCCCTGGCAACATACAGGTAACTGAAAGAACACGGGTGAGTTTTAGTCAGTAAGAGTCTGACACACCCTCCCACTCCGCCCAGAGCGGGAGAAGTTATTTTCCCACCCAAAAAAAAGGATCTGTTGACATACCTAGTTTTAAATATCGTAATTAAATATTTTTTCACACTTTGCTAAATAGATCCAAGTAGATATTATGTGATTTGAGAGGATGCAATTGCTGCTCTTGATAAAAAAGTAAAAGCTAAAATAGTTGATTGTTTGCCAAGGGAGCAAACAACTATTTTTAAGGCGAGAGAGTTTCTTTGAATCCAGAGCTGAGTGAAAGATTCTAAAGATTCCTGAGCGCAGCGAGAGATTCAAAACACGTCACGCGAGCTTAAAATAGTGTTGCTCCCGAGGTGAACACTACTTTTTATCATTCTCTATGAAAAAAAAAATGTCTTTGATCCGATCCCCGTCATGAATGAAGATCCTTCTGAAGTATGATTTAAAAAACAAAATTTTTGCAGCCGCCATCGGGGATTTTCATTTTGACCTCACTATCAACTTTAGCACCTGTGAAAACTATGAAAACGATACACATGAAGAAAAATTTTAAAACTTTCACATCTACCAGCTTGGATTTACATTTTGATCTCACTTTCGGCTTTAGCACCCTTCGCAAACTATGAAAACGGCACCCATGAAGAAAAATTTGAAAATTTCCGCAGCCGCCATTTTGGATTTACATGTTCATACAATGTTCGTGTTTGATCTCTTTATTGATTGGAACTTTTACCAACAATATACACACTCCAAATTCAAATAACTTTTAATCCCTAGGGATTAAAAAGCTATTTTAGTTCCTGTTTACGAATAATAAACTAGCTCGTCAAAACGAGCTCGCCAAAAATAGATGTGATAAAAAAGTATTTGCCGACACCCATACATCCTACGTAAATCTGTAGTTCAAAAATATCACAAATTATCGGTTCTCTCTAACGCTAGTCTCTCCGATTCTGCACCATTTAAATAAATCCCATCTTACGTAAAGAATTATACTTAATAATAAAAACGTCCCCAAAAACTTTGTACCTTATTCCTTCGATTTATAAAGTCACCGTTCGTCCTTGATTCTGAATTAATGAAGTTTTGTTCTACCGAGTTTACTTTTGTACTTCAGACGTTTAATTATACGCGGCATTTTTTCAAGTCTAATCATGGTTTATTGGCTTTTCATAATTATATCTTACTTTGTTCTTGGTACATTTTTAGACCGTTGCGTAAATGTGGTCTAAAAACGTAGTCTTTGGTAAAACACGAAACTGTTAAGGGGAGGGATAATTTACTATGAAACTAATACTAAGCACTAAATATCTGTTGTAATGCTAAGTCATACAAAATATACACTACAATACTTAGACTGGTTCTCCATCTTCTACAATTCTACATCAAACCACTTTTTGGTTCGTTAACTTAATGGAGAGGTCCATTGATGTAAAAACGAAATGCTGGCATAAATAAACGTCTATTTTGAGGTATGAAAAAGCCATTTATAGTTCAACTAAATTATAGAACACCAAAATAGATTTTACAGACACAATATTCTCTCTAATCACCTCACTTTTAACAATACAATCCAGCTAACAACACATTGCCAATGATAATAATTAATGACTTCATAGTGCGAGAGTTGTTTGAAGTTGTTTACAACTTTCTCGACGTAAGTAAATGGACGTTATGACAAATTAGTTTAACTTGGTTACGCGTATAAATAACAGGACAAGGTGATGGATAACGGCGGGGCTTCTGCCTCGGTCTCGACTCCTCGAGTTGCTCGTACTAAATGCAACTTAGATTTGTGAGCTTAAGCATTTGTTGCATAGTTGCTGAGCTCTTAAGTTACCTTCAGGATCTTTGACTGGTATTATGTTTTCTTAGGCAGTTCTGGCCTAAAAAAGCAAATTAGATGATTCTTTACCTATTCGAGATGCTGAAGATTCACGTAATTTTTTATTGTCATATTTATCACACTGAGCTTATTTACATTAGTATGCAGTATTTCCTCTTAGGATTCGTTACAATTTTTATTTTTAACCTCCACGGGGAAGCTGTTAGCCTGCATCTCTCCTGATGGCAAGTGATGATCAGGCCGAAGGCGGAAGCGAGTTTCACCTGGAACCCTCAACCACAGAAAAACTGGAACCATAACACAACAATGCTGCAAATATTGTTGTTATGGCGTTAGATTTAGATAAGATAAAGATATCTCTAGCTAGCCAGGCGGACTTAGACCAAGCCCTACCACCTAAAAAACTGAGCGGAAAATTTTGCCGTCACTGGGAATCGAACCCCGGGACCTCTGGGTCTGAGACAGGTGGTCTAACCACTAAACCACAAAGGCGGTTGAAAACGTATAGTTACCTACTTTGAAATAATTTTCAGAATTCGTCGACGGTTAATCTGAATATTAACTTAATCCTAATATTTTCCTTCGATAGTAGTATGGAGTTATGGATTTCCGTTCACAAAGCACGTAATTTTCCTGTGCGGCTGTGAAACACTGCACTGCGTTATACATTCGCTGTGATGTAATCCCTAAACGGCCCTTTACAAAACAAAGGCTAACACCACACAACATAATACACGAGTGTATCCTTAGCTTAGGAATATGAAATTGCAATACCATTAACCAAATCTTCGCAATAGCATTAAATTCTATGTATTTTGGGGTAAACTGAATAGGTATGGTTCTGATACTCAGCACAAAACGTAACGTACTACGTACGTAGACACAAATACGTATAATCTTTAAAGTAAAATCGCGCTGGCGTAAGAGGCAATTCAATTTTAGCCGAGTGGCGGGAAGTCCTTCTACGTCACACATTCAAGACTGTCCTTGCAGCTAGTGTATGAATTATTCAGCTTTATGATTCTGCCGAGAAAAGTAATTAAGTTTTCCTTAGTAGAGCTTCGCTTGCGGCCGGCTCTCTGTTAATTAATCATCCTACCCGCCGCTTTTCTCCACTTTCAGAAATAGGTTAATAATGGTTGTCTTTTTCGCATCCTTTCTGCCGTTTCCATTATTGAATAAGCAAATAAATTGCTAAGAGTTTTAATTAAATGCAAAGTTCAGTTTTTGCTAGTGGCCGTGTCGTCGCAGCAAACTTATTTACATTAATGCGGGAATTTATTTGTTTGAAGACACAGATATACATATTTATTAAGTGTACTTCTTTTTTATAGATACTTTGTACACATGTCTGTGAGGCATAAACTGTTTGCAGACTAAGCGGTATTATGTAAAACCTACGTTATGCAGAATGCTGTAGATTTCTTTTTCCACAATGTTTTAACCAGAAGGTAATCCATCGTTATCGTCTAGACGTTTATAAAAAATCCATCTGGATATAGTATCCTGCATGGTAAGAAAAGTTCTGATGCAATAGGTACCAAAGCACCGCTTTCACAATCGGATAAATGTTTTGATGAACTGGCTTAAGTTCCTCATTTACCGACCTCACAACATTTACAGGAACCGTCGTGTTAGACAGTTCCTGCCGAGAACCACACACCGGTCTTAATTTAGAATATGTGAATTATTCTAGTATGTTAGCAGAACGTACCAATTGTACATTTAACATCCGAAACAGAACGTAAATGCATGTGTATTTATGTCTATCATAATCACAACATGCCCCTGTGCGTCTATGTGCAATGTGCACGAATTAGCTAGTGTCCGCAAAATATGCGGGCACGAGCCCTGGGCCCTCACTGCAAATTTCTGACCCACTTCCAGTAAACATTTATTACTAAACCGGATTTTTTTAAATATAATACGCAAAGAAAACAAATTCGTTACGACACTCTTAAAGCTAAAAGAGGAAAACTTCTGTTATATTATTACTCCAGTAAACATTATGTAAGTGCTGTGAAGCCTTCCTGGGATAATTTTAGTCTACAATAAACATAAAAATAGATTCTTATGTCTCCAACATTATATGAACACTTCAAATAACAATAACAATGAGAAAAAATGTCTAGGAGGCATTAGGACGAAAATAAAAAGTTTCAATATTTGTTTTAATTTCGTAAAAAGGTCTGTTGGGGAGAGAGCGTAAATATCAATTAAGTATTCCGATGTTTTCTTGAAAAGAAACAATAGCCCGAGTACAATTAGTCGTCCTTCATTAGCGGGGACAAATCCTTTCACTAGTACCTATTGCTCCTTCTAATTGCAGCATTAGGGGCAGAATGAACTATTGTAGCATTTTGTTTGTCGGATCTTTTTATTTTAACGCTGCAAGCGCTCACAACAGGGTTTTAGAGTTCGCAACGTTAAAGACTATTGTTCGGACCAACAAACGATTCATTGATGAAAAAGTATTTCCCATCTTGCTTTATCCTTACATAGTGTAACAATACGATCTACGGAACGGAACGTGCATTGAGTAAAAAGTTGAATTAGTATCTATTCACTTCCATTTCTTACTCAGGGTATATTTTCGAAGTTTTTTAATATTGTATTTTCAAAGAATTGAATGAATGAAAGCAGCAGTATTTGGAAAAGTTGTCCACGGTTTACTTTAAATTAAATGCTTTAAAACTCGGGTTCCAGAAAGAGAGAAAATTATATACCTTACTAAAGCAACTTTAGAGAACGGTTTACCTGTTCATGCAGCACTACATTTCCTCGGTCACAAAGTTAAAAATAATGAATGAGCCCTAATTTATAGAGCACTTACTGCAGGCGTATACTAAAATAATGTTCGGTAGCTGCCACGACGGATGTCTGAGCGGGCTCATTTAGAAGCATCGGTTTAACTTAGCGCAAGCGGATCACACGCTCCATCGCGTTATGCGCCTAAAGATCCGCTCAGAATGGAGCCCCTACTAATTTAGGATAAGTGCTCACGTCCCGAGCTCAACGATACGCCTGCGAATGGAAAATACCTTTGAACTACCGAGCTTCGACGCACCCCACGACAAATTACGCTCGCGGTAAATACGCACTATCGCGTTCACTTCGGCAGAGTTTCGACTGGCATTGATTGCTCGCTACAATGAAATAGACGGTTGTGTGATCGTGTCTCAAGCTATCCCTAGTCTGTAATCCTCTACGCTATCATTGTACAGTTTTTTCCGGCTCTCGTAAGATATGATATAGGTAGAAGTTACAGGAACTGGTCGTGGACTTGCTAATGAGGTACGGGAGTTCGCCTTATTAATATTTTCATGATTTTCAATGTCTGGCTTGGGTTGCTACTGAAACTACATATTTGTGTTTATGATACTTACGAGTTCAATAATAACCATGACATTCATTACTCAAAAATAAACTTTTTAACGATACATTCTTTCAGCAAACTAAGGCAGCGAAAACAGATTGATCCCGTGATCAATAAGTACATCTTGAATTCCTAGTTGAGTGCACGCGGGACGGGACGTGAGTGCATTTTGTCGTCGAAGAAGCCAGTGAAGCGTACCCGCTGCATAAACACATGCCTAGAAGTGAACAGCTAAGCTTCTCGCCACCACCCGCCCCGCCAGCGACGCAACACCCGATTTTTCTACTGGCTTTGAATATTGATGTTTTATAAACACTAGTGAAACTGTGAAACCAGCAGCCGTATCCTCGCCACAGTTTTTAGTGATGCTCGAATTGTTTCCAGATTGAGAGCACTTTCAAGCGGGTGTTTTACGACATTGGAACAGGCGCAATGAGTGAACTAAATCACAAAGTTTAGCCGGCGGGGACCTGTTGTTTTGTGACGGTGACAAATTACTTAGAACAGGAGTTGTCTCTTATTGCTTTTCCTAAATGTATTTGATAATGCTTATAACCACATGACGTGAATATAAACTAGAGTAAAAGCTTTCCATTTACAGGAGCCCTAGTTTCTATTTTAGATATCCGAGAATTAATTACGGAGGTATTATCGGATACATTTCCGAGAAACGCACAGTAGCTACATAGTACAGTCAGTTGTTATGTGTAGTTACCGTCAACATTATTATTTGAAAGAAAACCTGACGTTGCGCCTACTTAAAAAATGATGATGTGGATATATTTAGTAACCTGTTCCGCTTAGCTATTTCTAAAGAGTCTTAAAAAGACTGGAAGAAATCGACACGAGTTTCACCTCTCAACGAGGCGTCCTCAGGATGACGATTGACTTATCGCGAACTCGAACACGGCGTGTCGCCACACCAAGCACCGAGCGCAGACGCGTTCTGCGTGTCGATTTTTTCCAGGGTCTTTTTAAGACTCTTTAGAAATAGCTAAGCGGAACGGGTTACTAAATATATCCACATCATCATTTTATAATGGATTTCCGCAAGGTCACGCCTGAATCAATTAACTATCTTGCGCCTACTTATGCAAGTAACAAGTGCTTACTTTATTAAGAGCAAGTTTTAATTTTACCACTCAAGAAAACCTTCGGCTTAACGAGAGCAAAAAATAAAAGTTTTCCTAGTGTACCTACCACCGCCGCCGACGGTAAATAATAGACAAAACAGGTGTTGCAGATATAAACATTTTATGATCGTGTACGTAAGCACTGCTGGCCAAAATAATAAAGCCTTTAATTTTGACGAGGGTAGACAGAGAAGTTGAATAATTATAATATTAGTACAATTTTAAACGCTAATGATGCTTGATACTTCCGAATTCTACGCAATTAGCCTTTTTGACGATCCATCCTACTTCGTTTCATTCTGAAAATTATCGCGCGACGCTTTTGCGACCTTATTTTTAAGAGAATGTAACAAAAAGAGAAGAGTGACATAACAATATCGTGATATTTATACCACTCACTGTCGTAAAAAATACATTAAAAATTAGGAGTAATAAAGTTATTTCTATTATGTGAAAGAATAACTTCGAACATTTTTCACATAAAAGAGCATACATACCTATATGTATAGTCATCAGTTATGATTAATATTTATCTAATGCTATCTATTCCTACCAACGCGATCCTAAAATAATCGTTTCAAACCTTCAAAGGTCAGGTAAAATTCTTCGACGTTATACATATTTCTTGCGATTTAATAAAATAATTCACAAAAGTTATAACGTAAGAAAAATGTTGCTTTTTACCAGAGTGGGAATTTTCGCCTGCGGTTTTCGCAAAAAAGGTCTCTTGCCGTAAGCGATTTGCGAGGAAAGCGCGATGCTCTCAAAGGTTTTCCCACTCCAATAAGATGGCCAAATATTCAGGATAAGTGCCAGTTTGATAATTCCGAGTGGTGTTGAAAACTTTTAACCTTTCAGTTTATCTAAGTAACCCGTAGTCTCTTGAGCACTTTAAAGGTCTGGGTTCTGAGTACCTACATACCTTTTTTTTGGGTGGAAAATTATCAAATAACTTCTCCCGCTCTGGGCGGAGCGGGGGGGCGTGTCAGACTCTTACTGACTAAAACCCACCCGTGTTCCTTCAGTTGCCATGTAGCCGAGAGCCAAGATATCCCTTTCGGACTTCTTTGCAACCCTGGCAGGCTTCCCTGGTTTACGGAATTTTATTTTAAAATATATTTCACATTGCCTAGTGTGCATTGCGCCCGTAACCTCTTGAGCACTTTAAAGGTCTGGGTTCTGAGTACCTACGAATTAAAAAAAATAAATGAATAAGCACTTATTTCTTTAATGCAGTTACGTACTTTGCTACTTTGAAGATTATAATAATTATTTTTTCCTCAAGATTTACTATGGTTTTCGTTTTATGTTATAAAATTAATTTTAAAAGTTTGATCCCTTGAGTGATAAGTATTCATTAAAATTTATCAGCCAGATGTTTAATGTTAAAAAACATCGTCGTGGTCTTGCTTTTCGTGCTAATTACTTTCACGTGAGCGCTGCATTCACGAAAAACACGAAACAATTAAGTTAACTTTTGTTTCGACAAATCTTATAAACAGTCTCAAACCTTGTTAAATAAAAAGCTTGTAAAAACGCGAGAACGTACCACGCATTTACGAAGTGGGTAGCGTAGTAATTAGTTATTTTTCTGTTTTCTTTGTTGAATGGGGCTGTGTTGTGGCCATTACGTTGGTTCGTGGTGTTCCGCCGGTATCCCTGTAAATGTGGGGCCACGCCAATTGCCCGGGGCAATTTCTGTGAGGCGTTGTAATTAACGCCTCAAAGTATCCGGGTTTGGAGTGAAGAGCGTCGAGATCATTGCAAATACACTTTTAAAGTGGTGACCTGATTGGTGCTTGGTTACATTTGTGTATGTATCAAACGTGAATGGGCTTAATACAAACAATATGAAAAATGCAATTTTTGTTTGACTTTTTATTTATTGATGTGTAGCGCTGAACCTAGGTCGGTACAAGATTCTGTGAGTAGTTTTAAGAGACAAAAATATGGCTCTAAAAATCATGTTGTGCAGGCTAGTTTTGGTAACAAAATAGTAAAAAAACAAAACTAGTTACTTGCATTACGTTTGTTCTGTATGCTCAACAAAAACAAACCACACTTTTCTACCACAAATAAAATAGAATTGCATTCTGGCATTTTGTTGTAAAAAGGACTCTAAAAGTTTCGAATATCGGAATAAAACAATTGTTTGTTTTATCGTGTTTTCGATATATGTAAACAAAAACATTTGTTATCAATGTAGCAATTGTGTGACAGCTGAAGCGGGACAGTTGATTTATTCATTTATTAAATAGTACCTTGATCGCGTTTTGTGAAAGTGCCTGATCACCTAGCTTTTTTAAAACCAGTTAAACCGCTGATCCTTAGGCTTTTCGGCACTCGTGCTTCTAACTACCAATCATAGTCGGATCCGGGCGTTAGTACAGACACGAAACGAATCGCAAGCGCGCCACTGGCGACATCACATGATCTACCCACACTTAAAGCGCGCTTCTATAGAGTCGTGATGTTTCAAAGCCACGGCGAGGAGGTTTCAGTCTTTGAAAGCATCGTAGTTAAGATGTCGCGGAACTGTACTCGATTCGTTATGCTCAGTTATTGTGTTAATTGTAATTTGTGATCATTGTGTTAATTTGTGATTTTAATAAACACCGTGTATTGCACTCAGTGTGTGTATTGAACTGCAAACGGTTTTTCTATTCCGCATTAACCAACATTACCCACAGTAGTTAAAATATCGCTGATAATAACGAAAGAGTCACATACCTGTCTCCGACATATATTTCCTAGAAGAGTCTCCTACGGCACTTCCATGAATAGACAACGTAGCTTCTTCTACTGTTTTTTACCGACTTCAAAAAAAAATATGGTTATTTTTACATTAAATGTAATCTGCCGGATGTTCCCAAAAATATTTTATCCTTATAAATTGTATGTGAACATATCAAGGTAAAAAGATCACACGGACCTCATAAACTTGACTATTACATACCACCCCACTGTAATGGCTTAAGGTTGTATGAAATGAAATTGCTTTATTAATACAAGTGTTGGAAATAATCTGCACCACCGCCAGCGTTCGCGAAATACACCCTCGGGCCTCGGATCGGATTGTAGCTGGTCTGACAAATAATTGTATGCAGTTTTATTTTTTTTGAGAAATAGCGCAGCTGTTATAAATGTTACGATGCTGGCCAAATTAAATTGGTCGAAAATTTACCTGTTTGAAATACAACTGGATGTGGGTACCCACACCCAGTTTATGTAACTACGGAACCCTTCATTGTGCGTGGTCCGACACGAACTTGGCCGGTTTATTTTTATTTTGTTTCAGTATCGACTGGTTATTATTTATTACACCCACGCGGATTATACTGCTCTTCTAAGCCCAAAGGCGTTATCTCTAAGATCGACACTTTTTGAATTTTTTATACCATACAATAGCTTTAACAATTTCGCATCTAATGGTATAAGCGAAATAGCGCTATCTAATTTAAAACATTTAAAAAAACCACTAAGAAGTTTTTTATATCTCCATGTTTCCTTAAATTTCAATTCACAAAAAGTCAATTTTCTCAAAACTTACTCCGGTTGAGATACCGCCTTTGTGCTTAGCAGGGCAGTATAGACGATATTTGTTTCGCACGATGTCTCCATTGCGCATATCGTATTGGCGTGTCGTAAACCCAAGTGGTTGCCGAGACTGACTTGGGTACATGTGAACCTGGACTAGAATGCGCACGATCCTCATTAATTAAAAAACCATGACAAACGCTGTCAACAGTGATGTGGAAACCGGTTTCGTAAACAAATGTACACTTGGTGAGGTGTAATTTGATTGTAAATGGTTTTAAATGTGGGCGTGTAAGTGTGCATGCACAGAGTGGAGGTGTAGTTTTGGCATGCTTCACTATATTTTTCGCAGCGGTTGTTACCAAAACGGCTTGATTGTGCCTATGTGGCTTGATTGTAGGTATTTGGTCTGAGACACAATCAAGCTGTTTTGGTAAGTATCGTAGTTTAGTTTACATATTTATTCTTAGAAGCAAGAAAATAAAGAATTTTTGCCTTCGGACTGTCAATTTGGACGATACCTTTTGCGTTGGTAAGTATTATTACCCTCTTTAGTAGCCAGTCTTTTGTTTAAAATTACAAAATTAATTAAATCCTTTCTAGCGGTAAATTGGTCACTGCTTACCTCCTAAATCAACAACTTGTTTCTACTGTAAAGTTCACTGAAACAACAGTGAATGCATTATTATTTAACTTGTGGCCTCTCGCTTTAGTATGCGTCGTACGAGTATGTTCAGACATATTGCGAGTTCCATGCGCCTAAACGTTTGTCACGAAATACTTGAATGCAAAATGAAGTTCTGGCTTTTTGGCACAAGCCTAAACAAAGACTAGAAAGGTCAGATTTCTTTCAAAAACCACAAAATTTGTTCAAAAGCGTTCTTTTGTTAGTTAAAAAACTATTTGACAATAGCTTTTACACGCCTAAAAACTTCGCCCGCATGAATGTCGCATTTAATCCCACAGGAATGTGCTACTGGAATATAAAGTATATCCTAACCTAAGCGATGTATGGTCTAGCTGTGTGCCACATTTCATTGAAATCTGTGCAGCCGTTAAGCCGTTAAAAGACAGACAGATAGAGTTACTTTTGCATTTATAATTTATAATTATGGATCTAAAAAAGGGTCACTAAAGTTCATAGTTATCTAAAATCCAAACCTGAATTCCGCCGAATCTTTATTGGAGTAAATGTTAAATTACCCCTTCGCATTCAGGCGAATCAAAGGTCAGTTTATCGTCTTACAAATTAGCCAGTGGCTAGGCTTGTGATTCTATTTGAGTTAGCTAAAATATATTACATGAAATCGTAAGTTTCAAAGCTGATAAATTATCCAGTTGTTAAATTAGACTTGGATTTATCTTTGCTGATGTATTGCTTGCTTTCTTAATGATAATGTTTGAATAATATAAACAGTTCAGTTGGAACTAAAACTAGTTTTAAGTTAATTTACAGACTCTTTACCAACTTAAAGTAAGTACGTTTTGGTAAAACCATTTCTTACGATCACAGATCGACACTTCAGTTTCATTTAATATGTCTAGATTAAACAATCTACGGGAGAAATTCAATTAACTCCACAAACAAGCGACGAGGTGCTTCAACTTGATAATTTAGCCTTTATTTATTTACCAGAAATAAAGAAGGAATCAAAGAAAACAATGTTCTACTGACGAGAAACATAAGTACTTCGGACGCAAAGTTATTCCTACCTTTTGCATACAAATTAGAACTTTTAATTAATTATAGGACTTCATGTTGCTAATTTAATTATAAGAAAACTTCATGAATTTATTTCGAAGTTCGAATTGATATTTATTTTGAAGACTGTATTGTTAAGGTTGTAGACAAATTAACGTGTGACACCTGAAAGTTACAATAATTTAGGTCCTGAAATAATATGGGCATGTTAAATTATTACTTTTTGAAAAGTAATTGATTACTTTCCGTAGGCTTTACATGGAAACATAATAAGTTACAATTACCTGAAAGTTTCAACATGTAGGTACTGAAATAAAGTGAACACTACCGCAAGGAAAGTTATTAGGTTTTTTTAAAATTTCGATCGTACGGTTAACATTGAACCCGTATTAAATAACTACAATATTTATAATATCTGAACCACTAGTACTATGGTTTAAACACTGTCCATGTAAACATGAATTTTCAAATTAATATGTAAAAGCACTACAATATTGATTTTCTAAATCTTGCATTCCTGTTCATTGCTCAAAGTAGTTATTTGAACAATTTACAGTCTTCAACAGACTTAATTCCAGTCCACTGTCTGATGATGTGGAACCACGACATTGTTCTTCTTCAAACTATAGTTTAGCCTACAATCTTTTCTATTATAAAATGGAAAATATTCTCCAATAGATTCCTACCCAATAATTATCGAAATCCCATCTAAGCCATAACTAATAATAAAACGGGTAAACTAGATAGCAGTGTTGCTATCAAACCACTGCATAATTACGCACTACGAGAGGAGATGATTAGCTGGCGCGGCTCGTAATCAAGGATCGTTGCTGAGCATCCATTGCACACACAAACGGACAATGATGAGCTTAGAATGGGTGGCGATGATGTGTGTAGTTATAATGCGAGGTAATCATGGTTAATTAAGCTTACAGAGTTGTGCAAGTGATAGGTTTAAGACTATCACTCGCATAACTCTGAAAACTCATATCAACTCTGGTAAACATAAATAAAAATTTAAAAATTGTGTCTAGTACGGTTATGGAATGCCTTGCCCATGTCGATAAGACGTGCTCAATCTTTGTCCACTTTTAAAATTCTGGTGAAAAAACACTTCATCTCTCCTTAAACATCATCATTACATATGGTTCCTTGCTCTTGTTTCATGTTTATTATTTTATATAGATAAGTATAAGCATTATGTATCTATGTATATGTTATATGGGTAAATGGTACACAACTGACTACCTGCAGTATTGTCTCTCCTTTTCCATTTAAATCCATCCAAAGGTTGTCTGTAAAATACCGCTTTAGCGATAAGACCGCCTATTGTGTCACCCAATGTAAAATTTCTAAATTTAATTTTATGGTGTACATAATAAAGAATATTCTATTTGGCAGGCTTAGAACGTGCTCGTTCAGACTATCAATCTATAAAAAACAGTGATATTCCTACATTTAAAATTAAACAAGTCTTAATATAAAAACGTAAGTACTTAGGTAGGTACTGAAAAATAGTTTTCCAAGAAAATCCAAAAACAGAGTTTAAGCAGCTCGAAATTTTTAAAGAAATCTTTTTCCACATTTTTAACTGACGAAAAAAAGGAGGAGGTTTTAACCAGGCATAAAATAGTTAATTCGAAAAATTAAAAGAACCTGTTACTCTACATTTTTATTTTTCGCTCTGTTTTTTCTTTCGTCAATTTAATTTTGTATTACGCGACGTAGTCGTTCAAAAGGGTTATTTAAAACCAATAATATACGTAGTAACGATACGACCCAGAATAAATGAAACATGGCAAGTCGTTAAACTGAACTTGGAGGAATGTAGCCGGTTAAGCGTCCCTGGTTCAATCCCTAGGGGATGAGGCAGACACGTAGCGTTCACTCAGCACTCGAGTTTCTACTATCCTCAAAGACAATTTCACTGTTCTTTTCGTCGGCTCAAGAGCTTGCGATATAGCTGACATAATACTTAATTTTGTTCAGATACTGTTTCGTCATCGGATTGTGGATCGTGCGTGAAAGTATGAAATGCCAATGTGACGATTTGGCTTAAAGTTGTTTCATAGCAGCCTATGAATTGCTCAAGAAAAAATGTTTAAGTAAAAATGAATATTCAGCTGTATTCACGAATATAATTTCTGAAAGACATTTATTCCAATGTTTGTACGGAAAAGAAATGTAAATTATATATTTTTTTAAATATTTAGTTCATAAAAATCTAGTATAGAGTTGAATAGAAAATGTTTAATTGCACAGAATGTAGGTACACAGGTGAGTTGTTATAAAATAATGTGTGAGTTCTCTAAACTTTTGACTGGGCTGGTTGCATGAACATAATTAATTTTATTTATTTCAGACATAATCTAGTCCATAGTTATCACTCTTACATTTAAATTATAAAACTCACAGATAAAAATCCAAAATACAATATTTTTTAAATATTCATTAAATAAAATTGTCATAAATTAAATAAGCACCTATAAGTTTGAAACGAAATACATATTATTTGTAAATATGTATTTCGTTACAAAGTTAGGCTTATTTATTCAACTTATTTTTTGGGGATATAAGCCTTTTTAATCCTTTAGCATATGAGTAAGTCTATTTTGTGGAGGTGGATGGAAACTAAGAGAAATCGTGAACGCAGTGATTTATTTCCTGAAAACTGCATTTATTCTGGAACAAGACCACGTTGCAGAGTTTTCCCAACTCATATATTTCAAACTCTTTCGAGATTACAAAGTTATGCCCTCTCCGAGTTTTTACAGGAAAAGTGGATTAAGATTTTCTATATCTACCTAATATATCAACATTACGGTACGTTCGTATGATTTATAGGCCAAGTTGAGGAACTTCTGCATGTCATCCACTGGCTCTTTGCGAAATTTTCTAAAGAAACTTTAAACTTTTTACATTAGCACGATGATGGTGACTAACCTAGGTATTATATACCTATTTTTATTTAACACTTAATTTTTTCTTAGGAAATACGTGAAGAGAAATTTCCCGTTTCGTATTCGTACACATTGTGAAACAATATAACGTTATAAGGTTGCTAAAGAAGAAAATTAAATGAAAGAAAGTTTATTGAATAATAAGAGATTTAAGATTCCATTAAGACTTTTTGGTTGCTGAAATGCTAACTGTAAACATAGATAACTATAAAAAAAACTATTTCCCTTCAAAACTCTATTCCCCCAAAAGAAAAGGTCTTTTTTAAGTAAAATCGGTGAAATGTAAAACAAACGTAATCAATAAAGGTTTAAAAACCGCTAGGTACGGCAGCATAGCGGAGTAGAGAACTAATGATATTTGTCTGCGCGGTGATTAATGGCAACCGAGTCGCGGATTGTTCGAGCGGGATGAGTTCTGAAGAAGCATTCACAACCCGTGAAATTAACTTTCGTCGCCTTCCGAACAGCCGTCAGTTTATTTTCACAGAAGCGTCTCACTTTTTGTGACCAAGTACCAAACGCTTCCGATGGTATTGGGAATGTTTGATTATTACTTCCCTATTAGGTATACGGTAATGAGATTCCGTGTAACGGCTTGTAAGTAAAACCGGAGTTAACATTTCTGAGAAAATATTTCTGAGTATGGTATTAAGAAAGTTTTAATAAGTGTCATGTAAGTGTAGTGGAGCAAAACTGAATTAAGTAGATATCTCGTACAAGATAAGATAAAATATACCTAACATTTTTTAATTTGGAGAATATATTTAAGAGTCCGTGCACGAAATCGACTGATTTTGATCAATTTTGTTCATTATTTGTGAGAAAGGGAAACAAAATTTATATGTCTTGTATATAGCGGAAAGGATTTTTTCAAGTAAATTAAGGATTCGTGGAAAATCACTAAAATTCGCAACGAGTTTTCCAAAAATTGATGCAAGACTGACGTTTGATCGTTTCGTTAGAAGAAACTACTTTAGATTTTGAAAATTAAAAAATATCATCAACTTGTATACAAAATATAGCAGAAAAAAAATGTTGAAATAACGTAATCTTTTAAAAACTTCAAAACAAATAAGTATTTCTTTCTTATACATAAAAACACTTTTAAGAAATTTTTAAAATTACATATTTTTCTTAAGTTAACTACTACATTTTGACCCACATTTTATTTTTGCTTGTTTTTGAAGAAAAAAGTTAAAATTTTGCATGCCTGGCAATAAATAAAATACCGGTGTACGTGTTCGTAATTCTTCTTATCCTAAACGGCTTGACTGATGTAGATGTTTTTTTTTAAACTCTTTTTGTGTCATTTGAATGGTTCTGATTGTAGTGATTTTTGGTAGGGAAAAACTTATGGGTTCGCGTCACCGATATGCCCGCGCCGATATGCTGTAGTAGCAATAAGTGAAGTATTTTTTTGGAACAAAGTTCTTTGACGCTACTGAAGACTACTTTAAGTCAAAATAAAGATCCAAGATGGAGGCTGCGAAAATTTACAAATTTTTCGGGTTTCGGGTGTTTTTTTCATAGTTTTCGGAGATGCCAAAGCTGATAGCGAGGTCAAAAGGTAAATTCAAGATGATGGCTGTAACAATTTTCAAATTTTTTGTCATGGGTATTGTTATCTTGGTTTTCAAGCGTGTTAAAGCCGATGGTGCGGTCAAAATAAAAATCCAAGATGGCGGATGCGACCATTTTAAAATTTTTCGTCATCGGTGTCTTTTTCATAGTTTTCGTTAGTTCTAAAACCGATTTTGATGTCAAAATGTAAATCTAAGATGGTGGTTGCGAAAACTTTCACATTTCTTCATAACATCGCGCCATCAATTTCAAAGCTTTGGGCCCTTTGAAATTGATGGCGTGATATTATGAAGAAATCTTATTTCCGCAACTTTTTCGCGCAAGTGGGTTTGCGCAAGTGTCTTACGCAAGTGTTCTAGATCCATTTATGGATACTGGTGCTAATTCTCTTGTCACAAATGCATCTAAACTAAATTAAATTTACCTAAATTTAGTTTATTCCTTTCGAATTCGATTTCCCATTCTGAAATAGACTAAAGTGACACAACTTCCACAAGTACTCGCGATTGTCAAATTCGATCTTAGTTAATTCAAAATTATTTTTAAATTTAGAGATTTTTTTGCAGAATAGCTTAAAGATTCTCACAGTCATAAGTAAGGAATTTTAGTGATAGTTCGTTTAGTTCGGTGTAAAAGAGAATCAGCACCACTACTCGTAAATACATACATAAATTCACGCTTTCTTACCATGAGGGTAGGCAGAAACAGCAGAACGCCACCTGCTACGATCCTTACATACTCCTTTTGCCTTATTTACGTTCATACATCTGGTCATACACGCACGCCGGTTGCGAGCACTACGCACCGGGCCTTTTTTAGAACATCACCAATAAGGTCGGTATTTTGTCCTCCTAGGGCGTCCCCGCCCGGCCTTATCCTTCACTTCTGCCTTGTAAATACATTTTGTTGGTCGCCTTTCATTCATCCTCTCAACATGACCAAACCATCTCAGCATACCCTGTAACGTTCTATCATTACTTTCTATAAATAACTTATTGACAACAATAAAATGTTAAGTCAAACCAAAGACGTAATAATATTAGGGACGTCCAAGGTTACTAAATATAATTAGTTAGATGTCCGTGTTAGTGATGCGCGCAGTCGGCGTATCCGAACGTGTAAATGAGAACCGGTAACCTTCGCTTAACCTTCGCGACACCGCCGCGATCATTTCACTCACGGTGGCCAGCACATTCGAATTCTTACTACGGGCGAAGACTTACGTTCACTTGATCCTGAATCACTTGTGACCTTACATTTTTTAAAGCCTGAAGCAGAAACAGTTTTTATTGACTCCTATTAGTCAACCCTATTCAATTCTGTGTTTTCTTAACCCCATACTGAGTAAGTGTTGAACAGCTAATTATGTTTTATATTGTGTGTACCTACCTATCTAAGTCGACTTAGGGCGTGTGCCTATTTGCTCATAATCTGCTATTGTCTAAAATTATTATGCCTTTTCCCGAATTATTTCTCTATGTAACCTATTTGCTATTAGCTCTGCGCGTTTTGTATTTCTCATTGACTCAAAATGTGCAAGTCATGCCGTGATTTTCACTCCATGTAAACTTCGTACTGATTGTGACATCCACACACCACCTTCATTAGCGCACTAGTACATCTCGCTTTACTTATGTTTTGGTGTCACAATCAGCAGAGATGACTATTGGTCATCTTGTGACACGCTGAACGTTATGTTCTAGGGTTCAAAGTTCCGGGTTACCTCTATCTTCTCTACGTTTGCCGTCGTGCTCCGAGCAGGGTACATATTTACCGCGTGAGCAAGTCGAGCCAACTACGGATCAGGCGCAACCAACCGGCGACCGTCACCATTCCTGGCGTCTGCAGCCTGGTACACCCGCTGGGGTCATCGTCGCAGGTTGTGCCAGGAGAGTACTGCGCTACTCCCAAGGGAATTAAGGGAAACTTGTGACCTTCTTACCCCCTTTTTGTATTCTATAAAAATATACATTTTATGTTGTCTAGGTTACGTGGTCTTATTCAAACCTATTCCGTTAGACCCCTTTTAAATTTTTGTCACTACATCTTTTAAATCACACCGCTGTCTTATCACATTATTCCTCACCCTATCGTTCATAGTCAGACCACACATGCTTCGCAAGGAACGCATTTCCACAGCATTTATTCTACTTTCATGCTTCTTTTGCCACACCCAACATTTACTTTCATACATAAGCGTAGCCACCAGCACACCATTGTGAACAGCCACCACTTATGCCACTACTTGTATTTATGTAAAACGCTTACCTCCATCCAACACCAAATTGTAGCATTTTTATGTTGATTGTTATAAATATACTAAACGAATATACACAAACATTCCAGACTTATTTCCTAAGTAACTTAAAAAAAACATCATCTAGAGGATCAAAACTGTTTAAGCGATCACTACGCTCGATCTTTAGGCATGTGTGCGTGCATGGTGCACACAACCATAACATCGCAATGAATTTACCTAAACTCTGTCAAGTGAATTTTGTGCACGGACTCCTAAACTCACATTTTAATATGTTAGTTGATACTTATTTATTTTCAAACTGACAGAACTATTTATCAAGCTTCAGTTAGTCTGTGTTGTTAAATTTATTAGCCTTTTAATTTTCATAAATATTTTTTGCGTTCGTTTTGAAGAGAGACGCTTTTATGTTTAATTAAAAGACTAGTTGTTCATTAAAAAAAAACGGACTTTTTATGTACTTTTCATTTTCTCCATCTTTCATTTCTGTCGAATATTTTGCTAACTTTCGTCTGCATGCATTGCAAATAGTGCGAAACGGTTAGTGGTTTTGCCATTTAGGTATGTCGTAAGATAAGAGCTGTGCTAGTGTCCATTCTTCTCATAGAATTCAATCAGATTTTCTCTGGAAAACCTCTTCATGGAATAGAATAACGATTTTCTTTACTTTTAAAATAATAATATAACCTTTGTTCTTAGCTAGAAACAATAAGATGCTCGCCTGGCTGCTGTATTTGATGTATAATCTACTTGATTCAATGCAAGCAAACCATCTGACGATCTCTACAAATTGTAATTTATACTAATTACTAGTCAAAGAGGTCTTTAATGGCTTCTGTTGCAGCATTCGCCTTGTTATGACTGAATACTACAGTGGGAGATGAAATACTCTGATTAGTTTGATATGCAATACTTTTTTTTTGGGTGGGAAATTATCAAATAACTTCTCCCGCTCTGGACGGAACGGGAGGGCGTGTCAGACTCTTACAGACTAAAACCCACCCGCGTTCCTTCAGTCGCCATGTTGCCAGGGGCCACGGTATCCCTTTCGGACTTTCCCGCGACCCTGACAGGCATCGGCCCTAGCAGACCCCGTTAGTTCTGCTGACATCTCTTTGAGGCGTGCGTGGAACACAACGCGCCATCGACTCGGGCCTGGTCCTTATCGGACGGCGAGCTACCCATTGCTCACCGTCCGCAAGCTCGCGCTTACGGTGGCCGGGAATCGGCCTGCGATTCCCGACGCTCAGAGCGTCTCCTGCAGCGGTTAGAGGCGTGCGGGCAAATATTTCCTCTCCCTCACGCGTTCCGTCTCCTCCTTCGCGAGAATTACTGCTTCGCAGAAGAAGATGACGGCCTCCCATGCCCTTTCGCTCCGTACCATGGCCTGGACCAGGGCCGGACGCGAGAAATCACCGCCGCCGACTGCCTCCACGAGGACACGGCGATGCCCCGCCCAAGCCGGGCACACCTCCACCGTATGCTCCACCGTGTCCTCTGGGCGATCCACACAATGGTGACACCCTGGTGTTTCCTCCCGCCTTATCCTGAACAGGAACCTCTCGAAACTACCATGTTCGGTGAGGACGCCGTGGCGCTCTCTAGCCACTCCTCAAAGAGGGGACTTATCGGCGCAATTGTGGCGATCCCAATGAGTCTACAGATCTACCAGCTATAAACAGTCTAGGAGACACTTAAATTTTATCATTTAGTAACATCGCCGCTAACATGTATCTGAAAAGGAACAAAGAGTAAATAAAATCAATTTTAAGACAAGTAAACTAAAATCATATTTGTCTTAACATATCTGCTGGGAGAATATAGTGACGTCTTAAGTTATATACGACTAGTAACCCGTCCTTGCCCGGGAGCAATCTACATATGTTGCGACATGTTAAATCACCATGCTCAAACATGCTATATATAATTTCTATATTAATGTATGTATGTGGTGATTTTAATATGTCGTGTAAAAGTGATTCCGATATCCTATTTAGAGAATAAACAATTTCATTTCATTTCATTTGTGGGTGTGTTGTGTGTAAGCACATCTATAATACCCTAAGCCGGAATGATTTGACTGCATTATTGGTAAGGTAGTATCGGAAGCGACTGCTAAGCGTGGTTTTGCTGGGTTTTATTTTCAGATAGGGCAAGGTATTTTATGTTTTTCCTTAAAAAAATTTCAGTAGCCGTCCAGTTTGAATTTGGGCACGATTAATTTTAATAACCTCTGCTCCTATTTTATTTAAATGACTTTTTATTACCAGTGAAATTTGGGTGTTCTAAGGTACATATATACGCCTCTAGAATACAGGCGAGGTATAATGAATATGCGTATGTTAATCTAAAACGCCAAAGTAAAATAAACCAGAAGACAATTTCATAATTGTATAACTTTATAATCATCAAAGTTGAGTTACGCAAACATCCTTCCTACAGCGTCATTGCGTTGTGTAATTCAACCGAAGATGAAATTTTGCGGTAGCTGACAATAATTATGTTCCACGCAGTCGTGGCATCCTGTATGTATACTATCATGCCGCTGTAACGTATTGCTAAGCGTTGCCGTTTTCATGTTACACTCGGTAAACTCAGAACTGTTCGTGGCTTCATACAGGGTTCTATTTGTAAATATGATTATTTGATAGGTAACCTTATTTATTTAATTGCTTTATTCGAGGCATAATTTTGGGTAAATTTTTATTTTTCCATTTAAAAAAGCTGTCAAATTTCAATTTTATTCCACGGACAAAGGATATCTGACGTTGGAAAAATCAGCCCTTAATGGAAAATGTTATTTTATGTGTCAACTTAAAAAAAATCTTAGATAAACGTATACTTCCTTCCTCACGCTTTCCAGATTTGTTCCTGTCATATGAAAAATAAAATGATAACTCAATTCCAATAATAAGCTAACATTTATAAGAAATGCCTTTACACTGGATCAATAAATCTGAAGAAAAGCTTTCCATTTTAGTTCCAAGAAGTGTTATTATATTCGACGAAAATAGGTTAAATCCTGAGTAAAAAGTCTCTTATTATCTTGAAATGTTTCAAGCCTAATTCGCTAAAACGGAAAAAAATCGACTGTCTGCCCGCGCTGGGAGATTTGTAATCCCTTCACTCATAAACTGTTCGATGAAAGTAATAGAATTCAAATTTTGACAGATCCATTGTACAAGTCTGCGAAATTTAAGCCAATTAAATCTCAGGATAAAAGCACTTGTGAGGTGTCACCAAGAAATTACAACAGTGTACCTATAGTGCAGGGTACACACCGTAGTGCAGGGGATGGGCCAGCAAACCACTAATGGATCGGCGTGCGTCATGCTCTATGTCAATAAATGCTCTGGCTTTTAATGCTGCCTTTGTTGAAGTAGGCCAATTACTATCAGTGATGGCAATTACGGTCGTGTTGGTGCAATGGCTTTCATACCCCAAGCGGCGTGCTCTGGAAACACTGTTGTGATTGATTTTAACAATAAGCAATATAATTACATTAAATAAACCGAAAACGTTCATCGGAAACTTTACCCCTGTATTCAAAAGTGGATTAAAAGTTTGTACCAATTTACAATTAATTCGATTTCCTGGAAACGGAAACAATACAGATTTAAATAATGATTTGAGTCACAGTTGAATAAGACGTCTAAATTATCCAATTGTAAACTTCAAAGAGTTTCATGTTATTCTAAAACAAGCCGAAGTCCATCGCTCTAAGGTTGGTTTTAATGTGAACAGGGAAGTAGTCCTGATTGGATTTTAGGTGCATCTAGGAGACCGTTACGATAGTTAAAACGCGAAATGGTCATTTCGCTTCACTTGTGATTGAAAAATAAATGCGCTCGTAAATTACAGCACAGGCCAGAACTCTGGGAGAGGCGTACCCAAGATTTGAAAATCAGCGTTCTATTCGCAAATATGCATTTTATTTGCGATTCAGTCGGTTACTGTGATTTGGAGATCAATATGTAAATGCATTCGTGAGTGCACGCGGCCCGACGGAGGCGTGAGTGCATTTTGTCGTAGAAGAGGAGGCAGCCAGCCGTGACGCCGCGACCTACTGTTTCTGACTTTGTGAGACCAACCTTGCTCTGTAGGATTTAAATGTAAAATTCTTTCACATTTTGTAACACTTGGTTTCAGTGTAGCTTAGTTTCAGAGGCATTTATTATGCACATTACTCTGCTTGTTACATATTTATTTTAAACTTGAATTTCGTAATACCTTGAAGTTATGGCTGCCAGTTTGTGAACCTTATTTAATTATTTTAATTTGTCTAAGTATTTGATACATTTCAATATATTTTACGTTATTCCTGTACTTAAGTCAAAACAATTTTATTAATTTTCCCAAACTAAGAATAGGCTCTTATAAATTATTACTTACTTGTAATGCTTTTCTCAGATAAAAGAAAATATTAAACCGCGTAAAAGAAAAATATCGTAAAAATAAGTCAAAACTTTCAAGGAAACCGGTATGAATATTTTATGGCCTAAAATCTTTTGCCGGGAAATTGTTTTATTTTGTCCATTAAATAGCTTTCTTAAAATATCATCTGTATTTTTACAGCTAAGTTCACTTTTAAAATTTCCGACTATAATAGCTGCTACGGTATAAAAAAAAACAAACGTAAAATTTACGTGTCAAAGAAGGGCTCAGAAGACAAAATAACATTTTCCTGTCCAAGCCATCCGCCATTAGAATTTACGAAAACACTTTATCAAAACAAAGATTAATGATGGCATTTTGTTAAATAGAGGCGAGCTATTTACAAGAGAAACACGGTTCGCGGTAGTGATTGAATAGTTGCATGTTCAGCGGTATTAAAAGCCTCTGTCGTGGCTCGGCGTCGTAAGTTCGACTTAATTTTCGCTCCGTAATGACTTGAGAAAATCACTAGTGATTTGATAGGCGTGTAGTGTTGATCGTTACGCGTTAACGAGACGTAATTAATATCGGCTTACAGATAGTCTAATTTGATTAGACGAGGCGGTTCGTAGGTGCTTTGATTGGGATAAGAGATCGGCCGTTATTGCGGTATCATTAGCTGTGCGGACCGTTATTGTTTACTGTATTTAATTTACTTGATGAATTTTCTAATTAATCTCGTCGTGTTTTTCATATACTTCCAATTATAATGTTAATGAGCAATGCAGTTGATATAAACTTCCTTGGCATTGTCCATTTCATTCCCAAAGACAAAGGAAGGAAAGAAGACAAAGATCAATTTTCTGTTAAAAGTATTTTTTTATTTGAAAGAAACACTGGAAAGAGCTAGTGTAGACATGAATATTAATATATTGGTTCGCCTTATCACAATATTTATGTAAGTAGGTAAAACTATGGATGTTGAATATTTCAAAGTATTGCCATAAATCTTTTTAATACAACCCTGTCTGTATGGCGGTTAAGTGTCTGTAGGCTCTGCACAACGTACATGCCTGCCGGTCTTCCATCTAGTAAAAGTTTAATTACAAAGCAGATCCCTAAATCTGATAAGCAAACCGTTTGATTCAAAGTACGAGTAGTACAGATAAGTTGAAAGTAAATTAAAGTAACCGCACTGCTTAGCTTGCTGACTGTTTAAGATTATACCTACCTAAGTAGTTATACGGTGTCAAAATTTGTTGGTATGCGGTTGCAACACAAGCTGTTCAGTGAAGTTAAATACGACTTAGGCGAACTTCTGCGACATACCGAACTAGACTAAGACGCCAGTTTTGGCTGCGAAACTAGTTGACTTTGTTTTAGTCGTACTACCTGATATAAGTCAAGTGGGCTGGATCTTACGATTTTGGTTTTGGGTCTAATACTCGAATTGATATTCAGAGACAAACTACTTAGTTCAAAATGGCCTTCCAAATTAGTTTCTGTTACAAAGCTAATGATACGTCGTTTAACTACTTCATAAGCGACTGTCCATTTTCCTATTCTGTGAAAGCGTAAAGCTAAGTACTGTATCAAAAACGCCATATAAAAACCGGTTTCCTGAACGTTTCGTAATAAGAACCTGTATTAGTGACCCTTTGAAAGTCTTTCTTGACCCTGGATACAACATCTCCGTACATATACACGGTATTTCTGTAATACATCTTTTAAAGTGAACTTTAAAGATGGATACCACTATCTATCTTATACATACAGCCTCTTGCTATTCAAATCCCTGTGATAGCACTTCTATGAAGAGATAAGCTAAAATACTTTCTGCAACAAAACTAAATAAAATACTCTACCATGAATTTCTGCGGAGATTTTTTTTTGTTCCTCTACTAAATGAAATATCATGTGGTTTATTTCTTTCTCTTTGTAACTAAATGACGTCTTCCTCGCTCCTGGTTTCCTTTTTAATATATTTACAAGGTTTTCTCATACCTGGCAACTTTATCGCTTTTAATAATATGATTTGGAGCCATAATTCCCTTGAGTGTTCTTAATTTGATTTCTATTATCCTTTTCGACAATTCCTTATTTTCTTTTCCTCGGCATCAGTTTATTTTGGTCTCATTTGGAAAATGTATAAATACGATCAGGCAAATCATATTTCTAAGTGTTCGACATCGTTTTTTGTTACAATTTGTTGTAATAAATCCCTTTACCTACAAAAATGGCTACACATTGATCAAATATTCGTAGAATCAAAACTTAGGGTTCCAAAAAGGATAAAAAACAAGTTTAATTTAATGTTATTAGGCCTCTGCCTCTGGGAAGTTTAAGTTCGGCAATGAAAACTTCATTGCAATATTAAATATTAAATAATCGAAATCACCACATTCACCATGCTTGCCTTGGGATTGGTTGAATTGAGTCCCAGTGTTTATAGATATTGTAAATAGAATAAATGTTGTCATCCTTTTCAAATAATGTGTCGCCTTTAATTTGATAAAAATAAAACTCATTTCATCCGAATCCATTAGTTTACAATCAAAATTATGACATCAAGATTGTAGTTGCTACAGTAAAATATTATACTTAATATAACACAATATCGCATCGACCACGTTTTCCTCATTAGGGTAAACGTGCCGTTACGCCAAGCTTCAAGCCATACACTATGATATATTAATGATTACATGCCATTACCATTGCGATATATCGCAAATTGACTTTAGCCAAGCCCATGAATACATATTAGGTTTCACTCATAAAAATCACACATTGTTATGTATCCTCCAGAGCACTTCCCATCAAATGTTTCGTAATATTTCATGATTCCTTTCTCACCTTAATTTCATTAGCCGGTGGTATTCAAGCGTTTGTCCTGGTACAAAGCCTTAAACATTCTTGAAACGCTCGAGTTTTGCTGAGGTTTTGCATATAATAACTCAAGCGTGATAATCTCTGCTCCCGGGCCTTAGGTACGAAATGGAAATTCTATTTATGTTTCCTAACACAGCTATCTCGTAACGTTCGAATTAGCATTTGTTTACATACGCTGTTTGTGAGTATCCGAGTACCTATATTAATTACCTGTATATTGATTGATCGAGGGTTCGTGCGAGAGCTCTCACAAATGTACAAATGAAGCAGAACGAGGCGCCGGCAGCCGCTCTGTTCCGAATTGCAATACAAGTGCCGTAATTCCTATTGGTATCTACTTATGCGATCGATTGACTATTGAAGCAGAGGCATGACGAAGCAGCAGGTTATTTCTAGCACGTTGGGATCGCAGTAAATTGTGATGGCGTTTTGGCCTCTCGCAATCGGCCGAGTCACCGGGGTGGAATTAAACGATTTATCGTCGTCACGGAGTCCGATTTCCACGGATCCCTGTCACAGCTACCAATATTGTTGTAACACGGACCTTTATAAACGTATGTATAATGTTGTCTCTTTTTGTCGTAAATAAGTTCGTACATAAGACGTAGGTACCTCACCGACTGAACACTGAGGTAGTTTATGTTGCAGAAAGTATTTTGTAAGCGTGTCCTATACTTACCTTGCTATGTAGTTTATATTTTCTTATTCAGATTTTCTTTCTTACCTACACAGTGCGACTTTACCTAAACGCAGCTCTTTTGCAAAGATTTTTATAGTAGCTTACTTGAGACGACGTTGTCACCGCGAAAATAGAATACAAAGCTTTCTTAATGTGACGGAGCGCGGAGAGGAAATTCGTTTCCATTAATCTTCAGTGTGTATCTACACATGGCGCCATTTACACAAATTATAATAATAATTTGTGTAAATGGTTGTTACGATATAAGCAATAGAATACTATTGCTTATATCGTAACAACCTTACGGTGATAATATATCATGGCGCTTCATATCACGTGGGCCTGCTCTAACTCCACAGGGACAATATATCAACCCCAATTTATTTTCTCTCCCGCTTTTCAAAGCTTCCACTTTTTATTCTATGTCATCACATATATATATAAAGTAATATGATTATCTTTAATTCTGTTTCTGATTCACAAACAGTTCAAGCAGCTATTCGTTTCGTACTATTACTTACGGAGATAATGTACTTTTCGAGTTCGTTTGCAGTCCCGTCTGTGTTCAAAGAGAGAGACTATGTACGTAATGTACATCCGTAATACAATCTAGGGTGAAGACTGTGTCCTATGCGGGGACTGTGGACATAACTACATGATCAAAAGCTACGATAAAATTCTAGGTTGCAAGCCAACACCGTTGGGTTCCCAGGTAATGGCGGGAGGGGTTCACATCGGCGTCGAGTCGACGATGAAGTATCTGGGACTCGTCCTCGACAGCCGGTGGAATTTCGTCGAACATTTCCGACGTTTGGCACCCAGACTGGAGCGGGCCGGGGCTGCGGTGAAGCGGCTCCTGCCCAATCTAGGGGATCCAAACGCCTCCTGCCGGAGGCTCTACGCGGGGGTCGTGCGGTCCATGGCCCTTTACGGGGCACCGGTGTGGGCGCGTTCACTAAGGCTGCGGCCAGCCCGCCGGTTGAACGCGTCCCAAAGGGTCATGGCCATCCGGCTGGCCCGAGGATACCGCACGGTCTCCTGCGAGGCGGCGAGCCTTCTTGCCGGATTACCGCCATGGGATCTGGAGGCAAAGGTCCTCGCACACATCTGGGAGTGGCGCGAGGAGGCGAAACGCCGGGGCTTAACTCCGCTGCCGCGAGAAATCGCGGCACAGCGGACAGAGCTCCGGCGGGATCTCATGGCGTCATGGAGAGTGCGATTGTCGCAACCCAGCGCTGGGCACGCCACAATTGCGGCGATAAGACCCCTCTTTGAGGAGTGGCTGGAGAGGCGCCACGGCGTCCTCACCTTCCGCCTGACGCAGGTCCTCACCGGACACGGCTGTTTCGGGAGGTTCCTGCACAGGATAAGGCGGGAGGACACGCCCGGGTGTCATCATTGTGTGGATCGCCCGGAGGACACGGTGGAGCATACGGTGGAGGTGTGCCCAGCTTGGGCGGAGCATCGCCGTGTCCTAGTGGAGGCCATCGGCGGCGGTGATCTCTCGCGTCCGGCCCTGGTTCAGGCCATGGTACGGAGCGAGAGGAAATGGGAGGCCGTCACCTCCTTCTGCGAAGCGGTAATGCTCGCGAAGGAGGAGGCGGAGCGCGTGAGGGAGAGGCAAATTTCGCGCCCTCACGCCCCTAACCGCCGCAGGAGGAGACGCCCAGGGCGTCAGGAATCGCGAGGCGATTTCCGGCCACCGTAGGCGCGGGTTTGCGGGCGGTGAGCAATGGGTAGCTCACCGTCCGATAAGGACCAGGCCCGGGTCGACGGCGCGTTGTGTTCCACGCGCGCCTCAAAGAGATGTCAGCAGAATCGACGGGGTCCGCTAGGGCCAATGCCTGCCGGGGTTGCGAAGAAAACCGAGAGGGAGATCGTGGCCCCCGGCAACAGGGCAACGGAAGGAACACGGGTGGGTTTTAGTCAGTAAGAGTCTGACATGCTCTCCCGCTCCGCCCAGAGCGGGAGAAGTTATTTGATGATTTCCCACCCACAAAAAAAAAAAAAAAAAAGGTTGCAAGCCAACACGTTGTGGGCTCGCTTTACGCCCCCAATGCGTTGGTTGTCATGAATAAATAAAATTTTAGGTTTATATGATGACGATAGATCACACTAAGAATCTGCGTTCTTCTAACAATCTTATCCAACTTTGTCCTTCTCATACTTCAGACGTTTTTCATTCTTCCTTTCATATTCAGTCCATTCTTCTATGGAATGCGCTTCCTCTTGATATGAGGACGGTCATCAGTCGGTATGCATTTAAGCAGAAATTGCAGTTTTTTTTTTTCAAATTAAAAAGAGTCATGTCAACACCTCTCTCCCTTGAATTTGTAAATATGTATGTCGGATTCGGTCAATAGTATGGACTCGAAACGAATCGCAAGTGCGCCACTGGCGACATCACGTGATCTACCCACACCTAACGCGCGCTTCTACAGAGTCGTGATGTTTTAAGGCCACGGAGAGGAGGTCATTAAGCCTCTGATCGCATCGGAGTTTAGACGTCGCGGAACTGTACTCGATTCGTTATGCTCAGTTATTGTGTTAATTGTAATTTGTGATGATAATAAATGCCGTGTATTGCTAATCTGATTAATTTGATAGTAAATTAAAATGTGATCTGAACTGCAAACGGTTTTTCTATTGCGCATTAATCAACACTACCCACAGTACGCCGACAGTAGTTAAAATATCGCTGATAATAACGAAAGACTCACATACCTGTCTCCTACATGTATATATATAATATAGGTATATATTATATTAAATATGTATGTGTTATTATAAGTTATAACATATTTATATATACTGTTGTTCCTACCAATTTTATTTCTAATGATATATTTTAACTTTTTTTTCTTTGTTTCTCTCAAACAGAGCACCTGCCATCTGATCTCTTCACCACCCTTGGATGACTGGTAGAGAATGCCTAAGGCATTAGGTCCGCCTTTGTACCTTTTTGAGTGTGAAAAGTTTAAATAAATAAATAGATGAGGTGGCGATGAAGATGATGGTTAACGCGCAGATTGAAGATTCGTTCTGGATTCACAAGTGAACAAAGTGTGGTTTGTTTTATAAGATTGTAACAGGTTTAACGTATCGAGAAAGAGTAATACATATATTAATAACTTCCATCTGCAGTTTAACCTATTTCGTTGCTGGTTGCCTGAATCACTTTGAATATGCATCGCATGGTGTGTATCATTGGCTTGAGACATAGTCATCCAGATATGTCCACAGTAACGTTTGGATTTCTTTCAGCGAGTTCTCAAACGGGAGGTTTGCCGTGTGCCCCGTATCACCAAGAATCGCGTACCTATTCAAGACACGTCTTGCGCTGCGGGGAGACGAGATACAAATCCCGGGAGACGGCGGGAATCTGTATACCTTCATGTTCACCTTAGCCTTATTTATACACGATTGAAAGAAAAATACGTGCATGATTGTGAGCTATACAAAAGCGCTTCACAGTTTTGTTACATCGCTCTATTACGAAATAGGATTTTTACTGCCCCAAACATAATATTGCTTCGGAATAAAATATTTTGTTTTGTGTTACTGATTGTACAAACGCGCAAACTAAAATAAATAAATATCACGTAATAAATATTTCACCTGAATGCAAAATAAATATATAGTTTTGCGTATTTCATTAATTCCCGCTATCATCACTAATTAATCTAGTCGGTAATAATTTGATTTATTTATCAATTGTATCACAGTTGACACGGTATTAACCAAACCATGACAACGCCGATAGGGGTGCGACAAATCATGTCACGTATGAATCACTAGCGTAACGGGCATGCATCGAGTGCCAAGCTTTCACTGCGAAAATATTCGACTGAAAATTCAAAACTGTGTAGAACAATCAAGCCTCTGGGACCTAATCCCTCATGCGAAATAAAAGCCAGTGTTAAAGCTTTCACTTTTGCTGTCATTGCTGGGTTAGCAATTCTTCAAGTGAATTTTCCATTTATAGAACTTGTGGGATAGCGGAGTGGGCTGTAATATTACGCTGGTTATAGAATGGAGATAGATAGTTCTGTACAAACGGAGTTCTTCTCGTTCACCCAATCAAAAAACAAATTCTACAGCTCACCTTTTTTTTCCTTGTCGGCGCTGATCCCCTTGTTCCTAAACAGCTTTTTGAGTGGAACTTCAATCAGGGAGACAGGCACGAGTAACAAAACACGGTAATACTCAATTTGTCCTATTTATCAATTTTCGGTGAGTGAAAAATTACATCATATTTGGACAAACAATGGTAGCAGACTCGTTTAGTTCTGTGCGCGCGCAAAGTTACCCGTAGATGGCGTTCTCGTCGCGTTGTCGCAGCGATGTGCGGCACGGATGAGTAAGTCAGTCAATAGTGTACCGCTTAGCGAGCGTACAGAGAAATTCACCATTAAATTCATCCAATCGTGGGCTATATACAGAAATAAATACAGTTATACGTCAACGTATCATCACTTTAACAATGTTTAAGCTATGCTGTTGTATGCTCGAATACTTAATATGCGGTTATGTCTGTTCAATTGAGCTAGAGTGAAGACCTTTTGTAATTGACTGACATAACCTATGTCAATAGTTGACTGACGAGGTACCTATTAGTGGAAATAAGGTTACAATAGTCAATTACAAAACGACGTTACTCGAGCTCGATTGAGCTGACAACTTTAAATGCATGAAGAAAAGATCATACCCAAAAAATACTGTAGAAATACAGTACTGCTTAAAAATACAAATCTAGCATTTAGTGTCATAAATTCATGGCAAATTAACTGTTAACTCCACAAGTACCTAAAAAGTAGAACGTGAACAGAATTGTTCATACAATTAACATCTAGTGTAGATGTTTTAAATTAACCGATGCAAGTGCAATAAAGTTGCGATTATTACTCCTCATCATGCGATTGCAGCTTGTAACATGCTAGAACGAACTTCTTTTACACCTAGAAAATCTTTCTACCTGCACCAACGACCCAAACATTTAATAAAGTGATAAAACGCTTGCGCCGAACACGCGATGTTTTTATGATTCCATTTCGTTACCTTTTATTGCTTTTTTTATACACCCATACTTTTAACCTTAATAAACTTGAAACTTCTGGGAATAAATAAAATGTGTACCCGATTTTCTGATTGTATCGAGGGACAAAAGTTGAAAGAAACTAAATGAAAACGTAATGAGCTGAAATACTCTCATGTAATATATAGATTGGCTGAATTCTCAATTTAGTTTTACTACTTTTGTAGTACGTCTCGAAGGAGTAACACAATTTTGAAGTTTTCTTTTGTGGAATTTTATTTCGTCGAGTAAGTTATCCAAACATTTTATTTCTGTATTATCCTAAAATCTAATAGCGCGATAGGTAATACATGGGAATTTTCGCGGCGTATTCTTAAATTGCCTCTCCGCGAGCCTGTTTTCTTTCTCACATATCTCAGAAATCCACCCTAAGCGGCGTTTCACTTTTTGGTTAATATCTACCTATTGCTTATTTTCCTCGTTCATAATGCCTCCAGGGATTCCGGTGGCTCACGTGATTTATGGCTTATGCAAAGAATGAGAGGATATTTTCTACACCATAATTCAGGCTAGTTGAGATTAGAGGCGGGTCTGTGTAGAGGATGATATATCAATCTGTTCGTTTCGCCTTTTTATGCCGTCGTATATTACGCACTATTGTCAAATAAATAAAGAAATGTTGATACCTCCGGTACTTGCCGAATTTATGTGATACTAACTTTGTTACAGCTCACCTAATAGTAAGATGTAACAAATATCATAGCAATATATAAGGTGTTGACGTTTTTACTATTCGCGAGCGATTTCACCAAATTCTATACAATAAATATCTGCTGAAATAATATTAATGTTTACTCGCTGAACAAATAAGTTTTTCATTTATGATGTATTTCGTAAACAATGCTTTGTGGACACAATAAGCATTATCTAATATTTTTTACAAAAATCGGTAAACAAATATGATTCACTAATAAATAATAATAACATCCGACATCCTGTAGCCGGATCTGCGGCGTAGCACATGTGTGCTACGAGCCGTAGGATTTGTGCGCTACGCAGCGTAGCATTTGCCGCTACGCGCCGTAGCGTTCGTACGCTACGCGGTGTAGCATTTGTATGCTAAGCGGCATAGCACTTATACGCTACGCGGCTTAGCACTTGTACACTACGCCCGCGCCGTGTATTGCGCTACAGGAGGGCTCTGATTGTATTTTCAGTGTGTACGCAGTCTACTGTACAAACTGACAGTGAGAAGGCTTTCCCAGTAGGTTTTAAAAAGTAGAGGTAACCTTTTAAAAGAAAATCATTGTTGCCCGTAGAAATTTCGCTTATTTAACTTCTCTGAGTTTTGTTCCTGAAGTAAGGTAGAGCCAAAACAAGCTATGGAGGATAAAACTATTGAATTGTATGACACGGTATGGTGATAAGCTGGTATAAAATTTCACAAAGTACTAGACTAGATATACCCATTTGCACAGTCACTCCACATCACGATGTCTCCGTGGTTCAGTAAGAACATTCCGTCTTCAGCCTTAGTGACAGTGTATTAAGGGAGATCCTTCAATGTAGCCCGTGAAATTCACTTACACTTTTTGCAAATTGCAGCGGTGTTTTACGTTGTTTAATGATCAAACTCAATACGCGGCAATTATGATAAAATAATCACTGCAAACAAGAGTATTTTGTGAAAATATGACAATTTGCAGCAAATATAATTTAGATAGCTATACTCAATGATGTTTTACCCAAATTAACTTACTTTAGTAATTATTTTATCATAATTGCTATATTTTGCTCCGCCCCTCATGCACTAGGTGTAGGTTCAAATCCGGGCAAGTAGGTACCAATGTGAATTATTCAATTCATAGGTACTTTCTGAGTGTATCTCGGGCATTACTAATATCAGTAAAGAAAAAATCGGCAGGAATCCTGGACTTCATAGTTGATATAAGTTTGAAATCGGCAACCCGTCTTACCTTCTCTGTATGAGAAGAGGTGTTTCCACTAGATATTAATAGACCGGTATTATTAAATTGAAGGAATCACCTTAACACAAAACTTCTTTCTACGTTCTTTTATTCTTTCACAATGTTTTCCATGTGCTTGGTACGATGAAGATAAAATAAATAAATTATAGAGACCCGAATCCTTCAGCAGGTAATATGAAATTATTTTTATTGTCCATTCCCAAAACTTTGTATTACGTCATCGGGCAGTAAAACAATCGAGGGGCATGTTCAAACATAAGTAAACAAGTTTCGCTCATCAATCCAATCGCCTAATAGCTATCGGCGGTTTTCTGTACATTGTATAAACTTGTGGGCAGTCCCACAATTGTCTGTATCATTAAATTAAAAGCTTTCGTGTTTGAAGGCCATTAGTAATATTCGCGGCACCTAAAGCCCCATCGGTACAAGGGCACGGTTGGCTAAACAGTTAACTAATTTATTATCCATAAATTCCGATCAAGAATTTGATAAGACACGTCCTCAGGGTTTTACGAGTTCAGCTTGCGCTTAATCGGCTTGTAGATTGAAAATGGTAGAATTTAGGTATTCGTGTTGAGTTGAGGTAGTAGCCGTTAGTTCTAGCTCGATGGTTCACAGCGTAAATCGGTTCAGTGATAAGCAAGAAACTCATTTAACTAAATTGTTATCGTCTATGATTCACTATCATTTTCTTTCCATTCAATGGTATATTCTTCCATTATGTGAACGCTGAAGGATGTTTGCTCATTTTTTACAGACTATTAGATTACGTTTCGGGAAGGGTTCGAAAATAAACACATTATTACGGATTGCAGTCTCATTTTATTTTATGGTTTTGTATTATTAAACTAAGATAGTTACATCAAAACACACATTGCGTAACAAACTGGACTGGAAGATAAGTACGAACCAGTGACAATACTGTACCTAAAGGTAGTTTATTGCTGATAACCCTCACTTGCGTTAATTCGGATACAATATTCCTTTAATATTCATATTCTTGTCTGTAATTAAGTACATAATAATAAGTACAACAGAGGAATGTACTCGTTCATCACTACGTCCGAATAAACAGCAATAGGGTTATCCTAAATATCATCTAAAAAGTGAATTGTGTTTCGTTCGACCACGAAGCATGTCTAACACGAAAAACGTAACTCTAAATGCCATTTTGATATATATTTTAATATTGTCATTGTTTTAATTTAATTAGTATTAAGTATAATACTTTACAAGTAGTTCGCTAGACGAAAATGTAGAAAAACGAACTTAGCTTTTAGTTAAAGAGCGTAGTTTTGCGTTAGCGTAACATCGAATGAACTAAAAGTTACCTTAGGTAATTGATTCTAGGCTATTATACCAATTTTCTATACATAACATTACGTATGTAGTTACTTTATAATGTACAGGCTTAGAAATAAAATTGAAATTCGTTATTTATTACTTCATAACATAACTAGCCTACAGCCGGCCTTATTTTAAATAGTTGATTTTGCAGCAAGAGTAATTAATTATTCTTAAAGTTAGGAAGATCGATTACAAATGCCACGTGAAGAGTGTTCAAGAATGTTGAAATTAAATACAATGCTGCTCTATCAAGGAGATTAAGACAAGTCACAATTGTAGGTTAAGTGTCCAAAGTTTGGGCGAGCCCTCGTGACACTCACAACTGTGTACATTAACCCCCGAGGGATTTGCTTAGAACGCACTTAATCGGGCTGAACTTACTCACAGATTACTTACTCACTTGAAATTCATAATCTAGGATAACGGACATTTCGTAACATTTATTAGATATGTCGATAAAACAGTAAAGCGGCTTGTAAAAAAACTCTAATCTATAGTTATTATTATATGTACATATAATACAAAATGTCTGTACTAAGATTAAACTATGAAAATAATCTCAGGTGATACAAAAATGGAAATTATGTAATACGACTTAAATTATGGCGGTGTTTAGCGCATCACTTAAAACAAAAAAAAAAATACACGAATTTTACAGTTAAGTACATGCAAAAAGTTCTTGAAAATAAAATATGGCACTGAAAATTCAAATGTCTACAATAATTGAAAGTTCGCAATGTTTTATCAAAATCAGGAAGTAATTCTTAACATAAAACTCATTTGTATAAAATATACCATGAAAATAGTGCAATCTCTGAAAACAATGTTAACTGCAATGATAATACAAGAAGGTAATACTCTAAAAATAAATAGGTAGGTACTATTTGAAAGGAAATTACAAACACAACCTCGTATTATGCATTAAACACTGAGTATATAAAAATCCTAAAACAGCTACTGTACAATTACTATGGCACTGTCATTTATAAATAATTGCTAAATATCATAATTCACAATATAAAAGGAATGGCAAAAATGGAATCAAAATGATAATTTCATTATCAAATAAAAAAGTCTGAAAACGTTAGACAAAATATTAATTTACGATTGCTTACTCTTGATACATTAATAATATGTCCTGAAGACATAGCTCCAGAGCTGGAATGTCACCATTAGAGCCCGATCGTCATAATTTTCTACACCAATAAAGTTTTAGAAACTTTTTATAATTTCTCACATGATATTTTTGCTCTCGCTTATATTAGAAACTATTCTTATGTATTATTGACTAATCTATGAACTAGATTATATATTTCTGCTAATTTTAACAACAAAATATCAAGAGTCTTTTTTATTAATTCAGTACTTACGCATAATTAATATTTCATTTTTTTCTTTATACCTCTGATGTGTAATCCGAGCACCGATTTAAAAAGATAGTAATTGATATAGTTCCTATTCGATCTAAAACTACAACGTAACGTATTATGGCAACAAACTCTTTTGGTTATATATATATGAATACTTTTTATATGAGGCGATATGAAATATTTATCTCTTTAGAGATATGTTCATGGACTTTTTAAAAAGCTGTAAAGTTGAAATAATACAAACGAAATATCGGAACGGATATGTATCGGTAGGTACATTATAAGACAGGTACATTTAAAACACTATTCAACACAACAATTACTACAAAATAATACTTTTTAAATCTCACAATCCACTTGGCAATTTACACTGACAATCATGCGCGGGTCGCGCACGACTTGATCGTATCGTCAGTCACAATGTCGTACCGTGGTCGCAGGTCGTATGGGCGTGCTGAGATCAATATGTCTTCCGTTCGCCTTCACGCTGGCGACGCAGCCTCGTAGGCCCGTGTACAAGGCCGCTGGCAAACCCAGGGGCAGTGATGGAGAACCTCCTATAAACCAACAATAATTTAACTTGGCCAGGAAAAAAGATTACAGGATAAAACGTACAATGCAATTCATTGTTTTACTCGTTCTGCATGCAAACATGCAATAATTTTTATTTTTACTGTTAACGTATTGGAAATAAAACAAAAAGGTGGACGCTTTTATCGTGATATTGTAAACTTTAAATTGAATGTAAATATGATTGATGAGATAATTTATAAGAAAAATGTTATAAGTGAAAAAAATACATACCAATCCACAGCTTGGGATTTGCCTTCGAGGGCACTAACAGTGACTGCGAGTATCCTCTAACGGGCGGAGTATCATCCACTTGTAGCATGGCAAGCCTCTTCCTCCGCCTCACGGTAGCCGTGTGCCACCTCCCATCATCAACCCTTGCTTTGGACTCCACACACTGGAACCAGTCCTCATGGGTCGCCAAGTTCATCTCCTTTATGTCAGTGTCCGTGTAAATAAGCTGGAGTTTCCCGTCATTCAGACCTAGACCGATGAAATCTCGAGGTCGTATACCAATTTTCCGCCTCCACATAAGAAGCCCAGAGTCGTTGTATGTTCGGAATTTTATTTCATATCTAATACCGCGGGCGCCGCTGTTCCTAAAATAGTTGGTTTTATTTAATATTGTGTCTTATATTCTATCCTAATTGTTAGTTAACATTGAGAGCCAAAATTAATATTGCATGCATTGTACCAGTGAGGTAGAGCCTATTTCGTTAGTATGTAGTTAAAAGTACCTACCTAGAAACCACAATTTTTCAGAGATGTTTTCATTAAGGCATTTTCCTTTATATTTTAACTATCAAATCGAATCTAACTAGCCTGTGGGTGTTATCCTCCTGCAGAGCAAAAGCCTCGCCCTCCTCTCCCTAATATAACCACCTATATAAAAAAAGTCTATCCTAACCTTCGGAAAAATACTCGTATCGAAAATAACGAGTATTTTGGTGATACATTAATAATACTTGACGTTTTGTAAGTATTAATATAATGAGAAAATCTCTTCTGAGAAAAAAGGGGCAACATTTAATATAGCAACGTCCATCCACCCTCGAAATGTATACAATGTCAGTAAGCAAAAATTGTGATCTGCCTTCATAGTAACATATCTGCTATTAATATTGTGTATTAGGAAAGAAAAGGTCTCTAATAATTAGCTCTAATAATCTTTATTCACCTATTTTCCTTGCTTCTCCGCTGCTATTTATAGCAATCACAAATATAATACCAAAATATAATTACATTATGACTATTTGTAAAGGTGCCTACAGAAAAAAAATATCCATTTTGCTTGCCTCGTATACAAGTCCAATAGATCTATCAGTTGGAAAATTAGATTGCGATGAAAGACTTTATTTATTAAGGTACATATTTTGGGTCTAATTTAGACACACAATATTTTCTATATTCATGGTTACGGAATGAGTTTTACCAACTACTTATCATTCGCCTTCCTACATTATAAGACTAAGTTCTCCTGTGTCTATTTGACAATCTGTATACTCGACACGTACTCCGTAATTTTCGAGATTAGTCCAAAACTAACTCGGCACTCACTAACTGGATTGTGGTTCAGTTTTCTCATCCCATAACCGTGGGAAGCAGGAAGCGTGGAATGTTAAAAGTACCTAATTACTTATCCTGCATTTATTTTTAGGAGTGTGTTTAATAATATAAACAGCTTGATAACCTAAATATCTTCAAAAGCACGTTCGTCTTGTACTGTTGCCGTAAGAATAAACATTTGTGATAAGTACTTTTAAGAATCCCTTGTGACGTGAACGAATGAAACGTGGGCGGAACCCTAACAAAGGTTGGAAATTCCTAATAAATGAGAAACGTGTTTAGCTATGCTTATCCAACATGGTGTTTTTTGTAACATTGTTTTTATTTTTAGGTATTAATAATGTTAGAAAAAGAACCCATAGTTATATAAGGAAGCTATTTACCACCTAGACGTGTTACAAATTCACAATTTTGGTAAGTTCATCAAAATTATTTGTATGGCTATATATACATTATAGTTTTCTACAAAACAATGACTTTTTGATAGCAAGCAGAATTCTAAGGCGTATCGCTTTTGAGTTCATTTAATTAACTGGTAAATAATCTTATTTATTTTATATTTGGTAAATACAGCAATCGATTTAATAACATCCAAAATAATAATCACGTTGCGTGACGAGAAAAACCTATAATTAAAGAGGGAAAAACTAAACAGAATAAGACAATTCTTTGCTGAAAAACTCAATTGTACCAAAAAATTCGATAAATTAAAGATAGAAAGAAGAACAAATAAAAATAGCAAACTGTAAGTACACAAAGACACTATCTGGAAGCAGTATTTACAATCTACGTTGTTACGTTAACGTGTTTATGTAAATACGTAAACTTCCATGTAACTTATTTGACTTCCCGTGAATTTATACATTCGGAGCGGAGGCAAAGGAAAGCTTGTTGATGCGCATTATTACAGCACTTTACTATAAACTTTAGACAAATAAGTATACGGAGCTGTGAAAAGTTTTTCTAGTATTATTATTTTATGTCTAAGTACAATTTAATTGAAGAAATATTTATGTCTTTCCTACCAAAAGTTTTCGCTATCAAAATTAAAATGAAAATAAGTTGTCACTATTTAAATCTTTCCCTAACTATTCTCGAAATTGAGAAGTCAAACCATTAAAATCAATTGGTAATCAATAGTATCAACTAACATGAAAACACCACAATGATATTAGTTTTATAAGTCACTCAAAGTTCAAATCACAGATTCTGTCGTTTATATTACTAATAATATTACGAAATAAAATTCATGAAAAAAATGAATATTAAAAGCAAGGTAGAAAGCGATAGGCTTAGATATATAAATAAATTCCGCTATTAGGTATCATTAAATTCATCCAACTATTCAAATTACACTATAAGTGGAGGAATTTCCACGTGTCGCCATTAAGTATTCATGTTTCTAAAACCACACGACTCACTACAACTACGAGGAAATAATAAATATATAATGTTTTACCTAAACTAATTGCTGTGACGCATTACGACTAATTTATGTAATTATGTGGTGATTCCTTCAAATGTTATCTCACACCGTAGTGTCCCTCACCGACGTCTTTGTTAGTATGTAAGCTAGAAAGATAGAAAATTAGTATCAGTTGTAATTAACATCAATTAGTATACATATCGAAATATTACTTCCCGCTGCCGGCATCCGATACCATGTCTCGCAAAAATTAAAATAAAATCGAAGACATTATTAGTTGATTTAGCAATAAAACCCTTGTACAACAACAACTGTAAGTAAATTAGACAAGAAAGTCAAGAGAACCATATTCATAAACTGGAAAATTTATGGCTGAGTTAAGTTTTGTTAAGTAACATGAACTTTGCACATTAGGGAATTTCTTATAGTCATTATTTGCGGAATGAATGTGGCTATTATAGTTTGTTACCTGCGACTGCCCCTGCTTCTGTAGGAGAAGTAATTGTTTCCGTCGAAGTTGACCGGAGTCCTCTCGTTGAGCATTTCCACGTTAATCTGGACCTCGCAGTTCCTGCCTTGGTAACCATCGCGGCAAGTACACTTATATTCGTTCAGTAGAGGTATGCAGGAGCCGTTGTTTTTGCATGGAGTCAAACCTATTGGAGACAATGAATTTGAATTTTACACGCTGTTGTTTAAACCATCAATGGAAGTTAAACAAAAACGAAGTACTTTATTTTTTGCGTGATGAGTGAATAAGGTTAAATTTAATATTAATCTGTAATTAATTACGGATCTTATGAATATAAACATTTTAAATTAAAAGTTATTTAATTAATTGGCTGTTTCATTGATTCAATTAATAACCAATATTCAACTTTCAGGTTAAAAATATCGAAACGTATTAAGGCTCCGTGCACGAAATCGACTAATTTTGATCAATTTTGTTCATTAGTTGTGAGAAACGAAAACAGGATTGTTACAAAATTATTTATGATTTGAAAAGTCGAATTCTTTTTCTTGTACATAGTGGAAAGGGCTTTTTTAAATGAATTAAGTATTCCTGGAAAATCACTAATATTCGCAAAAAGTTTTTCGAAATTTTACGCGAGACTGACGTTTGATCATTTTGTTACTTTTGATTTTGAAAATTAAAAAATATCATCAACATCATTAACATCAATATCATATGGTCTACTTGTACATAGGTGAACCAGTTTTTTCAACTTCTATACAAAATATAGCAGAAAAAAATGTTGAAATAACCATTTTTTTTAAACGCTGGCAGTAATGAAATTTTTCCTATTATTTTTAGCAAACCATATCAAAAAATTGAAAAATCACTCATGAGTCTTCAGCTATCCTTCAAATAAAGTCAAAATTTTATTTTATGGTTATACTACCTATATCTTCATTAAGTAAATCAAAGGCGAAATAAACCATATTTTCGAGAGCGCAAAAGTGATGCAACTACTAAGGTGTCGATAGCTAACTTTTAATGATTTTATACTGAAGATGACGTCTAAACGAGTAGTGTTAATGATTTGGAAAAATATAACTTAAATTAAAGCATTTTATTAATATTTTAATATATGCATATTTTGAATTATATTTATATTACATAGCGATATTAATTTATAAAGTTAGGTCTAACGCGGATAAAAAGCTGAGAATCGCGCAAAATCTATACAACGTATTTTTCTGAAACCTTCACCATTTTAAAGATAATTTAACTATTGATCTTTTAGTATACTATTTTTATTAAAATACCTTTTATACTTATACATACTTAATGTTTCAATTATTTGAAGCTTTCTTACAATTAGATAAGTTATTGACGAAAAAGGGTATTTTTCGTGCACGGAGCCTTAACGAGTACCTATTCAAAATCTTTCCTTTGTATTACTATCAAAAGTTCAACTTAAAACAAAATATATTTCAAACTACCTAGACATTTTCTTAAAAATCATGAGTGTTTCAGTTTACTTACCGTCCCCACACGGCGGCCCCGTGTACTTAGTAACTCCAGTAGTAGCACAAGGGAGTCGATCTTCGTCTTGCACAATCGCACACTTTGCCGTCTCAGCCCCATACAGAGACAGAGGTTTCCCATTCACAAAGACCTGTTGCACCGAGCCTAAGAAACTGCTGGTCACGCCTGACATCTTGTGTGGACGAATGTAAGAGCTACGGAAGGTAAAGACTCCGATTGAAAGAATAGTCACGGTGAAATGGCGAAAGTTAAATCTATTTCCGACACTTTTTGATATGAATGTTTAGCAAGCTGTTCGCTAAAGTTTAAAGGAACGTGATTATGGGTCATTTTCGTGTCCGAAACGAGACAGGTATTTCCTGTTTCTGCAAATAAGTAAAGCCATATGCATTTATTCTAACAATGAAGTTACAATCAATTAGTACTGAAGTGAAAAAATAATGTTATGCTGAAAAATTATATTAGCTGTTTTTAAAGTTTGAAACTTTATGTACTTATTGGTACAACATTAAAAATTTAAAATAATAAATTTCACTCACGGTAAAGATCCAATGAAAAGAGGCAGAGTGAGTTCTAGATGTGTTAGCGGAGGAGACGAGTGTCCTCTCTGAGTAGGATGGTGGTCTAACTGCAGGCTGCCATGGCGACCTGACCTAGAAACTCGAGCTCGGTGCCAACGACCCTTCGTTATAGGCACTGGTGACCTACACACAACAAAAATAACACTGTAGCTCAACCATCCTATAAACATGAAAAAATATTCAGACCGTTTAGGTTATCGCATAAAATAAATTTCTCCTTAAATTAAAACCCGGTACTTACGTTATATTCGCAATACCGCTCCCCAAATTGTATCTAAACTGAAGGTAACCATTAACCAGGTTAATCGCTATAAAATCCCCCTTGGCTTTATTAGACTGGCCGGTGTAAAGGAGCATTCCGGAAAATCGGTTCGTTAAAAACCAAATTTCAATGCGGAACGCTTTGCCCAGGCCTTCGAGTGGCGGCAATTCAACGTAGCTCGTCCCATTGAACTGGGGAGACCAAGTTTCCTGTACCACATTTACATCTGTAAACAAATTGGGCATATAATAGTTTCAACATACATAAATTATGTTAAACATATGTAATTGTTATCTTGAATAACGGATGTTTGTACGTCTTAACACTAACCATTGTTGCAAGTATTTCCATTGGAACCAATTTCACCTCCAAACAAACAACGGCAGACGTGTCCGCCGTCGGCTCCGATGTCACACAATAGCCCCTCATCATATCCGCAGGGATTCGACTCGCACGGATCTAATCTCTCGTCACAATTGGCTCCTTGAAATCCGATAGGGCAGCTACAAGTATATTCGGTCGCCGACCCGTCTATAGGTTTACACGTGGCGCCATTCTTGCACGGCATACTCATACACGGGTTAGATTGGCACTCTTGAACGTTTTCTATAGCAACGACTAATGAGTCCGGCCGGCCCAATTTCTTTGTCACTTGATGACGTATTATCCTCAAGTATTTTACGCAGCCGATAAAGCTGCCCCGCGTACCAATATTATCGAAGACTCTGTGCCAAGACATTTATTATAAGACACTTCATTGACTATTATAAAACAATTGAACATTGTATTAATAAAGAGATTAGTGATGTGAAACATTTAATTTACCTAGAATAGTTAGTAGGCACGCTACCAATGTAAGCATCTTCATTCAAATCTAGTGCTTTTAAATGGCCACTGGATTGACCGACCACATCTTCCATATCGTCGACTGATAAAATCCCGTCACGATGGTATCGCTTCGCTGACACCTTGTGATACTCGTTTAAAGTTATCTTTTCTAATGAAGTAAGTATTAACACTCCGTTTCCAAGATTATACCTGTATTGAGAATTAGATTGAAATGTAATCGAATTTCAAAAGCAGTTCGTTGTTTTATCAAATCCAATAATCTTTGCATTTTATTATATTCACAGTGATACTTGGGAATATTGCTTACCTAAACTCTAAATATCCGTTTACTAAGGCGAGTGAAACAAAATCACCGGTGCCGTCTGGTTTCTGCTGATTGTACAATATAACACCGTTCTCGGAAAAGGCTTTAAATTCGATATCGATATTCAACTTGTGGTAAGCTTTCAAGGGTTTTAGTCTTATATAAGAAGTGCCGTCGAACGACGGAGTCTCTATGTAGGTGCCCAGAAGTCCGTCCTTTGCGAGGGACTCGCAGTTCAATCCGATATAAGGACCGGCACACAAGCATGTGTAAGTGGAGCCAGGCAAATCAATACACGAGCCGAGGTTGTAACATGGCTCTGATAAACAAGCGCTATACTCTTCAGTCGTCTCTTGTGGCGTTTGTTCTGTGAAAAAAAAAAGTTCCATTGTCCTCTAAAAACAAACGAGGCGTTTAAGGTATTTCATAATAAGAAATATCTTAAAACACCAAATTGAATAAATAAAATGGAAAACCTAATTTGCCCTAAGCTGTCGTAGGCAGCGTAGCGCCTATTCATAAACTTTTCTCAGATAAAAAGTTTCAAAATCAGGTGTATACTTGTAGTTTTTTGTTAAAAAGAATTAATTTGTAGCAAATAGTTAAGACTTTTACGACCTTTAAGAAAAATACAGGTGACCCACTCAACCTTGGACCACACAGTAAAAGCACTCAAACGTATTAAATTATCTAAGCAGCTTATCTAGCAATTAGTGCCGATCACGAGTTTCATTGACACATCTAGGTATTATTTCAGTGGATTACCGTTCGAGCAAAGCGGGGCCAGTCATGCGTCACTTATCGCCCTAAGAGAGCTAATCAGCCATTGGTCTAAGTCGCCGGAAAGGAGTTTGCTTTCCGAGTCTCACGACTGAGTGAGATAAGCTTTCATGCGAGAATATTCCCGGGCGGATAGACAAGTCACTCCAACTTGTCAAGTTTATAATTATGAGAGAAAAAGCTACTTACTTTGCAACTAAATCTAGGAATGTGCCACTAAGTAAAAGGATGAGTGCTAATGGTAGCGTAATATATAAGTTTCTGAAAATTTATTAACGTAAGTAAATAAGACAAGTTGTCGGCTATCGAACAAAACTAACTGTACCTTCCATTTTATTTAATAGAGTTTTTTTGTATGTTTCTTTTTTTGTGGTTATCTCTGGCAAAAAAACAATTACAAAAAATATTTCACCTAAAGAATTCTGCCCGACTCACTTAGAAAATTTTTTATGCCTGAAAAATACGTGTATTCTGTGCCATTCTCTTTGAATTACTTATCATCACGATAGTGATGTTACAGAGGCCTAAAACATAGCACTTACCAACACACGCCTTCCGATGCAGCGTAGGCACATGTCCCGCGCGGCACACGCAAGCCGCGCGCGCGCACTCCGCACCGGGCAGTGCGGAGCAATCACCATCGTCTGCGCATAAGTCGCCTAGCAAGGCGCCCACCGCGCCTGAACCCACTGTTGCCGTGGTTGCTACGAGGAAAAGTTGCTATGTCACATATTTGAGGCCAGAAGAAGCCATGTCAGCTTGGACACGCTTAATATGGAAGAAACATAAACTGAGTTGATCGATTTATTAATCGAACGGGGTCTTCGGAGTAGTCTATTAAAGTTAGTCAGAAATTATTGAAAATAAGAATCAGTTGATAAAAAATTTAACAACATCACAAATTCATTTTTGAAAAAAAAAAAATGCTAGTGTAAAAGCAACAGCTTACTTATCTCAGTTACAATAGCAAATTGTGATATTCCTTTGCAGGTTATTAGAATGTAAACCTATCCAAGATTTCCTTGGGAATAAAATCTAATCGATGCAGGTTTTAAGCTTGAACACTTGTTAATCTTAATTGTTATGAATTAAAGATGCCAAAGTCAACAAGGTAAAACTCCAATGGGATGGAAAAATAAATGTATTGTTAAAAAATCGATTCTTCAAATGCGTAAATCTAAAAGGAACTCTCATGACGGACGCGAGAGTAAAATTAAATATTGATGATTCAATATTGACGTAATAATAACACAGGATGGAAAAGCGGATACTGTCTGATAAAATTGTTTGTCCATAAACGTTTTTAATAAAAACACTTCAGTGCAAATAATATTTTAAACACACCAAAAATTTTTGGGCCGAAGGCTCACCTTTGAATTTTTGTCCGGATAGGATGCTGTCGAAGTCACTGGGTGTTTCTTTCCGTGTCCAGTCGTATTTATTGTAGTATTTGTCCGGGTTGAGTAGGTGTCTGGTAGACTTGGAAGCGGCGCCATCGTCCTGCTGTGTGAACTGTATGGGCGAGGATGGCCGCGGAGGCCCGGCCGTGCCAGCCATTTCGCCCAGCTTGCACGGACCGAATGCTTGCACTACAATATCCTCTTGCGTGCGACACGCTTGCAATTTGAGGTGACACTCAGACTCGTAAGTTTTGCCATCGCTACCGCATACCTGTTGGTTTTAGTTAAACTTACGTACGTTTCAACGGGAAAGTTACAAGGTCGTGTTCTTCGATGTGAATATAAATGGGCTACAACTTCCTGACACAGATAACTTCAAAATTGTTATAAATTATGGTTTAATAATAATTCGTAAGCTTATAATGGAGGTAATATTCATGATTTGAAAATGTAATATTAGCAAGTTAGGTTGAGGTAAACCGGTGTGCTCACCAGCATGTTGGTGTCGCTGTCTGAGCAGGGAGCGGCGGCGCACTCGCACAGCGCGCCCCCTGTTCGCTCCGTGCACACCGCGCCGAAGTAACATGACAGCTCCGCGCATGACGATACCACGCCACCAGTTTCTGCTACAGAGGAATAATGTTTTACGAGTATGTAGCAATCGATAAGAGTGACAGATAGTTGCCCAATGTTGGCCTAACCCAACAAAAGAGAAGGTCAGGAATTAATTAATTCAAACTTCAATTTATTACGTGTGTCAACTAACTGTGGTAGGTATTTAATGCTCCGTAGTAACATGAACCAGAACACAATAAGCCCCGTTTGTAAATAGATAAAAGCCTTTCTGGGAATTCATTCCGTACATACAAAAGTAATTTCCTATCCTAATCAAAATCTCCGTTATACTGAAAAGGGGGATTTTGATTAGGAGTAACTGTGTAGGTCGGTTTGCCAAGTCAACAGACGGCCTAATTAAATTGATAATACCATACAACGGTACACACTATTGTATACCTACCTATTGCTTTCGTGCAAAATTAAGAAAAACAGGGAGAAAATTATGTACATGCACACAATCGTGCTTAAATAACTACCTACCTACAAAAAAGAGAAACGGTTAATACGAAAACATCTTGACATGGGTCAGGCATGGCATTGTTGTAAGTACCTTTGTAATGAGGACCCTAAATCTCAGAGAAGAGTGGGTTTGTGTTTTTTTAAAGAAAATACGACTTACGGTCAGAGCACCCGTTGGGTCCTAATCTGCGTCTGTGGTCGGCACACACGGTACACTTCTGCCCTTGAACCCCGTTTCGGCAAACACATCGACCAGTCATTTGTTCACAATCCTCTCTAACTGAACCGAAAGCTGAACACCCGCACGCTAAAATAGAACATGACAATGTGAATAGGTACAACTCCACTCGAAGCTAAATGTATTTTCTACACAAATGGAAGCTGTAGGAAAAATACATTGCAACATTAGAATGTGTCGATGATGAAAAGTGGAACGCATCAAGTAATTAATAATCAAGAAGTATACGTACGAATACATCCAGTGTGACCGGAACCGATCCTCGGCAGCCCCCAATAGCCGGGCTCGCATCGGTCGCACTTGAGGCCGCCCACACCGGGCCGACAAACACACTGGCCGTCCTCGTCGCATCGATCCGACACCGAGCCGAGTCGGTTACAACCACAACTCGAACTCGTGATTGGACACCCTTCCTCATTAGGACCCGTGGCTGCGGTCGAACCGTCCGAACAACACCCATACGACGACTCCGAACAGTGAGATATCTTCTTTTCCTCAAATAGTCTTGAATCGTCTGTACAATAATGTATTAACGAAATTATAACCAAATTTTCCCTTGCATATGCCAACAGTCACACACGAGTGAATAAAATACCCTATTTCATAAGATGGAGACAAAGGATCCGAAGCGGCAACGGCTAGCGTGATTGTATCCAATTTACTGCCTGGTGCCGTGTACCGTTAGTATCTTCACTCTGACAAATCACCAGTTAGGTATCATATTATATGCATGAAACCAAGGTTTGCTTTGTGGAAATATCACAGAATAGTAAAGTTATACCTATAATAAAATATGATGGCCACTACAAATCAGTTTCGCTTTTAATTAAAATAGATTAATTGTAACTGTGCAAACAATTAAAATCAACTGACTAAATGGAATATTTGTCTGGCGCAGATATAATTATAACAGCTGTACATTTATAAGGTACAGTTGTACAATACAAATGGTTATTACACTTGTTGGATGTTAAATGTTAGAAAGTTTAGTCTAAATGGACAGTGTATTCAATTAGGGTAATGGACACCGAGACTTAATGAGTTTGAATAGATAAGGTTTAATTCAATACAAATAACGATAGAAAGTAGATTCAAACAATTGATTTTACTGACATAGATTCGGAGAAATTATTAAATGTAAAAGCGGAAGGTGCACAATGTCGCATGAAAGCATAAATTGATATTAATAGTTATTTCTATGTGAATACGTAATACTCACTTTTAGGGCAGCACCGAGCCGCAGTCAGCGTGATATGACAGTAGCTGCCGACAGGGCAATCCTGCCGGTGCGGCCCGTTACCACAGTCTATTTCGAGGCCAGTGGTGGGATCCACCATTGCTTTATTATTACCGCACGGTCTTACTTCCATACCTGCGGTTAACAATAATTCATTGCCGGGAATGATGGGTATGTGAAATTATGCTCTACTAATATTATTATAAACTAAAAGAAAGTGTTAGTATGTGTTAGCAAGCATGATGACGAACCTTTACAAAGATCCAGCGGTCGGAGTCTTAGCTCAAGTTGTTTCTGACATCCTTCTTTACGCATAGCACAGAGACTGGGATAGAGTCGGAAGTCTGATGCGCAGACAGGGAAGTATTCGGCTTCGTGCGGACATTCGAACAGGCAGGAACAGCGTGGGTAGCCGTCGGAGCCGATCTCGCAGCTGGCGCCAAAGTCGCAGCGGATGTCGCGGCAGGCGGAGGGGCCGGCGGTGCCGTCCAGGTCGGTGGCGCCCCACGCGCCCGTGGAGCCGTCCTCCGCCTCCGTGGTGGTCATCGCGGTCGTCGCTACACCCCCACCCAAATATTTGCGTGTTAGTCGAGCGATAAAGCGAAAATTAGTTAATTGATTGACGATGGGTCGCTTTATTGAAACCACTGCTAACAACTGGGTTGATGTCGGTTCGATAGTAAATATTTTCTCATGGATCAATCATTTTTACGGAGACCTTCCCAGCAATTTAATGAACTACTATTTTCGGGATAATTAAATTAGGGAAAACATAATGAATTCAGTAGAGTTAGAAAGAGTTAGTTGTGTTACATTAGGAAGCAGAAAAGATTTATAATTAAAAAATAACTTGTATTACGTACTCATAGCAATTGGTGGCACAACAGCAAGCCTGTCTTTGCAGTCTCCATAGAATATGACGTGTAGTGTGGCTGGTGGAGGTAGCCTACATGCTGCCTTCTGCAGTTCACACTCGTTGGGGAACGTCTGCATGGTACTGCCACAAACTGGTTCACGAGCAGCGCCAGTGCAGTCCGTGGGACATATACACTCACCGGCAGCGCAATGTGCTCCAAAGGCACATTGTACACCTTCACAAAGAGCTGTTAAAGAAACATCAAATAAATAAATGGAGCTATAATTCAAGTTCCAATATTTTCAAGTTTAGTTAAATCTATAATAAGGTTTTCAGGAAGTCGATACGAGCGAGTCGCGAGTCTCGTGAGTCATAAATTAATAATACAAACGCGACTTTTATTTCGTCTGCGCTGCAAGGTTACGACTTTGAAAGCACCCCGGCTGAAGTTTTCCGAGAAACGAATGGCTGAACAGATAATGTCATTACGTTGGACAATTGTGTGCTTCCTGTAGTACTCTCTCATTCTGCCGCTAAGGAAAATTAGGCTTCCTCGTTCCCTCATTGAGGGATGAGGGAAGACACCCGTGCAAATTTAATAACGATTGTTTACCACTTCTCCGCAAAATGAAAGTCTTGTGAAAGCGGACGATTAATACCGGACAGAAAATGGAAGGAGATGTTTTGTAATAAAATTTTAAAATAGGAACACTGTAGACACAACAATATCCTCCGCTCAAATTGGTAAGGACTAAAGTTTCGTAATCTTTAACAAGAACCCACAAATTAATGGGTTGGTTATTATAAGGAATATAAAAGGTTATACCCTCAATTTTCATTGTCTGCAGTTTCACATTTTAATAGTTGTGCTAAAATTTCAAAACAATGATAACTGTGCGATGTAAATGAATACAAAATATAACAGCAGTACGTGACTTCAGCATAGGATTAAAATTTATTACAAAACCTAACTTAGGTATTTTATTGACCTGGTCCTTTTTTATCTGACTGAATGTCTATATGTTTAATGCAGAGGTCTAGAAGGTAATAAAAAAGGTAAACGCTCGACAGTGAAAAATAAGATTGTACTATTTGTGTTTACATGAAACAATGTTAAAGATAGTTAATTGATTCAGGCGTGACCTTGCGGAAATCCATTATCAAATACAATAGACGTGGAAATATTTAGTAACCTGACGCTCAGCTATTTCTAAAGAGCCATAAAAAACCCTGAAAGAAATCACACATGTTTCACCTCTCAACGAGGCTTCGCGACAAATCAATCGTCATCCTGAGGATACCTCGTTGAGAGGTGAAACACGTGGTTTTTCTTTCAGGGTTTTTATGGCTTTTTAGAAATAGCTAACAGAACAGGTTTCTAAATATATCCACATCTATTTTTATGAAAAAATGTTTCAAGATATAGAGCGAACCATTTGGAATATTCTCTTGTTGCGATTTATATACTCGTACCTATGTGATAATCCAAATAAAATGTTATATCTAACGCGGTACATTTCCATATTATCAAAGATATATTTTATAAAAATAAAATCAACGGAGGCCAGGTAATACATATGAGCGAAAATGTTATCAATATCTATCGTCGAGATTTGAAGCCATTAAGATCGCTCAATCCCATATTAAAATTGCCCCCGGAAATTAAATTTAACAAAAGAATCGCAATCCTCTCCGTTCCAATATATGTCTGATTTATCGGTACTTATTTACTTTAGTAGCGTATATTTTGGAAGATAAAATATTCCGAGCATCAACTCGACGATTTCGTGATGTTAAATAAGTTGGATTTAATGGAATATAAATATTCTTTGTTCATCGTCTTATTAAATCATCGTTTTGAGTTGAGTGACAGGTTTTTACTTTGATTTTTATCTCTAAAGTCTTTCAATAAATGTATCGGATTAAAGTCTAAATTCCGACGTAGACCTCCCGCGATTAATAAAGTAACCCGAGGATGCACATCACAAAGGCGATTTACCTAATCTCACTCTGTTTTGGGTACGCCCGTTATGGGGAGACTTTAATCCGCTATCGATCTCTAATCCCTCTGCGCAATACCTAAGCCTATTATGGCTTTATAAAAAGTCTTTGTTCCTATAAAATGCCTACACTCTATGAAAAATCACAAAGCTTACAATGGTACATATTTATTATAGTCTTCAGGACAGACACGTGTTATGTTTCTTATACCGCTGTTGTAAATATAAACTCTTGGTTAAAATAAATCGCAAGTTTCCATGGCAACTAACTTGAAACTAGAATGGTTCTATCAATCTTGTGAACTCACTTTTATATCTACAACCTTATAACAAACAAGTGATTAATTAAAATTACAGAACTCTGGCGCTCTACATGTGAATGTTAAGGCATTGTTCATTTTGACCTCATTCATATTAGCTTCGATTTTTGAATATTTTAACTCTCAACTCTCTCAGTACTCAACTTACTGCTCAGCCTGTATTGTTAAATGAGTCTTTTGTGACTTTTTCAGAAAGAATAATGTATAAAATTTCACGAAACTTCGTTTGCTTTGCTTCTATTATTGGTTTTTGTTTAGGAACATAACCTTTTGAAAACTGATTCAAACAGTAAACACTTGAAAACATCTTTTCACAACAATTTCAAAGCCTCCAGACCGTTTTATATTGTGTTATTTATACCCAAATAAAAGATACCTTTGCTAAGTATCTAATGTATGGAAGTGTGGTCGACAAAATTCTAATAGACGAGCTATCAATATCAATTTACCGATTTGGAGTTCAAACTTTGAATCTGAATAACGATAAAGTAGGAAGTTGGTTAAGCTTAAATTTCACATAATTTCATGTTAAAAGCTTTTAGAGGCTTAGTAGTTTCATATCCTGATAAAGCCAATATGCCGAATTAAATTAATTGACGAGTATGTTGCGTTATTGTATGTGGTTATTGTTGATTAAACGGTTTACTCAAAATTTGGTAATGTTTTCTACATTAAATCTGACATTTTTTTTTAAATGTGAACACTTAATTTAATTAGATATAATATCGCCAATCTACTTTTTAATGTTAAGGTTGAAGTTGGAGTAGAGATCCTCAAAATAGTATTACTTTTGGTGCAAATTTACCTCTGTAAAGATAATCGAAATTCATCCAGACAGATAAAATAAATATTAAACAAGTAAATCGCCAATTTACTTCGTAAATACACAGATAAGCAGGTTATGATAACTTGAAATCTACTTTATTTTCTTATTAGGTATGTAAAGACGTTATCCTGATGGAAGCACTAATCCACGCTGTCTCTAAAAATAACCGCACACGCCAGCCAACATTAAATAAATGAGAAAATTTAAGAACCTTCTCCTAAAAATTTGGGAGACATTTAACATAGCAAAAAGATAAACGGTACCTTACTGCACAATTTGAAAGTTTTAAAGAACATCAAGCAAAATAAAAGATTCTCTGCAATAATCTAATTAAACAGAATGCACGCACGACTTTAAAAATGTCCTAAAATCAAAATACCTAAATTACAATTGTGATAATAATATATGAGATTGGCATTAGACTCACCACAATCGCCTCTGTATGCGAGCCGCAGATCAGTTTGTTCACGACACGCTGTTGAGTCCAGCTCGCATTGTGACGGGTACGTCTGCCCGTCGCTCCCGCATGCCACGTCTGATTCCTGCCACCAACGAACAAATTCACGATAAGCTTTAGCAAATACAGGAGATGGTGGCATTTCGTTTTTGTTAGACATGATTTAAATATTAACGCAGAAAGTAAATCCAGTAGAAATGAACTTTAACAAAATAACGTTAGTAGACAAAGAGTAATCTTCTTTTGAGCAATATTTTCCTGAAACGTACCTACTACACATAATTTCCAAAGAAAAGACGGACGGAGAAAAACCAGGCCGTAATATTCGCTATGACATTAATTTTCGTAATGTAAGAGGCACCATCCATAACGTACTAAAGTCACCAAAAACGTAACTTATAAGGCAATTTAGGACAGAAACCAAGACCACCCATCTGAGCATCTTCACTTAGAAATAAGAAAATAAGCTAGAATAATCTCACGGCTCACAAATCTATTATTTATCGTGGACAGCCCGCCTGACTTTCATTTATCTTTCCGCGAAGGTTTGACTTAAGCATTTTGTTATGAATTCTCAAAAGTATTTTATTGTCGTAACATCAAAGCATATTTGGCAACTTTAAGCCGGAACAAGGTGAGCATCTTAATTAACAAATGATGAAGATATCTGTGCGATATTATTGTTAAGCTTATTATGATCCGGATCCCAAACCAAAGCTGTATAATCACAGCTTCTCTTTCAACAATTATGTATTGTTTGGTTGCTTATTTCGGTGTATTGTTTAAAATCGGCTTAACTTGATTGGTTCGAAACTGTAGCCTTAAGAGGTTATTAGATTGACTACTTAATGAATATTGTACCTTCTTACTTTGTAAATATTGCTTTAATTTGCAAATTCTCTGAAAATAATAGAACATTTCCAATATTTCAGTTTTCAATATTGCGAACGTATGAACGATTTTTTTTGCCTTCAGTGCTTAATGAGAAGATTTTTTTTAAACTTTAAATTTCATGTCTTTCGTATATTTTAAGTGGATGAATAAGAATGACCTAATAATAAATGGTAATTCTCACTTTTCGGTTGATATCACGAGCTCTAATTCTCTCGGGAAGTTCACACCTAGTTTGAAACAGTAGCAACTTGAGCTGATAACTGCCATAACTTAATATGTATTTGCTCAATATATTGTACCTTAATACCACTTTAAATACAGCTATGTAATTCTACAGGATCTTGTATGTATTAATTATAATAGATATACCCGTAAGATACCCACGTATGGAAGCTTCGAATTCCTTCTCATCTCGGTCTTACCACTACCTTCTGAAGCTATGTACCTCAACGGTAGGAAGGCGGGAATTTCACCGAAATGCTTTAACCAACCAAACTATAATGATAAAGGAATGCTAATCCATTTACTACTCGTAGTGGTCTGACGTGCTAACTGAGGTTTACAGGTGGCCGCAGTAATTAAGACTTAGTTGCTAAACCTTAATGGTATTTACTTTTGATTATGGCCGTTATGCTTTGCCATTAGTTACGTATTAGTTAGAAAGGCAGACGTGGTTTTAACCATACCTAAGTATCGATATTTTACGGTCCATTTCTTCCTATGTAGGAACAAGTTATATGGTGCTGTGGTGTATTTCGCCAGAGTTACGTAGGTATTCATTGTTTCATGCCAAATTCAAAATGGCTTGCGCACTACCGCAAGCAAAATTAGTGTTTTGATGCTATTGTGCATTGTTTGGAGGGTTTATATGCTATGTTACAAAGTTACGCAAGTTAGTCGAAGAGGCAATAAATATGGATGTAGTAAATTCAGTGGGTACAATACCTGTGCCTCAGTGCAGTTGTGGTTGCAGCGACATATGGGCCGGCCGGTGTCGGCGTCCACGCCGCAGTCGCCGCCGCCCTTGCACACGATGTCCGAGCATGTCTCTGAACAATACACGTCTAATAAGAATATTTAACATACTAGAAGCTATTTATTTAGTTGTCATAACATGGTGGTAATGTTGGATGGGTCTTTCTTATCCTAGCTTGTAATGTGATTTCAGTTTTTGCGTAACAAGACTTACAGATTTGACAGACTTTGACCTCTCATATCAAGATAATGAAACGCGCATTGCTTCAAATATGGTGAAGGAAAACATCGTGAGGAAACCGGCATGCGTGAAAGATATTTCTCGACGGCATGTGAAGCGAAGTTGCACGCATGGGTGGCATAAAAACTCTGACACCAGGTTAGTCGCTAACCACAAGCAAAAGAAAAGAAAGAGATCCTACAATTTTGTGATTTAATTTTATACTATTTTCAACCAACATTGCTTTAATTTATTTGTTCTTGACAGGCCTATGATATAATTTAAATTTAATATTAATCCATATTAATCCTAACATTTTTTGCGAACAAACTCAATAACAAGTAAATCAAAAAAGTTCATAAATTCCGTTTTAACGTAATTTTCTAACACAATGATTGATTATTTGTAATCTTGCATAAAGTGGCCTTTATGATTTATCGACAAGTGGCAGCTTGAAACCCTTTGAAAGAAATTCCATTAAACCCATTAAACTGTGACTAGGAGCCGGTAAACGGCGGCTCTATCAAAATATTGTTTCAATAATTAAGAGCCACGCTCGGTCGCCTTTAAATAATAAAATTAATCCGTATTCTCCGTTCATCAATCCGCGTCGCGTTCAATTTCCATTGAGCCATTTTAATCTCTAATTGACATTTCAGTGCGCAATGATATAGTAACGTACAATTTATTACTGTGGTGAGTCCGGCGAACAAATTGAACTGAATGAGTTTCAACGGAAATAAATGAGTGATCATGTAAAAGTACGCGGGTTTATTAAATGTTGAGTGGCCACGATGCAGCAAGCACTTGGGCTTCTTTCATTAACATGATTTTTAATACCAAAGTTATACATTTTTGTTCCATGTTGCTAACAGAAAAATAATGATAACTGTAGGTCTATTTTAAGCAGTTAAATGAACGCTAAGTGCGATAGATTTGTGCGCTTTCCTTGTTGAGAAGCTTTTCTTTAATAAAATCGAACTTCTACCCTGACTTGAAGCTTCACTGGCAGTACCAATTTGTAAAAGCAAAAATTTGCTACTTTATTTCCTTGTATTTTATTATTGCCTACATAAATAATTTAGGCAAAATCTTGAACACCGCAAAATATTTTTATTCCAAAAGAATTTTGTGTGCCTTTTATTGACAGAAAAAGATTTTCATCACGGGAAATTGATAGCAATTTTTCTTCAAGAAATTCTGAATTATATTATTTTCATCTCCGGATTCGGCGGTGCGGTGAGGAGACTTTAATTTAAATGACCTATGGAAGCATTTAATTCTCCTTTGGAACGTAAACATTAAAGAAATAAATCACCACCGAACACACTTGTTAAATCGTAAATTATTATTATACTTTGAAAAGATAAGCTTTGTTCTCAACAACACTTACAAAGTTTTATTTAGGTTGTCTATATTTAATTAGCAAAGTTCTTCTAATAAATTAGTTCACAGAAGCATTCTGTTCTGTGCCTATAGGGAGTCGGGTAGCTACCGTATAAAAACACAGCCAAGTAAGTATATTAGGTAGGTTAACATGGTTTGTTTTGAGAACAAATTTATTCCGTTTCTGAACATGACTTGGAAATTCGAGATTACACATTTCCATAGAAGAAAATACTAATTATAAAGTTGAGTGTGAGTCAGTAAGAGTCAATTATCCCAGTAAGAAACGTACGTATATCTCGACGGAGATATTGCAAACGTTGCATGAGCATCGCTTCTTTCACAGCATGGGACAAGCAGATTTGTGTACATATTTCTGTGATGTAGATAGACTCACGGCATGTTCCATTATACAGCACCCGCAGCTCTCCGTCAGTAACGCCTTCTTGGCAGGCGTGCATGCGCATCTTGCACTCAGAGCCGTACGTGTTGCGGTCGGATGCGCACACGGGCGTCAGTGTGGCGTCACACACGGGACAAGCGCACTGGGCCGCGCCTCCTCGCGCCACGCATGCCCCACCCCAAGGGCATGACGCGCGGGCGCATGGGTTTTCAACACCTATTAGAAAAATATGTTATTATATTTCTTTCGAATAGTGTTAAGTTGAGACGTTTCTAAGATCTATAAATAGGTACTACCTAACTATGTGATAGAATGAACCCTCAAATCTAAATAATTAGAGTAAACACAGCAGTTCCCAAACAATTGAATAGGCAAGTAGGTAGGTTACAAAACAAAATAGCCAACTAAATTTCCATATTTATTTTAAGCTTCAAAAGTGGTCAGTAAGGCTGACTGGTCAACCTAAGCCGAAGTTCATACAAAGTCAAAGCTAACCACGAACTTGGCTAAACCACGTCACACATTCACGAGCACGATTTTACGTTTCAAAACATTCAACTTACCGCAGGGTCCTGTGTAAGCAACTCGTACATCTCGATTATCTAGACACGAGGCGCGGTCTAAGTGGCAGCGGCTATCGTATGTCCGGCCGTCCGAACCGCATACGGGCCGCACGACCGGCTCGCACTCCGAGCCGCAACCGCAGACGGCCACGCCACGCGCGTCAAGGGAACAGTGCTCGCGAGCACCACATTTGACCGAGTCGCACGGATGTTGCGCTATTACAAATTAAACGAAATATTTAGAACAATTAATTTAAAGACGCCTGTGACAGCTTTCAAATCTATTAAATCTCAAAGACCCCGACATAAATTTATTACGAACAATTTAACACAAAAGTTAGTTAACTCTGATGGATAGAAAGCGAGAGAAAGCAGCACTTGTAATATTAAAACTTTAATACTAGGTAACGAAATTATTCCATTCCTGCCACAATTTGTTTCGGGTCGACTTGACGCCTCGATGCTCGTACCCAATTACTTTTCTAAGGACAAAATGTCTCCTCAACACGGATACAAATAAGCTGGTGCTTTACATTTCCGAATAAAGATTTAATTTTAGATTAGAAGACTAGGTTTTGGAGTCTACGACTATTTATTGTAAAAAAGAGCTTTTCAAAAGCACAAGGGGCAAGTTTAAGCTGTTTGAGAATAGATTTAAAAAAATACCTGAAGCGCATTCTCCTCTGTAGGCGATAGTGAGTTGCTGTCTGGTACGACACGACTCCCGGCGCAGAGCGCACTCGCTCGGGTAGTCTCTGTAGTCGGAGCCGCACACGGCGGACCCGGGCCGCACCAACAGATCGCATGGTGGACCACATCTGCAGATTGGCGCCCGCGCTTCATTTAACTGACATACGCCACCGTCAGCGCATTCATGTTCCGAACAGGGATCTGTAAGAAAAATGGATTTCAAAAGGCGAAAGAACTGAAAATTTATTAAATTTAAATGGTATTAAGACAATCAAAGAACAAGATGTAAGCTAAGGAAGTCATTAAAAAAAGACTTACTTTTGTCAGAGGAAAAGTTCTCATCTTAGGTACCTACAGCAATTCTGTCTTGTAAAAGAGTACAGACTATGTTGAAACAATCTAATAAAAGCTCCGAGGCAAGCTAGAGTAATGTAAATAAAGAATCTTACAAAGGATGTTGGAATGTGCGGGCATTCGGTCTTGTACAAATTTAGTTGAGATCGAATATGCTGGGACAAGTTCAGTGAAAAGGGTTAGCGAAATGTACTTACATTTCATACATAGAGTAAAATAGATTAAATTACTTCTATGAAAAAGAAAACAGACGGCCCAATTTATGTGTTATACGAGGAAAAATATTTTGTGTATTAGAGTTTGTCTAACTTTTAGGAGGGTAGACAATTTATTGCTCACGATGTAAAAGCTTCTGAAAATATAAGTAGAATATTTTACATGTCAGAAATAATACAGTTTGACATATCTCTCGAATGAATTTATTAACCTACATTTATTAAGTAGTTAATGTTACCTACCTACAGCTTTACATACACAGAAAACGTATTGACTGATATCTACTAGGTGGGTCTTTTTCAATAAAAGAGAGTGACAGAAGGCGTGTCACCTTTCTACGCACGTTTTCTTAGAAAGCCCGATTTTATTCCGGGACAGTCACGTCATCTGACACGGGCAAAATGAAATGTTGACCCTTTTTGTGTGCTCCGCTGCTATTATTAAGAAAAGACCTCCTCTTAACGAGTTCTTTTATGCTCTCCAAGATCGACACTAACAATACGAGGTCATTATGTTTTAATTAATAATCCCTCATTAAAATTACTGTGGCTTGCTGAGTAGGCGTTTTAAAAATAGGCTTTTATAATGAAATTGTTATAAAAATTAAGTAGGTACAACCTTTTTTGTATACTATCAAACCTAAAACTCGTGATAACCTAGACCTAATCTACTCGTGCGTGTAGTATAAGAAATAAAACAGAAACACTAGGTATGTAATTAACATATGGAAAGCTAATACCAACAAACAAGTCAGAAGCTTAACTTGTTTATGTTGTATACGGACCCTGTTTTAAACAGACAAACATGTAACTTTTAGTTGAGTACAACACTATGCTTTTATGAATCTAACAAAACTACGGGCAAATTGTCAACAGCAAACATGTGTTATGCTATAACTAGAACACTCAGGGAAATGTATTGCCATGTAATAGTAAATACAACTGATCGAGAATGATAGTAATTATTGAAAAGATGAACAATTTAAGGCTCCATGCACGAAAAAACAGTATTTTGTCAATTACCTTATCTAATTGTGAGAAAGGTTGAAATAATTGAAATATTAAATCTGTGTAACTATAAAAGTACGGTTTTCGCGGTGCTAAATCATTCGTGCCAGTCACAGCAGCTGTTAATAGTTATATCACTTTTGCGCTCTCAAAAATATGTTATATTTCGCCTTTGCTTAGTGAAGAAAATTTATAATTACAAAATAAAAATTTGATTTTATCCCAAGGATAGCTGAAAATTAATGTCAGATTTTTAAATTTCATCGTATGGTTTGCTAAATAATAGGAAAAAAACACACCTGACTCGGTTTAAAAAAAAAGGTTCTTTCAACATTATTTTTCTGCTATATTTTGTATGGAAGTTGAAAAAAGTGGTTCCGCCACATGCAAGTAGGTAGCTGGACTACTAGTCCATATAATGACGTTGATGACATTTTATTTAATTTTCAAAATTCAAAGTAGTTTCTTGTAACAAAATGATCAAACATCAGTCTCGCGTAAAATTTCGGAAAACTTGTTGCGATTATTACTGATTTTCCATTAATACTTAATTTATTTTAAAAATCTCTTTCAGCCACATGCAAAGAACTCGTCTTTTCAAAACACAAATAGTACTGTTTTAAATTAATTTTCTCTTTCTCACACAAATCAACAAAATTGATCAAAATTAGTCGATTTCGTGCATGGCCTCTGAAGTTGATAGTCAATTAGCAAAATAATCCGTTTCCCTGGCTAGAGTTTATGTTTAACTTGCCGCATTTCCCATGGTATTTGATGGTTATGTTGAGCTGGTTGTCGCAGGCATGTTTGTCGAGATGGCACACGGACGGGTACTCCCTGCCGTCAGTCCCACACACCGGCTTGCGTCGTTGACAACTTCGGGGACATCTACATTCTGGCTGGCCGTACGCTGCGACGCATCGGGCCCCTACTGGACACGATACTCCAGTGCATGGGTCGCCAGCGTCTGTGTTCGACAATTGAAATTACAAATTACAAGACATTATAAATGTATAGATACTTTTTGGGTCTGTCTGTGTTGCCGTATTATTCTTCTAAACTACGCAACGTATTTTGATGTGGTTTTTACCATCATTTAGAGAATTTATTTGGAAGGTTAATGTGTACAAAACGTTATTATTAAACTTACATACCCATAGTAAAGAAATCTCGATGTTTTGTCAAATGGAAAAACCGTATGAAGCAGGAGCGGGTCGCTAGTTTTCTATACAGCATTGATCGCATTTTCATAGGAATTTGACAGATAAAGAAAAATGGTAGCGATCAGAAATTTCACAAGGAAAACCCAATCATTGACCGCCACTGTTCTTGCTATAACAATTAATTAAAGGTTTTTTTAAATCTTTTTTTATTTTGTAACAGTGTTCATTACTATACAAATACAATACATCAAAGAAATCTATATCTATAAAAGGAGAAACTGACTGACTGACTGACTGACATAGCAACACAGAGCCGGGACTAGGAACGTGAAATTTTGCACACAGCTTCCTTTTATAATGTAGGGGAGCAATAAGAAGGGGTTTTTGAAAATTCCACCCATATCTATTATTCTACCACATTCAATTTAGAGATAAAATATATAACCTATGTCACCCGGACCATTTTTAGGAATCTTTTGATACCTCATTCATCAAAATCTGTCTAGGAGTTTAGGCGCTACGGTGGAACACACGTAAAAGCAAACATACATACATACTACATACATAAAATCATAACCCTTCCTTTTGACTAAGCTTGCATGAATTCAAGATTTCACTCATTAGACGTTGTGCACAATTTCTGAGCAGTAATCTAACAAAAATTACTAGGCTTGCATGAATTCACAATACTATTAAATCATTATGTTATGCTACTAATAGAATTTAGATGAAGCAGACAAATAGTTTATAACCTAGATTAACACGTAGGATACTAATCATCTCGATGTTTCCATGGGATAATTTCCAACTTCCACGCGAGCTAAGCCGCGGAAAAAGCTAGCATTAGTATAAAAAGACAAAAGTAGTTCCAAAAAGCTATTTTGTAAACATGTATTGGCAGTAAATTGTATGACGATTGCGAAGTAGTGGGGATCCATTGGAAGTGTGACGAGATTAAGGACAGAAAGAAGCTTTATCTTATCGAGTGCCTGTCCTCATAGTGAACGGTTGACACTGTTAATACTCAACGTGACGGGTGGCGCTACTTATGGCGCCAAGATCTTTGAGTACACACTTCATTATTTGTTATTCACGTTTGTTTATTCACATAAATTCTTTCATTTCGTTATTGGTCAGTATAAATCTGTGTACAGACCTTGCCTAACCGATTCTCTACACGAGCACGTATCGTTTTTCGTATCTTTATTATGTAATTTGGAATTGACAAAGTCAAGAGATTCTCACTAGGTCATAAAACGAAAAGATAGCAGATCCAAAGTGGTCAGTAGACCCGGCCGAAAAGGTGAGATTGTATAAAAGAAACTCCTTAAACATTGACAAGTGAAAATCACTTGACTAGGTGAGTGCCCAATAACAATGTTAGTTTATTACGTAAAGGTCTTGGAAAGGGCCGCTATGTTGACGACGGCAAAAGTGAATATTTGAATGGAAACATAAATACCAATAATTTTGGTGGAATATATAAGAAAGACAATTAAATTTTTTTAACATGAGTATTTTTACGTGTAAAAAGAAAACTTTGAAACGTATGTATTTTTAACTTGCGTTATTTATTAAAAACTAATTAGATCCGACAGACACTGTCCTGTCCAAACAATAGTTCATACAAAAATCCCATACAAAAATGAACTATCAGTTTTTCCCAATTATTTTCTTTTCTTGGAATGTTTCCATTTTTTCTTTCTCTAAAAACCTAATTAGGACTATAACGAACATTTTAAAACAAAAAATAGGCAAATCTGTATCGCCATTCTCAAGTGATGCGCTTGTCAACGAATAGCATTTCATTTTTATTTATATAGATAGGTGTCTAGCCAAATGGCTGCACTCTACGCCATAAATTAATTAAACAGATATTTTTCGCGTTGAAATGCATGCAATGAAAATTGATAATGGCATTTGAGTAGCTGGGCAATGTCACGAATCTGCGTGATAAATTGCTTTTGTTCGGGTAGTATTAGTATTATCGTTGTGCCACATAAGCATTGTGTTGTTATTTCAATATTCAGAAATGCAGAACAGAAGTTGTATGCTACTCTACGTAAAATATCGCGAGTCCAATATCATAAACGTTGCACGCACTCTAATTAAAATAACGAACGAATTAATAATGTTATCTCAACCTAATGTACACTGAGCCTCAAATAGAATTTCACATTTAAACGAGCAACATTTAATCATCGTAAAATGAATTAAGTTAGGTGTTGGCGACTCTTACCGCATTCGCCCTCATGCTTGACGCGTAGGTTCAGTCGTCGCTCACAGGCTTCCTTACGTAAGTAGCAATGGTTGCGGTAGGTGCGGCCGGCGGTGGAGCACACGGGCGCCGGCGATGTGGGGCACGTCGTGGGGCAGGCGCAGTGGGCCCGCCCGTCCCCGAGGGACACACACTCCGCGCCCCAACGACAAAATGTTTTTTCACACGCTTCTGTGAAATGAAAAGTTGTTCAGCATTCACGTCCGTGACCATGACGTATCAAAATTAAAAATGCAATGTAACGTAAAATATTTTAAAATATGAATTAATTGAATTTAACATATGCAAATAGCATGGAGGTATATACTGGAAGCCCACACAGTATTCGCAATATTACTTGGAAATTTATTATGCATGAGTGTTGTTGAGTGGCTGTGAAAGTCATTACTGTATCAACTCTGTGTTATGTTCACCGAAAATGTTATTTAAAACAATACCGCAAAGGGTGGCAAGTGAATTTTAGCTTTGTATCTTAATTAACGTGATGGATACGACTTAAATAAAGCCTATAAATTAGTAAACATGATCTATTATTAAACTGATAATATAAAACATTAGAATATCTAATATTCAGAAAGTTACGGAATTGATTAAGGTACCTACGTCGTCGGGCTCGGCCGTGAATAAGCGCTAATAAAACTGATATCCCGGGCCGCAAGCCATCGGCGAATTCTTTGAACAAGATATATATAATTCTTTAGCGAACTCCGCTATGGATGACACAATTTCCAATTTTCTACCTGGGGAGTCAGAGGCGTGACTAAATTATTAAGGCGGACTAAAATAAGATACGAGTTCCCGTTTCGCCACAGCATTGTGTTAGAACAAGCTTTAAAGATTACCGATTTCTATCGCCTTGTTAAAATTCTAAGCAGATGTTGCCGGCCGCAAAGTCACACAGCGGCTTACTAAAAGTTAATTTACAATTTTCTTCTCGATCATAAACTTTCAAGTTTTGGCGGTCGTGAGCCAATAATACTTGAAGTTTATGAACTCAATAGAGATGCTTTACGAAAAGGTCATGATCATAGACGAAATATTTGATAAAAACTGTTTGGGATTTATAAAGTGTGCAACATTTACTGAGTCCTATTACTTAAGAAGCTTATCAATACCTATCTATTTAACATTTGCACATGTTTCTTTTTCTACAACAAACAATCTAATCACGTAGGGGCATATCCCTGAATAGAAAGCCTTAAAAAGGATGTAATTCGAAAAGGTTTCAATTTCTCTAATTTCTACGATTTTTAATAAGATTTACGAAAAACCGAATCAATTTTCCATCTAAATCATTCATGAAACCAAGTATAAGTTAATATTTTCCGAGCGTTTTTACAAAGAAATTCTATCAGGATTTTTAATAACGGTAAGAAATAGAGCAGACATCTGAACACCTGCGCCCATAGGAGGGTGCGAATGCTTGAAAATCTTTAGATTAGACAGCAGCTGAGTAAGAACTCATTGATTTCAGCAAGCGCCTTGCTAAGAACTCATTGAGCGCAGCTTGCTGTTAGTTTTGTCTTTTCGGCACTCTGTTAGTGACTGTACAACTCACTTTAGTTGCTCTCATTCTAACTAACAAATGAACTTCGTGTGCGAAGCTAAACCTAACTCGCAATTAATTACACAACGACTAACACGCGACGACTAGGAATATAATAAACTTGGTTGAAGTGCACAAGCACTTACACAGACTTATTTAACACTGACGTATTTATGTAATCATTAAAATAATTGAGTTTATAATAGATATATACCGTCGACTTAAATCTCGCAAAGTCGTGACATTCATTCAAATCTAATTGAAATGCTAGATTATAATAAGATTCTTATAATGAAACTTCAGTGTTCATATAGAATGATCCTTATCCCTGAGACACCCCATTGTGAGATATAAATAACCTGTGACTTTGAAGATGACAAATTGTTTTATTCATTGTATTTGTCTCTTGAAAAGAGGTCAAGTACAAGAATTCAGCGGCGAACTCATTTCCTTGGCTTTCATATAAAGGTTACAGACGAATCCGTTTAAGAAAAAAAAGCAGTCGGAAATAACAATTTTGTAAGAAACAAACAAAATGTAAGAACGCGAATCGCTGTTGGAGAAGCCCGAGATAAATGGAGACAGGGAGGGGAGATAAAAATGATGGCGGATGCTTCGTGAATGGAAGAAAATTAGGAAATTCACCGCGGCGCTTTTTCAGGCGCAAGAACTGTTTAAATTATCCATATTATCCGAATATAAATAAAATTCTACCTATGCGGGTTGAATTTATAATAAGACAAGGTTGTTTGAATTTTGTTGATATAATAATGAAGAATTATTTTAGGTACGTGTACCCGAAAACATGAGCATACATTTTTCATTCGTAACTCACGTGTTAGTGAGACCTCGGTAGTTATAATCTATAATCATAACCGAAAACCTGTACTTGTGAGCTGTTTTCGATTATCTATTTAGAATAATCCAAGAACTAACACACACCTGTTATTAGTCCAGTTGATTAAGTGCACCGAAACACACAACACATAAATTCATTAGGACAATTCTTTGAAAATAATAAACCTAAAATAATAACACGTTATACTGTAGAAGCTGACTGTCACCCACATAATTCGGGACGCGCCCTCCTAAAGTCTCCGAGACAAAGCAATTTTGTTGGCTCGAAACACCGACGTAGTTGGCATGTCACTCGCACAGTAGGTACCTACACATGTGGATTGTGAACTCAAGATAAGCTTTGAAGAAGTTCCGACGCATTTAATACTTAGCTGATACCAAACGTAATTATAAGTTGACTAAAGAGACAGTAAAGCTAAATAATTTAAATATCGAACATTTAATCAAGAATCCTAAACATATTGGTTTACTTTTTGGAATCCTAGTTAAATTGGAAGAGAACACCTAACGTAACGAGACTCTCAAACTACGATATACTTTAAAACATAGATTATTACTCTATATAACGTAAACAACACTGGAAAAGTAATCCAGTTTCTGCGACCTACATACTGAACAAAAAATACACATTGCAGATTATCCGACACGTTACGCTAAAGTAAAACCCACAATATTAATTTTTAAACGTAATCCACGTTTTCAATTCATTAACTTTATTGATGTTGGGCTTTTACGAAGTTACGAGCGTGTAAAAACTATAAATTTAATCAAACTGAAAAGCTCTTTAAGCGGTCGATTAAGTGAATCGGTTATAATATAAATGATGTAATAATTTTATGAACGGGGCTTGGTCACATAGCTACTGGATCACACGCAGTACGTACATACGTTCTTATGTTATAACTTTCGAGAGACAACATTCATGTTTACGGTTTCGCTTCTAGTTTTCGCTTCTGTTTTCGTACTTTAAAGGCGTTCTTGTTCTTTGACCTTAGCGTTTTACAGCTTACTTGGCAATACTCGGGCATAACCGAAATAAACACATGGTTTTTAGGCGCGAGATTGCGGATGGTGAGCAATGGTTAGTTCGCCGTCCGATAAGGACCAGGCCCGGGTCGACGGCACGTTGTATTCCACGCGCGCCTCAAAGAGATGTCAGCAGAATTGACGGGGTCCGCTAGGGCCGATGCCTGTTGGGGTTGTGAAGAAAACCGAAAGGGAGATCGGGGCCCCCGGCAACAAGGCCACTGAAGGAACATGGGTGGGTTTTAGTCAGTAAGAGTCTGACATGCCCTCCCGCTCCGCCCAGAGCGGGAGAAGTTATTTGATAATTTCCCAGCCAAAAAAAAAGTTTAGTAAGACCATGTGCAATCGTAATGTAATATTTAAACATTAATAGAATGAGCAATTCTAAGCACGATAGTGTAATACATTTTGTAAATTAATACATTATTATAAGATTGCAGCTATATGTATAATTGTTTGTTTAGTACTTAGGTGTTATTGGTTTGGTACAAATTAATTTAATTGAAAGCTCAGTGTTTGAATAATATTTTTCTAAAGTAATTTTTACACGTTAAAATATGAATTGTACCTACTTAAAAGGGTGGACAGAACATATTATAAGAGCAATTGGTTTGATTGATGTGAGTGAAGGAATTCCACATTAGATTTTCCAACGATCAGTTGCTTTATCTTTAGTTAAAATAATGTAGTGTTTTAAGTTTACTTGTATTTACTCCTTAATCATTTCACTATCCGAAGATTGGTCGATTTTTTTTAAATATATCGTAAGTTAATATTTTGATAAATGTGCTTTACGTATACAATCGCCCGTTATAGCGGTGAATAAATGCGGGCCTTAGAAAACGTAGTAAGTAATTCACATAATATTAGAATAGTCACGACACTAATACATGCTAGGTTTTGACCTACAACCTTGAACTTAAGAAGCCAATTCCGTCAACATCTGGAAAACACGACATTCCGTACGCATATAGTAAAACACCTTTTCATTCGTGCATTACATACAATTATCTAAACCCTCTTTTATGTAGACATACCTAAAGTAAAATAAATATATTAAAAGGCTTAAATTAGTTTCTTACCTTCCGGAGCTGGAGGTCTTGGCTGATAGTGTAAATCTGAAACAATTAAAACAGCTGTTAAATATTGATGTTTTTTTTATTAGTTACGTTTTCTGCATTAACTTTTCCCAAGAATTTTATTACATCTCTAAATATATGCTTCATAAATACCAACGTAACGACAAAATCACATTGCAACGATCATCTATTAGAAGCGTTTAACCACTCATAACTACACCACTGCCGAAAACTACGCAACCATTTTGTTTACAAAACCATATAGCGTAATTGTAAAACCAAACTATTACCACACCGCAACAAGGTTAACAGTGCACTGCTGGTCACTATGCTTGATTATCTTCCTATTAATATAGATAGGAGATATTATGAAAGCAAAAACTTTTGCTTTTTAACTTGAACACAATTAAATTAAATTTTAAATAGTTAACAAACATGTTTCAAAAATGACATTTGTTTTTTCCCGCCGCTAATCAACAGCTTTTGTTTTTTTTTTGACACATGCCAGTATTGTTACAGCCAGTACTTTCAGAAAAACATTTCATTAGGAACTTTTTGAAATGAAAACTTTTTTAGGCGCATTGGGCATTTTTGAGATGGGACTAAACCACTGATTTCGCGACACCATTATGACACCTCATTTTTGTAAACGCGATTATGCTCTTTATTTCTGTAACGTTACGGATCAATGTTCTATGCAAGTATTTTTACTTTTAAGGTTTTGTAAACGCAATTATGCTCTTTATTTATATAACGTTACGGATCAATGTTCTATGCTGTACTTTTACTTTAAAGGTTTTGGAAGTATTTTTTTGTAAACGCGATTGTGCTCTTCATTTAGATAAGATCCGTTAAGTAAGTCCGTAAGGACTAATGTTCTATACAAGTATTTTTCTTCCACCAAAGCGATCTTGTTCAAGTTTTCACTTCTGTCGGCATTCCCGGAGTGCTACTTTTTTAAATCTGAATTGAATACCGTTTTATTGTTTTCAGCAAAATGTTATTTCAATTTAAATATTTTACATTAAACCACGGTGCAACATTTTTCTTAGCCGTCTTTCAAGTTGCATAATACCTATAGGTACCTACATACAGTTTGTCATGCAAATGCCTCCATACAAGGTATTTTATTAGACATACCAAGATGAATATATTAGGTTTCTGGCCGGTGAAAATGTTAACCAAACTTTGGTTATATTTATATGCAAAGCACATCTACAGTACAGCCGTCTGCATTGCGAAGCCAGAAAGCATAATATTTATTTTCTCAAAAGCTAAATAAATAACGTTGGTACAACTGAAAATACAAACATGTAAAACTACTTGTTTACATACTTAGATATTTTAATAATACATATATTGAGGAACGGAAGCTTAAAAAAAAATGTTTTAGCACCATCCATGTGTAATTGTATTGATTATTTACACTAAGCTGAAATAATAAAACCTTATTAGTACTAACAGCTTAGGCACAGACACCGCTTAGACACACAAACAAAATCTTTATTTAAGTACTCTCTCTATCTTCACGCAATGGATCGCTTCACGTCAAAACATTCTCTTTTATTTTTATGTTCCTCAACCGTCACATTCGCTTTTGGTGTCCACAAAAATGTAGTATTGCTACTTTGAAATCCAATTCAAAACGGAACCGGCAGTTATACGGGTTTACTTTGCCTTTATTGATTTTACACGGCTTTGTTCCAACACCGTTCAGCAATATTTAGGGGAGTTGTTTTAAATCGTCATTAAACATTTCAACGTGCTCAACTCCTTTCATAATTAAAAATAAAAGACCACCCTAATGTATTAAAAACCTACAAGTACATTGACAGTACAAACATACTCGGGAAATTGGATTTCAAAGGGATTGCTCGGCAAACAAGACGACATCGTGACAGAATTTTCGGTGTTCAAGTATTAGATAAGAGTCTTCAGCCTATTATTGAAACTGTCCTTGGATATCCTACGAAAATACGCTACATAATTCATAATACGAATCAGCTGTAGTGGGCCAACGTGCGAAAATATCTATAATTGTTTTTAGAGGTGCCACTGAAAACAAAAAGTAATAATGCTTTGTAGATTGAAAACTCTGTTTTACAAAATGGCCTCTTAGCAGGAATTTACTCGAGACCAGAACCCTAATTACGTAACACACGATCAATCATATTACCACTGCTTCATATACATATTCAAAAAAAATGTCTGCTCAACAACGTAAATAACGTAATGAATGTTATTGAAGTGTCACAATGAAACCAATTGTGATTGATCGTGTGTTACGCAATTAGGGTGCTGAAAACTGACATTTTAAAATAATAATAGACGTCATTATGTTCAAAAGTAAACAGAGATCTGCGTTGTTATCGAAAATCCCTGGCTTAAATATAATATTATAAGCACTAAAATCTTAACGAGCTGTAAGATTCAGCTTTTTATGGTACCTATAGAAGATTATTTTAAGTTATTTAAATATACAAAAGGCGAGAAAGTATTAATTAATACGCTACTGAGACGTCATTTATTAAGTAGGTACCGACGATTTCATGAATATTAAAGGATAGAGGTTCATTAAAAGTTATTTTAATCCGATTTCCCTCCGTTGCATATTAATTAGTTTATCTTGCTTTCTTCCTTCGGACTGGTAACGAGTACGTCGCAAAAAATATCAAAACGGTGGGCAAAGGAGAACGAAATGGATTCAAAGAGACATTACAGTCTTCTCGGATTAATTTCGCTTGAAAAGATGACTTAACATCGGTAACGTGACATAAAAGTTGGCGACTAATGGGACCGGAGTAGGATAAATATAAAATACAACAAGAGGCTGGCAGAACGACGGCCACAAGCTGGGGTATGCTGGGGCGGCGCGCCATATTGTTTTATTGCAAATTGGTTGGACGTAGACCGCGCCTGTCCTTTACATATACGAGGCTATTAAACTACCGCCGGTGTCCAGTCACATGTTAAACGAATTCGATCGCTGCATACAATGTTAGGAGCCCGGTGCTTGTGATGTGAACCGAGCCTTAGGAGCCAACGTTAAACAAATCACCGCTTCACTCCCAAACTAAATTAAATTGTTAGAAAACTTTTAGTAGCAATTGTTAAAGTCGCTCTTTGCAAGACATGCCTCTTTTACTATCTCGTTCTTCATAGTCGTTTAATGATCTCTTGGAGTAAAACTTTCATTGTAACTTGCTTCAAAATGGAAGCCTTCTTGTTCGTTCCTTGCAGGAACAACATACATAAATTTACTAGCCCAAGAGATCTTGGAATATTTGGAAAAATATTATGATGAAAAATATTTTTCATTTATAATTTCTTGTGTTATATTTTTTGGGTAAAAGCGATCTACGTTCTTATTTTATTAAGTGCAACCCCTATTATTCCTTTACCGTCTAAGGTGCTGCAAAACGAAAATTAACTAACAATATCTTAAGATATCTTGAACAAATCTGTAATAAAATCCGACTAGGTCGTTTCGAATATCGTGCTATAAGGTTTCAGCACCTAAACCTTTCAACAAGACCGACATTAGGTACTACTTTACCGTACCTATCGTTATCTACGGCAGAGATTTTCATCGAATAACATCTCATTTTAAGAAATAATCTTGAAGATATAAGAATTTTTCCATTACCTGTAGGAAAGCTATAATTTGGAGAATAGAACATTCAATTCTTGCCCTAACTTTCTCGATTAAAGTCCAATTCGCCGTAGATAGGTATCATTACATTCATGGTCTGTCGTTGGTTAAAGCTAGATTATTTAATTACTATAAGACACTTCAACTTTTTTAACTACTTATTTATCTTCCGCTAAAAGTCAGCGTTTCATCTTTGCTCCGTTGAATTTATTTGAACGGTTTATTTTTCTAATATTGTATGATCGCGGATATCTCAAATATGGAGTTTAACTTTTGTACCCACTATGGAACTAACAAACGGCACAGTGAAACCACAAAACAACAGAGTAATTCACTAATTACATAGCGGCTAAACACGAAATGAGATTCCAAACCTAATTACAAATCACGAAACCTTTCAATCGAAGACAATTTCGCTTCCGAATCAGCATTAATCAACAAAATGGAAATTAGAAAGATAAAATCAATGCAATATCATTAGGCAACAGATTATCAAAGTCCCCGACGTTTTACGTTTTATAGATCACGCACAACACCACGGCCGTATCCTGAACTGTACAATAATTGTGTATGAGGGTATAATTTATACAACGATAATGAATGTGACTAACGGTTTGGTATCACGAAGGTTTTTACCGTAATAAGTACCACGAGTCACAAAAAAAATATGCACAAAAGGTATTGAATTATGTCTCGAGAGAAGCCTTTCGTGAACCCGCGACTCGTAATGACTCGTTCATGTTATAATACAAAGAAAATAATACGTATAAAAGGCGACTTTTATCCGCTTCCTGTGGTACAAAAGAATCTAAGTTTGTTATAAAATTTAACTTGGTTTATTTACCTTTTATACAGTTATTTCAAAAAGTTTTATTTCATGTTATTCTATTATGTAAAAACCTCTCACTCATCTATTGCTTCAAGGGCCTGGAATATTTGATATCCAATTGCACTGATAAACACTGTTTTTGTCACACGAATTTTGTGATGATTCTTTTTATGTTGATGAAATTTTTTTTTTTTTTAAGAATTTAATTTCCGTGACTATTTAACTATCGTATTCGATTAACTTCAATTTATTGACGTTTGTTAAGTTAAACCTCATGATTTTTTTTTGTATAAGCCATGGATAAAGATGGAAGTGGGTTTTCATACCAGAAAGAGAAATTCCCTGAACTCAGCGACGCAAAAATTAAAGACGGAATATATTTTGAAGGTCCACAAATACGTGAACTAATGAAGGATAAAATTTTTGAAAAGAAACTGAATAATCATGAAAAATCCACTTGGAAATGTTTTGTTAATATCATCCACAATTTTTTAGGCAACCATAGAGCGGAAAGTTGTAAAGATTTATTTAATGAACTTTTAATCTCATACAAAGCTTTAGGGTCCTTGAAAATATATGATGTGGGACTCTCATCTGGACTTCTTTCCCGAAATAAGAGTGCATTTATATTTCATCAGTATAATTTCCTTACTAGAGAAGAGATATCAAGAGAAATGAACTCCGAGAATTTTAACTGATTACTGCTGGAGACTAAAGGGTAGGTCCCTTTAGTCTCCAGAAGCCAACACTCACGAAAGTCATAGCTATTCATAGTGCAGTAAATATTTAAAATTGTCTATGTGGTGATTTTGTACTTTTTATGAAACTATAAATAGTGTTTTGATGTCACAAAGAAACCTGATTTAATCAATATTTCTTTTTTTATTTATTTTTTGTTGGATGGCCACTAAATATAAAGTTTGATATAAGTTTTCGTGTGACAAAACTCGTTTAAATTTTGCAGACCAGTGAATTATTAGCAAGAATTTAACACTTATCATTTTATAGTCTACCTTATAAATAATAAAAAACTGGCACTCCGGGAGTGCCGACAGAACTGAAAATTTGAAAAAAAATCGGCACCTCGGTAATCAACGCGTTGATGTCTTTTACTCCACGCACTGCGATAATCAACGCGTTGACGTCTTTTTAATGGACAAAAGCTGGTGTCATCACGGTGTCGCAAAATCAATGGTTTAGCCCAACGCGCCTAAAGAAGTTTTCACTTTAAAATGTAAAATGGAATAGAATTATGTCACATAATAAATTTTTCGCTGCAACCGCAAAGGCCAACTAAATCTTCATTTGATTTAACCTCTTTTAAAATAATGATTTTGAAAGACACTGGTTACTGGCATTTCGTAGTGAATACGTGATGCCATTAAGTTTATCTTTTTAACCTATTTATTCTTCTTAAAAAATGACAGTAATTCAATGTTTTATATAAAACGGCCAGTCTTCTTTGTTATTATTTTATAATGCAACCCTTTTTATGACGTTGTTTTATAAATTATCATTCTAAGTAGTATTCCGAGCTAGAGTCTGGCAAACGAAAGTAGACACTCGAATTATTTGTAAACTTTTAGGGCAATGCAATACTTATGTCAACCTCAATTTGTCGAAACAAGATGGAATGTTGTTGGTGATTTGTTGTGATCTTGATACAGCATTTATTAAATAAAAAATGACTAAATAGTGACTCTTATGAATCTTTTCACATGAAAGATTTAAATTCAGTTTTTGATTATGGTAGTGAATATTAACCAAAATCATTACAGAATATTGTTGTTTTTTGTTTATTCGAATAATTGCATAATACCTAAAGACTTATTTTTATTCAGACGAAGTAAACTGATTTTTAGAAAAGTCAAGAAACGTCTCTTTGATTTGGGTTATAATAGTTAGCATGATTTTAAACTGCGTTTTAAACAAATATTTCTAAATTCCAGGTATGTCAAACTAATTTGGACCCCCAAATTAGTTTGACAAACCTGGAATTTTTCAAATTTTTAAATTTGCCGCACTTTTTCAGATTACTTTCGTTTGCCAGACTCTAGAAATAATGTAATAAATTGGATGTAAAGTTACCAAAATTATTTGTGTCTATTGTATTTGAATGAAAGGTCGCATAATTATTTCATATTCTTTGTACAGCTTTTGTAACTTAATACTTTAATTTTCATTTGTTCATTCATATTATTATTAATTTTCATAAAATGATGTCACTTTAAGTATTATACCACAGATTATAATGTAGACACGTTTCTTTGATTACAAACTCTTCTATTACATTTCATTATTCTTTATTATTCGCAACAAACGCATTAACCATTTTGATTAAAAAATAAATTATACCTACCCGTAAAGAAAAGGTCAATAAAATCTTCTTTTGATGAAACCTCTTTAAAATAATGATTTAAAACGACAGTCACTGGCCATTCGCGGTGAAAATAATACGCGATGACATAAAGTTTTGTTACACTATTTGCGCTGTAGCATGGTGCGGGTGACAGTTGCCCGTATGACGTTGACATTTGTCAGTACCACGTAGGGATGTGAGGTTATGCAATTCATTTTTATCGCTAACGATACTCGCAGCGTGAATCTAGTTCTCTTTAATATTGTTATGAAAATTAGTGTATTATTCAGTTGTGCAGTGTAACTACGTGTGTGCTACGTGTATAAACTTGTCAATATAAATGTTTTATGGCTACATAATTATCTTTGTACTTATATAAAATAATCAAAATCGGGTTTATGTTTTTTTTTTCGTGACAACATTTTTGCTCTATGGTGCATCGGCGCGGCGGCCATGTTGTTTACCCGTGCGATGCTGTGAGTGCGAGTACGAGTGCAAGCGCGTTATATTGTGACTTAATGTGACACGTATTACGATTTCATTGTTTGTTTTCATTTTTGTTAAATTGTTATTTGTTATAAGTTTGTTGAGTTTGTTGTTATTACCATGCCTAAGCATACAAAAAAAACTGTTTTGGGTAGTCAGGCCAGGGAGCTTGTTGTTCGCCTCCGAGACTACTTTGAAAGAGAACAACAAAATAATGGACCGTTGTTACCATTGAATCATATTGTAGAACGAGTAGCCGAAGCTCTTGATATTGGCCGCAATACTGTTTCGCGTATAACACGTGAGAAAATTGGCCAAGATGGGATGTTTGAAAATAAATTATCGACACCCAACAAAAAGCGGACCAAGGTGAAGCCAATCACAGATTTGGATGATTTTGCTAAGGTTGCTATTAGAAATCATATTTATGATTATTATAGAAGAATGGAGCTACCCACATTGCTCAAGCTTCTAAAATCATTAAAAGAAGCTGACTTGTTCAAAGGAGGTATTACTTCGCTACGGCAAGTTATAAAAGATATTGGCTTTGTTTACAAAAAAGTTAACAAAAGAAAGATTATTATGGATAGGACTGACATTGCCCTAGCAAGATGTAGATTTTTAAGGAAGGCCAAAAACATAAGTGATTGGAGCAAAGTTGTCTTTTTGGATGAAACGTGGCTAAACGCCAACCACACAGTGGGTAAAAGTTGGACCGACGATACGGCACAATCGTGTACCAAAGTGCCGGAAGGCAAAGGCGAACGCCTTATTATTTGTCACGCAGGTACAGCAAGTGGATTCGTCCCTGATTGTTTGCTGGCTTTTAAGTCAAAAAAAACTACGGAGTATCATGAGGAGATGAATTACGAAAAATTTAAAGATTGGTTCATAGGTCTATTAAACAATTTAAAAGAGCCTATGACCATAATAATGGACAACGCACCCTACCATTCGGTGCAAGTTAATAAACCCCCAAACCAATCCAACCGCAAAAGCGAGTTGGTGAAGTGGCTGAGTGAAAACGGAGTTACAGCAGATATAAAAATGTTAAAGACGGAGCTTATTGCCTTAGTCCGACGCCATAAGCCACCAACTCCTACCTATGCTCTGGACGAGATGGCAAAAGAAAAAGGCCACCAGGTCCTTCGACTACCACCCTACCATTGCCAGTATAACGCTATTGAGCTGATTTGGGCCCAAATAAAAGGTATGCTTTTAATTTCAATTCCCATTTTGAAGCTTTATAAAAAAATCAGCTTTCCGATCGTAGCATGTACCTAGTTTAAAAACATTACCAGATACTAGATTAGGCTGATTGATGATTATTTGAATACTTTTTTTTATAAGTTCGTTTATTTTTAGGTTACGCCGCAAGAAATAATACTTCGCCGCCATTTACGGCATATAAGATGTTGGCCCTATTACAAGAGGCCATCAACAATGTTCAACCTGAAGACTGGTCGAAGGTCGTGAATAAAACAAAAAGGGACATTATGTCTGATTGGGATCGTGACATACATATTGACAACATAATTGAGTCATCGTTAATAATATCCGTCACAGATTCAGATGATGAATTGAGTGACAATTCAGATGTTCCTGACTCTGATATGAGTTTAGACGAATAACATGTATTTTTTTTTAGCAACCTTTTAAGCAACCTTACCCTATAAATGTTCTGTTGTATAATTAGACCTTTTAAAAATAAAAATTGACCTACGCACAATATACGTTTTTTATTATAAAAAATATCGACTATCCATCGTAGCAGTACATCCCATCACTAAATACGTCTATGGCGTTACGTTATACGCATAACACTTTGCTTAATTTTTCATTCAATTTGATTTTATTTCTTGATTAGAACATTCTGGTTGGGTTTAATTTAATTTACTACAGTTATTAATTATTTAATATATTACGAATGTGGTACAACTGAAATATTAAGTCATAAATTGTAAATCGCGGCAACTTTCAAGAGTGAAACGAAATGTTACTGAAACTGTCACCCGCACCATGCTACAGCGCAAATAGTGTAAAGTCTTTTTAATCTATTTATTCTTCTGAGAAAATGGCTGTTTATTTTTGTTTGCACCGAAAATGGCCAGTGCTTTTATAACTATTATAATGCAACCATGTTCCGAAAGAACTGAGTCAACATTTTTTTTTTTTGTTTATGGCATTGTATTTCCTAAAGTTCTTTATTATTTTGAAAATCTTTTAATACAATTATGGTTCACAGAAAATACCTAGGTACTGTTGTGCAGAATTAAATATTTTAAGTCTGTAGGTAGACTTAAACCATATACATAACTTGAAATTTTAGTAGAACTTTTGTACAAAAGAGCACCTGAAAATACTGACATAATAATTATTGAGGTAATTGAGTACCTACTATCTAATCAAAACCATCTGTGTATGTTTTCAATTCATAATACAGAAAACTATAAATAGCACAATGAGTGCCAAAATGTAAAGGTTCATTCGTCCTTAAAGTTTTTCATGGACCCAATTAAGAACGCTCTATTAACTGCTTTCGAAAATAGCGCTGGAAATATCCGTCTAAGTGGATTCATGAACACGTATGCCACATACCATCGACTGCCAAATTCGAGTGAATGGTGCAATTACGTACGAACAACAGGGAGGCCGGCGCAGATCTAACAAAGTGTTAGATATGGCGTCCACCTAGCCAGTCGCCAGGCCAGTGCTCGCAGGCTAGTGCGTGATTGCGCTTGACACCCGTAATATCCGGCCGCTCGCTACTGCCCACCGATGGTATCAATTTCAATTTGTTGCGGCGCCATAACAGCCGCCTCTGCTCGATTCGTTGTATGAATCGATTTCGCTCCAGTTTCCTGTTGCGTTCGCATCGGACTTAATCTCGTATCGGTCGGTTGAAATGCTCACCGGGAATCATTGCCGTTTATAGCTGATATCTATTTAATTTCATGTTCGTTGAAATTCAATAAAACACAGATTTATGATAGGCTATTTGATGAAATCATCTGTTCTCAAATGGCAATAAACTGTTACGGTTTTATCTGCTGGTGTGGTTGTAATGGGCACTTGGGAATGGTAGTTGTAAAATGAAATACAAAGCTCTAAGAAACGATTAAATAGTTGTTCCGGGCCGATTAGTCTATAAAAACTTGAATTTATTTAATACAGTGAGTACCTGTGTCCTATAAGGGGGTGTATTTTAAGATATTAGAGATTGCTATCCTTGCATTCCGGGAGAAATTCGTGTTCAAACGGCGTGAAAATTAATCGATCGATTAGCCATTCGCGCTCGACTTCAAAAGCTAAAGTTGAACGTGACTCGTGGACCAGTCCCCTGCCGCACCGGAGCCAGTGGAAATTAATTCTGCCGTTAAAAAAAGAACGATCCATTCCGAGTTTTCGACAATCTATTGCATAGAGCTTTAACTAACTGCGCAGTTGTTGCAACACGTAAAACATTTAGTAACGCTAGAGATATGTAGTTATTTATAAATAGGTATGTCGACATGAGAATATTAATACTTCACTTAGAGCGTGTGCAGTAGCAAGAAGTTCTGACGAAGAGGTTATTATTAAGAAAGTAATATGGTAGGCTTTTAATATAAACATGTTGCAATAGAAAATTAAATGCATCCTTATAATTTTCCATGTTAGTCCCCCGGCGTTTAACCGGGGGACTATCGGCGACTATATCCTAATGTTGCATTATACTTCACATTAAAATTCTCTAAACGGGCTCCGTATGTCGGACCCACAGAAGCCCACCAAAAGACAGGGTGCCACCTTGCGAAGGTTTTCAACCCGTGTAGAGGCACAAACTTATCACATTATGCACATTGCTTAGCAATTAGCAATACAGAATAATCTTAGAGGACGCTTTAACCCATAAACTCGGCCTTCCCCTATGAATATCTAATAGCAGTTGTGGAACTACTGGAACTACTTAGGTAAGCTGTCGCCAGTTCTATGTTCCAACTATAATTTATTTAACATCGAACATAGTTAATTAATGTTCTATCGCGATCTATGTATTGCCAATAACAGAAGGTGTCCCTTCTGTGTAATCAAGGTGTATTATAAGCTCGGCTATATGTCTTGAAGATTAGTACAGATATAAATAAAAATGTTCTTCAGTCGAACAAGAAGATAAATATCGTTCGTAAGCTGTTCTTCTTTATTTGCTTTATTATATTGACATCGGGCAACATTAATAACTCTGGGACCTTTCTTTGTTTTATTATTTTACTGGGTAGCTAAGTATCATGATTAAGTTCAATTAGGTTGTATTAAAATAATAAATGAAGAATTTGAGAAATATTTTGGTTCAGTACATTACTTTTTTTTTTATTTTTATCCTATAAGATAGCTTTGTTTGTATTAATTTGGTATTCTTTCTTATTCAAATTGAAAATTGTTAAATAATACCTTATTTTAATAACAAAATATTCAATGTTTTAAAACGTTATTGGAACCCTTATGAATATTTATGCGGACTAGATACTGTAATTTTTGAGAAGCAAGACCAAAAAATATTATATATTTTTTAAGAAATTACGACACAAGACGTCTAATTTAATTATGAACATATCTGAATAAGGTGGCTATATCTCTTCCCGTCAGATTTATGGTAATGGTGTTGTTTTCTTTGAGATCCTTTGTTTGTTACCTATCATTTTACCTTCTTTGAATCGTGTTTTCTAAGGATTAGAACCGTCAATCTAAGGGCTCTTATTGAACAACCAAACATGTATTTCTTAGAACTAGCATCATAAAGTGATTCTACGAAATGAGTATTTAGATAGTGCGTACTCTAGAAACAAAACAAAGGTTGTCAAAACGGACCAAACGGTCTTTGAAGGCTTTCCTGAAAATTCACTCCACCACTTGACTTTGACAAGAGGTCTTCCATTTCGACAATGAATATAAAATATTTGGTGACGTTCATTATTCGCTTCATTCATTAGTTAATCATTCACACATGACTAAGGAAAATAAGTCACTTTGTCACTTTTGACAGCAGCCCGGCCCTGCTGTCTCAATGCTGCCAGAAAACCCCGAATTCTGTAAAAATCTCATCGTGAAAACTTGGGTCAAGTGACCTTGAACTGACCTGACCTGTCATTCCTCCTGATGGGATTGACACTATTAACAGTTCACTTCAAGTTCACTTCACTTAAGTTTTCATAATGAGATTTTCAGGGAATAGATAAGCGGCAATTTTGACCATCAAACAGTGCAGGGTAAAAAGTGGTAGAAGTAAAAGCCTTCATAATAAGGCAGACATTAATTAATATTTGCAAACTTTCAAACAAATTATGCTGAAAACGACTTTACTTTGTTTACGAACACCTTTCGCAATTCTCGTTAGGTTATTCATTCTGACACGTGCATCCTATTTATAACTCTTTTCTCGCATGGCAGATCGATTTCCTCGAAATAAACGTGACAATAGTCAAATTTGCCTGCATCAAGAAAAGTGTCTTTTCTATGGCTCCAAAAAAATTATAACAAACTAGCCAAAAGCTGAAAGTAATTAAGCGTTCAAAAAGAAAGTTATTAATTTTCTAGCAAATAAAACTTATTATAATTTGAATTATTTTTTAGATGAGAGTTTTGGTTATTATTACTTTTGTACTTATATTATCATTATATTAAATTAATGGACATATGCATTCTCCCTATCCTTATATACGGCGCTCAAATTTGGTGTTTGGTTTTTGACGTTCAAAAGTGCCATACATGGGCCTATTTGAAATAAATGTTTTGACTTTGACTTTGACTTTGACAGTTCAACAGACGACCGAGCTCGAGGTTTGCTTGCAAGTGATGAAGCGTAGTATCCTTGGAGTTCGACTTACCGACAGGATACGGAACACGATACTACGCTCTAATACACAAATCACTTACGTCAACCTGGCAAGCTCAAGTGGGACTAGGCCGGATACGTTTGCTGCATGTCGGATGCTTTGTAGGCTAAAAAACGTCCAACGGCATCGTGGAAGCCCCAGTCGTAGATGGTGGGATGCACTTGATGCTTATAGGAGGGATTGGTCCATATCCACGGAAAAAAAATCTCGTTACAGTTACGAGAATATCATACATTCAATGAGAATGCACTGTGCTATATGTGACGTGTGACTTTTTGTTAACACCACAAGACCATTCTCGTTAAAAGAAGAGAGTAATTACAAATGATTGTACCGTAATCATTACCGAACCGAATTGATCACGTTTCAAGCAAATTTGTTATTCTTTATTGTAAAGTTATGTTAAAAGTTTTTTTTTTTTTTTTCAATAACTATTACTTTTTGGTGTGGTTACTAGTGTGATACTGTAAACACTACGATGCACCATCGTAATAATTAACAGCACCCCACGCTCCCCTCTTGTGAAGGGAGTGAACGATCATCGAGAACCCGCCTCACGCTCAGGGCACCGCGCCACGTCTCATCAACGTGACTTGTGAGGAGACTCACATAGTGTGAAAGTCTTGAGAAGACCTTACTATAGAAATGATCCTATGAAGTAAGGTCTTGATGCCTTGGTTCGAAATACAAAAACCGATTCACGTCAGTCATTCGCAGAAACTCTTACCACCGCAATTCAGAAAAACGCATCATCGTCATCTAGTGAAATATTTCAAAACGTTCCACAGGTTCTGTTATACAATATTAAAATTTACTTTACCTACGTGAGACAATGCGTCTTGTAATCTTAAATATCTAGATTGCTAACTACATACATGTTTGTAATAATTACTATTTTACGGTACAAGTTACTAGACTGAGTTTAACTAGAATGAATATTACCTTTACAATTTGATCAGTTTCTACTAAAACTTTTCTTGTTGCTAAGAACAAATTCTCGTTATCTTAACTATTATTTTCATAACAATACGTCCTTTTAGTATTGTAGAAAATATATTTTTCCGTATTGGCTCAGGATCGAGTTGAGTGGAAAAAGGAAAGGAAGGCCGTTGCCCGGCAATGGGACAATACGGGCTAAATAATAATTTATTATCATGATATATTTCAATAATTTGCCTAGGAGTGACATTATAAATTATTGTATCAATATTTCCATGCCATTGGTGCGGATTTTCTTGTACACTGAACTAAACTATCACTAAAATTCCTGACTTTTGACTATGAGAATGTCAAAGCAATTCTGCAAAATAAATTCTCTAAATTTAAACATAATTAGAGCCGGACGCACGCATGGGGGGCAGCCTCGACGTGTTTTATATGGAATTTTTCACTTTTTGTATGAAAAATAAGAAAAATTATCACCTACATGTTGAATGTTAGGGGTTTAAGGGTGTTATAAAGGGGGTCGAAATTTTCATTATTTTTGTGAATGGACACACCATTTTCGAGATATAATCAAAAGAAAAAAAAAATACGGTACTGTTTTTGCACTTGAAGTCGAGGTATTGGTGTGAATTTAAATTCATGAAAACCAATTTTATTCTACACGTTTTTAATCGCGATTAGAAATAGTCAGATTTAGTTAGAAAATTTAGATTTTAGGTGAAAAACGTCAAATTCAGAATAGCAAAATTGCCATTTTCACTAAATTAATATCTCAGTGCCATCTTAGTGCTGTCAAATTAAAATATAGTTGTGTGACTCGTTTTCAGAATGGGAAATCGTCGTTTGACAGAAATAAACTAAATTTTGGTTATTTTTAGTCTAGTTTAGAGGATTTGGGCTCTTTAACATCTCTTGCAACCTGACAATTTTTTGTATGTATTGTACTCATTTGAGCAAATAAATGATTATCTTACCTTTACGTTTTATTTTTATTCAATGTAATGAATAAAATAAATTGTTAAACATTATCCTCATTCTGAATCGCGAGTTGTTTATCTCCCAGACAGTACCAAACCATGTAAATGCTGCCTTATAAAAAGGCTCTTTTAAATAATAATACCTAATGATATTCACGTAATCTACTTAATTTGCATGGTGATTTTTACCGAAAGGAAACATAAAATGTATTGGCTTATCTTTTTGTTCAAGTATCTACTACCGACCGAGGGGAAGCGGTTGACTTAATACTTAATTGTACTCATTGAAGATAATCTATTACATGAGCCTTTTTGCAATCTCCATGTTCTTTAGAAAATAAAAATAAAACATAATCACAAAACATCCTCTTCGTTTTTGAAGTATTTGTTCAATCCTGTATCTACAGTTAGCCAATAACCCTACAGTATTAGGTCTCAATTATGTGGTATGGCAACCTATTTCCGTTTATCGGCAACAATTCTGAAGCCAATAACTGAGAATTGTAAACCAATATCACTACGCGAATATGTGAAACATTATTGGATCTTGCGTGTATATCTATACTTGGGGGTTTCGTGGTTAAGTAACAGTGGCGCTGATTGGTCCATCTGTGAGGTGATATTATGCTTGTTAAGAGCTCGAAATTATGTCAATTGGCCTTTGAGATGTTGCGTGTGCCGACTGCCTTACTATGTTCGAGTTAAAACTGAAAAAAACTGTCACTATTTTTATAGTAGATTCTGACTTTTGTTGGAAAAACTATAGAAGGTGATCGTACAGGGTGGCAAGGATATCGACGCGAAAACAGTTGTCATGGATTCAGAACATGACTCTGAACCGTTGAAATTTTTTGCTGGTTATAAAAAAAAATCTATTGTTCCATACATTTTGACCACATAGGTATTGCACTTTTCTATGAAATAGCAGATTTTTTTTTTCAAATAACCTACGAAAAATTTCAATTCAGGGGTATTCTGAATCATGTACTGAATGCATGGTAATAGTTCTCGCGTCGATGTCCCTGCCACCCTGTTTAGGTACAGGTAACGGTAAAAAAATTGGAAAAATTGCATTCACTAGCACGTTTTCAGTCCGAAAATTTAGAACTTTTCCATTTATCTATCGGACAAAATGTTGCCATCCATTTTATCAATATCTAGAAAACTGTTCTCGAACCAAACTCTGCCTTTCATTAATTAAAAGTTAATAAACGACTCTCAAAGTTCGACGGCAACTTTTTGCGCCACACGTCCTCCACTCAAGTTTATACAGGAATAAAAATTTCTTCATGAAAAGCGACTAAGGCAATATGTTACAGGTATAAGTGACGAACTTTGGACGCTAAACTTAAAAGATTTTTTTTTTTAATATTTCCCTAGATATATTTCTGTGTTTGTCACCTTTATCCTACTTTATAATATTACAAATGGGAATGTTTGGATGTTTGTTACTCACTCACGCAAAAACGTCTAAACGGATTTGGATAAAATTTGGCACAAGGTACCGCGTGACCTGGGTTAGGGCAAAGGCTCCCTACTTTTTATCTCGGTAGTACGTTTCCGTTGGATAATTTCTGAACTCCACGCAGGCGAAACCGCGGGCAAAAGCTAGTTATTAAATATTCCTGTCATTATTGCAATGTTTGCAATTAAAACAGAAATGGCAGGCGAGGTGACGGTGTGTCGTGACGTCATTCCGACTCATTCATGAATTGTGTAAGGGGTTTCAAAGCACCATAAAGGGCTGACGACACCAAACTGCTCTTTGATGTCAAAAAGCTTTTGTAAGAAAAATTCAGAGCAGAGTTAAAATAAGGTGTTCAGCTGTATTTTGGGAGTCGTTTGTTGTAATTTATAATAAAATATTTATAGATTTTCAGGCTGAATGTTAACATAAAACAAACGCCAATATTTTAGACAGGGCTCTGTTTTTTTTTAACGTTCTCCCGTCATTCCATGAATATTTAAGCTACTTCCTTAATTCCAATGGTTTCACCGCAATTTGGAAAATCCGACTGTGAGTGTGCGCCCAGAGTGCCACTAAAATTAATGTTCTGCCAGAGAGAAAAACGAGCGGAACGGAATGGAACCCGGTATTCATACACCCGACATTATAACTGTATATGTCTTTCGATTTAGTTAAATTGAGGTTAAATTTTAGGGACACAACCCTTTATTTACTTTTTTCTTATTCTTTGGGTTCATTTGGATAACAATATCAATGGTTTATTCTTGTTGTTTTCTACGAATCGTAAAGTTCGTCCATATAATTTTAATTTAAAGTTTGGGAACTTAGAGCTGAATACGCGAAGTGATATTTAAAACAAACAACTGAGTAGATTCGCAACAACCCTTTGAATGAACTAATGTTTTCGTATTAAAGAGAAAGAAAGAAAGAAAAAAGAAAGAAAAATAGGTTTATTTGTCACAGAGACACGTGCATACATAAAAGACAAGAGTAAACGAAAATAACCAAAAGTACATAATAAATCACGAGCGTAAAACAGAAATTAGTCGGCAGCTGCACGAAATCACTGTAACAAGAAGGCTTCCACTCAGCATGATGCAGTGCTATGGGGAACCCACAGCACAACGCTGATTTTCAGTGGTCACCTTAGGAGAAAATAATAATTCATAGAAACGAAATTAATTGACTTATTTTCACATAAAAAGGAATTTATAGGTATTACTTGGTACGTAGCTATGTGTAGGTAAAATCTACCTACGTGTATAGATTACCAATAAATGTAGGTACCCGCTATAATAAAAATAAAAGTTCTGGTAATCCGGTTCGTTCTACTGGGATGTATACTGGGTTTCATTAAAATAAATTGAAGTATGTGCTTTCCACCAGTATTTTATTTAAACACCGAACATTTGTTGACACTTAAGTGGTGTTTGTAAGAGCCAGATCCACGGGATTGCTCTGCAGGTGCAACTTCACAACTCCACGTCTCGAAATCATAATTTGTTCAACATCTGAAAACTGGAATACTTAAAACTTTTTAATATCTTTGGAATTAAAACTGTTTGCTTTATGTTTTCGCTATTTTAAAGCGAACACTTTATTATCTGCCCAGTTGTGAATTCAAAAATGAAAGTTTAGTAAGCTACACAAATTAATATTGTTAATATTCCATTGAATGTTAAATCGCCATAAATAAACCATTTGATACGGAAAATAAAAGTTAAGAATGCATTGATTTACAATGGCGGTCGTAAAACGTACAGTAGTTTGTTCCCAGTAAGCAAAAACAATTGCTTGGCGGATTTGATTGGTAAGCGGTATAGTTCCTGGTCGAGCTAGCATTTTAGCCGCGGGAGCGTTTGGACTTGTTAGTCTCAATAAAAAACGAGAAAATATTCTATTTTTATACCGATTATATTGATAGAATGGAAATAAAATCTAAAACTTCGTCGGGCGCGAATCGAGTCACAGTACCTGTAGTGTTGATGGGTTTTATAAATGGACGGTACTAATCAAGTTGATCGAATTAATAGGGTCAGCAAGGAGTGAGTGCAGTTGTCAGTGCACATATCGACGTAGGTATTTCTAGACGCGTCCATTTAAAACTATAGTAAGGCTTTTTTAACATTAGAATTGAACGCCGGAGAGAAAGGTTTATTTTAGTGTAAATAGACGATCTGAACTACAGTTCGCTTGCTAACCTTTTGTCTAACGGGATAACCGAAAAAAAACATTTACCGAAATGCTAGCAAGTTATTTTGATTTGTATTTCGGCTTTCGTCTGATATATTTTACACCTCTAACCAACGAAGTCATCTCTATATCATCTCTTGTATTGACGGGTAAATAGAACATTATTATACGCTCATTTTTTTAAACAAAAAACTAAGTAAAACTATAAAACAGGAACCGCAATGCGGCGGTCATTACCACCTATTACAACAAGGTCAATGTGGACTAAATAGGATTATTCAAATTTATGTAGATACTTACAGTTATTCGTCAGTAAGAAACCAGTAGAAACGCCCAACAGGACTAGAAAAAACAATAGCAGTAAGACTATGAGCGCAGGGCGGCAGTAATGTATCCAGCAGTAGTCTTCGGAGTTGGCAGCGGGCGCGCTGGCGGACCACTGGCAGCAACGGCCGCAGCCCGCCGGCGCCGGCGACGCCGCGCGCACCACCGCGCTGTTCCCCTGCTGGTTCACTATCACACCTTGCACCGGAGCATCGCTCCCTTGTCCGTACACAGCACTCTTCTCTGACAACCGCGCGAATCCTGAACTATCATCATCTCTAGGATTTCCGTACACCCCGTACGACGCCACCATGTCGACCCCCGACAGCGACCGCGTCGTCTCGTTCCCCGCACTGTCTTGCACGATATTATTGTCGGTGCTGGGCCAGCACTCGCACGAACACCGGTCCTCTTTTCTTCTCTGTCGCGGCTGCCCCGCATCAGAGCGTCTGATTGGTACTTCACTTTTCTTCTCCTCCTCTTTCTTAACTTTGGCATCTTGAGGTATGGCGTCGACACTGACTTCATAATTATTGGGTTGTAAATTCTTATGGTTTTCTATATACCAGTGCCTCTCTTCTGCTCGGAGAGTGGTATCGTTGTTACCCTCATATACATCTGCGTAATTGGAGAGGGGATGGGAGGAGGGACTGTAGAGAGGACCGGCTGTGAGCTGTCCGTAACCGCGCTCGTACTGCGGTGGCCGGTTATTACTCGCGTAATAGGTGGTGGATGCAGGCGCGGTATAATCGTAGCCCGGCCTGTTCATCTTCAACGCTTAATCGCCTCATTTGAGCTTATGTTTCACTGGAGAAAACATCATTAAAGGTGCTGTGAATGAATTAGACAACCATTAGGAGATGGCAGATACGTTGATGCTATTTAAGTTACGGACTGATATAATCTGCGGAAACAGCTAATGATATTATAAAAGGTTAATCGGATTGTGTAGCCGGCGATAATGCCCGTTAATCAAAACGAACAGCGAGTAGACTAAGTTAGTAAGTAACTTGGTTGATTTTATTATGAGTTACATCGGAAGGCAGAAAGTTATGTAGTAGAATACACGTCTGTTTATCTCAATTACTCGTCTTGTTCGACGGTGGTATTTATCTTGTGTGTTAGGACAAGCGCCCGCGCGCCGCACCTCTCGCTCTCACCCCGCGCCACTGCTACACAGGACGACGGCAGACAAAGAAGTAGCGACGTGAGTAAACAAACTCCCCTAACTTAAATTAACCGTATTTATTTCTCTGATTTGACACGTGTGAGTTGTATAACTTGGTTACCTCCCAAACTACCTTTACGAACGTAACAAGCAAGTATCGCAACAGGGTCCTGATTTAATTTATCGGCACTCTTCGTTACACAAATACAGATAAGTTCCAAAAATAATACGGAATAGGTTCGTCGACCTTCCGAGGAAGTCAATAATAAACTTTTCTGTGAATCCGTGCGATAACTAGGATAATCCGTTGGAATTAATTAAATTAAAAACAAACAAAAGTCATTACATAAAAGTTGAGGGACAGCAAGTTACGACTCGTGACTGCCGACCCGGTTCAAATTAGGGAGCTACTAATTTTAAATGCTTACGGTACCTATTGTACCCTTATTCATTATTGAACATCTGCTTTGGTTACAAAAATCGTCATTTGTTTAAATACCTACTGCTGGGCTGGCCAGAAAATAGAAAGTGTAAAACTTTTCGGAATATGAGTATATGGGTCACACGCTTACAGGAAAATTCGACTCAAATTACAGATTACGGCTTTTCATTAGTAACAGTAGCACAACGAAAATGTTTTTCTTTTTCAGGAATTGTATCACAGTGTATAATTAGTTCTACTAACTTAAAAAAAAACCGTTCTAATTATGAACCGGAGCTATTCATAGCATTTTACTCATAAATTTTAATGTAGGTGTTTCCAGCGTCTGGATAAATTACTGAAATTATTAAATAAATTGCTGTACATATAAATGAAAACATTGACGTGTATGTGAACGACGTAAAATATCGGTTTTTTATTATCTAAACTAATATTATAAAGAGAAAAGATTTGATTTTTGTACGTTTATTTGCAATGGATAAACTCAAAAACTAATGGATCGATTTAAAAAATTCTGTCACCAGTATATGCTATATTATCACTTAGTAACATATGGAATAATTTATAAAGATATCACGCGTACGAAACCGCTGGCAGAAGCTAGTTATCTATATGTTCCTCTTTCTCATTTATGCTCGTGATTTATAATGTTTTTTTTTTTGTTGTTTTCTGATTACTCTTGTCTTTTATGTATGCACGTGTTTCTGTGACAAATAAACCTATTTTTCTTTCTTTCTTTCTTTTTCCTATATAACTAGTGACCCGCCCTTGCTTCACTCTGGTGCTATATCTAAGTTAAATAAAAAAATGTGTTAATAAATGGAAACTTAGTAAATAAATGGATTTTTTCTCCAAATTATGGTAAAAAGCGCATCGAAATCCAGTGTGTAGTTTAGATAAACTCAGCGGCCTCACAGACACGAAAATCGGCTTTGTTTTATGCTATTTATATTAGATAATTATAATGTAATTTTACTGAAAGATCTGTCTCATAGCTCGCACAGTTCATTATCATTTACGATGCTCATGTCAAATTTTGTAAGGAATAGAATCGTCTGAAACCGTTTGCCGTAATGTTCGATAACGTTGACGTCATACTAATATACATTGTTTGCTCTTTTAGTTTCTGGAGTATGTCAATGTGTGAATCATTATAATATTTGTGTTGCTTCAATAACAGATACATTCTTAACACGTTGAGGGACACTAAACTCCCCCAGACGTAATAACAATAAAACTTCTATTGTGTCTCGTTCAGTGTCCTTGAATGCGTTAATTTGATATTTTCGATATCATAAAAATGCAGCTTGAGTGTCACACTATTTGAAATACTTGTGAAGACTCCAAGTTTCATGTTGCGTATAAAACTTGTGGAAAACAGAGAATAGATTTGAAAACTGACCTAAAGCGGCAATCATTCGTCAAACTTAATTATCGCACTCAAGATATTATATCAAACTCGTCATGTTATCTCTAAACAGAAAACTGAAAAAATATCCGTAAGAAATTCACGTCGAAGAAAGATTAGGCCATAACTTCTCCGCCATTCATAAAAGCACCTTTAGGTTGTCATCGATAGGGCATAAAATATAGGCGTGTACAAAAAATAAACAAAAATGCTCCCGTTTTTCCCTGCTATTGAAAGGGTAAGCTTTAAACAAACTTTATTAAGTGGCTGTTACTTGATCACAGTTTCAGATGTTTAATTGATTTATCAGGCTCTTTTGTACGTGATAGTTGGTAAATTAATCATTACCTGCGTACCTTATAAGTATTTTTAAGGAAAGTTAATATTATATTATATACCTATATTTAATTTTAATTCTGAATAAACCAAAGATAATTAATTATTAAATGCACAACAATAAACTTATAATAAGCTTCTTGGTCTAAGAAGATGGATAGTTTATTTTGAATAAAATCAATAAATAATATTATACTGTACATAAGTAAATAAATAAATGGAGTAAAAGTTGGATATAATAAGTTAACCTCATACAATATTTTAAAACGGTAATTAATTGATGATGTTATAAGGTAGCACTTTCTACTAACAGAATATTAATTAGTAGAAGCCCTTCTACTAATTAATATTCAAAATATCTATGTAGCTCACTTGCCGCGTTTCGTATTGGCACATGAACCGCGGCAATTGAGCAACGGAAGTCAAATTATTCTGAAATTATATATTTTATGAACAATTTAATACTTAACATGACTGTATTTCTATTAATACATTGAAGAACGCAGATAACTAATTTTTCTTCCAGTAATACCAGTTTTCACACAATTGAATTTACGAACAAAAGAAAATATTACGATAAGTAAGTGTAACAAATGTTTGTAAAATAAATAATGGTACTTGTTTTTCGTCGGACATAATTTTTAAAAGTTTACCAGAGAGAACACGAAAAAGGTGTTACAATTTTAAGACCATCTTTTAATATTGGGGCGGACATTTTATATTGACATTAGTTGCTAATGTGTTTTTAAACTGCAATATCTTACTTGACTAAATACTATTATTGTTGAAACTGAGGTAATTGATATTCCACACAATATATGCCTGAGCTAATAACAATAGGTATTTGCTCTTGCCTATTTCGGTAAACTAGTATATACGTTGATTACCATGTAAGTAAACTACAATTATCTTTGACTAGAGCTGAGCCCGACCCATGATTAACTGGTCCAATGCTGCAATTATAATACCGTAGATTTTCTGTTGTCTCTCACGTGAATAAATAATGTTACAGCATTATGCATTTTTAAATTAAGTTGTAAGTAAAAACTGCAAAGCATTATATAAATAATTAATAAAAGTTACAAGACAAAAAATTATGAATAATCAGTCAAGTCAAGTCAAGTCAAGTCAGCTAACTGCTCCAATATTGACTTGTATAATAATATTTTATTTATTTTAATAAATAATTGAATGCCAATAATTGGTTTATAATATTTAATTCAATTTAGTTAGTCTCTAAAGATGTTGTTGCCTTTTCGCATATTGAAAATTCATTATATATAGAGCTAAATATGACATTTAACTTGTGATTAACACCATACAAAAACGGCTCGAAGTCTAGCCGATTGAAACAAACATGGTCAATAATCGATGTAAAAAACGATGCTAGTGCAAAAAAACAAGCACTTCAATCAAAAAAATGCCTGTTCTATTTGTTTGACGGCGAGTGTGTGAAGTTTGGCAAACGTCAGAGCGTCAATGCTGTTGAGCGGGAGCGTTCAGGCCCTAGCACGAACGTGCGACTTAAACGTAAAGTAAATTTGCCCGTCCCATCTTTGATGTCCTCCCTCCGGTGACGCCCTAAGCTGAGGCTCGTATCCCACAGGGGGTGCCCTTAGCGAGCGTTCACCTAGCTTTTTAGGTTAGTTTGTATGTCCCTGGCTGGAGGCTTTGAGTTTAGCAGCTTAAGGCAACCACTGGATTCACCGGTTAAATAGTCATAACCTCAGAGGTCAGCTATGAGATGCCCTACAGAAAAAAAAAAAATTAAATAGAAAATACAATTATCCTGTACCATTTTTTTTTAAATGGTACCCGTGGATATGGATACAGTTTTAAAGCTAAGTAAATAACATCATGTGTGAAACGAGTATTTTTAATTTAAGATCGTTCGAATTTACGCAACGTTTAACCCGCACGTTCGAGCTACGCCCACAGTTTCAGCGACCCGTCACACAATGGAGCGACAAGCGCGCTACAAGAACCCACGTGGTAGGGCGCCAACGTAAGTACGCAAATAGACGACTCACCCCAGAAAATTAAAATTTACCCAGTCAACAAAACATAACACTTGAATAGGTTCTACTTAAAGAAAATTCTACTATTTTTAGCAAAAAAGACTGAAATAGAGCAGTGTTCTGGAAACAAATTATAATAATGCCTCATTTAAATAACACAGTTATGTTGATAAAAGGAATACAAAAATAGGCCTTTCTAATTTTATGAAAAATACGAAGTGAGTTATTACTCAGGAGGCCATATATTTAAGCCACGATTTCGCCAAACATTCAGTACTTGCTCGAATTAAAACATGAAAAACACGGATCAGCTGTTCCGTCCCTCTTTTGTTTTATGTTTTATTTTTTTGAAATACGCAAAGAAGCAGCAAAATTACGGTAGCCGGAAACATAAACTCCCGGAGAGAGTTAAGGTTTACAACGTAACTCTTGTTAAGTATTTAAAAAGGTACGGGTTAACATTAATCATGGCGAGGAGAAATCATGTGTAGTACAGTGAGGTTCACCCAGCCAAGTAACGACCGGTTCGAGCAATGCTTAACCGAGCAATAATCGAGCCATCAGTGCGAGTATATGGTTTACCTACCCGCTCCCTAAACTAATTGTTTCTGCGTATTAATAAATGTTAGCTTCGCCAATATGTCCGTATAATCAAATCGCGCTAAAACGTTTGGGGCCTTCGGTTACCGAGTGACGTCATATGGAACAAGGTAAGCAGTAACAATTAGATTTGGCTATCAACACCAGACATGTAATATGTTGTTCCAAGATTTATAGTATTGAAAATTACAAGGGCGATAACAGATCGGGCTTAAGTGTTACAACTAAGACAGATGATAGTAAGGGTGGAACCGCTTTCAAGTGTGTAATTTGTATTGGAAAGACAATAACACGTACCGTAAGTACACATGTATACCGAAAGCTTATCGAATAAATTGTCGTTGTATTCTTTATTTTAGTCGTATTATAATAAGATTGATTTTATCAATAAAAAATCTGCAGATAAATCAGCGGGTATTCATTTTGAAGTTGTTTCAACTTTTTGTTCTAATTGATTAAAACATTTCTGTTCTTTCAGAAGATTAGTACTGTTCTTAGACATGCTACAATTAACTTTCAGTTCAAAGGTTAAAGGTAAGCAAAATTACACATGTCTGAGACTTAATTATTAAACGAATCTAGACATAATAATTATCTAGTTCGGTATAACAATTACCTCAACCAAAGCCTATAAGTACCTGTATGTAAAATTATTATGTTCTCCTAAAGGATAAATACACTTTCTTGTTCGGTAATACTCTATTTTAAGAGCTTTTAATATTATAAAATAAAAATATAATGGAACATAAAATTATCTTGCTTAACCTTGCTACGGCGTAGGCAAGTGCTACGGCGTAGATCTACAATTTAGATTATTTTTCGTACGCCTATGTTTCTAAAACAGAAAAAGAAAACATTAACACGTAGCTTTATTTACATATACCATGTGGTTCAATCATGCAAGGTGGAAGAGGGAAAATAAGGAAAATCGTTCTGATACGCGTAGGCTTATAAAGCTAGCAAACGAATGCTACTGCATGCTCCACGCAGACCGTTTTATTCAATCGAATTCTATGTAACCATCTCCTTTCTATACGAATACGCAGCAATTTAATGAAAAGTACTAACATTATAACTTACGTAGAACATTTACTGCCAATCATGAAGCGACGCAAGATATTTTATTACTAGCAGCGATAAAATGCACTTGAGTGCATTTCGCCGTTCAACTGACGTCTCGCGCGATAACGTCTCCGACCGAATGAATCTTTAGTCTAGAATAAACTTAGCTCATATCTTAATCTACGTTCTACAATTCCCTTAAACCATCGTTTGAATCTATACTTAATTAAATAGTAATGAAGCCAAAACTGTACATTGAATATTTTTAAAAAAAGTTATTACTACGCGGTGTGGGAAAGCGAGTCTGATGCCGAAAATATAGTTTTTAGATTTGTTGTCTGATTGTCTGGATGTATGTTCCGGACTGGCGCAAAAATGGCTGAACGGCTTTGAATGAAATTTGGCACACAGATAATTTATAACCTAGTTAATTGATTCAGGCGTGACCTTGCGGAAATCCATTATAAAATGGTGATGTGGATATATTTAGTAACCTGTTCCGCTTAGCTATTTCTAAAGAGTCTTAAAAATACCCTGGAAGACACACCAAGCACCGAGCGCACCATTGCGCTCGGTGCTTGGTGTGGTAAGACGCCGTGTTCGAGTTCGCGACAAGTCAATCGTCATCCTGGGGATGCCTCGTTGAGAGGTGAAACACGTGTCGATTTCTTTCAGGATCTTTTTAAGACTCTTAAGAAATAGCTAAGCGGAACAGGTTACTAAATATATCCACATCATCATTTTATAACCTAGATTAACACATAGGATACTTTTTGTCTCGGTAGTACGTTCCAATGGGATAATTTCCGACACCACGCGGGCGAAGCCGCTGGTAAAAGCTAGTCTAAAAGTGTTATTTTTATAGTGCAGTTATTTGTCAACTAATAAACTTTTATGGTTGCTAGTGCAGTTTTCCATTACTTGAAACGGAACCCGGTCCCAGCGGTAATTACGGCATAACTTAAGGCCTCGTGTAATTGCTAAGTTAAAAACATAATTGAACATGTGTTGTACTAGGTAGGAACATCGGCGAAGAGCAACAATAATATTCTTTTCAATTTTACATATGACAAACAGATTTTTACACAGAATACAGAATTTTACAACTGACACTCTTAAGGTGTAGGTACTTCAGTTTCTTTACGATTTTATATTATCTTACGTGTAATTTAAAGTAACGAGAACAAAGCTGACACTTTTTTAATGTTACACTAAGTCATTTCTCTCCGTCTTATTTCTTTAGATAAATCTTCGCCCATTTAATCACGATTAAAAGATATTTTTTCTGAAACTTTCAGCGCAACATTTTCTTCTTACGTGTAAAGAGAAAACTCGTAGACTCGTAGACTTAGACTTTAAAACTAGTTTCTACCATAAAAGCGGGTAAGCAAGATGGAGAAAAATAAAGTTTCTCCCCACATCTATTCAAGTATATAGTTTTCCACCGTAGGCGAACAAGTAATTCTATACGTTGTTCTAACGAAGTTTCATTATTTAGATAAACGTTTTTCCGCGTACCTAGTTAACCCAGGGAAACAGAATCGCGTGCAAGACCGTGTCTACCTCATTTAAATATTTTTAAGTCATTTAAGCATGTAAGAGCACAGAAAAAATTGACGGTATCAAAGGTCGACGAACGAAACTTACAATTCAAATAATTAATGGTTAAGTTTTGGAACCACGAATTTAATTTTACCTAGGCCTAGTAATTTATCTTTGGAGTAAAACAAGTTTGACCAATTTAATTATTTTTTTTGAAGATATTAATGTTTTTCATGTAGGTTTAATGAATCTCTAGAGATCTAGACATTAACATAAAACTTAATTAAACTAGTGTCTCACATTGATCATAGTCGAATAGCGTGAAGGACCTCTTAACAAGTCTTCGTTTAACCAAAATAGCATCATAGTTCTGCCATCATGTGAACTGTGCGTCACAAACTAGTTCATTCTAATCATCAAAAGTGGGTGACAAACCGCGTAGGGCGACGCACCAGTGCACCCATATAAACGGAAGTCGCCTTCAGCACATGTTACATGAAACGAAAACACATCCAAACGGTACACTGAACACATTCGTAGGCCTCTCTCTTCCCGGGAGGGTGGAAGTCCCCATCATCGCACGCGTATAGTTCGCGGCATAAACAGTCTAAAATATCAGGGTTCGCGATCGCGAGTGCTGTGCGCGTCGCGACGACGGCGACGTAAGGTCGGCAGTGCGGCGCGGCGCGGACTGGCACATCCACCCGAGGACCCCGCCCGCCCTCCGTCGCGCCCGCCTCTGTCACCGCCACTCTTCGCCCAAATCCAGACGAGTTTTCATTAATGTTGTTATCGGTGTAAAAGTTCAACCAAGTCAAACTAAGAAGGCACCGCTTTAATTAACTGTCCGTAAAATAACACTAAACAAACGATCCGATCCGACAGCCTTCAACTGTAGTTATCAATAGGCCAACTTCTTGAATGGAAACGGGATGTTGATTGACTTTGTAATACAAAGCCACCTTCAGACGAGTATTTATATAGATATGCACAGTCCAAACCGCTCGTTTAGGACGTTCAATACGACTAGAACAAAACTTTATGATAACTATGTTCTCTGATTGTTTAGATGCTATTTCGCTACATTCATTAACGCGTAATAGGGCATCCAAATTCCCTTTCCAATTTATTTTAAAAATCTGTTTATATCACCTGTTTCCAGCCAATTGACTAAATTCAGGGTATCTACCTGAATTATATTTATTGACCTTCACTCTACTGAACTCCACATAAAGGGTATGAAGGGCAAGCCTCATTAATTAGTATGACGCACCTTTGACATTATTATATTTTCGAAAGCAATATCAAGCTAAAATCACGAATGTCAACGTCAAGGCTCACAATTCACGTCGCGGCTGATTAATAGTGTAGATTACATTTTCACACAAACGCCAATTCTAAGTACTTACCTAAAGATGTTTATCGCTATGTCGTAGTGAATAAGGTTTGAGTCGGCAGTCGGCTTCCATCGATTCAATGTGAGCACAAATTGTAAGAATTATTGATATCGCGCCGGTGGCGGCTCATACAAAAAGTTTATAAAAGGAAGTGGAGCGAACAAACTGGCGGGGAACAAACTTTTATGCGGGGACGCGACGCGAACGCGAACGTTACTTATCTGCCGCCGCCGAGCTGACAGCTGCAGATGAAAAATTGAAATTGTGTGAGATAAAACTACCTAACTGCCGCTGCAATGGCGGCCGAACAATGTGACGACAACAACGACACTACGTATTTTTAAACCTCATATTTCTAAAGTGTTTTATTTATATTACAAGCATTTGCAAGTTTAATAACCAAGAAGATAAAAATATGAATGACTCGCACATTTATTTCTGCAAGGTCTAATAAACAGTGAACCAAAAATTTTTTAGTTAAAAAAATAGATTTATCACAAGAACTTTTATCATTTTAAAGCACTAAACTAGACGAAACATCAGGACTTGAAATCACTAAATCACAATAAGTGCCCAACAGTCTGCGCCAGTAACAGGATTTGCTCTCATTTCGTTATAAGCTTAATCTCGGCTCGAGCCGCTTTGCTCCGAAGCGCCCTCGATTGTACATCATAATCGTTTTAAAAGGTGAGAAATAATCCTGTCAGTATGCAAATAAGATTGCTCGCAATATCAATTCAGTGGCGGGGTGGAAGTTGAATGGTGACAGTGACGCGAGCCGTAACATGCAATAATAACGTGCCTCCGAAACGTCAGCCGGGGACCCTTCTCTATTTATGGACGAACTACGGCGTCGAGGGCGCCACGTGAAAAGTCTCGCGTAAATCAAAGTCATAAATTCTCCTATCGTGAATGAACATTTCTCTTCGCGGACGTCTACACCGGCTGAATGGATAACGTCGACCCACCCTAGCAGGATCACCTCTACCGAGTCATTTGCTTTTGTTCGTGGGGCAATTAATAACGACCAGAAGGGCGTTTTCGAACCGCAGGCGCCATTCGCATATCAGTAATGATCTAGCGGCGCGCTACGGCCAACCTCCGGTTCCGCTCAACTATCGATCATATTCACTTAATGAACGGCACATGTGAAATGGCTCGGAGCAAGCCATTGCCAGCGGGCTCAGCCCCTAACCTGAAAATTCGTTTTATTAATTCCTCTAGCGCACCATGTATTTCGCTGAATAACACGTACGTATAGCTCCAACTTTTGTTCGTTTTGAAATAAGCAGGGTAGGTGGCTTCACGTGAGCGAGCACTGCTTGAAGCCGCATAACTGGGCCATCAACCGTAGTCGGTAGTTAAAGAATGTGACTTAAAGCAGAAGTGCGAAGTAACTGAGTTATAAATGTCGACTCGGGATTTTGTGAAGGTAGGTAGCTACTTATAACTCATTATAATTCAGAAACTGGGTGATTTATGAAAAAATACCGATAACGAACGATAAAAATGACAAATGTTTTAAAAATTATAGCAGCATTTTTATTCTGAATTATTCATCAGAGAACTAATAACATGTCGCTAAATACACTTATAATGATAGCAATAACTTGTTAATTATATTATTGCGTGATGTGTTACATTAAAAGCTTTTTAAATGTATTCATAATAGGATTCACCTTTATTTTAACGAAAAGGACATGCCTTATAAGACCTTTTATAAGTACCTACTAAAAGCAGAATTTATTTTCTTAAATAATGCTTTTAGTCCTCCATTAGACGGATAAAAACTTTCAGAACGACATTTACAGAAACCTTATCACACAACGAGCCAAGTTCTACGGAGCATCTAATAAAGTCTCATAACACAGCTTTACACGAATTCTTCAGCGAGGATTTCTTTCCATTCCGCACGTCACATTAGGCCGGCGCCGGCCAAACATTGGATAACTTGTATATTGTTGTTTACGGCAAACTTGGAACTTAGCAGGGGCAATTCACCTCATAAATTCTGGTGTAATAACAGCTCACAGTTTCCCTAGACACTTGTAAGAGCACCGCAATAAGGTACCAGCGCTAAGTAACCGGGTCACCTCGGCGTCGCATCGATGCCTTACTAATACACATGTTGTGCTAATGTTCGTGACACACCGATATGTGTAGCCAGCCATTTTGACGGCTATGAGTACGCCGCAATCATTATAAATACTTGACCTGTACATCTAAACTGTAATCCAACGGACTTGTAATGACCTATATGCTAATGCACCACCACAGACGTAAATATCTCAGTTCCGTTGAAAATTATTCAATGTAAATAACATCCTTGTTAATATTTACTATACCCTTAATATCTGGAACTATTCAATAGATTTGGATATTACATTCTCTATTGAAAGGTACGTGTCCCGAGGGCGAAATAAACTGTAATATTTCATTCTGGAGAGCAAAGTGGTTCCTACGGGTAAACCCAAAAAATCTCGAGGGCAATAAGCAATTTATAAATAGTTATCCGTAGTGAAAGGAGTTTTAGTAATCATGTAACGACTATCTGGTTCATATTTAAATAGTTTTAATCCTCTAAATTCGACAAGGGGCGTGTTTGTCTTGAATCAATTTATTAACTCTGTAGCAAGGGATTCGATCTCATTTATGAACTTCTGTCAATATTTAGATAACAATCTCTTTACCACCAGACGTGCCCAAGATGTTGCCCGTAATTCTATGGATTGGGTTGTTAGACTATACGTACCTACTTTATTTAAATAACGTACCTATTTACATTTTCATTCGCTCAGATACCGTTGAAAACCTACTCTTCTACAAAAGCTTTTTAAAAGGTTTTTAAAGTTGAAGACCGTAAATCTATTTAAATAAAAATCAATTGCCGCATGTATGAAAGATCATCACTTCAGAACGGCTCGACCGATTTGGTTGTTTTTGTTTGTGTTCGTAATTGTCAGGACACGGTTTTTAATATTGGAAATTTTGATGCTATTTTTGTATGAAAACCTAAAAAAAAACCTAGGGATAGAGACATGAAATTTGCCCGAGCGACGCCGGGCACAAACAGCTAGTTGTAAATAATTATTTTTAGAAAGGATTTTGGGACACCTATTCTAAAAGCAGATAAGGCATCTTCTTTTACAAAAAAGGCCCTAACATTGTAAGTTGACACAGGCGTAGCACCAACCACAATCTCACTGTCCTGATAACAACAAATATATGGAAAGCCGCTGCCTTATCCTGCCGTATCTGTCTGAATCGTTTTATTTCCACGTACAGCGGCCGAGGAAAGACTTAAGAAAAATAAAGGTGGGAAGCTAATCCAGCATATTATCCCAACTCGTTATAAAGCACGGAACTTTTTGAACAAACTGCACACCGAAGTATCATGGTTACCTAATTTTGTGCCCCGAGCGTTGCTACAGCTGCAAAAATTGAATGCAGGTCAATTGAGACCTGACTAACACAGTGAGCTATTTACAAATCTAGAGGCAATTAAAGAGTTTTGCGTAAATTTAGGAATGAGTCCTCCCGGAAAAACATTTGTTTACAATTTTGGTGTATTAATTGTATGTTTTAAAAATAAACTAATAAAGGAAATCTACCAATGAGAGAAGCCTACTACTGTAACTTACCTACTACTGAAAATTGGGACTGTAATTGACTGCTGCCAAGCTTAACCGTCATATAAATAATTCGTGAAAAGGAAACTTATGTTCGTTTGTAGTTTCGGGTTAGTGCGAATTTTATAAATGATTTAATGAAATACTATCTATAGAGGATGTCCATGGTAACAGTTTTCGCTTCGATGTCCCTGCCACCCTGTATAAATAAAAATTAAATTCTGTTCGTTGGTAAGCGCTTCACTTGAAAACGACTGAACCGATTTGGCATTTTTTAGGGTTTCGTAGTAAATAAGGAACCCTTATAGTTTCGCCATGTCCATACTCACAGAGTATACATATTAATCACGCCGACAAAGTGATACAATAAATCAGAAAATAGTTTTTTTTTTTGGTTAGGTTCCCTACATGTAAAGTAGGGATTTTTTTTTTCTCGTCTATCCCATAATGTGGGGTGCCGTTGGAAAGGTGGTTTTTCATTTGGAAATATTAAGCTTTAAAGTGCTAATTATTGTTAGAGTCAAGTGTGGGCGCCCCCCCCCCCCTGCTGGCTAAATGATTGGTTTTAGATATGTGAAAAATTCACGGCAGTAGTATATATCGCCCAACATACATTTGCAGTTACCACAATGCAACCACAATGTTAAGTGTGTTCTTGGGATAAAATCATCCCAACTACGGAACCCTTCATTGTGCGTGGTCGGACACGCACTTGGCCAGTTATTTATTTTACAATTTTTGTAATAGCAGTAATAGTCTGAATTCGGTTTTTATGGGAAGAAAAATTGGAAAAGCTTTCCGGAAAATTTTCAAACTCGGGAAAAATTAATCGTCCGTTTTTCAATGGGATTTTTGTTTGAACTCGAAACCACAGGACAACGTCTGTCGGATCAGCTAGTAATTGAATAAATATGGCTTCATAGAAAACATGATAGCTTGATTTCAGAAATGTAGCACATGTTTTAGCATACTCGTGGGTTAGACGTGTATTATCTCATCTCCATCACTTTATATGAAACGACTCGTTTCTCACAACTGCAATGTCGAAATACCATTTCATAGCGCATATAAACGACTACTTCAATAAAAAAAAAAATAAAAAAAAACAAAATATATTCTTATGTGCTAGAAACCGTTTATCATTCAGTTGATTAGCAAATTATAATGTACAAGATATGTCGCACAACGGGCTTACATTATCTTTTAAATATGCACTGCGTCTGTAATATATTCAGATACAGTTTGGAACAGAATCCTCGGCCACAGTACGCCAAACCGCCATCCGGACGCCGCAGCCGCAGCGTAATTAGCTAAATATGACTTTTAAACTAAGAGCTCCCAGTTAGAAGCCTCTCCATATTCCGCCAACGTTTTTGCCAAATGAGCACATTTCCATGCGAACATCCTATTCCTGGCTTGATATTTAATTTGGGACTGAAGAAATTTACACCGTCCCATTAAAATGTTGTTATGCGAGATTAATGTGTTTTGAATTTGCGCCGCACGCGGAGTAAAACGCCGTGTGAATACTTTACAAGTACGTCCTGTTTTCCGGTAAGAATCGTTTCCTCGTATTTTAGGATCGTATTATTTGAATAATTTGTCCTAAAAAATGTATGTAATGAGAAATGAACATGGACTAAAATTGGCACACAATTCCTAATACTAGAAATAGTGAAAGAAATGTTAATTTGTGTAGAATTGTTGAAGTTCACGTCACGTTCGTGTCGGAAGCTGGTCGTAATGCCGGCTCGTGAAGTCTCACTATAAATCATATCGCCGTTTCAATTTACCAAGTATAACACGGCTGTAATAGGCCAGCCGCTGCCCGCCGTGTGCTGAAAGACCAGAATTTGTATTCAAGAAACGATATGATCATTAGTTAGTGCAATTTTCTCCGCATCCACTACACGAATGGTATCATCGGGTAAGCTATGCTTCGAATGAATAATACTTTGTAATTGCTATCGGGATCCGACTTTAGAATCAACTTGACTACTGGACTTTGATAATTTGTATGGATATCTGCAATAATGTGGTCTCATTACGTTCCCATACTATGGAACTCGTTAACATTTACCGACAATTTGCATAATATACGTTTTGCATTCTATCAAATCGTGATTGCACTTGGTTTTTTGTAAAACACGCTACCTTTATCAAGTCGTTTTCATTTAAATGCGATCAAGTAAGTAAGTGCATCGTTTAATGCGGACGTAGGCCGCGAGGATTGTCACTTCATTTACACTTCACAGATAACCAAAGTCAGCTTTTACGCGTACTCGTGTAAGTTGTTTTATGAATAAACAAGACTCTTAAGAGGTTATTACTAAGAGTTTCTTCAGTATTATTAATATCTAATATTATATTTCATTACCTTGAGAATAGAAAGTTACTTTCAACAAAAATCTAATTACGTTAATTGATGTTCATCGAGAACGACGTAATAAAGTGCTTATCGAATATCAATTTGACCATAGAGACAAATTCTCGGATACCGTACAGTATGGTAAAATGAGGTTGTTACTATGGTATTTCTAGTTCGTGGAGCAGTCTTGGCGCGGTGACTTCAGGAAGCACGTACATGTAATATTATTGATTACAGGGTGCGGCGGTCCAGTTCCATTTGAATTTCCAATGAGCTCGTTAGAATCGGCCGGGACACGCTTTGGACGAACGATGAACAATTCTTTCCTTCGAGCCGATTGTGTACGATTGCCGATTTTGCAGAATTATTGTAAACGCGTCTTGGCAGGTTTGTTAATAAGCAATTTCTTGCTTCGTTGATAATACGTTATAGGGTTACGTCTTCCGTGATTTTCTAATTTGCAGATATTTCAATTTTAGAAAAATCGTTTAGCAATGTAAGCAACAATTTTAAGGCGGGCACTAATCAAAGCAAATACTTACTTAGGTATTCTAATCTATGCGGTGCTTGTAGCTATTAATCCATTTTGGACAGACAAGTACCGGTGGCGCTACCCGTGACCGATCGGTCGCAATACTTGATGTGTGGGTGTCCTGAGATGTTTGCCTTCACTTTTTGAAACGGGATAGTAAATAATTTGGAATGACATCGACACGGTCTAGTTAGTTCAAACAATAGTTGTTTAATCCTAGATTAACATTTTGCCATACATTTTTGAGATATATTACCTACCAATTTTTACAATTACTCAACTTTGTTAAATTTAAGTACCTAAGTGATTAATTTTGAATTACCAATACTTTCAGAAGCTTCATGTGCCTTTAAGCTATCCATGAACTACCATATAAGTACACGTATGAACCTCTGTAAATCTCTCTTTGACCGATTTTAATAGTTACTGAACCCCTTACTCTACCCCCTTACCAATACACCAAAGCCGCCATCTTGCATTTTACGAACAAAAGGAATATTATCATCCTGAATGCTATAAGTAAAAGGTATAAATGTGTCACGAGCAATTAAAGTATCAATGAAGTTTACGTGTAATAGCATAAAGTAACCGACAATTCCTCGGCAGCGCAGCGGAGCCCCGAGCGGAGCACTTGGAGTTTGTACCAGCTCTTAATTAAACCCGGCGGCAGGGCCTAGCGGCAAACTTCGATTGCGCTGTCAAAAATCCGAAGAATTATTCCAGCAGTAAAATAACTTCTGCTATTTTAGGCTTTATCGTACGAGTTCAGGCATATTAGCGAATTTATACTGTACGGATGCAATATGGCGCGGATCGCGTCGCGCCGCCACGCGCTAGTTGGACGCAGCACTTTTATTAAAAACTGTTTTTATTTATTGACGGTTCGAGGTGGCCAACGATTTTTCTTGCTATATGTTTCTGAAATTGTTTTACGATATTGTTTCTATTTTGAATTTATTGCCACAGGCTGTGCTTTTGAAGAATATCTGCAAATAACAGCATTAAATATGGTATTTTGCAGTTCACGGAATTAACACACCTTTCTTGAATATAAAGTAGCGAATGATTGCGTTACAATGCGTGTTATTCTGCTGCATAATTAAGCTAGGAATTTAATTAAGCTAGGAATTTAGAGTAAGTAACGTAATATTGTTTAAATGTTGACATCTCTATTGATTTAGTCAATTTCCCCTCGTTGGTACAGAATTTAAGCTACCGGGTATAACCAGCGTTAATGCACTAAAAACAAACGATCCTCGTCATTTTCCTGTTTAATTCAGTGCCAATAATATTATGGTGTCTGTGGTATCAACAGCACGCACTGTTCTTATTTTACTACCACACCGTGACCATTCTCACCAGACCTTCGCATATGCAGAACCCCGCAACAAAACACGTACACAATAATTGAAAAGATAAAGCTAGAAGAGTTCGTTTTACACTGGACGATATACCGAACACACAGCCCTACGGTAATTAGACCAGGACTGAACCGCGACATGCTACGAAATTACGAAAGGAATTTGTTCAGCACTATTATTTTGAACGTTTACGAAATTCCCTTTGTGATTGGATAGTATTTGAAATGTTTTTCTCTCATAAACTATTCAAATTTTGTAGCTAATGGATAGTAAGTTGTAGTTCATGATAATCAATTTCAAGGATCTAAAGGTAGATATACCTTTAGATCCTTGAACTAAATTATCTAGTTGCGTGACGAAACGACTTCCGAGCGCGATATTATAAACAAGTAATAATAATAACAACAAAGTTCATGATATTTAGGAACCACTCGAATGATTGTCGTTATTATTGAGACACCATAGCATTAGGAAAGAAGTAATTCGTCGCACGGACATAATACTGGAGGTAAAGGTTCCAACCCACGCGCAGTTTTATGGCTGCGGTATTTATATTATTATCATTATTCATTTTAAGTGTAGCATTCGATACCTTTGAAATGATATAGCTTTGAGGCATTAACAACCAAGTTTTTTTTGTCGAGGTACTCGCTCGAATTTATTAAAGGAGCACCATCTGAATGCAAAAGTCGGTATTTATAACAGCTCAATTAGCAACCGGTTCTCAATGGGTACACTATGATGCCACGAGAAGCTTGTTCACATTGGAAATGTATGAAAATCGTTGACAGCTTATGATGGAGGAGACGCTCGTTTTATTATGTTGTGAAGTAGTAAAAGGAATTTGGTTTAATATTACTTGTTAGTTCAATGTTCCAATAAGGTCGATGGAATTTCGATGTGGAATTCGGTGAAGGATGTATGTAGTAGTGGGTTGTGCGGCCGGCTCGTAAGTACTCGTAACATGTGCAGTTTACTGTCTGAGCGGAAAGACTGGCGACACATTAGGTAAGGTGGCCGGCTCTACGCCTACGTCACACGCCGCCGCCCAAACCGAGGCATTCCCTTCGCAATTTTATGACCACAACCACTGCTCTACTTGGCTAAGGCCTTATTGTCAAGTCGGCATTCTATCGCGAGGCGTGCCCGCTACACTATTTTATACTTGGCTCACGGATATTCTAATTGGGTATTGTCGTTTTCAATTAAAACGGTGGCATATTATTTCTGAAATGTCTTGTTCCAGAGTCTGTGAAGACCTACTTGTAGGTATACGTTCTTTTTTGCTCATTTCAAAACCAGCTTCATCAAAGCGTTTTTTGTTAAAATTAGAATTACTAACTAAAAGAAGTTCTGGGTCTTAAATTTTTTCTTATATTTCTTTCGGTTGAACGAGACCGTCAAATCAAAATTAATAAATAATATTTATTTCTGTAAGTAGGTTTGTTTATACAAAAAGTTTCTCAATTTTATCAGCGGCAAAAGCAACTGTGCTTTAAGTCGTTAAAGTTCATACAACCTACACGATAATAATGTAGTGTCCAATCTTGCCGCACTGCAAATTGTATACTACAGGACGATGACCTAAGAAATTTAACACACTAACTTTCCACCCTACTGACTGATGCAATTACCCGTTTTAACCCTTCACGTGCAAAAGGGGATCTCATAGTGGGCGCATCGTCTGTGTTCATTTAATTGTTAATGCCATAGTGATCTAAGTAGGAGCGGGCTCATGTGGGTTAATGAGGTCACTACTAATTCATGGAGACATGGAACGACCCCTCTTCCCCCCTAGTTATGAAAACTTCGGTCCGGTAGATGGGGGAAGTTTTATGGGCGTTTTGTCATTTACCTACCTTTGCTTTTAGGTTTCATGGCTACTTGGCTTCCTAACATTAAGTCCTCGCTTGCGAAAATTAGGTACAATAAATTGAGGTAGTTTTATCTTAAAATTGTTTGAGGTGGAGCTGTAAAGTTTCCTCTTTTACGACGCGAAAAACACTCGTGTTTTCTTGTACTATGAGGTATTCATTCTTGTGAGCTCGGCGATACATAGATGGTACTTCTCAAACCGTAATTAAGTAGTTTGGCCTAGATTCTACAACACTAGAACACAGGTCATCGTGACTATTAAATAGGTACCGTATTAGACGACCATTAATAAAGCCTCGTTGGCGCTACTGTTGAGCATGAGGGGCTTGGTTCGATTCCCAGGTCCGACAAGTTGATATTGGGTTTTTCCGTTAGGAATTTTCCGAAAACGCGGAGTCGGGATTTGTGCAATAGGCTTACCTCATATTTTATGGGATTTAAACATAATTTGCAAAATATGGGTGTACCATAAAGACAACTCTGTCTAACCCTACAGGTTGTGATGTTATGAAATGTGTTATGTTGTTAAGCAAGCAGTCGTCATTTTTGTAAACAGATCCAAGTAGGTAGCAAAAGTTAAAGAAAACCAGGTAGTAGAAGAAACAGTAAATAAAAAGTTGGAAGCAGTTAACGGAAGGCTTCTAATTAATGAAGCAGACTGCGAGAAAGTAATGTAATCTATCACCTTTCTCGGAACATTACAAATGATTTAATTAAAAAGTAGGTAACTTTGCCGTAACATAAATATTACTTAGATTGTATATTGTACAGGCGATGTATGTTATTCTGTCTTAATTATAAAATTTTAATTTATTTTGCCTTTAGTTTCAGGAATTTCTTTGAAGATAATTTTAAGAATGCAGTAAGATTTTTATGTCCTAATTCCGTGTTCCCATGTTCTGAATCCAGTTCAACCTGAAAATGTCTTCCTAAAATGCCTCTTGTCTACGAACAACTACTACCTCTAGGAAAATAAACTAAAAACAAAAGTAGGTTTTCATGTAGGGAATATCAACACCTAAGTATCGAGCTGCTAGCACTTCCATTACCTCTATACAGATAACTTGGTATTTTCTTAGTTATTTCAAAGAACGTGCACCTTCAACGTGACCGGGACATACAGCTGGAAATAAGTTAAAGTTTTAAAATGTGCATCTAACCCCGGACAGAAACACACGCGACCCTGGACTAAGATATACACAGTATACGTAGTTAAACACATACCTACGTAGGTAGGAGGTATATTAGACAAGTAAAACTAAAATACATACGTGAAACAGAACATGTTAATGAACGTGTTCCGCTTCAGTAACTCATATAAAACCACTAAACAGTTTTCAAACAACATTATATAAGAAAAATTACTGACATCAGTCACCAGTCCACTACTCCACTGACGTGTGGGACGCTTTGTCACCTTCATTAAAATCACCTCACTATTCTTCCAATTACAGGGATCACAAACAAAGTAATTCTAGACCCTCATTGAAAACTGCATTCCAACATAAAGTGTAAATACAAACGAACGAACGGCGAATACTGAAAGCATTACCAAAGTGGTATCTCTTGTGAACACAAAGCCCGTCGAAATACCAGTACAATCGCAAAGAATTGCAACACAATATGGAGTTGTAAAGCCACATAATCCGATGTGATATAACACTTGTCCACTATTGCAGGAATGGAACAATGTTTTATATCAGCGGAAGAGCTTCGGAAGCACTCCAATAAAACATCGTTTCTTCCAGCTGCCGCGCACCGAACACGACATTATCGTAACAGCAATCATCCAGTGAGAGATGTGTTTTATATTTTATTATGGGAATTGAAAAATAACAAAGTGTATTGAAACCATTTGCTGAAGAAATGCGGGTAGGGCAACCTTTTACGACCTATATAAGATTATTTAGCTCTTAAACAACGAGGCGTCGTAAAAACACGTCATTAACGTCCCTGGTTTATTTAAATAAGAAGAACGACCGCCTCGCCTAGATAAGACACGGTCACGGAAAAACATTTCCCTAGACTATTAAACGGAACGTCATCAACTAGAGAGCAATAAGCAAATGAACGCGCTTTATCTGGTATTCAGACATTCTGTTATCGGAGGGCGGACGAGCGGGCGTTGCAGTAGGCAAGATACTATCGCGCACCCGACCTAATTCGATACGCCAAGCCGCTCAGTCCGCCAGCCCGCCTACCGCACGACGCCCGCCAAGTCCATGGACTTATTATGTAACCAGCGACCGACACTTGCCGACACTATACTTCTTTCTCAATGGTAACTAAATTGGTTTATCAACATGTCAATACATATCTTATTAGGTTTACTAGTGCTGTGACACACGTATCAGGTTTAAGAACACAGAGCGGCGGCGTCATGTAGCTGCTAGCGGCTGACCTGTTACGTAATAGTTCAGGCGCCTTCGGCTTGCCCGTGTTCCAACGGCGAATGTTGCAACCCTTATCTAGGGTTACATGCAAACTCTACTGTGAATCACGACAATCAATTCACAATTTCATTTTAAAGCGCTCCCTGTATTTATGGTCTATTTTTTCTGCACGAACAGAGACAGAGTCGTACGTTTATCTGATAAGTAAATCCAGCAGCAATATATGTGCGTGGTACATGTTTTATTATTTTCAGTTCAAATGCAATAAAAATACCAGCCTCAAAGAAATAAGTATTGTAAGTAAGCTGCTCCCGTATATTTTAGCACAGCATGGTTTCCGTCACCTATTAAGAGAATTGCAGCTATATTTTCAAGTTTCTATAGAGTACTTTATAGTCTCAATAGACATTTATAACCCCTGCATCCAAATGAAATTGAAAATATATTTTGTAACAGCAACATTTATATCCAGAGTTGGTCTTTGACTGGACGTCGTAGCGGAAGGACGTCTCGAGCGCTCCGCGGTGTAGTTTTTTTTGTATCGTTTGGCGTGCGCCGGCCGTAAAATAACATCGTGATTATTGCCGCTCAATAAACTCGACCAGTGTTTTTGTTGATTGATGTGGCTGTGACGTTAAGTGTCGATAAATAAATACTAATATTAATACAGTGCAAAAGTGAGGTGTGCTAGGCATTCTTGAACCTATGCGAGCAATCCAGGGCAAGCGAGGGTCTAATCGTTTGCCGAAGGTTCCAGGACCACTCAACGACGGATCCAGAATAATCCGGTGAGCTCATTCCATGTCTTTCAGGGCGTTGCTTCCCTCTGCAAAATACACAACTTGACCTGAGTAAGACTGCGTCAACAGACGCGCGGAGCCGACTATTTCATAAGCTATCTACCTAATGATCACCTAGTCAATACATCGAATTTCAGTATTACAAACTCAACGATAAAGTTGGCTCCATCGATAGATTCAGATACCAAAACGACTAGCTTTTTGAATAGTTTCTAGCAAGTGTAGCGACCAAGAGGACTGAGTTCAACTCTCGACTCTATTTCGATTACGTGGCTAAAATCCAGTGTCAAAGTTCGGTATATTATTTGATAGATTAAGGTACAATATCGTGAGCGTAAATCTGCAGTTGAGTAGTGATTGATGAAGTTTGGAGGTTTGATGCTACGCGCAAAATAAAAATTTATTTTTAAGCTTCAGGTATAAGATTGTATGTGCATAGTAAAAGTAGAATGGCAAAATAAAATAAGATACTGTATGACTCCAACAAAATAACAGTGTCACTTTTGATTTCGTACAAAAATATCTTACACAAAACTTCTTAGTTTAATCTGATCCATAACTTTTTGCATGCTGATAATTATAACTTAACTGAAACTATTCTAAACAAATTGACAATTTCTATAGCAACCCTTTTTTTTTGTCCGAGGCAACCCTTTTTTTTGCTTTACTTTTTGTTGAGCAATTTACCCGAGTTTTTGTGATGAAAGGCACATGAGCATTTAAGCTGAAATCCATTCAACAAAAAAAAAAAAAAAAAAAAAAAAACTCCGTAATAAGATAAATTTCTATAGAAAAATAAAAACTGTCTCGAAACTAAACTCGCACGTGCGGGCAACGGGAGGCGCTGCGGGGTATTCTGACTTTTAAACAATAGTTTTACAATGGTAATTATAGCGCCCATGAGAAAAGATGGGAATTGTCTGTATAGAGCGATAGCCCACCAAATAAACAATATAATGGGACTGACTTTCAACCACATGTCTGTCCGAAGAGACCTCGCTACCTATGTTTCGGATAACCGCGGTGACGCCAGAATTTGCTTAGCACTTAGAAATAACATTGAAGATTTTATTCATAACAGTAAGATCTCTCAGGAACAAATGATAACAAAATACATAACCGTGCAGTTTAACGAGACGTTCTGGGGAGAAGAAGACATCCTAATCGCCGCGGCTGAATTCTATCTTGTAAATGTGCATGTGCACATAAATCACGAGAACACACTAGTGTATTCACCTACCGGCGTTCCAGTACCCGGAGACATACATATCCTTTACAAAGACCAACATTATGATAGCTTGGTCATGATCGCCGCCCAACAGTATGACAATAACCTGCAAAGTCTAAAGCAAGAATCAACCCACAACATAACACCACAATATACCAAAACTGTTGGTAATAAATACAAAAAAAGTGACGAGCAAGGACAATCTACAAAACCTCGATTCCGCAACAGCCCCCAATTAGCTAAATCATTAACACCGTGTGAACAGTTAGCATCAACAGTACGTACACCGATATCGGATGAAGTTGCGGATGACACTGGATACACAATACTTAGAAATCAGCCTTCTACCGCAACCAAGTACACTTGCTCAGACCTGCGTATTGCAACTTGGAACGTCCGTGGGGCCTCGAAACCAGCGAAAAAAGATAAAATAGATACGGAACTTTCAAATAGGGGTATTCACGTAGCCTGCCTACAAGAAACAGGGATGAACTTAGGAACGTACAACTCCACCCACTACGAATGGCACCTATTTGGTAAAGCTCACCGGGAACTTGCAATTGTAATAAGAAAGGATGCCCAAATCGAAATAATAAGCAGGAAGAACGATACCGACGTGATGTCAATTACTCTTAATGTTGATAGGGGAAGTGACAATCCTACTCCGCTTTATATAATTAACTCCCACATCAATAGTTGTACCTCTAAAGCAACCAGATCCTTCACAGGTGTATTAAACTTGATTAGACAAAAACCAAGGAAATGTACGTTAGTAATCCTAGGCGACTTTAACGCCCATATTGGTAGACAAGATAAAATAAGTTTCCAACGCAAAGGGCTGATTCACCAAAATCTTCATCATGACTATTCCAATTACAACGGGGAAATGTTAATGAATATAGTCAACAGGGAAAAACTACAAATAGAAACAACAAAAGCGAGATCATCATGCAGGATAACATGGTCAAAGGGCACGCAAAAATCACAATTGGATCATATTATTACGCCACAGGCAACAGAAAAACTCTTTAATTATATTAAAGGCGAATGGGCAGGTAGGGCCTTATCCGACCATAAAATAATTTGGGGGCAGCTAAGAACAAGTCGAATTATAAACAAAGATGACAGCACCAAACACAAGTCACAAAAGAAGGATACTACAATTTTGACCAAGGATTTCAATTATAAACATTGTTACTATGCGACTCTCAACATCAAATCCACTAAAATAAAATACCAAGCTTGCATAATCAAAAAACTGAAAAACATAGGAATCGACTCAACGAATGAAAGCATCGAAATACCATGGGGTACCATAACTGGAGTATTAAAAGCGGCTGCCCAGGAAACCTTGATTTTTCAGCCGAGTCACAGTAGGGATCATCGTATAGCTCTTGCTAACCTCCAAAAGGCCAAATTCTTACAAAGAAGACAACTAGATAACCCAAATAGACATAATCGTGTAAAAGAATGTCAGGCAATACTTCAAAAGATTAAACACCAAGAAGAAAACAAAGAGTGCAGTGCCTTCTTTACTGGACTGGGGAAAAAGCATCCTTCAAAACGCATGCAGATACTATATTTATTTTACAGGAAAAACAAGCAAACAACAAAACGCCGGAAAAGAAACGCGTATATACCGATGTCTAAATGGGAGAAAATTCTAAAAAAAATCCGAGGGCCCACCTATATCAACGGTTAACATAACAAAGCCGTTAACCGTTGCGCAGAATGAAGGACCCACGGTGGATGATGTAATGGATATCATTAACAAAATGCGGTCCGGGACAGCGCCCGGAACAGACCAAATAGTATTCGAGCTCTACAAAGCGATGCCCCAAATATTACAGGAAGCTGTCACCAAGCATATGAACAAAGCTTGGACACATAATGAAACACCCGACACGTGGCTAGAAACAGTGCAGGTACCAATTCCGAAGAAAAGCAACCCTAAAGATTCAAATGACTATCGACGAATATCGGTTTGCAATACGGGGTTACAGAATCTACGCCTCCTACGTACTAAAAAAAAATAGATGCAATAATAAAAGAATTAGGCAACTACCAAGCGGCCTTTTTAAACAATAGATCTACAGATGATCACATATTTACGTTAAAAAGGGTGTTAGACGAAGAATGGCGCGCAGGTAAAAGAATTTATGTACTCGCTTTGGACATAGAAAAAGCTTTTGATAACGTCGACCTCCAAGCACTGCGAGACATTCTAATACAAAGAACCAAAAAGCCACTAACCAACAGGATAATCAAGGTTTGCATGAATGAACGAACACATATCAAATGGTGTGGTCAGCAAAGCAATTGGATTATCAAAGGAAAGGGGGTCAAACAAGGTTGCCCGTTGTCCCCTCGCCTTTTTACACTAGTCATGGACGAGGTCTCCAGAACCCTCGAAGAGGAAACTCAATTAATCAAACTAGACCAAGATCATGAAATCTCACTCCCCCTGGTGCTATCATTCGCGGACGACCTCATCTTTATTACAGATGATCTAAAAGGGTTAGAAAGAATAGTTTACAATATTAAACCCCTACTAGCTAGTGTCGGCCTCCAAATAAACGAAACAAAAAGAAAAATATTAATTAGAGACCCCATAGCTAAACGGAAAACAACTTGCGTGTCAATGAACGGATTAAATCTACATACGGTCGATGAAATTAAATACTTGGGCACATACATAACATCTACACTAAGCAGGAGAAGCACAATTAGAAAACGGTGTGAACAGGCCACCAGAAACGCAAAGTCACTATTACCATTCATAATAAACTCAAAAATGGACTGGAAACTAGCCAGACTCATGTATCGAATGGTGATCGTACCTGGCATGATATACGGTTTGAAAGTTTCGGCAATCACCAAAGCTAACAGGTCAAGACTGAGAAGATATGAGAGAGTTATCATGAGAGACTTGATTAACCATGCCAGAAATAAACCAAGACAAAAGAGAATGCACGAAATCTTAGACGGAAAAACAGTAACCAAACGCATCAAGAATCATAAGATGTGCTATCTCGCACACGTTCACAGACGCAGCAAACCACACCTATTACACGCAGCAATACAGTACAAGGCCAAATCTAAGAAGGTTGGCCGTCCTATTTATACATGGAACGACAACCTTAAACAAGACTTGACGTACTTCGATAAGGAAATCAACTTTTGGATGGACACGGCTGCAGATCGATATAAGATTATGAAGGCTGCCAGCGAGATTTACAAGAAACCTGAAACGGATAGCAGCGAGGCTTCTGACGAAGACATAGAAACACCTAAAGAAAACACAGCACAGCAACGATATAGAAAAAGGCCGAGAAAGCAGCGTAACGTAATCAGAAGATTCACCGGTGAAGATGGACCTGAACCAACATAACGGCGACGTCATAAAAAGATGCCCATCCATAGATAAATATCACCCGTCTCTCCACTATTCCATTGCTTACTCAAGGATGCATATCCGGTAGGCTCGCAAATCCCTCCTTATCCTAAGGGCACGTCTTCCCTACCATTACCGCGCCACCCGGTCTACTCCCTGATATGCAATGGCCTATGTAGCAACATGAAACATGAGGCTCCAGGGGCTAGTGCAAATCTCGGGGTTCATTCGATTTATCGAGTCTGGTTAAACCACGCTGGGATCGGTGCATTTCATTCATTCATTCATTCATTCAGCAACATTTATATCCAGAGTTTCTGACGCCTATAACGACCTATAAAACTTTTATCTGTGTTTTTGAGTAAACATTTACATAGTTTTTCTATGAATATATGTCAGCTTGATACAACTTTGAATGTGTACGGGAAAAAATGCATAACGAAACCAAAATGTAAAAAGTTAATTCTTCAATCGCATAGCGCGTGTATTGTGAGGCGAGTGGCAACACTACGAGGACTCGCGGACTGGGCGCGACTCAGCTCCGCAACGCTTCCGCTCTCGTAACATCTACGTAATTAATTCAATGATCGTCCACATAATGACTTGCATGGGGCTACCCTCTTGTGAGTGCGCCTCAAACTAACGCTCACTAATTTCCACAGTGTTAATGAAGGGTATTCTCCTCAAGGACGTTTTTGTTACCGCTCACATATGTTGCGACGAGGATTTTTAGCACTGTCACCCCCGACCGTTTAAACGTTCTTGCCATTAATCTTTCACTTCCGCAAAGATTGCATTTTAAAGTTTCTGTTTGTGTAACATTTGCCTGTAATGTTTCATTTCGGTCGACCCCACTGACACTCCAGAATTAAAACGAGAGACGGGCGCATTGGTAAATAAACAAAATTGTTTTGGTCTGAAGCACAGCCCCCCTCGAGGGGAGCCCTAGTGGTCAAGTTTGCGGCTCTTGGCGTCCGTCAGGTATAACCCGTTAGTCCTCATTATGCAGAAGGGATTTTCATAACAACGTTTGAGAGTTGTAGGGGGCCGACACTGCTGTAGGCTACTTAGAGAGCCATTTGCAGAGAGATTGGTCCGACCTACGAGGTAGATTGCGGAACTTTAGAGATAACTTGCCCAAACTTAGAACATTTTGACGCTGCAATACTTGGATAAGGTAAACTGACTGTCTTAATTAAGTTAGAAATGTTCAAACACAACTTAGGTTCATATTAATTGAGGATTTGATAAAGTTAATAGTCGTACAGAAGTCTCGTCGGTCGAGAGTGAGAGAGTCGGTATGTGTAGCACTATCTTTTCAATGGAACCTGTTAAATAATTCATGACGGTTTTAATTTACCCAAATGGATACGTATATAATAACATTGGATTACGGCTATGAATAAAATTAAATAAGTAGTACAATTTGCGCAGGCATATTATATTAGTCACAAGGGGGTAACAAAACTAGGGCTGTATTTACTTTGGCTATAATGATCTCATCTTTCTGTTGACTTATGGCAATATTTTTGATATAAACCCAGTAGATTCAAATGACGAGGGCTACCAAGCTCCGGCTCTATTTGAGCCAAATGTTTTAAGTTTGTTTTATACGTGCGTATTTTACGAGTCACCGCACTTATGGAATTATTTAAGTGCGTATATGCTGGTGGAGTGCCATGTTTATAGCATCCCTTACCAAATTACATTAGTTGAAGGACAAACCGACTATTAAAATGGCGATGTAAGTAATAAATAGAAAGTAAAAATCATAGGTTTCATCAAGTTCTTTCGAATAAAAATACTTTATGGATGCTTACAGAGAGTATAAAAGTCACATGTCTCTTGTACTATTTTATCGGTACAATAACCTATGCATAATTCCTCCCAACTCAAACAAAAAGGCAACAATCGTTTCAAAATAAAAAGCGAAAAAATCACGAGCAACAAAGCAGGAGTAATCTTTTTAATAAAACTTAATGTGCATATCGCAGGGTTGCCAATAACCAATTATTAAAATTTTCAAACAATGTTTTGTGGATTATTCAAGTTGATGACGCCCTAATGATAGGGTAGGACATATGGCCGCATAATAATGTACAATTTCCGTAAGAGCATTGTATTAAGTCATTACTCCGTGGGTCTGCAATCAAGAGTTGCCAGATAAGGACGCCTACATTTTGCTGTTCATCAGATTTGGCTTCATAATTATGTAATAATTTTGAATTTTGGGGACTGTTTTGTTTTATGAAAAATTAGGACAGGGGTCAATTTATAATCAGAATGCTCATGAAACAGACCTCATTTTTTAAAATTTAAATATATGAAGGCGAAAGGTCACTCACTCACTCACTGACTGACTCATTCATCACGAAATATCGAAAACCGTTTGACGTTTATAGGTGAAATTTGGCAGGGATGTAGTTTATAGTTAGTAGACGTCTGCTAAGAACGGATTTTTGGAAATTTGACCTTTAAAGGGGTGAAAAGGGGGGATTTTGTTTGTATGAAAAATCTTATTCCTTGAGTTAATAAACTTAACACTTGGCACGAATACTTATCCATGTAAATTATAAAGTTTACCATTTTTAGTTTTTCTAAACTAGCCCCTAAAAGAGGATTGGGGGGTGTCAAAGTTTGTATGGTAGAATTTTAACGAGCGATCTGATTAACTCGAAACTCAGTATTTATAATTAAAACTTATAATAAATCAATTTTCAGGATTTTTTTGAAAATCTACTCCTAACGGGGTTAAACGAGGTATTCCTTTTTACAGTGGAGGATTTTACTGTGTGGCTTGATTAACTTGAAAATTGGTATAAATAATCTGCATTCACAGATTTTGAAAAAATTGTACAGTCAGCAAAAAAATTGGCAATTTTTACAAAAACTTTATTGATGCCAGTCGATCCTATTTCTTATTACTAGGATCAAAAACTATATCGGGACAGCTGAGGTTTAAGTATGAGAAAAGTCAGAAATTGCAAAAAAAAACATCCCATACATTTCGTAGGAAATGAGAGGAGATAGAACACAATATACATTTGTATGATGAAAAAACGTTTTAATGAAGAACTTACTATTATTTAAATGAACTCAATATACCACTATACAATACAGTTAAATTATTCCAATACTTCACTGGGCTGAATAAGGAACGAATGTTGCAGATAGTTACAGATTTAACTTTTTAAATTATTACTGAAGTGTCTTTATAATCTTGTGTAATTCAATGAAATAAAAATGCCTCCATGGCTATTTAAAATAATTCTTAATTAAAATGAATCCTACCTCCTTGGCGGCTTACAAATGGTTCTTCTCTTAGGACTTAGATAGAATAGACAAGATCTGTCGCAACATAGATAATCAATTTGTGTTGCCATACTTAAACCCAAATATATTGCAATTACCATTCCACTATACTTTTATGGAGCTAAGCAGTCAATCATGAATTCATCCATACTTAATACTTAATCCATACTAATATTATAAATTCGAAAGTAACTGTGTCTGTCTGTCTGCTACCTTTTCACGGCTAAACCACTAAACGGATTTCGATAAAATTTGGCAAGGAGATAGATGGCATCCTGGAAAAATATATAGGGTACTTTTTGTCTCAAAAATAATCCCAAAGGTGTTGATATAGGGGATGCAAGTTTGTATAGGAAATCCAGCATTTCTTAAGTTAGGGATATGAAAATTCTAATTTATGCTTTTGGCTAGATATAAAAATTACGCGTTTCAGAGTTTTTGTAAAATCATCCCCCAAAGAGGTAAAATAGGGGATGATTTTAAAATTCACAAGTAATATTGTTTTTTTCCCTTCCCCAATCCCTTAAATCTCTTGAAAAGAAGACACAAAGTCTTCTTTTCAAGAGATTTAAGGCCTATGAATTCTTGATTCCAGATTGAAGAACATACTTAAATTTACAATTCTTATATAAATGGCCAATTTTCGGATTTTCCTCTTTACTTAACCTTGCTTCTTGCCAAGCTTCATGCAACTGTGCCAAAGGGAAGTACTAAATAGACTGGTTTATCTGCGAGTGTCAAAATATGCGGCATAAATGGCCGTAATTTTTTTATTGCGTTGAATTGGAAGTTTGATTGTCGTTACAGCTCCAAGAGACCGTAGATCTAAGGTTTTATATCTATTTCAACTTAATACCTCCACGTGTTCCGGAGAAAAAAGGTCTTGAGAAATAACGAAGTCATCCTTTAAAGGTTTCGATTTTTCATTTTGAGGTACAGAACCCTAAATCAGATATATTATCTGCCTGATACCTTTCATACCGTAACTGAACGGATTGAGATGAAAGGCATACGGATAGGCCATGACCTAAGTTAGGACACAGGGTACTCTGAATCCCGGTAGCACGTTCCTGTGGGATATTTTCCGACATCCACGCGGGCGAAGCCGCGGACAAAAGCTAATTATACCATATATGCTTGAGAATTTATAAGATGCGATATTAAAAACTTAGTGGGTAGGTTTTCCATTTGTCTAAACTAATATTATAAAGAGAAAAGATTTGATTTTTTGTATGTTTTAAGTTTATGTATGTTTTAAGTTTGAATGTTTGTTTGTTACGCTTTCACGCTAAAACGACTGAACGGATTTGGATGTAATTTGGCACAAGGGTAGACCATGACCTGGGTTAGGACATGAAATACTTTATATCCCGATATTTCCACGGGATCGAGACTTATGTGAGTGAAACTGCAAGGCGCAGCTAGTATTTTATATTTAGTTTTTAAATCGTACTGCTTTTGAAAGTTTAGGATTCTCATCCACAGCGCTAAACAAAGAGTTTTTTTCACGCACCCAGTGTAAATAATAGAAAGAAAGAAATAAAGAAAAATAAGTTTATTTTTCACAGAGACACGTGCATACATAAAAGACAAGAGTAAACGAAAACAACAAAAATTACATAATAAATCACGAGCGTAAAACAGAAATTAGTCGGCAGCTGCACGACATGACTGTGACAAGAAGGCTTCCACTCAGCATGATGCACTGCTATGGGAAACCCACAGCACAGCGCTGATTTTCAGTGGTCACCCGAAAAAAAAACAAAAAAGAAGAAAAGACGTCCGGAAATCAAGACAGGTACAGTGATTTATTTATCACATAGGCAGGTAGTAAAATAAAATAAAATAAACAGTGCTTAGAATGAAAGACAAATACACAACGATATATAAGAATAAATATTATTAAAAATCATAAAAAATAATCATTGTTAAGTCAAACTACACATAACTGCTAAAGTTACATTCGCGAAAAGCAAACGAAAGTCTAAGTACAATGTGATTAAGTCTATGTAAATTAGTGAAAAGCGGCTATTTATATTCACAAGTCTGCGCACTTTCCATGTAAGCTAATTTGGTATAACAGTAACGTTACTTTTCCAAAATGTCTACTGAAGGTAAATTCCAATTACTAAGAAGGCGTTTGTAAATTAAATAATTAATTATTTTCTATGTATGTTTTCACTAACATTTTCTGATGCTTCTCTCCAACATTATTTGTAGTTACGATTCGTCGAACATATTTTCTTTTTAGATATAAAATACTGAATACCAGCGTTTGTTGAATATATCCAAAACAGCTTGCTCGTGTCACTTTAAACACGTTTCCAAACACTTATAAATGTAAGATATTAAAGGGGCTAGTAGGATACTATATATAAATCCTGTGTTAGCGAGGAAACGCCCAGATCTCAACACAATGCTTCGGAAGCGTATTGTATTGTAAAGCATTTCGAGAAATCGCTTTCTCAAAAGCGGGCTTCGCCTTTTTGCAATTTATAACGGCTCTCATCCAGATTGCATGAATACAAACAGTATGTCTTTTGTATGTACGTTTGTGTCTCCTTTGATTAAGATGTTTGTTTCGAGTCGGAAGAAATTTAATTTAACGTTAGATAAAATTCGAAAATCTATTCGAGGATTTTGTAAGTAGAGTCATTTTCCTTCTGCATTTCAGTATGTTTATTAGCAGTAGATAGTCAAATGGAATTTTTCATCTACTTACATCAACTAGAACACTATGCTAGTAGTCATTAAAAACCTCTTAAGAACTTAGAGCTTAGCTGTGATAGTTCAGCCACCGTACCTACAGCTATATTACCACTGAACAACATTTCCGGGTTCCAATGAGACTTCCATTTTCTTTCAGAGAACTGCAAAAAAGCCCTTATCAATTTTCTCAGGTCTACAAGCATATCTGCTAACTGGTATTTTTTATATTGCGAGGTTCTCGTTTTACGCTGATATTCCAAGGCAAGAGACGGAAGGTAGGAAACGGTATCTTCCTTCATTTTGGAAACTATTTCTTTTAGTATTCAGATAGGAACTGCTTCTCGTCCATCCGATACTATTTCCTAAGCCCGAATTGTATTTTACGACACACTAAGGTGAATACGGGTTGGCATAGTAATTCTAATAAATCTTACGTCATACTAAGGTATTCATCAAATATCCTACACAAGACTTAGTTTGCCAGCTAAATAATAAATCAATATTATCAATTACGTTCGTTTAATATTCAGATAATAATAAATTATTAGATCAATATTGATTTTGATTCAATATTAAATATTGGTATAAGACCACATTCCTTATTTAAGTTCTTAGAAAAGCTACGAGTAATTAATGATTTTATTTACTGCGCTTATGAGTCCGAATGGGAACCATGTTCATAAAAGTTACGTAAATTGCAATTTCGCAAACTTATTTCCATAGATTCCAAATTCCCTATTAGTTATTCGACGTATTTGTGATAAAACTATACATAAAATTATACTTTGTCATTGCTTCTATTTTTCATTTTTAGGTGCTATTTTGTACCAAAATTGAATCATATATCACGTAAACAAAGTAACGTTGTTGGTATGAAATACTGTCTCGTTTCAAAACATTAATCTTGGAAGTTTACAATCGATCTTTGTATAAATGGGTCAACAGTTTACCGAAGTACAGGAATCAATAAGTCACATTCCTGACAACAATTACGATCCGATTGATATCAGTGGATCATTAATAATTTGTTTTGTTATCGAAGTGATGCCGCACGCGGCACATCCAGCTGTGTCGGTATCTCTAATGGAAGGTTCTTACTGATCCTTTATAGGCTTTGTAAGTAATTAGAGAGATAAACTTGTGTATTATGATAGTCACCAATTGATATGGATTTAGTGTGCTTTTAGTCTAGACAGCTAATTAATTGAATGACGAAACTGTTGATATTGCCATTCAATTTAACCAATTAAGATGCTTTGTTCAAAAACAGTCATAGCACGATACTGAGTATGATAAAGAGAGCCAATAAACGCTTGCCGGAGCCATAGTGTCTTATTGATTGCATACCTTTTAAATTCACAATATATAAAACTTTAATAACTGGCCGAATGTAAGTGGTGCATTGATGTGGGGCCTTCGTCTGGCGGCTGGCGCCACGACCGGCCTGCGTGGGCGAGCCGGACCGACGACGCGCTGATTAACTGTGCATTGCAACGACGCGCGACGCCTTAAAACTATAAAATTAATAATTATTTACCAACAAACTGCAACTCTTAACGCGCTTAACTTAAAGCTCTAAGTAAGGCAGTAACTTTGCGAACACCCACGAACAGGTGATATCATTCCTAAGCAATCGTCGAATGCCACAGGCCAATTAGACATTCTAAAAGTTATATATTCTTCGCATAAGAATTTCTAACACGCCTAGTTCAAGTCGTTATTGCCAATTACCGAATGGTTATTACAACAAAATACAGCCTGCGACATTGTAGGCATGGTTCGTTTAGCTTCAAAATATGCCAGTGGCTACGTCAACAATAATCCTATTGGTTTTTAACAGAAACTAGGATTTATAGATCATAACTTAAATGCTAGATAGTCGAACAATAACCTTCGATGAACAATGAGCCGTTTCCTGTAGTTAGTTTTACAGTTTAAACCGTGTATCTAATAACTATTTAACTTTTAGATAGTTGCACAAGCTAACAAACCGAGCCCACTAAATGGTTAACTTATTAAACATAGAATTGCATCCTCAACACGCTGAGCCCGCACTTAGTATACGGACGTCTCAGTATTTACCTGTGTGAAGATAGAATTCATACACCTGCGCCGGCGCCTAACGGCCAACACCAATAAAGTTCATAAAATATTTGGTACATTTAGCTGACGACGGACTCTTAATTACGGCTTGTACAAGACAATCGCTTGAGAACAAAATACGTGAACACGTCACAATCATGTTTTATGTCACTCTAGTGAATATAAAGTTAATGAACTTTTCTGCAAGCTTCGTACGCAGTTGATTTTATGATACTGCCGGTCGATAGGCGAATCGGCAGTTTACTTGAGTTATTAGTACCGTTTGTAATAAATTACGAAGTGAAATTGCGTTAACTCAGTTAAATTGCTGACACGCATGGAGCATACAACATAATAAGTAAATATAGATGTTGGTTCTCTCGTAGCTATCTATAGGCCATCCCATCATTTGTGGTGATAGGTAGTTACCGGTAGAGAATGGGCTAGTTAGTTTCCACAATATATGTTGATATCAGTTATGGTTTGCATAGAGAGATGATAATGATAACAAAGATCTACGGGAATGAAGACTATGAGCGGTCCAGTGGTCGTTGTATGATAATGAAAACGACATTTTAATTATTTATTTGCAATGCCTAAACTTATATAAAACAAAGTTTAGATAGGTTCAAATCCAATTTACTAAAATAATGAAGACTTAACAACTTAGAACTTTCGACTTTTTCAATCAAATAGAGAACTGAAAGAAAACAAAAAAGAAATGCAACATTAAAATAAACTTTGTTATGAAACGTTAAAAGTTAGGAAAGTGTTAAGTTTATTGTTTTACTGAAAACGTGAAATATGGAGAATGTGGCGCACGTAGTGACGGGGTTAGGTGGTATCGTGCGCCGCGATCTGCGCACGTCGGCCTATTGCATGTTCGCAACGCCATGAAGGACTTGACAACGTAAACATACTATGGCATTATACACCATAAAATTAATACGTGACACCTATCTTCGCTGCACAAACGTTCCAAATTACCCCACATTATAAGCAAAGAGCGAACAATTGGGTACCCACTTGTTTATCTTTATCTTCATAGGACTATGAATTTTGATACACACTTTTTTCTTGATTACACAAGCCTCGATTGCGTATAGAATTAGCGTACTCCATCAATCACTTTAATAAGTACTATAAAGATAAAAAGTTGAAGTTGACCATTGACGGCTAGTAGCTAAAAAGCTTATCTTTTGTAAGGCATTTCGTATGCGAGCTCGATGTCGTGTAAACATCACCTATGCAAGGAATGTACTCAGTACACAACAGAACTTGCTCACATACTTACTGCTACTAATAATTGAATATAGAGATACGCTGCTACATCCATAGATGGATGGAGTCTGTTTACACGTGTTGCGTAGACTGACAACGAGTCAAACCGACGTACATAGAAGTGTTGGCACCTAAATACATGTAATTATGGAACAGCTTAAAGTCAATATCTATTCATATGTATTTACATATGCACTTATTGAGTAGCGTACGACTATTTAATATTAAACGCTCTTACACAGTGTGAGATGAAACATTGTAGAATTTATATCTAGAATTGAGCAAGTTGTATAAAATCTTAGTTCTTGTGAACTGTGTTTATTAAATTAAATGCAGAGTAGCGAACTCGCGCGGAACCAATGGCGACATATCAAAACATCAAGATTTCTATGCTATATGTAAGTTAAATATTAATGTATAAACACATGAATACAATGTGGAGACAACAATACGACAGCAAATTAAATATTGGCAAAACTAGTGTATTTTGAAACTATCAATTTTTTTATTGAAACAAACTTAATTGTAGTGATGGGGCGACTGTGAGTTTTGCCGATCTTTATCTAACAATAGTGACTAAACGTTGTATTCGATATGTTTGATTGAATTTTTGTATACAGACTTGGATTGTCAAAGTTAAGCAAAGTTTAAATTATTGCCGCATCGTCGTCCCCACATTGTTTAAACATACACTTTACGGCATAAAATAATCTAAAATTTAGAGTATTTTATTCCGGATATACTTACGGATCTTAATGCAGTATTCCACATCAAAATTCGTAAGTAATGAAGATTAGGTCACACAGAGAGACATGAACAGCGACTTTGTTTTATAATATGTATCCGTAGACACCTACATTCATTTACCTTCTTATACATTTAGGTATTTCATCATTAAGGTACTTCAGTAGATGTCAAAGTCAAGGTCGAAAGCACAGATGAAAGTTTCAAAGGGACAAGTAAATAAGAGCTCAAATGAACAAATTGACACAGAGACTTGAGTCAAAACTTCCGCAAGACTTTGTCGGTCAAGGTTAAGTGTTACAAAGCGTACAAGGGAACCTATCCTTTGGGTCCTAAATAAGAAACATAAACTTGTTATTTAGTCAATTAAAGTGACCTGTGCTGTGACACACCTTTGTGCTTATGTTACGTTAAAATGAATTATTCTCGCTTAATTCAAAATCCTGGCCACAAAAAAATTACGAGTCGGCACATCAAAAACAAAAGTAATTTATTTAAAAATCGTCACCGAGCAAAATGTGAATTTAATATTCCCGTTAATGTATTCTCGTTTCGTGTATACTAACATGTACCCAGAATAATTCAGTTAAAGTGGGCAGCGCAAATACTAGAAGTGAACTCGAATAGAGCGCCAAACAGAATTAAATATGCAAACCAGAGTCGGTTGTGAGGCTTCTAGTGTTTCTACACATATTTAGATTTCACTAAAACCTGTCGTATATCGCTAACGGCATGCTGGCAGCAGGGTCAAGCGAAGATGGCGCCACCGCCGACTGTGCCTGCGTATGTAAACAGGAGTTGGCGAAAGCCAGCCCCGGGCGAGCCTCTAAGTGATGTTATTTGTAGAATGAAGACTTGACTACAGACTAACCTAGCTAACGTCTGTACTGGATGGCTGCGTTTACTTGACTGCGCACACAAAGCACTTAATACAATAATAATTACCATCTAATAGCATGTTAATCAAAATGTCTTTTTTATAAATTCCCCTTCATGTACCTATTTGATTAAATAATAGCGTACTTAAAAAAATAGCCAGCAAGGTAGGAAAATCTGGAAAATTCGTAGAATTTTCCAGATTTCTTAAAAAGTTCGAAACTATAAAATATTACCTATACTTTAAAAAAAAACAGAAATCAGTTCAGAGTTTACATACAGGTCGTCTCAAACTTCTGGCTGGAAACCGATTATTAGATTTTCCAAAAAAATGAAGTCACAATAAAATCTACTAACTTATCTTAGCAATTTTGTATTTCGTTCAACAGGGAAATTAAAACTCAGACTGATATCGCCCAAAATGAAACATGAAGCTTAGGTATGGTTTTTAAAACCTAATGGATAGCTGTCAGTGCGAACAGACAGTATGTAACACTTCAATTAGTGTAACATCATGACATTCAGGCGGAATAATTACCGAAAAAGTGTAAAATGTTCGTGATAACTCGAATCTAGCCTTTATGCTTCCATTCCCTAAATAGAGACAACCACACGTTCGATTTGAATAGATTATAAGTAACGTTTTAAAAAACACTGTTTTGTTGAAAGACTTTAAACGATTATTTTTAAATACGCACGCCTCTTAAATAAAGACTTTTGTGTAGATATCACCCGACATTCTTCCATTAAATTGCAAACTTCAATACACCTTATAAAATGTTTAAATCACATTAAGGATAATGCCTTAATAATTTAAATTCCAAAACAAGTTGTAAGCAGCTTATCTGACTGACTGTCTCCAAAATGTCGCGACGACTCGTGAAATTAAAAGGCTTTTATTGAAATCAATAATCAGGTACCAGTACCGTTTATTTAATGAAGATTGTTTTATTCAAATAAAAAAAATACTGTACCTACATACCACCCGACCTTGTCAGACGAGACACTACCATACCTGTAACAATAAGGAATAAAAACAATTAGTAAACAGCTGTGTTACCTCATCCGACTGTATAACAATATATCAGAGCCCCCGCATCATTGTTGCGAGTAAATCAAAGTGGGTGTCGCGATGTTGGGGCGAGGAGTCAACAGACCGCACAATCATTATGTAACGTTGAACCGCAAGATATTACACCCACGACCGGAACGGACCCGGGTGCCTTATTTATATTATTGTGTCTTTAACGGGAGGTTCACCCATAAAAACAATATTTATTCGAAAAAAACCAAGTCTTTACAGAGTCACTCACCAAAAACAACAATATTTTTAAGATATGACTCTTTATGGAATCGTGTTATGATTTGAGCACGTATTTAATGCAAATGAAAGAGTAAAAAGGAAAAAAAATATGGCCGTTGAGTTTCCAATTTTATCCCAAAAATGAGAATTAACTTAGTTTCTTATAAAGTATATTCCGTATATGGAATTTATAGTTATTCGTACCTAGGTGTTGAAACATTCCATCTGTTATTGTTATTACCGCATCGCTGTACCGCAGAAGTAAACTCCATTTGTGGTAACAAAATGTAATTTGATCTTAATTCCAATTGTTAACATTTGGCACCCACCGCAAATAGTAACGATAAATAAACGTAGTAGCGAATAGAGATATTACAAACTATTTATAACTCCTGTGTTTACTAAATTATTCTGTGATATTTTTATTTGATAAAATCAACAGACAAAAGACACAGATTCGAAGAAAATATCTTCGAGCCTTTAAGAGATAAGTACAGTATTTCTGAGAAATACGAACAAATTGGAAAATATGACAGTAGAGAAGCTTATATCTAATGGTTTGATGAAATTGTAGAAATTTAATTAAGTTAGTACATGTTCACTATAGTGCAAACTCACTTTATTTTTATAGTCACTAAGCGTCATCGGTCCATAACCTATTAATAATAAAACGTAAACCAATTCTTATCAAAAATAAACTGACCAGGATACACGAGGCGAGGTCGTCTTTTAAAACTAAAATAACAACCACTACCGTAAGTCATATATCATCGTATTTGATGAATGGTAACCGCCATTACAGTTGTCTCATGTTGACAGTTAAAAAAACATTAATTATCTACCTACGGCACGGTAAACATCTCTTAACTACCTATTAGATAGACAATGATGCAAGAAACTATAGTTAATCGATAACCATTAGTTTTTAATTCTCAAACAAACTACTCATTAAAATTAAACAAATGGAATTGTGAACGGCGTACACGACATATAAAAAGCTCCGCTAGGTTAATTAAATATTATTATCTATTCGTGGAAATAGAAAATGAATATAAAAGCAACAATCAACTAATGACGATATTTAATAAATACTTAATAGAAATTATTGGTACTTACAAAATCATTTAGTTGGATGTTAATATCAACCGATGCGGATTTCTTCAGCTTTTCCATTTAGCTCAACGTAGCTTTTAGAAAGCTTACCTAAATTATTTTATTATCATCACTCGTATTATCTAGAAATACAATTGTAAAATTGGCATTTATAATTTCGTACACTCCTCTTGTACATCTCAACAATCGCTCATAAAATATTTTCAATAGCTTTCTTCAAAAGCCTCAGAAAGCGTTACCTACGAATCTCTGTATTTGTCATCGTGACAGTATATTAACGGCCAATAAGATTTAAGTGTAATGGATTCAACAGTTAAGATTTGTACTGCATCCGGAAGTGCGTGGGCGCATCGTCATCCGAACAAAGCCGAGGAATGTCGGTCGGATCCTACCTGCGCAGGCGCACGAGTCACTTTTGGGTTCCCAACGATCTTAAAAATTACCAATAAAACCTTATAAACAACACCTTAAGTTTCACAACTGAATACCTTTAATGTTAATAAGTGACATTGTTTTATTGTGATGTCAGATTAATAACGCGAAATAAAAAGGGCCCTGAATAGAATTATAATGGTCCCTTTAGATGATATAAAAGGAATTTAAATGTAGGACATGTCAATGAATAGATAAGATTTATTTATCATTTTAGTATTAATATGTACTTTAATAGTAGGTTGTTTGCCAAGGGAGCAAACAACTATTTTAAAGGCGAGAGTGTTTCTTTGAATCTAGAGTGGAGCGAGGGATTCTAAAGTAGAATCCTGAGTGCAACGAAGGATTCAAAGTACAGTCACGAGCACTAATATGTATACAATTATCTTTTTTTTTTCTTTTTTTTTTTATAGTTATTTTTTCCTATCAATACATGATTGTAATTGTGTGTTGTTAGGAATATAGTATTTTGGAACCCACAGTCCCACACAGGGCTTATGTCAAGTTGCAATCATTATTCCACTAGTAAATCGTTTTAAATTTTGCTAAGTGTATGCATATTTTTGCTCGTGATTGTACGTCACTCGAGCTTAAAATAGTGTTGCTCTCTATGAGTAAATAAGTAAGTGCAACTTATGAATAAGAATAGTACCTACGTTTATTTATTTTATCGTCACTACTTGGAAGACATATTCATTTTTTTATAAAACTAAGTAAAATCCGAATTTGAGTAATCAATTACGAACGAAGGCGGAATTCATTTCGCGTGTTTTTTATTGTTTCATAAACTTTTTTTTGCCGCGGTTTACTTTACCATTTAGCCTGTTACTTGTTCATACAGTGTTCGTGATTGATTTTTGGTGATTGGAAATTTTACTAACAATATCCACATTCCAAATTCACATCACTTTTAGTCCCTAGGGATTAAAAAGGAATTTTAGTCCCTGTTTACGAAGAATAAACTAGCTCTTATTAAAAAATGTGATAAAAAATATATATTTTACCAATGATTAAAATTAAAATAACGTTATCATCTTATAACTAAGAAGAAGTAGAGCTTTCACAGTATTTTTATAGCAGTGTACTGTGTATTTTGTTCTTGACTAAATAATAACAGCTGCACGGGTCAAACGAATATTAGGCTACGTTTGCCGCGGTCGGGTCGTGGATGGGTGACCATCCATTACATATTGAGATCCCTCGGTACCTTAGAAAGCATGTTAAGCCATTGGTCCCTGCCGCCATTCGTCGATCTTCGACAGTCGTTGTGGGCAGTCAGAAGCCCAAAAGTCTGACAACCAGTCTTACCAAGAGGTATCGTGTTACACAGTAACTGATTGTGAAGGTCAGATAGGCAGTCGCTCCTTTTAAAATAGTTGCATCCGGTTAGACTGGAAGCCGACCCCAACATAGCTGGGAAAAGGCTAGGCAGATTAATTGTACTGTGTGTATCATCCGTTGATTGGTAATAATCATAGTACAAACAACGATAAGTCATAATAGGAACCAAGCTTTAGCCTTAAAATCAGATATTGCAAAGTTTGAAGAGCCGCTTTTAACAGTAAATGATAAACATGATGGATCACTCGCAATCCTTCAGTCGAAACAGAATAATTTTATGATGAATTTATCATATCAATCATATAGTTGATATTAAACGATGGATTTACAGCGGAATAGTTTAGTTTTAGCGTGTTAGCTGTACTAGTTTAATATTCAAATTGATTGTGTTTATGAATCCATACAATAAGCTAAGTTTCCCTGCTGTACATTTCTTTTAATGTGCTTATGAGAAAGTATATAAACCTATGTATTTGCAATATACTTGGCAGTTTCATTAAAGAACGCAAATCTAAAAATTCAAGTTTAGGAACCTATGTTTTTGCAACAAATTTACCTACATTTCCTAATAACGATATGTAGGTATGCAAAGTTACAGCCCAGAAATCCAGTGATTCAACCTGCTCTTCGAATGTGTGTCACCAGCAGATGTTTTCGCAAGCTGATCTTACCAGAGAGTTTTGAATAAAATTCACTCGGCCACTAAAGTATCTGGACCGTTTCAATTCAAATTGAGCTTTCTTAAGCGACTGCTGGCGGCGGAGTCGGTCTCTTTTATGACGCCAACAGCCGCGCCGTAACACCACTTTATGACGTCTACATCCCTTCTTTCTATCATCTTGTTCGAAAGCGGGGCGGCTGGACCTTCCACCATAATGAATCGTGTAACTTACAACAACATCCTGTCAATCATGTTCAACATTCATCCCATAATACTCTGCAGGTTCTCATTATATCTAATTTCCACTTTTGACTTCATAAGCTGCTTAATTTGAAAGTAATAAATAAATAAGCATCTACACATACTTCATATTTTTCTTAAGAATTATACGTACAAAAAGTGAGAAGCCATTGGAAAAATAAGCCGATTATTTTTCTGTACACAGACACATCATTTTATTCTTTCTTTTTTAAGAAAATTCATACAAACATGTCAAATATCTTCTTTGAAGTAATAATTTATAAAGAAATGTTGCCAAGGGCATCAACATTTATTGAAGTTTTAATTTTATCGCCAGTCTTGTCGTGTATATGTCTGCTACACTTTTGACACGTGCTCTCCCCGCAATGAAAGTCGTAAAGTACGTTATTGAAGCAATAAACCTTTGTTAAGAATTTCTCATTGCTTTATAACATCTCGTAACACAGACAAATAAAGGAATCTCACCGACAGACAAACCGGTGCCTCCTTTGAAAGCAAAATATTAGTTTTAGTTAATCAAGGTGGTAGGTATTACGTTAGGACTCCCGACTGTTTCAACAATTGTTTTCATATACAGCTTTCGGCCAACCCGAGCTATCCCACTGTTTTGTTATCCTAACTAAATTAACGCTTATTAGGTTTGAAATCTCTCTCGGTTATAATAACAATAAGTATTTGTATAGCCTTAATCTAGTGCCTCATACGTTTCATTTAAATGAAAGTACCCATTGCGTGGTTTGAATCCCGTTTCGCAATGTATAGCAATTAATATTTGCTATTGTTCCAACAACTTTCGATACAAAGGCCCAATAGGCAAAAGAATCACTAGCCACGAAACAGGTAGCTAAAGTAATTCCAACAGATGCTATCAGATGTTATTGAACGTGTTCCAGCGTAGCCATTATACTAATACACTAGCCTAATGTAAGTTATGTGAGAACTTTCCAAACACACACTTTGTTACCTGAAAGAGGTTTCATAAAACTGAATTATAGCCATAACCTTAACTCGGTCTTGAGAATCGTCGTAAAGTAGCATCTTGGGTGCTCAGAGGACACGTCAAGTCGAGTGTTGTTAAATTTTATGGAAACTCGAGTGGATACAATGGAGATATGTAAATTAAGGAAACGTCTAAAGTTACCGAAGCCAGCGTGAAGCTTTTGAAATTCGCCGGTTAGTGGGCAATCAATGCGGCAGGGGCCGACATCATAGATTTTATTCCCAACTAAGATTGTAATATTTGCAACGTATCCTGCCCAAGGATCGCCGCAACGCAGACCATCGTTAAATTGAAATTCATGTCGTGATGTTAACATTCACAATATTCTATTCAGCTAAAAGCAAGCAAATAGCAGACTCGTGAGTATTCTTCCTACAAAATGTAAATTTTACAGCAACGTTGAACTCTTCTACTGGAATAAAAGTAGTTGTTTATTGTGTAGTACAATGTAGGTTTTTAGATTTCGATGCAAAGAGAAGCTTGAGAGAAAAAAGAAAACCGAGGGATTAAATTGTTAGTGTCGGCCCCGGGTGGGCCCGTTGACCCGGCTTGCCACCACACAGTCAATGTCAAGGCTCGGTTCCTGGAATGCTCGCACGTCGTGTGTTATTCGACTCCCAAAACAATGCGTCAGCAAAAAAATATCTCATTCTTGTGTCACGTCCCCAAGGAGATTATCTCCGTCGCCCTGATCTACCTCAACGCGTACAAAAACAATAATATTTCGAAACGTCTCGAGACATGATAATACAATTCTAACAAAGACGTGTTATTTTATTATGATTCTTCAATTGTCTAAGCTTGCATTATAACGACAAGAAGCAACTTTAAGTAGTGTGGGTGTACCTTTATTACTTTAATATTGCCTACGTTTATTTCCTATTATGAATTTATAGTTCCGAGAACGATCTCACTACCTCTCAAAAATATAACGGAAAACGTATAAAATTATCATAATTTATTGTTTATATATTTAGAGCTTATTAAGATAATGGTAGTTCCAAAAAAATATGATTTTTATTGGGCGATAACATATAGGTAAGTATGTATTTATACCAATAAAGAATAGTCATAAATAAAAGCTATGTATTCTCAACGTAATAGTACCATTATTTTTTACGCTGCGTCTGTACCAACAATACAAACATCACAATGCAACAAAATATAACCGTTAATCGTGGAATGATAAACGTTCAATAAATAACATGTTTTGACCCTATTACAGTTACATCGATTTACACAAAAATCCGAAAAGAGTTCGCGACTGTATGTCGCAGTCGGCGCTGACCGCGGCGCCGTGAATTTTCTCTGCGCCCACGCGCGGCGGCTTATCTCGCGTGTTCTCACACTGGAAATTTACACGTGCTTGCGAGTGGCGGCGATGCAGCGGTGTGGCAGCTCGTAATAACGCACTCGTCGCATTTTATCTGAGCGAGGCAGCTGCGGCGCGGCCCGGGCCAGATATGCAGCGCCGTCGTGAACATCCGACAACACCCGCGGGACGTGGGCGACGCGGTCGCAACCGTCGCATTTTATAACCTTTTTATTCCATTGTCACTCCGCCGGAGCGGCGTATTCGAGGGAAAAATAAATTTTACTCTTTATCTAAATGTCAAATCGTTCGGTTTCGATCGAATCAGTTTCCAAATAGTTTTAATAAATCTCCTTTTACGGCGGTCGGAACGGGCGGAGGTCGATATGGGAACGCATTACGAATACACGCGGCGAGTTATCGTGTTTTATTCTGTTATGACCGCTGTGTCTGTTCCCGGCAACAATAGGTTTAATTGAAAGAGTGTCAATAAATTTGTCGGGAGTTGTCCAGCGGTGGACTCGTCGCCGGTGGTCCCGATAAACTTGATCGTCCCCGAGCGCGACACACGCCTGGAGGACCATCCGACCCTTGTCCCGACGAACAATTTTGTTTTTATCTGCCGCCGACCTTGTCTTCATTATAATATATCTTTCTAAGGACTTATCTTTCTGAATTGATTGGTGATCTTGTCACTATCTTGTCCCACTTTTAAGTAAACCTTAATTTACAATGCGTTCGTAATCCCAAAGACATAAACGAAACATTGTATAGTGAACTGGGTACTTTTATAACACAAAATGAGAACGCGTTAAACGATTTGTAGCACCTTATCGAATCGAAACCGTTGAATTTTCTCGCCTGTATGTCAAGTAACAAAGTGGACGGACAGACAGACCGACAACTACAATTTAAGTAAATGCTGGATCGTTAAAATAAAAACAAAGGATTTTACGGCACTAATTGTGTTGAAAAATACGGAACCCATTTCCTGTCAGTTATAAAGGTACAGACGTACAATTTTGGGATATGTTTTCCCACGATGGACATCACCCACGCCCACCACTTCTACGAATACATTTCGAACCAAGGAGTGGAACTTTGTGTTCACAATTTAGCTACAACACGGATAATCAAATTACCACAATCTTGGAGATGTCATATAACGTCGATACTACGACAAAAACTCCAACAAAAGTAAATAATGGGTCGAAAATGTGTAATGTAAACAACAAAAATGTATGCAGAATCACTAAAATGGTATAAAATATAGACATGAAACTCGGGTTTTATGGCCACCTCCAACAACATTAGCTCTGCAAACCATTATAAATTAAGAGTTTAATTGCTACAACCGATACAACTACTATTTTGTAATGACCATTACGAATGCGTTATTACTGGAACAACCTGTTTACACGTAGTAAATCATTGTTGAACAACATTTTTTTTTTTAACTAAGTACTGCTACTACAAGATTATTACGTCAAAAAAAAATATTTAAAAGAATACCTACTCCAACCATTTCTTAGTCCACCGTGGTGACTGCAGTCCACCTTTGGCCGCACAATTCACACCCGATAATCATCTGTGAGATAAAAGGCCGCCGGTACGACACCATCAAATCACCATAAATATTTGAATCGACCACAGTCTGATAGCTAGGATGTTCCCCCGACACGTACTTCTATATTGAATTTTTATGTTAAACTGTTCAGAGAGCTTTTCGATTAAAAGAGTATGTTACTTATTTGTTTAATTCTCAATTAATTGAATTCTCTAAATATTATACATTGGCAAAAATAAAATTTATACAAAACACAAAACAACAAATACAAAATGTTTTGAAAGAAAAAGAAATAAAGAAATAAAATTAGATTTACATTTTTTTTATTATTATTAACATTACATTTATTGGTAGCATCCATAATAGTAGTCTTTCTATAATATCTACATAATAAAAATCTTAAATACATTCACTGAACGATAACGCACAGCTTAAACCACTGTTGCTTAAATTTATTAACCTCCTTTCGATCCTTGTGTGAAAGATTTTATGTTGTTGCAGACATTTGTGATTTTCTAATTGTGTTTCCTAACCCTTATAGTGCACGACGGAGAAGGTTCCTAACAAAAAAATAAATGAAAAAGGTATTGCAACGCATGCTGGGCATAAGCTAGTATATATATATTTTTATATATTTTATAAGGGATAACGGTTTATTGAAAATTCATCCCCAAAATAAAGGGGTTAAGCAGGGATTGAAAGTGTGCATTGAAATTTTTGCCGATGGGAAATCACATCAGGCATACGATTTCGCGTACCGGTATAAGCCTACCTGACCATTCGCTATTATGAGAGCAAAAGCTTACATACTTGACTCTGTATATACATTGTGTATGTAAGTACCATTGTTGACCTGCACGACGCACTGTGGTTCGTCTAGAACATGCTAGCTGGACAAAACTATTTTCTGCGATTTTATAACATGTTATGACTACTTATTTTCATTTTGGTGTAAGGGGAGCCATTTTCCTCCTCCTTCTTCGTAAGCATTGCCGCTTCGCAGAAGGAAGTGACGGCCTCCTATTTCCTCTCGCTCCGTACCATGGCCTGAACCAGAGCCGGACGCGAGAGATCACCGCCGCCGATCGCTTCCACGAGGACACAGCGATGCTCCGTCCAAGCCGGGCAGACCTCCACCGTATGCTCTACCGTTTCCTCCGGGCGATCCACACAATGTTGACACCCGGGCGTTTCCTCCCGCCTTATCCTGAACAGGAACGTCCCAAAACATTCAGGCGGAAGATGAGGACGCCATGGCGCCTCTCTAGCCACTTCTCAAAGAGGGGTCTTATCGCCGCAATTGTGGTTGCGACAATTGCACTCTCCATGACGCCATGAGATCCCGACGGAGCTCTGTCCGCTGTGCCGTGATTTCTCGCGGCGGCGCGGTTCTTCAGAGCCCTGGAAGAATCATTAGTGATACCAGCCCGGTCGTATTTTGTAGATCAAACAATTCGCTATTTCAGTTTTCTTTGCCCTGTTTAAGCCACTCCTCAAAAAGTTCTTATCTTGAGATTGAGAAGAGGTGTGCTAGAAAAAAAAAAATGTTCCACAGCATTCCACGAGCTAGATTTATTATTATTTGAAAGAAGAGGGTTCAAGCTACAATATATGTAAGTTTTAGGTCTGTGACACGCGTTGACAATGCTTTCCGTGTCCAAAATATATGTATAAGAAAATGGGGAAAAAATTGGAAAATTGGAAATATATTTAAAATAATTAAAAAACCATTTGTAACTTGCCAACTTTTTTGTAAAATAAGATAGTAAATACCTTTAACTTCAATAATCATCACTAAATTAAACCAAAACCACTTTTATAAGTATTCGCGTCGAATGCAAAATTCCTAAAGATAGTCAGTTTACTTACCCTTTTCTTTTATACCTGCGACCCCTAATTAGCGCAACCGGTGGTGCATTATATATGATTATTATTTATGATTATTAGTATTGTGTACTAGAAAAGAATTTTCGGCATATTCGACATCGAATTTTGTCCAGCTAGCATTTTCTAGACGAATCATAGTGCGACGCTCAGTAAGTACTTAAGAGTATTTTGACTTATTTCTGCGCATGAAGGAATGAAGATAGAAATGGAAATACCTTTATGGAAAACTGTTTAAGTAAGCTTATTGAATAAAACCTTTTGAAACATGAATGTCTACGGAAACTTTCCAATAAAATTGCTATTTAGATAATATTACATACTGATGTGTCCTAAGACAAGACAAATTTATTTTAAGTTATAAAGTGAGTGCTCGTATTTGCGCAAAAGCTCCATTTTTCCAAACCATAAACAATGAGTTGGACAAAATGAAGAAAAGTGTCCATATTGATGTTTAAACTCTCCTTGATTTCAATCAGTGGGAAAAATATTAATAACATTGCTAGGAATTCTTCAGATTACGACTAGGATTATAGTATTTTTTTAATATTTGAGATGCCTATCTGAATTTTAATAACAGAAATAAAACCTTCAAGATACTTTTGCTCAATTAAAAATATTTTTCTAGACACAGATTGGTGTTTCTTTACATTTTTCTCAAGTTATAATTCAAATTTAGCTAACAAAGGAAGATAATAATATTTGTGACCGTATATCTCCTTTGAAACGCCAACGCCTGAGAAGAACACAGAAATAAAATGCAGTACATAGAATCTGCATTATGGAACATACATAAAGATGTAGGAAACTCCAGCATATTTTTTATTTAAATAAAGGGCTGTAGCCATGTCCTAAGCGTGTTGCATGGTCGTGTTTTGTGTAAATAAAAAGGGATTTTGTTTCTTTTCTTTACGAATATAATATGTATGTCGGTACAAGTAGTGTGTGGGCTTTTCCTTTATAAGTATTTTAGATTTTAAAACATATCCGGCTCTCACTGTTACATTTTTTTTTTAGAAAATCTATCGTCATTAATTTTCCTACGTTTACGATATTTACAAGCTACTTAGTCATGTCGTTAAATTTGACATTTTCTCTTAATCGAGAAAAAACTTTTTAATATTTTATAAGAGCCGAGAACAATTAAAAAATCCTATAATTATACTTAAGTAGTTACTCTTTTTCCAAAACATGTCTTCGCAAAATTCCGTATATAAGATATCCTTATTCCTTTTTTCGGTTATGATTGCTAAGCTTTACGGCCGTATTTACCTTTTATCAGAGCTTTCACCCGTCGGACGCCATCAAGGTTGGACGGTACAGGATCAACCAACAGTTTCAGGGGAGAGGTGAACTCGTCAGCACTGAAAAGCAACGCCGCCCATCCTTGCGAGTTGCCGACACAGCCGCGCTTCAGTGACCCACCCTCAGCTAATAGGTACGCACGATTGGACGAATTGAATGTTCTTGTTTCAAAATTCAATATCTCACTCAACGCTCCAACGTCACCTTTCAGTATTCGCCTCACAAACACTTTGAATATGCTCTTTTTAAAATTTCCACGCTTCCGTTTTTGTTCACTCGAGATTTTCCCAGTAAAAATATACTTAGACGCGAACACAATCCGTTTTAAGGTATCATTGTTTCTAAATACAGAATTGTTATTAAAGCACCTCAGTGGGGAATTGTCATTTATTTTTATTACTGTATTCCGCTTTTTAACTTGGCCCTTTACCACAAAGTCCGCATCCGTGATAAAAATGAACACAAACACTATAATCAGAATTGGTTTTAACATTTTGTGTCACAATATTTTTTTGCACAATTAGAAATGCAAGCATTATTTGATTTTTGTTATTATGGTTGTGTTTACAGTATGTAGTACTTTATTGGGAAATGTTGATAGAAACATCGCGTTCTGAAGATGCACGGTAATCGTGAGGTGTGCAAGAGTGTGGTAGTGGTATGCGCGCGCGCCGCATGCCGTGCCAACCTCGACTGGAGGCTTTATCGGATCCGCTGCAACTTGCAACCTGTTGTATTTTAATCCTTAAGCCGGCTACTACAGCTTTTGTAAACACATTACTACCAATACGTTCGCGATATTTCAAATCATATTTCTTGTTTCTTTTTCATTTTCAAGAACAGACATCGTAATACAATAGTATAGTACGATGAAGTTGTTTAAGATTTTATAATATTATCTTCTTGTTTCTTTTACAAAACTTTATTATCAAGCAGTTTCTTTAAGTGCTGTACGATGTAAACGATAATTTTGATAAAATATATATTAAACAATATTGAATACCAATGAATACAAGAAAATTTAAAAATAAAAAAATAGAAATATACATTGCAATTTACAAGTTGGTCCAACGAACGGAAAATGGAGGATATCGATCTTCTAAGTTAGATGACGACGCATACGCAACAGGACGTATATTATGCGTAAGTTACCTACTTATTATACAATTCTATAAATATGAGAATGCTGTTTGGATACGCGGATAAGTGAAAACATGTGTATATTAGATTAGGTAGCAAGTTAAGGACCTACCTAGTACATACATAGTAAATGTTATGTGGTAATTGAGCTGTAGGTACCTGAATACATGTAGCGTGTGATCTAAGACCAGATTACAAACATTGTGTTTAAGTTAAAGTGCTAATTGGACAGTTGAAAGGTTGTATGAGTAAATAGATAAACATATCTTCGAGTAAATAAACCCACGCTGTAATTATCGTATACAGGCAATTAGACTATTATGGAATGTGGAGCTTCTAGTTTTCTAGTAGTTACTATATTGAGAAAACTGGAAAAATAAAAGAAAACAGTTTGGAATAAACAGTTTTCACTTCCTACACGGACGTAAGACGGGCATAAAAATTAAACAGTACTTAAGAAGCTATTTACCAGCATGTTATTGCGTTTTTTTTTTTTTACATTTTGTTAAATTGATAAATTTTAGAGTTTTTTAATCGCACTGCCTACCTTTCCGGACCGTCAAAAACCGCAAAAAAATATTAAAAAAGAACAGAAATACAAAAAAAAAACTTTTTTTTAAGGCTCCCGCGACCCCATGCTAATTAAACAAAAACGAAGCTCTCTCCTTGCTTTGCTACAGGTTCTTTCATCCCACAGAATTCCTTCAACAATATAAAATGGCCTTGTAGATCAGCAGTAATCAAGTCGCACTCCTGTCGGAGCATGGTTGCACGTGGCCCAGCGTGGGCGGACTGGCCCCGACACTGGCCCAGCACCTCTCCGTGACGGCGACATGCTACACAAGGCCCGGAATTTACGCACTTTGTGTCGTTTGCGTGTCCCTGCCAACTAACACTGAGATACGAGCCGCAAATTGAATATTTAGTTACTTGCTCGTAAATATGTTGGCGTAACAAAGCTTGGAAGATGGAGGACGAACATGCCAGATTTTCTCTAGTTCTAGCAAGTTTAAGACTGTTCTAGGAGAAATTGTTATTTATCTGTGAAGTCAAAGATTTCTGAATGAACATCAAAAAGGGTTCGTCAGTCAGATTAACATTCTTCCATTCGAATGATCGGAGTTAACCAAGTTAAGTTACTAATTCCAATTTGATTACTGAAGTCTGGGTTGCTGATATTTAAAGTAATTCCCGAGTAAATGCCTGCTATAGCCATTTGCTAATTGTCTAACGATTTTAATGTCCGAATTAGTGTTGTCGTTTTGTAAATTAAGAACATAACAATTATCGTCCGGATTATTTTGAAAGCTTACTAAATACTAAATAATATTCATAAAATTCAACCAAAAAATATTATAACATAGTCAGGTGACCATGGCAGATGGTATGTATATTAGCCAGGCATTGCTGATTGGCTTTATTCATGAATGGCTGAAAATATTTTATTTCAGTGCAACGGTGAACCTAAAATATTTGGCTTATTGTCCACTTATTTAATAGATAGAATGGTAGATTCAATTTTCATTTTACAAAAGAAGGCAATTCGCGCGATCTACAAAATGAATCCTCGTGAGTCCTTTAGAAATAAATTCAAAGAAAATGATATGCTGACTCAGCTTTCTCTTTATATCTTAGAAAGTATTTTGTATGTTCGCAAGAACTTAAGACTTTTCAAAATAAGAAGCTATTTCCATAACATAAATACACATGGTAAACATGCAATTTTGATACCCAAATTTAGATTAACAAAAATTAGTAAGTCAGTTCTTATGAACAGTATCGGCTTTTATAACAAGTTGCCAAAGTCAGTTAGAGAACTAAGCGATGGAAAGTTAACCCACATCAAACGTGTCCTTCTCAAAAAAGCATATTATAAGATTGAAGACTACGTTGAAAACAAGGAAGTTTGGCAATAATTCCTTCTGCACATGTGGCTTCCCTGGTACCTCATTAATGGCAAAACTATGTAAATGTCTATTAACTGCTCCCAAATTACGATGATTATTTTATTTTACTTTTTTTACATACTTCCTTGACAATCTTTTCATTATTTGACATTATATACTTACCTACAATATTGTATATTTTTTTTCTAATTCGATTTGTTACAGCTGTAGTGGCAACCATGTCATTTGGTTTAAATAGGTCCTTATTTTAATTATTTTATTTATCTTTTATATAGATTCTTTTTCTTTTTAGAGTTTCATAAGTGCCAGGTTTATGTAAAATAAACAATTCTATTTTTTTATTCCGGTTAAAAAAATCGTGATTAGATAGCTATATTGAAAAAAAAATTGCGTTCAGTAAATTTCATTTTTCATTTAATTATTTTACCCAATTTAAGGGACACAATTTACGTGCACTTTAGTATCTAAACACAAAATACTTAATATATGCACATTAATTTAGCAATACTAATTTACCGGGATATACTCGGATATTATTATCATCACTCGCAATGTGTAAGAATTCTATTTGATAAATGCTGATATCGTCACGTTAACTTGACAATAGATAAGAGGATGTATTGTATCAGTAAGCGGGCTCTTAGTGACAGGTGGCGCTTCTGTATCCCCTTTGAGACCTTCAGATCAAGTGAGGAAAACGGGCGAAAAAACGTTAGTGAAAATCTTCAACGTCTACATAAATAGAAAAGATTTCAAGTACCTACCGTATTTCAATCATTTCTGTATTCGCTTATCTTAACATCATCATCATAACATTATAAGTGTGAAAGTTTGGTACTAAATCACGCTTTAATGGCTCAATGGATTTAGATGGAATTTGGCATATTGGTAGACCATGACTTGGAATAACATATAATATTAATTATTATTTTATATCAGAACAAACATCCACTATTTGTTAGTAAACGTTAACCTTTATAACTGTGTTATTAAAGATGCAGTTTGGACAAATAATGGACGAGCGGGCAATCAAATTTCCCCACAATGACATTCAGGATACTATTCGTGCTGCCCTGGACCTCTGCAGCAGCGACGCGGCACGCTTAAAGGGTTTTTCAAACAGGCGCGACACGCGACGCGACACAAAGACTCTGTGTCGCGTGTCACTCTGAGTCTTTGTGTCGCGTCTCGTGTCGCGTCTGTTTGAAAGAGCCTTTAGTCTGATCATTGCGAAGCCATCAGTGTGCGTATCAGTAAATATTCTCGACGCACTGCAGAAGCGTGGTAGCCTCGGCAGCATCAGCAGATACGAATGAATACATGGGCAAAATCAAGGTTAAAATTAATTACTTTAAATTTGTTATTAAGGATACGCGGTTTACTCCAACGAAAGCCACAAGTTAGTTGATTAACACGAGGCGAGCTCGCTCTGAACCTAAATCCGGTACATCCATGTGAAATAGCTAGCCGCGGAAACTTATTTAAACTACTACAAACCGATATAATATATACAAGCAAATGCAATATTTATGCTAATTTACACCATCGGACAGCATATGAGAGCAGTGGTGGCCCAGTGGTAAAAGCCACGACTTACGAGTTGTAGGACGTCGAACTCAGACAGGCGCTTTACTTTGTGTACCACTATTCTCAAAACGGTGTAGGAAAATATCGTGAGGAAACCGGCATGTCCTAGACCTAAAAAATTCGAAGACATGTAAGATCTCCCAACCCGCACTGAGCCCGCGGGGTGGATTACAGCCAACTCTCTTACACCTGCGTCCCAATAGTGGGAACATTAATGATGATGACACCATCGGGTAGACTAAAGCAAAATTTTTGTTAACCTTGCACGAATTACATGAATGATACCATATAGTGCTCCACCTGAATAAGGCATTGAATATCCACCGTTTACTTAAAGGTGATATCGAATCTAAAATACGTATACAAGATCCTAATCTGCCAATATAATCGAAGTGCCTTCTACGGGCGATATTGCGAAAGTTGCAGGGAAAGAGCGTCGTGTGTGCAATAAGCCGAGAATGAGAATAATAACGAGCAAATATGCACGTTAACACAATACTTATATGGAAATCACAGATATGAAATTCATTTTATTATGGAATATAAATCTATAGTTACAGTGGGTTCCAAGGTAGTCAATAAAAGGGAAATTTATATTGAAGTTGTAGACAATAACTTTTAAAGGTATAAAAGTTGACGTTATTATTGTTGGTTACATGTATGGAGTAAGAATGAATGGAGAGCCAGGGTAAACGATATGGGAGGCCGTCACCTCCTTCTGCGAAGCGGTAATGCTCGTGAAGGAGGAGGCGAAGCGCGAGAGGGAGAGGCAAATTTCGCGCCCTCACGCCCCTAACCGCCGCAGGAGGAGACGCCCAGGGCGTCGGGAATCGCAAGCCGATTTCCGGCCACCGTAGGCACGGGCTTGCGGACGGTAAGCAATGGGTAGCTCATCGTCCGATAAGGACCAGGCCCGGGTCGACAGCGCGTTGTGTTTCACGCGCGCCTCAAAGAGATGTCAGCAGAATTAACGGGGTCCGCTAGGGCCGATGCCTGCCGGGGTTGTGAAGAAAACCGAAAGGGAGATCGTGGCCCCCGGCAACAGGGCAACTGAAGGAACACGGATGGGTTTTAGTCAGTAAGAGTCTGACACGCCCTCCCGCTCCGCCCAGAGCTCGAGAACTTATTTGATGACTTTCCACCCAAAAAAAAAAAATTTGGATCTCTCTTTTGTTTAAAGTCATGAGACGCACCTAAAATACCTACCTATGCTACGCGATACCTACAAAAAAGACAGGTACTGCTAATCTTCGATTATAATTTTTAACTAGGTAAGTATGAAACTTTCACTGTACATGTTTGCCTACGGCAAACAGTAATTATCTATCAGTTTACTGATAAGAAGAAGACGATGTTTAAACAGAAAAGCGTATCCTAGCACTCCATTCTTCCATTCTCTCGGTCGTATGTCACCTGTCCGTCTTGTTCGGTGGGCCGTGGGTATGGGCTCATACTTGGCTTGAACATCGGAATGCAATTCGAGCATAGCTGCGGCAGACAGCGGTCGATAATTGCATTTTGTGGTCGCGGCGCTCCACTTGGCAAAGTACACGCGCGATCGAACGGAACGCAAACAAACTTCAGTTTTCTTCAACAAATTTCAGTTGAGTAAACAAGAAACAAGTTGAGCTGCGAAACGGTTTCCCACTAATGTAATCAAAGTCCTCAATTAGTTATATTGAGTAAATTAATAAAAAAGTTTTATGATTTTTCAGCAGTTTTATTGTAAGTGCGCGTTTGAGAGTTTTCTGTGATAGGTATTAATAACAAGTAATTATAATAGTAAGATGATTGTTACAGTACAATATCTTTGTGCTGTATCTACAATCTCCATCGCAATCTTATGTTCTTTATCGCACGTTCAATATCTATTAAATGTTTCTACTATCTGTGATCAGCACGTAGTCGTTAGTATATAAGATGCACCTTTGGATAATTATAACTAGACTATACTACATCTTTGGTCTCATTTATACCTAACCATATACTGCCAAGAAGTTTGGCAAATTGGTGACCCCGACGTGATGAATACGCAGCAAGAAACATGGCGCAACCACCGTGCAAGGCGAACATAAATCAGCAAGGAACACTTGAAGTAGCTGCTGGCACCTCGGTTTTATCCCGCATTCCGGAATTTTGGAAAGACCAACCCAGATTATGGTTCACGCAACTAGAAGCCATATTAGCACCACAGAAGCAAGGAGACGAATACAAATACTGTACGGTAATAGCAAAGTTATCCAAGGAAGAAATACTACAGGTTAGTGACCTAATCACTTCGCCACCGACTACAGATAAATACAAAAACATCAAGGAACGTTTAATTGATTGTTACGAAGAAACAGAACAGCGGCAGTTTCAAAAATTAATATCAGAGACAGAACTCGGTGATCAAAAACCTTCGCTATCAGGAACCATAGGTAGTAGCGTTATCCGGATTAATTAAACGTAATGAAATATTGATAATTACTCGCATTCAATTAGATGAGGAAGTGGTTTAATTATTATGAAATTAGGGATTTACACCTCAGTAGTGAGTAAGCTATGTATATGTGCTATGCGTAATGCTGACAAAATATTGTAAACTTAAAATACTCAGCAAAGTTAAATAAACTTTTGAGGCAACACTGCTTTTTTATTCACACTATAGAACTCTATATAACTAGCTTTCCTCTGCAAAATAATCTTTGATGAAATACAAAAAGTACCTAATCATTGTAAAAACTCCTAGAGCATTTCAAAAACTTTACAATAAAATTGTAATTTTAAGCAATAACTCTCACTTCAAAAGATATCTACATTTGTAAACACAGCAATAAAATTCTCCTTTCAGAGAAATTCAGTTGAAAACTTAATGAAGTGTCTCGCTTACAGCAGAATAATTGTGACAAACAACTGCGTCTTTACAAATTCATTTCTGCAAAATAAAACGCAACTGTAAATGACAAAACTGTTGTGCAAAGGGTAAATGTTCACGGTAGAAATGAAAAAGTAAAAGGTAATACAGAAAAGCTATGTCATCTATTTAATTCCATCAGACTAAGAATGTTGCCAGTGCGTTCTGCCAGTTCGGAAAATGACAAACTGTAGCTTACGCACCTACAGTTGGTACATATCTACAAGCGGATATAATATATAGATATTTTATTATTTAATATCTTCAGTATATTATAGTCTACCTAAAAAAAATAAACATAGTTTTTTAATGAATTGGTACCAGCTAGCAGCAGGCCAAACCTTACAAATCAAATAGGCGGTCTTATAAAATAAAATAAAAACCCGCCAAGTACGTCTCGGACCACGCACAATGAACGGTTCCGCAATCGGGATGAATTTATCAAAAATACAAACTTAACATTGTAGTTGAAAAACTTGCTCTCCCATACATTTCAACTGCAATTGTAAGTTCGTACGTACAATATTGAGAGTAATACCATGTTATTTTAAGAGCATAGACTTCTTGTAGGTTCTCCTGTATTCTATGGGTAAAGAACCATTATCTTTTTTTTTTTAATTTTAGGCTCATTAGTTTCGGAGATAAAGGCCAATGGTCAGTTTTCGTCTATTTTCTTAAATATCTTTTAAAATGTATTCAAATTTAAAAAAAAATTGATCCTCCCAACAAGCCCTTCCATTTGATATATCACACAATCTAGTTTGCAAAACTTTTATATTTTGTTTTCTTATCAGTCCGCCAAAAGTGACCCGCGTATTCAAAATTCATTTATTTAGGTTACATGTTCGTGTTTGGGTCACAGAAATACATATGTGTAACAAATTTCAGCTTAATCGGTCCATTACATTCGGAGCAAATTGGCTGTGACAGAATGACAGACCGACAGAGACCCGAGTGATCCTATAAAAGTTCCGTTTTTTTCCTTTTGAGGAACCCTAAAAAGCAGTTTAAACGATTGGAAATCTCACAAAATCACACACTTTCCTTTACGAGGCCCGCAAACATCAAACATTGCACAAATGTCGTTTGAGAACATTCGCAGAAATTGCATATTGAATGTTAAGATACAAATAGTGCATAAACAATACCTACCTCGAAGTTTGCAGTCGAATGCCAACTCCACCGCAACCGGTTTTTGTTTACAATATTACAAGTGACTTCTATGTATTTTCAGCGGATTTAGGTGTGAATATGACTAGGCTTCAAGCCTTGTTAGTCTGTATAACTTTATGACTTAGCCCTCATGATGGTAGAAAATCGATTGAGAGAAGACGTGGTGTGTTTAGATGCGCTATTGAGGATATTCTGGTCTCTCCACACTAAACTGACTGACTTATAGATATAAAAAGTAAAGCAAAAAAAATGATAAACATAGAGCATATGAAAGAAAGATTATCATCGTTTTTTTATTAACTGTTCAAATCCGAATACTCGAGGTACAAGGCAGAATAGAAAACGCGAACACCGCGGTCGCTGACAAATACGCTGCTGGTCAGATCTAACCAAAAACATCACACCCTCCACCAAGACTATATGTTCACACAACGTCCGGAACAGATCCAGATGGAGATGGATATTACAAGAGAACCAAGATTTGGAATAACAACGACCACTCTGACAAAAGTGAACAAGTACGAAGAAGATCTTCATAACTGCAATGCAACGCAGGATCTCACGCCCAGCAGTCACATTAAAAACCTCAAGAACAATACTCCGTTTACGTAAATACTGAAACATTACCCATAAAACAATAATTTCCTTACGTTTGCCCGCAGATTAGCTAACACTAAAAAACAGTAAGTAATAAAAAAACTTTTAATCTAGCTTTCAATAAGAATAAAGTTATAGAGTTGAGATCCAGCGGAACATTTCATGGTAACTAAGTTGTGAAGTGTCAAGTTTATGGTAACCTCAAGTGTCTCCGCGGGGTCGCACGTTTAACTCCATCGTTTAACGACTCTACTGGTTAGTGAAACTAAGTAGTTTGCCTGACTACTATTTGAGTAAATGATTTTATTTTTGTGGATGATGACGGCATGGTTGCTCATGGTAGAGAAAAGATTTGTCAATGAGCAATGTTGATGGTTTGATCACATGCCCCATATTCATAACTAGCTTCTGCCCTCGACTACGTCTGCGTGAAATTTCTTGTTTTAAGATAAAAGACATACTATAGTTGTGCCCATTTACTTTATTTTTTCACTTTACTTTCTTTCTGACATTTTTCTTTGCTCCTAAAGTTCGTAGCGTGATGTTAAATAGCCTTCCTCAAGAATGCTTGGGTTGTCAAAAGCAATTTTTAAATTTCTGAAATGTAGGCATTGTCTGTGTTTTGATAAGATTTGACTCAATTTATGTTAACTTAATGTTCACAAGCTCAACAGCAAACCAACATTGTGCTTTGCAGTGCCGTGAAAGGGTTCATGTACAAAAAACCGGCAATAAAATATTGTAAAATGTGTGATGTGCATAAGAGCTAATAAATAAAGATTTTTTTTTTCAAATCTAGCTGATAGTTCAAGAGATTAGTGCGTTCAAGCAAGCAAACAAACTCTTCAGCTTTATTATATTAGTATAGATAGATAAGTAACGAAGATGACTGTAGGTTGAAACGGTATAATAAATTTAGACTAGATAAAATAACAAACAGATTTTTTTGTCTATCTTCTATCCCCGTCATGAGATTCCTGTTTCAATTAACAAAATTGAAAATGTATTTATTAAAATAATGAATTTTAAAATATACACAATTCTATTTACTAAAATTGATTTCTCTATCACTCTTAAAATATTGGAGGCAGCTGTAATTTTTAGACGGCTTGTGCCATAGTAGATAATTATGTTTGTTTTAATTTCAAAGGTAAATAGTGAAAGCCTCGTTAAAATTCGAACAGCAGCTTTTAAGAGAAGCTCATCTCTTTGTGTGCGTATAACTTAAAAGCTCACTGTTTAAACAAACAGACAAACGTAATAGCAAGCAAACAGACGGAAATTAAAGAAAAGTGTTACGGTCTCTAATACGTTTACTTAAATAATAAGTACTCTCCATTAGTTAAATATTTATGAAAATGGAACTGTCCGCTCCACAAGTTCATATTCGCTTTACATCACAATGACCAGAGAGCATGTAACTTAAATGTCGCAGCCAGGCTTTGCGGTAGACCGTGAAATTCGCACAAAACTAAGAAGATCTAATATCATTAAAAGTCCGCAAGTCTATGACAGTTAGGGCTCACAAAAGCTCTTCTATTGCGGCAAAAATGAGATGCCCACGCCCAGTGACGAGATTAAACGAGCCGACGCGACGTCGCCTGCCACAGCCACCCGCTAACATATTAGACTACATTGAAACGGCACTAAAATAAAATACCAGTCCTCATATAAAATGTCGTGAACTATGAAATAAGAAACTTGTTCTCCGAATATTTTTTGCAGCAAAAAACTAACCCGCTTCAGTTGGAGCAGAAGAATTCGAATATTTCAACCGCTCAACGTTTATCGAGTTAAGCCAACTAGACAATTTTCACGAGTGCGCTAGTTATGGTTATTCTTCAACGGAACGTATAGCGAAAAAGCTGGCGAGGTAGAAGGGACAATAAGAACAAAAGCACTAATTCAGCACAGAGTTATCGATAGTTTCACGTCAGCTCGATTCGTAGCTTTGTTAGGGCGACACACACGAGAAACGCCCGACAAATTGCGTCGTGCGAGAGTGGCGCGCCGCCCGCGGACACAATGCTTGCTAGCATCAATTGTTATTTTATGCACATCTAGAGGCACCGACAAAATGGTCATTCTGCGGAGCCAGAAAAATTCACAACAATGCTTTACAGTTTTAAGCTAGTAAATAAGTTAAGTGATTCACCACTTAGCACTTTCAACGTAAACGCTACTACTTTGAGCATTGTTCCCTATATTTTATTGATTTTTGTTTGCCGCTATACGACCTATTGAAATGTTTCATGAATATTCAATTCATCTTCAACTTAATGTTGATTATTAAGTTGAAGGTGAATTGACTACTGCTAACTTAAGACAGACAAGAGAAATTCTTCTCTGGAATGCGCTTCCTTTGATATCAGGACGGCCTCTAGTCGGTATGCATTTAAACGGAAATTGCGGAGTTATTGTCAAAACAAATGGCGTAGAGTCATCTCAATCTTTTCTTTTAAATTTGTATCCTATTTACATTTATATAATGTACATATATATTATAGTATATATGCTATATGTTTATGTACTTGTATACATATTTTATTTATAATGCATTTTGTTATTTTTTTATTATTTTTATCTCCTCTCAATTAGAGCACCTGCCATCTTATCTCTTCACCACCCTTTGATGACTTGTAGAAAATGCCTAAGGCATTAAGTCCGCCTTTGAACCTCATTGTGTGCGAGAAGTTTAAATAAATAAATAATAAATAAATTCCATTGATATAATCGTGTACCCGCAGACATTAATTAAGCTCTATATACATAAAAAGAAAGATCAAATAAAAACTTAAAAAATAATTTATCGGTAAGGACCTTATTTACTTCGCCCGCATTGGTTTACAATTTAACTCATACTACGAGTACATTACGACTTACTTGCTATTGACAGTAGCAAAGGGATAGACTCCAAAACTAATGCAAATATCCAACAGCAATTTATATGCGTAAATAATATGAAGCAGCTGTATCTATATTTTCCTTTCACCCTAATCTGCAGAAGTGTCGCGCGGCATGCAAGAGAAATGGTCTACAAATTGTGTTCGCCTGACTGGGCCGGCCGCTCGCCTGCCCCGCGCACTCGCGCCATCTATATAACAATAACTAAACTATATAAACTAGGTGCCTGTTCTGAGCGTTCTTTAACCCCAATACTCCTCCCAAGGTTGTCTTAAAACCTTCACATCTGTACTCGAAGTAAAATACTTTCTCCCTGATACATATTAAAGCATCTTGGGATCGTCTTAAGACCTAGGTACGGGTAGCACATAAGGTGACGCTTGTCGTTAGCCATTTTAGATGTTTTACTTACTGAATAATATAATATTATGTTGAATACTACAGTGGTGGGTAAGTCGGCGAATTGGTTAAGACGAAAAGCATTTTGATTAAATTCTTCACTGAAATAGAATTTAGATTGCTATACACATGTTAGCTTAGAATATTGTTAGAGTTAAATTTTGATTAGTTATACGATCCACTCTAGAGAATTTTGATAGTCGAGAAACTGTACTCTTCTTATGATATTGCAGTACAAACTATGTTCGTGGCCGCGCCCGTGCAACAAGCAGTACAGATTCCTTATAGTAATTTTTAGCTCTACAGAACGCTTGCTACAACCCGTATCTACAACTATTAATTTCGCTAAACTTGTTTATTTACTTTAGATTACCTAAGCAGTATCAAACGTAATGCTTCTCCTACGTATAGTGCGTTCGTGGATTTGCTAAAGTAAACTTTCTAAACAATAAGTAAACAATAAAAAATCTTACTTATTTCCATTTACCATTATTTCAGTCAATTTAAATATCCATATCGGTCAAAATCGCAATCTTTGGGTCCTTACTCCTTATCAAATATCAAAAGACGGAACATTTAAAATGAGAACACTAAACGTTGGAATTGCCAGCGACAATATTACGACGCCATAAAAAGTGAATTTTCTTTTAATTCGCAATTTTGTGTCTGGCAACAGCTACTCACAATAAAACATGGTCGTCGCCGTGTTTCGAGTCGCGATCGAATCGTTCACGGGAGGCATTAAAGTTTGTTTAATGTGTTCCAAGAGAATTAATGTGACACCTAAGCTAGGTGCCAAACATAAAAAATAATTATAGGTCAATAAACCGCTTCTTTTACATAAGAAAGCACTTGAATCCTTCTTTTATTTAGCTCAGTTCAAAACAAATGTGGGGAAACGATTTATTGACAACAGAAGAAAGTCACATGAATCACGAATTAAAGTACTTACCTACCGAATAAGGTTTCTTCGTATTGAAATCTGACACGAAATGTGAGAAAATTCAAAAGGAATAAGTTATACACGCTTTAACACCTTTCTTAGAATTTCGGGAGGCTATATTATACTGAACTATATACTTTTAGTGGTATGAGGTACACCCTGTTGGTGTAAAGTTCACTCATCCACCATAGAAAAGGGAGGATCCTCACTACCAGAACCAGACGGGTGTTGTGTCTGGTGGACAACTGCCCCGCGGTTGAAGTCGGAATCTTATATATATGTCGATCGCGCGGTAAACTCTAATTGCACGATGCAGGATTTGTGTGACGTCATGTCTTTGATGCGTAGTTCCTATTTGGCGGTGTAACCGCTACATACTTACTAAAGCATTCTTAGCATGTGTAGTAATAGTAACCTTATCTAGATTACAGACAATCGTTCACTCAGTCAGCAAAGCCAATATGGTGCGATTTCGCCAGAGACGACGATTATAAGCAGATTGGATAGAAGACACCAATGAAGGCACTACCTCATTTAAAATGTTGATGTCAGAACTACAAAATAGATGGATTACTAACAACGATCAATGACTAAAAATAGTTATTTTTCAAGAAGTACAAAGCGATCGGAATGACATAACATAACATCACGCCTGTAATCCCCGAAGGGTTAGGCAGAGGTGTACCTATAGTACACCCACATTTCGCTAGTTATGTTTAAGTCCCATGTAATAGGGGGCGAGCCTATTGCCATCAACCGGGCACAAATCGAAACTCCAGGCTGCTACTGAGACATTCCAGATGGAAAACCCAATAACACTTTGCCCGACCCGTGAATCGAACCCAGGACCTCATACTCAGCAGTAGCGCTTGCGACCACTAGACCAACGAGGCAGGCAACGATCGGAATGGTTATACCAAAAAGGACAAATTTTATTAACTAGCAACACCACTTCGGTAGAAATCACAATACATTTCAGAACTACGACATTAAAATAGACAGAAAATATTTGCGGAGAGGTAAAAGGGCAAGTGGTACTTATTTGAAAATAAAAGCCGTCTCACTCAATGTTACGAGCGAAATCACGGCCACTTAAAAATATACTTGTTGTTCCGAAGCCAGTACAATTTCCCGAGCACCTATTCAACGTTGGCATTTACTCCAAATAAATGTTTCGCTGAGCAACGAGTAAGTGTTTGGTATTATTCTTATTAAGATCGTTATTTATGTACTGTCTTTGAATTTATTAGTAAGGACATAATTATATGTTCAGGGCTGTTCTTGCGCTGTTCTGTTTATTAATGCATACGTATGGTACTCATACTTATAGGTATGTGGGTTACGACTCTAACATTCATGAATCTTTATTTGTAATTTACTTTCGCTGTCTTCGCATCTAGGTATATAATGTATCCCTTACTGAACATCTACTACATTGTAACAACGAATCAATTTACACGCCTCCCCTTTAAAATTTAGGCGGAATATTTTTGGGTTATGGATGGAAAGAATATGAATTAAAAATCTGGTCTAATTAAAAAGTTATGCAACAAAGCGAAATTTCGCGGGTATTCTGGTATATTTACAATGTTTATGTGCAGTCTGCAAATAAACCCCATTGTGATGTTGGAAAGCCCTTTTCTGTTCTAGGCTTGATATAATCTTTTCCCAACGGTTTATAGGTTGTAACATTTTACAGGTACTGTTTTATTCGTTTCTACAAAACACTAAGCGAGCGTGGCATTGAAAAGGGACTTGTGCGGTGACCGCGTCCGTTTTGTGTAAAATGTCAAAGTAAGGGGGGAAAGCAAGAGCCGGGCGTGAAATTGTGTTGACGCAGTGACCGCAGCGGGCGCGTGTGGCGCGACGCGGCGACGTGACGCGATGCGCCGCGACGACGAAGCGTCCCGAGTGGCCCGGTGGTCCGCGTGCAGACCCACTCAAGAACAATTCTACTGAAGCCGTCATCCGCCGGGATAAGCGGCTCATTATTCACTAAAAGCCCACGGCGTGCCCGCTCGGGTAATTGGAGGCTTTGTTCCTTTGCGCTCGGCTTTGACGCTCTCGTGAACTATACGAGACTCCGCTCCGTCGGATTATTATTCGCACAATCAACGATGCACGCCGAGCCTTAGATTAATCTGACAGCTGAGGTATGAATTGTTTGTAGAGCGAGGATAAACGTCGCATTACTTTTTGCAGTATCATTATTTTCGTTGTGTAATCCTGCGTTAAGTTTTTACAGTCCACAAATAAAACAACGCACCGCGGAATCCCTTTGTACATAAACGTGTTTATGTACAGAGGCATTCTGGCGGAGAGACACAATGTAAAAAATATAAAATATGACACCATTGTCAAAACCAGTTTTGGTTCAATCGAAAACGTTATAGATTTGCGTGAGCGTGAGAAAAGCAAGAAGAAGCTATAAGAGTTTATTGCATCAGGAAATAGCTGCTGCAACAGAGAGCAACTGTACCTGCCAGCCATGAAATATTACTGTCCACTGACATATCGTGGGTGTTACACATATCTATTCAATGGTGACTAAATAAAATTACTAATAAAAGATGGAGCTTGTGATGTTACAACTTTTTCTCACCGTATAACCGCATCTGCCGCCTCACTTGCATACATTTATAAATCTAACTGTTTTTCTCCGTACTTTGTAAAATAGATCACTGGCATTAAAGCCCGCAGTTTTCATTAATCTGTGTCTACTATAAGGACTGTCTCTGCATAAGGCAAGTTACTTTCTAATCTATGTTGCATGCAGCCTCTTCCATCCTAACTCATCTCTCACTCGCCGTTATTGCAGTGCTCAGTTATGGTCTAATTAATTGTTACTTGCAAACATATCGTCAATTATAACTTGTCATCCGAAGTATATGTACGCACATTATATACTTAACTATAGATAAGTTATGGGAACAGACACTTGAAAAATCATAAATTAGATAGTTTGCGCAGAACGTGCCTAACAACGCAATAAGCGAAGGAAACTAACAAGAACACACATTTCAAACGTGTATTAATTGCTGACTTGTAATTAACCAAGATACTACAAAACTCATAAAAAGTATAATCTAGAACTTATAGTGCTGGTACTATTAAACATTACTGTGCAGCACGCCGTTTATATGGCAATATAAATAGTATAGTCCAAGTAAAACAGGTTAGAAAGACCATGGTCGGAAAACATACAGAAGAGTTTTCGTTGGGTGTCGCCCTCGCGGTGATATTCTCGTATTTTTATTATAATTGTTTTGTTAAAAGGTATTCTAAGGATGCAACTCCATAAAAAATAGCGACCCTTGAAGTTAAAATTCAAGAGTTAATTTTTAAAAGAGGTTCACTCGAAGGCGGTTCGTCGCGATCGCCGGCGCCCCGTCAACGCTGGGCGCTCGTTATAGCGAGCCCCGCGGCGCCCGGACACAATCGCAAACTTACATTATACACCTGCACCCAACAATCCACAAACGATTTTGAACCTTAGGGTGTTTGTGATACTGTCTAAAAAGTGTTCGTTGCAGCCTCGGCGAACATGGCACTGGTTTACAACCAAGCTTCCTCATTACGTCTGTCGACGTTATTGCCATCTCTTCGCAACATCAGTAAGCGCCGCTCAGAAAAATATTTACATACATCTCTCGCACAAATATTGGAAGGAAAGGAAACATGCAGTGAACAAGTAATTATGTATAACTTGATGTGTTGCCTCCGAAGGCGCTTATTGCAAGCTTTTCGCAGTTCTCTCATGAGATGGCTCGTACACACAGCGTGTTTGCTTTGCCCCATTATAACACCTATTACCAAGTTAATGGGATTCGCGCCGTGGATGAATGCCACCGATCCGGAGTTTCTTTACTGGTATGTTAAACGAATACCAGGAATGGCAACTTCATGATTAGTTTTACTCTAAAAGGTAGTGCCACTACAAACAAATGATGGAGTTAACCAAAATCGTGAATTTCATTCAATCTTGTAAATGATTTCGAATTACGTTGTATATTTGCGATTGCTTTGTCGGACCGTATCTGCGGTTATTCTGGAAATTCTTATGCAGCGTGGGCGATTAAACGACCATAAAATTTGAAGAATATTTTATATTGTTTGTCATAAAAGTTAAGATTTCTGTGAATCCATTGACTATGCATAACATTAGCGGATTTGGGCATTCGTTTGCGAATTAGCACTTTAGTATTGTGATACAACCTTTGTGTAAAAGCTTCAATGGCTGGAAATTGAAAACGACCACCTACAATACGTTTATGAGCTTTACGTAACGTCCATTCATATTGAAATGCTCAGCACAAACCTCAAGGTAATAAAAGTTCTATTTTGAATTACATAGTGCAATGTTGAAAATGAAGAAACAAGACACACCTCAGAGTGAGAGAAAGTAAAAATTCAGGATAAAGCGAAAACGTACAAAGTAATACGCAAGGGATTTGAAAGCTCTTACAGCTGATCACAATCATAGGGAACTGTACCATTAAAAAAACTCTTTCAAATGAAGCGCCGCGTGTGAAGACACAGAACAAATTGTTATAAAAGCGCTCAGCGCGAGAGTAACCGCCGCACTCACATAAAACTGAACATAATTCTACAACAATACAAAACTTTCTACGTCCTTAATGCTTCATCGCGTCTTTTGATAGCATTTTCAAACTATAAAAGGTTTGAGCATTGTACGTATGTTCGTGTGAACCATCGTTGACTCTACAAGCGATAAATTTCAATGATTTAACAGCCACTTTACCTGTTATTTACTATTAATGGAAGCAAAGAAACGCCTCGTTTCCCTAATTTGTTGCAATATGTTTACTTTTATTTTAATTACTTTCAAGCGGACACTTTGTGAACACTGCGGGGTAAAGAGCTTGCAGACTGTAAAATTGGTCGTTAAAACGTTTAGATGTTTTCTGAATACCCATCATGACGCCGCTAATTGGTTTCCATTTGAAGCTTAAGTACGACAATACGGGAACTAATAACTTTATGCTTAATCTTTAACAGTTACAAAGTAATTTAATTGACCCCAGTTGTCACTATTAACCTGGTGTTTTCACGTTTCTCTCTTATTATGGTCTAATAAAGAAACCCTGATATTTATTAGGAAAAGTTGAAGTTCGTTGAAATAAAACATAATTAACGATTATGACAAGTTTCTCTTTTATGACCGATTGATTGAGTCAAAGTCATGGTCTAATATTTGAAAAGCATTTACGGGAAAAAATACAAATGTTTAACCCATCTAATAAACACATATTTACATTACATAGTCGGTACATACTGCACTCCACACTGTACATCAAGTTCCATTTGTGCATGAAAATGTATGGAAACTCCACACTTACATACTTTATGCGTCCTTAGAGAATGCCAACCAAGGATATGCGAACAGAGGGCAGGAAAAACCTCTCTTAGATCTAGTTTCACGTTCTATTAGTAAATCAAAAATGTATTCGGGTCACACGTCTGTCGCACTTGTAGCTTCATATTCTAGATACGAATATATTTTTTCGCTTGGATTTCTAGGTGAAGCGGAAAGGTTCGTTGGCTTATGCCTAAATAAGTTATGGCGGTATGTCTCGGGTGAAAGCCGGGTCTGAAGCTGTGGGCGAATATCGGTGTAATCTGGTTGGTTGGCGATCTGGTGATCGGAGTTTAATGCTGTTAGTTTGCTAGTGGAAGCTGATTGCCCATCTACCGAGTAATGCCGCAGAGTTTTTTTTTATTTTTTTTTTATTTACTATACTTCACTTATTGGCTACTACGAGAAATATTCAATTACAACATATAAGCCCGTTTCAGTTTAGGGGACAACGGTCTAACCAAAACATTTTTTTTTTTTTGCTTTAGTGACCTCATTCTTGAATAAACAGCCAAAAATGTCAAAACCAAATGTCTAGGTATATTTTACTAGTGCACCGTAAAATTTATGTTAGTCTTAAATTGAAAAGCTTAACATAAATCTTGCGACTGATAACGAATGGAGAAAAACAAACGAAGCAAAGCAGACACCTTTACGGCCTCCATCTATCAAAGCAAGGAGACTAAGAGCAGCCAAACGACACCAATGGCTTCCAAGACACATCGAGCTAGGTATGGACCAGATTTGCTGAGTCTCTTGTAACGTAAGACCTTTATAAAGGACATAATCCTTTATGGCAGGATAACAGGGAGGAGTGGAATGCAACCCTATTTTTTATTATCCGTAAAAGCAATTTTTAGTTGCACTACTGTTGCAATTTATAATTCAGAAGGAAAATGTGAGTCGCAGAAGAATAAAAATATTGTTTTAAAGATAGTTTTACTAAGGCATGACCGAAGATCGAAGACCGTAATCATCAAAACAAAATACTAACCTAACCAGTCTATATTAAAAAATACTAAAAATACTATATTAAAAATGCGAACGTTTGTATGTTTTCATGTTTGTTACTCAATTACGCAAGAGCGACGAACGGGTTTGGAGGCACACAGATACACCATGACCTGAGTTATGACATAAGACTTTTAATTTCGATAGTACGTTCCCGTGGGATAATTTCTGACCTCCACGCGGGCGACAGCTAAGTATTATATAATTATAAATAGGAACAATTTTGATTCAATAAAGTTAATATCTCACTGGAAGTTGCCGTTCAGTAAGTATCTCCAGTCACGGAAATTATTATTGTTGATCAAACAGACACAATAAGCCGTAAGTACCGTACTATAGCCGTTTGATACAACTGTCAGAGAATGACAGTTGTGATTTGATTATACGGACAATTTAAGTTGGTACCATTAATTTCCAGACCGTTACTATAACTTGTCCCTTGCCATCATGTTGGCACCATTGCTTGTCAAACTTAGTTTCAATACTAATAGAGTTCAAAATGGCGACTGACAGAACAGTGCTACCAACGCGTCACGGGACAAGTTATAATGAACGCTTAAGAAAAGCGCACATTTGAAGTTCTAGTCAAACACTAAAATTACCAATCGGATGCCACATTAAAACCTTCAAGCAGACTCTTTCTACGTTATCCAATGTACTTTGTTTTTTTTTTCAGTAAGTACAATATTTACAAAATTCAAAAAACGTCAAACAGTTGGTCGACTCTTCACGTCCCGTTCGTCACGTTCTCCACAGGGAGCTAGCCTATTTTTTGGCCAAAGAATCAGCATTGCCATACAACGTGGCAATGCTGCCAGCCTTTTGGGCACTTTTCCTGTTGACAGTCGCAATGCGGACGAATTTTTTGATGCCCTATGATTATTTCCCCACCTTTTTCATATACTTGTACAATGTACATATTATTATTATTCATTTAAGTCTGTGAGTTTTTAAACATTATTATTTGAAATATCTTTCCTGAAAAGCAATATATCGCAGTGAAATACTATAATAACAAACAACGTGGACGCTTCCTTTAAGCTTATAATACAATTTAATTCCATTACAGTACTTATGCTCGCCATCGCCCGAACAATAGTCAGCTTAGCTATTAAACAATAGGAACGTTATTGATCTCAAACACACTAATTTGAAACTTCCTTGATAAAAGGTAGATAAAAACGTACGGAAACCTGTTGAAAAGCTCGTAATTTTTTGTGAGCGTCCATTAATTTGGTTTGATTTCGTAGATTCTTGAGCCAGGGAGAGATTTTAACTAAATCTTTATAGGTTTGTTCACTTTGATTTAATTATCTATTTATTAATTCGTAGATTTAAATTATAATTATAACATACAATCACGCCTGTACTCCCCGAAGGGTTATGCAGAGGTGTATCTATTGGTACACCCACATTTCACCCGTTTTATTTAAATCCCATGTAATAGGGGGTTGTTGTCAACCCAAAATATTATTGGGATGGAACAACCCAATAAAAATTTTCCCGACCCAGGAATCGAACCCAGTACCTCACGCTCAGCAGTAGCCAATGCCAATTATACCTAATTATGTCTAGCTAGAAAGCATTTAATCAAACTTTCACAGAATTTAATAAAAACAGAATTTATTACTTTGATTCTCATAAATAATTAGTTATACGTAGGTACCTCCTTATACATATAATAGTTGATCCTTACATATTGGATCCTATTAATAATAGGGCCCTACTGAGTTCAATCATCAGCTACTTATATGTAGGTATGTTTCCGAGAATGTCAATTTATTATTGAATATAATTAATTTAATAGAAAATGGTACTTTATCTGGAACTGATGTTTTCGACAAACGTCGATCAAAAGTACCGTAACATATAATCAATCACTGAGTTCTACAATGCTATAATTAATAGTTTCATGCTGAAGTTCTGATTGAATCGCACTTCGTCATCTCCATGCCCGTTATCACTACTACAGCTATAAAGCGCCATGTGTGTATGAAAGCTACCTACATACGAAAATCTAGTCTAATCAAATGCTTTGACTCGCTGACGACTCGGACAGAATGTCTGGATTGGCACATTTTAATTTTTTTTCACTGACAATTCGGACTCCATAAAATTATTGGAGCTGTTTAGTACAGTCAGATAAAACAGTTTTATAATAATATAATATGTGGAAAAATGTATTACCAAAATTATTTTAGAGTGGCTTTAAGGCGGCATCTTCCGGTAATAAATTGCTTTGTTGACGTCTATCACTGTAAGTCACCACATTAGACTATATAAGATATATGTGAAAAAAACCATTCAAAACGTATATTTAGTATAAAAATCAACATCTTATAAATATTGGTTTATATTAATCTACAATATAATTAGAAAAAACCAGGTATGTGTGGGTTTGTAATATTATTTATTAAAAACGGCTGCTTTCGTTAAAATCTGGTTCAAAAACTTTTTTCACAACTACAGGGTTGGCGGAGGACGGATTTCTACAATTAAATTTGAAAGTTTTTATCTGACTGTACAAAACAGTTTATTGGTGTCCGAATCACCAGTGAAAAAATTTCGAATCCAGACACTGTCCGAATATATTGTGTCCGAGTCGTCAGCAAGTCCTACCTTTATACTTATTTTAATCTACCATTACTTTTTTAATCACGCAGGTCAGTGTTTTTACATTAAAAAGTGTCCTTTTCATTTTCATTTGAAATGAACAGCTTCATATCGTATTCTTACCTACTCTAATCCAAATTCAAAGTCCAGTGTCTGTGACCATTTTGTCGAATGAATATCGTAATTATCCGAGGTTGGATTCGTAGCGGGACAAAAGCCAGGACCTTTAGAAGAGGACAAGGACACAAAAAATAAAACACAAACACGGTCAGTACACGGTCACGAGCTCATGTAATCCAAACAGATGGATCTTTCTGTCAGTGTCGCATTGTCCGTGGACGGGGCGTGTCGCTACACACTAATGTACCGAGCCTCGAAAGCTCAAAGAACTCGGAATAGATACTAAGGACCCATTCACCAGACGTCAATTATCACTTAACTAATGATTTTCTCGGTGAGAGTTAATTAATGGTTCGCAGATGTAGGAATGGATGTGGATGTTAATTTACTGAAATTGGCCTCGGGCTTTGATGAAGGTTTCGTTTTAACAGAAATATTGAAAACATACTCGTTATTGACTCATTTAGAACAAACACTAAAATCTTAATCAAAAATTCATGTGTAAAAATTTTCCGTAGGTACGCACGGCTACACATCAAGCTATACATTTCCATTATAAGCTAACCTCACATTGTACGGAAATCCAATACAATGCGAAATCAGCATAAACTAGAAATGTATAGCTTGATGTGTAGCCGTGTGTACCACAGGTTCCAATCGAACGCTTTTATGATGTCTTAAATTATTTATAATTTAATGTAGACCAATTTGGAAAAAATGAATCTAAGAATTAGTTTCCGATTGCAAAACAATTTATATACTCCTACCAACCCTAAATGTCAAAGCAAAATAAGTTCAATATGCACGTTTTATGGTAAACAGTCTCCGGTTAACAACAAATCTGATTTTCGAAACAATAAAGACTGTTTTTATTTTGAACTATAAAATAAGAGCGGTGTGAATAAATCTTCTAAATATTTACATTTACGTGAAGTTGGGGCGTAAAATAAATATTTAATGTCAATAGAGTTCTTTGGTTAAAACTTGAAATTATTGCGGTCGTATTTGAGAAGTTCAATAATTGTTAACACTAAAGCTTTTATTCTTTTATGGGGACTATAAAGCATGTTGACATGACGGTGCAGCAGTGAGGCTTGTTCGCGACGATCTGTGGGTGCCTCCATAAACACGTCCCGTAGGCGTCTGGGAGTAGTGTGTACTCCCATGCGAATAACGCTAACGGTGCTAACAGTTAGTGGATCACTTTTTTTTCGTCCTATAACGGGGTTTCTAAACATCGGTGCTCATCTCGCCGGCTGATATGGCCACGCTTACTCCGTGTCAGTAGACAATCAGTTTCAACACTTTCTACACAAAGTGCATTTCAACCTCGAACACGATTTTGATTCCCAAAGCAGGCAAATAGTCTACTAGATATGTCACACATATTACCAATTCCCAAAATCTATTACGAACATTCAGAATCACAGCTTTGCCACAAAGCTGAAAGCCTCAAATCCATACACCATGACTTTAATGTAAACACCTGCTCGCCCGCAACGCGTGTGCAATAAACAGCTAGAAATACTGTAGTTACCGCAAAATAAAAATAGAAAAGACTGGAAAAATGCGCGTATGTAGCTTTTCAATAAAACCAGTCGCGTGAAACTGGGCTATTGGTTTTCTTTGCGAGTAGCTACCGCGTTGTAATTCGAACCGAACCGAGGTCGGCACCAGCCCTGACCGAACTACCGACCATGCAAATATGAAATACTTGTATAATACCCGTCCATTATTGAGTAATTGAATAGACTTAGTGGTGGTTTATTTTTGTTTATCAGCGTCAGTCCGCCCACTGTGGAGAATCTATTGGCAGTATAAAAGCTGTTTGATTGTATCTTCGCTCGCGTCTTTATCTCTGTGATCCACTGTTTGTTTTTCGTTTCCATATCTGTATACTATAACTATCATTGACCTTGCTTCTTCCCAAAACAATAATTCTTAAATATACAGCTAGTTTACCGTTAAAGGTAGAATAACATTAAATTTCAAATCTGTAATAAGTTCACATTAAAATAAGTTGTAATCGATTCATATTTAATGTCAAAAATGTCATCTCCGTTTTATTAAACTTGGATTACAGTTTAATAATATGAAACACAAACTAATTTACAGTAAGCCTTCGAAGTTATTCAACTAATTAATTCGATTTTCTTTCTTGATTCTTATCAAATATTAAAGCTGTCACTTATTGGAGAAGATTTCAATTTAAAGCCAATAAAAGAATGTAATTATTATTTTATAACTTATAAATTGATGTGTAAATGTATATGGACAAACAATTCAAATCAACAATTTATTAAGCATTAATTATAGATTTCTAAGAGAAGGCGCCATTTAAAGTATGATCGATGAAATTTCCCAACATTATGTATCTAATTATAATAAAAATAGATATGAGCCGTGGAGGTCGGTTTGACTATATTGAGGACAAATTCTTTAGTGTGTTGATGTACTATGATTTTCTCGTTTATAATACATGAAACATTAACGAGTAGTTAGAAGTTATAAAGAGATATACAAAGGTTCATAACACGAGCCAAACTGTACGCCCACGACCCGTTGAAATATGAAGACAGTTTAAGTTATTGGAAATAGTATAATATATTTAAAGATGAGATATATTAATATCAAGGCCAATATTCCTATACCAATTATATCATGTCTTTTGTTTTGGCCAGGATGTGTTATTTATAGCACTGACTTCAGAAAGTTAATATTAAGCACATTGCGTAGGTATATGTATGCCCGAAAATTAAACGTCTTCTCTATAATAAGAAACTATCGATAATATTATACAGGGTGGCAGGGACAACGACACGAAAACTGATACCATGGATTCAGTACATATTCTGAACGCCTCTGCGTCGAAATTTTACGTCGGTTATTTTTTTTTTAAACTGCAATTTTTTTTCATAGAAACGTGCAATACCTACGCGGTCAAAATTTATGGAACGGCTGATTTATTTTAAAATAAACGAAGAAAAATTTCAATGCATGGTTCAGAATCATGAACTGAATCCATGGTAACAGTTTTCACGTCGGTGTCCCTGCCACCCTGTATTTCATTTTCACTCAGTTTATTTTTATTTTTTAGGGATGCGAATAGAGTTAGCAGACCCTACATTTGCTGATAGCATTCGGTGCTATGAGAAAAGTGAACCGGTGAGTCTGCTATAAATTTGTCAAGTGAAGTCATACCATTCCAATACCACTCCACACAGAGGGGGTTCCGGATTGGTCTTTTGAGAGGTAACTGTGCCCCTTCCATGTGCTTGATGCATGATGGTGACCACCGGGGTGGTTTTAGAGAGGTAAAAACCCCACACTTTTCGGTCATATCCCCAAAGCCCGGGCGCCTTTTGAAGGATTGCCCCCGAAAAAAATAAAAGGGTTGGGCAGAGGTGTCCCTATAGCAAGTTCACCCACATTTCGCCAGTTATGTTTTAAGTCCCATGTAATAGCGGGCGAGTCTATTGCCATCAACCGGGCACACATCCAGACTCCAGGCTGCTACTGAGAAAAATAAATAAAAAAATAAGGTGGTTTAGATCATATCAATTATTTTTAAGTCAAAAGAAAGTTGGATATTCGAATATTCTCATATTGGAATATTCTCGTTATTTGTACTACGTAAAACCACGTATTCGCTGCATCACGGTTGTCCTACACCGGTTGCACGGGCGGGAAGCACACCGCACGCCTGAGCCGCACCAGCGATCACTACCACCATGACTCCACAATTTCTGCTCCATTTATGTTAAATTTTATATTAACATATTCATTTACATAGCCAGCTTGTGGGATAAACGCTTCATTCTTATTATCGGACCTAATTATTGGTCTTTGTGTTCAAATTCGAGAAGAAATTTTTATTCAAATCCAACTCATGTTGCGTTGGCGTTGTGGCGAAACAATTGAATAGATGATCCTTTCTATTGAGTCGTTAAGGTTAATAATTGTTATATTGTACTTGTACGCTCATAGACGCAAACTTAAACTAAAGATAAATAAATCTACGGATAAAAATTGAAATGATATTTTGGAACACACATATTTTATTTCCACTAACGGAATACATTAGAAAGAACGCTGGGAGTCACATAAATCCTGCTATGGCAGGGGACGTCACATAAACTTGATTTATCTTTTGTGACGTAAGTTAACTCTTATCAAAACCGTAGGTTACAAATTCAACTCAACGAAAATATTTTTATAGGAAAATTGGATTCAGAAAGCAGTTTTGGAATAATATAATGAAGACAGTTTTTCTTGCGACTAGACGTTATTAGTTTTCATAATTGGTATTGAAATTGAACAGAATGATTGATCAAATTAGTAGGAGATTAAGAATAAAAATATGCTCTGGGAAAATAGATTGATTGAGCATGATTCCGAAAGTCAATTATTCAATAGGATTTTCTGGTTGACGTTACGAGAATCAATGATTTCTTTCGAGTTTCGGTATCTAAATCAATAATAAGGACTCAAACCATCACTAAATACCACTTTAATAAGTAACTGTAAACTGTAAGCTCAGTAAATCTGAATCAATATAAAGAAATCACGTGTATTTTAAATTTAATTCTCAGTAGTACCCACAGCCACCTACTGCAGAGCTACTTGAATAACTTAAAGGTAGAAACAAAAGCACTTTCCAGCCCATTGACGATTTAAGTAAAACAACAAAATAACTTAAACAATCAACTGTATATTTGCACATTATGTTTGCCATCTCATATTTGTACTGCTAAGCGTTGCGAATAAATATACGATTGTCGATAAAAAGCTGTGCCATAAGTAAAATGTTATTCGATAAATCGAATCGAACGATTCGATATAAAATCGTTTAGTATATATATTCTTGTAATAAAAACTTTGTTCGAAAGGTTTAAGAGTTTACTCGTTGACGTAGTCTTGCTGGAAATCTTTGAGAACTTCTGAATTACTTTCAATGATTTTATATTCTATCAGCGATCTTCCTGACGATTTTAAAGCACTGGGTTTTGGATAAAGCCGGTGTTTTTGCGTGGTTTTTAACCGAAATAAAAAAAAGGAGGAGGTTCTCAATTCGTCGGAACATTTTTGTTTTCTGTATATTCCCCGATTACTAAAAGACGGCTGGACCGATTTGAAAAATACTTTTTTTTTTGTTGGAAAAGGTATACTTTCAAGTTGGTCCCATTGTCATTTGGTCACGATCTCATGATGAGATCTTGGAGAAATTGAGGGATCTCATGATGAGATCTTGGACAAATATTATAGGCACACCTATAGCGATTTGGGTATTTTTTATAGTAACTCGTGCATTTGCTCTCGAAATTGCATTTGGTAAAGCGGAACTGATGATGAAGGACACAGATGGCCACCGGAACTAGTCAATAATATGTATTTCACGGGTTGCTATTCGATTACTTTAATATGTTTGGTAAGCAATTGATGCTCGTCACAATTCATATGGTGCAGTGGAGCTGATGATGAAGTACCTGGAGAACTCCTCAACAATTAAAGTCCCTGCATCGGGAAAATCAATGCTTTGTAAAAGGTGATGAGCAGTTGACATTTGGCTATTGAAACTTAGATAAATTACAAACCAACTCACAAAAAAGTGAAAAAAAAAACTTTTTCACAAAAAATTCAACCTACTTTCAAACTACAAAGTGAAAAATAACTTTAATTTCGGAAGTCGGTGGCAAAAAACTAAAATACTGATCCAAAGACCACCGAATTCAAAGTTATTTTTCACTTTGTAGTTTGGAAGTCGGTTGAATTTTTTGTAAAAAAGTTTTTTATAGTTCTATTGTTTTTTTAGCAGCTAAGTTGTTGTTTGTCTATCGGTATTTTGGCCTACTAAAACAAAATGTTTGTGTTTTTGAAATCAACATTCAAATTCTTCCATACATCTGGATCTTGCTGTCAAAGGGCAAAATACACGACGCGATCAAAGCAATACCTACACAAATCAAGAATGCTTTGAGCAGGAAGGTAATATTCCACCCTCACAGGGAAGGGAAAGTGTCAATTAAATTAAATGCAAATTATATCGTATGTTACGCAGGTGAGTAGCAATAGTTTCAATGTAATTGCATTAGAAGTTTACGGCGGCGGCGGGGCGTTGCAGCTCTAATTTCCTCAAAGCCATAAAATTGCAATTAGACGCAAATTTGTTTCTAGGTACGAGACCTGATCACCGGTTCTAATAAGCCAGTTAACTTGTAAACAATAATAACGTCACGTTGTCGCCGCGGCGGGTGGAGGGTTATATAAAATATTCATGTTTACAGCTACTAATTTACATAAATCTTTTTGAAAGTCAGTGACTCGATCTCATTACAACGGTTTAATGTGTCGTTACATTATTATTAGATGTCATAAATGCAAATTGTAATTACAACAATAATGAATGGTTAAATTTTGATGTTGATTTAAATGTTACGGGGTCGACTTCACTGGTACGTGGAGTTGTGACAAAGTTACTTGTTACCACAATATGAAACTTTAAAAAAATTAACCAAATAAATGTAAATACCCAAAGGTACCTACCCAAATAGCGTCACCCCACTCGTACAACTTGTCTTTATCAGTTTTCCTACCAATGAAAACTCCTGCGCAAAGTTTTAAAACACTGCTCTAGGTACCCACATACTTTTCATCCTTATTAAGATAATATAGCTCTATATTTAAAAAAAATGCATAGATCTCCGCATGGTAGCTTCCTTCTCTTTTTTCTAGTAATGTCAATTAATGCAATTTCACATAAATTTCATTAGCATATGAATTCTTGAGTCTTAGCAAGCTAATTGCTATTTGCTAATATTACCATAATTGATAATAATGAAGTATGTAAATTTTGTTAATATGCTAATTAAAAAGCGCGTTCGCCTTAGGACGTTTCCTAGCGTACGTTTAGTTTACTCGCCGATAACGTTTTATTTGTGCTAGTACACTTACATATTTAATGTGATTAAGATTGACACATAATTTAATATATTAAAGAAAAGTATACAAAGTACGAAGCGATAAATTCACTTCGCACTTCACAGAATTTCGCAACTACTTTTCATTTGCTAAATGCTAAATGAGCATTCGCATGCTAACAATGAATGCGAATGCTAATTAATCCATCACTACTTTTTTCCAGAATTGTTTTCGCAAGCCAAAAGCTCAGTTAAAGATCAAAGAAAATCAGAAGAAAAGTAGTGCTTCAGCACGTATTGTTAATTAAAAGATGACTAGACGATTCCACTATTGTATGACACATCAAACACTTGTAAAACTAATTCCCTACATTCACCTAATATTTGGTTTCGTTTAGTTAGTACAATGTACATGGTAATTGACACTGGTTACTTTGTGTACCTGGTTGTACCGAGCACTTGAATATTCATTGCATACTTCGTCGGTGGCACACCCCCTGCCCCCCCCCCCCCCCCCCGTGCCTGCTATTGAGACATTGTTTTCAATTTATTATAATCCACATAGGGATGTGAGCCTGATTAATGATATTAGTATGATGATGGGCGGCAAATTTGAATATTTTGATGGAAATTGCAAATTGCGTTCCGTGATTTTTGGGGTTATAATTTTGTATTTAGTGCGGTGTGTGATTTATTGCATGTAGTTGTAACTATAAAAACCGGCCAAGTGCGAGCCGGACCACGCACAATGAAGGGCTCCGTAGTTGGGATGAATTTATCCCAAGAACAAACTTAACTTTGTAGTTGAAAAAATGCTCCCCATACATCGATATACGTCACGGACAATTCTCCAACTGCAAATGTAAGTTTGTAATCGACTTTTTCGCTTACTTGTGCTGTGAGACGTTACTTCTTACAAAATTTAATGATTCTAGGTCACCGGAAAGTACCCGGTTTTGATTTATTTGCGAATATCAAAATATATCGCATAAAAGGCCGTATCTTTTTATTGCTTTCACTTAAAAAATTGAACTCCAAGGGTCTGTAGACCTACGTACGAGTATATGATATTAGTTTCAACTTAATACCTTCACGCGTTCTTGATAAAAAGGTTCGTAATAGGCTGAAAAACAGACGGACAATGAAGTGATCCTATAAGGGTTCCATTTTTTCCTTTAGAGTTACGGAACCCTAGTAACAGTACTGTAAATACAGTGAAACAATAGAGCGAAAATCATAATATTGAAAGAAACCAATTTAGTATTTTTAATAATGTGTATAGCCGAATAGCCATTATGAGTTTGTTTAGGCTTCTTATTTGTAGAAAGGCTAATTATATTTACCAAAGGTTTCATTTTGTAGAATACAATGCCCAAACCCTTTTTATTTTATTGCATAACAACACATATTTCTGAAAGTGCTTATGGCTATTTAGAGGTTTAACTACTATCTCACACACATATTAATTTCTAATCGAAATCCAGCAGCCAACTGCGATCTTAAGCTGGCTTACTACGGATTTAATACATCACAACAACTTTAACAAGACTTAAGAACTTTTCCAAGTATTTAGTTTGCTGTTCGGTATATCTCGAATGTTTTATTAGATGATCGTGTACTCAGTAATTGAATCTGGAAACTTTTCTAATATATTGACTGAAAGCTCTGCTACACTGAATGCAGCGCGCGACTGAGCAACAAAGGCTTACGTATTTTTGAGATTTTATGCTATGTAGTTTTATAAGAAAACTATCTAATGACATTTTTTAAACAGGGGGACACTTAGGTCCCACTTGTTTAGTACAAAACCGTCGTTCGAAAGACGAATTGTAGGTTAACCTTCCAAATGGGGATAAAAACTGCCACTTGCTCACTTCAGATGGCGCTGACGTCCAGCGTCTAATAATTTGACAGCCATACATTTTTTATAAACAAGCGACTTCTTTTACGCATAATTAATTATTGAGCCCAGTTGTAAAGCTGTTTACTGCAAAAATACGGGGACCCATGTATTTGCCACAGTTGTTTTAAGAAGAAAACTGTGGGACAAAGATTCTGAAAAAAAATTGGAACCTGATCTCGTCAAGACGATGTGCTATCTTTTATGGGAGAAAGTGGTTTAAAGGTGATGCTCCCAAGAAAACTAAGTCTATTTTCATTACATACAGACACTTGTGATGTGATATTATGTAAATTATAGTAAAGTATGTGTGTATATTATCATATTAGTTTAGTGCTAGAAATGCTATCTCTGAAGTTTTTCAGTCGGGAAGATCATGCCCGAGTTAGTTTTCAACTCGGATCACGTTATTTCTATCGTACGCCTCCAGTCTTTAACAAAAAACGAACTTAAAGTCAACAAACACAAAATAACCTATAAATTATAAAACGTTCATAATTTATTGATTTTTCCACTAAAGCTGCTTTTTTACCTGTAGTAGACGCTTTCCCTGTACTTAGTTCGTCTTTTAATAGTGCTACACTCCAAGTCTCATACATATTTATCTAGTTTTCGTATAATTTGTGTTCGACACAAAAGTAAACTTATATACAACAATGGCGGTTTAAAGACTTACAACTGTGCTGCCACCTGTTATGAGCTTTCAGTTTTTAACCTCATTCAAACGTGGCATAACACAGATGTCCCCATAACAGTATTGCCAGCATCAAAATACTGACTTTCGCGTCTTTTGTTTCAACTTTCACTATTGAGGACATACTGTGCCAAAGTACCTATGATCAATGAAGCAACCAAGTGAATGTAGCCTGAGTAGAGACCTGAAAGATTAACATCAGTTCCACCAAGTATTAGGCACACTAATATTACATAGGACTTGTGTTGTCACCATAATTGAGCCTACAACTATATGAATGGTATCAGATATGAATCACAGTCAAAGGCTAGTTGTTAATTGTGAGTCATGGCATCTAGACACAGTTTCATAAATTTATTTTGCGAAATCGGTACGCAGGTAATGTTTAGAACATACAGTACGCCGCTGACCTAACCCTGTGACCTGCTTGCTCATAATAGTCATTATTTAGATTCAAACAAATGTTACTACGCTAGCTGGCCTTAGATAGGTACAGATTTAAGTTTGCAAATTTCTCTCACAGTAAGTTATTATTAACTCGCTTTTGCCTGCGGCTTCGCCCGCGTGAAGATCGGAAATTATCTCACAGGAAATTACTACCGCTATAAAAAGTATCCTATGTCCTAATACCGGTCATGGTCTATCCTTCTGCCACATTTCATCCAAATCCGTTCAGCCGTTAACGCGTGAAAAGGTATCAGACAGACAGATATAGTAACTTTCGCCTTTCTAATATTAAAGTATGGATAAAACTATGTGGTCACCATGCATAGTCAAAAATCGAACACTTTAACGCTAGAGACAGCGTTAAAGTGTCCGATTGTTCAGTGAAAATACCAATTGTAGCAGTGATTGACATTACAATAACACAGAAAAATGTGCCCAACTAAAAATGTATTCATTTGTTTTAACATAAAACGGCCAAGGCTAATTAACTTAGTTAAAGACATAAAAACATTGATTGTATAAACACAAAAACAAAAGAATACGTAGAACTACTCGACAGTCATACGTTCATCTCACAATACTCCAGATATATTGACAGGAATACAGGACCTTCATCTATTCATCCGCGAATTCATCACAGTCAGGCTTAGCGTCCAAGAGAGCGTTGAGCGCAGAGAGTGTGCGAGGGACTCGGAAACTGAGCTCGAGCGATGGTACAACTCCGAGGCACGGCAAATAATCTGAGCCTCCCGTTACGGTTATAGTAAAATACATTTTCAAAAATACTATTAAAACATTTTTTGTTTCTAACCTGAAAAGCTACACGTGCACACGCACGAGCGATCAAAAAAAAAAATGAATATCAAAAATAATGTCGGTATTTTTTGGATACGCGGTAGGAAGTGATGCGCGGTGACACGGGGCGGCCGGGAGCCGACTTCCGACCGGCTTCCGGCGCGGATTGTATGTATGTACTTGCATATTTGTATGGTTTGGTGTCTGTTTGACAAATAAAACCAACTCAATATGAGCTTATGTGAAATTGATGTCCGTTAGTTTAGTGTTTGAAATTAAGTCTGCTAATACAACTGAAATTGCGATACGATACGATGTACATTTTCCGATATATAGTGTAGCTTCCGTTCAAAGGATTATTAAATACCAATAGTTGGACATAGAGCGATAATGGGTGAGATTAGTTTTGCAGTCATCTTTAGTAAAACAGCTGTCAAGACTCATGTCAACAACAGCTAACATGAGTTTTGACAGCTGTTGGTTTTCGTTTTCGGTTTCGGTTGATTGACCAAAATAACAACAAACAATTGCGTAATAAGACTCTCCACAAACAGGCGCGCGACGCGAATCCAGTGGAACAATTTCTATGAAAACTTCACGGAAATTGTTCTACCGGTGTCGCGTCGCGCCTGTCTGCGGGAGCCTTTAGATATAAAATTAAAGTATAGATCAAGTCCTAACTATTAATATATTATAAATGCGAAAGTGAGTTTGTTTGTTTGTTACGCTTTCATGCTGAAACTGCTGAACAGATTTGGATGATGGGTAGACCATGACTTGGATTAGGACATAGACATACTTTTTATCTCGATATTCCCACAGGATCGAGAATTATGCGGATGAAACCGCGGGGCGCTGCTAATTGGTAAAATAATTAAGCTATTTAGGTATGGCTTTTAATTTCAGTACAAGAATGAAAAATTTGAATTTGCCTTTTAAATTCCCGCACAGACATAATATACTGCAATAAATCCTGACACGCAATTCATGGAGATCCTAATTGCTAATCAAATACCCCTAAACACTAGAATGATTAAGTTATTACTTGAAGGATATGTGTTGGTCTATTATAACAATTATTATGTTTAATAACGCTCTGGTTAATTACATACAAGCCGCGACGGGCCTGCGAGCCGCGGCGGGCCTCCATAGATCACATCAAATCAAAATCAATGTAATTTTCCAACCAGTAAACACGGTAATTACCTATCCAATATTGACGTCATCCTCGTATCAGAATAATTTATATATTTTTAATTTGGGACTTTAGTCTATGGTAGTAAGCAAATGAGTTTCCTGAAAAAAATCGTTATGATCATTTTTCTAATCAAGCAAAATACCTACGCCTAGATCAATCAGTTTTAAATGGCGAAGTAATCCCAAACGAAATAGGATTATCTGCACCCAAAATCGTGCGTTAAAAAAAGTACGGGTTTAGATTTTTCGAACCCCTATTTTTCGTAGAAATCCTTATGGATGACTTCTGCCTGAAAAGGACGGGTCTATGTAGAACTCTTACCGACTAAAATCCTATCAAGGTGTTCCTACTGGTAACTTCATTGAACAGAAGCCAATCATTTAGCCACAAGCCATCAATGCGGTGACTGTTTTGATGGTCATATTTTTATTTAAACCAATTTCATAAACATAACATCACGCTTGTATTCTCCAAAGGGTTAGGCAGAGATGAACTATATACACTCACTTTTCGTCAGTTGTATTAAAGTCCCATGTAAGAGGAGGCGAGTCTATTAACATCAATCGGCACAAACCCAGACTCTGGGTTTTCCTGATGGAAAAACCCAATAACACTTTGCCCTACCTGGGAATCGAAGCCAGAACCTCATACTCAGTAGCTTTTGTGACTGCTAGACCAACGACGCACGCACCAATGAATATTAGCTAAACCGTTTAATCTTCTTTTTTTTTTCTTCATTCTTTCTTCTTCTTCTTTTTATTTATTTTTTCTTCTTTCATTTAATTATTAGACAAAAAAACAGCATAACTTACAAACTTAACTGAAGGTATCAAAACTGCGGTAATTGGCCTGTTCGTGACTGAAGTTTCAACGTTGCAGCCGCTCAAGATGAATATTTTCACAGCAGCAAGAGGAAAGCTACCAAAATTAATTCCCATTGTTACTCCAACACGTTTCAGCAAATTAATAATTTTGTCAAAATAGTTAAAGTTTCAGTTTTAAGCAGTTATTGGTTTTATTAATAAAATGTATGTAGTAAAATTGCTCAAGGATTATTCCTAATAACTGTTCGGTAACTGCATGCATTTTTTTGAACCAGGTTAAAAAATAAAAATTACAACCTAGCCTATAAGAGTAATAAGCAATTTTAACCTAAATTAAATATTTACTTGATAATTATATATGCAACGATTGATGAAAATAAGCCGTATGCAACATAATTTACCGCTTAGTACGCTTAAAACTTACAGAAAATAATCGCCATACCTAGAAACAAAGAAAAAGACATTAGTACAAAACCAAAGTGCAACAAGAAAGTTCAGATCAAATAAAAAATCAAGACATAACGCTGTCAACAGTGACGTGAGGCCGGTTTCGAAAACATGTGTGCACTTAGTGAGTTGTAGTTTGATTGTAAATGGTTGTAAACGTGTGCGTGTGAGCGTGTATGCATAGATAAGAGGTGTAGTATTGGCATGCTTCACTGAATTGTTTGCAGCACAAAAAAGGTGAAATTCATTCATTCATGACAGATAACGCAGAGCCTTAACCGCTACAAGAAATCCTTATATAAACAAGACGAGCACAATTTTTTTGAGATTTCGCCTGTCCATTGACGCGGAGAGTGACAGTGTCTGTCTATTGATGCGGAGCGAGGCAGCGGAGCGGAGCGGAGTTGCTGACAGTGTCTGTCCATTGATGCGGAGCGAGGCAGCGGAGCGGAGTTACGGACTGAGCGGAGCGAGGGCCCGCGGCTGCAATACTCCGCGGCCAATTTTTTTCCACTTCCGCACTCCGCTTCCCCACTCCGCTTCTCCGGTCCCCTTCCCCACTCTGCTTCTCCGCTCCGCTTCCCCACTCCGCTTCCCGGTTTTGTAGGATTTTTTTAACTAGTTCGCAAATCCCTGTCCACTGAAGTGGAGCGGAGATTTTATACAATTCCATTGGTTTATATTGATATAGCTCCGCTCCGCTCCTTTCCTCTCCGCTCCAGTGGACAGGCAGCCTAAAGGGATCAAAATAATGGTAGATAAAGGTTTTTATGGAAATTCATCACTTTCGCCGATAGGAGATCCCATCGGGTACACAGCTTGTATGTAAATAAGTCTAGTCAATATTAAACTTTTATGACACCTTAGTTAAAATAAAGTTCATCGTATTATTTTCAGAACACACACGTGAATTTATTCGCGATTTTTATAGCCATAACTAACGGTTAACGGCATCAGTTGAACCGTTTTTAACCGACTTCAAAAAAAGGAGAGATTCTCAGTTCGACGGAATCTTTTTTTTTTTTGTTTTATGTATGTTACCCGATTACTAGAAGACGGCTGGACCGATTTAATTTTTTTTTTTCTTTTATAGGGTACTTTTTAGTTGGGCCCATTGTCATTTGGTCACGATCTGATGGGATCTTGGAGAAAATGAGGGAACTCTTCAAATATTATTGGCACACCTTTAGCGATTTGGGTATTTTTTATAGTAACTCGAGCATTTGCTCTCGGAAAGCACTATTTGGTAAAGTGGAACTGATGATGAAAGACACAGATGGCCACCATTTCACGGGTTGCGATTCGATTACTTTAATATGGTTGGTAAGCAATTGATGCTCGTCACAATGCATATGATTTGAAATTGAAATTCTGATTTCATTTGATTTATGGTGCAGTGGACCTGGAGAACCTTAACAATTAAAGTCCCTGTATCGAAAAAAGCAATATTTTTTTAAAAGGTGATTAGCAGTTGACTATTTTTACTTAGATAAATTACAAACCAACCCACTAAAAAGTTTTTTCAAAAAATGCAAATAATTTCCAAACCACAAAATGAAAAATAACTTTAATTTCTGAAGTTGGTGGCAAAAAACTAAAATACTGACCCAAGACACCAACTTCCGAAATTAAAGTTATTAACCGAATTCTTCACTTTGTAGTTTGGAAGTCGGTTGTATTTTTTTGTAAAAAAGCTTTTTTTTTAATAAAAGGTTAATCCTAGTCATCAAAAGCGAAAGAAAAATTTTAGTTTTTTTTTTAGGATTTCGCAATTTCACGTTCGAGAGAGTTTATGAAAGAACTAGATGATTAGACGAAAACAGAGTACTAAAGGTAGATATGGAAGTTACCTAAGTATATTTTTTTTTAACGAAAAGATTATCGAGACTCTGCGTTTTGTTTGTTGCCAAAAACACAGACTTTCATCTAAAATTACATTAAGTACCTACCTTATTATTTTCTCATGTGAATTAACTGAACTGTTTAATAATAAATAATTATCTACTGCAACATTTTGATTTTTTGCGCTGCTTGACCAAAATTCTAACTAATATTATAAATGCGAAAGAGTTTGTTTGTTACGCTTTCACGCTAAAACGGCTGAACAGATTTGAATGAAAGTTAGCCCATAGGAAGACCATGACCTGGGTTAGGACATACAATACTTTTTATCTCGATATTCCCACGGGATCGAGAGTTTCGCGGGTAAAATCGCGGGACGCAACTAGTTAATAATAAATTATGTGTTTATTTTATAAATTGGGTTTAACAATCACTACTACAATTCAAGTAGTAAAATTAATTAAAACTGGTCGGTGTGCCTTCCGACTACTCGATAACATACTGAATCAAACTGAGAGGTCACAGCCTTTTGATCAGTCACTAATATATAGGTAAGTACGTATATGTACTTACACGTGCTAAACACAACTAGTCCTAGGGGCACATCCACCAAACTCTAACACTATCCTTTTCTTTCACCTACCTATCTACTATCCTTTTCTTCAACCTTTCACTCACACCAACACTCCAAACGTCATAACATACCTTTCTCAGCAGTACATCTGTCTTAATTAATGAGCAAAGTCTCGGCGGCTCCATTAACTTAATGAAAAGACGTCAAATTGTCCGTCAATCAGTTCGGACGGATCCTGACTGGCCTCCATACGCCACAGGACAGCCGAAACGATATTAATTATGAATGTAATCAGTTCCATGGATTACTGACGCGTTATAATAATATGGTTAGGTCCGGTATCCTGACGGGCTGATGTCTAATAGTATTGGGCAGATCTGTGTTATTTCGAGGTTATATATTTAATATATAACCATATATATTTATTATTATTTTTATTTATTATTATTTATTTATGTATTGTATATATTTTTTTTCATTACTGTTTTGTATTTCCTGTGCGTGTCCTAAATAAAATATTTTCTTTCTTTCTTTCTTTTCTTTCTTTCTTTATTTATATAGGAGATATGTAACAAGATAGGATAGCCCAAGTACCTTCATGAAAAACCCATAAATAATAAACTTATTACATATACCTTACTAAACAATAGATAGCCATGTTTTACATAACACGCAATCGTCGGTAATGTACTCGTATAAATAAGGCTGTAGTTACATGATCTAGGTGCTTAGTAAGTTATTTATCGGCCAACTGGACACGGCACGAGCTATAAAGCAGCGTACACAACCCCGCGAAGTCATAACATAATCGAACACGGCACCATAACTGAAATATAGATGGCGCCACAACGCAAAACTAGGTACACGCTCGTAAATATATCATTTCGCATTTAGTCGATCATAAAATATGGTATAAACACGTCTTAGACCAATAAATAATTAAACACGTCGAACAGACACGCGGCAACGTGTTGAACGAATAATAAAAAAATGATACCGGCCCATTAATCTTAAGATTTATAATTTCTACAGCCATAAAACTGATGGTGTAGAAACACCTATTAAGCGGATTATTTAAACAAGACGTCTATAGGCATGTCGTGTTAATAATACTGATATATACTATTACACAGACCCCGATTAAAGATTACAGACTGAATTACCAAATTCCCTCGGATTCTGTGGAATCACCGAACTTAATTAACTTGGCGCGGAGTATAATACCATTGCATCTATGTATTATCCTGTTATCAGAGCGGGTTTAGAATCCACAAAATCTGCCACAAACCGACAGTGGAGCACCCCTTAAATCCGATCATTACGCTAATGATACCAGCTTATGTACCGATTCGGTGATATTATTGCTAACTAACTCTATTAATGTGGAACGTGCAATTACTTACAATCGTCTTTCTGGTATTTCACGCGGAGAACATTGAGTTTTCAATCGCTGATATAACGCGAGCTTTCGCGTGCAACACTGCGTCCAAACCAGTTACTAAATTGAATACTTAAACGGAACAGAAAGTGTATTATGATGAGGTGGTTCGCGTGATACTGAAACGTACGCCATGTTAAGGCACGCTCTCTTTACACAATTTGTAGGTACCACCGGCGAGCCCAGAATGTGGTGCCAAAGCTATCAAAATATTTATTTCCCATTCAACCCATTGACCACACGCAAACATAAATTTAACACCAGCAATAACAGTTAAAATAACATTATTCTATGCAAAATTTTGTCCGTCAAACATTACGCTAACGTGTGAGTGACTAGGCAATTTCACAATTTCTCGTAATAGGACAACGTAATGAAATACTCCTTTACGTAATGACAATAATATTCTTAATTAAATTATATAAGGATCATAAACTTTATGACTGCTTGACTGTAAGGTAATACGAAGAGCAATATTATTAGTGTCCCGTTAATATTTGATTCTGTATCCGACCATTATAGTTATTAAAATACGCCCACACAGTGTCTGAAATATCTTATCTTCATATTTAATATTATCAAAGACAAAACTTTATTTACACATACCATAAAAGTATTACACTGGAATTAATTCCCCTTCGTATAAAACTTGGCACAAGAAAGATAGTAAAAATTACTTACTTAACAGAAATCTGTAAACAATTGACGAAAAAGCAATTAGAGTGACGTTACGGGGTTTTTCTAAAAATACCAATACAAAAAATGTTTTACCTCGTAAAATGCGCTTATGCTTTTGTTCCAAACGTGACATATTTTTCACTGTAATATTTTCTATCGAAAAGCTACATTAGGTCATAGGTCATTAGGTCACAGATACATTGAGGTCCCGTCACTTGAACATTTTAGGTCGGTCGGATTAAAACGACTTTTCTTGGCCGTTTTAATCTTCCCTTTGATTAATAAAATCGTCTTACCCTTCACTGTGTAAATACAACCCGAAATACAAGCATCGGTTAATAAGACATAATTTTGTTTGATGTAGACTTGAAATTGGCTTCAGAGGATTGAGTAAAGCCTCAAACAGGCCCTTGAGTAACCTTGTTTACAAGTGGAGTTACTCTGCCTCTACACTCGATCACCGTAATTAATTGCTCGTGTTGGGGCCAATACAGACCACAAACTTTTACTGTGATATGATCTAGTTTACAAAACATAAAAATCTGTATAGCCTCTTTTTGTGATAAGCTGTTTGCGCGTGTTGTTTCCTGAAGTAAGTAAAATTTATTATTTAGTAAATAAAATGATTTATATCCAATTTGGCGAACAGAAAATGTCCACATCTCCTATTTTCTCTCGTCCGCGTAAGGCCTTAACATCGGGGTAACCTACCATTGACATTATATTCCGAAAACAAGGTAACACATTAAAACTCTCCTAATTATGGAACTCGAATTTCCTGCATGTTGCAGTTGCATGAATTTGATAAAACTTCTTAGTTTATGTTTCAAAAATTTTTTTTAGTATTTATGGTATGGTGGTGATTCATCGTTAAATACTTTTCCGATTTTCCCACTTTTGTGATACGTTTTACTAACAACACAAAAGTTTCGACTCAAAAAGCGCATTCTCATCCAGTGAATCGAACTAACGATTCCCACATAAAATTTATTAAAGGAACTAAATCATATATATTTTTTTTAATATTACATCTTCATCTCATCATCTGCCTAGCCTTTTCCCAACTATGTTAGGGTCGGCTTCCAGCGTAACCAGATGCAGCTGAATACTAGTATTTTACATGGAGCGACTGACTATCTGACTTCCACATCCTAGTTACCTAGGTAACACGATAGCCCTTGGTAAGACTGGTTGTCAGACTATTGGGCTTCTGACTACCCGTAACGACTGTCAAAGATCTAAAAATGACAGCCGGGACCAACTGCTTAACGTGCTTTCCGAGGCACGGAGGGGTCTTGGTATCTAAAGATGGTCACCCACGAAGACGACACTACCGACGCTGACAAAGACTGATGATACGGAGATCGACCAACTGGAGGAGGTCATGGCCCGAGCGGCTGAGGGCTATGGCTGACGACATCGACACCATAGCACCTGAATCACCTGGCTGGAGCGACCGTCTACTGGCTTCGTCGCCAGGCGAACGACACGACGACAAGTACAGAGTGGAGGTAGTGGAGAGGCTGTCCGATGGATCCATCTCCAACTAACCCCTCACCACCGTCGTCATCGCCCCTCAACATCATCCAGACCAACCTCCAGCACAGCCAGACTGCCACGGCTAGCTTACGCAGGGCGCTGGAGGTTAAGCCCCGAACCATAGCACTGATCCAAGAGCCGTGGATCAGGAAAAATAGAATATGCGGCCTCGGTAACATCGGAGGTAAGCTAATTCTCAACACACAGCGCAGACAAGCCGAGAACCTGTGTGTACATACCCAAAGAAATTCCCTTTACGACACTCACTCAATTCTGTTCCAGAGACCTAACAGCTGTCAGGCTCCAAAACGAAGGTAGCGTTCCAGATGCTGTGTTGGCGTCGGTATACATGCCAGGCGAGGACACAGACTGTCCGCCAAAAGAGATGGCCGACCTGGTACAGCACTGCGAACGCGCCAATTTGGACCTGATCATTGGCACCGACTCGAACGCCCACCACCCGCTCTGGGGCAGCGCCGCACCAAATTCCAGAGGAGAGGTACTATCCACCTATTTATTCTCTACTAACCTTAACATTGTTAACCGCGGCTCAGAACCCACTTGGGTCACAGTCCGTGGACAAACGATTATAGACCTAACACTTGCCACAGAAAACGCGACAAACCTTATCACAAACTGGCACGTATCGGACGAGCCTTCTTGCTCAGACCACAGAAGGATCCGATTTACACTAACTACAAACACTAGGAAACCCACTCCGAGGCGAAACCCGAGGCGTACCAATGTTCCCGAGTATAAACGCCGCCTGGCTTCCCTATAAGCTAGACATCTAACACAAGTAACCCTTAGAGACCAAGCACAATTGGAATACACTGTAACAAAACTATCAGAATACCTAACCGAAGCATACCACGCATGCTGTAAACTATGAGCGCCACAAAGCAAGAACGAGAGGAACCCTTGGTGGAACGCTGAACTTAGCAAACTCAGAGATGCGCTACGTAAGCAATTTAACAGAGCAAAAAACACGAGACTCCCGGACGACTGGGAGATATACAAAGAGACCCAATACACGTAAAAAAAACAGATCAGAACCGCTAGGAGGTCAGCTTGGCGGAAATTCTGTGAATCCATTGAAACAAATAATGAGGCGGCAAGGGTAAGGAAGATCCTATCAACTGATCAGGACCGAACTCTCGGCGCGCTGAAAAAACCCGACAATTCATACACACTAACTGACTATGAAACCAGTAAGGTCCTTCTCGAGACTCACTTCCCAGACTGTAAAATTCTGGAGGACAGGACATGGGAGGCTGAACCAGAATGGACCCCAACGGAGCAAGACTGGTCAAGAGCCCGCAAAATAGTAACAGAAGAGCGGATAAAGTGAGCTATCAACAGCTTCCAGCCATACAAGTCAGCAGGGCTGGATGGCATCTTCCCAGCCCTGCTACAGTGGGGGGTAGATTATCTGACACAATGGCTGGTGGAGATCTATCGAGCCTGCATAGCACTTAGACACACACCTCTCGCATGGCGCGAGGTGAAAGTAATTTTCATACCCAAACCTGGCAAAACTGATTACACACAACCAAAGGCTTATAGACCTATAAGTCTCACATCATTTTTACTGAAAACCCTCGAGAGACTCTGTGATAGATATATCCGAGATGGCCCTCTCCGGGTAAAACCACTGCACAAACAACAGCACGCGTACTCCACAGGCAAATCAACAGAATCCGCGCTGCATAGCGTGGTATCTAAAATTGAATGCGCAGTGGACCACAAATGCTCAGCACTGGCCGCCTTCATCGACATCGAGGGCGCCTTTGACAAGACCATGTTCAACAGTATAAACACGGCCCTCGACAGACACAGCATAGACTCGACCCTGAGTGGCTGGATCACCAACATGCTCAAATTGAGAGCTGTACAAGTCACAGTAAATTACACTACGAGGGCCACCGTTACAAAGGGCTGCCCGCAAGGGGGCGTCCTCTCGCCACTTCTATGGAACCTAGTAGTAGACAGCCTCATTAAAACACTCAACGACAAAGGTTACTTCACCGTAGGCTACGCCGATGACCTAACCATAATAATAAGCGGGACCCATGAAAATACTCTATGCAACCTTATGCGACAAGCCCTGAAAATAGTAGAGGAATGGTGCAACAAGCACCAACTCTCAGTAAACCCTACAAAAACCGAACTGATCCTCTTCACAAAAAAGAGAAAACTGACGACACTACAACTACCACGATTCTTCGGAACAACTCTAAGCCTATCAACTGAAACCAAATACCTGGGCATCTTTTTGGATAAACAGCTGAACTGGGCGAAACATGCCAATTACATCACTACAAAAGCCAGCATATCCCTGTGGCAGTGCAAGCGACTGCTTGGCAGGAACTGGGGGATTAGTCCCAAGGTCACCCACTGGTTATACATCATCCGACCAATTATCACATACGGCTCACTGGTCTGGTGGCCCAGGACAGACCTGAGCACAGCCCAAAGAGATCTCGAAAAACTGCAGCGGTTTGCCTGTGTTGCGATCACTAGCAGTATGAGAACTACACCCTCTGCTGCCCTACAGGCAATGCTTGGTCTGCCACCCCTGCACCTTATTGTGAGGGAGGAGGCGGCCCTGGCTGCCTTTAGGCTCCACTTATCAGGAACCCTAAGCAAAGACTCCAGAGTTAGGCATGCACGCATAAAGGAAGATGCGATCAACCGATGCCAATGATGGCATCACCCTGCGACAAAGCCCCGAAAACACATCACTTTCAAAGGCACTACAGCATAATACTCACAGAAGAACAGGGTGATTACTCAGGTCCGAAAGAGATGAGAGTATACACCGATGGATCGAAGACCGACTCTGGTACCGGGGTCGGAGTTTTCTCACACGACCTCAACATAAATATATCCAGACCATTGGGCATGTTCAACACCGTCTATCAGGCGGAGTGTGTGGGCATCATACAAGCGGTCCTCGCCCTAGAAGCCAGGAGAGTTACGGACACTCACATACGTATACTCTCCGACAGCGCCTCAGTTCTGCAATCCTTACAGAAAAAATATATTACCTCGAAGCTAATACTAGAATGTCACAATGCACTAGAACAAACAACGGTATCTAGCCGCAACAAAGTGACACTGCAATGGATAAAAGGACACAGCGGCTCGCTAGGTAACGACGCAGCCGACGAACTTGCTAGACGAGGATCCAGCACGGCAGTATGTGGACCCGAGCCTATCGTACCCATCCCCTTCAACCAAATACGCAGGTGGCCACAGGAGTTCACCCACACACAAGCGGGGAACTGGTGGACTTCGACACCGGGCTGCAGGCAGTCCAAGGAAGCTATTCCATCCTTGGATAGCAGGCTAACCAGGCGTTTATTTCGCCTGGACAGGAACGGCCTGCGCCTAGTGACGGGGACCATCACGGGCCACTGCTCGCTAAACAAACACTTCCACACAATAGGCATAACGGACAGCCCTCTGTGCAGAGCGTGCATGGAGGCTGAAGAAACCGTAGCGCACGTGCTCTTTGAATGCACAGGCGTCACCCAGATTAGAACAGAAACCCTCGGGTCACCCAGATCCTACACAGATGTCCTGAACAGACCAGGAGACTTAATTAGCTTCTGGAGGGAGGTGGGCTGGTTGGAGTAACCATCTAACGGCCGCCATGGCCCACGCACAATGGTCCACTTCACGGACTAAGTGCGGAAACCAATCCCTATAACATAGAACATAGAACATAGATGGTCACCCATCCACGGACCAACCGCAGCAAGCGTAGCTTAACCAGGTCGACCGTCCCGTGCGCGTGCAGCATTTTTGAAAATATTAAATAATGTAACATAAATAGGTAGATACTATAAATAGCTATCAGAAGTTTAGTGCCTGAAGTAAAAAATCTTCAGGCAATCGTATCGTATGGCGGTCTATCAAAAGATCGAATGCAATGGCTATTAATTTAATTAATTCCAAACCAAGACAGTGTTGATAGTAACGTCTGTCAAGACATAATTAATTTGAATCAATTAACTATCAGTACCTGGGCGACCGAGCTCTGCTCGGGTGAAAATATAGAATGCTCATTTAATACTATACTAATCCATGTATAGTACCTACTTATGCCATTCTGCCATGATAGTAGGTACTTACTAATCCCATACTGCCATACATTATTCTAATGTCATTATTCTCATGTCATTATTCATTATCTTGTTCTAAACTTTGGGCAACCGAGCTCTTCTCGGGTGGAAATACGGAGAAAACTTGTTTTCTCAGATATGAGACCTAGCTAGATCGATTTTTCGCCCCGTAAACCCCTATATTGCAACTTTCATCGAAATCGTTAGAGCCGATTACGAGAACGTGAGTAAAAATATATTAACAAATATTGCTCGTTTAATAATATAGGATTACGCAGGTATAACCTTGTCGTGATTAGTTACTATTAGGAGTAAAAAAATTTCAACTGATGAAGTAAAACTGGAATTTGGAGATAGAGAACTTAATCTATTCTAAATTCCCTCTTTCAAAATTCTCTTCCCAATATTGTTTTCTCTCATTACCACCAGCCAATAGTGAACTAAAAGAAAATTAAGTAATGAAAATATCATTTCCACAAACCGGAGAGATTTAAGAAGGTAGCAAAGCCAGTTTTTTATAAAAACTTGCCTCGTTATCTCGATGAAAAGTATGTCCGAACGAACATCAAATAAGATTGGAATTACGAGAAAAAGGGCTAAAAAGATATCTGTGATCGCGTTGCATATCGATATAGGGAAGCTGTGGGTTCGATATTACCTTGCCGGTATGTAAATAGATCATTACAAGAGCATTTACACCTTGGACCGTTGGGAACGCAGCACAATTGTATAGCATTATGTAGGTATGCGTACAAGTTGTGGTAAGCAATCTTAGCTCAACGATCGTAGCTTCAGATAAAAGGCATGGCATGTCTATTCTGGATTATAGGTCGTTGTGAATTATGCTCACGCGTAGGTATTTTATATTGTTTCTTTTTTAGAGTACCGCTTATAAGGGAATCGGAACGCTTTTGGTTGGTGTTATAAATTCTATGACATTAGGTAAGTTTTGAAAAGGCTATCAAATAGTTGTTACAACTAAAATTTGTAGTAAGTTGCTTGAAAACCTTCAAATTTACCAATCTTTGATCGATCTCGAATCGCATTCGATTTAATGCAAATCGATTTTTTTTATCATGCGGAGGAATACTTTTAAGCCACCTTGTAGTGATTAATATTAATTAGAAATAGTTGTAGGTTTACCTATTGTATAGTTATTTACACTTAAAACGTTGAATGTTCATTATTTAATTCAAATTTCACTATTAACATACACACATTCATGCACAATCCAGTACCCCTTTATCTAAGGAACCACAGTCTAAATAAATGTTGTCAGTATCTCTGTCTGTGTTCACTAAATTACATTTACCTAATGAGGCTATGTCGTAATATAAATCACGCTGAACGACTCTGACTGTACAGTCATTACACTTTTGCCCACGACTGCCACGGTATGCTGCAAGAACTTTTGTTATGCCAATGTTTTATGTATATACCTACTTACCTAAGAGCCGTATCAAAGGGAATTTATTGACACATTTACACCACTTTTGGGAGTGGAGTCGAGTTTCATTTGTAGTGTTATTACAGATATCTGATAGGAAATTCAGGATTGTAGCTGATAAGCTTGACTAAGACTGAAGTCGTTTAAGATGCAAAACCCCTCGTGAACCACTTATAATTCCTTGTCAAGAGAGACATTAATAGAATCAGAAACGTAATAATATTTACCGTTTCGTACCACTCAGCTTTATCATAAGCCTTTACAGAATTAATCGACCTTGGGAGTCGATTAATTTATATAATGCGCTTTAAAGATAGGCCACCATCAACGTCGGCTTCAAGCCGGGCCTCATTTACACGGGTGATTTACGAGTTCACACACCGGACCCGATCTCACTTAGCAATGATTTATGCGCAACATCTCCCCCTGCCGAGTTAAGCGCATTATCGGACCACATGCCCTATCAACTTTGTAAACCGTTTAAACATTAGTCTAATACGCCAGCTGCTACGGTGTGATAGGCGGCCACAATACAATAATAAAGATAGCATTGTGCTCGTAGACGTAGTAAAAAGGTCTTATATTTCTTTCGTAATTTTTATTCGAATTTTAAATTATTACCTACATCGAAGCTGCATAAAAGTTTATTTACTTGCAAAGGAAACATGAGTGGGTCTGGTAGAAATTTATTTGAAGCTGGCACGCATTGTACCCACATGTGCAATGCACGCCATTCGACGTAGGGGCTCCCTCGAGACGCCCTCGAGACGGTGTGACGACGACCGCCAAAAAAATATTTTTGTACCATTTAAATGTGGATGACGCCCTTTTCACCCTTAATTAAAAAACTAGTAGTTTCTATTGTTTTACGGAACCTAATTTATTTTAATACCTATTCATAACGTTTAGGTCTTCTTTGAAAACTTTATACTAACTTTTTTGGATATAAAACTTTAAATCTTAGAACAACAGAAATAGACTCAAAATTTACACCATTTAATATATAAAAAATTTCTTTGTAAATACCTATCTATAATTCTATACTAATATTATAAAGAGGTCTAATTTGTTTGTTTGTATGTAAGGTGTAATCTCCAGAACTACCAGAAAGTTATTTTTGCAATGGATAGCCCAACTCTTGAGGAAGGTCAAAGGCTCACGCACGAAGTCACGGGCAGAAGCTCGTATTTTTATAAAATTCAGACAGCTCGACTCCCACACGCAAAGAATAGAAGAGTCGGCTACATTGTGGTCCGAAATTTTGCACTCACTACTTACCCACGATAGCCACAAAATATAAACGCGAAATCACGGACACATTCAGCGGTGCGAGTAAATTTAGTTTATCAAGCAGGAACATGATTCCAAAAGTTAACAAGAATCACAAGTTCGCAGCAATCATACTTAGCGTGCATTGAAGCGTATCGAGGAAGACTTTCACATTGACATAACGCCGCAAAGGAGACATGAACTGCGATATAAGCGGTTTTAAGTTTCTGAACAAGCTGCTTGCTTTGACAACATGAAAGAACAAGTCGTCGCGTGGGTGACAAACGCCATGACACATAACCCTCCTGCACTAACGAAGGTACAACTTTGAGGAATAACTATCACCATTGACGTCTATTGAGGCTTTGGAAGACGTAATTACGAAGTTAGTTAATGTACATACCTTAATTAACATTTTTAATTAGGTTAGGACGTAACTAGCGTGCAGTAGTCGACTGCTTTTTTTTTGTACGACAAATTCAGTATGCATACGTATAAGTTTTAGTTTTGTGAGGCAAAGAGCGTCACACATCAAAAATGTAGTTTTTACTTCATTTTTTATGTTACTGATTTCTGTTTGTTTTAGCACAATCTTGCTATTGTTAAATAAAACAAACGTAAAATGCATTTTTAACGGCGCGTTTATAGAATAATTGAAGAGCTTCCGATAGAGCCCCGTTTTCCATTACAACTTGCACAGAATCGGATTGCACGCGCACAGTCACATTAACTTTACACTTAATAATGAAACAGTAATAAAGGCTACGAGCTATCAATTATGAACAATTATGGACGACATCAGAAACAATAATCGGTACGGTCGTTTTAAATTGGATAACGTAAATCCTCATGGTGTTAATTGCTTTATTTATGCCACTAATAAAACCTTGCGGATTTCACATTCGACGCTCTGATCCACCACCAGATTATTCAGGACTTGTAAAGTCATCTATACAAAGTTCCCTTGTTTTTATGGTTCTCAATCTTTTTTATGATGAACCGTCAGTTCCCGCACATTTCACTTAATTTTACTGCCCCTGTTTACCCTCCAGGTACAGTCGTGAACAGATTGCCAAAGCGGTTGATTAAACCCAATTACTTTTGTTTTTCAGAATTATAACGTCATCACCGTCGCAAACGCAGGTATATATGTGGGGAAAGCGCAAGACAAAGACATGTTATTTGAGCATAATGCATTTGTTTTCACAACAAAAGCAGGTATGTCAGACACTCAGTGAAGAACAAAGACAACCTTAAGACGGGATTTTCACATTGCATTTAAGTTTTCTTCAGTTTATATTCTTAACGAGATAAAAATATGTTAACATTAACGAGGGGAAAGTGGTCATCGTGGTGGAATACCTTCTAGTAACCACTTGACACATATCGGCATTTATCTCGGCGGGTTAATTTTCCGGGTCAGGCGCGCGGTGGGCGGCCTCCTCGGATGAATTCAATCAGAAGCAACTACCTAAGCAATCTCGACGCCAGCGAAAACGATTGCGGACGAGTGTGTATTGAGTTGACCGCCAGACGAGGGCGTCGAGGGCCCTCACCTCAACCGCAAACTTGTGCACCGACATAACTATTTACTCTCCTCAAATATCTAGTTCAAGAATATTGAAATACAATTTTCTCACTATTAACCGTGGCTTAATGAAACCGAAATTAAATTCCGTACTCACTTAAAGTTCATTCAGCGTAAGCACTTGGCAAACTTCAAAATACTAGGAGTCCGTGCTAAAGTACAATACGAATCTGTGAAGTCAGCGTTTCATTTTTGTTTTGTCTCGGTTTAACCGCGGGTTTGCCGTCATAATAATATAATGTTGTGAATACAAGTGGCGGCCACCGTTTACTTCAGAGCTGCGGGCAACGGTTTAAGTGAAACAGACAGCGAACCACTTAACCTTCGTCTTGTATTTAAAGGGATGGCTAGGCGTTGAACCCGGCCCACAGTAGTCGTGAATATGAGGTAAAACAAAAAGGAACCCAATTGACTACCTTTATTTTTTCACGGCGAAGTTTACCTCTGAAGGTAAGCATGTGTGTAATACGAATGTGTTCGAGCAATTTGTGGCTGGCTGGGGAGAATCGGTTAGGTACTGACGTACAGCCAAGAGTAATAATATGTATACACTTAACAAAATTAAAAAGCGATTTTCTCGTGGAATAACGACTACAACTTTGAGATAACACCTATTTTATATTAGTATAGGTTCCAAAATACTATGTTCATTACAACATAATAATACAAGCAATACAGTAAGAGAAAATCACTTTTTAAAGTTGCTAAGTGTAAACATATATTTCTCGTGACTGTACCTACTGGTACTGGTTCGTATAATGTAAGTAAGAGAGTATGCGTACTAAAATTCAAATTACCTACCGTATTAATCACTTACCACGAATCTATGCGATGTGGCATCATCAAGTGGGCTGTCCTGGTAAGACTGGTCGGGACGCAATCCGCTCATAACATGCGTAATCGCTCACAACTTAGTGGTAATCAATGCCCGCTAAAGTGTCACCGATCCTTGTAGACGCGGAGACGCTCGATAAATTGACTCAATTATTTTACTTTAGAAAGTGTCTGCCTGTCTGTGACCTTAATATAACTTCCATTCACGTTAGTGAGCGCGTGCGTACAATATTGTGACTGTTACATTTATTAAAATTATTTATTATACAGAATGGAGTGCGAGTCCAAAGGTTTGTAACAAACCAATTGTGTGGAACTAGAAACTGCTCTCAGCATTTTATCCCTCTCCATTTAAATATACGTTTCAAAGAAATGGTGCAGAATTTCTGACAAGAACATGGTTGATATGTTTGCAGGGCAAGAGAATGGATCATAAAGCAAGTCAGTCTTAAATAAGTATAGCTTTATATCTCAGAGAACTTTGATATCGCTCTAGAAATGTAACAGACAAAGCTATGAAATGTTAGCAACGATTTATATAAAGGATATTCAAATAATCAGTAGGTTTGAAAAATTATAAAACGAAAGGTAACAAATCTGCTGATGTTTTACGGTCGGTATTAATTTACAATTGGCTCGAAGTAAATCAGAAACGTTTCAATATCGATTGCACAATATTATACTTTCGAGAAAAGACTTGATGTTTAGCACCGTAAAGATTTGTTGGATGGAGCAGTAAAACCTTATACAGTCCAATAAAAATATGTTTGTATATGAGGGTCACAATGTGCGACCACCTAAGATATGGGTTTATTGGCGTCACGGTGAAGCTCCTCTCGTAACACGGAAACCGAATACCACACAGTTACAATGATAAAATGATGTAACATCGTAACTTTACTTACGTTTTTATGTTAAGCGATCTGATTTAGTTTAAAATACTTTTTATAATTTTATGGCTCATAACCAACGAGATCAACCTCTAACTACAACTTTCCACTACAGTGTAAAGAGGTAAAAATTTCCCGTTTGGTTCTGTTAATTTTCTTTACCGTGGAACTCAGAGCAAGTTCGGAAAATCGGCTTAAAAATTTTTACTTTCGCTTTTGTTCTGAAGAGGATACATAAATTAATAATCTCCAGAATTATTGATGGTGGGATTCAAGCACAGATTTAATTTATTCAATTCGTTGGCATAACGACCGAGATCTGGCTAGTTCACGGGACAGTTTAAAGCTAACTAATTTGGTTAATGTTAGTGATGGAAATTTGTGCCAGGAACGTTTTCGCTGGCGCTAATATATGGAACTGACTAGTCGGATTTCAGTTGGAAATGGGTTTAAACGTTTTGCACGTTACGCTCATTAATCTTGTCCAGTTATCTTGAGGGGGAAAGCAATTTAGTCACGCTAGCTTTATAGATCTTTAATGCAGTCCTTCGACTTGTAGATAACAATGTTTCAAACCGTATTCCAAATGTTCATTCGTGTGGTGGTAATTTAAGATAGGTCCAACTTTCTTATTCATAATTTAATAGATACCTACTTAATATACATAACATAACATCACGCCTTGTCCCCCCGAAGGGTTGAGCAGAGGTGTACCTGTAGCAAGTACACCCACATTTCGCCAGTTATGTCTAAGTCTCATGTAATAGGGGGCGAGCCCATTGCCATCAACTGGGCCCAAATCCAGACTCCGGGTTGCTACTGAGAAATTCTAGACAGAAAAACCCAATAATAATTTACCCAACCCGGGAATCGAACCCAAAACCTCATGCACAGCAGTAGCGCTTGCGACCACTAGACCAACGAGGCAGTACTTAATATACCTACACAAATTATCTAGAATCCTTACATTTTATTAAGCAAAGTCCCTCGCCGCGTCTGTCTGTCTATCTGAACGCGATAAACTCAAAAACTACCGAACGAATTTTCAAACGGTTTTCACCAATGGACGGATTGATTCATGCGAAAGGTTTTAGTGATCATTCATTAAGGTTTTTTTGTAAATTGGCTGTAATTTGACCAAAAGTTACATAAAATGTATGTTCTACAGTATTGTCCATCTTAAAAAAATCAACAAAAAAGCGACGGCAACGCGGGTGCAGCGGTAGGACGCACTGACCTTTTCCTTGGCTATTAGGTATGTAATCCCGGTATGGGTAGTACGTTCCCGTGGGATATTTTCCGACATCCACGCGGGCGAAGCCGCGGGCAAAATCTAGTAAGATATATAATTAAAGAGATTATTTTTTTTAAATACTAAAACTATGGTACTCATGTTCGTTTTCCGCATTTAGTTCTGCCCAACCTTTAAGATTCTTTCCTGACGCTCTTGGATCTCACGTAACCCTTCAATCATTTGAGGACAGCGCTCCTTGTAAGTCTGGCTTATTATATTACCATACTTTAAATAAATCACAATATTTAAATACATCAAAAGCACTGGTCATAATATTTCAAACATAACATTACACACACGTTAAGAATTTAAACACCTTCACTTACCAACTAATGGAGAAACATTCTGACATAAACATCGATGTAAAACAATTGTTTGCAACACATAAACCCATGAAACACATCACATGCTGTCAGCGGTTATGGCCATCGGAAGTTGGTCAATAGATGCCACATTCCATGCAAATGCCATGTCAATGGTCGCCGCATCTTTATAGACTACTGTTCGCGCTGACCAATACAAGTATGCGGAACATTTCATAAAATTGACACCTATATTTTCAACTGTAACATAAAGACATTGCATTTTTGAAACATGTAACCTTTAACAAGTATTGATGACTAGGAATACCTTTCACTCGTTGTGAAATCACGATTTCAATTTCCTACCTCGCGCATTTTTGATTAATGGTCCGCGATACTAAATTAAGAGTGATAGCGGTACTCAGCGCTGCATTTGTTGCATAAAATATTGCGACCAACGCCCAGTACTTATTGGAAATTGTTAGTTTCGCTCATATTAAATCAAAGAGGGAACAATAAATACTAGTAACGGCTAGTATATTTTTTCCAGGAAATAACGTTATTTCATTTCGCCATTCTGCGAATAAAAATCGCTGCAGCAACAGTACACAAAATACAGGAACATAAAGTTAATTATTAAAACCAGGAAATCAATTTATTTGAGCCCTGACTCGCTTGATAGAAGTATCCTTACAAGCTATTCAATATTTCAACGCTAAAGTAGGTACAAGCGTTGTAAAACTCCATAACGGCGCGCGACAAGTAATCAATTGTGATTGCCTAAAAGCAATTATAACAGCAGTGTGGTCGCCATTAGACGGGCTCCGATTCTTCACGAGGCTGAAGGGGCCGTGGACGCGACACCAGTTATTTGTTTCTCACGCTCGCACCCGCCCACTGCGCCCGCGCCGCTGTGCAAACGTGCATCTTGTAAAACTTGTAAACCATAGAGATGCCAGATAACGACACTTGTTATTGATATACTTATCGCTATCTTAACGATATGTTCTGAAATTGATGCATCCAACTATCTTCATAAATATCACGATTAAATTCGAATCCAATGAATATTTTCTGTTGTTTTTAAGGTGTTGAAACACCTCGAGTGAAAAAATGGTTTCTAAATTAATCTTAACACCTTTTATCACTAGTATTAAAGGATGTTTTATTAAGGGTCAAAACGAACCCGCGCCAAATATTTACCTAACCCTCATTAAGGGGCAGGAAAACCTAATAATTGTTTTCATAATTACACACTAAGCCGCGAAGGTAAATGCTGGTAATAAATCTTGTGAAGGAATTCTTTTTGATTATGAGTCAATGATGGCGTGCCGATCGCGTGTTGGTGTGAGCGACGCCCACGTCTTTCCGATTCTAACTAAGGCACTAATTTCTATTACCATTATTGACACGTAATAACGGCGGTGAGCTTCGTGTCGGACTGTGGAAGAAAATCGTTACGATGTTTGGGCTTACACTTGTGACTCGTACGTGGCGTGTGTGACCACCATAAGTGGCGGCCACTTAGATGCACATTAATAAATAATGTCGCATCGGTAGAAGATGTTAATATATTCTTTAAACGTTGTTAAGTGAGTCGTAATCTTACTTTACTTGTTTCTATATACGGGTGTGACGCGCCCGATTGGGAAAGCTGGCTGTAGTGACGGTGAATTGTTCAGTGTAACGTTTGCTGGTAGATAATGTTACCTGCCCCGCAGAATTAGCTACTTACTGTGAAAATGTAGGTGTCTTTATACCTAGTGAATTATTATAAAACGACTGAATTATCTATACTATACTATTATACTATTTATATGATTTTATAAAGAGGTATTTGTTTGTAAGTTTGTATGTAGGGGGTAATCTGCAGAACTACCAGTCGGATATGAAAAAATATATTTGCATTGGATAGCCCAATTCTTGAGGAAGGTAGAACCACTCACGGACGAAGCCGCGGGTAGAAGCTAATTAGCGATGTTTTGATGGTGAGATGCAACCAATGTGAAATATAGGACTGCGCTTCTGAAATACCCGAAGTCATGACTTACAAAAAGTTTCAGAGCAAGATTATGAAATGACTGTAGGTAGAGCATATCCCTGGTAAACGTGACCGATGCAACAAATAACGAACAAAAATTAACATATTTATGACCATAACGAAGCCGAAAACTTTTCACAAGCTTTTCCTGTTCAACAAAATTGATATTTTGTTAGTTCTTGCCACGCACGCTACTTAACCTTTCGTGTATAATTAAGAATCAAACGAACTTACCTAGTGAAGTTTGATGTCTAATTATACGAGTGTCTTGACCGAAGATGATTACAGTTTACATGCAGCAGTACGAGAGTTGATGCTGTCCTTATCACACTTTTTAAAGCTATTTAAATGCTTTTATAATATATTTTTAAATAAATTGAGAGGAAAAAAAAAAAAATAGTGTATTGACTATTTTCCCCCACTGCGATGCGATCCGCCATTGCGTTGCACTGACAATCCTTGATTCATTTTTTAGAGCTAGATTTTTTCGATAGGTCTCGGGATTATCAGGGAGGGAGGGAGTGTAATCATCTTCGGTCAAGACACTCGTATAATTAGACATCAAACTTCACTAGGTAAGTTCGTTTGATTCTTAATTATACTTCGTATCTCTCCCGAAGATGATTACAGTTTACATGCAGATGTTTAGAGCATCGAAAAAATTAAACATTGAACATTGAAGCGATCGATAAATGCTATTTATTATCTTTTAATCACTGAAATATAATATTCACTAATTTGTTTGTAATAATCATTTAACTTACAATAATAATAAATAATCATCTAAAGAGTGCATCTACAAATTCAGTTTCATTAGGAGTAGTTACACTCTTATTATAATATTTTAGAAATACATGGGAAGAGTCACTCCAGCCTGCAGCCTTTCGAATAACTTCCAGATTGACACCTGCTCTGTGAGCAGCAGACGTAGATGCGTGTCTGGTACTGTGCGCACCATACAGTTTTATGTCTATACCACTCTTTTCTAGAACTTGTTTTATCCAGTGAGACAAAGTTTGAGAACCCACTTTCTTATGTGGTTTTTGATAACTTAAGAATAAAGAATCTTCTTGACACGTGACACGGAAGCAAACAGTTTTCTCTATATAATGTCTGAGGGTTAAAGCTGGGCAAACATTAGGGTTTTCTTTAATGTACGGTAACAAAATCAATGGTTGGTTAGCACCTGGCCTCGATGTTTTTATTAAGTCTTCGATTTTTATTATAATTTTATCAGAATCGAGAGTAATATTTTTTATTTTTATTAGGCTTAAAGTTTGCATTCTCTGAGCAGATGCCAGTGCTAAAAGAGTTACAGTTTTTAATGTCAAATCTTTTAGTGTAATAGAATCGTTAGGAAAATAATTGGTTAGATAATTCAATACAAGATTTGGATTCCAGGTGGTGTGGTATTTTGGTGCGGGTGGCTTTATACGATAGACGCCTTTGAAAAATCTTTTTATATTGTCGTTACAAGTTACTTCGTGACCTAACAATATTGATATTGCAGAACGATAACTATTAAGTGTGCTGTAACTAGCACCTGAATTGAATTTATCAGTTAGAAATTCTATTAATTGAGTACTGTGAGAGTCACAGTAATCTAATCCTTTACCATAACAATATAGCCACCATGATTTAAGTGCAGTATTATATTGCTTCAGCGTGTTTATGGAGAAAGAGGCCATCATTATATCGAGAGATGCGTTGGGTATTCCGCGTCTTAATAGCGACTGCCGGATAATTTCCCTGCCATCAGGGTAAGATCCGTGTGGAGAGGATGCTCCTCCCTGAAAGGAGAACATAGTAATTTTTTGTCAGGACTAAAATACAGTACTTTAGAAATAAGTAATTTTAACCAGACTGGGTACCATGGTTGTGTTGGCCAATATGGTACCACTACAATACCTTCTGCTTTGTCATTTTTAATCTTATGTAAGACTTTTGAGATAAGGCTAAAGGGAGGAAAAGCATAAAATTTTATATTATTCCAATTGAATGTAAATGCATCGATAATTTCGGAATTTGGATCTAATTTCCAGGAAGCATATCTGTAACATTTATGATTCTGATTACTTGCAAATAAATCAAACTGTGGAATACCGAGTGAATGTGTTATTTTATTAAATGCGTAATCTGCCAGTTCCCATTCTGTGTCTATATTATATTCTTGACGAGATTCAAAGTCTGCTATTGAATTATCTTTTGATTGGATATAAGATGCAAAAACATGTATACTGCGTGTTTCACACCATTGCCATATATCGCGTGCAATGTTGTTCAAATGTTTAAATTGTATACCTCCCATTTTGTTGATATAGGCAATTGCTGTAGTATTGTCTATTCTAAGTAAGATATTGCAGCATTTAAGGTGTGAAGCAAAGATTTTTAGGCCATAAAAAGCTGCTAGTAATTCAAGAGTATTTATGTGTAATGATGATTGGGAATGTTTCCAATGCCCGTGGGCGGTTTGGTTATTGCAAACTGCACCCCAACCAGTGGTTGAAGCGTCGCTGAATATTTCGAGGGCATAATCATTTGTTTGAAAGGAACAAAGTGAGGCATCAATATGTTTTGTCCACCAAATTAAATCATTTTTTGTGTTATCTCGTAATATCATGGATTTGTTGTAATTGTTAGAATAGTTTAGTGCCAGAAACTTTTCTCTTTCTAGAAGCTTTGTGTAAACCCAGCCGTATTGAACTGCGGGGCATGCTGATGTTAGCAGACCTATAAATCTAGCAAGTTCTCTGATTGTGCATTTGTTTGTTTTTAATAATTTATTTGACATTAGTTTTATGCGAAACCAAGGAACAGGCATTTTTTACTTGGGTAAATTTTACTTTTGTCGGTATTGATTAAAAATCCTAATCTTAGTAATAATCTTTTTGTCGCTTCGACGTTATTAAGACAGCTTTTATATGAATTACCGATGCATAAAAAATCGTCTATATAGTTTACTGATAAATGTCCAAGTGAACGTAAATAATGCAATGCAGGTTTTAGTAATTTAGTAAATACGTAGGGTGCGGTACAGAGATCAAACGGCAAGACATTAAATTCAAATAACTGATTAGTAAATCTTTTTGAGTTCCAAGTAAAACGAAGGTAAATCCTGTCGCTTTGGGCAACTGCGACCAAAAAATACGCGTCTTTTAAGTCTATACTTGCCATAAAACAATTTTGATCTATTAATTTTATAGCTGTGCGATAGTCTTCCATTTTAAAGTGGTCAACATGAACGAATTTATTTAATTCTTTTAAATTAAGGATGAAACGATGTTTCCCGTTAGGCTTAGGTACTGTAAATATGGGTGAAATGAACTGCTTTTCACATGGGATACATTGAGAAATAAAACCTGATTCTAATAGCTCAGAAATGCAAATATCAATTATGTTAGTTTCTGTGACCGTGTATAACCTTTTAGATGTGTCTGTCTGATGTGGTTCACAAATAAATGGTATTTTATATCCTTTAATCCAAGAAAGGATACTTTTATCGTTTGTAATGAGTTGCCATTCATTAAAGTATTGCTGTAACTTGCCAGCTATTGGAAAATTGTTATCTACCTGTGCCGAGGTGATTAGCGGCGTCGGGCTGAGTAGTAGGCCGCCCGTGCACGCGTGGCCGTCTGCGCGCGGCGGTGATCCCGCGGCGGCGGCGGTGGCGGCTGGCGCCGAGACTGGTTGGGGTACGCTCGCGACTCGGCGGCTGGTGCCCGCGGCGCCCCCCGAGCGTTTAAAGGACCATTTTGACGATACGTAGAAGTACTCGGCTGATTGCGCTGCTGATTGAATCTCGCACTATTTGCGGTGAATCTTAATTCTGAGGCAGTCGTTGTTATAGCCTTGGTGGATTTTAGATGATCAGCCAAGTTAGAACCGAATAAATAATCGTCTATTGTAGTGTTTTTTACTATATCTCTTTTTTGTTTACTTATAGCATTAATGACAGTGAATCTTCTAGATAAAGATTCTCTGTAGTGAGTGTCGCACATTAGCCGCCCTGCATCACTGAGTGTCTTAATAATGTCTTGTGAAATGTTATCGGTTTGAGACAAAGCTACATTTAGTGCCTTGCCGATTGCTGCGATACAGCTAGCCATTTGATTTTGTTTTTGCTCACTGTATGAGTCTTTCTTAATGATGGAATCATTCAATGCCGATTTTAACTCAGGGTTAAGCATGGGTGCTTTCATGTATATACAATTTTCAGCAGGTAGATATTGTTTTAGGATATCAACTTTCTCCTCTTTAGTCAGACCGTTAATTAAGATGTGTTTCCACCGCGTTGCCAAATCTTTGTGTAGATTATCTCCAAATGGTTTATTTAGTGTAGGGTCTGAACCTAACAATTGCAGAATATCCGGGTCTAGTTCATCAGGATTTTCACCAACGGTTTCTTCGCCTTCTAACGGTGCCTCAGTATTTGGGATCTCACCTGCCAAGGAGTAAGTTATAAAAATAAGTAGGTACCCGCTATAATTTGGTGGGTAGATACTTTATCCACATACGCTTTGCGTTAGGATATTTAAATAGGTGGAGGTAGGTACACATACGGCGACCATAGTATCCACACACGATAAACGTCGGGATATCACAATGAATAGAATCATTTTATGGCACTTGTAACTTGGTATTAGGCATCCATACACGATATACGTCAGGATATTAAAATTGGTAGGTAGTTAGGCATATAACGGTCATAGATACAGTGCACACACGATAAACGTCGGCATAGCACAATGAATTTATTTTTTGAGAACATTTTCAAAGGTGATTTACTTACGCGGTGGTTCTAGATCACTGGCTAAATCGTGCGGCGGCGAATGTGAAGGAGATACCGCTGGTTCATCTTCCGATGATGAGGAGATTCTTCTTCGTTTTTTAACTAACTTTTTCACTTTTTTTAGTAGTTTTTCGACACTGTCACTATCGTCTCGACAAGATCGCTTCCTTTTTCCCATCGTGTAACGAAATAACAGTTATTTCCGGACGAATTAAAGTTTTGTGTGAGTCGGACAACACAAAATCACGTAATGAATCAAGGATTGTCAGTGCAACGCAATGGCGGATCGCATCGCAGTGGGGGAAAATAGTCAATACACTATTTTTTTTTTTTTCCTCTCAATTTATTTAAAAATATATTATAAAAGCATTTAAATAGCTTTAAAAAGTGTGATAAGGACAGCATCAACTCTCGTACTGCTGCATGTAAACTGTAATCATCTTCGGGAGAGATACGAAGTATAATGTTCTATAAATTTTCACTCAAAACTTTGACGGGACCGTGTGAAGTGTGCGAGCGAGCGTCATTAGTCATTTCCTTCGAACTAGTAGCAGGTGAACCGTAAAGTTAGTCGTCTGCGTCATTCCTTAGACGAGGCGAGTTAAGACTACGCGTGGCTGATCTAGACGTCCGGATCAAGTGATCAGTTTCTATTTTTGTTTAACACATTTAATTATGTATAAATATTTGTACAAATATAGGAAGGCGGACTTGAAAGACCAAAAAAAAGAAAACATTAAAGTATTGTTGTGTTGTGTTTGGAGTAGGTTGTTGATCATAAAAGTTTATTTCATGATTGGTACTGAAATAATTATATATATAACTAGCTGCCCGGCCCGGCTTCGCACGGGTAGCATTAAGAACTTATTTACGGCGCACCTAACTACCTACCCTACTTACCCTACCTACCCTACCTACCCTACCTACCCTACCTACCCTACCTACCCTACCTATCCTACCTACCTACCTACCTACCCTACTTACCCTACCTACCATACCTATCCTACCCTACTTACCCTACCTACCCTACCTATCCTACCTACCTACCCTACCTACCTACCTTACTTACCCTACCTACCCTACCTATCCTACCTACCTACCCTACCCACCTACCCTACTTACCCTACATAAACCTCACGGAGCCCGAGACCTTTCCAACGAATGCAAAACCGTGGAAATCGGTTCGTGCGTTCTGGAGTTATAGCGTCAGGAAGGAAAACCCGACTTATTTTTATATACATAGTAGAAGATTATGATCCTCAAATAATTCCCATTTTGATTTCCAAAAAATACCTACTAATCGATCTCCTTTTTGCATAACTGCGACCAACTTTAACGGTAATAATCATTTTTAAAATGATAAAAGAAGATCACTCAATACAAAAAAATTGTTCACCATTCAAAAATCAAAAAAATTATAGATGGTCAATTAAATATTCTTCATAGTATATGTGGTTTATAACGACGTACACAACCTGTCACTATGAAACTTCTTGTTTAGCTACCTATAAGGGGATCATTTCTACAAAATAGTTATTTACACTACGAAGCTCTTCTTTATATTATTTACGGCAGTGATGACTACCGTGGAACATTGTAAAATCTTACCACAAATTATGAATGTTTAATATGCAATATAAACGTTACAATCTCTGCGTTTGTCATATAAGCCATAGATGAAGGACGTGTTTATACATAGTGTTCACAAACGAGCGCTAACCGGGAAACCAAGCGATACCTAGTTAAAATCATGATAGGTTAATCTCATTGTTATATTAACGGTCGCAAACAATAGCTCCGATTTGATTTAGACCATGAATACACTCCGAGCTATTATATTGAGGCATTAACTGAACTAATATCTGCGGTACGCGGGAGGTAATTATGACATAATCGACTATCGATGCCACGAACGCACCAATATTCATCGTGTCAGCGAAACCTTGTTATAATCTCGTTCGATAGTTTATTAATAAACTTATGTTGGCTAAAATGTTCACCCTCTTTGAATTAGGATTTTCGTAAATAGAAAGTTATTTTTAGATGAACCCTTCATATTGGATTTTCAATATGATACATTTTCAACGAATCCGCGGCTCTAAAATGCTCTCGCTCGCGCTTGAAGGCAAATAAATATAGGTAAATGCTACATGTAGGTTGATTAAATAGACTGCTTGCAAAACAGTGGAACAAATCTATCCACTATTTTAAACCCCGTTCTGTTACAAAAATGGAAAAACTAAGCTAGTAAAATTTTCATCTGCAAGGAAGCTCACTCAGCTTCTAAATACGTCGGGGTCATTACTTTGAGAGCGACCACCGCAGTGTAATCTTCCGATAGCTTAATGAATCAGGACATTATGTTGGAGGAGTGGACCGGTCTGCGGACATTACCATGAATTGTCCCATCACTACAGGGGGTCATTTTATTGAGTAAACGTGGAGCCGTCCTAGCGGGCCTGACCTCAAATATAGCCAAGAGATCACTAACTATTAACGGTCGTAAACTAGTGCTGTGTACTCGGTAGAGGTTGGTATTAAACGAAGAACTACCATGTTCTTGTACTTACATGTAATAAAAATTGTATAAAAGGTAGATATAAAAAGTAGCTATTTTCTTAGTTCTGTCATGGGGATAGAGGTGTACAACAATAGACTTTGTGTTTGTTTGATAAATAATGTTATAGAGGAGAGACAAATACCTACCTACTTTGTTTGGATATAGAAAAAAGAACAATCCGAATTTATTTACTTAGTACGGAAACAGTCCCCGAAATAGTACACAACTTTGCTTTGATTTCTGGGAACGGTAAGAACAGAAAACATCTTAACAAGACAGTATTTTCGAATAAAGATGATCTACATTTTCCTTATGTTTATATAAATGAGCGTAGCATACTTTATTTAAGCTGATACGCTATCGATATTTATAAGGTACAAAATAATCACGGCGTATGAGTCACGGCGTGAGAAGAGTTGCGGAGCGTCGCAGGCGCAGCGCGTGGGCGAGCCGGTCCTGCGCACACGCAGTCGTAGTAACAAATTACGTTTACCCACAAGAATCCAAGTCCACGAGTAACCTAATGTACCGTGCTTCCACTGGAGCCGTAGATACACTCAGAATTATTATATTATACGGTTAATACGGACATTTGAATGCGTGAGAAATGTTCAAGCAGACATCTGCTGAACGTTCAGAAAGCACAGTTGAAACATTTCGAGGAGACATTGTAAGTGGAACGGACCAGAAATATACTGAACACCATTTATACTTGAATTTTAACAACTTTACTACGAATACGTCGGAAAACAAACATTAAACAATAAAATACGTTGTTATTGTTGATTAGTTATCGAATAAACGATACTATTGTAAGTGTGTATTCTTGTATGGTAGATCTCTATTTTCGCCAGCGATTTCTGACTGTAGAAGACTAAGAAAATAAGGTCAGCAAATACTTACAGAAAATTAATTCACTTCTAATACAGTGCCTGACTGATGGGTCCCTGTGATATGCTGCGAGGGTCCTGCTGAATAGCTGCTCACACTGATCATCGGGATTTTTCTTAGGTCACTGCATAGTTCAACACAGAGCTTTCTGAAGTTTGTACTATTCAGCGAAATGGACTATCCCATAAATAGCCGTATTTTGTACCTTCTTTAAGCTTTTTCTGTAAGGAAGGCTAAATCATACTTTGAGTTTTCACTGCAATTTTTTGTGCGTTTAAAAGTGGTTTTATTCAGTCGAACCTGGATAAGCGAGAGTTCAAGGGACCGCGATCTCAATTTCGCTTATAGAAAATTCGAGTTTCTAGCTTATAGAGGTACAGGAGTGACCTTCCTCGCTTATAGAGGTTGAAGCTGGTCGGGAAAGGTTGAGAGGAACAAAAACAATGTTAGTTCCACGAAATTTAAGAATGAGTCATAAATAGCAGATGTTAAATTACGGTCGACTGTCGCTTATAAAACAGGCACGTACAGGCAAGTAGCAGTCTCAGTTATAGAGGCCCACAAGTGACAAATTTACTTTGCATATAAACTTTCTCTTATAGAAGTTTCAGTTTCTCACTTATAAAGGCTTAAGAGGGTTAAAATGTTAGGACACGGCAATTACTCTCATATATAGAGTTTTCTCGCTAACCCAGTTCTCACTTACCCAGGTTTAACTGTAAAACTGTACTTATTGGCCTTCGGCACGATACTACATCCCAACCTCTTAACATAAAGCGGATAACTTTTTACGTAGGAAAATGAAACCTTTCTGCCTTCTGGAATCCTTGCTTGATGATGCAATGTAGTTTGAAACCACTGTTCTTTCAAATCTTGAAAGGCTTCCGAGCTCCAACATCTTTCAATAAATAAATGTGATAGGCAAAACTAAAACTAGATCATTTTACCGGGTGTATACCTATTATGTTCCAAGGTCTGCCTTAGGAATTTGATAATATAAATTCTTCTAGGCAATTTTATGGTGATTTTATTATGAATATTCAACAACCTTATTAGTTGAATTCGCGACTGCGTGATGTGGTTTAGAATTTCAGAATAAAAATTAATTGAGGTTTTAGATGGACAACTTCCATTGCTAATCATAGGAAGATGGTATCTTCATATCAATGACCTGACTTGCAAATATCATTAGTAACCCGAAACGATACAAGAATAGCTGGTGGTATTAAGTATAGCTAGTTAGTGAGCAAGCTTGGTATCGAGGTAATCGAAGTAGACTGCCCGGGGTGCGCCAGATATTTTTATTATTATCATCGTGGTTCTTTACCTGGACTTGCAGCTACCAGTAGTTGTTTTTTCCACAAGGTACTGCTTTTTTTTGCTATCCAGTATTTGAATATGGAATTGAATTATACAAGCTATACTTATGGTCAGGGAAATTAATTATTTATCAAATTGTCACACAACATAAAGCCGTGTTATACAAATTTCATACGACTGTCAAAGAACGAAAGTTGTGATTTGAATATACGGACAATTTAAGTTAGTAGTAAATTTGACAAGTAATTAAATTCCCTGACTACATTACCACGAAGAAATCTCTCCAAGTATCGAATGTGTATGGACTGCGTGTTAAAATTAATGTGCACACTGCGCAAGCATGGCCCATAGGTTTAGCACAAGGATTTTGATCACACGCACGTGTGAACATTCTGAATCACTACATGTAGGTAAGTAAGGTCTATTTAAATCTTTGTTTCCAGTTGATGTTATTTTCACTTAAACAAACATCAATTTAATGTTAGTGAAAATTAGGTTGATTTTAGACTAATTTGATATTGACTTGATGATAAAAAAGAAGTTTTAGCGCAAACTGAACCTTATCTGTAAGTATTACAGTTGTTTTTTCTAAGACTGGTATTTATTTACATGTCTGGAAACTAAATCGCGAACACAGATTAGATCACAGATTATTACGAGATCTCGGGACGAGAAACTACTATTTTTAAGACAAAGTGTTCCGTATTTTGTTTTATTGTATAAATAAAGCAAATAACTGCTCAGTTGCTGAATAACTGTTTTTATTTATTTACTAAAACTTTATGCACAAGTAAAAAAAAACTGTACAAAAGCGGACTTACTGCCTGAGACATTTTCTACCAGTCAACCTTAGGGTGATGCAGACGGGCAACGTAGCAGGTGCAACATAAGTCATAGATAACACGAAAATAACTATAATGTTTACTAGCTGCCTGGCCCGGCTTCGCACGGGTAGCATTAAGAACTTATTTACGGCGCACCTAACTACCTACCCTACCTACCCTACCTACCCTACCTACCCTACCTACCCTACCTACCCTACCTACCCTACCTACCGTACCTACCCTACCTACCTTACTTACCCTACCTACCCTACCTACCCTACCTACCCTACCTACCCTACCTACCCTACCTACCCTACCTACCCTGCCTACCCTACCCTACCTAAAACCTCACGGAGCCCGAGACCTTTCCAACGAATGCAAAACCGTGGAAATCGGTTCGTGCGTTTTGGAGTTATAGCGTCGGGAAGGAAAACCCGACTTATTTTTATATAGTAGATTATTGCACTAGGTGGGTGTTGCATATTCTCTCCTATATTTTCGGTCTTGTAAGTAGCAACCAGGAGGCCTACCACCGGCTCATAAAGCAGTATTATTTTAATATTAGTTCAATGGGAGAAAGAGATGGAGCTATACATCATGTAGAGCTTCATCTCTTTCCCACACTAAAGTAATGTAGATCTAGATCCCCCGACATTATCGCCCAAACTCTCCTAGACTCAATCAATAGACTTGCAGCCTGGTTTAGAAAGTGACGCATAGAAGTATATCCAGAAAAAAGCCAAGCGGCTCTCTTTTCGAAACCGCACACAAGGCATAGAGACCCCCTCCCCCGACCCCTCACTATGTTCGGCAAGCAGATCCCTTGGGAGAAGCGAGCCAAATATCTAGGTATTGTTCTTGATCATCACCTCACTTTCGCTGAGCACATAAAGACGGTTCGTTCGTGAGCCGCTTTGGCTCTCGATAAACTCAATTCCATCCTAAATGCACGAAGCAAGTTGTCACTCAAGTGCAAATTGCGAATCTTCACAGCGTGCATTCGTTCAATCATGACATATGCGGATGCCGTCTTTGCTCATGCAAAACCCCACCATATCCATAGGATGCAAACCCTCCAAAACTGATTCCTCCGTAGAGTCACCGGTTCCCCTAGTATGTTAGGAACGAGAGTCTCCATCTCGACCTATAAATTCCCACTATCCACCAATTCCTAAAACGCCTTGCGAAGCGTTTCTTTGATTCCGCGATCAAACATCGCAACCCTCTGGTTTTCGAGGCCGCCAGTTATGTCCCAAGTAGGATTAGTCGTACCCACCGTCCTAGGCACATTCTCACAGACCCAGATGACCCCATAACCCTCCTCCAGGAGAGCGATAGGGCCATAAGTACAGTACACAGATACAGACGCCTCCCGTCATTCCGACCTTACCGCCGAGGTCCTTTGCGATGGCGTCTGCGACCGCGAGTAAATGATACTCCTCCCCGACCCTTGCTCGAAAACAAGGTACCAGCAGTTGTTGCAGCTGTGTACGTAGCTTTAAATTCCCCGATTAATAATCATGATCAAAACTTTGATCCAGCCCGTCCCATCTTTGACATCCTCCCTCCAGTGACGCCCTAAGCCGAGGCTCGTACCCCACAGGGGGTGCCCTTAGCGACCGTTCACCTAGCTTTTTAGCTATTTCGTATGCCCCTGGCTGGAGGCTTTGAGTTTAGCAGCTTAAGGCAACCACAGGATTGACCGGTGAAATAGTCATGACCTCAGCGGTCAGCTATGAGATGCCCTACAGAAAAAAAAAAAATTATATATCGTAGTCGCCTAGAAATCTCTCATTTGTGCCAAATCCCTTCGGGTTCGTACATCTGTCGCTCAAATTGTCTCGCCGCGCTCTAAATAGTTAATAAAATGTAATTGCTATTTGTAAATCTCAGAACTTTAAATAAATCGTGTTAATCTGATTATTGCTTTGTGTTTTAATCTGTATTGTGTGTGTATTAATCAGATATAATAGTGTGTTTTACCTAATTGTGACTCGTGGTTTTATTACTGAGCCTACAATACCTGACACCCATTGTGTATAAAACTGTACTACGAGCAAATAACTGAAAACACAATATTTAAGAAATGATCCGCAAACTATACTATGTTGAACGAGTTACCCAAGTACAACAAAATATGCAAAGATTTCTAGATATGACAACTACGGCTACTTAAGAAGTCGATGTGCAGTAAGACCTAGTTCAAGCAAGCTAGGGTTAGGTGCAGCCTCACCTTAATATATTTACTTAACCTGACCCATGCGGACGTAAACAAATATATCTACATTTATGTCATTTACAGCTTGCCGGTCGCCACGTGCTATGTATCTTAATTTAGGCGAATTATCCACGTTAGGGACTACGCACACTTATTCAGCTCTATTCGCGTTTCGCTGAACGATTTTGGTCACACTTATACAGTTCTACTTCTATCAGCCGCGTACAGCGGCGTAAGAGTGTTATCTCCGCTAAAATACTTCTATCTACTAAGTACGGCGCTGAATATGCTGCGAAGACGGTCAGCTACTCAATTAGTATTGTGCCATCAACATCAACAGTTCTATGTGCGATATTTTTGTCGTTTCGCTACTTGCAGAAGAAATAGAAAAAAATAACCGTAAAAAATTAAAACGCAAACGACAGTGGGTCAACCACTTTGGGTAAATAGAAATTTGGTTGGAGAATACGCAACATTGGTACCTACCCCAATTAAAACTAAATAATATTAAATTTAAAGAGCATTTTCGGATGGATATTGCAAAATGAATAAACGCGGAAAGTTGAATGGATGCGTACGCGTCTCCATCCAAAATCGTTGTTTTCTATGGACATAAGCTGAATAGAGCTGAATAAGTGTGAGTAGTCCCTTAACACTTACATTGATATTGATATTCATCGAAGATTTTTGCATATTTCATAGATTGGCAACGATAGTGTGTATGTTACTATAATTACACATATCTTTATTATAATCATCTGAGTTTTTATTTGACAAATTAATACAATATTTCTAATTTATACATACATATCGATACTATTTATTATAAATTCACAAATTGCTATTGAAATCTAATGCCGTTATATGTCAAGGCTACGCTCAATTTATCTAAATGATAACAACACTCATTAGTTACGTGAATATTGTATCTTCTGGCTAAAGTGTCACTGTGTATACGTCTTTCATATCGAAAACACTGCTTATAATCAAAACAAAATGAGTCCAACGGAAAGTACGCACGGAATCATTTATAAAGATCTACCGTATTCGATACCGTCACATATGAATTATGGAAAAATGGCTATTGATAACATGTTGAGGTCTAAAAACAAAATGGCTTTGGTAAGGAATAGAAAGTGAAAACAGTATTTAGGATAAGTTTTGCTAAAATGTGTTGTTAATTGAAAATGTTTTTAATGTCGAAGATCAATGGGATGACAGGGGAACAAATAACGTTTGGTGAGTTGGTGCAGTTGGTAGTGAATGCTGCCTCGTCGCTAATGCGCTTAGGTGTGGAACGTGATGAAGTGGTCGCCGTGTGCAGTGAGAACAGAATGGAATTCTTGATTACTTCGATCGCTGCGTGGTGTAGTGGTGCTACAGTGACTTTCCTCAATGCTGCCTACGGCAAAAGTGAGTCTTAAGATGCCAAGTTAGAGCTCGGCTTACTTTTTGTTTCAATTTTAAAGTCATCATTGTTTAATTTACTTTTGAATTTTATGTAGACTAAAGAGTTAAATCGCATTTAAAAGTTAGTGAAGTTTGTTATTTATCTAAAAGATTGAAACTCTTATTACGTAAAGTTAAATGTCATACATTCGTTTATTTTTGCAGATGAATTGGTGCATACGATGGGAATCTCAAAGCCAAAATATTTGTTCCTCTCTCCTGAAACTTACAAAGCGTTTTATGAGACCATGACTGGTACAAACATAGTAGATAAATTCTTCATTTTTGGAGATTCTGTTAATGATCCAAAACTTTTAAAGTTTAACGATCTAATTCAAACGTATGTTAATGTAAATACTTTCAAACCAGTCACCGATCCTATTAATGGTAAGAATAATATTTTTTATAATTCTAATTGATAATAAATTCGAATACCTTGTAAATGTTAAAATAAGTTCTGCCCAAGTTGGGACGAGAAACTCCGCACTAAACCCTTTTATGTTTTTTAACGACTTCATCAGGGAAGTAACTTAACTGATTTCGCTATTAAACGTAAATTGATACAAAGAAAACATTTACGAGTTTCAATAAACCTTTCCACTAAATTTCCCGCCTCGATAAGTAATACTTTAGCATTATTCAAGTTATTCTACTGAAATATTGAAATATGTTTCACAAAAGCTAATGTTGCATAGGATTGTGGCGAACAGCTTTAATACTGTACTCGTCCGGAACAACTGGGCTGCCCAAAGGAGCTAAGCTGTCACACCTCAATTTAATCACTGCCGGTAATCAGCCTTGGTGAGTTATAATATTAATTTGCATAGGTACCTCCAATTTACAGACGCATCAGGCTTCATTGTGATATTGGAAGTACGAATAAATGAAATGTATACCTAATGACAACATTTTCTGTTACAGCCACATAACCAAAGATCTCATGAGTCCGACGACCGCACCGTGGTCAAACACCATTGGCATCATATCTACAATGCATGAACTATTACGCAACCGAACTGTACTATACTTAGCTCGATTCAAAGAAGAGCAGTATCTATTATGTATTCAAAAATATAGAGTAAGTTGTAAAATCATTGTAAAACAAAAATGACATAACAACATAATCATATTTTAACATGGAAATTATTCTCCAGGCGCGATTATTATTGGCAGTACCTCCACTAATAGTAATGCTTACGAAATCAGCAATTGTAAAGAATTGCGACGTGAGTTCAGTTGAAGCAATATACTGCGGAGGGGCACCTTTAGATTTAGCTATTATTGATGAAATGAAACAAAGGTATTATGATGAATTAATAACCTTCAAGAAATTAAAATACAAGAAGTAGAATAATTCATCTGTATGTTTTTCAACAGATTCAAGGGTCTAAAATATGTTTTACAAGGCTACGGAATGACAGAAACTACAGGAGGATTAACTAAAGAAACCGACACAGATAATAAACCAGGAAGTGTCGGCAAAGTTGTTCTTGGAAATATCGTTAAGGTAAAAACATTACCCATTCAATTGAAACGTCTTTAACTCGGAGTACTAATGAAATTACCTTTCAGATAGCAGACGTTGAAACTGGAAAAACCTTAGGACCTAATCAGGAAGGCGAAGTTCGCGTAAAAGGTCCTACGTTATTTGCTGGTTATATTGGAAAACACTTGAATGACGAACAAGACGAAGAGGGATTTTTTAGAACTGGAGATATTTGTTACTACGATGAAGATGGTTATTTTTACTTTGTAGATAGAATTAAAGAACTGATTAAGTATAAGGCTGGACAAGTTAGTATAAATAACAAAACGATCATAATTAGGACTTAATACAATCGAATTTGTTTTGTAATAATTGTTAAAATATTCCAGGTCGCCCCATCAGAGCTAGAAGCGATCTTGCTCCAGCATCCAGGTGTAAAAGACGTAGGAGTAGTCGGCAAGCCAGACCTTCTTGTTGGTGAACTTCCAACAGCTTTTGTGGTAAAAACTCCGGGATCAACAGCCACTGACAACGAACTTATCAATTTCGTTGCTGGAAAGGTACAAAGTTTGAAAATAATTATTTATTTTGCCTTGGAGCAAGTTTATAGACCTTTCAATCCCTATCTCAATGTGAGTCTTTATAATGTGCACATATCGAAATTAAGGAATCTATGCTGATTTTTGCTAAAAAAAACCCAGTTTATTTTCAATTGAGGGTAGCTTTTTTCCACAATTTTCAATGACGCCTGACTTCCAATGATTTTGGAGTTTGTTTCATCGCGATAAATCATTTTGTTTAAGAGTTACACAATTTTGTTTAAAAATTTGATAAATAATATTTGGGTAGATTTTTTTTGAATATTTTTCCGTCGATAACCTGCGGAGTAATTGCGTAACACTAACAGTGGCAATGGCTTTCATTTTGACAGTTCAACAACATTCATTGCGTTACTAATGTTATTGAACAGACAAATTTTTAGAACACAATAATCCTTCAAAACCATTCAGATTGTGATTAAAAGTGTGTTACGCAATTAAGGTGCAGATAATTAAGCTGTTTACGATACTCACATAAATAATAATATTTTTCCAAATAAAGACGGATCTATGCCAATAAAAAAATATCACGACTGATCTACTATCAGTCTTATTTCGTCGACCAATTAATATATTTACTTCATTTCACGGTACATAATATATTATTAGAGCTTAATGGCTTTTACAGGCTTCATATCTATCTTTTCACACTTTAAAAGTATTATTAAGTATTCAAGAATATTGCAATATATACGTAAGTTAATTAAAAAATTAAATGTACGTAAAGAAAAAAAAAATACAATTTACGAAACTTACAATTTGAAAATTATCATCATACTTATCATAATTATCCAACCAGTTATCAGAAATCGAAATTGAATTGGCAAAAGATCTTAAACTTACGATTATGTACCTTTTTTTTTTGAGTGTGGGATATCATCAAATAACTTCTCCCGCTCTGGGCGGAGCGGGAGGGCGTGTCAGACTCTTACTGACTAAAACCCACCCGTGTTCCTTCGGTTGCCCTGTTGCCGGGGGCCACGATCTCCCTTTCGGTTTTCTTCGCAACCCCGGCAGGCATCGGCCCTAGTGGACCCCTTCAAATCTGCTGACATCTCTTTGAGGCGCGCGTGGAACACAACGCTCCGTCGACCCGGGCCTGGTCCTTATCGGACGGTGAGCCACCCATTGCTCACCGTCCGCAAGCCCGCGCCTACGGTGGCCGGAAATCGCCTCGCGATTCCCGACGCCCTGGGCGTCTCCTCCTGCGGCGGTTATGGTTAGGGGCGTGAGGGCGCGAAATTTGCCTCTCCCTCACGCGTTCCGCCTCCTCCTTCGCGAGCATTACAGCTTCGCAGAAGGAGGTGACGGCCTCCCATTTCCTCTCGCTCCGTACCATGGCCCGAACCAGGGCCGGACGCGAGAGATCAACGATTATGTACCTAGGTACATAATAATGAATGCACAATCACCTATTGATATTTTACAAAGATATTCCTACCCACAAACAAAATGATAAAATATTTATTTTTTTAATGCATCAAAATATCTATTACATAATTTTTATCATATTATAATAAAAATATTAAGATAAGATAGAATGCCAATGACAATGCAAGTAATATCGTTATCATCAACGACCACACGCAAGCAATATCGTACAGATAAGTGTTTATGGAACCTACTAGATAACAACAGATTTGTAGACTAGGTAGCCAGCAACAGTTTTTATTGATTCTTTCAGCCATACCTACTATTCTCTACAAATTCTGAATTAAACTTTAGATTAATGTTGTACTGAGTCATCAGGATACCATATTACAGGTTCGGGTCGGCATGTTTCATTATACGTATATTTCGTCGACCAGCTGTGCCGAATCGTGCCGACACATGGGTAAAGAATCGGAACATTCGGAACAAGCTTCTAAAGAGCGTGCAAAATTCATATTTATTTTGGTAGGGCTGGCGTAGTATATACGTTTTTTTATTTATAAACATAATTATTCAATCACAATTAGGTCGGTAAGTATAACACATACCTATTTCAAATTATAAACACCAATCATCTAGAATTAATTGTAAAAAAAATATTCTCAAATATTCGTTATTTTTGCTCTTTAACGCACCCGGGTTGAGTATTGTTTCGATGTTCAGGTATGAGGTATCTATCTACCACATTAAAAATAATAAATTATAATCAAGTTACTACTTACCCCATAGAACAGATAACCTAGACAGACTTACCTAGTGGAGTCTTTGGGATAGTTAAAAAATTAAATGTTTTTTCCTATTAGATATGAATGATACGTTTTTGTTCATACACACAGTACAGTAAACAACCATATTAACACTATTTTAAATTAAAAAAGTACAAAACACAATTTAAAACACTATTAGGTATGTTTTACTCATTTCAAAACGTGAAACGTAAACAACGCGACGCGTACCCTGCGTAGCGCAGCCCTGAGTAATTTGTAATTTAACTGGCCGAGCCGGCATGAACCAGTTTCTCTTCGTACGCGACGAAGCCGCCAGTGGTACACACACACGCGGCACATGCTTGTAGGTGTGCCTATCATAGCGCGGTTGTATGAAGCTTACTCTCTGTCCGTTTCTTACTCTGTGGTGCCGACCCGAACAAGTCTAGCATACCTTATGTCATTTTGAGAAAACTTTACGAAAGCCTGTTTTATGTTGTTGTAGTTTGTAAATAATAAAGATATATTATCATTGACGTTACTAACCTAACCTAACCTAATGCCTGTATTTTGATAACGTAAGGATTACGCGACAGTCTTTTAAACTATCGCTATTTTTCAACTTTTCATTATCGGCTTATTATCAACTTTGTTATTGTTATTGCGTTTTTATTATCTTCAAAATATATCACAATAAATATCTACGTCATACGCACTCAATAAATTGTACAGTCAAGGAAATTAACTATTAAGCAATTTGGCACATTACGTCAATTTACCGTGATTAAGACAAATATTTACAACTGTCAAAGAATGACAGTTGTGATTTGAATACACAAACTATTTTAGTTGGTAGTCACTTAGCTTAAAAAATAATTTTCCTGAATTTACGTAATGGAAACTAATATTTATAGAGAAAAGATTTGATTTTTTGTATGTTTGTTTGTTTGTAATGAATAAAACTCAAAAACTACTGGACCTATTTTTAAAAAAAATCACCATTACAATGCTATATTATAATCATTAAGTAACTTAGGTTATTATGTTTAAAAGTAAGTATCACGGAAGCTAGTACTTTATATGTTGACTTTTATAATTTCAGTACCTACACACACTTGCTCGTAATATATAACTAGATTTAGAGATTTCTAGATTACCTTTGTAAACTGTGACTAATTAACGCCATTATTTTCTAATAATCTCCAAGGAAATAACTAACTTTATTATTTAGGTATCATCGTGGAAACAATTGCGAGGAGGTGTCCATTTCGTAGAGGAAATCCCGAAGACTCCCAGCGGAAAAATATTGAGAAGAATATTACGTGATTATCTGAAGAAACCTGTTAGCAAATTATAGACTGCTTTATGTTATTTGCTAAGTTGTTTAAGAAAGAACTAATAAACAGAATATTAGAATCTAACAAGCTCCGTATTCATTAGGAAATAATGTTGCGCAACATTGCTTCAGCTACATGTTGCTGGCAACTTGATAATGTTCCGTATCTTATCAAATCAAATGTCATTCATTCAAATTACGCTGAGAATTTGTAGATACTTTTTGAACGTCAAAATCACACAAGGCTATCCCCCAAAACGCCCGCCGATCACCACTTCCTAGTGACTTAACTGGGAAGATGAACGGTACCCTAATTACGTAATACACGATCGATCACAATCTGTTTCGATTAGATTGCTAATCCATTGCTTCATAAGTTGGAAAAAAAGTCTGCTCAACAACGTAAATAACGCAATGAATATTGTCGAACTGTGAAAATGAAACAAATTAGTCATAATCGTTTACGAAAATAAGTTACGCAATTAGGGTACTGGTTCAACTAACTCCTGATCAGCACAACTGTGTGTTCAGTAAGAAGAACTTGATTCTCTATCTTCTATACTCGTGTCTTAGTGTGTGACCGCGATGTTTTTCTAAACTACGCAACGAATTGTGGTTTTCATCATCATTTAAACAATTTATTCCGGAAGGTTTATGTCCATTCATTATGTCGTATGCAAAAAAATCTCGATGTTTTGACATGTCGTCAATGCAGCCCCACAAAGCAGGTGTGAATCGCAAGTTCATGGCAAATGAAGGAACACGGGTGGGTTTTACTCGCCCTCTCGCTCCGCCCAGAGCGGGAGAAGTGATTTGATAATTTCCCACCCAAAAACAAAAAAAAATCAAAAGAAGTGCAAATTTCCCAACTTTGTTTTTACAATAAATACGAGGCTTTAGAAGGAAACAAGTGCACGAAACAAGTTGCTGACATTCATGAGCGAAGAAGTAGTTAATAAAATGAAATGTATCACAATATTCACAATCCCATGATTTTCCTTATCTACGACCTTATAAAATAAATATCGCATATTATTACTGTATTATAATGCATTTACTGTCGTTAAAATACTTACATCGTTCGCCTCGCAGTAATAACTGCATAGTAATATTGAGTCTTATATTATTAAGCTTATGGTTCTGTTATTTGGTATCGATTTTTAATCGGAAACTCACTCATATGTCCAATCAGCAATTTAACAAATGGACAAACAGTATCCATATATTCTAATCACGACTGTAATACTCTGTCACGAAATGGATATCCCATAATCATAATCGGCCTATAATGATCCCACTGCTGGGACACAGGCCTCCTCTCTGTGAGGAGTGGGCCGTAATCCACCACGCGGGCCCAGTGCGGGTTGGTAGATGTCACATGTCTTCGATTTTTTTTTTTTTGTTTTTGGACATGCCAATTTCCTCACGATGTCCTTCACCGTTTTGAGAGCAGTGATAATGAAATAATTTACACAAAGTAAAGCGGCTGTCTGGGTTCGAACCACGACCCATAATAACTCTTAAGTCGAGGCCGTTACCACTGGGCCACCACTGCTCTAATAAAATGGATATCGCTGTGTATGAATATGCCAAACAATAATACCTGTTACGTTATGGATGAACTCTGTGGCTCGGCTCCCAAAAAGAGCAGTGTTCTGATTCTAGTATTTGCGTACCGTATGTGTAGTTATTTTAGAACCACTCAATTAAAAGCGCACGTTTTAAGGAAACTGTGAAAATCGACATAGCTACCTTTGACGGTACTTGTTGCAAACAACCTAACACAGAACTATACATAAATAAACACCTTTATTCGGTATATAAGTACCTCAGTACATGTTTACGGCGCCTGTTTAGGAACCGTTCGCGTTCAGACGTAGGTAGATCCGTAATGGTACCTAATAGACCATAAGACATTATAGCTTCGTCCTCGATGAGTAAATTGCATGGTGTAGTGCGTTCCGACCCCCGCCCACGGCCTCGTATGAGAACCCATAATGACACTGGAAATGTCCTATTAAAACATTTTACTTTTGTCTAACCGCATCTCGAATGGATCGCGTGATTTTATTTTTTGCGTTGTAAAAGATAACTTGACATGTTTTTTTTTTTCAATTAATGTACGTAGCAGGTGGTGTTCTGTAGTTTCTGCCTGCCCCCATGGGAAGAAGGCGTTAGTTTATGTATGTAGGTATGTATATGTATAATAAAATGCTTCTTTGAACTGTTTTTAATTTAATAAGGTAATTAAGATTCCGTTTTAAAGTGGTTCAGTCTGGAATGGCTAACTTTGGGGTAAAGACTCATTGCTCACTTGAAATGTCTGTGAAAGCTCTCAAGAAAAAGCTGTACCTAACTGATTTGAAATGTGAATCTGATTTGTGTCAAAATTTCAACACTGACTAATTTATTGAAGTGAGATGCCAAGACATTTGGTATTGGCGTCTCACTTCAACACATTCGTCACTTTGATGAATACGTTTTATGGCACAGATTAAGGTAATGTTTCACCACAATTCTATGTATAAAACAAATAAGTAGGCGTATAATGCCACTGACACTCGACCTTGCACAGGACCTGACTCAGGCGTAGAGGTGGAACTGTCCCACAACGTTATAATAGAACACACTAGTATGCACCATGACGTAATAAACGAAAGCTACAAATAAAAAAAAAATGAAATTCGACGCCTATAGACTGACGTGTAATCCGAGACCTGCGAGTAGTTTATGCGCATACGTCAAACGTGTGATATGCGCCCGATTGTTAAACACCGATAAAAACTGCGCTGTCAAACATTTTCAAAAGTATCTGTCAGCCTTTTGTTTCCTCCGTTCGTTAAATACACAATTTTATTTTTGCTATCTACCGTCAGCGTTAATCATGAGCGAGACAGTTGCCACGATGTTATGCATAAATGTAAAAGCTTTTACCAGCTTTTGATAAAAATAACGTCAGACTATTCGTTTCATTTTCACCAGAATAAAACTTCGGATCCATTTTTAATGGGCCTTCAAATATTCTCAGAACATGGGCATACAAACTAACATAAAAGTCCCATAGATATAAAACCATAGAGAAGTAGTATAAAGTGTAAGCGTACACAAGGGAACAATAAAAGCACATAAGTTTATTGTGTGCATACGTAGTGGTCACAAGCGCCGACACCTTAGAACACAGTAAACATTTACCTTTCAACGCGGCATTCACTCTATCCAAATCATAAAGTGACAGTGGAAGAGGCTCGTTCAACAGCCGCAGCCGAGGCTTGTTCCCGTTGCTTGAGTCTTCGAAAAATCCGTCACTCAAAAATATTCCTGACGAATGTCTGTACAGTTTATAAGCACACTTGTTCGTCCGAAGCCAGTCGACAAACACTATCGCCCCGTTCAAAGTACGCTCATCTCCCGAAACGACGTGACTCCTCAAATCGTCGATGTTCCCCTTTATGACCAGCCGGATGTACAGTTTGTAAAACATAAATACTTTCGCGGTGGGCTTCGTACCGCGCTTTATCTTCCTCACGCTCAGGACCCTGGCGGTGAAAATGTATTTAGATTCAGAGACGGCTGACGACAGAATCTCGTAGTCATTAGTTATCGTCTCGTTTAAAACACATTTGTAGCCGTTTATGTCTTTCTTGCGGTAAACCGTATCCCGTTTCCTCACTTCACCCCTTATACGGAAATGGGCATGAATTATCGTGAAGCAGTAAAGCAATAACACTAAAATCTTTAGCTTCATTTTGATTGTTATTTCGTTGTTGGGTTCAATGTCATATGTATATCGAAGCCATTTCAGCGGCTTATAAGTTAAAACTTTAGAAGTGGCTCGTAAACTCACGTGGAACACAAAGTTGCGCAAGCTGTCGGCGTGGCGCCACCGAGACGCGTGCGCTAGCGCAGCCTCGCGCGCGGACTGGGAGACCTCGCAATTCGATACAACCTTCATCAACGTAAACAAACATGGACTTACGTTACGTTAAACTATGACTCGAGTCGGTAGGTAATTAATACAGGCCGTGCTAATTGCCATCATGGTTTGAAATGGAAAGTAGCCGTGTATGTCTATATATTCCTGTAGTAGAATTGTGTTAGCAAAAAGCTTTCCCTTTTACTTGTGGTAACTGTTAGTTGAGCAATATGACACCAAAAGAATTTGAATATCCATTTGAAAGTGCGCTGTCAGCGATAGAGAACTCGTGGTTCCAGATAACAGATAGGATAGAACAATACGTGGCACAAGTTAACAGTTATTGCCGAATGCGCCACGCGCCGCCCGCCTGCGCCCCTGAATATTCATGTACAAATTTGGGGGTGAACTAGCAGAGTAACTTTCTCTGTGTTTCATACTGCATACTAAAAATTTGAACAACAAATGTATTTCGAGGTTTAATTGCGGCGAAATGTTTTTTTTTTATATACTTATGTTTTTTTTTGTTTCATGCACTGTTGAAAAGTATCTTTTAAGTATCTACATTGCTCTTTAGTGAATTTCATTTGGTAAGTGTGTAGAAATTCGGTTAATTGAAGTTAACGACGGTAGTAGCTGTAACGAAATACATACATAATATAAATAATACGAGTGAAGGAAGAATTTTATATCATTATGGCAAGGAGGGAATCTATGTAGTGGAACCGTAAACGAGGTTTAAAAAATGTTGTTAGTCGTCGTCGCACGTACATAGGTGATTGCAAGCGCTTACACGAGGAATTTGGAAAGTGGTACGAGCGTGGGCGGGCGAGTCGGCTCGCTCGCTTTCTTGACGAATCTTCAACGTCGCACTTTATATTTTGTAACATTTTTCACAGACTAGTCTGTGTACCTGTTTACTTTATAGCTACACAAAAACATTTAAGTAGATAACTTGTTCACAAATCACGTCATCATCTCTTTCTGTTGATTGAAAATTACCATTCTTGTCAAACAAAGTTGTGTTGAGTGGACACAGAACATAAACTTGTTCGAAGGTTGAATCAGTTGCACTTTATTTCGTTAAACACAATTGACGGCGCGTCAGATCAATATCTTCCTCCTAATAGAGCATTAAGTAAGTAGCCGTGTCTATAACAAGATGATAATTGAATATTCCCAACAGATTACTAACGTAAGATATTTTAATTTTATAGTCATTACAGGCGCGCAGTATGCAATCAGATGTTCGCTTCGTGTGTGGTACATGGCTCTCGTGACGAATATACTCAGTCATTACTTTCTCTACAGTCTATAACGCCTCCTGCGATGATAGTTTTAGATATGAAACCGAACGGTGAAATATCGACGTATCGATTCGATGGCATTCCTTAACACATTGCCTCACTGATCATAATGTGTAGAATATCTTTGAAAAATCTCCATTGTCGAGGGTTCAGTTGGACTCACGCGAGCATCTTTAACATGCGAGCTCTTAAATGCCTAATGAAGCAGATTAAATCGCGTCCGTCTGTGGGTCTCCTAGTTTATCTATAAGGATTCCCACGGATCGTGCGGCCTCTGGCCTGATACGGATCGTTCGGTTGCAGGCGACGTCGCAGTCACTAACTAAAGCAACGCTGAAGTGATACATAACAACAAAGAGTCACGTGTCAGCAGCTCAGGATGGAGTGTCAGATAAGGCGTGCGATTCACATCCCTACGCGCGGGTGTGCGGCGAGTGGCCGCGCGGCTGGCGATGGCGGCGGCGAGGACGCGACCCGCGATACTCATCTCATCGCCGGATTATGCGAGGCTTAAATTGGATCTTCTTGGAATTTTTAGGTTAAAATGGCTTTCGCAATAAAATTTATTGCAGAGTATTTGACTTGGAATAAAGTCTATTCGTGACCCACTGCGAATTCAATTAAAGAGCATCTCAGCGTAATATTATTTACATTCTTTCTTACTGGGCAACCCGCTTTTATAAAAGGTATAAAAGATTGGAGTAATAAGTAAAAGAGGAATTTGTAGCATTTCATCAACGTTAAGTAATATTGCAGATTCACAAATGAGTCTACTTGAAATTGTTAAGAAGCGATGAAGAAATACGGTTTTAGAATTGTATCTACATTGGTATTTGCTTAAGGTGCACTCTAAAAAATTGAAGCCAACTAAGAGAGATTTTTTCTTAGTTGACGTTAAATTGAATAAAACTACCATGATATTAGGCAACTCAACGATAGCTGATTAGTTACAACAGCAAGTTCATTTGTGATTGAACGAACAATGTAGGTATCTTTATTAATTCTAACATGTATAATTGTTGATTGCATCACAATTTTCTTCTTTGTATGACTTAATCATTTTTATTTAGTTAACTTAGACAAATACGTCTGTTGAATCAATTCAGAATAAAATAGTAAAAGCTATCAAATCACATAATAGTTTCGATAAGTTTTATTTATAAAATTAACAAACATGTCTTAGTTGATCTAACTAAGATCTGATAATTACATCAACTAAAATTTAATGTTACATTCTACTAAAACTAAAACGTTGTATCGACTTTCATATTTTTTGAATTAATCATTCGATTGATCGATTTATTCAAGAGATCCGCCCTTCCCTATTACTCCTACCGGCTACCCCACCCCGCACACCACCCGCGCGCGGCACGCGCCGCGCGCGGGTGGTGTGTCGTCTCTGCAAGCGAGTCAAAACCAGTTTAAATCCAATCCAATAATCGGAAAATTTAAAAAAACGAAACGAAATTGCTGTGCTCCCAGTGCTCCTTTTCTTAGTTCTTTGTAGTATCAAGTAATTTCGGTGTTTAGCAGTGTCTTCAAAGATTATTTAGCATAACCGTCGATTAGACTATAGGTACCTACCTACAAGTGCAGTGATCCTGTCCTTTGACTATTGAAAGTGTCTATGAATTGAAATGGAAGACGTTAGCGAACTCCTCAAGACATGGGAGTTAGAGGCTCTAATACCAGTATTCACCCGTAAGTACCTACTTATCTCACTCGCGGTCAGTGGGTCGTCTTAGGGACGGAGTGGTTCAGGAGCCCCCGCACCATACGTAGTACGAACGTCAGAGGGGCCAGTTTGGCGGGTTTTACACAATAATATAATTGTTGTTTGCTTGTTCCTTCTGTATTTCTGATCCGCTCAGCACTCATTTTAAATTAATTTTAGTACCTACCTAGGTAGGTACCGAAAAATTGACGATAAATTATTATACTGACGACCCTGACGACGACCCATTTACATAGTGTTGTTTTTATTCACTTATCCATTAAGAAACCAACTTATACCAATTACAGACATACACTAACTTGTAGTCACCCTCCATTCATGGATCATTCATTGTTATTTTCAGAACAACAAATAACAATACAGGCCTTATCATCTCTGTCAGATGATGACATCAAAGAGATAATTCCTCTAATAGGTCCCAGGACTCTTTTTATGAGATGCTGGCGGACATGGAAAGCAGAGTTTTCATCTGTAAATGTAATTACCCACATATCTATCTTCTGTAATTTTTTTTTTACCTAATGTAAACAGACTATAATTTTTAAACCATAATATTAATTTGCAGACTTTGATGGATTTCTCTTTATTTGATGTGGACTCCATAGACCCTAAGAACATAATTGTTGTTCCACCATCTACAGAAAAGGAAAACCTGCCTCCAAACAAAAGTTTAATAAATAGTGAGGGGACCGTATCGGAGTGCCAAGTATGCTATTTAATATTTAAACATAAGTTTTAGTTATATTTTCAGCTTATTTTCACTGTTAGTAGGTACCTATTTAGGACGTACTTATTTGTAAAATTATCTGATGAAGTCCCAAAAGTCTTCAATCAAATATATATTATTTATTATTGATTAACTGCTAAAGTTTTTATAGTGATTGAAGCCAAAATTAGATTTATTTACAAAAAATAAAGATCTCAATCTACCATTCTGTGTGTCTAAAATCTTTCAGGAAAATTAAATGAAATAAAATTTTCAGATATTGGAAGATCTATTAAAAGAATCCCTGGACACTGCATCACTTCTTGCATTTAAAGGTCACTGTCTTATTGGGGATAGTGCACGAAACTTATTGGCAGCAGTTATTGCAAAAGCCATTCTGAATAAATACAAAAATTTGCCTATCACAGGTGCAATTTATTATAAGTGGGTAAATCATATCAAAGAACTCTTTCCTGGTGAAAGAACCACCACATATTATATTCCAGCTTGTACAACTGCTAACGGCATTTTACTGCAAGCTAAAGGTAAACTGGTTCACCAGGTATTAAATAAGCGAAGGCGCTTACAAAGTTTAGGAGCTATACGGAAGCGGAGTAGAGAAGAGAGTCCCACATACTCGTTAGGATCTAATCGGTCTCCAAGACCTTTACCTAGTATTTTGTTTGAAGAGGAAAATGAGAATATAGAAGATGATATACAATGGCTCGAAAATTCTTCTGAGCCATGGAATATGGTCGAGGACAAATGGAAAAACACTTTTAAGGTCAGAACGCGCCTTCTCTATGACAACCACATCAATGAAACCATTGAATCTTACTATGAAAAATACCCGGCATTAAAAAAACCACAAGGATATTCTTTGGTAAATATTACTTATTGTTAATTTAATTTATTGACTAAAGGGTTACCTTTAGCTTACAGCTAATAACCTGTAGGTACGTAATTAGTTACTATGTAATCCTGTGGAATTAAATATATGTATGTATAGAAAAACCATATTTGTGTCAGTCACTAAATCTGATAATCCATAATATTGTATATAATCATTCCCAATTATAATTCATTGAAATTGATACAGTATTGTTTTGACATGAGATCTGGCAGAAAATTAAAAATAAAAGTGTCTTGACTCTCACTTTTTCTGTTATTGTTTATTGTATTTATTAAAGATATGCATTTTTATTTTCCAGTTGCAAATAGACTTTGATGCTGCACATGGTATTTACAAAGACAATTTGTTTATTCATTTTCCATTATTGAAAATCAAGCTACAGGAACTGTTAAAAAAGAAAAAAACAACAGAACCATTTTTTCATGAACTGGTCACTCTTACCAATTGTAAGTATGAAAGAAATATCTAAATATATACAGGGTGGAAACGGTTAACGCTAAGACCATATCAATATCAATTATTATTATTAGATATCAATTTTTTTGCTAACTGCATTTTTTTTTTTGAAAATTGTAATAAGGAATCATACTTACTGTCCCGCTGAAAGTTAGTACTCCAACTTGGGTTGGTCTATAAAAACTTTTTGATCAGTATTAGAAACAGGATAGATTGGCATCAAAAAACTGTTTTGTGTACTTAAAATGGCAATTATAAATAAGTAAATTCTCTTGCTAACTGTACATTTTTTTTAAAGCTGTGAATTGGGATCAAAATTTTACAAAAAATTAAGGATAGTTTCCTAAGACCATTTTCATGTAGCGGCAACGGTTAATGTAGCTCACCTTACTGCCCCGTTTACCGTTTCCACCCTGTATATTTCGGTGGTTTACTGCTCATATAATATAACAATACAAAGGTTTTATTTTATTTATTACTTATTATAATAAAATTTGTTGCTTATTTCTTCTATTTTTTTCAGCATCAAATGAAGATTCATCAAATTTAGCTGGATTTCTATCTATACCGTTTTTATTAAACACTGCGGCTGTTAAACAAAAGAAGAAACGCAGTTCGGATGCAGGTCAAAGCTGGAAACCGAGTAAAGTTGAAGCCCGGGAAGGCTTTATAAAGCACGTGAAATCTAGTGCAGAAATCCGTCAAGCAATAGAACTCCGCCTTTCAACCCTTCTCCAAAAAGGAGCGCCATCCCAACCTTATATTATTGTAGTGGGTGAGTCGCTAGACAAAATAGATACCTTCCTTATTGTTGCGAATAGATCGGTCATCTATGAGGGAATGTCTGTTATGTATGCAGTTGATACGTGTTACAAAATAATATGGGCCCTTAATGCAGAGTATGGTATCGACACATACCCTGTGTGGTACTTTATACAAAAAGCGTTTTATAAAATGTCATCTGCATTTGATAAAGGATCAACTGCTGCCGAGTCTCTTCTCGCGGATTGCCATATATAATACTTTTTGTATATTTCTTTTTTAATTTATTTATCGGTGTGGTGTCGAAATTTTCAAATTTGTATGTCTAAACTTCTAGAAGAATACGCGCCGATGAACGCATTAATAAAAAAAAGCAATTTCTTAAATTTAATTTGCTGCCATTCTGCTGGTTGTTGCTAAATGACTGATAATTAATAAGTTTTTTTATGATATTATTTATGTTGCCATTTTAAAATTCCCTTTATTACTCATAATTAAGTATTTAGTATTATACATATCTACTTAGCTAGGTACTTAATAAGCAAATTGTTGCAACGAGATTATCATAGTTTAGTTGGTTTTGGTTGTGATAATTCTAGACCACTGTTAAAATATTTTATTTTGTGTCAGAAACAAATAATAATGTGACTGATTATTCATAATTGATTAAGAAATAAGCTGTGTTGTTTTCTCTGTTAAATATTGTTGTTATAAAAGTTTATTCTAAGGTAGATAGTTATTAGGACAAAATGTTAACATGTTTTATATGTCACAAACAATTATCCGGACTTACAGATCCTCAAATTACATTTTCAGTTAATACATACCCCAAAGGAACTTAGTGTATACACATGTGGGCAGGATGACTGTAATCGTCAATTCCAATTATTTAATTCGTTTAGGAGACATATTGTGCGGGAACATTTATCAGGAAACTCAATTAAAGCAAATATTGTAGTAGAGCCTGATGATTCTGAGACTGGTGTTTTGACTCGGGTATTACCTACCTTATCTTACGATAATATTAGTCAACCACAACAGATTCCACAATCTTCAAACCATTTAGAAGAAAATGTAGAAAAAGCACTATCGATTTTTATTGCCGGCTTATACGCCAATCAATTATTACCAAGAAATATAATTCAAACAATAATTAACGGTTTTCATAATTTTGTTACAGAGAGTTTACTTTCAGGTGTAAAGCAACGCCTTGAAAACTTATCTTCAGATATTATTTTACCTTGTAATCTTAATGTTATTGTAAATGCAATTGAACCATTAATGACATCTCCTTTTAGTGTATTTGACACTGAACACAAGCGAATAAATTATTTTCTTAAAAAACAAACTTATATTAAACCAAAGTCAATTGTGATAGGTGAGAGATTAGAAAAAGTTAAAAGAATGGGTATTAACCGTCTAGTACCAATCACTTGTGAAGAACATTTCATTCCACTTCGTGAAGTGTTAAAATCGTTTTTTTCTCTTGAAAATGTATTATCCGATACCTTAAATTTTATGAACCGTCTTACACGTGGTAGTGGCTTAAACACTGCTATAGAAAATTTTATACAGGGGTCGTTTTGGCGAAAAAGAATGAGACAAAATGAAGGCAAAATTGTAATTCCTATTTTTATATTTTTTGACGATTACGAAACCGGAAATCCTTTAGGTTCTAGATCAGGGCAGCACAAATTGGGGGCTGTTTATGCATCTATTCCTTGCTTACCTCCCTGCCGATTATCATCACTCTGCAACATATTCCTGGTTCTTCTTTTTCACTCCTCTGATAGAGTTAAATTCGGGAATAAAATTATATTTCGCTGTCTAATTGATGAACTTAATTATCTTAGTGAACATGGCATCCAATTTGATTTACCTAATTTTAACGGTGTTGTTTATTTTGAATTAGGCTTGATTTTAGGCGATAATCTAGGAATCCATACTATTACCGGTTTCCTGGAGAGCTTTTCCGCAAATTTCCCTTGCAGAACGTGCAAAGTAAGAAAAGATGTTTTAAAAACGCAGTGTTATGAAAACAAAGATTTGTTACGTACTTTAGCACAATACGAATCAGATTTATTACAAAATAATCCATCAGTGACTGGTATCAAAGAAAAGTGTGTTTGGATTGATGTCAAAAATTTTGATTTGTTCAACCACGTAGGCGTTGATTGCATGCATGATATATTAGAGGGCGTTGCAAAATACGTTATGCAATTTATTTTGGTTCAATACTTAAGAAGACTTAAATTATTTTCCTTGAGCCTGCTTAATGACAGAATTCATGCTTTTGCTTATGGACCTGACTTTAGAAATCAACCTTGTACTTTGAGTATGGAACATTTAAATAAAGGTAATGTACGCATGTCAGCGTCTGAAATGCTTACATTTATAAGATATTTTGGGTTATTGGTGGGAGAGTTTGTACCTAGGGGTGACCAAACATGGGAATTATTCAAAAAATTAAGAGCTCTTTTGGAACTCATTTTATCTACAGCTTTTGCAAAAGGGACTGAGGAATTGTTACAAACAACAGTAGCCGAGTTTAATGCAATGTATATTTCACTTACTAAAAATGTATTAAAACCAAAATTTCATAATTTAATTCACTATCACTCTGCACTTGAAAAATATGGCCCCATTATATTTTTATGGAGTATGCGATTTGAAGCAAAACATAGAATATTTAAAATGGCTGCAAATGTTTCATTTAATAAAAAAAATGTTACTTTAACTCTAAGTAAGAAGCATCAACTACAACTAAATGAAATTTTTTTAAAAGGTAAACTAGATGACATTCTTCGCACAGGTCCTGTTATAGATTCGTTTTCAAAAAATATTGGTGAGAAACAATTTCTTTGCTCCACTTTGGAAATATGTCAAAATAAGTCATTAGTCAAAGTTCCTTGGGCTACTGTTACTTCAACCCGCTATGTATCTGACACTGTCTTAGTTTATTGTACAAGTCCTGATTCCGTGCCTGTATTTTTTAAAATAAAACACATTTATTTGTATGATTCAGAAAATCTAATTTTCATGGGAACCACATTAGAAACATTGGAGTTTGACGATCATTTCTGTTGTTATGAAGTTATAGAACCAGACACAACACGGAATGTTGTCAAGTTCTATAATTCTTTAGTATCTCCGATTCCCTGTAATATTAATATTTTAAGTAATGGAAAAAAATATGTTACCCTGCGCTGTACTATTTAAGCATTCCATGAATATATTTTATTATTTGTAATTATATTTTTGTTTCATTTTGATCAAATTTTTGTAGGTATCTAACATGTCAGCTACATAAAAAAATGTTAGACAAAATAGTTACCTATAAAATGTTACCTGTTAAAATGTTGTTAGTTATAGTTTAAATATCTAAATAGACTACTCTATTTAGATATTTAAACTAGATATTTACACATACGTATTTTGGGACTAGAGAAAAAACGATCATGTTTTGATATCATACTTTTAATAATACATTGCTCTCAATCCAGACAGCATTCTGGGTATGATCTTGAGGTGCTAGGTTCATTAATTGGATCAGCACTTCAAATGCGTAATTAAGAGCACTCAGTGCGATTTATAAATACAACCCTTAACCCCCCCCCCCCCCCCCCCCTTATCTGAGATGCAGGTAAAATTTTGATAAATGTTAAATCTCATATTATAACAAATAGGTATATTTTGACCGGGATTTTAGAAACCTGTGGTAAGGGTTGTATTTATAAATAATAAAATAGCAATACTGAGAGTGCTCTTAAATACGCATTTGAAGTGCTGACCCAATTCATAGATTGGTGTTAGTTAATGAGACAAAGTGTCTCAGTACATTCGATTAAGAGTAACTTGGTTGGCATAATAATGTTTTATAATAGTAACGAACAAGATTATTAGCTTATTCAAATAAACAAATTGATTGTTGTGAATATTATGAGATTTAAATTGAACAAGGTCATAGTTGAATTGATTAAGCTAAAATAGTCTAATAACAATTAAAATAATTTAAATAACAAAGGTCTTAATTAGGTTTACGAAGATGAATAAGTTAAAATGACCAAGTTCTTAGTCGAATCTAAAAAGATGAATTAGTTATAATGACCAAGTTCTTAGTCGAATCTAAAAAGATGAATTAGTTATAATGACCAAGTTCTTGGTCGAATCTACGAAGATGAATTAGTTATAATGACCAAGTTCTTAGTCGAATCTACGAAGATGAATTAGTTATAATGAACAAGTTCTTGGTTGAATCTACGACGATGAATTTGTTGCAATGACCAAGTCCTTAGTCAAATTAATTAATGATAACTAGTTATAGTAGTCATTTTCATATTTATATTGACCAAGATTATAGATGAATCTATTAAGTTGAATTCGTCTTATTGATCATTTTCATGTTTACTTTGACTAAGGTACTAATTGTTCTAGTTAAGAACAGATAGTAAGAGCAATAAAAATCACCTTATTTGATTTATCTAACGTCTTGTTAGGCTCGTATGGAATCAAGATGCTTGATTGCAATAATCACAATCTTGTTAGGAGCAACCATTTTTTTTTTAGAGTGTGGTATTACACCGTTATTAAACCGATGTTATTTTGCAATTACAATAGGCATTTGGAGTGTTTGCTTAGTTAATTAGAATACGTTTGTGTTAACAATAATCTGGTGCGGTATACATTGATTGATCGTGGTCGGTGTGCGCCTATGTTTATGTTAAGTCCGGGCGGCCGAGCAAACGTTCCGATCGCATTCACTCCATTAAGTTAACGAACAGTTGTCAAGATGTCGATCAAAATCGACTTTTAATACGTTCCCGATGTTACGTACGCTATGGATGCAACACCCACACGTTATTGTAAGTTGTATGAAGTTAAACCGATTGCATTGCATTACTTTGCTTGGATTTATTTTATTTATGTTGCAGTGTAGGTTTGATTTTTATTGTGTATTCGATTCGTGTGAATTTTATAGATTGAGTGAGGGGTTTGAATTCTGCGATGGAGGCCATTTATTTTGTTTTTACGTCATCCATTTTATGTTAATAAATATCTGGAAAGAAAAATAACTACACGTTGTATCGGTACCACATTGGTAGCTCTTGCACTACGAAAATCGCCCTTCCCGCTACGACATAAAGGCGCCGTCGTCAATGCAATTCAATTCTAATTAGTATTTATTCAGTAACAATTTACATTGTAGGAAACATAAGTAATAGATGTACAAATTATAAAAGAATACAATTTCAAATTCAATGACAAATTACCACTTATGTGCGGTTGACTGTACCATCGGCACTGTTAGGAAGGGTAAGATAAACTCGATAAACTTACCTTTAACAGCAGCATTAACTCTATCCAAATGGTAAAGGGTTAACGGCACCGGGTCAGTCAGGATCCGAAGTCGAGGAGTGGGTCCTCTGCCCTTGTCTGCGTATGCGCCGTCACTGAGGAAAATTGCGGAGAGGCGCGGCCGCGGCGCCGGCGCACACGACTCCCGCGCACGAGGACGTTCCACCATCAACGTCGAAGCACTTAAAGTTTCCTGCGACCCTTCCAACTTCACAAACGTCCTCAATTCACTCATATCTCCCTTCAATAATCTCCTCAAATACACTGTGTACAAATTAGACTTTTTCCTCGAAGACTCATCTTCCGATCGAAACTTCTTCACATTTAAAACTTTGCCTGTAAAAATATATTTCGATTTCCCTATCGCTTCCATCAAGGACCACTCATCATTGATAATCGTCTCATTGAAGTCACAGGGCGGCAGCACAGCGCGGTGTCGCCTGTGCGATGAGTTCCTTTTCCTTACTTTGCCGCGGATCCTGATCTCGCCACCGACGACGATCGCCAGAGCGATAACATAAACAATAACCATCGAGGGCTTCATGGCGCAGAATCGTTGATTAACACTCCTGAATGCGGTCGCAACAAATGTATCTGTCACATTATGCACGTTATTTATGTCCACAGAAGCGTATAAAGTGGCGGCGACGACTTATTAAAGGGTCGAGGCGTTGACATCTCACTAACAGAAAGTCATCAAAATGAATATTTAAAACCTTGATATCATCAGTTTTTTATGCGAGGAATAAAAGTCATTTATTCGAAACATGAGCATAATGAGTATAGTGGGTGTTTCTCACGGTCGAGCGATCGGGTTGTTGGTAAACAAACAAGAGAGTGGAGCCGATCGGTACGAGCGAGAAACGCGTGCGCGCGCGCAGCTTGCCGGCGCTGACTGAAGGAAGCCTGTCACACGCAGCCTCCGCCACGAAATAAAGGAAGCCTCTATACTCACTCACTGCGATCGTAAATACTTAATTGGCTCTTAATTGAGCCATCGATTTATTACAATGACTTGAGTAGGCATTTAAAAGGTCCCTTAGCTTTAAAGCTTTCCTTAAACGGTTAGACATTAACAATACACGCCATTGTAATCACTCTCATCATTGGTTGTAAAATGTCTTCTTTTGGCCTTTCAAAACTTTGTATAGCGTATTGTTGTGTGAAAACTAAAATAACAACACACTACACCAACTAACATTAAACCTCCAAGAAATGTGCTAACAAACCAGAACAAGCTGAACCAAGACAAAGCGGACGATCGCCACAGCATTTTCGACGTGCCAAATGACTAACATGCTCTGGAAGGCAGTCGAAGGCAAATAAATCCGTCTGGAGTGAGCTGGATAGTGTTGTGCATAACTCGCCGGTCGTCGGAGTCCGGAGTCCGTGGTACGCAAGCGTGGTTGTGAAAGCCTGCGATCGCGATGCGTGCGCGCGTGGGCGGACGGGATGTGGCACCGCGAACCGCTCGCCTAAGAATGGTGCAAGATATAGGCGATGATGATAGCATTGTGGCCTTTTTGGTAAAGGAATTAATAATCGTAAATGTTGAGCTGTATTAAAATTATAATTTAAAAAGTATTTGATGTTTTTGGTAGTTCTGGGCACTTGAAAAGTTGTCCCTGTAGAAATAGGGAATATGTTGAAAATATTAAAAAATAAGACACAAAATCCATCTTAATAAGATGAGTTGTAAATTGTAACGTCATAGGTAATGTCGTGCAAGAGGTACATGTTAATTTAATTGTTAAATTCCCCGCGACACGGTTCGTAGGTACACCGAAACATCGTTCGCAGAATTTCTCAGTTCGTAGCGTGTACCACATCTGTAGTCGATGCTAACAAATCTTTGAGGTGTAATTGCAGTATACCTACGTTGATACAGAAACAGCAAAACGGGAATGTTATCTGCGCCACAACAAACTACAACACTAATGGTGAAACGCTGTACCCCAGCGAGACCCGATAATTTATGTTAATATTTTATACGTATAATTTTTATAACTATGTTATAATCTCTATTGCCGTCTATTTCGCTTAAATACGGGCACTTACACAGTATCTTTAGATACCTATCCAATTTTACTGTACAAGGAATCATTGGCATATCGAAACAAAGGTGTTTACATAAGCATATCAACGAAAACATCATGGTAATGCAATAATAACAAACCGAGGCCATTGTCGAAAGAAAAAAAAAGTACGCACAATGCACATCTTCCCACACATGCAGCTTTGTTTGTGTTAATAACTGCATGCGGCCCTCGTACGGAACCACGGTACTCGTTCGAGTTGTTGGCATGCTTTTGTTCCGCCGGTCTACCACCCGAACACTCGTACTCGTGTAATTGATGTGCTTGTGAACCACTTACCGCGTGTGGGTTACGACCTGATATTTCGCGTTCAACTACAGAACCATATCTCACTGATAGATACGGGCGATCATTGTGAAAGGTTAATGTTAATTCATTCACATTTTGTTATCATAATGAAGTCATTCTCTAATCTTAAGATGTTAATGCAAACAGATTGCAAATCGCAGATTTGCTCAAGTTATACTTAGGAAATACTATTACGAAACTTTATGAACGGCGATAAATATTTGAAGGAATACGGTCAACCACTCCAACTGTATAATTTGCTAAAGCTCTACATTCTAAAAGCGCTTTTAATGCTTAGAAACTGAGTCTATAATTGGACATCGCGGGCCAGATAGCAAAAGCTATCGACGTAGATGATTGTACACACATGATATTGACGCAGAATATAATTTCGGTACCGACAACGCGGCATATTCCCCGCAATAATTCACGCTTCGGACTCACCCCAAACTAATCCCGATTTACTGAAACGATCACGGCGCGATATTAAATCACTCTGTCAAACTGCAACAAGCCGCTCATTAAGCCCGCCCCGGTTAGTAAACACCGATACACCCCTATTACGGCTGACTAACTCAATTAATATACTGATGAAAGTAAGAAAAACGCCATAACTTGGGGAAGAAAAAGCATTCGACTATGTCCCTTCTAACTACAGGAAATAGAACAAAAATTTGATCATACGCAGGGACGTTAGACGTAGGCATTAAATTGAAAATGCAAATCGATACCAGCACTGAGCTTATTAAGATTACTTTCTCGTTAAAAATATTCTTTATGGTGTAGACAACATATAGCCAGAGGCGGATACTCAGTTAATAGCTATTTTCTACTAGAATTATCGTAAAATGACGTTGTCAATGTTAGTGTTTAACGTAATTAAATATGGGAGGTCTAAGAAATCTGAAAGATATATTAAATTATTGGTTGGCTGGTTCTGTATAAATATTTTTTAATATATATTCGCATCCAAGAGAAAAACACACAAAATAAATTAAAATTGCATAAAAATAACAATACGCAAAGCTATGTCATAATTTCTACAATGGTCATAATGCACGCTCATTCGGCGCCGTAACAAGAGCCTTACGCACATTTGTGCATGTTAATGTGGGAACACAGTAATTAGGGTCACGACTATCAAAACCAATGCTCCCGCTTAAAATATACGCTGCGAAGTCATTTTAGTGAAACAGCCACCTTCACATCCACATCTTCATCGAATTTACGATTTGGAACAGAATGTCGTTTGTATGAGCACTCATATGAGTTCTTCAGTTTGTCGGAATTCAGAAAGAGCTTTGTAAAGCCAGACTTGAAGCAATTAAAAAATTGCTTTAATTTAGTTTATTTTATTAACCGACTTCCAAAAAGGAGGAGGTTATATGCTCGTAGCGTATGTTTTTTTTAATGTATGTCTACCGATTTCTTCGTCAATTGTGGACCGATTTTGATTTTTTATTTTTATTTGGAAGGGTATGCTCTCGAGGTGGTCCCATATAAATTTTATTAACTTTGCTTGGATAGTTTTTGATTTAGCTTCAATAATACGTATTTTATCCCACTTAGTATGTGGATGATATGATAAGTTCCTGTCACTGTTATTTACATAGCAGGTAGTGGTTTTTGAATTTATGTGGGGTAGGTACCACGGTCGGATAGGTAAGTCGGTGGCAAAAAACGAAATTTCAAAACCAAAGACAGCGACTTCCGAAATTTAACTTTAATTTCGGAAGTCGATGTCTTTGGTTTTGAAATTTTGTTTTTTGGAAAAATACACTAAAAAAATACACTAATACACACATCAAAAGTGTCTAGGGATCAACATATATTTTTGCAATAACTTTTCTCCTGATTGATATTAATTAAAATTTTCTTTAAGGATTCATCAAATAAAGTGTTTTCGTTTGTCACAGTAACGATAAACCAAGTCACCTTTGCATTAATAAAGAAATTTGCCATTTTCCTAATAAAGGGATTTTTGACATTTGAACCACTAACATTAAAGTTCGAAAAAAAGACTGAAATAACAGTTTTCTTTAAAATTTTATTGGGTAACTTAAACAATTAATAATCCGTGTTTCTACCGCGAACACTAACAACACAAGAACATCGGTTTGGCATACTCAAAATGAGTTCATCCAAATCACGCTGTGGAATGGCCGCCCATGTTCGTTGCAACAACAAAAAAAGGTCTTCTTGCGACTGGATACCCTCCATATTCGGCAGAGCTCTTCTCTGTAGCATATCCCATGCATGCTCAATCGGGTTCAAGTCTGGCGACTGAGCAGGCCAGAGCAGGACATTGATGTTAGCTGCGGCGAGAGTCTGTCTTACAACTCTTGCGGTGTGCGGTCGTGCATTATCATGCATTAACTGAAATAAGGGACCGATTTGCACTTGTAGAGGAACGATGACGTCAGATACAATCGTCTCAGCATAAATTTGAGCGTTGAGGTTGCCTCTGATCCAAATCAACTCAGTTTTTCCGCCGATCCAAATACCCGCCCATACCATGATGGTTCCACCACTATAAGGATGGACTTCCTGGCAGGATTTTAATCGCTGTTGGCGTCCAGGGGTTCTCCAGTGTCGTATACGTCTTGTATCCGGTCTCATACCAAAACGAGACTCATCAGAAAAGCACACGAAACGCCATTGTTCTTCTGCCCAATTTCTGTGTTCAAGAGCCCATTGATATCGAATCCTACGATTGTGCATTGCTATAGGTGGTACCCGTAGCGGTCTTCGGGAATGAAGGTTCACTTCATGCAAGCGGTTTCTGACTGTTTGGTCGCTAATTAAGTTCCCTGAAGAGTGATGAAGCCTCACGGCTAACATCATGGCGGTTATTGTTGGAGCTCTTCGAGTTAAGATTTGAATGTATCGGTCTTGTCTCCGTGTGGTGCAGCGATACCGTCCTCCATGGCGCTCAGCCACGGTACCAGTGCTTCGGTAACGTGTCCAAAGTCGACTGATAACACTCTGACTTGTATTCAGAGCTAAAGCCACAGTACGTTGCCGGGAACCAGCTTCTATCATTCCCACGGCTCTGAGCATTTCTTCCCTGCTTAAATGACGTCGCCGCTCCATAATAACGTTGGTTTTAATCAGTAGTAGGGAAACAGTAGCACTAATAATGTCTTCAATGCGTTGTATGTTTTTATAGGGAAAATATTGACAGCTGATTTTCATCTTTTACTCGAATTTGATTAACAGTTCCTGTTTCAAATTATGAAATGCACCAAAAAGGATCCATATAAATTTATATAATCATAAATTTATTACAAAGCCACATCTCAATCTCAAGAAATCCGCATAAAAATGCTTGATCCCTAGACACTTTTGATGTGTGTACATACAAAGTGAAAAATAACTTTAATTTCGGAAATTAAAGTTATTTTTCACTTTGTAGTGTATTTTTTGGAACTCGATTGTTTTTTTTTTTCACTTAGTATTGTTTTTTTTTTTTTTGGCAAACAGTTGTTTTTTTTCATTAATATTTATGATAATTACAGGTCATTCAATCACAATCATTAAACATAAACATAAACAAATAAAGTAATTCTGTACACATAAGCATTAAAATACAAATAATAAAAATTTATTCCCTTACTTGCGTTAACTCTTGATGGTTCTTAAGTAACGATGCAAAATATCTATCCGATCCTATAAAATAGAGGTTAAAAGTATCTAAAATGTCTCGTAACATCTTACAACACATTTCAATTTGGCAAATGCGGTGCATCCCTTTTCTCTGCTGAAAACATCTCAATAAGATCACCAATTCGTCTACCAAAAGCAGCGACTGTGGCATGTTTCCTCAAAGTTTAGCGTCTTTGGGTGACCCTTGTTCGTCAGTTGAACTATTATGTTGCAGTTGTACTGACCTCTAAAGATGACCCTCGTCCACCAAACGATATTTACTCGTTGATAATGAAAATGTGATGAATAAATTACAATGTTTTGTCGCATTGGTCGTTTGCGCCATTAATAAATTAACGTCAGTTAAGGGACATTTTCCAGGTCAGCAACATATTTTTCATCTGTGATTAATTTTTTGTCCCATGCTGGCTTCAAAATCTTGGCGATTGATTAACTTAGATATAACAGCCGCATCAAAATAATAAATACTAGCAGACGTCACGCGGTTTCACCCACGTAGTTCCCGCTCCCGTAGGAGTACGGGGATAAAATATAGCTTATATTACTCGCTGATAATGTAGCTATCCATTGCTGAAAGAATTTTTCAAATCGGTTTAGTAGTTTTTAAGTTTATTCGTTACATACAAAAAAACCAAATCTTAATACTAATATTAATTGTGTTCTGCAATAGTCCTGCACCAACCGGGGGTTGTCCTTGGGTACACTTGCATAGTGCATACAGGAATAATCGTCGGTTGGTGCCTCATTCCATAAAAAAATGTCTAAGGGGCCTCTGGGAGTTAGCTTCGGCCCCTCGAATGCCTTCCAAGGGACCGGGACCTCATGGTCCCGAGATATGTAAACACAAATATAATAATAATGTAATGCTTCATAGAGAACCGTCACCGAACAAACCCTTCTTAAGTTATCCGAAAAGTATCAGCAAAATAGTGTAACAGTCCTTATTTTGTACAAATAGAAAAACACCTGAAAATGGGACATCATTAGTCTTTTACGAATCACGGTTCAACAGACCAGAAGTTCCTTAGAGCACAAAGGTGTTGAGCGCTGAAGGATGGCTCTCGGGGTTCGTTTGAGCAGGAGCGGCGATGCGGACCAAATGTACTGTTCAGTAATGTCCGTTAGACCTCGCCGTTTTGTTATAAAGCTCTGCGATCAATTTATTGCCTACACTAAACACTTCAGTTCCGCTCCACTAAGTCATGCGTTTATGAGCTGCTGACACAGTTTAATGACGATCCGGAATATACTATGAGCTATACTGCAACGTCGAATGCGGAAACAGGTTACTGCGGTACAGTCACAATTAATACGGTATTTGTATGATTGCAGCCGATTACGTCTGTAAATACCGTACCCTATTATACGGGAAACAACTACCTAATATCTCATGTTTATACCTACATAAATACATCCTACATACTACAAACCATCGCTATTCCTCTCCATATACCCAAAGTTCTTGAAGTAATTATTGAACATAACCCACAATGTCAGCTCGTCTTCGATAGTTAGACAGGCACTCCCAGTGTATCCTGCTTGGAATGTAATTAACGTCAACTGATCAGGGGCTGGATGGATTAGTTACAGATTTAGACTAAATTGGGCGCGTCAATCTGAAACTTAACTACGGGCGGAACTTACATTGACGGGTGCCGGCGGAACTTCCGATGGGCACGAGGACATCCCATCAATGATTCAATTTATCTGCCCATCACCACGGCCACTTCCGGAAGATACGGTTACTCGCCGATATGTATATTTTATCTGTTCGACAATTCCATAAGCTTTTATTGCAAGCGTAGTTTGGCAGCGGGTTGACGTACGTGCATTTACCATATAGTTTATGTATTTGGACTATCGTTATTTACGTAGCATTTTTGATGATAAAGAAAAATGTGTAGGTTTATATCGCGCGCTGTGAAAGACAATGTGCCACGATTCTCGTAGGCGTAGGTCTACGAAAACTTATAACGATCTTCACGCATAAACTGGACACTACGATTAATTAATTAATATTTTGTATACCTCACTTACAAAAGCGAGAAGACTTATGGTAAAATTTAAAGACTTCTTTTAAACATGTTGAAATCTTAAGTTGCTGTCAAACATTATATGGAAAATTGGCAGAACATAGAGATTTCAACATGTTTTGTTGTAAATATTTCGCCAGTGCAAACGCACAGTTAGGGTATAATTTCATAAGACCAGTTGAATAGAAAAAAAAAATTCAAATTGCTTATTTTTTTATTTGAGATAAAAAAATATCGTAATAAGATATTAATTTTACTTTATAAGTAAAATTAGAACAACTCTGCAACTGTGTCTATTATTAGTTCTCCCCCGAAGTGCTCTCATTCATCTAATCGGACGGAGGTGGCGGACGGACACTGACTTCTACTTACCTACTCGACAGTACAGTCACACCTATTTCGAGACGATGCCGACGGCGGAAACACCTATCCCTAAATAGGTATTTATTTTATTGCGATAATCCATTTGAGAAATACTATGTGTATAGTAATCCTAATAAAGGTAATTATTTTGAAGATAATAAGGTAAAATTTTAATAATGTCCCCTTAGAGTAGGTGAAAAAGTATATACCAAGATTAAACAACCATAGCCCTTTGGTTCAAAATAAAAAGAATTACTTTCTTTTCTTGAACACGGTTTCAACAGACATATTCTAAAATGAAGTGTTGATAATATTGACTATCATTTCCTGATTACGTGCTTATAAAACAAAATTATTTTTTATGTTTTGCTCTTGGATGCGCATGACTATTTATAAATATTTATACAGAACCAGAACCAACAAATACTTAAATATATCTTTCAGAATTCTCTTCCTGATTCCTTAATTACGTCAATAACATTGGCAAAGTCATTTACGATAATTCTAGTAAAAAAAAGACAGTTCTGTCGGTACTATACGAACTCGGCACCAATAGTAGGAAAGTAACAGAGATAAAAATATTTTTTACTCTCGGATTATACTAGAGCCGCTCGCGTAATATGCATGAACTGAACGGGTTTAAAATATTTATTCGGATTGGGAACAAAAATTGCATAAAGCATCAGTAAATCAGAGTGAATAAAGGAATAATGACACGTCGATACACCGCACCGATAGTCTCTAGATTATGTATGACGATTACATTTAGACTATTTGGCACCGGACTGCGTAAACTGCGATAAATGCATTATTTGGTATTGGTAATATCAAATCTGATAATTTGGTTAGAATTTTATTATAATCACTGATTGAAACATTTCCACTTATTGTGAATTATAGCTGGTTTTTTAAAAGATGGAACAGCTTCGCTTTCATTTGTTTTTTAGATTCTGTAGCATCTCGAAATGTAAAAAGAAAGAGTTTTGAAGCAGGACCTTTGTAACGAAACCTATATATCTTTAGTAGCAATAAAGGTTTCGTTTATGTTGATCCATGATAAAAAAAATATATTTTATTTCTAAGATGCAGTGCAATTATTTTATTAGTATGTAGATTATTTTGCTAACCATTTAAAGGCTTTGCTATAATATTGTTAACAGCTTTTGGTCCAACCACTTTTCCCGTTTAGTCATAGACGTTGCCCACCATCCCTGATGGCTTACAAAGTCTAGAGTTTGTAACAATGAAATTCCCTTTGAAACCTGTTTCACTTCCCGAAACATAAATTTACACTGAACTGCTTATAAACGACCGGCACATTTCAAGAATAAGTAAATGATGTCTTGTAAAAGCCAGAAAAAAGAGAAGGGCATGGGCATGACGCGGAATCAAAAATAATGATAATATGATGATGAGGATCTTCATGTCATATAGGTATCTTAGAACATAAAAAACGGAAACTTACAAATCGTTGTGGAAGTTCTTAGAGTAGAACTCCAAGTAAAAAAAATTGGTCAAGTTGTTGTTTTGTGTTTGAAAATACCCGATGAAATAGATGCACGAAGCTTCTAAGGGAATAAAATACAATAGACGTGGATATATTTAATAACTTTTCCGCTCTGCGTTCAGCGGTTGGTGTGGCAACACGCCGTGTTCGAGTTCGCCACAAGTCAATCGTCATCCTGAGTATGTCCCGTTAAGAGCTGAAACACGTATCGATTTCTTTCTGGGTTTTTTACGGCTCTTTAGAAATAGCCAAACGGAACAGTTACTAAATATATCCACGTCTATTGTATTTTATAATGGATTTCCACAAGGCACGCCTGAATCAATTAACTATTCTAAGGGAATGTATTGCTGGGTGACAGGTGCCAGTTCTTGCCAAAAAGCCAAGATACCATGACATGTAGAACTGAATGTAATACAGTTTATACAGGGTGTAAAAAGACCCATACGCATTTACGCATTCTGTACAAACAACGTTGCACAAAAACAATTTTAGGAAATTTTATTTTTGACTAGATAGAACAACTAGAATGCCTAGCATGCGTTACAATGCCTTTTTAATTAATTTTTTTTTTTCGTTAAGAACCTTCTCCGACGCCCACTGAACAACTTACCAAAGTTTTATCACAATCGGTCGAGCCATTTTCGACTTTTTGCGAGACTAACCCACGACAATTAATTTTTATATAAAAATGCAACGTTACATGGATCATGGGGTTATTTAAAGTTATACATACTCGTTTTCGTCAAGAAGTCAAAAATACCTTCAATATCTCCGCAATCAGAAGTTTACCGGGTACATTACAAAAACATGATCAGCATAAAGATGAGAATAAGTGAATCTAGGCTTCGTTTAGCGTCTTTTTATACCCATTATAACTTCCTTTAGACTAGTAGGTACCGCAAAGGTGAACTACGATAAACATATCCAGATAATCTATACTAGAAGTCACCAGTGAACGGTTTGCTTTCGATAGCGACACTAACTCATGCTCTACATGACGGCCGCTGTTCCCGAGGCATTAGAAATGTTTAGAACTCACTAATAACATTTAGTTTCACACGACGTTGCTCCGTTTCAGCTGATGCTGGTTTTAATTAACTTTTGACGTATGAATACTGTTGTCTCGGCTCCTAATAGGTCACCGCGGCAATTGCCGTGGGTGTTTGGTTGTTGGGTAAGGGACTTAGTGCAGTAGGAAGCAGGAGCTGTAGTCACGTCAGATAAAATTAGCCATAGTGCAAGAGAAAGTGGATTTTGATATATGGATTAAGTTCTTAAGACGAAAAATAAGTTTATTAAATTATATTCACAGCAAAAAGTTAGCATAATGTGACGGACCTACTTAATGTAGGTTATAATACAATTCTTTATTGGAAATTCCTTTTATTCTCAAACCACTTAAAATACTCCATCGTTGTAAAATATCTTCACTTGAAATTAGTATCTATGGTATAATTTTTTTATCCTAGAATGTAAAATCTAAAATGCTTCCACAAAAATAATAGCTAGAGCCAGAGCCGTTTGCAACCCTAACTTCAAAAGCGCAAAAACAAACCTCTAAAATATGAAGTTCATAAACATGATACGAGGATCGGAACCTAGGACACACGACTACAGTCTAACACAAAGGTGGAATACTTTCATCCTTCCATATTTATTCTAGCAACAAAGGGAATCAAATGTGACGTACATTCCGTCTGACTTACTAATATCATGAATATAAATTGAAACATCATGGATATTTATGCGGGGTTGCCCGCGGATATTGCTCACCGCGGCGATACGCGGCCGGCAGGTGTTCAGACAATGTGCCCGCCAGCAATAGATTCCTGATATCAATATTTATGCCTATTACCGACCCGTTCAGAAGAAATACAATACCATAATTTCGACCACTCTTATTCATAGCCGCTTCGGACATTACGAAAACTTTACCCGTTTTTTGTGTGAACTGGAATTAACTGTTTATGTTTTCACTCAGAATGATTTGCGGTAGTGACGTCCAATATATTCATTGAGTTACATAAAAGCTACGTGTTATAAAATTGAAATGGCATAGCTTATTTTGTATGTAAAAAGTTTATTTTTCAGTAGTTTAGTTTCGTGTGTCATGAGTCAATTGATGTTCCCATATAAACCCATCATAACAACCTATAAAATGGCGACATAAGGATGTAAAGACACTAAAAATATTTAACTGCAATAAGTTTAAAATTCCATAAAATCACGACACCAATTAAGGCTCGCCGGCAATTTTAATGCATCGGAATCGTCGTAATAAAATTAAAAAAATATTTTAATTAAATTATTAAAATCGAAGCGTCGCATCGTACGATGATAACCGCATCGTATGCAATTACAGTGATCCGGTAACGCACGTATGTATAAAGCGTATGTGACAACGTAATACGGCTTTTGAGGTTTCCATATACGGCTTACTGGCAGTCAAAATGAATTTAATTTCGCAGTAATGGTCTTGCGTACGCAACACTGGCTGTAACGAAAACTCGAGGAGCGAAAAGAATGCTGTAAAATTTAATTATAATGGACGAAATTGTACAAAAAGAGGAGATATAAAAAGTATTTTGTTGTTGCGAACTTTGTATCTGCATTATTAATTTCATAGCTGTAAATACATCAAAGCACCTATTTCATTTACAACACATTTCAAACCATCACAGGAACGTCAATCACAAAGTTCTTCAAGTTGCTGAACTACAAATCCCCGCCGTGAAGAATTTACGAACATAGATTTATAGACAACAGCGTAGGAACAAGAGCTGAGCATGCCTACACGGAGAGGCTTCGATGGCAGATATGCGAGCGATCCCCGACGGACGGCACCTACTCCGGCGAGATTGCATACCGCACTGAGATATTGACTACCCGACTAATGTGGGCGGTAATGGATGGAAAGTGCCCCAAAACTAGTGTAGGGTTGGCGTCGACTACGCGCCATTTGAATAAACACCAAAATCATTTGGTGTTATCATAAATCTGTGCGGCTGTGTATACCACGACGCTAGCATTGTGCCACGATATATGACTGCGTTTCTGATGCAGTTGCCACATTGTGCATCGTAAAGATTATGTATTAAGGCGTGATATTTTACATCGTTATTTGAAGGTGGGCAGCACTAGCAACTCCTGCTTGTTTAGGGTTTTGTAAGTGAATATGAACTTTCGTAATTATGAATTACAGCAACCTACCATCAAAGCAACCGCTGTTACGAGAATGAACAACTATTTCTCATCGACCCTGGATACGCTCCAAAATCAAAGGCGTTCGCTACTAGAGGCGATAAGAGGACATAATAGAACCTCGGGTGTACCGAGAATCGAACGGAGCGGTCCATTGTGAGTGAAACTTGAAGCAAATCTGCGCGCCTTGCCGTCTCGGCCGAATATAGATTCCATTAATTAACAGCCCACTGGGGCTCACTTGACGAACAAACAAACAATGAAGTATCACAGCACACATATTTGCATAACAATTGCATCCTAATCGAATCATAGCTAATGGAAACATCGCAATATCTTGTTTATTAATTGATGTAACCGTCTGTCTGGTGCTGGGATGACTACTATTAAGTTCTGCTGCGGAATATTTTTGCAATAAATGTAATATTCCTAAGTACGACTGTAGGATAACCTACACAAAAAAGGTCCATCATCACATCCGTTTTAAATTGCTAGTTTGAGTGTCCTTTTACGACAACCGGAGGTAAAAATTATCTATTATTTACTGGAAAAAACAACATGGTGTGGTTTTGTATGCCCATACAAATAAAACAATAAATAAAAAGGCAACGACGGGCTTATAATCCTTAAATCCAATAAAATAAATTTATCTATAAGGACTATTGCCAAGGGTCACAACCCACAGGTAAAGGACCAGGATTAATCCCTGATTATGGGAACTGTGAAGGGACTGCAACTTTGTGGAAACAAATTTTAATAATAAACATCAAGTAATCCGAAAAGGTGTTGTTAAATTATGTAAACAGTCCATAAACCACTTCAAAGAATTTTTGACTCTTCTATACATTAAATAAAATCGAAGTCCAAACTGCACATTGAATATTTTTGAAAAAAAGTAATCGCTACGAGGTCTGGGATCGATTCTTATGCCGAAAATATTGTTTTTAGAATTTTTGTCAGTTTGAATGTATGTTCCAGCGTGACGCAAATTCTACCGGACAGATTCTGTAATTTATGATAAATGCATCTACAAATGTTAAATGATCAATAACTTTAAAATATAGAATTTTCGTTGTTTCTATCTTGCACTCTACCTACGTTCATATGGTCATAACCTGACGTATGGGAAAACTCGCTGAACTTTTCGACCTACACTGTAAAATTTTATGAGCACCTTATAAGTAAGTACATAATATCTATTGTCGTAGTCCTCATTTTGAAAACATAAGATTTTCTGGAAATCGTTTAAGAATTTAACAATTTACCCGGTTTGTAATAATTTACGTCACCGTTATTTCTTACTAAGAGCCGGAATCATCGCTCATCTCAAACTTGAAGTTTATTTAACACTTGATTTAAAGCTTGTCGTAGAAACTCATTGTTGTTTCAATTACAAAACATTAGTTTTAACGGCATCCATTAATAGTGGAAACCATGTTTTATTTTGTTCACGGTACTTAGCGGACGCGTCTAGTTTTCAATTATGTTAATTGAAGGCGGAGCTTCATTTCTTGCCGACGACGCGTGGCGGCCATCTTCTTACTAACTGAAAATAAATTAGGCACCGACTCATTTCGGTGGGCAGTTATGCACTTTGCAACTTCATTAGCTGTCAATGGGAAATAATTCATTAGGAGAGCTTAGCAAAATAAACAGGATGCGCGTGTTTACAAGCAGTGGATGCTATGCTATAGTTGTTTACCTGTTCTTATTTTTATCCTATCGTTGCTAATGCTAAGAAAAAGCCTTTTTAGTCTCAATCGTGCATCTCAGCAGTGATTTAAAGAAAAAACAAAGAAAAAAAAAACGCTTATTTGTAGTAAACATGACGCAAAGAAAAAACAAAACAATTTGGGGGAAAACATGCGTCACATCCACGCAAAACGGACATCGCTCAGCATAATGCTGCGAGTCAACCCTGTGCGAGACAGAACCCCAGCGCTGGTTTTCAGTGACAGCCGGCGTTGACGTGATGACGTCAACCCGATGCAGTGAGAAATAACAAATTATGAAATCAGAATCAAAATAAATACAATACTAATAAGTCCTTTTTCTGGGTGGGAAATTATCAAATAACTTCTCCCGCTCTGGGTGGAGCGGGAGGGTGCGTCAGACTCTTACTGACTAAAACCCACCCATGTTCCTTCAGTTACCTGTATGTGGCCACGGTAACCCTGTCGGACAAAACTGCAACCCCGGCAGGCATCGGCCCTAGCGAACCCCGTCAGTTCTGCTGACAACTTTGAGGCACGCGTGGAACACAACGCGCCGACGGCCTCGTCCTTATCGGACGGCCAGCTACTCGTTGCTCATCGTCCGCAAGCCCGCGCCTACGGTGGCTGAGAATCGGCCTGCGATTCTTGACGCCTAGGGCGTCTCGCGCGAAATTTGCCTCTCCGTCACGCGTTCCACCTTCTCCATCGCGAACATTACTGCTTCGCAGAAGGAGGTGATGGCCTCCCATGCCCTCTCGCTGCGTACCATAGCCTGGACCAGGGCCGGACGCAAGAGATCACCGCCGCCGATCGCCTCCACGAAGACACGGCGTTGCCCCGCCCAAACCGAGCAGACCTCCACCGTATGCTCCACCGTATCCTCCGGTCGATCCACAATGGTAACACCCGGGCATTTCCTCCCGCCTTATTTTGAATAGGAACCTCCCGAAACAACCGAATCCGGTGAGGACCTGCGTCAGGCGGAAGGTGAGGACGCCGTGGTGCCTCTCTAGCCACTCCTCAAAGAGGGAACTTATTTGCCGCAAATGTGGGCGTGCCCAGCGCTAAGTTGCGACAAATGCTCTCTCGATGACGCCATGAGATACCACCGGAGCTCTGTCCGCTATTTCGTGATTACTCGCAGCAGCGGAGTTAAGCCCCGGCGTTTTGCCTCCGCCTCCTCGCGCCACTCCCAGATGTACGCGAGGACTTTTGCCTCCAGATCCCATGGCGGTAATCCGGCAAGGAGGCTCACTGCCTTACAGGAGACCGTGCGGTATCCTGAGGCCAGCCGGATGGCCATAACCCTCTGGGACGCGTTCAACCGGCGGGCCGTCTCAATGATCGCGCCCACACCGGTGCCCCGTAAAGGGCCATGGACCTCACGACCCCCGCGGAGAGCCTCCAGCAGGAGGCGTTTGGCCCCCTAGATTGGGTATTTGTTTTCTCAATTGCAGTCCCATTTCACCACGTTGCTATCTGCGATCATAAAATCATCAGGTTGTTACGAAGCAGCGCTTGTTGAGCGACGACCATCAAATTCAGGCGCAAGAGTAGTATTGACACACTTATGTAATCCCTATAAAAACGTCAGTTTTTACATGTCCTTTGAAAGAGATTTTTAATTATGTAGCTACACAGTCCTTTTACATTTTTAAACGTTTCATGATTTAGTAGGTAAACCATTATTTGTACCTATAAAGTAAGGTATAAATTCTGGAGAAAGGTCGGTGCACCGACATTGTGTACTGCAGTACTGTGTACCTGCTCCCTGCAACAAAACTGTATTCTTGTTAGGAGCAAGATTATGAACATTTCAAACAAGTATGGAACAGCAAAATGGTTCATTATCATGTAAATTATGATGAGAAGCTAAAAATATTCCACATAAAATAACCTAGTTAAAGAAGTTGATTAAAAATGTCACTGTATGCATTTACAGCTAATAAAAATTGCATAAATTGAAGGCTACGACGACATTTTAAGATGTTTCTTATCTTACACGTGTAACCTAGTGTTGCCAGTAATTCGCATAGTGACAATTTAATGATAATAAAAATGTGAGTGCACAATTAACCATACAAATTAAAAGTACTTTATCAGGCACTTCATTTTTATTGCTAGAAAACACTATAAGCTATCGAAAGCTGTTTTACAACAGTTCATTAAGTTGACGACGTATTTGCGTCAAGTCCTCCCGGCGCGGGCGCTGGTCGAGTTGTTTTAATAGCGTTCAAGTAAAACGACCAGCATCTACATGCTAACTTGATTTACTTTACGGCACATTACATCAATGTAAGCGAACAAATTCATTAGGGCCCCGTAACTTAATCGAACTGAGCGATAAAATCCATCACGCTCCTTTGTGAAATTGTTGGCGCTAGGGAAAGAATGCGTGCGATTTTACGTGTAAGATAATTAGGTTTATAGTATTAAGTGGATTTGCAGTAGGAATTTACGTAATATTAAAAAATATTCAACTTTTTATCGATATTTACCTGACACCGGAGGAGAGGCTGCGCAAACGCGAAAGGACTTCACAAAATAAGATTGGTTCACGTCCGCACAATATTTTTATTCTGAAACAAATGTCACTTGAGAAAGATCAGAGGGCCCAAGAAAAATGTATAAGTAATTCAGCATAAACGGCCCCACATCCCCTTATTCTGTTGGTATGAAATCCCGTAAATCCATTCGAGGCGGGCCCTGCCGCTGGCGTCGCCGGCGCGCGCATTGACTGAGACGTATGCAAAGGGATCAATGAGATAAATTGCTCGCCGCTGTCACTTATTTCACGGCGAAATGGATGGAGGGGAAAAAGGGGGACCAGGGACGGAGAGCAGGGAATCTGCCGAGCTAATGGTGCGCGTGGGCATTACGCTTCGCTCGGTTTAATTACACTTTAGACAAAGGCAAATGGCTGCCACCCGCTCTACTGTAATTACGTACTACGCAAGTAATCCTTCGATAATAGTGTTATTTCGCCTAATGATTCTCTGTTGTAAATTAGAAAACACTTCAATTAGCAACACGATGACGATAGCGCCGCCGAGTCAATTAAGTTCGATGATCGACAAGAGAGCCTCGAACTCGTTTGCAACAAAATGTGAACCTTCGCGCGGTACTTTGTCGAGGTTGGACCAATTTATATTCCGAGAAAGAACCTTATTAACGCCGCTACACTTATCAAAAATCGTTTTATAGACAGAGCCATCAACAGTGTTCTACTCCGTTAAACCCTTGATTATATTGCCGGAATACAACATCAAGCGAATGGAAGCACTTGGGACGTTGTTCCCGCAAATTACACCGTTATGAGACTACAAATAACCGCAAATTTATGTAGATAGCTATCGAGTGCTCGGCGTTACGTAAAACGTGTTTAAGACGGCGGCGAGGGCGATAACACGACACTAGTGTTAACATCTGGGCCTCGCTCCTGCCTGAGCCGAAAGCCGAGCGCCGAGCATAAACATCCCGGTGTCGGCGTCATGTCTTCATTTGCATGTTTCAGACGCGGCAACATCGGCTGCCGTGCCGACAATGTCAATGGGATCGTTACCAGAATTTATTCACAATAGGTGCCTTAGATGAGACGAGGCAAATTTATGTCGCTACAGATTAACAAGCAGCCGCCGCTGATGTTTACATGTAACTTTCGATAATGTTTTCGAGAATAATATTATATGAGCTGAAAAGCGCAATCAACTTTGGTTATTTTCGTCTACGATATTGCATTGTTAAATCATAGCTCCCGCACAATAGAAGCTCGTTTGCCAACCCCATAAAAGTGAAACCAACAACGACCTCGAGCCTTATTCTTCTCTCATTTTGTGTAATGCTCATAATTAAGAAGCATTGTGGGACTTAATCCGAAATCTATTACATTTTGAGACGTAAAAGTTACAATAAATTGGAATCAAACAGACTCTATTCAGACCCTTCAGCTATCTGCGAGTCTATATTACCCACCTTTAAAGAAAATTGGCCAATTTTGGAGTCAAAGCCCGCGTACAAGCTGAGTTTATATGTCCGTTTCAGTGTTTGTTACCACCTAACCATTACACAATGTACCGACAGCCACGATTGTTACAGTTACCAATGCATTTCAGGACCAAGGTGCGTAGATTATTTAGAAACTTTATTACAAAAGCCAACGAGAAAATGAGGTTAGAAGAAATACTGAACAAAATATCTACAATCTATATATATAAAAATGAATCCCTATTTCTCTTGGTCACGGCATCACGCTAAAACGGCTAAACGGATTTGGATGAAATTTGGGATATAGACCTTGACCCGGAGAAGGACATAGGATACTTTTTATCCCAATATTTCCACGGGATCGAGACTTATGCGGGTGAAACCGCGGGGCGCAGCTAGTGCAAAATAAAACGTACTCATATTTTTTAGTGAACACAACCATTTGGTTTTATAATAATTTGTGTGGAAACAAAGGCAGTAAGCAAATGTGGGACTCCAACAAAGTATTTTTACCACCAAAAAATAAAGCAAAACTGAGGCTGATAGCAATAATCCTATCATAGTATAGGATGCCTGTAGACTCAGCTAACTATTACTAGTGAAAAGGCATTTAACGCTGGCCCGTGTCAGTGCAATAGACCCCTCTCCCACTTCCCCTCCCCTTTGAACATTTTAGGATCGTATTTTATCAATAACTATTTTCCCCCACGGAAAGACAATCCCAAGGGTGTCGTAAAGGGGGACCGAAAGATTACAGGAAAAGTAGCAGCATCCACCTGGGTTCTTAAACACCGTACCGTGATCATTTTGTTATGAGTCAAACAAGAAAATATACTTTTCAAAGATTTTCAAAGCATCTAACAACAAAAAATGTCAGTGTCTTTGAGACACACTTTGGCCGCACTGTTATTCATTATTTATAAGTTGTGACATAACTTACAATATTCCATTTTGACATTTAATTGACGCACGATCAGCGTATACTTACCAAAAGCACTATTATTCACTTTCTATAAACCTTTACCTGAAACTTTATCAATATTTACCTGAAATTTTCTCGGAAAATCAAACAAGAGATTACTTTTTTCCGTATGTTGGTTGCAAAATTTTTATATGCTATGAATGACACTTGACAGTGACAGATCCAGCTCGCTGTAACCATAGCGAGTTCCTGCCATAGTGAAAGATCAGAGGTACCAAACATATTTTTTATTAATTACAGTTTATTTTTATTTTTTACAATTTTACGGCAAAATCTAAATCTCGGCTTTCTTCAACAAATGCCATGTGTTTTGAAGGAAACATAATAGCCTTGTAATATAACAGTACACTATCACACTCACGATATACCTGATATCTACTTACCTTCTATAATCTGTATAGACTTCAATTCCGTAGATAGTTTACGAGATAAACTCAAACATACGGACAAATAATAGTGGTCAATAACTTTTTGCACAACATAGTCACACACACAACGGAAAAATAAATCAGATTAACAGCACATTCGTCCTGAAGATCAGAAAAACTACAAGTACCTATAATTATACTGAAACAAAACAACATCTAGGGAATAAGCACAGGGATGAGTAGTAAATGATTGATGACTCATTGTTTCAGAATATGCTGTCGAATTTATCGTAACTAAATAATATGATAAATGCGAAAGTAAGTTTGTTTGTTTTTTGTTACGCTATTACGCGAAAACGGGTGAACAGATTTAGATCAAATTTGAGACCTGGGTAGATTATGACCTGGATTAGGACATAGGATACTTTTTATCCGGGTATTCCCACAGGATCGAGAGTTATGCGGGTGAAACCGCGAGGCGCAGCTGGGAACCAATAAAACATTTACTAATACTGTTTAAATTGAGCTACATAGATCTAATCAGAAAACTATATTATGTATTGCCCTAATTTGTTTGTAATCTACTCTACAATAAACTGTGAAGCGTACATATATTCACTAGGTATTAGTATTCTTTGAACATAATAATATATCACTATGTTATTAGATGTTCAGTAAATGCAAAAAAGCTTTTAAAATCGCTTTACAGTTACTTAGGTACCTACTGTTAATTAACTTTTGCTCTAGGTACTTGAAAAGAGCCTATTGAAGTTAATGAGAACGGTAGTGCATAGAGTGCTTATTGAGTATTAATTATATTGTGCTGCAATAGTGTTTTAGCGCCCAACCCAGTAGAGCAGTGGTGGCCCAATGGTAACGGCCCTGACGTCACGAGTTTGTTGGTCGTGGGTTCGAACCCCAGCAGGCACTTATTAAGGATTTTATTAAATAAAATAGAGGCCAAAGATTTTTTTTCACAATTTCTTCTGAAAGATCGCACTCGTGAAAGATGAAACACAGACTTCACCTGAAACTGAACATCTGAAATACTTATTTACGATAAAACCTCTTTGAAGGAAACATTACCTCTCTTGTCTCAAAAATAACAATAGTATGAAGTTATATTCATGTACATCAAAGTTCCAACAATGTCAAAAATACTTCCTCAAGCTGATAACGTCGTCCTTGCATTCCCAAGAGAGGTAGACAGCAAAGATGGGACTGGTCGTACATCCGGTAGCCATTGTCCTACACGCGAACCTCTCGTTAGTCCGACAATAAGTAAATAGCTGGATACTCTAAATAATAAATGATCTCAAAGTAAATAAAAGCATTTGCGAGGAACAAATCGTAGGCTCAAGGTCTGAACTTGTGAAACGAAGGAATTATATGTATCTGTCCTATTTAATCGTTTTAGTATCAAGTTTAGCAGGCTTTCAAGAATAATTAAGAATCAGTTTTTTTACAAATCTAGACGTAGTCGGTTAACCCACCCTACTAGATCTTCTATAATCACTTACTTTAGTATATACCAGTATAACATCACGCCTGTATTCCCCGAAGGGTTAGGCAGAGGTGTACCTATAGTGCACCCTCATTTCGCCAGCTATGTTTAAGTCCCATGTAATAGGGAGCGAGCCTATTGCCCTTAACCGGGCACAAATCCAGACTCCGGGCTGCTACTGAGAAATTCCAGATGGAAAACCTAATAACACCTTGCCCGACCCGGGAATCGAACCCAGGACCTCATACTCAGCAGTAGCGCTTTACGACCACTAGACCAACTAGGCAGTCAATACGAGTATCTATAGAGCAATAAACTGCATAGTCACACTCTTTATACATATTTAAACGACACTGCATTCCAGTCTCTAACTTACCCATCGGTATGCAGTTAATTAGTAAAATTACACAATAACATGCCTCTCTCTGAACATGCATCGTGATTCATCCTCTTGAATAAGACATTATTAGCCGCAGTGCACACATGTAAATATAAATAAAGCCAATAAAACTGATAGGTCCCATGGTTACTTGCCCTTGCGTTGTAAATGGGCTGCCGGCAATGACATTACGACCACTTCAACGCCGTAATCTTAATTGTCCCGTTTAAGATAATTTAACCTCTTAATATTTAGTATAAAGTCATCGAAGCCCATACATTTGCTCAGCGCCTTTGAAATTCCGAATGAAGTATGACGAAACTTTCAATGAGAAAGTTCGGATGTTAATGTATTTTTTTTTTATGTCACTGTTGACATAAAAGTAAGCTCAATTAAGTCATCATCCTTAACGTTGGGCAAATAATAAAAGAAAATAAGAACACCTCTTGCCATGTTTTGGGAGTATCCGAAAATATAAAAATGAAGCCACATAATACATTATTCATCGTGATAATGAGGTGAATACGATTATTCCGACATTATTTTAAAATGATAAAATAAAAATTCGTTCAACTGAAAGTGCTTGGTGAACCCACAAACTTTGCATATTATGTAGGTACGTAGGTATCATTAAAATTATAATAATTTAACATGCATGGCTGGAACAAGCGAAATGGGAACTGCCACCGGATCATAAAAGGTTTTAATGCAAGCCATAACAGGAGCTGATTTCAATTTATGTGTGCGACGCGAGCGACGTCTACGCACAAACTAACTTATTAAATTAAGAAACTAATGAGCTCTTACAGCTGTATAGAGTTTCAGGTTCACATTCAGTCTCCAATTTTATTGTTATATTTAACATTAATATTAAAAAGTGTAGGGTTGTCAATGTCTTTAGAGTAACAAACTTATTAAACAATACTTTTAGATAATTCCTACAATCTTTTGTTTTTCTTTTCTTTTTTAAAAGATTTGTTTAATTAGATTTAAATATATTATAGGTAGTTACTTTGCTCTCTTAAGGCTCGTGCAGACCAGCGCGATATCACGGGCGCGACAAGGGTCGAGCTGTCTGTCGCGCCCGCGATATCGCGCTGGTCTGCATAAGCCTTTATTTTTCTCTTCTTTTAGAGTTTCAAAGCCGCCCATGGGCCTCTGAATTGGCTTCACATGCCGTCGAGAAATATCTTTCAGACATGCCTGTTTCGGCTCTCTCATTGAAATATTCTTTCAATTAGTGCACAGTTCAATCACATTTTAAATCATGTAACATCATTCAAGTCAAAATATAAACTACGAAGGTTAGTTTGCAAACTTGTAACAAAAGTTGAAACAAGTGATTATATCCATAAGGTAGCATAAGTTTTGGACGACTCACATTCCGAAACAACATGCAATGTTTACTAGATACAACTCCACCGAGCTTTGTAAACGAACTACTGAAACAACTGAGGGCAGTATTTAAACACAAGTTTCATGAAGGAAAAATAAACACTATTATAACTCTCGTTATCAAGTGAATTTACTCACCATTCGTTATTCTAATCATATTTATTCGTAAAGGTAATAATGTGATTACCTCGGCGCTTTGACAAAATCGTCGCAAGCGCCGTAGCTTGGCCGATTCGATTCCAAGATCGGCCTGTGTTTCAATTGGGAAATTATTTAGCATCTACGAGTATGTTGTAACCAAGATTAAGTAAGCAACTATCTGCTGTGGAGTCTTATTCGATTCTTCCAAACCGTCATAAAATAAATACCGCTGGCACCCGTAGAAATAACAAGTCTATTCACGTTTGATCTACTGCAATCTTTAAAACCGATACTTTATCGCCGCACGTGGCTGAAATCGATATAAACAATATCTCACTATTTTTCTATATTATCCACCTGTTCTTCACTTGATATAAGATAAAAAGAGATGCTTTTCAGATGGCTGATAACTACAGCATGGTGAGGAATTCAAATGTCGTAATAATAATCCAAATGCTGAATATTTGCTACCTGCGTGCAAAGACCCGAATAATGTTTTTCCTTATGCAACTGCTTATCTAGTAAAGTTCCAATATTACATACACGTAAATAAATGTTAATGATTCTGTAGAAGAATTCCTACTAGTAAGGGTAATAATCCATTGGGGTTAACCCTTTCAACCTAGAGTAAATTCAATACGAAGTAATAGCGAAAAGACAAACATGACAGACAATGCGGGTGGCCTTAAGTACGTACAGTTATTAGAATAGTCTTTTTACACTCCGTACACGTACATTTTCTCCGCGGCAAATACTGCAAATGTCGAACAGTTTGCATAATAAGGGTATAGGCGAGAGCAACGATATCTGTTCCCGAGCTCCCGACTGCACAGAGTCACAGACCAAATATTCAAAATGTTGTTTTAGGACAATGCCAACAACAACGCCGTAGCAAGACAACATATTAATTGCAAATAACCAAACCCTACTTATGCTGTTTGTTAAGGTCAGTGAAAGGACTCCCAGCTCGCAATGAGAGTCAGGAAATAACACGGTAAACATCAAACAGAAGCTTATTTCGGAAGATGTTAGCAGTAAATGACTGAGTAAAACAATACTGATTCAAGGATAACGTTTGTTTAAGGCATTAGAATGTGGGTCAGTTCATGATAATTTCCTTTTAGGATGTGTTCCGAATAGTGATGACGTCAGTTAGAATTTCCATAAGTAATTATGTTGAGGAAAATCAATTCAGGACGGATAGTCAGTAATATATTGATTCTTTACCGATTCTCAAATGGAAAATAAACATTTGACTGGCGAGGATGCAATTATTGCAGAAGGTAATAATTACATCATTGTTGAAAATAATTGTTACTGATTAACGACGGTGGTACCTATTGGTGGTAGATAGAAAAAAGTATAAAACCACGAAACTACGAAATAAAAAATCTATTTTTGAACACTTACTGAAATAACTTTTTAAGACCTCATGATATCGTGACTAACGAAACTACAAAATAGGTAAAACACGACACAAATAGTTGTGTATAAACATGTGGCAACTAAATACACAAGTTGCTCAGCTGCCGTAAACACGTTCCGTAAACTCTGTATCGGACTAATCGAATCGACCTATAACTTGGCTACGAGCTTGTCGTAAATACGGTCCACTTTATTATCTGCGCCAGATTTAACAGCGCCCTCTGCCGCCCGGATGAGACGTTAACGTTACACTCGGTAACTTGCTATCGCACGATTCGACACTTAATTGAAACTCATATTACTTCAAAATCTAGTGAGTGTTATGTCAAGAGTTGTGTTTTGTAATGACGGTATTGTAGAAATGTTAAATAATCCATTTGAGTTACGCTATAACAGCACAGGTATTACCTACTGGATCATTTAACAGTTCTCTAGGGTCCACTGCAGAACATGGGCTTTCATTCACCACCATAAACACCCAACCAAAAATTATACGGGAATTAACTATAATCACCACGCTTGTTAGAAAGATTGGTGATCGGCCGCATTCATATAGGACGCTGGTATCTGGCGACAATATGATGGGAAACTTTTTGCTTATTTATATCAGATTTCTCAGAGCTGTTTTTAAATTGACAGAAACAGTAGGTAATAGTCCTTGAACCCTATTGATTAAAGAGTTGTACCTTATACCAATAAAATTAAAAAGCTGTTACAAACGATGAGTGCCGAGCATGCAAATCGCACGTACCACTATATGAAGGAGCATACAACACTTGCCGCATGGAAACTTTTATTCATTCTTCCAGCCTCTGTCAGTTCGTGGTTTAATTGAATCGCGCGTCAGTTTTGTGATATACGAGAACCGCCCGCCGCCGTCGGCAAACCGGCCCACACGGAACAATTAATCCCACATATACAATTATGGAAGATCGATTTATATCCCATGAATTCGTCGAATCGAACACTCAAACAGTCACTCCTTTTTAATGATATCGAGTACGACTTAATTATGTAACGAGACTATAGACGATTTCATTTAAAACCGCCCAAAGGTGTTTCGACTTACTAATAAAAGTGGTCGGGGCACACGAACGCTCGCGATTTGACCTGACTCCTGAGTTTATAGTTGGCGTTGTTATCCCAAAGGATCCCAAGTTAGTCAGAGTTCAAGCGAACTCGATCATCAACTTTAACTAACTGCGAAGTTCAGACATTAAGCTTTCTACTTTTACGTTGTTACTAATATTTTGATTAACACTTAACACGGCTATGATAAACTTGAAACAACTTAAATTTTAAGAACATCTGCCAATTTTTTCAGAAAAGCTGAACTACAACTAGCCCACTGCAGACCCACCGTACCCCTAGCAAGTACCTCTGGTGGTACGGTGGGTATTTTAAAGTTAAACGATACCACTGTACGATGTGACCGTAGTGCTGTACTGATGTAGATACCAGGTGGACAGGAAATTATAAACAGTTATCTCGCACATGTTATTTTTTTTTTGTAAGAAATGTAAAGCTAAACATTTAATTGATTTTAATTGTTGTTGAAAATAGTACTTATAATGGACGATAATGAAATGGATTTTAGACCCTTCTTTGTGGCAAATACCGTTACCATCGCCACAAAACTTATACAAACGGCTCCATAATAAGGCAGTATCCATCTTACAGTAAAAGAAAATGTTGTGACACTGTAACGGAAAGGTAGATTTAAAAAAAATAATCTATTTGTTTCTTTAATAGTCATTTGTCTGAATACGTTTTTTTTTTTCATCGATCATCTGTCAATTGGCCTGTAGAAGACCATAACAATTAAACATTCTATTGTGCCTCGTTGATGTCAGTTAAAGATCTATAATACCTAATTTAAAATAAAGATCATACCTGTGAAGTAGAATCATTAAGTAATGAAATAACATAACATCACGCCTGTTTCCCCGAAGGGTTGGGCAGAGGTGTCCGTGTAGCAGGTTCACCCACATTTCACCTGTTATTTTTAAGTCCCATGTAATAGGGGGCGAAGCGTATTGCCATCAACCGGGCACAAATCCAGACTCCAGGCTGCTACTGAGAAATTTCAGATAGAAAAACCCAATAACACTTTGCCCGACCTGGGAATCGAACCCAGGACCTCATGCTCAGCAGTAGCGCTTGCGACCACTAGATCAATGAGGCAATGAAATATTGAAGGGAAAATGTAATTTGCGAGAAATAGTGGTTTAATCTGATGAACCTATTTAACAATTGTATGGTCAAAAAAAGAGAAATTTTAAAGACATGGGAATGAATTTTGCAATTGGGAAATATCCTCGGTATGAAGGCGTGAAGCACTTTCTTCAGAACGCTAGATACGCGCGATTATAAGTATAAAATTTATAACAAACATTATGACGTATACAAGACGCATTCATCTATTGTATTAAGCGTAGGTACTTATTTGGTGAACGCCATAGAACAACCTGGAACATTTTAGAGATGTTTTACTCCTAAATGAATAAACGTGTCAAAAAGTACCTACCTATACTATGACAATGATGCGATTACTCAAATTATTGGCGCATATTATACATTGAAGATTATTAAAAAAAAAGGATCAAATCATTAATGATGACTTCATTACTGAAGTACAGTTACCAATTTTATTATAAATAAAAAAATATAAATAAAACAATTGATCACGCATTAGAGAAAATGCGCACATTAACAACACAACTAAACGCATATAACACAACGTAACAAGACAAAATAAATAAATTAAATTGTTGTTTTTTGAATTGACTTTACAACAACGGTGATACAACACCAACACTATTACCTGGTGGTATCGTTTAACTTTAAAATTTTTACCCACCGTACCCCTGGCCGTACCTCTGGTGGTACGGTGGGTCTGTAGTGCAACTAGCCAAGGCACATTATGCAATAGTAAAACTAATAGCCGTTATGGTTTCTTATTTACACAAAAGTCATTACGAAGGTAATCTTCCCAATGACCATGAATAAAATCAATAGCCATCAAAGTGGACACTTTATTTTCATTGTTAATGTGTTTCAGCTATGTAGGTATGTTACGTTAAATCATTTAACTAACACACAGGCAACAACAGGCAAGTAATTACACAGTTCCAGGAAAGTCGTTAGTGTCGTAGGAGTGGATAGATTACGAACGAGCCAGCGATCGCAGTTCCTTTAGTGTGAGTGCAGATACGGTTGGCAACAGAAGTCACTCGACACATCTCACTGAGCAGTGAAAGTTTCCTATACATTTTTGATCAGAAGTTACGGAACAGGTGACAAGATTAAATTAGATTTTTATTTGGTCAGAAAAGTAAATAAGTCATGTATTTTACTCAATCTTGCATGGCCATACAAGGAGGACATACATAGGAGGCCTGATGGGTCATGCCAAGGTCAAGGTCGTGTGTCGTGATAAGGTTGTGGCTAAGTAATGACAGCCGCACGGGTCGACCCGTCAGATTAAGCTACGCTTGCATGGATTAGTCCGTGGATGGGTGACCATCTTTACATACCGAGACTCCTCCGTGCCCTAAAAAGCACATTAAGCCGTTGGTCCCGGCTGTCATTCGTGGATCTTTGACAGTCGTTACGGGTCGTCAGAAGCCCGAAAGTCTAACAACAAGTCTTACCAATCATATTATCCAGTTACTGGATTGTGGAGATCAGATAGAAAGTCGCGCCATGTAAAATACTGGTATTCAGCTGCCAGAGGCAGCTGAATACTAGTATTTTACATGGCGACTGGACTAAGACTGGAAGACTGGAAGCCAAATCCAACATAGTTGGGAAAAGGCTAGGCACATTGATTGGTCGTGAGGAAAGTTTGAGTATGAATGTGGATAAGAGAAGGGGAAGACCTGGAAGGATTGTGTAAAATATGATATGTCTAGAAAGGGAGTGACTTGCGAGATGGCGATTACTAAAGAAAAGACATGTTTCGCCCCCAAATAAATTGGGATAACTACAGGAGTATGATGATGTCGCTGTCTGTACATACGGAGGCGTTGCTATTTACTGGCGTCATAATCCCATCCTTTGAATAGCTAAAGATTGAAATCTATAAAGTCTGAATGCTCATTACTATTAAGAAATAGCAATGGGAACATTATCGAATAGTTATATTATCTGAGTAATCTTATTTATAGTCAGTAAATTGTGAAGGGCTTTAACAATATCAGTTTTATAAATGGTTTTTTTGTGGGTAAATAGACACCATATTTATTTATTTCATACATTAAGTCCGCGTGTGCTTTTAAGCACTTAATGCTAGGTATAAGAATATGCTTTACATTACACCATGGTGACATGACGTAGGTAAACACAATATTAATGTAACCATTTATTTACATACTTACAAAAAAAAACTAACCCTTTTTGAAAGTTTTCCCGGTTACCAAAAAGCATTTTTAGATTTCAGTTCGTACTATGTATTCTGACTTAAAGAAAACAATTGCACAATATAGTCGGTAGGTAGGTCTACTCCTACCCGGTATCTCTGGGCGGCTCGGCGCAATGGCTGCAATCAGACAGTCGCCCGCGCCGACATAAAACATCGCCCGTCAAACTTTATGTTTTCTTATAATCTTAACAACGACCATGTGTGAAATATAATGCCGAAATGAACATAAAATCCTCACGACCCAAGTTTTTATTAACTTGGTGAATAAGTCATTGTCAGAACTCCAGTTAATTCTTCATAATCAGGTGGTTAAAGTGAACAGAGGTTTTGGTAAATAATTTACTGAAAATGTTTTTAAATGGTAACGCGCGTGTATCCCATGGGGTTAACCTTTTGAAGATAGACAGAGATCATCACGATCCTGATGTCGAGAACCCGTTAGTGCAGATCCATTGGATATCTCGTGATATAAAAACTGTGCACAATTTACTCGAGTCGCTGCTGGTGCAGATGTTTGTAGCAGGCCATGTATAATATTTAGTACATATTGTTCCATTTGAAATTGGTCATTCCTTGCATACCCGTGTGTGTCGAAGAAGACAAAGAATAGACAATAGCACTCATCAACTCAACCTATCGCAGTCCACTGCTGGACATAGGCCTCTCCCAAGCCGCGCCACAACACCCTGGCTTTCCACATCCAACACTAAGAATCAAGAAATGGCTACAAAGATGCAAGAACCGAACTTGTGAGTAAAACAAAATATTTAAGTACCTACTTACAAAATATCTACTGTCTCCATTACTAATATTAGTTCCAAAACCACTATAAGACGTAGGAATAACTAAATAAATAAAGTGCAACTCGCATCCCAGCATCAAAGTTGACTCGGTAGTCAAATTCATTTATTTTTACTTACAAAAGTTGCCGTTGAGTTGTGGTTTTCATAATATTAATATCTGGTGCAGCGGGCAGGTAAACTGAACTTCAAAACATGACGAACTTTGTGGAGACATGCACGTCGAAAATTTAATATTCCCGTAGTTACCCGCATTACACGCTCCACGGAAATTGATTTTTATTTATTAAAAAAATTGTGACTACATTTTTTGTTAACTTTGCGGTGTTTCGACATGAAGTGCTTTTCAGTTCATACATAATTTTACCATTTCATTTTTCAGACTTGTTAAAAACAGAAGAAGCCCTAAATTAAAAGGTTCAAAAACAGACAACTTTTCTTGTCGAGCATGTCATGAGGTGATCATGGAGAGATCATCACTGGTTGCCTAAAACCGACCGCGGTTCAAATGCTGTATACATTTGCAGGAATAGCGCCATCAGTGATTCGCAGAACAGTGGCAAGCTCCAGTAAAAGATCCAAAATTATCTCCGACACACGACACCCTTTGCACGACACAACCTTATGCCAGAAAGGCTGAAAAGCCGAAAAAGTTTTTAAGCGTGTCGTCCTACTCGATGGCAAACGACCAAAAGAGAGACTGAAGCTGTGGCGAGACAGTGCTTCCTTATCCAAACCATTCGGTCCACCTGCTGAAGATCTCCCACCTGGACATGAGTTGCCTTGGGTAGCCTGGAAGTCTTTAAACAGACTCCGGATCCAGGTTGGCCGAAGCAAGAAAAATCTGTTGAGGTTAGTTTGTTGGTTGTTAGTTGGTTGGTTGATTGCCATCGACACGCTAAGAAGAAGATCGTGGAGGGAATATTGTCACCACCAGAAGTAGGTACAGAACTTTCCACACGAATGATGCCACAGCTTTTGACGTTCAAAGGTGCCATACAAGGGCCCATTTGAAATAAATGATTTGATTTTGACTTTGTTGCCTGCGGTTTCACCCGTATCCTAGGGAAAAATCCTCATATAAAAGTACGTGTCTTAATTCAGTTCATTCTAATCCGATCCAACCTGTCCCTTGCTGTCCTCCACCAGCGACGCCCTAAGCCGAAGTCCGTACCCCACAGGGGTCGCCCTTAGCATGTAGTGGCTTAGTTTCTAAGTTTTATGCCCTGGCTGGATTCCTTAATTTATTGAGGCAGCCACAGGAAAGTCCTGTTAAACAGCCAACAACCTCCTAGGTTGACCGGCAAGATGCCATTTATAAAAAAAAAAAACTACACACATTACATTACATTATAGTACATTTATCTATCTATTCCGTTTACCAAACATTCAAATCTGTTCAGCTGTTTATAGGTAGGTAATTGAGTAACAAACGTCTTCACAGATTCAATTTCAGTTTGACTAGATTCTATCTACCCTAATCTGAATACTTGACATGGATAAAGACTAATGGGCTAATTTATAGATACATTCTATCGTAATGTCCGTGGGCGATACACTAGGAACCTTTCACTGGCTATGATTATGATACTACTGTGATATTTAACTTTTAGTTGACCACAACACAAAGCTCTCCCGTCTGCTTATGCCTAGCTTACGTCCCTACTACTATTCAGTAAGTATTAACTATACGATAGAAAATTAGAGGCATTCTGTAAAACCACAATTCCGCAAATAGGACAACTATTTTTTAAATGTAGAAATTTTTGGAAGGAGAAAGGGGTAAAAATAGTTAATATGTATGATGCCTAGCCATGGAACTTCATTCTACCAAAAAGCATCAATTCAATCAACCATTTAAAACTTAAATTGTTTTTACTTTCAAATTTTTAATTATAATTCTTTTTATTTATTTTTATTATTGCTTACACGAATCAATATAAGAATAATTAATTGCAGAACTATGTTGCACCGCCACAATCAGATATTGATGTCGTTAATAAGTTTCCTTTTAAGGTTATTTTGTGTCTTCAATAATTCCGAAACTATTAACAGTAAGCAATAAAACTTAGCCATTAACTTGACGTAGGCACCTTTGGCAATGTAGTCGCTTGCACAGTTACTTTAACATTACAAGATAATTCACAGAACGGAAATCTATTAGCAGATAACGTAAGATATTTGATGGTATTCGGTCAAAACTTAAAATCAAAGCATTTACTTCAATTAAATCATTAACAGGCACCTTTGATTTATCAAGGAGTTGGTCAGTCAAAAAGATGAAGCTGCAAGGACATTCCAAAGCGTAGTAGGTTCATATGAATAAGAACCAGCAAGAAACCGCATAGACACTCTTTGTTACATCATTGATCATTTGGTTACAATAAAAAACCTCAAATTTGTTCAAAACAATTAGCACTACGTTTTAATTTATATCTTTCATGAAACGTTTAAAATGGGAAGTAAGCTTGAAGGAAATGCAGCCAGTTTGACTGACTTCAAAATTGCCGGCATTATCGATATCTCGAGCCGGTAGTCTCGACCAGTAACAGGTAGCAATAAGTTGCCGGTCGCCGTCACAGGCCGCACTGACGTCGCCGCCCCTCGACTAATTGCCGCCTACTTGTTTATTTACGCACCACTATTAAAACAACGCGAACACATAAACTGGTTACTGATTTACGTGGTCTGATTGAAGTACTCGCAAGTACGAGAGAATTTATGGAATTTTACGTTTTCTGCCAGTGACAATGGGTCATAATAGCTTCCAAGGTCTATGTTACATCTGTAACAGGTCTAAATAGAGTCGCTGTTTAGTAATACAACTAATATAACAGTTAGCCATAACAATCATAAAATAAATCTTACCTTTGACAACCGCTTCGATTATTCCTATACTCCTTAACGTCAACACCAATGGTTCTATTACTAAGCTAAGCCACAAAGTGCCTCCATCTCGTCTCTTTTCAGTTAAAAATATACCGTATGTCCGAACACGTAGAGGTGGACACGAAATACTAGAGCTTTCCACGAATATCGTGGCGTCACTGAAGCGTAAGGACTTTGCGGTTCCGAACTTCACCAGCACACCGATATCATTTAAATCACCTCTCAATACCCGACGTATGTTCACTTTGTATATTCTCGTTCCATTATAACCGGATTTTACACCAAACACTTTGCCCGTGAACACGTACTTTGACAGCAGCGTGACGTGTTTTAGCAGCACTTTGTTGTAAGTGACACTTGCGTTGCAGGCGGAGACCGCGTGACGCAGGCGGGCGCGCTGCATCAGCTGCGCGTCCGCAGCGGCCATGTCCAGAGCAAACATCAACAATATAAACGAGCCAAGAGCCATCGCGAATGGTAAATAAACAATTAATGGGATGAACGTCCCGATAAGTCAACACATTTATTTCCCGAGCTCCGGTTTACGTTTATCAGATAAGGATAGCCCGTCACTGGGGGATTTGCAACGTTAGAGCTGTGCCATAAGCGTGCGCTCGTGCGCAGGGCGCGCCGGAGGCTGTGCGCGCAGGGCCTCTGCCCACTCACTCCAGAACGTTCACCTACCCTACATATTTACATACTGATTGGTCCCGCGTAAATAACATCACGCACCTGGTAATAGGACACCAGGTGATTGGATGTGACGTTTATCGCGACACTATCTTGATTTGTCGAGCTAGAAAACGAACTAATGTTTTCCTATCCACGTCTTTATAGAAAGCCCATTTGTTACCCAAACGTCTCTATAAAATTTAATGTAGTGCTGTACAAAACATGCGTAGTGATATACGATTACCATAATATAAAATAGGACAAGAATGTGATACAAATTCTATAAAAATGTCATTACTAAAGATATTTAATGGATTACTGACCCGTATAGAAAACGAATAAAGCTTTGACTCTAGAAAAGACTTTCATCTACCTTTTACGCAAATACTTTTAGAAAGAACTGATATCTCATGAATTGAATATGAAATAAAATGAGTGCGTTCTGTCATTGTAGCCACTCGTTCTCATGATGTATGACGTGCTCACAGCCAATGATCCAACATCCCCATTGAACCAGAACTCGTAATTACACAGGAGGTGAGTACGACAGAGACGCAAATTCAATAATTAATAATTAAACTATCAGCGAACGGCGAACTTAATTCAATCAATCACAGATAATGAGAGTTCTTTAAAAGATCCTTTTACATAGTGCGGTTATTAAAGTTTATCGATAAATTAAGTTTTTGTCAGTCAATCAGGTGGAAATGGCACAGAAAATCATTATCATGAATAAGCGAGCCGGCAACATCAAAAATCAATTTGTTTTCTTGCCCCTCGTGGACCGTTCTCTCTTCGTTTTTACAGCAAAGCATATCTTTACCACAATATAATTTGTGAAAGTCAATTACGGGCAATTTGGTCAACTGTTGTAAGAATATTGGGCTTATTCTAATAACCCTGATATACAAGTAGGCAAGGGTAAAATATGTAACGAAGACGACAATTAGTGATAACAACAATAAAGTAACCTATAAGAGACGTGGATATCGCGAAACGCAGTGACGTGCTTTCAAAAAATTGCACTGTATTAACAAATTAGACAGAATTTTTTACAAAGGTCGATGTAAACAAGGGTCATAAAATTTAAATTCATGCGTACCGAGGTGCTCTAGTGGAGCTGCAATTAATATGAAAATCTCTGGACAATATTTATGACACTGACACAAGCGAAATTATTGCAGAGTTTAATATTTACTGACGCGCCGTATTTTACACGTCGAGCGGATTACGTGCGAAATATAAACGTAAGCTGCGTTATCCAAATTTAATGGTCGCTATTTGACACCTTGATCATTTGCATTTCCTGTAAATACTGATTTGGTACGTAGTTATGGCCACCGTTTATGATTGTCGATAGGCCATACTCGTGCCGAACTTTATTTATGATTACGACGACAACCTTCGATTTGCTTTTATAGTTTATGTACTTCCCAAGAGATAACATCGATTTCTAATAACTAGAAATATCATATATATGATATAAGTACCTAAAATAGGGTATCGTTTCTTATATGTATCAATATGTAGAGTCAATTACAATACCAAAGCAGTCGGTTAACGAACTTACCAACTGGGCTGAAATAAATCCGCATTCCATTATGCATTCTGTCAGTGCATTACAAATGAGGGCGCGCCAACCCCGCATCTAAGCGTGCATTGGGGATCATTTTCGACATGTTTGTAACGATTACTTTCACAACTGCCACGCGGCGGCGGCGGCTGGCGTGAAATATGGGTACACCTACGTTTACGTTTTCAAATAATCCTCTACGCCGGGGAATTATAACCCGTGAATAAACATAAAAGACCGCGGTGGTGCGGCAGGCTGTAATTCCGCACTGGAAACGTCGTAAATAATTGTCGTGGCTTTCGCGCTAATTCCTCGCCAAGAATGAAATCTATGAGAATGCTCGCGTTGCGCTCTTATGAAAAATTGCCCGCGACTTCATAACCTGTTGCTGTTGTACGTATTTAGAATTATTATTGCTTTTTAAAAACAGTAGGTACTGGAAATGAAAAACTTTGTTGGAAATGTTAACTTGAAAAGCTACACATTGATAATCTATTCATTGTGGAACTTCAAACAAAGCTTTGACTGAGATATCAAACTGTGTTCAGCTAATATATAGTTACATCACACAATTTTGAGACATGTGTTGAAAAGCCTACAGCGGCATGCGGCGCGCTATGTTAGCGCCAACCGTCTCCTCGCCTCGCAGGATGTCACAGCGGTAATTAAACATTCCTCAACCGCTCCTGATATTAAACCCGTTTGAAAATTCTAACAATGTCATGTACTAGGCGCCTCCTATACAAACGTTATGTAGTAAACAACACATTATATCGCTCATACGCCAGCTAAATAAGCATTTTGAATACATTCATGCCTAAACCATTAACATCCTATAAGTAATATCAGTTTCAATGTCCTTATAATGAAATTTAAATTCGGCTGTATGGAAAACTGATATATAACAAAGAACTTAGTACCGCTAGAAACTTTTTGCCATGACGTTAAGCCTCGTGCAGACTAGCGCGAGGCGAGAGCGCGAGGCGAGAGCGCGACGCGAGAGTGCGACGCGACTCTAACAAAACTATCTCTAAGAAAACTTCACGGTAGAACAATTACCAGTGTCGTGTCCCGCCAGTCTGCGAGGCTTTATGCGCATTTCAAAAGATAACTGCTAGAACAAGACCTTACTTGCAATAGATTTTTTCTGAAAGTCCAGAAACGTCCTCAAAACAGCACAAATAACCATTCAACACACACATCACATAGCCATAATTAAGATGGAAATAGAAAAATTCTGAAAGCACACAGAACGCCATGTAATATTTTTAATTAGCAAATGTAATTTGATCTACGAACCTGTCTAATGGAAATTCCGTTGAGGAATGATTAAAACAAGATTAATTTAAATAAAATGAAGGGGCCGCTTATAAAATCTGCCAATCCTAAATAATAATAAAGAGTAGGCACAGATAAGCCTATAATCACTGGAGAGGGCCGCAGGTTTCACTAACACCACTTATAAACTCCCTTTTGTTACGCCGTTTTAACCGGTCGACCCTCGACCCCGACCCTTTCTTTAAACCATCAGTACTAAATAGGCATCTATTCTGTTGTCATTCTTAACAAATACTTCATAAGCACTTAACCGGTAACGATGTGCGCTGAACAGACATAGGTGGCCGACACTCCGGCGAACGCTTTTACCTCTCTTGACAGGGGCGCATTAATTATTCACTGTAATGAACGCGTGTGACATATAGCTCTACACTCTTGTTCATAACGCTCCTGGCTTCACTATCGGAAAAATGACTAAGCACCTATTTCCACAGTACTTATACGCGTCGCATTTCGTACAGAAGCTGACAACAAAAGAAAATCTTATTAATATATTCCCAAAGGAATACCTACGCTGCGGATTACATTCCGGCTAGTAACTACGTTGGCTTAACGGGAGATAATATCAAAATCTGTAGCTCAAGTCTCAAGGCACCTTAATTTCCATCATCCCATTTCTCGCAGAAAGTCACATCAATACGATAGCGTTTAAGCGATGGAGGGGGGCGGAGAAATAATGAATAGAGGCTTTTAGCTATATTACTGCGGCGCAGGCGGTTGGCCAAATGACTGTTATGACGAAATTAATGTCTGCCGCCTAAGTGAGTGCTCATATGGTTCACCTCAATCTTAATGACTAGGGGCGACACTCGCGAGCTAAAAATGTTTTTATTTTTCTCAACATAACTCGCCGAGATGACTTCAACGACTTTTCTCTTGTAATAAATGGTGGGTTTGTGGTAGTACTGAAATATTTTTGTTATGAACGTATCATTTATTATTTTACACTTGTTTTACAATTTTTACTTGTGTGTATGTTTACGTTTCTGTTAATTTAGCTTTTAGTAGGTGTGCTGTTTTATGATGTTTTCGCCACGATGTGATTGTTTAACGGTCGTATGATCTGCGCTCATGACCTCTCACTCGCCAAATATACATCTGCCTATTTGTTTCCTAAATATGTTGGGGTTGACTTCTAGTTTAACCGTATACGGTTGAATACCAGTAAGTATTTCACATGTAGCGACTGCCTATCTGATTTTACAACCCTGTTACAACGATAAATTGGTAACACGATAGATACCCCTTGGTAAGACTACTTGACAAAGTTTCGGGAGCCTCTCCGTAACGACCGTCAAAGATCTACGAATGACATCCGGGACCGACGACTTTGCGAAGCACGGAGTGGTCTCGGTTTAAAATGGATGCATAGTTACCATCCACGGACTAACCACGGAAAGCTTAGCCTTACCTTGATCGATCGACCCGTGCGACTGTTGATAATTGTTAGCCACGAGCCCCTCATACCACAATCAACCCAAAAAGTTTGTATAAAATTGACAAAATCAATACTTCGGCTAACATAAACCTTGGCCTAAGGACCCATGAGATTAAAATCAAACACCTATTAAAACTATAGTGTCGTTAAAAACTTATAAAATAACTTTACGACTTCCACTTGTTCCTGCAACAGAATAATGGTTTTAAATTTTGAAGTCGCCCGGCTTTTATGGAGTAGACAGCGATAAGGGGGGATTATGAAAGGGAAGTGGGGGTGAAACGTTGATAAGGAAATAATGGGCCGGCAATGAAACTGAGGGTAGAATATTATAACTTGAATTATATTGTGGTTCCGTTCTTTAATTGCCGTGTTATTGACTTAATGAATGGGTATTACGTTTTCGGTATTGCATGATTGATGCTTTGGCGTAATGATTAACTGTCAGCCATCATGGATTGCCAATAGAGCCACTTGCGTCACCAACAGTTATCTTTTATGATTTTGTTGTTGCAAAATTGTATTGGGATTCGTAATGCAATTTGTTTTTCTCTCCATGTTTGTCCATTATTTTTTAGAGTTACTTCCGGCCAATCCATCCCAGTCATACTTGGGTTTATGGGGCCGAAAACGAGTAAAGATAATGTTACCAGTGGACAGAGGGGTGGCCCAAGTCGACGGGCAGATGTTTTTGTGTCGGTAAGCTGATATCCTGTATATATTGTTTGCATACTCAATGAAAAACATAAATATTTCAAATAACTGTATTATATAAAAGGAGATAATTTATTATAAAATGCATAGAATTAGATATGTTAAAGATAACAATATGTTACAGTATTAGAAACTGTATGAAGGTACAGTCACACGAATATCACATTGCAAGGTATACCAAGTTTTATTTTAGGAAATAGTTTCAGTACAGTTGAAATAGTTCAAATATTATAAACATTACTGCAATTTCTACATTAAAATCTGTTAAATTTAACAGTTCTACTATCAACAGAGTTATTTAAATATCGAGATGTTTGTAACGAACAATGGAATAAATTATTTGAAACAAAAACAATAATATTACACAGTTATAGCAACATCGATCACTCGCTTTGTAAAAATTAAAGCAATATAAAATGCCAGAAACAATTAACCCAAGTTTTAGTCGGGTTGTTACGGACATACCAGCCGAGCTAAATTGTGTGGAGTGCAAGACCGAAGCCCCACCGAAGTAACAGTGAGTCCTCGGGATGGCGGTATCAAGTCTCGGCCACTCACGCGCAGCCGGTGCACGCAACCCACGAAGCCGGGGATACCTGTCGCACCTGACAATCTGCACCAAGGTTTCGAATGAAATGATTGCAGCTTTTCTAATAAAAATATACAAAATGAACGAAAATGGTGCTAACTTTGTTACGTTATCCGGAGGATGACCGATGTAGATGTAGGGATCGACATCCAAGGAGCTCATACGGCCCTGTGACGATCCTCTCGCCACAGACAATCCAAGCTTCAAAACTGCATCTTTCTTATACCTCCTCGCAGATACTTTGGATTTGCCCTCAATTTTAACCTTTCCGGTGTGCAATTCAAATGGTCCACTCCCGGCGTCCCACCGTAACACGGCCCTATCTTCCACAAACCCAAGCCACAAATGGTCCCTCGTACCGGAAGCACTCACTAATGCGCCTTTACCGCAAACGGCAGAGACCTCAGCCCAAATATCGAAGCGTTTAGCAGGAAACCTCGCGCGAGCCGTCATTCTCGCTTTACCATCAAACAAGGGCACTTCGTACATATCACGGCTATTCTCCTCTAAATATTCTTCATACATTGAATAATCTTCTACTTCATTAGAATCAAATTCTTCTTCGACGTCATCAATCAAATTCTGGCTTTTATTTCTGCTAAATTTAGCACAATTTCCTTCGAAGTTATTTTCTTTGACACTACTAGAATGAGTGTACGTTTTTTCTGCGAATTTTCATTTGAAGGATATTAAATCTGAATTATATTTATTAAATCAAATATTTCTACGAAAATGTATTCTACAACATTTCTAGCTTACAACTCTAGCGATATCCAATTGGTGGGAGTATATCGATACATGTCAGCTCGGGTTCAGGACTGTCGGGTTTGCCGCTATCACTGGTGTCTACAGAAGCGTCAGTGAACTGCAGTGAGTTGGGGCTTTGTTTGATGTACTCGAAGTCTTTGAGCGATGTTCTGTCGGGTTCCAGGGGCGTGTTGCTGTGTGGGTCACTATTTTGTCGTGAGAAGGACGAGCGGTTGGATCTACTGGAGCGACTACCTCGGCGCACGTGGGGCGCCTCCTCGCTGCAGGGCCCGAAGGCCTGCACCACCACATCCGACTGCGTCCTGCAAGCGTGCGTGCGCAGGTGACAAGCAGAGAGGTAGGTGCGCCCGTCACTACCACAAACAGACGGTCCGTCAGACGGCGGGCACTCTGTTGTACCGCATTCGCAGGTGGCGAGCCCGCTGCGCACCACGCAGTGCGCGCCGAAGTAGCACGTCATGTGGTCGCAGTTAGTGGCAGGCAGTTGTGTAGATTCCGCTGTTGAAAAAATTGGGAATAAAACTTCTGTTCACACTGCATAAAACTCAGTACACTCACTTGAAGGACGAATAAATCATTTGTACTCACGGTCGAAACATCCATTTGGGCCCAGAGTATGTTCATGGTTGGAGCAAATGGTACACTTTTGTCCTTGTATGCCCGGTTTGCATACACAGCGTCCAGTCATCTGTTCACAATCTTCCCGAACTGAACCGAACGCCGAGCAACCGCAAGCTAAAAGACAAAAAGATAAAGATAAAACATTTGTATTTATACCTGAGACCACCGCCAACTAAATAAAATCATCGTCGTACTATTAGAGTATCAAGCGTTGCCTAACGAGGCGCAATGAATTACTTATTTAGGCCTGAACTCCACCAAAGCGGAGATGTGCGGAGATGTCCGAAGCGAAGACGAGAAGAGATGTTTTTCAGCTAAGGTGGATTCACCAAAGCTGTGCGGAGAAGCGTACCGGCTAGACTGGAGCGGAGATGTGTGCTGGCTAGAGCGGAATCTCTTGTCGTCTCCGCTGCGCGCCATCGCCTGCTTGCGAGACACAGCTCACATCTCCGCTTTGTACCGCCGCCCAGTTCTCGGCGAGGCACAGCTCACATCTCCGCTTTAATCGCGCCATACAAATATCATACATCTCCGCTCAGTGGCCACTGAAGCTGAGAGGAGACGACATGCGTGAATAACGAAATTCTATTGGCTGTTTAAAACACACCTCTCCTCTCGTCTCGTCTCCGCTTTGGTGGATTCCGGGCCTTATTATTGCAAGCCCCTTGGGAGAAACGAGCTTCAATGGATCACATCTCATCATACTCACGTATACAGCCTGTATGCCCAATGCCAATCCTTGGCAGTCCCCAATACCCAGGCTCGCATCGGTCACACTTCAGACCACCGACACCAGGCCGGCAGACGCACTGCCCTTCTTCGTCACACTGTTCGTTCACGGATCCAAGCCGGTGGCAGCCGCATACTGCCGGGCATCCGGCACCGCCTGGCCCACGCGCCGCCGTTACGCCGTCCGCGCAGCATCCGTGCCAGGACTCCTGGCAACCTTTCTTCTCAACAACTGCTTTATCTGTGATGTTTAAAAAAATGCCGAAAAAGATTATGTTAAAAACTAAAACCTCAAATAAAATGGTTTAAACAAGACATCGACGATATTGATTTTCTTCGGTTTTCATATAGCCGGAGTAATCACAAGTAATCTATACGATTTATGCCATAATTAGGTACATGATTTAGTAATGAATTAATGACGTGTTACTCCTTATATGGATAAAATGTGGTAAATATAAAGCATGTTATAGATATCCTAATAATGCAGGACTCAAAAGAAGTTATAGAAAGAAAGAAAGAAAAGAAAGAAAAAGTATTGTGGCGGCTTAGTAATAGCTGAGTTGCATTCTTGACGAAATATGAGGGAGCGGGCGATCGGCTCGCCAGTCGCCTACATACCACCGCCCAGTCGCCTACATGCCTCGTCGCGGACCTAGTACGTAGTTAGTTATAACGAAGTATTGTGGAACCCGAATTAAAGACATTTATTTCCTTGGAGTCCGATTCTTTATTTGTCTCACCAATACACAGAACACGCACAACAGTATTTATTGGGACTCGCACAGGACATCACAAATTAAACTAAAACACACTCATTAAAACATTAATAAAAAAATTAAAAAATAACAGAAAGTCCTGTACGAGGCCAAAAGGCTCCTATCTCAGACGTAATTAAATAATTTGCACGCTTGCTTGCAGGCAGAATACAAAGACTTTTAGGACATAAGATCTTTCCTTGAATTTGTATGTATTTTCTAGCAAATAAACATTTTTGATTTTTTTTTTTTTTTTGATATGCTGCGAAATTTAAAAAAAAAAGTTATCATTTCTACCAACGCTAAGTATTGCGTTGGTTTCAGTAATATGCTTACGACTCTAAAGCAGTGGTTAAAACTAAGTAAGTAAGTATATCAATATGTTACTGACTTCCCCAAAATTTCTAGAACTCTGTAGAGTTTTTAGGACTTTACGTACATAATTCTATGACGACATATTGAACGACAGCTCCGCTAATGAAATCACAACGCAACGTTCATTATAAAACCATGTGTGATTTGTACACATCCGGCCCCGTCATGATCGGTAATGTCTTTCTCGTCGACTACCATAAATAGATCAGGCAAATATGTAAATAGCTCGTATTTGTCTTGTGGGCAATGCAACTTTCTAAATAAATTATGCAAACAAGTAGGTATATTAGTAACTACTGGCTGTGTTTACTTTGTATTTTCTGGTCGATAAAATGTTCGATTTTCACCTGCCATTCGGTCACTGACAAACGGACCGTGATTTAATTAAGATAAATCTGCATGAATTTTAGGTACTCTTTCTCTATGCAGTTAACTGTAGGTATATTAACGTCCACACATAACATACATTACAATATCGACATAAGTACCGTTAAATTACGTCACATAAATTAGACTGTGCAAAAAGTAGTACGTTATAATTTTTCTGAGTAATGATTAGATTGCAAGTCATAACTATAAGGCATAGCGTATAGAATGCAATATGTTTCAATTCAATGAGAAAATAATATTTTAGTGTTATCATCTTCCTCCCACCTTCCTTTGTTTCTCAACTTCAATTCCGGTTACCAAGTGGAGCAACTTATGTGTAGGTACTGTCACGGTATAATAAAGTAACAGTATTATGTATCAGCAGTGACCTTGAAATAATTACCTACGGCCGCTCGGTAAATAAACCTTCCACGTCCGTAGGTAACTGCCGCGCACTCGATACTGTTGCGTACGAGATTTCGAAGCGCGTCGTTTCGGCCGTTTTCTATGAAGACATAATACTGTTACTTATTTATATTGTGGTACTGTCTTCTGAATTTCTGATTCTGATATTCTATAGTCTACAGTGAAGCAAGAGAATTGCACAACTAGACTAGAAACCGATGTTCAATTTGAAAGTTTTGTGTTAGAAGTCTGAAATAGGTCTTAGGTGTGCAATTCCGATTGTAAATTCATTTTGAGTACAATAAAAAAAAGAAAGAAGTTACCTTTCCTACAGCATCGAGCAGCTTTAGCAGTGTGATGACAGTAGCTACCAACTGGACAGTCCTTCCTGTGAGGCCCACCTCCGCAGTCAATAGGTCTACCTTCAGCATCGGTCAGCGGTTCATCGACACCACATGGCCTGAACTGTAAGTAATTTAATAATGATGGTACAACCAGAGAAGTTAATTGTTAAGCAAATGAACACCCTACGTCAATTTGCCGTGTTATCGCCAGTTCCTGGGCGACCGAGCTCTGCTCTGGTGAAAATAGAAAATGCTCATTTAATAATATAGGAAAGTTTATACTATCCATGTATAGTACCTACTTATTCCATGCTGCCATGTTAGGAGGTACTTACAAATTCCATGTCATTATTCATTATCTTGTTCTAAACTTTGGGCGACCGAGCTCTGCTCGGGTGAAAATACGGAAAAACCAAATTTTCCAAGATATGAGACCTAGCCAGATAGATCGATTTTTCGCTCCCGTAAACCGTATTGTAACTTTTATCGAAATCGTTACAGCCGATTTCGAGAACGTTAGTACAATATATACAAATATTACTCGTTTAATAGTATAGGATATGATTTCATACAACTGTCAAAGAATGACAATTGTGATTCGTATATACGAACAATTTAAATTGGTAATCAAGCTACTAACAATTGATTTCCGGCCACCGTAGGCGCGGGCTTGCGGACTGTGAGCAATGGGTAGCTCACCGTCCGATAAGGACCAGGCCCGGGTCGACGGCGCGTTGTGTTCCACGCGCGCCTCAAAGAGATGTCAGCAGAATTGACGGGGTCCGCTAGGGCCGATGCCTGCCGGGGTTGCGAAGAAAACCGAAAGGGAGATCGTGGCCCCCGGCAACAGGACAACCGAAGGAACACGGGTGGGTTTTAGTCAGTAAGAGTCTGACACGCCCTCCCGCTCCGCCCAGAGCGGGAGAAAAAAGCTACTAACAATTAATTTCCTGACTTTACAATTTAAAAAGCTACTAACAATTAATTTCCTGACTTTACAATTTACATACACCAAACCTACGATACAGCCGATACAACTTGGCAGTTCCGAACTTCGCGCAGAAGGCTGCGCAATAACATTTCTTAGGAACCAAATGGTGACATGAGGTGAGTGTGAGTGAGAGAGCATGTGCTAAAGTTCGCAGAGCCTATGTTCAGACCTGCCAAGTTATATCGGCCGTATTGTAAGACGCTAGAGGTTTTTGAATGTGTCGGGGTATTTTTAAATTTTAAGTTTTTATTGGTGTGCAATATAATAATTATTATATTATGTAGGTACTTACGTATATTTTAACCTATAATTCTATACAGGGTGGTAGGGACATCGACGCGAAAACTGAAACCATGGATTCAGTACATGATTCTGAACCCTGTGTTGAAATTTTTTCGTCGGTTATTTTTTTTTTTAATCAGCTATTCCATACATTTTGACCGCGTAGGTATTTTACTTTTCTATGAAACAGCAGATTTCTTTTTTAACAACCGACGAAAAATTTCGACGCAGGGTTCAGAATCATGTACTGAATCCATGGTTTCAGTTTTCGCGTCGATGTCCCTGCCACCCTGTATAGATACTTGTGTATTTATTTATTTATTTAATACTTCAGGCACACAAATTTACAAAGGCGGACTTAATGCCATAAGCATTTTCTACCAATCAACCTTTAGGTGATGCAGAGACAAACAGTGGTAATCGAGAATGGAGGAATAAATATTTATTTAAATACAAAGATATACATATACCTATTAAAAACGATTAATATAATATATACACCAAAATATATATAAATATAAGCACAAATAAATATAGTACGTATTTTATTAAAAATTATGATATGTTTTAATATGTTTTTCCACACACAAACAATGCTCCCTGCCTTGTTATCTCGCCACCACCCTTGCTTGCAACTAGAGTGCCTTACTCCTCTGTACCTACCTTTTATGTTGCATAAATAAATGTATATGGGAATATCAATAAATGTTTGCAATTACCTCTAACCCTCGACACAGCGGCAGGGGTCGCAGCCTCAAGTCTTCCTGTCGCCGACACGCCTCCAACTTCATATGACACAGGGTGGGGTACAGGCGCAGGTCTGACGCACACACTGGAGCTGACGACGTGGCCGCAGCAGCCGCTGCCGCGCAGTCAAAGAGACAGGCACACCTGGGGTATGTCACTTTTGCTTTATACGACTTCAATTACGATGGAGGTTACGCATTCGGCAAATTTCTTCTATCTTGTATGATTTAAAACAACCGACTTCAAAAAAAACAGTACAAAGTGAAAATTACTTTAATTTCAGAAGTCGGTGACAAAAAAAGAAACAAAATATTCTTACCGAATGCATAACCTCCTCCTATTTTTGAAGTCAATAAAAAACTAAAGACAGAGACACCAACTTCCGAAAATATAGTTATTTTTCAATTTTGTAATGGTTTTTGAAGTGAAAACTTCTTTAGGCGCGTTGGGCATTTTTGAGATGGGACTAAACCAATGATTTCGCAACACCATGACGACACCTCATTTTTGTAAACGCGATTGTGCTCTTTATTTAAATAAGGTTACGGACCAATGTTATATACAAGTATTTTTCTTCCACCGAGGCGATCTCGTTTAAGTTTTCACTTCTGTTGGCACTCCCGCAGTGCCACCACTTTTTTTTTTAAATTGGATCTTTTTACGTACCTAATGTAACTAGTAATTAGGATGTGGAGGTCACATAGGCAGTCGCTTCATGTAAAATATCATTCATTCCTTTTTGTTTTAAATTTTTTCTAAGTTCTAATCATGGTCTGACAGTTTGAGCAATTTATGTGGCCTAGCCAAATGTCCTGTTTTTGGTATTATTCGTCGAATCGTTGAGCTCCTTAAATTCTGAGTTGAGCTGCACGATAACTGACAAATGCGTGGACTGACTCGACAGGCCCTCTCAATATGTATGGTGATTTCCTCAAAAGGCCACTTCAGACACCAATCTACATGGTCTTCACATGTTTTGACCAAGGTTATATCTGGACTTTAAAAGAGACTGTGACCTCTGAGTTTGTTTCAGTCTTTCTTCTCAGAGTAGTCAGATAGGAAACGCCGACATCATCTAGTCTTTAAAATACGATTGACGTGTAAAAGTGTTTGTACAAACCTACTCATAGAAATAAAACCATTTATCGTTTATTTGGGAAAAGGCCAGGCAGATGATGTTTTTACGTAATGACTTGATTTAAGTGTTGAATCTTAGTTTCGAATGTAACCAATGGTTCTTGAGTATAAGGACGTTATCCTAGGATAGGTATTCGACGACGGTAGATCATCATCATTCTCTTTATCCCAATTTATTCGTGGTCGGCACAACATGTCCCTGTCTTCCATACTTTTCTATTAGTCGTCATCTCGGTAGTCACGCCACGTTGATGACGATACCAAACCAACGAATGAACGAAACGAACATTCGAACGAACGACCGAATATAATCAAGTGTGTGGCTGCGTTTCAACGCACCTTGATCTATACACCCGATGGATTGTTACGCGCGATCACAGAATCCAGCCGGTCCGATCCAGCTCGAAGGACTAAAAAAAAATGTACGACGATAGTCTATACACTTCGTTCAAACGTACGAATGATTGTTCTGTACACTTGTGATGATGGAAACCCAGGGATGAAGAATTAAACCGCCTGTGTTGAGTGTGGTAAAATCACTGATTTTATTTTACTTAGCCAGTTCACTAAATGATCGCGCGTATGCAAACGCTGATGTACCTTAACCTACTTAATGTTACGAATATGCGGGTTCACCGTACAGATCTTAGACTCTTTATTGCATGTACATTGTACCATTTAAATCGCTCAGCAGTGGCGTGCTACGAAGCACTCGGAGCGTTGCTCCACTGTACATCCCAAAGCCTCATTTTAATATGCTAAAGACGCCTACCGTTTGTATTTACTCAGTAGAAGTCCGGCTTATACATTTCATGACAAAAAAGTATAAAAAGCTTCATATTGCTGGAACCTTCTCAAGGATTTTTCTTTTAAAACCCTTGTAAGCTTCAAACTTTGTCTTCTACGGAGCGTGTTTACAAATGCTTCTTCATGTCAACATTGGACTGTCTGCCGTGACGCCACCGCGCACTTACGTACCAGTAATTACCTCCGTGTTTTTAATTCCAAAACTAAGTAAAAAGTGCTTATTACAGCGACAAAACTATACAGTTGTATCCTACAATAAACGAGTGACAAACTAAGCGCAAAATAACAGTGAAACAAGTAGGTAAAGAAACTAACTCAGTGTTGAAACAATTTTAATATCGTAACGAACTAAAATTTTTAAAACGTGTTCATTTTTTGGACTTTGAACTCATTATAATATACACAAAGGAATCACGTACACCGATGTGCAGCAAAGCACCCACGTATTTCAAACAATATTGTAATTGTTCGCTTGGCACTGTGGAGTAGCACGTTCCTACGAAAGCGAACCAAATAGTCGACGCGTCGAATCTGGCACACTGCATTTCTTTTTGTCTTTTATAATTTTTATTTTTTATTTTTATATTTCTTTTTCCAAATTATTTTATTATTAATTCTGCAACAATATGCATAGAACTCCGCCTTATACAGGTTTGAGTCATGGGCAATCTCTTTCTGAGCCCGACATCCCGACTGCTACTACCGAAAAAGCAGACGCTATTAATATCACCGTACGGAACAAACGACAACGTCTTGCCGATTCTCCAAATAACGAAGTAGATACCGTACGGTCCACAGCATTTTCGGCTTTCAAATCGGAGTTAATGGAGATGCTAACAACTTGGAAGTCCGAGCAAGAACAGCTGCTCACATCATGGAAAAACGAACAAGCTGTCATTTTATCCAAGCTGGTCAGGGAAGTTGCCGAGCTCAAACAGAAATGTCTTTCGTTTGAGGAATCCAACGTCAAAATGGACCGCAGCATGTCTTTTATAAATGAAAAATATGAAGGTCTCAATTCTAAAGTTTCGAAACTGGAAAAGGAGAAAATTGATAACGAAGACCATATTAACCGTCTAAAGAAGCAGATACAAGATTTGAATTTCGTGTCACGACAAGCCACTATCGAGCTGCGTAATATTCCGACTAAAGAGAAGGAAACGCCGGAAGATCTCATTTCTGCGGTATCAAGGGTTGGAAAGGCTGTTAGCATGGAAATTCAGACATCTGCTTTTCGGGATGTATATCGTATACCCGGAAAATCAGGATTGTGCAGACCGATTGTTGCTGAATTTAGCTGTGTCAATAAGAGAAACGAATTCCTTGCTAACGTGAGGAAGTTTAATAAAGAACGTCCCATCACTGATAAGCTGAACACACAACTAATCGGGATTGCTGGAGAAAAGAAGCCAGTTTACGTCGACGAACACTTACCTCCCGCAATCAAAAAGCTGTTGTATGACGCCCGCCAGTTTGCTAAGGCAAGGAATTACTCCAGCTGGTATTCTAACGGAACAATTCTCTTGAAGAAAGACCCAGCTGATAAACCCGTTGAAATTAAATCAGAGAAATGCCTTACCATGTTTGCGGTACCAGTAACAGCACAAGTTCCACTTCAACAATGACTATTTTCACTTTCTCTTATATTTGTTATTCGCGTTTATGCACGCATTCAATATTATTTTGTATATCTGTTTTATTTCTATTTTGTTATCAATAACATTTTAATGTCAATTTACGTAACAGTTAAACTACAAATACAACAAATACATTTTGCACACTTACACAGTTACACTGAAGCTAACAACTATAATTACTTCATCAAGCTATATTGCAGTTTGATGCCTGGCAATTCTTTCATATCTTACTATTTTCTTTCACAAACACCGTTGCTGTATTACAAAAAGTCCTCTATCAGACTAATTACAAATCTTCAAAAAGCCCAACTAAATCCCGTATTTCGTATTTTTTACTCAATTTTACCGTTAACAAATGGCTAATTTAAACCAAATTTCCAAGGAATTGGATAACATCTCGGTCGCTCAATCCTTCCTATGCTCACCTGAAAAATGCTCTGAATTAGTCTCGGTGCTCAACAATAACTTAAAAATCGTTCATATTAACATTAGAAGCATTAATAAAAATTTAGATCAATTTCTAACTATGATTTCTTCAACGAAAATTGAGTTTGATGTGATAGTTCTGACAGAGTGTTGGTTGCAGGTTTCTGGACCTCTACCCATTTTACATGGTTATTCATCGTTCGCTACAATTAATAATGTAATAAAAAATGACGGAGTTGTAGTTTATATTAGGGAAAGTTTAAAGTGTGTGACGACAGAACCACCATTTTCCTGAAATGGTTCTGTACGCTAACTGCATTATATCCTGCTTAGGCTCTACGGCAATAGTTTCAGTCTATCGCTCTCCATCCAACCAAAATCTAGAAAACTTTTATAACAGTCTGCAAGGCGTAATATCTTCTCTGCAATCTTACGTTAACATTATCTTAATAGGTGATATGAATGTTGACATCAAATCAGGATCTAGTGACCGGCACGCTAATGACTATTTAACTCTCACCGCCACTCTCGGACTACTTCCTGCGCACTCTCTACCGACCAGAGTTAACAACTGTCTAGATCATATAATGCTTAAATCTAAGAAGATTTCTACTGTGCTAGTCCTAGACTCTCACATTACTGATCATCAGCGTATTTGTTTATTTCTGCCTCTCAAATCCGGTTCAGGATGGAATGGACAAAGAACATCATCACAGTATAATTATGAAGCTATTCGTAAAGAACTGGACAACACTGACTTCAGCCCTATCTTAGATTGTACAAACGTCGATCAAGCAACTAACCTGTTAATTGATAATATACAACGTGTGATTACTAATCACACCCGAATAACCAGAACACTTAAAAATGCAGGGTTCTAAAACCGTGGATGAGCACCGGCCTGGTTCGTTGTCTAAGAAACCGAGATAGAATGCATGTAGAAGTCAGGAAAAAGCCTGACGACTCCGTACTTAAAGTAACATACACACGGTATAGAAACTTTTGTAATACCTTAATAAGAAAGTTGAAGCGAGCATTTGAAAAGGAAGAATTTCTAAAAGCCAAAAATAATCCTAAGGCAACGTGGAAAGTGACTAAATCTATCACGAATTCTAATGTTCAAACCCGATCCCCTCGTGAACTTCTGCGTGATTCAGTTGACGTTAAAACATCAGAAAACAAAGTCAACGGGTTCTTTGTCAATATAGGTACGAACCTAGCTTCAAAAATTGGGGCCAGCACCATCACCACTGCTATAGCACCCCCACCCAGTCAATTATCTAACTCTCTTGTAATCCTCCCTGTGGATGAGGAACAAGTAGGTAGAATTATCCATAACCTCCGTAGTGACTGCGCTACAGGGTGGGATAATATTCCAACCAGAGTTATCAAGAGTTCTCGTACAACCTTAACTCCCATAGTCACTCATATTTGTAACTTGTCCATAGAGTCTGGAAACTTCCCGGAAGCTTTTAAGAGAGCCGTCGTGCATCCTATATATAAAAGCGGGGGCAGAGACAAAGTCACAAACTATAGACCTATTTCTGTTCTGAGTGCACTTTCAAAAATTCTGGAGAGAATTTTGAACAATTGCTTAGTCAGCTTTCTGGAAAAACACAAGTTAATAGCTCAAAACCAGTACGGCTTCAGATCTGGAATTTGTACAGAGGATGCCATTGCTCCCTTCACTAACAGTCTGGTAAGCCAACTAGATAATAAACTGAGCTGCTATGGCATCTTCTTAGACTTAACCAAAGCTTTTGACACGGTCTCTGTCCCTCGACTTATTTCAAAGATAGAAAGCTTAGGAATGCGTGGAATAACTCTCAAATTATTTAAAGACTACCTCTGTGATAGATCCCAGTGTGTTCTCATTGATTCAGTCACCAGTTCATATGAAAAGCTCACCTATGGCATCCCACAAGGTAGTATATTAGGACCGACACTTTTCCAAATATACGTCAATGATCTATGCAAGCTCTCCATCTCTAGTTGCGAAATTTTCTCTTATGCAGACGATACGGCACTTCTAGTGTTTGACAAAAACTGGGAGCAAGCCAGAGATAGAGCAGAATACTCGCTTCGGTTAATAATGGAATGGCTGTCAACTAACTTGCTGATGTTAAATTTAGATAAGACAAAACTAATCAGATTCTACCGCCCACAATCAATAACCCCATCCTCTTTCTCTCATAAAATTAAAGCTCACACTTGTCCCCCTCATCAGTCAGTAGGTTGTAACTGTCTTGCTCTCAGCACAGTCCCCAATATTAAGTACCTGGGCGTGATTATTGACGAAAACCTTAACTGGCGCGCACATATAGAGGCACTCTGCACTAGAGTTCGAAGATTAATATATATTTTTAAAAAACTCAGGCACTCCGCCAATTCTGATACTCTGACTCTCGTGCACCTCAGCCTTTGTCAGTCTATCATTATGTACTGCATCCCGGTGTGGGGTGGTACTTACAAAACCGCAATGCTACCTGTAGAACGTGCACAACGGGCGGTTCTTAAAGTGATGCTTTTTAGACCTAGAGACTACCCTACTGATCAGTTATATTCTGAGGCCGAAGTTCTCACAGTAAGGCAACTATATGTCCTTCGTTCAGTCCTGCGAAGACACTCCAACCTTCCGTTAGATAAAAATCTACTCCTAAGACGCCACGGTTTCCCTATTTGTAAAACAAACCCCTGTCGTTTTGCATTTACAAGTCGACAATTGTTGGCTCAAAGTTCACTCATGTATAATAAAATAAACAAAATTATTCCGCTGTACAGACATACCTTACATGAAGTTAAAAATAAATTAAGAGCATGGCTCTTATCCTTAAATTATGATGAAACAGAAAATATATTGGCTATTCAATCCTAACTTTATCAAACCTACATTGAAAGAAAGCTCATACACTAACACTTCACATACACCTCCCTACACACAAACTACACTCATATACACACTCCTAGATACACAACCACATTCACTCCATTTCCTGTGTTAACAACCACTGTAAGCAAATAGAAAAGTCACGGTTGTATTATATAAACTGAAGCCGCAAAATCTCCGACTCCTAAGATACAGGTCTGCGTACCTAGTTTAGGAGCCTGGAAAGCTGACAAAAATTTTAAACTTGGTAGTACAACCCACTGTTTCCATAATGATGCTATGTACTGTGTTGTTGTTTTTATGTACTAATAAACCTATTATTATTATTATTATTTAATTGGACTTTGACATTTCTCGGGACCCTGGGGTCCCGGACCTTTAGAAGGCGTACGAGGAGCCGAAGCCAACGCGCAGAGGCCTGTTAGATGTTTTTAAGTGTATTATTATTATTATTATTATTTGTCTTTGACACATCTCGGGACCCTGGGGTCCCGGACTTTTGGAAGGCGTACGAGGGGCCGAAGCCAACTCGCAGAGGCCCGTTATACGTTTTGAATGCAATGAGGCACCAACCGACGATTATCCCTGTCCGCGCTATGCAAGTGCACCCAAGGACAACCCCCGGTTGGTGCAGGACTATTGTATGATATGGAAACAAAGATATTGGATTATGGGTTTGGGTGGCTAAGTAAACTGGTTATCTAGAGCTATGGAAAGACTATGGCCCCTGCCTGACCAATATTTTATATAAAATACACAGGTAAAATGGCAGGGGGTGACTTGCACACTCAATAATGGGCCCCCGAAAACGGTCGCTAGCACAAAGTGTCGAAGCGACAAGGGGGCAACATGTCCTGAGGTGCTTATGAGGAGTGGAGAGGTATTCCACGGCTATCAGGACAATACCGGAAGTACGGTCAAGATCCCTACCAGCATCTTATTGGAATACTTCCTTCCTCCGAGCACGTTTGCTCTTGCGAATCTCCACTCAAGCCAGCCAATTAAGGCAAGAATGAGGTGGGAGCTCCGTTCCTCGTCAGTGTTCACTCCAGCCGGCCAATAAAGGCAAGCCAGAGGTGAGGAACAAGACTTCTCCCGGGAGATAGGGTCCGTGGGGTCGCTACTGCCCAACAGCTCGCCACATGCTGCTCTGCGGGTTTTTGTATCTCTCTTGGTCTGGCTCCTCATCCCAGACCCGTTCCGGCAAAGTAAACTCTACCGGCACAGACCTAGAGTTCGGAGCGCGCAAGCCCCACCACGACGTCAACGTAGAGATACGGCGGTAGGGTTATTATTATTATTATTTATACGAGGCTGTGCTAAAGCTTTTGGTCTGACAAATTGTAGATACGAGCTACGTATGCTTCCTTAACACAAGACATGAGCTGTGTTGAGGAGAAGAAGGAAATGCGTTCTCTATGGAATCACCTTTATACTATCTATTCTAAGCTTCACTTTACGTACCTGGGTTGTCCATTAGAGTCCACAGCGCAAGTCGCCTCATAGGCGCATTGAACGCGCGCGCACACAGCCGTGCCCGACACTGCCTCGCTCGAGTTCTCGTTCTCGTCTCCCGCACGGATGTCGTTAGTCAGGTCTGTGTACTTCGATGATCTGTTCCCATCTGTAAACGGAAGATTTTTGAAGTGAACACTTCTTTAGGCGCGTTGGGCATTTTTGAGATGGGAAAAATACAACTGAACTCCTGACACCGTTACCGACACCTCATGTTTGTAAACGCGATTGTGCTCTTTATTTATATTTCGTTACGGATCAATGTTCTATGCAAGTATTTTCTTGTTCAAGTTTTCACTTCTGTCGGCACTCCCGCAGTGCCACTGTTTTTTTCTTAGAGCAAAGTGTGGTGTTTAAATATAAGGTACAGTACTTGATCTGATTCAAATGTAGAGTACATTCAGCTCATAAGTTTTCGCTAGCTATAGGTACTTTAACAGGGCAAAAAGAGAATAGATTCCTGTAACGTCAACCACACCAGTCCGCCCCGGTACTGACGAGACGTCCAGGAATCCATAGTTGTTCGTCAGGACATCCTATCTTTAGTCTTTTCAGGCACTATTATCACCTATCCATCCATACTATTATGTTAAATTCGAAAATAACTGTCTGTTTGTCGGTCTGTCTGTTTGGTACCATTTCACGTCCTAACGGCTTTAACGGATTTGGATTATATTTGGCATACGGATAGACCATGACCTGGGCTACGACATAAGAAAGTTTTTATACTAGTTATACGTTCCTGAGGGATAAATCCAGACCTCCACGGTGACGAAGCCACGGACAAAAACAATTCGTTTTTAAAATCCTTGGCATCTCACCTGCAGTACCATTCTCATCCTGTTCAGTACACTCGCCATAGTACGCTACTCTGGGTGGCAGATCTCCTCTAGCCTTCGCCTCGCAGGCACTTCGTCTTAAGGCGCAATGGTGTGGGTATGTTCGTCGGTTGTCGCCACAGACGGGCTCGCGTGCTGCCTCCGCGCACGCCGCTTGGCAGCCGCAAGCGCCGCGGGCGCACCACGTGCCTGCTGGACATGCGATCTCCGCACACGACTCTGAAGACAATAAAGTTCATTTTGTCTTCATCCAACGCACAAAACAAGCAGAAAATATTAGATTAACCCGTTCCTTTTATCGGACGATCCAGAGATTTAAAAGGAAGGACCAAACTTTTCTGAAAACTGATATTTAGGTCTTTTGCGTCAGGTGAATTTCCGTCATGACGCAAATTCCAATATTTACTGTAGTAGGAAGGCGTTTACAGGTCGATATGAATGAATATTATGACTTACCGCACGATCCCATATGCTTGATGTGAAGCCGCCTCTTCTCCCTGCAAGCCGTGTCACGCAGTGCGCAAACGCTGCTATATGTTTTATTATCCGTACCACAAACTTCTTCCGTTTCCTGCAAATCAGAAACATACAAGATGAAAATATCCTATCAAGCCATCATCTTGGTTAACTGTATTATTTATCAAAATACTCACAGTGCCTTCTTCACAGTGCTTGGGGCAGACGCAGCTGGCTTCAGAAACGCCGTCGCTCTCGCAAACGGCGTAGAATTCGCACTTCTTGTTTTCACACCCGTCTATAAAAAAATGATTTAACATTGACTTATGACGGGGTAGGGAGTCGACACTTCTCCCTCAAATTAAAGATTGCCAGAAGTTGCCGTCCGTACCACACACGCCATATGTTAACAACAGAGCTACTTACTGCAGGGTCCGTCGTACAGCACCTGCACGTCGCGCCGGTGCCGGCACGCTTCTAGCTGCAGCTTGCAGCGGTTGCCGTACGAGATGCCGTCCGAGCCGCACACGGGCGCGAACTCGTTGGAGCAGCGCGGACAGCGGCACACGCCCCGTCCGCCGGTCGCCACGCACTCGCCGCCGTGCGGACACACGCGGTCGGCGCATACGCCGTTGGAACCTGGATTTATAAATAGAAGATAAGTTTAAGTTCTGTTGTCATTTCATCTTCACCCCATGATAATATCGATCCTGAGTAATATAAAGCCTTAAATTCTCTCGCCCTACATGTTCAATTTGCGCCAGCTTCTTGCAATCAGTTCTCCCAGATAACTACCTATGTGATAGCTGGTTTACCAACCATTATTAAGAATCTAGGCTTATTGAGAAAATGAGGACTCATCATTGTCAGTGTAAGTCCGAAAGGTTGTTGAGACTGTTTTGAACCATCTAGAATTCTAAACTGCATGGCACAAAAGCCACGGACTTCTATTGTTTTGCATATTTGGGTAGGTTGAAGGATCTATTGGCGCATCATGAATGACATTGACAGGGCGTGGGGGCGCTGTTGGTAAACATTTGTGACAATGTTTCGTGAAATTGTACTGAAAAGCAAGATGGCGACGTTAGTTCCTATTTTGGCCACGCGCCATAAGATCCTTGAACAAGTATATTTACCGCAAGCTCCTGCGTGCAGTACTCTCAGCTCCCTTCCAAGCAGACAAGCGGCTCGTCTTAATTCGCACTCGCTGTCGTGTGTGCGCGAGTCCGAGCCGCAGACGGGCCGCAGCACCGGTTCGCACGCCGGAGGACAGGCACACACGGCGCCTCCGCCCTCCACCCGGCACTCCGCGCCGTGCCGGCACTCCACCTCCGCGCAAGGGTTCACACCTGGAAGACATTAGTAAATAAATAAAATTCTTACCTACCTACATGTAACACAGCATAGCAGAGAAAATTGTTGATGTTTTGTTTTTCTTTTTATATGGTGGGTAGATAAAAGTAGTTCTCACAGTTGGTGAAAAGTAAATAAGTAACTATATAATTAAGAAACCGTCCACTAACGTCTTTTTCATTCACTTTACATATATTCGATGGACGACACTTGATTCACTTGTTTATTTTTATTTTTATTATAGATAGCACAAGACTTGCATTGCAATTTCAGTTCAGTACATTATACTAACTCGATTTTAACCTTTCTAGTCTTCGTACTAATTCAGTTTGAATGTAAATGTTGACAATGACGAAAACTTTACTCGGTATAGTACACGTAACATGTAACTTGGCAAGGTTTTGGTGTAGTGGAGTAAGACTGCGCAAGTACACTTAGTGCAAAAAAAAATATTGACACTTTTAATGCTTGTCATAATTCCATGGATAATGCCGTAATTTATTTTTTATCACACCTGCTCTGAAAATACATACTAATTATACCAATTAGAGGGAAGAAACGCCTTTATCCCGCCCTTTAAATCCTTTCATCCCAAGGTATGGAAGTTTGTATGAAAATCCTTCTGACCCAAGGGTGGGAAGTATGTATGAAATTCCATTACATACCCGGTTTTTCTTTTTTTTTAAATTTGTCAGCAGTCATATTGCCAAGAGACTTTAACTGTCTACTAATTAAATTTCAAGTAAATTGTTACTGGCCACATACAGTTTTTTTTTTACCAGTTACCAACCTCCTTGGTGCATACAGAAAATTAAAAACGAAATTATTTTTGTATATAAAACGCGCGGAATCACGGAAGAAGTGGCTTCTTCAAGCCTTCAACTATTTCAAGATGTAAACATGTCTCAAAATATCAAGATACCCGGACAAAATGTAACATCTTATAATAGCTGCACTTTTAATAATTGTACTTTTAACTAAATATAAACATTTCTATGCATTTATGTCCATAATTTTCCTCGTAGGTGTAATAAGAAGCACTATACATCCCTCAGGATAAAGTACAGTTCCATACCTCAAATCGTTTGCGCCCCTCGCAAGCTCGTGGCGCAAATGCCATAATCTCGGTATGGAACTGTCACTTTCTTCCCTCTGAAGTAATGTACTATTTAAGGCGGGGTTACCCGTATAAACGACGTTTTCTATTGTCTTTTATTCGTAGATAACACGGACTAAAATTTTGAAAAAAACATATTACATATTTCACACTTTGATCTAGATATTTCAGCCGTGCGATACACGATTACTTGCACTTTACTGCATCCAATTAAATCACAAAAACATGTCTAAATTATGTTCAAATATTTTTTTTATTTGAGTTATATTAGACTTTGAATAATAAAACTTATACCATAATAAAGGTCGTAAAAAAAGTGATATAAACTGGCCAAAATAATGTGAAATATGAGAATACCAATACCACTAATTCCAAAATCAAGCGTTTTCATCTTTTCATGCGCTCGCCCCGTGCCATTTAGTCTTTAGTCCCGAGCGGAACGTGTTGGAGGTCGGACGTGTGCCAATTTTTGCAAGACCGCCACCCCGCTAAGTTTTATTACCGGCTGAGCCAAAAAACATATTGTAAATTATAATAGGTAACTAGGATTAGGATATCTGGATAAGGAATTGGGTTAGGTATTAGGATAGGTAATTATTATAGTTAAAATTTTTAATAGTTGTAAATAGTTAGTTTTTATTAGATACTTTTAGTTTACTTGTAGTTTTTTTTTTTTTAAACAAAATGGGCAAAACTAAAAAAAAAAAAATAGTTGACATCGCTGGGTCTACGAAGGCTGAATAAACAAAAAAGGTAATTGAAAATATTATTATACACTACATTATATAAAGGTATTATATTTTACTTTACTAACGAATAGATTTACAAAACGCAAATATGTGTGTAAATCAGTTGAATTTCAACCCTATGACAATGTGAATAAAGACGCCACGAGCGCAAAAATTATAATGGTATATTTTTCTCGCTGAATAGATTTACCAACCGCATCAAGGTGTGTAAATAGGTGAATTTGAAACCTATATCGCAGTGCATAAAGCCGCCACGCGCACTAATGTTGTAATGGTTTACTATTTTCAAATGTCAAATAGGTAGTTAGTTCATCCCGCGCTGAGTTGGTCCAGGTGGTTTTTATAATGTTTATTAGCGTAGGTAGGTACTGTACAGTCGACCACACGTCGCGCGTCTGTGGTAACGGTAAGTGATAAATAACACTATAATCTTGAGCTGGCCCAACTTACGGAGTTTCATTAGAATAAGAGACCAGTTTACACTGGTTTTGTTTCCACTGACATGACGTGCGGCCTACTGTACGTGTTTACGCGACTCGCAGGACAAACTGCATAAACGAAGTTGATAGGTAATAAAAAGGTACCGAGCGCCTGCGTAATATTTCAACAAGGTTACAAAGTCCTAATAAAATCTCAATATGTATAATAAGAGCTTTTGCCTAGTCTTATAATATTTGTTATTTACTGCTGATATGTCCGGTTTCACTTATCGTACATCTAAATAGGTAAATGCCTAAATAAAAGCGCGTATTTCCTACGTGAGAGTTGAAAATTCAACAGTGCAATAATATTTAGGCGTTCATTTAGAAGTAAGCTATGTATCCCACAGCCACCACAACACAACAAATAATAATATTTACACTTTTTTACACTCGTGCCATAGTGTAGAAATGTACAGTATGACCATTTCCTACAAAAATATTATTTATTATTTTCGGTAACGTTTAGGCACAAGCTCGTTTATGCACAGTACACTACTTACTAAAAACACTGTATCAAATTATGACAAATAAATAAATAAAAACTACATATATTTAGCTAGTTTGGCTATACACACGTTATCCAAGGCATAACTTTATTCAGTGTTTATTGGCAAGAGGAAAAGTATTTAGAAATTGTAAATTACATTTATCAGACTGTTTTTAATCGTTTTTGAGTAAATAAATATATTATTATTGTAATATACTTATTATTATTACTATAGGGTCTATGACATTTCTCGGGACCTTAGGGTCCCGGACCTTTGGAAGGCGTACGAGGGGCCGAAGCCAACTGGCAGAGGCCCGTTAGACGTTTTGAATGAAATTATTATTATTATATTTATTTTGAATTATTATTCATTAGGTTCAAGTTAATCAATTCCTACCTAATCTATCTATAACCTTCAAAAATACATAATAGAAAAATAAAATAAAATAAACTTATATTAATCAATTCAAGTTGATCTACTGCATTGCTCTGTTATGTGACCCAACTTACTACCTACGTGAGGTCGTGAACTCATGAGCGGTGCGCTTGGCGCTCGCGTTTCCCGCGCATCGTAATTTGTTACGTATCGCTACTCGTTGCGGGGGCTGGGGTAAGCGTTGTATGCCTACTGCGCTCGGGCTCGGCCCGCCTTAAACATGCCTGTTAGGTAAAAAAATAAAACGCTTTCTGCGCATCTACGACTTTTATCAAGTTACGTACCGGCGGCAGCTGTAGGTACCAATGCACGCCTTTGCAAAATAAAAACCATTTATCAAAGCTATCATTTATCACTTTTCTTTACTTTAACCATGTCTTAATCCCCACTTACCAGAACTACACTGTCCTTTAAAAATAATCTTCAACTGTTTTCTAGCTCGACAGGATTCCCGATGCATCTGACACTCGTTGGAGTATGTCTTGCCGTCGGAGGCGCACACAGGGGAGAACTCCAGAGGACACGGTTCAGCACAGCGGCAGGATGGAGAGCGGCGCTCGTCCAGCTGGCACACTTCAGGGTCGGGACAGGTGACTCCGGAACAAGGATCTGGAAACAAAATAACGTGGTCTTAACTTTCTTCGGCCTTTATTTATGTCAACCTGTTGGTGTTACCTTGGGTAGGCAAACGCCTAGCTGCCTGTACCTATTCAAATACTTCAAACTTTAAGTCGCAAATGCAACTGCTGAGCTCGTCCTGGGTTCGATTCCCATGTTACAAAGTGTTATTGAGTTTTTCCTTTAAGAATTTCTCGGTAGCAACCCAGAGTCTAAAATTGGGCCTGGTTGGTGGCAATAGGCTCGCCTCTTAAATTGAATAACATAACTGGCGAAATGTGGGTAGGTAGACTATAACGTTATGTTATGTTTTAGGTACTTTAAGTTCTAAATATCCCAAAACAATGCCACTTAAAATACTTACCACATTTACCGTAATACTTGAAAGTTATATTAGTGTTGGATTCGCAGGCAGCTCTTCGCATCTCACAGTCGCCGGGGTAGTCGCGAGCGTCGCTTGCGCAGAGGGGACGCGAACCCTCGTGGTCGCCGTAGCTGGGGCACGACGCGGGGCACTCGCAGCTGTGCGCGCGGCCATCGGACGTGGGCCGGCACAGCGCACCCGGCCCGCACGTCACACCACTGCACGGATCCGGTACGTCTGATGATGAGAACAGACGAAGAGTTCGATAGTTCCTTTTAACTGAAGGTATTATGGAAGCCTACATATCTTTTTTTGCTCAAATGTCTGTTGTCAAATCGTGACTCACAGTACGTTTTTTACCGTTCTATTTCTTTAGAATAGGCTCCGGATGCCATCCATCTTCAAATCATGATTAGGTACCAAAATAGATACAGGTACCGTATCTACTTCTACAATACAGGGTGACAGAGACATCGACGCGAAAACTGATACCATATATTCTGTACATTATATTATCTGTGGTACATGATTCTGAACCCCTGTGTTGAAATTATTCGTCTGTTATTTTTTTTAAATCTGCTGATTCATAGAAAAGTGCAATACCTACGCGGTCAAAATGTTTGGAACAGCTGATTTTTTGACGTAAAATTTCAACGGATGGGGTTCAGAACCATGTACTGAATCCATGGTAACTGTTTTCGCGTCGATGTCCCTGCCACCCTGTATACGCACATAGGCTCATCCATTCTATTGTAATAGAAGATGCTCGGAGGGAACAAGCTAGTTACCTGATAATTAATGTGCTTACCACTAGGGAACAGGTAACAGCAGTCAGCAGCCGCTACCAGCACCAACAGCACCGGCAGCGTCGCGCTCACCATGGTCCGACTGGATCGCCACACTTGGCCCTTCTTGCCTCCACCATCACACATCATATATTCGCATTGCACTTTTTTCTACGAAAACAATGACATAAACCATTGTTATTCTAATCTAGGTACCTACTAGTACTATGTATACGGTGTGTACTATGTTTTCGTAATTTATTCATAATTCAATAGCATTACGATCAATAACAACATAAAATTTTGCTTATATTTACAAATTACAAGTTAACTTAATTAGGTATTATGATCAACTTGAAATCTAAAACGTAGCAATGCAATGTTAAACTAACTCACCCAATGGTCGCTTCTCACATTACAACTAAACCAGTGAATGAAAGTCCAACACGTTTATTTATCTAGAAGCATAGACGACAATGTCTAGGTACAATTAAAAATACAAGCCAGCTACTTTGTTTCTGCGCACAAAGTGTCATCGTTGGCGCGCTACCCCCTGAAGCGACGTCTGAGGGATACTGAAGCTGAAGTTCGAACTGAAGTACTTGTCTGAATGAACTCCTTTCGGACATGCGCACTGCGATATCAACGATATGACCATCGGGAAAGAGACTAATTTAACTGGACGTGCTATAGATAGGTACCTACTTATTCAATAACTCGAACCTTTAATAGTTTACATTAAAGGTTCGAGTTATTGAATAAGTCTTGTCTAGCGTTTATTTTCCTACAATAAACCTTTTGCTCTCAAATGCATTTTTTTTTCCTACATTATAATTTTAGTGAGCTTTGAATTTCAACTACGCTTAAAGGATTTAAGTAGGTAGGAATATAGGTTCAATAACTTAATTTATTTATTAAAGGTAGGAACGGCAACGTCATTAAATAAGATTCTTATTACATTTTGTAATGGAAACGAGCTATGAACCAAAAGGATGAATGCAACCTTTTGGTTCATAGCTCGTCGCATCAATGACGGTATGACGTGACGTCATGCTGAGGCAGCATAGGTACCTTTTACACATTTATCGAGGTTCTTGCTATCGATGTTGGTACCTATCTACGTCCGATTCAACAACCGGGCATTCTGCCCCGCCGATACTACTAAGTGCGTAGTACATCCTGCCGGGGTTGCGAAGAAAACCGAAAGGGAGATCGTGGCCCCCGGCAACAGGGCAACCGAAGGAACACGGGTGGGTTTTAGTCAGTAAGAAGAAGAGAAGAGTCTGACACGCCCTCCCGCTCCGCCCAGAGCGGGAGAAGTTATTTGATGATTTCCCACCCAAAAAAAAAAAAGGTACGTAGTGCATTGCCAGTTGTACACATAAATTTGAATATTTTTTGACAACATAACTTGAGCATACCTTAAAAGCTGGCAATTTCGTCACTTGGAAGAGACTTCGAACTTTTGAACTTTAAAAATAATACTTTTGAAACATGCTGTCATGCATCGAAATTTTCTGTCTTCTTTTGAAGTATAAAGAAAGTTGATTTTTTCACGAATCGGATATCGGTTTCCATGCAAAAGTTGTTTAGAATCGTGATCACCCTAACTCTAGCAGGTGACTCATGAAATCATCAGCCTGAATAGTCCGTGGTGATACGAAAGAAGTTCAAAGGTCCATTCAGAAAACAGGTGTGAAAGAATCCTACCAAAATATACTTGCCAAATACCAACATCATAGTTACCATAAGTAGCTTACTACACTTTTTGGCTTCTAATCCAATAAGAAGCCACGATCGATGATACCTTTTGAATAATAATTGAACAAAACTATAGGGATGTTCATTCCCTTTTTAAATGTAACTTTTGATCTCATGAATGCTAGTACCTACTTAAAGTAGTTAGATTAGTTAAAAAACTTAATAGTCAGATAGCTGTAACTAGTTTAGTCTAGAACTCTAGAATAGTGGTTCCCAAACTATGGGTCTCGACCCACTGGTGGTTATTTACGAATTACTCAAATAAATTTGCCCCCGAAAAGTGACCTCCATATTCAAAATTCATTTATTTACGTTACACGTCCGTGTTTGGGTCACAAAATTCTAAATTCATATTTGTACCAAATTTCAACTAAATTGTTCCAGTAGATTCGGAGCAAATTAACTGTGACAGACGGACACACACGAGTGATCCTATAAGGGTTCCGTTTTTTCGTTTTTTCGAACACGGATTTGGTGGGGCACGTACCGTGCTACCATAGATAGGTTATAAATACACTATTTACAACTCGATTTTTACCGGCTTCCCTTCGGATATTCGGAACACAACCACTACCGTCATTAAATAATCACACTATATGTATTTGATACACCATAAAATTAAAACATTATGAAACGCCTACATACATTACATTTTTTGTCTTAATATCCCAACAACAAAACATTTTGCGCTAAAATAACTTGTAGGCGTATCCGGCTTATCGTGAATTCAATTTCTTTAGAAAATAAAATCCATCATGACTTCACTTTGGTCACGTGACACCACGGTTTCTTAGCAGCCGGGTAAGCCGATCTGCAATGAGTTACGATATAGTAGCAGAAAACGCGCGCGCGGGAGCGAAAAGGAATTATTGCTATTGCGCCATCTCTTTCTGGCACACGTATTTGATTCAGTTGTTTTCGTAATGCGTTCAGCTCGGAGTTCATAAACATTTCATCATTCGACTGACAATGTGTGGTTGTTTTTTGACGTAACCGCATTAGAACCATTTCTTAACTTGCATTTTGTTCACGGAGTTTTCATTGAATTCATTAGTTTATCATTACTAGTCTACTAATATTTGTTTGTAGGTATAGAACAGTGATTATAATAGTGTTTGTGTTTTGAGTTTAGCGAATGTAAAGTATGTTTTAATTAGGAATTTGGGGTAAGTAGATAGTTTAGTATTGTTGAAATTACCTACTTATTTAGAGTAGATTTAAAAAATAATTATTACGATCATCAATTAAACATTTCACGCACAAAATTATTTAGTGGGACGAATCGCACTTATCTTAGGACAAATTCCCATTCGTCCCTCTAAAATTCCGAATGGGACGATTGGGAACACATTTAATATTATTTTTGTAAATTCCCGTTCGTCCCACGTCGGGGACGAAGTCGGTGGGACGAACGGGAATACATGCATAGTTTTAGATAATTGACAGATTATTTGCTTTGTGAGGAAACATGTTTTCAAAGTTAAGTTTCAAAAATATAAAACACATAATTAAGCTAGGCCGTTGTCGCCCAGATACTTATGGACTATAAATTACAAATGACGTAATGGTTTTTTTAAAACATTAAAATGTTTCCCTTTACGATAAATATCAATGACCGACTGGCAGTCGGAAATTAAATAAAATTTATTGTTCCCGTGTTCACTTATCTCAGATTTTAGTCGTTTATGGAATAAAGGGTTTTTTACATTTTAATCTCACGAATTCATCAAAAAACTGTTGCCGACTGAAAAACATATTTGTAACTGTTTTATGAGTTCGGGACTGTTAGAAATAGAATTATTTTCACTAATTTACATGAAACTCACAATAAAAAAGTGGATCGAGATAGGAATTTAATGAAACGGTTTATTGACACCGTTATTTTGATAGGTAAGACGCAATTTATTACTTATTTGTTTTTGTTTCTGGCTTACCTGTGTCGTTTTACCACGCCTCGCCACTGCTATCTACAAAAGCATGATTTCACGCAACCGCTGTCTTGACTATTGAATTGAACACCGAAAGAGAAATACGCCCCGAAATCAACCACAGCGTGAAAGCAGATCCTAATCTTACCCCACAGCGTGGCATCCTAATCTAGGCTCTCATTCGCACCATGCTTAGAACAATAAAAGTCGCTTTAAACTTTAATATGTTTATTTATTATGGTATATACCATTTAAGACGTTTTCACTCTTATTACATTCACAATTGCATGTAACAGAGAATAAGACTTTACATAATGTATAAAAATAGGATTGTACGAGCCATGACGACTCGGAAATGCACGCAAAATGAGAAATGAATTTACAAATTAAACTCCTTCCTGTCCACTGCTAAAATGCAATGACAATATGTGCCCCTTCTGCTAAGTTATTCACAATTTCTTGAAATTGCACATGATTTTAAATTACATGCAAACCTACTAACAATTGCTAAATTTTGTACATTTGCTACGACCTATTAATATCACTTGCTTCTGTCAAGTTAAATACATAAATCATGATATGGAGGCATGAAATAAATAGAAAATTGGATTAGACATTAAAAAACATTAAGACTGCGACTAAATTGGAACAATATAAAAATTTATGGTATTTTTTTCTAAAATTCTGTACATTAACCATCAATCGACAGATTCAGCAATAAATAAATTTACTATACAGTCTTACTTACAAAATGTCACTATTAACGTCTCATTTCATATCGATGCGCTTACGCTTATCACATCATAGATAAACCACAGCACTTTTTGTCACTTAAACTTTACACTTCACGGTTAAACCAGCGTTCTCGGAAAGAGATGTCTACAGGCTATCTATTTACAAAATATAAAATACAATGTTATTTACAAGGCAACGGAATTACAGCATTATGTGGGAGGTGCGCGACGATCGTAATCCCTCCGGTACACCTCCCGCTCGTAGTCCCGCTCGTCGTACGGGTACTCGGGCTGCGTGTAGCCGCGCCACTCGTCGGGGTAGGGCCTCGCGGCCGGGAAGCCCATGCTGCCCGCCATGCTGGCGTTGTCGTAGTAGCCGCTGTACGGGCCCGGCATGCCGCCGAAACCACTGTATCTGCTGGAAACATCAAACACTGCATAGAATCCATATCAGCGCAAATAAAATTAGTCGAGTTACGAGCAAATAAAAGGGCTCACCTCCTCTTGTCGTGCGGCCGCGGCGTACGCTCCGTGCGGTACTGGCGCGGGCCGGGGTAGGCGGGCGGGGTCCAGGCGGGGTGCGCGGGGTGCGCGGGATGCGCGGGGTGCTCGGCGTGCGCGTGCTGCAGACTATAGGGCGGCCGCGAGCGCGCCGCGCTCACGCCGCCGCTGTCCCGGCGCGTGCGCGAGCGCTCGCGGTCCCGGTCGCGGTCCCTGTCCCGGTCGCGCTCTCGGTCTCGGTCGCGCTCCCTGTCTCTGTCTCGGTCCCGCTCGCGCTCCGACCGACTCCGCTCTCTGTACATCAAATCGTCCCGCTTCAGGCTCCTATCCCTATCCTTGCGATCCTTGTGCTTGTGTTTATGTCTGCAGGGATGGACAAAGCGATAATGGCGGTGAGCGACAACAGGAGAGGTTAGCGATTTGATGAGATAAAGTATATTATAATGGCAACGAAAAATGAGGAAGCAGGCGAGCGATTGGAATGAGAATTGAGTTACCAAATAAATGTTAACACAAAATCCCAGTTTGTATATTGATATTTACCTTTCATGACGTTTATTCTCACTCGGCTCTGGGTCGCACTCTCCTTCTTCTAACTTTCTCTTTATTCCAGAAGTGTGTGCATTTTTATCGTTGATTTTATCGAATTTATCTCGATCAGTTTTAGGCCTCTTCTCTTTTTTATCATTAACATTATCAGTTTTACCATCTTTTTTATGCGACTTCACATGGTTACTATTGTGATTATTTTTATTGTTCTGCAATAAAAAATCAGATTTTATAGAAACCTTATACAAATTAGTGGGCTGATTTGTTGGGCTGCTTAACCCTTCGGGGAATACAGGCGTGATGTTATGTTATGTCAAAACAAATTAAAAGATACAGTTAAAATTACTCATAAAAAGATACTAACCTTAAGATTTTCTTTGTGTTTACCATCTTTCTTACTAGACGATGCATTTTTCTTCAGTCCAAATTTGTATAACCTATAAAGCTGCTTTGCATCAAAGTTTGTAAACTTTGAAACAAAGTACCAGAGATTACTCCTCCACTCAACTTTCTTTTCAGGATCAGGATATGCATCTACACATATGTCTATTTGGTTCCCTATCTGCGTGAGGCAAGCCCGCGTCCTGGCAACTTGATCAGTTTCAGACAATGTCTGATCTGGATTGTCGAGTGCTCGTAGGGCTTTCTTGACTGGCCTCATTTTTTCTTTGCACTAAAAGAAAAATACAATGGTCATTAAAAAATGTTTAACATTAATTAATTTAATCTCAATCTATATAAATTAAAATGAAATGCTGTTTGTTGGTAAGCGCATCACTTGAGAACAGGTATTTGCCATTTTTTTGTAAAAATTGTCCCTTTTTTTTGGAAAGATTTTTTTTAAGTTTCCAGGAAGATTTTCAAATTCGGGAAAAACTGAACATCGTTTTCTTCTTGGGATGTTTGTAGGAACTATTGAAATCTGGACAGGATGTCTGTCGTGTCAGCTAGTTCAATATAATTAATGACAAACTGCTGCATATGATAAATATTTCCATTACATACCTCTTCAAAAACTGATGGATCAAGGTCACCAAGAACCTCCAGCGCCCTTGGTTCATTGTTGGCAGTAAAATGCATGGGTCCAGCATTCTTCTTATTGCGTGGCTTCAGTTTATCAGATTTCCTGTTGCCATCTCTCTTTCCGCGTTTTTTATCTCTGTCTTTTCTATCATTTGACGTTTCATCGTGTGTTGATACATCGTCTAATTTAGTTTTATTCTAATAATAGAAAAAGGTAGAATTATTTTATTGAATTAAAGTAAATATTTTGTGACCCACTTGCACAACAAATCACTAAATGCGTTTAGCACTAATAATTATTTATAACACAGAATGATGTTTCTGTAATTTTCAAAGATTCTCAAAAATGGAATGATCTTTCAAATTAAGTTTTAAACGCATTTAGTGGCACATACATATGCTATATAAAGGCTACAAACCTTATCCGACTTATCATTTTTACCAGTCTTATTCGATTTCTTATTCTCGTCTGCAGAACTACCGTCATCTTCTACAATATCTTTAGTAACAGGCTCTTTTTGACCCCGTTTAGTTCGAGGTTTCCTCTGTTTTTGTTTGCCGTTCTTCTGGTCAAGCAATTTTTTTATAAGTTTTAACAAATACTCGGCACGCGACTGCAGATGCTTTGCTTGAGGTTTCTTATCTTCATTGGTGAGGATTTTATCTCCAATTTCAAAGGATGAGTCCATTTTAATAGCTTCCCAAGAACCCATCCCGTATTGATAGATTCCTGCCAGTAATTTAGAGTCATGTGATACACCCCATTCAACATCGAAGTTTGCTGGCCTTGTCCTACAAACATTTTAATAATAATTATTATATTTTTAAATTTCGAATGTATTCAGCTGCATCCGGTAAGACTGGTAGCAGACACCAATGTAGATGTGGTGTCCGCAGTTGGGAAAAAGCCTAGGCGCATAACAAATTGCAATATTTTTGTTTTATACATTTTAGTTACAGGTTTTTAGAAGGAAATATGTTTGGGTTGCACACCTGAAATCCAACTGCCATTTGAGCCTCTCTTCTTTAGTATCTGGCAAGAAGACGTCCAGCGCCGCCAGTTCGTCCTGACACGCCGCCATCGTCTTGGCGTTGACAGGCACGCCACCAAGCTTGAACGTCTTTCTCGTGTTTTTGCGACCTTCTATTTGTTCATCTGCAATGTTAATAATCATTTGTATCATATTGCTAAGACCACTAAAGATTAAACAGACAAACTGAGAAGTTTGGATAAACATTCATGAATAAATAAATTGTCACACCCATTCCACCATATTCATGAATGTAATATTATTCTACTCTTGGGGTTACTGCATCATCTAATAGACCCAAGTCTCCTTTCATGGAGATAAATGGGACCTGTTCTTGCTAAGTGCCAGTAGTTCAAATAACTACACAATCATTAGCAATTTCAAAAAGTTTTGAACTTACTTGCTATTTCCGTTGTGTCATTGAGCACCGCTTTACATCGCTCTTGAAGAATTTCTCCTAGCTTCTTGAGTTCGGCTAAGGGCTTTTCTTGCAATTCAGCATCACACGCGATACTATCAAGATGTTTTAGTGGAGCAGAGAATTTCTTGAAACTCTTGACGAATCTTCGAATCTGGAATTTTATAAGCAGTGGTTAATAATTGAAAAATTGAGAATCATTAACTACATCACAGAATTAACTGTGGACTAAGTTTAAGGTTACAGCTCAGCGCCGTTAATTAGGTATAGCAACCACGATAATTAAGTTTAAAATATTTATTTCTCATGTTGTCTTGTTTCATACCTCTTGATCAGTGAAGCCCTTGATCTTCTCCCTGTGCGAGGCAGGGGGCCGACCTCGCTTGCGCGGGCGGTCGTCGTCGGAGCCGGCGTCGGAGCCGTCGCTGTCGCCGTCTCCGTCCAAGTCGCCGCCGTCGCCGCCTTCGGCCGAACCGCGACCGCGACGCTTACGACCTTCAGCTAGACATGATTAACAACGGTTTTGAATCTCCTGACATACTGTATTTTGACTCTTATTGCACCACATTTAGCTTCACAATGCAATCTGTTTGTGTGTGCTTTTTACTTTGCATTAACATTAGTGCGGAAAAGTGAGCAACGGATAATACCTAGTCAAAGACACTCGTTTTCGTAACTCTCCTTCAAAAGGCGAAGGGAATGCGAACGAAAAAAAATGTGTTGTATTAAAATGTACTATTAGGCCATTCGGTACTAACCGCCGTCAGCATTATTTGCTTGAAGATTCTTTCTCCTCGGAGGTAGGTACAAGTCCTCCATTTCTTTATTTTTCTCTTGCTCAGCTATGGTCTTCCGAACATTCTCAGGTATGATATCATCCTAGAAGTTTGGATTTACTGGTTAATACGTTAATACGATTTTGAAAATTTACAGCATTTGAATTAAATCGTCACCTACCCAATCTTTAATGTCGTCGTCTGTTTCTTTTTTAACTTCCATTACCGCCTTGTCTTCATCGAAGGCAAAACTAGCAACTTTAAAAGCTGAGAGCAACTCGTCTCCCACCATAGAGGGACCTTCGTCGCGGGTTTCAGCTCGTTGCAAAATTTCGTCAATATCACACTGCGAAAATAGGACAAAATTGATAAAAAAAAGTGTTTCACCATTTAATAAAATCATGTCATTTAATAATACTTACGACAGGATCCTCATCATTTTCATCGTCATCCTTAAACAACTCTTCAGCACCAAATTTTAATATTGCATTTAAGTCTTCTTTGTTGAATGGGTTATTGGCACTTGTGGCCGACGCATCTCGTTTTTGTAGAACGGTACGTCCAGTGGTGTCCATTCTCTGGATAACGAGATGATCAAGCACCATTTTTCTTTTAGCTCTTTCAACAATATCTTCTTCTACAGATCTAGCAGTAACTAACCTATAAATGTTGACCTGAAATGTTGCACCAATTTAAATTAACTTTTTCAACAAGAGACAAACAACAAGATACACATAAAATAGATTTAGAATTATAATAACCTGGTTCTTTTGTCCAATACGATGCGCTCGCGCTTGGGCTTGTAAATCATTTTGAGGGTTCCAATCAGAGTCGAATATTATTACAGTGTCGGCAGTAGCCAAATTGATGCCCAGACCGCCAGCACGCGTTGACAGTAGAAAACAGAAGTCCGTAGAGCCCTCAGCATTGAAGTGATCTAAAGCTTGCTTTCTAATTTCACCTTTTATACTGCCATCAAGACGTTGAAAAGGAAAATGTCTCCTTTGTAAATATTCAGCCAAAATGTCCAACATTCTGACCATTTGAGAAAATATAAGCACTCTATGGCCTGTTTCTTTTAACCTACATAACAGCTTATCTAATAGGAGTAATTTTCCCGAGCCCCTTAATAATTTCTGAAACAACATGCAATTTTATTATTTTGCAAATATATAAGAAGAATCACCTATTCATTAATGAATGTGCTTTGTACCTCTACAGCATCAGTCGTGGCGAGTGATGCCCTAGATTCAAAATCTTCAGGCTTGGTCAATAAGGCGTGGTTGCAGCATTTCTTTAATTCGATAACTATATTAATAAACGTATTAATAGACCCTTTTACACCCTTCCTTAGGGCACTATAATTTTTGGTCAGGATCCATTTGTAATATTGCTTTTGAATAGAAGTCATTTCCACTCTCAATATTTGTTCTACTTTCGCAGGCAGTGATTTTTCTACATCTTTTTTCTGCCTTCTTAAGATAAAAGGTTCTAACTGCTTGTGTAATTTTTCATAACCCTTAGTAGCAGCATCTTCATGGTCTTTCTCAAATTCTTCCCAAGATTCAAACCTGAAATAAAACAAATTATGAAACTATTGCAAAAAAATATCTCCTTCATACCAAATGGCAGTTATAATACTTACTTGTAAGGCATTATGAAATGCAATAAAGCCCATAACTCTTTCAGAGAATTCTGTAATGGAGTACCAGTGACCAATAATCTATGGTTTGTATCAAATTCCTTAAGTGCTTTATACAATAGAGAATCATCATTTTTCAACCTATGCGCCTCGTCAACCAATAAGCACGCCCAACTAAAAGACCTCAGAAATTGTCTATCTTTGAGTAGAATCTCATATGTAGTTAAGATGGCATTGAATTTCAGTCTTTTAGAGCTCGCAAAACTCCATTCAAATTGTCTGAGCTGAAAGAAGAATAAGATCCATTCAGTTATGTAAAACTAAATCAACCAGTCACTCTTAATATGTGATGATCATCGCGTTCCTATGTTAGTCATTTGTTCGTAAATCTATACATATAGTTAAGTACTTACAATTTCTCGACTACTGAGATCACCAATATAAGTAACAACATTAATATCCGGCGCCCACTGCTCAAACTCTCTTTGCCACGCCGTCATTGTACTTAAAGGCACAACACAAAGGAATGGTCCATAGAGTTGCTGTGATTTGAAGAGGTAGTATAGAAAAGAAATAGTCTGAAAATAAAGTAAACAAATTAGAAATATGTTGCATCTTCTAAGAAGTTAATTGATTCAGGCGTGACCTTGCGGAAATACATTATAAAATGATGATGTGGATATATTTACAACGACACCAAGCACCGAGCGCAGACTGCTTGGTGTGGCAACACGCCGTGTTCGAGTTCGCGACAAGGTAATCGTCATCCTGAGGATGCCTCGTTGAGAGGTGAAACACGTGTCGATTTCTTCCAGTCTTTTGAAGACTCTTTAGAAATAGCTAAGCCGAACAGGTTACTAAATATATCCACATCATCATTTTTTTTTTTCTTCTAAGAAGCTTCATTTTTTTTTTTTAATTAACTATTTTGAAGACTTACCTGTATAGTTTTACCTAAACCCATTTCGTCGGCAAGAATAACTGAGTTGTCTTTACACCAGGAATGTATCAACCAATTCAATCCATCCATCTGATAATCTCTCAATATGTAACTCTACAAAAGAATGAAAAACATTGTAAAAATTTAAAAATTAGTAGCAGCAAATCTAAAAGTTCCTAAATAATCTCAATTTGTTTATTAAGAATCACGAAATTGGCTGGATTTTGTAAAGGCCAAAAAAATAAAAATAACGAGTGTTTTAAGTTTTTCCTCATTAACTAATTCTTCATTCAGTAAAACAACAATAATCATTATGGCTCCATATGATTACGCAAACTACGTCATGGCTACTGAGCAGTACCTAGTAGAGTAGAGCGCCATCCGACTGATATTTCGAACAACTCGACGAAAAACTATCGAACATGCTGATTCAAGCCTGGGCCGATAGATGGCGTTGTAGCCGATGTTTGTATGACCAAAACATTCGCAAATTTTTTAATAAACATAAAAGCTAAGAAAACTCATTGAAAAACATTTAATTAGGAGTGGAATATCAAAACTTGAAATGTTCATCACTACAGTCGGCCCAATTTCAATCAATACATTTAAACCTTAACCTGTTTTACATTAAGAAAGCATATTTACTAAAGTTCATACTAGCAGGAAATTAAGTAAAACTACACTTACCGGGTCTTTTCCTATGTATTCTGGCTGTTCCTTAACATGGTGAAACTTCGGCCTTCTCCTCAAGACAGGACAATGTCTCGAAGGAGTTGTTTTAGCAGCTTCCCTATGTTTAAAATGTTCTACTTGTGTTGGCCATCTTCTTTCTATTAAAATAGCATCTTCCCAAGTAGCATCAGCATACGGAAGTGATTCCCACTTTGAAAAGTACTCGTGAGCTGTTCCGCCGCCTTCTAATTCCCGTGTTTGTTCCGCTAGTAAAGCAAACAGTTTTGGCCTTGATAAGAACGACTACGAAACCATGTTTAAAACAGTATATTTTATATTGCTAATTTAAATTTTGTTATTTCTACTTAAAATTTTATAAAAAATTGTTAATGATAAATCAATAAAATAATCACCTATTATCCTCTCTACATTGTTGTAAGTCTTCACCAATTCTTGCTGCAACTCATTTTGACATTCAAAGTAATCTATATCCTCAGGACCTGCCTGCTGCCTCCACCATGACAGTTCAGCTTCTTTCTTCATATAATTTTCTAATTTCTTAAGCCCTTTAACCTTTTGTTCATTGAGTGACCTCTCAGATTCCCATGTGTTATGTATATGGGACCAGCCTTTCCATTTGATCAGGTATTGAGGCTCAGTTGATTCAGCATCATCAGGATTACAGCCTTCATTAGGATCTCCATGCTCCTCTATATAGTAAAGTGTAGTCACATTTCCAGTGACTGCATAATGATAAGAAGACATTAGCTAAAATTTAACAGTGAATTTGCACCAAAATGCAAAAATAACAGAACACCAAACACAAGACATATTTGTTTCATGCAATATTATCATAAATAAAATAGGAATATATCTAAATATCACTAAAATGCAAAGACTACCTCCTTTCTTCCCGCGACGGATGCCTAAGACCCTTTCAATGGTCTCACTATGGTCTTCCGACTCTGGCTCCGCGTCAGCTTCACCTTCCACGCCTTCCACTTCCAAAAGATCAGAAGAATCAGTTTGTTCGTCACTTGCTTCTTTGTAACTAACTGCAGCGCCCGTACGTCGCGTTGCTGCCCTACAACGACAACAAACCATTCAACAAATGCAATACTCGAGCGACATCTCTTATAAATTAACGCAAACAAAATGGTTTCTGACGTCACCGTCAGACGTAAGCATCTCGGTCAAGTACGCGCGGTGATAGTCAATAAATGAGCCGCCATTTTGTGTTCGCTCATAAGAATGAAATTGCTGATAATGTATTTTTACATTATTTACGGAAAAAATAATTAAGAAAAAAGTATTTTGGATGAATGCCGATTGCTACAAATGTAATGAAAAATTCGAGAACATTACAAAAAATACTTAAAGAACGGCTGGTGCCTAAAAAAAACAATAATCGACGTTCGACCTTCTGGCCGATTATTCAATTTTCATCTTAAATGGAATTATTTTCAGCTATGCCTAGTGGTTGATTATAGTTTTGCAACGAATAGCTTGACAGAATGTTAGAGATGAACGGATATTCAGCAAGTATCCAGTATCCGGCCGGAGAATAAGATAAATATTAGAGATGGGCCGACTAGTCGCGAAAGCCGACTATTCCGCATCGTTTGTAGTCGGCGATTATATTCGGCAAATTATGCCGATTATAATCGGCGCATAACAATGAAATAAAACAAATAATTTGTACTTGTTTCATAATTTCTAAACATTACTTAGAGTAGGCATAAAGTTCGTCTTTACAATATAGGAACGTATTAATCAGTCAGCTCAGCGGCCGCGCGATTACTAAGCCGAGTGAGGACGAAAAAGCTTGAACACCCCCACAAGTAGGTATAAATGATCGACATTGCCGATTAGTCGGCAGACTAGTCGGTCGATTTGAAAACCGATTAGTCGGCTAGTCGGTTAGTCGACAAATACTATAGTCAGCGCATCACTAGTAAATATAAAGTAGATAAATTTTTAATTCATAAAATGAGAAATTGTTTCAATGTTATTAGATGGCAAACAAGTTGACGGCCCAACTGAGAATAAGTTGTCACCTTCATCAATGGAAAGAGGCAACATCAGATGGCAGATGCATTGAAATCACAGAAACGTAACTGAAAACATGATCGTCGTGTGACTGTAAAACACCTTAACCCATACCTAAAATAACCTTCTAAAAAGGAACACAGCAATCCTGCTGTAGTGCCTACTTCTATTGATCGTCAGCACGCGTAGCATGACAACCATAGAAACGGATGTCATTTTGTCTATTCTTCCGTCGATAAAACCCGTTTCTATTGTGGTTATGCTAAGCGTGCTAGTTGAAAAAAGATAGCATAGTAGTAATACCTAGACAATAATATTTTTTGGAGTAATTTAAAATATTATAACTATATAAAAAATATAGTCAATCGATCAATATAACGTTCGCTAGTCTTCAGTCATAAAATACGATGCATGAATCGACCCGAGTCCATCGATCGTGCATGTGTTACTTCCGTAAGCTCGCTTAGATGTTAGGACACGCTTTGCGGCAATGTTATATCCTATATCCCGCCGACGGATATTTGATTATTCAGCTTGCAGAGTGACCGGTTATCCCGCATCCGGCCAATCAGCTTAACTTTTTATCTTTACCGTATATCGAATAACAACAACAAACTCTAATATTAATTTAAGGTCTTCTTTATACAAATCATTGTCATCTCATAATACAATATACTCATAATATAATGTAGAGAACATAATTTTTTTTAACGAAATAGACCTGACATATCCTTAGAAAAAAACTCTTCAGAATACTGGACGTATCCAATATCCGGCCAATACTAAAAATCTGGCCGCATACACCAAATAGTGATCTTATATTTGGTATTCAATCGAATAGTGATCCTATATTTGGTATTCGACCGAATAGTGAAAAAGTGTCCAGAGGCCGAATATTGTCAATTCGATCTGATTACGAATATTAGGTGCATTTTCTAACTATTATTAAAATTATTCAACTGCGTCTTATTTATCATAAACAATGTTTCTAACGAATATTAGACAGTTTTTTACAAAAGAATATTCGCTTAATTTTCTTAAAAATTAATGAGAATTTGGCTCTTTTTCTCATTTTTTAGCATATTTTCAGAAGGATATTACTCATTATTTAACTAATATTAAATCTTCTATGACAAATGTTAACTTACTTCTTTCGAATATTTGGCCCCTATTTTCTTGCCATTTTTTTTTTTTATAGCCAGCTATTGGCTTAGCTTTCCTTCCCAAGTTGTAAAAAATGATTTGCAACCATTAGAAAATAAAACTAATAAAATAACGCATACATACGTTCTGTGAAGCAAATTTATTGAAAAAAGGAAGTTTTCCAAACACCAAGATTTCAGAGGTTAAAAGAATAATGAAGCGACAAACAAGAAAAATGTAATTCAAAAATGTTTATTTGCTCAGTAGGTGCTATTACCAATTTACCAGTAATGTATATATTTTAAATTGTAAGCGTGGGCATAGTTTCTTGCAAAAAATATTATTTAATAGCTTTTGTTAAATATTTCAAGTAATTTCATTACCGCTGTAACTTTCTCGGGTTAACAAGCCTCATGCGATTTTCTATTGGTAAAAATAACAGACTCTCATACAATCTTTCATCCCCTATTTAACCCATTTAGGGGTGAATTTTTAAAAATCTTTCCTCAGTATAAAACGTGAGTCTTTCATTATAACACTGTTGCAAAATTTGAAGCTTAAGCTTGAAATTTTGGACCAGAATTATAACTTATTATAGTTAGTTATTTACATTGTCTGTCAGTGAATTTAAAATTCTTATTAAGTAGAAAATGGATACTGCAACATGTTACTTAAAAATAGTAGATTCCAAACATACAAGGTTATTGGTTATGTCGGCAATCCATTAAGGGGATGTAGGAGAGGTCATTTACAACCAAAAGACCTTTTAACTCCTATGCAAATGTCAACAATTTTCGAGTCATTTAACATCTTATATTTTTATTACATTTATTTTAAAATATAAAATGTCAAATTACTTGAAAATGGTTGAAATTGGCATAGGGGTCATGAGGGGTCATTTGGTTGCAAATTATCTCCCTTACATCCCCTTAACGGATTGCAGACATATAACCAATAACCTTGTATAAATCACATAACTGGGAAATTGCATAGCACTCAATTGAAAATTACTTTATTCTTGTTTTACTAAACCATAACTAGAAAACTTTAACGTAGCCAAATAAAATGGGTAGTTTTTGCTTATATGATGTAAGTCCAGCTTTAATATCGTTTTCACCGCAACTCACCTAAGAGAAGTTATAACATAATAATAGCTTTCTTACCTTTTGTTTTCATCATCGGTGCCTTCTGAACTTTCATCCTCATCACTGGTAAATCTTCTACGTGTTGGTTTTCTTTTCCTGAGAGGTACACTTCTTTGGCCTGGTCGTTTGGAGGGTGGAGGTGGTGAACCTTTTAAGTCACTATCACTATCTGAAGAGTCTGAATTCCATGAATCACTAAAATATTAAACTTTTGTTAAAAAAAAGAACAGATTTTGATATTACAATGTATTTGCTTTTTTTTACTACCTTTTTTTTCTACTTTTTCTACTATGTGTCCTGCCTCTTTCACTCGAATCACTATCTGCTAATTTAAGTCTATCTGGTTCTTTTCTTGATCGGGCTGATCGCCTGATCCCATATATGTCTGGATTATCCTCCCACAAGTCAGACTTTAACTTGCTATTTCGTGATTTAGATTTAGATGGAGAGTCATCATCTGAAGAATTTTTGTCAGTATGGTGGTCAGATTTCGATGAGTTGGCATTACTGTACTTAGGTGATGATTTCGTATCATCACTATGATGTGATCTGCCCAATGACTTCTCAGACCCAGACCTTCCAGATCCTGAACCAGATGAACTAGACCCGCTTTCACTGTTAAATAAAGCTATTATTATAAAACAATAAAGATGTTTAAAAAGACAACAAATTTATGCAAAAATCACAACCCACCTCTCACTACCTGATCCGGATCCACTGGAATCACTCTTCTCGCCTTTATCGCTATTCGAATCACTTCCAGACTCGTTCATGAATCCCTTCTGAAACAAATTTCCACATTACTAGTGGCTACTAAAACAATACTACATTATGTCATCATTAGCATTATGTTATATCAGCTAAAAAGCTGTAGTATGTTCCACAAAACAGAAAAAAGTTCTTTGCAGAACTGATGAAAGGAGAAAATAAATAATTCATAAATATTTTAAAAAGAATAACCATTACTAAAGTGTGAATTACAAGTTAACATCAGTATCCAATAAACATTCTGTATTTCTTATTTTTCTATACAGATGTTATAGGCTTCCTTAACACAGTACTTATGTTCAAGAGGTTAACGGCCCCAGAAAATAAGTTTTTTTTTCAAGCAAATAACAATTAAATGTTCTTAATATTAATCTGTTTTAAGTAACACTGATTCTATCTGATCTGGATTATGGTAAGGACCGAAAAAGCGAGAAATAATAATAAATAACCTCAAAGCATTGCGCATAAAGGCAAAAAACCTCAAAAACTTTGAAAAATACAATAAAATAATATAAATTTGGGGAGAGGTGCACAGTATTAGAATTTATACCAGTATTTCCATTTGTAATAGATGAGAACCAACCAGATACGCGTAACATAACCTCAAATGATAGTGTCTTCAGATGTAATGCTCAGCAAGACCAATTTTCAAAGCTAAATTGCAAAAATGGGTCCCTTTTCAAAATCATTTTCACTGCGTGCTATGGCAAGATTACGTAACAAAGAATCATCGCAAACACTTTCTTGCGTGGGACAAGAATGTTTTCATACATAAAAACAGCAAAATGCATTGTAAACAATCACAAAAACCCTCAAATTCACTATTACGTCTTAAAATTTCACCCTGTTTCGGGGCCACACCCAAGACTTCTAGAACGTTCCATGAATATTTTAAACCTTTAAATTATAATAAAATAAACAAATACACAAAAACAATACAGGAAAAGCCTTTAAAATCACTTACCAAGTGCATTTTGTAGTAAATTCAAGGAATACACGGTTTCTTATATAATTAACGACCGAAACGAAGAAAACCTTGATAATTCATTAACAAAAATGTTAAGAAAACACGCGACAACAAATTTTTCGGCATATTTTTATGATAAGTGAATAAAATGCGAAAAAATATTTTGCAGTAAAATCTCGTCAAGCGACGCCATTTTGTCGTCGAATAAATTCTGGTGACGACGGAAATGAAAGAACAGTAATTTTGCCACAAAACTTTGGTTAATTTAGGGTAAACAGAGACAATAACCACTAAAAAAATTAAAAACGAAACTTTAGAGCCGTCAGAAATACTACTTCTGTACTGGAAATGATGCGAGCACCGCGCACTGCCAGCGAATCTCGAAAGCTACAGCCATATTGCCATCTGCCAGCTGCCTGACGAAATAATTGGTAGGGATGTGTCAACTAAGTATTCATGATTTTGAAAACTGCTAATCAAGGAATAAACTACGATTTAACGAATATGCCACGTTACAAAATACAAAAAACACAACAGAACTTTTCAATTCGGCTTCTATTATAACTAATTATAAGTTATTACGAGATAAATCAAATTAATTATTGAGAGATTAATTTGGCATGTATTGAATAGTAATTCTGGTTTCAAGAAAACTTTTAACTGTTACAGCATTCGTTATTCAGGTTCAGGCAGAGGCGATGTGACACGCACGGGTGGACAGGACAGTTTTAACGTAAAGTCAACCGTACATCAGAATTAACACTACAAACATCGACACAAACGTGACGTCAATGTCAAATTATTGTTACCACTGATGTGCGTTTGACTGTATCAACGTGTTTACCTTTCGATTTAGGGTATGCCTCTTCGCTTTAGCCGGATTCATAGTAAGTAGTTATAATCTCAATCGGACTTCCACAACTTCTGACATTATACATACTTTTGCTGACAAAGATGTTTAAGTAAGTATTAGTAATGTTTCTCTCATTGATCTGCATCCTAATTGCGTCACACACGATCAATTACAATCTGTTTCATTTTGACAGTTTAACAACATTCATTGTGTCATTTACATTACCGAGCAGACAAATTTTTCGATCATCTGAAGCAATGAATAAGTAATATTCTTCCAAATGAATCAGATTATGATTGATCATGTGTTACGCAATTAGTGTGCTATTTTGACGTGAAACATCTATAGGAGCGCCTTATAGTAGTTAAACCGACTCGTATGCCGTAACGGCAAACGTCATGACACTCTCTCATTGTAAATTCATATACCAATTTACAATGAGAGATTTTGATGTTTCAGCTTGACATCTGCAGGGTGCGGGCTTCCTTTTTTTCCAACGAATAAGGTATTTCCTTAAATTATTTCAAACAAACAAAACGCAACACTATTACAATACTTACACAATTATTTTTAATAAGTACAGTTTAGAAAATAATTGTGCAAGTAATAAAATGGTGTTGGGTTTTGTGTGTTCAAAATATACTGATATAACAAAAATGCAAAAAAACTACGTGTATTTAACTACTTAATAAATATAAATTCCAATACTTTTTCGTTGTCCATCACTATGGTCCGCGTAGGCAATCCTACCAACTACAGCAAGCATCATTTCCGCTTTTATATATATAAAAAAAAACATTTCGATTGATATGCTCGATGGTCTGACTGAAATTTCCGCGTCTAGTCACTCAGCCGGCCGCAGTCCACTGCTGGATAGAGGGCTCTCCCAGGCTGCGTCACAATACCCTATCTTCCACAGAAGTCACTAGATTAATATGCTATCTTTTAGTTTATTCTTATTAAATGTTATCTTTTATTTCACTCCTGTAACTCTGTAGGGTGCCCTTTTACTCCAATAACTTCAGAGCGGTATTGAATACCATATTATGCATTTTTATGGTTCCGTACCTAAAAAGTAAAAAACAGAACCCTTATAGGATCACTCGTGTGTCTCTCTAACTGGCTGGCAATTCATCTGTCACAACCAATAAGGTTAAAATTGAAAGCTCATAGCAGGTGGCAGCACAGTTGTACGTCTTTATACCGCCATTGTTGTATTTATGTTTATTTTTGTGTCGATCACAATTATACGAAAACTAGATAAATATGTATGAGACTTGGAGTGTAGTACCATTTAAAGACGAGCTAAGGACAGGGGAAGCATCTGGGCTCAATAATGGGGATAAAAACTGCTACTTGCTCACTTCAGATGGCGCTGATCTCCAGCGTCTAATCATTTGACAGCTAGCCATACACTTTGTTTTCATTACATACAGGTACTTGTGATGTGATATTATGTAAATTATAGTAAAGTATGTGTGTGTTTATATTATCATATTAGTTCAGTGCTAGAAGTGCTATCTCTGAGGTTTTTCAGTCAGGAAGATCATGCCCAAGTTGGTTTTTAACTCTGATCAGATAACTTCTATCGCACGCCTCCAGTCTTTAACAAAAAAACGAACTTAAAGTCAACAAACACAAAATAACCTATTTTTAAAACGTATAATTTATTGACTTTTCCACTAAAGCTGCTTTTTTTCCCAGTGGTAAAAGTTTCCCTTGTCCTTAGCGCGTCTTTTAGCTACACTGCAAGTCTCATACACATTTACCTAGTTTTCGTATAATTTGTGATCGAAACAATGGTAAATATAAACACAACAATGGCGGTTTAAAGACGTACAACTGTGCTGCCACCTGTTATGAGCTTTCAGTTTTTAACCTCATTTAGTTCGAATTTGGAACATATGAATGGACCCAAACACGGACGTGTAACAAACGTGTTCAAATGAATTTTGAATATGGAGGTCACTTTTCGGGAGCAAAATAGAAAATAAAAATAAAAGTTTTGCAAATTATACCGAGTGATATACATCAAATGAAAAAGCTTGTTGTGAGGATCTCAATTTTATTTTTTTAATTTTAAAATAAATACTTTTTAAGATATTTAAGATAATAGATAATTTACCATTCCCCCTCTTACCTCTGAAACTACTGAATCTATTTTTTTGTTTAAATACAGGGATTGGTTCTTTACGTTCTTTACTCATAGATTACAGGAAAACCCATAAGAAATCTATGGTCTTAAAATAACACAGTAAATCTCTCAATTTTGTGCGTACAAACTTACATTTGCAGTTAGAATTTATAAGAGAACATGTTTTTCAACTACAATGTTAGTTAAGTTTGTTCTTGGGATACATTCATCCCAACTCGGAACCCTTCATTGTGCCCTGGTCCGACACGCACTTGGCCGGGTTTTTTTTTCTTTGCCTAACTATTACCATCCACGTTTAGCTGTCAGTGTCATTATTTTTGGAATATTGACACTGACAGTCTTGATGTCGATTTGCTGATGCATTGGTGAAATTCGTACTTAACAACTTATAATATACTTAACGTTATTTTACTATTCAAATTATTCAATCAATACGGATTCCTAGAGCGATTTTTCATGAGAGAATTTGGAGATTATCGTCCGAGTTACATACATAGTCTGTGCTCCTGAGTAAACCTATAAATTAAATAATTTGCAATGATAAAAGATGTAGAAAGATGTAATAAAAGTATTTTCAGTGTGATGTGCAGATATTTTTGCTGCATGATATTTCGAAGCAGTGCGAGTATTAACAATCACTTGTGGTTTTTGTCAGAATCATTTAAGGTAAAAAACTATTTCATTTGAAAAAAAGTGACTAATAGTGGCTAAATAAAATTAAAATTAGAAAAACTAGAAAACGCCCTCCTATTGTCCTTTAAAAAATTGACAAAAAAATTACTTCTATTGGCTATTGGCTTACCCGCGTTTCTCTCCTCTGTCCACAGCACTAAAAAGTTGACCGGGAAAATTTTAGCCCCCTGCCTGGTTGACTCTGAAGTGCCGTACTTGACCGATGCGGAGAACGCGTGGAAGCGGCTTGCCTGAATACAGATCGGCCCGTGAACACATCTTCCCAGAGGCAGTGGGATGAGCCGCTCTGCAGGTTGGTATGGAACAATCTTATTAATATGTTCACCAATACTGCCGAGTGTGCGCGCCTGCTGGCTGTGGATGAGTGGGAGTCGGGCCTCTGTCTTCAGCCACTACCGTCACCCAACACAGGGACTATGCTGGGTGATGCTACCTTCCGGCTCGCTATCTGTCTGCGTCTTGGTGCTCTATGTGTGGCTCCACATTGCTGCCAATGCGGTGAAGGTGTCTATTGTCTCGGACACCATGGCCTATCCTGCAGTAAGAGGCAGACGCAGGCTGGATAGCAATGGCACGCCAGCATCAATGACATCGTCCATCATGCTCTTGTCAAGGCTGGGGTGCCAGCTGTTTGAAAACCCAATTGCTTGGTACGCGAAAATGGGAAGAGACCAGACGAAATAACCATAATGCCTTGGAAGGTAGGTAGGCCTTTGGTGTGGGATGCAATGTGTGTTAACACCCTTGCGCTATCCCAGCTTCCTAGCATGGCGGGCTGTGCTGGAGCTGCTGCTGCAGGTGCTGAAAACCTCAAACGGCGCAAATACTCCAATCTTATTGGGACTTATATGTTTGAGCCGTTTGGGGTTCAGACACTTGGGTCATGGGGTCCGAGTGCCCACCTAGTTTTTCAAGACATCGCCAAGCGTCTGGTCAACTCTATACGTGACCAGAGGGCTGGCCTATTCCTTGGCCAAAGAATCAGCATTGCCATACAACATAGCATTGCTGCCAGCCTTTTGGGCACTTTCCCCCACCCCCCAATTTATATTCTTGTACATATTATTATTTTAATTCTGTTAGTTTTTAAATCATGTAAATACATGTGTGTAAATAAATTAAAAAACCATGGTACTAAACAATTATTTTTTTGGTAGTTACCTAATAAAATTTCTTTGTTTACAGCTACAATGGCTCTGATTACGGACCTTCCAGAAGAAGTCATTGTGATGATTGTAAGAAGACTAGATTTTTCATCACTGTGCAGCATGTACAATGCTTGCAAATTTTTCAGAAATATACTCAGTTTGCATGGTGTTATTTTAGAATGCAACATATCTCTAAGTATAGTGGCCACAGTGAACACATTGAAGCTAAACTTTTTTAATGCTATATCAAAGCATCTGCTAGAGCTCAACATGCGTGGCATTCCTGACTTAACCAAAACAAAAGTTTTACCAGCCTTTAAGAAATTAAAACGTCTGAAAGTTTTAGATATATCATACACAAATCTAAATATTTTAGATTTAATAGCAATACATAGTGCATGTCCAACGCTAAAAGATATTACCACTGATTTTAAATTTGGGGCAGCTGTTGAGATACCAGAAGACACATTGCAGCAGTGTCAATCACTTTTTGAACATTTTGAAAATGTTCATTTTGTGGGTGCTTTATACAATTTGTTATATTCTATGGTAGTACTTCATATTTTAAAGAAATCCAAATTAGGCACACTTAAATTCAGTATTGTCGAACTTGATACTGTGCATACTACATTTACTACAAAGACAAATACGGGGTGTGAGATACCTCACTTTAGCCACTTTGCTGCCTATTGGTTAACAAACTGGAGATCAAAAAGAATATTTGAAAGTATTAGCAGTTTCCCTGTAATTTCAAAGATACAGTTTAAAAACTATGAATTTTGTATCATTTACACATCTGAGAGGCATGTTCCCTCAGTTCATGCTTCACCATTATTTAAGAAATTCTTCAGTGAACATTTTAATGTGAATATACGATCTTACACAGACTACGAGAATGATCGTAAAGGCAATGTTGCTTTAATGCTATGGAACAGAGAGACCACACAATTTAATGATCAATTTTTTAAAAATTTGCATTACCGTGTTAAGCCATGTTTCCCTTTTTATTATGAAGCACTATCCGATGTTAGCTGTCCACAAAATTCTGATTGGATCTTTACAAAACCAAGACCTATTGAGGTGACAAATCAATCAAATCAATCTCAACAATTTAGGATATCGTCAATGCCCAATGTAATACTAGATTATGATAATCTTTTGAAAGACAAATTTAAGGCTCAGCTAACATTAGTTTTTTTACCAAATCAGATAGTATCAGCCTCTCTGCCATGGAATGCCCACTATTTTAGTAAAATTACATTTTTAAGTCTAGGTGGATATGTAAAATATAATAAAGATTTCTTCTTACGTTTATTTGAGCGGTGTCATAATCTAGTTACACTCTCTGTTGAAATTGCAGCGATTGCAGCATGCAGAACTTCTTATGACATTCTTCATGCTATAAAAGCAAGTCAGTCCATGAAAAATTTACGCTTAATTGATAAGGGAATGGATTTTAAACAGTTTTTTGATTTACTAAGTAAGTGTAAAACTTTAGAAAATATTAATTTAGTAGATACGAAGCAATGGGATTTTTGTCCAATTGGTGACCCTACTTTATTAGTAGCATCTTGTACCAATTTGTATAGTGTTTTTATAGAAGCACCATTTTTTGTAACAGCTATACCTAAACAGTTGCAAAGTTTTAACAAAGTTAAAACAAGTTTAAAGAGACCTCATCTTAGGGTTGTAATAAAGGAGGTTTCTAACGATACTTATCTATATGGCTATGATCCATTTTTGGATGTATTTAAATTAAATTCAATAAAACCAATATGAGAAAGATGTGGCAAGATGACCTGGACTCGTACCGGGATGGCTGGTATGAGGTGGCACGGGAAAAGAGTCCCTGGAAGGACTTGGGGAGGGGGGCTTAGCCCAGCAGTGAGACAATATGGGCCAATGATATTATTAGTGTTTTACATAAAATATAATTGGTAGGTATAGGCTTAATAAAAGAAAAACGAATATGAATGTGAAATATCTTGTTTATTAAAAAAAAATAACTCGTTAGTTAGCTAGTTTAAGCCGATGCCGACATTCACGTTGAATAGTTTATTTTGCTATATAATTTTCTGATCACGCGGTAGTTTTAGAGCGAATTTTACCAATAAAACTGAACGCGATCAGAGCGTAAACCGCGATTAAGATCTGTCAGCTGTCAGTGTCATTATTTTCTTTGGAATATTGACACCGACAGCTCTTGAACTCGGTTTAGATGTGCTTATCGTGTTCAGTGTCATTGGTGAAATTCGCACTTATACAGCACTAACTGTTGCTCGCGACTTCGCCCGCGTGTATTTTGGATTTCATATTTTGTTTACAAAAATATTCATTCCAGTCCATCTGCAGGACCCAACTCGCCTATCTGCCAAATTTCATAATTTTTAACCGTTTTCATAACTTTTAAATGTTGACCCATTTTACAGCTACAGTCCCCGGCCGTCGAGAGAATGCCTTACTGACACCTGTCAGTTGGACAATTTCTAGTAATAATAAGGATCAAATTCGCAAAACAAATATTCGTTAGTATGAAAGTGACAGGTGTCAAGAAGGCATTCTCTCGACGACCAGACTGCAAATATCGTACTGAACAGCGTCGTGTGAACGGCCGCTAAATTTACATAGTTTCTAATTCATAAATTCATATGTATACTGTAGACTGTAAATATAATTTTTATTTATTTCCACTTTAATTTTGTATTAAACATAGTTTTATATACAATGTACACAATTCAAACCCTAAACAATAAATAATAAAAAATATGTATGTGAGTTTTATAAGTCTGTTTCATTTTTATGCTTCTGTACAAATTTTGCGAAAGACAAAGATAGCATGCCCAAGACTGCACTTCCACCGCAGGCGTATGTTAGGACTCCCCTGTAGTATTGTGGACATTCTGCTTCAATATCACATTTGCTGTAACAAAACAAAATCAAATTAATATTTTTAGGGTTCCGTACGACAAAAGTAAAAACGGAACCCTTAATAGATCACTTCGTTGTCAGTCTGTCGCGACCCTTTTTCTCAGGAACGCGTGAAGGTATCAAATTGAAATTAATGTCAAATGCGTAGGTATACGGTCGCTTGAAGCTCTAGAAAATTCAAGCATCTAAGTCAACGCAATACAAAAATAGGGCCATATTTTATGCGACATATTTTGATACTCGCAAATAAATCAAAACCTACACGGTAGGCACCTACTTGCCGTTGACCTAGAATAATGAAATTTGATTGATGAAATCAAGGTCTCACAGCACAAGTACCTAATGGTAATTGTCCGAAAATCGTTATAGTTGTAATAACGATGGTGGATCGGTTTTAACACAGCAAAATACACTGATGTAAACAAAGCGAAAATAATTTGACAGCGGCCATCCCGCCGCTAGCGACATCTGCGAAAACACTGTATCTCAGAAATACCTGTTTCGTGAAAAGGGCTTTTAAAACTTTTTTAAACCATACATATAATTAAAATACAGTGTTTCGTATGTACTTATATCTCCTTTTACATACTAAAAAATGAAAAAATATATTAATATAGAGATATGTAACTGCCTCGAAATAATCGAATGAGCGCTATTAAGGCAAAACACTAACTCGAGTTACAGTGTATTGTATTGACACGGCAGTGCGTGTGAATACTGGATCTCCATTTAAAGTTTTAGCACATAAAAATATATTTTTTTGCGATAACAAACTTACATTTGCAGTTGGAGAATTGACCGTGACGTATATCGATGTATGGCAGAGCATGTTTTTCAATTACAAAGTTAGGTACCGCGACGGTTATCTACTGTCGCGGTACCTACCTTTGTAATTGAAAAACACATGTACAGTTCGTGCCATTAAAGATGAGACTTGACGCACCACGTGGTTTGACTTGCGCAGTAGACGATTTATGGGTCTCTAGCGGTATGAGGTCCCCGCCGGGGCGTCATCGGGGCGGGAGAAAGAGCGGCGGCAGGCGCGGTCAAGTCTCATCTTTAATGGCACGACCTGTACCCGGGTATAAATATGGCATATCAAATTTCAGAAAGAGGCTATCACATAGATATTGAGAGACGATTTTTTCTCTAAAACTAAGTAGAAGTGATGACGATTACCGCCCGAGTGAGTATCTACTGCACCTTCTCATTCATAAAGCGAAGATCTCACCAAAACTATTGAAATAAAACTTTTTCCAAAAAGAAACAACCGACTTCCAAAAAAACACTACAAAATAAAAAATAACTAATTTCGGAAGTCGGTGTCTTTGGTTTTAAATTTTCGTTTAATGCCACCGACTTCCGAAATTAAAGTTATTTTTCACTTTGTAGTGTTTTTTTTTTTTGGAAAATGTTTTTATTTTTCACTTTTAAGTTGTGGTACCTAACCCACACAAATTGGAATACCACTACCTGCTATGTAAATAACAGTGACAGGAACTTATTTATCATATCATCCACATATTAAGTGGGAAAAAATACGTAGGTATTATTGAAGCTAACTCAAAAACTATCAAAGCAAAGTTAATAAAATGTATATGGGACGACCTTGAGAGCATACCCTTTCAAACAAAAAAGAATTTTCAAAATCGTTCCGTGATTGCCCGAGAAATCGGCGGACATACATAAAAAAAAAAGCAACCATACGCTACGAACATATAACCTCCTCCTTATTGGAAGTTGGTAAAGAAACTGAAGCAAGTACCTACATAGGAACCTATGTTTAGCATGTATGTACTTAAATTATTTATTTTTATGTATTCAGAGCATGGATAGGTACCTACTCGATAATGTGTAAGCTGTGGTTAGCTGAAATTGAGTGTGCATTAAGGCTCGTACAGACTAGCGCGATATCGCGGGCGCGACAGGCAACGCGACCCGTGTCGCACCCGCGATATCGCGCTGGTCTGTACGAGCCTTTACAGCGTTATGGTAAAGGTACGTTTCAACATTGTAGAAGATAACTGTAATGTGCCTATCTCGTTGGTAATCCTAACCGTCTATTAAAACCTGAGAGTGAAAAAGAGCGACAAAATTTTAAAAAATAATGTCGGGAATCGTCGGCGCATTCTGAACAGCGAGCTACCCATCTGGTGACTAGATAGGTTCTGCAAATGCTAATATTCTCATTCAGACTGAACACGAAAGAACAAGAACGCGCTGAAGCCTATGAGCGCACCTGCAGTACCAAATGTGCTTCCGTATCTACCGTTTACCAAATGTTGAAATTAATTGACAATCAATTGACGAATACTAACTAGTTTTCGATGGCGACAACTGCAATTCCCGTCACAAGTTTATCGGCGAAAGTGACGATCGAGTAGATGGCAGCTCCTTGATGAGAATGAGGGCCGATCAAGTCCGCAGTCACACACAGACTGGACACAAGGGTTATTGAACTACCCGCACCTGGAAATAATAATAAAAGCGTGTTAATAACAGCGATGATAGTGTGTAAGGCGAGACCTGGCTAATGATAGATCCCTCAACTCAATGACATGTGAATCCTCGCGAAGTAGTACCAGCCTGGATAGACCTAGAACGCGCTTATGTAGCCACCGCCAGGAAACTTCTTGTAAAAAGATGGCGCCGATTGCGATTGTATGAAAAAGCGTCCCATGCCCCCATACGTTCCCATCAAATGACGTAGGTACCTACCTGATACATTTTTTCACGCATGCTCCAGCTGTTTGACGGCGATTTTTAACCAAAAAAGGAGGTTATGCATTCGGCATTTTTTGTTCATGTATTTACTGGTTTTTTTTACCACATTAGGTAGGTAGGTAATGTGCAAGTCACATAATTGCTCTCTCTCTCACAAGTCTCTGGAATTTGACTTTGAAGGTTACGAAGGGATATAAACTTTTTCAACACATAAACTCACGCCTTATTTCCATGGGGGTAGGCAGAAACTACAGAACGCTACCTACATACTGCTTTTGCTTCGTTTACGTTCATACATCTGGTCATACACGCATGTTGGTGGGGTGGCGGTTGCGGTTGTTGTTGACAACTTTTCAAGGCTTGTAATCGGAAGACTTACCAATTAACGTAGCGACCATATATATTTGTACTATACTAGCGTGTGGATCTATAGCTACAGCTATCCATAGACAGCTTATCAGACTTAGTAGACTTCCTATTAGATACGCCATCTGTGGAGGAAATTGATTATTGAAAATACTGTTAAAGTACCTATATTACCTACAAGTATTGCAGCATAGATTGCTCGGTGGCTTTATTTGGTGCAGCGAAATTACGAAGAAAATTGACAAGATCTGTCATTATTGTTTGTCGACAACACCTCCGCTGCCGGGCCAGCACGCTTAGCATCATCAAAATAAAAACGGGTTTTGTCGATGGAAAAATAGACAAAATGACAGATAAACAATCACAATCTGTCATTTTGTCTATTCTTCCGTCGATAAAACCCGTAAAAAGAAAACTCTATGGTTGTCATGCTAAGCGTGCTGGATAGCCTTGATTGCCGCGCTATGTATCTCATGTTATGCTCCTGCGCATAGAGTTGCCAGGACCAAAAATTGAAAACCCGGACACAGATTCATATTTAGCCGGACATTTTGCCCTGGAAGCCTGAACAAAGGTTTTTTAAAATGGTACTTTTATTTGTGTATTTATTACTGTTATTCATTTGAGACTTACTCTACTCTTAATTATATGTTATTATGAATCATATTTTGTTCTTACTATCAAGAGCAGCGTGTGCAGTATGTGTGTCCGCGTGAGTCGCTCGCGCGCTTTCGTTCGGCATTTTATGGCGAGGCGGGGTTGACCCATAGCCTAACAAAAGCCGGACAGGCCGAACTTGTATCCATTTGGCCGGACACGATTGTAAAAAGTCCGACACCTGGCAACCCCTGCGCAAGACGTGAACAAAATTGCGTGGGAATATCATTCACATAACCATAAACCGTAGGTATTGTCCGAATCTGTATCTTGAAATTACCTGATTCCCGAATCGATTAATCTTACTCTTGAGAAGCAAAGAGAAGAAGAATGACGATATATACAGGACTAGGGGAACACTCGCGACCAGCTCGGATCCAGCGCTAGGGTTGTACACCAGACGCTCTTCTAGGAACAGCGGCACGTAGACTAGACTTAGAGCCCAGTATAACCGGGAAAATACGTATCTGAAACATGGAAATCAAAGTAGGTATATTATAAGGTGCCTACTTACCTATACTTAGTTGCTTAGGTACTAAGTAAGTTGTAAGTAACTATCTATCCGAGTAACGATTGCACCTACAATAATAATGATCAGTATTGTATTTCGTGTGATAAATTTCGTATTACAGAAAAAAAAATACTAAGTAGGTAGATAGGTGCCTAAGTAGGTTGGTACTAATTTCTGTGGTCGCCAATAGGTGCCAATTCTCTTGTACACCAAACTAAACTATCACTAAAATTCCTTACCTACTTTTGGCTATGAGAATCTTAAAACTATTCTGCAAAAAAAATCTCTAAATTTAAAAATAATTTTGACACAACTAAAATCGCATTTGAAATTCGCGACTCCACGTGGTACTGGCACTACTGGCCCTTGTTTGCCCTACCTACCCCGTGATTTTTTTTTAGAGCCTGAGGCGCGCACGGGGAGCAGCCTCGACGTGTTTTGGAATTTTTCACTTTTTGCATAGAAATTTTCATTCTTTTTGCCATTTTCGAGATATAATCAAAAGAAAAGAAAAAAAATATACAGTAGGTACTGTTTTACCGCTTACCACTATCTAGGTATTTTACCACTATCTAGGTATTGTAAGTAAATTTTTTTTCGGAGAGGCCAGTACCCTAATTGCGTAACTTGTTTTCGTAAACAATTATGCCTAATTTGTTTCATTTTGACAGTTCAACAACATTCATTGCGTTATTTACTTTGTTGAGCAGATTTTTTTTCCAACTTATGAAGCAATGGATTAGCAATTTGTTTCAAATCGAAACAGATTGTGTTGTATTACGCAATTAGGGTACAAGTTTGCAGATATTCTAAATTGTTTTTTTTTTATGTCGCTTAATAACACGCTGTAATAAACGGTGATTCTACTAGAAGAATTCAGGATGCAACAGCCAGCTCGACAATTTTGGCACCAGGGAAAGGTAAAAGGTATCCTTTTGATGATTCTTAAAGAAATAGAAGGTAGTCACTTTGTCGATTTTTGCAGAAAAGCTTAAGAATTCAGATAATCTAGGCTGCAAGAAAGAGCGAAGTTCTCATACTTACAATAAACTAGTTTGATATAGAAGCGGCATACGAAGAAAATACATAATTTTCGACTTGGCGACTCCAAGAGTTCCATTTTCTTCGCTTTGTACTGGAGCCGTTCCATTATTCACAGCGTGACCATTGCTTGCTTTTTCTTCTTTTTTCGATTTTAATTTGAAGAACATTTGGAATAGAAGGAATGATAATATGCCGATCCCAGAAATTATTAGTGATACATCCTGAAAAACAGAGAGGAGGGTAATTTTTTTTCCGCAAAATACCTAGGGATCTCTATCCTATCGTAGGTATATAATATTTTCTGTAATCCTTTTAACTTCGGTTGTTCGAACGGTCGGAACGATTCGGGACCTACGCACGATCTTTCGTGAGTTTTCGTTTGAAATCGCAAGTATTGGTCCCTACTTCAAAGTGCAGTTCGCCTATAGTTATTTGAGTAGGTGCCTGGGATCTTCCGGTCATCACAACTTTATGAACTCGTGATGTTGATTAGTAGCTAGTACCTACCCCTCACCCTCAGTAGGTGCGACTAGAGCATGACTTAGGTCTATTCAAATCCTTGTCTGGAATTAATCTTATTTCCATTTAACACTTTCGACTCCACCCACTTTTCATAGAACTCCTAAGCCATGCCGCCATACATATTGGAAGTGAACCCTCCATATGAAATGAAATGAAATTGTTTATTCTGTAAATAGGATATCGGAATCACTTTTACACGTCATATTAAAAAAATCAAAATAAGCTAGTTGAGTTCGGCGTTTCCTATCTGACTACTCTGAGAAGAAAGGCCGAAACAAACTCAGAGGTCACAGTCTCTTTTAAAGTCCAGACATAATCTTGGTCAGGCCATATGAGGACCATGTAGATAGATTAGTGTCTGAAATGGTCTTTTGAGGAAAGAACCACACAGATTTGAGTGGACCTGTCCAGTCAGTGCAAGCATTTGTCAGTAATCGTGGAGCTCAACTCAGAACTTAAGGAGCTCAACTCGACGAACAATACCAAAGAAAGGACATTTGGGTAGGCCGCATAAACTACTCAAACTCCGGGAGGGTTACCGGCATTACGTTTGCGCTAAAGTTAACCATCGTGGACGGTCAATGGCATTCAGTTTAAAACCGTGTAAAATACAGTAAAACACTGTAAAATTGTGTCTTTACGGGGTCTTGTCGCTATAAGTAGTTTTCAACCTTTTATTTTTTTTGTGAATACCTATTTGTAACCACGAACTAATAAAATAAAAATGCTTGAATTTTAAAACCAACGCATATACTAAAAAATCTTGTTAAAATATACATCAGATTTTATTTTCATGCTATAAAATGCTGTATTCGCTAAGAACAACCTACATTTAAAATGATCCCTCCGCGAGAGCTCCCGGCATCCCGTATGCAACTAGGTGAACCCTCCAAGAGGGCTCCCGGCACTAAACGTGTTAAATAAATAGCATGCTAGTGTAAATTAAGTTATTTTTTTAGAATGACTGGTACCTACCTAATTGAAAAAGTCATAAAAATGTTTTAAGTTGTAGCGCACGGCAGACTGAACTTTATTTGTAAGTATTAAAGTAAATTTTCCATAAACTCATATTTGTTCACATCTGTAGAAATTAATTGTGAGCCTCACATTGTAAAAAAAAAACCGGCCAAGTGCGTGTCGGTCCACACACAATGAAAGGTTCCGTAGTTGGGATGAATTTACCCCAAGAACATACTTTTAACGTTGTAGTTGAAAAAAAATTCTTCCACACATCGATAATTCGATATAGGTACGTCACGATGCAATTCTCCAACTGCAAATGTAAGTTTGGAATCGCAGAAAAATATGTTTTGTATGATAAAACTACAAATTAACGTTTTTGAACTTTTCCTTTACCTACTTGTGTTGTGAGACCTTGCTTCTTGCCAAAAATGATTCTAGGTCAACGGGAAGTAGGTACCCTATTTGGTTTTATTTATTTGCGAGTTTCAAAATATGTACATATTAAAAAGAAAAGGTTAGGTTAGGTTTTTATAAAGGGCCGTATTTTTTTTTATTGCGTTCGACTTAGAAGCTTGATTTTTTTAGAGCTCCAAGGGACCATAGACCTACGTACTTATCTGATATTGATTTCAACTTAATTCCTCCACGTATTCTTGAGAAAAAGGGTCTTGACAGATAGATAGACGGACAACGAAGTAATCCTCTAAGAGCGGTTTCGCACTACGTCCGATCCGAATTGGAGAAATGTCGGTCCGAAGTAGCCACTAGATCCGATCTTTGTCCGTCCGAATTTAGAACATTCCCAATTCGGATTGAATTCGGATTCGGATCGGACGTAGTGAGAAACCGCTCTAAGGGTTCCATTTTTATTTTGAGGTACAGGACCTTAAAAATAGAATACCTACGTTGATAGCCAGCTTAACAGCTACTTGCATCAAGATAGATCGGTAAATTACAGTGCATGCCAGTGTGCTATAAAATGGATATATAATCTAACGATAATCAAGCTAACTTCGGTAATGATGGTGAAAGCGATCAGTAGAAATGAACGGAGTATAATTTTATCGAAGATCACAGTAACCATGTTACGGATTTAACACGGTCAGTGCAGGAAGCCCTCCTGGAGGGTTCACTTAGTCGCATATGTGATGCCGGGAGCCCTCGCGGAGGGTTCATTTTAAATGTAGGTTTTTCTTAGCAAATACAGCATTATAAACCGTGAAAATAAAATAGGATGTATATTTTAACAAGATTTATCAGTAAGTATATGCGTTGGTTTTAAAATTCAAGCATTTTTTTTTCACTGTTACAAATATTCACTAAATGTTTTAAAGGTTGAAAACTACTTATAGCGACCAGACCCCCTGAAAACACAATTTTAAGTACTTCGTTTTATAGTGTTTTATAACACGGTTTCAAACCTAATGCTGTGACCGTCTGCGATGGTTAACTTTAGCGCAAACGTAATGCCGGGAACCCTCCCGGAGGGTCCACCTGCAAAATTTATGGTGGCATGGCGTATGAGCTCGTCGAAAGTGTCTTACCCTGAATTTGTAGTCATCCATGGGTCCAATGAACGTGCTATAGTTGCTGGCTCGCAGCACGACCCATGTTATTAGGTACACAGCCAAACTTGACGTCACTGAAGCCATATATCTGAAACAGGCAACAATAACTAAATTATTATTAACTAGGTACCTAGGTACCTATTCAGGCAGGTAAGAAGTTATATTAAAAATAACATGCATAACTCCTACTTTTAAATATAAGTAGGAGAAGACCAAAACAAAAAAAAAAATAATTATTTGGAAAATCGGATTTGTCAAGTGTGCCTGATGTTATGATAATATTATAATTAGTGAATAGTCCCGGGAAATCCCGGAACCGAAAGTACCGGGAAATCCCGGAAATTGGCGTAGGTATAGGAACCGGGATTTTGAAAACCTAATCCCGGTTCTTTCGGTACTTTCGGGAAAAGATACAAATGTCACCCGTCTCTCTGGTTTCAAATTATCGGCAATCATTAAAGGTCTTCTCGCAGTTATTATGATAGACTTGATTAACTACGCTAGGAATTAACCAAGACAAATAAAAATGCATCAAATTTTAGACGAAATAACCGTAACCATCGCATCAAGAACCACAGGATGTGCTATCTGGTACATGTTCACAGGCTCCGCAAACCACACCTGTTACATGTAGTACAAGGCCAAATCCAAGAAAGTCGGCCGACCTATTTACACATGAAATGAAAAGCTAAAACAGGACTCGACCTACTTCGACAAGAAAATAATTTTTTAAATGGACACAGTTGAAGACTGATATAAGATTAAGTAGACTACTAGCAAGATTTACAAGAATCCTGAAACAGATTAGACCTCAGACGAAAACATTGAAAACAAAGAGCAGGCGCACCGGTGAAGCTGGACCTGAACTGGCCTGTCGGCGACGTCGTAAAAAGATGCCCATCCATAGATAAATATCACCCGTCTCTCCACTACCCAAATTCTTCTATATCCTGAGGGCACGTCTTCCCTACCATTACCGCGCTCCTGGTCTACTCCTTGATATGCAATGGCCTGGTAGCCCCATGAAGCATGAGGGTCCAGAGGCTAGTGCAAATCTTGGGGTTTAATCGATTTATCGAGTCTGCTTAAACCACGCTGGGGTTGGTGCATTAATTAATTCATTCATTCATCATAATGCTACGCTAAAACTCCACTGTTCCTTTTAATTTTTTTATAGATATTACATAAATTTTAAATAATAATTTGGATATGCAGAATTGTAATAAGTCATGTTGGCTTAAAGAATTTAAGGGTTTAGCGAAACTGTTTTTTAATAAATGTTCCTGTTATAAGATTAAGTACAAAAATGTTTTAATGTTAAGAAAATGTTGCTGGTAGAATATGCTTATTTAGCAGTAAAATTTTACTAAATAAGACTACTTCTATGTCTATTAAACAAGAAATAAAACGTTTTATTTGATTTGAATTTTATTTTGTTTATTTTGTCCTGTAATTTCGTCTTTCTCTTACTTTCTCCATTTTAACACTTTCAACTCTACTATCTTAAAAAAGTATCGAAAGTACCGGGAATCCCGGTTCTTTAGCCAGAAGGTCCCGAAAATCCCGGTTCTTTAAAACAGTACCGGTTCTGCATTCCCTAATTATAATGTAATCCATAAACGCACATAGGAAACCAGTATTATAGGTAGGTATAAAAGCTCGTGCAAACTGGCGCGATATCGCGGGCGCTACAGGCAGCGCGACCCTTGTAGCGCCCGCGATATCGCGCTGGTTTGCACAAAACTTAAGAGTACAGAAAGAAAGTATATTGTATAGGGAAGGTATTTTCCTGGTTGATTTGATTGATGTGAGCACCTACTCCCAAGTTAGAGACTATTTCCATAAGAACGAACTTTTGTATTAACTGTCTTTACCCGGTAGGTACTAGTTCTGTAAATATTATCAATTTACTCAAATGTTTCCTTTTTTCTCTTCACAGCCTTCACAGTGAGAAACTGGAGCAGATTCTGGTAAATGTGTAAATTAGCCGGCTGTGGCCGTGAGGCAACGACATTTAGTCTATGATTTAATTTGGGCAGGGCTGGCAAAAACAACGGAACCTCTTTTTAGGCCAGTCTATGTATCTACAGCATATAGATTTGCATCTCAAGATTCGACTTATGTAAAATGTGAAAATTTAGCCCAAAAATGACTAAATAATTTGAAACAACACTGGTGATAAAAATTACCTGATTGAAGTCAGATCAGCGCGCACTTGTAGGTTATCTGAAATGGCAGGGATCATAGCTAGGTGAGATATCTGCACCACTGCCCATCCGATCTGAAAGATGACGATGAGGACTCCGTAGTAGACCGGCATCCACCAGGCCAGGTAGTCGGGGTCGTTCGTCAGCCAGCAGCCCCAACATCTTACGAAGAGCAGGGGAAACGTACACGTTACTAAGGCGCAACCTGAAATTGAAAATGTGCATGTTTTAGATAGTTAATTGATTCAGGCGTGACCTTGCGGAAATCCATTATAAAATGATGATGTGGATATATTTAGTAACCTTTTCCGCTAAGCTATTTCTAAAGAGTCTTGAAAAGACCCTGGAAGAAATCGACACGTGTTTCACCTCTCAACGAGGCATCCTCAGGATGACGATTAACTTGTCGTGAACTCGAACACGGCGTGTTGCCACACCAAGCACCGAGCGCAGACCGAGCGAGAGTCTGCAAACACGTGTCGATTTCTTCCAGGGTCTTTTCAAGACTCTTTAGAAATAGCTAAGCGGAAAAGGTTACTAAATATATCCACATAATCATTTTTTTGTGCATGTTTTGGTAAAAAGTGCATGATACGGGTCGCCTTTACCAACCTACTTACACTTCGCGAAGTTAAATTGTCTAAATAAACGATAACAAGGAGTGTGGCTAATATTATTATATGTGTGATGGTGGAATTCCTATAAAACTGATCAGTAATCTAGGTAGGTTATAGTTTAGTTTTCTGTTTATCCTATCCATATTAGAATATTCTTTTTAGGGTTCCGTACCACAAAAGGAAAAAAAACGGAACCCTTATAGGATCACTTGTTTGTCTGTCTGTCCGTCTGTTACAGCCAATTTTCTCCTCATCCTCATCTTAAAATTTGGTATACATATGTATTTTTGTGACCCAAACACGGACGTGTAACGTAAATAAATGAATTTTGAAAAGGGGCCACTTTTGAGGGGCAAATAAGAAAAAAAAATCTTAACTTACAATAAACAATAAAATTCTATTCTAATCTACTTAAACCCCCGAAACGATCAATTACAATTGTATTTTTTTTACGTGATTGATACACATTGAAATCATTCACGTAAAAATTTACACTAACTAACACTAGTTAACTTTATTTAAAATTACTAGATAGTTAAATAAAGTTAGTCAAAATTAAAAAAAAGTATCTCTACAACATACCTCTAGTACCTACTTGCAATGATAAGAAAATAAATAGTAAAACCGGCCAAGTGCGTGTCTGACTACGCGCAATGAAGGGTTTCGTAGCTAGGATGAATTTATCTCAACAAATTGATCGTCTATCAAATGCAATTGAAGCGATCGATAATGTTACTACAATAGAAATTGATGTAAATTTATCTTTTGGCCGGGACCCCTTACCAGTGCAGTAGGTTCATGATTCATGACTAGAGTTCCCACCTCTCCGGAATTCCGGGAGTCTCCCGGAACTCAGATAAGAAAATTAAAATCTCCCGGCTCTTGGAAGGAATTTCAAATAAACAAGATTCTCCCGGAATTTAAAATTCACGCGCGCTCTGGCGGAATAATTGACAGACAACATTTAGAATTATTGCATATTTATTTAATTTTTATATCTTATTTTTATGCTGCATCGGTCGACGTCTAAGCTCACGTTCGCACGGACCGAAAAATATTAATAATTTTCAACTCTCGGTGTTAAGCCGAGCTTTGAGAATTCAACAAAGTGCGTCCCAGCGCGTCGAAAAAACACACTGTTGGATTGTCAACTCTCGGTGCTAAACAGAGCGTTGAAAATACAGTGTGCGAAAAAATCTCGCCGCGATATTTTTACGTGACGCATATTTTCCCCCAACTTGTTCTTTTTTGTATTGTAGAACACAATACATCTTTGCGTCATGTTTACCGCAAATAAACGTATTTTACGACACTCGAAACTACGTTTTGTTCATACCTGTATCAAACACCATGAAACGTCACGCAAATTTTTGTGTAAATAGGGGACGATGCGTCTGGTTAAAACACCATCTGCGAGCGTGTTTTTATTAGTATAGTATTCGATATTATAGACAAAAAAAAAGAACCCGCTAAAATGACGAACATGTCATCCAAACCTTTTCAATTTTAAAACGGACTCCAAAGAGTTTTTTAAAGTTAGTTTAAGACCAGACATTTTGAAGTCTGTACGTTCATATCTATGGAAAATATAAATACAAAAAAAAACTCCCGGATTTTGTCTAACAAGAGGTGGCAACCCTATTCATGACCCTTATTTTAGCAGTTGTTGGGGAAACCCAACTTCAACAGTGAACGTTGACGCTGCTTGCTGATGTATATAAGGCACAACGCTTATTACGATTTTTGGCATGCATAGAGCTACTCACCATTGTTTGCAAATGAGTAGGAATGCCATACCTACAAAAAACTACCTATAATGTGATTATGAACATTCCATGAACCTTGCTTTTTACGACGATCACCAAAATTCTATGTCTGGTGTTTAGTAAACAGACTTGTGGCTTGTGGCTTTACTTAGAACTACCGCGACCCGCAATGACAATGAGCACAAAAGATGTTTTGAATGTCTATATAAACTATCAGGGATATCAACCACCCAAACTACTTACCTTCTACGGGAAAGTCGGTCCTAAGTGTTTACGTTAGGTATATTGTGGAATAGTGGTACACTACTTCATTTACCTACATGAATTAAATCACAGTTATGCCTAATTTGTTTCATTTTGACAATTCAACAACATTCGTTGCGCTATTTACGTTGTTGAGCAGATTTTTGTTCCAACTTGTGAAGCAATGGATTAGCAATCAATTTCAAATCGAAACAAATTGTGATTGTATTGTATTAGGCAATTAGGGTACTGATCGCTATACGCAGTTTCCAACCTTTTAATTTTTTTATTGAATACTTTGTAACCGTGAACAAAAAATAAATAAAAATGCTTAGATTTTAAAACCAACACATATACTAATAAATCTTGTTAAAATATACATCAGGTTTTTCACGGTGTATAATGCTGTTTTTGCTAAGAAAAACCTACATTTAAAATGAGCCCTCCGCGAGGGCTCCCGGCATCCCATATGCAACAAGGTGAACTATCCAGGAGGGCTCCCGGCACTGAACGTATTAATCATACATTTTCACACAACTTATTTAATGTAGGTTCTGTCTTAGTTAATTCGTATAGGTAGGTACTTTATACGAACCAGCTAAATGCCAGGACTTCAAGCTTCCAAATCTGTCAGCTAACACACCCACAACTGGAGTAGCCAATGCGTCTATAACTTGACCTGGAATGTACAAATTCATAATATTAAGGAAAAAAAACAATGAAAAAGGTATAGCCGATAAGGCTCCGTAAGAATTGTGATATGATCTAAGATCGTCATACTCAGTTTTATGTTATTGCAGCATACTTTATTAATTCTGCATATTGTTTAAATGATTTTAAGAATGGAAAGGCTTATTCGGTAAATAATTTACACTAGATAGGTATATTAGTAGATACAGTACCATGGTCGACCGAACTCTGCTCGGGTGAAAATAAATAAACATATCGTCCAGGTATACCAAAGTTGTATCACATTCCTGAGGCTGTGAAAACAGAAAAAACTAATTTTCCTAGTTATGAAACCAGCTAGATCGATTTTTCGCCCCGTAAACCCCTATATTGTAACTTTCATCGATGTTAGAGCTGTTTTCGAAAACGTCAATGCGACAAATATTGCTAATTAAATATTGTTAATTAAATATTATAGGATAGGATACACCTATAACATTCTATGCATAAATATTTCATTTATATAACAATGCATACGAGAAAACCTAATGAAACATCCACGCTTTAATTCTATAATAATACCTAGATGTCGGTAATTCTTTAAAAACAAAAGAAAAGGCGAATGAACACAGTACAGTTGAAGACATTTTTCAAAACCTAGCAGTTATTATGAAAAATATGAAAATTACCAAACAGGTCAAAAGCACAATAGGTGAAGACCGTGAAATTACAGAACGTCCATATCGAATTACGCCACTAAGAACATTACCAGTACTCTGTGCCAGTACATATATCTCACCAGAAACAAAATAATGCCTTTGGGACAAGGCCACATTCTTGTAACCAACAACTGTGTATACTGCGACATTCAACGATTTTGGCCATTCCCAGAGCTCTTATGCCAAATGTTACACGCAAGGACGCTAGCATTTTCACGTCAATAACAGTTATCAGAGGTTTACCTAAGAGTAGCATAGCACCAGCCAATGCAGCTCTCATGTTCAGCACGGCTTGGAAGAACAGCATCATGTAGGAGAACCACATGGCTGCACAGAGGTCGTTGTACACATGACCCAGGCCAAAGAGCACGTGCTGGCTGACCCGCCACCATTTTCTTTTGAACGAGCCACTGGAAAAACAAAGAGAATTGTGAATACAATTGGATAATAAAACAAGACTAAATCTTTCTTATGATATTTAATAATATTTATTCTTATATTTCGTTGTGTAAATGTCTTTTATTCTAAGCACTGTTTATTTTATTTTATTTTGCTACCTGCCTATTTAATAAACAAATCACTGAACCTGACTTGATTTCCGTACATCATCTTTTTATCGGGTGACCACTGAAAATCAGCGTTGTGCTGTGGGTTCCCCATACCCCCATAGCACTGCATCATACTGAGTGGAAACCTTCTTGTCACAGTCATGTCGTGCAGCTGCCGACTAATTTCTGTTTAATGCTCGTGATTTATTATGTACTTTTTGTTGTTTTCGTTTACTCTTGTGTTTTATGTATGCACGTGTCTCTGTGACAAATAAACCTATTTTTCTTTCTTTCTTTCCGATCCAATGTTTATCTACTATGTAAATCAATATCTATACGTCTATACTTAATATTATAAAGAGGAAAGATTTGTATTTTTGTATGTTACGAATAAACTTAAAAACTACTGGACCAATTTGAAAAATTCTTTCAGCAATGGATAGCTACATTATCAGCGAGTAACATAAGCTATATTTTATACCCGTACTTGACGTGACGTCCGCTAGTGTACAATAATTGTAGTCAGGCGGTACAAAGACCAAACAACGCACGACACGGCATCCCCACGACATAATAACTTGAATTTTAATAAAGTAGAAAAAAGATTCGTTATGTCTGTTATACCTAAAATTATTTACCCATGTGTTATTTAAAGAATAGTGAAGTTATTAATGGTTTATCAGTTCACTTAAACTTTTGTTAATTAGTTTCATTTCGTTTTACGATATTTCGGATTTAGCAAACTAACAGGTGTTTTGCATATAAGACTGATTCGGCTGCAGCATCGGTTAAGTAAAGACTATGGTTATGGTGAACCGGAGACTCCACCACGTGGACATCTAGAGCCCAACCTAGTTATTTATTTTATCGCAGGCAGACTTGCAAGTCTAGTAAATGCAGAATCAATAATGCAGTTTCAATTTAGAGCCATATAGAGCATACGGTGCAGTGTATGTGATCCCAATAAGTGCTTGCCTAACGCCATACAAGTTACGAGCTACAAAACCATGTTGTAGTAGAGTACGTACAGTACCTAGCTACTTCTGAAGACGTTCGACTTGCACTTGAGCATTACATATTACACTGCTACTGTTATCCTAATTGATCGAAGCTGCCAGTACGTTAAATTAGGCGAATTGGTTAAGAAAGGATCCCAAGAGCATATTCTTCGTGAGAGGGAAATGTGTAGTTAGAGGTATTCTCGCAAGTGCTTGTGGGAAATGGACGATTTTCGTTCCTGGTCCCATGCGCGCCGGGTCATTGTTTCATATGTCACTAATGGGATAAGTTGCACTAAACTGAATTTGCACGAGATTAGATAAACGGTCCTGATAAGTGATAAGGAATGCTAACGAGTAAATTACCTCAAGTTAATTTCAACTTCTTTGGCTTCCTCTTTGTTGGTCTCTTCTATTTTTGTGTCCACATCCGTCGCTCCATATTTCACACTCATTTTTTTAATTTACAATCTTTTATTTGCAGTTCGCTTATGCGAGTTTTAAAGAAAACGTCTATAAATTGTAACATTCGCTTGTCACCCACGGTGAAGCACCTTACACACAATGTTTAGTAAAATAAAACACTTTCACATCTGTGCTAACATTACACTGTTTTATTGTCTAGTTTAATATATTTATTGAGAAGTATTTGTATCGTGTTGTTCGCGGTTGCGAGCGCGTGTGCTATGAATGGAGCACTCCACTTGTGTGACATCAAATTAGCCCCTATACCGAGGCGAATATAAGACAATTGCTCTCCTATAGGCAATATTCAATTGTCAAGGGATCTCCAAATGACAAATTACTTTCAATCGTTAAACGTCTGAACATTAGTTAATGGTATGCTTACAAATAGCAGCCAACTAGACATTTATGTAACATTTAATTGCTAATTAATTTATCCAACAATGGCAGTTGCATAAAAAGATAAATGATAAAAAAAGAACAATTATTTTTGGCATCTAATGATGAGTCGAGTCAATCGAATATGAAAGTGTGTTACGTATTTTAGATATCGACTTGAACTGAACTTTAATTGTTGAAAGACAATTGTTTTAAGTACTTTATTCAGAAGCAGAATTTCTCAGCAGATCTTGTTACCAATAATATTTACTTAAACAATTAACTACGAACATAAAGAAGTTTTTTTATACCTACTTTAAACAATAAAGAGAAAAATGCAATACGCATCATCTATAGGTACCCACTAAATACCAGCTCTACCTATTTCTAAGAAAATGTGCTGACATAATTTCAAAATGGAGAAAGGATCCATAATATTTACGAAAAATTGGATTTCCGACAGAATGATCGTGGGTTGACTGAGACGTTAAATTGGACTTACAGCGTGTCCACCTACGGGTGTGTGTATAAGTGTGTGAAGCAAGTACTTATGTGTGTATTATATAGGTGATTTGACATGGCAGTGGCTTCCGTGGATATTAGGTTTCCTTCCACCCGCGGTTCATGCCTCACTACCTGCGTATACTGACCCTAACGTTATACTAAAACATACTTTATTATAACTACATTCCAGTTTGTTTATGACGGCCTGTTAATGAGAAAAAAATATCGGCAAATTGTTATTTTATTGTACCAGTTACTACCCATTAGCTAAATATTTTTTATTGAACAACGAATTCAGACTATTGTGTAACTAAACTTTCCATAACTTCAAGTCAATATTCAAAATATATCTCCCATCTTTAATGGAATCGTTCAATGCTCTAATTTTCCACCTGTAATACCTAATTATAAAATTGACGCAGTATGTAATGTCATTGATAGAACACGTGTTGTTAAAAATAGACAATGACCGAGTGTGTTAAATCTGTGATGAGTATGTATACCTAGGTATGTAGCATAAGCATAAATTCAGTCTATAATGTTCCCACTGCTGGGACACAGGCCTGTGTGAGAGGGAGGGCCTACCTATGTACTGATGATGAACCAACTCAGTATAGTGATATTTAAGAGAAATCTCTTTTTTGTTTTGACTAGATTACCGACATCAAACCACTTCTTGAATAATGTTTTCATATCTTTGGATTATGTTTTCATAATCAAGTCCCTTCAATGTCTGAAAGTGCAGACCAGTCACTGAAAAACATTGTTCTTCCTCGAAGCAAAGTACCTACGAAACAAGATTATTATGCATCCGAACTGAAGGCATAATTTAGGTACCTAAGTACTTACTTATTATAATGACTATATGTAAAAGTAGCACAAAATATCTTGATTCGAAGTCAAGGAATACAGAAACTGGGTTACCAAGTCCAATAGTTATAATGTGACTGATTAGCAGATTTTACCACTCTGTTTGAACTTTTGGCAACGTCTTATTAGCACGGTGCATTCTGCCCCCTTCAATGTGACAGTTTCAAGGTCAAGTTCAGTGTTGAGGACTGTCAGGCCTGTTTCGAAGAGATCATTGACTGGTTGGAATAAGGAAATAGTTTTATAGCGATTTTATGGAAAGTGTCGTGCGCTATGTGAATGGCTCTGAAACCACACCTTTATCACCGGTGGTTTGTTAGCTGCGTGCACACGACCGCAGGTGCTGTCATACCACGTTGCGGGTTCGAATGTTGGGCCGAGTTCACAATTTAGTACAATATTGCTTAGGTATAACAATAAGTTAAGTTCGGTCCCCTCGCGATACCGATTCACTCGCCTCTCCCCGGAAATTCTAGTTAATAATGTCACTGAACAGCACTCGCATAATTTGAATTGGCTTTCGTTCTAAATTACAACAGCCAACCAATAAGAAAACTACAAATGGTTGAACGAAAAGTGTTATATATAAAGAAAGAACATTATTACCTACGTACACCTCTGAAAAACTGACACAACCATACTTGGAACCAAAAACCTGAAGAGTCCCGGGAACTACCCAACGCGTACTGTCGATGCCTTTGAACACATCTTTATTCAGTTTTGTTTACCTCATAAGAAACAAAGCGTGATGGTACAGCTCGCAGCGCCATCTATGGTTACGGCTCGAAACTTATTCGGCTTAGTACATTTTGTAGAGGCGGACGGTTATCTGTGACTGTGTGGCGAACAAATGCTCCGTGGACTGCGCAGCAAGCAGGCACGCCAAGAGACGAACTCAACTGAGTCAGTCGTTTGACGACAGAGGACGCCACGAGTATGTATTGGGAAGGCCTATCGAGCTTGGATAAATGTATTCTTTATGTGCGTATATAGTTTTTTTTTTTTTTGTCTGAAATCCTGTTCTTTATTCGTTTATTCGCAAGGATTACATTGTTAAACTAGAATTATTTGTATTTAAGATCATTGTCAATCTAAAAATATCAAAGTCATTTACACATAATCCAGATTATAGCCAAGATGTTCTAACTCAATTATTATAAAGAGGAATAATTATACTGCCAGTTATGCCGTCACCATTTTCTTAATATGTGGTCTTTAAAGATGCCCGGGAAGTTAGGGGTGTTCCTAGGAGTAAACTGAGACAGATTACTCAGAGTCATAGGCCAACACTCTTAAGTTCGCCCGAATTTTAGGCGGACTTAAAAGATTCGAGTATGAGTCGACGAGGTTCCTTTAGGCCCTATAGGAACTTCGTTGATTCATACTCGCAGGTCGGCATTACAACGGCCGCAGAAACGACCCCTTAATGGTATTCTAGTCGCAAGTTTGAGTGAAGTTCTGAGGTTCCACGAATTTTTACTTTACGCGATGCTTGAAATAACATAAAAAGGCGTCCGTCCATTCGTCCATCCTTATCGAGAATTGAAGCTTTTCAGGATTCCGTACCAAAATGGTATAAAAGGAATCACATATACAACTTATGACATTACTTCGTCAGTGTGTCTGTCACAGCTGTTTATTTCAGAAACTACTAATGCTACAGACTTGAAATTTGGAGTAAGTAAATTTAAATAATGTTTGTCCATTTGGTGAAAGAATTCAAAATATTGTAAGTTTCTTTGCAACTAATAAGTTGCAGATAATAAGTATAGCGACAAGACCCCCTGAAAACACTATGAGCTCTATGAAAAGTGGGTATCGGATAGACTAGAATAGTCCATCCCACTTTTCATAGAGGTCATAGTGTTTTCAGGGGGCTTTTTCGTGTTAAGGTAGGTTTTGTACCTTGAGTTTGGCAGGTGATGAAAAAAAAACAGTGACACTCCGGGAGTGCCGACAGAAGTGAAAACTAAAAAAAAAACTGTGGTACTTCGGGAGTGCCGACAAAAGTGAAAACTTGAAAAAAAATCGACACCGCAGTAATCAACGCGTTGATGTCTTTTAATCCACGCACCGCGGTAATTAATGCGTTGATGTCTTTTTAATGGTCGAAAGCTGGTGTCACAGTGTCGCGAAATCAATGGTTTAGTCCCATCTCAAAAATGCCCAACGCGCCTAAAGAAGTTTTCACTTCAAAATTACTTCCAAAACCTTTAAATTAAAAATACTTGCATAATAGATTGATCTGTAATGTACCTAATATAAATAAAGAGCACAATCGCATTTATAAAAATGAGTGTCGGTAAAGGTGTCGCGAGTTCAATTGTTTTTCCCATCTCAAAAATGCCCAACGCGCCTAAAGAACATTTCACATCAAAAATATGTTAATTTATAACCAGTTTTAACTGTCAATGTCACTGATGGAGACAGAGTGGACGTGGAGTGGAGGAAATTACTTAGAATATGGGTCGTAGTTATATAAAAGTTTGCATTATTATGATAGTTTTATTTTTATTAAAGTACCAGCAGATGGATAAACCAATTCCCAAAAATAGATGATAAATAAAGGCTTATTTAATGACCACTAAAAACATTACATAATTTAATTACGGTATTTAATAACGGTAAAATTTATTTATCACCCAAAACCTATAAAATAAAAGGAATAAACTGATCGTAATTAAAATGTTGTGGGCAGCTTCGATCCCATGCCAGCCATCAAATATTTTACGTTATATGCAATGTTTTCAGCGAGCTCATGTGATAATTGAATTCCGAGGGAAATACCTACTTTGTTTGGCGAAAACGTTGAAATTTTGACTAGGGTTTAAAAGAGAGAAGATATATAGATATTTCATATATTGTATTGATGAATAATGGAGTCGGTTTACTGTTTAGTTTCCGGTCTCTGACTCAAACTGGTTCCCCGAGCCCGTTAGCAAAGGTAACTAATTTGATAGTAACTAACATAATTAATTTAAAAATAGTTATTTAGTATATTGCAGTAATATTTATATTTCAGAAATTTTACAAGATATAGCAAACCAGAAATATGGAACAGCAGATTAACGAACTGAAACTAACTCAGACCTGTTTAGTCAGTACCCATAAGAATCTGACAGACCCTTTCGTCCGACTCAGAACTGAGGATACCCATCAGGACTTTCACAAGAAAAAAAAAAGGTCAGCAAGTCGCTTGTGAAAACCAAGGCTCGGAATCGGTTTAGAAAATACCGGTGAAAAGAAAAGTTCGGAGTAAAACCCAAATAAACCATATTTGGGTTTTACTCCGAACTTTTCTTAAGAACGTGAACGTTTTAAAAACTTTATTTGAACCTAAATTAACCGGTTTATACGACAAGCGGCATGTCGGTAAACGCTTTGCAACTTCTGACTACTTGTGAGGATGCCGCGCTGAATATTTAATCTGAAAAAACCTTTATGTAAACACTCAAAAACCTTTACCGGTTACCGGTAATGGTTTTTGCGTCAAGTACATAATAACGGTTTGAAAATTTAACCCGTATTCGAGCCTTGGTGTAAACCCCTTGGATAGTTTGTATGAAATTGAAAAATGCCGAAAATGGTTCAGCAATGCATCTATGAAAGGTATTGAGACTTACTCTTCAAATAAACAGCCTGCCAATTGAGGGTTACCAGGCAAACTTACATAATTCATTTATTTACATGCTTTTGGTAAGTATAACACTTTTCCAATTCACTTAGATACCTAGGGCCCACAGCCAGAAGGGCCCAATGTTAGTTAGTTCTGTTGTGAACCATGTAAGTAAATTAAATGAATGACATACCTCTTACATTCATACAGTAGGTAAGTGGTTTTTTCACGTATGTTCGTATTAACCATATTATTGTCCCTCCTTAAAACCAACAAGAACTGTCATTTCTTGAAGGTTCATTGAACAAAAACAAGAACTAATATAACACAATCGCAAGAATTGTTTTGTGCGAATTACTAAGCATTAGTTTAGCTCAGAAAGACTCAACAAAAACTGTTAAGATTACACGAATGGTCTCTGAGGTAAATCTCGGACCACATGTGTTGCTTCCATTGTTATTCATTAAAAAATATCTTCTTATAACAACGTTGAGGTAATTTTACGAATATTCAGGTATAATATGAATTTCGTTAGCATGTATAGGCAGAGGCACTCTACTTCATTAGTCTGAACGAAATTTTGTATTTCACATTTTCATACTGATACAAGGTAAGTAAACTTTTTTACTCGGATGAAAGTTCCTATGTAGGTCTAGATACGAAAATGACGTCTATGAAATGCCAACACATGACGTCTGCTTGTCCTGTTTAGTGCTGAAACTAAATTCCAACTAAACGATACTCTTCAATCATTTTAAAGGTTTTTAAAAAGTGACATCACTTAATAAAGATAATTAATCCATTTAACCAGTCATTATAAATAGGTACAATGTCCAACGTAGATAGGGAAACTGCAGTAACGCGATCGTTAATTATTAATCTATTATCATGCACCAATAATGACCGAAATCAAAGTGCAAAGGCGTGTTAGTTTGAGCCTTTTGTTCGAACGCTGAAGTAGATTAAAAACGGTCTGATCACGATTGGTCACAATCGATTGCACAGTCGTATGTCCTAGTCCTAGGTGCACACAGTGACTACGCTTGTGATTTATGAGCCAGCGGTGCTACTGACTAGACAGTCTGCAGATAATTAAATCCCACATTAATTGTTATAGCGGCACTAATAGCAATTACGATTTATTATGCCCGCCTCAGTTGTCGTGGCGGAGAATCGCACGCGTGTGTTCTGCAGTTAAGAGTTATTTCAATATCTAACTACAAAAGGTTCTATACTTTTATAGAAGCTATAGGAAATTATAGCGTGTAATAGGAATTATTGAAGCTATTTCACGGCAATTCTTTTGCCATTTTATTGCAGTAAAACGTGAATCAGACTTGTTAAACGATGAGGTGTTATGATAGTTATCGTGCTTTAGGCACCTTGGCCAATAGTTCGTTGTTAATAGGATAGATGGCGTTGGATGTTGTTAAGGTTGTTACATTAATAATTTTCAGGGGGAAACGAACAACTGAACTTTTGTCCTTTGTCCTATTCTCTACATCTCACATAACAAAGTTTACTCACTTATTAGCAACCTAAACAACATTTTTCCGAGTTGTAGGCGAAATGTTTTAATTTTCTATTGTATCGAATGTTAAGTGTTGAGAGAGTGGTCGTTCACATTCTCTGATAACATTCACTGTGCCAACAGGAAAATGCAGCCAAGGTTATAAAAAGGAGCGGGGTACTTTTAAAAAGGCAGTGACACGGTTGTCGTTCAGAAAAGGTCAGCCGGGCAGGGAACTGCCGCCTGCCGACAAACTTTAAACTGGTTCCAAAGAAAGCCTTCAAAAGCCCAATAAGATTGTTGTTTCTGCCGAAACTTATAAACGTATCCATTTATAAGTAAATGTATTTTGTTTCAAATGTTTGTTTTACATTCTTACTTACATTGTATTCAAAAGACTCGGGATGATAGTTATTGGGTGGTGATATTAAAAACTTTTTTTGGAGCAATATTGGTAGGTACTTATTGTTTTGTTCTAAATTAACATAATATCACATCACACCTTGTTTCCCCGAAGGGTTAGGCAGCGGTGTACCTTTCTAGTACATCCACATTTCGCCAGTTATTTTTAAGTCCCATGTAATAGGGGGCGAGCCTATTACCATCAACCGAGCATAAATCCAGACTCGGAGCTGCTACCAAGAAATTCCATATAGAATAGGTAACCCTATAACACTTAGCCCAACCTGGCAATCGAACCCAGGACCTCATGCTCAGCAGTAGCGCTTGCGACCACTAAACCAACGAGGCAGTCTAAATTAATATTAATAAAAATAATAATTATTAAACAATCTTCCTTTTTCATTGTTTTCTTCTTTATTTGTTCAGAGTTGAATTATGTAGTTCAGCATCCATAGTTTACAATGTATTATTTCACAAGTTTATAAATTAGACTCACTGACTTTTGATTGTAACCAGAAAATATTTCTACATAATAATAATAATCAAAGACACTGAACAATCTGAATTAGATAAGCACAGTCTAGAATAAACTTTTAATTGTAACTTAGAAATTATTTGAAGAAACTGCTCTTACATTCAAACTTAAATCGTAATAATGATTTATTGAGTTGAGATTACATTTAAGTATTTGAAAATTGTCAAGTTAATTTAAATAAATTATTTTCGTTTAATTAACATAATAAACCTTGAAAATAAAACTTGTCATATTCCCCAAAATAATTCTAAGTTAGCAAATACGTGTAGCTAATTAATTTAGATTAAGTGTGATTAATAAAATTGTCTGACACTTTCTAATGAATAGGTAGGTACCTAAAGTAGCGAAATTATTTCGTTTTCGATAAGATTATATTTCTATAAAATAAGTACCTACCTGCTTGTAATATGTTTTATGATTAATGATATCGCAATTTGTTATCAATTTATCATTAATAAACGCTGCGCACACAGGATGTTGCCAAACGGAGGATGCGACACAATGAATTAGATTTTTTAGCTTGCCTTGCTAAAATGATCATAATGCTAGTATTTTAGTGTCGTAAGTCACTTTCAGCGGATACTCGCGCGTGGGAGGACGTGTTAAATTATAGCATTTGACACTATTATGTATTTAGGTCTATTGTATGAATTATTTATTACATTTTGCAATATAAATCATAGCTAGAGCAAACAATAGCCATACACATTAGGTTCTACATACGTTAAAAATTCAAAAGTATCAAATTCAAGAGGTTTTATAATTTAGGTAAATGTAATTTTGTAGGTAAACAAAACTGATCCTGCTTACACAAATAAATTTTAGTAAGTATGATAAATTGTTATCATATCCACATAAGTATTTACCTACTGAACCACACAAAAAATACACGAAGAGCCTATGCAAATAAAACTGTTCTTTAGAAATCTCTATTACATTCGGTAATTGGTACACACGGCTACACATCAAGCTATACATTTCAAGTATAAGCTGACCTCGCATTGCACGGAAATTCTATACAATGCGAGATCAGCATAAACAGGACATGTATAGCTTGATGTGTAGCCGTGTGTACCATTTATAAAAACTAAGATACAGTATGTTTCTTCTTTTATAGCGTGATTGAAAGTATAGGGGTTGATGATATACGTGCGAATATAGATTTTTAGAGTCACACATGGACTTGCTTGAGATTGCCTTCAATAAACTATTTAATTTCAATATCTTGCCTTATTCCTAGAATTTTTGACGGTGCCTTCAAGAATCATGCCTAAAATCTATATTCCAATGTTAATGTTGTGTGTAATATAAAGCTTTAATACGATTTATGGTATGTCTGTAGGGGAACTTATCACCGGCGACAAACCTCGTATGTGCCAAGCTGAACACGGCCTACGCGCTACGCTTTCAATTCAAACATAATCTGTGTTAATAGCATAATATATGCACATACCCTGTTTATTGTTACAAGTGATTTTTTAACCTACCGAAAACTAGGTAATTCTGGATTATACAACCTGATAAATCCACTCCTGTAATTACTAAGCTAACACAAAATAAATATGTGTTAAGCCTAAGTAAACAACCCGTAGGTACCTGCTGAATACTACCTGTTTTACAGCACTCGTTTCAGGCTTTTGTTTTATCGTCAAAGAGTTTACATTTAAATATGTTAGATTTATACACCTTACATAAATATACGGTGCGCAGTGGCGCGTGTCTCGGCATACACGGAGCAATATTACCACAAACGACTAACGCAAGACGTGGGACTCCCTGATAACAATTTGATTATTCTGCGCCCTCCACTGTTAGGTCGTACAACGTTTTAAGGTAATCTTAGCTAATGATTCTAGCCCCACCCTTCGCTAAAACAACATCGCACCCTAACAATTTACAGGCAAATTAGTTTGTAGATAGGCATACATTACATGTACGACGCGCCGCGCCGGTTGATCACCGCCAGCGCAGTTCATAAACGTAGCTATATTTTTGATGAGTCTACGTCGTGTTTTGAAAATGTTATGTGTATGAAAAACATGAGAATATTATCATCGTTAAAGTTGATGCTGAAGGATTAAATGTAGGTCATAATCCAAGGGAGGTAATAACTAATACCGTCAACTCGCTATACAGTATGAGTTTTTATAATGTGCAAATATCGAAATGATGGAATCTATGCTTAATTTTATTGACGGAAAAAATAACATAGCATAACATCACGCCTGTATTCCCCGAAGGGTTAGGCAGAGGTGTACCTGGAGTACACCCATATGTCGCCAGTTATGTTTAAGTTCCATGTCAGAGGGGGCGAGCCTATTGCCATCAACCGGGCAGAAAACAAAAAAAAACACGGAAAAAACATTTTAAAAAAAATCTAAGTATTTTTAATATATTTTTTTAAAGGTACGTAATGGGGACTTATTTAGAAATTTCAGGATTATTGTAAAAAATTAAGAAAAGAAACAGATTTAAAAAAAAAACATGTTTATTTTTAAGGGTAGTTTATTTTCCACAATTTTGCCTTATTACTTCCAATCATTCCATCGCGATAGATCATTTAGTTTAAAAGTTACGCCGTTTTGTTTAAAAGTTCCATGACAAATATTTAGATTTTTTTAAATTGTGTTTCCATCGATAATATTAAGCATAGATTCTCTCATTTCGATATGTGCACATTATAAAGACTCCCACTGTATATTGCTAAGTGCCGCGCGATCCCGTGCAAAAACGCTATAGACACTGGATTAAGACAATTTTTATGTTTATTTTTAGTCGAATTGTGACTGGTTTACACGTGATAGGTCTATAAACCCGTTAAGGATACCTACTGCGACGTAAGTGCGGGAGATGAACACATGTACCATTTGATCGAAATGGAAATACACACTCGATTTATGAATCTGTTCATTTTGCGCTTGTTTATTTAAAGCTCGCCTGCTGGAGTGGCGCCCGCCGGTGGTTCAGATATTTAAGATACACAAAATATTAATATGTTAATTACGAATATTTTATAACCAGCGTTATGTTAATAAGTGTCACTGCAAATTAACATACGAATGGGTGTTTTAAGAATTATTCGTGTATAATATTGTACGCATTAAGGAAATGACGGAAATCTTAAATATTATATTGTTAACATTATTGCCTATTTGTTACGTATGCAAATTAAATCCTCGTTTACAACAACAAATTAATATATGTAGATATCAAAATAACTGTCGACAGCATGGTTAAGAACACAACCAAATTTTTTTTTGTACGAGTTTAACTTGTTTTTCAAACTATTAAATACTATCTTATAGTTATAACATTTGACATCTTTACAGTGTAACAAAATGTAGCTATCTAAATTATGTATCTTCACTTTAGCTATCTGGCGTAACACAACAAGTCTTACATAAATAAACATGTACAATACTTTATCACCCAGAAAGCCGAGTAGGGACATGAATGTAGGTCTTGTACTATAAGACCATTATATACTTAGGTTACGGTAGTCAAACCTAACGTTTACCTACACAAAGTGTGTATTGTGCCGTTATCGGGTACTAATATGAATGTCCAAAAATACGATAGCTTAGTTAGTAACAAAGTAACAATGGCTGATGGTGATCGTTCGCATGTGGGTCACGCACGCGTTATCCGTTCCAATTCGCATAAGGCCAAGAACGCACTATCATTATTTGCAGCCAAGGTAACAAAGTGTCTGGCTGGATAAAGTCATAACACCATAGATTATCCACTTAACACTAGGCGCCAATATAGTTTGAAGAATGTGATGAACTGAAGGATATGATGAAAACAACATAAATTGATTTGGAATACGGCCTAAATGAGTACTATCGAGAAACTAAAAGAGATCTTGAGGATAGAATAATTTACGCATTCCAAGACACGCTAAACATTGACCTAACTAATGAGGAATTACACCGCATATGTAAATATTAAACGCTCAATATAAATAGAGCTCATCAGCAAAAGAATGACGAAGTATATTTTGAGCTTCCTTTAACTGCACTCGAAAACACGAGCTTACTATTGTGTTGTTGAGCTTGAACTAAGTAAGTAAATATAACAAATCTTGCTTCTTGACTTATCAAAGGCCTTAGACAGTTCACAGTACAGTTACAGCATTGGCGCAAAGTGATGGTATTTGACGCAGTCTTAATATCATAGTGTTTTAAAAAGATCGCAAAGGCCTGCATACTGTACATGTTAGGTATCCCATATTTTGCAAGATAATAAAGTCGTGCGACGGTTTCTAACAGCCTATTGCGTGACCTTAAAAGACACACGCGATTAACTCGAAGCAGCCATCTGTTATCATCACTTCACACACGCGCACAGAATTTGAGCAGTCTCAAATAATATGTAAAATGGACACTTTATTCATAATGGTCTACACAAGCTGCGTAAATGACCGTTTACTGATACTCGTATTAAAATAGCTATAAGTAATTAAACGGAATGGGGGCGCGGAATATCTCGTAACACTACACGCTTAATTATTCTCTATGTGATTTGAATCCAGTTTCAGATTTAATTTTAAGGTCACGATAAATTACAAAGTACCAGTTTACCTACCGCGCACTTTGAATGCGGTAGTTTCTAAAATGATAACGTTTAATTATAAAACGGCCACTTTGGATGTTATTATAACGGACGCTGCAATCGGATTACTTGAGGCGGAAGTAGCTGTTGGTAACATCATCAAATTAATTTTACTGGAGTTAGTTTTCGCTGTAAGTTACGCTGGATTCAAGGATTTGGAACTGGTAAAAAGTAACTTACCACATATTTCATTGAGCTATAACTTTTGTAATATGAATGTTACGCCTCTCGGGAAACTTGGTTGAGCTTGGCGGTGAGCGCGGCGGGCGCGGGCGGCTGACACGAGACTTACTAAGAGAAATTTGAGACTTTCGAACAAGTTTATTAAGTCCTGTAATCCTTCCTTAGTTCTCATTTATTTAAATTGATTTATTTCGTGCGCTGTCATCCGTCGTCTACTGAACAATTAACCATCCAAATGGAATTTTAATAATTTATGGGTAGTGGATTCGAACAAACGTTTGTAATGTAGCAGTCGAACTTGTGATTTGACCCTTACTTTCGATCGTGATGTAACAATACATCCTCCTAACGCATTCCGGTCTCTGTGGGCTTCCGTCCTTCTTTCCTCATCGAGCAGGATATATACGCAATCACGGTATCGTGTAAGAGGTTGATTCACGAGGGAAAAGTTGATATACCTCCTCCACTTTCTGCTAAATTGGCAAATTTTTCAATCCAGGTGCGCAAGTGCAGCGACCGCGACGGAAATGACGTGGTGTTTCGTGGAATACTTTTTATAAACCCATGAATTCGTAAACGTGCCTCCAATAAAGAAACTGTGTGTTAGGTTAGGTGGTAGGATTTGTGCAGTCTGAAACTCACCTTACCAACACAACGTGATAATAATAATATGTCTACATATCCTTTTGTTTCTTAAAATCACGATAGATCGTGATGTTCTGCAATCCACTTAATTTGACGGGAGATGAGGACTGAGTTAGTTGATAAATATGGATCGTGAAATAATTTAATATGTAGGTAGGTCACTGAATTCTCTCTTGGATACAAGTTGAATTTATTTTTTCAGTGCATAATGAGCTGTAATGCGAAATAACTTGGGAATTTCAACTTTAATTAAAAGTTCGTCTCGGGAACTTGCTCAGTCGACAAAGATTACAATCATTTATTGGCCGAAGTTAAAACAATGGAGTATCCTGTTTACCTTTGCCATTGTGAGGATTGTCGAATGTTAGTTTGTTTGAAACACCCAAGTTTAGTGTGGGTGAGGACATTAGTATTGTCTTGGAACAGAGCTACGTAGGCTGGTCTCAGTATCCTTTAGACAATAAGCCATTTATTCGCTCCGTTTCCTTATTTGCGTTAATTAATTGGTGCAATTTTTACATCTTGCACGTTCAGGTTGCGGACTGAAAACTGTATGGGCTACTTTTTCGGTAGAATGTTTGCTTGTCGTCTTGAGTATGAAAAGATATAAGCTTGATAATTATGTGGGTAGATTTAATTTGACCTACCTGTAGTTACATAATACGTATACTATACCCATCCTCCGAAGTTACGGCATGGTAAATGGTTCCATCTGCCAACCAAGACACCTATATCTAATGTACTTTTAATTTCTTTGATAGACTGTTTTCCTTATCAGCTCTCTTCCAGTTCGCGTCCCCTTCAAAAACAGGAGCATGAACTGAGTCGTTTTGATTACATCTTTGAACGGGCCTTTTGATAGTACTTTTAAAATGAAGATTTTGTTTGAACAAAGAGCTTTTCGTAGGAAATTGTATGTGTACTATTTCTTCTGAGAAAGGGACATATAAATTTAGTGACACGCTACTCGCAAGTTGTATGGAGATTGTGTACATAGAAAAGTGTAGTCGCAAACGACGCATGTGTTCAATTACCTTTATATACCTATGTTTATAAATTTATTACACCATGGTAATAGATACTTTTCCAAACATACCATATTATTGATCAGCGGGTGCATTAGAAAGCAGTAACACGCAAATAATATTCAGGGCGCGTTCAAGCTGGCTCGGTACTATGGTGTTCAGTGTTCACCACAAGTTCACCAACAGTTATATTTATTACGTATTGATGTCGCACGCGACGCTAATGTTTAACCAATTTACAACTAGTTTCGTTCAAGGTTCAACCATAAACTGAGTTTTTATTGTAGTAGTTGTTACTTACATTTATTGAGTTCTCTATAAAAATGAATTATTACAACGTTAACTCTGGTCATGAAATACAGCAGTTAAAGTTAAGTTTAGAACAAGTTCGGCAGTTAAAAAGTGTCGTTTGGTTTTTCTTGTTTATTACTTTTTTTTTGTAATAAGTACCTATTTACAACATTTACAACTTTATCCGAGTCAAAAACTCCGAAAGTTATGAAAACTATTTTCTTTTTAATTACTTATTTTTATTTTTTTCAAAAATGTTTTGGTATATTTTTCTCGTTTTAGTTGGGGTACCTACCCCATACGAATTCATATAGATACCACTACATGCTATGTACGTAAATAACAGTGACAGGAAGTTAGAGTAAGAAAAAAAAATAAAGGAATTTTCTAAATCGGTCCACAATTGAAGAAAATATCGATGAAAATTTAAGAAAAAATGTACAGACGAATTGAGAACCTTTTTAAAAAGTCGTTTAAAAATCGAATCGGCTCGACAAACGACGCATGTGTGTCAATTAACTTTATATACCTATGTTTTTAATTTATTACACCATGGTAAAAGATACTTTTCCAAACATACCATATTATTGATCAGCGGGTGCATTAGAAAGCAGTAAAATTATTCACTGGAGCTATAAAGCTGCGCTGTTTTGATTAGTACGCTATCAATTACAATTTATTTTCAAGGTAGTAGTTGTACGGCAGGTGCAATGGACTGCATTCCCGAGTGCTAGAAAAACTGGATCCAAAGACCGCTCCTGCGGCCGGAGCTGGCAACTGCCGAGATTAGATATATTGATAGAAAATTTATATTATTACTGACGTTAACGACATGGGAAACTATTGTAAAAGTGATTACAGTACATCTGGCGTCATCATCATTATTAATATGACGTATTGCCTCATAAATAAAAGTGATATTAAACTACATAAGAAATAAAGAAACTTGGTCCTAACTTTAGCAAGATTTACATATTTCGCCAGAGGTATTTCTATTATTAGGGAAAGTTTGACAAGTCATGAATAAGTTTTATTATTTCGAAGCTAAAGTTCTTAATGCAAGCGTTATATTCAGCTACATGGTCTGTAAAGTTGAAGCGTTCATATTCCAATTACATTAGTAATTAGGTGGAAATGTACAATATAAAGTTAGTGCAATTAGGGCTGCACTCTGTCATGAATTGTAATCTCATTATGTAAATGCATGGTCGGTGTGTCCGAGCCGCGCGCCTGGACGAGGCGCGCCGGGCGGCAGGCGATGCGACGTCGCGCGGTGATTAGCACCGCTCATACCTGTCAATTTACCTCGACAGACGAGATTTGCTGTATTACTATTCAGTATTCTGTGATACTACGTCCAATTTATACAATTTATTGTTACATCAAAGCGGTTTGAATTAGGTAGAGACTGGTAGTAGAGGCCATCAGAGACTAAGATATCGACGCGTAGTGAAGCGTAGGTAGTAATTTTCCACCATAATAATTGTCACTAGACCGATTTTTCCTGTGTTAGGAAATTTTAATAATCATCTGCGTTGTCTAAGTTAAATCTTAATTTGCTGTAACTGCAATGTTTCGTCAATAATCGATCTAAGCTCTAATCGATTTAACATTGTCACTTTCGAAATTACTCGTTGTAGGTATTATAAGTGTGTAATTACTTAGCTCCGTGTTATTTCATTACGCTCATGACGAAACAGGCAACGTCGCACCTGTAATAAAATTTTGTGGGTGAAAGTCGTTGGTTTTTCACAGATATCGTGCCAACCATCTATAATTCACACGGCTCGAGGACATTGTCACAGTTACGCCATTGCCTTGCATGTGTCGTGTTCACGTTAAAAAGGCTCAATTGCCCGAATCACAGTACTAGACTCATAACCAGAACATTTAACATTGGGCAGCCATTAAACAGGTACACATAAATTAGTGAGCGCGGTGGGGCCATCGCACTTTCATTAGTGAAATTATTTGCTAATTTGTACTGAACACGACCGCGATACTAAGGGGTAACGGGGCTCAATCTACTTCATTACACAGGCTTTAGTGATAATGAATGCAGAATGTGATTCAGTACAGCTTCACACTTTAAACCATCAATATTTTAACACCTGAATTTTGTGTGGGTTTAGTCAACATTGTGTGTGGTACAGATACCATGCTGAAAGAAGGTGAAGATCAAACATCGCAATATAAACATAACACGGTTTGTATATATTTAGCAAATATATTTGTAGAAAGGCTGTGGTTATAAATCTAGGACTTTGTATATTATATTGTACCTACTACTATAAATAGGTCAGCGTTCATGAAACTGAAATTATAAGGATATAAACTGAACTGGCATTGTTGATACTAGGTGTCATTGACCGCGGTACACGGCTACTCTACGAAATTTTGTGTAAACGTTTATAACCAGTTCATCCACGATTATCACACAATATTTAAACTATGCGATGAATGCCCGTTCTACTATTGATTTTTGTTATTGTGTATGGGCTGGTAATTGTCTAGGCGGCTCGGTCGCGTAGATTTCGCATTAAAACGCTAACTATAAAATAAACGCACGTGTCTTTTTTGTCGGACACGAGTATGTGACCTCTTTGAAGTAAACGAAATGCCTCCGGAGACCAATTTCTCTTTAAAAAGGGTGTTATTTGCTCAAGTGTGTAGTGTGCCTGTACGCACAAATGAGCGTATTACGTACTGTAATAACACTTGGCTGAAACTAATTTCGTTTCAGTGTTACTGTAGCTTTGAACAGCATTAGCACATTCATTTTTATTATTGACACTGTGACTAAAGGGTAATCATAACATTACTTCTTCAATCGCTTCAAGCAGGACACAACCTATGATTTAAATCAATTAAATGTTTACGTAAACGAATAAGAACTACGCTGACTCAATTTTAATAGTGCACTGCAACTTTGCCATGTCTTCTGTAATTGACACTTATTTCGAATTTAGTAGCCTTTATTATCGTAATTCATAGACCGTAACTTTGTTACGGCTCTGTTGCCTCTATTTGAAAACATAAAATTATAATTATTGACAGCCGTTTGGAGTATTGCAGTACAGCTTTAGTGCCTTACCATAACCAATTTAAAAACTGCTTTGGATAATAATAATTGTGCAAGTTTATAAGTGTGAGAAATCGACGCGACGTGATCAATAGCTGTGTGCGAGCTGACATTTCCGTTGTTTTGCATAACCTGACATTAAGGCTGATTGAAGTACCGTCTTCGTACCAACGGAGGACACCAACGACAACACTTTGTTATTCTCTTTATTGTCATCGATTTTACTCCAGATCGGAGACAACTACATAAAAATATTATTTTCAAGATAAACAAAATCGAAACATTCGTTTCGAACTGTATTTTGCCAATGAGAGAAAAAATAAAAGTAAAGAGCCGCGTTGAGTGAGTTGCTCGGTTTGCGTCTGTATATAACAGTATTATGTTTGATTTTTTCTTGTGTTGAAGTGATTTAATCACTGAGAGTCACTTTTTATCAAATGGAAAGTTTATAAAAAGTATTTTTGTGTCACAATTAAAAAAAAATTTGGAGTAAAACATTTTACGATGAACGTGAATTAGCGACGAAGTGTGTGATATTTGTCAGATGATATTATATGCAATGGCGGCACCGAGACTGACTGGCCCATATTTTATGATGGCGATGGCTGTCATAATAATTAGATACATTGTTCCGTATATTATTAACTACTCTTTCTCCTGTACCAATCAAGAGTGGTTGGTGCTGGCTGAGTGCTTACACAACAATGCTTTGATGATATGTAGATGATAGACATGATAGTCTACGCACGAGAGACGCTGCTGACGTGTTACATAATATCTTTCTTTGTAATTATCTTCGTAAAACGCGTATTGTGTTGCACGTGAAAAATAAAAGAACTATAATGGTATAGGAAATATATCATAGTGATAGCTGCAAGCTAGAAGTTTAGATGCCTGTTAGAGACTGTTGCTTTGTACGGATGCAATAAGATTTATAGTTCTATCACTACTATTTCTAAGGCAGGAAGCACTTAATTGATTGGGGCTGGGAGCTGTTGAGAATTTCTAGAAATAAACATGGCTGACGAGGCAGCCGTGACAAAAGACATTACGGAGTTACGGTGGCTGGGCTTTTATGACAACCGCGCGAAAGGTCGGAGTTACTGATTCCTATCGTTAACAATATATAATCTGTGCGCTCGTAACTTGGGAACCATAAAATAAAATGTGTATTGACACTTTTATGCGACAACGTCAGTATCTATGCATTCAAATTAAGTACCGTACTATAAATGTTCCAACAGCATTTTGTAAATTGAACTACGGAACTTTCCACTTCTGTCGTATACGTACTTATGGAGATGACGGATTTATAGAAAAAAAATTATATATTTTCATTAAATATACATATTTACGACGGAAGTTGTAAAAGTAAATCAATATTTGTTAGTCAAACGTTTTCCATAACAGTTACTGTCGTGTGAATGAACATCGGAAAGATGCGATCGGAATAAGCCGATAAGATGACTTCATAGCAAGCATTCCAAGTTTCCATGATTCTTTCTAAAATGTTTACGAAACAAAAATATACATACAGAACAATTAAGTGCCTATTGTAATTTGTTCTGGGTACAATTAACACGGTGACCCGACAGATATAATAACTTCCTCGACTTTCGACCAAGAGATGGTTATTTTGAGAATTGATTGAAAACATTTGATTGTTCTTGATATGGTATTGTACGGTAACAAGCTTTCTTACATTTATAGGTAAGCGTTGCGTTTCATCTTAATTGCTCTTTTAAATACAATAATGTTGAACAGGCTTGAATATTAGGTATTTTATGAATTTATGCAAATTCAACATTCAAATTATTTTGTTTCACATAAACCTACATGGGCACTTATGAAACGTCAGAAGCTATAGGTGCACAGTTCCAATTTGTCGTTTCCTATGGAGTCTTCTCCAGCCGGCAGGAAACGCCACTATTATTATTATATTATAGGTATTATTATTATTATATTATAGGTATTATTATATTATAGGTATTATTATTTTAATTACTGTGAATGTGAGGACTATGTGGTTCATTCTGTTGCGTTTGTTTCGGCCTTTAACAATAATCACTTGTGAACAATCCTTGGTAACACAGATAGTAAGCATTTTGAAACATTTTCTTTAAATGTTTATTTAATTTAGATTCAAACAATATCCTGGATAGAAGCGACACATAAATGATAAAATAGGTAGACAATAATGAGTAAATACTGAGCAGAAATGGTTAGAAATACTATTAATGTAATTTTCACGTGTCCGCTGTAAGTCTTATTTAAATTAATTAAGGTTGGAAGTACGAATTCTATGTGTTTTTTTCGATTGCCATAAAACAGATGTTATCTGGGTCCAGGCGACTAATTCTGTGTACCTTACATTTGTAAATATTAATTACAAATTCTACTATGTCTTCGTCAAGTCGTTGAACTGGTGTTAAGGTATTCAAGTTCGGCTGAAGGAAAATTTCGTGAGGAAACCTGGATGTATAGGCAATATAAGTCTGGAATCGCCAACCCGTCTTGAGCAAGCGTGGTCTTCTCTGTATGAGAAGAGGCCTATGCCATGGAATGGGACAATAATAGGCTGGTATTATTATGCGTCGACCAATGGCCAACACATGAATAAAACATGTAAAAATGTCCAGCTAAGCTAGCTCAGCTCTTGGTCGACGACCCGCTTGTATCCCAGCATTAGCCAGGGTCGTGTGAATGTTAACCTTCTTGAGATAAACAAAGTTTTCAGAAAAATCTTTTTATTTACAACAATAGTCTTGAGAATTTTCTGTCTTTTATGTTTACAACAATCGGCATACCCACCTATTGTTTCTTAAACTCATTGTGTCGCTATTTCCCACGATGCCAACCACTTTCATTCATCAAGGGGCCTATGTTTAGCTATATTCATAGCTACGGCGATTAATATGGAACTGGATAAGATCTCATCTCAAAATGAGTATGCTTATACAGGCTACTGAGGTGGCCGCGGCCGCTAGCCACGAGGCAACAATCAATTGAATGCGGAGTGCAATAGAAAGTCAAACGATACCTACTTAGCTAGTATATAATCAACTGGCACACAAAAAATTAAACAGCTCGCCTTCGAAAGTACGACTTGCGTTAAAAGTGAACACGAATAAATTTAACACAATAGGGATGATGCCTGGGTCCGTCAGTCAGATAAAAAAAAATATTAGACACGTATTTTTTGCTTTATCATATTAATAAAAAAATACTTAAATAAAACGCATTAAAGTTGGGGAGTGGGGGTCGCTACGTCACAAGTAAGTATAAATCATATTCGTGACGTCAAGGCATATTTTAACTCAAAGCATCGCCGTAATCTTTATCTTTTGATTACGTAAAAAAAGAAAAAACACGTGTTCAATATTTTTTTTATAATCTACAAGAAGGACAAAAAATTGACATCATTCCTATTGCCTTGAGACATCGAAGCCCAATTAAATACTTTGGACAACTAATTATTCGAATTAACGACAATAACAACACGCAATTGTTATCGACACAATGTACTAAATTGTTGTACCAAACGTGATTAGAATACAATGATGTAGTTAAAACTTTTCCTATTGGGAACGGGTAACCGCAACATGAACAAGTTACTAAGTACGGCGAGCACGATCAATTACGAAGGAAGTAAAAAAAAATAATAACCCCGCGGTCATAACAATAAAATTGGAAACTGTACTAAATAAGGGACTTTGCAAACAATCTAAATTGGAGTTTTCCAATTAGGGTCCCATTTATTTTAAAGTACGAATGGGTCTCGAGCATGTCAACAGTCGGTTAAAACGCAAATCGTTCTCTTATAAAGCGTACCGTCGCATTAAGGCGCGGTTTAGCAGCGCGTGATGCCGCGAGCAAATACGAACCGACCCTCATCGAAATCGCCCAACTACAAATAATTCCCTTCATTCCCGCTCTATTTAACATTTACCAGTACTTCGCTTTAAATGCTCTTAAGCTAAGTACAATTTAATGTTACTCCATATAATGTAACCCTGCAAGCGACGCAATCTATAGCGCTATTATTAAAGACAAATACACTGATACTTGTTGCTTTAGCAAAGTAATTTAGCACAAGTCACGTCCCTCCTAATGTTAGAAAATAATCCCTTATGAATATCACGTGCGGAGATTTGCTAGTTCCATAATCATATTAGCTGATATACGTCATGGAGAGAAGCATGCGTGCGTGTTATGTGATACACGTCGAGTGCAGAACAAGCAACGATGGGGCACAGTACAGGGGTGCTTGCTTCAATAAATAAACGCTCAAAGTGCTGCTCGCTTTCAACAATTCAAAACTGAACAATAGTCAGCTTGTAAATGATGACTGTTCAATAAACGCAACAAAGTAGATTACTTAAATAAAAAACATCCTTCCATAAATCGTCTTGTTCGTGACAGAGAAGTTATTTATCCAAGATGCGTCAGTAGCTTGAGCTTAATCATTGATAAAATTGTGCTGTTCACGTATGTGGAGGTGTGTGTATGCAAATGAGGCATTGTGTGCGCGGGTTGATTCAGTCCGCGTTGCAGTCGCAATCAGTCGCATTGACACGAACCGCCGCCCGCGCCGCCGCCACGCCGCCGCCGCGCCGCATCACGCCGAGCCGCACCGCCCTGCCCGTCGCGACTATATTTTTCATCTCCTGACATCCGCTCTGTTAACGTGAACGCACTCGGAAATTTATGTTGCTGTAGGTAACTGATGCATTGGAAGTCAATGCCTCTATACATGGTACCAGACAACAGACTGGACATAAATCGTATAAATAAAGTGTTTTTCGTAGCAAGCCTAGAGAAAACAGTCAGACAAACATCGGAAATGTATACTCGCATAAAATTACATAATAAGGACCTACGAGAATACGAGAAAAACAGACGATGATTAACTTAACTAAAGCTTAACTACGTATTTTACAGAGCCCAGCCACTATCAATCACCTAACAAATTATAAGCTACGCTACAGTTATTAACTTTCCGTGGAGATGCTCCCTCCGCCTGCTTAGCCGGTAAAAGACCACGGATGTTGCAAATTGCACATACAATTGCAATAGCTAAGGAAGCACTGTTTTATAGTCGTGATAGTTTAGCGTGATAATGCGTTCAGAAAGTGGCGCTCAATGAGAGTGTATGAGAGGAAATCGGTTCCCATTGAGCGTAGCCGTAATCACGAGCGCGCACAAATGATCGCGGGTCGCCGCCAGCCGCGCCGCAGCCGCGCCGAAGCCGAGCCGCGCCGCGCCGCAGCCCCGGTTGCAACGCCGATAATGAATTACAGAGCCATTGCTCGCTTGCAAAATCTAGTCGGAGTCGTATCGGTAAGTAACGAGGTTAGCTGCTCTCCCTGGAGCTGAGCGAGATCGCGTCGTGACTCGCGATGCCTTCGGGAGCGTTCATGGGCGAATTATCTTCTAAAATGGGCGATATAAATTATCCCTAATGGGTTTTATTGCTGTAAAATATTGTATTTGATTCAGATTATTTTTCAACTTATTGAAAGTTGAGCACAATACCTTATGCGGAAATCGTTTTGCTTTAGGTAATATGAATTTAGGTAATCATGAGTGAATTACAAAACGAAAAAGGAAGCAATCGCTGAAGTGTGGACGCGATAAAAGCTTTTATCGAGGATTTTACGATTCTTTTCGCACTATTCCAGCTATAAACGCCGAATCAGATGGAGTGAGAGACCACATAAAGTTGAATCTCTGGTATTTCACCCGACCGAAATGTAATTCGACGAATCTATATACATTTCTGAGTTTTTTATTATCATTTTGTTTACAATAATATGAAAATTGAGGCAATCTTCTCAACGTTATGTCATCATTATTATATTGCTTCAACTCTATCTATTAAGTCGAAGTTTTCAAATATACAGGGTGGCAGGGACATCGACGCGTAACCATTTACCATGGATTCAGTACATGATTCTGAACGCCCATGCAATGAAATTTTTCGTCGGTTATTAAAAAAAAATAGCTGTTTCATAGAAAAGTGCAATACCTACGCGGTCAAAATGTATGGAACAGCAGTTTTTTTTTAAATAATCGACGAAAAATTTGCTACCCTGTATTTTCTATTAGATCTTTTTATACAACTTTTTTAAGTTATATTTCAGTAAAATAAAATATAATTTTCCTTTTGAAAACTCCCCTTTCCTTTACATAACTGCTCACGGCCTTTGCAATGTGGTTTCCCCACAATCTCGGAAACTTATGCGAAAAAACTATATCTAAACTAAAAAATTAGCACGTTTGAGGTCAACGATGAAGCAAAACTGTGACCAGCGTTACGAAATATCATTTTTTTTACATAGAAAAACAATTTCATGGCAAAATTGATGTTAGCAATCAATTTGCAAACTAAAAGAAAAGGGCAAGCAATAACTAGATCAAAATGATTATCCGACACATTGCGGCTGCACGGGCATTCCGAAACCTCAGTGCATTATTTAAGCATAGCTTTTGTTCTGGAGATAATAAGAATGATATCGCACCGTCTTGACCGGCTGGGTCGCGTTTGCCGTAAACCACGGAATTTACGAAGTATTCCGTAGTTCAAAGAGCATCGAAGCCAGTCAGTAAAACATATGGCCTGCCTCTGAGGGTGACACTGAATTACCAGGACTCTCTGATAGAGATTGTCTGCGGCGGACACTAGACTTTATATTGACTATTTATGGGCGAGAATTTCTCTAAAATAGGTTACGTACGTGGTTTCTGTATTCTACCTTTCGTTGAAAATTTTAGTTTTTATTTTATCCTAAAAAGACACCACGCTCTCAAGATATACCGATAACAGTTACCAGGTGCACTGGTGCAGTTAAATCTGCATTAGGAAATAACTTCACCTAAAGAAACCTTTGAAAAGATGGCATGATGACGGTGGGAAAGACATGGACTAGACAAGCAAGGAACAGGGAGAAATGGAAGGGGTTGGTAGGAGGCCTTTGCCAAAGGGCACACAGAGTCTCAAAACAAAGAAAAAAATTTTTTTTTGTAACAATTGTAACTCTAAAATAAGGCTATAAATAAATAAAAAAGTATGTGCAAATGAAAATAAAACCTCTTTGAAAACTACCTGCTAAACAGGTTTTTATTATTTGCGTATATTATAAAGAGTTGTAAGTTTTTACTTATGTAGGGGGTAATCTCCGGAAGGTCAGATTTGAAAAAATCTTTTTTGCATTGGATAGCCTAATTCTTGAGGAAGGTTATAGGTTATGTAACATCACGATACTGCCCATATATAAGAGCCAAGCAAAAAGAAAAAAAAGTCAGAATGAATGCTATGCGAAAACGAAGTATGTAACAACGCGGGCAAGCGATTGGATGCGACGCGATAGGTCAGGGGCCGAAATTTCAAGCGGACTAAGTCGCGGTCAGAAGCTAGTTTACCAAAATTTTCCTAAATTGTTAATTATACAGTCGACATCAAATAATTTTGCATTATTAAACATTTAAAAGTAGTCGCACTTGTTATTCGAAGGCTGTTTCTCGCTATTATTAAATCAGTAAAAAAAAAAACAGTGGCACTCCGGGAGTGCCGACGTGAAACCTTGAAAAAAATACTTCCAAAGTAAAATAAAAATACTTGCATAGAACATTGATCCGTAAATTAATATAAATAAAGAGCACAATCGCGTTTACAAAAATGAGGTGTCGGTAACGGTGTCGCGAGTTCAATTGTTTTTTCCCATCTCAAAAATGCCCAACGCGCCTAAAGAAGTTTTCACTTTAAAAAATCGTGGTTGGTTTAAAATATTTTTTACTGAACCTCTATTTGGGTTACAAAAAAGAAACGCCAACCCTCACCCTTACTATAATTGTGTGTAGCAAGGTAGCAATATAGCATGCACGTATGCAGGTAACCCAATTTATTTAAATTGGGTTCAATCGTACTTTCATATTAATAAAATTAATAGTTATGATGATTATAATCATCAAAATCGACTTCAGATTTAAGAAACGAGATCGCGTTAAAGATGGAGAATCCATTACAATTATAACCGTTTTAATGTTAAGTGGTCTATAAAACTAAAAATATGGTCAAAAGGCTTTAATTTTGTCATAACGAATACAGATCATTACGAACACGGACACGTGTTGGTCAACAGTTTCCAGGAACATTACACATGTATTTATGCTAACTGCAGCTGTTATAACAGTACCGCTCGCGCTCGGTTTTTTCAGCTCTGAGTCTGTAATAAGCAGCTACTTAAGGCGCTAACGGTAAGTTACTCTCCCGTAAGCGAACTTTAAGCCCGCTTTATTAGTCTGGGCAAATTGAAACTTAATTAATGTAGAGTAGAAACTTGGCGACTCGTGACGGTCGATCGTTGCTCAATAATCGACCCCCACGACTATGGAAATTTAGTTAACTGTTGTATCACGACGCTGCCGGTCAAATTTCTGTAAACACTCCAATATTGGACTTAATGGTTATGAATGACAGTGAAATTGTGGGCAAAGGTCAGCTCAAGAGATGTCGTCGTGGGAGTTTTGTAATTGAATCAGATAAACCATTCTTAGATGAGCTATTTATGGAAATAACTTGGAAATATGAAAGGCTTGTTTAATGAAAATAAAGTAAACGACTGTGGAGAAAAAAAAATTACAAGATCAAGTAGCCGACATTATGTAAACATAAAGGCGGTAAGACAATGCCGCTACACTACACTATTTACATTTATACGTGTCGTCGTAACACTTGAGACTAGCTGCTAGCACCGAGTAGGTATTTGGAGCGCAGACAGTTACGTGTGATAACAATTATTTGCTCTTGCCTTGATATTGTCTTCGTAAAAATTCAATTTTGGAGAAAACTCTATAAAAATATACAGAGTTTTTACTTTCATATTGAGACCCGAGTAAAAAATAACGTCAACGTATTCGTTAATACTGAAAACACGAGTGGAATTTAGATAAAATTTGTAAGTACACAATATGAACTTACAAAAAACAACACGTGTCTCGTATTGGGAGTTCTCATCAAACGTTGTGATAGACAGACCGCCGTTGCTTCGAACATATAATTCCTGACGTTTGAAGCAACGTGAAGCAATAATGTAATGGGTTTTAAGATTGCAATAACACTACAGTAATGACATGTTGTTAGCCCATCGACTTACAAACACCATAGTCTTTTCCCTTGATTATTTGCGCGTGACTTTTAGTTCTTCACTTATACTCCATTTTTAGTGGAGCACGTAACTCCATTTTATTTTATAGAAAAAATCCTTGTGATGATTAGATCGAATGGCACTAACAAAGGAGGTGTGTCGAAAGGAATTTGTATTGTTGCGTTTCGTAATCAAATGTTCATAATAATTTCAGTTGAGCCACAGGTTGAGCGAACAGCACATAAGGTGTATTAATAAAATAAAACATGCTCCATATATTTTCTATCTTAATAAAAAACGGCGTCGACCAACTACTTAGCATTTACAATTTAACTGGACTGATAAGTCTGGTTGTACTTTCACTTCCATTCGTTTTACTTAGTGTATGAGGCAAGTTAATTATTTTTAATGTATTTGTACTTACAAGAGATAAATCGTGGTGAATGCTGTCACGTAACTATTGCTGTGACATGTAATTTGTATGGATCTTAAACGTTGGTGCCCACTGAGGTCGATAAAGACAAGAACTCGCTAGTCGTATCTAACTCTTTGCTTAAAATACCTATTAGCAGAAAAAAAAGCAAACATTTTCTTGTCCAACTTTTTTACATGTTTCCATGGAATGTCAACATGGTTAATAGACATGCATACAATTATTTTCTACTAAACTAATACCTAATATTTGTCATATTTTTTTTATAAAACATGTGTTGGACAAAAATTTTTTAACTACCTACTTATAAAGCACAATGAAGGGTTCCGTAGTTGAGATGAATTTATTAATCCCAAGAACAAACTGAACATTGTAGTTGAAAAACATGTTCTTTATTATACAGGGTGTTTGGTGCATCGTGTGCCAAATTGAAATGGTCGACTGGGGAGGTCACCTGCTATCCTTTCAGAACCCTAAACACTTCTCATGCCCTGTGGATTTTTTTTCATCGACTTTTTATTGTTTTATTAAAAAAATACCCAAATTTTACAGTCAAGTACAAATTAAAAAAAAAGTGTAAGTCGTAGTCTCTGAATTTTTGTTTTATTTAGCTGTGTATTGTATTACAGTACTTTTAAATTCAAAACTAGTGACATTAACCATGTATTTTTTTTTTATTTACTCGCAAAGTTTCGGACTTCAATTAAAGCTGTCCATGTTACAGCTATTTACATGGCTATAAAAAAAAAATACAAAAGCGACCGGGATCTTCCAACTCCCTCAGAAATTCTCTAGTCTATTCTCTTGCTAGTGATGTGCCACATGCCATAAAAATCTTTTTACAACTTTGTGAATTCGCTAGAATTGTGAATCGAGTCACAAAATACTAAATTCCAAATTATGATTTAAAAAAATATTTTTGCTTAAATGATACCTCAAAAACTCATTAAATCTGTTATCTCACTCTTATAAGGTAAAATCTGTCTCTTATCTCTCTGTGGGGGGGGGGGGGGGGGGTTACTAGAAATAAACATTTATTTAATAATTTTTACATATTCTGCCCAAACTGTTGGCCGCTATTGCGAATGCAGGCCCGATATCTATTTCGTATTTCCACAGTTGTTGTACGAAGTCGTATTTCCTCCTTTATTTTAGTGAACGCCGTTTCAATGCGTTGAAGTAGTACCTCCCTTGTTGGAACCTCCGTGGCGTATACCAGCTCTTTGGCACGTCCCCAGACATAAAAGTCTACCGGAGTTAGGTCTGGGGAACGTGCCGGCCATGCAATAGGGCCATCGCGCGCGACCAATCCACGCATTGGGGAACACATCGTCGAGATATTCCCTCACAGTCAAACGCCAACGTTTGGGCAGGAGTGACTGGGAATCAGGTAGTTGGACCGCATTACCTGCCCGATAACCTCAATGGCGATAACTATTTGGAGTTCCTTCAAAACGACCTGCCCGAATTAGTGTCCGAGGTGCCCGTATTTAATGAAAATGTGCCCAAAGTATTCCAGCATGACGGCTGTCCCGCGCATTGGCGTTTGACTGTGAGGGAATATCTCGACGATGTGTTCCCCAGTGCGTGGATTGATCGTGATGGCCCTATTGCATGGCCGGCACGTTCCCCAGACCTAACTCATTTAAAAAAAAAATGCAATTATTTTTTATTTCTAGTAACCCCCCCCCCCAGAGAGATACGAGACAGATTTTACCCTATAAGAGTGAGATAACAGATTTAATGAGTTTTTGAGGTATCATTTAAGCAAAAATATTTTTTTAAATCATAATTTGGAATTTAGTATTTTGTGACTCGATTCACAATTCTAGCGAATTCACAAAGTTCTAAAAAGATTTTTATGGCATGTGGCACATCACTAGCAAGAGAATAGACTAGAGAATTTCTGAGGGAGTTGGAAGATCCCGGTCGCTTTTGTATTTTTTTTATAGCCATGTAAATAGCTGTAACATGGACAGCTTTAATTGAAGTCCGAAACTTTGCGAGTAAATAAAAAAAAACTACATGGTTAATGTCACTAGTTTTGAATTTAAAAGTACTGTAATACAATACACAGCTGAATAAAATAAAAATTCAGAGGTTACGACTTACACTTTTTTTTAAATTTGTACTTGACTGTAAAATTTGGGTATTTTTTTAATAAAACAATAAAAAGTCGATGAAAATAAATCCACAGGGCATGAGAAGTGTTTAGGGGTCTGAAAGGATAGCAGGTGACCTCCCCAGTCGACCATTTCAATTTGGCACACGATGCACCAAACACCCTGTATATATTATTTCTGTATTATTTTAAGACCATAGACTTTTTGTAGGCTTTCCTGTAATCTATGGGTAAAGAGCCATACTATGTGTTTTTTTCAAAATTTTAGCTCCAGTAGTTTCGGAGATAAGGGGGGAAATGATAAATTTTCATCGAATTTCTTAAAAATCTATAAAAGTTTTTATTTTAAAATTATATAAGTTATTAATATGCTGTTATTAATAATAATAATAATAATAAAACTTTATTCAGCTGAAAAGGTAAAACACTAAATACAAATTTGCTTAAATCTACGAAAAATTCGATTATGTTATGTGCCTGAACTAGGTCATCCTGTATTTCAGGCTAGGCAAGGTATAATAAATATTTCTAAATAATCACATTCGTTATAAAAATCTAGTCATCTAATAGGTATGTAAAAAGGTGTAAATAGTACAATAAATCCTACTTGCTAAAATCTTAGTACCTATCCTTACTTAGCTAAACTTAATTAGTACATTTTTTTTTTTTTATTTAAGTACGACTAATAGTTTCTCTGTATCTTCATAGGACATACTTTGAAGAGCTTCCTTAAGAGTTCTTTTACAATTATTATAATTTAGAGAATAAATGTTAGTTCTCGCATTTAGTCTATTATAAAGTAATGGTCCTAGGAAGACAAAAAATTTGGCTGCGAAGGCATGTTTTGTACTTTTTGTAGGGCAAACTATGTCTTTCCGTCTTTTTTTAGTAAATTCAGTGCTATATGGGAGGGCTGCGTGTTGTTTTAATACGATGCTCATTATGAATAACTGTCGAGCTGTTAGTACTTCACAGGATTTATAGAGTAGGTTAGTGGGAAAAAGGAAAGGGCGGCAAGTAGAAACCTTAAGAATTGCTCTTTGAGCTCTTTCAATCGGTAGTAGCAAACTTTTACCTGCTCCACCCCAAGAGGTAATGCAGTAAGTCAAAATTGACTGACAGAGAGCAAAGTAAACTTGCCTAATTAATTTTGGGTCTGCAATATAACGTAGTTTTTTGAAAACGAATATTATTTTACGCATTCTGTTATTTAATGCTTCTATGTGTTGTTTAAAAGATAGGGTTTCATCTATTACAATTCCTAGATATTTTATTTTATTAGTTATATTAATATTAGGACACGTAAGCAGGCAATCCGCAGGGACCATACAAGAGTGAGCATACATCGTTGAGGGCAAAACAGATGTATGTTTGGACATTGAAAACTTAATATAATTTGTCTTAGTCGCATTTAGGGTTAGTGAGTTATGTTGAAGCCACTTATTTACCATATTAAAACCGTGTTGCGCAAACTTGTAGACTTCATGTTCCGATTCAGCAGAAAAAAGGAGGGCAGTGTCGTCAGCGTAAGATATTATAGTGCCGTGCTCTAGGTTTAGATTACAAAGGTCATTTATGTATATCAAAAAAAGAGTAGGCCCTAAAATACTTCCTTGGGGCACACCAAAGGGCGTGTTTTTTTCGTCTGCGCTGAGAACATTGCCAATCTTAACGCACTGGCTTCGGTCTTCTAAGTAACTTTTGAGAAGTTTCAGTTGAATGCCTCTTATGCCCACTATCTCAAGCTTGCGCAATAGAATAGGAATGGAGACTGTGTCAAAAGCTTTAGCGAGGTCCAGGAAAACTCCTACTGTGTGGTTACCCTTGTCAAGTTCTTGAGCTAGATAGTCAGTCAGATGATGTACAGCATCGGCAGTTGAAACTTTAGGTCTAAATCCATATTGACGATCCGACAAAATAGATTTATCCTCCAGATATTTAAACAATCTTTTATTTATGATATTTTCCAAAATTTTTGACATAGAAGGCAGTAAAGAAATTGGTCTATAATTTGTTACTTGCTGTTTACTGCCTGTTTTGTATACAGGGACAATAACTGCTTTTTTGAGACACTCGGGAAAAAGACCCAAAGACAGGCACATTCGGAAAATATAAGTCAGTGGTGGTACTAAAATATTCTTGAATTGTTTGATGATTTTATTTGATATATTATCCCAACCAACTGCACAGTCGTCTTTCAAAGTCATGATTATTCTTTCTACCTCAGTTTCGTCAGTATCTAGCAGGGCGAAGGATGTTAAGGTGGGGTTACATTCAAAAGGCGTACTTGTTTGAAAGTGTGATTGAGCCCGATTTATTTCTGCCAGGTTTTTTCCGACGTTAACAAAGAAATTATTTGCTAAGTTAGCAGATGTCAGCGGTGTCGAGTGTGCTTTTAATAAACCTGAAGATGACTCATTTTGTTTCGAGGTGTATGTTACATTTTTAATATATTTCCAAATCTGTTTACTATTTGTTCCAGCCTTTTCCAGTGCAGTTTTATCGTAGTTGCTTTTAACCTTCTTGAGAAGATCATTACAGAAATTACGATACCTTTTGTACGACAGTTGCAGTATTGCATTATCTGGATGAGATTTAGCCTTCATGTGCAGTTTATCTCTATGTTTCATACAACGAATAAGACCTGTCGTGATCCAGGGTTTTATGTTACTATTTTTACGGCTCAATCTTAATATGTCTGTATTTCTTTGAATTGCATGTCGTATATTTTCTATTACGTACAACATACAAAACTGCGGATCAGGAGAATTGTAGACTGGATCAAAGTTGATGACGCGTAAATCTTCTTCAAGTTTATTTATGTTTAGTTTAGAAATTGTGCGAATGTTGTTTTTAGGTAATTTACAGTTTATGATTAATAGAGCAGCATTGTGATCGGTTATTGTTGAGTTAACAACAAGTGCAAGTGAAGGGAAATTAGATTTAAGCATGATATGGTCCAAGCAGGAGCCACTTTGATGTGTAGGAAAATTGTGTGCGGGGAGCAAGCCATGAAAGGCGCATAGGTTCAGGTATTCCTGAGCAGATGCATCAGTATGTCCTGGAAGAATATTAATGTTAATATCACCAATTAAAATCGTTAATATCACCAATTAATGTTAATATCACCAATTAAAATCGTATTAAATAAATATGTTTAAGATCTTTGCAACAAGATATGTTACACTGTGGTCGGCGCGCAGCACCCAGTCGTATCCGATATCCCACAGATGCGGCCTCAGGACCGATCCTTGTGGAGGCGATCGGCGGCGGTGATCTCTCGCGTCCGGCCCTGATTAGGGCCATGGTAGGGAGCGAGGGGAAATGGGAGGCCGTCACCTCCTTCTGCGAAGCAGTAATGCTCGCGAAGGAGGAGGCGGAACGCGTGAGGGAGAGGCAAATTTCGCGCCCTCACGCCCCTAACCCTAACCGCCGCAGGAGGAGACGCCCAGGGCGTCGGGAATCGCAGGCCGATTTCCGGCCACCGTAAGCGCGGGCTTGCGGGCGGTGAGCAATGGGTAGCTCGCCGTCCGATAAGGACCAGGCCCGGGTCGACGGCGCGTTGTGTTCCACGCGCGCCTCAAAGAGATGGCAGCAGAATTGACGGGGTCCGTTAGGGCCGATGCCTGCCGGGGGTGCGAAGAAAACCGAAAGGGAGATCGTGGCCCCCGGCAACAGGGCAACCGAAGGAACACGGGTGGGTTTTAGTCAGTAAGAGTCTGACACGCCCTCCCGCTCCGCCCAGAGCGGGAGAAGTTATTTGATGATTTCCCACCCAAAAAAAAAAAAAAAAAAAGGACCGATCCCTGTGGGACACCGCACGACATCTCTTGCCGGTTCCTTTCTTCCTGGTGACCGTGGTAGATGACAGCCCTGTCCGCCAGATAGGCCTCGACCACACGAAAGAGGTAGGTCGGCATCCGGTGATACCGGAGTGCCTCCCTGATGCAACTCCAGGGCAGGCAGTATTGAAGGCATTGGCGATGTCTAGAGACACCGCCCAGACGCGCATAATGGCGTCCACCGAACAAGCCGCCCAACGACAGCTCACTTAAAGCTCAGTTCACCTAAGTTATCACGGTAAGATTTTACGGAATACATTGTCTGTTACGTTGCAGTCGACGGGGGTCTTAACTTTCAAAGATTATGTAGCTGTTAAATGCTACGTGAAAAGTATAAGATATGAAACAAGTGTATCTTTCGTAATATTCTCTCAGGGTTGCACATAGTAATCAAAGGCATGATAGCAGACTGTCTTTTGTTTATTTCTTATGTAACGACGCTATGCGGTCACCGGCTCGATGTTTAATACAAGCAAATAAAACTTACGAGTAAGCACTTAGTACCTCTAGCGAATGAAGAAAGCCCAGAAGTGCTTCTACTTTATACATATATGAAGTTGTATAGAACCCTAATAAATACGGTCATGAAGGACTTTTGAAAATGTTCAGAAACGATTTCAATAGTCAGAGCAACTAGATTTAGTTTGAACATATGAAGTACAAATATTTTTGATGCATTCATGGGATCTCCCTAGAAAATCTGTCAAATAGGTACCTATTCACCTAATTAAAATTAACTCTCTTTTTACGAATATCTACTCTTTGAATATCTCTAATTTAAACGCTCTCTGTATAGGTTGCTGCATCAAGTCATATTCGTTATAAAATTATCGTTAATTTATGCCATAATATTTTTTATAGAGCCTTTCAGGATTATAAGTTCCAGAAATTACAAGTTTAAAACGTAGCAATACTTCCTCCAAGGTTGACTATTGTCCTGTTCACACAAGAATGTAATTTCCGCTCTACATTCTGAATAACATAATTTTTAATAAGACGCTTTAGGTTTGCTCTGAAAAGAGCGCTAAGCCCCAAATAAGCCCCGCTATTTTTTCCTTTTTATTCGGCTGCCGTATTTTTTTACACAAACCAAGCTTTAAGCTCACACATTTGTAAAGCTAATAACAAACCAAAGCCTCTTAAAACGCAGCCAGAGCACATCGCCGCCATACTTATGCTTTATCCTATTCAACTCGTAGCCATGAAATAACAAAAATATTTGGTTTCAAATACCCGAAAACCTCGTTTAATACAGATGTGATTTACAGTCTATAAATTGTGTTTAGCAATTAAGTCCACTAAATCACTAATTTACATATGAACACAAACAAGCTTATCTTGATTTTAACTGGAATAAGTCTCATATTTTAGAGTCAATAATAATTTTAATAAAAAATAACCAAGGTGTCGGAGCATACTGATATAGCTGATTGGACCGGTTCGCCAAATCAACGGCGGGCAGTGAGCGGGTATCGGATGCAAATCTTATTCAAAATAGAAAGACTGACTTGAATAAGTTTACTGTTTAAAGATCAGGTGCACACAAAAACCGGGTTTGACAAGTTTAGAAGACTGGCCGTGTGCTGAGACCGGTTCCCGGTAAAAAATAGTTACGTATCACTTCACACTTCAAGCCGCGTTCAAAAAATTATCTGCTCACTTGAAACTTTGGAGGCGTAAAGTGTTTACGAGAATAGATAAGACTTTCGTAATAAATCTCTGAAATCCTCCGCTAATCTTTAGATAAACGGTTGATTGTTCTCGTTGATTTTTATTGTTCCTGTTCACGGTTGTTAAATTCTATTATACCTAATTATCAAACATAGTAAAACAAGAATTCATTCTCACCCATCTATAAGTAGATATGTACAGGTGCAAAGTAAATATTCTAAGTGGGTATCTAGTATTTGTATCATTTACCCACTTACTCGTAACTTTGTGGAACCTTGGAAACGAAGTGCCAATTACATTACATTCCATGATTTTAAAACCGCTTTATTTTACTTCGCTAGTTTGACCGCATTATTATATCTATCGACTAGACAAAATCAATCAAACTAGTGAATGTGTGACATACTTGTTGGAGCATCACAGTTATTAAACTCCGCTTTTTCCATTTGGCACTGCGACAAGGCAGATGTGAGGCATAGTTTCCAGATAACGGCTAAGTTGCTAACTTTTCACATTTCCTCGGAAGCGTGTCCCCTGGCAATGTCGACATTGTCGCGCGTTGTGAATTTGTTATCCGCTTCGCGATTAACGAGATGCATATAGGTAGAGGTACTCTTAACTTTGTTAAACAGATGATATAATTTAATCGTGCTTCTCGCCGCAGCATAAGTTAAATCGTTAGCGCTACACGATGATAGTGGATTTTAACATTAATTTCCATAGTAACATTATAATTACCCCGGTCATTACTTACGCTAAAAGCTATTTATTTTGCATAATGGTGTTTGGGTGAGCGCAACAATGGTGAGTCGCAATGCGGCGGTGCACGGTGTGGAGATATGGCTATGGCGGCCGGCTCGTTGCCTGTAAATCGCCAAACTTGACCGCGCTGTGCCCTTTGTTTGCTCGCTCTGGGCGCGTGCCTCCTATCTAACTACTGCTCACTAAAATTATCCACGATATGAATCCTGGAAGTTAACGACGATTTACATTACATTATGACTCTAATATTTTATAAAGAAATATTGGTCTAGTCTCCACTGTTATTCCTAAGTTCTTAAATGTTGTCGGGAATGTAAAAAGCCGCAGTAAAAATCTGTAACGTTTATGACACGCTTTCAGTTGTGCTGACAGTCGTTACTGGGGACGGCTCGTCAGCGGAAACGTTCGTGCGTCTATGGCTGCGGGCGACCGGAACTCGGTAGGTTCTGTCACGTCATTTGCGCGAGAGAATACGCCATTTTTTCGTGCAGAACGGGACAAGAACGCTTACTCGTCGAGATAAAAATGTCACTTTCTCATCAAGCTTTTTGTTATCTCTTGACGTTTTTACCGAACTTATTTGTAACTGTCACTATTATACGTGGTTTGGGTTAACATGCTTTTTGTTGAGCTTTATTTATTAAATTGGTTACTAAGTAAGGGTAAGGACCTATCGATAAGAACAACAAACATCAATCTATTAATACTTGGCGGAAGTAGTTCAATATTTCAGTAGGACAACGCTGTGCTTGTTGTTATATTACATGACTTGACACTATCGTAACCTCTATTAAGTTTTAATATGAGCTGAGCGTACGAACCGGGTGATTGAGTATAAGATGAATATTGGTTTGCGTGTCGGATTATATTAATAACGGTAACCTTTAGTGACCTAAAACTTTCTCCTGTTTCGCGACGCCGGCGCCGATGCCGGTTGCATTGATCATTAATCACGTTAATGATGTCAAATGAATTAAACATAAATTCTCTAGCGGCTCCAGACCGAAACCTTCAATATCCAATTAATGCTAACTGCTAGAGGTATTACGTCGCAGCTCATTTGTAGCATGCAAAGTGATGTAGGAACAAAGAGTAACGAGCAATTGAGTGCGCCATGCTAGGTATCTGTTCTGTGGACCAAATACAGAAAATTGCAGTTGACGCAACACGCAAGTAGAGGATGTCGGTAGACAAAAAAATCAATTTAGGCAGTACGCCAGTAAGTGCTTGAAGAAAGTCAAATCATCAAAAAGGCCCCAAACAAGATTGGCAAGAATTGAAAAAAATAGCGCAAGCCCAACAACAATAATAGTATCACGTAACAGGACAACATCGACTCAGCAATAGAGGGGCTGAACAAACAGATAGGAACTAAACTGGATTGCTCCAAGTATCTAATCCTTCTTTACGCGTTCGTCCCTCACACCAAAATGAAGTCCACTCGTGGGTGACGTCACGACAAATGAAAGAACAGAATCATGACACTATTAGGATAAACGAGGACGCGGCCGCTCCTGTGGGACGACGTTATAATCTAGTCTTGAATAAGTAGGCACTTGCCCCGCACTTACATCGGCTTTCATGAATTCTTATATCTCGAATAAAACTTATTTTATGGACTATTGCGCGACTTTCGTATAAATTATGTTTTCCCAGCGATTCCAAATATGATGACTACGAGAGTGTTATGATGTCGAATTTTGATGAGATATTTTTTTGTGACAAACTGTAATAGAGTTTTCTAAAGGAAAAGTCTTGCAGGAATATAGCTAAATACAAAACTCATGTTTGGAAAGTTAGTTTTTACTTAGCCAACTGCTGTTGGATCATCGAGCTGTGTGTATCCGGTTAAAAACGTGCGCATTTCGCAAATTTCAGTACGTCACAGTGCACTTCCAAAACCACAGTATAAAGCGCCATTTGCTCAACAAATTCGCGCACTTCCTTCCCCAACATGGTCATGGCATATACAACAAAGAACCATTGACTTCACCATAATTAAATCCTTGCCTTGTATCCATAAAATACGCATCTATTAATTAATATTCAAATAACTAACAATCTGTGTTCGGCGAATTGCATATGAATTCTATATGGATTTGTTGTAGCTCATGCATTTTATAGTAGGTGGTGTACGATGAAAACTGCTCATTGTTAAGTCTAGCAGACTTATATGCACCTACTTCATAATTCTACTGACATACTTGTAGTTTAAGCACGTCGCCTACATACGTACTGCCTTATTAATAGTACTACGATGTTATTTGGTACAAAAGGAAGCCTTGTAGGTACCTACTATGAACTCGAAACAATAACAGTAATGTATTTTTATGTATACACATCTATACTTGAGCAGAGGTACGTCTATCCTACAGATGGACTCCTTGCTGAGAGGGTTAATAAAACATTACCTAAATGGAGGTCCACCAACGGGATTAGGATAAAAATAACATGCACTAAGTAAAATCCTTTTGTACAATTTACACGCATCGCTGACGAATCTATGAATCATATATGTAACACCGTGAATGAAAAATGTAAACAGAAAATAAAATAGCAGCGTATAAAGCAATAAAAGGAACAGAACTGTCGTACTATACTAGCGAATGGTAAATTAGCCTACGGTTTTATAGTGGGTAGGAAAACGCTAACGCGTTGTCAAGCATTCGACGATTTTATGAATGCATTAAATATTTTATTATCATAAGCTATCAAGCGAGACTTACGTGGAGTTAGTTCAGAAGTTTATAGTCACGAAAGAGAAATTAAACATTTAATTCTGCAGGTAAGGGTCCAGATGTACTGGTGTTCTAAAATATTTAAGACCTTTTTGCGTTCAGCCCACTTTAGGTAATAGACCTTCTAGTTTAACGAGCTCTATGTACAAATTACACATTAAGGTAATGGGCACAGATAGAATAATTTGCTAACGGTTCATGAAATATGATGTTCTAGCTAGTCACATCACTTCGTGGTCGTCGTGTAATAATGTGGCCTAGTTGCGTTGATTTGCTCAAATTGCCCATACTAAAAGCGTATGTTGTACATTTGTTCGACCTAGTAATATGAACTTCAAAATTGTCTCACAGATTTGACCTCTAGACACGTGCTATAGATGTTACTTAGTAAAGTACAGTAGACATAGTTGTATCGTTGACACGCCTTTTACGATTATTTTCTTTCAGTAAATGAAGCGACTGCCTTTATTTTTAGTCATACTGGGCTCGACAAGTTCGTGGTGTTGTCCGTCGCAAATTAATTATGCAGCAGATAAACAAGTCGCGGTCGCAGCGCCCATGGACTTCCATGTTAATTACGTTCAGTTCTGTTTCCTTATGGGTAGTTCTCAGAATGTCTCCATTTCAAGTTGTATGGGCGCTCTCGAGCCTCGTATCATCGACTACCGATCGGAAACAAAATTAATAGACAGCCACGCTTGCACTGAAAAATGTAGACTGTTCCAAACTGTAAAATACTTGTTTATAAACTACCACGGTATGCAAAGTGTGAATAAAGATAGTACCTACATATCAAATGAAAAACGACACTGTCAGACCGAAAAAGTGCTCCAGTTCCGTAGTTGAAACTGAAATATATGCGAAACCATCTGTGTTGTTTGTTTTCAGTGTTTTATTTACTGCCTTTGATTTTGCAAATATTTATGAGTTTGTATTTGAAGTTTCATATTTTAGAGAACATGTAAAATATTGGTGTGGATTGATGTCACGTTATTTGTTATTTGTATGATATCAGTATCAAATTCGTAGACTTCGGGTTATTGGAAGGATGCTGTCATGTAAGAGAAATTACAATAGATCAAAGGCTCGTATTCTAGAACGATACATAGCCTTGAATCTGTCAGACAGAATCGAGTTCAATGCTTGAGTATCGCACTAAGAAGTACGTGTCTTAAATTAGCAGTTAACAAAGAGCAGCTTTGAGGCATTTGAAACTTTATTACAGAAATAATTCAGCACCCTACTTGCGTAACATACTTTCAATCACAATTTGAAAGATATTGCTAAACCATTGCTTCATATGGTCAAAAAACTTGTCTGCTCAACAACGTAAATAACACAATGAATATTGTTGAACTGTCTAAATTAGAGCCATTGCTACTGTTAGTGTGTTACGCAATTACCTCGCCGATTCTGCAAGAATAAAACTAACCATTACACGAATAATGAATCATTAATTGAATACTTCTTTGGTAGTCTTACTTAAGTTAGTCAGACATGAGTAAACATGACATGGCCGATGTGTAGGGCGGGCGGAGTCACCCTTTGACCGTATAGTCCGGACACGAGACAACTAAAATATAAAAACTCTAAATTTTCATAATTACTAACGTGTGCTAAATTCGTAAGAACCGGTGCCAATTTGCCAAATCAACGGTTCACAAGTTTAGAGAACAACTCGCTCTAGGTGGCCTAATTTAAACGAGCTCTTGACATCTGGCAGTGCTGCCAAACGTTGCAGACTAAGTGATAAACACAACTGTACACGACAAAATCGTACGTTTCTAGACTTATTTCACTGTGATTTCATGTTGGTTGACATAAAAGCTCAATTACCGTTGGCCGGTTCCTGTTTACTAATCTAAAAAACGGATCGTAATTATTTTTTGTTCTCGTTTTTTTTTCTTTTTTTTTTGTAATTATACAAAGCGTGATTTTTTACGATACCTTTGGAGCTACGAAAAGATTCTGGTTACTACAATAAACGACTCTTCACATTCTTGGTCTATGAAAACTATTTAAACACTAGATATCTATTAGCGTGAAAGCTCACATTTTCATTTGTTTTGTGGGCGACACGATACCCAATAATTTTCACGTAATCGACCAATACTGTATGCGATTATGTTTAAAATTGCAATTAGATACAAAAATGAATAGAGAATATACAACTTTAAATGTTATGGATTTCGGCTTTTATCTATGGTTGAGATTACATCATACCAACACATTCACGAATTAAATTAAAGTTGAAAATGTTCTAAACGTCAAAGATTTTAGTGTGAAATGTGTTCAAAGGAATTTCTGGCAGCTGCCTAAGCTAGACTTATCGGCTTAGCCCTTTCTTAGTCTAGAAATCACTAGTTACGAATTTCTTGTTATTTTGTTAACATTTGTGGGTCCCATAATTTTAACTAAGATTTTTTCAAGACCGTAGTCTATACCTCTACTTGGTCCTTAAACGGAATTATTCTAGCTGGGTTGGTGGGTTCTCTTGCTAAAGGTACTATACCCACCAAAAACCGCTACATCATTGTAGTACGTTGGTAATTAAATCGCCATTAAGTTCATGTTTAACAGGAAACTTCTCTTTATAAATTAGAGGTTTTATAGCGGTAACCGATACAGATCAGATTTTATTGCATCGCTGTAGCACCGCTGATAGAATGACGCTCAGATGATGATGTTCTTGATGATGATTGCTTGCTCTCGACTTGACGTATAATAAATAACTACTAATTTATAGTCTGACGTCTACAATATCGTGTGTAGGTATATTCGCTACAATATACCTATTTTATGTTCTATTAGTAGAAATCATAAGTCCATCGAGAGGAGGGTTGACAATTTGACATGTTTTCAATTCTATTGAAGCTACATTTATCTGTCATTCACAATAAGTTTGCAGACTTATTTAGATATTATGTTTTCTAGAAACATTTCAAGTTTATTTTAGGCACAGTTAGGTATTGTCATCTGTCCAAATGTTTTCGGTAGAAAATGCTCTAAACTCAATAATCACGTTGCCGCCGTGGGCCAGGAATAGTGCTCTGCAAAGGTTAAGTTTAATCTGATTTTGGCTTTAACAATGCACTGGGGAGCAGTAGACCGACAATGGCGGCGATACAAACTTTTAGCCTTCCAGGGGACATATTTATATAGCAACTGACCGTGAACGAGGCTAGGACCGTTTTTGGAAATAACTTATTACATAAAATATCCGGTCCATATTTTTCCCAACTTCCAATTTGGGCTCAATTACACTCCTCGTTTAACTTGTTGGTACACCGGGGTTAGGTATCGTTTGTTTTACTAATTCTTGCCTGTTTCCTGAGCGTTAAGATGTTGAGAATTCTGCGCTGTGTATTTAAAAATGGATACCTTTATTTGTCTTTACTTATTTAAAGTTAAACAATGTTCATTAATGTTGCTTGTTGCCAGTAAAAACGCAACGTTTTATGTGATATCGGCGCAGTCTCGTTCACGTGTCGTTGGGATGTAAATCGATCGTGTCTGATGGAACCTATGTATCGGCGAAATGAATTATACACCGTCAGCGGTGGCGCGGCGCTGACCAGCGGCGGTGCGACGGCATCGCCATTAAATAAATTCATTCGCACGTCCCTTGCTGTTATTATTTTGATATCTTTCCAATACTGTCCTAAAGTTGATTAACGTTCGCTTTATTTTATAGCTACTTGCATGAGCGCACGATACTGCGCAAGAGACTTCTGAGTTCAGATGCACGATAGCAGCTGTGTCGCTTAAACACGTTTTGCTTTATAGCTGCATATAAAAATAAATAAAGCACAAGACGTTAATATAGTCCATCTGTAATTGATATGCATATATCGTGACCGTGTGAGATAGAAAAAACGAAAGAAAGGGTCTAACAAGCGCTTGTGACGATGTGTGGGAGCGGGACGCCCGCGTCTGGTGCGCGGGCGTCGTGTGGGCGTTGTAGCATGTAATGATGTTACAGCTAATAGAAATATGTAATGGTATTATGTTCAAACGATGTGCTTTATCCCGGTTGAGTAACATGCACCTCAATTAATTACGTTTATTTATCTTGTTAATTTAAACTCTAAAACTCCACCGCAGGTTAAATCTGTTGGTTCTAATTTCCTACGACTGTATTCGATGATTTGGTAAGTATTGGTTCCCGGATACAGCGCAATTATCGTTTTATATAATAAGGAACTTTTCCCTCATCTATTGGTGAAAACAAAATTGTTTAAAGAAGTAGAATGTTTGATGGTGATAGACGAAGATTTCATTGAAAATAAAATAAACACTTGGTGTGAACTTGCTGATGGTTTATAGTTGTGTCTAGCAGTCTGTTTGCCAAGTTCATTGTGACTTCTTACACAAATCTTGACTCAACTTGGTTACAAAGTGACTAAGCGACACTTTCACTTCAATGGACGAACAATCTATGTAATTATGATATGTGCGTGTTAGTTTTACTTTCTATACCAGTCTATATTCGTGGTTCAACTTAATACGGAATAATACAAAGGTTCACTTACCATTTTGTTATGTACCACAGCCAACGCATGTCATTCGGCAACAGTGCTTGTTAATAGCTGAAATGAAAAAAAAAGATTAGGTAATGATGACTGGATTTGGTAGACTACAACTAGTACAATATGACTAACAGACAGTGAATCACGAAAATAAGGTACCTATAGTAAAGGCTGTGCTGAGTACAGCCAGTTTCCCAGAACGTGGCGACTAGAACGAAAGTCGCGTCACTGACTCAGAAAAATCGACTTACATCGCTATTTTATTATTTTTCGAGAGACGGCGTCAAACACACTGCTATTTTAAAAAAAGTGTGTTTTTTTAGTTCTCTGTTCACAAATAAAGGCTTTTTCATATGTTTGGAAAACTCAAATTAAACAACTGTAATAGCGTGGGTAATAGGTTTTTTTTATGGAGGTCGGGAGGTAGTTTATTCAACGTCATGTTGTTACTTACCGCGTCCAATAGATGGCGACAGTGGGACGAATAAACTTGTTTAGAAATAAAGAAATCAATGAACGACAAAGAATTTGCAAAAAAACAAAATAACATGTTATTTAATTTAGACCCAAAAAATGAGAGCAATAAACTTGTTTAGAAAGAAAGAATGCACTTTAGCAGAGAATGTGGAAAGTAATAAAAATTAAACAAAAATGTTGCTTAATTTATACAATAAACTAGTTGTCACGCAAAAAGATTCTAAAATTGAATAATGAACCAAGCAGTGTTATCTCATGTAGAATTTACATCAAACAATAACACGAATGCATTCCCACAATATCTAACTTTATTTTTCAACGCAAAAAGAACTATAAATGCTGACGTTAGATTTTAGGGTTCCGTACCCGAAGGATGTCAAACGGAACCCTATTACTAACGAAGCCTCTGCTGTCCGTTTGTCTGTCAGCGACCTGTATCCCATGAACCGTAATAGGTAGACAGTTGAAATTTTCACTGATTGTCTATTGTTGCCGCTATAAAAACAAATAATGAAAATAAAATAAACTTAAAAATTAAAGGCAAACTGAATTAAAAATACAAGAAACGTGTTTTTTGCTAAATATTTTGCGGTGGTACGGTACCCTTCGTATGCGAGTCCGATTCGCATTTGGCCGGTTTTTATTTAATTTAAAATTCGGGGTCAAAGCGCGGTTTGTTGTTCATTTTGAGGGATGTGCCAACGCGTTAAAATATTCAGGTAGTTTGCGTTATGGTCTGACCTCTGTTCAGACGGGCTCACGTGCAGGATCAACCCTGTTGGCATGACAGGTGTAGGTTATACATATGCCGCGTAGGCAATCGCAACCGTTTTTAATCTTTTTTTTATACTGAGACCAACTTCGTCTGGCAAAGTAATAAAATTCAAGGTTTTTTTGCTGATATTTTTTTTTATTTTTATAGCGCGATTGTTACAACCTTCTTCGTTCGTTCTTGTGTATTGAGCCAAGATAATTTTGACGATTTTTATATCATAATATAAAATTACAAGTTTAATTTAACAACTATTTAACCTTATATTAGCTGTAGGTGTTTAAATACTACTTACACGAAGTTAAATTTTCAATTAGTTTTCAAGCAGACCCCACAAAAGGTCAATTACGTCGTCAGTGCCTGAGTATTCTATTACACTTTGTTGTTACCTTGGTGCCCGCGGAGGTGTAACGTAGGGTGGTCACACAACTCCGGTAAAGAAATCCAACCCTTTTCCCATTTTTTTTCGTATTGCACTCGGCCCCGGCCACTGGACCGCAAAGCGTGTTTTTTAAACCAAATTCTCGTTCTACCGATCCCGATCATATTGCGCCCTCTTTATGATTCTGGTCCCGATCGCTCTCTTCGAAAACTAATTGAAGATAACAAGCTTGTTTTTTCGCCTCTCCACTTGTTCATTTTGGAATCGCGGCCGATCGAGTACGATATTGTTTTCTTTAGCAGAATTTTCTTATATAAAACTGGGTAAGAAATTCTCAACTGTGCAACAGTGGGGTGTTTTAATAACCACATTGAAATATTTTTATGACGGCAATATTTTTATACTCCTGAAATTCTGGTCCATGAATTATTTGTACCAGAAACACTACTTTGACAACAGAAAAGCGAGTTTAGTTTATATTCCTGTCGCTCAGTTCACCCACCTAATTGGCTTTGTTTTAGATTTTCCACTTGAGATTATTCATTTATCTCATGTCTTTGAGCGTCGCGTCTGCCTGCTATTCGGGACAAATTTGACCAAAATGGCGGTCATAAAGAAGCTTGACTAGTGCACTTGGATTAGTCTACAATCAAGTCTGTTCTAGATAAGTTCTCGTATTCAAGAGACTGCAATAACAAAATAATAAAAATAATTCAGTGTGGGCTTTTTACTGTTTTACAAACGTTCTCAGTCTCGCTGTAAATTGTTTCTGAATCAGTACCGGAATCTATAAATCACAGTTCCAATCAATTCCAACATCAAACATTGATTTGGTCACAGTTAAGAGGCTGCCGGCGAGACGCCGCGCCGCAGGCATCGCGCCGTAACGTGTGTGATCATCTACCGAGCCTTTCATAAATATCAATACGAAATTTCATGCATCCAATTTTACTTATCGTTCAGCAAACGTTTAAAGCTATACATTTCGTATTTGCATTCAAAACAGCATCTTATTTATTCATAAAGAACACTTTAACTGCAAAAAGAATCTTTGAAGTAAAAAAAAAAATTGATTTCATAATATTTTTCTTTTCTCAGACCGAACTCCTGAGAAACCATACATAATTTAAAATGTCTTAGATAACAGAGCGCAACTTGGAAAAAGAAAGTAACTTTCCATTCAACTAAATACAATGTCAACTGAAAACGTTTATCTTTATGAAAGGTTAAAGTTACAGCAAACAATAATCAATAAGTTGGCTCGTCAGCCGGTCGACGACCGAATAATTTTGGCGTGAATTATCGTCACGATAGCGTGTGGATTTTAGAAAACGACCGCAACCTTAGGTCAGCCACCCACAAGTTTTGATTTTGTTACGCTAACTTTAAATAAACGAAAACAATTCAAGTTATTTTTGGATCAATTAGTTCAAGGAATTTTCAAGACAATTACATTCAATTTGTTAGAACTGAAATCAACTTATTAGCGAGACGAATCTTTCAAATACGCCAAAAATTCCTTCGATAAGCAAAAATTGCTTTTTCGCTTTCTATTATAATGGAGAGCCTGAAAAAATTTGTTTATTTAATTCATGCAGAAACTGCGTATTTTGTAGAAAGCATATTGCATGAAAGCTGAACTATCAAAAACACCTATTATGTTTCGTAATGTTGTTGTAAAGAGCGTTCCATGTTCCATCGAAGTCCATTGCGTGGCGTTATACCATCAAGTTGTACAAACAAGGCTGGCACAGTCACCGCACGCAGCGGGCGGAGCACTTCTCGGGCGACAGTTAATCGCGCCCATTATCTGTCAACTATGATTTCCTGCACCGAGCACAACCGAAACTCTACATTTTGTTGTTATTGGGCCATTCACTCGAACCTCCGATACACTTCGGACCGGACAATCGGTTTCCCGAACAAGTTTTATGCCTTAATTTGAGTCTATTATCGACAATGGACCTCTCTGCGTGTAGTGTGCTGTTGCGTTGTGGGTTTAGTAAATACCTGTTCCTGCTCACTTGATGGCAATTGTGTCCGAAACACACAAGATCAACGTAGAACATATAGTTTATAATTTAAAAAAAGACTCTCTGAGAACAAAAAGGAACCTCAAATGAAGGTCTTTTCGCACACTTATAACATTTGTGTTTGTTCTCTAAATAGGCAATCAATAATTAAATATCCACTTCACTCAAAGCTTTAGAACAAAATTGACCTTTTAAAGACAATGAACACTTAGTAATTTTGAAGGTAAGGTAATTAAATATACGTTATTATAGTCTTCGTTATTTGCCAAGCACACTTGTAGACTTGAATATTCAATGTATATTAATAAAAGGGAAATACCTCAATAGAAGCAAGGACATATACTTCAATGTTATCCCGCGATAATGATAGAGCACCGAATTATTTGCTTGTCAATGTTATCTAAAGCATCTGGAAGTTAATATAAATGTGTAGTACACAATCGAGATTGTAGATTTTATTGTCCATTTATAAACAGTGAGCAGTAACGCTTTGGACAGATAGTGAGATAAGTGAACGGGCGGACAATTCGGCGGCGCAAGGTACAAGAGGCTAGCGAGTTTCATTAGCCGAATCCCATGAATTATCATCTGCTTAGCCTTTACCCAACTATGTTGGGGTCAGCTTCCAGTCTAACCGGACGCAGCTGAATACATGGAGCGACTACCTGTCTCATGAATAGTCTATAAGAATAACTCGAAATTTGATAGCGTTAAATTATTAAATAACCAATTAACTCAGTCTATTCTAAACCACTACTGATTAAATATGAATATTCTTACCTAATTGTTAGAGACAGACGGTGTTCGCAATATCGCATGAATGTTGAATGTGAGTGACTCGTCAGCATTGTAGAAAATATTCAATTTAATCTGATCTGCTATTTTGATGTAAAATTTTCCTGTCACAGGATTATAATATCGATTTTTAACAACAAATTAATTAATTAGATTAGCCTTAATTAATTTATCGAACATGTGCATTTCTCTTATCGTTTACGATCAATTTTTTAATCAAGATTTTCCTATCTTTCGCCTCCAAATTACGGCACACGCATAGCTAGTTGCCGTTTGCAGTCCAAGGTTAATGCAGAAATCGGCGCGGGCGCAGGCGGGTGCGATACGTCACGAGTTGCACAATCCACGCGTCTTGTCAAGACTAACTGACCGCCGGCCAAATTAATTACTAACCAACGTTTTAGACAGATTACAATGATGAAACACTGTGTTTTAGCTAACTATCAAACAACTTTTTGAACTTTAACCGCTACAACTATGCAATAAGTTAAATTAGAGAGTTATGATCATTTGATTATATAAACAAACATATTATTTTTGACGTTCTGTTAGATTTAGTAATAAGTATGAGTTGCATTTTGATTTCTCAGCTTTATGCAACGTGCAGGTGTTTGCTAAATCGATTGAAGTAATAAATTACCTAGCTATCATAATTCTTACATAACTTTTAATGCAGGGAATGAGCAAAGCGTGGTAATTTTCTTTTCCTTGAGAAACTAGATCTTAATATTAGATTTTCACTACGGTAATGGGACGTTTATGCAGATTTAGTTCGTGAACGTTTTGCTCGAGTTATGAATGAGCGTCCTAGATTTGCTTCTGTAGTCATCTGGTGTGTCGGGGTGCGTACTACGCGGGCGGCAACCCGCGCGTCCCGGCCCGTCCACGTTTCCTCAGAACCGTCTAACTACCGCTAACGGCGCCTCCATTCCTATGTAAATCCTAGTGCCGCATCCGACGCCAGATAATACAGCTACGATTTGCATGTCCCCTTGCCCTTTGTGGTCGCACAACCGGGACTCGCTCGCCGCCACCCTCCAGAATGGGTATCGATTGTCGAACAGGTCCTGCAGAGCGTCACATGAATAACAAGCATCCTCTATTAGACAGTGGTTTATCGAACAAGATGTAGTCATTTGCCATTCATTGGAGCAGTAAGAGCAACTCACTGACGGCTCGGTGCGCAGAGGACACAGGACAGTCACTGTCGAGCCTACCGTGACTTGAATAATTTAATCCGTAGCACCACTGTTTCCTCGGAACATTTGTTACCCGATACCTTTCATATTAATTAAATTAATTAGTTAAAATTCAATACGTGTATCTAATCCACAATGTAATTAATTTTGTGCGAGCCCTTGTTTATTAAGTTAGGAAAACTGCCCTCGTAACGTAAGTATGACTACTGAACTAAAATTAACTAATTACGAGTATGAAACTGAATAATTAACCAGTCCGTGTAAAGGTCAGCTCATACAAACTGAATTAGTCTGTATCACTTAATACGTGTGTTTAAATTTGCCAATCGTGCAAGCATTTATAAATCCAGTTACATCAGAGAGTTTATGTAATCACTTTTGGTAGAGCCGGTGAATATATCCACTTACAGACACCAAAACTTGTCTAATTTCCAATATATACCGACAGGTCCGGCTGTGCCATTTTAATTGATACGTCAATCAGGATGTTATTCGTCCACGCCAAGCATATTTTTTATTTGAAGGTAGTTCCATACTATTTCCTCTAATGGCGTATAGAGGGCGTTCAAGCGATGCAGCCGCGTGTGGAGCCTCGTCAGTCGCCAACGATACGCAGAACCAATTATGAGTTTTTCCCTCCGGCACATCGGCATCCGGTGCCATCTCTGTGTAGATTGTTGCCGGTTCTTATTACTGATCTCGCAGATTCCGAGCGTATGCACACAAACAGCACACATCCTGCTTTCTATAAACGTCTCTTAATTGCTCGCACTTGGACTGCAGGGACTTTTATGGCTGCGTTAAAATATTTCGCAAACGTTACATGCGCCTTGATAATAATTTTGATTTTGTTGACTCATTTGATTGATATCTACAATACCAATACTATAGGAACCAGTGATAAGTTGCAATAAGAAACCTAATAATCGGCAAGTTACCTACAATCTATGCCTCTATGGTATATACTAAAAACCTCAATAAAAATATGTCGCGCCACGATATTACTCGAAGGCATTACAAGCAACGCGCTCGTAACAAAGATAGTAACCATTTTATAACCAAAAACATTCCAGTAACAAGGTTACATTTCAATGCACCTAAAGTGAAATCTCGCTTGAAAGTATTCCTCGTCTGCTTGGAGGCAGTAACAATCTTTTATTATTAAAATTCCCAATAGTTTTATTACACACGGCGGGACCGACGTGGCGGGTGTCTACCGACTTTAATGGTCCATATAGAGTAATTTGTTTTCGGCTTCTGATACGGCTCATACAGATTATAGTCACGATAGGAATTTTGTAACGACTTATCAATTCGATGCGGCCGTTTTTACATTCTCACACTGCATAGTAACATAGAGATGGCCTTACAATGGGGTCGTAATGAACTAGAATGGAGTCTCACAACAATTTAGAGACTATTTATAGAGCAATAGTCAACATAATATAGTAGCGCTAACTTGTTCCTAGATCATTAGTTTCGTCTTAATTGAACGGGGGCACGAGGGTGTCAAGGGAGCTTTTGCCGACGAAAAGCTTCATGCGTGGAGCGCACGAGCGTGAAATTAGAACTGCCTTTTTTAATGCGGTGATGTTTACCAAAACTATCTATACTGTAATGAATCGGTATTCTTCGCATCTTACTGCTAAGCATTTATGTTAGGCTTGATTGAAGGAATCGGGTGCGCAATGTTTAATAAGCTCTTGATGTAATTAATCTTTCATAGACCATTACTCGTTATATTATACAAAACAAAATCTGATATCTAAAGCTCTATTACCTGTTGTAACCCTTGTAATCCAAATTATAGCCAATTGTCCACTATACTAAAAAATTATGCCACCCTTATCATATAAGTTATCAAAGTTACAACTATTTTGTCGTTTATTTACAAACAATTTTGTTGCAGAAGAATTTAAGTCAACTATCCGCCTCGGAAATTCATTTCTAACCGATCATTAAATTAGGTACACGTAAAACATATCGTATCTGAGACAGTATCGTACAACTGTTGTTACTTTACTTTACCGTCTGAGAAATGCGTCTATGAGGTTGTAAATCAGAAAGATGTCAACTCGCGGGTTATCTGAACCAAGATATACGTGAGAGTAAACGCGCTGGCTTATTTCCTCATGTCAAATGTCTGGGCTATCGCACACACCAGAGGTTTATACTCTATTAACTGAATCATCATTTTATTTATGTATCACAGCAAAATGTTGGCTACTTCTATTTCTAAACATGGAAAATTCAGAGGTAAGTAACGGCCAAGTTGCTACGTACCAGGCAATTTTAAGAATATTGTGAAAGAGCAGCGCTTTGTAGAAGACAGGGAAAATGCAATGTACTTCTGCGACATAAAAAATAGTTGTATGTTTGTTTCATATTCCTGAAACTATCTGCGTGCTGACCCACCATATCTCGTTTTAGGTTTGTCTATAAGGTATTCGCTCGTAAATTCCTTGAATATTATTGACAGAAATCCGTCATCGAATCCCATAAAGCTGAAATTGTTAGTACAAATAAACGAAAATAGAAAACTGTTACGTGAGGACGACGACGTTTACAGACGCGCTATGTGGCCTTGTAGGTTTCTTGTGCGTTCAACCTCGGAAACTCACAATGAGATAATTTATATTACTTGTTTAAATAATATATTTATCACTTCAGCTCACAAACGTTTAATGTTCGACACAACCCAGAAGACCTTTATTTTGGCCTGATTTTTAAATAGTACAAAATAATATACCCTCCCAGAAATGGCCAAATGCTGAGGTAATAATATCACAGTATTAATAAACACGTAAATACTGCGTGAAAATACATATTAAATAAAACATATCCAGATTCACACTGTATCCTGCCCCTTCCCCATTCTTCACTTCAGCAGTCAAGAAAAGCTTCTCCTTTCAGCAGAATGAAGTACTTAACTCGGTTTTTAGAACTAATTCTAGACTAATTCCCTACAGCTCCCATCCTAGAATATGTAGCTATGTACCTAGAGGCTTAGGATAGTGTCTGTTGTATTAAGCTCTCAGTTTCAGCTCAATCTACATACCGCAGGGTAGGAGCAAACATTTGTTAAGCACAACAGAATTCCGACCAAGAACCGTTGTCGTCGATCGCCAAATAACTGGAATATCTTTCTAGGATCTATGTGCCCTGTGGACTGCCAGCAAGGTTATCAACGTCTAGTTTACTTACCTGAAATATTATACAATATTGCTTTGTTACATTTGTTTTAATTAAGCGATTAATGTCGCGGTTTTGTGATTAGCTTAACGAGTTTATTTCTCAAAGGAAAAAATTCTTAAAGCCGTAATATGGGTATATTTTCAGGATCTAGGTTAGTTTTTTATGCATGTTTAACTTGAAGTCTATAGAAATACCCACAGGGTAAACGTAATGTGGGCCAAGTAAAAAAAAGTATTGGACAGTATCAAAACGCGCTTGTGTTTTTTTTATTGAAAATAGAAGAAGTTCGTTAAGGAAAATCCATATACATTCGTAGGTACTATTACGTACTTACTGGTACCGAGCTACATGAGCATTTTTTTTTTTCTAAGAAAAGTTATCAAATCTGTTACCTACCTACATAAATATTGCGAATTTATACGGTAAAATGACGTGTAATGTGATTCTAAATTAAATTAAAGCTCTATGTATATTTCCATTTCAGGTACATTTTACCGCAGAACTCCATTATGAACTATTTTTATACCTGACGTAGTTGGATTGAAATCTAGGATAATGTGTATTTCCATCACATCTGTACCATATGTTTCTAGGAACCAATGCTTTTAATCGCTAAAAAAGGAAAGAGTGTAGGAGAACTAACATGGACATATTTTTGTTATCTGCTGTAATAAGGAGGCTAATCACCAATTATGGGAACTTTCAACCCCGGGCTATTTCTCAGAGTTTCCTTATAGAAAACCAAACCGTTAGAGGTTAACTTTCTTGTGTTTTTCGAACGCAGCAGTTGCGCCATTATAATAGTGAATAATAATATGTTCCCGTGAGGTGGCTCATCGTGTCACTATGTATTGTACTCGTAGAATGATTTTATACGCTCGGTTGGAAGTTGGCAAACAGAGGTAGTTGTATGGCACAGTGCCTACAACGACCATAGGTTCTCGTTCCCCGACAGTAGTTCATTAACAAAATGTTCACTATTTTCTAAAAACATTTTAGGTAACTACGAATAAATTCGGTAATAGATAAAAAAATATAAAATGCTTACAAACAAAGGATTGAACTTTCAAATAACAGGGTTAGTGTATTCCACGAAAAGTTGAAATACACAGACGAGTTCAATAAACTGTGACTTTTTCGTAATATAATTTGTGGGCGTTTCGTAATAAAGCCGAAATAATTACGTGTGGTTTCGCAGGTCCCTCTAGAAATAAGGCACTATTTATTTAACAAACATTCAACATGATTGAAATGTAATAATTTCACTAAACAGAAAGAAAGTCACTTTGTTGCCGTGAACTTTTCGCAAGGGCGGGCGGGCGGTCGTGTGTCCGCCCGCCCAGTGTCGCGCCAGCCGCCCAGCGAGACGAACGCGTACATTCACCCCTGAAACTGTTCGCTAACGTGAATATTGTCGACGATCGTGTACTTTACAGTGAGTGATGTTAGTGGATGCCGATAGCCAACTGCGGTAACCGAATGGTGAGCGCCAACTAAGACTTTTACTGAAGTTTAACGTTGAGTTGCATATCGTACTAACTACGTAATATTAGTAACCTGCCTGAAGACTTTTGAGAACTGGTAGAATTTTCATACTACGTATTCGCATTAGTTTTCCCAAGTAAAGCTAGTACTTGTTGGCAACATTTTCTTGTTCCACGTACTTTAGGTAAAGAGAATATCGTGCAGAAAACGGGTTAATTTGCTTCAATACATCGGACAAGTGAGGATACATAAGTGCATAAAACTCTTAAACACAACATTTCGGATTCGCCGACAAGTTTGCAACAGACTTTATTATATCAAACGATTAAATTGGAAGTCGCAGGATCTTCTGAACAAGGTATGGAGACAACTTTTTTTTATTAACATCCTTGTTTTTTTTGTCCTTCTAATTAAATGTCCGAGATAGCTTTCAGGTAAGTAGAAACGAATTGTTAAAATACCGTACGCTAGCTAATTTGTTATTTTTTTATTACCTAGCCTCTTAAGTATTCATTTAATATAATATCACCATTAGGGAAAATGAGGCACATTTTTACGCAGGGCGTCGCACGAATTCATTTTATTTTAATAGCGTAATATTAAAAGTGTAATAATGTCTTGACTTATTTATATCGACGGTACATTGACACGGAGCTAGGGGTATTAGTTGAGTTGATTATTACCGTAAACAAATCTTTCGGCAGTCGGTGATGGCCGACAATTTGGTCGCAGTTCAGGCTTGTTGTCAAGACTCTAAAGGCGTGGGAAAACAAACAACCGCTGCTCTCGTTAACGGGCTCTTGTCCTCCATCGGACCAGAGCACCGCTGCGGGTGCTGCCACCGGACACATTCAAATTTCAACTTTACGTCGAAGTTCCACGGAGTAATGACTACGTCTTAAATGTAAAACAGTTCTATGCCCACTCCTGTAGTATTTGTTCAGGACTGTAAAATCTAGCGACAGTAACGACCCAAGGAAATGCCAGAAAATATATAATTATTTATTATGCATTTATGACAGTGATGCTGGTTTATCTTCCAAATTCTGTAATCTTTTGTGCCATCTCCATGGTAATTTTGTTCTGCAGATAAACTTGATATTTAATCCGCAACAAGAGCAATAATGGTATTTAATTCCATTTCAAATTTAATGTTTTCCTGTATCCCACACATATTAAGAAGAAAAATTGATTTATTACAGTATTTAAACGATTATAGAGCGGAAATACAACAAATATACATAAACACTAAACACATTCAATTAAGTCTCGGCTGGTGTATACTGGTCCTATGTAAATGGACACACTCCTGGTGTCCATTTCCGTTTGGTAACAGTTTCCTTCCATCGCTATAACACTCAATCCCTTCGTAAAGCTCCCTGCGAGTGTGTTGTACGATTATCTATGCATGACTTTTATTTGTAAGGACTAAAAGCTACAATAAAACCGGTTCTCAACGTCGACGCCAACCGGACGAACGACAAAATTTCTGTTTCTTTTTAGTTCAGTGATCTAATCTAAAGTCTCCCTTGTCGCCTTGAGTACGAGCGAGAGAGGAAGATGTTTTCTTATTTACTCGCACACGAAAGCGAGCTTTGCCGAATGTTTCCGAAGCGCGCGCGCCGCTTGCCGGGTACTACGCCTACACTATATTTTGTGTGACGTTTCTATTCTATGACGTGAATTCATTGACATTTTTGTTCTTACTATTGTGTAGAATTTGACGTATTGTCGCATAAGTATATTATGCCATCACGAGTGTGAACAAATTTTTATATCATAATGCTAATATAACAGACTCACAACTGAATTCAGGTACTTGATTAAACTGTCGGCAGTAACGGTCAAATGTTGTTAAATATTCTCTTTAATTAATTAAACGCCTGTTCGCTGTTAATTGCAAAGTATTAAGAAACTGTGAACTCTTTGTTCGGACCGGTTCGTATGATTGAAAGTGGGTGTTTGTCAGTATATCTCCGTGGTGGAATAAGGCTGAGTGCCGCAGCAACGGTGAGCGTGGCACGACTCAAGTTAACATTGAACGTAAAGGTAAGGCCCAATTAACTTCATACCTATTACAATAACGCAAAGGTTTCTTTTAAGGACTCTTTATTATTCACCTTTTACTTACACGAATCATTAATTATTATTAGGTACACTTGCATCAGCGAAATTAATAAAAATGTAGCACACGTTACTCGCGAAAAGACTACTGTGTCATTATTTAAATATCAGTAGGTACCTACCTAAGTACCTAGGTAATAGTTTGTTGAAATGTCGTAATTAATATGAAAGTACCATTTAAATGTTTAACATTTAATTAATAACTTAACTGTGTGGTGAACTGGTAACTGAGCAAAATAAACATTTCAGAAAACAGGGTAGTTTTAGGAAAAAAAAAATTGTTAAAGAAAAGCAAGTGTTACAATGCCTACAAACAGTGCATTGGCCGTAAAAAATCGTTCAAACGTTTATTAAGCTTGATACAAGCACGTAACACAAACACACCCAGTACCAAGGTGATCGTTACAATTCAAACGAATTATTAGACGCGGTCCCCAAAACAAAACAGAATAAGAAACCAAAAATTATTCCAGCACAACCGAAAGTGTATTCTGTCACATCTCTGTAAGCCGAAACACAATGAATAATGCATCATACTTTACCTTTGAAACCATACTGAATGCTTGAGTAAAATATCGCTACAAACTATCTCGGTCATCTTCATCTAGGCACTAAATATACGGCTGATGTCTTAGATAAGTTGACGGTAACGTCAGTGGATGGGTAGACGTTACCGGGCCGCATAGTCGTTACCGTAACTCAGTGGAGCCCAGGGTTCATCTCGACTGTACCCACTTATCCTGCAACCATCTGACCCCGCGGGAAAGCGGATGACGTCACCATTTACCATACACGTATAATATGAAGGTATGAGTTGTAGACACAGAAGGGGTTAACGATTATAAGGGTCGGAGGTTATGAACTGGCGAACAACCTTTACTTTAGTATTTACCGATATTCCACAGAAATTGACACAAAATTAATTTTATGCCAATTTCTGTCTGCCCACGTGAATGATATTAAAAGATTGGTTTCTGTTAAGTATAATGAAAAAGTAAAGCTGCTACTGGTCTAGACTAGAGGATCTATTATTTCATAAGTATGTATAATTAATTAATAAGATAATACCAAGATCAAAATTCAGAATTAAATTTTATCATAGTTACTAAATAATTATGTTCTCGGGCTGAATATTAAGTATCCATTCAAAACTTAAGATGAATACTTAAACACTTTAGAATATTCTTAAAGTAAATGTTTTTCATACTTCATCTTGTAAGTTTAAAACAATGTCATTGTGTGAACGACACGATAATAATCAAGTTCAACAATTTATCTTAAATGTAATGGGTGTTAATCGCAAATGTAGGTTGGCTTTGATAATAAGAGTGGTTGAACTTGGCCCGTAACCTTTTAATGTGGCGACCACGCTGCCTACAAAATAGCTACATAATTTTATTCGATCATACCTGGTGACATGGCTCAGCGAATGCCCAATTTTTATTAAAAATCAATTTTAAACCAGCTTAAATTTTATTCACAGGATTATTTTATGCTTTTATTTAAAAGTGACCTTTTAAAAGTTTATGTTTTAAAACATTTTGATCTAAAATTCAATGCATAGACGTTCTTACAGACACTTTTAGTTAAATACTTTAATCATTTGAAACAAATGTTTAAATAAGTGTTCTTGTTGGTTTTATCCAAACCCAAGGGAGATCTATTTGGAGCATTTAGTATTCAAGTTAGTATCGAAGCTCAGAGCTTATAAATGAAAACGAGCTCCGAGCTGTCAGGTGGGAATGAAGCGCAAGTAGGCCAACAAATCATTGAATTTACCGAGACTCAATGCCATTACTAATGTTTCTGGGAGGCCGCACAAGTGTCGCTTGCCGAATAACACAATTGGATCCAGGCTCGGTGTCCATACAATATTTTCCCCTTGACTTGCTTTAAAACAACAGAACCGGTATTCATTACAGCTATGTGATTGTTAGAGTTAATTAAGCCGGCATTGTTACTACATTTTCACTTGTGGCAATGTATCTCAACATTCCCATTTCTATCGACGAACCTTCGAACATGCCTACCGACCAGCGCAACGTTTAGATATACATTTATTCAGCGTGTTCAATCAGCACTTATTTTAGAGCAGTCGAGTGTAAAACTGAGGCCCAAATCTTCGTGCGTTGAATACAATTTTGCAATCGATTGGCATCTGTAGTCTATCGTAACACTGATGGAGATCAATTCGTGGCAATTGCAATAAATGGGTCACGTAACTGACGTTACTTGACCGACTTGCGAGCGGCAGAAGACAACGCTGACAATTATACCGATTGTTCAAATACCGGTCACTTCCACCCATTCAATGCCATTTCGTTCACCCTGCTTGTTTTTTAATTTGTCAATCTTCAAACGGTGTCAGCGAAATTGGTTTAATTTGATTTGAGGACTGTTTTGTTAGGTCGATTTAGCCTACAAAGCCTGTCGCCTTATTTTTCCACGCCTATTTTTTCGTTTACTCAAATCTGAAAATTATAAAGGAAAAATATTTCCAGATTTTCTGTGGTTTCATGAAACATTTCGGACAATGATCCATAAAAAATGTATTCAACGTTGGTTACTATATCCATACACTTTCCTCGAGGCAATATTCTTGTCTCATTGTTATTTAAGAGATAGAAGAACTCGGAATGTATGCGTTTAATTCTTTCATCTGAAGCCTATCATTATTCTTCTTTCCTTGGTAAGTAGTCACTTTGAGATAGAAAGTTAGCCTTTTGTGTTCTAATTGACACTTTTCAAAGGAAAAGATTGAATTCATTGTTAAGTTCTCTAAAGCGACGTGACTTAGACACTAAGTTAGCGTTTAAATAAACTTTTTAAAGAAAAGGGACAAAAGAATTGGAGTAACATCATAGACAAGGCGCGAAACTTTTAATAAAACACTTTAAATTTGTCTTACGTACCGACGCTGGCAGTTTCGGCTAATTGAATTAACTGGGCGGTAATGAGTACATTTTGTAGAGGTTTTAATTGAAACAGACTGGTGAACAAATTGTAAAAGTGTACGTGGCCAGTTAGTAGCTACAATACACAGAACACACGTCACCGCCACACGTGGTTAGCCTTGAATCCCTTGAGAAGCAGACAGACGTGTTGTCAGAAGCGTATTGTAGTTCACCCACAATTACCGATGACTTATTAATATAGATTGCAAGTCATGCCTTAGGTATATCGAGCACATACTATTCTAAAATACATGCTCTAAATGACAGAAAGGTTACGTTAACTAATCCAACTCTTTGCCGACCCCCATGTGTATAGAAACTCATTTAACGTTCCACTAGTAATATTAATCTACAAATTAATATTCGTATGGATTGACTACCTAGTGGTAATGGAATAGATTTTGAATCCATATTGATGTCAATCCATAGGAATTACACTTCTCGGGGAATTGATCAACGAGATATTAATTTTATGATTGTAGGTACTAAGACGAGGACCCAAATATAACTCGTCCCAGATGCAGAGCGCTCGCCAACAATGCATTTAGTAATGCAACCATCTGAAAAGAAACTTATTCACTATCATTTTATTGCCACAGTTAAATTAGTAGTGTACAAAAAAGAACTTTGAATAATCAGTTCACAAACGGTCTGAATGAGACAGCTATTGTCAACGAAACTCAGAGATGTACTTTCTCACGATAAAGGAGAGAGCGAGCTATCAAGCAAATTGTCACTCCATTCTTTACTTACGATATTCACCCCGCGTTCAATCGTAATTATCTACGTAATGCATCAATGTCTATTTGAGTAATGTTCTTGCAGTATAAACAAAAGAGATTTGTTTTTACTGTTGATTACTACTCGCTGTTTTCGCTTACAATGGCATCGAGAGCTCGTAAAAGCTAAGCGAGCTCATTGAAAAAGTACTGGAGACACGCAACAGCAATGTTTTAACTGTGCTGTCTCATTAATTTGCAAACGGCCAGTTGGTCACGGGTGCGCAAAAAGTTAATCTCTCACGGCCATTATTTTGATGTAGTATCGACTAGAACAATGGACCACGTCGCGTGACGTGATTACGTTATGGAAATACCTAGTATTCGGAGATTATATCGGTATTATAGTAATACGTGAACGTTTTATAATATATTATATTTGTCTACCTGATTAGAAAATGAATGCGCTAGTAGGCTGTTTGTGTGTGATTTTGGACTACCAGTTACCAAAGATTATTATTTTGGTGTGATCCCACATGCGGATGTAGAATAAACACAACACACAAAGGAGCGTATTGTTATTTGTTACTATTACTATGATGCAACAAGAGAACTCAATCCAGACAAACCTTGTTAGTTGAAGCTGTCGAATTGCAGCACTAGACGGCGCCGCGCGGCGCGACACGGCACGGCGCGGCAAGGCGCGCCGGGGCGCACTGGGCGAGATGTCGTTTAGAGGAAGTGGTCTCATCCAATTAAGAGCATGCCCGCTGGATTGCTTCCAGCGTTTTTGTCGTTTTTGTAATTGTCTTCCCGCACATTTCTTTTTACAAAGCGCTATCGGAAACGCCTACCCTATCTTGTGTTAAATTTGTTAGTTTTAAAGTTACACGCCTTTAGTTAGCACCAGCTAAAATAAATTCCAACATTATTAAAGTTAACTGTTCTGCAGTTTACAAAATTAGCAACATGCGTGTTTAGTTAGCAGGAATTCCTGTTTCGGTGGGTAAAAAAGTGTGCGGTCGGGGTCCCCCGTCAGGAACGAAGTTCTTTCTCACGTATAATTTAAAACAATTTTTTTGCAACCGCTATCTTGGATTTACATTTTGACCTCATATCGGCTTTGGCACCCTTGAATACCATGAAAACGATACCCATGATGGAAAATTTGAAAATTTTCAGAGCCGCCATCTTGGGTTTGCATTTTAAGCAAATTCACATTCTCTCTCTCTCCGGCATGCAGTGTACTCGGGCCGATGTGTACAATTTTTACCCACGACACTTTACTCTGTTTTTTCTGCCGGCGTTCTCTCTCTCTCACTCTCTCTTTCTTTCTCTTAATTAGAAGAAGACAGTCGCAAGTATTAACACTTTTTAGCGTGGTGATTTCTAAAAAATTACAAGCCGCGTTAAAGAACTTCTTTCCATTGTTTACAGCCAATTTATCAATTATCGTATTAAAACTCTATTAGACTGGCGCGACTTCGGACTCATGGCCACAAAACTATTCAGAAGCCAAAGTAGGTATAGCGGTAGCGATCTCTGAAGTGATACCTACTTGCTACCTCTAGCCCCAAGAGACGATAACTCTATAGTTTATTATGCTAAATTATTCACAGTATAGCTTGTTTTGTATCTAAGCTGCAAAGACACGAATAACTCCCGCTGAACACATATTTGTTATATTTAAACTCGACGTCAGCGCAGTGCTAAAACAGAAGTTCTTTGGTAAGTAATTTGCGCGCTCAAGTTTTGTGTATAGCACAGGTGTAAAGTGTTCACGTGCGGGTATCTTGCGACTTAAGAGACAAGTCAGAGTAGACGTGCATCGACGAGAGGAGTATGTAAATGAGGAATATTGGGAGTAGTAGTGGTGACGGCGGTCGGTGCCATTGTCACCGCGTCCATTGTGTGCCGCCGGTGTAGTACATAGTGCAGTGTGTGCGGGCTGTGGGCCCGGCTCGGCATTGCGCGTCGTCCGCCGCATGATAAAACGGTACCGAAGTATTTGTTTCGAGTCGTGTTCAACGCTCGCGCGGTTTCTTACTCCCGATACTGATGCATTCTACGTTGTATGTCATATGCGGCACCGTTATTCCGTCAATCTCGAAAGATTGACGCTTATACAAAAGCTTGAATAAACTATTTTACGTCGACAAAATTTAATGACATAAAAACTTGAACTTGCTGCACCTGCTCGTGTTAAAACATAAATTGGGCAACTGAATAATAACGTTGACGTTTACATAAAAGCGTGTTCATATCGTGTGCAATAATAATCGCGTTTATCTAGCTGGGAGACACCGTTAAAGCTCGTGCAGTCGCAGTCGTGCCAAATCTCTTCATTAAACTGGTTGGAGGTGGGCCGATAGCGGTACATCCCGCTGTTTACATTTTACATGTAGCTGTTACACCGCACATACAGCCCATATTATCTAACTCTGTGCATTGTATTTAAGTCTATGTATATGTCGTATATTGTATTTAAGTATATATCTACACATATAGAGTTAAATACAATGCACGTTACCAAATTCTGCCCACAACTATAACCACATTTTGCATGTCTTGTACAATTCAAGTTTATTACTAAGGCTATCTTTAAGTAGAAACTCCTTACATAATAAAAAACAAAGTCCCGCGCCGCGTCTGTCTGTCTGTCTGAACGCGATAAACTCAAAATCTACCAAACGGATTTTCAAAATCTTTTTACCAATGGATGAAGTGATTCATGCGAAAGGTTTTATTTAGTGTATAATTCATTACGGTTTTGTGTAAATTGGCTGAAACTTGACGATTATTGTTGAAGATGTCGGAAAAAATCATGCCGACTAGGAACTTTATTGGCGTGCGCCGCGGAAATCGTCAAAGTTACATAAAATTTATGTTCTACAGTATTGTTTACCTTAAAAAATTCAATGAAAAGTCCGCGATGGCATATGTCTATCTTCTAAGGATGACCCTCAATAACCATTTATATCTTTCAGAATTTGATAAAAATTTAATTGTTATTTCTGAAGCTATTTTGACCGGTATTATATTCATCCATATCCAATAAACTATGTTACTTAAATTGCATTTAATTTAGATTAAAATATGCCTTGACATCATTTCATTTAAATGAATAGTTTAAAAGATATCACAGATTCAAAATTACGCGTAACAAAATAATTATGGTTGACGGCAACGCGGGCGCAGCGGTAGGAATCAATGACCTTTTCCTCGGCTATTAGGTATGTAATCCCAGTATTAGTAGTACGTTCCCATGGGATATTTTCCGACATCCACGGGAGTTAAGCCGCAGGAAAAAGCTAGTGTAAGATAACTTGTATCTAAATAGAGATAGCAATAATCCATTACTAAGTACATAGTATTGTTAAGTAAGAGCAACAGCTGAAGGATAAATAAACATGAAATAGATAAGTATTACCTAATACAAGCATCAATAGGTGAGATTCTAAAATAATATGTAAAACCAGCCTTTATTTATGTAACACGACATGCATACATTATGTTACACAAGATGATGTTGTGTTACTAATATCTCAAATCTTGTATTTAATCAAGCAGTTTGGGAGACTGAAGCAAGTTATTGAAGCGTAGTGGCTCAACCTCAATATGTTGCCAGTCAGGCTGAACTTCGGCTGTAAGTTCTGACAACCAGTAGTTATCAACATAGATAGCGCACTAATAACATATCGGAACGCCCATTATCAATAATCGGTGATCCGAAATAAAGATCATGAGCAGAGATTAGAGCGCGGACGTTTTAGCTGAGCCCTAATTTATTATTCAGCGAGTGTCGCGGCTACATAATTTATATAGGCGCAGTTATCGCAGACGAATGCGGCTGTGGCGCTTTGAAAGCTGATTACAGCTTAGAGCGGCTTGATGACGTTGTAGGTGTTTGCAGTGTCCCGTGTCGCAAGCGCGGCACCCTGACACAGTTTCTGTTAACTCAACATGCGATAATTGCAATACAAGCTAAATATAATTTCGCATTATGATTGCGCGCACGCCGCCACGCCGCCGCCGCCGCCCGTCGCCCGCTCCGCGGCGCTCAACACCCTCGCACGCATCCAAATCAGCGGCCGCCACTCCCGCCGCTTACGAATGAGGATTTAATTTAATGTTCTGGATAGTAATTTCAAAACAATAGCATCAGACGCAGCATTGAATACATATGCAGTATTTTAATAGTTTTATACTTAACATATAAAAAATGGACAACTGTTTTTGTGCCGCGCTATAGTATTAGTATTATAATTATGTAAATATATAGCCACCGTGGAACAAATTGTGACACCCCTATCATTAAATATGTAACTGATGGGATATGTTATACATATATCAGGCGCATATTGTTGCGATAAAACCAAATAACGTTTTATTGATAATGAAAAATGTAGTTGTTGAGTAACGTTCTGAAATGGCTTTACGAGTTCATGAAATGCGAAACAAGTCTGATAAAGGGAAAACGTAATATTGAATATGGGATATAATATTTTGGCATGAAAATATAGTAGTAGTGAGTTTATTCTGTGGCTTTGGCAGCCGTCCATCAGTTAGGTACCACTGCTATCGGGACACGAACCACAGAGAACGGAGCCAGCTGGTATGAACAATCTAGACTTTATCACTTGATCTCGCGAACAATCTTTGATTCAGTTAAGCAACTAACTAAATCAATTATTATTAACTGGGTACAAAGTCTACAAATATTTCTTGCACCCAATGTATCTGTTTCATAGTTTCATTTCAGTTTACGTCAATATTTGATTAGCAAGATACTGAAAATATGCTCAAAAGCTCAATACGTTTTGAGCTTTTGAGCGAAAACGGAGGAAAATCATATTATTTTCTATACTTAAGTTACTTATCTGAAATCCTGTGTTCATAATTTAGACATATGAAAAGCTAAAACCTTAGAACGTTACAGTATTTTCTCATGCTCCTGAAATTGTTAGATTAACAGTTCTGTGGATTCAAGAAAATTGTGATGAACAATATTGAACAGTTGATTTTTCGTTCAAAGAATACTATGATTTGACCTGGTAACTCACTTTCATACACAGTTTTTTCCGAAAAGAAAAAAAATGGTTACTTCCACAACAACAATGTCTTTTATATCTAGGGTTGTAGAACCCTCGCAATAGTGTTATGATTATGAACATCGTCTTACTTACCTATACAAAACAGAACTCCGCGCTCTTCAAGCATCGGATTTAGAATGGGTTCTTATCCACTGAGGCTTTCTATAGAAAAGCAAACGCAGAATTCCTGTAGTCAATCATGTATGAATCGAGAAAATCAATTAATTGAACGTTGTTGCATTCATGTACCTACTTGCATCTGTGATCCAAATCGTACTCGTTCTTAATGAAGAGAAAGTTTATTCATAATGTATACTTACAATTTACGCGTAGTTGGCAGGGTAACGTTATCCTTACAAGTCAGTGCGTTGAGCGTGAAAGCCTACCGAGCGGTCAGAGGGACGCGGGCGGCGCGCGCGCTGCATACTGATGCCCCGAGCGAGACGCCGAATGCCCCCCGTACTCCGGAGCTACGACCAACTACCACACAGTGCTAACCCCACAGCCAACTATACTGCAAACACTAACAGCTTCAGGGCTCAAGCGGGTTTAACGTTCGTGCGTGGAACACAGCCAAGCAATAAAACTTGATGTTTACACAACGAGTCTGCAACATGCTAGTTTATGTATCGAGCTTAAACTCCACACATACACAGATAACGCACACACAGACTTAATAGACCGGTTGTGACAACGCTAAATGTCGCCCGTCGAACAAAATGGACCACAAATAAACGGTATCGGGTCAAAGGCATCTATGTGAAAGGTTTTGATTCATTTTTTCGCATCGATTATAACAGAACCGGCCAGACAGAGCCTGGGGGCTGGTGAACTGTTATTGTTGAAGTTAACGAGCCTATTGTTCCAAGGGTGGGTTAGTCGAGGTGTCATCCGAGCCACATTGTCTGCCCAGCAAATGTTTTAATATCATCATACCATTGTTAGTACCTGCCTTAGATTATTTAGACCGCTGTCGTTCCTTTTCGCTAGTTATGAAAACTTTCAGTCTAATAGTCCAATGTTTATTTACAGTCAAGAAAGTTTATATATAAAAATATATTAAGCTCACAAATCTAATATTGTTTCCGGGGCATGGAACGTAACTGTTATTAAGCATCTATTTAGAAAACAATAACGGAGCGACACAAACAACAGTAAGAGAACAAGCTCTATTTACATACCGCTCGGTGAAAGTAAAATGGACGAACTGTAGACTCAGACTACACTACTATTGATTCCATAATAGGACGCCGCCCGCGCCGGAGAGAACGCCACAAAGAAATAAATCCTAATGCACAGTATTAGCATAATGGGTTTGATTCTTTAATCTTTTACCAAGAGCATGTGGGGAATGTGATTGGAAACACAAGTACGTCACGACACGATGCAACACAGAGAATAAATTTCAAAGGTGGCGGCTCGGTCGGTACATTAGTTGTAGGTTTTTTTTTTTGCTAGATTAATTTAAGTTCTGTGTGTGATTACTCGAGCAATAAACATCACAAGGTCCATATTATAGATATGTATACATGTCTGCCTGAAAATAATCACTCACAATGGCAAGGTTTTATCTATTATTACGAAGCACCCTTGATTATTCATCTCAATGTTGCGTGTTGCGTGAGTGAAGTCGGGAGTAAAACCACGATTAATCAACGCTAACCTTGAAACTTCGTGCTCCACATCTTAAGTTCGAAATTAATTTTCATATAGTACACAGATTTAGCAATTAGTTATCTCGGTGCCGTTGAGCTAGTGTTCTCCATTGTGTTATGAACTGAATTCAGAATTGTAACATGGTTATTAATTGGCTAGTTTATTAAACACCGTTATTATTTAAAGTGTCGAAACATCTGAATTACGAATTATTTATCTATGTTAATCAACGTTAAATTAAGATTTGTATTGTGTCATCGTTTCTATCCATTCACCATCGTGATTAACATATTTGAACATATATTTTCCTTCTCATGTAAATAAGCTAACAAAGAACACAATATTCTTATTCTATAGCAATATGTACATACAAATTCTTAATGTAGGTAATACTTATGCCGACATAGTTTACAAGAACTAACCCGGATAAATGAGGAGTTCTTTCCACTAAACAAAGTCGAGTAAATAATTCATTTGGAGGAATGGATAGGGCTAAAAGTAACACCTTGTGCTTAGATAGATAACGACGACTTTGGAGGTGCTAAACTTCAGATAACAAACTATAGGTACAGCTTTCAGTGCCATGTTTAGCCAAGTGATTAGTGTAGGGTACGCGTAGGTGGTCATTTGCTATTTTCCTAAACTAACAAAACGACTTTAACGTTTACAAACATAACAACACATAACATAACATCACGCCTTGTTTCCCCGAAGGGTTGGGCAGAGGTGTCCCTGTAGCAGATTCACCCACATTTCGCCAGTTATGTTTTTTAAGTCCCATGTCATAGGGGGCGAACCTATTGCCACCAACCGGGCACAAATCCAGACTTCGAGCTGCTACTGAGAAATTCGAAACGTTTATAAATACGATTAGATATAGTAAATGCAACGGCCTGTTAACATTCATTCAAAAGTGGTCCTATTTTACTTTGCTAAATAAACGCTGTTACCAAATATTTAAATTTTATTTTCATAATATAAACTTTTTATATGCGTTGGGAACCCAGTAAAAAAGAAATTGCGGTTCAGTGCGAAACTAACCGTAAAATATAACGTTTCACAGTGCAACTATCTTTTAATTCAATATTGGCAATCGATTACTGCCGAGCCAAGCCTTTATCGGTGTCAGTTTTCCTTAAGATCAATTCGCTACGATAAACCTAAAAGTGTCGAGTTTCTCAAATATGGTGAAAAACTTTTGAGGAAAAAACTTGTCCGTTTTGCAACTTATGTAAAAAAGTTAATAGTTTTGACATTGAAATTCAATAAGCAGTAGGTACCGTAGATAATGATTTTATTAAATACACCGATGTATCAATCAAGTGTTTTGATCAACGTTCGTTTTTATGTCGTCGCGGGACATTTAAGGTCGACGAGTACGTTACATTGAACAGTGATTGTAAAAACCCATCCCATTGTGAGTGAGCTGCATGTACACACGGCTACACATCAAGCTATACATTTCCAGTATAAGCTGACCTCGCATTGGTCGGAAATCCTTTAGAATACGAGATTACCATAAACTGGAAATGTATAGCTTGATGTGTAGCCGTGTGTACCGATCGTTATAGGAGCTTGGTGGGTACTTACATGGTACGTCTAATTTGTGTAGATAACGTGCATGTTTATTTTAGGCATATCTACATCGGGACATGTCATCGTCCGGATGGGGCCAGGCTGTCTGTGAGCTCAAGGCTAGTCTTGAACGGTTGACAAACGAAACGATACTTATATATGTGTACTTACGCAGTTAGATAGGTAGGTACATATTATATTGTGCAATATGTCCAATTTGTGTCGACAACGAATAAAAATGTCAATATGTAGTTTTTTACTTCTACCCACAGGCTTTCGTCGACGAATAAGTAATAATACGTGTTATTTATAGCTACTACATAACGGTGCTACGTTTCGTTTCTTATGCGTACGTAAATAAAAAGAGTAAGGTCACTAGAACTCACTATTAACACTATTTTATTATGAACTAATAAATAAACCAACAAATTAAAATTATACATAAAAATAATCCATTTATAAATTATTGCTACTTTTAAATCACCCCCAATAAATTAATTAAGTATGTTAAATTTGTTACCAAAAAAATATACAGTACTTGTGTTAATTAACGAAATTCGTTCTCGTTAATTAACATCTCTCGTAATAGTATAGCATCCATACATGCAAAAAATATATTACCATTAAAAAACGTTTTTGTTTTTTTTTTATTAATAATAAAATATTCACAAAAAATTTTAAATTGTCAAGTAAAAAACCACTCTGTACACGCGCACTTGTCTTTCCACATTGGAAGACAAGTGCGCGTACAACGGAGTGTTTCTTTTTTTACGTATCAATTTAATATTTTTTATATGCGATGTCTCCAAAATGCCTGCCTAGGTAACGCCTAAGCGGCCTCTACGAGACGACTACGCGATGCCTACGCAGGCTCTACGAAAAGCCTACGAGTTCTCTACGCGTTGCCTACAAGCCCTTTACAAGACGCCTACGCGGCACCAACGAGCTGCCTACAAGGCCTCTTTGAGACGCCTACGAGACCTCTATGAGACGTTTTCATGACATCCGACGCTACGTCTACATGGTGTCTAGTTACGCTGCACATATTACTTAGGGCTAGACTATACCTTAAAGAGCTTCGGAGCATTTATAGTTTTACCCGATCGCGGCGGAGTCTAAAAAAGGGTATTTAGACTCCGCCGCGATCGGGTAAATGTTCGGAGTATTTAGGCTTTTAAAAAAAATCATTACATTTGATCCCTTTACAATTTCACTATACTTAAATGTAAGGTACGTAGGTAGATGATATGCTAACGAGATATAAACTTGGTATGTCACAAATGTTGTTTATACGCTGTTATTCACTGCACAACCCATATTTATTTAAATGTAGTCTGTAATTTAAATAGGTACAGTGCAGCTTCTATTTTGATTCGTTTGTTCTTTACTTACTTTGCTATAGAAATCTAGAAAACAACGTTTAACCAGAAAATCGTAGAAAAATTGCGAGACTGAATTCAATAGATGTGTTTAAAATAATAAATCAAAAGTTAATTATTAATTTGACATCATTGTACCTTCTCAAAATTTCAGTTGTCAGACACTATCTTAAACCAGCGTATGACAGGAAATCCCAACTAATGGCCACCCTAAGCTAAAGGAATGCGCTTGAGTGTTGTGCAACACAACATAGAACGCACCTGCGTATGAGTCGCCAAGCGGTCTTCTGACGGCAATTAATCTCATGTCTAGAATTTTCCTACGATCTAACAGATACTTAGTGACATAACATTAAATGGTGAATATAACTTGCCACACAACTCTTGAGAAACAAGAAGGTGTTGCGAGAAACGGCTTGTATGTAGTTTCAGATAAAGAAAACTTTAATGGTTTTTATTACTATTTTACACAACCTCAAATAAAATTTCAGCCGTTTATTTCCATTGTTTTATTTGTTTACATAGTCGCAAATGGGATGCCGAGAGCCTTCGCGGAGGGCTCATTTTAAATGTAGGTTTTTCTTAGCGAATACAGCATTGTACACCATGAAAATAGAATCTGATGTATATTTAAAATCCATACATTTTAATTGTTTTTTTTCTTCACGGTTACAAATAATCACTAAAAATGTAAAAGGTTGGACACTACTTCTAGCGACAAGACTCACTGAAAAACACTATTTTACTTCGTTTTACAGTGTTTTATGACACGGTTTTAAACCTAACGCCGTTGACCATCCGCGATGATTAACTTTAGCGCAAACTTAATTACGTGAACCCTCCCGGAGGGTTCACTTCCAATATTTATGGCGGCATGGCGTATGAGTTCTATGAAAAGTGGGTGGAGTCGAAAGTGTTAACCGATAAACGTCGAAACGTATCTACATATTATTATCCTTACATATTATAAAACAAAGTCCGCCGCCGCGTCTGTCTGTCTGTCTGAACGCGATAAACTTAAAAACTGCCAAAAGGATTTTCAAACGGTTTTCACCAATGGGCAGAGTGATTTATGCGGAAGCTTTTAGTGTAGATAGATTAAAATATGCCTTGACATCATTTTATTTAAATGAATGGTTTAAAAGATATCACAGATTAAAAATTATGCGTAACAAAATAATTATAGTTGACGACAAAGCGGGCACAGCGGTAGGAGTCAATGACCATTTCCTCGGCTATTAGGTATGTAATCCCGGTATGGGTAGTACGTTCCCGTTGGATATTTTCCGACATCCACGCGAGCGAAGCCGCGGGCAAAAGCTAGTAATGTATATATATATGTGCATTTTCAGTGGAAAGCGCATTGTCAGTCATACATTAAACAATGATTATTATTAAGATGATATTCATTATTCATTATCTTGTGTAATGGTAGTTATGGTCATAATTAATTAATTATTACTTGAATTACTTGAAGACGGCGACTTGGACAGACATTTAGAATACATTTTATGACAAAAGAGCATGAGACATACAGCAATTATTAGTATTTATTCTATTTATTGAATAGACCATTATTTAAGCATGCTGATTAATTTAGAGTGATGTTTTATCAGGCATTTAAAGCACTATTAGCATTGTTTATGTAAAACCGTTATTACTAAGTTGATAATTAATAGTAATACTAATGGTTAATTAACCATAAATACTTCGCAAATACCATAAAGCACTTAAAGATACTTATCATTAAATGAGTATTTATTTGAAATTGTTTGTCTGAGAAACCTTTTCAATGCATCATTGAATACTTTTAAATTATAATGAAGAGACAATTTACTACTTCGGTGATAGTTTTACGAGATTGTGAGCAATTTACAGGGTTAATAAATATTCAATGTTTAGTGATATAAGTAACATAAGTAGTAGTGGTTAACTAGAATACCAAATAGGTGCTTTTATTCATATATTATTCATGCAGTGCATCTGTGTCAGCTATTTTCTGATATTGAGATGTTGTACACACGGCTACACATCAAGCTATACAGATCCAGTTTATGCTGATCTCGCATTGTATAGGATTTCAGTATAATGCGAGGTCAGTTTATACTGGAAATGTATAGCTTGATGTGTAGCCGTGTGTACCTACCGTGTCAAAAATAGACTGTAGCTAGACTATAATGGATTGCCTCTAAACTCTCTTTGAGGCTCTTAGAAATAAAAACGAATTATAAAACTAATTATTTATTCTAATATGTACAAGATATACTTCGTTTACTGCCAATTATATTATAATCTCAGATTAGCTCCAAATTATACAGATTTTGTTCTGTGCTCAAGCTTAGTAAGTCGCCTCGGGCACGATTACACGCTTATAGAACTTGTTTCCTAAATCCTCATAATATAAATCTATACGTACTTTACTCTGCATTATCGTTGACAATCATAAAGTAAATAGCAGATAATGTAAATACGTACTGCAACATTACTGTTACCGTCGTGATGCACACTTTGATCTTTATCGCAGTCACGATAAAGTCAAAAATAGCGTATGATTATTTTACAGATGGTTATAATTCACCATCTTGCCTGTGCAGATACGGCCTATTGCAGCCACATTAAGCATTATCGAGTAACGATATCAAGTGATTTACTAATGTTTGCCTGTGCGCACGCGGCACGACCACTGGGGCCATTTTATATCGTCGGCGACCGGCACCAGATACAGTTTCAATTGAATTGAGTGGCAACATCGACCAGCTACAATGGAACAGCTTGGGGTGGCGACTGAGGACTTAACATTACGCTGCGGTACACGCACACATAGACTCATTGATCTTGAATGGCTGTCATTTGAATAATAATAGCAGATTTAATTTCTAAGGATGCTGGAAATGGGAGGTTGTCACCTCCTTCTGCGAAGCGGTAATGCTCGCGAAGGAGGAGGCGGAACGCATGAGGAAGAGGCAAATTTCGCGCCCTCACGCCCCTAACCGCCGCAGGAGGAGACGCCTTGGGCGTCGGGAATCGCAGGCCGATTTCCGGCCACCGTAGGCGCGGGCTTGCGGACGGTGAGCAATGGGTAGCTCACCATCCGATAAGGACCAGGCCCGGGTCGACGGCGCGTTGTGTTCCACGCGCGCCTCAAAGAGATGTCAGCAGAATTGACGGGGTCCGTTAGGGCCGATGCCTGCCGGGGGTGCGAAGAAAACCGAAGGAACACTGGTGGGTTTTAGTCAGTAAGAGTCTGACACGCCCTGCCGCTCCGCCCTGAGCGGGTGAAGTTATTTGATAATTTCCCACACAAAAATAAAGGATCCTGGAAATATTTTTAACTCTATACCCAGAGATATATTAAAATGTTGCGATCGTTTTCTATGAAAGTAAGCTTCAGTTATTAGCTACTTCGCAGAAAGTCAGTATTACTTACTTACTTTAAGCAGTAAGGTAGTCTACTCCTTCATTTAAGGCAACAATATGTTCGTGTTAGCACTAAATACAAATACAGTAGCTGTTGCGTTAACTCTTTATGTAATTACAAACACGGCTTGTATCTTTCGAGAGTTCTTCAGTTTCAAGAATCCGTTTTGTCGTTTGAAGTTTCCTAGAAAATTCCATTTAAACTTTGTTCGCACATTGTATTTCTTATTCCATTTTAAACATAAAGCAGTGGTGTAAATAATGTGGAGATATATATATAAAGATATATGTATGCATAGTATGTAACGGTGTAAACCTGGCAAGAGCTAAAAACAACACGCCCGTTCGCAGAAAATACATTAACCACAGTTTAACGTGCTAATAAATGTTATGATTTCGTTCATAAATATGGAATGTATTACTCATGCTAAGTATATGTATTTCTCTGAACTAAAACCTAGATATTATAGATCATTTATCTGTTTCATGGCTTTACGCCAATCAAATTCCCCTACGGATAATTTTGTTAGATCGAATTAGCATTAAGTAAGCTATTTATAGAAAATATTTTAAAGAAAACTTTGCTTGTGCATATAGTTTTTATTTGTAAATGTAATGTCAACGTGTCCGAATAAGCATTGATACCCTGTCTATGAAACGATATTACTATATGAATAATAAATTCTTACTTATTTATTATAATACTAGCTGCGTCCCGTGGTTTCACCTGCATAAGTCTCGATACCGTGGGAAAATCGGGATATAAGGTACCCTATGTCTTTCTCCAGATCATGGTCTATCCATGTGCCAAATTTAATCCAAATCCGTTCAGCCTTTTTAGCGTGAAACCATAAAGCTTCGGCCGCATCTACGTCTGTCGTGATGAAGCAATGCGTGCCGAAGCTTCGTATGTTTTGCTCGCTAAAAAGTTATCGCGCTAATCCGGTGGTCACATTAGCGTTAGCGCGCTAAAACCCTTTTATGAACCCGGGTGATAATTGCTACGTAGCCCGAACTATCGCGACGATAGCCGATAATGGTTTGTCACATCTGCGTGTATCGTATCACTGTGCGAAGCTTCATCACGATAGACGCAAAACAAACAAACAAACCACTTTCGCATTTATAATAATAGTAACCAAAAGACCCAAAAGAAAATTACATTACGTTACGTTTGTTTATTCTTTTTGGGTCTTTGTAGTTAGCTTTTAGGGAATACAGTCGTGATAGACAGGTCGTGGTAGGCAGGTAGGGTTTAGGCAGAGGTATAGGTACTATCGAAGAAACGCATATCTGTACACTGTAAGGACTATTCTTGCTTGCAGCGCTCGACCGCTATAGTATCGCTTACGAAAAAAAAGGTTTTGTGTTTCACGAACTGTGTCCAAATAAATGTTTTTTTTTCCTTTCTCCCTTTTCTTTTTTTTTTCGTGTGCATGGGATTTTTTTTTCAAATTGGTTAAATATGCGTTACCCCGATGGTACCTATAGTATACCCACATTTCGGCATTATTACTTAATTATTATATTTTAAACCTTAAACATACCTACGTCCTATCGACCAGATAATTCACTGGGTTTTACCATTTAGATAACTTATCTAAACCGGAGTTATTCAGTCCATAAAATTAATAATAAATCCATTGTTGTAGGACGAAAATAATTTTCAAAGTCCTTTGTGATAACCAGAAGATAAGTTCAGCGTGCCAGTACTTTATGATCACAATAGAAAGGATGAATTAATTCAAAATCTTAAGATTTGCCAGCTTACAAAATTTGAAACAAGCTATTATGAATCATAAAAACAGTCCAGAGAATCTTCTATGAAAGTCTCGTTCCTTTTTACTGCTGATTGTGCGGCGAAAACACCTGAGCAACAACGTAAGATGAACAATACCGCGATTGCTGCCCGTCTTTTTTAATGCATATAACTACAGCCAGACCAGATGGGGAGCTCACAAACAGACCAACTGGATCTTTGCTACGTTGCAATACACCCAATGAGTTGTTACGTAGTTTTAATAATGATAGGACTGAAGATCACAAGATTGATCAGCTAACTCATTCGAAAGACGATTCAGAACTCGAGTTAAGATGTAAAACCGACATTAAACTTAATTACTCCGAATAAAAGTCGGTGGAACTCTGACCAGACTGAAAAGTAATTACATTTCTACAAGCTTTGAATTTTAATCGTTTGCGGGGCTGCATGCCACCCCAGCGCACACATGCCACCCCCTCCCCCCCTCTCACGCAGATCGCTTCGTACATTCAATTTATACCTGGGCCAGTAAGTAAATTATTAAATTCATTGAAAGGAACTGGAGAACTCCATTAAGAAATACGATTTAGATTTGTGAGATTCCCCCCGCTTGGATTTTGAATTATCCCTCATATTAAAACAATAACCGATGTTAATGGAATCGAAGATTCTGAATTCTCAGAAAATGTAAGCCTTTACCGACCTGATTGAAAATCTGATATTATACTGTGTCAGGCTAAATATGAAACAGCCGAGAGTGCGTCTCGATAACATTTTTATAACGTAAGCAGAACACTAAAAGCGAGTGTGAGTCAAAATCAATTATAGCCTGACACTGAACTGCAATATCATACCAAAATAAGATAATATGGCGCATGTTGGAAAAGAACATTGGAAATACTTATCTCTGCTCTGGTGAAAATAGAGAATGCTCATTTAACAGTATAGGAAAGTTCATACTAATCCTTACATATTATAAAACAAAGTCCACCGCCGCGTCTGTCTGTCTGAACGCGATAAACTCAAAAACTATCGAACGGTTTTTCAAGCCGTTTTAACCAATGGACGGAGTGATTCATGCGGAAGGTTTTGTGTAAATTGGCTGAAATTTGACGATTATTGTTGAAGATGTCGGAAAAAATCATGCCGACTGGGACCTTTATTGGTGTGCGCCACGGAAATCGTAAAAGCTACATAAAATTTATGTTCTACAGTATTTTTCATCTTAAAAAGTTCAACAAAAAGTCCGCAATGGCATATGTCTATCTTCTAAGGATGACCCACAATAACCATTTTTATCTTTTAGAATTTTATAAAAATTTCATTGTTATTTTCGAAGCTATTTTGACCGGAATTATATTAATCCTTATCCAATAAACTATGTTACTTAAATTGAGCATTTAATTTAGATTAAAATATGCTTTGACTTTATTTCATTTAAATTCATGCTTTAAAAGAAATCACAGATTAAAAATTACGCGTAACAAAATAGTCTTGGTTGACGGCAACGCGGGTGCAGCGGTAGGAGTCAATGACCTTTTCCTCGGCTATTAGGTATTTAATCCCGGTATGGGTAGTACGTCCCCGTGGGATATTTTCCGACATCCACGCGGACGAAGCCGCGGGCAAAACCTAGTTCCATGTAAAGTACATATGTACTTATTCCATGCTGCCGTGATAGTAATAGGTACTTACTTATTCTATGCTATCATGTCATTATTCTAAAGTAGCCGTTGTTCTAAACTTGGGGCCACCAAGCTCTGCTCGGGTGAAAATACGGAGAAAACGAATTTTCCCAATGATGAGACCTAGCTAGATCGATTTTTCGCCCCCATAAACCCCTATATTGCAACTTTCATCGAAATCGTTAGAGCCGTTTTCGAGAACGTGATTACAAATATATATACATATATATTGTATACAAATATTACTCATTTAATAATAGGTATAGGAAATTGAATGGAACAAAGTTTCTGTTGCACTATCAACTATCAGAGATTCAAGTCAAGATGTATCGGGCTTCATTAGAGCTTCCTCTGAGCGGCAGGTGCGCATGACGGCGTGTTAGCGACGCGTCCCACCATTGGTCGGCCGATGTCGATGCGCAGGCGCAGATTTACGAGAGCCGGCTTCATGCAGCTGCCTTACTACAGTTGCGACTACACTACAGTTATAGGAAGCCGATGTTTAGACACGTTGCACCAAAAAGGAAGTCGAAACAAGAAACAAGATCTCTAAGGCAATATGGAACACCTTGTCATAAGTATTTGCGCCTTTCTTATAAGGGCCGGACGCGTTTCACGTACCTGTTCAAGATATTGTTAAAAGCTTTATACTCAAGTCTTCTTCCAACACATAAATAGATGTATATAAAACATACATTACAGAAACTACTATTATTTTAATGTAAGTAATCACAAGGTATGAATCCTCAAAAGATTTTTAGCGTGGCAATAATTTAGAACATACCTTCCGCATAGCAGCGCAGTGGTGGCGGTGGCCTGGCGGCTAGCGGCTGGCGTGACCAGAGACATGACAGCGACGACGGCAGGCGCGCCGGGACACCGGCAGAGCCAGGCACGGCGCGAGCTTCCGTCACGCGATGTCAGCACAATAAATTGAACTGAAAAAATACGGAAACAATATGAGAATTATCGTAACGAAACTTCGGAAGTATTAGTTCCTTCTTCCTTCTACAAGCCATGGAACAGAATGAGTTATCTATGATCAATCACCAGACATCTTGTTCGTCGTTTATATTTATACGTCCGCGACCATTGTTGGCTAATTAGTTGTGAAGATAAAAGACTATTGCGGCAGCCACTCTCTGCGAAACAGTGCACGACTATTAGTCAGCGTCATCTGCAGCGAGTTTCTTTTGTCACAGCGTCATTCACAACCGGCGTCCGTAGTCCGGCGCTGCGCCGTACATCAGTCCACGCGAACGAACGGCCGTCAGCAACGACTGATGCTCACCATCACTCCTCAGAGCCCACATCTCTATGATTAATGTTAATTACACCTCGATTTTCTCGCGGATAGCGATTAAGACGGCAATTAGAGTATATCCCAAGGCGATCATTACTCGTACTTTTCAAAGATCTGAACGTTTCTCCGATAATATTTATATTCTAAAGAATAAAACGGTGCCATTTGCTAGTAAAGGTACTGTACTGTTATTGGTTACAGATAGCGTCTAATAATAATCAGGGGGATTGCATTAAAAATTATTAACCAACACTGCCGACAAGATGTAAATAAGAAAAGATTGCAAAGCGCCAAGATTACTGCGTTCTGTAAATATTTTGTATCTACAAATCGGAGTCCTATTTATTCAGTAATTAAGCCGCCAGAGCTCGACACTGAGGCATCAAGTAGCGCTGATGAAGATTCTCATTTCACAACACTAGATAATAATAATATTATAAAATTGATCTGCTATATTTGAACAAGTCAAGGCATTTGTCTGCGTAATCAATGCTTTTGTACGCTAGTTTCAGTTTTGTATCACCTACATAAAGTATGAAATGGACTTTATCGCACATTCGCGGTATCCTACAACAACACCCATTTACAAGTATTTTATGCATGCAGACTGTAGAGCACCTTACATAATATTGTAACCGGCATATTTTATTTAGTTAATGCACTTACTCTATCTCTGTTAGGAAATGTTGGTTAAAGGTGGGTTTCCTTTCGTGTTGACTAATAGGAAACTTATCAACGTATCCGCTCGTCCATATCGACCAATTAATTACATAAACAAAATGATGAGAAATATTCATAGAATAATCAGTTCGGCCGTCCTGCCACGGTTCACCAGTCAGTCACAATTCGTTGCAATTTTTTTGTATCGGCTTCAATAACCGTTAAATTTGATTACGACGTGTATCGAGATGAAAACGACAGTTGCCTAACAAGGTAAGTATTGCATTTCTGTTCTGTGTGAGTACCTTTCGGTGCAATACCTTTTACTGATCATAGTAACAGGTAACAATAGTTGCGTAAGTATTGTCAGATAGTACTTAAGTAGTCATTTTCTTTTTACTGTTCATTGTGTCTGCGGCTAGCACGCGCCTCATAGAATAATAAGATAATTAACTGTAGCTAATTATCTACCCACAACGATTGATTGCTTCATTCGTATTTTTATTATGTTTCACTCATCGGGATAGTAGTTTTGCGTTTCAAATACTTCAGATTATTTTCAAATCTACTAATTGTTCAAATACTTTAAATAACCTTCAATATTTTATTTCATTTAGTAATCTATGCGAGGTTAAAAAATGAAAGTATTTTCGGGTGAGGTTTTCGTTCTTTTAAAATTTCCTAGATTCGACATTACTAGTGTCCATTCTAGAAAGTCTATTATTACTAAAACAATCAACGCAAATTAGGTAACGGTATGGAACAGGTTTCAGAATTATAAAAATTTATTGTGTGAGATGAGTGACTACAAAAAACTTTTAATTACTTGCCGCGACAATCACGATTGTGTTGTGATTTATGCGGATTAACTGGCCTTTAACCGCGGCTCTATCCGGGTTTACCCTAGGGTCCCCAGGTTTGTTTGGCAAAATACGTTTTTGTAACTTTCCGACTACATAAAATCAGTAGATTAATCAATTTTGTGTCTTTTCACCACGAACAACGTAAGGGTTTATTAATTTTGAGATACATAGCTAAATATTTTGGTAGAGAGTTTAGAGACTTCTATTCCAAAATCAATCTTAAAAGTACCAGCACATGACACGCGCAGTACAAGTTTATGACATAGACGTATAGTTGTTTGAATTCAAGCCATAGTTCGTAGCCTACCTATAGTGAAGAAGAGTCCCAACCGAACAACAACACAAGACGCTCACGCGTAATAGATTACACAATAGCGGGAGTGAGAAGTCATCAGTGACCCCTTGACATCTTACCATTAGGGCGCCCACGATTAGCGGATCATCATAACTTCTCATAAATAAACCACGGTATAACACCGTTACGACTTACGAAAACTTCGACCTCCATTTTAACTCTAAATAAATTAAAATATTGCGTAACAACAATTACATAACGTGGTTTTTTTTTTAAGAAATTCTGAAAAGCGTGCTCGTCAATTTTTTATGGTTTCAACATGGCTGTCACATCAGTTTGTCAATGGCGGTGAACAGGCGGCACGGACGGCCATATTGCGTCCAAATCAAGCACAATACTGGCTTTACGTCATGTGACATCTTGTACAGTAACATAATTATAGGTAACATGTAGGTTACTTATTGTTAACAGCAGAGATGAAAGTCCAATAAATACATTACAATAATGCGGTAGTCACGATACCAGATTGTTGCATGGTGCTCACGCTAATAGGTTCTTGGTCAAACTAATTAACGAGTATACAGGCCCGTAATAATTTAAATTTTCTCATTTGTTACAGTACAAGCAGTGCGGTATCGACTAATAAATGCCACAACACCAATACACAATTCACGAGTAATGGGTAAGTAAAGTAGTTAGGAGTAGGTACACTAATTCTAGTGGCCTCATTCACTTAGATTTCATGTTTTAACTAAGTAATTTTAAATGTTAATAATAATTCGACTTAGGCAGGTTGGACCTCTGAAACCGCTTCTATTCTATGATTTGTTTGTTTTGTCGGAACAAATAGTATACTAATTAGGTCCTTCTTTGTGGCTTGACCTCCTTTCTCTAGGGTTCCAGAGAAAATGATTGCTTCATCATGATTGAGTAACAAAGAAAAATAATATTTCTTTTCTAAATGTCAAGGGAATTCTTTGTGGCTATCATGATTATAGTTTGTGCCTTTATGTACTTTTAGTGTTATTTTATCTTGGTAAAACACACATCCGCAGTGATATGGCTTCATAAAAATGGTATATATTATTATGTAAAATACAGATTTATGGTAGCTATAAAAGCAAATCTTTCAACTAAAACATATCTCGTAGCAACAGAACACAAAATCACAGTAATATCTTAACTAATGTAACATAAATGAGGGAATGTCGATAAGTATCGCCGATAAACGAGTAAGTTCGTGGGCGTAGTCGTACCTGTTCATTCACAAGTCCGCGGGAGGTAAGCCGCGGGTCCGAGGCTCGCCCACGCGCCGCTAATCCATCGCGAGCCCAAAAAATAACACCTTCAAGGTCCATTCTATTCCTCCACTTACGCTTGATAACTAAGTAGATTAGGCAGTCTATTACTTACACCGTCTTACCTACGTCATCTGTCGATTGTCACATTATCAAAATGTTTCCAGCTTCAAAATGGTCCAGTTAATATGAATGCCAGGTAGATAACAACAGCTTACTTGCCATAAATAAATCTCTACCTTCGAGTGAGTGACAATATTTCTCTGAATCAAGTGTGTATCATAACCACTCATTTCAGTTTATTGTGTTTGTTATATCTAAGAAACTGGCTCCACTCGACGCGATGACGTCACATTAATAAGTTCACCGCCAAGTGACAACTGTAAACAGCACAAAGGAGATTATGCGTTGAAAGGAAAACGGCGTTATCTAAACTCAACCTAGAATTAATTCAATTTCTTAGAACTGGTCTTAGTAGGTATACTCCATTTAAGCCTGACGAATAAAAATCGATTTTAAATGACTAAAAAGTCCAACTTTTGATATCAATTCCATACAAGGAAATGTAACAATTATAACCATTTCTGCGATGGATTTACCAACAACAATGAAATAATGAACTAACAAACATTTAACGAAATAAACAGAGCAGTGTAGTCGTGGTCTCGCGCTCACTATTCAAGTTGATTGACGCATACGTTCAATTGCAGTAAATGTATAATTACACAGATTTCCACGTGCACCGCGGAATGAGGCGGAATGTAGGCTCAACTCGGCTCAAGGCGAGCCGCTGACATCAGTACCTAGGAAAATACTTGAAGTAAACTTAAGGAAAATTATGTTATCACATATTCTGGCAGACAAACTGGCGACACTACTTAAGCATAGTTCACATCTTATAAATAATGTATAAATATGAATTAGGATTAACTAGGGATTTATGTAAAATCATTGCAATCTGAATAAATTTATATTCTAGATCAAATTGTGAAATGGTGTCGTGCCAATGTAACTTTGATTTCGAGCAAGAAATCAAAAGTAGAGGTCACATCAAAATGTCGGAATTAGCATACGCATTGTTAGAGGTACCTATAACTTAGCAGGAACTTATTACAGCAAGCGAAATACTTTATGCCTAACAGGTAACTATTACTTTTATAAGAATGCATTTAAGTACTAAGAAATCGTTTCATTCTCCACGTACCTATTGTACTTCGATTATATAATGGAGGAAGTGCTGCCATGGTGAATAAATGACTTAAACAAACATTCTACAATATAAGAGACTCAATACGTACCTACTATTTATAGGAACGAACAGTTTCTAAGTACAAGGTAGGTAAACAATCTTATACAATAAGGTACAATCTAGTATATCTTATTTATTTAGGATCTCCAACAAAAGATATACACAATACATGCCATATAAATAATGAGCAACATCAGATAGTAGATATATCTACTATCACTTATAGGAGACATAGTATGTACAATGAACTTATCAATTAAGCTTACTCAGTTAAAATAGTTTAAAATATTTAAAGAGAATTAGTTTTTTTTTATGTGAAAACTTCTTTAGGCGCGTTGGGCATTTTTGAGATGGGACTAAACAATTGATTCCGCGACACTTAACAGTGTCGCGGAATCAATTGTTTAGTCCCATCTCGACACCAGCTTTTGACCATTAAAAAGACATCAACGCGCGATACATTATTTCCTGCACAATAAAATTGTTCAAGTTTTCACTTCTGTCGGCACTCCCGGAGTGCCACTGTTTTTTTTTTTTTAAGTTAATATTTTTTTAAAGGATTTTCTTTTACCTAAGGTAAAAGAAAATATAGCATTTAAATATACCTAAACATACTTATTCATTGAATGCGAATATGCCGTGTGCGAGCGGTTTGTAGTACCACTAGTAACTACATAATTATTGAAGATACAAGAAGGCTGCGTTCGTCATCGTTTACCTCAAGTTCCACGGAAGGTCCGTTTAAAGGATCTTTCAAACACACTGCTCGTCGCGCGACGAGCGGTGTCTTTGTGTCGCGTCGCGTGTCGCGCCTGTTTGAAAGAGCCTTAACCCATACGTTGGCATGCCCTTAATAGAATTTTTGATTGCAATTTTCGACCGGTCGCGCTTTTTTTTGAAGACTATTTGTCTGTTGCTAGTCTAGTCCATCCCTAACTTACTGTATAAGAAAACCTTTTTGTTATTCATACCTACATACTTTTACAAGTTTAATAAAATTGGAACAATTACATTTTTCATACACTTTTTCGTCATCTTTCTACACGCATATCCGTGTTTCCTAACACCTAATACAATGTCTACGAAGTTGTAATTCTATCTACAAAATTACCCTGTTCCAGAAAGATATGTAGGTTCGAATCCAAATAAAGTACACGAAACAAACTTTGTCAACAACATTTTATAGCTAAGATAGATTAATGTGAGGGTAAATAACGAGAAGGGCCATAAATCGGGGATTAGCATGTTATGTACCTACGTTATACTTTTCTTAGGATCATGTACTTTGTAGGAGCAGTCGGGCTGCTGCGGTTCCATGATTGATGGCCTAAAGACGAGTGCTCTATGGTCGTACCTGTTGAAACTATTTGGTTTACCTTTTTTTTAATAGAAACACCCTGGCCACTTGTTAAAGTAATTTCAGGTACCTAGGTACTTATTTTGAATTTTAAAAAAAATATTGTTGTTGTCATTCTTTGTGTCAATCCAAATGTGCTCCATAATATAAGCGTTGTAACATAAAATCGTATTTTATTCCAAAAGGTTATGGGCAATTAATCGATTTTAAAAAAGTGGACGCTCTACATATATTCCTATTCAAAAATGGCAAGTGGCGATTCTTCCTTGGTAAGCCCAATACAATCCACAATGACATTCTCAAAACTACGTGGAAAAGAAAATTTTCACACCTGGTCGTTCGCAATGGAATGCTACCTAGTAGATCAGGATCTTTGGGACATAGTGTCAAAACCGGCAGATCTTACAACAGCAGCAAATGCTAGAAAAGATGCCAGAGCGAGGTCTAAAATATGTTTAGCATGCCACGAAAATGTTTATCCTGTGATTCAAAATGTACAGACGGCATGCGATACTTGGAACAATTTAAAAAAGGCCTATGCAGATTGTGGTCTTGTCAGAAGACTATCTCTAATGAAAAAGCTACTAGCTGTGAAATATGAAGGAAATATGGAAAAGTACGTGAACTTAATGTTGACTACTCAGCAGGAACTGCGCGGCATGAACGCTGCCATAGAAGATGAGTTTTTAGCCATCATTCTACTAGCAAATCTTCCTGAAAGCTACAAACCACTTGTTATGACCCTGGAGCACTCTAATACGAAGATAACATCTGAAGCTGTAGTCTCAGCACTTCTTAAGGAAGATAGCCGACCATCACCGACTACAAGTCTTACTGTACCTGATGCAGCATTACAATGCACCGTGACTAAGAAAAAGTCTTTTCATTCGAAGAAATGTACATACTGCAAGAGATTTGGACACTATAAAAATGAATGTAAAATCTTAAAGAAGAAGCAAGAAACTCCTAGTATTAATACTACTAATTACACTTCACACATTACACTTTCATCTTGTTTTAATGTGTCTCATTCCTCTTCCTCAGATTCTTGGTACATAGACTCCGGTGCTACTTCTCATATGTGTAACAGAAAGGAATACTTTCGTGAAATAACCCCTGTAATTAAGCCTGTCACTGTGGCCAACAATGACCAAATTCTATGTGAAGGTGAAGGTACAGTTGTCATTAATAATATAAATACAATTAAAGATGTTCTTTATGTTCCCCAACTAGCTGCAAACTTATTATCAGTTAGTAACTTAGTTAAAAAAGGCTTTATTGTTTTATTTTCCCTAAAAGGTGCCACTATTCTTCAAAAAGAAGGATGTAAAGTCTCAGGTTCTATTATTGCAACCGCCTCAAACTTCAATGGCATGTATAAACTTAATGTTCCTGATTCGCAAGCTCTTTTAACTACTTCCACAGAGTCTGCATTATTATGGCATAGACGCCTTGGTCACCTTAATACTAAAGCCATGAGTATTTTAAAAAATAAGTTTGTGGGCATTAACTATAATGACACACTGAACAAAATCTGTGTGCCTTGTCTACAAGGCAAACTAGCAAAGAAACCGTTCAATAATTCTTCAAGCAGGTCAAAAAATGTTCTAGAAATAGTGCATTCTGATGTTTGTGGACCCATGAGTACTCAATCTTGGGGCAAAGCTCTCTATGTACTCACATTCACTGACGATTTTTCTCGCAAAACTTTTGGATATTTTCTAAAACACAAAAGTGAAGTGTTCTCTAAGTTTGTAGAATTCAAAAGTATGGTAGAAAATCAAACGGGTCACAAAATAAAAAAGTTTAGGTCCGATTGCGGCTCTGAATATATTAATCGCAATATGACTACCTTTTTGAAAGAGAACGGAATTTTGCATCAAACTTCTGTTCCCTATAATCCACAACAAAACGGTATTTCTGAGCGAGTCAATAGAACTATTATTGAAAAAGCTAGGTCCATGCTTCAAGATGCTAACTTATCAAAAGCATACTGGGCAGAAGCAGTAAATACTGCAATTTATCTCAAAAATCATTCACCTACTCAAGCGTTAAATAATAAAATTCCAGAAGAGATTTGGACTGGAAAGAAAATTAATCTTTCACATTTACGTGTCTTTGGCTGTGAAGCACATGCACTTATACCCGTAGAAAAACGTACAAAACTAGAGTCAAAAACTCGAAAGTACATATTTGTTGGGTATTCCAGTCAAAGTAAAGGCTTTCGTTTAATTGATCCCCAAAATCCTCGAGTGGTTTTGACCACGAGAGATGTTGTCTTCATTGAGGATAAGCCTTCTACTAGCGACACTCAAGATGTGTCTCAGTCACAGACAAGTGACATAATTCAAGTACAAGATACTGAAACAGGTTTAGACATGGAAATACCTAAAGTTTCACAAACTGAAACAACTGAAGTTCCAAATACGGAAATACAAGAAATCTCAGAAATAGAAACACCTGAAGTGTTTTTTGACTCCGAAAGTGAGACTATTGTGAAACATCCCCATGTTAATGTTGAAAGCAAAAGGAGATATTCCCTTAGAGACCGACGTCCACCAATAAGATATCCCGACAATGACACCCTAGCAAACTTGACTTCTACGAACTTTGAACCTGAAACGTTTAAAGAAGCCATGGAAGATGTTCATAAAGACAACTGGCTTAAGTCAATGGAAGTCGAATACGATTCACTAATTAAGCACGGTACCTGGATTTTGGTGGACAGACCAAGTGACCGTAAAATTGTGAAATGTAAATGGGTATATAAAATAAAAAGGGATACATCGGGAAATATAATAAAATATAAAGCCAGATTGGTAGCCAAAGGGTTCACCCAGATTTACGGGGTGGACTATCATGAAACTTTCTCACCTGTAACTAGACTATCAACTGTCAGATTGCTAATAGCTTACGCTGTTCAGCATAACTTAGAAGTCGATCACTTAGATGTTGAAACTGCCTTCCTTTATGGGACCTTAGACGAAGAAATTTATATGACTCAGCCAGAAGGATTTATAAAAGAGGACAGCAAAAACAAAGTATGTCTTTTAAAGAGAGCTTTGTATGGATTAAAACAATCCCCTAGACAGTGGCATAAAAAAGTTTGCGAAGCAATGGCAAAGTTTGGTTTAATGAAATCACAAAATGATAATTGTGTATATTATCATAAAAACCAAAATAAGCTTCTTATCGTCGCCATATTTGTGGACGATTTTTTCATATTTTCTAATGATAAGGAAATGAAACAAAAGTTTAAAAGCGCTATTAGCAAAGAATTCTGTGTCAAAGACTTAGGTTCCTTAAAAGACTGTCTTGGTATGAGAGTTTTGTATACCAAAAACGGCATTACTCTTGACCAAACCAAATACATAGATAAGCTTATTTCTAAATTTGGAATGAGTGATGCCATATCAGTTTCCACACCCATGGAACCTGGTCAAAAACTCACTTACAGAGACATTAATGACGATCAGCCAGATTTACCTTACCAGCAGCTCATTGGATCACTAATGTATGTTTCCATTGGCACTAGACCCGACATCTCACATGCAGTGTCATTTTTAAGTCAATTCAACACACATTACGGGGAGGTGCACTGGAGAGCTGCCAAGCGGGTACTGAGGTATCTTAAGGGTACCAAGGACCTGAAACTTCACTATCATAAAGTCATGCCAGACTATCCCATCGGTTATGTAGATGCAGACCATGGAAGTAATATCATCGATCGTCGTTCATTCACAGGTTTCTTTTTCATTATGAGTGGAGCACCAATTAGTTGGGAGTCACGCAAACAAAAAACAGTCGCACTCTCAACTACAGAAGCTGAGTATATGGCTCTTAGTGAAGCGTGCAAAGAAGCCATATACCTCAAGGCGTTTTTTAAAGAAATATTTTCTTTGGATCGCCCAATCAAAATTTATACAGATAATCAAAGTTCATTAAAATTATCTCATAACGACACCTTTCACGCACGCACCAAACACATCGATATAAGGCACCATTTTATTCGCGATTCACTTAATCAACAAAACCTTGTCTTAAATTACATTAACACACGTAATATGCCAGCCGATGTCCTTACTAAACCTTTAACAAAACTTCGACATTTCATGTGTCTTAAAGGTTTAGGTATAACCGAGGCCATAAGCTAGCTTGCTTTTGTTTTTTGTATTCATTGTTTTGTTAAGTGTTCGTGATTATTGTTTATAGTGTTTGTTATTAATTTATTAGGGTGTATATATTTTTTGTATATCTGTATGTACAGGATGTTTCCATTACGGGGAGGTGTTGAAACTATTTGGTTTACCTTTTTTTTAATAGAAACACCCTGGCCACTTGTTAAAGTAATTTCAGGTACCTAGGTACTTATTTTGAATTTTAAAAAAATATTGTTGTTGTCATTCTTTGTGTCAATCCAAATGTGCTCCATAATATAAGCGTTGTAACATAAAATCGTATTTTATTCCAAAAGTACCACTATAGATTATTCTGCAAATAACGTGCCGCAGAGAAAGACGGAGGAAATACAGATGCTGTGACGATGTTATGATTAATAATGCTGTCAGAAATTTATTTATTTATTAGAATATTTATATTAAGAAATTATTATCATGCTGAGGATTTGTTTTAGCTCTTTGAAGTAGACAAAGATATTATGTAGGTATCTTTAGCTTCATCTAGAGCAAATGAAAAAGTGGTCAGGTAAAAAGTGTTAAGCTAATTAAAATTGATTAAAGCCGTCACAATCTGATAGCTTACAGTGTCAAGGCAAGCAGCTAGTGGTCAACAATTACGATTTTATATAGTGCTTAGAAGCAGGTCAATGACCATACCGTAAGCCACCACCAAATGGCTCTAAGACAGACAGGATTTCAATCTGTATCTCTAATATAGTTATGGCAAAGTTGTGTGAGACTGGCGAAGTTAACGTCAAATAGAGGATGATAGATCATCAACATCATACAGATAAACCTAAATCTACGGCACGAATATTTCAGAGAAGCCAGGCTCCAATTTGCACACAAAAGCGTGTTAAAATCGGTTTTTAATCGCCACCTTTCCTCGGCCTTAGAGCAGGTAATTTAATTTGTTACCTGTAATCCGATTGTTCGTCCTTAATTATACATCGATAAGACGCTTTCATTACGTTGTGGGTTCAAAATTTCCTTAGCAGTAATACTTAGATAAGTAATCGAACTGAAGTACTTATGTTGTCAAAAGAATAACTCTTTTCTACTTTTCCTGTTCTTATCAAATCGTAATATTACATTTGGTCTCCCTCATCTCTAGCAGTGAGATGCAAGAGCATTAAGATTGAAACTCCAAACAAAGAAAAAACCTATTTGTGAATACTGAAAACTAACGTACAGATGTATCTAGTTCGCTCACAGCTTCAACAAAACAAAGTTATCTGTCGTCCACATTAATATTTTTATCAGTAACACAATATTTAATATCAATAATTCCTGTATCATGGTACAATGGTGTCTAATTATCGCGTGTTCGCAGCTGCCGGGCACCTGCAAACTTATCGCAGGGACACTGACCCCCGCTGACCTTTCATATGGTTTCATTTGACTCTGCAGCACACCACACACCTGACTTGTTCCATTTAAAATGCGATAAGAAGTGGCAGATGCTAGTACAAATAAGTTCAGGTAACCGTTGACCAGTAGTTAAATATGTTGCTGTAAGTATTATGACTCTATTTTTATGGATGATCTTGACACTCAAAGAAAACAATTTCGGTTGATATTTCGAGAATCTGTGGCATACATTGTTTTAATTTTAAATTCATGTACTTACAGGTCTTTATAGAACTTAGGCTATGATTTTAGTCATCAAGTTTCCACTTTTGAACACAAATCGTTTGATAAATAATTGCAAATTCCTGGTGTTAAAGCTTCGCTTTATGGTCCTAGAAATAGTTTATGAGTACCTTACCTAATGGCAAGTTTTACATAACAGCCCGGAAGATACACTGCTATTAGCAGCGATTCATATCAGAAATTGCAGAAGTAAATAATAGTGTAAACCTATCATTTGCTACTGGCGAGATGTCAACTGACGTTACGAATACTCAAGAGTATGTTAATGGAAGCAGTTACTGTGCCGTTACACGACGAGCATTACGTAATGCGGGATCATTAAGGGGTTTTTCTAAACGCGCAATTAGTCGGCGCGATTAGGGGCGGCACGGCACGGCGGCTTTGGCACGGCTCGCTCCGCACCGGTCCGGTTTCCGACGGTATCCATAGGGTGTCGTGACCGTTACACGGCAGCGGCCCGCCACAACTGTGTCGCCGTAATTAACCGCAAACAGATCTCCTACCTTACTAGTTAGTCTGTGATTTCTAGCTCCTCGCTTCGACAAAATGAACGATTCAGCGATTTTGTGAATGTACCGAAATGAGGTTAAAATCTGACCGCAAACGTTACATGACACTGAAAAAGAACATTGTTTAAAATATTTTTAATTTATTTCATTCCCATGTTAAAACAATTTTATTATTTAACCAGCTGTTGCTCGCGCCTTTGTTTGCAATCCAGGATGAAAAGTAGCCTATGTCCTAACCCATGTCATGGTCTAGCCATGTGCCAAATTTCATCCAAATCCGTTCAGTCGTTTTAGTGTGAAAGCGTAACAAACAAACACTCACTTTCGCATTTATAATATTAGTTAGGATTCCATTGTTTAAAGACACTCGATTGACTTGGAACAAACGTTAAAATGTCTGTTCACGTAAAGAATTTCGCTGCACTACTTTCATTTGATTGTAGTTATAGGTACCTACTTCGATATGATAGTCGTCAGTAATCAGTCAGTAAGAATTAAAAAGAGAACCTTTAAATATATATTGTCTACAGGTTTATTGGTTACATGTCGGCAATCCATTAAGGGGATGTAGGTCATTTACAAGCAAATCACCCCTTTTGACTCCTATGCAAATGCCAAATTTTTCGAGTCATTAGACTTTTAAGCCTTTTCATTTATACATTTTTAAATACAAAATGTAAAATTACTAGACATGGTGGACATTGGCATAGGGGTCATGAGGAGTAATTTGATTGCAAATGAACACTCCTACATATTAATGGATTGCCGAAATATAAACAATAACCCTGTATACATGTATATGTACAATATTGTACTGTACGTAAGTCAAAGTGGAACTACGAGCAAACATGTAGGTACCACGTAGCTGAAAGAGAAAATAAATATTCTTGAAATTCCTATTTCGACGGAAACCGTTTCGTCATTCACGTGTGTTTACTAAGAAAATATATCCGAACGCGAAATCATGTCAATAATACAATCGCTGAAGGCAGTTTAATATGAAACTCATCGCATTAAATTCGGACGCTATAATGCGTCAGACGATAACAGATGCGCACATAAACGCGCAATATAATCCATTTTGTTAAATGATATAATAGATTACATCAAACAAATACGTTCTAGATCAGGAATAACTATGCAGTTATTTTCAAGGGCATCAAAAGAGCTCGCCGTCTGCCGCCCGCGCTCCGCGCGCCCGGCCACCGCCGCGCGACGCCACTGAATTAGATCTCGCTAAAACAACGCCAACTATACTATTTAGTCTTCAATGTGAACTTTTTACATCGTCTCTTTGGCATTTAGGTTTAATACCAGAATACAAAGCGACTACGCTAGTTGGGTAGCTAAATGTGGATAGAAATGTTTTAAGCCAATAAGAATTTCATTTGGTATTTCTCATTCATTCCATTTGAATTGTTTAAAGGATCCCACCAAGTTTGTTAGCGTGTAGCATTCATAAATTAAACGAACTTTTTACGACCGATCAAAACTTTTGCTTCACATTAAAGATCCATGAAACGACATTTAAGATAATGCCGTTATGATAAGTGACCTAAAATCTCTAAAAGTGTTTTAAGTAGAAAGTCGATATTTTAATGTCTTTTATCATGATATTGGGAAAATTGTACCTCATATGTTTTGTGTTAAATAAATATTCCAGGCGGCCACTAAACCTCTCACTATCGACTTGTCTGTAAGATGTGACTTTTTTATGTTTGCTGTAAGAGTAAATATCCATTAGGGGGAGCCAAGTAATGGCCCCGGCTACATTAGGCGGCGGAGGTCGTCTTGCCTTATTAAAGCTATACTTTTCTTGTGGATGATAACGGAACGACAATCGTCTTGCTCGCTTCGTAGCTTGTTGTTATTTAGAAACTCTGAAATACCTACTTTAATTTTCCGACTCAAGGAACAGCAAGCCGAGGGTAAAAGAAACAAAAGCTTTTCATAAAAAAACAATTAAAGCGCCCTCCTTTTTGAAAGTAACAAAAAGGCCGTGCGTGAATGTCATTAACCTACGAAGGTCTTAAGAATAATCAATTCATAGGGCTGGGAGTGTTCTTTTGTGTGGTAGTTGGTTAAGTATAGTGAAGTACAGGGTTGGGTTCTTACGGACACAAGTAGAATGTAAATAGAGCAGCGCGCGGCGCGGCAGTGTCGCCGGGCGCTGCGAATGCGTCGCGCGATAAATCGTCGCTGGCGACAGGGTCACAGACGCCTGACGGGGCATTTTACAACTATATAAATATATTCAGAAACCACTGACAATTCTTGCATTGTCCATTGAAACTTTATTAACAATATCCATATTTACATTTATTTTTTCTTTGTTTGCCAAAATGTGTTGTTTTTAAATAAATATAGCTGTCAAAGTTTATTAGAGATATATTAACGAAACGCCTACTGCGTTAAGATTCATCTTGTTCCGTAACATCTGCCACTGCACATAATTAGAAAGCATTAATTTCACAAATCTTTAGGGCTATTTATTTTTGAAAAACTGTGAAACCTGTCAGAAATATAAATAAGCGTGATACATCAACTGGATCGTTTCGAACTAAAACTACTGTTACGGTTATTTCTCTCGGACTGTGTGGCGGGCTGGCGGGGCATCGAACTGAGTAAAAGCTTCTTGAACGATACGAACGTTGTGCTTGAACAAACACAACTTCGCCATGCGGTCGAAGCTGCCGTCTTGACTTAAACTTGTAAACATGTATAGCAAGAGTTTATTGTTTACCCCTTACATACAAGTCGCGTGGACGTCGAGCATCGCCGTCGCGCCGCGCCCCGCTATGCGTCTAATTCGGTTTTATTTGCGGCGCCTTGGCTATAAAAAGATCCTGTATGTACTGAGCGTGCGTCTGCCACACTGTCTCCTTTAAGTTCCTATGCCGGCAACATGAACGGTGGCAACGTTTGTATATTTTAAGAATAGAGTAGCTGTATTAGTTCATGGAAATACCAAATTGTAGAGATGTCATTGAAAACCGATATCCCTGGGAGGAGGAACGTCTTGTAACACAACATAGAATATTTGCAACAACAGCTGAGGTTCCTTAGAGACTTCAGTGTTATCTAGTACAAGACACTGGCTCGGGCCAGCTCCCAGTGGTCGCAGCGAGCGTGCAGCCGCGTCAGCCCCGCGTCGGTATGACGGCTTGCGTCTTGCGTCGAGCGCCAAACCACGGGACGGCTTGCGCTATATCGTGTAACATTATCCCAAAGTGCGGTCACAGCCGGCTCTCGGCCCCGACTGCCTGGTAGTTGGAAACTCAAAGTAAAATTAAATAGGTATATTTTAAATCGTAGTTAGTCCGTATGGAGAGCTGCACAAACAATTCAAACTGTCATTATTTGGTTTTGTTCAGCGTCCATTCTAAAAGCTGATTTTTGTGGCTCCTACCCAACTTTACATAATAGATATTTGATTGAAAACCGCAGTAGTATTTTGAGCAATATGTTATGTTCAACACGCAAAGCTAGAAACATAAACCATTTTAACGAGCCTAATTAAATATTTTACCTACCTCACCAATTTATGAACCCCTTTATATGCTAAATAGACTTCCGTCGGCGAAAATAATAATCCAGCCATGTTATTGCATCGGTAGTATAATTTTAAAGTGAGGAGGGGTGGGCAAGACAGTGCGTGGCGGGGCCTGGCGCCGTCTGGCCGCCCGAGCTGACTCACTGGGCTCTCCGTGCGTCGTCCTGCACTCCCCTTTCATTTAAGGCGGGCCGAGCCCGAGCGCAGTAGGCATACAACGCTTACCCCAGCCCCCGCAACGAGTAGCGATACGTAACAAATTACGATGCGCGGGAAACGCGAGCGCCAAGCGCACCGCTCATGAGTTCACGACCTCGCGTAGGTAGTAAGTTGGGTCACATAACAGAGCAATGCAGTAGATCAACTTGAATTGATTAATATAAGTTTATTTTATTTTATTTTTCTATAATATATTTTTGAAGGTTATAGATAGATTAGGTAGGTATTGATTAACTTGAACCTAATGAATAATAATTAAAAATAAATATAAATAATAATAATAATAATTTCATTCAAAACGTCTAACGGGCCTCTGCGAGTTGGCTTCGGCCCCTCGTACGCCTTCCAAAGGTCCGGGACCCTAAGGTCCCGAGAAATGTCATAGACCCTATAGTAATAATAATAAATATATTACAATAATAATATATTTATTTACTCAAAAACGATTAAAAACAGTCTGATAAATGTAATTTACAATTTCTAAATACTTTTCCTCTTGCCAATAAACACTGAATAAAGTTATGCCTTGGATAACGTGTGTATAGCCAAACTAGCTAAATATATGTAGTTTTTATTTATTTATTTGTCATAATTTGATACAGTGTTTTTAGTAAGTAGTGTACTGCGCATAAACGAGCTTGTGCCTAAACGTTACCGAAAATAATAAATAATATTTTTTTAGTAAATGGTCATACTGTACATTTCTACACTATGGCACGAGTGTAAAAAAGTATAAATATTATTATTTGTTGTGTTGTGGTGGCTGTGGGATACATAGCTTACTTCTAAATGAACGCCTAAATATTATTGCACTGTTGAATTTTCAACTCTCACGTAGGAAATACGCGCTTTTATTTAGGCATTTACCTATTTAGATGTACGAAAAGTGAAACCGGACATATCAGCAGTAAATAACAAATATTATAAGACTAGGCAAAGGCTCTTATTATACATATTGAGATTTTATTAGGACTTTGTAACCTTGTTGAAATATTACGCAGGCGCTCGGTACCTACCTTTTTATTACCTATCAACTTCGTTTATGTAGTTTGTCCTGCGAGTCGCGTAAACACGTACAGTAGGCCGCACGTCATGTCAGTGGAAACAAAACCAGTGTAAACTGGTATCTTATTCTAATGAAACTCCGTACGTTGGGCCAGCTCAAGATTATAGTGTTATTTATCACTTACCACAGACGCGCGACGTGTGGTCAACTGTACAGTACCTACCTACGCTAATAACCATTATAAAAACCACCCGAACCAACTCAGCGCGGGATGAACTAACTACCTATTTGACATTTGAAAATAGTAAACCATTACAACATTAGTGCGCGTGGCGGCTTTATGCAATGCGATATAGGTTTCAAATTCACCTATTTACACACCTTGATGCGGTTGGTAAATCTATTCAGCGAGAAAAATATACCATTATAATTTTTGCGCGCATGGCGTCTTTATTCACATTGTCATAGGGTTGAAATTCAACTGATTTACACACATATTTGCGTTTTGTAAATCTATTCGTTAGTAAAGTAAAATATAATACCTTTATATAATGTAGTGTATAATAATATTTTCAATTACCTTTTTTGTTTATTCAGCCTTCGTAGACCCAGCGATGACAACTATATTTTTTTTTAGTTTTGCCCATTTTGTTTAAAAAAATATAACTAAAAGTATCTAATAAAAACTAACTATTTACCACTATTACAAATTTTAACTATAATAATTACCTATCCTAATACCTAACCCAATTCCTTATCCAGATATCCTAATCCTAGTTACCTATTATAATTTACAATATGTTTTTTGGCTCAGCCGGTAATAAAACTTAGCGGGGGTGGCGGTCTTGCAAAAATTGGCATACGTCCGACCTCCAACACGTTCCGCTCGGGACTAAATGGCACGGGGCGAGCGCATGAAAAGATGAAAACGCTTGATTTTGGAATTAGTGGTATTGGTATTCTCATATTTCACATTATTTTGGCCAGTTTATATCACTTTTTTTACGACCTTTATTATGGTATAAGTTTTATTATTCAAAGCCTAATATAACTCAAATTAAAAAAATATTTGAACATAATTTAGACATGTTTTTGCGATTTAATTGGATGCAGTAAAGTGCAAGTAATCGTGTATCGCACGGCTGCAATATCTAGATCAAAGTGTGAAATATGTAATATGTTTTTTTTCAAAATTTTAATCCGTGTTATCTACGAATAAAAGACAATAGAAAACGTCGTTTATACGGGTAACCCCGCCTTAACTCACGTTTTACCCCATAATTGATGTACGCGACCAATGGAAAATTTTAACGGGTTATGTTTGACATGTGAAGTGTTAATGACTCATCAATTCATCATTGATACAAGTTTAACTGTATTTATAAACAGTCCGAAATAAAGTCCTCCGCTAAATTCTGTTACCTACGAGAGATGGCTGGATTTAATCCTTAATTCACATGAAAACAAAAATTGGAAATGACTGGCATGTCTAGGTTTATTTTTAACAATTAGCAGAACTGGCCAGTTTCGTGCTTACTGTTAATGATTAACGATGGTTGGTAATGTAATTCTGTGTATTAATATGCATTGGTAGGGGCTGTCCGTCGCGTGACTTGCACCCCTGCACGATCCTCGCACGCACCAAATTGGCCTGTCTGTGGCCCGTTTATGGACTCGTCAGGCCCCACTCGGGTTTGGACGCTTTTTGATTTAATTATACTGTATATGATATCACATCGCCTTAACGTTTTAATTACGAAATTGGATAGATGCGGAAGAGATACATGCGTAATGAAAAGCCAGATTAAAGAGATTGTATAGATAAAGTATAAAACACCGGTTTTATTTAGGACTTTATTCAAGAAGAGTTCACTCCCCGACTGTAGGTAAAAGTAGATTGAATTTAATTAAATATTATGCTATATTAGATCGTATTACCTACCCACTTTGGTACTCAAGTTATGAAACAATGTTGAACTGAAAAATCCTTAACATCTAAAATTACAAACATCATAATTTATCATAACTTCTAACTGTATTTACTATAAAAAGAAATACCTATATAAAAAGATAACAGTAAGAATTGAAAAAAAAAAACAAGACGCAGGGTACACATGAACACTTCTATAAGCTTTTTCAGCAGTTTTGGAAGATTTATTTCAAGTGAGTCACAACTAACGGAAGCGTTTTCCTGTCCATGATATTTCCTTGGAGATGCAAAGCAATTTTCTGCAAGAGATAACCTCTCTAAACGAGTTTCCACACACAATATTTGTTTGGAAAAAACCTGTCGTACTCATTTGAAATCTATATTCCTAGATGTTCCACCGTTTCCATGTGTAAAGATTGACCCAAATAGACTAGTTTGAAGATGATGATAATAAATACATTTCAGTAATGATTAATGTAAACAGAGTTTCCACTGCACATAAAACCGAGATCTGACACTGAACATCTGGCCTAATAAAAAAGTAATCGAATCATTTAAACTTTTTGAGTGGCGGCTTTTACACGAGCCATTTATCCGGCCGGGGCTTCTGCAAACATTTCAAATGGTTAAATCAAGCTTTCGGAGAACAACAAATAAAAGTGTCCTACTAAAATGGTTATAGTGAGAAATGGGCGGACGTTAAACGTGTTAGCACCGCTGTAAAGAAGAATGCAACCACACTATAGACATTTCGTTTTAAGATTCCTAGGAGGAGCAGTGGAAAATCGAAGCACGTACATAGTCAATATGGTAATGATACAGAACACAAGCATCAATAGTTGAATATGTCTACTACCTTATTTGTACGTCATGCTCTACGTATAAAGAGTTACTATTTGATGAAATAGGAAAGACCACGTTGTTTGCTCTGGTACATAATGAGTGTCATTAAAATATAGCTTAGCCTGTTGTTCTATGGACTCAGTTACCTGTTCCATATAAGAAGTCGAAATTACGGACGGCGCCAGAGAAAGTACAGTACCAGTCTACGCTACTTTCAAATGAGTCAATGCTAGTTTATTCACGAAATCTAACCATAAAACCTTACTGAAGTTATTTACAAAGCGTTCTAATTGCTCTTTGTCAGAGTCTCTTTGTATAAAAGATTAGGTCTTGAGATATTCTGCTTTACATTCCAGACAGAATTCGTGAAAAGCTACTTTTTGAGATAAAAATCTTTAGATACAATTTATTCATTGCACAAGCTAACTAGTTACCTAGTTTTTTGCAGAAACATGGAATATTATCTACACTGCTCACTTTGTAAGTCAGTTTTTCTCAAAACTACTTTTAAAAGTACGGCAGGCGAGTGTCGTGATAGAGATTTGCATGTCGATGTAAACTTGCGATAAAAAGCTGTCCGCACACTATCACGAGACCTGTTTTGCTTCTGGATATGGTGAACTGGTTAATTTTTTGGGTTCCGTACCTCAAAAGGAAAAAACGGAACCCTTATAGTATCACTCGTGTGTCTATCTGTCTGTCTGTCTGTCAATCTGTCACAGCCAATTTGCTCCGAATCTAATGGATCGATTAAGTGGAAATTTAATACACATATGTATTTCTCTGACCCAAACACGGACGTGTAACGTAAATAAACGAATTTTTAATATGGGGGTCACTTTTAAATATAGGTTTTAAATAAGGTAAATAAGAACGTTAAAAAAAAAAGTTTCTCGCACTGTATTGTGTGACATATAAAATCAAAGTGCTTGTTGCGAGGTTCTCAATAGTTTCTTTTTATAGCTTTAAAATAAATACATTTAAAAATATTGAAGAAAATAGATGAAAATTGACCATTCCCCCCTTATCTCCGAAACTGCTGCACCTAAAATTTTGAAATAACTACAGAGAATGGTTCTTTACTCAAAGATACAGGAAGTCTGTGGTTTTAAAATAACATGGTAAATCTCTCAATATTGTGCGTACAAACTGACATTTGCAGTTGGAATGTATGGGAGAACATGTATTTCAACTACAATGTTAAGTTTTGTATTTGGGATAGATTCAACCCAACTACGGAATCCTTCATTGTGCTTAGTCCGACACGCACTTGGCCAGTTTTTTTAAATATTAAATACAATTGTCTGCTAAAAGGCAGAAGCCGTTTATTTCAGGAATTAGTTGTTCATATAACATATGACTACAATAAATCTTTTTTAAGTTAGTTTTTGCTACTGTAATGGGGAATATTTTTGCACAGTTACAGTCTACTATTTTCACATAAGGTGATTATCTAAGAGCTTGATTAATAAGGGCGGACTGACAACAATGATCTAACAAGACGTTAGTGAATCGCGTCTGAGTGAGGATCAGGCGCGAGGCAGCCCCACCGCAGGGCTCCGGTCGAAAACGAGATTAGCCGAATTAAGGTATTACACCCGCATCGGCAGCGACCGGCGGGCGCTCCAAGGTATTTCCCAGAAGGCGGGTAAATCACACATTTCATGGTTACGTCTGGAACGAACCACTCGCCTGTTTTTCCAAATGTTTCAGTATTATTATACTGCGTGAGTAACACGAGGGAACCAAACGCCCGGAAATGTAAACAAAAGTAATTCACGATTTCCATTGGGCGTTTTTTGCTTGCGGCAGTTATATCTCGCCAAATTCGTACCAGGTGTTCAGAATCAGCACTGATATTACGAATACCATTTTACGCAGAACGTTTTTCAATCATTCTATAAGGTAGTTTTTTTTTTTTTATATAAACGGCAGACGTATTGCTGTAAGCTATTTAACAAAACGCAGAGGACTATAATTATCGTAATATTCCTACTTACTCGAACAAAAACCGTCCGCTTAGCCGTTTGTCCTAACGTCTGACATAACAAAATCACACACCTGTGTTCTAGTACAATTTTGACCCCGGGCTATAAAATACCCAGCGTGGGTCTGATGAAGGACGAATTCGAACATTCAAGGGTCATTCCCTTGGGGCTAGAGAGCTTCTAAAATCTTGTATTACGTGCCACATCAGCGACTACTAACAGAATTACGAGCGTAGTGCTTTCTCTTGAGTTATGGGCTCATTTACGATTATTATAGAACCTAAAGAAGGAAAAATAATGTCGCATGTGTCAGAAGAAACTAAATTATAATAAAGAACTGTAAACCAGTAGAATATTTTTGTATTTTATTTATTTATAGTAGTAATAGGTAATACGGTATCCGCAACTCCACGTCAAACAGCGTATTTTGCGTACGGGTGGGAAAATTGGTTATTCGATTCACCCCACCTCCTCAAAGAAGGCCAGCAACGCCTTGGTGTCACTGACAATCTCACGTAGGGTACCTGGTTTACTGAAGTACTTTGCCGTATATGTGACGGCTACCGGGCCGTTTAACAGTCTTATTATTCGTTATAAGTAGTATACAACAACTGTTTAAAATTACCATAAAAACGTGTTAATTTGTAAATAGGTGCATTAATTATAAACTAGGAAATTATCGCTTTCCAATCTTCTCACCTGCATAGTTATTATTTAGTGCCTACATTGCGCAATAACATCATGTACTAATACATTTTTGATTGCTCGGTATCACAATTAAAATCGTAACAAACCAAATAACAAGTTCCATTCATTAAGGCATGTAAATTAATACCGTAGTATGGCTAAAGCCGTTTATTAAAATTAAACTCGGCCTGGCGTGGAACTAGGAAGATTAATGATCCCTTGAATACTGAGTTATGTAAAGAGCAAATGGAGTGGGGCTCCACGGGCCACGTCCTGGCATCATTCCAAAATCACTTATCTCTATATACACTGTTAACACCATACCCATAGCTAACGTTTTCAATTACATCAATCACTGTGCACTTTGTACTTTACATTTTTATTGCATATCATATGATCCTTTAATACAATCGACTCCATTTTCGTCGAGCTCATACGCCATGCTGTCATACATTGTGCAAGTGGACCCTCCGGGAGGGCTCCCGGCATTACGTTTGCGCGAAAGTTAACCATCGCGGACGGTCAACGGCATTCAGTTTAAAACCGTGTTATAAAACACTGTAAAACGAAGTCAAATTGTATTTTCAAGGGGTCTTGTCGCTATAAGTAGTTTCCAACCATTTAATTTTTTTGTGAATATTTTTGTAACCGCGAACAAAAAAATTTAATAAAATAAAAATGCTTGGATTTTAAAACCAACGCATATACTAATAAATCTTGTAAAAAATATACATCAGATTTTATTTTCACGGTTTATAATGCTGTATTCGCTAAGAAAAACCTACATTTAAACTGAGCCTTCCGCGAGGGCTCCCGGCATCCTATGTGCGACTAGGTGAACCCTCCAGGAGGGCTCCCGGCACTGAACGTATTAAAGTTTAAACTTGATTTTACTTTGAGTTACAGAAAATTTAATTTTTTATCAAGTAATAAAGGATAATAAATATAGAATCCCTACTTGAACTTCAAAGCAAGTCAAGCGACTAATCAATAGTCATGAATATAAAAGTAATTTAATCGCAGGCTGTAAAGAAGGAAAAAGATTATGCGAAAGAGTTTAATGTGCCGCGAAGTTGTAAAAGTCATTAAAGGATTACTTTACAGGGCTGAAAGTTTATGCGAATAAATTTACAAGTAATAAACGTGCAAGCACCCTTCCCTACAAATACTAAGATACAAAACGTAAGTTATTGTTGTACATACGTTACCAGTGTATAACGAGTCACCGCCGCTACAATTAATAGGCGAACAAGTATTCCACGTGAATAAAGAGCTCCTCCTACAATACGCTAAAACACAATAGGTTTCGATTCACAAACTGTATACATGGCATACGGAATGTTTCTCACGGGGCCCAAACAACAAAGTTAAAGAAAACATATTTAACGTCGTCACGGGCGCATGCAGCAGTCGGCGACGTGCAATTCACAATACACTTGTTCGGAGACAAGTTGGTTAGAGTTCGCGAGCTTCAAGTTATATTGTTCCCGATGGACTACAGAAAATAGGAAACAAGCAATAAAAATAGTTCCCAGCATCCGTCGGCCGGGGACAAATTCCGACCAAAATTACGTGAGCAAATTAGACATTCCGGGACAATGCTGGCGGAATAATTGAGGGCCCACAGTCGCTCGTTTGTCGAACGAAGAATGTGGCTCGTTGCGCCGCATTCGCCTCGCACGCGCACCGCCAACATATTATAATGTATTCCGATTATGAATTGAATATGGATTATATTCTGCGCCGAGAATAGTTCGGATTGGGACAGAATAAACTTGGCTCCCTGATTTTCCTTTATTTGCATTATTATGATAGGCTACGGAAAACCAGACGCTGAACTGCTACGCGTGTGCTACGCCATTTTTTCGTAGCCGTGAATCAATTTTATAATTCATAACATTGTAACGCACGATTTTATTAGTTTGACCTGTTGTTAGTTTTTGCAAAACATATCTTTCTAATCGGCTTGTCACGAGGTGTGGCTTTATAATTTTCGGTTCCAGCAAAATTATTTTTTAAACAAAATCAGTTGTACGTAGTACTTAAAACTGGTAGGTGTGAATTATTTGTTTTAAGCAGTGAATACTATTTTCTTTCTCATCGAATGAGAAAAAAACAATGATAAATGGTTCACAATAGGGATTATGTATGGTTAAATCCATGCTTAAAGTACGAGTAAGATTCTACTCCTCTAGTCTCTCTCGTCCATTAAGTACCACCCTTACCATTTAGCAAAATAAAACCATTCGTTGCGAATTTATTAAATCTATATGTATAAAATTGGTTAAAATGAGGTCAGTTTGGTTTAATTACAGAATGCCTACATTTAACATTAAAAACCGCTGATACCGAATAACCACATTAGAACGTAAATCTGCGATTCTCATTTTATAATAAAACACGTAGGTATAAAAATGTACATATTGTTGTTAATAAAATTAATTTTCAGGAACGAATCTGAATAATTACGGCTCTTTTCAAGCTCAAGTTGCAAAAATTACACTTTCGACAAAATCTGCGCAACAGCCAAGTTCTTAATGCATTAACATTAAGTTAAAAGTATGCTAAGTCAAAATCAACAAGAACGACACTATTGTCATAGGGTCGTCAGCGTTACCTATCGGAGGGTTCGAAAAGGTAGCCCACGAAATTAAAAATTTATTACGTTTTTTGCAATTTGCAGGTCAGGTTTTATCTTTATCAAAATTATTATGATTCGCAACCATAAAAAATAAGTATTTATACAATTCGTATCATTAATACATCTCGCTAAGTTAGATTTGTTCTCAAATAAGTATCATGATTTAATGAAAGTCATTGAATGGAACAAATAAAAATTTGAGAAATGTATTTATAGTTTTTATTCTATAAATTCAGATTTGTTATGGTCGGGAATCATATTTTGATCTGACACTGGCCTGCAAACTGCAAAAAAACTTAAGAAAATTTGAATTTTGCGGGCTCCCTCTGCCGATCCACCTTAATCAACTGTTACCGCCAAGTATCGCTTGTACAGTACTGCACTATTATTTTTATTTATTTATTTATTAAAACTATGCACAAGTATAAAAATACTGTACAAAGGCGGACTTAATGCCTGAGGCATTTTTTACCAGTCAATTTTAGGGTGATGCAGTGACAAAACATGGCAGATGCGACATAATTTAAAGACAACTCGAAAAAGAATAAATACTAATACATATGCTTAAAAACCGAATAAACTTAGTCAGGAGAAATAACGATAGGTAGAGGGGAAAACGAATCCAACAAATCAGCGCTGGGATGATTCAGCCAACTTCTTACGAATATGTTGACGTGCCTTCACTATAAAAGATAACCGACTGGTTGCCGTCCTGATGTTCAGAGGGAGCGCATTCCAAAGAACGACAGTCAGTTTTATCCATCAGAGCTTCTTCTGCAATTCAATATGGCCGCTAAATCCAAACATCTAATGCTAAATGCATGTGTCAAGCTGGTTTACAAACATAATGCGTAGACGCGAGGCGCGTGACACTTTGCTAACCTACACTTTATGTCAGTTCCTTCCACTACCGTTCAAATAAACCAAAAATACGTATGCAACTGAGTACGTTACGTCTGTATTTAAACCCAGATTAAAATACCAAAACAGTTCCTCCATAATCTATGGTATTTTTCGTGTAGGTATATTTTTTCATAATAAATTCAAATACAGAATAGTTTATCTGCTTCTTTCTTATTACTATGACGAACGCAGAACAGATTAATCATTCAGTCCTGGTAGGCATTCATCCTTCGTATCTATAGACACAATTTATTAGGTTAGGCACATACTGAAAAATGTACCAACTGGGATTTGATCGTAACAAATACGTAGTACGAAAAAAGGTAATTTATTATCGTCGCTGAATAAATATTGCCTAAAACTTGGATACGATATGAGCAAAGACGTGAGATTTATTTTTGACTGCTACCCAGATATTGGTAATTCAGTTGGTGGCAATAACGCTCGTTACGAAATATAGATAAATCAACATAAAAAAAAACAAATATCTTTTGTATCATGTTATCAATATTCCGATGTGTTGCTCCCAATCCACTTGTTATAATCGTCTTATGACAGGTAGGCGATGGCGAAGGGTAGGACTATAAGCTCCTAACAACACACGCAAGAAGATAGTAGGTAATACCCATAGAGTCGACTAGAGGCACTTATGCATGAGTTAACTTGTTATTTATTGTTGACTGCCTCGTAGGTCTAGTGGAGGCAAGCGCTACTGCTGAGCATGAGGTCCGATTCCCGGGTCGGGCAGTGTTAATGGGGTTTCCATCTAGAATGTCTCAGTAGCAGCCCGGAGTCTGGATTTGTGTCCGGTTGGTGGCAATAGGCTCGGCTCCTATAACATGGAACTTAAAAATAACTGGCGAAATGTGGGTGTACTATAGGTGCACTTCTGCTTAACCCTTTGGGGAATACAGGCGTGATGTTTCTCAAAATATTCTGTAGCATAATTCATACACGAATTCATTATATACGTCCTACTTATTATATGATAGATGATAACTTTAATACATCGTTCGAATTTTATCGTGCCACACAAGAGAGTGCACGGTTCACACAGTTAAAAATTACACAAATATCGTTAAATAACACCATGACACAAGACTGCATCAAACTATTCAATGAAATACATAACATGGTTCGTGGATATTAGGTTTATTTTTATAACAATCGTAAACACGAATTCGATGAAACTATTCTTCGGTGTATCAATTCAGACATCAACAGGAAATATCTGTGTATTGATTCACGGAGCGCTGCGGCTACGGAGTAAACGTATTTTGGGATAAAATGTAATAGGCGAGGATTTGCAGCAATTCATACGCGTTAAGTGTGACGTCCGCGGCCATATTTCACGATTTTTCCGCTTTCAGCGCTGTGTATCCGGCACGCATGATCGCCCATAATGAAGAGTATCAGATAGTGCGGGCGCTCGGCTCGCTCCTCACATCAATAACAATCCTCACAGATCCTCCGCAGTCCGCAAAAGCCACGCCGACAATTTGTCCGGGACTTTACACAACTGGATATTCTTGCTGAAATTTTCTTCCCGCGTCGACGCTTTGAAACGTTTTTGTAATAAATAGCACCGTCTCGGTTTTGTACTCCCTTTCTTTGTATGCAAATTACAATCTAGAAAAGTTTCGTGTATTAAGTGCTAAAAAGTGAGGCAAGCCCTTTTCGCTAAGTTAATTGTAGATGAATAACAACGACTCTATTAAAACAGGGCGCAGTGGGTGGGGCAGGAAGTCAATGTTGCTGGTAATACCGCATAGTTTATTAATAACCTATTAATGAATTTCCAGCGGAGGGACTCTTCGGGCGAACTTCCAATTAGGTATTTAATTCAGAATTTTCGTTGATTGGGCGTGAATTTGTTCATTTTAATATCGTTCGACGTTAATCAACAAATTGAATTGTTATAATGATAAAGATCACTGGTCAGCAGAAGCTGTTATGGTTATAACATGCTCCCTAATCGTTCGCCGATAGTCGATAGACATTATAAAGATACCTACGTGTTAGGATCTAATATGCTATAATATTGCACTTATAAGATGGAATTAAGACACTTAATATAATTGCGATTTAAGGTGGTAACCTTAAATCGCAATTATATTAAAAACCCTTCCCTTTATTTTAAAAACCCTTCAGATTACATTTTCATTGTGTCTGAAATGTCCTGTATAGGGAGCGTCGTTGGTTCGGTCGACCCCTGCGCGGAAGCCGGAGCCTCACGCGCTTGGGTCACGACTACACTCCAAATCTAAAATTGATTACGTACAAAAAAGAACACTCAACAGCGACCGGTCTCCGGTAAAAAAAAAACAAACCCACTCGCCATTAAACATAATTTATTCAACATTATTATTCCATTCGAATCTAAAAATGATTTTTCAAGGACAACCCCAAAAAAATGTTATGGGATTCAACAAAAAATCTATACTGATGTTTAATTGATAATTGGCGAAACACTGTGAATAATAAAACCGAGTCTAGTTTGGTTAGTCTAATACGGATTCAGACTGAACAATGTGGGTGAACATCAAAGCGAAGTTAAGAGTCCTATTACACTTTTTACGCAAATTCATGATTTTTGACGTTGTAATTTTCAGCAACAGTAATATATTTTAATTATTTGATTGTGAATAACGATAGTGCTATTCTCTTTCTTGTAAGTTGGAGTTACAAATTTTAATTTTTCTTTTCTTGTAATTTACTATAAATATTTTAAGAACTCAGTTTACAAGAAAATCCGTTGGCGATGGACCTTTGACGCTTAAATTCAGTTTGTTCCATTCAATTCAAATAAAAGCTAAAATTACTAAAGATAAGTTGAAGTTGAATGTTTTACTTGTTTATTGGAGTTCTAGAATTTCTTTAAATTTCTTGAGTTTTCACAGAAAAATCATAAAGAAAAGCAATAAATGTCTTGATTCAGCGTCCATTATATTCCAAATAAACAAAATGTTATCAAATAAACTAATAAGGTATAAAACTTATATCTACAATGAATACGTTTCATTAGTTTTCGTTTCTCAATATAATAAGAAAAAATTACCATAAATAAAATTAAAGTACTATATATTCCGCGTCAATTCAGCAAATCACTTGAAAATAATGTGTAACTCCAACTTATAAGAAAGAGAATGGCACTATCGTTATTGTAATTAAATAATTAAAATATCATAATGTTAATGAAAATAACAACGTCAAAAATTACGAATTTCCGTAAAAAAATATAATAGGACTCTTAAAAGATTACTTTTATTTTATTTATCACATGAATGACGATAAAATATTTAAAAAAAACTTATAATAAGTGCGCACGTAAACATTAAGAGAAGTTATAAAGTGCAAAAAAAAAACAATACATTTCGGGAATATCTATTTTCATTTCTCATACTCGGAAAGTAGTGTTTGTTTGATCCGAGTAGTGGGTGGAAGAAGCTGCTCCCCACCCTTGGGCGGGAAAGACTCATAGTAATTGCTTCCCTCTCTACGGCCAGAATGAATTTAAAAATAGAACTGAATTAGGTACGAAAAATTTATGATCAAAGATCTATGATCAAAGATATAATGAAATTGTACATATGCAATAGACATTTATTGTGGGTATATCCCCCTTAGGGGAATATTACACTATCATATTATATCATATACCTTTCTACGAAGCTCACAAATTACCCTTAATGTCTATTTTACAATTTAATTATATCATTGATCATAGATATGATAGTCTAATACCCCCTTATAGAAAACAGTCAATTTAAAAATAAAATGCTGCCGTCTTGTTAGTGTATAAACAGCCAGTGTGAATTAAAATAAATACCTATAAGCGGGACGACCCGCGTCGGTGACGCAGGGTGTTCCATATTTAACATTTTAAAAAGAACTAGAATACTCATGTTATAATTATTAATAAATATTTTAGAAAAATTAAAAAGTCATCAATTCCTTTTGACCCTTGTATAACAATCTACTATTTCAATTCTTTATAGCCCTAATGGTAAAGAGCATGTCGGTATGCTTCCTGAATATTACAATGGTCATATACCTACACTTGCACGCACACATCATCTCATGCACGTTCATAGCTGAACATTGACCTGCTCGGTCCCCGCAGACCGCTACAACGTGTGATCTTGATGCGATGATAATGCTGTAATAACTACGCTTTGCAGGCACATCGAAGATTGCAATATATTGTTAGCTTTGAACGATATACCTACTACTTACTTGATATTTAAAAACCTACCTACTTTGATTGGGGGTCAATTTATAGAAGTCAATCCGCAAAGATAATAATTATCTTAGCATATAAAAAACAAAATGTTATCAAAGATGACTTTATTTATTTACCAAAAATTAAAAGACATGTGACTTTCATCAAACCGCACTGGGCCCGCGTGGTGGATTGCGGCCCACTCCTCACAGAGAGGAGGCCTGTGTCCCAGCAGTGGAATCATTATAGGCTGATTAGGTATGCTTATGCTTATTTTTAGACAGACGTGATGCTTTTATGTAAAATCATATTCTTTAATGTGGTTACGGGTATGCGAGCACAACATTGCGTTTGAAGACCTTTGACAGGCGCGGTGGCGGGCGTGCGGTCTCACACAGGCGCGGCCACAAGAACGTCTATTCCTGAACCGGGCCTAACGGACCCCGCGCCCGCGCCGGCTTCCGTGTCTTGCGGTGAAGACAGCGTTCCGCGCTCAATGAACCGAGACCATACCGACACCAAGCACAAATTCAACATTAATTACTCACCTACAGTTAAACCTACAAACGTTTTACTGTAATTATATTTCCAATCTGTGGAAATCTCCGGAGATTTCCCCATTCTTATCGAAATTTTAATATCGTAAAAGTGACATCATCTCCGAATAAGATATTTCTCAAACCGCACTGGCATAGACAAATTAATTGGTCCGTGGTAATAACCAAATGACTTAAGAAGACGATTACAATTAATTTCGACGATTGCTTAAATTGGGGGTCAAAAATCACTTGTGCCTGTCACTGAGTTGCAACAGCGTCACGTATGTATACCATCAAATTAGTAAATACTAAATAACAAATTGTAGGTATTCTATGTTACATAAAAGTTATCAAGCATTCGAGCGAAGTTATTGGGTTGGTATAGGTTAATACCTACCCAATAACATTAATTCCCATGTGTCCGAAGAATGTTTAAAAAAAAAAAACTGCGCCCAATTCCGATGTAGCACTCGCCGGGCGCTTGCTGCCTCAGCAATACTCAGCACCGGTTGGTTGGTCACTGATCTAACCTAACCTAAACCATTTGATCGGTATGCCCTAGTAACTGCAAACTTCAATTCTTTTCCTTCTTGCTCGTGTACCCAAATATAATTAAATACAATCCTTTACGATTCACTGCTTAGCCTTTACCCAAATATGTTAAAGTCGAATTCCAGTCTAACAGGATGTACCTGCTTCAAACATTATAATTATTATATTATGTCTTGACACGCACCCAAATAAAAGCAACGGAATCAATTACAAAGCGTATCTCCTTCTTGTTCAATGCAGTGTTTTTAGTTTTTCTGGTTAAGTAATTCGGAGTCATTGTTAGCGCACAATCATCATTATTCTCAGAGCATCACGCGACTAATAGTCGGTCGGTTTAGCCATTTCAGCCGCATCTCTTGCGACCATCCTGAGACTAATGTAATTAGTTCATTACTTTGTCCCGGGACGCTCCCCGCTCGCTTTGTATGTCTCTGCAGATTTATGTGAGCCTCTCTGTTTTGCTGCGGTCGTGAATGCGAAATTGCGTTTTTTTCCTCTTTATAAATTGCTAAATGTGTTCTTGTTAATAGGACCGAATAAAGAAGGATTTGCGATATTTGAAATCGGAAATAAAAACCATTTATTTCCATTTGCCAAACGATTCCTCCTGTAAATGATTTAATTGAAATCCGCGGTTTGAATGGCGACGTTAAGAAACACAATCCACCTTGGCAAGTCATGCGAACAACCGACGAAGACGATTTTTTGTCATTCTATGCTATTCGTTAAATAAACCTTAGCAAATGGACCGGTGAACCTTGAATTGTTATAGTAAACAGTTAAAAAACCTACAAAAACAGTAAGAACCTACCTATTTAAAAGAACAAAAGTTCGAAGAACTATTGATTGATCGGTCATTTGACAACACAAACAGTATTTAGTGGGCATAGTAAAGGTTATTTGTCTATTCAATCGATACGGGATTTTGTAAGTAACTAGTTAGATACAAACCGTGAGTTCAAGTTTAAATACGGGTTTGGCGTGTAAGAGCCGGACTGTCCCGTTAATAAGTTTATAATGCTAATGAAGGCTCCACCTGGCCGAGACGGGCACACTGCGGCACGGGGGGCAAGCGCCGAGCTGAGGTGCATCATCCGATCCAAATTCATCTCTACTGTGTATATTGGATCAAAAAGGGTGTCATGGTAGTTAATATTTCACCATTAGGATTTTAGGAGGATGTCATGATGTGTATGGCTAAAATACCATAAGGCTAAAAGCTCCAAAAGTCTGTTTCGAAAGTGCATTTTTTACTAGACCAAGTTCTTTTAAGTAAAATGAATTTAATTTGTACCTAATACCTATTATTATTTAGATATTTAATGGCTTATATTGATGCCCTATTTATTTCAATTATACTAGTAACTTTAGTAAACAAACTCGCAAAAAATGTTTAGGAAAAAGTGTTAAGGACAGCGGCTCAGTAAACGTCACCGTGAGCGATGTCTCCATTAACATTTCAGGTCACGTATCCTACGCGTTTTCAAACTTTTTGTTTATGTACATATATATTTTATGCAAGGTCTACCCCACAATACACGCACTGTGCAATTTGAACTTTATCACTGTGACAGCTTGTGTCGGTAAACACTTCTAAAATTTAGGGAACTTAGGTATTGCTTTTCACGATCATACACTAAGTTGTCTGTCTGGTCTTGCGTAGGTTAAGAGCTGTTTTAAAGTACATAGTTTAACTTTAATTAGTTATAGAGACCGTACTGTACACCCAAAATCAAATAGTAGTAGATACCTAGATTGAACTCCTCCGGTAATCTGATTTTCAATACGTGGCGAACTCCTGCTCGGTGTGGGTAGTATGTTACGTATGTAGGCGTATGGTTCAGCTATTCCCTAACCAATCCAATCAGGCGTCATTGTTTTGTTTTAGCCGCATGTCACCAGGACGGGCCCGGGGCGTCAGCTAACCGTCTATGCCACTCAGCGTGCAATGAGAGCCGTGTACAACCGGACTCATAGCTGACAGCCAATTAGCCCTATGCCCCCGTGCCCCTGCACCCTCATATTCCCCACACCCTCCTAGCCCGCACTCACAGACCCATTTATCTTTATTCGATGGAATCGAACAACTGACGCATTCGATCCCTGCGACTAGCGATACGATACCGCTCCCGATTGTGACCCGCACTATTCGGTAAATTTTTGTGGTTATATCTAAGATTGGTCGTGACACACGTACAATGGACCAGATTTATGTCTTTAGAAATAAGATATCTTACAAGATTTATTAAAGTGTGCAACAATGTCAATCTTAGATGTAAAAGATGTTTGTTAACATAACTCATTGTGTTTAAACGACAACTTGAATAGGATAATACTCGTGACACCAGTATTTTACCACAGCCTATAATCAACGTTAGTATTTTGTATAACAACCTGGCTTAAACCAGTACTTAGCACCTTATTTACCAAAACAGATTCTTGGAATTCACTTGCATTTAATATCAGTGTCATAATATGTCTGAGACAAGTCATGATAATTAGAATATCTACATTTATGTGCTTCTTAGTTCAAGTTGACGTATTTCGGAGACATGGGCCGGTGAACAATCTACTTGCGATTGTCAAGGCTATTTGCTATTCCCAGAATATCTGTTAGCGCCGTCCGTGAGTCAGTAGCAGGCCCGTGAGTCACCGACTCTACATCACGCCTCGATTGTTTCCCGATAATTTGCTCTTTTACTGATCCATTTACGTCTATTCTCACACAGTAAGACTTCATTGTTTCATTCGGACATAATAGTTTCGCAATGACGTTAATGTTAGTATGTATGTTCTTTTAATTATTTGCTGTAACTTTGATTAAATCAGAGGTGAGGAAATATGGATTTATTTACAATATATGAATGGTAGAATAAACCGGCGATAGCATGTAGCAAGACTTTATTATTAAGAAAACGACGGCATAAAGGTTAGGTGTCAGCTTGCCCGAGCAACTGGCCCGCTGCATTCGAGGTGACATGTTTTATTTCAAAATACCGTTGAACATAATATTGTGTTTGCAATTAACCTGTCGCTAACACGTCACGTCGTTAAAGAAACATTTATTAAGGAATGTCTCGTAACGATGGTCACTAGGTCTACAATGTAACTATCCACTAACTAATTTAGTCAAGAGTTAGACATATATTGAGACGCTTTTTGTTCAATTCCTTCTCATTATTATGATCAAAGCTTATCCAAAAATGTTCCTACATAGATTTCCCTCGTGATTACAAACCAAGTTGCGTTTTTTTATTATTAAAACAAGTGTACTCCTAAGTATATAGCGTTTAAAACGGTATTTTCCGCTCTAGAATGTAAATGTCAGCAAATGTATCGGTTAAAATTATAATATTATGCTATTCAAATACTAACCACCTAAATGTCATATAAAAAGTGAATGTCAAAAATCAGAAGATGATCAAATACAAGGTTGCTCATTAAGTAGGTATAGGTATGCATGCAGGAATCTTTAAGCATTTAAATCGCAATTAATAGAACATTTCAACATATACCTACTGAATATTAATCCTTAAATTAAACAACTTTGGGCACAACACGAAGCAATTATTTGTCGTATTTAGGTACATTTGGTTTATTTGCGTCGTCCATTGTTTACCTACCCTACCACCCCATACATGTAAACATCAATCTCTAGACACTTGAGGTTTATTATGAAGGCCCGAAACTGTGACGTAAGTCACAATACCTATTGACTTAACCAAATCGCGAACAAGAAGGAACTATACACACCGAAACTTGAATAAACTGTTTAAGAGAATTCTTTTGTTTTGTTGAATTAACAATATGCAAATGGGAAACGAATATCGTGGTCAACTAAATATTTATATAAAAACTTTCCATAGTTAAATACATAATGTCTCGTTTTGCAGCTGTAGCTAAATAATTTTAAACCGGAGGGAGCGACAGCTATATATTACCTTTGGCTTGTGTGGAGGGCGGCACCACTGGCATGTCTAGCACAAATAAATTCTGTATAAGCATATATCAGAGGGATTGGGCGTACCGTTTGACATTCAGCGCGGTTGCAATAAAGCGAGTATTATGCAAAAATGGCAGTGATGCAAGTATGCAAGCGGAATGGATGGGAGCGTCTTCATTCGCGAGTCGCGGCCCGTGGCACGAGTCCTCACGACGCCATTCACGTCCGGAACAGAGCCGCGGGCACACGCTCGCTAATACTGCAATAGGGCTGGAAATATACCTACTACTAACATAAACCTATTATTGTAAAAATCTAACCTCATGTATTATCATTATTATTAATGTGCTTTATGTACAACGATATTGTTTCATGACAATTACATAAGCACTTATGGTCGAATCGAGCTTTTGAAACAGCAATTTTTTTTCATTCTTTTATGTCGTGAACTAAATCTTGACACTCAACAGACATCCAAATAGTATGAAGTCGTGACTAGTTTAGAAAAAAGGAATATCATAGATCAATAAGTGACACTTTGACAGATTATAATTCATAATTGGGTGTTTAATATTTTCACATAGTTTTTTGTTATGTCCAAATAAATCCCGAGTTATATCTACCTCTAATTACTCTAAGTCTCTACTAAATTTTTCATTAGTTTTCTTAACTTACACCTTACTGGAAGGGGATGTCGGTTTTTCGAGGCAATAACAATACTGTGTAGCGTCCCCATGTCCAGTTATATTGTCTCGCTCCAATTTCTCATAAAGGCAATGCTTTTCATGAAACCAAGCTTAGGCTAACTGAAATTTAAAATGCCTTGTAGAGCCCTAGAATCTCTTCGTCTGTACACAGTATAAATATAGAGTCTCTACTTATTCTTTAATTTACATCGACATGGTATGGCTTTCCAAAGAGTTTTTGTTGCATTGCAGCATCGTAATAAATATAAATATGTGTGAGGAATCATTTCGTACACTTGACAACCCTAGAAAGGGTTAACCCCCGTACCGGAGATTAGGTAAACGAAAATACACCGGCTTGTTTACGTTTGATTAACACACTTTGAGCTTCTTTGACTTTCTGAATTTTAGATAAAGTCGTCTTTCAGAATACCTTGAGATCGTAATCAGTTAATACCTAGACATCGATGCAGCCAAGAAATATCGCCGATTCATTGAAATTTCTTACCCTGATAGTGATTAAGGGTTACCTACCTACCGAATATTCGGAGAATTTTCGTTAATATTTTCGCCCTTGTAAATGATAACCAGTTGACCGATCATGACATTTCGGATAATCAATGACAAAGAACCGTTCAGTGGACGTGAAGTGTGACAGCAGCTCAGACTATCACGAGCGGAGCAGGCGCGGGAGCGGGAGCGGAGCGGGGTAACAAATGGAGCGAGTCCCGCGAGAGTGACCGGTACCTACCCACGTCAAGGCCCTCCCCACTTCTAGTTTGGCCCATCATTAATTTAATGGATTATTTTCGTATTTTTTTATCTCGATATATGAATGTTATTCTAGAAAAACTAATTACTTACGTCTCCTTTATTATATAAAATAGTTTTAAAGGCTATTTTAGACAAAATCTTTTTCTTTCCGTTTAAAATTGTACTACCCAAACTAAATACATAGTACATTAATGCCATTACCTACTGTATTGCTTATAAAATCGGTTCGAGTCACGCCAGTATGTGCTAGGTATTCTGCTCGGTTCAACCCTGAGGTAAAAGATGTGATAATAGGTAGCTACATGTTGGACCGTGGCAGTTCATTTATCCACCACTGTCCGTTAAGGCTACATACCTACCACTTATCTAAATTGCAGCGTGAGCCGTTGAGTGTGTGTCTGTATGTGGTATTATTATGTATTCTGATCACATTTCTCACTTGCAATGGCACACAGCACCGATGCAGGTCGTATTGCGCCCCATCACGTCGCTGGCTGCGAGTATAATAAATATGACACTAATACATCCATGCTCTTTGTCAATAATTACACAACCTTTGTCGGTTCTCGTAACACACGCTAGTTAATGAACTTAAAAACATAAATAGATACTTATTTAGATTCTGATAGAAGACAAAAAAGGTCACTCCGAATACTCCTATATTCGGAGTGACCTTTTTTGTCTTCTATCAGTTTCACAATTTCATAGTTGTCGAACAGTTGGCATTACACATGTTGCGATATTCTCAGTGGGAGATGAAGCGTTGTGGAATGTTATACCTAGTGAAGAATTTTAATAGATATTGTTGACCTAAGAGGGCAACAGAATTAGCCCAAACAGAAGATCATTCGTTATTTGATGGCTTACATAAATCAAAACATATTAATTTAATGAGTCTAATGCGCTGATATTTAATAAGGAGAACAAAAACCTATTATTTTTCCCAGAATCTCGCATTTAATTTGATCTCTCTTCGTAATATCTTAGTGATATTTCAATTGCCTGTGTCAGTGGTGAAGAAAAAAAAATCATTTGTTATAAATTCTCGAGATTTTGTCGCCCGATGAGGATTCCCTCTTTTTGTAGCACTTGATTGATGACTTTTCTTACAACGTGACGCTTCTTAGCAACTTTTTCGACTGGGCTTGTCCTCAAAAAGAGTCAATTACAGTTAATAAGGTTTTATATTGATAGGCACTTATTAAAATACCGAAAAAAAATCTGTTTCGTCTTTAATGTGAATTGTATTTCGACAATGATTGTCAGGTTTTCTCAATAAGGGTTTTATGACAGTCGATTACTTCCTAAGCCTACATTTTGGATTGTCAAAAATTTCGGTTTTTTTTCTGTATTATGTTTACGTTGAATGAGGGAAGAGTTTTTACACAGCCGCGTCTATGGACAACAACATAGTGGTCGTGCGCCTCGTGACCTCACGCATCTCACAAAATTCCAACTCCAATTGCTGGCTACGTGCGTGAAAAAGCGGCCATGTCCACATTAATATTATTTCCCCCGGGATATGGTTGAATAATCGACTTATGTCAGCATTGATCTGTGCTATGTGGGTGGCTTCCACCAATGTTTAAATTTAACTTTAGCACGCCCGTCTCTCGTTAATGTTCATAAAGCTCGCCGTCCCATAATGCATACAAAAGCTGTAATATATTCGTAGTAAGTATACGTTGTGTAACGTTAAATCTAACGAAGTGCATGTAAGTTTAATGCAATTGACCCCACACAAAGTTCAATTCTGCCAGGATACTAAGTCAACGGACGATCCTACGCAGTGATCCGGAGAGGAGGGAAGTGCCACCAGACACGCTCTCTGCTCACTACCTACCACTACACATCTATATACTTGCATACAAAAACATTAATTATGTAGGTACTCCAAGTCTAGCGTATTTCCTAAACAGTAAAAACCATAGGAATAATACTATTGAGGTTGAGGTTGGATAACATAGAACGTAAAGAGATCCTTGACATTTTAGAATTGGACGTAAACATCAAAGGTGTGAATCATTGAAAGCACGCTTCTTCAAATACATTGCATCAACAAAGACTGCTACATTATAGGTACTCTACGTTATAAGCTTGATAGTTTGTAGAAATCATTATGGACGGCTCTCACCACGAACTTTGGCTTCGCTGAATTTGTTTTGCAAACATTCGTTACGCGAGCTTTTACGCAACGAACATTCATTCGCAAGTTCGCAACAAACATTGGTACGCAAGTACCTACAGCTTTTAGAATTTATTTTTCGTGTTCGGTTGAATTCACGTACGTATTCACCAAATTGTTCGTTACGCGAATGAATGTTCGTTGCGTAACAAAAGCTTGCGCAACGATTTTTGAAGTGAAAAGTTCATTAGGCGCGTTGGGCATTTTGAGATGGGACTAAACCATTGATTTCGCGACACTCACTGTGACGACACCACCTTTTACCATTAAAAAGACATCAACGCGTTGATTACCGCGGTGCCAAAGTTTTCACTTCTGTCAGCACTTGGAGTGCCACTGTTTCTTTAAGCAAATTCGCGAGCGAATGCTTGCGATGAGATACAATCCACAAATTGTTACGGGATAAAAACAGATTGACCAACTATTAGATGTGAAATTGCTTTCCGGGACCTACACAGAGAAAGAATAAGTAACCTACTGTAGTTTAACGGAAACCCAAACCGACAAGCAAGGATAAACAATTTATTGCCCCACTAACAGCACTAAATCTGCAAAGGCAGCATTCTTGCACGCATTCAGAAACCGTACGCCATCAATTAACCTTAGTGAAATAAGGTGCTCATGTTATGAGAATTCCCATACTGCGGTAGATCCCTTTTCAACGCGCTCCTTTTGAAGAAACATTTTTCCTCGAACAGCTTTTTACGCTTTGTAGGTAACTGGTGGATACTAACCTACAAGTTATTCGATGAGAAACCTAAACCGAAACCTCGTCAACACTAAGAAGAAAAAACTTACTGAGCTTTTTACCGATTTAAAAAATACACATAAGCCGACATTCGCACGGACGTAATATAATAGCAGCGGGATTTTATCGCGCACTGGATTTTCAACTCTCGGCGTTAGGCAGAGCGTTGAAAATGCAGTACACGAAAAAAATCGCCGCAATTTTATTACGTCCGTCCGTGCGTACGTCGGCTTAGACACTGAAAGGGCTGAAAAAATTGAAAAATACCTGAATGCAACTAAAAGTTCCAAGCAAACTCATTTTTAAAACAGGGCTATGCAGTTGATGGCATCAAAACTGAGATTGCTCTAAAATTACTGCCACCAGCTCCATCAGAATGCTTAAAACTGAGCTTGTTTTGAACCTCTTAGTGGGATTTTTTTGATTTTTTCAATTTTTGCTCACGTTCTTGTCTTTGTCTCTACTCAAAGCTAGGAAAGTAGTAATTAGCTCAGCTCTATAAATCATGTCACATAATTTTTTTATTCCTTTTTATAGGTAATAAACATCTCAAACAGTCTTCTCTGTTTGAAGTACACAGGGCTATATTTTTGTGTTAATGACAAAAAATGTAAATCAAAGCAAGAAGTGATTGATATCCCGCTCGGTTGTGGCACTGGCCGACTAATAAATTTGAAACGTTTTTGAACTTGACTGTGGCTATTAAAGCGTATGGTGGTACGAGGCTGCTATGGTGGCGGCCGCGGGAGGGAGAGTGTCGGAACGCGTTTGATGCATAAGTGATCAAATGGACTTCATTCCGGGCGCGGGTCGATGTCCCATTGCGCAACAAACCGTTACCTATCTATTTAAATTAGGTTCGGATATATTTGATGTACTATCAAGAGCCTAAATCGCGGCGGCCCCTTCGGCTGCGACGTGTTGACTCGGCTTAAATTCAAGCACAATTACGTACAAATTACACAGTGGTACGTGACTCAGGAACACTTCTTGCAGTCATGTCACCCGTTTCAACGTCTTGCGATGTTATCGCAGCGTGCACGTTACCTTCTGAAATGGTGCTAGTGCAATATATAAACTTTTATGTACAGTATTGCGCACAGCACAAGTTAATATTGAATCTACTGGTAACGAATTTCCTTTAAAAAGAGGTGTACGCCAAGGAGATCCTATATCACCTAAATTATTTTCAGCAGTGCTGAAGATGATCTTCAGGAATCTAAACAAGACCAACAATGGCCTCAATATAAATGGCGAAAATCTTAACCATCTACGCTTCGTGGATGATTTGCTTTTGTTCACAGAGGACGCAGGAACTGTGGAACTAATGTTGCAGCAATTATCCGATAAAAGTGTTAAGGCCGGCCTTTTTTTAATTATCAATAACTTCTCCCGCTCTGGGCCGAACGAGTGGGCGTGTCAGATTCTTACTGACTAAAACCCATCCGTGTTTCTTCAGTTGCCTGTTACCAGGGGCTACGGTATCCCTTTCGGACTTTCCCGTGACCCCGGCAGGCATCGGCCCAAGCGGACCCCGTCAGTTGTGCTGACATCTCATTGAGGCGCGCGTTGAACACAACGCGCCGTCGATCCGGGCCTGGTTCTTACGAGCTACCCATTCCTCACTGTCCGCAAGCCCACGACTACGGTGCCCACGCCCAGGGCGTCTCCTGCGGCGGTTAGGACCGTGAGGGCGCGAAATTTGCCTCTCCCTCACGCGTTCCGCCTCCTCTTTCGGGAGCATTACTGCTTCGCAGAAAGAGGTGACGGCCTCCCATGCCCTCTCGCTCCGTACCATGGCCTGAACCAGGGTCGGACGCTAAAGATCACCGCCGCCAATCGCCACGAGGACACGGCGATGCTCCGCCCAAGCCGAGCAGATCTCCACCGTCTGCTCCACTATGTCCTCTGGGCGATCCACACAATGGTGACACGTAGGAGGTAAGGAGTATTTTAGGTATAAAAACAAGGGATAGAGTACAACTACACCACCCTTGGTTGACTGTTAGAGAATGCCTGAGGCATTAAGTCCGTCTTTGTACCGTTTTGAGTGTGAAAAGTTTAAATAAATAAATAAATAAACTACAAAAAATTAAAAAGAAAACATTTAAAATGCAAACAGCCTACAGACAGCGGAAATGGCGATGGACGGGACATATATGTAAAGAGAAATGGACCAAGTTAGTAGCAGAATGAAATAGAGGCAGACAAATCAAAAGATGGGAAGATGACTTCAAGAAAATTGCTGGTCCGGTATGGACCCGTTTAGCAAGAGACAGCAGTACGTGGAAAACAAGCTGTTCCACACAATCATCCAGTTGCCGATAATTCAAATGCAAATTAGAATAATGATTAATCAATTGGTTTTTTTAGACAGTAGGCATTTATTAATTGTAAGTAAGCAACAGCAATAAAGGCTACTTTATTTTATTTTATTTATTTATATACAATATTAATTTTAGCTGATTTACAACGCTTATGGCGCAATTAAAGTTGTTACGATAAATAACGTCAATGGAAGCATAATATAAAATATTTATAATTTGAATTTATTACGATACTATGGAATTATATTCAACTTTGACACTGAATATGAGCAGTTATATTTTATTAGAACCATGTCTAACACAATATACGCCGACATCGATTCTAATAGATATTATATTAATACTAGCTGTTGCCCGTGACTTCATCTGTATGTATTTTAACTTTCATAATTTTTTATACAAAGATCCAAGATGAAAAGTAGCCTTTGTCCTTTTCCAAGTCTCAAGCTACCTATCTGCCCAATTTCATAACGATATATTCTGTGGTTTAGGCGTGAAAAGACAAGAGATACTTTCGCATTTTAGTATAGATATGGAAGTAGGTAGGTATGGATGTCTGACCGTTTAGACCTCTTTACAAAACAAGTAGTAAAAAATTTTTTGACTACCATTATTGTTGCCTAGAATTTGTTATCAAATAACAATTCCACTATCGTCATGCTGTAGGTACTTAGGTAGTTACCTATATTCTCTTTGATAAAATCTTTGACGAAATGTTTTTGAAAGAAACTGTTCTTGGGAAATTCTCCTAATACTTATTTCAAAACATCAAAAGAAAATTGTGATTGTATACAGGGTGGCAGGGACTCATCGACTCGTTGTCTACGCTGACTGAAAAAAAATTATTTACCTTATAAAATGATAAAATACTATAGACTAATGACTATTGAATATTTGTCAAAGGTATGAATTGAAACGTTTAGAAACTGTCACTTGATAAAATGTTGTTCTTGGTAATAAGTTTTATATTAAGTAAACAATACGAGGATAAAGAATATTTGATTTGTTATTCTATGATATGAATATCGAAACATAAAATTTTATTTGTAACAAAAATCGAATGATTTAAATTTACTGAAAGTGAGTATTCTGCGTATTGATTATTCTATGAAATGATAACATAAGAAAAAAAAATATGTGAACCGAAATTTTATGAAAATGCCCAAGTAGCAAAACTCTCCTATAGTAATTGACTTATAAGATTAAACGTCTTTTCTAATTAATAGACACTTTAACTAAGATCACTGATCTTACAACAGCATTTTATAAGACGATCTACCAGCACGTCACCGTAACGAATGCTCTAATAATGGCATCACGCTGACAACTTTTGGATCAATTACACTAGTAAAAGCACCTAATAATTATAAAATCGAACTGCACTTTACCGGACTGTAACAAAACCACTATAGGGCGTAATATTCCTATAAATTGCGCCCAAATACGGTTTTATAAACGTTTATAAGATTTCTATAGGACTAAAAAATATATTACATGATTTTGTTACTTGGGTGAAAGCTATAAAACAACGTACAACCCTTGTCCCACCCTCTCGTGGTCGTCAACACGACTGCTGAGCGTGGGGTCCTAGGTTCGATTCCTAGGTCGGGCAAAGTGCTATGTTTTTCCATTAGGCATTTCTTAGTAACAGCCCGGAGTTCGAAAGTTGGCGGTGTGGCACCTCCGTGCCTCGGAAAGCACGTTGGTCCTGTGCCTGATCTCTCTTCGATCGTGTCGGATTGCCGTCCCTTCGGACTATGAGAGTGAGGGAAGAGAGAGTACACCTGTGTCTGCGGACACACTTGTGTACTATAAAATATTTCCCACGCCGAAGGCTAGTCTCCGTTGAGATTGGTCGTCATGGCAGAAAGATGGCCTGGAGGACTATTTTTTTTCCTGCTATCAATCGTTCAAATAAACAAACTAAACAAATTGTAAAAAATGATGTAGTATTATTTTGTGATGAGATTGGAAAGGACTTAGGCCACTTGTTGACAGATGAATATCCAGGACACTCCATAATAAATTACTGTATGCCTGGTTGTTCTTTATTTGACATTATGAAAGAAATTATTAAATGTAACTTTAACCAAGGCACTACATTATTAATTTTTATGGGTAATAGGGGAAATGTGAACAAAGGAGAATTGCTCCAATATTATAGAACATTATGTAATCTAAGTTTAAGAAAAATTGTGTTGTTTACATTTCCATATAGTAACAGTTTGCCACAGGAAGAAAATAATCTAAGATTTGAATTAAATATAACATTGTATAATTGGACATTCAATAATAATCTGTTCCATCTAGTTGACACTAACAATTATGTTGGTAATAATTTGTATTTGACAAGAGATAGACATAATATCTTTCTAACTATTACAAAGGACAGATAGCTGTGTCGCTATCATATTTTTTTTCTATTTCAGCCAAAAATTTGGCTAAACAACTTGCTTCTTTTGAGCAATGCAATGACATTTTAAATAATTCTGCCAATAATTTGGCAACAACTAATGACATTAATTATCATTTAAATTAGAAATTAGGACAATAGACAAAACCTCTTGCTTAATAAATGAAGAAAATTTAAATACTGGTTTAAATCATCAAAATGTTACAAAAAGTTCTTTGATATCTCACCCATCGAATTGTAGTAATCTTAATAAATGTAATAATAATAATACTCTAAAAATTGTTCATCAAAATATACAGGGTGTGATAGGTAAGGAATTAGAATTGGAGCTGTTCATGAACTGTAGTTATATTGATATCCTATGTGTAACTGAACATTGGTTGAAAGTCCACCAGTTCATGTTCAGCTTTAACAACCACCAGGTTGCCAGCTCATTCAGCAGAGTTAATATGATACGTGGTGGCTCTTTAATAATTGTTCGTAACAATTTGAAATTTAAAGAACGTACGGATATTGTGAGCCTCTCTGTTGAGCGAGTTATTGAAATAGCTTGCATTGAGCTTGAGCAGTTCATTGTAATGAGCGTGTACAGGCCCCCATGTGCTTCATATGATATTTTTGAGAAATATATGGAAGAAGTATTATTAAAGACTTGTAACAGTAATAAAACAGTTGTAGTCTGTGGAGATTTCAACATTAATATACTGGAAAAATCTGCTGTAGTAAATAAATTTATAACTTTATTAAAGTCATGTAATTTGTACAATATATTCTTTGAGCCGACTAGAATAACTGCCACTAGTGCTACCTGTATTGACAATATTTTTACAAACTTAAAACCTTCTAGCCATTTAATTATAAATGAGTTAGACTCTGATCACTGTGGCCAGTTAGTCACTTTCCCTCAGAAAACAGTCAGAGCACAAAGAAAACTTGTGAGTTTTATTCCTGTAAATAAAAGTCGCTTAGGCCAATTTAAGAATAATTTAATGGAAAAACTACCCGGTTTGCCTTATCAAAATGACCCGGATCAAGCTTACATTTTACTATTCAACCTCATCAATAGTGAGTTTAGGAAGGTTTTTACCTCAAAAACATTGCCTGTTTGTGACCGCATTATATTCAGTGATTGGGCAACACCAGGTATTTACAAAAGTAGGCAGAGGTTATTTGAATTGTATCATGAAAAAACATATAACTATGATGACACTTTTAAAGAATTTGTTAAGAAATATTCAAAAATTTTTAAAAGAGCCTGTTCCTCAGCAAAAGCCATACACATTAAAAATAAAATATAATCTTCTGGAAATAAAATTAAAACAACTTGGAATATTATTAATTCAGAAACGGGAAGAACGACAGTACGGAATCGTGACTTCCATCTAAAAATTAATGATGTAGATATTAAGGCAGACGTGGAGGTGGCAACTGAGTTTGAAATTTTTTTTACTAATATTCCTATTTTAACAACCAAAACTCTGTCATCGTCGTCCTCTACTTCTGCTTACTCAATACTTAAAGAATGTGTACCAGAATGTGACAAACTTTTTGAATTCACAGTTATTACTGCTAAAGACATTATAGAATCTTATAAAAATCTTGATGTAAAAAAAACTGCTGACCTTTGGGGATTATCAGTACATACCGTGTCCTCAATAATTGATGTAATTTCACCCTTTTTAGCAGTCGTTTTTAACTCTTGTATTGCATCTGGTGTATTTCCTGATCTGATGAAACTTAGCAAAGTGATTCAAATTGTTCAAATCTGGCAGCACAACTGATCCCACAAATTTTCGCCCTATTTCAATATTACCTACTTTGAGCAAAATCTTTGAAAAATTAATTTTAAAACAAATGTTAGGACATTTCAATGCATATAATCTACTTCATCTGAAACAGTTTGGTTTTACAAAGGGTCGTTCAACTACAGACGCGGGCGTGGAATTACTGAAGAGCATATTCGAGGCCTGGGAGGAGTCGCAAGATGCTCTTGGCATTTTCTGCGACTTGTCTAAGGCTTTCGATTGCGTACATCATGATACACTCACCAGGAAACTGTACCACTATGGTATGAGGGACAAGGCTCTTGACCTTCTGACTTCTTATCTGAACAACAGAATCCAGAGGGTCGATGTTAATGGCAAGAAATCGGCAGGATCTGCGGTCACCATGGGCGTTCCGCAGGGTTCAATTCTTGGGCCTTTCTTATTTCTAATTTATTTAAATGATTTACCTTATCACATAAGGGATAATCACAAGATAGTATTATTCGCAGATGACACTTCGCTCATTTTTAAAATCAAACGTCAGTTAGTCAACTTTGAACAAGTTAACGATGCACTCTCTAAAGTAGTGCATTGGTTTAATGTAAATAATCTTCTACTGAACGAAAAAAAGACTAAACTCATTAAATTTTCAATGCCAAATGTCAGGCAGCTATCTACCAATGTTCAAGTAAATGGAACAGAGTTGGACCCTGTTGATTCGACAGTTTTTCTTGGAATCACTATTGACAGTAAATTACAATGGGGCCCACACATATAAAAATTGTCAGGAAGACTAAGTTCGGCCGCCTATGCTGTTAAAAAAAATAGACAGATAACTAATGTGGATACAGCCAGAATTGTTTATTTTAGTTATTTTCATAGTCTTATGTCATATGGGATTCTTCTCTGGGGAACCTGTGCGGACATTGATACTATCTTTGTTCTACAGAAAAGGGCTGTTCGAGCCATATACAACCTAGGTCCAAGAGATTCCCTTAGAGAAAAATTCAAAGAAATAAATATTCTGACTGTAGCCTCACAATATATTTTTGAAAACCTATTGTATGTACACAAAAATATATCAAATTTTAAGAAAATGTCCGATATTCATAGTTTAAATACCAGGAATAAACACAATCTTGCTGTGCATCGCACACGTCTCCACAAAGTAGGCAACTCGTTCAAGGGTCAATGTATACGCTTTTACAACAAACTTCCCATTGACATTCGAAACTTACCCATTAATAGATTTAAAATCTGTATTAAAACTAAACTTTGTAAAAAAGGGTATTATAAAATTTCAGATTATTTAAGATAAAAAAGCATGGGATTGAACTGCTCGCTCTGCTAAGCCTTGTGATAAAACTTAACATTTTAATTATTTTGTAAAATCATGAAAATATACCAGTTTTATATACACATTGACATTGTTGAAAATTATATTCAAAATGACATGATTACTTTGTAAAGTATTATATTATTTTATTTAATTATTGTGAATGTGAGGACTATATGGATATCATTATTATTTTCATTTTTCAGTTAGTTTTAATTATGGTCTGGCAGTTTGAGTAGTTTATGCGGCCTACCCAAATGTCCTTTCTTTGGTATTGTTCGTCGAGTTGAGCTCCTTAAGTTCTGAGTTGAGCTCCTTAAGTTCTGAGTTGAGCTCCACGATTACTGACAAATGCTTGCACTGACTGGACAGGTTCACTCAAATCTGTGTGGTTCTTTCCTCAAAAGACCATTTCAGACACTAATCTACATGGTCCTCATATGGCCTGACCAAGATTATGTCTGGACTTTAAAAGAGCCTGTGACCTCTGAGTTTGTTTCGGCCTTTCTTCTCAGAGTAGTCAGATAGGAAACGCCGAACTCAAGTAGCTTATTTTTATTTTTTTTAATATGACGTGTAAAAGTGATTCTGATATCCTATTTACAGAATAAACAATTTCATTTCATTTCATTTGATTTCATATTGGATCTACTCCCAGATTTCACTTCTTGCTAGCCACAACTATCATCTTTTACGCAATGTATCCAGTTTTTCTTTCTTTAGGCCTGTTTTCTTAATCCTATCCTCAATCATACTTAAAAAAGAAGAAAAGGTATTTACTGGGACTCGCACAGCAGATCACAAATTAAACTAAACACACGCATAGAAACATTCGAGGTCAAAAGGCGCCAGTCTCAGCATAATGCTGTGACATTTAAAAACAAGTGTTGCAGCGCTGGTATTCTGATACTGTGATGTCACGCATAGATACAGAATTATAAATAAAAAGCAATACTAATAACATATATCCTTTTTTTTCTTTATTTACTTTAGAGGCTTTTGGTCATACATAAAATTATAATGTCAGCCCCGTTGTGACGCAGGCTTCTCCTGTCTCACCCACTTTTCCTGACTCATCGACGCGAAAACTTTTACCATGGACTCAGTACATGATTCTGAACCCCCCTGCGTGGAATTCTTTTTGTCGGTTATAAAAAAATCTGCTGTTTTATAGAAAAGTGCGAAACTTACGCGATCAAAGTGTATGGAACAGCAGATATATTTTTTTTAATAACCGACGAAAAATTTCAATGCTGAATCATGTACTGAATCTATAGTAACAGTTTTCGCGTCGATGTCCCTGAAGTAACAAAATCAAACAATCACCCTGCTACGAATGGTGATTGGTAATTATAAAAATTACTTGGTAAGATGATAATGTTAAGTGAACAGAAGATTCGTGAGGTGTATTCGAAGTAGGTCCCTGTGGTCGAATAACACTATTAGGTTACTCCATCAGTTGGCTACCATTAGAAGACTAGCTACACGTATAATTATTAACTTTGTGCTATACATCACAGATGGTATAATATTCAAAATTAATGTAGCGTGAAATAATTTAAAGCATTTTCCAGGGCTATCAATCTGGCCCGTTAATGAGATTCGTCCGGTCATTGGCGACTGCGTCGGCCAATTTGTGCCACGTTGCACCTCACTAATGAAATACATAGGCACAAACTTAACAGCGCATAAAATAATCCCATCTCTAGCAGCCGTATCCGTTCGGTAAATGGATTTCCATAACATGCTGCACATGCATTTACTGGAACAAATATTTAACATTTTTAGAGTAGTAACCAGTAACGTTGATAGAAATCAAACTAAGACATAAACAACGTAACATTCGTGGCCGCCATGAATATTTTCTAATTTGGTAACAATCTTTGTTTATATTGAAGGAACGATGTCTATTTCTGTCTTTTATGATATTTGTTTAAGGTACCTAATCGTTTGATCACTAATGATCATAATATTGTTAGAATATTTCATAATAAGTCCCGCGGTATCATCTCGTTGTTCGGCGCGGGTGACAGGGCCCCGCGGGCTGCGGCCGCGACCTACGACCGCGCTTTCTCTCATCTGCCCACAGCAACCACCACTCGACGCTTTCCAATCTTCTATAAAATAATTCTCACATTATCCTTGACTTTTTGCAACGTATGACATGTCATCTGCAAAACATTTAAACTACAATAGCTGTTAGTGAGTAATGCAGACAATGGCACCTTCGCCGGAAATGTACTGTAGATACTACCACTTATTGATGTATTAAAGGTACATGTAACTTTCTCAACAGATACAATTATACTTAATAACAGTTTAGTAAGATATTCGGTAATATCGACGTATTATCTGGTAAAATAATATCTGTAACGCAACGCTGCTTTGTTTGTTCTCTCTAGTTATTTATAACGAGCCGGTTCTTAAACAATCTACTTATAAACTAGATGAGTAGTGATTGGCCGAGTTGCAATGCAGACATAAGTTTCAATCTGTTCGCTTCCTGCGCCTCTGACGTCTCAATTGCTGCTCTTTTGTAATCAACAATTTGTGCCGCCAGTCGGCGCGATGCTACCGTCGCTCTCATTCAATAACAACGTGAACGAATTCCAGACAATTTTAGTTCCCTCGTTATGATTATGTCACTTCTAGATGTATTGTGAAACGTCTATCTTGTCGCAAGAATAACTAGTCTTACCCGTAAATCTCATGACCCGACACGCTGTTTAAAGCCTCGTGCAAACTGGCGCGATATCGCAGGTGCTACAGACAGCGCGACCCTTGTAGCGCCCGCGATATTGCGGTGGTCTGCACGAGCCATAACGCATCATGATGGTACATTACTGCTTATGCAAGAAAATTGTTCAGGCATTTTCTAAGTACCTACCTATACGTAATTAAATTCTTAATGTATGTGTCGTTATAATAACGGCATCCACACACATAAGTCAGTCTCAATTAAAATTAATAAAAACTGAAAGCTCTCGATCTTGTGATGGCAGCACTGTTGAATATCTTGTCACTGTCATTTTTGTGTTTATAATTACACTTCAACAATTTTATTTTGGTAATTTATACGATACAAAATATGCGACTTTGAGAGTGACATTAAAACATAACTGAAGGGAAAGAAAAGTACCTAAGTACCTACTACCATTGGCAAAAGAGAAAATTTGGTGGAAAAAAACTAGCGTTATAATTTTTCTATGCTTTCTCTTTTAGTTTTCTTCTATAACATCTTTGGGAGATAAAAGAATTCACGTATGTTTGTATGTTAATTAATTATGCTTAAAAGAAGTCGCTTGTTTACTAAAAATAATAATATGGATAGTGACAGCTAGCTTTCAAATTCATGTACAGACCTACAATCAAGAGTGGCGACACTGAAATAAGCTAGTGGCAGTCTTTATCCCCATTGTGTCATTGTAAAAAGATAATTTCGATACAAGTTTTGCCAAACAAAGTAAGCAGATAGGTGCAATAAATAGGCTCGATAGATAACAACAATCAAATTAAACGATATAATTGTATTTACAAATTGACTAGAATTCCATAAATATCCAGTTTCAAAATCAAGCATTGGTAACACTACAAAGAGTATTTACTGCCCTGCGCTCAACTTAACAAAAGTAGATAAGACATGCTTGCTTAAGATTTAAACATGCTATTAAACTATAATCAGGGTTTAGTAATCTGTTTGTCCTACATAAAAATTGGCTTTAGCTTGAAGATCTTTTTGCTCATTTAATGCCAGGGGCCATTCCATTGTCTCTACAAACAGCAATTTATATATCGCAATGCAAGCATCACGCGACCGTTGTGTGTATGGGTTCAAGCTAATCGGCTGCCCGTTTCAAACCTACATTAAAACTGCATTAAATTCTATTTAACGGTGGATGGAGCATGCCTAGTTCAGTAATTGAAAACTATGTTCGTGCTTCATGTTATGCAAAAAAAAATCAGCGACTAATCAGTAGAAATTGTAGGTATGGTCCAGACCACAGATAAGAAAAAAAAACATAGTAGTAGAAGGCAGTAATCAGACATTTTGCTCCGAATAATTATAAATGTCACGGTGAGGGAACAAAAGCGGCGGATAGGTCACGCAACAATAAATTGATCACGCGCACACGTGTGCAGTCTCTGCCGACATCAGATATAGATCGAATGGAATCTTACTTCATTAAACTGTGTCTTTTCAATGGCCACGAACTGCAGTTGTAAAGCCACGCTTGATAAATTTGTAATCAATTTAATCGTAGTATCCGCACAAAAATATACGGTCCGACATGAAAAGGATACGCTCATGTTAAGCATGAATGAAACTGTAACCGTAACATTTACTGACACACATTTATGCACGCTATGGCCAGTTCATCGGAAAGATTTTGAGGAATGCCCGCAACCGGCCGGCACTTCCGATGCGAGGCGGCTCGGCCGCTCGAGATGACTCCGTGCCGCCGAATCCCGCGCGGGAACATCGCGCGTCGCGCCGCCCGGCCCGATTCTGACATGCCGCACATTCCATTTTAACTATTTTGCAAATAATTCTCGAATGTTTTGAATAACTTTGAAAGCGAAGTTATTGTTACGTCAAAGCCATGTTTACAAAAAATGCCACCGCTTTTATTATGAATTTTAAATTTTACACTCACTCGGTTCGGAATTATTGTGAAAAACATAAGTACCTGAAACTAAACACGACGATGTTACAGAGCGTGATATTTTTAAATGGCGGCCCGTTGTTCCATCGTCATAATAATGAGAGGCATGGAGTCGGCACCAATTTCCACCGTTCAATAACGGATGCCGTCGATTGTGAATTATTTTGGTCTCGGGAAGCATAAACTAGCGACTGCGGCGCAACGAGTCGCGCGACGTGCCGCCCACTAGTCTTAGCGTTCATAAGGAAACGCTAGCGTGCAGCTCTACGTTGGCTTATTTTAGATATTCCGCGAACAAGTGCAACGCTTGTTTGGTTAGTAGTCAGACCAAATGCGGACGTAAGCTCTATGATAGCCAAGAGGGTGTAATCAAAAGAGACGTGTTGGCCAGCAAAACATATTAATCGCGCAGCACAACAATGAACGTACGTACCGAACGTGAGCATCGATGTGTATAGGCATAATTTGTGTGTAATTTACGTCGTTATTTTTCGTCGTGTTGTCATGTTAGCTGAATCTCATAGTAATGACCGAGCGGCGTCCGCGTTGTTCGCCGAATTCACTTATGCAAATAACTTATCCGTTTGAGTGCAGAACTTGACTTGAGGCTAAACATTTACATGTTTTATGATATTGTTCTGAGAATATTTAAGAACGACAATCACGAAACCAATAAATCACGAGATAGATGTTTAGTATGGATAAATATTAACTTACGAGGCATTTCATTGCATTTGCTTTTATTTTGTATAAATGAATTACAAATTGTTTACTCGGAATCTTCCTGAGTTTCATACAAAACTTAACTATGGGATTATGTCATGAGGGAGATAAGTACCTAGTCCTGATTCTTGTCTTGCGAACAATAATAAGATGTGTTAGGTTTTTAATTTAGAAATCATGTGTGGCAATTGCAATATATATTACGCCACCGTTAATTATACCCTTCTATAGCATCTCCATTTGCTATTGCAGTGGTGTGCGTGTACAGTCTGCTATCGACTATCAGGTCGATGTAAATGTAAACGATGTTACTAATCTTAGAATCGACGATCTGTCAGCCAATGCTAGTTGACTCACGAGTACTCCGAAGTACTAGAGGCTATCAATGACCGGGTACTCAGTAGCTCCACAAGGGTGCTGAGACATCGGCGTAGTTGACATGGCCCGCGGGACGCGACTCATAGCCAATCAAACAATTAAGGTTAAATGCGCCCACAGCTTCTTTAGAGTCACAGCGTATTATAACCAACACCTTGTATAAAATTCATGTTATCTCATCGGGTAACGTAACTAATCTTTTATAAGCATATTATACACTCAATCCCATGCGTTTTCTCAAATTGGAAGATGCAGTTTGACTATGCCACTTAAACTGATGGCTCCTGAATAGCAATAATTGTTGCACCCCCTTATTATTATTTTTTTTTTTTTTTAATTTTTATAATGTTTTAATGAGTGTGTTTTAGTTTAATTTGTAATGTCCTGTGCGAGTCCCAATAAATACTTTTTATTTCTTTCTTTCTTTCTTTCTTTCTTTACGCAGTAAATTGGACTAAGTTCCAATCCAGATACAACCAGGGGCCCTACCACAAGCTCATAAAGGAGTATTATTTAAATATTACTTCAGTGCGGAAAAGAGATGAAGCTCAAACAGGACGTATAGCTCCATCTCTTTCTCCCACTGAAGTATTATTAAAATAATACTGCTTTATGAGCTGGTGGCAGGCCCTCAGGAATATTTTCAAATTTTGCCAATGTAGACATTTTCACTCTAAATGCATGTCAACAGGTAAAAGTGCCTTATTTTTTTTATTAATTTAGTGTATTTGTCTAATCATCGTTATCGCCTAATAACTAGGTAAGTATACCATTGTGTCATGTAACACCTACATACTTGGCGCATGCAAAATTACCGGTTGATTGCGATACATATTTATCAACATAATTACATGACTGTACCAAATGCTTTAATTGCTTCACAGTCGTTTGGTGGCATTGTCAAGTAATTTCACAAGAAACACAAATTTACACAAATTGTTCTTACTTCACACAAACACTTTCTACTTTTAATACTTACTTAGGTTATTAATTCTTACTGGAAGGCGAGAGAGCTCTCGTTAAATCCGGAGTAGCGTGATATTGTCTTGTTAAATAATAAATGCGAATAATGTAGGTACAACTCAAAGCAGACGAAGCGAACCGAGTGAAAATCACTATTGTAGGCACTTTCTCAGATATTGTTACACAATCCTGTTACTGGAACAACAGATTTAATGGCCCCGTATTTATATACTGCTGCATCATTTTGTGGGTTTCTGCAAATCTCTCGTTATCGGGTATTGTTTTCGAAAATAAAAAGTTCCTATAAATCAAAATTTCATTTGGAATCTTTTTATGAATTTGAAAACGCATATTGTTTTATTTTAATATGAGAACAATATTTTCTGGAAAATATTGGAAAGATGAACTCGCAGTAGGTACTCGTAGGCCGTACGCAGCACAACGCCCAGTACCAATTGTATAGAAGTGCGGAGGGTCATTGAGTTGTTTACTGCGATGTGACCATGTGAACATTGTGAACTAACGTGCTGATGAATGTAACACAACTAGATTGCAAAATTACTGCTCGTTGTTCGGAAAATTTTAAAATAGCCGGTGATTACTTGACGTCATTCGTTCGCTAAACATACTTCCAAACATCAGGTACGAACAGTCAATAGCTAGAAGTACTTATCATAGATACCTTCCTACTTAGTAGTTGAAGCAATCGTTAAAATATAGGTACTTGTACATTATCTACTTAAAATTGAATCCACGATTTTCCGCTGACTGGCTGACTGCTTAAGTTACGCCTAGGTTAACAGTTTACATCTTGTAGACATTTGATACGCCGCTTGTAAATAGAAATAACAATTTGATATTATTCTTTAGGAGCGTGAGAACAATACGAACAAAGAAAGAGAAGTGTATTTTTTTTTTATGATACTTAATAAACGGTTTTAGCTGTACCTACAGTGTAATTAATGTGATATCTGCGTCGCATCTCGCAAATGGCCGCGCGCGGATGTCCGGTGTCCGCCACTTCATACAAACACAAAACACACGAAACCACGCTGAATATAGTGACTACGTACACAAAAAGGACAAGAGGACAAGCAGGATGTAAAACATTGCACCACTACATGACAAACGGTGTCTATTTTTGTTAGACGACCCAAAGTTAGTTGGTTGTAGGTCGCAACCACAAATTGCTTACATAAAATCTGATACATTGTTGTACATTCAATTTTGGAAAACACAAACAACGGATACCGTCTATGCTAGGAAACTTCCCTATACAAACTGCGCATTTGCGCTGGCGCAGGATCAGACTTTGCTATCCATAGAAGGCGCTTGGAAGTTTTGACTATCTACTCATACCACTATTTGATAACTCCACTCCACAAATTCATGAAATCTGAGTTGGTGTCGCAATATTACGGACATTGCTTGATGCGATTTCAATGAAATTGATTTCATTTTCAAAGTAATCGCTTTTACAGAAGAAGTACTAGACGTAGTTATATGTATAGGTAGGTAGGAAACGTAGAACAACATCTAGAACTGAGTTGAAGCCTAAAATATTATTAATTAAATTAACTGTGAGTAGGTGCTGCGGCGTTATTGTAACATGTATTATTTGGAGGTAAGTAAAAATCAATATCCATAGGTTTAGAGTTGTTGGAGTTTCCTCCAAGTTTATACGTGTTTTATGGCTGTTAACACGTTAGCACCATTTTAAATGCTGTGTGTTTACGAGTACCTATTTCTGGCCCATGCATACGTTTGCGCAAACTCTTTGTAAAAGTACGTAACGAAGATCCTTAACAAGCGACAACCAGTAGCGATAAATCTTCTATTGCAAAAACGACTCAATTATATCATTTTCAATGATTCTCTAGACATAATCCGCCTTTAGACGTAACGTATATAAAATAAACATCAGACTGTCTAGACAATTAGAATAATTATGGCCAGATGCACATTATTACCTCGCCTCGGTCAAAACTCAAGCATTACTTAAAACTCGTTTTAAAGCCTTTTGATTGGTTGAAACTAGTTTTAAGTAATGCTTGAATTTTGAGCGAGGTTCTGTTGTAATACGGGCCTTACAGTTCTTGTTCTAAATATCTGAAACAGGCGAGCTCAACGTGCGGGTGAGTATTTTTTTAAAGTAACATCTCGTGAAATGAGTCAAACAATGGTAAAACAACCCTGGGCGGGCTCGCTCGCATATCGTGTGAAATCTTGGCTGCATATGCACTCCGTTCATTGTACCCGTATGTTGGGAATACAAGAGTGAAATTGCCTATTGTCCTTACACCTCATTCTTGTCCTAACTGATTAGTAACTAACACTATGTTTTATCGTTGACACAAAGCAATTCCCAACAAATATATATTGCCAATTGTGAGAATCGCATTTAGCGTCACCACGGCTCGGCGACTTTTGTTCTTCTACGATCTCACGAGTGTCAATTCACTTAGCTTTATTTTCTCACACTCAATACTTAAGATTAATTATACGCATTCTGTTCCTGTAATGCCGCCATTACACAAGATACGATTGTGCCGCGGATATACGCGGAAGCGAAGCCGTGCACGAATGAAATACCTACTTCCTTGTGTATAATTTACGATTTACACATTAACCACCCTAATTCCTGATGTTATAAGATTGAATATTGCAGTGCCGTGTGTAATTTAAAACGCGGGAAATTGCTACCAGCCGTCACATATACCTACGCGTCTTTCTTTTGCACAGCAATTATAATGTTCATTATTTTAAAATGTAGGTTGCGCATTTAACGCACCCAACCGTAAGTAGGTAGGTAAGCACCGCAGTTGGGTTACAGTACAATACTCTAAATTTTTTATTAAGAGAGCTCGTTGTGTGATGTCAAGGGTCGGGCAGTGCATGTCAGTGCGATTTAATTGTCGTGATAAGAGGGCGCGTTTCGCGTGGGAGTCGGCCGACCGACCGTGACGTCACGCCGCGTAATTACGGAGTCTTGCGCACATCCGGACCCTAACCGCACACACCCCTTTCTTTTACATTTAGACCTTCCACAGAACAAAATATGTGTAGCTTCCAGACAATTATATATGACCCTTAAATACAATGTAAACAATTATAATAAAAACCCAAAATATACAGAGATAGAAACAAAGTAGATACCTACCTACATTTTTAATCCTCTTAATTATTATTTTAATGTCAGTATGGTCGATGAAATTACTGTTTTCTACATCTCTCGTGAATTGTGACCACAGAGGAAGACAGCGGTCAGTGATTGGAGTTGTGCGCTCAACGCAGTTTCGGGCGGCGCGCGGCGCAACGAATGTACATAGTACATACCCACTGCAGTCTGTACCCTAATTGCGTAACTTATTTTCGTAAACGATTATGACTAATTTGTTTCATTTTGACAGTTCAGCAACATTCATTGCGTTATTTACGTTGTTGAGCAGATTTTTTTTCCAACTTATGAAGCAATGGATTAGCAATCTGTTTCAAATCGAAACAAATTGTGATTGATCGTGCATTACGCAATTAGGGTATGCACTCTGTATGATTTACCTGATTATGTTGAATAGGAAGTTACAAGAAAATCTCTGCAGCGAGACTATTGATTGCCTGTTATTGTATTGATTGATGATCAATTTATAGCCGCTCATTCACAATTAGAAAATCAATCTAATTGATTGTGTAATTCTTGACCCTAATTACATAAACATACAACTACTTAATGATATTTTCTTAGAACATGTATGATGATGACGAAACATAAATACCTAATGTAAGATTTCAAACTACAAATGGCTAACAATCTGAAACTTGTAATACCCATAATATTCCAAGACATTCTCACATCTGTTAATGTCCAACCTCACTCTAACTTCGGGAATTCGTTGTTGTTGTTTAAGTTATTTTATATGACTAAGTATAGATGACTTTACAAAAGCTGATAGCTGTTTTCACAATGTCATTGTAGCTGAGTCTTCAATAATTTCCCATCCACCGCATTCGGCGTAGTTTTTACGAGCACAATACTAATTCGTTGGCCTGTACTCGGCATTGCAATGGTTGCGTTTTTTGCAATATATCCCTCGTTTTCTAAAAACGCTTTGCTTGTCCCTACGATGAAATGTCACGTTTTGGAAACGTAGCGGAAGCCAAAGGAAACTAAACAACCTACTTGATGCATGATAGCTGCAATACCTATCTGATGACGAAACAAAAATTACAACAAAATGGCTACCGCACATTTAGGTATGTACTCGTATCGTTCCAATCCAAACAATGTTTCTACTCGTAGGTAGGTAATCAAAACTAATTAACAACTTGGTTGATATTTTTAATTGAAATTGTATTCACTATGTGGGTCGTACTGATGTTAGATTGGGTGTACCGTGTAATATATCGGGCTAGTGAGCTGGTCGGTGGTTTGGTATAGCCCGTCCGGCACGGGTGACGGGTCAGCGGCACAATGAGCGACTTCCTGCGGAGAGCGGACCAAGCGACCGAACCAACCGGACAAGGACACGCAGCTGACACCAACTCACTTATCCTACGCTCATTATCCAATACGCCTGCACTCACATTCTCTAAAATATCTTAAGCTAATTATAGAATAAATAGGTACTGTAAATTCCATTGAGCCATAATTTCTTCAGTTTTGAAAATATAGTTACTTAGAAAACCTGAAAGAGCGACGGAAACATTGGCAGCAGGGAATTTGTAGAAATTCTTAAGTCGCCAATTGGTACGTGAATATGGTGGTCTCGATAGCGAAAAATAAAAGTGTATATTCCAGGTGAAGCGGTCGTGTGGCCGCGATTAACCTCGTGCCAATTACGTGGCCATTAGCGCTCGAGCACAAAACGCCTCCATTCAGCGGATGTCCACTATACCAGCACCGGCTTTAGGTACCGCCCAATTTGCATTTGTTTGGAATTAGAACGTCCGAGCGCATCCGCGGCCCACTTTATGTCACCTGTAACTATAGCAAGCACCAAGCCTGCCATCGCATAATACCGACAACCGTTTTAATGCTCTGGTACGTACGTACATGTAAGCGGTTAACCTAATCGTTTCTATTGTCACGGATTCCGCTATACATAAAGCAGACTGACCGTTTGCACATATATACTGTATATGGCCGTATATAGGACAGCTCTATCACAAAGGAAGAACGACAATAGCGTGGGAAATTATAAAAAGTTGCGTTATTACTGATGACCTCTGAAGTCAATTTCTGTAACGTGAAGGTGCTTTATTAATTTATTTAAATTGCCAGAAAAATACGCGATTGTATTTTATTTATTTTCATGTATGTAGAATTACTAACTACACAGAACCTAGGTTAAATGAATTTCATTCAAGTACAAGACACCCCAATTATTGAACCGTGGATTTCGTTACGATGGAATTTGAATGTCTTTGTAACAAATTACACAACTGCCATTACCATACCAGTCTAATTCTACGGTCACGCAACTTATATTACGAACATAAAAGAGGAACACACGCGGTTCCAAACAGTCTAATTTTATCAGTCGACGTGCTCGAGATGAATTTAGAAAACTCAAGTGGATTACACGCCCAAGTTCCAGATTCATAGCTGCATTCAATCACGTAGTTTTTTCTTCCCCACAGTTCATCGTGAGTCATTATTAATAAGAGCGGAGCGAGCGAATAGCCAGGATATGGTAATGACAAATGGCGTTCTCTGCTTATCTGAGCGCTCTATGTAGAAAAGATGTGGCGGTTTTCTCGGCGAGTGAGATGTCGGGCGATGTCGTTAGCGAAGCTCCATCTAGCAGATATCGCCGCGGTACCCTTCTTTGCTCACCGCTTACTGAATACCGAAGATAACTATTTTCGCCTTATCGAAGATATTGCAAACTACACAACTTTTGAAGTGCTTAGTTTGTACTCACACGGAGTGCTCACAACAACCGCTATCAATTCTCTTTTAAAATCACACTTGGGTAAATTTAGGATTTGCAGTACCTATGAAATGCAAAACAGAAAAGCTGGGTAACCAGTTAATCAGCAAATAGTAGAATCTAACATTTTTGGGTATTACGTAATACCAGTTGTAGGTAAAGGTACCTTTCTCGGTCTTGTATACAATAGTGGGAGATAGCACGTCGTCTTCGGCTGAAATATATTGTTCCCGGCTTGCAACGAGTCCGCACTGCTCACCAACCACAGTCACTGATATGCAAATAAGCGCCGCCGCGATCGTAAACAGTTTTAGATCTGATAACGTAATTCGGAGCTAAAATACACCAAGTTAATGTGACAGCATTTAATTTACCTTTCCAAAGTTTCTTTTGGTACCAAAGGATTCAAAATAAGAAAGGTATGTTTAGGAATTGATTGTATTTGTAAGTTAGGGAACATTTTATCATAATGTTGAATAGGTTTGGTTGTGACAAATGTTCGCGATAACCCACCGCTGCGAACCCCGGTGCGCGTTCGCACTACCTGCTCTGCCTATCGGCCATCTTGTACCTCTTCTAGCTTATCTTCCGTAATGTTATTCACGAGAAAGTCGGACGTTACGTAGTCATAGGCCAATATGGATTGCTCCTACAGTTCTACTATCTTCGCACTATTTACGGTAATGCTTTTGCTATTTCTGACCTTTTATGATTTGCCTATTTCTTTCAAAAAAAAATTGGCACATCTGAGTAACATATCACGAGTAGTGATAAATGGAGGTGTTATGGCAAATTAGTCACTTGTTCCAATTCGTCATTGAAAAACAAAAGATTCACAACTGTTTCAAATATTCTTCCCGAATCCCGACTCGTCATCGGTACTTTATTTAGGTTAAAGTACGGTAAAAAAAAGCTACATTATTCTTCCACTCTAAGGGCTCTTGTAAACGCTAAGAAAATACAACTGTAATTGAACCTGCAACAAGAAATATAATGGTGACGAATCGGAAATATAAATATTAAATAAAACATTTATTTGTTTTCAAAAGGTGACAAATTGAGACTTCTTGTATGGAGTACAAGGCTCAGATACCGGTTAAATTTTCAAACCGTTATTATGTACTTAACGCAAAAACCTTTACATTCGGTTTCGCTCGTAAAAACGCTCGGTTTTTTTAACCGGTTTTGGAGGAGTTTTTACATAAAGTTTTTTTGGATTAAACGGTTTAGAGCAATATTAACCGGTTTTTTATTTAGATTTTATTCAGCGTGGCATCCTCACAAGTAGTCATAAGTTGCAAAGCGTATATCGACATGCCGCTCCTTGTATAAACCGGTTAATTTAGGTTAAAATAAAGTTTTTAAAGCGTTCATGTTCTTAATAAAAGTTCGGAATAAAACCCAAATAAACCGGTATTTTTTAAACCGGTTCCGAGCCTTGAGAGTAGTTTTGGTGACCAATCGGAACAGCGACGAGCTGTTATTAATAACAATTTGAAACAAACAACGAGTAGTACAGAAAGTTTCAAAGCTCTGTCGACTAAAAGCGTGACCCTGTAACACGTGGTTTACTAAGAAAGTAAAGTAATTGTTACAATGACTGCACCAATCTTTTTCACTAAACGGATATTACATTTATCTGAGTCTGTTATTACCACACTATCTGTACACTTGACAGGAGGCTGTGGCTGCATAATAGCATTACCGCAGGTACGGGGCCAGGTAGCTCCTGACACGTACAAATATTCCCACAACAAACGTGCGACATCCTCTAGCTATATGTCTCAATAGCTGTACAATATCTCATGTTGGATTGGAACCAAACATCTTTATTCCAACAAACGACTCCTAATGCTTCCTGAAATACATTAGCCACTTATGACTAAGAGAAACTTGCCATTACGTAAATGATAGTCAGAAGTCAGAAGTCACCTTGAACATAGTGCAGTCATATGGGCTCCTCATGAGGCGAAATATAGTGTCATGTTGGACACTTGTATTTCAAGCTGTATGGGGTATATCCATTTTACCCATTGATGTACCCTACACTGTTTTTACTGGGTATGGTACGGTACAACGCGTTGAAGGTCCGACGGGACTTTGCACTGCGTGGCGGGGCGCATAACCCGGGAGTGTTGCGGCAACTGGAACTTTGCGTGTCAGACCGGTACGTGTGGAGGCGGCGACGCCCGCCCCTGCTTGCTGTGCCTGCAGCTAGAACCAACCTACTGGCGAGAACTCCTCTCACTAGAGCCATGCGAGTAGTGAACGGGGTTCACGAGAGGGTTGATATATTGTGGTGCAACTTGAGTGAACTCGCAAAAGTTACATATATATAATATTTTATTTAGATGTAGGTTAAGATTTAGGATATAGTATGAAATTTTATAGGATGTAGATTAAGGATTTAGCATGTAAGGCCCCTCTATCGCATTGGATCGCAGATCTGTAATGGTAGTTGTAGGTAAGATTTTCGTTAATAAATAAAAAAATATAAAAAATGAAGTTTCGAACTGTTAGCGAATTAAGAATGATCGTTCCTACGCCGAGTCTGTAAGTAGACCATTTGAATTGTACTAATAACGTTAATTCTTGATACATTCTAAGTATTTCAAAATTCTCTCTAATCAAGGTAAATAAATTGTACCAGCGCATATCATTATTTAGAAAGTAACTTTGATAACCTATTCTGGTCAGGTTGATATCTGCCCGCATGGGATCAAGGAAAAGAAAACTCAATATTCTGCAATTCCAACTAAATTATATAAGTATCTAACTGAGTTTCTTAGGTCAAAACAAAAGGGCCATAAATTTAACGTAGCAGTAGAGGGCAAATTGTGTAGTCGTGGGCATTTTTTCAAGCGCTCGACGGTCTCTACCTGGCGCACAGCGAGGGGCGAGCGTGGCTGCTTGTAATAAACTGGGACTGCCACATGTGTCTGTCCTTTCGTAAGTTTAAATCTTAGTATTAATAATAATAGCAATAACTAACAGCCGCCGTGGAATACGCAACATAGTTACAGTAGAGTTACGCTCTTCGTGTTCTACCATGCTTTATTCACAAACAGGACAGGTTTATTATTAATGTTTAGTTCAAACTGCTTATTAAATAATAATAAGCTCGTTCATACCATTCAAACATATTCTCATATTGTTTCTCTCTATCATGATGTTTATTTAACTCTCTACTCTACTAAATAAGTATGTGAGAAGTAATACTTCTATCAATTTCAATACAGCAATATGCATCGTGAAGCTTTAACAAGTTAAGAGAAGAGCCAGTAAAGTAACTAACTAATAAAACCCTCCTAATTTTTTATTCGACGAACTACGTTTCTATTTTATGGGCCCTCATTTAGAAGCGTCAACACAAAACAAAAAAAAAAATGTGGAGAACTGGCAACGTGCGACGAAACGTGGCATCGGCGCACCGAGCGCACGCGCATGTTCAGAAGTAGACGAGCCTGTCGGGCAAGTTCGGGGAGCGAGATAGTGGGGCGCTCGCGTTAGTGCCCCTGCCGAGTGCGCCGCGAGAGCACGCACAGCGATAGTCTACGCTGGTTTCGTCAACGCGCCCACTGTAAACACACCACTTCTGTTACACTCTCTACAAACCGGTTACTACCTTTGTGATCCAAGTGCTGCATCTGTGATTTTTCGTGAACGTTGTGATTTATCTGACTATGTCAGACAGATATTTGTGAATAAGTGGAGTGTAATTAAATGCTGTGCTTGAATTTTACCGCCTTAACAATGCGATGACCTGTGATTTAAAAACGAAATTGGATTACAAAGCTGGGAATATTCAAAATTGGTGAGTTACCAGTGGCAACTTGTAAATTAACACAAAGATATTATTTAAACAGTTTTAACTAACGGGCCGGGCCCCAGAGCGTTGCGGAGGCGGCACAAACAAAACCCATAGGATAGGGGAGTGAAGGAGAGAGCAAGCTTTGTTGACACAGCGCAAGCGACTAGCGAGCGAGCGGGGCCGCTCTACCAACGATTCGACTACTCAACTAGACACTCAACGCCAACGGAGTAAATTGTACCTCCACTCCAAAGCGCACTGTTATGTCCTATTTTGTTACATATTACTTACTGTACTAATTTGGAAAGTCTTGCGATGATACTTGCTAATTTCAAAACTGAACCAATTAGTACTATTACCGACCGAATGAAGGCAACTTCTTTAGTGTAAATACGAGCTTATTTTTTTACAAAATAAGAATTTGTTATTCAGAAATGTTCGCAGTATAAAGAGAATGATAATGTCGTCGTATCAACTTATGTTCATTGCCCTGTATGAGTAATTACGTTAGATAAGCGCTAGTTTTTATTGTCAGAGACGGTTACAAAGGAATCCGCGCGTTTACACAACTACGACGGCACACGAAAACAATGTCAATTACAAAAGTGGCTGATGCTGTACCTATACCAACTCTAAAATGTAATTCCATATTAGCCTTTGTAAGATTGGTTCACTGTCAGATGAAAATTTACATTCGTAGCCTCAACTAGATAGCTTTCCGCCTTCTGATCAATTTTGTCTCTGTCATCACCTTCTTCACCAGGGGAAATCCCAGATGCTTCTGGGATTTCCCCTGGTGAAGAAGGTACATCTGCTGAGATGCTTCTCAGCAGATGTAGTTATTAATAGGTACCAATACGTTATTCATCCTTGTTCATTTAATTATTACAAACCTTATTTATTTTTCCTTATGTTATATAACACCAACAGCAACGGTTTCTTGAAAAACCTTTTTCATTTAAACCAAAAATAGATAACCAAAAAATGATGAGATTTATGATTGAGACATGATTTTTAAACATTTTCAGAATTGCCTCTAAAACCAATGCCATTAACCTATCTAATTATAACCGTAAGTGACAATTTAAGATTCTTAAACGTCTGATTCACAAATAGCGACAATTACTCTAGTTTACAATATTAATGAATGAAAACATTATCAACATCCTGCGTAATTGCGTGCGCGTCATGTGTCATACTTGATAGTAACGAAAATACCAGATGCGCCGGGCACACCGAATGTTAACTAATTGTAACTGGGGGCAATGGGTCAATGCAAGACCAAGGCTTGGTTGGACACTTACTTACTCCCAAAATGTAATCACGTACTTTAGTTTGACTGTTTTTGATTGAAGCATATATTTTGAACCCTGAAAGTTTAATTAAGGATTCATTTATTATTCAAATAAAAAAACCCAATGCATGATGTATCTCACTAGACGAAAACTAATTTAATAATATATTTTGCTCCGTCACTATTTAAAATAGTATTTCAGAAACGTGTAATTATGGCTCGAGTTGAATTTTATAGGTAGACGATTGATTGCTATCCTCGTTACAGTTAATCTTTAAATTAAACTATGTAAATATTATACCTATATTACTTACACAAGAGGTGTTGATATTTTTGTTGATCAATGTAATTAAAAAGATGTACCACATTTGCAACCCCGATAAATTAATTAACATGATCCTATTTATCGCTCCAATGGATTTGTATAAATACAAAGTTTATTTGCAGCAATATCGAATAATAATAGTTTAGATTATTAAAGTTCATTTACAAGTTAATTTGCATTACATATGCAAATACATCAATAAATGTCACTACTGCACGTTGATTTACTTAATAAAAATAATTTAGATACTAATTCGTAGAGTATACTTAGTAGCATTTATGCTAGAGTATACGTAGTTTACCAATGCAGGAAGTTATTTATCCAGGAAATATAAAGTAACCAAGGAATTTTCGACGCCATATTTTAGTTTTTTAATTTTTATAGTTAGGTTAGGACAGGGTTGGCATAAAACAAACAAGTTGTTTTAAAACATTTATTTTAAGCATTGAGAAAAAAAAATGGTTTTAAATCGCGAATGTATGGAAATAAATGAAAAGATATAAATTTTTAGTATTGAAATAGCTCGAAAAGAATTGAAAAGGGTTAGATAGTTTTATACACTTCGTCGCCGGTCGAAATGAAGTAATTCCCCGCAACTATTTTGGGGATTCCCCATATCTAAATATACTTTTAGTTAAGTAAGGAAGAAAGAAAATCGGTTCCAAAAATTCTGAATGGACAGAGTGGTTCATTATCTGTGTTACATACCTACCTACTTAGATCGATTACAAAAAAAAACAATCTTCACAGATTAGAACTAACTACACTTAACTAATATTACGTCGTTGTGATTATTATGGTATTCTGATCGTTTTTTGTAAATGTTTCCTCAGGTAAACAGTTCTTACACACGTTGTCTACATCTTTTTATCCTCTGTCCTATCGCAGTTATGCTGGAAGAGATTTCTTTACAAATAAGCATCACCTTTGTACGTAGGTATTTTTCTGTTCCTTTTGTCTTGGCTGTATATATATGTGTGTACATAAATGATTAAATAAATAAATAAGAAAATTACAAAATTGTGTAGAAATTAAGAGATTATATTTTAAGTTTTGTTATATCGAAAATATATTATGACAACAATCAACATGCTCTGTTGGTATACTTTTACGTTTTTTATTGTTAGAACTAAACAATAAAAAGTGGGTGTCTCAAAAAAGAAATAATGTACAATTACGTACTAATCGTTTCCAGGGATGCTGTTAGTACTACACAGTAAATTTTGCCATCGTAACATACAAATTTTAACATGCATCTGAAAAGCACACATATAGTTCAAAGCTTCTAAATAACGAGCTACATAATAATGTTAAGCCCTAAAACAGACTAAGCATAATTGTTTACTTTTTGCATTTCACAATGACTCTATAAATGTGTCTTCTAATCAATTTTCCAACATAATACTTAGATTATGAACATCCATTAATAACAACAGTCATTGATGCTAATGTGGGTAGAACTCAATGGTGAATCAGCCATGACTAAAATATTTTATACATCCTCATAGTGTAGTAGGTACATATTATCACGTAACCACATGCCAGTAAATTACATACGTGTATGAAGTTTCCACAGTTGACTTGAATTCTCGCAGAAATAACCATGTCACTGGAAAATATTATATTTTTAATTGTGCATCTTTCATACGCGTAGTAGAGTGCATTTTTCCTTGCCTACTTGTCTTATTTGGTAAACAAACACTGTACGAACTTCAAGAGTTTGCGCATCAATCAAACAGGTAAACATAAATCAATAGTACCGAAATTTTGTAGGTTTTTGGGACAGTTCGAATTAACTAATAATACAGGCAGCGCGACCCTTGTAGCGCCCGTGATATCGTGCTGGTCTGCACGAGCCTTGAATCGAAATCTCAGTTTAGTACCTACGCCATAATTATTTGTTTGCGACGCAGATATATGTTAGTGACCTTGAGTGGTTAGCTTGTGTGTTCTGTACTGAGCTCAGGCAACGCGTCGTATGTCCAGCGTAATAGGACTCGCCCATCAAGGAGCGCTGTCCCAAATTAGACGTATTATTAATTTATTATACATAAAACAAAAGGTATATTTATAAAAGACGTATATCAAAATATGAATAATTAAATTATATATAAAATGGTGAAGGTTTCAGAAATATATGCTTAATAGATTTTGCGTGACTCTCAGTTTTATATCCGCGTTAAACATAAATTTACAAATTAATTTCAAAATGTAACATAAACATAATCTAAAATGTACATATTAAGTTATTAAGAAAATGTTCTAATTTAACATATATTTTTGCCCTCGTTTACATGTGATCTCCAGTATCAAATCATTAAAAGTCGGTTATCATCGCCTAAGTTCCTAAAAATACAATATTTTAGACTTAAGGTTCGCAGTATTATTTTGACTTGTAAAAGTCACCAAATGCATGCTGATGTCGCAAGTAATCCGTCTTTGTATAACAAACACAAAGACGTTGGTTGTACTTGCTTTTCTATAAAATTACTAAGTAGTAATGTATAAATAGGAGTAAGTTGCTAACCCAACGTCTGCGAGCTCCATTAAGGAAGCCATTACGTTCGTACACCTTACATTACACGGGCCACAAGCCGGGACACCAAACATATCTAAAAATAAGCGACCGATAAAGTACCTCTACCCTCACCCGCAGACCATACTAAACATAATAGCGGAATACATTTCGATAAAAATCTACTTTGCCTCAAGTGGCAAAATTTACTATGGAGAAAATATTTAAATGTTTAAAAATAGTTTGAGAATACACTGCGAGTTTTTTTACAAAGATCACTACGGGTGCTATGTGCTATGCAAACCGATATAATTTTGTGTTAAAATCCATTAATAAAAACCCTTACGTATTTAAGGGATTTCCAAGAGTATTAAAACTGTATATAACGTTTTCCTTTCAATGCAACACCTAATAAGGTACCTAATAATATTATGTTATTACTTAATATAGTACTTGGATTGTATACCTACAATTAAAATACCGGAAAACCATTAACAATGAGTAATTAACTCATACAATGTGTCACCACATCCTTAAATAATATTCTTGACCATAATACCTATCAATTGTTTACAAAAAGAACAACGGGTAGCATGTACTGGCCAGGTGTCAGACAATGTATCACGTAAACTCGTATTATTCAAACATGTATCTGCGTTCAGCGCTTGGTGTGGCAACACGCCGTGTTCGAGTTCGCGACAAGTCAATCGTCATCCTGAGGATGCCTCGTTGAGAGGAGAAACACGTGTCGATTTCTTTAAGGGTTTTTTATGGCTCTTTAGAAATAGCTAAGCGGAACAGGTTACTAAATATATCCACTTCTATTGTATTTTATGTGTACCGTGTGTAAATTCGTGAACAATTTATAATTAGTAATTATTTTAGGAACGTTTAGGTACTGATAACTGATAAGTTATCGTAACACGCTAGCAAGTTGTTGATACGATACCATGTATTTACTTATGCACAGTTTATCATAGCTGCCGCAATCAGTAAGTACGTACGAAGTAACGAACATTAATTGGCACAAATGATATTTTTATCACGATTTACTCACTTGGAAGTTCGCTACATGTATCTAAGAAACTGGGTAAATATGTCCATTTTGTGTAGCGCATACCTATATTGCCTATATTGGTACCTCTTCACTTCTCAGTGAATAAAAAGCTTGTAAAAAATAACTCCTATTCATTTATAAGTAATTATAACCGAGTGGTATTGTAATTTTCTGATACATTAGTAATCAACTTTTTGATATACATAATGATAAGGTAGGTACGTATGTAAGTTAAGAAACGTACTCTTATATTATGTAAGCGGACAACGTTTAATTCAAACAATGGCAATGCAAATAGTTACCTACATTTAAATAAAACCCATCTGATGAGTTATAAAACCACGTAATTAAATCTGGGTGTTTCGGATTGAAAATCTGTTGTTGAGAATTCAGAGATGTTATAGTAAATTTATGAAATTCCAGTTAAATAAACCTGTACCCTAATTGCGTAGCTTATTTTCGTAAACAATTTTGCCTAATTTGTTTCATTTTGACAGTTCAACAACATTCATTGCGTTTTTTACGTTGTTGAGCAGATTTTTTTTCCAACTTATGAAGCAATGGATTAGCAATCTGTTTCAAATCGATACAGATTGTATTGTATTACGTAATTAGGGTACAATTTGTATACAGTATTACCGATGTAATAAAACTAAACACTTTATCATAGATATACCTATACTCGTATGGTGTAAAATATGTTGAGGTAAAACTGTCAATAAATCTTATGGCACTTTTTTCATTAATTTGGCCTCATATTTCTTGAACGGATTAATACGTGAATGCCTGACTTTCTAAAATATAAAAGTCTAGTCTCATTCTCACTTACATAAAAAGTTAATTTACCATTACTAATTATAAAAACAGTATTTATTAAAATCTAGATTTCTGAAACGTATTCGTTCCAAGTCTTACGTTCTAAAATAGCCACTGGTTTATCTAATAAGCGTTAAATAAACGCTTCACTATGTCGCTGTTTCAGATAAATCTAAAAATAGTTGAGAGCTACGGCATTGTGCTCTAATCTCTTCTACCAAAGTATGGCTTAAAAGTTATAAATTTTGGGGTAAATACAGTAGTAATATTATCTTAAACTGTATACTGTGTAGTAGTGATAGCCTAGTATTGTGACCGTCGGACTGCCAAGTCATAGGTCTCGAGTTCGAACCCAAGGCACGCACCTCTGACTTTTCGGTTTCATGTGCGTATTGTATAATTATCACTTACTACAAAAACGGTGAAGGAAAACGTCGTGAGGAAAACGGCATGCCTGAGAGATATTTCTCGACGGCACTTAGTCACTAACCACACGAAAAGAAGATCTTAAACTATTAGCACTAAGTGCAACGCCGCTATTGCATCATTGAAAAAGATACACTTTAGGCGTGACACAACCAGAAGCGATAACGAGTTTCCCGACACCGAAAAATGGCGCAAAACTGTCTTTTATCGTTTCAGCATAACTTTTCTGTCCTTCAAGCCGAACATTAAACCGCCCAGGCTCCTTCAAATGGTTATTTATTACAAGTGACAGAAAAGAACCGCAGCTTCCTGATCCGCGTGGGATCGAGTAAGTCTTCAGCACGTCGCGGTCGCATCTCGAGGCTCAAGTGTCAACGGGCTCTGCGCAACTGCAACCTTAACTTGTTTACCGCATATTGAGCCAGCGTAATCTGCCGGTGACTCTTAATACCAATAAAATAACACAAGAGAATATAATAATGTGCAAGACACCGACGTACATAGACATGTTGTTTCATAAATTGAACACTAACGAGAAAAACATATGAGAACTGACCGCGACACCTTGCCTGCTTGCAGTATGGCAACTAGTACTACTGTTGTTAACTCGTTCTATAAAATATTCAGTCAAATACCTCTTTTATATTTTTATTATTTTTCCTATTTCGTATTCGACGTGGACAGTAAGATTTAATTATTTATTTCTTTGATATTTCGATATCTACTTGGCGCAGATCTTCCACTTGTCCTGCACATTTGAAAGTCGTTTAGTAAAACCTACGCATTCTGCAATATAACTTCAACATGAACGTGCCTAACTAGTTTAGCCTCCGTACTGGTAATCGCTATTTGTTTACTTCAGTAATAGTTCCGGTACACTCGGCGCGCATAAATTGTACGTGCAATAAATATATCGTGTCGTAGGGGCAGAATTCACGCAATCCAGTTTAAATAGCATACATCAGTGAACAGTTGCTCCCAAAACAGCACCGCGGTGATGTAATGTAACATACGTACTCATGAAAATATCAAATGCATGCGTCTCGTCGCCCTCCGCGCAGTGCACTCAGTTCTCCGTGTATTGTGTTGTGCGCCACATCTGTGCGAGTGCGAGCAACATGTTACATAAATTTCTCAACCCTTTTTAATATCGTTACACAATGCAGAACATCTGACAAGTGATTATTTTTGTATAAATTCTATTAATTACTTTTAAGGCTCGTACAGACCAGTGCGACATCGCGGGCGCGACAGAAAGCGCAACCCTTGTCGCGCCCGCGATATCGAGCTGGTCTGTACGAGCCTTTATTATTAGTTGTTTAGATAAATAATATCGAATTCATATGCATTAATTGTTCTTGTTTTTTTTATTTTCGTTACAATATACAGAAACTAGCTTCTTCCCGCGACTTCTCCCGCGTGGAAGTCACCTACTTATAGGTATGTATGAAAAAAAAAAACGTTCCCGCTACGCAAGTCTACCGATAATGCCTGAACCACGTGGCATCGCTGACCATGAATTAATTAAAATTACTTAATAGATGAAATCTGTCGACTAACAATTTATCGTTATTTTTGGCACGGTTGTACTTCGAAGTTCAGTTACGGTCTCCGTTGTCTGTGCTCAAGTTGCTGTACCGTAAATAACAACAAATACAGGCTGAGCTTTTGAGATAGTACCTAATAAAGGATCAATCATAGTTAAAGCTATGATAAAAAACATCTACTTACAAAAGAAAACTGAACTCACTTGAAACTGTTTCTAAAGAAAACTGTCCAAAGTGGTCATACCTAATCCTGATTTCGGAGAAAATTGCATTGTTCGTTGGATCTGGTTGGCTTATAAATATAGTCTTCGCCCTGCTAAAGTCCCGCTGATCTGAAATACTTCAACTGAATCTGCTGTATAGGCAGAAAAGCCATAAGCAATTATAATAAGTAGTAGAGATGGGCCGAATGTGGTTTGAACCGAATCCGAACTTCGGCCGAACATTCGGTTAAAATGAAAAGTTCGGTCGAACTTCGGCCGAACTTCTCAACTTATTCAAAATTAAGAAAGTTCTGCCAGAGAAGGCAGAGTCTTTGGTGTTTTTACACCATAACCTGCCTCTAGTATAAATTTTAAATATGAGTGTGTAGATAGATGAGAAAAGTTTAATTTGATTGTTGAAAAAAATACTTGATTTTTAATGAATGTTGACTTTGTGAACCAAAAACGTGATTTCTTTATTCAACTTACGAATTGTAATTCAGGTGTTTGTTAGAAGAATACTAAGCTTATTTCATTTTTGTAATGGTATGTCTAATTACTTAGGCAAAGATTTTCAAGACTAATAAAAAGAACTGATTTAATTTAAGGTTTACATTTACAATGTTCCCAACTAAAATAAATGACCATGAGTGAGTAAAAGACATAATTTTATTTTACAGTAATACTATTCTAATTCTATTAAATTTTAGTCAAAATAGTGCAAGTAGGTATTATTTTTCTTGTGCAGCTTGAACCGAATTTCGGCCGAATGCCGAAGTTCGGTTCAAGCTGCCGAAATTCGGTTGAACCGAATGTGAACCGAATTTCGGCCTATTCCTGATAAGTAGATAAGTATATAAGCAATAAAGAATGATAGCCACATTAAGAAGCCTATTCTAAAAATAATGTCATGCGAACCAATTAAATATTTATAAGGCAGATCAAAATTATCCGGTTTACGATGGCCATTCAATGTAATATCTGTAGAAATAAAAAATGAAATGTCTTCAATAAACTGTATCGAGCGAAGCATAAAAGGTGGATTAAAAATAAGATATCGTAACAAATGAATGGTGGGTGCTGAGATCACGACTGGGATGAGACGATCGAGTTTTGTTTCTCACGATCGACAAGAATAGTTAAAAAAATAAAATAAATAGTTGAATGCGAATCCTGAGCAAGGAGTGCGTGTGCGGATGCATGCTGCGTGCGTCAAACGATCGTCCCGTGTGACCGAGAACCAGACCCGCCACTAGATATGCGTGCGTTCAACGACATCTCACGCACTCATTTACATTTATCATTTAAATTAGTCCTACTTTTTATGTCCAATTATAGTTTAGCTCCAAAAGAAAATTAGGCATAATAACGGTACACCACGTAACAATATGGCTGCCTACATCCTACGTACACTACATTAATTTACATAAAACGAAATAAAGTATAAAATCCCTAGATAATATATTTCCATAAAAATAAAAAAATCTGAACGGGAACATCGTTGTTGTTATCGCAACCATTCCATAAGTTAAACAGGAATCTATGCTTCTGCGAAGCTTCGGTAGCAATCTCTTAACACTTCAGGCTACAGGCTATGAAATGCGTGGCTTACCTACTGAGGATTAAGTCTTTAACTTTGTTATCACAATATTAACATAAGTACGCTTCTAATTGGTTTGCCATTTAGGTATGAGTCTTCTGCATTTTTCAGGTGGATTATAATTGGGTAAGATCTATCACTTCCTAACGACATCTTTTTTGGAGGACATACAGATGCTACATTAAGCTTTAAGAGCAATTTCGTTTAAATAAGTTAATAATGTTTATAAACGTTTTGTTACAGGGTGCCAGAAGTGCGGAAACATGGCGCGCATAGAGAGGAGATATTAAGTTAAAATGGCCGTCGCGCGCGCGGTCCTTGTCCTCCTAGCGTCCACGGCTCAAGCCTGGATGCCGGATGCTAACGCACGCATACATATCAAATATGGTAAGATCAACGTCATAAATCTACAACATAATTAATTACAATTGCATCTGTTGGAAAGTAAAAAAAAATCTCTGCCCAATGTTGTCGAGGGAGTTTCTATAGATTTGGCAAAGTAGCGCTACATACTAATACGGTGTGTAGCATTGTATACAAATACTCACTCCTAGCGAATTCTCCTAAATTAAAATGACTAACATGTTACGTTAAAATAAGAAAGAAAACACGTACATGTCTGGAACGGTATGCTCGATGTGAAAACTTTTTTTTTGACGGTTTCATGATTAGCTAGAAATACACATAAATTAAAATTAACTTCCTACTACATGGCAGGTGCAAGAAACTTCTCGGCATTTCGGAGTATCATGTGACATGTGAGAATTTCCCAACCAATTGTAATGAAATCGCAAATGTTCATTGTGGTTTAATCGCAGCACAATAGGAACATTGTTCGTTTTGATCTGCACAAAAAATCTCCAATATGCACATTCAAATCGACAACAAAAGCGTGTATAGATTCCTATTACTTGCCGGATTATATTTTATTTTCAACATTTCTACCGTAAAATAAAATCTGCTTCTTAGGATTTTCTACAGAAAATATAAAATGATTTAAATTTATAATTTAGGTTTACGAGTAACAACAGTGCTTTAGAGAGAGCTGAACTGCCCGCGGATATTTCTAAATAATTCGCCAGCTTTAGCAGAATCTAGTGTCCGACCGAAAATGGATTCATTAGCCGAAAACTAAAATGATTTAGCCATTAAAAAATATTTATTATTTCACTGTACACTGAAATCTTGTTTGTCTTTTTTTACACCAAGATCGGAACATATTTTCGGCTTGGCCGAAACTTCGGCTAGTTTATGACCGAAAACGAAAATAAGACCGAATCATTATTTTTTTTTTGCCGAAAATGACCGAAAACGACAACGAAGTTTCAGTCCGTCACTAGCAGAATCTGCTATCTTATAGTGTCGAGTTTCTAGCGCTCTTCTCTAGATCAGAGTGCGGCGAGTTTTGAAAAAATAAAACAAAATTGTGTCGACTGGTACACTAAACTTTTTCTTGTTTGTTTCAGGTGATGAAACGTCAGAGCAATTCGTAGGCAACGCGACGGCGCCGGACCACTTCCGTATATTAGACAAAGATGATTTCTCTATTATAGTTGGCGGCAGGTAAATTAACACCTCATTATATTATATTACTAAAGCAACTTTTAAATGAGGTAATTCTGCTTTACTACTTACTCCATTCACATCGCCCTAAATGTTGCGATTATGCAAATTAACGCCGATCAGCAATTTCCAAAGAAGGCACATTACAAAATACTTAGTATCTCGGTATTATTTCATCAGGAGCGACCATTCTCAGAATAAACCTGTTTTGTTGTAATAATATAGTTTTAAATTATTTACTTTGTTAATATTGAGCGTCCTTTTACAACATACTTTTTGTGTATTCCCAGGAACACCGTGTACAACCTAAGCCTGTACGATCTGTCAGAAAATGTAGAACAGGTAATTATACAATTTTTACATTATGCCTCAAATCAAATAAAAAACCAAGACATAGCGCTCCGAACAATACAGTGAAGTTTGCCAAAACTAAACCTCCGCTCTGTGCGTGCATACACGCTCATGCGCACACATTTACAATAGAACTACAATCAAACTACACCTCACTAAGTGCACACATGTTTACGAAACCGACTTCACGTCACTGTTGACAGCACTATATCTTGGTTTTTTATTTGGTCTGAGACATTATGCATGTTAACTACAATAAAGTTAATAAATAATTTATGCATTTCTGATTACTGGGACTCATTGTTTGTAGTATTTAAATCAACAAACCTTAAAAAATCAACCACCTAGGAACCAATAATATTGAAACCATTGGGCGGGCGTGATGGGAAAGCCCAATACAAAACTACTTTTATTGGTAACAGTAGTATTTACAAATCACTTTACGAAAAGCCCTATCTTGTATTTTTTCTTGATAAGGGATATCTCCAGAACAGTAACCAGATAGTCCAGATTGATATCGCCGTAGATTTGGCCAAGTTAATCCGCCTGTAGTGGCAACCTGAACAAACCAATAACGAAAACCTTAATAGGTATCGCTCTCTACTACAGGTTGTATCTAATCTTGCGCAAACAACTATACGTAGTAGGTATTCTAGTGCACTCACTGTTTATTCTTAGTTACGTTACGACCCATTTCGCGCGGCTGACTGTTTATTTTGTAAATCGTATAACATTTTATTTACTAATTGCAAAATCTGCACCATCGCTGTACTAACATTTTAGGCTCCACGCAAACAGGGCTGACGCGATCCTGGTAGAACAATTTCCATGAAGTTTTCATGGATTTTTTTCTAGTAGTCGCGTCGGGCCTGTCTGCGGGAGCAACTGTTACAAGGCAAATTCTTTTCAAGTCAAGTGTTATACCTAATGGTGAATCATGGGATTTGATGCTGGCTTTTTGCTGACTGTGCATTTTTGTTGAAGCTATGACCTATATGTATATATTATAAAAAAATATCAATGTTATTATTAGGCATCATAATCATGAGTAGGTACTAAAACGTATCGAGAAAAATGTCTTAGTTATTTCCCTATTGACAGTTGGCTAACAGATAAAACGAGTCTGGAAATAAAGGCTCCTACAAACAGGCGCGACACGCGAAGCGACACAAAGGTACGTCGCGTCGCGCGACGAGTGGTGTCTTTGTGTCGCGTCGCGTGTCGCGCCTGTTTGAAAGAGCCTTAAAGAGACACCTCAATAGTATTTATTTTTCGGCAAAGCGTACAAATTATTTCAACAAATATTTGAATAAATCACACAGAATTAGCTGATGTAGGTACTCCATGTTATTTGAGGTTCCGATTGACGGTGTGAGAAATAAAAACACGAAACATCATAGACGAACGGACGTAGAGCGGGAGATTGTCTGGCACGAAGCCAAAAATTACTAACGTTTCACTTGTGAAAAACAGTCCTGTGTTGGTATGCGTGATTTTATGACGGCACATCAGACATCCGTTCAATGCCCTTACAGAGACAAATAGAAATCAGGTACATAGTCACGCAGAGATAAGCAACATATACAATAAACTGTGTCTTATTTTTTTTATTTTTTGTTGCCTAAACCATCTGTGTCCGATTTCCACGTCAGTGCGTAATGGGGTAGGAAAACGCTACAGAGCTATTTCGCATTCCACTCAAGTTGTATAAAATCGTAAGAAAAGAGGTCAACAGTGAAACCTTGTAGGTCATAGTCAATAGAGCCAGGTATTAGCATTTATCGAGAGATTTAACTGCTGCTGTGTATGTAGAACTCAAATTGATAGAATACAATGAGACCTAACAAGCGCTAACCTAACGCAATACCTAGGTTAGTATGTATACCCCATGAAAAATTATTGTGCAAATAAATTACAAATGGTTATTTGGTCATTTATAAAAAAAAACATCCTCGTGTTTAAATTACTCGTCACATATTAGAGCTGGCCAGTGCGGTGATGCGTTGAATTATTCACGGAAGGCGACGCAGGGCTACTCCGCCTCGCCCGAATACTAAACATAATATCTATACGGTTGCTTTTCTTCAACTTGAGCAACTTTTTTTTTTAGATGCCAGTGTATTTCCAATTATATATACCTCTAGAAGGAAAATTCTAGCTAACTACACCTATTTTATAAAAATAAATCTACAGTAATTATATTTTCAGTGCAAATGAAAGTAGGTTTTAGTATTTTAAAAGTGATAACGATGGACGTTATTTATACCGCTATCTTGCCGCGAAGATAACTGCACGCTTACCCGATATTGTCCACTTTTTCGATGAACTGCATTTTTACTTCAATACGTAGCTTTTCAAGTAGACGCTGATCAAACATAACGTGAAAGAAGGTCACCTATAGCCATATAGCACAACACAAACGAATTTTGTTGATATAGTAACTGGTTTACAAAACGAGACAGTTTAAAAGTCAGTTTCAGTACAAATTGGCCAAAACATTTGCGCCGCAGCTTTATTTATTATGCTCAGAGAAAGTTAATAACAACCGTCGGACCGACCTAAATCCCAAGTTAAATGATTTAACAAATAAGGCAACAAGTTTTGATGAAAGACTAATTTATCAAATTAATAAACAATATTGAGACAGATATTACGCACGAGACAACCAGACTTTTACATAAATATGTAGTAGAGGCAGGCGCGGCGTTGCCGTTCGCGTCGTGTCGGTTTGCTAACGCTAGCCGGCTGCGGGTGCTGCGGCCATCGGATTAACTAACGCGCTTGACTTGAGAGTTCTGGTTGTGCAATGCAATATTTGACTTAATTTCTATTTCCAAATTCAAATTGTTTAATACCGTTTGTCCAATACAATTTATCAATTTACATTTTACAGACAGTTTTATCGCATTGATCATATCTATAAACATAAATAATTTCACCCACAGCGACTGGAGTGGCAATCAACAGACGCACACAGGGAGCTGTGCCAATTAAAGGGCAAGTCTGCCGATGAATGTCAGAATTACCCGCGAGTAGCAGCGCGGTCGCACGGACGTCTGTTGGTCTGTGGCACCAATGCATTCAAACCGTTATGTCGTCGGTACGCAAGGCACCCACCTAACCACCATCTAGAAGAAATCGACGGATCAGGCCGCTGTCCTTACGATCCACAACATAATTCGACTGCCATTTTTGTTGGTAAGTAAAATTGAAACATTTTCGCTCATGCTAACTCTTTGTAGACAGGTACCAATGTTTTATTGCACACCTATTATAATGTAACAAAAGAAAATTGCATACTGCGACACCGCAATAATAAACTTTGTAGCAAATTATGGACATGAGTAAAATGAAGATTCTGCATGGGGAATCTTTACCTTAAGGTTAAACTAGTCGCGGGCTCGAACTCACTAGTGGGCATGGCCGAAAAGCACGCTGTCTCACCTGGCATCGTGTCCGACAGAGATAGTGTCAATGATGAGCAATTAGACGCTGGTCTACATGCACAAGGTCTAGTTCGCACGCATACAAACACCGTTCCGAACTATTTTAGTAAAACGAGCGCGTAAAAAATTACGAAAAGTCCTTTGGAAAATCGAGTTTTATGAAAAAACCACTGCATATATCAATTACAAATAAAGTTTATTGAACTCTTCGATAATTAAGCTTTGTCGGTGCCGACTTTGTTTTGGAGATTTTACACTTCTTTTATTGCTTATTTACCCCCAAATTTGCGTTAAAATTTGCAAGAAAAAGGAATCTTTGTGGGCTCCTAACTTTTTAACGGCTCATTATTTTACTATTCTGTTTCCGCACAGACAAAATTAATAATGAAACAAAACGATATCATGTTTAACTTTGGATATACCATGTCAAACAGTGGAGTAAAACCCCCCTGAAATTTGTATGGAAAAAATATCAACTAGTTCCACCTTAAGAACAAAAGGAAACCAAACATAAGATCACGACTAGACGCATTTACCCACCATCCATGATTTAACACGGATTTGGTATTTCATATTATCAACATTGTGAAAATAATTCACCTTTTTTTCAGACGGTCAATTATATACCGCAACGGCAGCCGATTTTTCTGGAACCGATCCTCTGATCTATCGCGAACCAGTACGAACTGAGCGCTCGGACCTCCGACTGCTCAACGATCCTTCATTTGTGGGAGCTGTAGCTTCTACCAGCCATGTTTACTTCTTCTATCGCGAAACTGCTGTCGAATTCATGAACTGCGGAAAGGTCAGTGTTGTTTGTATAGGCGTACTATTTTTATACCGTCATAAACAGACAAAATTTATTTTGGGGTGAATTTTATGTCATACTTTTTAACATTGTTTGTATTACCTCTATAGGCAGTATACTCAAGAGTAGCAAGGATCTGCCTTAACGATAAAGGAGGACCTCATACATTCAGCGACCGTTGGACTTCGTTCTTGAAAACTCGCTTAAATTGTTCCATGCCTGGAGAGTATCCTTTCTATTTCGATGAAATCCGTAAGTTCCTTCGGTTAAATAAACATTTTATATTCCTAGTAGAATTTTAATTTGGCCGGTTTTATTAATAATACTTTCTTTTACAGAGGCTACTACTGAACTAATAAATGGAATGTATGGCAAAAGCAGTAGTAAAAATGATATAATATACGCGGTATTTACTACGCCTCAAAATGCAATAGGAGGGTCAGCTGTATGCGCTTTCGCTATGAGGGATATCATAGATGCTTTTGAGGGATCATTCAAAGGCCAAGAGGGTATGAACTCTAACTGGCTACCCCTAGAAAAGGAAAAACTACCAGAAAACAGAGCAGGATCTTGCGTTGAAGACAGCAGAACACTCTCTGATTCATCAGTGAATTTTATAAAAACACATCCGCTAATGGATAAAGCTGTTCCATCATTCTTAGCACGGCCAGTTCTCATTAGAGTTAGTTTACAATATAGATTTTCCGCTATCGCGGTGCATCCTCAAGTTCAAGCAATGAATGGAAACAAGTATGACGTCATGTACATCGGTACAGATGACGGGAGAGTTATCAAAGCTGTAAATGTAGCAGCTAATGAAGGCGACTTTGATGCCAGTGTAGACGAGTATAGTAGAAACCCTGTTAGAACAGCTGTAATTTCAGAAGTACAAGTATTACCTCAAGGCGTGCCCATCAAACAAATGCATGTCGCCCTAACCACAGAAAAATTAATCGTTGCCTCTGGCGATATAATCAGAGCAGTGACTCTGTCCCATTGTGGAAACGTGCTATCGTGCAGGTAACAAATTATAATTGTTAAGGACCATTATTATCTATTTATTTATCGAAACAAACAAAATATCTAATGAATTATGCTTTGCTTTCAGGGATTGTGTTGCGTTGCAAGATCCACACTGTGCGTGGGACTCCAAGCAGCAAGTATGTTCTTGGGTTGGAAACAGGCAATTTCCTAACCCTGAGAGGTTTCTACAAAATGTAGAATATGGAAAGACTGATATATGTAATAAGTTGCCAGCCCTCTTGCCGGGTGATAGACATAGCAATAGAAATCCAGGTACTAAAAAGCCTACCCAATCAGAATCAGACTTGCGACAGAAAACTGACGATATCCAAAATGAAATATTAATAGAAGTTGTCGAAACTAATGTTTTGTCGGACGATAAAACCACTACTAATAACAAACATGAGACAGGTAAATAAAAACTAATAAGTGATTGTTTATATATTGATTCTGATAGCTAATAATATTGTGTTTCACCTTGGACATAAATGGGGATAAAAACTGCCACCAGCTAACTTAAGATTTCGCTATTATATATTTGTCCATGAATTTGACTGCAATTTGAATACAAACAATGTCACTATCCACCCAGTGTTAGGGCGCGTTCACACGACACGCGCACGCTCAGCGCACGCCACCCGCGTCCAACTCGCATTGAAATTTGTTAAATAAGAATTTGAGCCTTATAATGCATCAATAGATCTCAAATTGCATTTAACGAGGTCTACACGCGCACGCCATGCGCACGCCCCGCGCCCGCCTCGCGCCAATCCTGCACTCGCCCTGCCCGCGCTCTGCACCCTCCCCGCGTACGCCTTGCGCCCGCGCTATGGCTGGCATAGATGAGAATAGTAGTAGTCCAGTCACTAGTGGTTTAAGTGGGCGCGAGGCGTGTGCGAGGCGGATGCAGCGCGTGTGCGGGTTTAAGGCGGGCACAACGCGTGCACGGGTGCTGTGCGTGATCGGCGCGTGTCATCTGAATACGCCCTTAGATACATTGCAAACTATAGTTTTGTATAATTTAGAAGCATTTTTATTTTTGTAAATGTGAGACCATGGAGCCGTTTATTAACTTATTAAGATGTATGTTGACTTGAAATAGCATGGCAGTTGAGAATATGTCATGCTCACTTAAATGTCTCGCTGATGGTGGCGAGTGTGTTGGATCATTCGGTTCCCTACAAAATGGTTGAACTGGATGGTGCTGATCCACGCGTCATGTTCGTGAACGGGCGCCGTCAGTTGAAACTGGTCATCTCTTATCTGCCAGGGCTTATTTTTAATCTTATATTTTCAATTGCTTTTGATTATTTTTTGTACATTGTTCTCACATATAGAAGCAACAAGAATGATGTACCCAGGATGTTGTAATATCTATATTTAAAAGAGTGTCCTTGGAGTTTCTTGCCCGTTCTTCTCCATAGAGATCTACGTTTTGGAATGGGCAATTAGCTTCAACTTTCTGACTAACTGACCGACTCTTTGACAATTCAAAAGTGCCTGTAAATGGTTTAATTGAAATAAATGGTTTGAGTTTGAGTGACATTGTTTGTATACAGCTACTTCATTTATGAATATTTATTTAATATGACCCCTGGCTCAGCTGTTAAGTGCATACATACGGAGATTCAATTATATCACAAATATGTAAATATAACAGAACTATGGGAGCAAAACTAAGCAAGGAGAAATTTGAAAAGTCAGAAATTTACACAGATTTATTTTCCTTAACTCGTATTTGAATGGGTCACTGTATAAGTCCCACACATTGTTATCGTTTTATTTAGAACAACAACAGAAACACAATACTTCATGTCAGGAAGTAACATTACAAAAGTGCTGCCTTCGCACGGACGAGGTTACAGTTTTGAACCCCATTAAGATGATTTTTTTATTGCAGACTTGCTGACTGTGGAGGCCGCTGATGGCAATATCTACAGCGCACAGGCATTGCTGACCGCTGTCGTAGCGTCCTGCCTCGTCACACTCATGGTCGGATTCGTTATCGGATATCTATTTTCACGGCGATTTCGACACCCCTTTTTTACCGATACCTCACCCTTCAATGAACAACACAACCATTTGAACAGGTACCTACTTACATTTGCAAATACATATTTTAACTAATAAGAATTCGTATAAAAAAAAAATCATAGTTAGCATGACTGACATTCCAGTTTTCCTTTACAGGCGAGTTTTTATGATTTCCAGAAGTGAGTCATAGTTGTACCTAATCCGCAAATGGTCGCTGAAAGTTTTTGCCACATTTAAGCCCTCGCACTAGTTATTATATTTTTCTTTGACCTTGTATAGATCCGACATGCTTAGTCACAAATCGTTTTTGCACTCCACATGTAACATATCTCTACATATAAATCAACCTTAATGAGAAACATGCTAATGATATAAACACATTAGCAAATCACTGTACAATAACACGAACAAGTTTTTACAGTAGGTTATAAATACAAGGATAATAATGAATGTTAATAAAAGAATCTATTTCAGATTAAGCCCGTTGGAGACACCATTGAATGCCAATACTGCGTATATGCCTCGGTCGAAAAACGTGAACATGGTGGCGAATGTTTGTCCCAAACAGGACAACTTACACATGGAGCTCGGCAAGGAGCGCACGCTTGACTTGCGAAACTCTACCGAATCCCTCGACAAGGATCTCAAGTGCGGAACCTTACAGAAGGTTAAAAAGACTTACATTTGAAAATTACCGAAACAAACGATGTATGGATCCATTGACAAGTGATTGAGACGATATTATCGTGTCGCGTGTGCCAAGTCTTCCGGAAACATTCGGCTAAGACAGTGTTTTAATGTGGACTCAGTGTTCTATTTACTATGATTTGTGTAAATAATGTGTCTCGTCTCCTGCCTGTGTACAGTCTACTGGTTATTCCTTATACCTAATGTTGTTATTTACTCAAGTAAACGGAAGGTGAATATTGCATTTAAAAATGATATATTATCAGAATGACTGTAAACATTTGGGAAGCGTATGTTTCTAAGGAGTAGAACATGTTATTGTTGTTTTTAAATGAAATCATTAAATGATATTGATTATAAATGAAAAAAAATCGTTACATCTATCATAAAAATAAAGGACAACAATAAATCAGACTGATAGGACTCATTTATTATACACCGATTGTAAATATTCGGCTTTAGTATTAGTTAGGTAGGTACAGTTTTTGTCACATTCCATAATCCTAAATACGTAGGAGATAATATCAAGGTGCAGCTATAATTGTAAATATAATTAAATGTGTATATAGAGTTGTATTGTTACTAGTATCTACAGCCAAACAGGCTCATCGATATCATGGCTTGACATGGTCAGCTCATGATTTTAGCTAAATTACATCGATATTCATAATGTAATGAATATAATTTAAAATTAAATATCAGTTGACTTAGTATGTATTTTAATTTCGTTAGGCACATTTAGTTTGCAGTAATAGTTCACAAAAGTGAACATAGAGATTCTGTTTGCATGATTAGTACAGAACGATTTTTACCTGTAATAATAGCTTAGCCGTGCTACCTATAGAAGATCATTTTCATAATATCGATGAACTTCTTTAAATCAATGTTTAACAAAAACCGCAAAATAGTATTATGAGCTGTAGTAAATAATAGAGGTATAAATTTTGTTACAATATAAAATCATAATATTATTATTATTATAGCATGTATTGCTGTGCTAAGTGCATAGTGCCTTGTAGGTTGCCAATTTAGTGCCTAATGTTATGTAGGATACATCGGGACAGAGAAAATTATTTATTTATTTGTAAAATATTATATTACAGTCTTATTTCGTTCTCAATATCAATGTCAAACCAAATAAGCTTGACTAGCTAATAGATATGTATTCCTATGCAGATTTGCGTTTATACCATGGACTTAATTTAATTTCATCTTTATGTAAATAAAACATGACCTCAGTATTGATGTGGATTAAAAATACTTATTAGGCTGAAATAACCACCAGACATTAAAAAAAATGAGCTAGTATTCCCACCGTAAAACAATCAAAGTCTCTTTAAGTTAAGCAAAAATAAAATAACTATCTATTTCTGTACATAAAAGTAAATAAGTAGAGGGTATGAATATACTAAGCGATTTATCTCTGTACGTATAAATAAAGTGAGTATCACAAAACGTTTCCTTTCAAAATGATTTAGTGTGTATAATAAATAATTAAATATTAATACCTACATTTTTGGATCATTTATATTAATACCGATGTTATATAATATCAAATACATACTGTAATGTCATCCAAACATGTCATTAGTACTCACTACTCACTCAAAAATATGTTTTATTTATTATATTTTTTATATCATAATGCTGGTAATTATATAAATTTCAGTACTAGAAGAGAAAATATAAGTATTAAAACATTACAAAGTGGTTTTATTGCAAATTATATATAAATATGCCCTAAAAAGTAACCAAAGAACTAGTAAAACATTCTAATAAGTAGGTACTTAAATATACATTATTGTGTTCTTAAAAAATATTGAGACTTAAAAAGTAAAAAGTTAATCTTATCATTAAGTAGGTACTTATCTATCCATAGTCCATACTATCTATTCTTTGGATAGTCCTTAAACATCTTCTGTGTCAATATAATTAATATAGTTACATAAAAACTGCCTCTTTTCTAAAGCAGTTTGAACAATACTTGTGTTAATAGTGACACCGTCATCACAAGCTACTGCCTCCTCTTTCACTTCTGAGCACCCTTCATGTATCAGTATAAAGTTGTGCAATATGCATGCCACAGATAAAAGAAGATTTACAGACTCGGTCTTCACAACATCAATATGATTCAACTTCCTAAATCTTTCCTTCATTAATTCAAATGCATGACCAATATAGCTGCGAGTCTTCCAGTGAATCTCATTAAACTTCATCTCTTCACTAGTTAACAACTCCTCACTTGTAAATGGAGTAATTAAGTTTTTCTTTAATTTATATTCAGAGTCTCCCAAAATATGATTTTCAAACTCCACAAAATTCTTTAACTCATGTGCTAAAGTACTTTCTTTAAAAACCCTATTTTTTCTTGTCTTTCCTATTTCACCAATGTGAATATCTAGGAATATTAGAGATTCATCACAAACTGCTTGTAAGAGAACAATATCTGGTTTATCTTTTTTATTTCTTTTTGACCCAACTTTAAAGCGACAAGTGTCAATGAAACCTACACAGTTGGGGAACTTAAATCTGCTGTTCACCTTTATTCTTGTAATATGTTGTTCCTCTACTGATGGCCAGCTGATAAAACTAAACCTATGTTCAGTGAGATGGGTAGCTATCTCATTAAATATATAGCTCACTGATGATTTGTGCAAGCCAAATAGTTTACCTATTTCATTATAAGAACTATCACTCACCAATAACCAAAGAAACACATGAACTTTCTTATCGAGGGGGATATTTCCAGGCTTCACATAGTTCTTCAAAAAATTTATAAGTGTCTGAAAGAAACATGTTACTGGTTATTTAGAAACTTTAACAAAGCTAACTATTAAGTAGGTAATAGGTACAGCAGTCAATGTATACAATCTGCTTAGCCTTTTCCCAACTGTGGGGTCAGCTTCCAGTCTAAGTCCAGTATTTTACATGAAGCGACTGCCAGCAGTCAATGTACACAGGATGCCTAAATAAAAGGTAAGGAGAAATGTTTCTCAACGGCACGTCAAGCCAAGTCAGAGGCCAGTAGGCGGCATAAAAACGCTGACACCAGGTTAGTCACTAACCACAAGAAAAAGAAGAAGAATAAAAAGTAAAAGCAATATCCAACTACTGATAATCTATTATAGCTGAAATTATATTAATAAGCTAAGTAACATTGAACTAACCTGAACAGTACTCCTCTTCATTTTAAATCTCACAGCATAATCTTCGTCAGTAAAATTTCGCACAGTATTTTCATAAAATCCTTTAATACGACGAGTAACAGGAATAATTCCGGGACATTGGTTTTCTACATTCTGCGATGAGTGGTTAAATTCCTTTTCGAAAGCCGTGCTGAACATATTCATATTGTCATTGTTTTCGCTAATTATATTAGCTACTGCTACAACTAATCTGTTCATAGTACTAGCATTGTCATTGTCCAAGAACATACCCATTATGAATTCTTTTTGAAAATTGTTCATTTTGTATTTTTCGCGTTTTACGATTATCAGCAGTTGTGTTGTTGACTTGTGGTTGACTGACAATACTGACATATGACGTTTTGAAAATTGACGTTTTTGTTTCGGTTTTCCGAAGTTAAGCATTTTTCAATGTCAAATAAAGTTGTAAAAAAAAAATCTATGGTATTCTAAAATAATGTTACACACTTTTGTCGGTTTTTGGGCGCGAGTCAAAGGACGTACTAGTGCGAAGCGTCGCGATTAATTGCACTAGTAGAACAGTGTGTGGGCAGAGAATTCAACATCGTGGCAGAGTGTAGCAGGGGCATTACGTATTCTTCACACACAGATTTTATATCGTTAGAGAGCAGTAGCGACTAAAGTGCCTGCTAAACGGTCGCCAACCGTGTCCCGACAGGTGACCTTGGTTATTTACAACCGTGTAGATGGTGGTTTACGACCTTCAAACAGCTCTGCCTGTCGCCAACCAAGGTCACATCTGTTGGGGACGCGGTTGGTGGTCGTGGAGCAGGCCCTTTATCGGCTGTAAAAATCCAAAGGAACAAAACTAGATTCTTTGCCCACTCCGTTATTATTATTATTTTAGGACTATTATTTTGTAACTTTTGTACTTATTTCACTATAAATACGCTAAAAATTTATTTACGTGCCTAATGGCCTTAGTAAATAAAAAACTACTAATGTCAAGTAAGAGTTAAAACATAAGTCAAGACGAACAATCTGTCACACAAATGTATAGTAATATATGCTGTCACATCTGTCATCAAAACAGCTGCTTTTCTCAGCATTTACTGAAATTCAGAATTCAGATCGATTTTGTACTGTTCGCAAGAGACCGGAGAAACCGTATAAGTAACCAAAGACCTGTTTTGTAACCTACCTAATACTAATACCTAAGTACTACGTGAAAGTAGCTTTAATTTTCGGTAAAACTAGGTTTCTATAAGCGTCAATATTCATTTTCTAAGATTTCTGGTTTGCAAAAGGTTTAATTTAAAGCCAATTTCAATGGCTAAAGATGTTGCTTCCTATTTTACTGGGGAAGAAAGGTATGTATCGTTTTTCAAACCCTCCAAAGTCAAATATCACTACTTGTTACTAGGTTATTGCTACTGTCGCATTTGTTTGCATCTTTCATTATTAAAGCTGTTTATAAATTCAATGGACCCCCTCCCTGGATGGTTCCCCTGTATACCATGTTTTACGCAAATAAATATTCTATTCTATTCTAATGAGAAAAATTTAATACATAAATTGTTTCAGCATAAAAAACCACAAATTAATATATCCTTCTGCATCAAGAAACCAAGATCCAATACTACAGGTTTTGAAAAGGTTTCTCATCTGTGATGTTGAAAATATTGAGGATGAAGAAAGCCCATTATTCCTGGAGATAGCAGCAGGCTCTGGACAACACTTGGCACATTTTGCACCGCACTTCCCTGGAGTTAGGTTTCAACCAACTGAAGTAGATGATAGTTTGTTAGGCAGTATAACTTACTATGCTGAACATTGTCCTACAAAAAACATTCTGCCACCAAAACTTATTGATATAACTCAAAAATTATCATTTTATGGTTTTGAGGAAAACAGTGTTGACTATATGTATAATTCTAACATGATTCACATTAGCCCATATGTATGCACAGTTGGATTGTTTGAAAATGCTGGAAATTATTTAAAACCAGATGCTCTTATGATTACCTATGGGCCTTATAGTAAAGATGGTAAAATAACGCCTGAGAGTAATGTTCAATTTGATGCATCACTTAGAGCACGTAATGCAGCTTGGGGTCTAAGAGATATTGCAGATCTAATAAAATTAGCAGAAAATAATAATTTGTCCTTAATGGATACAGTAGAAATGCCTTCTAATAACAAAACCTTAATATGGAAGAAAAACTAAAAGGTGTGTCCAGATCTGTAATAAATATAATGATACTGCCTGTATGTATTCCTAATATACAATAGACTATACTTATACTGTACAATCTGCATTTTTTGTTTTTGAATACTGCTCTTGTAAAAACTATTAATCCCTAGTTACCCATTAAGTGCCTGAGCAAATAAAAAGGGCTTTTAATACACTCAAGCTACCATACTGGCAGCAAAGTAGTATACAGGCCTGGCGCTTAACTTGTTAAAAGTATTAGCTGATAACATGACTATAATTTTACTGATTCCTGTGAGTCTGTAATCAAAGAGGTTATTAATAATAAACATCTATTAGTGCACTTTGGGGGTTGTTTGGTCGTATCACAAGACCAACTCGTATTGACGGCAAACAACATGACTCTCATATGCTGTCATGCCCCTCTCCGCTGCTGCTGCTTTTTTTTAACCTGCCTATTTTTGTCCCACTGCAGGGCAAGAAATTTTTTTGTCATACTTACAAGGCATGAGCATTGACCACCACACTTGCTCAAGGAGGATTGGTGACTTCAGACTTATGTTAAAAAAGTCCAGGTTCCCCACCATGTTTCTGTCACTGATGTCAGTAATGCCCAAGATAAACTTAGAAATGATGTACCAATGTGAGTGAATAGCTTGCACAATTTAATTTAAATAAAATCAATAATACTCTTCGACACTGCATTTGTGAACCCAGATTGCCATAACTACCTACATAAAAACTTTTCATAATTCTCTTTGTGAGTGTATTGGACTTAAAATTCAGTCAGTGGCTAAACTACTATGGTGCTAAATGGTGCGCAGGGCCGACGGTGTTTGGGGTCCACTTAATGTCCGGGCCGGGAATTCTGCAAAGTCAATAAGGCACCGGCCTAGAGCCTCAGTCAGCGGCGGTGAGAAAATTTTAGAATAACATATTAAGGTAAGAAGAACGTGTATCATAATCCAGAAATTATATGTAGATAATTAGATGTTTTTAATGAACAAGTCAGCTAGGTAGCGGGCGTTGCCATTTGCGTTTCACACTTTCTTTTTTTGGGCACATTTTTGACATTCGCGGCTAAATCGTTATCTCAAAAACTATTGACTTATTAAAAATAGTCACATAAAAACATCAGAAATTTTTAATTATGATAATCAACGATCCCCCATGCAATTTTTTTTTATTCATCCTTCGATTATTTACATGTTTGCTACCCCTAATTGTATTTTTCTTAATTTCAGTACACCATTGCTTAGCGGTGCACAGAATACGTACACCTTTTCAATTTTTATCAATCATTAAAGTGCGAATAGTCTCCGAGTGTTTGACTGCCTCGTTCGTCTAGTGGCCGCAAGCGCTACTATTGCGCATGAGGTCATAGGTTCGATTCCCAAGTCGGGCAAAGTATTATTGGGTTTTTCCAACACGGATTTCTCAGTAGCTGCCCGAAGTTTAGTATTGTGCTTGGTTGATGGCAATAGGCTCGCCCTCTATTACATGGGACTTTTAAAACATAACTGGTGAAATGTGGGTGTACTATAAGTACACATCTGCCCAACTCTTCGGGGAAACAAGGCGTAATTTTATGTAGTCTGCGAGTAAATTGGCGGACGGACAGACACACGGACACAACGAAATTATAAGGGTTCCAGTTTTTGCCATTTGGTTACGGAAAAAAAGAGGCGGCGACATACGGCAGCCGCGACAATATGGCCTATGGCGAAAGCGCCAGGTCAACCTGCGAAACTCAAATCTTACGTCTTTCTCAATTTGCAGGTCAGTATCAAGTGTGTCTCGACTGACACATCATCGCCCAGCCCAAGCCGCTTATGTTGGGGCAACATTCGTACTATACTTCGCTCGCTCTCTGTTGCTCAGCGAGACGTGGAGCGGTGTGCGAGAGAGAGCGCGCGAAGTTTAGTTCGCCTTATCGCGACAATGCAGCCCCAGCATTAGGATAGACATTTGAAATTTGTACAGTATGTACAGTTGTAGTATACAGTATGGCTACATCATCGCGTTGAAGCTAACTAAACTTCGCGAGCTCTCTCTCGCAAATCGCTCGACGTCTCGCTGATGCTGGGGTACATTGTCGCGTTATCGCGAACTTTACTTTCCGTGCTCTCTGTTGCTCAGCGAGACGGGGAGCGGTGTGCGAGAGAGAGCGTGCGAAGTTTAGTTCGCGACAACGCGACAATGTAGCCCCAGAAATAAGAGACCATTTTTGGAAATTCTAACCAAAAGGAGGGATGTCGTTAGTATGAAAAATCTCATTCCTTAGGTTTTCAAAACTTGAAACTTGGTTTGCATATTATGTAGGCACTAAAGTTCGTTTTTTAATCCCAGAGACTAATTTGACAGGTGCAAATGTCAAACTCCAAATTGAAAAAGCAAACTATAATCACTTTTTTTGGCAGAATAGTCACGAACATAAACGAACTATACCTAATAAGGTTTGACATTATACGATTTTCAAAACTACCCTTTTTTTAGGGTGGGAAACTATCAAATAATTTCTCCCGCTCTGGGCGGAGCTGGAGGGCGTGTCAGACTCTTACTGACTAAAACCCACCCTGTTCATTCGGTTACCCTGTTGCCCCCGGGGCCACGATCTCCCTTTCGGTTTTCTTCGCACCTCCGGCAGGCATCGGCCCTAACGGACCCCGTCAATTCTGCAGACATCTCTATGAGGCGCGCGTGGAACACAACGCGCCGCAAGCCCGCGCCTACGGTGGCCTGAAATCGGCTTGAGATTCCCGACGCCCTGGGCGTCTCCTCCTGCGGCGGTTAGGGGCGTAAGGATGCGAATTTTGCCTCTCCCTCACGCGTTCCGCCTCTTCCTTCACGAGCATTACCGCTTCGCAGAAGCAGGTGACGGCCATTCCAAAAGGCCCATTTCCTCTCGCTCCGTACCATGGCCTGAACCAGGCCCGGACGCGAGAGATTACAGCCGCCGATTGCCTCCACGAGGACACGGCGATGCTCCGCCCAAACTGGGCAGACCTCCACCGTATGCTCCACCGTGTCCTCTGGGCGATCCACACAATGCTGACACCCGGGCGTTTCCTCCCGCTTTATCCAGTGCAGGAACCTCCCGAAACAGCCGTGTCCGGTGAGGACCTGCGTCAGGCGGAAGGTGAGGACGCCGTGGCGCCTCTCTAGCCACTCCACAAAGAGGGGTCTTATCGCCGCAATTGTGGCGTGCCCAGCGCTGGGTTGCGACAATCGCACTCTTCATGACGCCATGAGATCCCGCCGGAGCTCTGTCCGCTGTGCCGTGATTTCTCGCGGCAGCGGAGTTAAGCCCTGGCGTTTCGCCTCCTCGCGTCACTCCCAGATGTGCGCGAGGACCTTTGCCTCCAGATCCCATAGCGGTAATCCGGCAAGAAGGCTCGCCGCCTCACAGGAGATCGTGTGGTATCCTCGGGCCAGCCGGATGGCCATGACCCGTTCAACCGGCGGGCTGGCCGCAGCCTTAGTGAACGCGCCCACACCGGTGCCCCGTAAAGGGCCATGGACCGGACGACCCCCGCGTAGAGCCTCCGGCAGGAGGCGTTTAGATCCCCTAGATTGGGCAGGAGCCGCTTCAACGCAGCCCCGGCCCGCTCCAGTCTGGGAGCCAAACGTCGGAAGTTCAAAACTACCCTCAAAGAGGATATAGGGGGTGCTAGAGCTTGTATGGAAAACAACACATATTTTTAGATTCCTCGAAATTAATGGTAATGTTTCAACACCACCATTGATTTTTGTTTTTTGACTATTTAGCTGAAGAAAAAGATTTAGCTAGTAACAGACATTTAAAAATATCAAAGAATTGTGCGTTTGTACTGGCGAAACATTCACTTAAAAACATGTCAATGTATCGATTTATAATTAGGATGTATATCTGGTACTTAAAATAAAAGACCCCTGAAAGACTTATTGGCCCTCATAACCACGGGCAATTTTTCATCGCGCTCTAGATTTTCAACGCACTGTGCACACAGTGCCGCTATACAATAATGGAGATAAAAACTGCCACTTGCTCACTTCAGACAGCGCTGATATCCAGCGTCTTATAATTTGACAGCTAGCCATACATTTTTTGTAAACAAGCGACTGCTTTTACGTATATTTAATTATTGAGCCCAATTGCGCAGCTGTTTTCTGCAAAAATACGGGGACCCATATATTTACCGACGATGTGCTATCCTTTAAGCCTTTTATGGGAGAAAGTGGTTTACAGGTGATGCTCCCAAGAGAACTAAGTCTGTTTTCATTGCATACAGGCACTTGTGATGTGATATTCTGTAAATTAAAGTAAAGTATGTGTGTGTTTATATTATTCTATTAGATCAGTGCTAGAAGTGCTATCTCTGGGGTTTTTCAGTCAGGAAGATCATGCCCGAGTTAGTTTTCAACTCTGATCGGGTTACTTCTATCGTACGCCTCCAGTCTTTAACAAAAAACGAACTTAAAGTCAACAAACACAAAACAACCTATAAAATATAAAACGTTCATAATTTGTTGACTTTTCTACTAAAGCTGCTTTTTTACCAGTGGTAGATGCTTTCCCTGACCTTAGCTCGTCTTTTAATAATTCAACACTCCAAGTCTCATACATATTTGTCTAGTTTTCGTATAATTTGTGATCGACACAAAAGTAAACATAAACACAACATTGGCGGTTTAAAGACGTACAACTGTGCTGCCACCTGTTATGAGCTTTCTGTTTTTAACCTCATTACTTGTCACTCATATTCATAGGGGACCTTAGACTATTATCAATTGGGCAGATGCGCGGAACCCCATCAATTAGTATGAAACTAAATCTAGCAACACTGATTATAAAATAAGACAATGTTTTTATTTTGATATGTCAATGTCAAATGATTGCAGTGTTTCCATTTTTAGGGATTTCTCCCGTTTAGGGAAAAATTACCAATGTAATGTATGGTTTAGGGATATTTTATTTTGACAGGGATTTAGGGAATTTCGGGAAAAAATGAACTTGTTGGTAACCCTATTGTTTATGGTAGGCAGCCACCGATTTAATAAAAAGGGATTTCCTAAAACTTTTATTGAATATAATCCGTCTAATTTTAGTTTACCATGTTAACGTACCGTGGCTAAAGACGACATCGGAACTAAGTTGCATTATACCTAGAGGTTTGTTATATCTCTCTTGATTAATAATGGACATTTTGTCTAATTAATGAATGTTTTGTAGTATTTACATGTTGAATGAAATATTCCCTAAACCAAGGAATTTTTAAATCTTTTTAGGGAGTTTTAGAGATAATTAATTAAGAAACTGGGGAAAAACCAAAAAATTAAGTGGAAACACTGAATGACTGATTAACATAGACTTTTAATAAGTATGGACTGGAAATACCTACAAAAAAAAGGTGCATACCTACAACTCAAAATGTCGCATAAAATGGCTGCCAATGCTAGAGTTGTATCATTCAGGGAACATGGTGTTACTATTTCGAGTATCGATACTAGTACGTAATAGTATAACGAATCTTAATAGATATCACGGTTGAATCATATTTAAAAAAATATTAGCTAATAGTCCGTTGTAACAGAAAAAAACGAGTATTGACAATTTATCACTTCTCAAACAATTTTCCGCATAATTATAATTTCATTTATAGAATTATTACTTAGCAAATAAAGTTTTCACAAATATTTGTAACGCAAACCTAATGTTTGGCAAGTGAACGTTTAAACAAAGCCAAATATTTAGTATCGAGTGAGCATGCAAGTCTTATGCCTGTTTTCACCTTCACTAAGTGACACTTAAATGAATCCCTAATAAAAGTTCACTGTTGGATTTTCAACAGTAGACTCAGCGTTGAGAGTTGAAAAACAGTGCAGTTTTATTTAGGTATTCATTTAAGTGTCACTTAGCTGTCGGTGAAAACGGGCATTAGTGAATTAAATTTTTAACAATTTTATCATAAATGAACATTCGGAATAATACACATCCTTGTATATTATAAAACAAAGTACACCGCCGCGTCTGTCTGTCTGAACGCGAAAAATTCAAAAACTACTAAACGGATTTTAAATCAATTTTCACTATTGGACGGAGTGATTCATGCGGAAGGTTTTAGTGTATAATTAATTAAAGTGTTGTGTAAATTGGCTGAAATTTGACGATTATTGTTGAAGATGTCGGATAAAATCATGCGGACTGGGATCTTTATTAGCGTGAGCCGCGGAAATCATAAAAGTTACATAAAATGTATGTACTACAGTATTGTTCATCTTAAAAACTTCAACAAAAAAATCGTATACACTACATAAAACTCTGCGGAACGGTCTCTCGGTGCTATGAACCAAAGAATACAGTTTGCTGTAAACCACGGGCCGGACCTAGCAATATCATTTCAGCGCAGCGAAGGAACTAGTATCAGAAACTATTACGGAAACGGTACAACACTATTCCACCATGACATATCATTGTAAACAAACGAATGAAATTATGAAATAATAAAAAGGTCTGTTGGACGGAAATAAACCCATATATTAAAATTTTAGCCGTATTTAATGATCACCTAGCAATTTTTTCATCGAAAGTTTATCACTTTATGTACTATTGCATGAAAACCGGCTACTAACCTGTGCAAAAATAATTGAGGTTGATTTTCCTTCTTTCTTGCACCACACTTCACAATACAACACACAGGCATGTTGAATTGGTGTCTTCCAACGTATATATGTAGTTTTAAAGGAAAACTCCACGTAATTTTCTCACAAATCTCAATAAAACAAAAAGTAAACAACCACTTGACAGCAGAACTACCATGAACTTGTCGCATATTATGGCGAATATGGCACTTACCTACAACTGTTAATACGTCTCAACAAAATGTTGCCATTATGAGGAACAACTGAAATATTGTTGTCTCTTTTATCAAATACGATTACCACATTAGAAAGAGTGAAATAACACGATATTTCACATTCTAGTTCGTTTTTCACCCATATTTGTATAAGCAAACTTATGTATAGAATATCGCGGCGCCTCCGTGTTTTTACTATCTCAATGCTGATTAATCATCCGTCAAAGTAAAATAAAAAGTTATATACTATACTCTGTGCATCCGTCGCATCGCGTCGTCATTTCTCAATTTTACGATATTTAGTGTATTACGTTTGATTGTTTATAGTATAGTCAAATTAATTGATTTATAGTTTTGTAAAATGGCAAAACGACCAGCCTCAGAAGCTTTTCATGTTGAAGAAGTTATAAAGAAAACGGAAGGTAAAAAGCATTCGCTAGATTCAGATGAAGAGGATAGCGGTGCTGAGGAAGAAAGAAATAATGTTCTCCATGCAGACGACATCGAAGGCGAAGAAGACGGAGTTGCTGGATTGGAAGGTGAAGTGAGTACATACCTAAGATTTGGATTTTACATATAGGCACATTTTAGTGATCTATTCAATCAATATTATTGTATAAAACGCCACCAGCTTCAAGTTCAGTAATAATGAGTTTTCTGTGAATCGGAAAGTTTTATAAACTATATTTTCTTTAAAAACCAATGTAGACCTAATATGTTATTTGTTATCCAGTCCAGATAGTCAGACTAAATGGCTAACCTCAAGAGAATCAGCAATAACAGAGTTGTGAAGTATTTTATTATATTCAGCAGGACTTACATAATAAGTCCAACACACAATCAATCAGCCAAATGGAAATGAGTTATGATGAGTTGATTGTGATGATTTACATAAATACAGTTTTTTTTTAACATAATATAATTATTGTTAAGATATAAAACAGCTTATGTGCTATATACAGCTAAATCAGTGAAATCAATCAATCATGTTAATAATTAAACGCATCTTCCTTACAATACAAATAAACAAAATTGAATTGTCTGTGTGTAATCTCAAAATAACAGCTTTTAGGGTTCGATACCTCAAAAGGAAAAATGGAACCCATATAGCATTACTCATGTCTCTGTATGTCTGTGCATCTGTCACAGCCACTTTGTTCCAAATCTACTGCACAATTAAGTTGAAATTTGGTACACGTGAATTTCTATGAACCAAACCCGTGTTTGGTTTTCATTAATTCATTTATTTACTTGCCCGTATGTGAAGTAAATAAATGAATGTTGAATATGGGGGTCACTTTCCGGGGGCACACAGATTGGTCGGTACGCGACCCACTCCAGGTAGACCCCGTACAACGCTAGCAACCGTATCTTTCTAAGCCGACGTTCGCACGGACCGTCACGGACGTAATAAAATCACGCCGGGATTTTATCGCACACTGGATTTTCAACTCTCGGTGTTAAGCCAAGTGTTAAGAATCCAACGAGCCTTGAAAAAACACACTGTTGGATTGTCAACTCTCGGCGCTAAGTATAGCGTTTAAAATCCAGTGCACGAAAAAACATCGCCGCGATTTTATTACGTTTGTGCGAACGTCGGCTTACTGCCTCGTTTCAAAGCACTGCACGCTTCACGTGCGGGTCTCCCATGTGCGGGCGGACCGAGCGGATCTCCTTGACAGCTGTGAAGCCAGCCTACCAAAACAAGAGCGTGTCGCCATATTCAAATTTCATTTATTAAATTCATGTGTACCAAATTTCAACTAAATTGGTCCAGTAGTTTGGGAGCAAATTGGCTGTGACAGACGTTTAGGGGTTTGTTTTTCGGTACGGAACACTAAAAAACAATTTTTAATATTTTGTGCGGCTAATCTCCGAAACGGCTGGACCGATTTTAACGGGACTTTCACTGAAAAATAACTAATGTTATAAGATGTAACTAAGGCTACTTTTATTTTAGACAAAGAATTAGGGTCCACGTGGGCGAAACCGCAGGCAGCAGCTAGTTGTGAATAAAATACATGTTTCATTTGTCACAGGAGTTAACATACACAAATCTATCTCTGCAAATCTAGTCAAAAATGTAACTCACAAATGTAGCCTAATGGTTATTGTGTAATCTAATCACACTTAAGCTAAATATTTTAAAGACAAATGTTCAAATAAATGAGATTGTGTTCAAATACGTCAAAATTATTTTAATAACTACAACTTGTATTGCTACAGATTACCATCACTCCATTCAACATGAAAGAAGAACTTGAAGAGGGGCACTTTGATAATCAGGGACACTATCACTGGAAAAAAGAGAAAGAAATAAGAGATGGATGGCTTGACAATATAGACTGGGTCAAAGTCAAGGGTAGGCCAGAAGACAAATACAAAGTGCACAAAGATGATGAAAATAAAGGGCTTGGGGATGAATCCAGCAGTGAAGATGAAGAATTAGAAGAAAAGTTTGATTTACTGGAAAACTACAGAGAAATTATTCAGCACATGAAGCCCAAAGAAACAATTGCAAAAACCCTTCAGCGTCTTGGTAAGAAAACAAAAACAAACTTAACTTTAAGGATCGTCCATTAATCATGTAAGGGTCGAAAGGGGGGGAGGGGGTTCCGAAAAATCACGATATATCACAAGGAGGAGAGTGAGATAAGTTGCAAAAAAAACATCACATGATTAATGGACGAAATCTTAATTACAAACTGTGACAAAAAGTAATGACTAATTGACTGTTCCAGTATTTTTATTTATTTAATTGTTTTACTTTAACATAACAGGCCAAAAGCCAATTAAATCAGTTAAAAACATGTTTAGAAATCAAGAAACTCACCATTTATGGTCATGTCTATTATATTGTAGTAGAATGTTTCTATTTTTGTAGGTGCCAGTTCAAAAATATCAAGTGCTGAGCGCTGGAAAAGGAAAAAAGCTGGCATTGTTGATGAAAACAGTACAATAGTAACTAGAGTAACAGAACTTGCCAATCAAATTTTGACTAAATTGGGTAACATGGACATTTACCAAGAAACTTATGAAAAAATTTGTGCTATCATAGCAAAACACGAGAATAAGAAAGAAGATACTGATTTGGATATGTATGCTGATGACTTTGATCAAAAGGAAAAACATGTGTTGGATAAAAACAACCCTGAACAGAACAAAGTTGATGATAAGGATGAGGAAGAACAGCCAGAAATGAAATGGGAATTCAAGTGGAATCAAAATGATGAAGATATATCAGGGCCTCACTCTACTGAGCAAATGCATAAATGGTCAACAGAGGGATATTTCAAAACTGGTGTTTGGGTAAGAAAGCAAGGAGAAGACAGTCAATTCTACACTTCTAATAGAATAGACTTTGAATTATACATGTAAATTATGTGAAATAACTAACACAAAATGAAATAAAGTTACATATTTGTAATAATAAAATAGTTTATTTTATACATATTTTTTCCGACTTTTAAATAACCTATCTGTTAAACTATGAATACTGACATCAGTTAACAATTTAGCTATTTGATTAATTAAAACAATAAATAATGTGATCACTTGAACTATAACAAACTGTGATATAGATGTTCCAATTTCCAACCAGCTTCCAGTATTTTTCACATTGTACAACAACTGTATTCCCATTAAATTTGAATATATTAAAACAATTATAATTAAATAACCAGTTGGTGCCTGAAATTAAAAGAAAAAGTAATATGAATATGATTCATGTGACTATAAAACAAAAAAGAAAACCGGCCTAGTGCGTGTCGGACTACGCACAATGAAGGGTTCCGTAGTTGGGATGAATTTATTCTAAATACAAACTTAACATTGTAGTTGAAATACATGGTTCTCCCATACATTTCAACTGAAAATATAAATTTTTACGCACAATATTGATAGATTTACCATGTTATTTTAAGACCATAGACTTCTTATAGGTTTTCCTGTAATCTATGAGTGAAGAACCATTCTCAGTTTTTATTTTTTATTTTAGACACAGTAGTTTCGGAGATAAGGGGGTGAATAGTCAATTTTCATCTATATCTTTAAATGTATTTATTTAAAAAGATCCTCGTAACAAGCCCTTTCATTTGCCATGTCACACAATGCAGTTTGAAAAACTTTTGTTTTTAATTTTCTTATATGCCCCCCAAAAGTGACTCCCCATATTCAAAATTCATTTATTTACGTTACACGTCCATCGTTTGGGTCACAGAAATAGATATGTGTACCAAATTTCAACTTAATTGGTCCATTAGATTCGGAGTAAATTGGCTGTGACAGACGGACAGACGGACAGACACACAGTGATCCGATAAGGGTTCTGTTTTTTCCTTTTCGAGGTACGGAACCCTAAAAACATAAAATATAAATACCTTCGTTAAGTGTTGTACTGCTCTGAAACTACAAGCTACGGTCAAAAATGGAGCTAAAGTTTTCAGTAATATGAGTGTAGTTATTACAAAAGGCTGAAACGATGTTATAAAGCAGGTCACCCATCTGACTTCAAATGAGTTCAATGATGCTATGTTTCCAGTCCCGAAAAATGCTAATATAATATATAATATCTGATAGAAAAGTTAAGGATTTTATTTGAATAAAAATTAATACCTATTTGGAAATGAATCTACAAAAAAGATTATCACGATTTTTACAGATTTTTAGAAAGGATACGAAAAAGAATGCTCTTCTAAAATCTTGACTGCTTATTCCTCTCTCGATTGTTGTAAATGTACTCTCATTATTCTTTTCGAAACTGCTTTCTATTAGCTGTAAATAAAATCGATAAAACTGTTACTTTCTTAGATTTTATTTTAAAAAATACTAATAGAAGTAAAACTTTTTCTTTATTTTACCTTATTATTTTTTATATGCAGCAGTTTACATTCGATGTATATCCAACATGTTAGATTAAAAATCAAAGCAACTATAAATATACCTTCATGGGAGACTGATAGAAGAAGGTAGAAGTTTAAGATGGACGTGTTTATTGCCAATATGCGACATACCAGTCTTCTTGAAAACAATAGAGGTAGCACTAAGGAAATAGCTGAAATTTTAAACATGTAAATTAAACATTGATCTTTATGTATGGTGTGTCCAATACGAGTAAATACTGCCAAATTTCACCACAAGTGGATAGCAGCACAAATAGTAAACAAACATTCTTTAATTTACCTGCTATAAGCCATGCTAATGTTTGGTAAAAATATGAAACTGATGTGCCTTGTTCAAACCTCTTAGATTGCACATAAATATTGTGAAGGGATATTATAAGTAATGCAGCTTGTATAGCAGATAGTGAAATTTGTCTCTTATTTTCATAATTACTATTACAAAGAGGTAACAGTATCTTATAAATGTATAGCAAAATCGCTATCAACCAAATGACACCAGCAGTTATGCTGAAAAAAGAAAGTATGTTAGTTAGTTTCTGGTATAAGCGTTTCATTTCCAGATCAATTCAAACACAAAATTACTTACACTAGTTCAATAAAAACATTTTTTCCAACAACAGGCGTGAAGGAAAATACACTAAGTAACAAACATCCAACAGGCCAAGCAATCAGTATCGGCTTTGATAAATGGTGTCTTGTTGAAGAGAAGAATGGCCATATACCCATACCCAAAAGTGGGATACTCAACATCCATCTATATGTAAAAGACAGACCCTGAAAATCATTTTTGAAGTAGAGGGCATAAGGAAAAATAAAATGGTTCTTAAAAAAAAAAAAAAAATACTGCTTACCAATGCAATCGAACCCAGGGTATAACATACAGTCTCAACCAACATCATGCCAAATTTTCTGTCTATTCTAAATTGGCCATACCCCTGCATCCAAAGAGATAGTGATGATAAAGCATACCACCATAAAAATATAGGCATCATTGCATACAAATAATACTGGAGTGGTAAGTTTTGTGCTGAAATTAATGTTGATATTAATGTATGCCCAATTAAACTATTTAATTATAAAAAATAATACATAAGTTACTGAATCATACCATAGACTAAATAAATAGACAACAAGCATAAAGAGGAAAATATTGTATTCAAGAATCGCCCCAATTTCGTAGAAGTCATAATTTTCAAGTTAGAGGTCTCTGCTTGAGCATTGAATTTTTGTTCTGATAAAACTTTTAGCAAAAATGCTATCCATCCCAAGAATGATAAAGTAACTAGTACTAGAAGTGGCTGCTGATAGTAATTGTGATAATATTTGAGGCCAGCAAGACTTAGGTGTATTATTTCTTCACTCAAAAGTATCGATTTTTCATACTCTTCTTCAACAAGTAGCTGCTCAGTGAATTGTATAAGCTCTTGATATTTTTCTTTGCTGAATGGTTCATAAGGTTGATACAGATATGAGATAGCATATTCCTCCACATCAAGTCTTTTCTTGTTATATTGTGATGCTAGTTGCCTACTGTTGCTATATATAGCTTTTGCTTTGTTAGACAAGGTCATATCAAACAGTTCAGTTGTTAGTTTACCCTGAAATTCAAAACAATCACACTTCTAAGTCTAACAAGCTGTAGCAATTTCAACATGATTTTTAATGGTGTGAATACCTCAACTGTACATACAATACTCTATTCTGAATGTCAACCACACATATGCAAAAAATGGTTGTAGATGCATATAGCCTTCTTTAAATTATATAATGTAGGTACATGCATTTATTTGTACACTTTAATTACTAGGATGTTGCTTTTTATGTAACAGTGAAAAGGATAACCAATGAGTTGGATAGGTAAACCACTTATACCTTCAAAATACTTACTCTAGAATTAACAGGCACAGGAATAGAAAGAATGGTAGACATAATAGGAGACAAATCCACTTGATTAATGTCTATCCTGTGTTCTAAGGACATGCCATCTGTTTCAGGATCAGGTTGCTGCATTTCTGTTTGCTTTACTCCTGAGCCCCATATTACGTAAGGTGTTTTAGTTTCATGGTCATCTCCTGCTCCATGTGAGCCTTTAATACAAGACATGTAGCTATGTAAAAAGTATTAGGTAAATTAAGGAAATCCATTATTCCCTTATGAATATTGCAACATCAGGGAAAAGGGTGCCCCGGGGTTGCGAAGAAAACCGAAAGGGAGATCGTGGCCCCCGGCAACAGGGCAGCCGAAGGAACACGGGTGGGTTTTAGTCAGTAAGAGTCTGACACGCCCTCCCGCTCCGCCCAGAGCGGGAGAAGTTATTTGATGATTTCCCACCCTCAAAAAAAAAAAAAAAGGGAAAAGGGTGCAAACTACCAGTGGTCTGGGCTCTAAAGACAGAGAAGCCTCCTAACAATGTATACATGCAACGAATGCCATGTTTATAGTAGAAGTGCCTTACCTCTAGCCTCATCTTAGGTGTTCAGTGTTGGAAGGCTTTTGGGTATTAAGTCATTGACCCTAAAAACTATTTGCACAATGACTGCTATGTCCACTTAACATCATATTTATAGGGTAATAATTATAAAGATTATTTCTGAAGTTAAAATAATATATGTATAAATACTAGCGGACCCAACAGACATTGTCCTGTCCGAACAGCACCCCCTACTGGGTCCAATTGTATTTTCAAACCATCCAGGGACTCACTCAAATATATATACAAAATTTATACACAAATCAGTCCAGCCGTTTAGGAGGAATTAGGTGACAAATACATTTACAGAAGAATTATATATATATTATAAATATAAGTTACCCCAATCTGTCATGCCATGGTCTGAAGTCATCAAAAAAGTGGTTTTCCCATCATCATTATAATAATCTCTTATTACGTTTTCTATTTCCTTTATTCCTTCATCAACATGTTTCAATGTAGTTAAGAAGTTCCTGTAATTATTAGGTTTACATCATTTTTCTAGGCTGAAAGGGGAGTAGTTATTATTATAGCACATATTTATAAATAATGTAATAAGTGAAACTTACGGTGTCTTTGGTTTATGAGTATGCCCTGCCGTATCAGTTCCTAATAGATGTAAAAACAGTACTATTTTATTGCTTTGCAATTTTTCTTTTACAGCATTATCATAATTAGCTTTTTGGAAAAACTGTTTCACATTATCAAACACCCACGCATCTAGTAGTGTAGTGTTTTTGTCTGCACTAAAACTTTGGTCATAAGGGTCAAATTCATGTACAACTATGTGATCGTCAATATTAGCTTTTGTGAAAATATTCACAATGTCGTAAGTACCCCAACACCAAGTGTAGGAAGTTTGATTAAAGACTGAATCAAAATCAACAGGGTTTTCTTTCCACCCTTTAGCAATAGCAGAAGGGTCTTCGTAGAAACCTGCAATCACTGCCACATGACCTGGACGTGATTCAGTGGGCACTTGAGTATTTGAAATTCCCCATCTACCATAAGAATTTGCCACAGACCTGGAATAAATAAATATTTGTATCAAATATTTTAACCCTACCCTAAGCAAACATACCATAAGTGGGTTGTTGCTTAGACTACCGATTATAAAATCTTATACTGTAATTGAACTCTTTATGAAATAGGTCTCTATCTCTCTTTCCTCCCTGATCTTGTTTAGGGCAGGGCGTTATGGGTATTATTTTATCCTGTTAAATACACCAACGAACATGGTACTATCAAAGAAACACATACCTAAGACCCTTTTTTTCGTAGGTAAACGTTACTATATCGGCCGAGCCCTACAAGCAGAAATAGTCCTTACGGTGTATAGATATGCGTTTCTTCGATGGTACCTAATTAAAGAATGTGCGTGGGCTGCTATTTTGTAATTATGATCCTATGATAAAATTATAGTGACTAATCAATCTGTGTTTTGTTGTTTAAAAGGCATTCAACATACTTGATGTTTAGTAGGTACACAAACCTCAAGTATGGCATAGTTGTATGATTAACGAACGATTCTGCTCTAAGTCCATCAACCATTAAGAGAACGAGTCTTTCAGCCAGGTATTCATGCTGGGGCTGATACGGCACCACATTCTTCACAATAGGTGATTTAAAATATATGTCAAAAATTGAAAACAAAAAAGTTATGTGTAAGAAAATTCCCACGATAAACATCGCTACTTGCTTTTAAATAAAACTTCATAACAATTCAGGAAATCTCCGTAGATTTTTATCAATAATAATCGGTTCAGCAATACAATTATTTACATTTAGAGTTTTGACAAAATTTGACATTGACAGATGACGGATTTTAACATCTATGGTATGACATGTTACTCCATATTATTATACCATGATGTTACTTTTATTTTACTGTACAATGCCAGCTCCACACGCTTACCTAAGGCTAAATGATAAATTATTTTATTTCTGTAAGTAGGTTAGTACAAACACTTTTACACATCAATAATAATTTAAAAACTAGATAAGGTCAGCGTTTCCTATCTGACTACTCTGAGAAGAAAGGCCAGACATAATCTTGGTCAGATCATGTGAAGACTATGTAGATTGGTGTCTGAAGTGGTCTTTTGAGGAAAGCATCACACAGATTGAGAGGGCCTGTCCAGTCAGTGCACGCATTTGTCAGTTATCGTGTAGCTCAACTCAGAATTTAAGGAGCTCAACGATTAGACGAACAATACCAAAAAAAGGACATTTGGGTAGGCCACATAAATTACTCAAACTGTCAGACCATAATTAGAACTAACTGAGAAAAAATTAAAAACAAAACAAAAAGGAATAACCCACATAGTCTTCACATTCACAATAGTTAAAATAATATAATACTTTAAAAGTAAATATACATGTCATTGTATATATAAAATTCATTAATGTCAATGAGTATGTAGAAACCAGGAAATAATCTTGGTCAGAGCATTTCATTTGAGGACCATGTAGATTTGTGTCTGAAATGGTCTTTTGAGGAAAGAACCATACATATTTGAGTGGACCTGTCCAGTCCGTGCACGCATTTGTCGGTAATCGTGTAGCTCAACTCAGAACTTAAAAGGAACTCAATGATTCGACGAACAATACCAAAGAAAGGACATTTGAGTAGGTCGCATAAAGTACTATATATATATGACCTACATAGTCCTCACATTCACAATAAAAAAATAATAATAATAATACCCCCACCGCCGTATCTCTACGTTGACGTCGTGGTGGGGCTTGCGCGCTCCGAACTCTAGGTCTGTGCCGGTAGAATTTACTTTGCCGGAACAGGTCTAGGATGAGGAGCCAGACCAAAAGAGATACAAAAACCCGCAGGGCAGCATGTGGCGAGCTGTTGGGCAGTAGCGAGCTGAGGAACGGAGCTCCCACCTCATTCTTGCCTTAATTGGCCGGCTTGAGTGGAGATTCGCAAGAGCAAACGTGCTCGGAGGAAGGAAGTATTCCAGTAAGATGCTGGTAGGGATCTTGACCGTACTTCCGGGATTGTCCTGATAGCCATGGAATACCTCTCCACTCCTCATAAGCACCTCAGGACATGTTGCCCCCTTGTCGCTACGACACTTTGTGCTGGCGACCGTTTTTGGGGGCCCATTATTGAGTGTGCAAATCACCCCCTGCCATTTTCCCGTGTATTTTACATAAAATATTGGTCAGGCAGGGGCCAAAGTCTTTCCATAGTTCCATGTGACCAATCCATTATAGCCACCTAAATCCATAGCCCAATGTTTTGTTTCCATGTTCTGCGATAGTCCTACACCAACCGGGGGTTGTCCTTGGGTGCACTTGTATAGTGCATAGAGGGATAATCGTCGGTTGCCTCAACACTTAAAAATGTCTAAGGGGCCTCTGCGAGTTGGCTTCGGCCCCTCGTATGCCTTCCAAAGGACCGGGATCCATGGTCCCGAGATTTGTTGAAATAAATAATAATACTAACGGCCCAACGATTATCGGATCAGGTGCGCGTCATTCAACACAACCACAGATTGGATAAAGCTACACTTGATCGGCAAATGCAGAATAGCTTTGCTAGTAACCCTCCCCCATCCCAGAATATCGTGCAGGTGCCTGCCGCGGTTCCACTGCAAGCATACCGACATGAAGAGGAGGAGGACGGCCAGGGCTATATCTGCAGATAACCTATGCAATGTGGAATTAAGGAGTGCACTGGAGGATGCGATTCGTGAGTACCAATTCACATCACCTGACCTTAGACCACGGCTACCACGTTTGCCCATGAATAAAAGAAACGGAGCACTGGTGTGTGCCCTGGATGCGCTGTTACCAAATTTTATTGAAAGCAGCGCAAACCTTTGCGATACACACTCAATCTTGTATTGCACGGCTGTTGCGGCATGTCGTATAGCTCGCGTCAAATTCCCAAATACTGACCGATCTGTACGACCGAAACCCGTCGTACCAGCTTGGCAGTGTAGGATTGAGTGTCGTATTAATGAGGCCAGGGTACTCATCGGGAAGCTCATCTGCTTCAGGGAGGGCAATACACGCCCAAGGGTGATGCGCTTTGTGAGGCGGACATTCTCGGGAACTAGTATTAGTCCCCGAGAATATGTATCCCATGTCACAGAGCGCATCGACTTCCTGAAGCAGAAAGTTTATGCATGGGCAAACCGTATCCGCCGGTACAGGCGAAGAGTGGATCGGTACACTCAGAACCGCATGTTCCAGAACGATGAAAGGTGGGTATACAGAACATGGGAGCGGCCCACTCCCAATCAAGGTGTGACTGACACGCATGTACCGGATAGTGGTGCCATGAAAGCTTTTTGGCGAAGCATTTGGTCGGTGCCTGTCATTCACACTGAGGGTGATTGGATGCGTGTTGTTGAGCAGGCGTGTGATCCAATACCACACATGGAGGCCATTAGCATTACTCCTCTGGATGTGGCTCGTGCAGTCCGGCCGTTACCTAACTGGAAATCTCCAGGACCGGACGGACTGCACAATTTCTGGCTTAAATGGCTACAAAGGTCACATACCTGCTTAGCCACGCAATTCCAGTCATCTTTAGACACTGGGTCGCTACCACTGTTCTTCACAACAGGAGTTACCCACCTGCTCCATAAATCGGGCAGTACTGCGGAACCTAAAAATTATAGACCAATTACATGTTTATCGACGATCTATAAAGTTCTTACATCCATTCTTAGAGCAAAAATTTCACACCATATTAACAACAACTTATGTCTGTGTCTCAGAATGGATGTAAGAATGGGTCCCGCGGTACAAGGAGCTGCTCCTTATAGATATGACCATCAGCCAACAGGTTCTTAAATCCCGGAAGGATTTGTCGACTTGTTGGATAGATTATAAGAAGGCCTATGACTCGGTGCCACATACATGGCTCATGAGGGTGCTGGAGTTGTACAAGATAGATGCAACGCTGCGCACCTTCCTGATGTCATGTATGCGGCAATGGAGGACGGTCCTTCTCTATCCAGGATGTCGACAGATCCGGGGAATCGATGAACCGATCAGGATTGAACGAGGAATATTCCAGGGCGACAGTTTGAGTCCACTTTGGTTTTGCTTAGCCTTGAATCCTCTAAGCACACTGCTGGAGGATTCAGGTCTAGGCTACCGGTTGAGAAGGGGTGGTCAGGTGATTTCTCACCTCCTTTACATGGATGACTTGAAACTCTTTGCCCCCAACAATTTGCGACTGATGGAGCTACTGAAGATAACAAAAAACATTCAGTAGTGCCATCCAGGATGAAATTTGGTGTGGACAAATGTGCGGTCATGCATGTAAAGCGAGGGGAGATTATGGAATCCGTGGGAACCCAACTCTCGGATTCCATACACCTTAGATGCCTCTCCTCAACCGAAACCTACAAGTACTTGGGTATGTCGGAAGCATTAGGCATCAATGTTACCGACATGAAACAATCGTTGAAGAAACGCTTCTTTGGCCGCCTGAATAAAGTGTTAAATAGCCCTTTATCAGGCGGAAATAAGGTGCGTGCCTTTAACGGTTGGGTCATGCCGGTCTTGATGTATTCTTTCGGCATACTCAAATGGACTCAGACGGAACATTGCTGACGGCAAATCGGATGCATCACCCACGGTCATCAGTGATGAGACTGTACATCCCGCGGAAGTGCGGGGGTCGAGGTTTCCTAAATGCTAAAACCCTCCACAACCGCGAGATTTACAGTCTCAGGGAATATTTCCTTCAACCCAACGTGGGTATGCACCGAGATGTGGTCGCAGTGGACAAGGGCCTCACCCCGCTCTCCTTGGCAAAAGAGAATTGGCGCAAACCTGCAGTACTTGATACTAACGATCGTAAGGAAATATGGCAGGGCAAAGAACTACACGGACGCTTTTTCCGGGCCCTCCATGGGCCTGATGTAGACTTTTTGACATCTGTATCCTGGCTGCGTTTTGGCGAACTCTTCGGGGAAACCGAAGGTTTTGTCGGTGCGATTATGGATGAAGTTATCATGACGAATAATTATCGGAAATACATTGTCAAGGATGGTACGGTTGACATCTGTCGGGCATGCCACCACCCCGGTGAATCAATCCGACATATTGTTTCCGGTTGTTCTCGTCTTGCTAACAGCGAATACTTGCATAGACACAATCTAGTAGCTAGGATTATCCACCAGCAACTTGCCTTGCAGTACAACCTTGTAGAGTCCGAAGTACCATACTACAGGTATGTGCCCGACCCAGTTCTCGAAAATGGTCACACCACATTGTACTGGGATCGATCTATCATCACTGACAGGACTATTGTAGCCAATAAGCCTGATATAGTGGTGATAGATCGACGAGAGCGCCGTGCAATGATTGTCGATATCGCTGTCCCTCATGACGAAAATCTCGTGAAAGCTGAGAAAGATAAAAAAATCAAGTATCTTGACTTAACACACGAGGTTGTTGACATGTGGGATGTGGACTCTGCAATCATTGTACCGATAATCGTTACCGTTAATGGCCTGATAGCGAAGAACCTCGACCAACACCTCAGGAGGCTCTCATTGCGTGGCTGGATCAAGGGCCTGATTCAGAAAGCAGTACTTCTAGACACGGCACGTATAGTGAGGAGGTTCCTTTCTCTACAGCCCTGACCACCGGCATCTTGGACCCTGTTCCTGATGCCGATGGGCCACTATTTTTTAAATTTTTAAATCTTTTTTTTAATGATTATTTATAAAAATATTTAAAAATGTAAACAATATGTACTTAAAAGAAATAAATAAACAATATAATACTAACTTCACAAAGTAAATATTCATGTCAAAGTTCCGAAAGTAAAAAATAAATAAATTGGAGCAGCTCAATCCCAAGCTTTTTTGTCCTCAATGTAATCTTTAACGGTATAAAAAACTTTCTGGCACAACTTACGTCTAATGAATTATTTGAATTTATTAAGGCTTAGGTCTTGTACGTGGCTTGGAAGTTTATTATAAAACCGTATACATTGACATCTGGGAATACACGTCTGATTTTTTCATTAGATAGTCTAATCCGGCTATCGGAAGGCGTTAGAGCCATTATTTTGTTTGATTATTAAACACGTCCGATCCTATAGGTAGTTGGATAAATTGCATTGTTCTGATAGCCGGTTCAGACTATCAGATCCGACTATGTGTATTCCCAGCCTAAATAAACCACGAAAAAAATCACAGACACAGACAAAAAACATAAAAATAACTAGTAGTTCTGCGAACAGTAAACCTCGCGAGCATAACTTTTTTGCAACAATTATTATACCGGTAAACTGCCCTAACTTCGCCTGGCATCCTATGTTTGCCTTTTATGAAAAAGCTGTAATATCTTTTTCATTTTACCTGTATGGCAATCGTAACTTTGAGTTTTCTAGAGCTTTAAAGTTTTACATTGAAAAAAATAAAAACATTTGAAAGCTTTGCTGTTTGAAATGCTTTTGAAACACGTTGGTGGAATAATAATAATAGTAGAGTAGGTACATCATTTATTTCTAGTGATAAAAGAACCTTTACTTAAATACCTTAAGGGCTTGCTACAGCTACACGGCTGCCAACCGCGTCCCCGACAGAGATCTTGATTGGCGACAGGCAGAAAATAAAATAATTTTTTTTGAGTAAAAATATGTGGGGCAGCTAGAAAAATTAACTAATAGGTTTTAATAAATAGTGAGCAATTTACTGCATTTTGAGAAGCTATTCTGCTCATTTATTTATTTATTTATTTATAGTTAATTAAAACGGCACAGGTCCAATTACATTAATTAACATAGAATTATAAAGATTAAACAACAACAACATTAATTAACTGCCTCGTTGGTCTAGTGGTCGCAAGCGCTACTGCTGAGCAAGAGGTCCTGGGTTCGATTCCCGGGTCGGGTAAAGTGTTATTGGGTTTTTCCATCTGGCATTTCTCAGTAGCAGCCTGGAGTTTGGATTTGTGCCCGGTTGATGGCAATAGGCTCGCCCCCTATTACATGGGACTTAAACATAACTGGCGAAATGTGGGTGTACTACAGGTACACCTCTGCCTAACCCTTCGGGGATTACAGGCGTGATGTTATGTTATAAAGATTAAAATAAGATAAGCATTCAAGTAACATACAGTACAAAAATTAAATTCAAATTCAAAGATATACAATTCGTGGATAAAATTATTAATAATTATTCGCGTAAATGGTTGAATGGTTAAATAAATAAAACAATATAAACTAACATGTAACAGTGGACACCCTCGCATATTGTCTCTCACAAAACACCAGACAAGCACACACGCACGATTATTTCCTTCCAATCATCAGCAAACACATCACATTCTGGGTCGGCAGTCAGGAGGGCGTTTAGCATCCTAAGGGGCAACGCAAATAGAAGACGGCGAGACGAAGGTACGGTACAGACACGGCGCAGATACGGTGCAGGCGCGATATCTGCGCAAACAGACGCGGGGACGATACGGCACAGAGTATTATTATACAAGGTGCTATTTAGTGGAAATAACATTTAATACACCTCCTTTCGGTTTTTTTTCGAATACTAATTCCCTCCTTTAACACGTTGACTGCCAACCTACGAGTATACTCGTAGTACAAGATCTGGGCCCCACTGCCAACTACGAGTATTCTCGTAGTTGATTGTATGCAATTTCTAACGAATTCTAGACAAGTGGCAGTGAAAGGAGGGCGGGGTTAAATTTTTTGGCATTTGAAATAAAACATTATTTAATCAGAAAAAAAAGTTTCATAGAATTTTTTTTGGGTAAGTACATCACTGTGAAATCAAAAAGGAGTGATACATTTTAATAGTACATTACTTCAGAGGGAAGAAAGTGACAGTTCCATACCGAGATTATGGCATTTGCGCCACGAGCTTGCGAGGGGCGCAAACCATTTGAGGTATGGAACTGTACTTTATCCTGAGGGATGTATAGTGCTTTTTATTACACCTACGAGGAAAATTATGGACATAAATGCATAGAAATGTTTATATTTAGTTAAAAGTACAATTATTAAAAGTGCAGCTATTATAAGATGTTACATTTTGTCCGGGTATCTTGATATTTTGAGACATGTTTACATCTTGAGTTAGTTGAAGGCTTGAAGAAGCCACTTCTTCCGTGATTCCGCGCGTTTTATATACAAAAATAATTTCGTTTTTAATTTTTTACTTGAAATTTAATTAGTAGACAGTTAAAGTCTCTTGGCAGTATGACTGCTGACAAATTAAAAAAAAAAGAAAAACCGGGTATATAATGGAATTTCATACATACTTCCCACCCTTGGGTCGGAAGGATTTTCATACAAACTTCCATACCTTGGGATGAAAGGATTTGAAGGGCGGGATAAAGGCGTTTCTTCCCTCTAATTGGTATAATTAGTATGTATTTTCAGAGCAGGTGTGATAAAAAACAATTTTCTACGCATAAGGCAGGTTTTTCAGGACATACCGGACAGTAATAAATTGTTTCTTTGCGTTTTTTTTCTTTTGTGCAGACACGACACGGTTTCGTTGGTTTCTGTTTTTTTTGTGTGGGTGGTAGACGCTCTAAATAATGTAGTACTTGTAATCCTTCTCGATTTTTCTGCTCGTGATGACTATACTTTCCAAATGTTTCGCCTAAAAGATGTTTTATGACTTCATCTTTGAACGAAAGGGCATCCAAATAACGGCAGCAACATAACGGCCGCCAAATAACGACCGCTAGATAACGGCCGTCAAATAACGGCAGCAACATAATGGCAGCAACATAACGGCAGCAACATAACGGCCGTCAAATAACGGCCGCCAAATAACGGCCGCCAAATAACAGCCGCCACATAACCGCCACCACTTAACCGCCGCCACATAACGGCCGCCACATAGCGGCCACCACATAACCGCCGCCACATAACCGCCGCCACATAACAGCCGCAATCTTACGGCCAAATAACGTCAACCAAATAACGGCCCCCACATAATGGCCGCCAAATAACGGCCGCTAGATAACGGCCGTCAAATAACGGCCGCTACATAACGATCGCGAACGAAGTGTCGCGAACGCTGGGGACCGGAGCAATCGCGCGGCGCCCGCAGTTGCACATTGACAGAGCAAGGGAGCGCACTTTTTCGCGCCAAATTATCTACGACTATACTCGTAGATTGGCAATAGGTAATAAAAATCCTATCTCATTGCCATACTACGAGTTAACTCGTAGTTTGAACTAGGTTCCACTGCCAACTACGAGTATACTCGTACCTACCATTTTGTATGGTGGCAATGGGCATAAAAAAAAGTTACTACGAGTATACTCGTATGGCAGCTAACGTGTTAAATATCCATATGGACGAAAATTTGAACAGTTAAAATATATCGCTACGTATCTTTGTTCATACTGTATTAATGCGAGACGCCGCGCCGCTTGCGCCTACATCTGCTGGCGACGTGGCGGGGGGCGAGGAGCGGCGTGCCTGCGCCGTCCGCTTGCCGCCTTCAGTCACGAACAAAAGATAACGCAAGACGCACGTCGCTTCGTATACAGGATGCGTGACGATATTGAGTTTAATATTGAGTTTTGCGAGTTAATTGAGCAATACCCGAATATCTATGACTACACTAAGACAGGGTACAGTAACAGAAATGTGCAAGACAAAATATGGCAAGAAATAGCAATAAAAGTCGGTGCAACAGGTATGTATTTTATTTAAATTTTAAACATTATGTCTAGTCTGAAACGGAATCGGAGATCGTTGTGTTAGATATGTTGTAAGATATTCCCTGATATGGTAGGGATTTTCTCCCATTAATCGCATGTTAATGTTTGCTCCTATCAAATTATTTCTAAACCGTGGATTTGATTTTTTACCATCACATGTGCGAATTACGTTATGCAACACACACATTGCTTTTATAATATTATCAACATATTCTGGTTTGCAGCAAATAGGCGTGTAAAGTCCACCAAACTTTGACGCTAACATACCATAGGCACATTCTACTGACTTACGTGCCCTTGACAACCTGTTATTATAAGCTCTTCTCTCATTAGTCAATTGATTTCGACCATATGGTCTCATAATATTTCTTTTTAGTGGAAAAGCTTCATCTGCCACAAAATAAAAGGGCACATTCTGTGTTTCTCCAGGCAAAGGTGTAGGGTTCGGTAAATCGAGATCGCCTAGATCCATAGCTTGTCCAAAAGAGCTAACTTGTAATACTCGCCCATCACTATTTCGGCCGTATTCACCAACATCTATAGTTTTTTGTCGTGTAGGTACAGGCATATATTCCGGCTGTAGGCATTCCCACAAAACGCTAGAGGTTTCATGCACAATTTGCCGGACGGTACTGCCTCCTCTCAATACATATCCAGAAAGTGATGTAAACGAACAGCCATCTGAGTAGTATCTGTAACAAAAATAAAATAGCAATAAGTATGTAACATATGTGTGTTTAGATTGAGGTGCCACTTTTCGCATCGTAAAGTGGCTAATGGAGTTATTTAGTAGTAGTTTAGAAAATTTTGTAGAACGGATATTGGATTTTGTATTAGAATACTTCAAAAGTTAAATGAATATAAAGGTGGCACCTCAATCTAACTGTTTGCATTGAGGTGCCACTCAGAACTGGGAAAATTATGGATGAAATTTTATCAAAATTTTGTATTATTTTGTAGTACTCCAGAATTCTGGAGTACTACGAAATTTTGATGAAAACTCATCCATAATATTCCCAGTTCTGAGTGGTACCTCAATCCAAACAGTTAGATTGAGGTGCCACCTTTATATTCATTTAACTTTTGAAGTATTCTAATACAAAATCCAATATCCGTTCTACAAAATTTTCTAAACTACTACTAAATAACTTCATTAGCCACTTTACGATGCGAAAAGTGGCACCTCAATCTAAACACACATTGTAACTAATCTCCTTAAATATTTTTCAGCCCAAGAATGTAAAGAACGGTGGAAGAATATTCGATGTAGTTACAGCAAAAACAAGAAAAGGCTAGATTTGCCATCTGGATCAGGTGCAAAGACGATTAAAGAGTACTACCTTTCACCACATCTACATTTTTTAGACAATTACTTGAAGTCCCGACCAACCAAAAGCAATCTAAGCAAATATGATAGCACAGACGGTAATGATAGTGAAGAAGTCGATGAGACACTGTTTACTGGTCAACTAGCTTCTGAAAACACAAATTCGGATTCCATCTCCAATCAATCCACGCCAACACCGCCACTGCTACCACTATTAAATAAATCTAGGGCAATCTCTTTAAAAGATGTCAATAAATCAGCACATGAATATTTCAGTCAAAGAGCATTACAAATGAAGACCATACATAGAGCTGAGCCTGAAACAGACAGCGATCTAGCTTTTTTTCAAAACATGCTTTCAGATATGAAAACAATGACACCAGCCCAAAAACGAAGATTTAAAATGGGCGTTCTCAATTTATCAGAGCAAATTTTAAATGACCCAGTACCTAGTTATCCTAGGACACAGCCGTATTATCCACGAACACCTTCTCGAGAGACAGATTATGATCCTAATGAAGGTGCAACCCAGCAGACTCTTACATCCAGAGCTAATACAAGTCCAGCACCTTCGTTTACCTCGACTCAGCAGACAGCTAAACATACTGCAGCAGCTAACAAAAATCCGGAAACTCAGCTGACTTTGATATCCGGAGAGTATATAAATCCAGCACCACCGGCGGCAGTGGCTGTAATTGAACAAATAGCTGGGCCTTCAAGACACCGAACTTATGATGAGAAAGCTTATCATCAACTCAGCATTTCAGAATATCAGCAAACGCGGACACCGGGAGCTTATGAAAGAGCACAATCCTTAGCACCTCCGGCAACTCCAACTACATTATGTTTGCCAATATTTTCACCAATAACTCCAGCTACACCTCACCCGAATCCAGAGACATCTATCCAATCTCATGAAGACGAAATAAGTGATTTTAATGAGAACTATCCAATGCCTTGAACTTTATTTATAAATGGCTCTTAGTGCGACAGCTAGCTTGAGTAGTCATGTGCTGTCCCTGTCCGCATGCGCTGATTCTGTATTGTGAGATAAGGACAGCACATGATGACAGCTTGACAGATACTCAAATTAGCTGTAACACTGAGAGCAATTTATAAATACTAATTGTAGCAAAGATGCTAAACCAAAAACATTTTCAATGAATATTATCTTTTGATTTGTCAATAAAAGTTTGATCTGTAAAAAATAGTTTCACTTACCTTAAAGTTATCAGTAGTCTTTCTTCAGGGCTGATTGGTTTTCTCCAATTTGTAACTTGCTTCCGAAGTCCTTCTCTTACTTTTGACAATACGATATGGTAACATTCCAGTGACATTTTATAAACTGTGCGAAAACGATCAGGATATTCATATAATGTTTCCATTATTTTATAGTACCTGTGCTCTTCTGCATTTCTCCACACTGGATGTATCCAATACCTTCTTGGTCTTTGCTGTAAATTAATAATCTGTAGCAAAGCCAGTGCATCTTCATCTTCGTCTGAAGAGGAATACATGTCTTATCCCGTCAATATCACGCTCTATAATGACTTAACTTGCCGTATCGTCCCCGCGTCTGTTTGCGCAGATATCGCGCCTGCACCGTATCTGCGCCGTGTCTGTACCGTACCTTCGTCTCGCCGTCTTCTATTTGCGTTGCCCCTTAGGGTTCGACATACCGGGGATTCAGCTCTAGCAACAGATCTTGATAGCGGTAGTGCGAACAGGTTATGACGGCGGCTTTGACGGTGCCCAAGGTATTTGCCGGGCACAAATAGGCAGCAAAAAAGTCCGAGGAGCTCAGGGCAGTCAATACGACCGTGCAGGGTTTTACAGGCGATCGTGAGCTGATCAACGCCCCTTCTTACCTCCAGCGAATTGAAGCCCAACACCCCCAGAAGATAATTCGTTGGGTACATGAATGGAAAGTAATGGTACAGTCTTTGATACAAAAATCTCAGGAAGGTTTTCTGAACTTTCTCAAGCATCAGTGTCTGTGACGCAGTATGTGGATGCCAGACACACGCGCTGGACTCCAGTTTACTCCGAACCAAAGTGGTGTATAGAAGTTTAATAATACTGGGATTGCGAAAGTCACGAGCGTTCCTCAAGACAAATCCCAGACGCCTGAAGGATTCCTTTGCAAGGGCAGACACGTGATCTGTAAATGTCAGACTGCGGTCGAAGGTCACTCCCAAGTCCTTAACGCTGGTGACACGAGTGATCAGTATGCCCCCCAAGTTATAATCGTATTTTATTGGTCTCAACCCTCGATCAAAAGTCATAACGCTGCATTTACTAATATTAAACAACAATTTGTTCGCAATGCTCCACTCATAGACGGCATCGATATCTCTTTGTAGGAGTTCGCAATCCACCTCTGTTCCGATTTGCGCAGCTAGCTTTAGATCGTCGGCATATAGTAGACATTTTGCGAATCGAATCTTACCAATTAGGTCATTGATCATGATCAGAAACAGAGGCGGCCCTAATACGGATCCCTGACTCACCAATTTTTTTTGAGACCTACTTAATGTTACTAAAAAAAGGACCATCGAAATCAGACCTCATGTGGCGGAGATGTTCAGTAGCCCCCTTCTTGCTCCATTTTAGAGGAAGTACCCCTGTAATCAAAAATCCCCAACAACAAAAAATTACAAAAAAAAACGTAAATCCTATACACCAAATTTCGTTCAGATCGGTTGTAAAATACGACATGTAAACTACAGGTCGTATGTTTATTTTAGATTTCGACTCCTCTAAGAGGTACAAACTGTTGTACGTACTCCTAAAATGTTTTGCAAATTTTGCCTTATTTGAGGCAGAGACGCTTCGCTCTCTCGGTCAATAAAATAGCTTGTATTTCCTCTGACCCTTCTTCGTACGTACATATAAATTTAATCATTGTTTCTGGTTGATATCCAATAGCAATATCCGTTATTAGGGTTCCGTACCCAAAGGGTAAAACGGGACCCTATTACTAAGACTCCGTTGTCCATCTATCACCAGGCTGTATATCATGAACCATGATAGTTAGACAGCTTCGACAGTTGACATTTTCACAGATGATGTATTTCTGTTGCCGCTATAACAACAAATACTAAAAAATAGAATAAAATAAGTACTTATTTAAGGGGGCGGGATACAACAAACGTGTTTTTTTTTTTGCCGTTTTTATAGATAATGGTACGACTTTCGTGACGGTCGGACTCGCGCACGAAGGGTTCCGTGCGCGAGTCCGTCTCGCAATTGGCCAGTTTTTTTTTCATTCAGACGTCATCATCATCATTCTCCTGCCCTTATCCCAATTCATTTGGGGTCGGCGCAACATGTCTCCTTCCTCCAGACGTACGGAACCCAAAAAATTGAGCTCCGAGATCCGGATCCAGTTGAATCCGCAGGGTTTGATAAAATTGGTTGGCTAAACTCCGCAGACACGGTGGGTATCGATATCTAAATAGATACGATAAAAATATTTGAATGTTTTTTTGGGAGGTCAACGTCCACTATTCGTGTTGTTACTCGAAGATGGAAAAAAAAAATCTTATGTTTTATCGTATTTAGATATCGACACACATCATGTTAGAAAAGTTTATATATATATATATCTTTTTTTAATACTGATATTTCAATTGACTACAATAACTGCAGTCGATGAGCCCACAAGAAAATCATTAAATTAATTTCTTTCTTGTTTTATCATTTATGATATCGATTCCCATCGCGTCTGCGCAGTTTAGCTAGTAACTCTAGGTATATAAAAAAATACATTTAATTTAAATTATTTATTTGGAACATAAAAAACACAAATTAATCACAGTAACAAAAGAAAATAGAAATTATTATCACGTTTCAGTGCTGTGCGATACAATAAAACACCGGTTTGAGCTAAGTTTACACTTCCCCGCTGACCTCTGCGAGAACTCGGGAAGGTGAGAGGGGAAGTGGGAGAAGCGCGAGGCGCGAGCGCGCTGCGAACTTTAAACTTAGCGTACCCGGGTTGTATTCTGTCTTCTATAAAACTAATCAGTAGCGTGAGGATGGACTTTCGTGTATACTTTCTTCCCTATTAAATCCAGGTACTCCAGCAGTCAACAAATCAAATAGTTCTTTCTCTTGTGTTTCTCGCAAACTATTCATTACAACATCGGTTGGAATCCTTTCTTCTAAATTAGCTGGCGGAGTTAGACCCAGCGTAGTAAATGCTCTACGGACTTGTCCAGTGCTAAGCCACCCTCGTTGACCTGGATCAAAACTTTTGACAACTGCTTCTAAATGTCTAAACAACAAAATAAATGATAAAGTTCTATTAATTAGTAGGTAAAATAACGATAAAGAAAATTAAGAAATTATATACCTACCAATCAATCAAAACAAAACAATCCAAAATAACTTCTTAATTGGGATTGTTTTGTTTTACAGCGGGTATTCTAACTCATTATAAAAATGTGTGCTTTGCATTGACTTATTCCATATAGTCATCGTCATCTTATTCAACTCGGTACGCTGGTCACCTGCGACCTGGTCGCGGTGGTAACTGTGTGGTGGTGGTCGTGGTCGTGGGGGGTTAGGGATGACTGAATATCATAAACACGAACGGGGCGGCGGCGGCGGTGCCTTTAGCGACAAGAGACACTTTTAGTAATTATAGCGTCATGGGATAAAAATTTACACATCGGCCCAAGTACACTGCATGCCAGAGAGAAAGTGTAAATTTGGTAAGAATGAAAAACCAAGATGGCGGTTCGGAAAAAATTTAAATTTTTTGTCGTGGGTATCGTTTTTATGGTTTTTGAGGGTGTTAAAGCCGATAGTGGGGTCGAAATATAAATCTAAGATGACGGCTCCGAAAATTTTCAAATTTTTCATCATGGGTGTCGTTTTCATAGTTTTAGAGGTTGCTAAAACTGATAGTGGGGCCGAAATGTAAATCCAAGATGGTGGTTCTGAAAATTTTCAAATTATCAGTCATGATAATTAGTGAGGTCAAAATGTTTTTGTTTTTGTTTTAAACCATACGTGAGAAAGAACTTCGTTCCTGATGGGGGTCCCCCGACCGCACACGTTTTTTTTTATGAACCTTTTGGCGCCTGAATGAATGACATTGACAGCTGAGGGGTCATCAAGATGGCACCGTGAACGGGACGTCAACGAGAAATGGATGACGACGCCGAAGTAGCGACAGCCTAGTACATTTACGTTGACGTCCCGTTCACGGTGTGGTGGACAAACAATGTAAGTGTTAACAATATCGTCGCCGTGACCGACGAGGAGTTTCCGATGTAATTGATTGGTTCGAGGATCTTAAACATTTTTTTTTAATGTAATTTTAAAATAAATACTTTTATATTTTACAAATTCGATGAAAATTTACCATTGCGACCCCCCCCCCCCCCGTATCTCCGAAACTACTAACACTAAAATTTTGAAAAAAAATACATGGTATGGCTCATTACTCATAGATTATAGGAAAACCTATAAAAAGTCTATGGTCTTAAAATAACATAGTAAATCTCTCAATATTGTGTGTACAAACTTACATTTGCAGTTGGAATGTATGGGAAAACATGTATTTCAACTACTTACAATGTTAAGTTTGTATTTGGGATAAATTCATCCCAACTACGGAACCCTTCATTGTGCGTAGTCCGACATGCACTTTGCCTGTTTTTACGGTTCCGTACCTCAAAAGGAAAAACGGAACCCTTATAGGATCACTATTTTATTAGTAGGTAAGTATTGTCCTTTACCTTTCTTCGAACAACACCGGAGCAACTCCAAGACCAGCACGGAATATCATACATTCATCTAAAAGGTTCGCCGTTACATCTGCTACATTACTTTTGGGTTCACTTGCTAATATTTTAGTAAGAATGAATCTCACAAGCTCAGGTATACGACGTTCGCGCAAATAATTTTCAGTTCGAGCTACTGTTGAGAAGATTAATTTCTTCCGTTCTGGAATAATTTCGTCTTGAGACGGGTCAGCAGATGTTAGACATTTACATACTGCTATGGGTTCAACTGAAGGACCAGATGGTAATCGAGATAGTGGGTGTAACGAAATATTGTATTCCTCTTCCGTTACCGTATAATTTGGTAAATCATAACCGATAGATTCATTCTTTGAATCCATTTGAATCACAAATACTTGTCAGAGTTATGTTCCTTGTCAGGGATCGAATAAATTGATGCATGTCAAAGAATGAGTACCTACCATTCGAAATTTTGAAAAAGTTTTATTTTTTTGCCCTGGATTTTGTTGTTTGTTCATTATTTTAAATGAGTTGCAGTCAAAAAAGGTTCACTTCCTGTAGCCCGAGCGAACATGTTTGTTAAGTGATGATCGGTTGGACTCGGCGAACGAACGCTCGCTCGCTCATTCTTTCAGTAAAAACGACGTCACGCTAAGCGAGCATTCGAGGGAACATCGGCAGAACAGAACAGCAAACATTTGCTTTGAGCAAAATTTTCGCTGGGCAGGGTAGTGAAAACGCAGCTTTAGTTAGCCTCACCGCTCGCGAGGATTTTTGGTTTAACGAATGTCGGCTATGTCGGACATGCCACCATCCGGGTGAGTCCATCAGACATTGTTTCTGATTGTTCTGGCGTGTACTTACACAGGCATAACCAAGTGGCTAGAATTATTCACCAGCAACTTGCTTTGAAATATGTATAAACTTGTCGATCCTGAGGTACCATTTTACAAGTATGTGCCCGACCCAGTTCTCGAAAATGACCATGGCACGTTGCATCAACTCAACTCAACTCAACTCAAAGCATTTATTTCAATTAAACCATTTACAGCCACTTCTGAATGTCAAGGAATCGGTTAGTCAGAAATATGAAGCTAGTCATTGGCATCAATGGCTCGAGGATAATGTAATGCAGTGGACTGTTTCTGTTTCTATTCTGTTGTACATGATACTATTATTGGATTGGCTTAGTGAATTGTCTCGGGGATCGCGACTCTACTCCTAAAACATTTTCTGGTTGAACGCCAAGGTAACCAGGGTGGCCTCGCTGATGACTTGTTCTCTTTAAAACGTGTTTGTACCGTGGTAACTATAAGAAAGCTTTTATTACTTTTCTAGATGATTCTGTATTAAAAAAGGTGTCTGTTGGGTGGATAAAACAGTAGCGAGCGAAATGAAACATCAACAAAAGACAAAAAAGTTTGTCAAGTGTCTGTCATAAGTTCTCTTAAGGTCGATAACTATGTTTACATTTGGGTTTCCGATTGTGTTAAGATGTATTTGTTATCGCAATGTGTTAGTGTAATATATATATATATATATTAAGGGCGGATCCAGGGGGGTCATGACCCCCATGCCCCCCCCCGGATCTGCCCCCCCTGGGCTGCGTCTAAGTCGACCACTAGTATTTTTTCTAATCTCATTGATAAATATCAAATAAATACTTTGTATGATGTTGCCACACATGCGCGAACGACACGCATAATAAGACTATGTGCTGTTATTATAATGATGATGATGGACCGTGGAGTTTTTTGTCGGCTCTTTCCCATGGGAAACGACCAAACGAAACCGTGTTCCTAGCTTCTGACGTTTAATAAGTGCCGATGTAGGTTTATCTGAAGCTAACAACTAGTAGTACTTAAAAACCCCAGAAAAGAGAATAGTGTCAAGACAAACCGCTTCGGGCCCCCGGTCCTGGCTGCTCCCTAAATCTCAAGAAGAACTTTTTAATGATAACCCAAACACGGTCAACATATTATGTATATTCAGTAAGAAGTAGTTTAGAGTTGGAGGCTGAGGATGAAAATTTTCGAGCTCGCTTCGCTTGCTCTTGAATTCTATATTCTTCCAACTCTCAGACTTTTCTGCATAAGCCTACAAAGCAACCCCTACTCCCGTAAAGATGTTTAATAGAAACTTAAACGGGAATTTCGAGACGAGGTGCAAAAAAAATTTTTTTTTTTAGGAGACGTTGTGCACCTTCCTGAAAAAAATTATCCTGCCGGTTGCGAGGTCCATGGTGTAGGTAGATTATAATTACGCACGAAAAAAAGCAAGTTAAACTTGTTTTTTTTTTTTGCTGTCATTATAGTTTTTTCCAAAATGTTACTAGAAATACGTACATATACTGAGAAGATCGAGGGGCCTCATTTTGTTTTGCCAAACCCCTCGACTGGCTTAGCCGGCCATTGATTGGAACCTGTCCTAACTGGACCCCGACTATTTGACCACCCCTGACTTGAAGGCTGGATCCGCTCTTGGTAATAGATATATCATGCCGTGCTGTACAACAGATTCAGTCATTGCTTCCACTTTTAGGGATTCCCTCCTTTTTTTGGGTAAAATGATTAATATTATGCACTAGCTTCAGCCCGCAGCTTCGCCCGCGTGTACGTCGGAAAATATCCCACGAGAAGGTACTAACGAAATTAGCGGAATTATATACCTATTAGCCTAGGAAAAGGTCATTGAGTCCTACCGCTGCGCCCGCGTTGCTGTCAACCATCGCGTAATTTTGAATCTGTGATATCTTTTAAAATGTGATTCAAATAAATGATATGATGTCAAAGCTTTTTTATTCTAAATTAAATGCCCAATTCAAATATCATATTTTATTGGATAAGGATTAATATAATACCGGTCAAAAAACCTTCGGGAATAACAATGAAATTTTCATCAAATTATTAAAGATAGTAATGGTTACTGTGGGTCATCCTTATTGTGCGTTTGCATTGGCGAAACATTCACAACAAAACATGTTGATATCTTTAGTTGCTGTTATTGTGCGTTTGCACTGGCGAAACATTCACAACAAAACATGTTGAAATCTCTAGTTCCTGTCAAACAGTTGTATGGAAAATTGACAGAACATAAAGATTTCAACATGTTTTCTTGTAAATGTTTCGCCAGTGCAAACGCACAGTTATTGTATGGAAGTTAGAGAGAAAATAGAGATTTCAACATGTTTTGTTGTAAATGTTTTGCCAGTGCAAACGCTCAGTTAGAAGATAGACATATGCCATCGCGGACTTTTTTGTTGAACTTTTTAAGATGTACAAACCTGTAGAACAAAAATTTTATGTATCTCTAACGGTTTACGCGGCACACAAGGGCACACGCTAGTATATCTCCCAGTCGGCTTGATTTTTTCCGATATCTCAACAATAATCGTCATATTTCAACAAATTTACCAAAACCTTCCTCATGAATCGATTCGACCATTGGTGAAAACCTTTTGAAAATCCGTTTGGTAGTTTTTGAGTATGTCGCATTCAGACAGACAGACTAACAGACAGACGCGGCAGAGGACTTTGTTTTTACCCAACTACGGTGAAACAAAAAGGAGGGTTATATAATATGTGTGTATGGCTATTTCAAAGGGATTTGTAGAAATTTGGAGTAAAATCGCGAAAAAAACCCGATCTGGCAACGCTGACCGCGATCTTGAGCGGACGTACAGCACGCTAGATGCGCGCACGATGGTGTATATGCTACGTCCAGCACCGCGGTCTTGGCGTTACGTACAGCAAGATGGCTGGTGAATAAGGGATTGCGCATACGGCGGACGGCATGGGAGAGCATCGAGGGGGATTCCTCTATCCGACAGCGCACTGACAAGAAAAATCCTCTGCGATACCGCGAGCGTCCGCCGGTATGCCGTGGCATGCGCCGATATGCTCCACGGTCGATCACCGAGCATTGAAATAAGTATGTACCTTATTTCGATTGGATAAGTAGACCTGGCAGACTCCAACGCATAACGCCGCATACCGCCGCCTCCTGCCGCGGTATCCTTCAGCGTGCTCTTCGATGTTCCAGAGAAAACTGCGCATAGCAATGCTCCAAGATCGATCACCGAGCTTTGGAATATAAACCTTATTTCGATGATAAATTTAAAATCCTTTGCCATCCCGTCCGCCAGTCTGCGCAGGCCTAGGGCGCCCTAGACTAACTAGTGTTGTCAAGGTATACAGGGTTATTGGTTATAAGTCGGCGATCCGTTAAGGGGATGTAGGAGAGGTCATTTGCAACCAAATGACCCTTGATGAACTCGATGCCAATGTCAACCATTTTCGACTAATTTGACATTTTTTTTTTTGTATGAAATAAAAATATCAAATGTTTCCAATAACCCTGATATACAGGGTTTAATGGTTTTACGTTGGCAATACATTAACAGTATGTAGGAGAGGTCATTTACAACCAAATTACGCCTTTTGATTCCTATGCAAATGTCAAAAATTTTGAGTCACTTTAAAATGGTTGATAATGGCATAGGTCATCATCAGGGGTAATTTGGTTGCAAATGACCTATCCTACATACCCCTAACGGATTGCCGACGTATAACCATTAACCCCGTCTAAAACAGTAGAAACCATAGATAGGTAATTACTTGGTTCGCCACAATACATATAAATAATCAAAGCACTCAATTTGTAAGTGACAAAAATTGTCATTATCTAACTACATTTTCATCAGATAGATGCTTTTGGAACAGACTATAGCGAAAACGGAGCAAGCGAGTGAATATGGTAAAAGACTTGGCATCAAGATCCTGGACTGAAAAAAAGTACCATCCATGCTCTGTGGTACCATCAAGAAAATCAAAAATAACCGATCGAATCGCGAAGGATCAGCCGTTTTGTTTTGAAGATTTTGTATGCAGCCAAAGATTTCAGAAGATAATATTTTGATGAATATTCCCTATTCTATGAATGTAAAGCCAATGCTGCAGTCGGTATTTTAAATGAGAATATTAAAAGTAGTGGTCATTGTGAGAATTCTTCCACCATGGGGAAGGACTTTGACGAAGTACGAATTGGAAAAATCGACGACTGTAAGTAGTCAATTTAATTACCTTTCTTGGTTTGGCTGGTAGGTAAATGAGCTATCGCTAGTTCAAGGGATGAACAACTCGAAAAACTATTACCACATATAATTTTGTTGATTCTTGTTCTTAATTTTTAGGCGATTCAGATATTCGCATGACTGGACAGGAAATGGACACGATAAGACAAAGAACCATTGCTTATGAATACTTATGTCGACTTGAAGAAGCTAAGACTTGGCTGGAAGCGTGTCTTAAGGAAAAACTCCCGCCAGCTACAGAGTTCGAAGAAAGTTTACGCAACGGAGTTTATTTGGCAAAATTAGGACATTTTATTTCTCCAGACTTGCTTCCTCTGAATAAAATTTATGACATTGATCAAAAACGATATAAGGTAACAAAGTAGAGAATATTTAATTATTAGCTGCGCCCCGCGGTTCCACCCGCTTAAAGTCCTATGTCCTAATCCAGGTCATGGTCTACCCATGTGTCAAATTTCATCCAAATCAGTACAGCCGGTTTAGTGTGAAAGCTTAGCAAACAAACAAACTAACTTGCATTTATAATATTAGTTAGGATGGACCTATCATGTGTACATGTATTATTTATTATTGGAAAATTGGTTTTTGCATCCAAGGTTCTGGTAATTCTTAGAATTTGCTACCTAAGTTGCCACAGTAACTCATTTTTGTATGAGTGGCCAAAAGAAAACCTTACATATCAGAGGTGCAAAAAATCTTGAACTTGTGTTGCTCACTCTTGTATCCTAGGTTCTTTTAGTCAAATCAAGGTTAAATCACTATTTCACTACTAACATAAATTCATACAACCTGTAAGTTTATATCCAAAAAAATCTATTACCCGTCTATTAAATGAAATTGTTTCGTATCTGATTTGGTTTTGTAGCCATAGCTAGCTTTATGTAACTTTATTTCAAAATATTTGTTGATTTTGGTAATGCTCGTCTAGTGGCAACCACGGAACCTTAAATATGTTTTACTTGCGGATAATGCAGATGACTGCAACATTGTTACTAGAGTTCTGTTAACCCTTAGTATTATATATGTTGTAGTTGTTTATTATCCCTTAATAAATAAATAAATATTAAGTGTTACCTAGACTTAGTACTATATTTGTGATTATGAGCAGGGACTGCGGAAGTGGGGGCAGAGGGGGCCAAATGGCCTAACACAAAACGCCCCCCATTTGATTTGTAAGATTAATTGAAGGGGGCCACTCCCCCTCCAATTTTATAACTTGGTAAAGGTTTCTCTGTGCAATCCTTCACAGAGCTTGTGCGTAAGAAAAGATTTGCTTTTTATTTTGATGGAATTTAAAGTATTTATTACATTAAATCGTTTTTGGAAGGGGTGACCTAAAAAGTTTTCTCCCCAGTCATGGAGTACTTCTGCGGTCCCTGATTATGAGAGATCTTTAGAGAATATTATTAATATTATTTACTGTAGTTCAAAGGTTGTTTAAACTTGATAAGGTATACCTACCGTTTTCGAATGATTCATATCACTATAGTGTTGAATGATATTTCAGGTAATGGGACTTCAGTTCAAGCACACTGATAACATAAATAAATTTCTGCTAGTCCTGAAGAAGACAGAGCTACCTGTGGTAAATATTAATTTTGGATAGGTCAAGTGTACCAATCATAATAAGTTCCAAGGTAAATAAATAATCTATTGTTGCAGACTTTTCAGCCAGAGACTACTGATATATATGATAAAAAGAACATGCCTAGAGTAATTTACAGCATTCATGCTCTTAGTTCACATTTATTTAAGCTTGGAAAAGCCCCACTTATACATGATTTGTTTGGGAAAGCCATATTCACAGGTAATTTTCTTATTATTTCTAATCATTTTCTTTTTTTTAAATCCATTGATATTAATTTGTTTTTCTTTTGGTTCTTTGTATAGATGAAGAATTAGACTCTATTTCAAAAGACTTGCAAAAATGTGAACACCCTCTTCCACTGTTTCAAAAGATTGGAAACATTTTATCAAAAAATAATAGTGGGTATGGTGGTGCCTCCATGCATAATGCTGTTGTAGAGCTCAATAACCTTTTAGACTCAGACAAATCAATAACTTCAGCTTTACTGAACCCACAACTGAAGTTAAAACATGTACAAAATAGGCTAATAGATGAGTATAGGAAGGTTTTGAAATCTGCCAAATATGAAAAAGTGCAAGCAGCTCATAATCATTCACTAAATGACACCTACATTCCTGATGAGTATGATGAATTGCTAACTGTTGTTGAAATACAAGGACACATAACTGCTGTTAATTACAAATATTTATGGAAGAAAACATGTTCTGCATCACAAAATAGCGATATTGTTGCTTTGGACAAAATATTTAAAGAAAATTGGGTGAAGACAAAGGATTACAACCCTAATAATCTAGATTTTTATTGTGATGTAGTAAAAGAAATAAATGAATACAATAAAGATGTTGATGTAGAGAGTGTTACAAATTGGCACAAAATATTCCAAAACATTATCAATGAAGGAAATCAGAAGGCTCTTGAACATACAGACCATAAAACAGCTATCAATGATGTCAACAGAGCTTTAGATGAGGGGACCCCTGAGGACTTGTTTGTTGCATTGAATAATCCTCATTTGGAACTAAACTTCAAAATTAATAAGTATGCTGTACCACTTTTGTATGAAGAAATGAAATTAGAGAAGTTTGAATTAGAAAAGAACTTAAATGAAAGTGAAATAGCAGCTTCAGTATCATATCTATTAGCGATTGCCGCTATATCCGAATCTGTAGACCGAGGTGATGATACTGCTGTATGGAACTGCCTCAACTCCAAACAGTTACACCTGGAAGCTCTACGTTCGCATTGTCGTCGCCGGTACTTATCTGCTTTGGCAACAGCATTACAAGTGAAAATAAGAGAACAATGTGCATGCCCATTGCTAACACTGGATGATATTAGAGACTCAATAGATATGGTCAACATGAAAGATGATGACAATGAGGAATGTAAGTATACCCTACTCCGTGACTGGATTCAAATTAAATCTTGCGGTAAACTGTTTAAAATCTACAGTAAAAAGATACATTTGTGTAAAATTGTAACAGAATCTATTGAGTAGTTTTTGCGTCAATCTGGCACATATATCCAAATAAACGGACTATTTAAAAAAAAAAACCTATATTTTCGGCATCAGAATCGTTCCCACACCTCCTAAAAGTTCCTTTTTAGGGTTCCGTACCTCGAAAGGAAAAACGGAACCCTTATAGGATCACTTTGTTGTCCGTCCGTCTGTCTGTCTGTCAAGACCCTTTTTCTCAGGAACGCGTGGAGGTATCAAGCTGGAATTTATATCAAATACTCAAGTCTACTGTCCCTTGGAGTTGTGAAAAATCACTTCTGTCAAGTTTTCGCGAAAATCCAAATTTGCCTTTTTTTACCAATAAAAATGATACCAATTTTATTATGGCGGTATAATGGGTAGGTACGGAACCCTCGGTGCGCGAGTCCGACTCTTGACCGGTTTTTTATTCTCAAATTATTCATTGTACAATTTTGACTTTGCTACTATTTTATTATAATAATGTATAGATAGATATGCTTAAATGTTTAATCATGTCATGATAGTCAAATTAGTAGTTTGGCTTGCTAAATAAATATCTTTTATTACAGTGGTATCAGTGATAGAACATATCAATAAGGCAGTTATTGAAGAAGACTCAGACACTTTAATGATTCTATTGAAACATTCATGCTTGAAATTAAGCACATCCTTGCAGAAGGAAGAAAGTCATCTCTATTTACGAATGCTAAAGAAAGTACTTATTCATAAGGAATCACAAAACCTTTGGCTTGATGATATTGTTGGGATAGTTACTGAAGTTAATTCAGAATCTCAAAATGCTAAGGAACTCACTGAATCATTGGTTCAGTTAAATTTGGCAGTTATGAAAAATAATGTAGAAGAATTTTGGAATGCTCTCATGGAGCCTGTTCTATCTACTTCTGGGACGATTGAAAGCACTTGTAAAGATATTTATTTTCAAATGTTTTCTAAAGCCTTAAAAAAGAGGGGTCATCACATTTGTCCATGGATTGTTTGCCATACAAATGCTGGTAATACTGTATACATTGATGTAGAATCATACACATACTGTTGGTCTACTCCTAAGGATTTTGTTCCTCATGCTCGTTACTTAACCAGAAAAGATATTAACACAATCATCGAGAAAACTAACAAACACCATGTTAATAAATATATGCAGATGGTTATAGAGAAAGCAATTATAAAACTTCAAGCCTATGGTAGAGGATACATATTCAGGAAAGCTATCAGGGAAAGACATGACTTTTTTAAAGATAATGAAGAGTACATAGTGAAAATCCAAGCATGGTGGCGGAGGGTTACAGTTGAAAGAAAATATGGAACCTTGATAAAAATGAAAGCTATAGAAGCCAAATTAAAAAGGGAGAGAAAAGAAAATCCATTGGCATGGTATAAAGTACAGGTATGATTCAGTTTTAGAAGTTGTTGTTATCAGCTTACAAGAGAACATTCTGTGTTGTTCAAGTTTTCTTGTATCATATATTTTATTAATGGCTGGAATGTATTATTTCAGGAACGGAAAATAATTAAAATTCAAGCTCTTTGGAGAGGACGTCGTGCACGCGAAGCATTCATGTCTTTGTTTTACTCTAACAATCCTCCACTAAAAGTAGTTAAAAAGTTCATACCTATGTTGGATTTTTCTACTGAAGATTATGATAGAGAAATAGAGTTACAAAGTCTGAAATCTGAAGTGGTTCAGTCAATTAGAAAAAATCAGGAACTATCTAAACAACTAGATGACATGGATTTAAAAATTGGACTTCTTGTTCAAAATCGCATCGCTTTGCAGGAAGTAGCTGCCCACGGCTTAAAGTTAAATAATTTAGTTAAGCACAATTCAATGACAAAACTTGTTTTAGAAAAACGCCCTGATGGCAAAGGTTCATTGATGACAGTTTCAACAGCTGTAAAGGGGTTAAAATCACTGACCAAAGAAAGTAAAAGGCTTTTAGATGGGTACCAACATCTTTTTTATGAACTACAAACAAATCCGACTTATTTGTCAAAGCTACTATTCTGTATACCACAAAACAAAACCAATTTCTTTTTACAAAATGTTGTTTTAAGTTTGTACAACTTTGGTGCATATGCTAGGGATGAGTATTTATTGCTAAAACTATTTCGATTTACTCTGGAAGAAGAAATAAGCTGTAAGGTCGTCAAACCCTTTGATATTATAGCATCAACACCATTAGTGCTAAAAATGGCTGTGAGTCTATCAAGACAGCTGTCTGGATTGAATAGTTTGCAAACCATAATTGGACCACTTGTTAACAAGATGTTACAAGATAGAGATCTTAATATAGAAACTGGGCCTGTCGAAATTTACAAAGCATGGAGGAATGAAACTGAAATGAAAACTGGTCAAATATCGTGAGTTAACTTTTTCTGAACTTAATAATTAATAATGATGTCATTTTTAATCTCACAATAAGTTACTGATTGATTATATTATTTAACTAGCTTTTCCCGCGGCTTTGCCCGCGTGTATATCGAAAAATATCCCACGGAAACGTTACCAGGATTAAAAGTACCCTATGTGTTAATCCAGGTAAACTCTAACTCTATTTGCGTTTACGCGGCGCACGCCAGTGAGGCTCCCAGTCAGTATAATTTGTCCCGACATCTTTAGCAATCATCGTCATATATCAGTCAATAACACAAAACCATAATGTATGAATTGTACACCTAAACCTTCCTCATGATTAGCTACGTCCATTGATGAAAACCGTATGAAAATCCGTTCGGTTGTTTTTGAGTTTATCGCGTTCAGACAAACAGACGCGGTGGGGGTACTTTGTTATTTTAATACTAAGAGTAGTGATACATTTTCTTTATCTAGGAAACTAGCATACAATGTGACTCAAGAAGAAGCACTAACTTATCCTGAAGTAAAATCACGGCTGGAGAAAGCTCTAACTCAACTCAAGACAATAGTTACGATGTTTCTGGATGAAATCATCCATTCCACTGAATTATTACCGTTTTGTATAACGTACATGGCCCGAGTTTTACATAGAGCTCTTACTTCGAAATTTCCTCACACCCCTGAAAAAGACATTCTAAAGGTAAGTCGGAAGTATCTTTTTGGTGTGAGTGTATAGTGGAGGTGTACATAAGATAAGAACCAATAGTTTTAAAATGTTTACATACAATATTTTCTATTTATTTATTCTTACATTTCAGGTAATAGGAAATCTCGTTTATTACCAATTTTTAAATGCTGCCATAGTAGCTCCTGATGCATTCCACATCATCAATTTACCCAATGGTACTGGCCTAACTACAGATCAGCGAAAAAATCTTGCATCAGTTGCTAAAATCCTACACTTTTCTGCAGCGAAGAAAGGTGTAAGTAATGCCAATTTTGTTAAAGAAAGTATTTTTTTTTTTACTATTGTATTCTTAAAGTATTTCTAATTCTTAAAAGTTTGGAGAGGAATCAAGTCATCTGCGTTGCCTGAACTCATTTATTGTGGAGTGTCATGAGAAAATGAAGGAGTTGTTCCGGCGTTGCTGCCGCGGGCCTACTCTTGAAGAATACTTCGCAGTCGATGAATATACAGAAGCTACAATGTTGCATCATCCACACATCTACATCACGGTTCAGGTACAGTATTGAACAAAAAACTCTAATTAATAAAATCTTAAACACAACTGGCGAAATGTAGGTGTACTATACCTATACGAAAACCACTGCCTAACCCTTTGGGGAATAATAGGCGTCATGTTATGTTAATAAAATCTTTGCAATCAGTCCATCAACGCAGTCTATGTAGGCCCTCTCCTAAGATGCGTCACAATATCAGTCGCCGTTTTAAGTTCGCCGGTCCATCCGCATGCATCTGCTGTATCTACCTGGGGTGCGTTCTACCCTACCCTTGTCGATACGCGGACTCTACTCGTGAAGTGAGGACTTAGGTCCACGGCCATCGGTCCTTCGACGAGTATAGTTTGCTCTAGCTGATCAACTTTGAATTTGTGAAACACGTCAGTAACACAATCATGTCAGTGTACAAGTCTCGGCACTGTATGTCATAATCGGAAAGACGCACTGTGTGAAGACCTTAGTCTTCACACATTGCTGTATTATATTACGTATAGGCGACGAAAAGACTGCCCAACCTAACTATCACTCTGTTGGCTTGTTTCTCGCAAGTGTGTCTACCGAGGTGGATGACTTGCCCCAGATAGATATTATAAGTATATAGGTACTTACTCCTTCACCACTAATTAACAATTTATTGTTTACTCATAATTATATCAATCTTTCTATTTTAATTTTACCCATAATTTATCAATATTAATACAGTCTAGTAAATAGTACTAACTTTACAGGAAATTGTTGACACACACGCACTCCTAATTGAGTATCAAGACATAATAGCTCCCGATCCTCGGGACCGACTTAACGACTTGCTGGATGATTTGGGCGATGTGCCCTCAGTCGCCCAGCTTGCATCCAGAGATGTTGATACAGTATGTATAATATTGATAACTTGTGACTTTAATATTTGAATTTTCTCCTACTTGAGATCTATTCCGTTGTTGTAGCAAATGGGAGACACCACGGAAGAGAATGCAAGGTTAGAGGTATGTTTGGCCCTCACAAATAAGTTCCAGGCGCCTTCCGACGACATGACTGATTTAAACAAACTCTTCATTAAAACGAAAGAGTTATGTGTGTCTATTATTCCTTTTTTAAATGGTAAGTATTCATTTTACTTCTACAATCAAAACCTCCAGGAAAGTAAGAGAAAGGATACTACAAAGAATTTTGTGTTTTAGGTGAACATCTTTTGGAAGCATTATGTATAGGCACTACAAAGGCCCAGCAAGAGCAATATGCTGGAAGAATACAAAGACGTATCTATTCAGGTCAGGCTAGACAAGACGAAGCAATGACGTTGCGGGAGCATATAACTAAACTGCGTAAGAATCTGCAAATGCTTGAAGACGAAGGGTATGTCACACGAGAAGATGGTTACCAGGCATTAGTGACTTCCATTGCGCTTGATCTATGTAATAAAGGCAAATATAGACAGGCGCAAAGAAGAGCTTTAGCAACACTGACGCGTACAAAACAAAGTTTACAAGAGAAAACAAAGTATTATGAAGAAAAATGCAAGTCTTATGACCAGTACATAAAGTCTTGTCTTGCTAATCTACACACTGGCAAGAAGTAAGTATTTACTGCACATGCACATCATTATTATGTTGTAGAGGCCTCCCCGAAGTCCTTCCAGGTCTACCAGGTCTTCCACCACTATTCCCGCGCCGTCTCGAGCCAGCCCTCGCGGTACGCGTTTGCACATTGCGCTGACAAAAGACAAATTCTCCAAATAGGCTTGATTTAAAAGTTTTTAGCCGATTTTATTTAGTTTGTGGTAGCAGAAAATAAAATAATGTTATTCTTGAACATATAAATAGTTTGACAACTTGGTTGTTTACAAAACACATTTTTTGAACAAATTTCGAAACTAATTTCGTACCTTAACTTCAATCCAAAATATCTGTACTTATTAGGGCGACCGTGGCCAACTAAATCGCAGAGTATATCTATAGGTAGGTATAGTGAGCAATGGGTAGCTCACCGTCCTATAAGGACCAGGCCGGGGTCGACGGCGCGCCTCAAAGAGATGTCAGCAGAATTGAAGGGGTCCGCTAGGGCCAATGCCTTCCGGGGTTGCGAAGAAAACCGAAAGGGTGATCGTGGCCCCCGGCAACAGGGCAACCGGAGGAACATGGGTGGGTTTTAGTCAGTAAGAGTCTGACACGCCCTCCCGCTCCGCCCAGAGCGGGAGAAGTTATTTGATGATTTCCCACCCAAAATAAATAAATAAGGTAGGTATAGTGACATCGGCTAGCCGCACATCTTGTCCAACTAAATCTGTATCTTAGTCAGTTACTATAGTTCCATGGCCCTTTACGGGGCACCGGTGTGGGCGCGTTCCCTAAGGCTGCGGCCAGCCCGCCGGTTGAACGCGTCCAAGAGGGTCATGGCCATCCGGCTGGCCCGAGGATACCGCACGGTCTCCTGCGAGGCGGCGAGCCTCCTTGCCGGATTACCGCCATGGGATCTGGAGGCAAAGGTCCTCGCGCACATTTGGGAGTGGCGCGAGAAGGCGAAACGCCGGGGCTTAACTCCGCTGCCGCGAGAAATCGCGGCACAGCAGACAGAGCTCCGGCGGGATCTCATGGCGTCATGGAGAGTGCGATTGTCGCAACCCAGCGCTGGGCACGCCACAATTGCGGCGATAAGTCCCCTCTTTGAGGAGTGGCTAGAGAGGCGCCACGGCGTCCTCACCTTCCGCCTGACGCAGGTCCTCACCGGACACGGGAGGTTCCTGCATAGGATAAGGCGGGAGGAAACGCCCGGGTGTCACCATTGTGTGGATCGCCCGGAGGACACGGTGAAGCATACGGTGGAGGTCTGCCCAGCTTGGGCGGAGCATCGCCGTGTCCTCGTGGAGGCGATTGGCGGCGGTGATCTCTCGCGTCCGGCCCTGGTTCGGGCCATGGTACGGAGCGAGAGGAAATGGGAGGCCGTCACCTCCTTCTGCGAAGCTGTAATGCTCGCGAAGGAGGAAGCGGAACGCATGAGGGAGAGGCAAATTTCGCGCCCTCACGCCCCTAACCCTAACCGCCGCAGGAGGAGACGCCCAGGGCGTCGGGAATCGCGAGGCGATCTCCGGCCACCGTAGGCGCGGGCTTGCGGACGGTGAGCAATGGGTGGCTCACCGTCCGATAAGGACCAGGCCCGGGTCGACGGCGCGTTGTGTTCCACGCGCGCCTCAAAGAGATGTCAGCAGATTTGAAGGGGTCCACTAGGGCCGATGCCTGCCGGGGTTGCGAAGAAAACCGAAAGGGAGATCGTGGCCCCCGGCAACAGGGCAACCGAAGGAACACGGGTGGGTTTTAGTCAGTAAGAGTCTGACACGCCCTCCCGCTCCGCCCAGAGCGGGAGAAGTTATTTGATGATTTCCCACCCTCAAAAAAAAAAAACAAAAAAAAAAAAAAGTCAGTTACTATAGTTGGCTAACTTACAATTGTATGTCTGCGGGAGCTCTTAACTTGATAACGACGTTGGTAAAATTAATAACAATAACGAATCACATTGAATGCGGAACTTGGTTGTTTTTTATTTTCGATTGCTCAGCTCATTTCTGAGAAGAGTTATTTCATATTTTGCAATAAATTACAAAATTTGTGTTATTTCAATCTTTTCTACGCAGTCCGACTGTGAGCGTGCTTTAGGTCTTTTCGGCGCACTAATGACAATTAATTCATTTATTCAATGTTTACAGAAGCGTTCATGCTTGCTTGAGAAGATCAGGGAAGGACATGCAGAAATTGAAATCAAAATTGACTGTGAAGTATTCTGGTGCCAAGTTGCTAGAGAGGGGTGTTCTCCTGGAAATAGATGGACTGACATCATCTCAGTTTAAAAACGTCCAATTTGACATTACCCCTACAGACCACAATGGAGTCTTCACTATTAAAGGAAAATTCATGGGTGTTGAGATGGAAAGCATTGAAGTTGATATACAAGATCTGCTTCAAAAACAGTATGAAGGTTGTGCTATTATGGACATGTTTGGAAAAGCAAAAATTAATGTTAACCTATTAATATTCTTATTAAACAGTAAGTTTTATGGTAAGTCCTAACTGTACTTAATTTTTTGATACTAAGATCGGAATAATGAAATGCTGGACGGCCTCTGTACTGGAGGTTATTCTGTAGTTTTATCACCATAAAAATTGACTATTTTTGATCAATATCAGTGATAATTGCGTCCGCACTTTTCCGCACACTCGGTCTCATGGCTTCTATTTGTCTTTGAGTATTGAGTATAATTATTTTAACTATATTATTATGTATTTCTTAAATTAGTTGAGGGTTTTTTTACTTGACGGAAAACTCAAATTAACCACCAATAACATTGCCAGCGAGACGTGTATGGTGTAATATGAACTGCTTAGATTCGTTCCAACGTTATGATGCTGATAATTAGAAACCGAATGTATGTTAAGAATGCTAGAACCAACGCAGGGACTAATCAGACCCGTGATAGCTTTTGAATAGTAATGTGGACATTTTAACCTGGCTGTTTTACTGAAGTTCAGCAGTCGAAGCGCCGATTACCTGTGTGAAATGTTGTGGTAATTAGAACAAGCGTATAGTTTTATAAAACTGTATTGAATTATTATTCATTCAGTAAACGTATTACTGAATGAATAATAATTAAATACAGTGAACTGACATTTAGTAACCAATCAAAAATACGACATTATTTCGCACGTTGACTGAGCTGCAATTAGCAAGGAACGTAAGATAATAAAAATTCCGTGGGCCATCTAAGAGTAATAAATACCGCCGAAGATACTATGCGTTTGTTTTCCGTATTAGCTAATATAACCTGTTTTACATACCAAATGATCAAAATTTTTGATGAAGTATTAAAATACCAAATATTGTTAATATTTATTGGGTACCTGTAAAGTATTGTGACACCTTTCTCAATACATCATTGGTATTTAAGTTAATGTATTTTTTAGTATTAATAATAATAATTAGTATGTAAATTATTGTTAGGCCATGTTCGACTTTGAAATAATAATGGAATGTTATCACTTCTGATTAAACAATCTGCTCGATTTATGTCGCTATAAACACGATTTTCGTCGCTATAAACACGATTTTCCACTATGTCTTATCCGAATATGTCTTGTTTTAACAATAATGCAAAATCGTGTGGTAAGTTTTAGTTTAGTGTAGTCAAGTGGTAAGTTTTCAAAATCCTTTTCTGCATACTTAACTCTGTCTACTAATGTGTACACTTAATATTAAAATAAATCTTTTTCATTTCAATATTCACTTGAGAATATAAATTAAATAAAACTGTGATAAACCATTGAATTATGAATTCGCTATGACATTTTACAATTTTACCCTCGATTATTAATGTAATTGTGTAAATTATTATCAATTTAAGTACCTATTCTATAATCATAATTATTTTCTAATAAATGAGGCTAACACTACGATGATTTTGTTTTTCTTTAGGATATATTTTGAATACTAGCAACATTTTCACAACCGTCAAAGTACACAAAAATTTCAAAAATATCTGTACACTGACAGTCTGTGTCAGTTGATAAGATATGATAAAACTATTAGATTATTCATTGGACCGATATTTAACGACAAGATCATGATTTCTGACCACAATGCGGCGCATTACAAAAAGACTGTTGATATTTCTTTTAGGTGTACTATTCACAGCAATTTATTGTGAATATTTCATTTACTATGTAGTTGCTTTACAGGTAAATATGCAACACTTAGTTTTTATTTACAATAACTTTTTTGTTGTTTTTTTTTGTGGTTATTTTTATTCTACAATTATTTTGCATTACAGTGTTCTTGGCCTGTTTTAGAGCAGCCACACAGTGATAAGCAGTTGCTGAAAGCATTTATTTTATCCGATACACATTTACTGGGTCCACGGAAAGGGCACTGGCTGGACAAATGGAGACGAGAGTGGCAAATGCATCAAGCATTTCAAGCAATCATGCTTATACATAAACCAGATGTAGTTTTTGTATTGGGTAAAGTTAAATAGCCAAATTATTAATATTACTTGTTTCATTAGTCAGTTAGCAGTTGTGGTTTTTGTAATACCTGCTCACCATGATTTTTCTGAAATTATCACTTTTGTGAGTTAAGTATACCATTTATTTATTACCTATTACCTAATGAATGCCACATAAAAATATAGCTAGTTTGGGTCTGCTAAATTGAACTATATAAACAACTTTGTTTAAAAAATTCATACCTAAAGAAAATAGAAAGATTAAGTTCATTTGTTAAAGACGATTAGTAGGATGTTACGTAATGCTATGTAATAATAAAAGAACATACGTTCTTCATTATTTTATATGTTTCTAGGAGATCTTTTCGATGAAGGCGAGTGGAGTAATGATCAACAATTTATGGATTATGTAGATCGCTTCCACCAATTGTTCCCAGTACCTAGTGACACTCTAATGCATGTTCTTGCTGGAAATCATGATATAGGCTTCCATAATCAGTAAAGTATTATTTGAATGTCAGCTATCCCAAAATTAGTTAAATGCTTTACAATATTTAAAGCTTTGCATGTTATTTATTTATTTATAACCTTATTTCAGAGCTACAATTGTTACAAAAAAAATTTTTTTTCCTTAATTTTGAGACTGTGCAAAGGGCACACAAAGGCCTCCTCCATCCCCTTCCATTTCTTCCTGTTCCTTGTTTGTCTAGTCCATGTCTTTCCCGCCGTCCTCACCAAGTCATCCTGATATCTTTTCAAAGGTTTCCCTTTCTTTCTCTTCCCCTCTCTAGGTTACCATAGGGTCACTTTTTTTGTTCCATTTCTCTTCTCCCCTGATAGTCTGACCGGCCCATCTCCATTTTAATCTTCTTACCTTCAGTACTACATCTTGTGTTTTTGATGTCTTCCTGATTACACAGTGATTAGTTCTTTCTATTTTCTTTTTCCCCCTCATACTCCTATCCATGCTACACTGAGACATTCGAAGTTTTGTCTATTGGGCTTTGGTCCAGGCCCATGTTTGGCATCCGTAAGTTAGTATAGGAAGGATGCTGGTGTTGAAAAGTTTTCCTTTAACAGAGATGTTTATTTTCTTGTCTTTCATTATTTCTTTGTAGGACTAGTATTTCTTCCACGCATGCCCTATTCGTTCTTCTATCTCTTTCTGGATATGTGTGATTATTTGCCTTGAATATGTATAATTTTCTACGTAATCTATTGTGATGTTATTTACTGTGATGGTTTCCTTTGCTCTGTTGGTCATCGTTTTCGATGTGTTCATATTTAAGCCTAAATTTTTGCTAGGTGTGTCTTAAATTAATCAACATTTCTTGCAGTTCTTGAGACGACTTTGCAAATAAGATCATGTCATTGGCAACTATGACATGATCTTATTTGCAAAGTCGTCTTCTCAAATTGGTTAAGTATTCACCATTAATTTTTAAGCCATGATCGGTCTACTCAAACTGCCTAAAAACATCTTCCAGCACTGTACTCAGTGTGAGTTTTGGTGAGAGAGGGTCCCCTTGCCATACGCCCTTTTCTATGTGAATGCTCTCCTTTTTCCAATTTTACTGTTGCAGTACTGCCTGTGTATATGTTTTTTTTATTATTCTTATGTATTTTTCTTCGACTCCTTGCATTTTCAAGGCGTTCCAGATTCTGTTGAGGTCTAAGGAGTCGAAGGCTTTGCAGTAGTCTACAAAACAACAATAAAGTGGTAGATCATATTCTTTATACCTTACGAAAACTTACTTCACAACATGGTCGTGGTCAACTACCGAGTACTTGCTTCTAAAGCCCGCCTGTTGTCTGGGTTGGTTTTCGTCTAGTACTTTTGTAATGCGACTCAAAATAATTATAGCGAAAATTTTGTAAAAATTTGACATAAGGCTTATTAGACGATAGTTGCCTACATAGCTTCGCCCTTTTGTGGATAAGAATTATAGTGGACGTAGTCCACTGCGAAAGTATGATTTCTGTTGCGTAATACGTCGTATCGCCTCCACGAGGACACGGCGATGCTCCGCCCAAGCTGGGCAGACCACCGTATGCTCTACCGTGTCCTCCGGGCGATCCACACAATGATGACACCCGGGCGTTTCCTCCCGCCTTATCCTGTGCAGGAACCTCCCGAAACACCCGTGTCCGGTGAGGCCCTGTGTCAGGCGGAAGGTGAGGACGCCGTGGCGCCTGTCTAGCCACTCCTCAAAGAGGGGTCTCATCGCCGCAATTGTGGCGTGCTGTCTGGGCCTGGGGCTTTGTTCCTTTTTTTGTGATTTCAGAGCCTGCTTTACTTCCTCTCTTAGTATAGGTAGTACGCCAGTTGGGTCTTCTAGTGTAACATCGTCCGTAGTTATAGACTTTGAGTACAGTAAATATTTGAAAGCTTTGCATGTTAAACAATGCTAATTGCTATACTTAACACTGCAAAAATACTTTAGTTTATTTCCTTTTTTATATTAAAATGTACTTAAGCAAAATTCGTAATTTTTTGTGTTTAATTATTTTTTTTAGCATAAGAAGGGGTTCAGCTCAAAGATTCTCAAAACTACTGAATTCTTCATCAGTTCAGTTCATAAGTTTAAAAGAAAATCATTTTGTATTAATTAATTCAATGGCAATGGAAGGCGACTCCTGTAATCTATGCACTAAGGCTAGAAACGACATTGTTAAAGTTGCAGGTTGGTAAAATAATACATAATTTTCCAAACTGATGTATTTTCTCACGATCCCGTACTTTGCTTCCAATTTTTAAGATACATATCAAATTGTTCCCGCTATCGTCTTTGTCGCCTTAACCTTGTCTAACTAGATAGTCTAGGGGCCAGCTAACTCTGTGCTATCTGGGGCCACAGTTTGTTCGGCATTCGGACAAAATGGGAAGTCTTAGAGTGGGACAGAATAAGCTAGCAAAAATGTATTTAACGCTCTCGCGGACACGAACGAGATACAATAGAATTTTTAGTGTTAAGACATCTATGGGCGTTTACCGTCCGCGAAAGCGTCAAAGATGAGTAGAATTTAATTGATGTGTTTTTCTTCTAGGAATATTGAAATGTGCTGAAAATACGAAGTTTTGTTATGATGGTATCCTGAAAGTTAAATATAGTAGACCAATACTATTGCAGGTGCGTTATTACATACAAATAATGAGACAGAATCCGATTTAATTAAACTAGAAGACCCAAAGGTTAGGCAGAGGTGTTAGGTACACCCACATTTCGCCAGTTATGTTTAAAGAACTTTTATACAGAAAGTGGGCAATGTCGCAAATAGCTGTCAAATATTTCGCTGTTTTGATTAATTTGGCAATATTACTATATGGAAATAAGAAATATGTCTAACTTGTGAACTAAAAGATTGATTATAAAATGCAATAATTAATACAATAACACCTAATAATTAGTCTTTTTTTACATATAAAACGGTAAAAACATCAAACTCAGTGTATAATTGTAATTCATTATTAATATTCTAGTTCACTAGTTAGCCATATGTCTTATTTCCATACAGTAATATTGCCAAATTAATCAAAACAGGTAAATATTTGACAGCTTTTGGCGACGTTGCCAAATTTTTGGATGAACGCTCTTTAGTTCCATGTAATAAGGGGCGGACTGAAAGATTAAGATGGAAAAACCCAATAATACATTGCCCGACCTGGGAATCGAACTCAGGACCTCATGCTCAGCAGTAGCGCTTGCGTTCACTAGACCAACGCAGCATACCACACTAGCTAACCAAACAAACTAGAAACACCTTTATAATTGTGATTTCAGCATTTTCCGCTGTTTCGAGTGTCAGATGCGGTGTGTACCGAGCCAGATGCCCCGCCACTACCTGAACGAAACAAGCCATTTCGCATTAAAATTGACGCACTATCTCAGCAAGCTACAGAATACCTTGTTTCTAAAATCAAGCCCAAAGTTGTGTTTGGTGGTCACACACATCATGGTTGCTTGCAGCATCATGTCTATGAGAGACCAGACATATTGGAATTTTATGAATATTCAGTACCATCTTTCTCATGGAGGAATAGAGCTGATCCCAAATATATGCTGGTAAGTTAATAATCTGACTGTTTTTTTACATTAGAAAAAAAATACTAAGCAATTATTAAAAACATGTCAACATTTTAGGTGACCTTTACACCAAGTGATTACTCGGTACACAAATGTGAGCTGCCTAAAGAAACTACGATAGCAATAACAGCTGTGCTAATGCTGTTTGCGGTGATATGGTTGACCACGCGACGAAGACTTGTTGGTAGATGAGGTGCTAGTTAAGTAAAACAAAAAGACATTGTAAAATTAATCTCATGATTATATTTGACAATAAATATTTTTGACAAGATAGAGCACTTTGTACATTGACAACTGGACAATTTCAGTTGAAATCATTACATACAATTACTTCTTTTTAACAAATTATCACAAAGACCTACCTGCTAATGTAAACATATGTCAGCCGTCCACAATAACTTATATAAATACATTATGGAAGCATAATAGAGGTAGATAAAACATAGAGATTCTTTCATTAACTTAAAATAACGAATACTGATATTGGTAATGTAATGGGGAGGGTTTTTTGTAACATACATTGAAAAATGAAAAACAATTAATCGTTGTAAAAAGTAAGTAGATGAGCAACCTTAACATAAGTATGTATATTGTACTTGAACCTTTCATTAAAATTTTTATAAACTATCGCTGGAGTACCTAACACTTACAACTAAAATCAGTCTATGAAACTCTAAAATGAGTTTTGTATTATCAAAGGTACATATTCTACTGAGCATTATCACCTATCAGTATACATTACATCATGAACTCTGCTACATCTCAAATTTCACTCAACACCAAAGTTACCAAGTAAAGGCACTTTTTGACAAATTAAATATCTAAGGCCGCGTTTAAATTACTCTCAACTAACCCTAGTGCAGTCTACTGCTAAACATAGGCCTCTCCTAAATTGTGCCACATGCTGACTTTAATAAAAACAGGTAATGTCGAAGTGTAGCATACATATCAGCTAATAGATAATGTAAGGAGAGTAGATAAAAATAGTAAATCATAATAATCTTCAGTTAATTGGCTTAGCTCTAATATGACAATACTGGGTTAGTTTAATCAGTTATAAAATAAGTCTACTCAAAGATCTTTACAGTGCGGAGAAATTATATAGTTAGGTACTATTTAGGCTTGGATTTTTAATACTAATAGACAGCAAACATTTTGAACGTCTTATTTGAGAAATAAATCTCACAATTCGTTACTTTTTTTAAGTTGCTTTCAAAACAGCGCTTGGTAACTGAACAATAAAAATAAAATCCTAGCATAAACACACGAACAAACATACTCAGCACGTGAGCAGGACAAAGCCGTCACCGGAAATGTCCTTTCTTAAATTCTATAAGAATATTATTTGTAATACTCTAGGTTGTTGCGTTGTATGCGCTTGCGCGGGTAGGTCGTGCGAGCGAGAGCGCGCGGGTCGCGCGTGTGGCGCACGCGGCGGCCGCGGCATTTGCGTCTGCTTCTGATGGTATCCAGTGTTCGCGTGGCGCGCCGACGAACAAATCACAGCATGCAGGTAACGGTCGTACCTACATAGATGTGAATCGCCACCGCTTGCTAGATCTAGGTATCCGTTGCCAGAATTATCAGATTTCTTTTTTTGGAATGCATTTGTTGGCTTCTCACTGACAGTATAAGATCTATTTCGAAGCTTTTGATATTTGTTTGTAACTTCTTCTTCAATTGTAGCAGGTTCACAGGGCTTCCTGTAAAAAGGAAAAGATAGTGGTTAGAATACACGAAAAAAGTAGCTGATAAGTGGTTAGAATACACGAAAAAAGTAGCTGATATTCAAGTTTTTGAAAACTACCATATATTTTTGATCTCAAAGAAACGAATTTAACTGAGTAGGTACATAATTTATAACGCAAGACTTGCGATATTATTGAATTTTAAGAGGAGACACATGTTTTTGAAGCCGATGCAGCATCATTTATTTTGGCGTTGCATGTCTCGTAAGATAGTTTTGGTGTTCCTTCACTGTCACATATTTGTGCTGCCACTTTTATATGCCTTCCACAAATGATCACATATATTTGCCGTCATCTTGACGACACATATTAAGGGATGAATAAAAAATCAGATATTATTGCCGAGCTGCCCATAGTAATATATTTATGCTCGTGACTGCACTGTAATTATATTTATTATATTTAAAAAAATGGAACATACCTTGAGGCTTGAAAGCTCATATGGTTCTTTTCCATGTTAGCTTGAATTATTTCTAGTAATTCGCGTCTTTGTAAACTACCGGAACGTTTTTTAGTGTGTTTTCGTTCCCGATGCTCTCTACGTGGTTGACGGTGGGCTCGGGATTGAAGGTATGTGGTCTGTCTTGGTGAACTGTTAACTGGTCTTCGGTCGCCTGAACATGATGACTTCGAAGAAATGTCTTCATCAGGTGAAAGTCTCCCTCTTTGCTCGTCCTCGCTGTGATCGATGCAGTCAGGCGGCGGTGCGTTAGCAGCGGACGCATACTCTCTACGTCGACGTCGCCGGGCCTCTCGCCTCTCCCGGTGGTTTCTACTTTTGCCATCTTCTGGCACCACTGTTAACCGCACTTGAATTGTTTTTGACCCATAGTGCGGCACTGTCACTGATTTTCCTATAGATTCGTATATTGTAGACACGATACCGGCTATGTCCTGTAAATAAAACATGGTTGTTATCAACAAATCGTATGTTTAATTATAATTTTTCTAGGCGCGTATTCAAAAGTACTTACGTCCTTGGTCATGCGGCCATGTCCATCGAGGTCATAGAGTGTAAAGGAGAATTGCACCGGCTGTTGTTTAGAAGGTTCTGGATGCTGAAGCTCTACATCACACGTCAGCTCCTAAAAAAAAAACAAAAAAATATTCGTTAGCTACTTTTGGATATAATATGTAATGTCCTTATGTAAAATCTTGATATCTCACGTTGGCCTTGGGTTCTACTCACCCTATAGTCAGGGCCTAAAGGATTAGTAGAACTAGAGGCGCGCCTAGGGATGAAAAAAGTAAAAACGTTTTGCCCGGTGGTGGGTGATTGCTCAGCTCATTGGTGCGGGGTGCATGTAAACGAGATGAATGTAAAATCGGTGCTAGGTAGGTTATTCAAAAAAATAAATTTTTTAAACGCCTTTTCGGTGAAATTATATACCTAGTATAGTACATAACTATTTTTTTTTTAAATAATTCATCATCACTGAGCGTTTTTTAACTGCTTTAAGCTCATCAAATCATCACACACATTGTATATAATATATTATAGCGCTTAAAAATCCTTTAAGGTAAAATATATTATTATCTTCACTGTGGTGGTGGTCCATTAAATTTACGGTGAGTGATATGTCGAACATTAATTATATATTATCTTCAAAGTGTGTGACGAGCTTTTATTCAGTGATCTGAAAGAGGGTGTTTATTCAATAACTATTTAGTGTTCAGAGTAATCAGTGTTCCTTTACCGTTTCTTTATTGGACTACGGTCGAAAGGTTATGTTGTAGTAGATAACCCAGTGGCGTCGGACATAACGCGTGTGGCGGCCGACTAGCTAGGCGGACGTCCTCCTTATCTCCTCACGCTTTTAAAGGAAACTAGCACTGCCTTTAGTTAACAGCAGAACAAGGTAAAGTCGGGCCGCCCGACATGGCTTCTACGATGAAACGTCACGCAAATTTTTGAGTAAATAGGGGACGAGGCGACTGGTTAATAATACGACTGAAACATACTATAGCTACATAATTTAAATGTTTTTTTCTACAGGATGAAATATATCATTAAGTTCATTGCGAAATCTTGTGCGAAACAGTTGCTTACCTCTTAGTATTTCTTTTTATGGTCGCCTAGTTTTTTCTAATATTTTATAATGTTTCGCAGACAGTTTTTTTTTTCTGTAGGGCATCTCGTAGCTGGCCTCTGAGGTCATGACTACTTAACCGGTCAATCCTGTGGTTGCCTTAAGCTGCTACACTCAAAGCCTCCAGCCAGGGGCATACAAAACTAAGCTAAAAAGCTAGGTGAACGCTCGCTAAGGGCACCCCCTGTGGGGTACGAGCCTCGGCTTAGGGCGTCACCGGAGGGAGGACATCAAAGATGGGACGGGCTGGATCAAGGTTTTGATCATTATTATTAATCGGGGAATTTAAAGCTACGTGCACAGCCGAAACCACTGCTGGCACCTCGTTATCGAGCAAGGGTCGGGGAGGAGTATCATTTACTCGGGGGCGCGGACGCGATCGCAAAGGACCTCGACGGCGATCGCAGACAGTCTTATTTTCCTAACATATAACGACAACCAACCCAGGACCCCACGCTCAGCAGTCTCGCTTGCGACCACGAAGCAGTCATGATGTCAACATGATTATGTAGATTGTAAAGACATGAATTTGATTAAATCTTAAGTCACGACTTGCTTCGTTACTAATCGCCACTTTCTAATTCCCATACATACACTCATGGGTAGCGCCTGGGTTACGACTGTCCCGCACTAAAGTAACAATATTTCCTACAATCTCCGTTTGCGAGTGACAAACTTCGTGGGAGTTGTCTGTCGAAAAGAATGGGTCGCAAAGCTGACTGATTCGTGTCCTTTTGTGGTGGATGGAACTAGCTCAAATACGTTTATTTTACCTGGCCTATACCTAAATGGGTTTTAAAGTAAGTAACAGAGAAATATAAGCCGGAGATTAAAAAAGTAATTGAGATATGGGTATAAGTTAATCGTCTCTCAAATCTAGTTTCGAGACATAATATTATATCGCGTTAAAAGAAGGATAAGACTTAATTCAAAGAAGCGCTCAATACCGAATAGCATAATCAGCCTGAAGGTAACGTTACCACTGCTGGGCCACAGGCCTCCTCTTTGTGCGAGGGAGTAGGCTATATAATCCACCACGCGGGCACAATGCGGGTTGGTACCAACCAATGCTTAAATGACAGTCAGTCATGGCTCTTGGACTTTAGCGCTGAACTCAGATAGATTAGTTGCTACTGCGGAGCACCGGCGGCCTCTGCTGCGAACCGATGATTCCATGCTCTGTGGTAGTCACCTATGAAAAGTGTACCTACTCAATCAAGAGCTGCTAATCTGCTAGTAGCTAGTGAGTAGCTCTTTTGCATTCAATAAATATTCGACTACCTACGTATTATTGTACGCTGTAAATTATGCATTTTATTGACTGAATGTGTGATTTACCTCAAATCGTAATCTAGGTTGTTTATCATCATTGTTCTCCTTCGCCGGAGTGGGTGACGGTGGTGGTTTGTAGGAAGGTTCGTGCGAGGAGCGCGGCGGTGGCGCAGGCGGTGTGGTCGGCCGCAGCAGGGCTCGTGCCTCGCTCGGCAACAGGTCGGGGGGCGCAGAGCACTGGGAAGCGGCTCGTCCCACCAGCTCCTCGGTGTCCGTCCGCTCGCTCTCCGTACCAACTGAAAAACAAAAGAGGTTGGTAAGTTTCACTGAGTTTTATATTATTGACGCTCAAATGTAGTTAGAGGTAACTTCATTGTGACGGAGATGTGCTGGGACTGCTGGGCTGCGCCAGAGTAATTTTTCTGAGGTGTTTGTTGCCTGGCTTTTTTGGAGCTGAATCTTATTTTTCGACGATCAGAAAAAAATGTTTTTAGGGTTCTGTACCTTAAAAGGATAAAATGGAACCCTTATACAATTACTTCGTTGTTCGTCCGTCAGTCTGTCACGATCCTTTTTCTCAGAAACGCGTGGAGGTATCAAGTTGAAATTATAACAAATACGTAGGCCTATCTACTCCCTTGGAGCTCTAAAAAAAATCATGCTTAAGTCAACGCAATAAAAAAATAGGGCCACTTATGGGACATATTTTGATACTCGCAAATAAAACAAAACCTACAGGGTGGTACTTCCCGTTGACCTAGAATCATGAAATTTGACAGGAAGCAAGGTTTCACAGCACAAGTAAAGGAAAAGGTCCAAAAATTGTAAATTTGTAGTTTATCCAACAGAAAAGAAAAAAAAATTGCGCTTACAAATTTACCTTTGCAGTTGTTTTTTTTTAACTATAACATGTTTTTCAACTAAAGTGATAAGTTTGTTTTTGTGGTTTATTCATCCCAACTACGGAAACGGGGTCCCCGACGCGCATTTGCCGGTTTTTTTTTTTTTTAGAGTAAAAGATTTGAATGCAGAATGGCAGATTGCCACCCAATCTTAATCTTTCACGCCCGAACACCCTACAGAATGCGCAATTTTAAAAATATCGGAGTATAACAATCCAGTCGCCTTTTACAAATCATCTCTGAAATCGGTTCACAAGTTTTGGCTTGAAACTCCACAAATTGATAATAGATACTTCTTTGCAATTTTATTGGGATTAATAATGGTGTAAAGTCTTTAATATTGGATTATCGCAAAAAACTCAAATTAATAATTAATTTAAAACAAAAAGAAATAGAATAGGTAAACATTAAAGAGAGCACAGCATCAATAATTAATTGGCAAGCAAAGAGTATAAAATAATGGGCAGGATATTGGTCCAAAATTGTTGCTGGTTTGTTTGGTCCGATCATCTCAAAAACAGGTACGAAACCTAAATTTTGTTTTATCTTCAATTCGTATTTCATGCTCTTTTAGTCATTGTAATCATTACAATGCGAGTAAAATAACGGCCAGAAAAAATAAGTTGTATACCCAAAAGCTTGTCGGCGAAATTCAAAAAGTGTGTGATGCGGACCGACCGACGCGACGCCTGCGCTCGCGCCGAGCGGCGGAGAGATGTAAACGACACAAGGTTACGGGGAGCGTTGAGACATTTCCTGGAAGGCCCAGTGAGTGGGTCGCCCTTTAGATTGGAACGTTTGGGATCCACCGTAGCATCGCACATCTGCCGCTAATGTTATTTCTCTCAAAAGAGGCGGCATTTCTTTTATCCGTCTTACAAAATTTATTTTAGAAGCATTCTTATTTTTGCGTTGTTCTTCAGTGTTTATCAATAATAAGTAATTCGCAACTATGATTGCATAGTTTTTAAAAATGTAACCATAAGGGTCATTCTAACAAACTTGAATTAAAGTTGTGTCTAGATGAGAGATAGACTCGGGGACCGGTATGTCTCAAATGTCTCTTAACGACTGAACTCCATGGGTAACAACATCTACTGGGTACGTAATAATGCGGCTAAGCGTAACCACATTCCTGCAGTGATTTAAGGCGCGTTCTATTTATTACAACAGCAACGTTACAACCTGTGTTTAATTGCTAACTTTTAGAGTTAAGTACCAATGTCAAAAATACTAAAACGGCCTTTAAAACCCACACTAAAAAACCTGTGTTCAACAGCAACAAGAAACAAAATATCATAATTATGTAGATGGTTTTGAACAGGGAACAAACCAAGATAGTTATGTGATTAGTGTGATTACGGTTAGTTAATTCAAAATAACTTTTTTTGTCTTTAAAAGTTTCCTTTGAAAAACCAAATCCTCATAATTCGCTACTTTGTTGGGAGTGTTTAATTTATATAATTAAAATTCGCTTTGAAGTTTATGAAATGAGCAGCCTCAACATTCTCTACAAACTCGGCATGTTTATATTTACAAACTGTAAGGCAGCAGGAGATTATTAAAATAAAATACGTTTTCTTAATGAAGAAGTTAGCTATACAGTTTATAATATTTTGTTGTAACTAAACAGAAGAAGATCAAAGAGCTATTTCTATTTGTTTGCTTTGAAGTTGTATTAGTTAAGTGGGCGCTCTGTTGCTCACATAATATTAAGAAGCCGGAATTATCTCTCATTTATTTACGAAAGACTCATGATGTGTTAATTTATTTCATAGGTAGGTGGCTAACATAATCAATCTGAGGATTGCATTAATTTTATGGTTATAAAGTTTGACATCTATAAAGCACATGATGAAGATCCATGTTTTTGTCCGTACAGTACCTAACCCCAATCAATTAAATTTTGTTCGTTGTTTTCTACACTAATATTATAAAGAGCAAAGATTTGTTATTTTGTTAATGATGAATAAATTCAAAAACTACTGGACCAATTAAAAAAATTCTTTTGCCAGTAGAATGCTACATTAACACTAAGTAACAAACCGCTGGCAGAAGCTAGTAGTAAATAAATTTCTTTCAATAAACAAAGCCTGGACTACAACGCGAAAAACTGAAAACTAATTCTTTTGAAGAAACAAGTAACGTGGGTCTGTGTACGTGGGCTGGGCTGGGGCCGTGTAGCGGAAGACGACTCGTCCTATTATTTGATTTTACTTTTTTCCATTCAATTCATGTTGCCGCGAACGAATCGCCCGGTCGGCGGGTCGTCGCCGTGCCGACGGTGCCCGTGTTTGATCTTGCCGACTGTTGATAACATCGTGCGAGATCGTAAAATCTTATAATAAGCACGATAAAGGTATAACCTTTACATTAGTTAGCTATTTCACACAGCGCTGACTAAGATAATTGAATACACACGATAAGTTACTAATAATAGTAAGTACCTACCTGTGTATTGTAGGAATACTTCTCAATTTTGGTTTGTAACTAAAGAAAGACTGCTCTTTCCAAGCAGGTATATCAGTTTGATCAGATTTAAAAAAAAAAAAACTTCCTTTTCCGCGTGGAAAAAGTTTACCTGCCTACTTTGATTGAAATTATTTTCATCAGAATAACATGTTTTCAATTTGGTTGTACAATCTCTCTCCTAAGAGATAATAACTAATAAAGAGAGAGATAATAGAGAGTAAATAGGGTTTAATGAGTACCAAATCAGGTACCTGATCTGGTACCAAAAAACGAAGCCTAAAATATAAAAGTAGGTTAGTACCCGTCGAAACTGGACAACATCTTAGTACTTACCTCCGTATAAAGATATAGTTATTATGTGTTATGATTATGTATGAGGGACCCAAATATATTCAAGTACCTACTTAGAGCATTAGGCAACTAAGGTATTATAGGTCAGATAAGCCTACCTGACCTGACCTGTATACTTTAGTTGCTAATTATTGTTCCGTTGTTAACTTTTAAGGTCGTGACTCTAAAATAAGGTGAAACAATAACTCTACAGAAAAACCAATTGCAAGTTACAAAGCGCCAGATGGCGTTGTTTTAAATGTAAACAATAATTTATAGAACCCTTCTTGCTCTATTTCAACTCGCCCTTGACCGGTATTTATAATAATATTGTGAAGTTTGCTATTCGTATCACACTTATTTATGTATACAACACTGTTCTTTAGTTTGTATTTATTACGATACGTCTACCAACGTGTTTTCCTGTTTTTTAGAACCTACTAAGTATACGATTGTTGCTTAATGTGAGACAAAAACATGGTATTTTGTAAATGTTGACCACACGATCTACAGGGCAGTGTCAAATAGCAACAACAACGTATTGTTTTTGGAGCCTTGTATGTAAGCCAAGTAAATAGTTTTTATGGAAATAACTTACTGCTAAATTTCTTGTATCCATTTCTAAACTTGTTGCGCCACCACTTGACGAAGTGGTGCGCCATGGGGGCGTCCGCGGCGGGTGCCGGAGCTCTCAACGTTTCGTAGCACGTCATGCGCTGCGCTCACGCACGCATCCCGTACACTTCAAAAGAACCGCAGGTTTAATTTGATATATCACTAACTATAATTCTAATTCACTTGCACTGTATTCGGTCACAACACAGGACGTATAAGGATTCGTTCGACGTTAGCACGAAGCCTTTGACCCAGTTGTCCGCGTGAATGTTGAGCGAAGAGAGAAATCGAGCGACCGTCCCTCGTGCGTGCCGTAGAGTGACTGACTGATGGATGAAGGGAGTAGGGTAGGGAGGGAGGGGCGGCGAGGGCGCGGGATAGTGCGACGCCGTGTGACGGCACTAGCGGCTGGCGGCTGCTGTGTCGCGATCGCGAAACAAATACCGTCTGATAATACTCAAAACACAACCGTATGCGTGACAATAATCGTCCCGACTTCTCGAGCAAGGTGTCAGTCATAGACAGCATGCAGTAAAAGCTATTGCAAAGTTTCCAATAAAGGAAATAATAGGAATTTTCTTATACCTAATGATGGGTACCTTTTAATGGGTACCTATCTATACCTGTGTAGATTCTTGTGTTATGCTGGTAAGTAAGCATATCTACCCATAACAATATCGAATCTTACTAGTACCTAGGTTATTCAGCGTAGGTAGAACTTAAGACTTAGGTACACTTAATATGAGTTAAATTTAGGCATTGATATTCAAAATAATCAAGTGGAGTTCATGGCTACAAAGTTTTAGAATTCTAGTTACCACTTGGGAAATTTATATGATAAGTTTACCTTAAAAGTAAAACTTGCCAAGTGCAAGTCCGTTCCATACTGAAAAGGGAAATATTCGTCGTAAAGTCGGGTTCAAAATAAAATAAAACCCATTGGCTAAAATAACTAACTACCATGCAAACTTTCATCCCCAATTTAACCCCTTTAGGGTATGAATTTTCAAAAATCCTACCTTAGCTTCGTGAGAAAGAAAGAAAGAAAGAAAGAAAAAGTATTTATTGGGACTCGCACAGGACATTACAAATTAAACTAAAACACACTCATTAAAACAGAGAGCAGCTCATTTTCGTTACTAAACTATGGACCGTTGGCTTGCCTTTTTCTGATTTTCATTTCCTACAATTACTAATATGAGATAATTTTTTTATCAAATATCACAAAGAAAACGTGACTCGAGGTCGTTCTAAAACATTTTGAGTAGAATACGCTTCGCATAATGTTAGCGGTTTTGGCAAGCCAACGGCAAAGGTACATGAGTTAAAAAAAAAACTAAGTAAGTACCTGTTGGGAAGTCTTTGCCACACTCCCTTAGTTAAATTTTTGGGGACTGAAAACCTGGAACGTATTTCATCTAACAAAAGCTCCAAGGGAAACCCCTTTGAGCTTAGTTTTCTCTTCTTACTTTAATAATCGCTGTAGAGATACATGAGGGTGATTTAAAAAGTCCTTGGAGAGAGTTTCTCATATAATTTTGGTCCACTGTAAACGGGCCACCCTGTAAAAGGAACTCTTGTGAATTAGATTGTGAGTTGTCTTTTCGTGAGAGAATTTAAGATTTTTATGAAGTAGGTACAATAAAAACACTCGCAACGGATTCTTAAATTTTTCGTTCTTGAAGAAAAAGTGACGAAAAGCAATAAAAAAATGCTTCTTAAAAGCTTTCATGTACAGTCGCGGGCATAAATACAATTAAATCATTAAAGAACAAATCATAACTCCTCGCGATTTTACCATGTCTTCTTTTACCTGCTTTTGCCCTATGTCACCTGGGATAGCCGCAAAGTGTTTTCTTTTTCGGCTGGTTTATTCTTCCCTGTTCACTATCACGTTATCATTCACTCCCTTTCCATTCATATCATCCCTCACACGAGCCATTCCATCTATAAAATTCCTTTCTACTTCTCTGGCGCCTCTTTCAAATTCCTCTAATTATTATACTTAAATCTAACTTTATCAGTTTCCAGTCACTCCCTCACATTTCCACTGCAATTTTCATCCGTTTTCTGCTCGGCCCTTCGGCCCAGCATTCCGATTCTTACAGATGTCTCGATTGTCCCAGGTTATCGTGGAAATTGGCTGTGTATTGTACATTTGTGCAACACTTAAAACATTTCACGGCTCGTCGGTCAGGTCAGGATTCATGAGCTAACTTGTCAGAAAGTTTTTTTTTTTTATCGTACCTATTAGGTAAGAATCGGCAAAGCAAGTTGCAACTGTTGCAAGTTGAGAGTTGTCTATACAGACAACATCGTCTACCTAGACGATGACTTAATTGAGGCAGCTTGAATCGAGCACATTTTGTAAAAAATTGTGAAAATACGTAAACTAGTACTTACATAGTTACTAGATAAGGTGCTCGCAAAATTATTTTACACGTAGATAATTAACCTATAACTACTCGTACCTACAGGTTCTGTACACACAGCCGGTAACTAATTTAATGGAACAATATATTTACCTACAGTATTTTGATGTGGTGTGGTTGTGGTTTCGTGTTTATAGCAACTTTTACTTAGCAAAGAAAGTGAGCAGCGGGTAAATACCTATAGGGCAGTAATAGAGAGAAAGGTGAACGCGCATCCGCTACGTTGGCAATGGCAGCCTCCATGCGGTCGATGACCCTGAAGTAAGCGATTACTAAAAAGATTAAGGTAGGTAGATCGTAGGTAGGACTTGGTTAGTGGCAAGTCAAGCTTCACTTCAACCGGCTCCGTGCTTCCACATTTGAGACGAATATAAATAAGACACATCTGATAGGTATTCTAATTTCCATGAATACAAACAATATTTTGTTGGAAAGCTTTCTCCTAATATTATGTTTACTGAAAAATCCAATGATGGACTGCTTATCTTTTTCTTATTTATTTTAGGTAGGCAGTAAAACAATCATCATTCCTTGCCTTTTCTCAACTTTGTTGGGGTTCTGCTTTCAGTCTAAACAGAATTAAAACATGAGATTTCGAAGGAAAGCTCTCATCTAAATTGATTTTGTTGTTAAAAATAACCCAACCATTATTTTTTCAGGAAAGCAAAGAGAAAATCATGTCATTTACGTCATACACTGTTTACTGTACCTATGACACAAAACCCCGGGTGGAGGGTGCGAGTTCGTGGGGTGCCCCGTGCCGGCCAGGGATGTAGCACAGCCAGAACGTTTCAAATTAGAATTTTACGGCCTCTTCGTGTTAGGTTTATTGTCGAGAAGTTATCGTCGACCAAGATGAGGTCGTATTCCAAAACTGACTTACAACAAACAGTGTTTTATGTAAGTTTTATGCCTGTAATAAAGAAAACTTCACGAGGACGTAAAATTGTACGTAATCTCTTGTTCATTATAAAGTATTTAATGAAAATTCTCTTAGTTATAAATTCTCTTTATGCACCAACCAATAATAACTTCAAGTATGTTATAGATAGGCCCAAACAGGGTTTCCGTCAAGTTCTGAGCACCCCTAAAAGTGACGTAAATGACAAAGTAGGTAGTGCCTACCTTCCTTTACTTGTTACCATAACGTAGGTATTTATCGGATGACGTTACAATAAGATGACCATACACAGCGGTCGAGAGGGTCCGCGCGCAGGTTCTACGTGGGTGGCGTGTTCCACGAAATAGTGTTGATGGCTATGCCGGACGATTATCAATATCATCAATAAATTGCAGCTTTTATATTTTAATTCTGTAAACAACGTCTAACAGTTATAATTACAAATAATACTACAATTCAACAATGATTTCCAGTTTTAGGAATCTTAAAGCTATGAATGCTATCATTCAACACGATGATAATTACGTTGGCGTTGAAGTTATGTTCCTTCCTAGTAATCCCGTGCTCGGCAAGATTGTTTGTTTAGTATCTGTAAGAAGATCAAATCTTTGTATACGCATATAATAAAAAGATAATCTTACGAAGTGACCTGGAATGTTGATAGTGGCGTTATTTCTGCTATTCAGCCGGCTGGCACGTCGCCAGATGTGGTCGCTCGCCTTCTATCGTGTCGTGTGGGCAATGCCCACTCACGTATTTTCATCACACTTCTCCAATCTTCAGCATTTCTTGTAAAAGCACTTGTTTACTTGATCATACATACAAGTAGGCGTTGGACAAGGTACTTCTATAAAGAACATTTGCTCCATTCAACATTTCATTGAACTGATGAGAGTTATCTCAGTTTTATTTTCAAGAGCCCCCGATTAACAAAACCACAATGTTCTCGGAGAAACGTTATGGTATTTAAATAGCAACCTATTTTTTTTGTATATTGTTACAGGTAACTATAATTCCTATACAAACCTAAGTATATTTTGTTCATGTTCACCTAAAGACAACAACGGTATGATGCGCACGAGAGCAGCAAAACGTGCGGCGCGGGCACAGATGCAATTTGTACTTAGTAGGTAGACACGTCATGTTCTGTCGGCTGAGTCGGCTCGATACTTCAAAGAAAGAAATAATAACATACGATTACGTATCTCCTTTTATCCCCTTATACTTTACGGCGTGAACACTTCTTTTTCTTTACATTCACCTACAACAAAACCTGTTCTCTCGTATGTCGGACGCTTAAAAAGTGATCCCGAATTAATAGCTACCAAGTGTGATTATTATAGATGGTAGGTACGTGTTATAGTCAACATTTATGTATACAGTGGATGTGCTATATTTATATAGGGTGGATTTTTGAGACGGGGCAGTAAGGGCAGGTAACTATGATAACTGTTGTAACTATAGGAAAACGTGCTTAGGACTGTCTTCCTATCCTGACTTTTTAAGTAATTGCTAACTGAATACAAAGATTTTGGAAGAATGGTACAGTTAGTTAGAAAAACGCCCAGTCTCACGATTTATTTTTCTGATGACTCTTCTGGATCAACTGAGGTTATTTAAAGTCGCAAAAAAACAAAAAAACTTTTCCCATTCTTACATTTCGTAAGAAATCTGTCAACGTGGATAAATCGAATGAAATTAAAAACATACTTTGAATTGACTTTTTCATCATCACCTCATAGATACAGTCTAACACCCCTTGATGTTTCTTCAAGGTAATCATAAAAGTAGATGACAGATAAAAGTTTTTATTTTGAAATTCACAATGCTTTAAATCAAATACTTTCCATAAGTTACAGTAAAATTTATGCCCATTTTAACTTACACTAGGCAGGCATGCTCTATCTCATGAAATCATTATGGCATGCTAGGCCAATTATTCTAATTTAGAGAGTTGTATTGATGATTTTAATGATTAATTAAACGTATTTATTAATTCTGTAAATAATAGTTAAATACAATATTTTTTACGGTCGTGAATCATATCTTGATCAACATACAACCTAATACTGACTTGCAAATTGCAATTTGAATTTCGCGGACTACTTTAGCGCATCCCCTGTATGTATGCCAATAAACGCATTGTCGATTTCTTAGTTGATCCGTCCTAAATCGTGGGCTGCTTGCATGCTTGCTTGAGTGCTTGCTTGAATGCCTGGATGCTTGCTTACTTGCGTGCCTGCTAGTATGTCTGCTTGCCATCACCTCACCAGACACTATTGCCTTTTCTAAGGGGCACCCTCGACTCGGAGGAAGGAGGTTGGTGGGTGGATATTTTTTTAAACCTTGAAGATGCTTGCGAACAGCAAACAAGCACATATATATATATGCTTGGTTGCCAACCTGATTTTTGCTATCACTATTATTTTTTAAAAGGCTTATCCGACTCGGATAAGTTAGTTTGGTTGGTATATGATATACCTACCAATCCACTTACCAACTAACTTATCCGAGTAATATACCGTATATCTATTAAATCTACTAGGTACCTATACTCCAACTGAATGAAACGAAATTTAAATCTTGTATAAAACGCACACTATGCTGCCAAGCATAGGATCTATAATAAGTTAGGGGATTACATCGCTTACAAAAATGCTTGGCTCAACGCTGGTCCAGCTCCACAAGGGCACATCTAATTCATTAGTAATCGAAAATATTTTTTGGAGCTGCTGAAGGTTGTAAAAAATATCTTTACATTGTATAAATTCAATCTCTTGTATTGTATCACTTGTTTAAAAAACGGTGAAGGAAAACATCGTGAGGAAATGCCTGAGAGATATTTCTCCACGGTGTGTGAAGTCAAGTCAGAGGCCCAAGGGCGGCAAACTCTTGACACCAGTACCCTAATTGCGCAATGTACAATCAATCACAATTTGTTTCGATTTGAAACAGATTACTAATCCATTGCTTCACAAGTTGAAAAAAATCTGCTCAACAACGTAAATAACGCAATGAATATTTTTGAACTGTTAAAATAAAACAATTTAAAGTCTGTTTTTCAATCTCTGAGGCTAAATTGACATTTCCAGTGTTACCTGTTTTTGACAGTTTTTAAATAGTGATGTACCACAATCGGAATTTTTCCGTAACAAACGGTTTTTCGTAGTAGTAGGTACGGTACGCTAATCGATCTTCAAGTAAAAGTTTAGCTAAATACCGGGCATTGGCAGTTACTGGGCAAAGACAGTTTAGATTTTTAAGATTGCAGCACAGCAACCATTTGCTCCATAAAGGAGTATAAGTTTTGAGAGCGTGGAAGCTCTCCAATATGTTGACAAAAGCTGCTTTTCCTCACCTGATCAGTTACAAGTCCCAGCCGAAATGAGCCAGGCATCCAGCTGTAGGTTGAATACTTGAGCTGGGGGAGGGGACGCCCAGTTATTGTGACCACCAATGATGTTTTCATTTGGGTGCTACTATTATTAAATTTACTTTTGCTGAGTTGAGATAGTGTAATACACGTGGGACCAGAGCTGGTGGAGGAAAAATCTACGTCAAGTCGTATAGCTAGTATCTGCTGAAAGCGTTGTGAAAGCAAGCGTTCGAGTCTGATAAGTCTAGACTAAAGTAACATAGTTGCACACGGGATTGATGGCTGAAACGGGAATACCTTGGGCTACAAGGTTATTATCTACGGACATTCTCAGTAGGGATTTCCTTTGGAATTCGCCTGATGACGACGCGGGTTGGAGTTATCTTCGGGAGGGAATAGGTATGGGACGAGCAGTTCCGAGCACAGAGGAGACGGGAGAGATCCCTTTAGTCCGAAGACATGGGATCTGCGACTTTAATGCCCTGCTGGGTGAAGCGGGCATTGGAGTAATTGATTTTGCGATCATTTCACATTTTGGATATTTCCGTCATTTTATTTATGCCCGGAAGGGGCTAAAGACCTCGACAAACGTTTTAAAATGACAATTAATATGTTAAAGAAATACACTATCAACCCTGCCTTGATAAAGACAGCAATTGATAACACTGGCTGCAGTCGAAGCCGTCAATAGCGGTGAGTCAACAGTGCAGCCAGCAGGTAGGAACGGCATATCAGTTCACGGCGAACGTCGAGCGCGAGTGATTTTCATATATTTTGTATCGTTATATCACTATATAAAATATCGAAAAATACTTATATTATTTTGTCAAGATTGTTATTGTTTCTATGTTAATTAATGTAATTGGTGTTGTACCGTTTTAATTAACTATAAATAAATAAATTATTGTTTGGATAATTTTATGTCACGCATTAGTAACAAGAATAATACAAATTCGAATGTTAGACATTTAACAAAAATATACAACGCGGCAACGTTACGATTAAAAAACCGGAATCATCGGAAGAACATTGCGATAAGAAGCTGGCCACATTATTTTCAAGTTTGACAATTGCAGTTGTCAATTTTGTCTGAGATTAAAAAACGGACTTTAGTTATAATCGTTTACGAAAATAAGTTACGCAATTAGAGTACAGGTTAGTCACTAACCACACGAAAAAGAAAGAAAGAAGTATTGTATAATTGCAAAGCACATGTGTGAGCACTATGTTTCTACCTTCTTTAAAGCTACCATTTTCTGGGAACAGTGAGTGGGTACGTCTTTCATTCACTTGAATGTGCCTTGGCAGCTGAGAGTGTGTCATGTTCACCCAAATGTCTTCAAAATTGTTGAGCTGAATGGTGTTAATCCATGCATCATGTTTGTGAACGGGCGCCTCAGTAGGGAAATAGTCATCTACGTACATGTCTTTCTACGTGCACGTCTTTCTACATTGGTCTCACTCACATAGGGGAGACCGGGGCAAGATGGGATACTTAAGAGAAAAAACGTCATAATATGAAAATCAAACTGTTTATTATAAATTTCTTAGAACAAAAGCAACACTTATAATTTTAATTATCATAATTATAATGTTTTATAACTCTAAATCACATATTTTTTTGGAAATAAGGAACTAAATGACACATGCCAAATATCCCGTCTTGCCCCATGATCGGGGCAAAATGGGAAACGCTATGGGGCATAATGAGTACACATTTTAATCTGGTCGGCAACGTTCACATGTATGTGCATCTTCATCCTCATCGTCTACACCTGCGCAAGAATTATGGGCCCAGCCTTGGCACTCGCTACAAATAACCCATCCTTCATTGGATTGTGAATATAAGTACCCACAATATATACAAGGACAATCATTTTCATCGTCTTCAGATGAACTAGTGTCACTTTCTTCTTTGCGTCTTTTGATTTTATTCTTTTTTTCCGGGTTCTTTTTTGCTGGTCTTTTCTTTTCAGTCTTTTTATTGTCAAGTTTTTTTTTGTTAGGTTTCTTTTTGTCAGTCATCTTATTTATTTTTCGTTTTTTATTTATATCTGTGATGAGATCATTCTTATACGGAGAAGCAGTCAGTATTGCAGTTTTACCTCGTTTTCTTGTTTTTCTCTCTTGGGTTCTTAATTCCTTGGGTATGGCTATAATATTTTCTGGGGTCACGCTAAACGAAGATTTTGCTGGCTGTATTTGTCTCTCAGGGGTCTTTTCTTTTATAAACTGCGCAGAAGTCGAAGGCTGAGACAAAAACTCAGTGCTCATTGGTTCCGCAGTTGCAGGATCAGCAGAAATATCTTTTTGTGCTGGAATGGATGGTTCATTTTTTGTTTCTTCCGATATAGCTGACGTTGAAAGTGTGGGCTGAAATGTCGATTCTATATTTAGATTTTCAGATAGAGTCTCGAAGATTGATATTCTAGGAGATGTAGGTTCAAAATTAATCTCATTATGAGCTGAAGTTGACGATATTTGTTGGGTTGCCTCTAATGGAGTTGGCGAAGTTGCTGTGGCCTGAGATGTTGATTCAATGTTTAAATTTTCAGACGGTAAAGCCTCGGTGTTTGTTGTTTCAGCCGCTATGAAGTCCGCGTCTGTGAATACATTTCTGTCAAGTGGCCATATTCCACATTTCCTAAACCCGTTTATAGCAGTCAGCATCGTCGCCGCTTGTAAATATGCTTGCCCAAAAGCTTTGCCACTTGGTAGGGTGAAACTACGCGTCCAGGGTGGTCTCTCAGCCACTTTTTCACTTCTGCACTATAGTACGTACTTAGTGGTCTCATAAATGCGACGTCCAAGGGTTGTAATTTGTGTGTGCAGTGGGGTGGTGTACATAACAGTACTACATGATGCTCCCTTGCGTAATCAATCAAATCAATATTTTTTGTGTGTGACGCATGACCGTCCAGTAGTAACAACACTGGGTTTTCTTTGGTGGGTTTTACTGTATCTACAAACTTTTTGAACCAGTCATAGAATATTTTTGAAGTTATCCATCCATTATCACTACAGGTCCCCCAAAATCCCGGTGGTGCATCATCCAGCAACTCATTCTTCATTCTTTTTCGAGCGTAGATCAGCATTGGTGGTATATAAGTTCCAGCGGCATTAAAACAGATTTCAGCCGTAACTAATTGCCCTCTTTCTGCAGATGACAAGCAGCCAACTTGCTTCTGACCCTTGAGTGACAATATCTTTGACTGACTTTTTGGCACAGTACTAACGCCGGTTTCATCAACGTTATAAATTCTATCAGGTGTAAAGCCATGCTTTTCTACAACATTTTCTAACAATGTGAAAAACTCATTGACTGCCACTTTGTTAAAAGCCATAGCCCTCGCAGCAGAAGTTGGCTCTGGTCGTCTAAATGAAAGTTCAGGATGCCTTTTCAGGAATCCACTGAGCCAGTCTTCTCCAGCCATTCCAGTCTCTGCGTTGAATGGGTTCTGAATATGGTTTCTCTCAGCTAACTGAAAAGCTAAAATCCGAAGTTCTTTGCCAGTTATTCCGAAAAGGCGCGCTTCCATTGATTTAATATACTGAGATAATTCTTCTTCCTGTTCTTTATTAAAAACTGGTTTATAGCGCCCAAATTTCTTTCTCCCATAGTCATTATCTGAATCAGTGTCTGCATCTAGAGAACAGCGAGCTTTTCTCACTCGTCGTTCCAAGGTCGACTTAGGCACGTTATATGTAGCTGAGGCTCGAAGAAATCCCATTGTCTCAGAAAGCACAGCTCTAACCGCTCTTCTCATATCGTCTTCTTCCCATCCTCCACGATCTGTTTTGCGTTTATAATTTCGCACCATTTTAACTGCAAACAAAAAATTAATTTATTATTGTATAGTAATGAAACACTCTTTTACTAACATATATGGGGCAAAACGGGATACTATGTCATTATGCCCCGACCTTTTTGCCCCAACAGACTCATTTTGCAAAAGTAATAACAGTTCTTACCTACAAAATTATTAATCAAAAAAGCAATCTAAATTCGTTAGTTTTACACTACTGCAACAAGTATGTGGTAAAATAATACAGTAGTACTGATTCCTACCTTGGTGCACATCGATTCAAAACAGAAAACTTCGTAAAAATCCTCCAAAAAACTGTATTTTCTCGCCACGCAGCCAAAACACGCAGTGACACGTACGCACCCGCCGCCGGCCTCATGCGACGCGACTGAACATCGAGCGAATGGCGCTGTGTTAAGCTCTGTTGCGTTCACCAGTCACACACACAAGCACACTTCCCGTCCTGCCCCGAGCTTCGTCTTGCCCCGGTCTCCCCTACAGTATAATTTCAACATGAATGATGTAACCAATATTTTGTAACAATATTTTGATTTAAAACAGTGTCCATGGAGTTTCTTGCCCGTTCTTCTCCATGGGAACCTACTACGCTTTGGAATAAGCAACTTACTTCATATTTCTGACTGACCCTTGACAATTCAAAAGTGCCTGTAGGTAATTGGTTTATTTGAAATAAATTCTTTGACCTTTGAGTCTGAGTTTTGAGTTGAGTTTGACCTTGAAACCATTTGTAGACAGATGGCATTCTGTCTTACCTGATTGCATGCTTGTTTTGCTTGATGTCACTATAGAATCTTCTACTGAATACCTAACTGACCCAGATAGAATTGGGTTACGTATAAGATGGATGTTCGAATCCTGAAACTACTTGCTTTCGTGCTTGCCTGCTTGCATGCTTGCCTGTTTAATTGCTGGCCTGGCTTGCTCGCTTCGGAAATGCATTTTTTCTATTGTCGGAAATAAGATTCCACACAACATTTTCGGACTTTTGTTACAACGGACACTTAGATAACGTTTCAGATATTTAAATCTTCTGTGTGCGCTGTCTTACAAGTCACAAAAATGTTTGTGTTACCTACCTCAGCCAAAAAATGTCGAATATCGTCATTTGAGTGTAATAGATAATACTTATAATTAGTACGTTAGACAAGGTAAATGCTGTGACTTAATTGGTATTTTTATCTTTTATAGTTGCGAAGATATTCAAGCAACACTCAAATGACGATATTCGATATTTTCTGGCTGGGGTAACGCCATAGATATAAGAAAGAAGGAGATATGCCCGGTAGTTGAAAATATATCGAAACCCAATGTCACCAATTTATGCCACTACCTCGCCACTATTAGTCGCCACAACTATGTACATATACAGATCAGTAAATCCAATAGATAAGAGGTTGCGCTCACACTTGCAATTCATAAATCAGAACGTACTACACAATCAATATTATACACCTTATCTCATCAAACACAGCGTGAATTTACCATGCACCGTACAACTCACTCACACGAAAACATCGTTGTGCCGTGCAAAAGTCATTTATTTTACATATACGCTAGTGATTGACTAAATCGGAAAGTTATCGATTCTCCCATTTATTATTGTATTAAAATTATTGGGAGTTTCTGAAAAAATAATAATCAAAAACGATATAAATTTTTATTAAGATGATATAAATAAACAACACATAGTTATAAAAATATATATCAAGTAAATTTCAACAACTTCATAGTAAAGGCAAGAAATATTTTCCGGTTTGTTGTTTTTCATGATTTTCAACACAAATATAGTAAAATACTTGTGTTGATATATGATAAGTGATTCTATGGTTTATAAAGTTTCTAGTTTGGCCTCGATTTTTACAAGAAACCACTGAACAACACGGCATTCTTAAATGTTGTCACGATCACGGTCGAAAGCGCACTAGTTTGCGGAGACGGCCGGCCATTTTCCTATGACATGAGCATTGTGATCATGACGCGCGGACACAGACACGCCCCCATGCCACTTCTCCTGTTATTTATATTTCTATAGGTAACGCACCCAACAATATCAATTGGACATTTCACTAATTTGATAAGAGTTCAAAAAACTGGATTAAATAATTACCCAAAAAGTCCCTTACTTCAGTTGAAGTAAAGGCTCGTGCAAACCAGCGCGATATCGCGGGCGCTACAGGCAGCAGGCGACCCTTGTAGCGCCCGCGATATCGTGCTAGTGTGCACGAGCCTTATCTGGTACATATACTTACTTACCTACCTACCTGAACTCACACACTGACTTAACTGACTTATTAGTATTACTTACTTGTTAAAACTTTAGGAATATCATATACCAACTTTTACTTATACAATGTTTGTAAATATGTGAGCACCATGTATATGAATTACATTATTAATTTATTTGTCGTTGCTTCATTTTTAATTCTTTTTACCTATTGTGTATAGTAATTTTATTCTAGGTGCATCGTCTTCACATACATGTAATTAGATATATAATTAATGTATACAAGATATTGTAAAACATTTTAAAAGCGTAACGGTGGAGTTTCTTGCCCATTCTTCTCCATACGAAAACTACCTTTTGGAAGGGGCGACTAAAATCATTTCAATTTTGTTTTGTAAATGAGTTTTACAAGGCTTGTGCCTTTTATGCGCCTAATTGAAATAAATGTTTTGACTTTGACCTAGTTATCATAATTATACACTTTGGCTCCCGCACACAGGCGCGACGCGACTCTGGTAGAACAATTTCCATGAAGTTTTCATAGAAATTGTGTGAACGCGACTCTGGTAGAACAATTTCCATGAAGTTTTCATAGAAATTGTGTGAACGCGACTCTGGTAGAACAATTTCCATGAAGTTTTCATAGAAATTGTGTGAACGCGACTCTGGTAGAACAATTTCCATGAAGTTTTCATAGAAATTGTTCCACCGGAGTAGTATCGCGCGGTTGCGCCTGTCTGCGGGAGCCTTTACAGAAACCTGTCGGTCTTCGACTCGCACTTGACTCATGAGTTTGAGTTTTGAGTTATCTTCATACCTGTGCAAATGTCAGCACTCGGGTGAAATACAGAGCAGACATACACATTCAGCAATTAGAACAGCTTCACAAACGCTTTGCCCTGTTCCCAAAGGGATGTAACAACGTCGGTGATTATCAAAGGGATTTAAATGATATCAATAGCTTTGTGCTACCGAGGGGCCCTTTGTCGGCGCGCTCTTTAGCGGCAACATCACAAGCGGGCGACAACTCTGTCTGCTCGCCGATCCATTACTGGATTTACTGGATACAAAGCGGACATCAAACGCGCCGCCGGCTATTGCGTCACGTGCCATCATCGTTTGGCAACCTCTTGATGTTGCAACTGCAAATAGAGAGCAAAAGCTGCAGCAGTATATATTTTTTTTTAGATTGTGAAAAATATAACTCTCTTTTACTAGGTTGTTTTACAATATTTACGTAAAAATATTGAATAGAAGAATGAAACCAGTGGCTGCGGGTAGTTTGTCCGAAGTAATTTTGCCAAACTGATTCATCACGTCGCACCGCGGTTTTAAATCACTTTTGAGCAGTCTACATTGAAAATGTGGTTCAGCTTGTAAAATTGTGCAATATCCATAGGATTTGAGAGATGTTGTTAGCTATAAATTGTACTCGATCACCATGCTTGCTGTGTATTTAATAATGGGAAAACCCAGTACTTAGGTGGACCCTAGTACTGGGCCCAGGTAATAAGATGTACCTACCTATATCAACTCGAAAAGAAAGCAAACATAAATAAAACTGGTACTCCAGGAGTGCCGACAGAAGGGAAAACTTTAAAAAAATCGGCACCGCGGTAATCAACGCGTTGATGTCTTTTACTCCACGCACCGCGGTAATCAACGCGTTGATGTCTTTTTAATGGTCAAAAGCTGGTGTCATCACGGTGTCGCGAAATCAATGGCTTAGTCCCATCTCAAAAATACCCAACGCGCCTAAAGAATTTTTCCCTTCAATAATAACACAGTACAAGCAGTGATTATAACTAGTTATTCTAAATTTCTAGTCGATAGCATTAGTCGTTCCTGAATTAAGCAGCTGTGACAAAGAGATAGACACACGAAGTCGCACCATAAGGGTTCCTTCTTTAGCATTTTGGTACGAAACCCTAAAAAGGCATAGTCTCCGCCGCCGGGCAACGACGATAAGATACTCATCTTTGTGACTTTGATCTTTCCGCTGGTATGGCACGGCGCGCGACTGGGCGAGATGGTCGGCCCTCCGCCAGATTTCCTCATAAATTATATGCACCGACATCTATATGTAAATTTTATTTAGTGTGTAATTTTAGTCCTTTAAATCTACTGGTTAAAATACGAATAGACCTTGTTGAGAAATCCCGAGACACTGCCCAAATAATAAGATCCAGTTTCATGTTTGATCCAAATAACAGCGTAGATATTCTGCCCACCTAAAACAAGTTTTAGAACAGTGTGTTAGCAGTTCCATCGCCGTCGGTCAAAATGTGCGTTGCGATAGCATCATCGTGCTGGCCAGTAGTCTACGCTATCAAATTGATTACCTACATATTTCATCTCTTTGTCGGCTTCACGCTTCACCTGAAACAACGGACAAGTTTACAATTTAAAATAAAACAGCTCTAATGTTTTAAATGAAATCTCGTTTACCTACCTAAATTACTTACCTTACTTCCTTCATAATAGGTAGTAGGTACCTACTTATAATGTTTTTACTAAGGCTTTTTTTTTTGTATCACCAACAAAACAACACAAATAGTGGGCAAAATTTAAGTCGGGGTTATATTAAATATATTATTGTCCATGTTCAGAATTCGATCTAATTTTATTTATATTCAGTTAGTTAAAGTTTCACTAGGTACTTATTACTTGACTAAATAAAATATATGAGTAGTAAGTAGGTAGTAGTAGTTACTGCGCGTCTTAATAAAATTACAAGTTGGTAAACCTACTTATTCTAAAAATTTAATGAAACAAATATTTAAAGATTTTTCAAAAGCCCTTTTTTGCTTGCCTTTTTTTACGCTACTGATGCTGGCAAAATGAATGTATTAAATTTTCAATAGGTGCTTCGGTATTATATAGGTATGCATCTATCGATCTGTATCGTTTTTTATAGACAAAACTAGATAGATAACATTGTGTATGATAATTTTTGTGTTATCTTTAATAAAATCTAACTATCGGCGCCAGTTTGTAAACGATTACATTTGCACACAATAATGTTAAGAGTAAGGAATATGTATAAAACTTTTATAAGTAGGTACCTTGGTACCTTCTATCGAAATGAAATAAAGAATATTTTACGATGTTTCCCTGCGTGTAAAAGTACCACTTCGTCTCATGAAAAAACCAGCGACAAATTGACTATTTCGAGGCGTGGCCGGCGGAGGCGGCGGCAGTCAAAGGCTCGTCGTGATCAAAGGCGCCGCCATCGAACGGCCTCGGCTTTGATCTCGCCGCACGAAGTGCAAATTATGTTATAAAGACAGTGAGTGGCTCGGCCGCCGAGCACTGCACTACTAATTAATTCAACCCGTTGCGTTACGATGGCCGTCGGACACGCCATGCCGCCATGCGCCACGGCGAACGCACCGCCGAGCTTTGATTTTATAACTTACGTTTTATTTTTTTGTTTTCTACAATTTATGCTCCGAGGGGATTAGGCGGAACTCGCTTTTGAGCAAGGGGGAAGTTAACGGGGTTCACACATGAAAGTCGCGTATGAAGTTGAGATGAGAGCTGTGTGGTTTTTATACCTACTTAATTATTTTAAAGTAATGTTACATTAAGTACATAAAACCCTAAGTCCCTAACTAAACGTTTGATAACTTACTTAGGCTAAGTAAGTTAAGAAACGTTTGGTTAGGGTTTTTCTTGGTATCCTAAAGAGCAACTCAGACCAAATAAAAAACCAAGACAGAGAGCTGCAAACAATACCGTGAAGCATGCCAAAACTACACCTCCGCTCTGTGCATACACGCTCACACGCACACATTTACAATAGAACTACAATCAAACTACTTCACGTCACTGTTGACAGTTAGTCTGGTACCTAAAAAAGTGGAAAATAATAGAGTATGATTGGTAAGTACCTGAGTACCTACTTAAGGCGAAAGTGCCAGGATACCCGCGAAAAAGTTTTTTGTAACTTTTTTTGCAATTTACAGGTCAGTAATCAGGTTAAGTATGTTGATGTTATGTTGATCAAAATATGATTCGCGATCGTTTCAAGTAAGTACCTATGTATTTACAAAATCATAATTATCGAAACCATCAATACTTACTTTCTTAAGATAAAATTACCCTATTGAATGACTATTTAATGAAATCATGGCATACTAGGCCAATTTCTAACTAAGTAAATAATGGGATGGAAGATGAAATAACGCAACTGATACGACGTTACAAGCTCATAATTATGTATATTAATCCATATGAGCATAATCTTAATCACAATTAATTTTAGTGCAAAGCTGAGTGCTGAATAAAATAACGGGTAAAATTATTATTACTGCCTACAGTTAATAATATTTTTTGTTTTTAGCTTAGTCTGAGCTTTCCGGAAGGAACACGCTCACAGAAAAGCAAGGCCGCAATATTTCGTTTAAAGCAATTTACGACCATTAAACGCTGGTCGTTTGTAAACAATAACCGGTTCAAGGATGGTAATTCCTTTGAGTATTATTTTGCGCGCGCCGAGTGCCGATAGGGCGGCATCTCGAAGTCGGCCAAACGGGCGAACGAATTGAGTTGAGGTCGTTGTTGAAGACGCGGGCATCGCGGGCAGGCGAGTCGGGGCGGCGCGCGATGTGCGGCGCGCGGGACGTGACGCGGCGATCGAGAGCCGCGTGCGTCGACCCGCGCTGAGCTTTGATCTCGCCGCGCCGAACCGCCGCGCCGAGCCGCTCGACCACTGCCGCCGACGACGCTGCAAACCTCGGACGATCCCGATCGGGACCTACCTACCATAATTTAGTGTAGGTAGTTCCTCTCGATCTACATGATTACAACCACCTACCTTCTTCTTTTCGTATTGACGGTATGGTAGGCCGCACGCACCATACAAAACCAGTATAAGCTGGCCGCTCATAGCTCATGGTAAACGTGTTACCACTGACGTGCGGCCTTCTGTACAATTGTAAGTAAGTAGGTAAGTACATCTGCAGTGTCAAATTAAATTAGCTAGTGAAACTCCGTAGACGTGATGTGTTTCGATATCAAACTCATACACGAGAAAAAAGAATACCTAGATTTTTTTTTTGGGGTTAGTGACCTCTGGTAGTGTTGTTACGTGAAGAATGAGTTTTGAATCACAACTCACCACCAAAAGAAAGAACATCACAACTTGTGATGTTGTTTCTTTTTGTTTTATCGTGTTTAGAATTTAGTTATGATAGAAGATAGTTGAAGTTCACAGCTTACACGAAAAAAAAAAACGGATTTTCTAAACGAATATATCAAGTGACTACACTAAATGTGGTTGGTGATTTGACCCTGTATACAAGGTGTTAGGCAGAATTTTGAACATACGAAAATGACGGATCCGTGGGGCCGTCTGCTACGTGTTTAGGGCCAATATCAAGACCATACGGATATTTATTTTATACTTACATGTTTTTTTTTTTTAATTTTTATTCGTAATTCGTCGTTGCTCAAACTTCAAACGTCTGTTTGAACCCAATAGGTGGCCACATTTAATATTGCAAAAACTACTATAGGTAACAATTTTTATAGAACTACCTACATACATATAAATTACATACTTTGCAAGTAGGTAATATCTACCTACCTACCTACCTAACTAATGTTATTATTATAATTGAAGGCGCGAGAGCAAGAACGACCTACTTGAGATAATCAGAAATTGAATAGTTTTTAATGCAATAAATGTGTTACTGACGCCATCTCTTGGTGGCTCGAAAAATCAATGTTAAGCTATTTTGCTTCAAAATAGATTTTTGCCGGAGATAGGCCCACTAACATTTTTTTTTTATAAAATGTAATTAGGCCATTTTTGCGCTCGCGGCCTCTTCATCTTAGGTAGGTTGCGTGAACTTGCGTGGGCAAAGATCCGTCAAAATCAAAAGGTTAGATCTGATTTATTTGTTCATTTTTAGATGAAAAACACCTAACGGTAACTAGCGTCGGCGCTGATTGAACTTTTAGAACGGCTCTAAAAACCAGTAAGTTGAAATATAATATAATGTAAGTAGTTAATTATCTGTTGTTGATCACGTCTTGTGACCACATAAATTCAACATTACAAAACAGTGTAACCTTCTTTGATGCTAAGACAGTTATTCTAGTCGTGGAACACAGGATCTATGGTAGGTCGTGGAGTGATACGATCTGAGCAGTCGGTCGCCATCAGATTACAGAAGTTGTATAAATAAACATGGGACGGGGCGACAAAAGATCTAACGTAAGAGTTACTCGGAAGTGCTATTTCCGACATTCTACGAATGTGTCCTCTTCAATAACAACTAGCTCACTCTGCGCTGACAGCCGATAAAACAGAGTCGATTGTTTGAAGCTTTCGTTTTATGTGCAGTAGCCAGTGTAGCCACGGACTAGAAAATTACTTAAATTGCGGATGGTGGTCGGGAATACCCCTTTGAATGTTCCAGCAGAAACTGAATAGCAGATAATGTAGGCAAAAGGAAGTGAGCTCGAAATTCTCGAAAGTGCCTTGGCGCGAACTAAATAAGTACGTACAAGTAAATAATAAAAGTAGGTAGTGATTTAGGCAATGTACGTACGTAATGATCTTTAGTTAGATGTCGAAATGTAGTACGGTTTACGTTACGGTAGGGCTAGTTTAGATTCACGTGCGGTTTATTTAATGAGGCGGCACGGTCCTGCCCGTGTCGCCGCGCCCCGCCATGGTCGTTCAGATTCCGGACTACTCCGGACAGCGGACAGCCAGCCGCGCCGCCTTCCATATTCAAATTACAGGTTTGAATTTGTGCTCAGTCGTCTTGTGTCTAGTGTGCTGACGGATGTGAGGCCACTTTCTAGTAAATTTCTAAATTTTATAGCTACTTTAATGCTATAAATTGTATCAATATAATCATAAATGCTTCATCGTATATATTTCCAATCACAACATTTGGGACTTGTAAAAATTGAAAATGTTATAAATCGGGGCTGAAATATACCTAATAAATACGTAGAAATTCTTTAAGTTTCCACACGTACTTACTAACTTCTTGTTGTTACTAGTGATGACGCAACGAATACGAATACAAATATTCGTATTCGACGAATACCATCAAAATACCGAATATTCATATCCGCCTAATACTTTCATGACATTCGTAAATAGTAACTTCCTAGAAACATTGGGCTGCGAACTTGCGAGATATTGCGAAAATATTTCTGAATAAAACCTACAGTGGCCTCAGAAAGGCTATTTTCAACAGCAGGAAATATACGGACAGAAACAAGGAACCGTTTGTCACCAAAAAACTTGCAACTATTATGTTTTTTAAATAAAAAATGACTTATAGTTAATTATTACATGTAAATATTTATTTTATATTCCTTGGCGTGTTTATTTTCCTTCCACTTTCTTTGACTGCAGCTATAGTAGGAGCAGGTATTCGTATTCGGCGAATAGTACAATCGGTATTCGTATTCTTAAAAGTAGTATTCGTTGCATCACACTATCTAATCTGATGACTACCTAGTTATTATTTTCAACTCATCGCTCGGAAAGTGGCTCTTATTGCGGCGCTTTTAGGTTGACTTTTTACTTTGCATTCCCGACAATTAAAGCGGTGTTTCGATAAAGTTTTTAACGCACAAAGTAGGTATCTAATTTTAGTATCTTGTTGTTTGCGTTATCTGAGCTACCACTGGTGCTACACAGCCGACTTGAGACCAGGATCTCTTTATTTGTTTGGTTTTCTTTCTCTTGACAAAAGCACCGCTCTCCTATCGCTCTTTATCTATCAACTTGTTTAAATAACTCCGGGATCATTGCCGTAGCGTAAATAAAGGAAGAGATAATATTATCAGATGGTGTAAACTTTAAAGAAATTATTACCTACCTATACTTAGCGAGGCGGAATGTAAATAACGAAAAGAAAACGGGTAAATAAGTAATAGGTACCTACCTAGTTTTTATTAACTGACTACGGCGAAGCAAAAAGGAAGGTTATGCTTTTTTATGGATAAGCATGGTTCGTCTGGAAAGGTATTAGCACTAGGTACCTATAGCAGAAGTGTCACCCGGTAAGCTCGTACCAAGTTATCAACTGTTAGTAGAAGTGGCTTCCACTCGGCCACTCTGTAATTGTAGTTTTGCAGGACAGAGACAGTGCAGTAATACTTGGTCAAGCTTATATTACAGAGAGATATTTCACAGTTAGATTGTTTGCTGAATACTTATATCCCAAAATTCCCAAATCTATTAGGTTAGATATAGGCCCCTCGTCAATGAAAACATTTTGTTTGGACCCTGAACTGGCTAGCGTAGCCTACGGAGTTTCAATAAAAATAGTAAATAGGGAGTGCCTCCGCTACCGGCGCCGCCGCGCCGGCTCCCAAAAATGAAGCCATTGGGAACCGGCATGACATTACTGCCGGCAGCTGAGATTAAAAACATCGGCTGCCGGCACATTACATACTCTGTGGCTCATACTCTCCGGCACCGCCGACTTCAATGGACACCGGCGGCGTTTATGGAAACCCTTCCAGTATTCGGAACTCCAACTAACTAACTAACCCTAAGCCGACGTTCACACGGATGTAATAAAATCGCGGCGGGATTTTATCAAGCTCTGGATTTTCAACTCTCGGCTGAGACGCACTCTCGTCTCAGCGCGTTGAAAATACACAACTATTGGGTTTTCAATCCTCGGCGCTAATCAGAGCGTTGAAACTCAAGTGCACGAAAAAAAAATTGGCCGCAATTTTGTTACGTCCGTGCGGACGTCGGCTAACTTAAGTTTTTTTTTTCTATATATTCTAGTCGTTTTTGGTCGTAGGGGGTCACAATTCTAACTTAACCTAACCTATTGCGAGTAACAATATTTAACCTAATCTAACTAGTTCAGTTCTGGGTACTTAGTACTTGATTACTTGAATATGGAAATCATTGATTATGGAAATATAATACTGAAAAAAAGTAATGCTTTATTACATGTCTTGTTAATTAAAGGCTTAATTAAAAAGTCCTCGCCTATCTAGTCCAATATGTCAAATTGCCAATGCCGTTTTCCGATTTTATTTTTCCAAACTCAGCGCTGGCAGCCAATTAAGCAATCGGTGTCGGCAGCCAATTCGGGAGCCGGCGCCGGCAACGGAGGCACTCCCTAATAAATAATAATAAATTCATTTATTTCAGGTAAATGACATTCATTGCCAAACATAAATTAATAGAAATTTTACAAAAAAAAAAAAAAATGTTACAATAGAATAAGAGGCCAGCTTTATATTGGTTTGTTACCACTGACGTACTAAAGTCGCAATTGGGAGTACAGGGACCAACAGCTGAAAGAACCCTTCTGAGGCGCGAAGAAACGTCATCAGCCAGTCTCAGTTTCAAACTAAAAATAAAATATAGTACCACATCACATACACATAATTTATAATTAATCTCATATCAAGGCATCAAGCTGACACTGGTTGGTGTAAGTCTCATTCGGATCAACTCTACCGGCTCTACACTATCTACACTTTAAAGGCTTACCTGAATCACCCGTATAGCCTTTACCTACTTATTTCGGTTGCTGCCATAGAAGTACCTAATGTGAATTATCTAAATACTTATTTGCTACTCCGTCTTTATTATATTACATCTTCGTATATAAGCTCAAAGAAAAATAAACATCGGATCGTGTTCAATAGGTCTGGGGTCGGATTGTGTTGCGGAAGTGCGCGATGCCGGTTCAATGAGAATCCGCTCGGGGCATACAAACTGCTCTGCCACTGGCTCGATATCCGATTCAATTCAATCGAATACGATACGTACGACAAAAACTAAACTCTGTTGTGACAAGAGAACGCTGAGAACAGACGAGTTAACATGATTCCGTCGAAAATCACATCCTGTTCTTAGGTTTTATTAGCGCCGCTGAACGTATTCGCGTCCGGTCGTGTGCGTTATAATCATTTCTGTCCAAATATTGATCTTTTTTCACTTCCGTTTCATTGAATCGGCCGGAAAAGGGTGGATTTGCTTTTTCAACACCCCTTTCGTAAGTTAGAACTACTAACCAAGTAGGTACTGACTGAACCCACGTCACATCACAGACTATGTTCTTTGTTCTCCATCAAAGCTCGAACAAAGGACACGCAATGGAACACAAAAGGGGAACAGGCACAATTAATTAAACCTGTGAATTTTATTTTATTTATTTTAGTGTTCGGCATGTCTAGAAATAAAGATAGGTTCCTAGTGCTAAGGTACAGGTAGTTGAGGTACTAAAACAAGGCTAAGGTAGCTCAACGACCTGTTTTTGTTTTAGTATTTTAATGTGTCCCATGAAACATTTCTTTACGACGTTTATAAATCATGGATTTCTATAGAGCCTTTTGTTATTGCTATAAAACACATAAAACCGAAAACGTTAAAATAGCGAATAGAGCAGAGGTCGGATTTCTCGTCGGTTATGGGAATGAACAATAATTATGGTGTATTTTAATGCTTTTGTTTTGTAAAACAATTCTATCCTATAAGTCCCAGTGCGTTATTTTATAGCTTATTGACATGAAATTTACTATACATATAAGCAAATAAATAAAATTGAAGTATGTGTTTGTAATGTCAATATCAACAGCTTATTTTACATAAGGAAGTAACTAGGTTGGTATACTTATACGTACGATACTCAAAAAAGAAAAAAAAAAAATATTTTAAATTGTCTGTCTGTCTGTTTGTTCCGGCTTATCTCCGAAACGGCTGGACCGATTTTAACGGGATTTCACAGGCAGATAGCTGATGTTATAAAAAGTAACTAAGGCTACTTTTACTTTTAGAAAAATAATCAGGGTCCACAGGGGCGAAGCTAGTTTAATTACTTAGTATTTATTATAAATGTTTTTTTTTTCTGTTTTGGAATTTCGGATACAAAATTGCGATAGCTAAAGTACCGGAATTATTTTATCTGGGATTAGAAAAAAACTAGGCATACGATGATAAAGTGTCTAGTTCAGAGCACCCTAATTGCGTAACAAACGATCAATCACAATCTATTTCATTTTGACTGTTCAACAACATTCATGACGTTATTTACGTTGGTGAGCTGAGCAGACAAATTCCAACATATGAAGCAATGGATTAGCAATATCCTTCCAATATCCTTATTTAGATTATGATTGATCGTGCGTAAATAGGTACCTATACATATACCTACCTCTTAGTGGTCTACATTTAAATAAAAGTAGGCAAGTTTCTTCAAATTAGGTAAGTCTATTTTTTTATTGCAGTTTCTAAGTAATCTGCTCTACCTCAGAAACTACTGCGTTCAGTACAATAAGGCGATTGTAACAGTCGGCGCGTTGTCAATGTTAAATGAAGCGGCCCACGAGGCGAGTCCAATGATAATGGAATTTCTGGGAACAACCCTTGTGTTCATAGGGTGTGCCGCGGCGAGGGGTGCGTTGCGAGGGGGGTGCCGACCGGCTTGGCGCGGACCATCCATCACGCCGTGGGGGTGCAATTAGGCGAAGTAGATGTGCTGACACGATCACACGAGCGCCGAGCCGACGCCGCCGCCGCGTCCGCCGCGCGCCCGTTTGTACGCAGAGTCGCATACCTATACCACGCTCATCAAGTCATCACTCGACGTTACACCAAATTATCAGAAAAACGGCCACATTCCATAGCCTTCAGTCAGTTTGTCAAAGCGTGGTTAGAACCCCACTACAGTCTTAATCATAAAACCACGGAGTACTTACTATAGAAAAAATCAAGCCTAAGTAAAGTACCTATTTATTACCTAAAAATCTCCCAAACTTGACAAAGTGATCATTACCCGTGTCATTACGTTGCAGGTTAGTCAAATACCTACCTACTTAAAAAAAAAAGTTTTAATCTTTAAAGCCCTTAAAACGGCTACCAGCAGGAAAGCTTGTAATCTCCGGAAACAAAGAATCTGTTAACTTAAACTTTGTCTAGTCCACCTCGGTCGCATTCCACACTAGCGGAGTCATAGTATTCTAGTTATTACCCTTCGTTATCGATTACACTAAAATCCTTTAATAGCCTTCCATTAAGCTGGGTCGAAAACGATGTATAGTGGTGGAAGACGTACCTACCTAATGATTATATCGGTTCGTTATGTTTAATTCCCATTAAAATTCGACAAAAAGTTAAGTCCATCCGAGAGATAGCGGTCGTGTGGCGGGCGGAGGGGGTGAGCGGCAACGGCAGCGCGGTAGCAGCCGCCGATTATCCGCCGATAAGACACAAAAACAACTTTTTGATTTATGAAGAAAGCTCGAGAGGCGGCTACCGGGCGCCGCGCGCCGCTCGCCTCGCGCCCGGCCCGGCCCTCGCTGCACCCTATAGTGAAGCTGAAGTTACTTTATCGTCTACTGCTACACTTTATCGACTTGTGTAGGTATTTGCTTTTCGATTTCGATTCTTCCCTGAACTCGATTCTGTACCGCCTATAAGTATCTAAGTCTAGCTAGACCTCACTTTTGTCACTTTTACAGACAACCTTTAAAAGAAGTAGTAGGTAGGTACCTACCTATTTCGGATGCAAGTGTGAAAGGAAACTAACTTTATTGTCAATGCTACTATATTATAATTTATCTACCAATAATGAATTATTTCACTTTGCCTCAAGAAGCCGCCCCACTGGTGGGCAAAGTGGTATGTCTAAAATTTTGCAGTGGCATCTGCCCCAATAGTTTGACTTGGTGGGGCAGATTCCACTAGTCTAAAATCTTGTGGATTCAGACCCCACTAGGGTTAGGACCTTAGAATTTGTATAGGTACGTATGCTCGTATTTTATATTTGTTTGGAAAAGAAATAAATGAATATCTAAGTAAAATGTAACTGGGGTTGGTAACGTTGGACTACCTATAGTTATAGTTAAGTATATCCACACATGCACTACAATGCAATTATTTTATGCAAAGCAGCTCGCATTAATCTCATTAAAATATGCAAGTAATGAAAAAAAAAATGATGACGCACCATTTGTAATGAGAATTATTTAAATAGAAATTGTCGACAAGTGTTATGTCGGGCAGCACTAGCGGGGAGCCGACAAGTCCGTCCCGGGGCCAGATTTTGAAACAAATGAGTCAGTCGGCGTCGGCGACTCACAAAGGCGCCGCCGCATCTGCCTCGCGACTTGCGCCCAACCCTTTTTAGGGCTCCGTGGCCAAATAGAAAATAAGGAATCCGTTATGTCTGTCTGTTACACATAACCATTTTACTCGGAGACTATTTGCAGTGTATCGATAATAATTGAAAATAAGTTGTACAACTTGTATCCAATTTCAAGTAGGTACCTATTCTGTGCACTGGTAAACAAAGGGGAAGGTAGAGAAATAATAAAAAAAAAAATATATTAGTGTTGTATATCATGTAACCGAGGGATGAAAAAAAATTAATTCAATGTAAGCAAGTAAGTGGGGTATTGTTGGATCCCATATTCAAAAAGATTATGATGTGACTTTGCTATTATTGGCTATTTAGTCAATTAGTATATATTGGATATTTTCGGTTGTAACCGCAGAAAATAACTATGTTTTTATCGTTTTTTTCGATAAATGCTATAATTTAGTTTTTTTTTCCTTGCGTAAAAAAATGTACCTATTCTGTCCCACTGCTGGGCGAAGGCCACCCCTTAGTCTTTCCAGAAAGTCGTAACCGGGCCGCTTCTTACTGGGCCAGCTCAGTTAACGTCGAGGCTGGCTTGGGCGAATGCCATAATAATAATAAAAAGGACCGGGACCCCATGGTCCCGAGATATGTAAACACATAAATATAATAATAATAACCCCACCGTCGTATCTCTACGTTGACGTCGTGATGGGCCTTGCGCGCTCCTGAAGTCTGGCTCTGTGTCGGTAGAGTTTCGTTGCCAAAACAGGTCTAGGGTGAGGAGCCAGACCAAGAGAGATACATAAACCCGCAGGGCAGCATGTGGCGAGCTGTTGGATCAGGCAGCGATATAGTACTTCCAGTACGAACAGATATAATGGTTCCAGGTAACTAATGCATTATAGCCACCTAAATCCATAGCCCAGTATGTTTTATTTTCATGTTCTGCAATAGTCCTACACCAACTGGGGATTGTCCTTGGGTGCACTTCTAAAGTGCATACAAGCATAATCGTCGGTTGGTGCCTCAACACTTAAACATGTAAGGGGCTCCTGCGAGTTGGCTTCGGCCCCTCGAACGCCTTTCAGAGGTCCGAGAGCCCAGGGTCACGAGATATTTCAAAGATATTAAAATAATAATAACTCCACTCCCGTATCTCTACGTTGACGTCGTGGTGGGGCTTGCATGCTCCGAACTCTAGGTCTGTGTCGGTAGAGTTTACTTTGCCAGAACAGGTATAGGATGAAGAGCCAGACCAAGAGAGATACAGAAACCCACAGGGCAGCATGTGGCGAGCTGTTGGGCAGTAGCGACCCCACGGATCCTATCTCCCGGGAGAAGTTTTGTTCCTCACCTCTGGCTTAACTTTATTGGCCGGCTGGAGTGAATACTGACGAGGAACAGAGTTCCCAACTCATTCTTGCCTTTACTGGCTGGCTTGAGTGGAGATTCGCAAGAGCAAACGTGCTCGGAGGAAGGAAGTATTCGAGTAAGATGCTGGTAGGGATCTTGACCGTACTTCCGGGATTGTCCTGATAGCCGTGGAATACCTCTCCACTCCTCATAAGCACTTCAGGACATGTTGCCCCCTTGTCGCTACGACACTTTGTGCTAGCGACCGTTTTTGGGCCTCTCTCTCCCTCTGCCATTTTATTTGTGTATTTTATATCAAACATTGGTCAGGTAGTGGCCATAGTCTGTCCATAGTTCAAGATAACCAGTTCACTTAGCCACCTAAACCAATAATCTAATATCTGTATTTCCATATCTTGCAATAGTCCTACACCAACCGGGAGTTGTCCTTGGCTGCGCTTGCATAGTGCGAACAGGGATAATCGTCGGTTGGTGCCTCATTTAATTAAAAACGTCTAACGGGCCTCTGTGAGTTGACTTCGGCCCCTCGTACGTCTTCCAAAGGTCCGGGACCCCGGGGTCCCGAGATATGCGAAAAACATTTAAAAAAAAAGTGCGGTACATTCTGTTACAATAAATATAAGTGTAACAATTGACAGAATTGAATCTGGCGTCGTAGCTAGGTTACATGGTAACCTGTATTAAGGATCGCCAGCCCAGGTTCCCACAGAAGGAGCACAATTTTTCTTATTTTTAATAGACTGCTTAAAACTGAGCTAAACTGCTGAAAAGTTAACATACTAACATGTTAATATGTTAACTTTTATTTACTTACCTACTGTGTGAAGTGTTAGTATGTGTGTATTCTGCGATGTAGGTGTGGTGTGCATGCGTTTTCAAACTCAAACTCAAACCATTTATTTCAATTAAACCATTTACAGGCACTTTTGAATTGTCAAAGAGTCGGTCAGTGAGTCAGAAAGTTGAAGCCAATTGCCCATTCCAAAACGTAGATCTCTATGGAGAAGAACGGGCAAGAAACTCCAAGGACACTCTTTTAAATATAGATATTACAAAATCCTGGGTACATCATTCTTGTTGCTTCTATATGTGAGAACAATGTACAAAAAATAATCAAAAGCAATTGAAAATATAAGATTAAAAATAAGCCCTGGCAGATAAGAGATGACCAGTTTCAACTGACGGCGCCCGTTCATGAACATGACGCGTGGATCAGCACCATCCAGCTCAACCATTTTGTAGGGAGCCGAATGATCCAACACACTCGCCACCATCAGCGAGACATTTAAGTGAGCATGACATATTCTCAACTGCCATGCTATTTCAAGCCAACATACATCTTAATAACTTAATACACGGCTCCATGGTCTCACATTTACAAAAATAAAAATGCTTCTAAATTATACAAAACTATAGTTTGCAATGTATTTAAAAAAATAAAAGAATTTTACCACCAAAAAGAAAGAAAATCATTACTAATTGGATCATTCAACAATTAACTTTGTAAAACAAAAATAAACATTAAGTTCCTAATGTCAAAAACAAAATTTTTTAAAAAGGGGGAAGCAACTCTTCCAAATATTAAAATTTTAACTAGTGAGCCCAAGCGGCTGTAGAGCAGGACCAGCATTAAGCCAAGCATTTTTATCTACGATATAATCATCTAACTTATAATATGCTTGTCTACATAGTGTGCGTTTAATGCATGTTGAAGAATATCGAGTGGTATTTTATTATAACATTTTACACAGTACCCCATAAAAGAAGTGTTTACTTTAGACAATCTAAAACGTGGTTGATCTAATTTGTTCCTATTTCTAGTGTTAAAATTATGCCTGTCACTTATCTTACTAAAAAGATGGATATTTTTTCGAACATACATAATGTTCTCATATATATATTGACAAGGTACCGTCATGATGTTAATTTTCTTAAACAGTTCCCTTAGAGACTCGCGTCTGCGGAGGTTGTAGATGGCTCTGACGGCCCTCTTTTGCAGAATAAAGATAGAATCAATATCTGCAGCCCATCCCCACAGCAAAATACCGTAAGACATGATGCTATGAAAGTAACTAAAATAGACCAGTCTCGCGGAATCTACATCTGTTAGTTGGCGGATTTTCCAAACAGCGTAAGCGGCTGAACTTAGCCGCCCTGCAAGTGATGTTAAGTGAGGACCCCACAGTAGTTTAGAGTCAAGCGTTATCCCCAGGAAAACAGTCTTTTCGACGAATTCTAGTGTCTCCTTATTCAATACAACGTGACATTCACTACTTCTAACATTCGGTAACGCGAATCTTATGCATTTAGTTTTCTTCTCATTTAATACCAAATTATTTACAGTAAACCAATTATGGACCTTAAGCATAGCGTTATTTACGTCGTCAAGCTCCTGTGCATGTCTGTTTACTTTAAAAATCAGTGATGTGTCATCAGCAAATAACACCATTTGTGGTCGGGTTTTCAGTAAATTAGGTAAATCATTTATGTATACTAAAAATAGGAATGGACCCAATATCGAGCCCTGTGGAACACCCATTTTGACTTTTAAACCCAATAAATTTACACCGTTTATTTGAACTTGCTGCAGTCGATCATTCAAATATGATTTTACTAAGCTCAGCGCAAGTTTATCTAGTCCGTAATGCTCAAGTTTCAAGAGCAGCGTTTCATGATATCTACGCAATCAAATGCCTTGGATAGGTCGCAAAAGATGCCTATTACATCTCGTGCCTCTTCCCATGCATTAAATATGTGTTTTAATAAAGTGACACCGGCGTCGGTCGTGCAACGTCCTTTGGTGAAACCATACTGTTGATCGTGTAGGATGTTATTACGATTAAAATGATTGAGCATTTGATTTAACATTACTTTTTCAAACACCTTGCTGAAAACCGGCAAAACCGATACGGGTCTATAATTATTTGTGTTTTTGCTGTCCCCGGATTTGAAAAGTGGAATAACTTTACTGTATTTCATTAAATCCGGGAATATCCCTTGATCTACACATAAATGATATATTAAAGCTAAATAGGGTGCAATTGTCTCAATAATTGATTGACAAACTTTAGTAGACATTCCCCACAGATCTTCGGTCATTTTAATCTTTAGTTGCTTAAAAGCCTTTACGACGACCACAGGGTTTATATGTTTAAATTTAAATTCCATAGGACAGGCTGAAACATTTGCTTTTAATAAATCAATAGCAAGTGAAAGGGAGGAATTTAAAGTTTCAGTAGTTTTAATTGGAATATTGGTAAAGAAAGTTGCAAATTCCTGAGCAACATCGATGTTATTGCTAATGAGTCCGCGGGAAGTGTCTAGTGTGTAATCAGTATTATGTCTTTTGTTCTTGTTTATTTCATTGTTAATAATTTTCCAAACCGTCTTTATTTTATTGTCTGCTGATTTAATCTTGTTGCTAATGAAAGAAGCTTTAGCTGCTTTGCAGATATTTTTAAACGTTTTAGATTAAGTAGCAACATACTTACTAAAAGTTTCCGTCTTAATATACGGCTTAAGGCCATACAGTTCAAATAATGTTTCCCTACTTTTCCTGATACCTTTAGTTGCCCAGTCACTGAATAAAAACTTAGGGCAAATAGTTTTAGTTTTTTTCTTAAAAGACTTATTAAACTCTGTTTGCACTAATGAAAAGAATTGTTCATACAAAATATTGCCATTGGACATATTTAGACCCTGATCACTTAATTTGCTGATTAAAGTGCTATTAAACTTATTTAAATTACCTGATGTTATTGGTCTAGTTTGTATCTGCACTTTTAGTATTGGTGTGTTTGACTCAAAAATAACGGTTTGACCGCTGTGGTCAGAAGGGAGATAATTAACAATGGCTTTATCTAAATAGTCGCAGCAACAAAAGACATTATCAATACATGTAGCAGTAGTCGAAGTTATTCGCGTTGGTTCTAAAAACACATTTGACAGATTGAATGATTTGAAGAGGCTTAATAATCTACTGCTATTTGAATTATTTTCCAAAATATTAATATTAAAGTCACCACAAATAATTACTGATTTATTACCAGTTGTAAGTTTTGCCAAAACATTGTTAAATATGTTTGTATTTTTGAAATACAAACATATTTTTGCGGCCGATAAAATCAATATTGTGCATGCGTAAAATACATTTCGGCTACGGAACCCTTCACAGTGTGTGGGCCGACACACTTAGCCGGTTTTATTAGCTACGCTTTAATATAACTTTTTCCTTATGTAAAACAAAAATTCCTTCAATGAGTTATTGCAGATCCGATTATATTTAACTAGGTAGGTAATGAATAAATTCAAAGTGTTAAATTCCGTTAAAAAAATATCATCGTACCTAAGATACCATAAATAACATTTTGTTCACAATATAATTTTCAAGATATCGTCTTGTTGCTCGCACAGTGTATCACTTTTATAGTTATAATGGATGGAAAGTTTTATTGCGATTTGTGGCTTTTCTAGTACTTAATCAACTCTCAGATGGTTCAGAAAAGTCTTGTCATTATTTTATGAAACTACAACTGAAACAATACAAACTGCATCAATTGGAATCATAAAAACAAAACGTAAGAGTTGACGTTTTACTAGTTGACTAAAACATTTCTCCGAAAACTGGGACTGCTGTTGCTGACGTTTCGTTGCTTTATCATCGAGATTTACCTTTCCTCGGAAGGGTGTTGAAAAACTTCATACGTAAGCATCTGTCATTACACTCTCGGGTTCATCAAGCCTTCGCTTTCAGCTCGTGCTGCTCCCGCCTGTCGTGCAATGACAGATTTTGCCCACTCGTATCAAAATGTACTATTTTTTTAATGAGGCTCATCTTTTCTATTGTCGGGAAATCTACGTACCTGAATTTAAATAATCAAGTCCAACCTCCCTTTTCAGTCTTAATAACAAGCTCATCGTATATTAATCCTGTCAAGGGTGACAAATTGTAAGTCTGCCTCTACATGATCTGATTGTGTCGAGAATTTGAGATAAAGTGAAGATCTTTTGTGTCCCCAGTTTCATAAGTTGGTGTAGCGTTCCTGGATGGCGCCGCGCGGGCGTTCCAATGTTTGCACATCCTATTCTCCCCTGGGGATGTTTGCACAACATATATCAGCTGGGGTAAGTATACGCCTTCGTGGTTGAGTAAGTATATTATATTCAGCTATATTCATTTGTTACCCTGCAATGTATGTAGCTATTGTAGTTTTCATATGTGTTCCTATCACATCCCACAGCTTCATCTTATTTATTAGTACCTACCTGGGTCGTTTTCAAAATGTATGTACATTTTGTTTTAATTATGTGTCCACCAACTTGTTGGTAAAATAAAATAAAATACAGTTCGAAATGTAAACATATAAATCAACATAAGGACTACATACATACATACATACATACATAAACTCACGCCTTCTTCCCATGGGGGTAGGCAGAAACTACAGAACGCCACCTGAACATAAGGACTAATTAGTAATAAAATAGCAGTTTTTAAATATGGAAACTGGTTCTATTCCTTTAAAAAACTAAATTTAATTCCTGTCCATAATGTTTCCCATACAAGATTGCTATGTCCACTGTCGCAAGTATTTCAAAAATGCAGCAAATAAAAATAGTGCACATTCAAGTAGTTTGTTCTCTTTAATAGTTCACATTTAGTTCACTGGTGATCTCCAAGTATTAACATTGGCCACATTGGTTCAAGTGAACAAATCCACTTATACTTGTATAAGGCATGTGTAGGAGTGTAAAGTTTACCTATAAAGTATCTATTAGTGTTATAAAAGAATAACATTACTTTTCTAGTCAGCTTTCATTTTAAAAGCTAATCAAGAGTATTTTAAGAGGAGAAAATACGGCATTGGCTTTTTAAAGGTTCACATATATATATATTGCTGGCATTTTTACACAACACATGTGAATATTAATGCAGCTAAAAGCTGTTGTATAGAACCTTTTGTGGAGTGTTATTCAGCTTGTTGCTGTAAGCGGTAATAATGGTACACATGTGAACCTTTCTAGAGCTAACGACATTATAATGTTGCACATGTGAAATTTCAAAAAGTTCAAAACATTAATTTGGAGCTACAATGGTTCACTGTAGCTAGAGAAAATGTCCACTATTTTGTTCACTCTTAAGTCAAAAGTTCATAACCTATAAAATTATTAAATTAATTATGATTTTATCACATACTACGGAGTTATCGTGATAAATTTTGTGGTAAGTGTTCAAATACAAAGCTATAGACTGACTTTGATGCCATAAAAACAGAAATATCAAAAATTCAATTATTCTTATTTAGAAAGATTTTTTTGATAAAAATTCCTGAGGCCCGTGAAAATTTTAACTCTAAATATGTATAAATACTTTACAATAAATTTACATTACCTCATAATATTAACCCTATAGAATATAATAAACACAAGTACCAGTAATAATAAAATCACATTAATAATTATTATTGATATTTATTTATTACAAAATGTGGTACTCAAGTGATAATTTAGAAAAAAAAGCGGCCTACTAATAGTTTTTAGAGTACACTTGTGAGCGTTAATTATTATAGAGTCTGTATAATTGTTCACTCGTTACTTCTTATAACTGTCTTGTCTGTATGAAGAACCACACGGAATCTTACATAGTGCCATTGATCAGCTGTTCTCTCTTAAACTGCCATTAAAGTGCTACTATTCTGCTACTGTGTACCTTTTGCGAATTTAAGGCTGAATAATTTGCGCCCAAACCGGTGGTATAAAGGCTGTATAGCGTGCTATAGAGCTCTTATAACGCTTACTTACACAGCTTAAAAGATAAATGTGTACCATTCGTCAACCACTATAGAACCCCCAGTACTACTTGGGCGCACAAAAGTAAAAGAGTTGAAACGGAGAAAGTAAGAGAAAGACGAAATTACAGAACATATTAAAAACATTTAAATCAAGACAAATCAAATAAAACGTTTTATTTCTTGTTTTATAGACACTAAATCAGTTTTATTTAGTACTAGCTGTGCCCGCGATTTAGTTCGCGTGCATGTCGGAAAACAATAATTTGTTGCTTAGAGGTGTATACCACTCCTCCATTGAAACGGAAGAATCTTCCGATCTTGCCTGGTGGGAATTGTGACCTGAATAGAGAACCCCAGGTCACAATGACGGGGTCCGCTAGAGCCGATGCCTGCCGGGGTCTCGGGAAAGTCCGAAAAGGATACCATGGCCCCTGGCAACATGACAACTGAAGGAACACGGGTGGGTTGAATGAAACGTTATCATAGTGTAGAAGGACCACAAGATCAAGAAAACAGGCAAAAAAACTATGAAATGATCAATATGATATTATTGTGTTTTCTATTATATCTGTGTATCCTTTGTTTTTGGAAATCTCGAATGAATAAATAAATATCTTGAAAATTTGTTTTAATTAAGAAAATGCTTATCTTTAAACTATTTGAATGTTCGGAAAGGATATCCATCCATAATGATAGCTGACATTCGGGAAACTATAAGTTTCATGAAAGGATTTGCGTCAGATTCGTAGTAATGTTAATTTTGCTTTTTCTTTGCTATTAATTCAATAGTTTCAGTATGTGTCGATGTTTGTTTTGTTTTTTTTTAAATACGTTGCCTCACATTATAAATTTCCCCTGTACAAACATTTAAACTTACATACACAAATAGTTAGATCCGGAAGAAGGAGACTCGACACTTTGAGGAAGTTGACTATCAGCTGTGTTCAAGCTTATCTGATGCACATTTTTCACCAGAGGTCCCTCCGGTTCCGTCCAGCTACCTCATTGACCAGTCTCAGTTAAGCCTACAATACACATGCTACTAATAAGGATGCTTGTTAAAAACTGGTAGCATGCTCATTAGTAGCATGCTCCCAGTGCCTGTAAAATACTCATGCTCTTTTTCTATACACATGCTAGTTGAATGCTACTAATTAGCATTTGCTCGAAAGTAGCATGCTCTTGTACTACTAGGTAGCATGTAGGGATTGCAATCTGGCGTCATTTCCAATCCGGCCGGATCCGGCTGGATTTTTTATCAGAATAATTTTGACTTTTCGTTCCAAAATGGACTGTTAATGAGTTAATCGAGTAAGTGTAATAAATTGGTTATTTATAAAAAAAAAAACTTTCACTTTTCATATTAGAACTTAAATTAATTATACTTAGCTTTATAAAATCCTTACATATTATAAAACAAAGTCCCCCGCCGCGTCTGTGTGTCTGTTGGTCTGTCTGTCTGAACGCGATAAAGTCAAAAATACCCGAATGGATTTTCAAACGGTTTTCACCAATGGCCGGAGTGATTCATGCGGAATGTTTTAGTGTATAATTCATTAAGGTTTTGTGTAAATTGGTTGAAATTTGATTATTATTGTGGAAGATGTCGGAAAAAATCATGCCAATGTTCCCAAACATTATTGGCGTGCGCCTCGGAAATCGTAAAAGTTACATAAAATTTATGTTCAGTTTAAAAAGTTCTACAAAAAAGTCCGCGATGGGCATGTGTCTATCAGTCTATCTTCTAAGGATGACCCACAATAACCTTTTTATCTTTCAGAATTTGATAAAAAAGTTATTGTTATTTCCGAAGCTATTTTGACCGGTAGTTTATTAATCCATATCCAATAAACTATGTCACTTAAATTGAGCATTTAATTTAGATTAAAATATGCCTTGACATCATTTCATTTAAATTAATGGTTTAAAAGATATCACAGATTCAAAATTACGCGTAACAAAATAATTATGATTGACGCAACGCGGGCGCATCGATAGGAGTCAATGACCTTTTCCTCGGCTATTAGGGGTATGTAAACCCAGTATTGGTAGTACGTTCTCGTGAGATATTTTCCGATATCCACGCAGGCGAAGCTGCGGGCAAAAGGTAGTCTAACATAATTTTAACCTTGCGTGATAACATGTGTATTCCACGCTTTAAGCAGTCGGGCTTTGGGCAATAAAATTTGAAATATTTTAAACGAGAATTATCTTTTCCCGAAAGTAACGAAAGTACTGGAATTTGGTTTTGAAAATCCCGGTTCCTAAAACAACGCCAAGGAAATGGGAAATGTTGGGCCCAAATGTAAGAAAATCAGCTCAATTCTCATTCTGGAAGCGGAGAAATATGATAAAGATAGTTTTCGTGATATTATAAAAAGAAAGAAAGAAAGAAAGAAAATACGTTTTTTTTTTTTTTTTTGTTATTTTTTTTTTTTTCGTTTTTTTATTATTAAAGTAATCGATTACACAACTACAAAAAGAAAACCTACCTATACTAGGTAATACACACATCAACACCGTCTAGGGATATTTTGCATAAAGTTCTTTTACTCAAAAAATACTCGCCGGTTTTAAATTCTTTTGAAGAAAGCTTATTTTGTAAAGGCTCTTTCAAACAGGCGCGACACGCGACGCGACACAAAGACACCGCTCGTCGCGCGACGAGCGGTGTCTTTGTGTCGCGTCGCGTGTCGCGCTTGTTTGAAAGAGCCTTAAGCCTTTTTGGATGATTCCAAATTTAAAATTAAAAACAAAAGAATTGCGCGGCATATCTTTATCGAAGTTCGAAGGTTTCAATTTACATAACATAGTTTTTGGTAATTTTTGGTGTCAAATTAAAGTTTAAAACAAGTTTGCAGTTAATTTCGAATTTATGCCACTGTATGCATCATGCAGCGGCGCCATTTAATAAGAGAGAAATGTTAAGGGCAGTAGGCATACTCCAAGCTATTGATACTCAACGGAGTTTTGCTGAGGAGATTGGATCACAACAAAACGTGATATCAAGGTTAGGTCACGTTACTGTGCTACTGGTGAAGTGGCTGAATGACCTCCAGACGGGAAACCCATAACCACCCAACGACAAGACCGATTTTTGCAAGTTGCCGCGAGAAGACAACCAAATGTTACTACCATGCAGTTTGTTCAGTGGATCCAGTCAGCGCACCAGTTTCTTGAGAGTGACCAAACTGTAAGGAGAAGACTGCATAAAGCTAATCTTCATGCCTGTAAACCGCTTCGTACTCCAGCACTACGCCGAGGAGAGGAAATCGTGGACGAAGATTACAGTGGGTTCGTGAACATTTGCTCTGGGAAGATAACCAGTGGTCTGTAGTGCTGTTTACCGACGAGTCCCGATTCAGTTTCCATCCCGATTCGCGAAGAGTACGCGTATGGCGAGTACCTGGTCGTGAGAGCCGTCTGGCAACACCCTCAGGGAGTCCATTCATACCACGGTGGGACAATTATAGTTTGGGTTGGGAATTCGCGTTAGTGGAAGAACAGATCTTGTTTGGATCAGACACACACAAAACCACCTTAACTAGGTGCTAGTACCTACCCCCATCGACTTCAAATGAGCCAAGAATTCACGCTCATACACGACAACGCCCGTACTCACACAGCGCGGGTGGTGACCAGCTGGCTGCAGAAGCACGACGTATCGGTCTTAGACTAGCCCACGCAATCATCAGACGTAAATCCCAGAGCACGCGTGGGACATCCTCCAAAGAAGGGCTTTGAAGAATTTTCCTGCAAAAATTGCGACTGAAGAGCAACTTTTTTGGCATCTTAGCAGGACCTGGAATAATATCCCGCAGCAAGACTTTCATAACTGATTCAAAGCATGAAAAACCGTCGCACGACCGTTGTTAACGTCATGAGTGGTTTTACTGACTACTGATTTTTCGAAGAATTGCAAAAATCGGAATAATTTCGCTTTATTTTTCTTGAAAAACGCATTCATCGTTAGTTTTACCATTATTTTATTTTTCTTCTTTATTAAAATAAAATTTTATTTACTCAAAAAAAATATATTTTTGTTTTATTCCGAAGTCATATAAACAAATACATGTTGTATGTAACAAATTTTGAGTAAATTGAGAAAGTCCGAAATATCTCTAGACAATGTTGCTGTGTGTATAGGTAATTAACTCAAAGTAATTAAATGCACTTTATATACCTAACGATATAGTGCATTTAATTTAAATAAAACATAATAATTACTGAAAAACCAAAATAATGATTATCAATTTCATATCAATTAAAATCAGTCTTATGGCAGTGCAAATGCACTGCCATAAGACTGATTCTGCACTGGCATAAGCTGAGTCAGCTTATGCCAGTGCAGAAAATGCACTGCCAGTGACATAGACTAAAAATATAAGACTAATCATTATTTTGGTTTTTCAGTAATTGCTAACATTGCCACTAGACAAAGTGGTGGGTCGTTCTAGAATTTTTGACGGATGAAACGGTTTTCCGACGACGAAAACGGTCGCAGAAAACGGTTAAAGGACGTTAACATAGGGCATTTAAATCGTTTGGCATCTGAAATCCATACTTGATGTCGCTTAAAACATTTAGCCTGCACCTGAAATTCACACCTTTATGTCACTTAAACCATTTATCCTGCATGTAATTTCAAACCATTCACTTTTAAAGTGCTACATATCATTTTGATCTGCTACTCCTTTATGATACTTCAGGTGCTTATGCTGAATAGCCTGTTTCTATTTTACTATCGTGATGGTTGTTAATTTATTTAACATTTCACAGAAACAACACTAAGTGTATCTTAACTCCTTTATCCTTTACCTGTAATTTACAGTTAATGGCGCTAGAATCATTTAGCCTGTTTGTAAGTGATTTGAGGTAATTTTGTATCAAGTGACATTTATTTTTGGCAATAACAGCTTAAAAAAATGAAAACTAGACTATATTGTGCGGATTTTGTAAAAGAAAACTACGTAGGCCACTTTTTCGTAAAAATATATAGGTATACTTTATATATAATATATATATATTTTTAATAACCTTTGTTATACTCGCCTGTAAAGTTCCAAAAATGACGCTTAATACAAATACCCGGTGAACCCTCGATATATATATATATATTTAGATTAGATATATTTATTTATATTTAACGACGACATTATGAAAAAATACAAGTCAAATAATTAAATATTACACTTTAATTTTATCTAGGTTCTGCTAGCTTGATAAGACATAAGTATCTAAGTACAAATAACAAATTGGTGCTCATTCGTTGGCTACCAGTTTAAAGAAATATTCGACTTCATTTACACCATCCTCGGGTAGATCTGTGCAATGCACAGCATTTTGTACCATATTTTTACCATATAAGGCTCTTATGGACTCAGGATACAACTGGCGACATAAATCCTGAAATGATAAATTCATATTTATGGTCAGTATGCCTAATGAGAGGTACTTGTGTTTACAAGCAGCGAATTTGGTCACCGCCGCGCCTTTAACGGCGACTCGCTAGCGATTCAAAAATCTCACGTCCACGCACAGATTTTGACATCGCTTGCGACTAGTGATGGTAAATTCCCGAGAATATTCTCATTGCGAGAACTTTGCTGTTAAGTTCTCAAGAATATTCTTTTGGCAGGGAATTTACGAGAATTTAAAATTTGGATGACTCTATTTAACCGGTCTATTTTTAGAGTAAAAGCTCGTACAGACCAGCGCGATATCGCGGGCGACCCGTGTCGAGTCCGCGATATCGCGCTGGTCTGTACGAGTTTTAATAGTTTTGAGTGCATTTGAACTTTTTACGAAGTTTACGTTAAAATAAACTACTCTAAAACTTGAATTCTCAGTAAATTCTCCAGAGCAAGAACATTCCCGAGAATATTTCCGAGAAAATTCTCATAAATTTTCTTAAATTTCGTAAGGTATGAATGTTAAATTAGGATTTCTATATTAAAATAAACTTTATTTTAATAATCAGGTTATAAAATAAAAAGCATAAGAAATGTTTACGGTGTAAATAATTAAAAACAAAATAACAATCACAATCCCAACAATACTTGAAATAAAATTACTTATGCTATTCGTCCATTGACAACAGTTGATTCAAGTCATTTAAGTTGATGTGGTCCATTTCCGTTAAGATTACCGGCTCATCCTCTGCCTCTTCTTCAGATGTGCTCTCTTCTGATTCTATATTGATTTTAGGCTCTTCTCTTTCTTTTGAGGCAGAGATACTTGCGTTGTGGTTCTTGGGACTCTTTGTTTAATGGTTTTTGTTTGTTTTATAATTTTCCAGTTGTCAGCAATCAGGCAAATTTTGCCTGCTCTTTTGGTGTTGAATTTATTACTTTTTTTATGTATATTTGAAAATGTGGAAAAACAGCGTTCCACAAAAGCAGAAGCTGCTGGAGCAGTCAAAATTTTCAAAGCCATTGCTCCTAATTCTGTTTTAGAATATAATGTTTGCCACCACGCAAGTGGCTTGACTTTTCTAGCTATTTCCCAAATAAACTCTTTGCTCCACAAACCAGTGCCACATTTATATTCAGACATTTCTTCGATTTAAGGAGTGGTTAGAGAGGCGCCACGGCGTCCTCCCATTCCGCCTGACGCAGGTCTTCACCGGACACGGTTGTTTCGGGAGGTTCCTGTTCCGGATAAGGCGAGAGGAAACGCCCGGGTGTCACCATTGTATAGATCGCCCGACGGACACGGTGGAGCATACGGTGGAGGTCTGCCCGACTTGGGCGGAGCACCATCGTGTCCTCGTGGGGGCGATCAGCGGCAGTGATCTCTCGCGTCCGGCCCTGGTCCAGGCCATGGTACGGAGCGAGAGGACATGGAAAGCCGTCACCTCCCTCTGCAAAGCAGTAATGCTCGTGAAGGAGGAAGCGGTACGCGTGAAGGAGAGGCATATTTCGCGCCCTCACGCCCCTAGCCGCCATAGGAAACGCCCTGGGCGTCGGAAATCCCCGGGCCGATTCCCGGCCACCGTAGGCGCGGGCTTGCAGACGGTGAGTAATGGGTAGCTCGGCAGGCCCGGGTCGACGGGGCGTTGTGTTCTACGCACGCCTCAAAGAGATGTTCGCACAGTTGACGGGGTCCGCTAGGGCTGAAGCCTGTCGGGGTCGCGGGAAAGTCCGAAAGGGATACCGTGGCCCCTGGCAACATACAGGTAACTGAAGAAACACGGGTAGGTTTTAGACAGTAAGAGTCTGACACGCCCTCCCGTTCCGCCCAGAGCGGGAGAAGTTATTTAATAATTTCCTACCCAAAAAAAAAATACACTTCTTCGAACAGTTGTTGAACTGAAATAGTGTGTCCTTCAGGCAAGTTAAGAACAAACTCCCATCCGTCTGTTTGGGAACGGCGCGGGCGCAGACCGGTTTTATTGTGGTGGCACACACAACAAGGGGTGATCTTACTCAAACGGGCAGGAAAGGCAAGCGCGCAACGATAACCGCAACAAATATTTGTTAACTAAAGAAATATTAGCAATTTCCGAAATTTCATACAGCAACTTTTTTTCGAGTAAAGTATAAAATAATAACAAAAGAAGTTGACTTTAGACCTTGAAATCGAAATATTGTATTAAAATATAGCAATTTTACCTCCAACTTTTAACTCTCGTAAATTCTCTGTCAAAAAAATATTGCAGAATATGCTCGATCCGAGAATATTCTCAGTGAGAGAATATTCTGTCGACCCATCACTACTTGCGACTAGTCGGTGCGTGTGTACCAATACGCGCCACGAAAGATGAGACCTGACCGCGCCTCCCGCCGCTCCTTCCGCCCGCAGATTTCATACCGCTAAAGAGACCCATAAATCGTCTACTGCGCAAGTCAAACCACGTGGTGTGTCAAGTCTCATCTTTAGTGGCACGCACTGTACCTATAATGCACATATACCTGTCTCTATATAAAAACCCAATATCACTTTGCTCGACCTGGGAATCGCACCCAGGACTCCACGCTCAGCACTCAGCAGCCGCGCTTGCGACCACGAGATCAACGCGGCAGTTAAAATTTCGATAGCCAGCGTGAATACATAAATGCATTTCAATGATATCTCATTTTTAAAATCAATCCAGCTTTTTATGCTAAAATAATAGAATATTATCATTTTTCAAGCCGGTACGGAAGAGAAAAATCGACTTGTATGGCAATCGAAACTTTGAGTTTTCATAGAGAGCTTTAAGTTTCGATGAAATAGATGTATAATGAAGAAGATATTACAGCTTTTTCATCTTACGCAAACTTAAGACGCCAGGCGAAGTTAGGGCAGTTTACCGATATTCAAATGAACAAATCAAATCACTCCATTTGTAACTGACAGTACAAATTGGCATTCACAGGAACGTTTTCTTATCTATTTGTTTACATTTTCATCAGATACTTTTAGAACAGACTATAGAAAAAGTAAAAACTACAATAAAAAATTACCGGGTCTCGTGGTCCGCATAATTTTCGGAATTCACAAACACAGTTTAGACTGGGATCTATACATTTAACTTCTAATGCGATACATTTTCCTTCTGCCAGGTGTATACATGAAGACTGAAATAGAATAGTCCATTGTTATCAAACAAAACTTCTGTATTGTGCAATTACCACCGTAATCACGTTAGTACATAGAGTTAGAACTTACGAAGGAGTAGGTAAAGTAGGGTTGGATAGTGTTGCAAAACTTCGGTAGTATTCGCAATAATTCGGAAATATTCAAAAGTATACTTCGATTGGAAAGAATACTACGGCGGCAGCAAGAATTAACTTAAAAACTTGAATTAACGCCATCTAGCGGGCAAGAGTAGAACTGTAAATTTCTAACTTCCCTTGTTAGTCACGTGCACGTGGCACTGCCCCGGCCGTTCATTTATAAAATCAACGTAGTATTATTAATTAGCCTTCGTACCTGCTCTGCGCGAATATTTCCGCGTAATTAGTTATCTACATACTTGGTACTTATTATTTTATTTTTGTATAGTTGAGTTAGAATGTGTCGATTTTTTGCGGGTTGATGTTATGAACAAGTTTACTATGTCTACTTCGTAAATATGTTTTTGCTTTACAATTTAATGAAAAGAAACGTAAATTATTAGGTAAGGTAGGTGAGTAGATACCTACTTTTAACGACGATGTTTTACTTTTCTTTGTAGAAGTGTTCAACCAAAATCAATAGTTCAAATAAGTACTTATAAAAACACTTTTAATAACATAATAAGTACCACGGTAATATTATATATAATACAGTAGTGTAACTCGGCCGCATGATAGAAATAAATGCCTACAGCCGCGCGGTACGTAAACATGCGTTAGGGATGCCCGTCTCCAGCATTCTAATTACATTCGCCTACTTTCTGTTTCTTTTTTTCTTAGTTTTGTGATTGTAAATATCCTTTTTATATAAATAAATGAAATACTTTGTATATTGAATAGGAAGTGTTCAATAAAAATGCGTGTTGTTCAAACATCTAAATATTATATATGAGTCTAGCTGTTGTTGTTAATACCGAGAAAAAAAAAACAGTTTTTAGTGGTATAATTATGTTGTTATAGCAGCAGCAGAAACACTGTGTGAAAATTTTGAAAACTATCTAATGACACACAGACGGTAAAAAAAATTCTAGTATTATTCATACACACAGATAATAAACAAATATTATTAATAATAAAATACCACGTCTTTACTTTGAATTATGCAAACTAACAAAACACACATGCACCGAAGTTTTAACACAAGCGTAAGTAGGTAGGTACCTACCGTGCTACCGTATCATGATTCATTCAGAACCGCATATAACTACCTATTTCACTCGTCTCAATAACTTTCCGTTACTCTATTTGCTTTATTTATTAATCCAAACACCTTTTTTTTCGTGAGATAAAAGGAAATACTTATCCATAAAGACACACATTATGTACCTACCTACTAGTAAGTAAAATTATTTTATAGTCTTACCTTTCAGAGTTTCCAGGTAATTTAAAAAAACGTATGTCTGGATGCGTTATTGACGAATTCATACAACCAAAAACAGCACAATATTTCCTACTCGTCATATTAACTGATTTTTAGAGAAAAAATCGCGCGGTTATCGTTAAAAATACAACACACCGTCCGTTCGACACTGCGGTACTGCTCACTGGTCACAGCTGTGACTGCCTGCGCCCCGAGCGCACCACGAGATCGAGGCGCGTAGGTATAGCTCGCGTTTCGTCCGTTTGTATGAAGTTGGAGTACTGTATTATAATATTACCGTGTAAGTACTTAATTAGAATAACCTTTTTATTAGGTAGCTATTTTATAAACTCATCTTAGTATCATTATCTGCCTAGCCTTTTCCTAAATATGTTGGGGTCGGCTTCCAGTCTAACCGGATGCAGCTGAATACCCACCAGTATTTTACATGGAGCAACTGCCTATCTGACCTCCACAAGCTAGTTACTAGGTAACACGATACCCCATGGTAAAGCTGGTTCAGATTGTCAAACTTTTGGGCTTTAACTACCCGTAACGACGGTCAAAGATCTACAAATAACAACCGGGACCAACGGCTTAACGTGCTTTCCGATGCACGGAGGGGTCCTGGTAAGTATGTAAAGATAGTCACCCATCCACGGAGCAACCGCGGCATGCGTAGCTTAACCTGATCGATCGACCCGTGCGGCTGTTATTACCTAGCCACAAGCCCCTCAAACTCATCTTAGTATCTACCTAGTAGTTTAAACCCCTCTATCACTTTTACATCTAAACCGCAAACAAAAACTTATTACGTAAGTACATAGCTAAGTGGCTAAGTAGATGAAAGTAATATTCGGAAGTTTTCAAATAACGAATGAAATTAATGAACGCGTAGTACCTAATAATATGTCACTGGTCTTAGCGCCATCGAGCGGGTAAAGCTGTAACTGTACAACTTCCGTGGGTAGTGCACGCCTGCAAGTGCGTTCTGCTGCTCCAGTGACTAAGGTTTGCTCATAAGGATAGTTAAGAATGATGGAAGATTCGTGGGTATGAATACACAATCAACAACATGCCACCTTGATGACTATAATTTGTAATGGTAATTGTGTCACCATCTAGCGGTGAATAGTCGAACTCTTGGCGAATAATTCCGAATATTACTCAATACTTCCGAATGCTACGTGAATATTACGACGGAAATACTTCGGAATATTACTCTCCGGTAACACTAGGTGGGACAGCGAAAGCACCACTCTGGAAACAGTGGAGACCTCTTTCGGTCAACTCAAGTTCCCAACCGAAATTCATTTTCTATAAGTACCTAAATAAATTGGAGGGCTGGTGGCTAAGTAATAACAGCCCCCGGGTCGAACGATCACATTAAGCTACGCTTGCCGCTGTTGGTCCGTGGATGGATCTTTACATACGCCCCTCCGTGCCTCGGAAAGCACGTTGGTACCGGCTGTCATTTGTCGATCTTTGACAGTCGTTACGGGTAGTTAGAAGCCCAAAAGTTTGACAACCTGAACCAGTCTTGCCAAGGGATATTGTGTTACCTAGTAACTAATTTGTGGAGGTCAGATAGGCAGTCGCTTAATGTAGAATAATGGTATTCAGCTGCATTCGGTTAGACTGGAAGCCTACCGCAGCATATTTGGAAGTTAGGCAGATGATGACCTAACGTGGGCTTTTGGGAACAACCCAGATAAATAAATAAAGATATTACTTAACCATATATTCAGGTATGACTCCTTTATATACTTCATAGAATTCTTCAGCGTTTGCGATATTCACGGAGAACATTGCCATTGCCGAGACGATAAACTTTCCAGAAGAAGATATTTTTTCTAGAATAGGGCCTACGTTGCCATCTAATATCGCATGTGGTTTGATCACGCAACAAGTACAGTCCTTAAATGTTGCTCTGAACGGGAAACGAAGGATGTTTTCTTCGTTTCGGCCAAAAAATAATTCCAACATCTACAAAAGGTGATACACTTTAATTAATTAGTGATTTGTGGTTTAAGACACTCACAGTCAGTTGCAGACTTGCAGAAACGAACTTTTACTTTTAAAGCTGTCATTAATTACTAAGCTTCCATTAACTTGTTGTAACTTGTTGAAGAAAGCAACATTAGAATTTTTAATAGTTCTTTGATAAAATTAATCCATTACGTAATGGGGCATTAATGTTTGTCTGTGCAACTGGGTAAGTGGGTATACAGGGAATTGAAAACGAAATTAATTTCGTTCCGTTACACTAAATGTTATCTTATAACGCTCCAAAATTTGTAACGATACTAAAATATGAATAATGTTACAAAAACAAAACGTTATAGAATATTATTTTTGTAGAAAAACATTTTAAGTAACGTTATAGGTATCAGTAACATTATGCCTATATCCGCTTGTAATAACGTCTCAGATTAATTTTTATAACGTTATTCTTAAGAACTTTTCTCGCTGACCACCGCTCCGTCGTCACCTACCACCACCACCACCACCGGCCACCCCGTTACGGCGCGGCGGCGGCCGGGGCGGCCGGCTGCCACCGCTTTATTTAAACATTAAGTTCGTTCGAGAGTGCGCATCTTTTACAGACAGTGTTGTGAATGAATAGTTGTGGTTACCTACCTACTTCTATATTTTTGTGATAGTGTCATCTTCACAATTTTTTTCGGCTATGTTGCGTATCGAAATGAATAACGTTATTATTTCGTTATACCGATTTATTAATAACGATATGTTTTAATACTGTTATTAAACAGTTTAAGATTTCGTTCCGTTTGTTAGTATCGTTATAGCCAAGTAATTAATTTTGTTGCGATCCGGTGGAACGGTACAAATTATCGTTACTGGAACTTCGCGTAACGTTATTTTGAGTAACAAGTGTCCCTGCTTGCGTGGAACCTGTTCGGGCCAATTTTCACCTAAATTATAAAAGCGCCATCTAAGGGCGCACGGTGTAACCAGTTAGGTTAGTTCAAATGGTCATAAAAAAACGAGCTGTTTGGGCGCGATCACAACGCCATCTATACGATTGCCAGGAGTCGTTTCTATCCCGTGCGAAGTAGTCTAAATTGTACATCGCACAGGATAGAAAGGACTCCTGTACCTTAAGGCACCTCGCGCACTAGACGGCCACGACCACGACCAGTGGCCGCAACGATCAGATTAACTAAAGAAACCATATCAACGTCGCGCACTTAACCGCAACGACTAACTGGCCGCACATCGGGCCGGCACGACTGGTCGTTGCGGCCAACTTATTATAATATTACCGTGCTTACGTATAGTTTGCTATTAGCGCTAGCGCACTAGATCTGCGACCGTCAATGCGGCCCGGCTGCGGCCAGCCAATAGCCATTCACAATTTCTCAGTGTCATGCGGACAGTTCGTGAGTGAACACGCTTCGTATCGTTCCACAACCAAATACGACGACGTTTTTTCTGCGATGAGTTTTGATACAGAGTTATTTATTAATGAAATAAAGAAACGACCGGCAATATGGAATTTAACGAGTGAAGAATACAGCAATTGTATGATAAGACAAAGATGCTGGGAGGAAATGGTTGAATTATTTGGCGGTGAAAATAAAGCGCTAGAGGAGAAAAAGAAATTGGTACGTTAATATTTATTCCTTTTATTGTTCTTTTTATATAATGAAGCTAGTAGAAAAACATTGGTAGTATATTGTACACATCTGGGTTTAATAACAATAAAGGTTTTACTTACAACCTTTAAATAAATTCGTCCTGCCATGGTAGTTTGCCTTCATCCATAAAGTAATTTGCTAAATAGTTCCTAAAACCTGTGTAACCATTTTGAATACTACGAAATTGTTGCGTTCTTGTATTACTCGTGCTTGGAAAATTATATAACGTATCCTCGAATTGAGATCTATCCTTTTCCAAAACGTTATTATGTAACATACAACAACACTACTATATTCACCGCAAATTCAGTGTGTACATTAATAAGTTTGTGAAAAATCCTCCATTTGCTTGCCAATATTCCAAAATCACATTCCACAAAACGTCTTGCACGAGATAGGCGGTGATTAAAAATTTTCTTTTTTGTTTCTAAGTACCTTCCTGAATAAGGTCTCATTATTCTTGATGATAATGAAAATGCTTCGTCAGCGATAAATGTATACGGTACTTATGTATTTTCTCTTGTTGAAATAGGTTTATCGTTAGGAATGTTCAAGCCATTCGAAGATAGTTTGTTATAAAAGGTGGTCTGTTCAAATACAGTAGAATCTGAGCATTTTCCGTATGCACCTATATGTCAACAGCTATAAATTTATAATCTGCGTCACAAATTGCCATTAATACAATGGAAAAATATTTTTTATAATTATAATACAATGAACCGCTTTTAGGTGGTTTTGTTATTCGGACATGTTTGCCATCAATAGCACCCAAACAGTTAGGGAAATTACTTCGAGACTCACACTTGTCTGCTATTTGTTGCCATCGTTCCACATTAGGTTCTGCCATAAACTCGTCCTTCAAATTATTCCAAATTGCTGTGCAAACATGTACACGATTTCCCTTGCTGTTGTATGCCCAAGATGATAAATTTCTTCTATATCCATAAACGAATAGCCTTTTCCAAGATATCTGGAACAATAATGTGTAGTGTGTAGTGTTAAACATTTTTTTTAAAGTAGTCAAGATTGTCTTTAATTTATCGTTGACGGTTTTTGCAGGTGAAGATATTCAAAAAAAATGGCGCAATATTAAGGATTGCTTCAATAGAGAAAAGAGGCGTCAGTCAACAAGGAGTGGTTCTGCCGCAACAAGAAAGACTGAATATAGATATTTTAAACAGTTGTCTTTTCTCGCGGTTTGTTCAATTCCTACTGAAACATATTCTAACATAGAAGCTACAGATAACAACACTACAGAAGAAGATCAGACAGATTACAGGCGAGAATTGTACAATCGCAAGAAAAAGAAACGTTCAGACGTTGATGAACTGCTTGTAAAAATATTGAGAGAAGAAGCAGAAAAAAGGCGTAAACACGAAAAAGAAGTACTAGCCGACGAGGACAAACTATTTTTCTTGTCACTCAGTAAGGAGTTTAAAAAAGTACCTGATCATTTAAAATTATCAACTAAAAAGAAAATACTCGACATAATATATATCAGGCCAGTATTGAGAATCAGCGACAGAGTTACTTCACTCATGATTTTGAAAGACACATTGATCAATATAGCATCTCAACTGAAGCCTCTACTTCACGTCACGAAGACAGTGGATCCGGAGTGAGAAATATTATCTACAAATTACAGTAGTAGTGATACTTTAAGTCCTCGTCCTTCTAGTGCTTTTTCGGATGTCATAAATAGCAGTCCAGAATCGTTCTAAGGGATCTCGCGCACTAGACGGCCACGATCACGACCAGTGGTCGCAGCGATCAGGTAAACTATAGAAACCGATACGAATCGTAAACTTGGTCGCAACGGCTAACTAGCCGCAGCCCATACAATATCACTAAACGGCCAAAACTGGCTGTTGTCGTGGCCGTCTAGTGCGCGAGATCCCTTAGATTTATTTAATGATGATCAGTAAATATATATCTAATAGAAAGGAAATCTTCTTTTACTGGACACTTACCTTAAAGTTATGAATAGTTTTTCCTCGTTCCCGATGCACATTCTCATTTTTGTATTGACACCAGCTATACTATCTTGTATCCGTAAAAGTAATTCATCAAAACTAGCCACAGACATTTTTGTGTATTTAAAAAACTTGTCATCGTTCGGCCTTAATTTGCATATTAAGGTACTTATGTTGCGAATTTCCAAGACAGGATGTATCCAATAACGTCTTTTGTTGTTACGTTTTTTCCACATCAAGTAGGCACACAATACCGATGTCCATCCTGTTCGAGCTCAGAACAACAACTGCAGCAGCTCTACAAATGGCCGCTTTAAGACCAGTCGTGGTCGTGGCCGCAAACTTGATCGCAGCCCAACCGTATCTTCCGCGACCAAGGTTGAGGCCACGACTACGACCAGTCGTGGTCGTGGTCGTCTAGTGCGCGAGGTCGTCTAATTGCGTAATACACGATCACAATTTGTTTCGATTTCAAACAGATTGCTAATCCATTGCTTCATAAGTTGGAAAAGCTCAACAACGTAAATAATGCAATGAATGTTGTTGAACTGTCAAAATGAAACAAATTAGGCATAATCGTTTACGAAAATAAGTTATGCAATCATGGTACTGGCCTACATTATGTAGACGCGGGAAAAAGTCCGCCCTTCGTCAATAACCCTTGCAGCGGTCTAGCACGGACGTTTCCGAGCCATTCCGTGAAAATTTGATCCTAAGGAAAAAGCACTGTCATAAACATTAACAAACAATTTACAGGACATTCTTATTCTCTGTTGAATACAGTTTTTTTTAATGTACTGTTTAGTTCTTATGCTTTAAAAAACATGTATGACCAATTTTGAAAATTATTTTTTTGTTTGAAAGGGTATGCTCTGAAGGTGATCCCATTTAAATTTTATTAATTTTGCTTGGGTAGTTTTTGAGTTAGCTTCAATAATACGTATTATTTTCCCAGTTAGTAGTTTATTTACATAGCAGGTTGCATATTCGAATTTGTGTGGGGTAGGTGCCACAACTAAAAAATGAAAAATAAAAACTGTTTACAAAAAAAAAATCAACCGACTTCCAAAAAAACACTACAAAGCAAAAAATAACTTTAATTTTGGAAGTCGGTGGCAAAAAACGAAAATTCAAAACCAAAGACACCGACTTCCGAAATCAAAAATAAGTTATTTTCTTATTTTTGATTCGGTTGATTTTTTTGACTCGCGTTTGTGGTGAGGTTTAAAAGAATACTGTTTTGTTTTAATTGATAACATTAATTTTATAAACAAATCTTATCGTATTACAATAAAATTCTTGAAATAATGATAATCAAATTATCACCAAGGTGGAATTTCCACTTTAGTCACTACTGTTTTATTTGCTTTCAATAGTACAAAATTAACTAAACAAGTTATTTTATTTTCATGGTAATATTATTATGGTAGATCAGCATTTCCTTTTATCCATCGGGCAACCGTGAGGCGGTAAACGGTGACGAACGCGTACGAACTGGGTACAGGTAGTCAATTAAGAAGTCCACTATAGTCACAGTTATAAACTTATAACGTGTGTACTGAGAAGTTCTTAAAACATTATTTAATATTTTAATTTACGAATTATACTTTATAAATCTGCGTATATAATGAAATAATGATTCCCTCTAAAAGAACAAAGAATATTGGTTTTGTCGTCATTATTGATAGTAAAGCGGGAGTTCGTCACGTCCGTCCGGGAGTTAATGTCGTTAAATACTAGTGGAATTTTAAAATTGACCATTTTGATCCTTTAGTAACGGGGCAATTTTTTTACGGAATGGCTCTTTCGAGTGCCGTGTGACCTGGCTGATGCGCTGTCGCCAGATTCTCATATCGCTGCTGCTCCTCATGCAGAGGACAGCTCTGTACTATATAACCGCCTCTAACGCTTTGGGTAACGCGCTGTCCCCACGCATTGTTGTGTCTAGAGTTCTGGACCTGCTTTCTTCATCATCAAGTTGGGGCTAGAGGAGACTACGCAACTACTAGGTACGACTGCTACTTTTGCCGTACTGTGCGTCGTTGCCGATGGAAAGGAAAGTTTCCATTTTAAATATATTTATACATATAATTATAAACATTACTTATTGTGTAGGTATTTATTTTATTTTTGATGTGTAACATCTTTCCTCTCGCTTTCCTGCAATCTATGAGTATGATTTCGTTAAAAGGGACGGAAGTGTGTAACAAGAAGTCGGGGAAGCACGCGCTATTTCATTTGACAACTCTAACACCACGTGTGCTCATTAGCACACGCGGTGATAGAGTTAGCCATCAGAAACGACCTTGACGAGGCCCTGTCCCCTTTCAGACCACTTGCGTTTAAACCCCGTATGACCAGGCACTACAAAGACAATTTAGCTACGCAAACTCCGCCCAATGCACCCCACGACTCCACTATGTGATAAACGCTAACACATCAGTAATAAAGTTGAATATCGCGTGGACGCATGCGCTCTTTGGTCGTGTTCAAGCACAGAACTAAATGTCTAAATTTAAATAGAAGTTTATGAAACAGCCTATCAGGACTAAGTACATCTCTAAATATTATAAAAAAGTAAGATCAATCATTAAAACCCGACTATTGAAAATACACGATCTAAAAACTTTGCAACAAGAAAATATTTCAGACAGAAATCAAGACATAGGTAGGTACAAAAAGGTCAAAATAAAGCCGTGATTTTCAGAGCGTGTATTTTCAGTAGTCGGGTTTTATTTTTTAAACTTACTTTTTATTAAAATTATTTTGGGGTTATAATTTCTTGATACTTAAAGTTTTTTCAGAGCAGCATAGTTTTTTTTTTTTTTGTTTGCGTTCTACTGTATAATAAGTATTAATTTTCAGCCGCGCCGTACGTAGCACAGTCTCACTTTTGCTTGTTCTCAACAATTTATCGAACATATTTATTTACTTAGACATTATGATTCATACACATAGTTGTAATGTGCTCGTCAAGCTCTTTCATTTGATACCCAACATGGCACAATTTTTTTTTTTTAAATTCATTATGTTATGTCCTCTAGAGGGCTCCATGCCATATTGCATTTAATGTGACGTTATATAGCCTATAACCAGCGGACAATCAAGATGCTTCCACCTCATTTGTTAAATTATTATCGCTAGGGTAGAAGTTATGAGGTAACAGATGAACATACGTACATACCGGTCAAAATCATAACCCTCTTTTTTGCTTCGCTGTAGTCGGGTAAAATAAAAGTTTTTTTATAAAACTGTCAATGCAGTTAGCAATTACCTACCTAATGTTTTCCTGTAGCTACAACGGTTAAAGGCTCTTACAAACAAGCGCGACACGCGACGCGACACAAAGGTACGTCGCGTCGCGCGACGCGCGGTGTCTTTGTGTCGCGTCGCGTGTCGCGCCTGTTTGTAGGAGCCTTAAGACGCAGATACCTATATGATTTTGCACCCTACTTGCGTAATATACGATCAATCATAATCTGAATCATTTTCTTGTTGCTAATTCATTCATTATATTCGAAAAATTCCGCCCTTGTGCCCCCACAGGGGTAGAAAGAGGGGATGTAATTTATACGAAAAATCTTATATATAATCTTTAATCTATAAACTTGAATTTTGGCCTTAATACTTATCTGAATAAATTATTAAGATCTTAATCATTAACTTTCGAAAACTACCTTTTAAAGGGATTGGTAGGGGTGTTGTGTTGATATTTGCTTATCGTATTCCTTTGGATAATAATCTTAAAACTTGGTAATACTTGCTTCAGTAAATTATATGGTTTGCCACTACTCACAGGGTTTAGGGTGTGTAAAAGTTCGTAAGGAAAAATTGAAACTCGGTACTAATACATAAAGCAAACACGTACGTGTTTTAGGGTTTTAAAAAAATCAACCCCCTATAGAGTGGAAATTCTCAAAAGCGAATCGTTCTATCGGTAAATCATTGAAAAGTGAAACGTTCTATCGGCGAATCATTCATCAGAGAATCGAATGTTGAAGAACTGTTTCAGAATCCTAGTTTTAATACAGAAAATCGGAAATGAATGATTATCAGAAGCAGCCTACCTCAGCAGCTTCTTCCCTCGTATTACAACCGTGGGCGATGTTTTCGAGTATATTAGTTCCATACAATCGCCGCAGAGTTCCAGGTGCGGCTTTATCCGGGTCAGTTGCTCCCAACCAGCGCTTCCATTCAGCAACCACGTTAAGGCCAACCAGTTCTAGGCCAATCACTTCCCCTCCAGTTATGTAGTTAATTATAATACTTAAAAAATAAATAGTTTTAAATCGGGCGTAGCGGAGAACAGGGTAATGGGAGCTTATAATTTTTCTTTAGGAACCTTGATTATTAAAGTATATTTTAATCACAGTCAATTATAGTCATGTATTAAGATACAATAACGATTTTACAAAAGAAGTCAGTTGGTCCCATTACCCGAAACATGTGGGTAATGAGAGCCGGTTAATGCTCATATGGCAAATGGGAGCCATATATTTACTCTATCCCGAAAATTTAACTAAACATACTTTAAATGAGATCTTTCTACAAAGAACTATTTGTAACACGCTTAACTTCATGCTTACCTTGGCGCTGGCAATCGGCAGTTTTTTATAAGCCTAGAGTGAAAAACACACAAACGTCCCTCGTAACTTAACGCATAGCATTACGATCGCGCAAATGTGCATACTTTCCGTTCAATCACCATCACTCCACTTACCCGACCGCTCTCATTACCCCACGCTCGTCGATATGATTTTAAGATACATTGGATGTTGGTGCTTCATAATAGATACGGTATGTTTTGTAGAGGTAATTTTAAGATAGGTACCTGGCACCTCAGCTAGTCAATATGATTTGCTTTTTTATGGAATTCGAATACATTGGGGCTTAGGACTAGGTACCTAAATACCTACTACTTACGGGAGCATTTTATTTCCGGCAATACTCTGATATAGCGTCACTGCAAAATCTTTGCTTATCCTGCAGTTTTTCATACGAACTATACGGAATCCTTTCTGCGTTATGAACGCTATTATTTTTCCATGCATATCTGCTGACACAGGTTTTATCAAAGCGAAAGTGCTGGAAAAAAGAACATAGTGTTGTGAATACCAACCTATGCTAAGTAAAGAAATCCCTAAAAAACCGGTCAGGTGCGTGTCGGACCACGCACGAATATTTAATAAGTTTACTTTTTCACGTATTTTTTCGGTCGTTAAAATTAAGCATAGTTTCCCTCATTTCAATATGTGCACATGATGAAAAATTTAAGACACACTATAGTCGGGACTTTAGGTAGGCTCTAAACACATTTATTAGTGTAGGCACGTTAGCGTTACTTACCTTTCAAAATTGTTAAACATTGTTTTCCGAGTAGCTGGGTTCCGTAGTTGGGATGAATATTTAATAAGTTTACTTTTTCACGTATTTTTTCGGTCGTTAAAATTAAGCATAGTTTCCCTCATTTCAATATGTGCACATGATGAAAAATTTAAGACACACTATAGTCGGGACTTTAGGTAGGCTCTAAACACATTTATTAGTGTAGGCACGTTAGCGTTACTTACCTTTCAAAATTGTTAAACATTGTTTTCCGAGTAGCTGGTGTACAATCTGTTATAAGTAGTAATTTCGAGAATACGTTGATGATATTTCCAATTTGCAGCATTTCCAATTTAAGGGATGGCAGATGTACCCGTCTAACTAGGTTTTTCCCCTTTTTTACGTCTAATACTTGACATGAGTTATCAAAAGGAAAATAATGTAGAACTAATTCTATTATAAGGTCGGCCTCTGCGTCATACATCTCGCACAAAAAGGTTAATTTATCAAAATAATCGGCCACCTGCAACATCAACATACTTTATAGGTACATACTCCTAATAATAAAATCGTACCGAATTCAAAACTATACATTGAATATTTAAAAAAAAAGTAATTGCTACGAGATCTGGGAACGATTCTAAGAACGGTATGGGAAGGGCTTTAAGGCCAGGGCCACGACGTAGGACGGTGCGACTTGCGGCGCGGGGCGTCCTGCGACTGACGTCGCCATGCCACGACCAGTGCAGCAGTGGCGGCAGGGGTGGCGCAAGACCAATCGTGGACATCGGCGACATCAGCTTTACGAGGCCGCGCTGTACTACCTTCATATAGAAATAATTTGTAGGAGGAAATAGGTAGATACTATTAAGGAGAGTGATACTGATAAGCCACGAGTACAATAGGATGTTCTCTTTGAGGCCATGATCATGTGCACAGCCTTGCTTGTGCCGTGACGTGTACTTTTATACTAAGAAACCAAAAATTGTTACCATTTTGCTGTAGCCACATAAATAGTTAAAAGTAACCTGAAATACTTATATTATTATTAAATAAACTAATGTAGATTTCTAATCAAAAATAAAGTTGGTTAAAAAATTACGACTTGAACACTGACATAACAAACATTTATAGAGTGTGTAATCTATGATTTAAAGATACTTTGAGATACATAAACACACAGATATAAAAGGAGTAGATATGTAGAATACATAAAATAGTCACATTTAATTTATAAACGTTCATTAAAAATAAGTGACGTTCAAACGTCAAAAATGTATGGTTAAACAGTCGCTAATCATATTTTAATTATAAGCAACGTGTAAGCCTAATTAATATAATGTACGTTTGATTAATATTATTCTATGTATCCTGGAATTATTATACCTTTAATAGATGTTGTATTGACTGTATTAAGTACCAACAGATAGGCAGATGTTAAAGTTTATAGTGAAATATACATGTGAATCTAAATGATAATAATTAAATGTATCATTAATTTTCAACTAATTGTAGTTAAATAATCGTTTGTTAATAGCCATTATATTAATTTAAGATAGTGTATTCATAATCGAAGTTAATGTCATAACTGACAGTCGTTGCGATAGACAATCATCGCGCAACCGTTGTACAAGAAAAGGTGAATTTTGTGATTAAAGTGCTGTGGAGATATTACTGGATTTTATTTCTGCAATATTTTTGAGGCTATCCCGATAGCTTCAGAAGTGGGATAAACGAAAAGTATTACTCTTTTCGACCTACGCCTACGAGAAAAACGTAAGTACATTTATTTGTATTGTACGAACAACTGAATTGTTTGATTCGAATTTTATAACGATGTGAATCAAATATTAACACAATGTAATTACGATGAAATCGAATTGAGGATAATTATCTCCTGTTTAAAGTGATAATTATAACGGGTCGTTAGTTGGTAAGAAAGTTTACTGTAAATAAGAGTATTTAACAAATAAACTTACTGTTTCACAATAAGATAAATGGAATTATCATTTAACTACTTGGCGCTTGTGTAAGTACCCACGCTTGTCGAAAGTAACGCGTGTTGTTTTTTTTTATTTATATAGAATTTCGGTGCTTGCTGTAACACAAAAACAAGTAACACAAATATTTTGGAAACATTATTTATCGTTGCTCGCGATTGGCAAGGGTACTGGGGTCGATTCTTGCAATCGAAGAGAGTAATTTTTTTTTTCTCCTTGTTTCTCGAATGATTGCATATTTCGAGATGAACATTATGCTGTGTGCTACGGTGGTAGTAGCAGTACTATGTGATAAAGATCGAGCTTAATCAAGAGTGATTAAGTTACTATTACCGAAAAATATTTAACAACTATACATGTATATGGCTGCATAAACCTATCCATGTTAATGATGTTAAAAATAATGGTTTACTAAGCTGTCGTCTGTCAGTTTCAGTGCTTGACATGGAGAGAGAGAAGAGTCCCCGAGATTATAGGACTCGTTCGGACCCAGGAGTACCCAGGTTTGAGGGTCAGGGTCGGGAAGCGGTAGACTTGAGGCGTGAGTCTAGCCATGCAACTTGGCCAAGAGTACCCATGTATGAGGGTGAGGCTAGGAAGACACATTCGGAACAACCAGGGGCATCACGGGTGCGTGATGCTGAGGTTGATAATACTTATGATAATATTGACGGAGAGCGTCAAGGACGAAGGGTGCTTCGTCCACAAAGGGTTAAGGAGAGATTTCTTCATACGCCTTCGAGGTCAAGGCGTAGCCGTTCGTCGAGCGCTGGATCCTATAACCGTGAGGTGACTTCTCTCTCTGGTGGGTACCAGAGAGAGAAGTCACCTCTCGAGTACGAGTCGACGAGGTAGGAGACCGGAGGACGATAAGGATTCAAGGTCGTGTTCTAGACGTGACCGGAAGAGGAGCCATCATCTTGGACGAGGAGACGAGGGTGAGCAACAAATGTCATCTACTTCTAAGAAACCTAGGAGTGTAGACTCTACCGAGAATATTTTAAATAAATTTTTGTCAATTTTGCAATCAGTTAAGAGTTCAGATAAGTCGAAGTTGCTTTTTAATACTAATATTGTTCCCGAGTTTGATCCTATGACAAAGGAGCAAACTATTTTGACTTGGTTGACAAAGGTAGAAGAATGCTCAGAAATTTATGGCTGGGAAGACAGAGAAATAATTCACTACGCCCTGCCAAAGTTGACAGGGGTAGCGAAGACTTGGTATCAAAGTTTGCCGACAGTGATGTATACGTGGAGTGAGTGGAAAAAGAAGTTGATTGAATCTTTTCCTGTTCGCGAAGACTATGCTGAACTCTTGACTGAAATGCTGGGCAAAAGGCTTAAATATGGAGAGTCACTTGAACATTACTATTATGCCAAAATTAATTTGCTAAATAGATGTAAGATCTATGGGCGTCAGGCTGTCGATTGCTTGCTATACGGCGTTGAAGATAGGGCTGTTAAAATAGGTGCGCAGGCTGCACAATTCTCTGAGCCAGAGCAAGTGCTGAAATATTTCAGAACTTTGAAAATAGGACATGGTCGGGAAAATCCTGATTCTAGTTTTAAATCCCGAAACGAACGTAGGGGTACAACTCTTTTATCGAAACCAGCGGGTTTGAAAATGACGTGCTACAATTGCGATCAAATTGGTCATCCAAGTTTCCGCTGTGATAAACCCCCAGCTAAGTGCGTCATGTGCGATAAATCAGGTCATTTGTCAATTCACTGCTTTAAAAACAAATGCTTGAATAAAGATCGCGAAAAGGAAACTAGTCTGGATAGCAACAAAACCGAGAAACAAGTGTCCCAATTATGTTTATCTGAAGACTTGACTGCTAAGTACATGCTTGAGATCAAAGTTAATAACCATAAATTAGATTGTCATCTAGATTTAGGGAGTCAATGTTCTCTTATAAAGTTAACAAGAGCTAGGGAACTCAACTTAGACATTGTAGTACCAGAAGATTTACCTGTTCTTAGGGGTATAGGCGCTAACCTAATTTCTCCAGTAGGTATGACAATTGTTTCCGTCGAAGTTCAAGGCATAAAGGAGACGATAAATTTATATGTAGTAAACGATTTCGTAATCAACCAGTCAGTTCTATTAGGACATTCCTTTACCGAGAAACCAGATATCGTTATTACAAAAACCCCTACCGCTGTGATATTTAACAAAATTCCGAGCGTTAAAATGCGTCTTTCAACTAGCAACGGTGCTGAAATCCCGTCGAATACTTTACGCGCTGTGCAAGTTTCTACTGATCCTAGCGTAGATGCACGAGTTTATGTTAATGGTTCCTTGCGGGGTCCAGAAGGGAAGGAATACTACCTCCTTCCTGGAGAATATGAGGTAAAGGGTGGGCGTAGCGCGCTACTGATTCACAATGTATCACCCAGTTCAATCACACTTGAGAAAGGAGCCCTTTTGACACGAGTACAATATAAGTATGTTGACAATTTGGAAAATATCTTAAACTCGTGCAATGTCACAATCTGTGAATCCCAAAATAATGACGTTTTGAACTGTAACGATGATCTAAGTGGAGAAGATAAATTAAATTTAAAACAACTAATTAATAAATATAGTAACTGCTTTTCAAAGGGACTTGACGATTTGGGGTTCACAGATCTGACAGAGATGGTGATTGAGCTTGAGGATTCAGAACCAGTTGTTTATAGGCCGTATCGTATATCTTACGCGGATCGCGTTTTGGTGAGAAATATGGTGCAGGAAATGATCGACCACGGTATTGTTAGAGAATCTACCTCATCTTACGCGAGCCCTATTGTTCTCGTACAAAAGAAAACGGGGGATAAACGTTTGTGCGTTGACTACCGTGCCTTGAACCGCAAAACTAAAAAGTAACATTACCCTCTCCCTCGGATTGAGGATCAATTAGATCAACTGTCAGGTAAACAAAGTTTTTACGTCACTTGATTTAGCCTCTGGGTATTACCAGATACCAATCGCTGAAGAGTCACGGCACAAAACCGGTTTTGTGACACCAGACGGCCAATATGCATATAATCGGATGCCGTTTGGTCTGGTAAATGCGCCATCAGTTTTCCAGCGTACTATCAATAAAATACTTCTCGAGGCTAAGATTAAGTATGCAATAGTCTACATGGATGACGTCCTTATTCCAGCTGAGGACGTTACCGAAGGGTTACAACGATTGGAAGAAGTTTTAATACTTCTTCAAAAGGGTGGTCTAACACTAAAATTAAACAAATGCCACTTTTTTCTTAAAAAATAGACTTCCTCGGTTATGAGGTTAGTTCCGAAGGTATACGACCCGGCCAAAGAAAAACTGAGGCGGTATCTAAATTTCCGACACCCAGGAATCAACATGAATTGAGACAATTCCTTGGGCTATCAGGATATTTTAGGCGATTTATTATGAATTATGCCATATTAGCGGCCCCACTAACCGATTTATTAAGAAAAGATATTAAATGGACATGGGACAAAGGTCAAGAATTAGCATTTAGCAAAATCAAAGCTTTCCTGGTTGATAGACCCATTCTTGTGCTTTACAATCATGGTGCGGAAACCCAATTGCATACTGACGCTAGCAAGGCCGGACTAGCTGGTATCTTATTACAGGCTAACTCAAACGGTGTGTTCCAACCAATATCATACTTTAGTCGAAAAACTAACGCAGATGAACAAAAACTTCACTCGTACGATCTAGAGACATTGGCGGTAATTGCGTCACTCAATCGTTTTCGCGTCTATCTCATCGGAATTCCCTTTAAAATACTAACCGACTGCAACGCATTACGGGCAACGTTAATCAAACGCGATTTGATCCCAAGAATAGCCCGGTGGTGGATACAGTTACAAGAATATGACTGTACCATCGAATACCGTTCGGGATTGCGCATGTCTCGCGTCGACGCGCTGAGTCGCAATCCAGTCGATGGAAGCGAATCAGAGCCGTCAACGTGTTTTGATGTCCTAACCATCGAAACTTGCGAGCAAGACTGGATTGCTACTGTACAGTCTGGTGACGAAGAGGTCAGGAAGATTAAAGAGACGTTATCGGATCCTGGTTCAGAGCAAGTGATGGATATTCACAAAAACTATAAATTAAAAAACAACAGGGTCTACAGAATAGTCGGGGATGAAATAAAATGGCTAGTACCGAAAGGCGTTCGCTGGCAGATTTAAAAAATGAATCACGATGACGTCGGTCATTGCGGTTATGATAAAACCTTACAGCGGATCCGTAAAAATTACTGGTTTGCCAAAATGCGCAAATTCGTAAAGAAATACGTTTCATCCTGCCTCGAATGCTCACACCACAAAACACCTGGTGGTAAGCGTGAAGGTCAACTGCACCCTATAGAAAAGCCAAGCGTACCGTTTCATACGGTTCATGCTGACCACTTAGGTCCATTTATAAAGAGCAAAAAGGGCAATTGTTATTTACTCGTGTTGGTCGACGGCTTTACAAAATATGTTATCGTAAAGCCGGTTAGAGACACCAAATCGGCAACCACGATAAAAGTTTTCAAAGACCATATCAGCTACTTTGGTGTCCCAGCACGCCTTATCACCGACAGGGGCACCAGCTTCACTAGCGGGGTTTTTAGGGAGTTTGTAAGGCTATACGGCATTAAGCACATTATGAATGCCGTGGCAACTCCCAGGGCGAATAGTCAAGTTGAAAGATTCAACAGGACCATATTAGAGGCCCTTTCTACTTCAGCCCACGGTAAAGACGAAAAGTCTTGGGATGAACAAATTCTCGATATACAATTAGGTTTAAATACAACGACTCATAAGACGACGCAAAAGACTCCATCAGAGTTACTTTTCGGATTCAACATTAAGTGTAGGAGTGAAAGCATATTGAGTGAGGTTTTAGACGACACCGTGACCGTAACATCGGCGAAGAAATTAGCACAAGTGAGGGACGTAGCTGGAAAGAAAATAAGTGAGACTCAGATTCAGGTGAGATCAGATAGGGAAAGGTTTAACCATCGTAGGAAACCAGCGAAGAATTATTCAGTAGGAGAGTACGTGTAGAGCGACAGGTTCCTAACGATGGACAATCACAAAAACTAGTTGTCAAATATCAGGGTCCGTACCGGGTAATAAAAGTACTTCCCAACGATAGATATGTCATCGAAGACACTCCCCTATCGCGCAAAAATAATCGTCGTTACGAAGCCATTGTGGCAATCGACAAAATGCAGCCCTGGTTAAATTTTAGTAGAAACTTGGCAAGTAGTTGTGAAGAAAGTGGTTCAGATAATGAGTAAAAATAAATGTATAAATAAAAACTAAATAAAAGTTATGTTCTTTTCCGTGAAAGTGTTTATTTATATTAATCTAATATAAATAAATTACTATTAAATTTAATGTACTATGATTAAATAACATTATTTCGATTATATTAGATTATTGTATTATGTAATTATAAGCCTCGATCAGCATTTATGCTTGTTTCGTGTCTAGATGTCAGATCTGTGTAGATGTTTATGTCAGAACATAATAGATTATTAATGTTTTAGTATCAGTCTGTAGCGCTTACAGGCTACAGGTTCTGTTTGGTTTGGGTTCTATGACCATGAAAATAATTATTTCATTGCCAGTTGTACTATGGTATAATAATAACAGCAATGATTCCTTTCTCAATTCAATCATGTTGTAATAAGCATATATATATATATATGTATTAATAATACTCTGTTTATTCCGGTAATAGTAACGTCATTCTATTTCGCGAAGGGACTCGCTTTCACAGGAAGGCCGAGCTGTAAGCCTAATTAATATAATGTACGTCTGATTAATATTATTCTATGTATCCTGGAATTATTATACCTTTAATAGATGTTGTATTGACTGTATTAAGTAGCAACAGACAGGCAGATGTTAAAGTTTATAGTGAAATATACATGTGAATCTAAATGATAATAATTAAATGTATCATTAATTTTCAACTAATTGTAGTTAAATAATCGTTTGTTAATAGCCATTATATTAATTTAAGATAGTGTATTCATAATCGAAGTTAATGTCATAACTGACAGTCGTTGCGATAGACAATCATCGCGCAACCGTTGTACAAGAAAAGGTGAATTTTGTGATTAAAGTGCTGTGGAGATATTACTGGATTTTATTTCTGCAATATTTTTGAGGCTATCCCGATAAACGTTTATAAATAAACCCCAAAGCCTCTTCACTTTTTGTTTATTTTTGCAACACAGTATTTTAATTGCGTAACTTATTTTCGTAAACGATTATGACTAATTTATTTCATTTTGACAGTTCAACAACATTATGCGTTATTTACGTTGTTGAGCAGATTTTTTTCCAACATATGAAGCAATGGATTAGCAATCTGTTTCAAATCGAAACAAATTGTGATTGATCGTGTATTACGCAATTAGTGTACTGGTTAACAATAGTTTTGTTATTTTTTATTTACAAATGACAAAATTATATGACATATCTCTTTTATTTCAGGAACATTGCCGCGGAATAATTATGTAAGAAAAACTACGCTCCAAAGGAACGAAATTCCCATCGTCAATGGAGTATAAGAGATAGCCGTTACTTTTGGTAACCATAGCTAGGAAGGATGATTCAGTATTTGGTGGGTGTAGGGCCCTCCTGTGGTGACAATGGTGACGGTCTGCCCGCAGAAAACCGCCGGCCAAGTGACTATCTATGGCCACTCAAAGACGAGTTATTGTAACCAAAAATGAACAATGACTAGGAAGGCTGATACTAGTACGGTATTATAATATGAACAGTACTTAAGTGAGCAGTATAAAAACTGCCGATATTCATCGGCCGGTTCACTAGTTAGGGCCGCTCAAAGACGTAGTATTAAAGTTACCTTAAATGAACGCTTACTGGGAAGGCTGATACTTGTATAGTATTCAATTTTGCGCAGTACCTATGTGAACAGTATAAAAACTAATGATATTGGTCCGCCGGTTCAGGAGTTATAGCTAATTTAACATATAAAAATATTGAGTACTAAATACTACATTTTGTGATTTACTTCCGTCGTAATACTTTTCCATCATTCTTATCATGTCTAGCATCGACATTAGGTATCGTTAAATAGGTAGGATATAATTATTATGGAAACTTTAAAACTGATATTTATATGTACCTACTGTGTTTGCTTTTAAAGAACATATTATAAGAAAACACCACTAGTTTTATTTTATTCATTTTGATAATTGCATGGCATAGTACTTCTGTATTTCCTTTGGCACAGTACAAAAATAATAATATTAATTTTTAAGGGTAATGGTAACGTTTCTTATTAGGAACGTATAATGTTGAAACACACAAAATATGTAATTCTGAATAAATATAATATTAGGTCTTTAAGTACCTATGACATTGCCGTTTTTTATGAAATAAGTTAAAGCCCTCGGTTCTTTTTATTTTTATTAATCAAAGTAATTACCCATGCAATCAATCAATTTTTTCCTCGCCAAGAAGTTATCTAAATTCTGGTAAAAGTAGAAGTCTGTAGGGGCAAGGTCTGGTGAGTACGTTGGATGACGGGGAACTTCCAACCCCAACTCTTGTAACTTGGAGACCGTCTGCAGCGGAGCCGAACGATTGACCAAAGCTGCTTGGAGATGTGCGAGTTTCTCCATCATTATGTTCAGTACACATCTGCAGTAATGCTCATCCCGTTTGGTAAGAAACTGTGATGATGACACCGGCGCTAGACCACCAAACAGTGACCATCATGTTTTTAGGGGTCAGTTTTCGTTTGGGGCATTGTTTAGGTACTGAACCAGGATCTAACCAACTTGCTGAGCGCTTGTGATTGTCGAACAGAATCTATTTTTCGTCGCAAGTAACAAAGTGATTCAATATGCCTTCGTTTGTGTGCCTGTTGAGCAGTGCAAGGCTCAACTCGACGCGTGCTTCGGGCTGGCGATCATTCAATTCGTAGGGCACCCATTTTTCAAGCTTTTTTACCTTGTCAATTCGACGCAAATGGACCAATATTGTACGGCAATTTCATAGGTATCTAAAGACCTTTTATTATATACTTCAAATAAAATCAACATCAAACAAAATAACTAGATACATGAAAGTGCTCAAAATAACCTATCCAAAACAAAAAGACTAATTAAAGTATCAAATTCTTTTTTCGTAGGGCCGGTTTGCCGGATGGTTGCCGGTTAGATGGTTTTAGCTAGGATGGTTTTGCCGTCTATAGATTTTCAAATCCACCATTTTTTTACTTATGCAGTCTTAGCGTGGCCAGATCTAGATCAATAGATGTCATTGTTAAGACATAATAAAAACAAATAGGTGCAAATTATGATATTAGTGTCGATTCTCTTGTCACAAATGCCTCTAAACTAGACTAAAAACTTAGTTTATTTCTGTCAAACGACGATTTCCCATTCTGAAATAGACGAAAGTGACACAATTTTAACTATATTTTAGTTTGACAGCAGTAAGATGGCACTGAGATATTAATTGAGTAAAAATGGTAATTTTGCTATTCTGAATTTGACGTTTTCACTTAAAATTTTAATTATACAACTAAATCTGACTGTTTATAATCGCGATTAAAAAGGTGTGGAATAAAATATGAACTAATATTCGCACCAACACCTTGACTTCGGAATGCAAAAACAGTACTTTATCTTTTTTTTATTTTGCTTATATATCTCGAAAATGGTGTGTCCAACCGTAAAAATTATGAAGATTTCGACCCCCTATAAAGAACTCCTAAATCCCTAACACTCAACATGTAGGTAATAATTTTTCTTATTTTCCATAAAAAAAAGTGAAAAATTCCATATAAAACACGTCGAGGTTGCCCCCGCTGCGCGACTCCGGCTCTAAAAAAAATTCACAGGGTAGGTGGCAAACCACGTGGCCTCGCGATTGTCAAATACGATTTTAGTTGTGTCAAAATTATATTTTAATTTAGAGAATTTTTATTGCAGAATAGCTTTAATTTTCTCATAGCTCAACTCTCATAGCAAAAGTAAGGAATTTTAGTGATCATTTAGTTAGTTTAGTTCGGTGTAAAAGAGAATCGGCACCAATGTGTTCAAGGAGATTTCTATGTCTGCCGCTCCCTTGAAAGTGCCGCCCTCGGGTGGTGTACATACTCGTTCCCGGCGTGCGGCGGGCCTGTCTATGTCATTGCATAAGATTGTATCTATTTAAAAATATGTAGATCCACAATTTTCCGTCGGCCTTCTTTTGTGGCGCTCACTCTATTCTTTAACTTCAAGTTAACAAACGGATTTAAAAAAATCCGATTTGGCAGCACTGACAGGTGACAGGTGACAGCACGGAAGCGGCAACGGGAAACCTCAATCAAGCCCTTTGAGATAGAAAAAACATGGAGGCGCCGCGATATTCTATACATAAATTTGCTTATACAAATATGGGTGAAATACGAACTAGAATGTGAAATATCGTGTTATTTCACTCTTTCTAATTTGGTAATCGTATTTGATAAAAGAGACAACAATATTTCAGTTGTTCCTCATAATGGCAACATTTTGTAAGTAAGTAAGTAAGTAAGTAAGTAAGTAAGTAAGTAGTAGTAGTAGTAGTAGTGAGTAGTGAGTTGAGACGTAGTAACAGTTGTAGGTAAGTGCCATATCCGCCATAATATGCGACAAGTTCATGGTAGTTCTGCTGTCAAGTGATTGTTTACTTTTTGTTTTATTGAGATTTGTGAGAAAATTACGAGGAGTTTTCCTTAAAAACTACATATATACGTTGAAAAACACCAATTCAACATGCCTGTGTGTTGTATTGTGAAGTGTGGAGCAAGAAAGAAGGAAAATCAACCTCAATTGTCTTTGCACAGGTTAGTAGCCGGTTTTCATGCAATAGTACATAAAGTGATAAACTTTCGATGAAAAAATTGCTAGGCGATCATTAAATACGGCTTAAATTTTAATATATGGGTTTATTTCCGTCCAACAGACCTTTTTATTATTTCATAATTTCATTCGTTTGTTTACAATGATATGTCATGGTGGAATAGTGTTGTACCGTTGCCGTAATAGTTTCTGATACTAGTTCCTTCGCAGCGCTGAAATGATATTGCTAGGTACGGCCCGTGGCTTACAGCAAACTGTACTCTTTGGTTCATAGCACTGAGAGACCGTTCCACAGAGTTTTATGATGTGTATATGATTTTTTTGTTGAAGTTTTTAAGATGAACAATACTGTAGAACATACGTTTTATGTAACTTTTATGATTTCCGCGGCGCACGCTAATAAAGTTCCCAGTCCGCATGATTTTTCCGACATCTTCAACAATAATCGTCAAATTTCAGCTAATTTACACAAAACCTTAATGAATTATACACTAAAACCTTCCGCATGAATCACTCCGTCCATTAGTGAAAATTGATTGAAAATCCGTTTAGTAGTTTTTGAATTTTTCGCGTTCAGACAGACAGAAAAACAGACAGACGCGGCGCGGGCGGTGGACTTTGTTTTATAATATGTAAGGATGTGTATTATTCCGAATGTTCATTTATGATAAAATTGTTAAAAATTTAATTCACTTATGCCCGTTTTCACCAGGCATAAGACTTGCATGCTGGCTCGATACTAAATATTTGGCTTTGTGTAAATGTTCACTTGCCAAACATTAGGTTTGCGTTACAATTATTTGTGAAAACTTTATTTTCTAAGTAATAATTCTATAAATTAAATTATAATTATGCGGAAAATTGTTTGGGAAGTGATAAATTGTCAATACTCGTTTTTTTCTGTTACAACGGACTATTAGCTAATAATTTTTTAATACGATTCAACCGTGATATCTAGTAAGATTCGTAATACTATTACGTACTAGTATCGATACTCGAAATAGTAACACTATGTTTCCCTGATTGACACAACCCTAGCATTGGCAGCCATTTTATGCGACATTTTGAGTTGTAGGTATGCACCTTTTTTTGTAGGTATTTCCAGTCCATACTTATTAAATGTCTATAATCAAGCCTATTTGCTCAAACCTTAAACCCACCTACAGACGTATAAATTAGTAGTAGGTACTCTCCTACTCCTTAGTCCACTCAAAGCTGTGGCCCCTGTGCAAGTGTATTCAGTGTTGCCAACTCAGTGGATTTTCCATTAGATCTGGTGGTTTAGACTTTCCTTTTAGCGAATGAATATTGGTTTTAGTGGCTAGTGGCTTTGACTGTTTCAGTTAGTGTTAAGGTACGATATTCAACCACCAGTACGATTTATAAAAATACTCTAGTGAAAAGAAAGAACGATTGAAACAAGTGTATTTTTTTTTCTTGTTGTGTAGGCAACATAACAGAACAAAGGTGGTGATTTTCGGGGATTCCCCGAAAATAGTTTGTCATTTTCTTGAATAATTTTGATTATGGACTTTATTTGTATGGTAACTGGGTCAAGTTTGATTTGATTCAAAGGGTTTATTATTTATTCTCTGGTTTGTTTATGTTTAATCCCTATGCGATGCGCGCACCAAATACACAGTACAGTTCGAGACGGTATTGGTAAGCCCACGTTCGCTCTGACGTAATGAAATCGCGGCAATTTTTTTCGTGCACTTTATTTTCAACGCTCTGCTTAGCGCCGAGAGTTAAAAATCCTACAGTGTTTTTTAAAGTCCTGGGACGAGAGTGCGTCCCAGCGCGTTGAATTCTCAACGCCCGGCTTGACACCGAGAGTTGAAAATCCAGTGCGCGATAAAATCCCGCCGTGATTTTATTACGTTTTCGAACGTCGGCTACAGGTTACTAGTTTATCTTATTCCTATCCATTTTGTGAAATTAATATGCCCAAACCACAGCATACTCAAAAGTCGAACGAAGTAAAACGAAGTGTCGTCGACGGTTAATATCCTATATACCTAGTAACAAAAACAAATACGCCAAAAAAAAAAGTTACGCCAAGTACACGTTTAACATTTATCAGATTATATAAATGTGTTTGAACGTGCACTTAATACGAGATTGGCTGAGTTGGATTAGTGGTTTTCTGGTGGTTTGAGAGACCGTTAATTTGTGGTTTTCTTGTGGATCACGACTTCACGAGGCCACATTTGGTGGGTTCGTAAAAAACGTTGGCAGCACTGGTGTATTATCCATTCCTGTGTTGTTGTGCTGTCTGTCTGTCACTGTGTTGCCGCTTTAGCGACTTTGTCGCTAGATCTAGCGGATTTTGTATGTGTTTAGGGACTTATTTTTTCGATCTAGCGACTCGAAAAAATGTAGCGACTTTTTGTCACTTAGAGGCGACTTTTGCAGGAATAAAAATCATGACTTGTATCTGTATTTTCCGATCCGATCCGATTTTTAAGTCTAGCGCTGGTAATACTAACATAGAATCAGAATGAACGGGAATTCGCCTGCTATAAACGAACTGTAGAGTCAATCAAAATTTGTTCGTTTGTTTGTTGCCTTTCTCGCTCATCAAGATCAAGAATGAGTGAGACCAAAATACGAATTTCATTCATTCGCACTCACAGATATTATGTATACAATAATTTTACGTTCAAGTATATCTATTAGTGTTAGTGGTTAGTGTGATTACTGTGCGTGAAATAAACTCGATTTTCATGGTCAGCAAGGCAGTTTAGATGAAAAAAGTATTACACACAGAATTATAGAACCGAGTGGAAAAATTATAAACCAAACAATGATTAAAACTTTTAAATCCCGTGCCAGGTGACTCAACTAAAGCATTTTATAGTTATTGCCACTCTGAAATTTACGCAAAACTTAAGATCTTAAAAAGCATTTGGAAACGAAAAAACATACAAAAAATATTCTAAAAAAATCTAGGGACTTCTAGCGGATTCATAGAAAAAAACCCATATCTGACGGAATTTGTCAGATCATCTAGGGACTTAAAATTTTGTAGAACGGCAACACTGCTGTCGATGTCAGTGCCAGTCATAGATAATAAATACACCTAAATGGGAGTGCCACCCATTGTTGTGTCGCAGGGACTTAGATTATATACCTATAGATGTAACCATGGCGTGACCGCACTTGAAACAGAAATAGATTTTTGTGGTGTTGCCTAATAAGTTGGCAATTCCCACATATTAGGTAAAAAATATTATTAATTCTACTTGATCGCGAACAGACATTATAAGTACCTGTAAGTACTTCGCAAACTAAAAATTCTGAATTAGCACATTTTAAATGCTAGCTTCAATAATGTAACTATGTCGTAGTCGTACGAAATACTTTAATAAAACCTCCTTGGTCTAATATTTCGTTTTTACAAGGGGGGGGGGGGGGTAAGGAGAATCGTATGGACATCCATCGACCGACACGACATAAAACACACACGACACGTTCAATGATGAAATAAAACCAGTCTTTCTCATAAAGATATTTATTACAAACCATAAGGAAATACCTACATTCATAATTATTGACCCTTAAACAATATTAACTTAGTATGCATATTTCTGATTCTTTCATCTCGTTGAGATAATGACGTCATTATATAATGAATCCTGACTTCAAAATATCTAAAAGCGATAGCTTTAATTAATAATGTAAAATGATTTTCAAAAGGACTTTGTTCATTAATATGATTCTTTATTTCTGCAAAGACTTCTGTACCAATAAATTTTTTCAAAACACTGCAAGTCATTTTTGGTAAAGTGCCTTTTTGTGAAAAATATGAATTCCCGTGTATTGATGTGGTTTGTCTTAGAATTTTTTCGGCAAACACAAATTTTGATAACATCTTGTGATGGATAATGTAATCCGCCAACATCCTTTTGAGCAATAAAACCCGGAAACTTTTCAATTGCAAATATTGCTCCTAAACATTCATCACATTTTATTATTTTTTTCAAGTTGCGCACTACATATCCAGCAATGTAAGTCATGGCTTCCTTTGAAAATTCAGATAATTCTAAGTTTCCTATATAGTCATGACCCTCGGGCAAATCAACAATTGAATCTTCATCGAGACTTTCGTCATTCATAGCCAATATTCTTTCTCTTCTACTGTTTATTTTACGACAAATCGAATTTGAATTGCACGTCAAAATATTAATATTATCTAATGGTATGCAATTACCTGTGGTAATATTTTTTAATTCACCATGGACCAGCAGTCGCTTATACGCCGATACGAATTGCAGAGCAGTAGGGTTATTGTTAAACCCACCTTTAGAGCGAATGGCACTAAAGAAAACCTCCAAATGGTCTTGGCTCATTTTATAAGTACATAAATATCGAAGAGGAGCATTTTCAATATGTATGTACTTGTAAAAAATAATTCTTAGCGCCTTAATAGAAATTAAAAACCCCAGAAACCCTGTTTTTCTTCCCGAATTTATGACTAAATCACCTTCAACGAACCTGAGCGTTTTGAGATATGTTTCTAACTCTTCTAATTTTGCATTCATCATATTTTCTTTACTGATAGGTTTTTTAAAACCATATGAATATAAACTTCGGCTATTTAGAATATCAAACAAATCATTAAAGTTTGTGATAAATTCAATAGTAGCACCTGAATGTACAAAGTCTTCTATGGCTAGATAACCCTTGCATAATATAAGAGCCTCGGCGACAGATTTGCTGAAAGTTTGCGCAGCGAGTCTAACTTTCATGATTTGTTTCTTGTAATTAATATGAGCAGCTCTGAGCTTATTCCCTAAATGCAATTCTTCCTGTTTTTGTAAATTATGCAATTTTTCAATATAATTCCAGGATATTATTTCGCCATTAGCATCCAAAATCTCTTTTTTGTCGGCTAGTGTATTTCTAACAAGTTTTAACATGTGACATGCATCTGGTATTATTACTATGATTTGACCTTCAATAGTTATTGTTGGATTTATATTGTTAATATCATTAAACTGAGCGCCTAGATTTTTTGTCATGGCGAAATTTGCAGGACATCCGTCAAATGTCACCGATACTATTTGGACTCCACATTCTATTAACAAATGTACACAATTTTTTAATAGTTCACTACGTTGGTCTCCGTTGACACCATTTGTCAGGAAGTACCCAACTGGTATTTTCCACCTGGAGTTTAACGCCGTAACCATAAAGACCAAAGCATCCTTAGCTAGCGGCATACTATCGGTGTCTAGATTATGTCCTACATTCACGTATCCGACGGTGCGTTTGCCATCCCACTGTAGGTGTTGTCGGATTGACATTTCGTCAAGACTAAGGCAGCATAATATTTTTTCATTAGACTTACTAACTAATAATTTGATAGCTTCAAAAGCTTCACTTGTGAATCCTGGTTCACAATCCACACATTTATACCACCTATATAATGTTTTAGGATGGGGCAAGCATGTGTTAAATTGCTTTCTCACAAATGCATAGGCCTTAGGACTTAAAAAATGCAAACACAATGCAAATTTTCGTAAGGATGGCGAATATTTTCGCGGACAGTTCGTTTTATCGAGGTATCTTTTAAGAAAATCTGCATTTTCAGATTCAACATTTGACAGTAAATCTAATTCTTCAGATTGCATTTGTAGTTTGCATTTTAATTCTGTTATAATATCTTGTAAATGTGCTGTCTTTTTAACTAATCGTCGTTTAGATTCACGTACAGCACGCAATTTTTTGCGACGATTATTAGATTTTGTCTTCTCTTTCTGCAGCAGATTTTCTAGTCGTTTTTCATTCTTAAGAGTCGCTGGCTGGACAAGAGGTTCTACATCATCTTCATAGCTGGGACCGGCCTAAAATGAAATTAAGTAGTTTATTTTATAGTTCTTCTTTTAAATATTTGTAAGTTTTTTATATTTTTTTAGGGTTCCGAACATCCGAATGTAAAAACGGAACCCTTATAGGATCACTCGTGTGTCCGTCTGTGTTTACAGACAATAACAATATAATAACAATAGTTTTACAGAGAATTAGTACGTCAGGTAAATATTGTTTGTTTTTGCGCAGGTATGCTTACCACAGTTGACTTCTTTGGTTGAATATTTTGCACTTCTCGTAAAATAACCACCTTCCTTCGTTTATTAGATGGTGATAAAGATGTATTAAAATTCTCTTTGCTCTCCTGGCTCGTAGATGGTAATGGAGTATTTTCCTGTTGTGGACACAGATTTGTTGAGGCTGGACTCTGTAACATTTAAAAATAAATGTATACGTAAACTAGTAAATAATTATTAAAAGAAAGACTCAATATTGTATTATTAGAATGAACCATAGTGTGGTCAGATATGCTTGTTGAGGGATGTATCAACGGCACATCGTCCTGGTTACTGGACTGATCTTGGTTAGGATTAATCTGCAACAATTCATAATAAAATCTATACATATTATAAAGCAAAGTCCCCAAAAGCTGTCTGCTGTATGTAGTTCATGTTTGTAACTTTTTTACTAAAACTTAGTGCAATTTTTGAGGAGGGCGAAACCGCGAGCCTTAAACTAGTAAGTAAAACTTTGATTGAGAAAAAATATATCCTAACTAATATTATAAATCTAAAGTGAGTTTGTTCATTTGTTTGTTTGGTTGTTACCTCTTCACGCTTCATCTATTGAACCAATCATCTTGAAATTTTGCACACTCATTCTTTGAAGGACATAAGGTACCTTTCATACCGAAAAAACGCATTGTTCCTGAGGGTTTGCCATTCACGCGAGCGGAGCTGCGAGCAAAAGCTAGTAATATGTATAATAAAATTCACATAAATTTTCTATTATTTTTTGGTACAAACACTATTTTTGTCACCTCAACATACGATTCTTGTCCCGTATTTTGGTTTGAAAGAAGGTAAATACATATACTAAATACTTACATGTATATATTTTGTTGGTACTGAGTGAGGTTTTAATTGTACTCGTTTATTTTTATGTAGTAATGAATCATCATCAAAATGAATGGAACAAATTTTTGAATACTTTGTTGGCAGCCAATTTTCTCGTCCAGTGGCATCCAGCCATTTCTTTTTATCTAGATTGGATGGAAACCTGAAATTTAAAGAACATTTTATTCACATGCTACGAAAGTTTATCTTTATTGAGTAATAAGTTAAATAAACTACAATAAAGTACTTAAATAAATGTAAGTAAATATAAAATTTACCTACAGAAGAATTAATTTCCTCTCAATAAAAATATTATACTACTAGCTTTTACCCGCGACTTCATCCGCGTGAAAAGTATCCTATGTGTTAATCCAGGTAATAAACTACTCGTGTGCAAAATATCATTGAAATCCATCCAGACGTTATTGCGTGATTGAGTAACAAACAAACATCCAAACATACAAACCCTCGAATTTATAATATAAGTAGGATGAGTACCTACCATGATAAGCCAACCCAACAATCGTATGTATGTACTGACAAAAAAGAAATATGATTTATTTGGGTAAATTCAAGTAGTCATTATGGCAACTTTCAGGGTTGCCGTTCATAGTTTTAGGTTATTTTATTTTAAGATATTGAAAACACGTATCACAACTCAATATTCTTGGCTCACATCACTGAATTCATTACAAAACATCATAATCGATGATTATCTGGCGTTGTATTAACGAAAGAAATGATAATTTCGCCTACTTACGTGTGAAATGTTATTCCTTCAATTTTTCGCTCACTCCGGCTTTTACAGCCCAAAACACTGCAACCCACCATCGCACTTACACTAAATATTCTTTATTATCCAATTTTTATACGCAATAAACACTGAAAATTCACACAATCACAGAAAAATCCAAAAGACGCCAAGCTTGTTTGTCACAATCTGTCAAACTCAGCTCTTGCCAAACAACAAAACCGGCCATGTTGACAAAGACAAAAAATATATATTGTGTCCTGTTTCTTTGCACGGGTCTGACAATTAACGATCTCGCTCTATCAAGGAAGGTCATTTTAATGGTTACATCTATAGGTATATAATCTAAGCGCAGGGATTACAAACCGTGGTCAGTGTTGCCAATTTAGCGACTTTGTCGCTAGATCTAGCGACATTTCGTTTTCTACAGCGGCTTAAATTATGTGTTTAGCGACAAAAAAAACCTAGCGACTATTCTAACGACTTCTAGAGTTTGAATAAATAAAAATTAGAACTTTAAACTATCTTCATAAAATTAAAATATGGCAAGATCTAAATCCAGAAATCTATATTCGGAACGCTGCCATAAATTCTTATGCTTAAGCCGGGATTCCCCCAATGCTGTAATTGACTTGTGTAGAGTCCGCGCCACCACTGAAGTCCCTTTGACGCGGCGCTAGTGTCTATGCGACGTTCAACACACTACATTAAAAAAATGTAGTTCCACAATTTTCCGCGAGTCTTCTTTCGTGGCGCGTACTCTACAGGGAAATTTGAGTATTCATTCGTTGATGGAGTGTATTGTGCTCTCTAATTGTACAAGATTAACGGTTACTTATTAAATTTGCTGTAAGTTACGTAAACTCAAAGTTACGTAGAATAGATAGTCAGTGATTGATTACGTTTGTTGAACAACCTATAAAAAAAAAGTTACTCACAGAAGTATAGAAAAGAGTGGGAAGACAATCCAGACTTCAAAGCATGATTGGCACCGGTTCAAGGAACTGATTTAAAAGGTATGTGTCGCTGGTGTCAAGCTGAATTTTTTGCCAAAATCAGTGATATAAAAAAACACTCGGAGTCTAAAAAACATAAATCAAAAGCGGAAATAATAACCAAACAAAAGCCCTTGCCACCGTTCCTGCCAGTTGATAAAATAAAGCCTTCAAGTAGAGCAGAAGCAGCCATGGCTCTATTTATTGCCAAACACTGTTCCGTGGTGACGGTAGAGCATTTGGGAGAAATGTGTAAAAAACTCTTTTCCGATTCTAAATGCGGCCACGATATACATATACGTAGAACTAAATGTTCTGAAATAATTAATGAAGTATTGGGACCACACTTCAAAGAATCGCTGAGGTTGGATATCGGCGACCAAAAGTATAGCCTCATTCTAGATGAGTCAACTGACATCAGTGTCCTGAAATACTTAGGAATAGCAATAAGATACTTCAGTAATTCACAAAATAAAGTTCTGTCAACATTTCTGGCATTAACACCTATTACAAAAACTGATGCAAAAGGGCTTGCTGAAGCAATCATAAACACATTGAACGATAATAATTTAAAATTAAAAAATTTAGTCGGTATAGGTACTGACAATGCTTCAGTGATGACTGGTGTGAATAATGGCTTGCACCAAATTTTGAAAACAGAACATGGATTGCCTAATCTGGTACTTGTACGATGTGTTTGCCATTCGTTGCAACTAGCGGTAAGTCATGCTTCTGAAAAAACCTTGCCACGTAATATTGAGTACATAATAAGAGAGTCTTATAACTGGTTTTCCCTATCTCCCAAACGACAGGATGAATACCGACAAATTTATGAGACCATCAATTGTGGATCGCGGCCTTTGAAAATTCTTAAAATGTGTACTACACGATGGCTATCAATATTCCCAGCAGTTAGTCGCATTTTACAACAATGGGATGAATTGAAGTTACATTTTTCGTTATGCAAGGTCAAAGAAAATTGTTACACAGCAGAACTTCTGCATGCTACGTTTGAAGATGGTAGTAATTGGCTATATATGACATATATTCAAAGCATATTAGGAGAAGTTCAAACAGCTTTGAAAGTATTTGAAAGTGAAAATGCTGATCCCACAAAATTGCTCGAGACCCTGACATTTTTATTGCGATCAATATGTAACAGAGTCATTTACTCTCACACAAATATAAATGTACTAACTACGACAGTTCAAGAAAATCACCTAAACCCCTACGCTACGCTTGGATATGCTTTTGAAACTAGTGTTCGAAAACTTAATTTGAATGAAGATGTCACAAATATAGTCAAACAAAGCTGCGTTGAGTTTACAGTGAAGTTGATAAGGGAATTGCAAAGTAGGCTCCCTCCAAATATTGAAATATTGATCAAAATGAATAAATTATCCGTCAGCGAAGTTTTGCGAACGAAGAATCAAAATGATAACATTATAGATTTGGCAAAAGAGTTAGGGATTGACGACGTACAAAAATTGGAAAAAATTGATTTACAGTGGAACAATATAAATTTTGTTAAATGGCAAAACATTAATAGCACGCTAGAGTTTTGGGCTGAAGTCAATCAATATAAAGATGCTGCCGACAAAAAACCATTCCAAGAATTGTGTGATCTGGCATTAACTGTAATATCGTTACCTCATTCGAATGCCGAAATTGAAAGGATATTTAGTGCCATGAACATTACAAAATCGAAGAGTCGAAATCGAATGAGTTTGAAGTCATTAAACTCTATTTTAATGATTAAATACTCTTTCAGTCCATAGCTAGCGACATCTAGCGACTTTTCAAGCGTACTTCTAACGACTTTTTGACATTGACAGTTGGCAACACTGACCGTGGTGTTGTCTCATGTTGTCTGTTCTGTGATAAATCAGATCGGAACGCAGCGTGTTAATTTGAAGGTTAGGTTAAACACAAAATGGGAAAAATTAGGAAATCTAAACCTACTAGAGCAAGGAGAAGCCAGGCGGCAGATGTTAGTGATGAGGACGAGCAACTCCCAGTTGACAGCAAGGAAAATGCTATTCAAACAATATTGGATCAGTTACAGGTGAACAAAATATCCTACGAACTTGTTTATATGGTATCCGTATGTAAATATTTTAGGAGCCATGCCTTATACTCAAACGCGGATACTACCAATTTTTTGTAGTAAATTAGCCGATTTTGTTGGCCCATTCCTGGAATTTATAGTTAAACCCTTAGAAAGTTACAGGACGTTTAAGGTAGCCTTCGAGTTGAGGAGCTCGTCTGAATTCCACCTAAGTACAAAAATATTCATTAGTTTTGAAAACTTGGTATGATTTAGTAATGTATGTATAAACTGTACAAAAAAAAAGGGTTTTGTACTGCTGAATTTGAGATTGCTACAACTGCTTTGATTTGTCATAAAAATCTTTAGTATCTATTCAGCCATCAAAATTTCTCAAGAAGTTAAGTACAATACAGTGTTCTAATACTATTTTCTTGTAGCTACAATGGTTAAGGTACAGTCAGCCTTACGAAAATATGCATACATAGACTAGAATTCACTATTGATCGTCTACAATTATTTGTGTTCCATAATACTGTATCAATATGTAGCTAAAACTAAGTACTTAACCAATGTGTTATTATGTCTACACATTGATACAATATTATGGTAGAAAGATTGTAGACAATTAAATGAATTATTTTTGATGGACATATATTTTTTAAAGGCTCATGGCAAATTATACCAATTATTTAATAATAATTATTATTTTGGAATGAAGAACAACATGAAACATACTGATACTTAAAAAAAAAAAAAACAATATTGTGCCATGTTACAGAATTGGCTAATTTACAACTAGGTATTTGTAGTATCTGGGTTTAAATATCAGAGATGGCTCCATAATCTATGCATAATATTGATCTGATATAAATATTCTGCATGGATGCTCTGAATTCTCCCAAAGATCGTGTCAATCTTTCAGTTTCAGTAAATGGCCATGTGTGACTTTCAAACTCTTCTATGGCTACTATTTGCATTGTGCAAAGTCAAAATGAAAACGGTTTATTTCATAAGAAAATAACTTTAATTACGGACGTCAGTGTCAAAGGGTTTTGTATTTTTATTATTAAAAAAATGTATAGAGTCTGGCCACGCTAAGTCTGCAATGGAATAAATGGACAACTCCAAAAAGTTTTATATATGGTAGACTTTTACATCAGTCAGTTTTATCAGTTTCGGGGTTGTAAGTAGATCTTATGATTTTGATATCTTGCCTTTTGATTTTTGCCTAATAGATTATTTATGTGTAAAAGACTATGTTGTATCTATGCTCTACCTCCATACAATGACAAAACTGTATCAAATCCACACTGCATCATGCTAAAGCCACTATTCTTTGCCAGGAATAAATCAGAATAATTATAAACAAAATAATCTATCAAAAACAAAAAGACAAACAAAGTATCAAATATTTTTTTTTTATGACAGCATTTTCAAATTCCACCATTATTTTATTTATGTAGACTTAGCATGGCCAGACTTTATGACTGTACAGACTGAGAACCTCCTCCTTTTCTGAAGTCAGTTAAAAAAGAAGAATTGAATCTAGGTGCCTCTTTGTCTAGTGGTAGTTGCATATGGAGAAGAATGTGCAAAAGAATTCCATAGTTAAGTACTCTTTAAATAAAAATGATTTTACAATATATTTTTTACATTAATTAAATAATCATAGGTATGTGAAGACAATGTCCATAATTGATTTACTGTAAATAATTTGGTATTAAATGAGAAGAAAACTAAATGCATAAGATTCGCGTTACCGAATGTTAGAAGTAGTGAATGTCACGTTGTATTGAATAAGGAGACACTAGAATTCGTCGAAAAGACTGTTTTCCTGGGGATAACGCTTGACTCTAAACTACAGTGGGGTCCTCACTTAACATCACTTGCAGGGCGGCTAAGTTCAGCCGCTTACGCTGTTTGGAAAATCCGCCAGCTAACAGACGTAGATTCCGCGAGACTGGTCTATTTTAGTTACTTTCATAGCATCATGTCTTACGGTATTTTCCTGTGGGGACGGGCTGCAGATATTGATTCTATCTTTATTCTGCAAAAGAGGGCCGTCAGAGCCATCTACAACCTCCGCAGACGCGAGTCTCTAAGGGAACTGTTTAAGAAAATTAACATCATGACGGTACCTTGTCAGTATATAAGTGTAAGTGTCTTTTTAGTAAGATAAGTGACAGGCATAATTTTAACACTAGAAATAGGAACAAATTAGATCAACCACGTTTTAGATTGTCTAAAGTACACACTTCTTTTATGGGGTACTGTGTAAAATGTTATAATAAAATACCACTCGATATTCTTCAACTAAATGAGAAGAAATTCAAAACATGCATTAAACGCATACTATGTAGACAAGCATATTATAAGTTAGATGATTATATCGTAGATAAAAATGCTTGGCTTAATGCTGGTCCTGCTCCACAGCCGCTTGGGCTCACTAGTTAAAATTTTAATATTTGGAAGAGTTGCTTCCCCTTTTTAAAAAAAAAAATATTTTGACATTAGGAACTTAATGTTCATTTTTGTTTTACCAACTTAATTGTTGAATGCTCCAATTAAGTAATGATTTTCTTTCTTTTTGGTGGTTAAATTCTTTTATTTTTTTAGATACATTGCAAACTATAGTTTTGTATAATTTAGAAGCATTTTTATTTTTGTAAATGTGAGACCATGGAGCCGTTTATTAACTTATTAAGATGTATGTTGACTTGAAATAGCATGGCAGTTGAGAATATGTCATGCTCACTTAAATGTCTCGCTGATGGTGGCGAGTGTGTTGGATCATTCGGTTCCCTACAAAATGGTTGAGCTGGATGGTGCTGATCCACGCGTCATGTTCGTGAACGGGCGCCGTCAGTTGAAACTGGTCATCTCTTATCTGCCAGGGCTTATTTTTAATCTTATATTTTCAATTGCTTTTGATTATTTTTTGTACATTGTTCTCACATATAGAAGCAACAAGAATGATGTACCCAGGATTTTGTAATATCTATATTTAAAAGAGTGTCCTTGGAGTTTCTTGCCCATTCTTCTCCATAGAGATCTACGTTTTGGAATGGGCAATTAGCATCAACTTTCTGACTAACTGACCGACTCTTTGACAATTCAAAAGTGCCTGTAAATGGTTTAATTGAAATAAATGCTTTGAGTTTGAGTTTGAATGTAATTACTAAAAAAATTAAATTACTATAAGTCAGCTGCAGAGAAATCGCTGCAGCTGACTGTACTATAGGTTGGTATAGAGCATTTCCGACTAAGCAATCCTAATTAATATTATAAATACGAAAGTGAGTTTGTTTGTTATGGTTTCATGCTAAAAAGGCTGAATGGATTTGTGTGAAATTTGGCACATGGGTAGACTATGACCACTTTTCATCCAGGATCGCAGACAATGTTGTGGGCAACAGCTAGTAACAGATAAAATACTAATAATATTTTTTTTTAAATATATTAAAATAATTGTGTTGATAGCTATGATAGATACATGGTGTACATAATAGATGATTATTTTAACAAATAATGAATCAGCGTGAGTTAGTAGTGCTGAAGTTTATAGACGCAATGTAGATTACTTTGTCTTCACATGATGTGACCAAGATTATGTCTGGACTTAAAAAGAGACTGTGACCTCTGAGTTTGTTTCGGCCTTTCTTCTCTGAGTAGTTAGTTAGGAAACGTCACCATCACCATTATCACCTCATCTTCCTAGTTTTTTTAAATATGATTGACATGTAAAAGTCAATCATAACATCACGCCTGTATTCCCGAAGGGTTAGGCAGAGGTGTACCTATAGTACTCGTACACCCACATTTCGCCAGTTATGTTAAAGTCCCATGTAATAGGGGGCGAGCCTATTGCCATTAACCGGACACAAATCCAGACTGCGGGCTGCTACTGAGAAATTCCAGATGAAAAAAAAACACAAACTATTAAACAAACAAACCAAACTATTAAGTACAGAAATAAAATCATATATAATGATTTTCTTTTATTTTAGGCTGCTGATGTGGAAGAAAAGTACTGTGGTCTACAAACTTTTGCCATGATGATAGAAAATCCAGAGAATATACCTCAGCTTATAAGTCGCGGATTGGTAAAGGTGGCAGCGCCATTGTTGCTTGACCAAGCCAGCTCAGTGAGGAATGCGGCAGCTGGCACCCTCCGGAATTTATCTACAGTTACCATGGACACCTGTGATGCTATGATGGAACAGGACATCATGACTCCAGTCACATGTTATTTCCACGAGGTTTGTTGTCAATCAATTTGAATATTTCACTTGTATGATTGTATCTAGCTAGATGATACAAATATATAACAGTGTCTCGGGTTGCATACAATTCATGTGTCACAATCATAATTTTATAACACCTTCTTTTGCCTGTTATGCTTTCCACTACAGACAGAATAGAAAAGTTGTTAGAAATCCTAGTCAAGTTGTTAGAATCAAAGATAAAAAATATAACATATCCGAGGTGCAAAAATTTTTGTATCCTAAGTCGTTGGATTCTTTTAGTAGAATCGCCGTTATTTAAGAGCGTTTATTCTGACAGTGGGCAATGTTGCAAATAGATGTCAAATATTTCGCTGCTTTGATTAATTTGGCAATATTACTGTATGGAAATAAGAAATGTGATTAACTAGTTCCTTAGAATAATGAATTGCAATTATTACACTGAATTTGATGTTGTAACATTTTTAGGTATAAAAAAGGCATTTGGAAAGTTTCCCAATACTTTTTTTACATCTAAAACTAAATATTCGTATTAGTATTGCTTTTCATAAACAATATTTTAGTTCCCTAGTTAGTCAAATTTCTTAATTCCATACAGTAATATTGCTAAATTAATCAAAACAGGTAGATATTTGACAGCTATTTACGACGTTACCAACTTTTAGGATAAACGCTCTTAAAGGTGTGTCTTTAATATTATATTTCAGACAGAAATCAAGACAGGTAGAAAAATGGTCTGGGTAACGCCATGGTCACATGCACAGGCATGTATACACACACAGGTATACAGATACCATGTGGGTGCCAGGAACATCTAAAAAATTATAATGGCATGCAATGAGGGCTTTTACATTTTTGTACCTATGTCTTCATTTCTGTCTGAAATATTTTCTTGTTTCGTACTTTTTGGATCTCTTTTATTTTTCCGTAGTCGGGTAGAAAAATAAGTTTAAAAAACTGTATTTTTAAACTTATTTTTTCGATCGGGTTCGATTCCTAGTTCAGTGAGAAAGAAAGCTTTAAAAAAAAGGCTGTTTTATTTTCTTCCAAAATCGAAGTCATGGGTCCTTTGACCACTTTACTCTACTACCCACAGTTTTGGATTATGCCCTGAAGTCCAGCCTCAAAAATCACCCATTATAAACTGATTTAACTCTGCTTTTATGGCTATTTATACTAAAACAAATAAAACATCCGCTTTTCCAGCGTGCTGAAAGTTGGGTGCCTGATACAAATTCCAAAACAAAGGATGAGGATATTGATACATTCATTCAAATTGTTCATTTACTTTTGAATCTTTGTGAGAGTTCAGGTAGGTAAAATGTTAATTAGGTACAGCTTAAGTCAGATTATTTTCATGCATTACTTGATTTATTTGGTTTTTTTCCAGATATGGCTGTCAAATATTTGGGACAGTCTAGAATATTAGACATAATACCTCGTTATTTAGATCTTGGGACATTCAGTAGCGACATTGTAACAGCAGTGTTACAATGTATGTTTGTTGTTGTGGAAGACAATCCTGCAGCAATGGCTAAGATAAAGTCAAATGCAGAAAAACAATTACAAGCCTTGTTGGGACTGGAGGGAGGAGATCCCACAGTACTATTGTTGAAAACCCTATCAGCAGGAGTGATAATCAACACATGTGGTGGTAATATAGCAACATTGCCAACTGATGTAACCAATGGAATTATGTCTATATTAGCTAATACACTGTCAGTAGATCACAGACTGATCTGTAGTCAGTTATCAAGTACTATACCCTTGAGTGATGGATCAGGAAAAGTAGAAGCACCTAAAGGCAAAGCAGCACAACAACTGGACAGCCAGATGCAATCTGTATCTCAAATGTTAATCGCCCAACAAAGTTCCATTGAAATTATTGCTAATATTTGTTCATGTGAAGGTAACAAGTGTATTTTTTTTTATCACTGTATCATACACATCCTATATCCAGTAAAATTTTACAAAGGTGTTTTTTTTTTGTAATGATCTTTTAGATGGTGATGATTTGGAAGGCAATGACTCATCAGAGAGTGATGATGCAGATGAAGAACTTATTGAAAATGGTAATGAAACCATTCTTGCAGAAGACAAGCTGCCCCCTGAAGTGATGGAAGCTTTCATAACTTTGGAAATATTTGATAAAGTTTGGGCTAGAACCCAATTACCTGCTCAGAATGTTATGTTAATATTAAAAGAATATGAAGGATCACAACTTATTTACAAGAGGTTGGTACCTATGCTACATTGATTAATTATCTGCCTATCTCAATCCAATAAGATTTTGAAAGTCTAAACTATATCCAATCTTTTCAGACTTCTCAGTTTGCAAACCCGAGCACTACTATGCATAAATAACTTAATACCAACACTTCCTATTGAAAATCTTGGTGGAGTCAACGGCGTCTATAAAATCTGGGTAGATACAGGAAAACTAGTTTTTAAACAAGATGTTGAAAATGTAAATCTGTCTGAATCTGCAACAGCAGTCATGAGAGCTGCTTTAGACAAGATTAAGTTTAGAGATAATCACAATAGTAATGACTGTGGTTTGTTTAGTGACTTGGCTTTATCAGACATTGAGGTAAGTTACACAACTTAAGATATTTATAAGTATAATTATCTTTAAGGCGAAAGCAATGATAGCCCATAAAATCCAAATTTTCTTAAGTTTTTTTTTTTTGCAATTTGCAGCTTAGTATCAGGTTCCCTGATAATAAAAAAAAATGTACGCGCCCGTAAAAAATATGTATTTATCAAATAATCATCTGTAAATATAATAAAACGAAGTCGCTTTTCGCGTTTGTCTGTATGTCCGCGTTACTCTTCTATAATACGCAACGGATTTTGATGAGTGTTTCAACATAATTTAGATAATGTATTCCAAAAGGTTTCTGTGTTTAATACATTAACATTTAACTTAGATACATCACAGAAATCTCGATGTTTTGACATGTCGCCGCATCAGTATATTACACCCGTGCGAAGCAGGGGCGGGTCGCTAGTTAAAACTTAACTAAGTTCAAATTGTTTTAGTTCCCAATTCCAACTGTTCAGAGCCAGACTGGATTTGTGCTCGGTTGATGGAAAAAGGCTCGCCTCCTATCCTATTACATGGCATTAAAATATCTGCCCCGAATCTCGGTGTAATATAGGTTACCACTGCCTAACCAGGCGGAGGTAACCAGGAGAAAAACAAGCGTGCTCTTATGTTATTCTGTTGAAACACTCCTGAGTAAGTTAAAATCACAAAATGTTGTAATACCACTATTTTCTCCAGTTTATTCAAATGTGTCGTTATTTTTATCGTTTAATCTCTCGTTTTGAGCTGGATATAATAAAATGGACCTTGTCCAGTTTAGAACATCCTAAAGCATTTGACACACCTTTGCTGTCAATCATACTTTAAAAATACAGATGCGTTAGAAATAGAAAATAATACACGCCACTTATAAATAATCAACTGTCCAATCTACACGCAAAATACTAATGGGATATTTTTTTTTTGAAAGTGTCACCCAATCACGCCTGGGTTTCCTGAGGGGTGTATTTTAGGTCCTGCATGCTTACAATAATTTTTTTTGCGAAATTTTTTGTATGGATGGATGTTTATAATACGATTAAATTATTGTTTTTGTTCATTAATTAAAAAATAAAATAAGTGGATATTTCGCGTTTATTAAAATGTGAAGCCAACTCTAACATATTTCAGTATAAGTTGAAAATGGCGAATTTATTATCAAACTTACCTACGTGTACTACATTTTTAATATATAACATATTTCGTTGTAGATAATGCTCACTGGAGTTCGGGAATGTCAAGTGCCTGAGATAAGATCAAACTTAATCCGAATGGTTGGCATCCTGGCTTTACTGTTGGTCAATAACTTGAATGACGTCACGTCCAATGTTATATGCACCATCACTGAATTTATTCTAGAACAGGCACATAAGGAGAACGAAGTATGGGTTTTAGCTGAAGCAATAGACACGCTCGTAGATTTATATTCCGAAGATGAAACAGATATGTTGGCTGCTAAAGTGAAGCTGGCCGATAAGTTGGCCGTTCTAGCACCAATACTGCGGAATAAAGTAAGTTTGGAGTTGTATGACATGTAGAAGATGATTTTGGTACAGTTCTTTGATTTTAACATTATCTGTATTTCAGGCAAGGCAGCAAAAAAAGCTTCCAAAGGAATACAAGGTACTCGTCAGTACTGTATCATCAAATTTACCGAGATTTATAAAATATATGAAGGGTAAAGTAAGTAGGTTATGAGAGTAAGCTTTGTTATAAGTTAAGAGTCAAAATAATGTTGATCGTCTATGTTTTAGTTTATATCCACTGATATATATTTTTACTAAATATTATTGATGTTTTAATCACACTCCTTTATACAATAGTGAGATTGAGGTTAATGAAACTACACAATATCATTAGAATAATAATTTATTAAACAACAATGACTGAACTAACAAATAACTAATCCCAATGTAAACATTTGTATAAATAATTAGGAATCTTGCACACAATAATAATAGTGCACTGCACTATGTCACCTCTTAGGCCCTTTGTACACATATGTTTTTCTTGCTGTGTAAAACTACGGTTTACTCGCCGTGTGTAGCCACGAACGTCATTATTGTATGGATCACTATGGAAACTTTTTGACAGACACGTTTAATCTACGGTTTTTTCTTCGTACCGTGTACAAAGGGTTTTACTGTCGCAGTAGTATGTTTATGTCAATAGCATACCATTGGCATACTACTCGCTTGGTGATGAGTATGTGTTTACTACCAAAGTATACATTGAATATAATAAAATATTTATCACAAATAAATTATCCTACGCCGCTAAATATTTAGAATATTTTATGGCAAAACAATTTTCTTGTTTAAGCTATGTTTACGTATTATTTTCTTGTATCATATTATGCTATGTAACGAAGGTACTAGTTTTAGTTAAGCTGAGTTATGCATACTTTATAATCACATATTGCAATCCCCTTTATGAATGTTTGAGATCCGATTACTTCTAAACCACGATCGTTATTATCTAAAAATCACATGTTACAACACATTATACTAACATATTTACTACTAGTGTGCACTCGCTAGATTGTTCTTGTTTTAGTCACAACTTAAATATAATAATTTTTATGATTTTCATTGGAAAACACTTCAGGCTTCTCTCGGATTACAGCTACTACGTTGTTCTTTCATTTGTATAATTTTTTGATATGATAAGTGTAAATACAACTTAACTTTTTTATTATCCTAAAGCGAACCGCGCACATATGAGAATGCAAAATGTATTAATTATATTATTTATATGATTGTGGGATCCACAATAAACAGCCATAATTAAGTTGGAAGGATTAATATTCAAGGAGTACTTGAGCCACCACCATAGTGACTCCTCCTAGGCTTTGGTATTGGATTTGGTGACGATGCATCTTTCTTATCAAACCTTTTCTTGATCTCTGACACTGACAGCCTTGCCTCTACGCTTGGAATATCGTCTTCGTTCAAGGCGGAATTTAGCTTATTTATTTCTCTTTCGAGCTCTCTAGTAGCTCTGTCTATTTCTAGAAATTCTTTTTCTGTACTTGAAATCGTTTCAATACTCTTTTTTGTTTGCGGGTCGTCGTAAAGTTTGCATATAACTTTCTTAGGCCCGTCATTTCCGTTAGTGTCCATGTGCATTGTGTTCTCATTTAAGTTTATATCGTATGTTGTATACGTCATGTCTAAGGCATTAGTAAGGCTCTTGCTTCTTTTATTCGATAACGACTGGAAATCCTCTAAATTACCTCGTCGTAATCGTATGTCATCTTCATTAACGCTGGAATTGCGTCTGTATGTTACAATGTCTACTTTATGGAATGCGGATGAGTTCAAGATATCCTCTTCTGAAGAACTATTTCTTAGCGTTACTTCGTTGTCATTAGATTCAGTGATGTCTGCTTGGTTATCTGTATCAGTTTGTTCGTTGTTTGATTTTTCTTCTCTGATAACCGAGACGTCAATTACTTCATTATTATTAACGGTATTAGAAGTCGTTGGTTTAATTTCTATGGTGTCGGTATTCTTGTGTTTTACATCTTCATCTTCAACTATTTTTAGCTCAATATTCAAGTTCATATCTTCTAATTCTAAATCGCCCGTAGTTTTGTTCAATATTTTTTCTTCGCTCTCACTTATTTGTATTTCTGAAGAGACAATGGACACCTGAAAAAGAAATGTTATCGTAAAATAATGTTACACAACCGCCCCCAAAATAAACTCCGTTAACAATAATTATGTCAAGCATTATGTTCTTGCTTTGCTTGGCATAACTTTATGTAATAGAGTTTAATCATTGAGATATTTTTCAAATACTGAACAAAATATGCTGCAGATAAAATTTATTTAACGTAGACGTTCACCAGTAGAGGGTCACCCAAATGTTAGCAGCGTGTTAATAGAGTACATACAACATACAGCAGTGTTAGATGATAATATTGAACGCCTATTTAATACCCATGTTATTGTTCTTTCCCTAAAGCCTGTTACTGTTCTGTTATACAGTGTGCATTCGTGGTGTCCTTCGATAGCTTTCAGTGCAAGTGGAGTCATCCTTAGATAAGATTAAGAGAGAAAAAGGACGGGACACCTTTGAAGTATTCGCCAATTATCTGTTTGTAGGTCTACTGCTCTTGTGTTGATTGGCAGGACGTCGCCTAATTTTGACAAAACCAAAATAATATTTGACTTAAAATTAAACCAATCTAAGGATTTATGAAAGGTAGATAGATACTAGGTATTGAATATTTCTTTTGTAAGACATTCAAGCTGACTCGTCGTTTTCTAGTAGGTATCTTACCGTAGTATCGGCAGTCTCGGGGGTGGTGTAGACTGGACCCGGCGGTAGAGGTGCGCGCTTTTTCTTACGTCTCGAGGCGCGCACTGGCGGCACAGGGCCATCCTCTTCGAAGGGGTTCGTACTCTCCACGCTCAGCCGAGACCCCGACAATTCGCTACGGGTCAGGTGAGGGGTTGCACTGGAAATGTTTAATATTTTCTCTATTATACAATCAGCCTGACTGAAAATCATTATTATACAGCCTGACGAATAAATAAGAATACACTTTCCTTAGGGATATTGCATTTAATTGGTTTTGGTAAGCCGGTATAGAATGAGGAAACTATGACTTAGCGATGACATAATTATACACACTCTAGAGAACCGAGTCCAAGTCGTGGATCGTTAAGTATAAGGAAAACAAGATAAGAAGTTTTTCCTTGACCACTTCGAAAAACTATATGCATCTATAAGATACGGTTAAAACTACAGACAGAACTCATTCAGTTAACTCAGATTAACCGCTAACCACTGTGATCTCAGCGTAAAGGGATCGCAAGATAGTTAAAATAGGTTAGATTGACAATTTAAGTTTTGCTTGATGCATGCAGGCTTGACAGACAACTACAAATGTTACTTTAGTACTAAGTTGTGTATCTACTCAGATCGATGGTAAAAAATGACAGTTTAAAGGCCTCACCTTAGTGATTGAACCTCATGGTGACTGGTGCTGCGCAGTCGCTCTTGGAACCGGGACCGAGGCAGCGGAGTGATGGAGCCACCATATACGTAGCGGTCGCCCCTCTCAGGAGACGCTACCGTACTGCGCGCCCCTGCAGGCGACGTCGAATCTGAAGATAATATCGATTTTGATTAGGTTGACAACATTTTTTAATTCTAAAAAATTTGATCATCATACACAAATCTGTTTCATAAATGAATCGGACATGCCTTGGCCACGTCCCAACCAAAGCAACCAACACGCGTCCGTCGCGATTATTTTGAACGGCGAACCCGAACGCGTGGTCGCGCTGACAGAGAGCGCCTTCCGGTTTTCTGAACAAATGAGTGATTTAATTAACGCGACGATCGATATTTGCGCGACCGATCGCTTTGGTAAGGACACTGATGATATTACGCAACGATTGTGCTCTTACATTGGAGTCCTCTTCGGTAAATAATAGGTGAGGTGTCTCCATTCAATTGGGTGTTGCTAGATTTTTCCGAAGACGTTCCCTTCTTCCCTTTCTTCATAAAGGACCGTAGGGCCCTGGAAACAAAAATTGGCATTAAGACAAAGAGATGAAAACTTTGTACTGATGATTTTAATGATTATAATTCTGTAAATACATATTTTTTACAATCGCGAATCATATTTTGATCAACATTGCATGCTGCCACTAACTAGCAAATTGCAAAAAAAAACAAGAATAATTTGGCGGGCTACCGTGGCGCTTACGCAGCAAATAAACAAATTAAAAAAACACCGACACAAAACATTATTCATTCATAAGTCATTATAATTTTATGTATTTGGGATCTGATTCCCGTTATTACCGTGAGACATCGTGGGAAGTAGGAACCCGCATCTGGTATACATATTAGTGCTCAAAGAGAAGAATTACAGCGCTACTTGATGCTTATTATGGCAGGAGTTCTCACAATGCTGTTAACGGATGTCTGTAGGCGCAATACTCACGAAAGTAATGGTAGTTTAGTGCACTTGATTCCACTTGAGCGGTCACAATTGTGCCGTGACGGACGAATGAGTGGCCAACGTTCGCCTACCGACTTGGGCCATTGTGTTTTATTCGCTTTTGACACTATGCAAATGCAGGAGTAGTAAAAGTTGCAAAACTTTTTCTAGACATGTCTTTTGGCAAATAAGTATTTCCATATTTTCTTAATGTGGTGCTTGAAATACTACTTCGGACGGACGTAGGTACAGCTACTGCTGGCAAGCCTCTAATTAACCTATGCTACCTCTTCTTCCTCATAAGTTTTTTCTGTAGTTTTTTCACGCTGGGCAACAGCAGAGTTAGAAAATAAAAGGCTTGATTTAATTCCATCTGAAAGTTTCTCTGATTTACGTTTCTGTTTCTGAGACATCACTGTTCGTGGCTGTCACACATCAATCAGCTTCTTATGTCGACTATCGATAAAAGATTTTAATGGAGCAGTTTTATGGATATTCTGCGACAAGTAACCTCGACCCATTCGTAGATTGTTAGTGTTTAACTTTATAAACAGTTGTTCGTTTGCTATCTCAGTATCTTATAAACAGACAGTCTGAGTCTGTATGACATTAAATCTCCTAGGTCACTAAGATAAACTGAGATTTGCATGACCTGCAATTGAACTGCAGTGAGTCCAAGGGTTCGCTGCAGTCACGATGATTTCTCATACCGTGGGTAGTTAGGTAGGTAGGTACACGACCGACATTAACTTAGGTAATTACTTAGGATTGGTCGAGTAACGGCAGAAAATGAGTAGTTGAGAAAACACCCAGAGTGAGGACTCTGGGTGTTTTCCCCACTAATTCTTCTTATTTGGCTTTTGTTAGAGTTCTTATGATCTGAAGTAGGTGATTTAAAACAAAGAACTGGGTTATGCTCTCGGAATGAACTACGTGTTGAGGTCAAAGATTACAACAGTCACTATTATGTAGGTACCTATCTCTGTCTACACACTTATCTAAAGTTTGTAGGCTGACTAACCACAATCTGGCAGTTTCTACGCCTAATCATATTTCTCGATTTGTAAGGTACGCATGAAAGGGTGACGTCAGCCCAAATTTGATTTTTGTAGGATCTAAACTAAAACGTAATAGGCACCATTACGTTTCACCACTAGGAATTTCTCTTAAGATCGGACAATTAGCGCTTCACTATTGCTATTCTCTATTCTGTTAAAAGTCGCATGTGAAAACACATATTAGCTGGTGATGGATGGTGTCATGTCATCGTGTGTTTCAAACATTTTTCAGCCCCTTATTAAAAATAGAGAAAGAGTTGGTAATCCGAGTGGAGTGCGATTTACAGAAGCTTCATATTTCGGCTGAAGGAGCATATGAACCTAAACGCACGCTGCCGAAGATCATCACGATGAAGTGAAGAAGGATAGGTGCTAGTGGACTGGCTCCGAAGTTCTGACCTACTTTTTCAACGACTTTCAAGTGAGGTGATAATATTTACTAGGAGTGTCCCTGTACTTTTTCGGATTGTCCTACAGGAAAATAAGAGAAGCTCTGAAATCACATCTTGAAACTGACCTACATATGTATCTATCTTATAAATTACCTAACGACTTGTTTACGATTATTATAAATACCTAAGTACAAGAAATATTGACGGCAACATGTTTTTTGTTCCAAATAGTTTTTTAAGTGCAAACTTGAGAATTCGTATGAGTAGCATGAATTTAGGTTTTGTGTGGTATCATTAAATATGAACGTACCTAGGTATAAAGACTAAGGTTGGACCAAGGTGAGTATTGAACATTATGTGGATATACCTACCTATATATAGGTATACACTCATACGTATAAAGTACCTACCTACCTATATATAGGTAGGTACTTTATACGTATGAGTGTTCAGATAATTGCTAACAGACGGGACTGTGCTTAAACTAATAACATTGGCATGGAAACAGCAACAACAACTCGTAAAGTGCATCATTTTACCTCAGTGTCTGCACTAAAGCAAGGCAATAGCTCTAGCTCCCTGGTGCACATAGGAAGTAAAGCTATTTATTTATTTAAACGTATGTTATTTTACAACCGATTCATAAATGAAAAATTGCACGATAAAACTATGAAGGAGGACCTCACCTATTTTATATGGGTGCAGAAGGACTCGTGTATGTTGTAGATGTAGCTCGATGTGAGATGTCACACGTAGGTACCTAACAATGCGTTTGGTGTATGCGTCTCGCATTACCTACGTCCTTTTGGATGCCGCACGCACAGCACTACCTACACCCGTATTCGGTGAGACCCAACTCAGCCCAAGGAAATGTAATAAATTTTAAAGAATAATGAGGTGTGTTTTTTAATTATATATTATGATGATGCTGTCTGACTACAGCGGGTCTAAAACGGCCGCATTAAGCAATTTCTCTAAAAGCAATTCATTTTCTGAATTCTCAGCAATTCCTCTATGGTGACACGTATTTTAGCTAAATCATATTCTATTCAATTCATATCAGAATCATATTTGGTGTAAATATTGCCGCATGAAAAAATTAAGACCGTAATTTTATCGGAAAATTTTTCTTTACAGTTTAATTAAGCAAATGAGATTTTTGTTTTTTATTTCTACAGTTTAAATGTAATAATACAAAACTGTCAAATAGATGAATTGAATGCAGATAATATTATGAATTATAAGTTTGTGACACTTTGTGTAATTCATATTTCAATATTATCATATTGTGATTATGCTAAAGCGGCCGTTTTAGGCCCCCAGGAGGTACCTACCAACAATATGAAATGTAAATACAAATAAAATTATCGAATTAAATGTGATTTGAGTTAATTAACTAGTAGGGGTTACACGATCTGCCGGAGTCGCGGGAAAGTCTGAAAGGGATACCGTGGTCCCTGGCAACATGTCAACTGAAGGAACAGGTGGGTTTTAGTCAGTAAGAGTCTGACACGCCCTCCCGCTCCGCCCAGAGCGGGAGAAGTTATTTGATAATTTCCCACCCAAAAAAAAGGGGTTACATGATTAATATGAGTAAGTAGATTATATTGTGTCGCATCAACAGTTAGCTATATCGATGAAAACAAGTGAGCTTGCACTCGACTAAAGATGCGAAGTCGATTTGATCAGTGATTGTCGTGAATAGTGAAATCATTTATTTCATATAGGAATTGGTAAATAGGTATCTGCAGCGTAAACGATAATTTATTGGCCTACTGACTGACTATGATGGGCCACCTAATATAATGCTACTACGATCAAAATAACTACTCCTAAGATTTGCCGACCGTAAGTAGGTACTTTGAGTTTGCTATGTATGGTGGGCTGCATCAATTGGGTACCCCAGTTGTATTTAAATTTTAATACGACTGGGGTACCTACCCAACTGATTAAGCCCACTGTACCTAAGCGCTTCATACGAATGTGAACTTATTGATATGCCTTTAATGATCATATTCGTATAAGCAAATGTGCAAGCGTGTCATGTGAATACGAACATTAATTTATCCGAATAATGTTCATATTCGTATGTGACGCTCACTTCCCAAAGTAAAGTCCAACTGCAGTTTGTGAATCTTGCCCCTAATTACCATGCGTGCTCACGGATATTTTCGAATTTTTGTGTGTGGGCCAGAGGTCAGAGAAAATCGGTGGATTCAGTGGCATATTTTGCGTTACCTCGACCATCTTTTAAAATAAGGTAGACACGAGCCTATTCTTTGATACCTATGTAACTTTATAGATACCTTTATACCTATAATATCTTAATTCTTAACAGACGTGTGCATTATGGCTTGTTGAAGAGGAAAAATCTGATTGTAAACTAGTTTATGTCTTCATTTATTTATGTGGTATAAATGAAGATAAACAAGTTTACAGTGATCAGTGAGGACACAATAAATAGGTAGGCATCTTGTAAATATTTATCTACTTACTTAGTTCAGTGGTCGGTAAATCGCCGCTCGCGAGCCGCATGCGGATCTTTAGTGCGGCTCTGTAGAAATGTCAATGAGTGCGAGCGTAGATACACGCGGCGGTCGGAGTTTCGGTTATCATTAAGCAAGATATCAACTTCAATTCAAAATTCAAACTATATTTCAAGGATTTATTACCAAAGTATTTCCACCAAAAATTAACAAGACATCGAAAATTTATCATTTACTTAAGTAAAATGACTTTTATTTAATAAGTGAGATGCCCTCATCATAAATATTATTATCAGCCGATATGATGATGATGATGAAGGCATTATGATGAAGATATATAGATAACCTCTATGTAGGTACTCTGGCTACTGGCTAGATAGGGAACTGTCTAATTTGAAATAGCCAGAAATTGTTTTTGTACGGTTCTACATTTTTACACTCTTTCTTGTATATCCTACTTCGTAAAAGTAAGTTAATTTTAGGAAGCTTTGTGGAGTGAAAGAGGATGGGTGTATTGAGACAGTTTGGACAAACAAAAAGCATTGATTCTCATAAGCAATCTTATTCGTTATAGTATTGATATTTGGCTCTATTGACTTATGAGTTTGCCGACCACGAACCTAGTTCATAAATTCTTTTTTTTTTTTGGCGATTCATATTTTGTAATATTCACTATTGAGAGGAGAAAGATGACGTGGCAAACAAATTGCCATTCTGAACATTGCCTGTCTAATGAAATTCGAGTAGGTAGGTATGGTCTTAGTACGGCGCCTTGCGGCAGCATATGTCATTTTGAGGTCTCCAGTTCTCCAGTTTTAGCCATGCGATGCGACCCATGCTTACGTGAGTAAGTGATCCAATATTTTTATTTACTTAGATAGTATTACATTTTAAAATACAATAACTATTAACGTATTTTAAAATGTAATACTAGCCTAACCCTTCGGGGTTAGGCAGAGGTGAACTACCTACTTACCTGGTACCTACACTCACATCATTTTATTCTTAGTAAGTATACTATTCTTTATAAGTAACTGATCGACTTTCTGTTACAAAGCATGAAGTAGTGCCACTCTGCCCTATACCTGCCAAGGCTGTGACCTTCCTACGTACGGTGGAGAAAATTAACGGGCCGTGTGCCTATAGTGCTCTAACAATCCTAACTGAACTGAACGGGGCCTGACCCACTTTTACGCTCTAAAGAGGTTTTATCACACTTCTGTTGGACGAATGATTCACCTTAGCCTCTTTATCTTATGTGTTAAAGGCATTCCATAACGCGAATGAACAATAGCACTCTATACTTAATCTGTTGGATATCTGATGTAAATAATACCTCGCTTGTACGTATTTAAATTAGTTTTAATTACCACTTCCGAAGGTTTAGTAGAAGATGTAATAATAATCACCTAAGTAGTAAGTACCTATTGACCTATAGGTAGCTGTGTAAAACTGAAAATAATTCTCAATACGAAGATTTTGTGCCGATCTATGGAAGCTGTTGCTAATTTTAATATTTAAGTGGGTCAATGACATCGAACAAGTCACAATACGAAACACACATTTCATGATTATTATTGGTAATTTTGTTACATACAAAATAGCATGTACAATAAGTATCTACCTACAGATTTCCCAAGAAAAGTATGCGCTTCGTGAATCATCGTATCTATCACTCCAAGATTCTTTTGGCGCGTGGCCTAAATCGGAACTAATGCCACCACCTTGTCTTTTCAATACATTTCAGAATATAATTTACTGCTCTCTATGTTTACCAACAGCGCCGCCCTGTCAATGTCATTCGACTGCCAAAAGATCCTTGTAGCAGTGTAAGTTTATGTTCGGAAATACGAACGCGCGATGATGAGATAAAAATATTTTATAACCATGGATGGATGTTCAGACCAAATAAAAAACCAAGACAGCGTTGCGAACAATACAATGAAGCATGCCAAAACTACACCTCCACTCTGTGCACACGCTCACACGCATACATTTACAATCAAATTACACCTCAATAACACACACAAATGTTTACGAAACCGGCCTCACGTTGACAGTGCTATGTCTTGGTTTTTTATTTGGTCTGAGCATGGACCTACCTATTTCGTATTATTTATTTATTTAAACTTTTCACACTCATAACGGTACAAAGGCGGACTTAATGCCTTAGGCATTCTCTACTAGTCAACCAAGGGTGGTGAAGAGATTGGATGGCAGGTGCTCTGTTTAAGAGGAACAAAGAAAAAATTATTAAAAATCATCCTATTCCTATTATCATCCTGCTAAGGTTAGAAAATTAAAGATTAAAAACTTGAGTATTTATTTACTTTGTAAAACGGATATTATATACAAATCTCACACCGACCAACGAGTACCCGCACGGTCTCTCTCCGTCAAGCGCTGACTCGCTGTCTGCACGAGGCAGCGCTGACCATCGTGAGCCGGCGCGAGGCAGCGCTGGCCATCGCGAGACGGCGCGATATGGCGCTGGACATGTTTCGGTGTAAAAGGGTAAGTGTGATTTCAATTCTCCCCCATCCCATCCACGCCTCGCCTCACCAGGAAAGGTACTAGTTTCGGTAAAGGTGGTTTACCTTTACCGAAACTAGTACCTTTTCTGGTTTAATTAACTGAACTTACCGCTTAGTTACCTCTAGCACTAGTGAAGACAGTCACAGTAGACCATAGATATTTCTATGCAGCAGACAGTGAAGTAGCTCATTATTTTGTTTGAGTCATTTTAGGATGGTTTTTTCAGAATCGGCTAGCAGATCAATGTTATCGTTACCTAATTTTAATACATCTACGGTTTTTATGCAACCAAACTCTAAATTCACTGATATTCGTTCTGATGCTGGGGCCACACCAACGGGAAACGCCGTTGATGTTCGCGATGATGGACTTTATTCCTACGTATACGGCTAACGTCCATAATCGCGATAATCAACGGCGTTTTCCGTTGGTGTGGCCCCAGCATGAGGATGAAACGACTCGTGATATGAAATAACTTTTAGTATGGGATCAACCCCGAAATGCGAGAAAGCACCCTTTTAATTTTTGTTTGAAATGGCAGGTAGGTATATTTCGCGATGTTAGCAGAATTGACGGGGTCCGCTAGGGCCGATGCTTAGAGGGTTGCGAAGAAAACCGAAAGGGAGATCGCGGCACCCGGTAACAGGGCAGCGAAGGAGCTCGGGGTGGGTTTTAGTCAGTAAGAGTCTGACACGCCCTCGCGCTCCGCCCAGAGTGGAAGAAGTTATTTGATAATTTCCCACCCAAAAAAAAAGGTAGGTATATTTGTTGACATTTCAGAGTTGGTGCTATAGTAAAAAAATATATATTTCAGAGCGATATTCGGCGCCATTCTGTATACTACCATAAATATATCTTATATATTATGTAAGGTACACACTTAGTATAAAGAGTTAAGGAGTGGCGCAAAAGTCACTGAGTTTGAATAAACGACCGATGATGTTTAAAATAAAATTCAATGATTGTGGTAGGTTCGATAGCGGTGTAATTATCCATGACGGATTTCCAAAATGTACTTTCTGTATGTCATATGTTAAGTACATAAAATACCTCAATCAATCATAGTTCCACATTCCGTGCATACCAATTGGTGCTCACGGACAATAGAAATGTGGCTATCTACTGGTAGGTACTCTAAAACCTGTAGGTATAATGATTGTTTAGCAATGCGATACCTACTTAGCATTTGAGAATTGGCGTCATTTATGCAAATATTCGTTAGCAAGGAACCCGAATCTTGATAAGTATTAGGTCTACCTACATAGCGAACAGCACTCGGAAAGCTGTGAAATGTCTTGTTTCTCGTTTATTTAATTCTTAATCGGTTGAATGACTGTGCAACTCTGCAGCTTTAATTAAACCGTGGCATGAAACATAATAACGAGATGGTCATTGTAGGCGAAGTGTTCAACATTGATTGTGTGGCGTGGCGGCATCTTTAAGCCCGTATACGAACTACCTACGCATTACACCTGACGTCATGCAAAATCCTACATTGCGCAAATACAGAAACCCGCAGAAAATCTTCGGGCAGTAACCCGCCAGACACAATACTACTTAGGTACCACGTCTGGTCCTGCCGGGGTTGTGAAGAAAACCGAAAGGGAGATCGTGGCCTCGGCAACAGGACAACCGAAGGAACACGGGTAGGTTTTAGTCAGTAAGAGTCTGACACGTTTCCCGCTCCGCCCAGAGCGGGAGAAGTTATTTGATAATTTCCTAAACATAAAAAAGGTACCACGTCTAGTCGGAGAGTGATGCAGTTGATGACAGTTCAATCTCAGATTTGATGCTACCAACTGCAACAGACTGCTTGAAAAGTGATCTTGTTTTAATATTTTTTGTTGCAGTCGGGTTTTTTATTGTTTTATTTTCAACCCTTAGTGTTTTTAGGGTTCCGCACCAAAATGGTAAAAAGGAACCCTTATGGTGCGAGTCAGTCTGTCTGTCACAGCTGGATATCTCAAGAACTACTAATGCTATCAACTTGAAATTTGGAATAGTTTTAGATGACGTTTGCCCAACTATTTTGCAAATAAGAAAGTTTTTTTATTTTTTGCAACAGCGATTGAACAGGGTTTTTAAAAATTCGTAGTGGGGCGATCATGTACAAACAGCGCGACCATTTATGAAGCAATGGTAATCCATTGCTTCATAAATGGTCGCGCTGTTTTCACAATCTGAAGGATTTTGAATGAAATAATCCATTGCTTCTAGAAAATGTGTTACGAAATTGGGGTGCAGAGTAGGTGATTTTCCTCCTAACCTAGTTAGGGGTGATACAACCAACTATATCAAGTTAAAATACACGTATACTCATAGCTCTAAAGGAATGTACTAGTACGGTGTAGGAAGGTAATTTTAATCACTGAACGCATGTTTATTTCATCCTGAGTTGTGGCTTCGTGTTAAGCATGCCATACATCAGATAGATATTTCCTTCGTATTAAATTACTAATAGCGTGTAACTAATAAAAATAAATTGCGGAGTACCTAGGTATGTCACTCCACTGACTACGAAGGTTATTGTGTATCTACCTAGGATAGGTTGCGCTTGCGTCCGATTAATAGGTAATTGTGAATAATATCTTTGCATTAAGTACCTATGTATACCCTTACATTCTCATATGTCAACTGATGGGACTGAGTTATCAAAATAGGAACAGCAAATCTTAGGTAATAAGCACTCAGCCTGCAAGATGCAAGCCATGGATAGGCAACATGATTGTCCGTAACAATATTTAACTGAAAGTCAGACGATTGCAAAATCTAAAGAAAGATAGTATACGACAGATAGTTTGACTAGGTAGAATGAGTCATATTAATATGGGAAACTCCTATATTATGTAATCAAGTTATATGTGTTAAAAACACGTATTAGCTATTTATTTATACATAATATATTAATTCAAAAATATCAACGATCACAAAATCAAACGCGTTTCGCGGATTGAGAGAGAGAAAAGTAATGTCGGGATGTTCCTTCGTTCAAAAACTTCACTGCCAACGCTCCAAGTATAGCTTCACTCGGTGCTGCCAACATAAATATGATTTTTTTTTAAATACCACAACCTAATACTTTACTACTTACCTACCCAGCTATACAGCGACTGTTTTTTTTTTTCTAAATTCGATTTTTATCTTAAGGGGGAAGCGCTAAGGTAGCCCGCGAAATTCAAATTTTCTTACGTTTTTTGCAATTTGCTGGTCAGTATTAAGTTGTACATCGATCAAAATATGATTCGCGGCCGTAACAAATATGTATTTACAGAATTATAATCATTAAAGTCATCAACACAACTCTCCAAGACCACGTAAGTCCAAAGAATGATGATTTCATGAAACAGTTATTCTTTGGACTTACGTGGTCTTAGAGAGTTGTGTTGATGACTTTAATGATTATAATTCTGTAAATACATATTTGTTACGGCCGCGAATCGTATATTAATCAACGTACAACTTAATACTGACCAGCAAATTGCAAAAAACCTAAAAAAAATTGAATTTCGCGGGCTACCCTGGCGCTTTCGCCTTAAGGCTCTTTCAAACAAGCGCGACACGCGACGCGACACAAAGACACCGCTCGTCGCGCGACGAGCGGTGTCTTTGTGTCGCGTCGCGTGTCGCCCCTGTTTGTAGGAGCCTTTAAACGGTCGGTATTGTCACAGATGATATAATATATTGTTTACGATCAAAATTGCATCGCTTACGAGAAGTAAGTCAGGCTCGATATGCCTTTCGAAAAAATGTGTAGTACCTACGTATGATTTATGTAAATCTACGAGCCTAGCACTTTTACAACTTCAGACAAAATCTTTTGTGAAATCACCATAACAGTCTTTTATGATCAAACTTACTCATCATAATTACTGTCATTAGACATTATGCATAAGTAGGCACCTACTAAAGTAGCCGCAGTATCAGCACTGCGGTTACTTTAGTAAGTACCTACTTGCTTATCAAATATCCTGTCCAAAATAATCACAGTGCAGTTAAATAAACCTAATCCAGCGATGAAGACTTGGATCGGTGCCAATGCACGTATGGAACGACCGGGTTCAAATTGTTTTATGTTCTTTGTAAGTGTAACGCAATATTTATAGGTCGATTTATTTTTAATTAGACATTTATTATTATACTGCGTAGGTACCTAACCTAATCGCACGTCTCTTCATTCTGATGATGCTGGTTCTGCTTCCTGTAACTCTGCCTACATACATGCGTCGTAAAGTTAGCAATATTTAGGTAAAAGTAGAAAATAAGATATATCTATCTACCTACCCACATTTTCCTGTAAAAGTGTACCATGCGAAGAACAATAGCTAGGTTGGTACACACGGCTACACATCAAGCTATACATTTCCAGTTTATGCTGATCACGCATTGTATAGGATTACCGTACAATGCGAGGTCAGCTTACATGGAAATTCATAGCTTGATGTGTAGCCGTGTGTACCTAATAAAGCAATAAAGGTTTTTCAAAGAACAAAACAAAAACAATTAATGACGCACAAGTGTCTTCGATTTTAGCGCCCGCGATATCGCGCCAGTTTGTACAAGCCTTTATGTGGTTCACTGCTACCTATATTAAACGTTTACTGACCGTATTATTGTTATTTACCATTGATTGCGTAACTACTGTGATGTACAGTAGGCCGCACGTCAGTGGTAACAAAACCAGTATAAGCCAGTCTCATATTGAAACTCCGTACACCGATAGGCCAGCTCAAGGTCAAAGTGCTACCACTGACGTGCAGTCTACAGTACCAAAGTAGCCAATGAAAACTTGAAACTGCACTATTATCTGATTCAGACTGTGATTGATCGTGTGTTACGCAATAAGGGTTCAGGTCGGTGTGCATTTAGGTGAACTACCTATTTCTAATTCTGAAGATTTAAATAAAACAATGTCTTTTGTGATTTGCTTCTAACAATGCATGTTATAGATACCTTTGACCTCAATAAATTGTGTCAGAGCATTAGGTACCAAGTCAGACAAATCATCCACATGATATGTAAATTGTCCGGATTTAAGAGTTCATGTCCTGCGTTTTTGTGTTACAATGCTAACAGCCTAAAGACATGGCATTTCCATCTAATATGAGTACCTAGCTAGAGAATATCTTGATACCTATTTTATTTTGTAACTAGCTGCTGCCCGCAGCTTCGCCCGCGTGGACCCTAATTCTTTTTATAAAATAAAAGTACCGTGAAACCTGGCAACTTTGCCGCTTTACGGTGGGTAAAAAAGTTTGAAAGGTTTTTCTTAAAAAATCTCTATGGTGTTATAAAAAACAATCAATGAGATATGTAGTAAATTTTACTTCACGGCGATCTGAAATATAATTCATTTAACAAAGTAGTAATTCTTATGCGCAGCGTAGACATCGCGTTTGTTTAGATATATATTTTTTTTAAATAGAATTATCGTCCTTGGTGGCAACACATACAGGAATGCCACTTTTCTTTCGCGCGCGTTTTTTCATCGCGACGAAAAAATTTGCTCTCTTAAAATTATTCATTTAAAATAAGTTTACGGAACTTTTTACTAAAATAACAAATGTTAATTATGTTAAGTGATAGAAAGTGCAATAAGTGCATCGTTAGTGAAAACCTGAGACGGACAAAGCGTCCATCAACGATATTAACAAGAAAGCTGATAAATTACCTACATCAGAACTAACTAGAAGCAGCTTTAGCCTTGAGTTCCTGACCCACATTAGATGTACTTAGATCCGGAGGCCTCCCACAATCCTAATGCGCGAGAATGCCTGGCTTTAACTGACCACTTTGTACGTGATACTGACAGTGTTTTACAAGCACTATGGTGGACATTAACACAACACAACTCGTTAAAGCATTACCTATCTCTCCAGTGGACACGAGATGTCTTTAGTAACGTTATCTCCACGTTACTAGCTGGATGAGAAGCTACCAGAGAGGCACGTGATGCCCTTAGCGATGTAACTGTACATAGCTAGCTGGTACACGCTTGTCAGCATTACCCCTCCAGTAAGCACGAGATGCTCTCAGTAACGCAAATTCTACGTTACTAGCTGAATACGAAACTACCAATGTAGCACGTGATGCACTTAGCGATGTTATTCTACATAGCTAACGCTGGTATGTACTCGTCACCAGGGGTAAGTCACATTTCTATGATCTTGGCTAAGGAATTGTCAAAGGTGGTTCTATATACTTTTAATTGACAAGCATGAAGGTTGCGAGACAGCCTTACTTAACCCTGCACACTGTCTGTGTGTTATAAACTTGCAAAAGCATTATACTTCCTATAGTGAGCGTGGAATTCTGCCTCGCTAACTAGATTGTTATCAACGAGTACAAGGTACTCTCAACAACATTGATTCTATGTTGCTAACTGGTACATATCTGACATGGTGTGCACATGCTTAGCACGAGATGCTTATAGCATGTTATCTCAATACTATGTGATCTAGCTTTCATATCGAGGATTGCCATTTTTAACAAACAAAATATAGCTAATTAAAAGATATCACTGTGTACGAGATACTCAGTGACTTATCTAGCTCTAGGTGGCTTAATTATCCTGCCAAAAACTGATAAATGATATCTATTTTGTAAACTAAAATAATAATGCAAAATTGTGCAATTTTTACAGGCATACATTTAAATACACAAGATACTTTGTAAACATGATTCTGTGATACAATGGCTGACGACAAATGCTACCTCTGGAAACTCTTGATTTCAGATACAAGTGCAATGGACTAAACCTAATACAAAGTATTATTCCATGCTCCCATACTTATTCATCCCATTTAGATTCCTCTAAACTGAGGAAACAAGGGATTGAGATATTCCAGAAACAAACCATACTGGTTATTACCCCTATCATAGGAAAAGCAGTGACTGACCCTATGCTTATGAAGAACATAAGACAAACACAAATTGTTGATTAACTTGGCTGATGAGCAAAACCAGCTGGCAATGCCCACTGCCACCAAACTAAAACCAGAACAAAAGTTATATAATCTCTAATTGACATTAACTTCAATTCATCCTATTTGATAAACAAACTGAAACAATCACAAACTTGAGTACACAATGTTTTAGCTACAAACAATAACAACTATTCAATAAATATTAAAACCACAAGACATTCTCATGATAATAGTGAAACTTACCAGTTCTATGGCGAAAATGTAAAACAAGCACAACCTTAGTTGATTTACTTACTTTTGTAAATAGCAAAATAAAACATCCTTCTACCGGGTTAATAACAGGAATCACACCATTGAAAACCACCACCACAATATCTTATGATGTCTTGGTTTAATCTAATCGGTTGGAATGGACTATGTCTGAAAAATAAATGAACTATTTTTGTCACTGAAAATAAAAATCAATATCTATGGTTGACCTCAACAACAACCCGGCTTATATTCCAAAATAACAATTCAAGAAGACCAATACTGGAATAAATGCTGGCAAAGCAGTTATATTCCTCTGATTCTGCTATTGGCTATGGACATAGATAGAGAAGAAAATATTTGATACCTACCAAATTCAATATCTTAACCTCTCAAAGCCATTCTCTGGAAGCTGACCCCAACATAGTTGGGCAAAGGCCAGGCAGATGATGATCCTCTCAATACCATCAAAGAACTTGTTAAATATTGAGATGCATTTACAAACAATACAAGATAGATCTACAAAGAATTTATCTGAAAAATACATTTCAGTCAGTCCCAAACAAAATATTCAGTTTCACTATGAACAAAAAATCATCAAGACTGTCTAACCCAATCATACTGAAGGAAAATAAAAATAAAAATCCCAGTAATAACTACAAGTATGTTACAAACTGACACCTTGTACACTAATCAATCATAGCTTAGCATATCAAAATAGATAGGTATAATATACCATATTACCTTTATGAAATCATATTATGATTTCATCCTATAACATTACCTACCAAATAACCAATAAAGGGTTAATTACATATACATGTACTAATAGTTTTCATACTTGAATAGCCTCTTATCTCTGTTTTACCTACTAAATTACCAGTAGTGAGTGCCACTTACAGAAAACAAGGTTTTCTTACAATCTAACTTGACTGTTTATTTGGTAAAATATCGAGACTGCGATAAGACATACCAATAAATACCACTATAATTGTGTTTAAATGTTTGGGCTTAAAAACTAACAATGCTATTTTTTAGGCTTGATTATTAAGTTTTATTTTTTCACTTTAAACAAATCTTGAAATAACAGTAAAAAAAAAAAAAAAAATAAAAAAAAAAAAAAAAGTTGTAGTCAACTTAGTCGCATTATTTAACATTACGCCCGGACTTCCCGAAGGGCTGGGCAGAAATGGGTGATCTTACTCAAAGCTTATAAAATCAAAATACCTAATTAATCATTTGATTGCCAACTACTAGTCTACATATTTAACAGTAGATTTGAATGATAATTGCAGCACTAAAGTGAAATTATCAAGGAAACAAATAAAGGAGGGGGGGGAGAACATTGTGAGGACAAAGTAGGTATTGATGGATTGTGAGTAGAACATGAACAAGATAAGGTATAATACAATAAATTTAGGTACTATGAATGAATTATCTACAAATTGCTTTACTCTAAAACTCTCCATCTGCTCACCAAGTGCACATCATAACAAGTTCAATTATACAACTCCCTCACTTAAAAATGCAACTCATTACACAATCCCAATTTTGGACATATTATGAGGTCAAGGAAAAGAGTTCATATCTTTATTATACTTCTAAAATGAATCTAGTTTCGATTAGCTCTAAAGTCGTCAAGTAATGACTGCTAGCAGAATACGTGAAACTCATATGGAAATTAGTATTGTTGAGGAAAAACCCTAAGCATCTGAAATAGACCCTTTCACCTCAAATTTGTTCAAACCTCTCTTCTATCCAGGGCATAAAGTACTGCCCTTATTAATTGGTGCTTACAAGTTAAAAGCCTATTCCGTATTTGAAATTCAGTTTCCAAAATACCTTTAATAACTAAAGTTATGGAAAACTAGTCCATCCTAAAATGAAATGAAACCATATCATAAAGTATATACTTACCTAAGTAGAAATAACATCAACTGATCACAAGAATTTGACCAAACAATCCTACTACATTTTTCAAAAAAAAAAAAAAAAACTAAGTTTGTCTGTCGGTACAATTTAGGTACAATACAATTCCACAAATGCTTACCAAAAATACCTCCCTGCTTACAACATTCAGGGGCTAAAAGATCCTGTTACACCCTATGAAAGTTTAACAACTAAGGACTTCACAGCCATGGTGCCTCTTATTCAGATCACTAGATAACTGACATTCTTTAAAATACCCTAATGATAATCTTTACAATTCATCTTCTAGACCCACTGAGCTCGACACTTACCTTGACAGCAAGATGATTGTGCAATTCAATACTCACTCATTAAGCACAACAGTATCCCAAATAATTTAACTATTTACAGACAGATCTGAGAATGCTATTCTCAATCATGAAAACTTTTAAAGTAACATCATAACATTACCCCTTGTTTCCCCGAATGGTTGGGCAAGGTGTCCCTGTAGCAGGTTCACCCAGTTTCACAGTTTTAAAGTATTCATATCATAATATCATCCTGGTATATTAATTCAGAACAACTTTATAAAATTTGTATAAACACAAGCTGGGTTAAATGTGGTAGGAAGTGAGAGTGATACTAATAATTCACCTCCCACAGCACAAAACATACAGTAGCTCAACTTAGTGCTGGCATCAATTGAAATAGACACAGTGCCAACCAACATTGTGTTGATGATTATACCTCATTACTGATGAAAAATAGTTAAACACTATTAATTAAGCAACGTTATTAAGAATTTATTTAAAATGGATACGCCAACAGCATATATATTGAACATTAAATATTAAATGTTAACAGTATGGACTTATATACATACCAATTACAGATGGACATGACATTCACATAAAACAAAGCAACCTTCTTAAATTACATAAAACTAAAATATTGTATTCAGAAAGAATGATAAAAGTACCTAATAAATCAGAATATGCCGTAATTTATTAACTAACTAAATTATTGATATATATTGAACATTAAATATTAAATGTTAACAGTATGGACTTATATACATACCAATTACAGATGTACATGACATTCACATAAAACAAAGCAACCTTCTTAAATTACATAAAACTAAAATATTGTATTCAGAAAGAATGATAAAAGTACCTAATAAATCAGAATATGCCGTAATTTATTAACTAACTAAATTATTGCAGAGAACTCTGAACGTCTACTTTGTTAAATGAATTATATTTCAGATCGCCGTGAAGTAAAATTGGGAATCAAACGAGCTTACCTGTTAAGCGAAGTCTTGATTCTAATTTTACGAACGGCGATCTGAAATATAATTACCCACCCGCCACCAGCTAATAGCCCCAAAGCTGCAATAATTAGCCTACTTTATTCACTTATCTTTCCAGGAAAACCTAGTGAATGTAAGTATGCGGAACTACTCTGTACAGAAAACAGAGCTTGTTCTCCATCATAAGGATCTCTAAAATTAGTGACATTCCTGTATGTGCTGCCACCAAGGACGATAATTCTATTTAAAAAAAATATATATCTAAACAAACGCGATGTCTACGCTGCGCATAAGAATTACTACTTTGTTAAATGAATTATATTTCAGATCGCCGTTCGTAAAATTAGAATCAAGACTTCGCTTAACAGGTAAGCTCGTTTGATTCCCAATTTTATGCATTATTGAAACACAATCTTATATCTATTGTTTTCTCATTCTATAATGATGTTTTAGTCCAAAAACCTTTTATGGCAAAGTCAACTATCACTTGTGGTAAGATTGCCATCCCAAAATTTAGGAAAAATTTAAAAGAGTTACCATAAAAAATCACAGTCATCATTGCTGCATGCTTGGTCACAGTAAAAATATACTACAGTTGTATAATATTTTACACTGGCAATTGAATTTCCAAAATGTGGCAAATTCACCCACCTTGTTTCGATTTTTTCAAAATAAATAGAAATAGCTGTCAGGATTTCATCACATCAGTAAAATTAGGGGTACGTTAGTAGGAAACAAAACTAAATAACAGTATTTTAGTTTCTTTCTTCTGACAGCCCTTGCCTCTAAAAAAATATGGCAAAGTCGACGTTACTAAAACTTTGCATTAGGCAGGTATATTTGCCAACAGTGATTTCTTAGGTTTAATTGGTTAAAGAGACTGTCAGGATTTCATCAGTAAAATTAGGGGTACGTAAGTAGGAAACAAAACTAAATAACAGTATTTTAGTTTCTTTCTTCTGACAGCCCTTGCCTCTAAAAAAATATGGCAAAGTCGACGTTACTAAAACTTTGCATTAGGCAGGTATATTTGCCAACAGTGATTTCTTAGGTTTAATTGGTTAAAGAGACAATTATCATGATTTTAATTAAAGAATATTATTAAGAACGTGGTATTAAAGTTTGACTTATCTACACAAGGTATATCCCACTTATTTTCATTAAAGTTTCGGAGCACAAAGTCACTCACAGTTAACGCGGGAAAAAGTAACCGCCAAAAAATTACAGTTCTACTAGAGTGCGTTTCATCAAATAGTTCCTTTGCCGTAATGTTGGCTCCACTGTTAAACTTTAAGAACGGACCAATTACGTAGCGCCGTAGCGTACTCGTGTTCGTCCTATAACAGTGCTGCCAACATTACGGCATAGGAACTATTTGATGAAACGCACTCTATGAGAGCTAGGTTGTTATATACAATAAAATGTTGCCAATCAAATATTCAAATTTGATTTAAGGGTATTACAAACGTTAAAAAAAATACAGTTTTGACGTAACAAATTATTTTGCCTCGTAAGACGGTATATGGCAAATTATACAACCTTTGGCAAAGTTGCCAGGTTTCACGGTAGCCCAAGTTACTCCTTATAACATCAGCTATCATCCAGTGAAAGTCCTGTTTTTTGATAATAATTAACCACACAATGAAAACGTTAACAGACACTTATGGAAAATGTCGCACTGGTTTTATTTTTACCGCGGGCCACGCTAGCGATGCGCGCGCAGATGTAAATAAAGGCACTGGCAAAACAGCTAAACAGCCTATATAAAAAATAAAATAAACACGAAATAATGTTTTGAATGCGCAAATTAAGGTTAATATTTAAGTAGTGAAAAATATATAGTTTGATGAAAATATTATGTTAATTTATCATATTTTATTTATTTCCGCAGTAGGGATAAAAAGGTATGAAATCTCTATGATGAGATTAAAAAAAAAACGTACATCTCCGACACATCTCATGTTACCACATTAGTGTGGTAATTATAAAGTAAAAGGAAAAAGCACGCGTCGTGTTTAATACACTGCATTAAGGTGAAAGCGCCGACCCTGCCCGCGAAATTCAAATTTTCTTACGTTTTTTGTATTTTTTAGGTCAGTCTCAGATCTCATGTTAATGATTGATTGATTTGCGGTCGTAAAAATAATAAATATATATTTACAGAATGTTAATAATTAAAATCGTAAATACAATTCTCAGTGATGGTGTATAATGTCATAAATTCACGAAATTGACATTCTTAGCAGCAAATAATTTGATATGTTATTTAGGTAACCGTGAGATGTGGAAGAAATGGAGGGAGGGCATCTTTTATGACCGCCAATCAATCAATCATTAACATGAGATCTGAGACTGACCTACAAAATGAAAAAAAACATAAGAAAATTTGAATTTCGCGGGCATGGTCGAAGGTTCCACCTTAAGGCTCGTGCAGACAACCGCGATATCGCGAGCGCTACAAGGGTCGCGCTGCCTGTAGTGCCCGCAATATCGCGCCAGTTTGAACGAATAAATAATAATATCGCGCCTTTATAAATAATATTTCGGAATCATTACCTAGGTACTCATTTGCATATGTAATTAGACTTACTATATGCATGCCAAAATGAAGCGTGATTAATGTATCTTATAAAATGTAAATGTTATTTCTATATCTAATGACGTTATGTCCTATATCAGTAATTTTAGATTGGAATGAAATAAGTAATTCATACAAAATCAAAGTAGGTAGGTATGTATAGTGTGCTGTTGATTCAATAAGGATTTGATAAACTATTTCATTCATTAAGTCTAGATACCTACTTACTTACAAAACATAACATCACGCCGGTTTTTCCCGAAGGGTTGGGCTTGGGTTGTACTTAAACATTACTGGCGAAATGTGGGTGTACTATAATTAATTCACCCACATTTCGCCAGTAATGTTTAAGTCCCATCCATCCTAATAAAACTAAGTACTTGTATTCTTTGTTCCAGCGATTTCCCAGCACGGACTTATAAACTTAGCATAGCATTGAAGTATTAGTGCTATTTAAGGCGAAAACGTCAGGGTAGCCCGCGAAATTCAAATTTTCTTACGTTCGCGTTCTTGCAATTTGCAGGTACAGGTATTCAATCAGGTTGTATGTTGATCTAAATATGATTCGCTGCCGTATCAAATATTTATTTATAGAATCAAGAAACTACTATGACTATGACTATTTCATGAAATCATGACGTTTTAGTATTACCTATTAACATAAGGAGTTGTATTGCTGATTTTAATTATTATATATGTATAATTCTATAAAGCCATACTTGTTACGGTCGCGAATCATATTTTAAACAAGATAGAATTTTAAGAAGAGACCAGCGCAATATCGCGGGTGCGACACGGGTCGCGCCCGCGATATTGCGGTGGTCTGCACGGGCCTTAACACGGTTTTAAATCTAATGCCGTTGACCGTCCGCGATAGTTAACTTTAGCGCAAATGTAATGCCGCCGGTAACCCTCCCGCAGGGTTCACTTCCAATATGTATCCCGGCATGGCGTATGAGATCTATGAAAAGTGCGTGGTAAGTAGTTAAGTACCGATACTCCTCTGCAGTACTGTGCTTGTTTCGGTACACGTGTTTGTAATCTGGTAAATTAGATGTCAATCACGTATTAGGTACTCAATAAGTATCCAAGAGCGAGAAGAGTGACTTCAATCCTATAAATAAATCTGACGACAATTGCATTATTCACACACTAGTTGATATGGTTAAACAAACAAGTAAATGATGCTTCCAAGTTGATATTATTTAGTCCTACGTACGATAGGCCTTGCGGTTACTTACTTAATTCTTGTGCTCATATTGTTTGGGCCTCCTTTATGGTACCAACTACTTAATTACGGGTAATATATAAATCCCATCAAAAACATAACACTAAAAAAATGAGATGAAAGATGTGAGATCTAATTTAAAACGAAGTCTGCTAATTTTATTCAGTACCTACCTTTATTTCTTTAATACATAGAATTCCTTGAACATCGCACGGCATAATGCACGCATAATGACATAAGAATAATCTATTTTAAATAGTCCTAATTCAATAAAGCGCAGCGCTAATATTAGGTAGATTTTGTTGTTTGTAGAAAGTAGTTTCTATTGCCGTGTGCCTTTGCCAAGTCATTCTATTTATTAAAGCTCGTGCAGACCAGCGCGACATCGCGGGCGGGACACGGGTCGCGCTGCCTGTCGCGGCCGCTACATCGCGGTGATCTGCACGAGCCTTTAAAGAAATTAAGATGATATATAGGTTCTAAATAAAATCAACAGACTTGGTTTTACATTAGACCTCACATCTTTTTACGGTAGAAGAACTACGTTGCGAGACTTGCATTTTGTTAAGTATATGTTTTTGATGGGGTTTGAAAGAAGAAAGAAAGAAAAAACGTTTATTTGCGGTAAACATGACGCAAAAAAAAAAAGGTTTTAAATACATAAAACAGTTAAAAAAGTTGATTGGTTGAGTTGATTTCATTTATTTTTGTAGGTAGATACCCCGATACTGACACTGAACCTACATTCGTTTAATAAAACGTGTGGATTTGTGTTGACAGATTTTGTCGACGGATTTTTTTTTTTTTTTTTTTAAGTTGTTTAAATAGTCAAACTGACAGATTGTGATTGTAGAACTGTCATTTTGTCTATTCTTCCGTCGACAAAACCCGTTTCTACGGTGGTCATGCTACGCGTGCAGGTTGTTATACCTAATTATTATTGCATTTTTTAATTTCAATGTATTTTAATTGACAACTGATTTCATTTTACAGGTAACCTTCGAAGACAATGATTGTGTGTACGTTTATATTCCATTAGATAGATACACTAGCCACCTAGTCCCTCCCCTCCCTATCTATGTTTAAAGGGTATATAAGTAGCGCAGGTGTTAAATAATTTTACAAACTGTTTGTTTAAGTATAAAATTCAAATTTACCTACCTATCTAACTATTTATGTAGTGTAAGTGATGAAAAATTGCATGAACTACAAAAGTAATTAAAACAAAGCAAGTAAAAATTAAAAAATACCGCCATTTTAGTATCATTTTCTAGATACACGAACTACTTAAGTAACTTTGTAATTCTATATAAATAATATGCGATTACAAAGTTACTTATTCAGTTCATATATCTATTAAACGGGACTGAAATTGCGGTATACATAAATTTTTCCTTGCTTTATAAGCTAAACTCTAATTGTGTTCAAAATTTGAAGCTTGTGTGTCTGCTAGAAGTACCTTAGAATTTTGATGATCGGTGAGTGTTAGTAAATGTCAGTGACAAAATTAAGGAACTTTGACTTGCAATAGTTCTAAACTACAGGTTCAAATTGAATTTAATTTGGCAATTTATCTAGTTATACCAAGCCCTCTTGGTCACTGAGCCAAAATAAGGCTTCGTCCATACTCATCCCCAGTTCGAACTCGCCCGATTCGACGGCGCAAAAGAAAAGAAGATGGTATGGTAAGAAAAGTGCTAGTATGATTTTTATTTATTTTTATTCAATCATAATACGCGGGTATAAAATTAACAGTAGGTAAGTAGGTACTATTTGTGTTTTTTCAACATCTATAAAATAGAATCAACATTAATAAACAACATAGGTATTATACGATTGTTTAAAAGAACCACTCGTTTATCTAACCCCTTAAAGTTACAGTTCGTACGTACAATAGTTAAAACTTTAATTACCTAAGTATTCAAATTAAAACTTTTCTCCTAAAAAAAAAGTTTGTACAATAATTAAAGCTCTGCAAAAAAATCACAGTCTGTATAAAAAATAATTCAATTCAATTATTTGAAAATTTCTAGGAATGCAATTATTAATAACTAAGTACTTATTTGAACGGAATCTAAATAGGTAATTTTGTTTAAAAAATATATAGAAAAAGATCAAGACTACCATAGTAAAATTAATACATGATCAGTATTTATTATTTAAAGAGTATTTATTTACTACATCGTAGCACTTTTCCGACAAACTGTACCCTTGCAGCTGATAGGCATATAAAATAGCGGGCGAGTTCGTACTGGGGATGAGTTTGGAAGATGCCGAAAATTCAGGCTTCTAGCTCTATCCACAACGAAGTTATAGGGGTTAGAAAATGTCCTGAATGGCTTCGAGATAATCACTGTTTTCTATAGCTATAAGGTGTATTACTGCTGTAGTGCCAATAAACGCAATTTTCTTTCTTTCAAGAATAGATGTTACGTCTGTGCCTTTGTGTTTGTTTTGCTCGATTTAGCGGGGGAACTACCGTGCCTCCCGATATAATTGCATTTCAAAATATGACGACATGTGTCATCGCTTACGAATATTTATTTTTATCACATCTATTCAAAAAGAGCTAGTTTATTCTTGGTAAACAGGGACTAAAATAGCTTTTTAATCCCTAGGGATTAAAAGTGATTTGAATTTGGAACGTGGATATAGTTAGTAAAAGTTCAAATCAGATCAGATCAGACACATCAGACACGAACATTGTATGAATAAGTAACAGGCTGGCAAGAGAGAGAGAGAGAAAGTGTGAATTTGGTCAAAATGAAAATCCAAGATGGCGGTTACGAAAAATTTCAAATTTTTCGTCATTGGTGTTGTTTTCATAGATTTCGAGGGTGCCGATAATGAGGTCAAAATGTAAATTCAAAATGGCGGCTCTGAAAATTTTCAAATTTATCATCATGGGTATCGTTTTCTTGGTTTTCAAGGGTGCTAAAGCCGATAGTGAGGTCAAAATCTAAGATGGTAGCTGCGAAAGTTTCCAAATTTTTCGTCATGGTTATCGTTTTCATAGTTTTCGAGGGTGCTAAAGTCGATAGTAAGGTCAAAATGTAAATCCAAGATGGCAGCTACGAAAATTTTCAAATTTTTCATCATGGGTATCGGTTTCATAGTTTTCGAAGGTGCTAAAGTCGATAGTGAGATCAAAATGTAAATTTACGATGGCGGGTGCTAAAATTTTGCTTTTTAAATCATACGTGAGAAAGAACTTCGTTCTTGACGGGGGTGGGATCACACACGTTATTTTTTCTCATAGAGAGTGATACAAAGTAAAGTTTAAAAATATATCTTTATTAATATATCGGTATAACGAAATAATAACGTCATTCATTTCGATACGCAACATTGTCAAAAAAAATGGTGAAGATGACACTATCACATAAATATAAAAGTAGGTCACTCTCGAACGAACTTAATGTTTGAATACGACGGTGACTTACCACCAGCCGGCCGCCACCAACCGTAACGGGGTGGCCGGTGGTGGTGGTGGTGAGCGACGACTGAGCGGTCGTTAGCGGGAAAAGTTCTTAAGAATAACGTTATGTAAATTAATCTGTAACGTTATTACAAGCGGCTATAAGCATAATGTTACTGATACCTATAACGTTACTTAAAATGTTGTTCTACAAAAATGATATTCTATAACGTTTTTTTTTTGTAACGTTATTGATATTTTTCGGTTTTTGTATCGTTACAAACTTTGGAGCGTTATAAGATAACATTTAGTGTAACGGAACGAAATTAATTTCGTTTTCAAGTCCCTGGAATAAAGACCTCGCCGATGAAAATTTAAAATGGTACCCTTCGTGCGTGAGTCCGAGTCGCTCTTTACCGGTTTTTTAGGTTAAACGGACTGTAAAAAAGGTTTGTTTAAATGTCTAATCTTATTTCAAATTAAGTATAGGCGTAGTTTTTTTTTATTAGTGCATCTCGTAGTTGACCTCTGAGATCATGACTTTTCTGTGGGTTTTCCTGTGGGTGCCTTAAGCTACTACACTTAACACCTCCAGCCAGGGCTTATTCAACTATGCTAATTAAAACTAGGTGAACGCTCGCTAAGGGCACCCCCTGTGGGGTACGAACCTCGGCTTAGGGCGTCACCCGAATGGAGGACATCAAGGATGGGACTGGGCTGGTATAAGTGCAGTGGATATTATATTTAGGTACACAATGATTTATCTGTTAGCACTTATACTTGGTTCTATTATATTTGGCTCGAGTTTCATGCATTAAAGCTCTGGCCAATCTGAGGCGAATCCCGCGCGGGATGCAGGAAGAATTTCGCTCGCGCCGATTGTATCAACTAACTTATAAGACGTTTTCGATCAACAATACCAACGATGATACAGATAGAGACAACGATGATCAAAGATAGAGGTGTTCAAAATGGCGCGTAAAACAAGTAAAAAAGACGCGCGCAGTCGCGTCCCGCATCCTCCGCGGGATTCGCCTCAGTGTAGTCAGAGCTTAAATGGAAATTATGGGACAATCGGCCGGTAACTTCCTACGTCTTCATTTTCGTGTGGTTAGTCACTAACCTGGTGTCAGACTTCCTACGTGATGTCGAGATTGTCATACTTGTTATGTATTTAGGTACATAAATCAGTTTGCCCTTGATCATTTAGACATGAGCAACTAAAGAAAACATAATAAGTAAGTACCTAAGTACAAAATAATTACACATTTTAATGACTGCTGACGTTGGGTAAGTACTTAAATCTATCGTCAGCAAATTAGTTGAGGTTGCATAACCAGTTATACTTTTTCACTATTCCTCAGTAGGTACCTACCTAACATTTCTTATACTTAAGTAAACCTACTTTAGGCATATGAAGTTTCTGCAAACCAGCATTTCGTAAGTAATAAATATAATAATTCAATGATTCATAAAAGCCAACCAATGAAATCTTACAAATTCCTAGCACCAATGATAATGTGGATAATGTGGTAAATTGCATATCATGAGTTGTGTATATTTCCAACTACTTAAGTGTTTTTATTCGGTTAATCGTTTTATGAATTAATTTCCATAACTTTGGAATTGGATTGGATGATTCCATTCCCATGATTTGAATACAAAAAGAGAACTAAAAACTTGAATTTACATAAGTTATTATTTGCATTTTATATCTACTTAATTCAAACTTCACTCTAGGTATAACTTATACGTACGCGTGACAGCCAGACTAAAATTAGAAAACTAATATATTAAATTAAAACTATACTGCAATTGCGCATTTCTCTACCAACAATAAACACGTCTACCTATTTGATTTTGGTTGCGGTCTTTTAAATGTTAAGCAAAAGTGCAAAACACATGTATCCGAAAACACAGACTGTTTATTTAATACTTAGATACCATAAGCCTGCTTCGTTCGGGTCGGCACATTCGGTCGCGGTAGTAGAAATTTGTTGAACAACAAAGCGGACTCGAAGCAATTCCAATATTCGATCTTTCCACTGCGCCCGGCTGTGGTGACCGGAACAAGTGTGTTGCACGCCTTAAACACTGACTGCACTCTCTCACAATATTTGTATGTCTTATGAATCATCGTCGGCTCGAAGTCTTAGATATTTGGTTAGCTGTCTCTGATGCACACCATGCTCAGTGCTCCACAGATATATAATTTGTAAAAGTATTAAAAAAATGGTCACCTACATAAATGATCAGTTGAAGTTGCATCAGTCTGTCTATTATTTACAACTTATCGACACTCGACTAAAAATAGCCTCTAGCTAAGTCCGACACGTAGAAATCATTTATTTAGAACACACCGTTAGCAATGTAATTACATTTTCAGTGAAAATAATCAAGCTTGAAACCAATTGTCAAGGTTGTCACAGTATTCGCAGAACAGAGCAAGTTTATAAAACAAAGATAATAATAAATATGACTTGTTTTGAACTCACCATGAATTCTTAAAGTCCTTTAGTCCGGAAAAACTGATGCTGTTCGACCGATTGAGTCTCCTGCCGAGAGTCCAGAACCGGATCTTGTTGTGATTGTCGTCCTCGTGGAAAGGGTTCAAATGTTCCGGGTAGTCGTAGATGGAAACCGTCTTTCGGGGAGCAGTCGCCGCAGCCATAATTGCGTCTCCAGGTAATCCACTTTTTTGAGTTTTATATAATACACATTACGTTAGGCGTCAACCACTTATTTTATCAGTTATCACACTGGCGAGTTATCAAGAACTGATAGCGTGTTGTATGGTTTTATCGCGGGGAGATTATTACTGTTTGTTTTCGCGGCGTTGTGTAGCGAGAGATCGAGCGTCGCGGCGCTCAGCGTCGCAGGCTGAAGGCACACTACCGGAGTAGCGGCCGCCCGCGGGCCGGCAGCCATCAGCCGACGATGTTATCACACCGCAGCGAGTCACCGACATTGACGATCGAGCGCGCGCGATGCACTATCAACAACGCTGCTTCACTGCACACCGTTAACTATACATCAGCGAAAAAAGAAAGTCGTTTCTAACGCAATCAATATTTTACACTATTGGTCAAATGAATGAGCATTCCCGTATCTGCGTTATTTATTCCAAAAAATATCGGCCATCGGCCATCATCTGCATTGCTGGAAGGATCCGCAGCGGATCTACCATACCTACTCAATACTTTATGCATTTTGCTAAGAAGCATGCTGTTAGCTAGCGTCTAGCAGCGTCCGGGTTCCATTTAAGGACATTTGTTTAGTGATAAGTAATATATATTTTTACAACACGATAGTTACGTACCACACGTACCGTAAACAGTGGCGTAGGTATATTTGCCTAAGATGACGCCACGCAGGAGCCGCGTCACCCGTAGAACTCGAAGGTCACGTCAACTTCGGAAAATTTAATCGTACCTTGAAATATTTATATTAGGCGAGCTGCTTTGCTCCTATTTGGCCGATAGCATAATTATTTAGGAAACTATAGCCCCAGTTACCTACATAATGAAAGGAAATACCACTACGATAATAGAAACTAGTACCTACTTACCTATACCGTGCTGTACCGTTCAATTCAAGAGCTCAATCTACTTATGACCTCAGTTTAGATTTTCTTTGCATCTAACAATTTGGAATAACGCTCGATTCTCGCTGAGAAAATTTGCTGGATGCTCACTTTAGATTGGGCGTCATTATCTTTTTTTTTACATCCTGCTCTAACAAAAAAAAAAAAAAAGTCTTTATGTATGTTTCGATCCCACCACGGTTTTGCATGAAATTTAGCACACTGGTTACCTGGGCTTACACATTGGATACCCACTTTTTATCCCGATAGTACGATGCGATAATTTTTTTACTTTCACGGGGGCGAGACCGCTGGCGAAAACTAGTAAACAATGGGTAATAAGCAATAAGAACAAGCAGTTATTAAACATAGGCATCCGAGTACAAATAAATATATAATAACAAAAGCAACGAGTGTTCTATTGTGTGATTTCTAGGTACGTCGTTTATAATTAACTGTGCCGCGGTTTATTCCAGTGTTGGACTGCTATTCAAGCCGCGGCACGCGAACAGTGGGCCACACCACTACTAAAATACCACCACAAATGGACCGCCTTCGTGTTATCGATCCACTACACCACGAATACGAAAAGGTGAACTACATAAATATAGACACCTATTACATTTTATTATCCAGGTGAAAATGCCCTTTGCTTTTCTTTGTAGTAGATAATGATAAGGCTACTGGAAGGTTGCGTTTATCACGCCTATGAAATGAATTTAACGGCCTGAATAACCGGTTGAGGCAATTCGATTTATTACTTCTATCGAAAAGTTTTGACGAAACAAAACGAATGGGTACTTTAGTAAGAGTTTCGATAGAGATATTCTGATACGTAGATCGTAGTTAACGGTTTATTTTTATATCGATCAGCAGTGGCAGGTGTAAACAATAGCGGAGCTAATGAGTTGGACGTTTAGTTTTTATTATTAAGTAAGTAAAATGTTACAGAATTGGCTTACTGCCTGCAATAAACGTGAAACGACTTAGTCATCGTCTGCTTTTGTTATTTGTAGTTTAATGCCTGCACTTTGAACAAGGGTACGCTTGGGTACAGGAAAATATCATTCGTTTATCCGTAGAAACTAATTTATTCAGCTGCTTATTCATGGTAGGTATGTATATGGTACACTATCTACCTTTTGACATAGGTTTTTATTTTCGTTGCATTATTCACTCAGTACCTATTGAATGGTTATAGGCCTTCCAAAAACATTAAAATAATAAGGTAGCCGTAATGCCGTGTAATGTAATAAAAGACTGGAAATAATCTATAGACAATCCACAACACCTTCCCCTAAACTTAGATAAAATAATAATAAAAAACAAACTTAAAATCATTCAACATTTCCACTTATACTTAATTCCTACCTGCACGCGTAGCATGACCACCGTAGAAACGAGTTGTGTCGACAGAAGAATAGACAAAAATGACGTTCCGTGTAGACAGGACGGCAGTAAAGTAGAAAGACACAACTGCACTTTTTACGCAATTCACTCTTTTCATAATTCGACTCAGAATTGTTTGTTTTGTCATAGGATTTTTTTTCTTTGTTTGTGATTCTCAATTTTTATTGATATTAAGAGTGTCGAAGTATCGTATTTTGGAAGAAAACAACATTACAGTAATATTGGATTTAAAAATTTCCTTGGTAATGGTGCCGATTCTCTTGTACACCGAACTAAACTATCTAAACTATTACTAAAACCCCTTTATTTTTGGCTATGAAAATCTTAAAACTATTCTGCAACAAAAAATCCCTAAATTTAAATATAATTTTGACACAACTTAAATCGTATTTGACAATCGCGAGTCCACGTGGTACTTGTTTGTCCTACACCGTGATTTTTTTTAGAGCCGGAAGCGCGAAGTCTCGACGTATTTTATATGGAATTTTTCACTTTTTGTATGGAAAATAAGAAAAATTATTACCTACATGTTCAGTCTTAGGGGTTTGAGGATTTTATAAAGGGGGTCGAAATTTTCATTATTTTTGCGATTAGACACAGCATTTTCGAGATATAAGCAAAAGAAAAAAAGATACAGTACTATTTTTGCACATGAATTCGAGGTGTTGGTGTGAATTTTAATTATGATAATTATTACTTATCACAGTTTTGCGTTCAAAACGCTCTCCTTTTTCATGATTTTGTAGATAACCGTATATACTTTGTGGCCGTCGAGTAAAAAGTTTTCTACCGTCTTTAGCATGGCGATTACAAAATCAAATTGTCTTCACTACCTTAGTGATTTTGACAGTTTGGATAGAAAACTTTCTTCTGAAATAGTCTACATGTAAAAGGACCTAGACAAAGATCGTTAGAAGCGAAAGACAAAATGATAGATTGTAGAATGATTTCTACGGTGCGATGTCAAAAATGGAGAGACGAAATGACAATTTTTATAGAAAGAGCTATGTCTATTCTTCGTAGAAATAGAAAGCGTCATGCTACGCGTGCAGCACGCGTAGCATGACGCTTTCTATTTCTAGCTCTTTCTATACAAATTGACATTTCGTCTCTCCATTTTTGACATTGCACCGTAGAAATCATTCTACAATCTGTCATTTTGTCTTCCGCTTCTAACGATCTTTGTCTAGGTCCTTTTACATGTAGACTATTTCAGAAGAAAGTTTTCTATCCAAACTGTCAAAATCACTAAGGTAGTGAAGACAATTTGATTTTGTAATCGCCATGCTAAAGACGGTAGAAAAACTTTTTACTCGACGGCCACAAAGTATATACGGTTATCTACAAAATCATGAAACGCTCTCCTGTGAAGGAGAGCGTTTTGAACGCAAAACTGTGATTAGTAATAATTATCATAATTAAAATTCACACCAACACCTCGAATTCATGTGCAAAAATAGTACTGTATCTTTTTTTTCTTTTGCTTATATCTCGAAAATGGTGTGTCTAATCGCAAAAATAATGAAAATTTCGACCCCCTTTATAAAGCCCTCAAACCCCTAAGACTGAACATGTAGGTAATAATTTTTCTTATTTTTCATACAAAAAGTGAAAAATTCCATATAAAATACGTCGAGCCTACGCGCCTCCGGCTCTAAAAAAAATCACGGGGTAGGACAAACAAGCACCACGTGAACTCGCGATTGTCAAATACGATTTAAATTGTGTCAAAATTATATTTAAATTTAGGGATTTTTTGTTGCAGAATAGTTTTAAGATTTTCATAGCCAAAAATAAAGGGGTTTTAGTGATAGTTTAGTTCGGTGTACAAGAGAATCGGCACCATTACCAAGGAAATGGTTAAATCCAATATTATATTATTAATAATGGTTAAATCCAAAATATAATATTGTTGTACTGGCCGTCATGTGGCGGCGGTTTTATTGCGGCCGTCATGTGGCGGCCGTTACGTGGCGGCCGTCATGTGGCGGCCGTAATATTGCGGCCGTCATTTGACGGCCGTTATTTGGCGGCCAGAATACAGCGGCCGTTATCTAGCGGCCGCTGTATTCTGGCCGTCATGTGGCGGCCGTTTTATTGCGGCCGTCATTTGACGGCCGTTATGTGGCGGCCGTAATATTGCGGCCGTCATTTAATGGCCGTTATGTGGCGGCCGGTATATTGCGGCCGTCATTTGACGGCCGTTATGTGGCGGCCGTACTATTGCGGCCGTCATTTGACGGCCGTTATTTGGCGGCCGTTATGTGGCGGCCGTTATCTAGCGGCCGCTGTATTCTGGCCGTCATGTGGCGGCCGTTTTATTGCGGCCGTCATTTGATGGCCGTTATGTGGCGGCCGTAATATTGCGGCCGTCATTTGACGGCCGTTATGTGGCGGCCGTAATATTGCGGCCGTCATTTGACGGCCGTTATGTGGCGGCCGTTATATTGCGGCCGTCATTTGACGGCCGTTATGTGGCGGCCGTTATATTGCGGCCGTCATTTGACGGCCGTTATGTGGCGGCCGTTAAATAGCGGCCGTTATTTGGCGGCCGTTATCTAGCGGCCGCTATATGGCGGCCGTTAAATGGCGGCCGTTAAATGGCGGCCGCTATATGGCGGCCGTTAAATGGCGGCCGTTATGTGGCGGCCGTTATATTGCGGCCGTTATTTGGCGGCCGTTGTCTAGCGGCCGTTATATGGCTGCCGTTAAATGACGGCGGTTATGTGGCGGCCGTTATCTAGCGGCCGCTATATTCCGGCCGTTATATGGCGGCCGTTATATTGCGGCCGTTATTTGACGGCCGTTATGTGGCGGCCGTTATCTAGCGGCCGCTGTATTCTGGCCGTCATGCGGCGGCCGTTTTATTGCGGCCGTCATTTGACGGCCGTTATGTGGCGGCCGTAATATTGCGGCCGTCATTTGACGGCCGTTATTTGGCGGCCGTTATGTGGCGGCCATTATCTAGCGGCCGCTGTATTCTGGCCGTCATGTGGCGGCCGTTTTATTACGGCCATTATGTGGCGGCCGTTATCTAGCGGTCGCTATATTCCGGCCGTTATGTGGCGGCCGTTATTTGGCGGCCGCTACATGGCGGCCGTTAAATGGCGGCCGTTATCTAGCGGCCGCTGTATTCTGGCCGTCATGTGGCGGCGGTTTTATTGCGGCCGTCATGTGGCGGCCGTTACGTGGCGGCCGTTATGTGGCGGCCGTTAAATGGAGGCCGTTATCTAGCGGTCGCTATACTCCGGCCGTTATGTGGAGGCCGTTATGTTGTGGCCGTTATGTGGCGGCCGTTAAATGGCGGCCGTTATATTGCGGCCGTCATTTGACGGCCGTCATGCGGCGGCCGTTATGTGGCGGCCGTTAAATGGCGGCCGTCAAATGGCGGCCGTTATGTTGTGGCCGTTATGTGGCGGCCGTTATGTAGCGGTTGTTATGTGGTGGCCGTTATCTGGCAGCCGTTAAATTGCGGCCGTTAAATGGAGGCCGTTATGTTGTGGCCGTTATATTGCGGCCGTCATTTGACGGCCATTAAATGGCAGCCGTTATGTTGCGGCCGTTATGAGGCGGCCGTTATGTGGCGGCCGTTATTTGGCGGCCGTTATTTGGCGGACGTTATTTGGTGGCCGTTATCTAGCGGCCGCTATGTTGCGGCCGTTATGTGCAAAGGGTGCAGGGGCTCGCGGTTTGCGGGTGTCTCGCAGGGAGGATCCTGAGTCTTGGGTCACGTAATATATAATTTGGTTTAATTTAAGGCGTAACATGTGTTTAAAAGATGTTTTTTGTGGGTAAATATTGTGTATGTGTATTTTTATGTAGGTAAATAAATTTTTAAAATTATAATTATGATTTATTATGTCTGGCGAATATGGTTGCACAACCCTCTAATATAATAATGTTTATGTTATGTATGTTATGTATTATTAGTCTTCATTAACTTACTTAAATTACTGAAAGAGAGACCGCCTTCTCGGCACAAAAAAGATGCATTCGAGCAATGTTTAAACTTAAACAGACTGATAGTTGTGAACCGTAGTTTAAAAATATTAACATTACCTTGTTTGTACATATTAGAAGTAGCTGTGTTTGTAAAGACAAATCTGAGTCGTTTTAGACGTTTATCGGATGTAGTACCCCGCAATAGACGCGATTATAGTGTGCTATGTCTGGACTCACCCAAGACAGCACTTATGCGCAAAAGTGTCTACTGCATGGCTCCAGTCATTTATAATAAATTGCCAAAGACATGAAAAGAGCTTCCGCTTTCATTATTTATAAAGAAACTCCGAAGCTTTTTAGTGGCGAAAGCATATTATAATATTAAGGAGTTCCTAAGTGAGAAATATTTTTTAAACTAGTGTTTACGTATATATTGTTTTTTGTACTTAGTTCATTGTGTAATTTTAAAATTGTATTTAATGATTTAGTTATAAGTTGAATGTTTTAAATCTTTTGCATGCCTACGTGGTAAAATATGGCTGAGCTTTTATTTTTTTGTCATAATTTGCTGTTACCCATATTTGCAAAATAAAATTATCTTATCTTATCTTAAATCTACAATTTTGTACCGTGCAAATTATTTATTTCTACTTTTGTTTTTTTTTTTTTAATAAAGACCAAATTTTCTTCAAATAATTATTTCAAAAAATGATTTCGAAAAGTATAAAAAAAACAGTGGCACTCCTGCACGCGTAGCATGACACTTTCTATTTCTACGAAGAATAGAGACAGCTCTTTCTATACCTACAAAGTGACATTTCGTTTCTCCATTTTTGACATCGCACCGTAGAAATCATTCTACAATCTGTCATTTTGTCTTTCGTTTCTAACGATCTTTGTCTAGGTCCTTTTACATGTAGATTATTTCAGAAGAAAGTTTTCTATCCCAAACTGTCAAAATCACTAAGGAAATGAAGACAATTTGATTTTGTAATCGCCATGCTAAAGACAGTAGAAAACTTTTTACTAGACGGTCATAAAATATAAACGGTTATCTACAAAATCATGATTTTATAGGAGAGCGTTTTTAATTAATAGAAGAACAAAGCTATATTCCTATTTTTTTATCATTTAGATAATAGGGCATTACCAAGGAAATGATTAAAGCCAATGTTATTGTAATATTTTTTTGTTGCAAAATTCGGTACTTCGACACTTAGAGATTTTTTTTTGTAGTTGACTACGCTACTTAATATCAGTAAAAATGAGAATCAAAGAGAAACAAATCCTATGACAAAACAAAGACTTTTGAGTCGAACTTCGTAAAAAGTGCAGTTGAGTCTTTTTACTTTGCTGCCGTCGTACTGTGTACACGGAACGTCATTTTTGTCTATTCTTCCGTCGACAAAACCCGTTTCTACGGTGGTCATGCTACGCGTGCTGATCATAATTGGCCTGCATACCTACAGGGTAAGAGCCATTCCTATGAGAAAGCTACCATAGGTGGCTCATGCCCTGTCTGTAGCGGAGAAAAGCAATTGGTTCTTCTATTGATTTAATAGCGCGTTGGGGTAATACCGGACGGATTTTCAAGTAGGATAACTGAAAAAGCATTGCAAAAAAAATTTTTTTTTTCTTCATGTTTGTTTAGCTTTATTAATATAGTTTGTTTTTGTGCACTGAACGACTTGCTGTTTTGTACATGTGTAAAGAAAATACGTAGTCATTTTTTTTAATATGATAAAGAATTTACTACCTATCATCCGGAATTTTATTTAAAATAGCGTTTATCCTAAAAGTTAGCAACGTCGCAAATATCTGTCAAATATTTACCTGTTTTGATTAATTTGGCAATATTACTGTATGGAAATATGAAATGTAGCTAACTAGTAAAATGAATTGCAATTTTATCACTGAATTTGATGTTGTAACCGTTTTAGGTGTAAAAACCGGCCAAGTGCGTGTCGGACTACGCACAATGAGGTTTGTATATGGGATAAATTCATCCCAACTACGGAAGTTGGGATGAATTTATCCCATATACAAAGCACACGCGACGCGACACAAAGACACCGCTCGTCGCGCGACGAGCGGTGTCTTTGTGTCGCGTCGCGTGTCGCGCCTGTTTGAAAGAGCCTTTAGTTTGTACGCACAATATTGAAAGATTTACCGTGTTATTTTAAGACTAAAGACTTCTTATAGATTTTCCTGTAATCTATGAGTAAATAGCCATATTATGTGTTAATCAAAATTTTTGGTCCAGTAGTTTCGGAGATAAGGGGGGAACGGTCAATTTTCATCGAATTTCTTAAATATCTTTAAAAGAATTTATTTTAAAATTATATAAAAAATATGTTTAAGATCCTCGCAACAAGCCCTTTCATTTGATATGTCACACGGTTTTGTTAGCAAACTTTTTTTTTTCCTTGTTTGCTCCCAAAGTGACCCTTATATTCAAAATTCATTTATTTACGTTACACGTTCGTGTTTGGGTCACAGAAATACATGTGTACCAAATTTAAATTTAATCGGTCCATTCGATTCGGAGCAAATTGGCTGTGACAGACGGACAGACAGACAGACAGACACACGAGTGATCCTGGTTCTGGTTTTCCTTTTGAGGAACGGAACCCTAAAAAGGCATTTGGAAAGTTTTCAAATACTTTTTTTACATCTAAAACTAAATATTCGGTGTTACGATATTAATTACTTCATTTCGTAATCAATATTCTAGTTCTCTAGTTAGCCACATTTCATATTTCCATACAGTAATATTGCAAAACTTGTAAATAGTTGACATCTACTTGCGACGTTGCCCTATTTTAGAATAAACGCTCTTAAAGCCGCTTCTAGTGCTTGGATAATAAGGTCTATAAAAAGAATAGATACGTATTCGATCATTGACTTTAAAAATATCAAAAATTGCCATGTCATGCGCAAGACACAACCTTATCAGCATGGCGACGATAACCGACTTTTAATGATTTTATACTGAAGATCACGTCTAAACGAGTAGTGTTAAGGATTTGGAAAAAATATATGTTAAATTAGAACATTTTCTTAATAACTTATTATAGGAATATTTTAGATTATGTTTATATTACATAGTGAAATTAATTTGTAAAGTTATGTCCAATGCGGATAAAAAACTGAGAATCATGCAAAATCTATTAATCGTATTTTCTGAAATCATCACCATTTTAAAGATAATTTAGTTATTGATCTTTTAGTATACGTGTTTTACTAAAATACCTTTTGTTTTATGTATAATAAATCAATAATGCATCTAATTTGGGACAGCACTTCTCAATGGGCGAGTCCTATTACTGGCCGGACGTACGATGCGTTGCGTGAGCTCAGTACAGAACACGCAAGCTAACCATTTAAGGTCACTGGTATATATCTGCGTCTTAAATACCTATTTCCAAATTAGGTGGGAATTTGATACGTACGGTCTTATCCCAACGCCGAACTTACCTCAACATACTCTACAGAAATATGCCGTTTTCAATAAGGAAGTGTCTAATTGTCTGGTATTGCATCATTGTGACCAATATCGCCAACTAATTGACTGGGTCACTCGTTAACAAACGGTTATTAACAAGTGCTCACTTTCTACAGGCATTATAATGGAACTGTATTAATTTGCGGTTAAAAACAGAAATGCAACTGCAATTGTTTGTTTACATTCCTTTATGACAGGGAGTTCCCAGGTTTCTTAAATGCTAAGGCGGGAGGAAACGCCCGGGTGGCACTACTGTGTGGATCGCCCGGAGGACCCGGTGGAGCATACGGTGGAGGTCTACCCGGTTTGGGCGGAGCATCGCCGTGTCCTCGTGGAGGCGATCGGCGGCGAGGATCTCTCGCGTCCGGCCCTGGTCCAGGCCATGGTACGGAGCGACAGGGCATGGGAGGCCTTCACCTCCTTCTGCGAAGTTGTAATGCTCGCGAAGGAGGAGGTGGAACACGTGAGGGAGAGGCAAAAATCGCGCCCTCACCGCAGGAGACGCCCATCCCCGCAGGAGACGCTAATCGCCGCAGGAGCCGTCCTGGGCGTCGGGCCACCGGCAATCCGATTCCCGGCTACCGTAGGCGCGGGCTTGGGAGCGGTGAGCAATGGGTAGCTCACCGTCCGATAACGACCAGGCCCGGGTCGACGGCGCGTTGTGTTCCACGCGCGCCTCAAAGAGATGTCAGCAGAACTGACGGCCGCTAGGGCCGATGCCTGTTGGGGTTGCGAAGAAGTCCAAAAGGGATATCGTGGCCCCCGGCAACATGGCAACTGAAGGAACACGGGTGGATTTTAGTCAGTAAGAGTCTGACACGCCCTCCCGCTCCATCCAGAGCGGGAGAAGTTATTTGATAATTTCCCACCCAAAAAAAAAGGTTTCATAAATGCACGTATCAATTTGAATGATGTTTTCTTATCTCTGCTGGCAATGATGCAATCATAAATTAGGAAATATAATAAACAGCTATAAATGAGTACTTTTCAATTGCCATATCAGTCATTAATATACAGGGCTGTGTACTTACGGTTCCTCAACATCTCTGCTAACCTTACTTGAGATATTTATATTGTTGTATTTTTTTTAACAGCCATTTACGTTATTCTGATATCCATTTTAAGGTGATCCATTAATTACTGGACACCCTATATACGAATACCTACGGGGAATAATAAATTATCTTGTTGGCGATGTATTTGTCGCAGATGAATTGTCGAATCCGCTGTTTTACATAACCGCTAGCTGTTTTACAAAATAGCTCCGTTATGTAAAACAACTGAACAACGTTGTTCAGCTGGATTGCCATTCAAAACTGTTACCCACGTAATGCAGAATGGCTTATCTGCAGTCACAATAAGTGTTTGATGTGGCTTCTAATGCCGAATCGGTCGCAATAGCTAAGCTAAGGCACCCCTGACCAATTGGTTAAGGTTAGGTTAGAACTGTAACCAACCACGCGCGAGCTGAGCGAGCGCTACTTCCAAGTTGGTCGCAGTTATATGACTATTTAGTATTTTTAGGACTGGCTTTAATAAAACTGATAACTTCTACACTTGAGAACACTTGAATACTTTATACATTTTCACTCATATTACTTGTTTTATTTATTTCTGTTTCGGACGTCATTATTGTTGTTATGACACACAACACAGCCACGAGCGACATAATGTAGAACTAAAATCTACAATCTGTCGTTTCATTTCACGCTGTTTTATACATAACCTCTAACCGTTGACCCGCTGCATTGATAAATGTGCAAATGTTTATGCAATTCTGCGTGTTAAAGTTCAGTGGTTATGGAAAATCACTAAACGTCACCGTCGTTCAGCTGTTTTACATAACGGAGCTGTTTTGTAAAACAGGTAGATTCACATCTTACTTGTGAGATGCAACGAGGAATATTCCTAGTTTACATTAATATGTATGTTGGTACTTGGCTCCCAATTTCAATAACATTGGTTTCTAGCTAAACATGAGAATAGAATAGGTACTTACTCTTAATTATGTGCTCCATACGAATTACAATGTAGAAATTTTTCGTAGGATGATGGCGGTTTTATCGCTAAAAGCGATCTTTTAAAGACAACTTTTGGATGGATTTTAAGGGAGCAGGAGAGAATACTGCTGGTAGTCTGTGGTGTACCATTTACAAATTCAATAAATAAATGAATACATAATAAAGCATATACTTACTTATCTATAGGTATATATTTCTCAAAAGAGCAAAGAACTATATATATCGCACCTTTAAAGTAAAACCGTTACTAAACGAAATTATGAAATTTTATAGGGGAGCCAATATTAGAAAATAGTCACTGTTTTTTCTAAATAAAATCTGAGTTCAGGGTTTTTTAAGATATTTAATGAGTTTCTATGATCTATCATAGAAACTCATTAAATATCTTAAAAAATCTCTGGATTTCTTCTGGACTGAACTCACTATTTTCTAATATTGGCTCCCCTATAAAATTTCATAATTCCGTTAAGTAACGGTTTTACTTTAAAGGTGGGTATAATGATGATGTTTAAGGAGAGAGGAAGTTCCTTCGTCATCATGATCCCGGGCTTTATTAAAATGCTCGCATCGGGTTTTGGTTCATCCATATGCGGCTGCCATCTGGCGTCCCACTGAAGGTGGCCTCCCCTGGTATACCAGTACAGACGCGTAAAGCCTGGAAGGCCACGTGCCACTGGGGTTGCCACCTCTTGTTAGTCAAAATCTGGCAGATTAAAAAAAAATATTATTTTGTATTTATATTTTCCATTTGAACGTACAGACTTCAAAATATCTGGTGTTGAACTAACTTAAAAAACTCTGCAGTCCATTTTAAAATTGAAAAAGTTTGGATTTCTGCCTTGACATATTCGTCATTTCAGCGGGTTCTTTCTTTTGTCCATAATTTCGAATACTATATATTAAAAACACGGTCGTAGGCGGCGTTTTTTACAGGTATGGAAAAACGTAGTTTCGAGTGTCGCGAATTCGCGACTGAATTGGCCAGTAGCGTGCTACCGTGCGAGGTCGTACGATTTGTCACTGCCTAAAGAAAAAGAAAGAAAGAAAATACGTATATTTGCGGTAAATATGACGCAAAGAACACAAAACAAAAAAGAACAAGTTGGGGGAAAATATGCGTCACATCCACGCAAAACGGCTTTCGGTATAATGCTGCGAGAGATGTGTGTGAGATGCGAGAGAGTGATGCTGTGAGATATAAGATATAAAAATAAAATAAATATAAGTACAATAGTTCTACATGTTGTCTGTAAATTATTCCGCCAGCGTGTGTGAATTTTAAATTCCGGGAGAATTTTGTTTATTTGAAATTCCTTCTGGGAATCGAGAGATTTAAATTTTCTTATCTGAATACCGGGAGACTCCCGGTATTCCGGGAGAGTTGGGAACCCTACCTGCCACTGCAAAATTATTACTTTTGAATTAGGCTCGGCTCGGCTCTAATTAACCGCAATAACTGAAGACTCGCGAAAAGGAATAACAAAGAGAAAGCTACTACCTAGCTAGCTATGTAGCCTGACGTGCTAGACTTGTAGAGTCGATAAATAAAAAGTGAGTCGTTAAATTAGACCGCGAAATTAGCAGTCGAAGAAGTGTGTCGAAAAACACACCGAGACTATTAGAACTTTTTACAAAACTTATAGCGTTGCTGATGGAAGTTTTAATCTAGAGTCTAGATGAAAACTTTAGTCTAGATTCTTGACTAATCTAGATAGCTAGAGCGGTACTGTTTGGGATTGTTTTTATTTCTGGCTCTATTGTACCTACCACCTACCCCAATGTTCACAGTCTACCTACTTAACAGTTGAATAAAAATTACCTACTTCAAGATGAGCTGCAGCGATAAGCGCTCAAGATTTCCAAGAAAAATGGAAATTTCATAAGTTTTTCTACATGGCTTGGCTTGGCTTTCAGCCAACGCCAGCATGCTGTGAAAGAGCTCTCCAGGCATGATTGTTAATAAAATTGCGCATGTTTGAATATAAATTGTTATTTGGGTTTACATTCATTTGACTTGCTTTGTACTGAATATAAACATCATAAACTAGCTTAATTTTTTTCTCATATGTTTCTTAAGCATATGTTATTGTTTTCTACTTAACACAGAGCAGTGGTGGCCCAATGGTAACGGCCCCGACTTGCGAGTTGTAGGTTTTGGGTTTGAACCCAGGCAGGCGCTTTAATTTGTTAAAATAATTTCATCACCACTGCTGCAAATTTAGGATTATTTTTTATGATTTTTAATAATATTTATTCTTATATCTCGTTGTGTATTTGTCTTACATTCTAAGCACTGTTTGTTTTATTTTATTTTACTAGCTGCCTATGTAATAAACAAATCACTGTACCTGACTTGATTTCCGTACGCCTTTTCTTCTTTTTTTTTTTTCGGGTGACCATCGAAAATCTGCGCTGTGCTGTGGGTTCCCCATAGCACTGCATCATGCTGAGTGGAAGCCTTCTTGTCACAGTCATGTCGTGCAGCTGCCGACTAATTTCTATTTTATGCTCGTGATTTATTATGTACTTTTTGTTGTTTTCGTTTACTCTTGTCTTTGATGTATGCACGTGTCTCTGTGACAAATAAACCTATTTTTCTTTCTTTCTTTCAAAACTCTCAAAGAAAAACATCGTGAGAAAACCGTCCTAGAATCAAAAATCCAAGCAGCACTGGGCTTGCGTAGTTGGATTACGGCCCACTCGAAGAGAGGAGGCCTGTATCCCAGCAGTGGGAACATTATAGGCTGATTAAAAACGTCTTCATCTCACAGGAAGCACAAAAAAGGCCAACAAGGAACTCGGAACAAGCAAAACATGGATAGAAGGACTGGATTATGCTTAAGCTACTTAAAAATCTTCCAAGATATTATTTGTCTTCAACCAACCCGGCCGTTGTTGGTTCGTCAGGAATTATGCAATTCCTACATGTAAGTAGGCTAGACTTCGTAAAACCCTGTGTAAATACTGTTTTGCTTATATCTTGCAATAATTCTTTGTCTATTTGCAGTACCCACGGTATAGCAACCTTCACTCAATCTTTAGGTACTATTTAGTTACACGCGAAGACATTATTAGCTAGGTATGCGTCTTAAATTTTATAAGCATGTTGGTATTTTCTGCAATGGACTGTATGTATGTATTTCCTGTATACAATTTATAGAAACGCATAAAATAGACCTACTTCCGTGAGGTTGGTCATGAAAATATAATGTTAATAAATACGATGGCTTGGCACGTGTAAATATGATTTGTATTGGCAGCGTCGAGCGGAGGAAGCAGCGACTTATCTCGGAAATTGCAGAGAGGATGCGCTTACTACAAACGACATTGAGGTCCAATCAGACGGAGCTCAGCTAAATGCGCAGTTTCTTTTGTACGGAAACCTGTAATACCTCTATGTAGGACTGAGTTACTTTCTAGAAGTTACGGAGTTATTTTCGTAAACGATTATGACTAATTTGTTTCATTTTCACAGTTCCACAAGATTCATTGCGTTATTTACGTTGTTGAGCAGATTTTTTTTTCCAACTTTTGAAGCAATGGATTAACAATTTGTTTCAAATTGAAACAGATTGTGATTGATCTTTCACGTATAAGAATTATTCATGTGAATAGTTAAAACGGCTTAAACGGCAATAGGCTCGCCCCCTATTACATGGGACTTAAACATAACTGGCGAAATGTGGGTGTACTATAGGTACACCTCTGCCTAACCCTTCGGGGATTACAGTCGTGATGTTATGACAATGTGTAGTTAAAACGTTTGTGTGTGGGCACAATAAAGCTCTGACCATACTGAGGCGAATCCCGCGCGGGATACGGGACCCGACTGCGCGATTGTTTCAATGTCACGCGACAGCCAAAAAGATAGTTGACAAAAACAACCGACTACCAAAAAAAGCACTACAAAGTAAAAAAAAACTTTAATTTCGGAAGTCGTGTCTTTGGTATTGAACTTTTTTTTAGAAAACGTTTTCAATTTTCACTTTGTAGTTGTGGTACCTACCCTACACAAATTCGAATACCACAACCTGCTATGTAAATAACAGTCACAGGAACTTACTTATCATATCATCCACATACTAAGTGGGAAAAATACGTATTATTGAAGCTAACTCAAAAACTATCCAAAGTTAATCAAATTTATATGGGACCGCCTTGAGAGCATATCCTTTCAAACAAAAAAGATTTTCAAAATCGGTCCACAATTGACGGAGAAATGGGCGGACATACATAAAAAAAGAAAAACAAACATACGCTACGAACATATAACCTCCTCCTTTTTGGAAATCGGTTAAAAATAGGGACAAGCGAATTTAGTCCCGCATCACGCACGGGTTTTGCATCAGTTTGGCAAGCGACTTTAATTCGAACAGTTCGACGAAATAGGTCACATTATTACGTATTTAACCTGTATCCATGACAACCGTTTCAGTTTAACCAAGTTTGACTTATTCAATTTGATAGGAAGCGTTTGCAATACAAGTTTTGTATTTTTATGAATACAGGTGTTAGTTTTACGATATTTATTTAATTATTATTAATCAAATTGATCATGGCCGCCGTCCCGACGCCACCCAATATTACGGCTAGTACATTCTACGGACTTAGCACAAATATTGAGTAAGTACAAACACTCACATGTTTTATGAGTAATATTTTTGTTGAAATTACGTAATGTTAGTGTACAACTAAGCTATAACAATAAATTCTCAGCGGACAACTAGGCACCTACAGTTAAATAAACTAGTGATGCCTAGGCTAACTACGCATTGTTTAATGTATTTTATTACTAAGTACCTATAAGAACAAGCTACCCACTTACTAGAATAAATAAAAAGACCTTGAATAAAATACCTAATAAAACATGACAGAAACACTAAAATTCAAGTATTCTCATACAGGTACAATGCCCATTATTTATCAGATTCAGAGATTTTGTACCCGGCTGGTGGTGTTATCGTTATTCACAATCATCTTCAGAAGAAACAGAAGTTTATCAGACTCCAGGATAAACACAAACCTATCAAGTCATTGGTTCTCGCGCCAAACCGGTCAGTGTCGAAAAGTCTTTAGTTACCTTTCTATAACCCTACCTACAGGCATAGAGCAATGATAAGCAATGAAAATCAACATTTCAGACGTTGGCTTGCACTAAACGAGATCGCTGAAGAAGGTCAGAAACCTATCATAACTATCTACGACCTGACTACTTATAAACGGCGGAAGATTTTGACTGTCCCTTTCGAGAACTCTCAAGCGATAGAATTCGCGTGTGTGCAGTTCACCTTTGATTCTAAATATCTTGTGGCTATAACTGGAGAGCCAGACTGGTACTTATATTATTACAACTGGGACAAGGGCAAGGTTGAGAGCCACGCTAAAGCGCAAAACCCGAGTGGCCAAGGCATCGTTACAAACGTGGGTTAAAATTTCTTATGACTTAGTTAAATTAGCCACTTTATTACTGCAAGTAAAGTTATGCTGCTTTTAACAGGTGCAATGCAACCCCACGGACGCCACTTTGGTGGTTATTAGTGGACCGTACACTTTCCGCATTATGAATGTGTCTGAAACAGTTTGGCGCCAATGGGGTTGGTGCAAAGCTGAAAACGTAAGAAATTCATAATAATGTTAATGTGTGCCTTTGAAATGTCTGCTTTATTAGTATCTAAGTGTAATAACCACTACAACAAAACATTATACCGTAGTTTGTGCCAGTAAATAACATAATTGGTGTGTTTTACGTGCGAGTAGACAAACATAACCACCTGCATGTGGTTAACGCCGGATCGCATCATGTTCGGGACGGACAACGGAATGATCATGATGGTGGAAAATGGCGAACTCCGACCAAACTGTATTTTTAAGGCCATCGAAGTAGTAGAAATGTCGCTAAAGAAAGTGGACATGGAGTAAGTTTTGATCCTTTTATTAAGTAGACCAAGATGAATTACTTAAAGGCAGCGTAGTTGTGGCATTTGTGGACTATATGCCAAAAAGTCAATGATTACAAACTGTCTAGAAGCCCTTCCATAATTATTTGCAGAGCAAGTGATGTGCGAGCAGGGCAGTTGTTGTGCAAATAGTACAAAATTGCTATTTTTCGCCCAAGATTGATAATTAATTTATAAGCTTGAAAGACTGAGCATAAACGTGTCCGGAGACTGACTATGTCTGGCCAATTTGTTTTACCTTCAGCCAGTGCGTCCAGATTGTAGAGTCACACAGAAAACAGATGGGCCACACCAGGCACATTAAACGAGGAACTGATGAACGAAGCTGGGTCAAATTGACATTGCACATTTAAATATTTCATCAGCATTTAGCAGCATTCATTTCATTCTAAAGACGTTCAGTGCTGCTCATATGTTTATATTCGTATTAGTTAAATATGTCTTTATAAACAGGCAGGAGCAGTCAGAAAGCGATAAGACTAGTACTTCTAGTAAACAAGACTCCGGCAGCGATGACAAAGAACACGAAGAAAAAAGTTATCCAGTCACAAACTTCGTGAATTTCGCAAAAGGTAATGTATAAAAAAGTCGTATAGTTGGTAAACATTTTTAGAAGCTAAAAACATCCACTAGATGGCGCTGTATTAAACAACAAAAAGTTTTGTCACTTGAAACTTGATACCTTGAAACGGACTTTTTAAGGCATAACGCTTTTTCATTACGTGATGATGTCTACCAGTCAACTTCTACCGCAAGCCGCGATGTAGAACTTCCAATCCAATTGAAGTAAATACAGTTCAATGATACCAAATGATTGTTTCTCCAGGATTTGCTTACGGTTGTGGACCGGGATATGTTCACATGTTTGAAAAGGAGACACTTCATCATTGGAGAAAGAGAAATGTTTTCAGAATTTCAAAAAAGTCCTACAAGTGCGTACAATTAATTTTAACTGAATAATAATTACATTTACAATCCTTCTGACACAAATATTTTACAGACATACTCGAGAATATCCGCTGTGGTCGCCACTTGACGAAATACAACACATAACAGTTGATCCTAATCAAGAAACTCTACTGATTACGACATTGAGGAAACAGTTATATACTGTCAAGTTGTTTGGGCAGCACATGTTACAGGTAACCTAGTAGTTGTAGTAAGGAGCTGGAAGTTCAAGACGTGCCATACAACATTTTTACGTAAAAAGGTATGCATTTTCTACCTACATCCGTGACGCACTGCTGTCGCCGCTTCTCATCGCCGGTGGCGCGCAGCGTAGCGTATATATCCATATGACAACGAGATTGCAAAGTAGGCTCGATTATACTATGCAATCTCGTTGTCGTAAGAGTCTCAGACTGTCAACAATCAATGACATGGAGCGCAAGCGCATAAATGTTAAGATTGGCTTGGGAAAAGCCCAGTACAGGAAACTTTCCAAACGACAGCACAGCTAAAATAAACAACTTCTTTATAAATTTTAGAATCCAGAGATAGCGTTCAGTGAGCTTGGTCCAGCGATGCATTACGGTCGGATTAACTCATTGTCAATGTGTGCCTGGAAGCCAATATTTATGACGTCAGGAGAACAAGATAAGAGTATAAGGATTTGGAACTACATGACGGATGACATAGAGATGATAAAACTGTATCAGGAAGAAATCCATTGCCTGTCTTTACATCCTACTGGTAAGCAGCAGTTAAAATAACGTTATTAGAAGAGGAAAGCAACGTTGTTGCGGTGGTGCAGCCGTACAGACAATAGAGGTGTTCAAGCATATTTATAGCATTTTTAGGGTCCTCAGTATTCAGAAGAGGTCAGACCTATAACTAAATAAAGTTACATTTATTTTCAGGTCTATTTTCGATTGTTGGCTTTTCGGATAAACTTCGTTTCATGGTGGTGTTGATAGATGACTTTGAAGTGATGCGAGAGTTTCCTATAAGGAATTGTAAGCGAGCCAAGTTTAGCAGCTACGGACACCTTTTTGCTGCAGTAAACGGCCAAGTCATACAAGTGTTTTCATCGGTGTCATTTCAGAATATTTTTAATTTAAAAGGTCATAATAGAAAGGTTAGATGTTTTTACTTAATTAATGCTGGCATAGACCTGCATTTTAAGATTTGGAAAAGTAACGATCGAATTGTTTATTTTTTGGATAGATTACGTCTCTAGCTTGGTCGGCAAATGATCTAACAATGATATCGTGCGGCACCGAAGGTGCTGTATACGAATGGAGCATGGTTACCGGCCAACGAGTTGGAGAAATTATATTAAAAACTAACCAGTTTTCCGGATGCGCGGTGAATAGGTAGGAAAGCCACGTAACACAACACGTTACTTAGAATAAAATGAAATATAGTAATTAATGATACATTTATACTATATTTAAGCACTGGAAAAACCACATATGGTATTGGATCAGATGGAGAGATCAAAGAAATTGGTTCCAATGTCATAAGAAGAAACTTAGGTCTGATTGGCGTTTCCCTTGATACTATTATATTATCTCGATCGGACCTGATGCTGTTCATCAGCGGCGGGCTGGGCGGCATCACCTCCATACAGCTGCCATTGCTGGATAAAGCCATATTTAACGAATTTCATATGCATAACGCGCGAGTGACCGGTATCGCACTCTCGTACGACGACCAGACTTTGGTTTCTGTCGCCGAAGACGCTTCTATCTGCATATGGAGGCTGACTAACGCCGATGGAAGAGCTATTGCTTTAGACAAAGATTACGCGTACTCCAAAGAAATATTGATAAGTAAGAAGGATTTGCAGGAAAAAATTAATAACATAAATGTTAGTATATTTTATCGAAAGCTTTAACTATAAATGCTTTTATTATAATATTGTAGTCGAGCTATCTTGTAGAAACAACATGACTCGTTGAATGCGACACACACTTGCCGTTCATTATTTAGATGCTTGCTTATTCATAAGTATCAGACAAAGCCTTTGTATGTTAAATAGGTCGCAGTAGGTATCGATAACAAATTAGGTCCACTTATCGCGAATAAATTTCAAGGAAATTGGTGCTTCCCCATACCTACAGCGAAAAAATTAATAAAGAATCAGTAATGTTGGTGCCTACCTACTAATTCAACGAAGTTATTTGTTTAGTTGTTGAGTACGCGAATGAGCGAACTCGAGACGGAGCACACGTATCAACTGCGTCAAGCCGAGGCGACACAAGCAGAAAAACTGAAAGAAGTTCACGAAGGTTACTGCGCTGCGATTGAGGAACTCAAGGAGAAGAATGAGGTAAGTATTTACTTGCCTCTAACTTAACAGTCACGTAAGTACCTAACAAATTAATTGTTTGTATTCAATTAACGTTCAAATTTATCATGACAGCAAATGGAAAACGAACACACTCACGAAATAGGTATGATTCAACAAGATATCGCCAAGTTGCGGTCAGGCCACGAGAGAATGTTGCAAGCTTTAGAAGCTGATTTCAATGTCAAACTTATTGGCGAGTACGACAGATACCAGGTAAGATTTCAATTTAAAAACAAAAACTTTAAATTTATTATCTAAAGGGTGTTGCGAGATATAGGTATGCTTATTTAAATGAATGTTGTTTACAGAGTCTTGAAGATAAAACGGCTCGAATGAGAAAAGATTATGAGGAGAGACTCGAAGCGCTTGCTGAGAGCAAACGACAAGCCCTAAGGGAAATGAATGATAAGTTTGAAGCGAAATTGGAGGAAAAAGACTTAATGCTGCAAGAGGTAAGTATTGGCGGGACTTTGCATATACCTGTGAGTTCATGAGAGTTCTGATCCGAGATCAGATAACACCCATACACAGATTCATGTAATTGTTGACAGGTTAGTCAACAATTCTAAAATATTGTTACGTCGTACGTACGAGATCTTTCGAGAAAGCACGGATTACAGTGTGTTTGCGCTAAAAACTTCGAGAAGCATTCCATTATTATTAGTTTGAAGTTAAGTAGGTAACTACTTATAAACAATATTAGAACTCGTCATTGTAATTTCGACCGGACGCCGAGGGCATAAAGTATCTATTTCTTTATTCGGTACAAGTAGGTTATTATTTTGTATACCTACTACTTTTGTATTTCCTGGTAATGTTTATTTGTTGATGTTTTTCTGGAACCGTTCTACACATAGCTGGAATGTTCTTGAATATTGGCGGTATAAAAGCAGAGAGCCGACACACGATGAGTCAGTCTGATTTAGGCGATACAACGAAGCGAATCGAAGTGAACTAGAAGTGCGATATCTGAGCGAATAGTGATCAGTAGTGTATTTGTGATTACGTTTTAAGTGTTTTGTGTTAAATAAAGTTATTTAATTGTCTGATTGGTAGTAATTAATTTATCCCATACCCAGCTCGTAACAATTTGGTGTCAGAAGTGGGATAAATTATGCCAATTCTACCGAAGGACGACACGGACGGTATCCATACCAGGAGTCAGCGACAGCAGGACATGGACCAAAGGCGGTTTGGACATTCTCCAACACAGACACCGGGTGGTGTCCAGCTTACGTCAGTGCCAGTCGCTGGCCCATCCGTAGTTTCTACAGCATCAACGGCGCCAGACTTGTCAGCTTTAATGGCGCTGCTGCAGGAGCAGTCTCGCCGTCAGGAGGAGCAGGCTCGCCGTCAAGAGGAGCAGGCTCGCCGTCAAGAGGAGCAGGCTCGCCGGTTGGAAGAGCAGTTGCAGCGGGATAAAGAGGAGCAAGTCCGCCGCCAAGAGGAGCAGGCTCGCCGGCTGGAAGAGCAGTTGCAGCGAGACAAAGAGGAGCAAGTCCGCTGTCAAGAGGAGCAGGTTCGCCGGTTGGAAGAGCAGTTGCAGCGAGACAAAGAGGAGCAGGTCCGCCGCCAAGACGAGCAGATGCTCCTCATAAAGGATCTTCATGCAACTTTTGGCAAAGAGCTAAAGGTGATGAAGGATCAGGTACAGCAGCACGAGAATCGCCTCTCAGAAGCTGAAGTTCAGATCGCTGGGGTGAAGAAGGCTTTGGGGGAACTGAAGACTGGAGACGTGACTGTAGCTTCAGTAGTTGCTGCACCTTCAGCGCGGGGCTTTAAGGTCCCTCCATTCGATGGCACATCTTCGTGGTCGGCTTATAAAATTCAATTTGAGGCCGTTATGAAGGCGAATGGATGGACAAAACCGCAAGCTATGACCGCGCTCACCTTGGGCCTCCGAGACCAGGCCCTAAACATTCTTGAGGCGCTCGGCAAGAATGTAACCTACGAGCAGCTGCTGGAGGCGTTAGAGTCCAGATACGGCGACGCGCACCTGGAGCACGTATTTCGTGCTAAGTTGAAGGATCGTGTTCAACGTAGTGCCGAGAACCTACAGCAGTGGGCCCTCGAAGTTGAAAAGCTGGTTCGGAAAGCATACCAGTCTGCCCCTGCACTTATCGATGGGAATCTGGTACAAGCGTTCGTTGATGGAATACGCGACCTAGAAGTTAGAGCCGCTGTGAGACTTGGGCATCATGAGACGCTGAAAGACGCCTTGGCCCATGCCTTAGAAGTAGAGGCAGTGAGGCAGGACCACCAAACGCACCGCGTCAGGGAGGTTGTAGCAACACCTGTACGCGACCGGCCGCAAGGGTACAGTCCTAGGTGCTACACTTGCGGAGAAAGGGGTCATCTTCGGTCAAGCTGTCCTAAGCGCAGCACCCCGAGAGAAGATCAGCAGGGAAGGGTGGCTGAAGTGACTGCCCAGCCACAGCAGGGAAACGAGTAAATGCCAGGACTGGGGGGCGGGTGCTGGCTGGTTTTGAAAGAGCCCCGAGAATCTTGATCTCGCAAGCACATGATGGGAACAGCCTGACCATCAAAGGCGAAGTCAACGGAACACCATGCAAACTGACGTTGGATACTGGAGCTTCTCACACGGTCGTCAATTCTCACCTAGTAAGTCGGTTTCTTGGGAACTACGTCGATAACCACGACCGTATTCGATTACTAACAGCCACCGGTCAGCACATAATCGTCCGAGGCAAGAAGGAGGTGGAGTTGAAATTGGGTGATAGAACTTACCAGCACAATGTCATCGTGGCCGATATAGTGGACGATTGCATCTTGGGCTTGGACTTCATGCGGAAACATCGTTGCGAGATCGACGAAACAATTGTGCCAATTAGTTTACCACAGAATTCTAGACACAAAGATCGAAGTGTTCTGATAGAAAGGGTGAACAATGACTTCCCATGGAAGATGGCACGTACTCTGGTCAAGGCCACCAACGTCTCAGCAGTACGCATACTGAATCCAAGTGACAAGGAGCATGTGATCAAGAAGGGCACCTTGATCGGTACTTGCGAGGAAGTAGCTTGGATGCGTCAATTGCAGGATCCGCCTACCGGAAATAAAATTCGTAGTGCAAAATTTGACGTGTCAACGCTTTTGGAAAACTGCGATTTAACTAAAGGAGAAATGGACAAGGCTAAGAAGATGTTACTTCAGTACGCCGACACTTTCTCTTCAAACGATGCTGACATAGGGAGAACTGGACTTGTTCAGCATAAGATTAATACAGGCAACGAGTTACCAATCCGTCAGCGACCAAGAAGACTGCCGGTTGCACGAGAAAAAGAGGTGGAAACCATGATTGAGGGAATGGTGAAGGACGGTGTTATAGAACCTTCATCGAGTCCATGGTGTTCTCCTGTGGTCCTGGTAAAGAAAAAAGACGGCAGTATGCGCTTCTGTGTGGATTATCGACGACTGAACGACGTCACGAAGAAGGACAGCTACCCGCTGCCTAGGATCGATGACACACTGGATACGCTGACTGGTATGAAGTGGTTTACCACACTTGACCTGAAAAGTGGCTACTGGCAAGTAGAAATAGACCCCAAGGATAAGGAGAAAACTGCATTTTCAACAGGAAAAGGGTTGTGGCAGTTTAAAGTTATGCCATTCGGTCTGTGCAATGCTCCTGCGACGTTTGAAAGGTTGATGGAGCAAGTACTCGCCGGATTGATTGGAGACGCATGTCTTGTATATCTAGACGACATTATCATCGTGGGCCGTACATTTGAAGATCACCTTAAAAACCTCAACCGAGTGCTGTCGAAAATCCAAACAGCAAATCTCAAGTTAAGTCCGAAAAAGTGCTCGTTTTTCAGACAACAAGTAAACTTTTTAGGACACATAGTTTCGGGGGAAGGTGTTCAAACAGACCCAGAAAAAGTAATCGCCGTCAAGGATTGGCCAGTTCCGAAAGACAAGACACAGGTCAGAGGATTTCTGGGTTTGTGCTCCTACTATCGAAGGTTTGTCAAGAGTTTTGCCGATATTGCGAAACCTCTGCACAAACTCACTGAGGAAAAGCGGCAATTCTGTTGGGACGAGAACTGCGACGTCGCATTTCAGGAATTAAAGAAACGTCTGTGCAATACACCTATTTTGGGATATCCTGACACTGAAAATGACTTCATAGTTGACACTGATGCAAGTAATACTGGAATTGGGGGCGTGCTGTCTCAACGGAAAGGAGACCAAGAGGTTGTGATAGCTTACTTCAGCAAGTCTTTATCTAAACCAGAAAGAAATTACTGCGTTACAAGAAGGGAGCTACTCGCCGTAGTAAAGACATTGCAGCACTTCAGTAAATATTTGCTGGGACGTAAATTCCAATTACGAACTGACCATGCTGCTTTGAAGTGGCTATTACAGTTTAAGAATCCAGAGGGGCAAGTGGCGAGATGGATTGAACTACTACAAGAGTTTGACTTCATAACTGAACATCGCAGTGGGAGAACTCACGGTAACGCAGACGCCTTGTCAAGAAGACCTTGTCCTGAAGACTGTAAGCACTGTGCCAGGCAAGAGACTAAGGAAGTAGTGCCCGTGAGGATGCTTAGAACAGATCTCAGCGATGAATGGAAGGAAACCCTACAGCAGGCTCAGCAAAATGACTCGGACATCAAACCGATCTTCGAGTGGGTCAAAGCTGGTGCTCCTAAACCTAAGTGGAGTGATGTGGCTGCAATGAGTTCCATCACGAAGAGTTATTGGGCGCAATGGAACAGCTTGGTGATCCAGGATGGAGTCTTGTGCCGTAAATGGGAAAACGCTCGAGGGGACAGCTGTCATCTACAAATGGTTGTCCCTAAAGCTAAGGTACCGGATGTTCTACGGCTCTACCATGATGGATGTTCAGGAGGACATATGGGAGTAAAAAGGACTCTACTAAAAATTCGAGAACGCTTTTACTGGATCCGCTGTCGAGATGATGTGGAGCACTGGTGTCGCAAATGTACCAGTTGTGCGGCCGTGAAAGGACCCCACACACGCAGCCGAGGTGCATTAAAAGTGTACAACGTTGGAGCCCCTTGGGAACGGATAGCACTAGACGTTGCGGGACCATTTCCAGAAAGTGAGAGCGGGAACAAGTACTTCCTGGTGGTCATGGATTACTTCACGAAGTGGCCAGAAGTCTTCGCCATTCCTAACCAAGAAGCTACAACTGTCGCAGATAAATTAGTTCAGGAAGTTTTCTGTCGTTTTGGAGTACCCTTAGAAATACACAGCGATCAAGGAAGGAATTTTGAATCGCAAGTATTTCAGGAAACTTGTCGATTGATGGGTACCTACAAAACCAGAACCACCTCTTACCACCCACAATCTGATGGAATGGTGGAACGATTCAACCAAACGTTGGAGAGATATCTGGCAAAAGTCGTGGAAAGCAGGCAGAGGGATTGGGACAAGCACATACAGCCGTTTCTGCTGTCCTACCGCAGCGCAGTCCACGAAAGTACGACTGTGACGCCAGCCTTCGCGAACTTTGGAAGAGAATTACGGTTGCCTGCAGATTTAATCACTGGAGCTCCCCCTGATGCTCCACGTAGTGTAACAGATTACGCAAATGATTTGCGTAACAAGTTGAATGATGTTTATGAGCATATCCGACAATCCGGCCAACAGATGTCTGAGAAGACGAAGACCCGTTATGACCGCAAGGCAAACAGTAGGGGTTTCGACGAGGGTTCACTGGTGTGGTTACATAACCCAGTGCGGAGCAAGGGGAAGTCTCCGAAATTGCAAGCAAATTGGGATGGACCATACCGAGTCGTGACTAGGATCAACGATGTCACCTACCGAATACAGAAGGGTCTACGAGGTGCGCCTAAGATTGTTCATGTAGACCGATTGGCCCGATACTACGGGGCTAATGATGCTCGGGACGAGCATGTCTAAGGAGGGGGCAGTGTTACGTCGTACGTACGAGATCTTTCGAGAAAGCACGGATTACAGTGTGTTTGCGCTAAAAACTTCGAGAAGCATTCCATTATTATTAGTTTGAAGTTAAGTAGGTAACTACTTATAAACAATATTAGAACTCGTCATTGTAATTTCGACCGTACGCCGAGGGCATAAAGTATCTATTTCTTTATTCGGTACAAGTAGGTTATTATTTTTTATACCTACTACTTTTGTATTTCCTGGTAATGTTTATTTGTTGATGTTTTTCTGGAACCGTTCTACACATAGCTGGAATGTTCTTGAATATTGGCGGTATAAAAGCAGAGAGCCGACACACGATGAGTCAGTCTGATTTAGGCGATACAACGAAGCGAATCGAAGTGAACTAGAAGTGCGATATCTGAGCGAATAGTGATCAGTAGTGTATTTGTGATTACGTTTTAAGTGTTTTGTGTTAAATAAAGTTATTTAATTGTCTGATTGGTAGTAATTAATTTATCTCATACCAAGCTCGTAACAATATGTTTCTGTTTATAATGTCGGTTCGATTTCCGGTCATAGCGAGTGGACTTCTCAAAAATCTTTAATTTTCTTTTGCGTTGAGTTAAATTAGTATTAAAGGTTCTTTACCTCCAGTGACCGTATTTCTAGTTTATTCTCCATATGAAAAATCGAAATGTCCGCGACGAGAAACACAACTGCCTAACACGTTTTCAATCAGAAGAATTTTGAAGGATTTTTTTTCCAAAAAATCCATTGCTTCTTAAGTTTGAGAAATTCGCCTACTTGACGACGTAAATGACGCAATGAATGTTGAATTTTCCACATTAAAGGCATTGGCCATTATTTGTGTGTTAAGCAATAACCCCGTATGCGTCTCCCGTGAGTGTAGTTGGATGGTAGACGATGATTAAGAGGAGGCTCCCTAAATTGTATGTTAATTTGTATTCATATTCTGAAAAATTCCCGCATACAATCAAAATGGAACTTTAGTATATGATTTATTGGATCTTTTTCTTTTCAAATATAAGACAGTTACGTAATTGGAACATTTCCGCTCGATCCATTTTTTATTCGAAAATCATTTTTTTTAAAGATTATTTGAAACAAAAACAAGATTACTCGGCTTTTATGTCTAAAATAATTATTGACAGCAAGGAAATATAGTTTATTATCCAAATTTAAGTTTTTTTTTTCTCTTTATCAATTATTACTTTAGTTATAAACGAAATATGAATTGAGACTTACGACATTTAGCTCTGTTCAAGTACTGAACACGACTGAAAAGCACACGCGATATTCAACTTAATAACTGATGTGTTAGCGTTTAGCACATAGTGGAGTGGTGCGGTGCATTAGGGCGGAGTTTGCGTGGAAATTGTATTTGGAGTAATTATTATATTATTTCTAACATAGTTACAAGAACAAGCAGATATGGAGAAAAGAGAACATGAGACTATTAAATCGTCAATCGAAGAGGATGCTGATCGTGAAATTATTGAAATCCGCACAGCATACGAAGTTCAGTTGAAAGAAGAAAAAGACTCTAATGTGCGACTCAAGGGAGAGACTGGGCTGATGAAAAAGAAATTAATTAGTGCACATAAAGACATTGATGAATTCAAACATCAGATATCACAGTTGAAAGGTACTTTCAGCTCTATATATAATTGAACCTTAAATTGTGAATTCTTAAAGTTATGTGAACTCACCCTTAACAATTAATTTGCAGCTGAACACAAACAGTTTCAAAAAGTCATTTCAAGTTTGGAACGTGACGTTGCTGATTTGAAAAAAGAAATTGCAGAGAGAGATAGTTCAATACAGGACAAAGAAAAGAGAATATACGAATTAAAACGAAAGAAACAAGAACTTGAAAAGTATAAGTTTGTATTGAACTTTAAAATAACTGAGCTGAAGAATCAAGTGAGTTCCCCTATTATTATTTTTACATAATTATATGATTAAACTTCAAATATTAAACCGACGACAATAACTGTACATGTAGATTGAACCAAAAGAGCGAGAAATACGAGAATTAAGACATCAAATTGATGATATGGAAAATGAGGAGTTAAAGTTACTAAATGCGAAACATGAACTTGGTATGAATAGTAAAAAAAGGCATTTTGCTGTATTTTTGCACCCATTATTAAGAGCGCACCAAGCTTTTGCCGCTAATTAATGGGATAGAGCGGGATAATGAATTGGCGGTTCGCGCGCAAATTTAAGTATTTCCTTCGTATTAATAAAACAAATTCACAATTCGAAAATGTATACGTTATCGACAACATATCCTTCTATTATTATTAAAAAACTGATGACCTTCCGTGAAGTATTTACGCTTTATTAAGGGTTTATTTCGTTTTTAGAGTTCCGTACCGCAAAAGGAAAAAACGGAACTCTTATAAGATCACTTCGTTGTCCGTCCGTCAGTCTGTTAAAACCCTTTTTCTCAGGAACGCGTAGAGTTATCAAGTTGAAATTAATAACAAATACGTAGATCTATGTCACGGTAATATTATATACAGTAGTGTAACTCGGCCGCATGATAGAAATAAATGCCTACAGCCGCGCGGTACGTAAACATGCGTTAGGGATGCCCGTCTCCAGCATTTTAATTACATTTGCCTACTTTCGGTTTCTATTTAGTTTTGTGATTGTAAATATCCTTTTTATATAAATAAAACATATTTTTTTTTTTATAAAAAACTTTTTATATAAAAATTCTTTGGTCACCAATTAATTAATTATTAAAAAGCTGAACAGCTGACTACGAATGTTTTAAAATCACAACCCTCAAACATCTAAATATTATATATGAGTCTAGCTGTTGTTGGTAATACCGAGAAAAAAAAAACAGTTTTTAGTGGTATATGTTGTTATAGCAGCAGCAGAAACACTTTGTGAAAATTTCGAAAACTATCTAATGACACACAGACGGTAAAAAAAAAATTATAGTATTATTCATACACACAGATAATAAACAAATATTACTAATAATAAAATACCACGTCTTTACTTTGAATTATGCAAACTAACTAAACACACATGCACCGAAGTTTTAACACACGCGTAAGTAGGTAGGTACCTACCGTATCATGATTCATTCAGAACCGCATATAACTACCCATTTCACTCGTCTCAATAACTTTCCGTTACTCTATTCACTTTATTTATTAATCCAAACACCTTTTTTTTCGTGAGATAAAAGGAAATACTTATCCATAAAGACACACATTATGTACCTACCTACTAGTAAGTAAAATTATTTTATAGTCTTACCTTTCAGAGTTTCCAGGTAATTTAAAAAATCTTATGTCTGGATGCGTTATTGACGAATTCATACAACCAAAAACAGCACAATATTTCCTACTCGTCATATTAACTGATTTTGAGAGAAAAAAATCGCGCGGTTATCGTTAAAAAAACAACACACCGTCCGTTCGACACTGCGGTACAGCCGTGACTGTCTGCGCTCCGAGCGCACCGCGAGATCGAGGTGCGTAGGTATAGCTCGCGTTTCGTCCGTTTGTATGAAGTTGGAGTACTGTATTATAATATTACCGTGTCTATGTACCCTTGGAGCTCTTAAATCAAGCTTCTAAGTTAGCGCAATAAAAAAATACTGCTATTTATGTGTCATATTTTGATACTCGCAAATAAATCAAAACCTACAGGCATGGGGTCTCAACTCGAACAAATTATAATTAGTGTTGAAAAAATAATCATAGATGGCAGCATAGGGAACAATTATAAATTAACAATCACTAAAAACGAATAAACGGCAGAATTTGGCTGAAGTAAGATTATTAAAAATCAAAACTTCCTTGTTTAATGCTGATTTATCCATTTAAACTCGTAAATCACGTATTTCCAACAAAAACGATAAGTGAAACCTTTTACTTGAATTCGAACCCATAGAATGATAAAGTTCTGAGTTGATGAGCTCTTTGCAATAGATGGCGTTTTACTCAATTTGTCATGACATACTGTATAAGCGGTAGGAAAATCAAACAACATATTTTTATAATCTAATACCTACTTTACATGGAAATAAAGGAATTGAAAGAAAAGTTTCAACATGTTTTTGGCAAATACCTACCGACTTAATTTTTTTTTCATTTTACCAATACCTTTCTAAAAATTCTATAAAAAACTGGCCAAGTGCGAGTCGGACTCGCGCACTAAGGGTTCCGTACCATTATTATCTATAAAAAGGAGCAAAAAAAAATCACTTTGTTGTATGGGAGCTCCCATAAATATTTATTTTATTCTGTTTTTTAGTATTTTTTGTTATAGCGGCAACAGAAATACATCATCTGTGAAAATTTAAACTGTCTAACTATCACGGTTCATGAGATAGAGTCTGGTGACAGACGGACACACAGACGGACAGTGGAATCTTAGTAATACGGTCCCGGTTTACCCTTTGGGTACGGAACCCTAAAAAGGATTTACTTGTACGAAACGTTTTAAAAGTACATAGGTGATGTGAATGGTGACGATTTTTATTTGAGTCAAGTGTCCTCCCCCACCCTGCCAGCTGAATGGTTGGTTTATGTGAAAAAAGATCACAGGAAGAGTATTTATAACGAAATTAAAAGGAAAACTATCACAGCTAAGTAGGATCTATAAGTAAACGAGTAATAAATCAACCAACTTAAAGCGGTTGCAAAAACATGTTCTTCCGTATGTTCTCCCGTATACATTCCGTATGGGAGAACATGTTTTTCAACTACAAAGTTAAGTTTGTTCTTGGGATAAATTCATCCTAACTACGGAACCCTTCATTATGCGTGGTCCAACACGTACTTGGCCGGTTTTATTTGATATTTTTAAAAACATTAAGCCGTCCTTCGCACGGATGGGATTTTATCGCGCACTGGATTTTCAACTCTCAGTGTTAAGCCGAGCGTTGAGAATCCAACGCGCTGGGACGTACTCTCGTCCCAGTGCGTTAAAAAACACCCTTGAATTTTCAACTCTCGACGCTAAGCAGAGCGTTGAAAATTAAGTGCACGAAAAAGGGCTTACTGTCAAAATGAGTTCGGACGACGAACGCGTGATTTCAGTTTTAGGGTTTTAGCAATAGTAGATTTGGTAACGAGGAGATGAAAATCTAGATTTAGCATTGAAATAAAAAAAAAAAATACATAAAGAGGCATTCACTGCCGCGTGAAAATTGCTAGCTCACTCACGAAATGAAACTATTCCAACTCGAGATATTTTTGTTGTATTGTTATTATACTTGTCCTTGAACGTACCGTGCGATGTGTGAATGCCATAAGTATCTAAATCGACTTCTAGATGGCGTTATAAAACTACAGTCTCTGGCAATTTGTGAGTGGCTGATGCTGCCATCTGTTGAAAAAATGGGGGAAGAAAAATAGCCAGCTCAATAGCCAAACTTAGGGAGGTATCATTTCTTTGTATGGGATTGGGTATCTGTACTAGTATTATATCTGTGCTACAGGGTACTTCCCGTTGACATAGAATCATGAAATTTGGCAGGAACAAAGGTCTCACAGCACAAGTAAGGGAAAATGTCCGAAAATTTATAATTTATAGTTCCGACACACATTTTTTTTTGCGATTACAAACTTACATTTGCAGAGAATAACCGTGACGTATATCGATGTATGGGAGAACATGTTTCTCAACTACTAAGTTAAGTTTGTTCTTGGGATAAATTCATCCCAACTACGGAACCCTTGTTTGTGTGTGGTCTGGACACGCACTTGACCGGTTTTTAGAGATTATTTTGGATTTTTTTGCTATAGAGGACGTTTCTAAAATATACGATTTATGGAGTGGATCCTTAAATATTTTACTTATTAATTGCACAGCTAAAGTAATAACGCTGTAGCACGGGATCAAACGAACGCAATTATTTCGCAATTTCTCCGGTGCGCTCTAGTAGGAAAGAAGTTACAGCTGTAAGAAATATTATAATATACATTATTTTACCTTTGCATAACAGATAGATCCGTTAGAACGCGAAATTAAAGCGAAAAAAATGCGTATACTTGATTTGGAAGTTTCATTGGAAAGTCTTCTAAAGAAAAAAGCATTCCGCGGTAAAACAGTATTCCTATAATTTCTACTTCAGTTGTAATTTTTTTCGCCTGTCATGTAGGATATTACACCTAGTCATCATTAAGTAGTCACAGTAAGATATCAATTTTCACACCTGTTTTGTTTAGTTTTGTTACAACATTTTGTTTATCAAGTGTTTGGCGTAGAGTTGCATAAGCGTAGTTCGCCCCTCAATAGCTATAGTCTGTTGGAATAAAATTGATACTTGGCGACGTAGACAGCAAACCAGCACAATTAGAGCTTATGGGAAAGGCACACTGCACTGAAAGTCTATCATCATTTCAGAACTTAAGATTACGCAGCTTAATGAAAAATTGGGGTCTGCTAAAAAAGATTTCATGGCCGAAGCAGAAAGGAACTTAACATTAAAAAGTACACTAAAGAAAATCAAAATAGATCTGCACAACATGACCGCAGAATTCCAAGATCCAAACAAATTAAAGTCAGCTGTGAAAGTGAGTATTTTATTGCATGTGTTACTGTTAGCGCAATGCGTGTAACACGATTTGCAAATAAGAAATGTCTGATTTGTTTCGTAATTTGAATACTGCAATTAAGTGTTCTTGGGGTTTAAACAAGCTGATGGTTTGAAATTAAGCATAGAGAAAATAATGATACCTACATGTATTACATATTTTGAATATTCGCAGATTCTGTTTCACAAATACGTGGAGGACATTGACTTTGTGCGAAGTCGCATAGCGGACGACGAAGCGGTTCGGGAGTTCAACCGTCAGCGAGATCACCTGGAGAAGCAGGTGGCTGGCTTCAAGAGCCAGCTCGGCAAGGCTCTGGGAGGCTCTAAGAACGACATCGGTAAAATTATGGACGTAAGTATTTGTCGCAACCACTCTAACGTCAAGCCCGTCTAACGTCCAGCATCTCGCGACCTCGCGGATAAATGGTTAGAATTTAGTTATCATTTGAAATGTTTATGATTATGGCGTGTAGGCAATGTGTATCAGGTCCTTGAGTTCTATAATATCCTGGTTATAATCTAACATTCAGCCAGGCTTTGTAATTCAACTGGTGAGAACCACCATCACCACCATCGTAAAAGAACTTGATGAATCTGAGCACACCTCAAATTATTATTTCTAGGAGAACTGTACACTGCTAACGGAGGTTAATAATCTGCGCACCGAGTTGAAATCGACTCGGACTCGGTGCTTCCAAATGGAGTCTATCCTGGGCCTGTCTGCGCGGTACATACCGCCGGCCACTGCGCGGGAAAAGCTCAAGCACGTCACCGAGGACCGGGAGAAACTAGATGAGAAGTTCAAGCAACAGATTGAGGCAAGACCATACTACTTATTACACTTAAGGGTATATTTGGACCGGCCATGTTTGTCAAGAACAGGTAGCCGTGAGCATTCGAGACAATTAGAGACGATTCGAGATCGAGTACCGGTACGCGTAGCGTGTGGCGGTCGACCAGCTAGTTGGATCGTCATCCTAAATACAAAGCTTGTAAAAAGGGGCGGCTGAGGCAGACTGGATGCGAAAAGCAGAGAATCGGGTGTTGTTACGCAACTTGGGAGAGGTTCAGCTATGACCTGCTGCGGACTGTGACAGGCTGGCTTAATTGACTTAGTAAGACCCCTATTTTTATAACTTCACTCGGTTACTACTTCTAAGGTGAGTCTTTATAATGTGCACATATCGAAATGAGGGAATCTATGCTTAATTTTATCGACGGAATAATGTAAAAAAATAAAATACTAAATATATATATACTCTGTCTTATTGAGGAATTTTACAGATTTTTGCTAAAAAAACATGTTTATTTTCAATTAAGGGTAGTTTTTTTCCACAATGTTCAGTTTATGAGGACGCCTAATTACTTCCAATCACAAAATACACTGGGGTCAAAGCAGCGAACAAAATTTTTAAATATTTAATTTTAAAAAAATTAGATTTTTTAAAATATTTTTTCCGTCAATAAAATTAAACACATATTCCCTCATTTCGATATGTGTACATTATAAAGACTCACATTGTATTAGAACTCATATCACAAGCTCTAATCACAAAGGTACTGCAGATTAAATTATATGTAATATGGACAGTGAAAAAAATACTATCGGCCAACATGGGTGAGTCCTACACTATTTGCGCTGTAGCATGGTGCGGGTGACAGTTGCCCGTATGACGTTGACATTTGTCAGTACCACGTAGGGATGTGAGGTTATGCAATTCATTTTTATCGCTAACGATACTCGCAGCGTGAATCTAGTTCTCTTTAATATTGTTATGAAAATTAGTGTATTATTCAGTTGTGCAGTGTAACTACGTGTGTGCTACGTGTATAAACTTGTCAATATAAATGTTTTATGGCTACATAATTATCTTTGTACTTATATAAAATAATCAAAATCGGGTTTATGTTTTTTTTTTCGTGACAACATTTTTGCTCTATGGTGCATCGGCGCGGCGGCCATGTTGTTTACCCGTGCGATGCTGTGAGTGCGAGTACGAGTGCAAGCGCGTTATATTGTGACTTAATGTGACACGTATTACGATTTCATTGTTTGTTTTCATTTTTGTTAAATTGTTATTTGTTATAAGTTTGTTGAGTTTGTTGTTATTACCATGCCTAAGCATACAAAAAAAACTGTTTTGGGTAGTCAGGCCAGGGAGCTTGTTGTTCGCCTCCGATACTACTTTGAAAGAGAACAACAAAATAATGGACCGTTGTTACCATTGAATCATATTGTAGAACGAGTAGCCGAAGCTCTTGATATTGGCCGCAATACTGTTTCGCGTATAACACGTGAGAAAATTGGCCAAGATGGGATGTTTGAAAATAAATTATCGACACCCAACAAAAAGCGGACCAAGGTGAAGCCAATCACAGATTTGGATGATTTTGCTAAGGTTGCTATTAGAAATCATATTTATGATTATTATAGAAGAATGGAGCTACCCACATTGCTCAAGCTTCTAAAATCATTAAAAGAAGCTGACTTGTTCAAAGGAGGTATTACTTCGCTACGGCAAGTTATAAAAGATATTGGCTTTGTTTACAAAAAAGTTAACAAAAGAAAGATTATTATGGATAGGACTGACATTGCCCTAGCAAGATGTAGATTTTTAAGGAAGGCCAAAAACATAAGTGATTGGAGCAAAGTTGTCTTTTTGGATGAAACGTGGCTAAACGCCAACCACACAGTGGGTAAAAGTTGGACCGACGATACGGCACAATCGTGTACCAAAGTGCCGGAAGGCAAAGGCGAACGCCTTATTATTTGTCACGCAGGTACAGCAAGTGGATTCGTCCCTGATTGTTTGCTGGCTTTTAAGTCAAAAAAAACTACGGAGTATCATGAGGAGATGAATTACGAAAAATTTAAAGATTGGTTCATAGGTCTATTAAACAATTTAAAAGAGCCTATGACCATAATAATGGACAACGCACCCTACCATTCGGTGCAAGTTAATAAACCCCCAAACCAATCCAACCGCAAAAGCGAGTTGGTGAAGTGGCTGAGTGAAAACGGAGTTACAGCAGATATAAAAATGTTAAAGACGGAGCTTATTGCCTTAGTCCGACGCCATAAGCCACCAACTCCTACCTATGCTCTGGACGAGATGGCAAAAGAAAAAGGCCACCAGGTCCTTCGACTACCACCCTACCATTGCCAGTATAACGCTATTGAGCTGATTTGGGCCCAAATAAAAGGTATGCTTTTAATTTCAATTCCCATTTTGAAGCTTTATAAAAAAATCAGCTTTCCGATCGTAGCATGTACCTAGTTTAAAAACATTACCAGATACTAGATTAGGCTGATTGATGATTATTTGAATACTTTTTTTTATAAGTTCGTTTATTTTTAGGTTACGCCGCAAGAAATAATACTTCGCCGCCATTTACGGCAAATAAGATGTTGGCCCTATTACAAGAGGCCATCAACAATGTTCAACCTGAAGACTGGTCGAAGGTCGTGAATAAAACAAAAAGGGACATTATGTCTGATTGGGATCGTGACATACATATTGACAACATAATTGAGTCATCGTTAATAATATCCGTCACAGATTCAGATGATGAATTGAGTGACAATTCAGATGTTCCTGACTCTGATATGAGTTTAGACGAATAACATGTATTTTTTTTTAGCAACCTTTTAAGCAACCTTACCCTATAAATGTTCTGTTGTATAATTAGACCTTTTAAAAATAAAAATTGACCTACGCACAATATACGTTTTTTATTATAAAAAATATCGACTATCCATCGTAGCAGTACATCCCATCACTAAATACGTCTATGGCGTTACGTTATACGCATAACACTTTGCTTAATTTTTCATTCAATTTGATTTTATTTCTTGATTAGAACATTCTGGTTGGGTTTAATTTAATTTACTACAGTTATTAATTATTTAATATATTACGAATGTGGTACAACTGAAATATTAAGTCATAAATTGTAAATCGCGGCAACTTTCAAGAGTGAAACGAAATGTTACTGAAACTGTCACCCGCACCATGCTACAGCGCAAATAGTGTAATCACTAAGATAAGAAGATAACAATACCTAAGAATATACGGATAATGCCTGGACTTTGAACGGGACTGATTAAGTATAATAATATTACCTCCTATTTTTTAAAATCCACGACCTCCTTTAGGCCTTGAAATTATTTTATAAATTTTCATAAAACAAAATGTATAAAATAATTTCAAGGCGACAATGGAAAGTTGACTGTGTTGATGTTGTTAATATTTAACAAGATTTTGTGTTCCGGTTTTTTACAGGAAAAGGAAGATGCAATTTTGGCATTGAAGGAAGAAAATGAGCGTTTACTCTTAAAAATTAAGTGCGTTGAAGATAGCGATTTCGAAGAAGATAATAATAATTAACATATAATGTGGCTTGCAAGATGTGCGGTTGATAATTATTGTCATTTTCAATAAAGTATCTGATAAACTTACGGATTATACTTGATAGACAAATGCGATAACTTGACATTGTAGAGACTATTGGGAAAAGAATATAAAACATAATAAATATATGAAAACTTTTTATTGAACGTATAGTAGTCTATCGTTGGGTGTTAAACTGTAAAAACATATTTTTATAAAAAAAATAAACTAAGTCCTATTCTATAACGTAAACATATTTGAAAAAATATAAATTATATTTTTTTTAACGAAACTGTCCTTGATGCCAATGCATCCATGTCATACAATACAGACAAGCCATCACCCATATTAGCACTATCTAATACCCGACCATAGAAATAAGACGTAGGAGTATATTTGTGACTGATGAGTCCTCGCCAAATAACATTGAGCGTTCAATGTCTACTACATCATAATCAATAAATGCTTATAGAATAAAAGGCAAGATGGCTTTACGTCCCTTGGGGTAGTCTGCGAATTCCTTCTTGTAGTTGCGGTGTTTGCCAATAGCCCACACGGCCATCTGATAGAACCCGGCGGCGGCAAACAGGCCAGCTATAAAACGAAAGTTTACTTTCAAGTTACGTTACATTTAAAAAAATACATAACCGTCTATAAAACTAAAGTCTCGACAAATCGTCGAAGAAGCGAAGGTTTGTTTAGTATTCATAAATAATTATCTTTAGTAACATAATGGGCATGGAAATGATATACGAAAACAAAGCAAAGTTCAAGAAGCGTTCAACATTCATTAGACTTTTAAATTTTCAATATAAAAAATAATTATAATAAAATGTGGTATGTAGCAAACTGAATGATTGAAGTTCTAAAAATAGTGCAATTTTCCCTTTAATGTTTTGAGAATACAATTAAATAATAACAAATTGTTTTGTCACCTGGAGCGCATTTAGTCATGATTGTGAAGAACATCCAGGATCCGAACTCGTAAGTGTAATTAGGACAAGAGACGAAGTTGAAGAGAAGAGAGAAGGGGTTGCCATCTGGAACAGGGATGCGCCTCACTTTTGTACCGGGAGGGCGCAGGTTCTTCAACAACAAGTGGATGCTGAGGTTGCCGAGCTCACAGACCTGTAATAAAAGTTAATAATAAATTGTAACAGCCATTTACACTTGTAGTATATGGCAATTATGTTGCTTTGCTTCAATAAGTTACGTAATTATAAACAATGGGTATGAGTTAGGACTCAAGTTATTACATAAGCGAAACTCTACGTAGTAGGTATAGGTTTCCCCAACAATGTTGGGGATGGCTTCCAGTCTAACCAGATGCAGGTGAATACCAGTATTTTACATTGAGCGACTGCTTATCTGAGGTCTACAACCCAGTTACAGGTAAAACGATACCCCTTGGTAAGACTGGTTGTCAGACTTTCGGGCTTCTGACGACCCGTAACGACTGTCAAAGATACAAGAATGACAGCCGGGACCAACGGCTTAAAAAAAAAAACATCGTTAAAAAATGAACAGTCAGTTTTTATCGATATCATTCGGAACTCACTACTGTTTTGTAGGTATCTAAGGTTGAATTTTTAGCTTGGCGCTGAGGGCACGTCGTAGTTTTTTTGACGTGGCGGTCAAAAGGTTAACGTACTTTCCGAGGCACGGAGGTATCTCGTTATGTTAAGATCGTAACTCATCCACGGACAGACCACGGCAAGCGTAGCTTAACTTGATCGATCGAGCCACGAGCCCCTCTGATGATTAAATAATATGAAATAGTATTCGTATAGAAATAGTGAAATAGTGTAGTATTAGTCGCAGTGCGTATTTAGCTGTTTTAATAATTATTATTTTATTTTAGAGAACATTATGTATACACCGTGCGGTTACGGCGCGCTATAAACTTTAGGTAATGTTCTGTAGCACTTACGTGAAACGTAAAGTAACAGGTTGGATTCGTATATAACTATTTACGTCAGTCGGTTAAAAAAACAGGTTATTTAGTAGTCATGTCCAAAATTGTATTCTGGATTGTTACATTACTTACATTTATATTCTACCAGTTGGAATGCACCTTCATGTTTATTTTACTCGAAACGTATAACTATTGGATAGGAACTACATCACATTCACTGTTCATGATAATACTTAACAACTCTTATATTATTTTATTGAAATATGCATTACCGTTTAACCTCGTTGTTGGAACGGACTTTGCCACATATACAAGGTCAGAGGTTGTCGTATTGAAAATGAGTAAACGAAATGTATATATGTTATAGTCAAAGTCCGATACACAGTCTCTTCGCGGAAGGACTGGTTTATCCTAGGTTTGGCCAAAGCCATCAGGCAATCCCCGAAATACATTTCAATTTCGCCCTTTGCCTGAAGTATTTTTAGTCAAACCCAGGAGCTCCTAACTTTTCAGTCAAACGTCGAAAGTAAATTATTCTGTTTCGGTTTTGGCCTAGTCAATCCTAGAAGCGACTGCAAAACTCGGTCAAACGTTGATCTGAACATGTTTAAACAGGTTCATAATGTCTCTCGCGGTGTTCCGACCGATTGTTTTGTCATTTCATGTTCGTTCATTGAGCGTCAAACTAACCTCCGTATATTCCAAAGCATTTATTTATTTATTTTATACTTTATTGCACATCGTACAAAAGGCGGGCCTAATGCCACACGGCATTCTCTCAAAGCATCTCAAATATAAAAGTGAAAATCACGTAAGCTGACCAATCAGGTGTCAGAACTGGTAGAGTTAAGCGGTTCTTAAGACTTGAAAGCTGCTTAAATGATAAAATGCTTCCAAATATACGAAGATAAGACACTTCATACCTATATCGGAGTTTGACTCGTCAAACCCCGATTTAATAAAATTGTGTTTTGACGTTTGCCTGACCAAATTAGTCTCTCCCAGGTTTGACAAAAATTGTTTAGTCAAAGGCCGAAAATTTACATTTGTTTGGGCTTTGACTAAGTCATTCAGTCTGACCTGAGGATTGACCAGTCCAACCTAGGAGCGCCGGAGCTTCGGAGTTTGCCTATAACATATATACCAATCGCTTTTGCCCGCGTCTTTTATAATGTGGGTTCCAATTTGAGGAGACATACTTATTAAGTTATTACCTTATTAATGATAGGCATTAGACAGCCGGGATTTGATATTTAATTCATTTATAATGTTATTAGAAATTAATAAGCTTATTAGGTATTTCATTCAGTAAGCTTTTATTTACTCAAAGGAATGTCTTTTTAACAAATTGAATTGAATTGAATTCAAAATATTTTTATTTCACATAGACCTAACCGTGCACCTAGCTTCTGACGTTTCATAAACGTCAGAAGCTATTTAGGTGCACGGTTCCAATTGGTCGTTTCCTATGGAGAAGAGCCGGCAAGAAAATCCACGGTCACTCTTTTAAAAATAATTGGCTTTTACAATTCTTTCAAATAACAGCGTGACTAGGTATGGGAGGACAGTGTAGGTCTTTCAATAAGTACCAGGTACTTAAGAAAATAGAAAATGGTCAACAAATCTACAGTCCACTAAGCCTACAGTGTTCTCACATTCACAAAATAGAAAAGAATTTGAGTTTGAGTTTTGAGTTTTAAACGAATGAATATTGATAGTTGGTTAAATATTTCTGTGCTAAGTTGCAAACTTTCCAGAAACAGTTTACACTGATAATCACACAAACCGTCAACTAGTTTATATTTTATAAAACTTTAAGTAGATGTTTTTATTATATACCCGCCAATTTGATTACAACTAAGGTACTTATCAATTCTCAATAAGACGACCAATAACCTTGATGGTTGTCCCTACAGATATTATAATCGGCCAAGATCAAGTTCCTTTAGCGGAACAACTAATCAAGACAAAACGACCATTGACCTAACAGATGAAACAGCTAGAGAACAAATAGTAGATCAACAATTCACAGAAGTGCACTATGGCAAAAGGCTAAGATCCAGCCCAGACGCAATAATGCGTAGCCAAAAACAAACGAAATTGAATTACTGGCTAGCAGCACCAGTGGTACCAACATCAAACAGTTTCACAGCGCTCGACGGCATAGAGCAAGCAGACAAACCTGAAATACAAGCACCAAAATCTATAAGACCCCCTCCAATGTTTATAGACGGCGTCAAAAATATCCAACCGTTACAAAAATTACTAGAAGACGTTGCAAAAGGAGAGTATGAAATTAAAGTACTAAGAAACGACAGAGTTAAAATACAATCGAAAACAGCTGAATCATACTCCACTATTTACAAAGAACTGAAAGCTAAAGACACAGAATTCTTTAGTTACCAGCCTAAACAAGTCCGCAGCTTCAGAGTGGTACTCAAAAATTTGCACGCATCGACAGAGAAAGAAGAAATAAAAATAGCTATAGAGGAGCTTGGCCACAAAGTATTAAATGTCTGGAACATCCAAAACTCAAAAACAAAACAGGCGTTACCAATGTGGAACATCGAATTAGAATCCCGTGAAAACAATAAAGACATATATGGCGTAAAATATCTATTACACTGTCACATATTGTTTGAAGCACCCAGACCTAAGCGTGCAATTCCCCAATGCACTAATTGCCAAGACTATAATCACACTCAAAAGTTCTGCAACAGAAAGCCCAGATGTGTCAAATGTGCAGGTTCACATCACACTTCACATTGCCCACGGAAAGAAAGATCAAACCAAGTTAAATGCGTCCTCTGCGAGGGAAACCACCCAGCGAACTACAAAGGCTGTACAGTCTACAAGGAGCTATTGAAAGTCCGATATCCTCCCCCAATCACTCAACACAAAAGAAGACACACGAGCGTTGAACAAGTACCTACAAATAAAACCACGAACAACGGAAAATCGTATGCCTCAGCCACAAAAGAACTCCCCAAACAACCTACAACGCAAACCGCGAAACTCGTAGATGACAACCAAAAAACCAACGAAGTCAAAGCCATTACAGAAACACTTGTTGCCTTGATGAACCAAATGCTAAGCATGACCCAAACGCTAACCGATCTAATCTCTAAAATGTCATTACATTCACAGCACTAAAATTAGGTGTATGGAATGCTAATGGCTTGTCAAATCACTCGGAAGAGTTAAAAATATTCCTTAAAATTCACCAAATAGATGTTTTTCTAATCTCAGAAACTCACTTCACATCCAAAAGTTACTTCAGGATACCCGGATACAACATGTACCAAACTAACCACCCAGACAACAAAGCCCATGGAGGATCTGCTGTACTTATCAGGTCTAACATCAAGCATCATGTACTACAAGACTACTGCAAAAACTACATCCAAGCAACAAACGTTGTAATAACGGACTAGATCAGTGACATTACAGTATCGGCCCTTTATTGTCCGCCGAGATTTACTATCAAGGTAACGGAGTTTAATGACTTTTTTCATTCCCTTGGAGATAGATTTATTGCGGGAGGTGATTATAATGCCAAGCACACGTTCTGGGGTTCTAGGCTTGTTCTACCCAGAGGGCGAGAGCTCCTTAAATGCATCCAAACAAGAAATATGAACGTGATCTCGTCTGGCCAACCCACCTACTGGCCAGCTGACACAAAAAAAATCCCGGATGTTATCGACTTTTGTGTCAGCAAAGGAATCGCTAATAACAATATATCGTGTCGGAGTTGCTGGGATCTCTCCTCAGACCATTCTCCAATCATAGTAGAACTACACACTACCGCCCAGGAACGCACTAAAAAATGCGTCCTGCATAACAATAAAACTAACTGGACCCTATTTCGAGAGTACATCGACAAAGCATTCCAGAAACCAGTTAGTCTAAAAACTGAAGATGAAATAACAGAAGCGGTTCTGTACTTTAACAACAGTGTGCAGGATGCAGCCTGGACTTCAACCCCACCACTACAACATAGAAGCACGAACAACTACGTAGCGAAACATATATTGGATAAAATACTCCAAAAAAGGAGAACGAGGAAGCATTGGCAGCAAAGCAGAGACCCTGGAGTGAAAAAACGACTCAATCACATCAACAGACAGCTGAAACGCATTCTAGACAAGGATCGCAATGACGGATTTCAGAACTATCTCGCCGGCCTAGATGCTACCGCTTCCTCGGATTATTCATTATGGAAAGCCACCAGAAGACTGAAACGTCCTGTTAGTGTTTCTCCTCCTATAAGAAAAACTGATGGATCCTGGGCACGGACGGACCAAGAGAAAGCCGAAACCTTCTCAGAACATCTCTCAAAGGTCTTTATTCCTCATCCATATGAAGGCTCTCCAGTAGATGCCGCAGAAATCACTGACTCACTGAATACTCCTGATAATAAGGAGGATATGCCTTTAAAATTTACAAAGACAGAAGTTGCCAGTATCATAAAAAAATCGGACCCAAAAAAGTCACCAGGATATGACCTTATTACAAACCGCATACTACAAGAACTACCAGTATCTGGCATAATTTTCCTGACGTCATTATTTAACGCCATGACAAGACTGCAGTTCTTTCCCCTGGAGTGGAAGGTTGCGCAAATTATAATGCTACTGAAACCAGACAAACAACCAGAAGAAGCAAAATCATATAGACCCATAAGCCTGCTACCCATCCCATCCAAAATATTTGAATCTCTACTGCTACAACAAACTCTACCTATACTCAAAGAAAAAGGACTAATTCCTGACCATCAGTTTGGGTTCCGCAATAAACATGCCACTGTCGACCAAGTTCACAGACTAGCAAATAAAATCATGGAGTCATTGGAGGCAAAGTCTTACTGTAACAGTGCATTTTTGGACATATCTCAAGCGTTCGACCGCGTTTGGCATGCAGGTCTACTTTTTAAACTGAAAAACGCCTTACCAAATCACCTGTACGGAATACTTAAATCATTTCTACAACAGCGTCACTTCTTTGTTCAAAGTGGGGAAGCGCTGTCTGATCTTTGTCTCATACAGGCAGGAGTTCCACAGGGTAGCGTATTGGGTCCCATACTCTACTTACTGTTTACTGCAGACTTACCGACATCCGAATCACTAACTACTGGAACCTTCGCTGACGATACCGCCATACTAGCCACACATAGCGACCCAAAAATTGCCTCACAAATACTCCAAGAAGGACTAAATGACATATCAGACTGGCTTAAAAAGTGGCGGATTAAAGCCAATGAAACCAAATCAGTCAATGTTACGTTTACTTTAAAAAGAGGATCCTGTCCGCCAGTTACTCTAAATGACATTGAAGTCCCACAAGCAGATCATGTGAGATATCTTGGCTTGCACCTAGACAAAAGAATTACCTGGCAGAAACATATTTTCACTAAGAGGAAGCAACTGGGTATCCAAACACGTAAACTTTACTGGCTCATAGGGAGAAGGTCTCAGCTATCTCTCGAAAACAAAATACTCTTGTACAAGGCAATACTGAAGCCCATCTGGACATATGGGATCCAATTGTGGGGCACCGCATCTCACTCAAATATAGAAATTATACAGAGGTTTCAAAATAAAACTCTGCGCATGATAACAAACGCGCCCTGGTTTGTACCCAACGAACTACTACACCACGACCTACGAATGCCCACTGTGAAGCAGGAAATCGCACGCCATACCAAGTCCTATAAAGAACGAATCCAACAACACCCAAATACTCTGGCTCGGTCACTAATGGACAACCACAACAAAGTGCGTCGATTAAAGCGCAAAATACCCCAAGACCTCATTCAACCACAGTTAGCTTAACTACTGGTAAAACAATGAAGATGTGACACAGGTCACATACTGAGCGAGTCAGCGATAGCACCAACCAACATACTTCTGAATGTCCCACGTAGGAGACAGATTGTTGTAAATAAAGAACATAAAAAAAAAAAAAAAAAAAAAAAAAAAAAAAAAAATATTATAGTAACTACAAAAAATATTGAATTTTACTTACAATGAATCCTCCAAGTCCCACATAGAAGCAGGTGTTGCAAGGAGCAGTATACAGGGGATGGTTGATATGGTACGCCACATACAAGGTGAATAGCCAGTAGTATGCGCAGTTCCTAAACAAATTTCGCAGCGGCATGGTGCCATGAGAGAAACGGTGAACAAATAGGGTCTCTAGGAGCCGTTTACCGTAGTGAACAGCCCAGCATGCAGTTGCAACACTGTAATAAAAAATAAATAAATATTGCATTATTTAAAAAAAAATCTTAATAGTAGTCCGGAATCTGGATTTGTGCCAGGTTGATGGCAATAGGCTCGTCTCCTATTACATGGGATTTAAACATAACTGGCGAAATGTGAGAGCACTATAGGCATTTTGTTTCCTCTAAGAGTTGGGCAGAGGTACACCAACCCTTCGAGGAAACAAAGCAACATGTTATGTATTATTAAAAATACAGATGTTTTCAAATTAAATTTATGTGGTATGTGGTGTATTAAATTATTTTCATGAAGCTGTGTCAGCTCAAATAATTAAGTCGAGTCCTGTATAAACAGAGTGTCAGGGACATCAACACACAACCTGTTACCATTACCATTCAGTGCATAGAAATATTTATACGGTTATTTTAAAAAAAAAATGCTGTTCCTTACAGTTTGCCTGTCTAAGTATTGCACTTTTGTAGGAAACAGCAGATTTTTTTTCAGAATAACTGACAAAAAATTTCAATGCCCCCTGCATTGAAATTTTTTCCAAAATCATGTACGAAACCCATGGTAACAGCTAGGGCGGATCCAGTCTTTGAGTCAGGGGGGTCAAATAGTTGGGGTCCAGTCAGCAGGACAGGATAAGTTGCAAAAAAAAAATACAATGAAAAAAACAAACAATTATAATGTGCGTCATTATAATCTACCTACACCATGGACCTCGCAACTGGCAGGATCATTTTTTTAGGGCGGTGCATTTTCATTTCCTCAATCGGCTATTTACGAAAACAAAGAATGTAGGAGAGCGAGCAATGCAAGCTCGAAATATTTTGCACCTCGTTTGAGAATTAGAAAAGTCAGAGTTAGAAAAATATAGAATTCAAAAGCGAGCGCAGCAAGCTCGAAATATTTATCCCACTGCCTTGTCTGTCTAGGTAAAGTATTTTTTTGTAAAGTCATACATAAATAGGAGTTCCTTTGTCGATTTATCCAGAAAGTTTGAGAATGTAGATTGTAGCAAGTGAAGCAAGCTCGAAAATGTTCATCCTTAGCCTCGCAACTCTAAATAGCTTCTAACTGAGTATATTTTGACCATGTTTGGGATATCATCAAAAAGTAGTTTCTTAAACGGGGGCCCGGGGCGGTGTCTTGACACCTTCTACGTCTAGTTGCTAGCTTCAGATAAACCTTCATAGGCACTTATGAAATGGCTAGGAGCATGGTTCTATTTAGTTGTTTCCTAAGGAGAAGAGCAGAAAACTCCACGGTCCATCATCATATAATTATGATAACAGCAGGGTGTGTGGTGAGGGTAACAGGTTGTGTTTCAATGTCCCTGCCACCCTTTATAGATTATTTTGTAAATCAGGCCTAAAGAAAGTAGAATCCATCAACAATGGATTCTACTTTCCTTTATCAATATTCTGATGGGCGTCATTATTCCATGACAGCAATTAAATTAGAACCACTGATATGTGCTCTGATTTTATCATTTATTTAATCTAACTCTACTCCAAGACATTAAAAAAAACTTACCTTGCCACTGTTCCCGGGGATGTTTTCGAAACTCCATACAGGATCCATGGTCTTTGGTAAACCCACAAGTAAATAAATAATGGTCCAGCATATTCTGCTAAAAACACGTTTTTCCAAGATATTTGAGGTCCAAGGTCTTTAACATACAATTTTGCTCCATCTTGAATGTTCAGAGATTTAAGTGTTTCTTCGTCTTTTAGGGTTTTTCCTTTTGCTTCTAACTTTATTGCTTGCCGGTCGGGGTGCAAGGATCGCTTGACGGTCTGGTAGACCTTCTCTTTCACATTTTTTATAGTAGATGTTTCATTTACCGCTATCTTCCCTAAAGGTTTAGATCCAGAAGCGTTCAGGATCTCAATCTATAGTGGAAATTTTAATGTGTAAAGTAATTTTTTTTAAAAACAGGTCGAGTTGTTTGATTAGGAATAATGATTTCTAATTTTCTCTATACTTACTTCCATCTCGTCACTTGTGATTGCGCAGTAATATTTAAATCTGTTTATTAATAGCACTAGGAAAATTAGAGCTTTATCAATCTCTTCCGTTACGTTTTATGAAAAATGAAATGCAATCAAGTCACAAAATTTCGATGATGATATGATAGGTTTTCATTTAGTGATGCGCCATCCAATCAGTTGTTACTTTACAGTATCGATTCAACTTTTGATTTTGGATCGATCGAACTAACGAATACGATACATTATCGGATCGATGCAAAACTACCGGTTATCGAAATAAATTAATGGGGATAAAAAAATCGGAATCCGATATTTCGTCGAGACGATGTGCTATCCTTTAAGCCTTTTATGGGAGAAAGTTGTTTATAGGTGATGCCCCAAGAGAACTAAGTCTGTTTTCATTACATACAGGCACTTATGATGTGATATTATGAAAATTATAGTAAAGTGTGTGTGTGTTTATATTATCATATTAGATAAGTGCTAGAAGTGCTATTCTCTGAGGTTTTTCAGTCAGGAAGTTCATGCCCGAGTTGGTTTTCAAGTCTGATCAGGTTATTTCTATCGTACACCTCCTGTCTCTTAACAAAAAACGAACTTAAAGTCAACAAACACAAAATAACCTATAAAATATAAAACGTTAATAATTTATTGACTTTTCCACTAAAGCTGCTTTTTTACCAGTGGTAGACGCTTCCCCTGTCCTTAGCTTGTCTTTTAATAGTGCTACACTCCAAGTATCATACATATTTATCTAGTTATCGTATAATTTGTGATCGACACAAAAGTAAACATAAACACAACAACGGCAGTTTAAAGACGTACAACTGTGCTGCCACCTGTTATGAGCTTTCAGTTTTTAGCCTCATTGTTCGTTCGTATCACATTCTCCTACGCATGATCTAGGCTTGCAGAAAAAATATCGATATATCGACATTTTTTGTTCGATATATCGATATTTTTAGGCACTTATTGCATCCCTAGCATGATCAGTCAATTTAAAAATCATAGATGTTTACTACGTAAAACTTATCAATGTAGAATGTTTTTAGTATGGCGGGGCGGTGCATCTTGACAAATGCGGCAACTTAGAACCTAAAGTTATTTCAACTAAGTAGTGTGTATTTCCTAGAAGCCGACGTGTGCGTTACCCCAGCCAGCCATAAAATGTCGAAAATCGTCATCTAAGTACAATAGATAATTAGTTATATAACTTCTGTAATTGGTAAGCAGATTTTTTAATTTGGTAAGCTGTCGCATAAATATATTTTTTTCGATTATCTTGTTAATTAATTAGTGTACAAGTCTGAAATTTCACAGGTATATAATTGAACTGTATATCTAATCATTGATATAAGATTCAGTTACCACTACTACAGGAAACTCGGTTAATCGGTCGTCAAATAACTTAGCTGCGCGCCGTGGCCGGAACTTAATTACGTATAGGATACTAATGAAACTTCAGTACCATTTATAGACAGTAATTACCTATACAATAACGTTTCAAGTTAGTTTTTAGAGCGCTTATTGGAAGTGTTAGGACCTATAAAAGCATATTTATATTTCTAAAATAACTTCAAAATGGTGCATTATTGTGGATTCGTTTATTTCATAACAAATTATAACGAATTAGTCAGATGTCCTGTACAAAAATTATAATCTTCTGTTTAGTCAATTCCAAGATGCAGCAATCGTGCAAACGTTACCGCAGCAGGATTTTAAATATCTTCACAACTATAGCAAATACATTTATTTCAACATACCCGTTAGAAAACAAAACATCTGGCTGCGGTAACGTTACTCTAGCAGGAACTATTTTTATCAAATAATTAACAAACTATCAGCTTACCAAATTAAAAAATCTGCTTACCAATTACAGAAGCTGTATATCTAATTATCTGTTGTACTTAGATGACGATTTTCGACATTTTCTGGCTGGGGTAACACACACGACGTGGGGATGCATCGATATGTAGTCGTGGTGGTTAAGGGCCTTACCCCGCTCTCCTTGGCCAAAGAGAACTGGCGCAAGCCTGTAGTGCTTGACACTAAGGATCGCATGAAGATATGGCAGAGAAAGGAGCTTCACGGACGCTACTTCCGGGCCCTGTCTGGGCCCGATGTAGATTTACTAGCGTCCGTAGGCTGGCTGCGTTTTGGTGACCTCTTTAGGGAAACCGAAGGTTTTGTCTGTGCAATTATGGACGAAGTTCTGATAACGAACAATTACCGGAGATTCATTGTGAAAGACGGCACGATTGACATCTGTCGGGCATGCCACCGTCCGGGAGAATAAATCCGAGATATTATCTCCGGGTGTTCTCGTCTAGCTAACGAAGAGTACTTGCATAGACACAACCTTGTAGCCAGGATTATCCACTAGCAACTTGGTCTGAAGTATAGGCTTGTGAAATCGGAAGTGCCGTACTACAGGTATGTGCCCGACCCAATTCTCGAAAATGGAAATATCACATTGGTACTGGGATCGATCCATCATCACTGACAGGACTATTGTTGCCAATAAGCCTGATATAGTGGTGGTGGATCGAGGAGAGCAGCGCGCAATGATTATTGATATAACGATCTCCCATGACGGGAACCTCGTGATAGCTGATAAAGATAAATAAATCAAGTATCTTGACTTGGCTCACAAGGTTGTCGACATGTGCGATGTGGACTTAGCGATCATTGTGCCAATAGTCGTGACAGATTGGCTGTCACGACTATTGGCATGGCGATAAAGCCATTAGGCTTAATCGCCAAGAGCCTCGACCAACACCTAAGGAGGCTCTCGTTGGGCAGCTGGATCAAGGGCTTGATTCAGAAAGCGGTACTTCTGGACACGGCTGTATTGTGAGGAAGTTCCTCGCTCTGGAGCCCTGACCGCCGGTAGCTTGGACCCTGTTCCCGATACCGGTGGGCTACTATTTTTTTTTATATTTTTAAATGTTTTCAAATTATTTTATACTAATATTTAAAAATATAATTTATATGTAAATAATGAAATAAAGGACAACTTAGTAGTTATTATTGTGAATATTCGCTTTCATCATTTTTTTTGTACATAGCAGTTTTATTATAATGAGTTCCACATGTGTCTTCTAGAATGTACTCCTACGGAGTTTTTCAACAACAGATGCATGGAATACAAAATAATTCCAGGAATTTTGTCTTGTCTCGAAGGATTAAGTACGATATGAAACGATTCAATATTTTGAGAATCGGATCTAAACCATTCGGTCCATTCCTAGAATCGTATCGCATAGTTTCGATGCGAATCGATTGAAAGAGTCAGTCAAGCATGCAGTCAAGTGCATCCTTATTTTCTGTACATTTCACTTTGACCGACCGAATGAACACCACAGATTACTAAAATATAAATCTAATCCACGAATCCACGTTCAATGAGGATAAAAACTGCCACTTGCTAACTTCAGATGGCGCTGATCTCCAACGTGTAATAATTTGACAGCTAACCATATTTTTTTTGTAAACAAGCTACTTCTTTTACGCTTGATTAATTATTAAGCCCAGTTACGCAGCTGTTTACTGCAAAAATACGGGGTCCCATATACTTGCTAAATATGTTATAAGAAGAAAACTGTGGAAGAAGCTCTCCAAAAAAAAAATTGGAATACGATATTTCGTCGAGACGATGTGTTGCCTTTAAGCTTTATATGGGAGAGAGTGGTTTATAGGTGATACTCCCAAGAGAACTTAGTCTGTTTTCATTACATATAGACACTTGTGACGTGATATTGTGTAAATTATAGTAAAGTAGGTGTGTGTTTATGTTATCATATTATATCAGTGCTAGAAGTGCTATTTCTAAGGTTTTTCAGTCGGAAAGATCATGTCCGAGTTCGTTTTCAGCTCTGATCAGGTTCCTTCTATCGTACGCCTCCAGTCTTTAACAAAAAAACGAACTTAAAGTCAACAAACGAAAAATAACCTGTAAATCATAATTTATATAAAAAAACGTTCATAATTTATTGACTAATGGCGGTTTAAAGACGTACATATGTGCTGCCACCTGTTATGAGTTTTCAGTTTTTTTGTTAAAGACTGGAGGCGTACGATAGAAGTAACCTGATCAGATTTAAAAACCAAGTCGGACATGATCTTCCTGACTGAAAAACCTCAGAGATAGCGCTTCTAGCACTGATCTAATATGATAATATAAACACACACATACTTTACTATAATTTTCATAATATCACATCACAAGTGCCTGTATGTAATGAAAACAGACTTAGTTCTCTTGGGAGCATCTCCTATAAACAACCTTCTCCCACAAAAGGCTTAAAGGATAGCACATCGTCTCGACGAAATATCGGATTCCAATTTTTTTCGGAGAGCTTTTTCCCACAGTTGTCTTCTTATAACATCTTTGGCAAATACATTGGTCCCCGTTCTTTTGCAGTAAGCAGCTGCGCAACTGGGCTCAATCATTATTTATGCTTAAAAGACGTCACTTATTTACAAAAAATGTGTGGCTAGCTGTCAAATTATTAGGCGCTGGAGATCAGCGCTATCTGAAATGAGCAAGTGGCAGTTTTTATCCCCATTGTTATTGTACTTGCTTCCTCACTAGTGCTAATATCATCGATCTTCTTTTACATAAATCCTATAATTTGAAATATAATGATATTTGTCACAAATTATAGAATGTGTATTACTGAGATTAGTTGTGAACAGAGACCATTTTTTTGTAAGTTGATACCATACCGCCAGCAAGTAGTGAGAGAAGCATGCTCACCTCAAAAAAATACTTTCATCCTACTACCGCTCAAAAATTGTGATTTCCAAAATCACAGATAAGGGCTTGCTACATAGCTGCCAACCGCGTCCACGGCAGAGGTGACCTTGGTTGGCGACAGCCAGAGCTGTTTGAAATTTGGTCGTAAACCACCAAGGTCACCTCTGTTGGGACGCGGTTGGCAGCCGTGTAGCAGCCCTTTAGTTTGTTTGAACGCAGTAGTTTGTCATGAGATGTTGGCAGTCGGCATACAATATTTTGTTTGTGTGGGTGTAGTTTACTCGATACACAGTGTATTTATTGAAAGTTGTATCAGTGTGAACAATAGTTTGACAGTGTGTGAGAGTTAATAGCTAAAATGGCGATTTGAGAATCATACTCTTGAGTGTAACATTATAATATTTCTGAAAATATCGATAGAGGACTTGATATAGTCGTTTTTATACAGTGTTCAATATTCAACTGAGTTTATCATGCGTTCAGTAGTAGAAATTGGGGCCAGCGTGCCTGCCTTCCTTGGAAAATTATGGAAACTGGTCAATGATACAGAGACGAACCATCTGATTTCTTGGAGCCCTGTGAGTGTTTATAAATTTTATAAGTCTTAAAAACTTGTTTCATACAGTTCACTAACATCTTATGTAGGTCCGATGCGTAATAGTGTGAGATTTCCCAATAGAAAGTCATTACGAAAACAACCTAAAAATGGTGCAATTTGACAGACTGCAGCCTGTGAAACTTTATAAATAAATAAATAGTTTACAGGTCACGTTTACTACCATGCTCTCGGCCCTTGACGTGAATTAATTGGCGATTCTTAAGACTTTAATCTGAGGAAAGATTTTAGGCTGTTGATCTCATTATTGTCATTTTAACATTCAGTTATTGATTTAATAGTAGATGTTTGTGTACTTTGTTTAAAAATATACATAAATATAAAGATGTAGATATGTAATTATTATGGAATATTGGAGTGAAAGTATCTACTGTTTAAGTCTAAACTTTTGTTTTTATAATGTTGGACAACACTTAAAATAATAAGAGCTTCAATGAATTTCTTAGCAACAACAAACAAATACTTGAAAATTGTACCCTGGCTGGCCAGGTCATGGATTATAATGAAAGTTAGTGTATGGTATGTGGTAGAAACTGTATACAATCAATGCATTGTGTGTGTGATGTCTGTTTAGTCTGCAGTGTAGAAAATCAACCTTGTCATCAACCTATTATGTTTGTTATTAAATCAAGTACTTGTTTGCACATAACACTGTCTTTTAAGCTTCTTTCAAGGTAGTTTCTTTAAGATAAAATGTGTCATGTGTTCATTTATTAATTACAGGGTGGGAAAACATTTGTCATAAAAAATCAGGCAGACTTTGCAAGGGAGCTTCTTCCTTTATACTACAAACACAACAATATGGCAAGCTTTATTCGTCAATTGAATATGTACGGATTTCATAAGATCACATCTGTAGAAAATGGTGGCTTGCGCTATGAGAAAGATGAAATAGAATTTTCTCACCCTTGTTTTATGAAAGGTCATGCATATCTATTAGAGCACATTAAAAGAAAGATTGCCAACCCAAAGTCAATAGTTACTAGCAATGAAAGTGGTGAGAAAGTTCTTCTGAAGCCAGAGCTCATGAACAAAGTACTAACAGATGTTAAACAAATGAAAGGCAAGCAGGAGAGTCTTGATGCTAAGTTCAGTGCTATGAAACAGGAGAATGAAGCTTTGTGGAGAGAAGTGGCCATTCTGAGACAGAAGCACATAAAACAACAGCAAATTGTAAACAATGTAAGTATATTTTACTTTAGTCGGTTTAAATGATTGTCATATAATATAATGTATGTATTACAGCATATTAGTGAATTCATATTATTTGTTTTTATAGCTCATCCAATTCCTGATGTCACTAGTACAGCCAACTAGGCCGCCAAATACTAGTGGGAATAATGTTGGAGTGAAGAGACCATACCAACTGATGATCAACAGTGCAGCTCACAACGCAGCAGACGGATCTTATCCTGGCAAGTTAAAGAATATGAAATTGGATAAAGATACTTTATTGGATGAGTTAAGTGAGGATAATTTGGTAAGTTGTCATATTATTATGCTACTACATAGATTAAACGATTTTGACAATAAATAAATTGTAATTCGGTGAATATGCACATTTTAGGAGGATGGACCTACTATACATGAGCTGGCACATGATGATTTGATGCACAATGATGGCACTCACGACTCCATTCCGGGATCTGAGTTTGTTACTGTTGACATACCCAGCATGACCAATGCCAACACTGGCCCCAGCTCAGGTGATACCACCACCTCAATGTATCATGTCACCATGGAAGATGGAGATGATCCTGAAGCAGGTACATCTAATTAATTAACAATTTTGTCCTATGGTATCTTATAAACCTTTATTTGATATAAAGTTTTATTTCAGTTGGAAACAGATTAGGTTATCCAATAGCCCGCAACAATGGTATGCAGAGAACAACTGACAACAATCCCATTGTCACATCAGCTTCCCCAACACCTGCATCTCCCACAACTGATCAGCCTACCATGGATCAAGTGGTGAACAGTGTGATGGGCTCACCATTGCCAGTTATTGTTAAAATTGAGCAACTGCCATCCATCATCAAACAAAAAGGCCATAATCATTCTGCTAATAGGAGCACAGTAACATCTACAGGGAAAGGTATTCATTCATCTGCCAACTACAACACATTAAACCCATCGGCAGATTTGAAGCTTCCAGCAGAAATATTTGCCAGTGATGATTCAGTGAGTGATGCTGGGGTTGCTGCAGCTGATGACTTGAGCATGCAAAATGCATTGCAAGATCTGGTTGACGAGACACTCCTGACAAAGGACAAACTTCTTGGTGGCATCAATATTAAAATAGAAAGACCAGAGTTGAAAGCTAGTAGAAAATCAAAGAAGGGCAATGAAAGTACTGAGAATACCTTGAATTTGGCTGATATCAAAACAGAACTACAGGATGATATTGATTGGAACAACATGACTCTTGCTACTGTAAACAACAACACTAATAGGTTCCACACAAGGTAATTCATTTTATACTATCATCATTAACTTTTTTTTCTATTTTCGTTACCTGTGTAGGTACTAAAATGTTTTTAATCCTCATTTATCACAATATGTGAAACAAAAAGAACAAATATTTATTTAAAATGTTATAATATTATGGTTGGTAAAGTTAAGCGAGCCATTTTTCATGTGTATAATATGTATGTAATTTCGAAATTCAGGAATAGGAGAGATAACCTCAGCAAAAATCGGGAGGAATATTCTTCCCTCTTTGGCACAAATTCAAACAAGTATGTGAATATATATTAATTATTCTTATTCTGAGTTACAGATGCAGATGTGGCCTTGTATAAATATTTATTGAAAGTATTCTTTTAATTATGATATTACTTGTATATCTGTGTGTAAAACTTTGATAAGTATCTATATTAGACAATCAATTGCCAAGGTTAAGCTTTTCTTAATTTCACTTATGCCTTGCTTATTTTAAAATAAGTTGATTTATTGGTAAAAGGAGAAAAACTGTGTTTGTTACGTATTTGAGCTTAATAATATTTTTTTTTGCCAATCAGCAACTGCTACAGTACTTATTTAAATTTTGGGAAACAAATCTTAACTTAGCTACTTTTTACAATAAATTCTTATTTATAATGCATTGTGGGTATTACAAAACTTCAATGTAAAAATGATGGCTGGATTTGTCTATAAGCATTGTTGATAATTGAACTTATAAAATTTTTCAGGAATGATATTGATGATCATTTGGATACAATGCAAACGGACCTTGAATCGCTAAGAGAACTGCTTCGGAGTGATAGCTACGCTTTTGACACAAACACGTTATTGGGCGTATGTACACTTATGTTTTATATTAAGTAGGTGCTGTTACTACGTATTTAACAGTACGGTTCAATGAAACTCGTGCAAAAATAGTAATTTTTTTAAATTGTAGTTTCCATCGTTAGCACTTTTCTGTATCTCAAGGGTTATCTGTAAATTTTATTGGTTAGAGATTAATATTCATCACCAAAACAATACATTACATTCAATATCACTTTCATCATTTTTTTTGTAAATTTTCTGGTTTTATTTGAATTAATTCAAGTTATTTGGTTTTTTCATCCAAATGATTATAAAATAAAAAAAACATAGTTATATAAATTGTTCCAAATTAATTATATTTAGCTTATTCGCTGGTCACCTTTGAGGTACAGATTCCATAATCTACCGTTTATAACATTGTGAAATTTCGTTAAAAATGAATGCGCCCATTGGAATCACACGCACACATGCAACAGGTTCAATCTGTAGCGCACTGTAAACATTGATATTTTAAGATCGTTAGGTTGGTAGCGGTGCGCAAGTCACGTTGCAGACAACGTGTTGGGTCCGCGTGTAGAGCCTTGTGCGGCATTCGGCACTTGCCTGCCGTTCTCACGCACACAGACGCATGTGTCTGACTGTCTGCATGTTAGAGACCGGTTCACAAAACACATTGAAACGATCCAGAATTTATATAATAATATTTTTATATTAAGTACTGCTATGATTATTTTGATTACACCTTGTAATGCCGATTGTTGGTTTCTTTTTAGGAAGTTTGATTACGTGTAGGTTCCATTGAGTATAAATAATGCTTTTAGATATTTAATAATTTTATAATTTAGATTTTAACACAAATCAATGATAGAAAAATGCATAAAATGATTTTTGTATTGTCCATAGACTGCTGATGCAAGAATATTACCTTCGATGTCTCTCTCTCTTCCTTCCTTGCAGCCTACATCAAATAATTATGTAATAGTTATATTTAATCAGCAGGACTAATATAGATGCTAGATAATTATGATTTATGGATATTTCTTTTTGAATAATGTTGACACTCCTTTTCATTACATTAGTATGAGTAACTTTGATGGTTTCGAACATTGTACTAAACAAGTAACGCTTATCACGGTAGTTGCACACTCAGTACATGATGCCAAAATTATAGATGTATACATATATCCGTCATATTATCTTGTATTATCATTGTCAGTCTTCATAATGATATTTTGTTTTTCTGGAGATAAAAAAGTATAATATTATTAATTTTATTTCAGTTATTTGGGTCGGATGATCCATTCTACGGCCTACCCTATAACTCGATGGAGGACAGGACGAAAACGGCTAATAATGGTGAGTTACTAATTAAAATGTAATTGTATGTTATTTTTCAAATAAACATACTTACAATTTTCAAAGGCAGCAGAGATACTGTGACCAAATTTCCTGTCATCGTTATATTTTATTTCCCACAATGCTGTAGGAATCACGAAAGTTGCTATTTCATCCATAATGCATAACAATCACTTGCAATACAAAACAACAAGGTAACTTATTCGCTTCAATTCAACCACATACTAATAGAGCTTTTAGAAATTTAGTCATGAGGGCAGTGTTTAAAAAAAAAACCTCTGCCCAAGCTGTATGCCAGTTTCGTTCCATCATTATGTATAAGAGCATATATCTAGCCTACCTACAACATCACTCAAACCAAAATGCACACGCACGACTTCCATCAACAATTCATTGCGATCTAAAACGCCAGTACATATCTGCATGTGTTTTCAGAGTTATATTCACGTTTATGTTAATTGTAGATACAACCAAACAGTATCCGATGATTGATTTTGATTGGCTGATCGGTAACAGCGAGGCCTCCCCTGCAAAGTAGCCTGTCCCTACTTCATCTTGCAAGATTTTTTCAACGCTGACCGCGTCTCGGCCACATGACGTGGTGGATACTTTTGGTAAAGGGTTATATAGACGTGGTGGTTCCGGTCAGCGCTACGGAAGATAGGTAGACTGTGTCGTGACAAAATTGACTCAAACGGACCTAGAACCCTTGGCTGATTAAATATCAACACAAAACGCAATTGTGCAAAACTGAAATTGTGAATGTCATATCAATAATATAGAGATTTTCATAACTAAATGTATTGTTTAAACGATTATGGACTGAAATGTTTGAAAATTAATGTTGTTATCTTTGATAAAATGATTATACCTCACAATATTTTGTGGGTAATTAATTGGAAATTTAAGATTCCACAATCCCACAATCCCACCAAGTGGTTTAATATTAAGAGATATCATTTTTGCCGCGACATTTTATAAAGACGGTTATTGCTGTGAAAAGTTTGTATGTCTAACTAAAATATCATGTTAAAATAAGGCAAAGTAGTTATAAAATAAATGTTAAATGTTAACTGTAATTATATTTTTATTGTTAATTAAAGCAAAGAAGCAGAAAGGTGAGATTTCGAATGTAAGCAGTGACGACACTCGCGTCCAGCACCTGTTTACTGAGGATAATGGTAGTAATTCATTTCTCGCATACCTCACGCCAAAGTAGATTTTATACAAAATAGATTTTGCACGAATAGACTAGACATTGATTTACATTCAGAAATCTGTAAAGTTGTAACCGCTGATATTACATCTTACTCAGTGGCGTAACTACTAAGGTGCAAAGTGGTGCGGGGGATACCAGGACCCGCGGTGTTTTGGGCCCCACTCAGTGTCCGGGCCGGGAGGTTTGCAGAGTCAACACGGCACCGGTCTAGGCCCTAAGTCGGTGACAGGGTTTTAGAATAACATAGCTAAGGAAAAAGTGAATCGTAAACTAAAAAGGAATGCCCCCCCCCCCTCCCCCCTCAATTCATAAATGAATGAGCAAAAGAAAATCTGAAGAATCCGAGGCGGGGTGCTAAAATTTTCAAGATCGCTTCGCTCACTCTTACAGCTTAGGTTCTATTAATTTTTAAAATCGTTTCCGCATAAGTCGACAAAGTAATTCTTATTTATTTAGGTGTCAGAAGAAAATGTGACCTATCTGTGACAGTGTGCTAAATTTTACGAGCTCGCTCTTGCAGTGTTTCTCTTAATACTGAAGCAATTCTGCATAAGTCAACGAAGTAACTCCTATGAATGCTTTAAAGAAAATTTTACTTATCCGAGGCGGATAAAAATTTTCGAGCTCGCTTTAGCATCCAGGATTTTCTTAGTAAGCTCATAATCAAAATTGTTGTAGCACATGGCAACTAGCCCTAGCGATCAAAAGGGGGGGGGGGGGAGGGGTAGAATCCAAAAGTTTCATATAAATAATAAATATTTTCCGAAGAAAATAACGTTTGATCTGAAGTTACGCCACTGACCCACTGATAGATAGATTTGAGTACATTTTAGTGCTTATTTTTTCAGAGGCGATTTTGTTTTAATTCTCCATCATCGGTTCTGAAAGCTATGTTAGTATTATGTTATGTTATGTCACCCGAAAAAGCGCATTGCATTATGTTTACTTCAATTATTTTTTTAATGCTACGCGCTGGGCATTACACTAAACCTGCATTTTTATAGCGTTTAACTTTTATGTTCCATTTTGTTTATAAAATTTGGGCGTGGGTTGTATGTTTAACGTACGTAGTGATTTATTTTAAGTTATGTTATAGGTATGATATTGCTCTCAAACATATACCTATTATTACTAAGGATTGACAATTATTATGTTTATGTACTAGGTACTTAGTTATTGATTGCTTTTGAAGTATTCGCATGGTTGACTATATGACACTGTTTTATTACATTTATACCGTTATTGTAACACACTATTGATATCGTAGATGTCCTCTAGTATTTTTAGGCTATCTTTACATTATATTGTTAGTATGTAGTAAACTGCAGTCGGTCTTGAAATAGATATTTAAAAATATTAATAATATTTTTTTGGGCAACTTTCAGTTGAAGGGAATCAGCTAATGTCGTATACAGGGAATATTCCAGACTTTGAGGATATAAACATGCCAGATCTGGAGTGCGATAATTCTCAGGAGCTGTGCGTGTCGCCCAGTCCCAGCAGCTCGACGCTAAACACGCCGCAGATGCAGATGCGCTCGCCTTCCTTTACGTTGAAACCATGAGGAAAGCCTAAAAAACGGCGCCACAAGAAGAAGCGTTCGTCCAAAAAGTGATATTTAAGTATTTCACTTTGAAAATACTGCGTGTGGACTGACTTTGAAAGCTGCTTAGTGTAGTCTATACATGTAACCGAGAAAGAAAAATAAGATATACAATTAGCTTTAGAGATTGCTAATACAAGATTTGTTTATCTGTTCATTGGTTTGCCTGTTTGCCACTTCAACTTTAAACAAACTAATTTACAGAAGATATTGTTCTATAATAACAAACATTGAATACAAGGAAATGCGAATAAACGTAAGGTTATCTCTTTAAATACTGTTTTTTTCTATTTCCAACGCATACATGATGGTATGATTTTCTGTTTTATTTGGATACTTATATGCATTAAAAATATACAAAATTTAACCAAAAAGCTAGATATAAGTTATTCATCCATATTTTCTGTACAGTACCTACAAAAAAAAAAAAAAACAGCACGGGTAAGACTAATATTACTTATATCATGTAGTAGTTGCTTATGTTTCATGTTAATAATGATTATGAATAGTTTCGAAATTTTGTCACGAAAAAGAATAGTCTGATAACAGTGTGTATTTTTGTTAACATTTATAAATTATTAAACTAGTGTTTACATAAATTTAAGCTCGCACATTGAACAATAAATTGATCCAAACTGTTTTTTTTATCATAGGCGAATATTTATTTACGAGTATTTTGTATAGTGATAGGTTAATGATAACATGTATGTATGTTTATCACATGACTGAGGTTCTTTGCACTCAAATATTTAATAAGACAGGTGAATAAGATCGATATTTTAAACGAGTCACAAAAAATAGTAATATAGCACGTGATTGTCGCTACAATTGCTTTGGTGCCTTATAAAAGACTAGCGACCCGCCCCTGCTTCGCAGTTTTTACGACTTTACAAAAAAATATCGAAAATTAATTATTATATTTAAGTGAAATAAAAATGATAATATAAAAATATAAAGCTTCCTGAACAAATTCTCTAATTTAGGTGAAAATAGCTGCAAAATTCATTGTGCGGTTTAGAACTAAGCGGTCACAAAGACACGAAAAGCGAGTTTCTTTTCAACTATTAAACAGCGTGTAACAAAAACCCTGGTCGGTCCGTGAGGATGTTGTTAAAAATCATAGAGTCTATTTATGTGGTAATATTCTGGAAAAAGAAAAAATAAAATTAGCCGCATTTTTTTTTTCAATGGGGAATTTTACCGTTTTTTTTACATGGCGCTCGGGCGGCCGTCGTTTGGCGGGTATTTACAAGTTATAACCTCATGTTGAAAATTTACAAATTTATAATGGAATTGGGATAATTTTGGTAGTAAAAATGTGAATTTTGAATAGCAATAAGATTTTGATTTTCAATAATAATAAGTTCTTTCTTTTTGCTAATGTTGTTGCAGTACCTGTGTCCTTTTCGGATCGGACAGGGTTTTTGTAACATATTGTATAATTATATAGATGAATAGGTACACTGATTTTTAATGCAAACAGCCCAGCAACTTTACTATTGTTGTTTGTTCAAAATTTACAAACTAGACCTCATCATTTTTTGTGGCTTATCAATTATCATTCTTGAAAAACCAGTCAAGCCATTTCATAATTATTGTGTTTTATATTTGTTTATTATTTGAATATTGTAACATTAAAATGAGGTTCCGATTAGAAAGTCCGTCATACATGGAAATCCGGAATATTTCCATCGATCGGTTATCCAGCTTTGAATTTACACAATAATGTAAAACATAAAATGTGCCGTTGATGAGTCTACCTTTTTGTGAACTTACAATAGCTAGTTAATCATACCAGCCGGTGTAGTAAGTAGAGTTTATTTATTTTGGTGCATTGAACCATTTTTTGTTTATTATCTCAATGGTTATTAAGTATTTAAAAATGCAGTAGTGGTAGGTACTGCTGTTTTAGAATTTTTCACAGGGATATTTAATGAATATTTACAAAATTTAACTTTCTTAAAAGATTTTAATAATGATTCGCTCATGTGTGTAGGTACTATAAAACGTTTTCGTCTTTGTTAACAGATTATATGCTTTGTTTATATAAGATCTAAGTATATAATCGTTTATAAATATAACGTTATGTAAGTCTTAATTTTAGAGTGTAAATTAGCCTAACATCCCATTTTGCGCTATCTAAAAAATGCATTACGAAATCACCTGCAAATTAGAAAGTATTATTATAAATGTGCATTTTCTGTAATGGCATATGTAGGTAAGTACATCACAAACAAACAAGTTTAGAAAAGAAATGGAAAAACGAGTTCGTTCTATAAAATTGTTCAGTTCCCTGTATGGTCGAACTAAATCTCCTTAGATACCCTAAAAACTGATAAAGATAATTAATGCTAAAACTTAGTTATATACTTACTGCAGAACTACATATATTTACAAATTAATTATTATGTAACTGTATAACTCGTTTAAACATTAACAACCACAATAGCAATTATTTTTTAAAAGTCCTACATACAGCCATTGTATTATATAACATTAAAGTAATTATGTTTATGAACAAAGTTTGGTAAGATTAAAGTAAATCAACTATGTAAGAATACATTATCTATGTTACATATGTAAAAGTTATTTTTAAATTCAATGTAATAAAATATTGAAATTTATCGTTTGTTTGTATTTACACACTTGGGCCATAATAGGGATTTTTAGCATAGGCGATTTTGCAATTTTATCAGTGCTGGCGTTTTTGCGTCTGTACAGTCGCTATGCGCAGTGGCGTATTTACCTTATGGCCAAGAGCAGCCATGGCCCGGGGCGGTAGAAAAGGCTGGGCCACACCCACAAAAAAATTGACATATCGGAGGCGAGAGACATGCTTAAAAATAATTCGAGCAAAGTAACTTTAATATCATCTGTATAAATGGTAAAAAAACATCTAAACAGTCAACCAGAGACGACCTTGCAAACGTTTTCGAGATCGCTTCACTCGTTTCTCCTATCTACTTAGTTCTCTCAGTTCTGCAGCATAATGAATAAACAAATTATGAATACTTATTTGTATGAACGATCAAAAGAAAACATAACATATCCGAGGCGAGGTGCATACAATTTGGGAGCCGGTTACAGCCAGACCAAAGATGGATGAATATGATTTATACACCTGGAGACAAGCACGAGGACCAGAACAAGACAGTGACTCCCGCATTCCCCTTAAAGTTAGAGGAAGATTTTTATAAAACTATAGTTAGACTCAAGGCTCGGAAAGGGTTTTAAAAAAAAAACCGGATTATTTGGGTTTTACTTACTTTTCTTAAGAACGTGAAAGTTTTAAGAACTTTTTTTTTTACCTAAATTAACCGGTTTATACGACGAACGGCATGTCGGTTAACGCGTTGCAACTTGTAACTACTTGTGAGGATGCCGCGCTGAATAAAAACTAAACATAAAATCGGTTAATAATGCTCTAAACAGTTTCATCCGAAAACAAACCTTTATGTAAAGACTCCTCAAAACCGGTTAAAAAACCGGTTTTCTCGTGCGAAACCGAATGTAAAGGTTTTTGCGTTAAGTACATAATAACGGTTTGAAAATTTAGCCGGTATCCGAGCCTTGGTTAGACCGGCACCCTACTTGCGTAACAGTTTCAATCACAAATCGAGAGATTTTTTGCTTTTGCATAGCATCATAGGTTAAATAAATTCGTCTGTAAATAACGCTGAACTGTCAAAATGAAAGAAAATGCATTCAATTGTAATTATATGTGTGTTACGCAAGTACCCCGCTGCTGTCTTGTAGGTATGGCCATATAATGTTGGGGCACACAAGGGAAGAAGCTGAGATGAGAATGCTAAGAGGGATGTGTGGTAGATAGTACCTACGCAAATTAATATAATAAGGAATGAGTACATAAGAGGAAGTCTAAAAGTGGCACCGATGTCTGAAAAATTGTGTGTGAAAAAAAATGTGAGGAAAATGTTGAGTAGGTAGGTACTTGTTTATTTATTTATATGTGACTGTAGGTACCAACAGTAGTCACTTATTACAATTCAAATCAAACAAACAGGTAATATTGGAATGAATGTGGATGGCTGTAAGACTAGAGGCAGAACGATGTATGGACTGTTTGAAAGATGGTGTGACAAGAAAGGGGGTGACTACCGAGATGATGACTTATAGAGCAGTATGGAAGAAAAATACATGTTGTGCCGACCAAAAATCACAGGCAGGAGAATGGTGATGGCGAGGTAACATCGAAGAAACGCATATCTATACAACATAAAGACTATTTCTGCTTGCAGCGCTCGGCTGCTAAGTAAAGCTTACCTACGAAAAAAAGGGTCGGTTGCACGAGTTTTTGTTTTCGAACTGCTTAGATATTCGTTTCTTCAATAGTACTTACATTGCTAATTACAGCCTCCTGACACTAAGTACTATCGAAGAAACGCATATCTGTACACTGTAAGGACTATTCTTGCTTGCAGCGCTTGGCCGCTATAGTAACGCTTACCTACGAGAAAAACGGGTCGTGTGCACGGGATTTTGTTATCAAATTGGTTAGATATGCGTAACTTCGATGGTACCTAGGTACGTCCTTGGACGATTAACAAGCAGACCCAAGCGGCTTACGGAGCACTATGTGGCATGTTACAATATTTTTCTGAGCTCAGCAAAACCCATCAATAAATCGAAAAAAGAAAATTTTACGGCTTGAAAGTAAAAACAAGTCATTTAACTTGCATTCCCGAGGAACTTTAAAAACTTCTTTGGCATATTTTTTATTCACCATAACAAAAATTAATCACGAGAGCAGTGGTGGCCCAGTGGTAACGGCCGCGATTTATGTATGAGTTCGAGTCGTAGGTTCGAACCCAGACAGGCGCTTTACTTTGTGTAAATTATTTCATCGTCACTGCTCTCAAAACGGTGAAGGAAAACATCGTGAGGAAACCGGAATGTTCTAGAACCAAAAATTCGAAGACATGTGACATCTACCAACCCGTATGGGTTACGGCGCACTCCCTGTCACAGAAAGGAGGCCTGTGTCCCAACAGTGGGAAAATTATAGGCTGATTATGTATGTATTAATCACGCCTTCTTGACATGGGGTTACGCAGAAACAACAGAACGCCACCTGCCACGTTCCCTTTTGATTCGTTTACGTTCATACGATTGATTAATTAACTAAATGTATAAATGCTTAGGAAAAAAAAAAACTACAAGGAAAAATAGGCATACCTACCTATTGTTTGCAACAAGTTCAACAATGAAGTTTTTCGATCTGATGATAAGCTTGGTCAAGTGGCTTGTGCCCGGGCCCTCCCAATGGTAGGTATTATCAACAGAGCAGTTTCCCTCTAATATTTTATTGAGATGTTTACTGTTTCATCAAACTGTTTTGCACAGTCTTGACCAGAAGCGGCGTTAAGCATGGGTGATGTGGGAAATCGCCTACGGCCTCGCGGTCCAAAGGGCTTCGCGCCTTCAGTTTATGCAGCTTTCGTCAACTCATGAAAAATATAGATACCTACTTATGCTATCCGAGGCAGGGTGCTAGTTTTTGGGCTCACTCTTGCAGTCTTGGTTCTCTTCGATTTTAACCTTTTTAAGGTTCCGTACCCAAAGGGTAACAAATGGATCCCTAATACTAAGCCACCACTGTCCGGCCGTCTAACCGTCTGTCAGTGGGCCGTATCTCATGAACCGTAATATTGTATATTTCTATTGCCGCTATAACAAATAATACAAATAAAAAAAAGTTAAAAATTAAAGGGGGGTTCCTACAGAAGAAACGTGTTTTTTTCTGCGTTTTTGCTAAATATTGTAGGTACCTACGGTGTACGGTGGTATTCGACCCTTCGTGTGCGAGTCCCACTCGCACTTTGCCGGTTATATGTTAAAGTAACTCCGACTACTAAATCTAAGGAATTTAGGTACTGCTTGATTTGGAATGTCATTTGCCCGATGGCTAATTCCCCGAAGTCATCAGATCGAAAGTCCGAATTGCGGAATTTCCACAGCATCGATGTATAGGTTTCCAGTATAAGCTGATCTCGCATTGTATAGGATTTCCGTATAATTCGAGGTCAGCGTAAACTGGAAATGTATAGCTTGATGTGTAGCCGTGTGTACCACAATTTCAAATAGCCATTAGATCGAGCGTCCGTTTCACCGAAAAGCCATTGCAACGATAGTCCTATCCGTCGAATTTCTATTGGCTCGACGTGTCAGTAACTCGAAAGCTACATTAATCAAGCAGTAAATTCAAATCTAAGCTATCTAACGTTCCTAAAATTATCGAGCTCGCGATTTAAATCATCTGTAGCTTCCATCGAACGATATAAATTTTTGGAAAGTCGGCGCCCGTGCCCTGAACGCGCTGGCTATATAAAAGTAAAATTAAATAACAGGATAGCTCCTATTTATAGGATCAGGGACTTGCGTTGGAGACTCGCAGATTATTTTAAAAACAAATAAAGTGGTTATAGCTTTTATTGCAACGTATTTAACGAATTTGTACTTATTGCAAATAAAAACATTCTTATTGTTTAAAAATATAAATAAAGGTAGGTACCAATATAGTGTTATCACAGTTGCTAAAAACTCCTGTTTCAGGAACATGTAAGTTTAATTTCATTACAAACAATATTAACATATTTTGATTTGATATAATTTAACATAAATATTAGCCACATATTGCATAAGTAATAAATATTAGGTATCAAGTAAAGTACGCCTAAAATATAGTAAAGTGTCAAGGTAAGCATCACATCATATACTTACACAATTTCCTAGCGTTCTGTATTTGGCCCAGACGCGTACTGTACAACAAATAATAAGAGAATATTTTTTTGTCGCTGCTAGTCTCCAGTAGATACCTTGACCTTGAAACAGTCGATAGTAACAGCGATTCTAAACTATTTATGTTCGAACTAGATGATGACGGAGTGAGACTATTGTAACAAATCATAGGAGTTCGGTACTACCTGTAACCTACAACTCAATTGAAACAGTGACCTATGTAATGCCGTTAGGTATAGTCGACCTAGTAATTCCTTTATCACCGTAAGATTCCTCAAGTTGAATGTCACTTGTACGTCATAAAAAGACAGGTTCTATTTGAGTAATTTAGGTAGAATTTCATCAATGAAACTGAGCGCGATCAGTACATCTAAACATCGTTCAAGAGCTGTCAGTGTCATTATTGTTGTGGAATACTGACACTGACAGCTCTTTATCGCGGTTTAGTGGAAATTGTTGTCAAAAGTGATAAAGCAATTACGAGGTCGACAATACTTGTTTAATTACAATTATGATTGGCAAGGAAGTGTATTACAACATTTGTAAACATTCACACAAAACACTGCAACCTTGATTATCAGAATCATTACAAATATTTGATGAAAATATTGATGAAAAAAAAATACATACAGACGAACACAGAACCTCCTCTTTTTTACGTCGGTTAAAAATGCAATGTTATGCAATTTACATACTTACTGAGGTAACTCTTTGATAATCCTTTACTTCAGATGAGCTGACTAGTTTCACAAAAAGTTCTGGCCGAACTGGGGCGAATCCCAAGCGGGATGCGGGACGAAAGTCGCCCGCGCTGATGGTGTCAACTAACTTGTATGCAGGTGTTAAAACTGGCGCGAAAAGTCACGTGATTGCTTAATCATTAAAATGATCGACGCACGCAGTGTAGCATTCCGAGCGGGATTCGCCTCACTGTGGCCAGAGCTCATTCGTGGTTCCTCTGTAGTGTTTTTCTTCTACAATAGATTACTATTACAGTGTTTTAAATAAAATTTGCCTAATGTAAGCGTAGTTTTCTCATCAACGCCGGGAGAAAAGCTGGGGCAGGAGCTCTACTCTTTTTTCCATCATCTATGTAAGGTCCTGGCTTGGACATCAATACAGTATGCAGTGAGGGTAGAGATCCTATTGAACAAGCCAGTTCTGGAGACATGTTGCGACATCCTTGCACATCCAGGAACTGAAGTTTACTGCAGTGCATACATATTGCTTCCAAGGTTTTATCTGTTAGCTGATTGCATCCCTGAAAAAAGATTTAAAATAACTATATTGTAAGACGAGAGATTTTCATTAGTTTTTGTAAGAAACTGACTGATTTCACTTACTCTTAGTTCAAGTTGTTTTAATCTCTGCAAGTCTTTGACTATTTCTTTGACAGCATCATCTCTTAGATTGTAGCAGTCTGTCAGATTAAAATATTCAATGCTGGGACAACTTTTGACTAGATGTTCGATTCCTTTACATGTAATCTGTTGACATCTACTTAAGTTTAGATTGATCAGTTCCTTGAAATTAAAAGCATAGGTCAAGCTCACATCTGTTATTCTATTGCATCCACTTATATCCAGCTCTTTAAGACCCCTCATGCGAGCTAAGGAGTAACCTGTGTAGGAATCCATTGTTAGTTTTTCACACATAAGCAAGACATCTCTTTTTCGTCTGGCATCACGAACTATTTCTTCCTCTGCTCTGGACCCCAAGTGGATCTTAGGCGACATGCGTGATTCATCAATACTTGACATTATTGGAACATCTTCCCCACCTTTTGTTTCAACTTTCCCCATTCCAGTTAATCCAGCATCAGACACTTTATCACAATGGCTTAATTTTAAGGTTCGAAGTAACAATTGGTTCTTAAAAATGACTTGCACTGATGTATCAGTTACAGCATTGAAACAGTAGCTCAAGTTTAATACACGTAAGTTAGGAAGTCTTTCAGAAAGCATAATAACTCCAGTTTGGTCTATATTCAACGAGTTGATATCAAGTTCTTCAAGTCGTTCATTTTCTCCAACACAAATACCTTTCTCAAGACCATCTTTTGTTAACAGTTCACATTGTGATATATTTAAAGACTTCAATTTCTTCAACTTATTCAGTTCTGCTATTCCTGAGTCTGTGACAGCTCTACATCTTTGAATGTTGAGGTATTCCAAATTGACTAGATTTTTACATATATGTACAAGTGATTGGTCTGTCACTCGTGTGCACAAGCCTATATCAAGCTCTCTTAGTGTAGTTTGATGGCTAGTAAGAGATAATATGCCAGTGTTAGTGAGTTGATCACAGGAATGTACTTGTAAGGAGTGTAGCTCTAAATCCTTTACTTCTGATAGGGACTTAAGTGCAGCTCCATCAATGAGAGTACAAGAAAAATGCAAACGTTTGATGTTTCTTGCTCTATTAACAATGAACTGGAGTATAAAATAAAACGTCAATACACTCTCTGATGGGTTTCGGAAAATATCAGTACTTGTAGGGTAGAACTTCTTGACTAAACCAAGATGGAACTGCAAGGAGCATGCTGATAAGTTTAACTCCTCTAGGGCTGGGGCAGCAGATACAAATCTATTGAACAATGCATCTGTCAAGTACTGATTCCCTGAAAGACTTAAGGATTTTAAGTTTTCAAGATTGTCAGTTAAAAATCCTTCACTCTTCCCCTCCAGCAGGCGGCCTGACATGAAAAGTTCTTTGCAATTTTGTATATTCAATGTTTCTAGATTTGTACATTTTTGTAGCATGTAAACAAATACTTTTTCACAAATATCACAGCTCCTTAAGGTCAAACACCGAATGTGTTCACCAATTCTATTCCAGAATTCATTTTGTTTATTTGTTATTTCCACTTCATTAAATAAATAGTTGTAATATGTGATAGCTGATTCCTCAAATATAGTGAGGGGCGAGGATACTTCATCAGATAATACTGTTTTGTAAAATACAGCCACTTTGTTCTTCAAAAAGCATTGATCATTTGCAGCCAAGTACCATGAGCGGCATGTCTCACTGGCAGCTTTCCTATCAGATTTTGGTAAGTACTTGAAAAGATAAACTATTACCTGAAAGTAGTGTAAGGATATAAATATTTTGATACAGATTTAATTAAGTACTTATTGATTAAATTAAAAATCAAACCAATGATCTAATGAATTTATTCTTACGAAAACTACGATCGTAAAGTATAGTGTAATTTTTGAGCGTACTATCGACAAAAGAAAAGTCATTTACATTATCGTTAATCACGTGAAAAAATGATTTATAGGACAAAGAAAACCTTAGTAAAGCTGGCAAAGACGCGGAAGTATTGCTAATGTGGAAATGTACGTACCTCAAACGGAAGCTCCATTTGTTTATATTTGAGTAAACTGTAAATAATAATTTAATGCTATAAACAGGGATATTTTTAATTTACCATTTGTTTGCGCTGTTAGCTAAATTTTATTTCCGTATTTTTTTTACTCTTTTGACATTGACAACAACACAACAGCTGAGTGCGATTGACAGTGACGGAGGTATTAAAAAAAGTTTTTTTTTTAAAATTGGCTTATAGTCTTTTAAGCTCTCAAGAGGAACTCATGGCTTAGTAATGACATTCGCACGGATTGATCTTGTTGGTTAAGCAACTCTAGCCGAGGTCGGTTTGGGGATGAGTGACCATTTATTACATTACTTAGTACATTACAGTACTTGGAACACTTCCTGAAGGCACAAGAGGGCATTTTATCAGCTGTTTGTGTTGGATATACGGTAAATCCAACACAAACAGCTGATAAAATGCCCATACACGGCAGAGAAACTTCATTGTGTTTGGTAAATCATTTACTAAACACAATGAAGTTTCTCTGCCGTGTGCCACAAATGCACTGCTTTCTATAAGCAAATGATTCGGGATTTGTGAGTTCACTTTGTACGTACAGTGTAGGCATTTTTTTTTTGTAGCCTTTGTATCCCTTTCGGACTTTTCTGCGACTCTGGCAGGCATGGGCCCTAGCGGACCCCGTCAGTTCTGCAGACATCTCTTTGAGGCGCGCGGGGAAAATAACGCGCCGTCGACCCGCGGACGGCGAGCTACCCATTGCTCACCGTCCGCAAGCCCGCGCCAACGTTGGCCGGGAATCGGCTTGCGACTCCCGAGGCCTAGGGAGTCTCCTGCGGCGATTAGGGGCGTGGGGGTGCGATCTTTGCCTCTCCCTGACGCGTTTCACCTCCTCCTTCGCAAACATTACTGCTTTGCAGAAGGAGGTGACGGCCTTCCATGCCCTCTCGCTCCGTACCATGGCCTGGACCAGGGCCGGATGCGACAGATCACTGCCGCCGATCGCCTCCACGAGGACACGGCGATGCTCCGTTCAAGCCGGGCAGATCTCCAACGTATGCTCCACCGTGCCCTCCGGGCGATCCACACAATGGTGACACCCGGGCATTTCTTCCCGCCTTATCCTGAACAGGAACCTCCCGAAACAACCATGTCCGGTGAGGACCTGCGTCAGGCGGAAGGTGAGAATGCCGTGGCGCCACTCTAGCCACTCCTTAAAGAGGGGACTACCTAAACCCCGCAATTGTGGCGTGCGCAAATGAGGGAAAATCTAACGATTAAAATGTTTGATTACAAGTTTTTTTTTGTTGTCAGTTTACTTGTTACAACTTTGCTCTTTTTCCACAATAATCATCGGTTTTTCCCTCATCTAATAACAATAATCTAATTTTGCTACCAATGGCTACATACACACACTGAAAGTAATAATCGAACGATTTATGAAATATGACTTTCCCTCATACGTTGCTTTTATAGATTACTCGAAAGCTTTCGATTCATTTTCACATGACTCTACATGGCGGGCTTGAAACCAGCAAGGACTAGACCACGACTACATGGAATAGAACTTATCAAAGCGATTTACTTGAGAAGCACAACAAGAGTACGCCTGGACTCAAGAGGACTAATATTTAAAGTCGAGAGTTAGTTAAAGCAAGGCGATCCGCTTTCCCCAAAGCTTTTCATCGCAGTCCTGGAATCCACATTCTGAAACCTCGATTGGAATGATATGGGAATAAAAATCAATGGCAAGTAGTCTAACCTTATACCCCTCAGGTTTACGGATGTCACAGTACTGCTGTCGGAAGACCCGTACAAACAAACTGAACCACAAAAGTAGTGTGAAGAATACCTGGAACAAATACTGGGCTAAGAAGGAAATTTTCAAAGATCCCATACCCACAAAACTGAAAACGAAAGCGTTGAACATCTGCCTATCACCTAACACTGCGCCGGTTCCTACAGATTTTGCTACTTGGGTAGAAGTCAAAAGGGGTCATTTGGTTGTGAATGACCTTTCCTATATCCCTCTAATGGATTGCTGACATGCAACTAGTTTAGAGTTGGAGGCTGCGGATGAAAATTTTCGCTTCGCTTGCTACAATCTACATTCTCTAACTTTCTGTATAAGTCGAAAGGATCTCCTATTTATGTATGACTTTTCAACAAAAAAAACCTTATCTACACTAGGCGGTGTGTTAAAATTTTCGAGCTCGCTTCGGTCGCTCTTGTATTCTATATTCTTCTAATTCTCAAACTTTTCTGCCAAGTCGACAAAGCAACTCATATTTCCATAACGATATTAACATTTTTGCTTTTCGTTAATAGTCTATGGAGGAGACGAAATGCACCTGCCTGAAAAAAATGATCCTGCCGGTTGCGAGGTCCATTCTGTAGATAGATTATAATTACGCACGTTATGCTTTCTTTTTTTTTCGCTGTCATTGTAATTTTTTTGCAAAATGTTACTAGCAATATATAACTGAGACGACCGGAAGGCCTTATTTTGTTTTGCCGCCCTAGGCCCCGGGGGACAGGCTTAGTCTGTCACTGATTGGAACCTGTCCCGGACTATGTGACCCCCCTGACTCGAAGGCTGGATCCGCCCTTGACATAGATGTACAATAGTAACCTTATTTAAGTACAAAACAAGCATTACTAACAAATAAATAAGTATGTATACAACACAGTAGAAAAGATAAAAAAAAGAGTTTACCCTGTTTTAAAACTAGGTTCGAGTTCTAGTACCTACTCTAGAGGCATGAGGAACAGGGTGTAAAGTTCACTCATCCTCTTTTGAAAAAGGAGTACCCTCCGACCAGACGGGTGTCGTGTCTGGCGCGCAACTGCCCGATGATTGGTGTCAGAAAGTATGTATACGCGATCGCGCGGTAAACACTGTTTGCGCGATGCAGGCTTTTGTATGACTTTAGGTCTTTTGATGCATAGTTCGCATGTGGCGATGTAGATGCCGCCACAGTACTACACAGATTTAATAAAAATATCACGTGAAAGGAATGTAGTTATCTTTAAAGTCTAATATTAGGCTCCCATTTCACACAAAGGAGACTATCATGTTTATTATAGAAGTAGAAAGAGAGGGGAGGGGAAGGGGGAGATTAGTAAATTAATACACATATTTGAATGGCATTCGCTGATAGAGTAGGGTAACCTGTACCCTAATTGCGATGCTAAACACGAACAATCACGATTTGTTTCGATTTGAAACAGATTGCTAATCCATTGCTTCATAAGTTGGAAAAAAATCTGCTCAACAACGTAAATAACGCAATAGATGTTATTGAACTGTCAAAATGAAATAAATTTGTCATAATCGTTTACGAAAATTTTATGAAAAAGTTACTCAATTAGGGTACTGGGTACGGTTGTAACAATTTTTCGTTGTCAAATCAATCAAATCAAAATATTTTTATTTCACATAGACCTACATGGGCACTTATGAAACGTCAGAAGCTAGGTGCACGGTTCCAATTGGTCGTATCCTATGGAGAAGAGCCGGCAAGAAACTCCACGTTTACTCTTTTAAAAATAATTGGCTTTTACAATTTTTTCAAATAACAGTATGACTAGATATGAGAGGACAGTGTAGGTATTTCAATAAGTACCAGGCACTTAAGAAAACAGAAAATGGTCAACAAATCTACAGTCCACTAAGCCTACAGTGTTCTCACATTCACAAAATAGAAAAGAATCTATACAAAAGATATATGAATTAATAAAAATAAGAACCTATTTTAATTAAACGCAATCACATTATTGCTATTACAACTGTAATAAATCTGAATAATTATCATGTGCAAAAAAGCCACTAATAAAGAGAGAAATTAACTCGTAGGTATATAATGCTTGCTCGCCCATAACGCGAACGCTGTCATTGTGGCTTTACACAAGGATAACCTAAAGCATTTGAGGTAAAAGCCTAATCATTTACCTATAAATCCTATACTATTAAACGAGCAATATTTCGTTCCTTACGCGTGGTCCCTGCCGTAGTCCCTGGAAGGGACCACGGGTATTTTTTTACTCGTGGTCCCTCCGAGAAGTATAATGCGGCCGAATTAAAATGGTAGTCCCTGCAAGGAACCTTCGAGTATTCACGTTCTTAAAAACGGCTCTAACGATTTCGATGAAAGTTGAAATATAGGGGTTTACGGGAGCGAAAAATTGATCTAGCTAGGTCTCATATCTGGGAAAATACGTTTTCTCCGTATTTACACACGAGCAGAGCTCGGTCGCCCAAAGTTTAGAACAAGATAATGAAAATGACATGACAGCATGGAATTAGTAAGTACCCTTCAATCCTGGAGAACGCCCTCGGTCCTCGACTGGTGCATTAACAGCAGCATTAGCTGGACGTTCGCTTTGGAATAACTGGTTTGGGTAAGAAGAAATGAAATTGTTGGGCCTTAATATTGACAAAAACCTAATTGTTCCACTCATAAGTAAGAAAATTTCAAGACTCCCCAATGCTTTATCGGAATTAAAAAGATCTATGGATTTCAAATCTGCCAAAGCAGCCTATAACGGATACGTACACTTTTGGCTCCGTTACGTTATAATACTTTGGGGTAATAGGTACGACCGGAGATAATCTCGGCGAGGGTAGAAATTAGAAGTGAGGTCTTTTGACCCTTTGCTCAATAAATGAGATTTAAGCGTGACTGAATCAGTTACCTCGAAGGAGTCAGATGGTCGGCGTGAAGCGTCGGCGTACTGCTTTGTCTTGTCCTGGTGGATCTTGATGCGTTCTCGAACAGCTGACAATGAACGTCTGAATTTTTCCGGGCTGCGGTTAATGCACCTATGAGGAATTGAGTATCTTTATTCTAATTATCAGCCACATTGTCGTTACTAATCGCTGTTCTTGAATGATTTTTAATAATAAGCGTTCTATGATGCATTAATGGCTCAAATAATCATCCTATAACTACTTCAGTAGGTAATTACCTAGACACGTTTTGTTATCTATACGTAACTATGACTTAAGTACCTATATTATACGTCAGTATAACATATCTAGCTACTTCTATTGAGTTTGTGTTTCTCTTAATTGTGCAGAAGTTATCGCAATCACTCCATGTGGATTTTATCCTTCAAAGAAACTCAGTGTATAGCCCGAAATATAACGCGCTGTGCGACCTTGAATTTGTGGACCAGCCCAACTGTCGGTGTCCATGTTTCGGCACCCAAGGGTGGATCCAGCCTTCAATTCAGGGGGGAGTCACCTAGTCGGGGTCCAGTTAGTCAGGACAGGCTCCAATCAATGGTAAACCTGTCGGGGGGCCCGGGGCCGCAAACCAAAATGAGGCTCCCCGGTGTTCTTAGTATATGTAGGTATTTAAAGTAACATTTTACAAAAATAATAATAAAGAGAGCAAAAAAAAAAAAAAAAAATTTAACGTGCGTAATTATAGTCTACCTTCACCATGGACCTAGCAACCGCCAGGATTATTTTTTTCAGGGAGCAGCATTTTCATCTCCTCAGGTTATTTACGAAAAGCACGAATATAGGTGAGCGAGCAAGGCGAACTCGAAATTTTTTGCATCTCGTCTCGGAATTCCCGGTTAGTTTCTATTGAACATCCTTACGGAGATAGGAATTGCTTTTTCGATTTAAGTATGCAGAATAGTTTGAGAGTTAGAAGAATATATTAATTCAAGAGCGAGCGAAGCGAGCTCGAATATTTTAGCACACCGCCTTGTTTTGAAAAGTTATAATTAAATAGGAGTTCCTTTGTCAACTTATAAGGTGAAATAAAGGTGGCTGGAACAGACAGAATGCGGAACGCGGAGAACCGGGAGCGGTGACGAAACTTTGGAGAGGCTGTGGCGGCTACATGTCGTTCACATGTGGCGAACATCAAAGACCTAACGTCACACAAAATCCTGTCGTCACACAAAATCATCGCGCAATTAGCCTTTACCGCGCGAGCGACATATATATAACTTTCCGACTTCAACCGTTGGGCAGTTGCCCGCCAGACACGACACCAGTCTGGTCTGACGATTCTCCCTTTCCTATTGAGGATGAGTGAATTTTACACCCTGCAAAGGTGCAAATGTTGCTCTTCTCCACAAATAGTAAAATTCTTGTTTGTTAACAAACCCTCTGTGATCAAAATGGAATTATTTAGTCGTCATGATTTGTTGAAAAAGTTGGGTCATTTTTCAATCTATTTAGGAACTTTAGGACCAAATTACCAAAGTTAATGCGGTGGTCATAATCGTATAAACGGTCCATAACGCGTATTTGCCTAGGCAGAAAGAAAGAAAGAAATAGCGGTCAAGTGCGAGTTGGATTCCAATACGAAGGGTTCCGTTCCACAGTACAATATTTTTAACACTACATTATTTCTTTAACACGGTTCTCGAATCGGGACCCCCTTTAATTATTATTAACTTTATTTTATTTTATTTGTTGTTATAGCGGCCAAATTTTTAAGTTCTACTTATTACGGTTCAAAAGATATAGAGCCCTGTGATAAACGGATGGATGGACAACGGGACCTTAGTAATAGGGTCTCGTTGGCACCTTTTGGGTATGGAATCCTAAAAAGTATTAATTGGGATTCACACAGGAAGATAGCCTTCTATGGTTAGCTGTACGCAACCATATAAATGTTTTCTGAATGCCTACTTAGCACAAGTTAGGATTATTATCTACTCAACGGGTATTTCACAGAGACGTCTAACATATGTCGAGCTTTCCGCATAGAAAACTCAAACATTGGTCGGGATAGCACATGTCTTGCGAGTTTGCGCGCAAGGTTACAATATTGTTATGGCCACTTGTTGGGCGCCAGTAAGCTCAGTACGCGGGAGGACCCGCGCGTGGCACGTGTCGCGCTCTCCCGACGCCGCGCACTTTTACTTTCCCGATAAACTTTACCGCTACTTGTTACAGAGCGTACGTTACTGTGTAAACCAAGTTCTTAGTGATTATAGAAGGTGAAATGAAGTGATAGTTGCGTTTTTACGCGCTGATAAAGCGTGGGACCATGTCTCGAAGAAAACAAGCCAAACCGAGGGCGCTTAAACGTAAGTTTATGATAAGAAAATGTGTTACTTGTTATTATTTATTAGGGTCTCATTTAGCCTAATAATTGTTATTCCGTATGTTTTAAATAATCAAATTGCGACCTACTTATTTTTTTAAAATTATTTTTGTCGTTCTGAGATCTATACTGTTTGTGTAAGATTAATTTAAAGCATTTAAGAATATATTTCAAAGAAAACTTAAAGTAAATGTTCAAATATCAATAATTTTTGCAATGATTCTAGGAAAATTTGATTTTCCAATGTCCAAGGTACCCAATAAAAAGTTGGGCCAACACAAAAAGAAAATTAAGGTGTTCTAGACTCTTCCCGTGGGTCAATCAAGTCATGTTAACAACTGGTAACAACATCATCATTCAAAATTCAAAAATTCTAAATTCAAAAGTCATTTATTCAAACTAGGCTGAGAATCAGCACTTTTCGAACGTCAAAATACAAAAATTTGTGCTAGTGGCACTGCAATCACCAATGATCAACCGTGGTGATCTAAGTATATGGCAATGCCATGACTTCGAATGTCCTTTTCGTTACCGATAAAGGAGGTTTACCAATGTTCAGCAGTGGTGTAAAAGTAATCGTAATCAAATTCCTGGAAATGAAGGTTTGATTTTATAAGTAAAGGGCCTGCTACACGGCCGCCAAAAGCATTCTCGACAGACGTGACTTTCTTTGACAGTCAGAGCTGTTTGAAATTTGGTCGTAAACCACCAACTATATGGTTCTAAACCACCAAAGTCACCTCTATTGGGACGTGCTTAGCGACCGTTCAGGAGGCACTTAAGACGCAATAATTCATATTTAAAATACCTAATTATACCTAAGGCTTAGAACCCGGTTTGTAATAGCGTATGTTGTAGCCGTACTTGTATCTCCTTGTTGTACCTATTACACAACTTCTGAAATAATTGCCTGCGACTTCGTCTGCGTGCATTTTGTATTTCATAATTTTTATATTCAAAACACATTATGTCTTTTTAAGCCCCATACTACCTATTTGTCGAATTACATAACCATCGCTTCAGTGGTTTAGGCGTGATGCATTTTAAATTAATTATTTTGTTTCTGTAATTTGGTGTGTACAATCACTTTTACACGTCATTCATATTTTAAAAACTAGTAGATGAGATCGGCGTTTCCTCTCCGAATACTCTGAGAAGAATCTTCTAAATCCTTTTAAAGTCCAGACATAATCTTGGTCAGATCATGTAAGTCCCATGTACCTACTAGATAAGTGGTCTGAAATGGTCTTTTGAGGAAAGAATCACACAGATTTCAGTGGATCTGTCCAGTCAATGCACGAATTTGTCAGTAATAATAATATAATATTGATTTTTATTTCGGAACAGAGTGCATAGTGTGTTAGTAACATAATATAAAAATAACTTATTATCTAGTGTTAGTACTAATCACCCTCTGCACAAACTGCTTGATAATTGGAGAGCTGAAGCTCTCCGCTACAGTTCTCAGGATGCTGTTGCGACAGTCTCTCACTCTCCTCAGTAGTGAAGCAGTTTTCTTGCGAACAATCGCATGGAAACCATCAGTACAAGCTTGCGCAAACATTTCCGACGTGCTGCAGTAGCGAGGAAGTCCCAACAACATCCTGAAACCATTGTTGTACTGGACGCGCAGGACATCCAGCGATTTTTTGGTGTAATTGTCGCACAGATTGCTCGTGTACAGACACTGACTTGCAGTAAGCCTTGAAAATAGTGATTTTTACTAGGTCCGTACATCGATCAAATCTAAGGGCTACCAAGTTGCACCGGACGGCGAGTGCCCTGCATGCGCTCCCTCTCTATATCGACATGGTCCTTCAGGTCAGTGGAAAGAAAGTGACCTAGGTATTTAAAAGCGGATACCCTTTTAATTACTGACCCGTTTATAAATAGCTCGGGTCCCACTTCGGGTGCCACCAACCTCAATGACCATGTACTCACACTTTTTTACATTATAAATTAATTCATGTGCGGCAGCGTAGGCTTCACAAGTTTTAAGCAACTCTCCGATTGCCCCCGCAGACGGACGCAGCAGCACCATGTCATCAGCGTTGCTGAGTCCCTCTATGAGGTCATACGTAGAGATTGAAGAGCCTGGGAGACGTCAGACTTTCTTGTTTCACCCCACAGTCCAACCTATACGGTTCGGAGAGCGAACCGTCCCAATTCACATGATTGGTCTGATTACCATACTATACCATACCATACTAATGCTGCAATAGTCTACATATTTCCGCGGCTGTACCTCTGCTTACCATCTTTTCCCAGAGCATATCATACAAGACAATATCGAAGGCCCTGGAAAGATCAAGGAAACATGCATACACTTGCGATCTATATAGTACTGAACTGTATTTTTGAGACTTGTGAAAAATTTGGAACTAAATTATCCCCAGATACCATCTCTGCAAACTGATGCTAAAGTAATGACATAATAAGGTTCCTGAGATTGACATAAAAACGTATCTCAACTGCGGCGACTGAGTCGGTTTCTGTCTCCGTAGACCACAATAGAGGCAAGCTTCTTACCATTTAGAAACAATGAAAAAAAAAAAGGTATTTCAATCACTACCCATACTGACCTACCTTCGAATATTCATCCTCGCTTCAGCTTCATCCAAATTACGTAGGTACGTAGTTTAAGTAAACAATGAATGGCTTGGCGTCAATGAGAGGGCGTCGGTCCGGGTGATGGACGGACCGCGGCGCGATGCGGTCGCGGCGCCCTAATATCAACGTTTTATCAGTGACTGGTCGCGGTCGCCGCTCGGCAAACATCGCGCCAATGTATCCTCTGCATGCAGCCACATTGCGGGCTTAAAGGATGACCCGTCGTCATCACTGACGCATTCGTTTGGTGGTTACGTTAGAACAGTTTGATAGTTGCATTGCAAGTATGAAGTAAAAAATCTCTTGTCGTTGTTTCGAGAAATTTTTGATTCGGCGCAGACGATTAGTTCTTTTTGCACATTCGAACACGAGTGGTTGACGATTATGCTGCTCTAGATTTAGGATTTTTCGTATCCTAGGATGTAGGTAGGTATGTTATGCAGACTACGCGGTGGAATAGGGCGTTTGATTCTTTTCATGGTAATGACCAAGCTTACTACTTACCTTCACAATAGAAACTAGTAAACCAAAGCTCTAAACAAAATAGAAAAGGTTTTGTCAACGATTAGCAGTAGAGGAGCTTAGCTTAGAGTTAAGAAGAGTTCAATGAAGTCGCCCAAACTTTTAGTTACATTTCGTGAAAGTTTCAAGCTGTTTGTAGTTGCTATCAACTTTGAGTAGCAGTTACTAAAACATTGTTTTTTTTTTTGTTCTACTGAACGCTAAATACTAGGTTTAGTCAGTCTTCTTTACATAAGAATATATACGTACTACATCAGAATTTCAAAGTAAAACCTGGATCTATATAGTTTTACAGTTCAGTAAGACTGAGAACAATGTTATTTGTTGCAGAACTAACAGCTATGTAATGTAGTAACTTTATGTATCGATCTAGTGGCGTCTAGTACTTTCGTAATGCGTCCCGGGGGGAGCGCGAGGATGCTGCGACTCTCCGGCAGGCTCCAGGGAAACCTAATGCAATACTAGCTCTTCAGTACGTTTGTGTCTACGTATAACGCACTGTGTTATGGCTTCATTGTTGCTTTCTGCTTTTGCAGTGTTGTTTTACATTACAATGTATGATAAACAAAGTATCTAATCATTTGGTTGTCAGTTCGTAAATATCGTGAGTAAAATTATCACGATAATCGACTTATGGAAGAAAACAGCATACTTTTCATACAAGTTTTCCAAAATTAGTCTCACCGGACCTTCAAAGAAAGTAGGAAAACCGCTGCATCAATCATCCTGAAACACTGAAGGCGTTCGCGGATGCGTTGCCAGAATTCGTCTCATGTGCCTAAATTCTCAGTCTTCTTTTGATTATGATGTGATCTGTATATACTGCGTTCGTTGCCAGGTTACCCGCTTCCCTCGCTGGGGTCCAATAACACGTCAATTTCAACGTCCCGTCCCTCATGCGGAGGAATTAAAATTTTACATCCAGTGAAAATGTTAATCCTTCCCTGTCCCAGGCATACAATAAAAACGAATTGCCGTATCTTGAATTGTTTACTCAACGTCGTTTTCTACCTGCTCGAGTTTTCAAGGACTATAATGTGTCAGCTTAGTAATGGATGATTAGGGAAAAGTACCTAGATGAAGTCTGATAAGGATGGAGCGGAAATTGATTTGCATGAACTACTCGAAGTTTTTGAAAGTTTCTATATCAAGATTCGCTAATTACTTACATTTAAAACGAGATTTGTAAATGGTACCCAAAACTTCTTCATCATTTTCTAACTAAAGAGATTTATTTGTAAGGCAAATCAGGGAAGACCCACAATCATGTTCATGGGCCTTCAGCCAAGTAACAAATACCAATCCAAAATATAGTAAGTTACTTTTATACAAAATTCAAACGTCCAGATTGCTTAAATATTCAAGCGGGTCCATAGTATGCATAATTTGTAATTACATTATGTACGTAACATAACGGATTGATCGGGGGTGGAAGGTGTAAAGATCACAATAAACCGTATGAATGTTTTATTCGAGGTAAAAGCTTCGGATGGACGTATTTGTAAGCCTTTTGAAGAGGGTTAAGTCAATTTAGCTTTGTACGTCAACTTTTTTACTGAGCTTATGTGCTCCGATGTTCAGACTACACTAATGCAGTTGGGATAACTTAATTTAGAAATTAAGTCTTGTTTTGTATTTTTATTTTCCCTGGTTTTGCTTTTAATTAGATATTGAAAATACCTTTATTCTAATGAGTAGATATCAATAGAGAGTCGCTAGATTTTGGTTCCAGTAATATTTCCCTGGTTAATTAACAAAGGTTATTAAAATTAATCAGTGCACAGTTCTTCGGCACTTATTACCTTGAGCACCATTTTGTGTAACGATAAGAAGTTGATGGCCACGCCGGGGCGCGGGGCGAGCGCGGGGTGCTCACAGGGCTGCCAGCAATCGCTTATTAAGAATCTGTTTCCAAAAAAAGTTTTATAGCTTTTACAGCAAACTGAAGTTTCAATAGTAAACATGACTTACAAAGATTTACTCCGAAAAAAATACAGAATCAAAAGCGAAAGCTTAGTGTCAGACCTACAAAAGTATTCTTCTAAAATTCGACCATCAATTAAAGATGTTATTAGTCTAGAAACGTCAATCAAGCAGCTGTAGCAGCCCTAGGTGTTGCGCGTCCATAAAACTTGTAGAGGCCCCGCAGAGAATCGCCGGGAAATTTCCCCTGGGTGGCGCGCACCTCCCCTGTGCCTCTGGGAAATACGCTAAAGCCATATCATAACAGTTTTATGTTGATGTTGACCTCTCATCTACTGTTGGCTGCCCGTGAGTTGCTTAATCGATGTAATTTGCTGTGCTGCATGCTGCTTTATGCGAACTCGAGACGCAGATGATGAATCTGGTTAGTCTTCGTTATGTTTCAGTCTATGCATTTGCATATTAAAGTCCCATCTTTCTTCTGCACCTACACGATGGTTCTGTCTTAATCAATACATAGGAATGTTTATTGCTTAGGCATCAATTTAATCTATTTCCCCTTTATTCATATTCAACGTTGCTTAAAGTTAAGTAATGATTAGCGACTATTCAACCATACATATTTGACGTTTAATCGTCTCTTAAGCCTTTGTTTCTAATAATATAACATTTTACATTAATGCCAAGTGTCAAGTATATGTAGAAAAGTTTGTAAGTATTTTAAGATTTGGTAATAAGTAGTGACATTGTTGGCGTGTTTAATATCACATCCTTAGCATAATTAAATTAGACATACCTATGTACTGTAGCCTCGCTTCCATTCCTCACGGAATTTGTTTGAAATGAAATGACACTGTTACATGTTTTATATATTAAAGTTCGCGCATTGGATAAGTAAAACAAAAAAAAAATGTAAAACATTAATGCAATCTGTTAACATGGCGAGGAATTCTCTTTTCAAATCCCAGTCGACTGTCATAAATCACTCACCTGTTTTGCGCAAAAAATCCATAAAAGGTAACAATAATAATGTGGGTTAGGTACTTACATTATGAAGGATTTTATAATATCATGGTATGATTTCACTCGTGTATGTAAAATATTTGTTATGTCTCATGTTATATCACCTTCTTCATGATTGATTGACTGTAACATACCAATGCTTGTTCGGAAAGTTAAACTGAATTCTGGGTGGATTCAATTTCCGTACACAACACAACATAACCGTCGTTTCAGCAAAAATATAGTTCGTTCAGTAGGTAGGTATCCGTAACTTTCAGACCTTTCATATGTGTTATCATGATAGAAACGGTAGTTCTATCGCATGCTGAACCAGTTAACTAACCGTCCACCTCTACGGAACTAACATCGTAGCGCTATCAGTCTGAACAAGTCTTTACGTAGCACTTACATAAAATCGTAGGAGGTTCCAGGAATTATTTACAGTACTCATGTGGTTTAACAATTTTCCGAGAGTCGCGCATAACAGTATCTGTTAAAAATATCACGGTGGCGTCGTTGTGAGCCGGGCTGCCGGGACTAGGGGGTAGTGGGGGTAGTCCCAGAGGATGCCAAGTTCTCGCCCGCCGCCCACGCGGCGTCCCGGGAGGCCTGGCCCGGCAGCCGCGTGCCGCCTGCTCCCTTGGGACTTCGCCCCCGCCACCCTGCCCCGCACCGCACCGCCCCGCGCGCCTCTCTCCAAGGAAAACACCAGCTGAGACGTTCGACTTTTAATTGATAGCTAACCCTTACCTATCTTCACGAGACTGAAATGTAAAAAGGTGAACTGAGGAATCAATCCAAACGAAAACTCGATATACGTTCTTTTTTTAACGTTCAATTAAATAAGTTATGCAATTACCATAAGTCGTAAAATTGTGGTTACATAGTTTTTAAACTTGAGTAGGTAACGCTCGCAGAGGGCCTGCCATCTAACTGAAATGAAGCAAGAACTTTTTATGGAGAAGGCACTTAGGTACGCCCATACGCCTGAAAATCCCTAATGGGTCACCGTATATTAGTTGTAGTTATCCTTTGACGTGAACAATGAACTTCGATGTTTCGATTACGGAAGCAGATATGCATAATATATGGGTAATGTTGGTACATTATACATGTTGAGTGTACATTAGTTAACGATGTAGCGGGCGCGGGCAGGCCAGGTCCTGCCGACTCCTACCGACGACCGGCCACCTCGGGGAGCGCGGCTACTCAGCTATTCCCACTCGACATCATACCGACGCCTCCGACTCCGAACACATTAAAATTACAGTTTCCAAGGATATACAAGTGAGCGAAACTACAATGAGTTACGCCGAGATGGGATTGTTATTATTCCTTTGTGCTCCCCGAGTACTTAATCAAAATTATTAGGTACGTACCTACAACATTTAGTGCCGCTCGTTGAGTAGGTTAATGCCTCGTGTGGAACGTTTTACCAACACGGTGAAACATCTGGATATCAGAGGCTTTATGTTCAGAAATGAGTGTAACCGTCTATATTATAAAAACGATCTTTATGCTATTTGTAAGCCCTTCAGGCATGTCTATGTTTGCTTTATTTGACTAAAACAGTAAATGAGTAAATATGAGACATTTTCCAGTCAAAGCTGTGCAATATTTTTGTGATAGTGTTTTTATTTTTCCTTTGTGTTAATTTCATCTACTGTCCCTAAAAGTTAGATAAAGCTAGAAAACAGTCTGAATTTCCCACTAACATGTTTTGTAAACGCAATTTTAAAATGTTTCTAACAATCAATAAGAAAAAATTGAAATCAAAACTCTTCATCACGTAGAATTTGATCTCGTATAATACGCAATACCGTTAGTAAGAAAATTGAATTGGCGCGAGTATCGGCGCGGGCGGCTCCTTGGTGCGGAATGGATCCCGCGCGGCACATTGCGCGCTCGAGTTATGATGGGATATCGCGATGGTGCAAGATGGCTCCACCTACGTCATACCTCGCTATTCTCTATGAAATTGGTGTGTGTTATAGATAAAATAGAGCATGTTTTGTGAAATTTGACAGTAGGAATATTCTGACGATCGTTTTTTAACTAATATCAACAGGTTCGGTTCTTCCAGCTTTCGAAGATATAAAAAAAAAAAATTAAAATATTAACACATGAAGTGTTAATATTTTAAATTTTTTTTCTCTCTTACTTCTGTATAATTTTAAAAAGTTCTATATTAATGCACTATTAAAAATCCAGAATTGATAGCCGGTTCAAAGGCTTAGAATTAGAAATACTGATTGCTGTAGGTATAGAGATCACTGACTTAGATTCAAATGAAAAGTTTGAAGGCCCTCGTAAAATTGAAAGATGAGAGACAATACCAAAATGGGATCGACGACAATGCTGTGAGGACTCAACAATGAAGCAAAAGCCCCCTTTTGATTTAGGGCACTTTATTAAAATTTTAGCTTCTGCCCGCGGCTTCGCCTGCGTGGAGGGCGGAAATGATCCCACGCGAATGTACTACCAGTATAAAAAGTTCTCTATGACCTAATCCAGGTCATGGTCTACCCATTTGAAAATTTCATCCAAATCCCTTTAGCCGTTTTAGCATGAAAGCGTAACAAACAAACAAGCTCACTTTCGCGTTTATTAGTTAGAAGAATTTCAATACGGATCTTACAAAGCTCGCTAGTTAGGTTTACTTTTATGATAAAATTGCAATCTTCTCAAGCAAAAAGAGACATTGAGTTTATGATATGTTTTTATCAATTCAGTCATCAACGTTCTCCCGTAGATACCATACAAGTACGCTCTGGTGTACAGTAACAAAATATTAGGTCGGTAACGTCTGCAGTAAGTACGAACACTGCCTCAGGGACAGTGCGGGTTCCGTGGCATTGCTAGGATTTTGCCTCTGGCCTGCTTTTGATGAATCGATGGACATTCCCCCGGGCCACTAGGCTGGGCTGGGTCTCCCGGGACCTCGGTACTACGCTCCTCTAGCCTCAGCTCATCTAAGTATGAACTACGTACAGTACGACTGATTTATTTATGTGATGACATGTGAAGGGATTATTAACATTATTCAGGTTTCGTCATGATGAGTTCGTGAAATTGTTAAGCGATAAGTTTTAAAGCCGTTCCTGAAAATGTCGTGTACAAGCAGATCGAACCAGCCTGATTTCACACATTATTGGCAGGAAGTTACTCCGTGCTAAGCATAGTTTACAGTGGCAACAATCCGGGAGTGTCAATTTTTCCATAATGTCCACAGCTTTGTGTTTAATTGTATAATTCGAAGTGTGTGCGGGGCGAGGGTGCGGCCGCCAACGGGGCGCAATCACGCCACCGTCCCGCGCCCTGCCACCGCCTGCCTGCTAATTATGTCACCAAACTAGTTCCTATTGTAGATTTGTGTAACCTTATTAAAGTCTATGGACAAAACTTTATAAATTGGGCTGTGGTCGGAAACGTAGAAATGTTATTGAACTAGATAGGTAGATGCAAGGAGCAATACGATTCCTAGGGGCGTAATAAGGTCAGCACCACGGCCAAAGGTAGTTGAAGAACACCGTGTAGTTTTAGTCAGTATGAGTCTGACAGACCCCTACACCCGCCCCAGGGCGGAGGACATCCATGAGAATTTCCACAGGCAAAAAAAAGGGTCGTAATGAGTAGATCGAGTAAGGAATAGATATTACCATCAGGACCACCGTGCGAAAGGACTTGGTCCAAGGTGCTCATGTAAGTCGGAACACAATAGTCTTGCTATCGCGCAGTTAGGTAATAAAAAGATCAAAATGGGAATTTTCCGCTGACCAACTTCAACGATACAGAATAGTTTTTTATATGACCAAAAATTTAAAAGACTCTTACCAATTAATTAAAAAGGAGTCATGGTCTCAGACCAAATAAAAAACCAAAACATAGCGCTGCGAACAATACAGTGAAGTATGCCAAAACTACACCTCCACTCTGTGCATACACGCTCATATGCACACATTTACAATGAAACTACACCTCACTAAGTGCACACATGTTTACGAAACCGGGTTCACGTCACTGATGACAGCGCTATATCTTGTTTTTTTATTTGGTCTGCGGCCTTTTAATTTCGGTCTTTTTAGGTCTTGGGCATTTTTTTGAGGTTCCTTGGAATATTTTCCTTATCTATGTAGTACCTAATATATTTTTAAGCTTTCTATTAGTAAGTTATTAATTACATAGGTACTGTTGTCCACGTATGTTTTTAGCATAATTACCTAATATTTTGAATTTATAGAATATGAAAGTCAAATAATTTATCTCAATTAGGCACTTTTGAATGTCAAAACTCTGTACTTAGTAGTTTAGAAGAACAACGTGTGCACACAGACAGACACGAAAAGTGAATTTAATTTATAATATGTATAGATATTGAAGTTATAGATATAGATGTAAGTTTCCCCGGATCAAGTCCTGTACCCTAATTGCGTAAAGCACGATCAATCACAATTTGTTTAGATTTGAAAGATATTGCTAATTCATTGCTTCAAAAGTTGGAAAAAAAATCTGTTCAACAACGTAAATAACGCAACGAATGTTGTTGAACTGTCAAAATGACACAAATTTGTCATTATTATTGACGAAAATAAGTTACGCAATTAGGGTACAGGTAACATTGAGGCATTTCATTATCTTACATTTACTACGGTACAAGATATGACATGCACAGATACCTTGTCTTTCGCGTCCTCGTTATGGACAGTTGAAAAAGACCAGAAAGAAGTCAAAATTAGGACAAGTAAATGGGACACACCGTCTAGGAGGAAATATATTATTTATTGTTAAGTGCATTTTGAACGTTTTAGATACAGCACCCCAAAAACGCTTTCCCGCTTCTGAAATACAATTTTAGCAAGAATGGAAACGAATACTAATAATTGACGATTTACTTCGTTATTGTACGTCTAAATTCACAATAATATTTCGGCGGGTCTTGTTTTAACATTATCATTACTATCACCCGAGTCGTTTACTGAAATTGGAGATACACTATAAGATTACCATAATTGTAAATAGAGCAACGTATAAGAGGATTCACGTCCCGGTGACCGCTCCACGGCACGCTCTTATTGTGAACTACCGTCACTTTACAAGAAAATCCCTCGAAATTGTCAAAACAACTATTGCGTTTTGAATTGGGCACTTTAACGAAATGCTACACAATTTTGATAGCTCCTATTACAGTAAAAGGCATTAGATATGCAGGCCAGTGACATAGTCAAAGATAAAAACTACCTCGTTAACTCAACTACGGTGACGATGCAAAGTAATCGATAATATAGCGTGACAATTACTTTCTCTTGATCAGAAATAACTAGTTAGAGCACTTATTTATCTCGTTTCATTGATTGTTTTCTAATTTATACCATCTTTTCAGCGGAAGAGGAAGAGTGGAATGACGATGCTGCTGCGGCCGAGAGAGGAAGAAAAAGGAGATTTAGTGATCAGGAAGAAGATGATGAAGATAACGATGAGGGTGAACCTAACGATTTGCAGGATGAAACGGGGTGCAACGAGGAAAACAAAGGTGATGAAAATGAAGAATATATTGCTGATGAAACATTTGAAGGTAAGGATTTTGATGCAGGTAATCTCTATCATGGGGAACAACTCGATATTAATGTCATTTAATGCCACAATTTTATCTATATGTCTTTTGGAATTGAATTCCTTGAATGTGTTTGCTTCAGATCATGATGATTTTGTGGTCAAGCTATGAACAATACAAATAACTCGCACTTCTGCAAGTATGTTTTCAGTCATGAAAATTTCCTACCGAACCTTGATTCTATTGTTTTCTTTGCTACGAACTACTTATCCAGCTAGCGCTAGATGCAATGCGTTTAAGCGATACACGAGTATGTTCGCCGAAGTGGCCGGATATGGGGCGTGCGTGCAGTTTCGGCTGACACTGACGTAGAGGCGCCGATAACGGATGACGTACGACCGGCGCATTGGGTGCACGACGTCCGTCTGCGAATGACACACGACACGACACTGTGAAGCTAACATTCTGATTTACGAATTGTTACGAAATAGACTTGAATCGGAAATAGGGGGAGTCGGTGTAAGAAGTATGGTGGGTGGCGGGAATGGTCCTTTTGGTACTTTTTCCACCGATTACAATATACTGATTAAGTGATTACCTACAAGTAATTTGATAGCCTAGTGGTGTAACCGTCGGACTGCAAAGTCATAGGTCTCGAGTTTGAACCCATGGCATGCTCCTCTGACTTTTAGGATTCATGTGCGTATTGTATAATTATCACTTGCTTCAAAAACGGTGAAAGAAATTGTGAGGATACTGAGATGTCTGAGAGATATTTCTCGACGGCATGTGAAGCCAAGTCAGAGGCTCATGGTCGACATAAAAACTCTGACAGCAGGTTAGTCACTAACCACACGAAAAAGAAAGAAAGGCAAGTAATTTGAGGTATGGTTTTTAGTCTTTTTGTCTGCTTAAAGAGAGAGAGCGTTTAGAGTCCCAGACTCTAGATTATAATCTAGGCAGTACAAGACCAAGTAGTTTTTATTCCAATCAATACGTACTCTAGTTTTGGGTGAGCTAGTGTGATTGGAGAAAAGCCATCTCAATATTTTTTTAAGTGAAAACTACTTTAGGATTTTTGAAATGAGACTAAACCATTGATTTCACGACACTGTGATGACACTAGCTTTAGACCATTAAAAAGACATCAACGCGTTGATTACCACGGTGACGATATTTTTTCAAGTTTTCACTTCTGTCGACACTCCCGGAGTGCAACTGTTTTTTTGTATCTTATAGAGGAGACAAGTTAAAACTATATTAACACAAATATCTTTAATGAATAAACTCTCGTAGTTCGCTGTTCGTTATAGCGTCTCTGGAGATATAATTTATAATAATAAACACATATTCCCCAGTTATAAATATTATAATACACTAATGAAATATCTCCATATACTTAGAAGTAATGGCTGAGTGAAATGTATTTAATACGCAGTTGGCACACATGCGAATAATTTATAGTTGTGGTAGTGTCCGCACCCAGCACTTAGTCACATGTCAGATGCATTTGATGCGTCGCACTATTCACTGGTCGCGTTTATCGACTCGCATTCATCGTCAGATTAGCCAGCCGCTCGCCGCGCGCCGTACCCGCAGATCAGTTAAACTTCTAAACAGACGACTCGAATACATTATGTTGTGATATTCAAAAGACCCATTTGTTTGAAGCTTCCTTACGCTCCAAGACATCCGTCCTCGAGTGAATTGTGGGGAACGAAGAAAAACTCTCGAGTTCGATGCATTTACATTATCGTCTTTACTTTTGGCTTGTCATATGCGGCCCCAGGTGACGGATCCGACGCTCGTCGCTCGACGCGAAGGGTTTTATGATTGTTGAGTACATGTATAATGAATGGTTTACTTTAGAATTTAGGAAGATCGATCGTTACCACGACCAACTCACGCCTTTTTAACCGACTTCAAAAAAGGAGGAGGTTCTCAGTTTGTCGGATTTTTTTTTATGCCTCATCTTTATTCTTCGTATATTGTTGACAGTTATTAAACGGATGTTATTTTAGTAGCTTTATTCAAGGTGTTAGAGATTAGGGACGTAAGGTTCTGAGATTGTATAACATAACTTTTGGTTGAAGAGTGACCTTGTCGAATATAAGCTAAGGGAATTAGAAGTTTGCTAGCGTTTGTCGGCAAGTGTCTATGAACACTCATGTTGGCCGCCCCCGCATTTGACACACTACGTGAGCTTGTGTTGAACAATTGAGCCAAAAAACTTGTCGCCTTTTTCCTTATACAGTAAGTATAATGTTGATATTACTTGATGTAAAAGAATTTGGACTAAATATACGAAAACCGTAGAATGTTGATCCTAGATGGCCATAAGTACTGCACGTAAGATTAACGTGCAGTGCTTATGGCCACCAATGAACATTCTTTGGTCAGGAACAACAGATCCAGTGACTTGTTAATCAAAGCTGCGATTTTTTCATACCTATTTGTTCAAATTATAACATAAATGATATGTATACTATGCCGACTACTCTACCTACATGCGGTTGAAGACCCCAAAAAAAAAACTCTTCTAATTAACTTCTTTTCATTTTATCATGTTTAGATATCGATATTCACCACGTCGGCAGAGTTTCGCTAGGTAATTTAATTTGAACCTGTATAACGTATTTATATCGTAAAACGGTTATGATACTAGCAGCGCCCCGCGATTTCACCCGCATAAATCTCGATTCTGTGAGAATATCGAGATAAAAAGTATTGTATGTGTTAATCCAGGTTATAACTCATCTGTGTGCCAAATTTCATCCAAATCCGTTCCGTAGGTATTGAAAGAGTAACAAACATCCATTCATCAACTTTCGCATTTATAATATTGGTAGGATAGGACTAGCAGCGCCTCGCGGTTGTCCCTACACAAGTCTCTATCCCATGGGAATTGTTAATCCAGGTTATAAACTAACTTTGTGCCAAATTTCATCCAAATGCTTTCAATAGTTTTTGCGTAAAAGAGTAACAAACATCCATCCATTCCATCTCACAAACAGTAGGATTTAATGTAAATTATACCAAAAATAAAATTGTAACAGTTTTATTTGTTACAGACGGTGAAGATGCAGACCCTATTGAAACGAAAGAAGAAGATGTGGCAGGTGAGAATTGTAGTAAAATAACTGTCTGTCATTACTCCAGTCTTATTTATAGAGTACAAGACACGATAAAGATGAATGTAGGTAAACGGTGAATAAATTATCTCAAACTTTTCAGAGTTAAGATAAGGGTACACTATTTAATATCGCAGAGACCTCTGAGCGAGGCTCATTATGTTTAAATCTCATTGAAATTCATAAGCAGGCTACTAAAATAACGAGCAACTCCAGGCATCGCCCACGCGGCCGATGCGTTTTTACTGCGGTTTAATGCTCTTTTTACAACTTCGTCAAAGGGTGTGCTGTGTTGCGGTGCGGCTGAGATGCCGCTATGCCGAGCGACTCCGGCGCGCTGCTTTACGACTCCGGCCTCGCTTATCTCGCGCCATTCGCGATAAATCTCCACCCGGCTCCTTGGACCTCAAATATTTACATGCTAATTCGTAGCCAATTCTGCACCAGAGATTATAAATAAATTGGCCACCGCGCCCCATCATCGACCACCGCTACCTTCACTTTATCTTTCATGACTTAAGAAGTTTTTTAAACAGTGGGCCATACCGCGGCGTTGACGTTTTAATTTTATGCCACCCAGATAATTTAGCTTTTATGTTACCTAGTCGTAACAAAATCTTTGTAAGAGTTACTAGAGTTATAAACTTTGTATTTTCTGCTCCTACTTATCATCGCGGAAAGTATAAAATAAGCAGTCTTTTATTTATAACTTACTTTTAACAATAGGTGTTTTAAAAATTTTATTAGAAAATATATAACCACGATTTATTTAGAGACAACCAAACAAAAGGATGTTTTCGTTTAGGGAAACTATGACGACCTGCTATGCATATACGTATATATTTTGTTGTATGTAAGACATCAGATGCAGGTAAAACAATCGAATAATAAGAAAGTTACATGTGACAAACAATGGGCACTTCCTCTAAGGCACCCTAAGAACAATAAAAACTACTCATTGTTCAAATTTATTGCAAGTCCTTTACTGCATGTTGCGGAAGGACAAATGCGATGGCGCAGGAACAAACGGCTGTAGGACGCTTTGTTTCGCTACAAGTCTCGAACTATCTGCGGCAGTATCGGAAAATGAGTAATTTTTCCCAGTGAGTGGTTCCCGGTGTCGCAGTCGTTGTTAGGCCAACACTCGTGTTGCGCAAATGTATTCTCTGCTGGGGTGAGTGGTGGCGCGCGGGGTGCGGGGTGCGAGCGCGCGGGGGCGCCGCCGCTGAGCCCGAAGTTGGGCGCGCGGGCTCACTCCCGTGGGACTCCGCCGCAGGGACCGCACTCCACACCAACATATTTTTGACTTTCCTATACTTACACTGGAATTTGAAAACCTTTGTAATGACTGGAATGATGAGACTAAGAGTAAAATACACCTCTAATATTCTAACAAAATAATTCCAAGAGTGATGGCCCTTTCAACAGGTTAATTTCGAAGTATCCAAGCGACAAACATCGTATTGCCCAAATATGTCAATCCTAAATATTGTGTAAGTTATTTTGTCAACTTAGACGGTCAACAATGCGCGCTATGCTGGTCGGGTGTAGAATGGTGTCTCGACCGGCATGTGGCTAATTAAATGCCGATGTTCGACATCGGGGGTGCATTCGGAATTCCAGGCGGCGCCGAGGCGCGTGCCGGCAACACCGCGCCGCGTGCCACGCTGCCGTTGCGTCAACAATCCCGAATTGTTCACGAAGTTGGACCCGAATTCTAACCAAATTGTCATTAACTTGTTATGTACCAATCCAATCGACTTGAATTGTCTTAATTTGGTAAACAAAAGCAAAACTGCTGCATTCCATGCATCCAATTATTATTTTAAAGTAGTTGACAACTGACAAGTCTGGAATGTTGGAACACGCAATAGATACCACTTGAAGTAATTTTGAACCTTTTGGAAAATCTTATAACAATAATAAAGAAAGAGAAAACCGTTCATGAACAATCAACCTTTTTTCGTTAAACTGTTAAAAATATATAAGTATAGCAATGATTGGAGTGCGGCTCTGCATGATCCCAGGTGGCGCGGCCGCAGCGTTTGGAATTATCACATAGTGGAGGAGCGGGCGGGCGCGAGGGGCGCGGGAGGGGGCCCGATACATTCGTCACAGGCCCAGCAGCCATTAGGCATTTAGATATTATCAACAGCCACGAGGGGATGACCCGCGACCTGAGCCCGTTGTTTCAATGCTTAATTACTAAAAGTGTTTGTTGTTTACACAGGGGACAAGATTTTAATCCACATCGTGGATATCGTTTCGTCATCGCCAAGTTTGCTACTTTGTTCTGTTTTGCTGATACAAAGGCGTTCATCGTTTACGTCTGTTACTTGTCTGAACTCCCCTCGCCCGGCGGGTCCCAGGTGACGTTCTCCGGCCACACTTCCTTCCGTCTCCTGGGAGTACTCCTCGACCCGGCCACGCACACACTCACATTCTGCACTTGTATGAAACGTTACACAACTTTATAAATACTTATATATTTTTTTACTGGTTTTGTCATCGTTATTCTAGCTACGACTGAACCTCCTTATTACTTTACCTACAGAAGTAAAAATCTAAAACATCTCGATACGGAAACTTCGTGCCTACTTACTTCTTGCTTCGGAGAGTCATGAAGTGGAAACTGATGGTTATCATGGAGCTGTAATTAAACATCCATATGAAGTAACTATAACTAAGCAAAAGTTGAGTTCTCTTGTACGTTTCTAATTAGCAATTAAACACAGTTTAGTGTGTGGAATATTGTGTAGTGTATTTTGCGTTGCGCGTGGCGCGTAGTCGGTGGCGCGATGGCGGCTCGGATCGTGATTAATGCAGCCTCCCGGGGCAGACGAACTGATTGCCGTTCTACCTCCCCCGGGCACCACTACACATACCTATATTTCAGTTTTATTATAAAAATATTTTGAGTAATCTCGCCATTTATGAAACAGTCTCCATTAAGGGTTACCAGCATGGTTACCACGCTTTGAGAAACTACAAGATATTTAGCAGGTTCAAAGACAGAAGAAATGAAGTTGATGCAAAGTTTTAGCCGTAGTTTATCTGTTTGCATGTAGTGTTCAAAGTAGAAACAAACAAAATATATCGTACATGTAATTGGTAAAACGTATCAATGTCCAATGCCCGTGTAACTGAAAGTTTAAATGGTAATGCATTCTGCACACAAAAACCTGTTAGAAAAACTTTTAATGATATGCTATCACGGCGAACAAAGTAGTTTTCGCATGAAGTATTGCACGTGCCATCGTTAAATTCCATCAATTTAAAACCGAACTTTTATTACATCTACAACATTATTGTTTTATTGCCATCAACAACAATTTACATAATAAACGATGTAGCCGGGCTCTCACTTATTCTGCTTTAACGTAACATTTCAGAAATTACGTAAACATAAGAACCCAAGAACCAGCTTGAGCACTATAGTGAGCGCTTTGTTATTTTTATTCAGTGCTACGTGAAAAAGTTTTCTCTTGAGAGGCATATCGGCATCAGTCCGCGGCGTTACCGGAATAACACCTTCAGTCTGAATGGCTACGCGAAAGGTACGGTGCCTCTGGGGAGCCCTATGCTCAAGGCGGCAGAAAATTAACGTGCCCCCGTGGGAAATCTAGCGCCAGCCTTAGAGCCCGGCCGCCTGCCGCGCCCACTCCACCGGGATGTATTTAATATCTTGCGCTCACGGTGACGACTAACCACGGCCACTGGCACCTGGTACCAACACTCTTACTACTAACTGCAACTGTTACTGGCATTTACATTTGGGTGTTTTATTTATTTAATTTTATATTTTTTTGGAAAACTTGCAGTTAAGCATGTACCATAGTTCATTCACAAATAAATCCTCCTTATTGTCTATAAATAAATGTTTTAGTATGATTCAAGAATACAATACAATTTTAATATGTCATACGTTAATTAGGTTACCGGGCACGTTGCTAGGAGGCTCTTAACAATGACGGTTACCCGGTAAGTTGGAGCCTTTTGAAGCCATTGACTGGAAGTTTGACACGATTGCCGATGCGAGCGGATTAACATCCTCATGATTGATTTGAAGGTTTTAAATTAAAGAACAGTACCTGGACGACCGAGCTCTACTCTGGTGAAAATAGAGAATGCTCATTTAATAGTATACTAATTCATGTATGGTACTTACTTATTCCATGCTGCCATGATAGTAGGTACTTACTAATTCCATATGATCATTATTGTCATGTCATTATTCATTATCTTGTTCTAAACTTTGGGTGACCGAGCTCCGCTCGGGTGAAAATATGAAGAAAACTAATTTTCCCAGATATGAGACCTAGCTAGATCGATTTTTCGCCCCCGTAAACCCCAATAATGCAACTTTTATCGAAATCGTTAGAGCCGTTTTCGTGAATGTGATTACAAATAACAAGTGATTACGAAAAAGAAAACTCGAAAGCACGCATTTTCCTAACATAAGTCTAATTTAGATCGATTGTTTACCCCCGAAAATCCCCATATACCAAATTTCAGTGAAATCGTTAGAGCCGTTTCCGAGATCACAGAAATAAATTTATACACATATAAATATACAAGAATTGCTCGTTTAAAGGTATAAGATAAATGATTACAAACGTGATACAAATATTGCTCATTTAATAGTGCAGGATAACATAACATTACGCCTGTATTCCCTGTAAGGTTAGGCAGAGGAGTAAAAAAAAACTCACTGGTTCATACATTTTATGTTACATTTTCACATAATCATAATTTCTTTAAATTAATATTATTTGTACCGAAAATCGCGTTTGCCCAACAAGTAAGTACTGTAAGCAGGACCATTAAAATCACTGGGATCGCAAACCATTAAATTGGCTTACACATCTTGTACTGTTCTACGATTTGGATGTTGTTGTTATGTGACAGTAATATAAAACAAAAAAATAAAACTCCTTTCCTATGTCTATATTTGTAAATAACTGCAAGTAAGTAATAGTTATAACTTCAGGTCAGCAGATAATGCCACCAATATACTGCATGGATATCGCCCGTAGCAAATGAATTTGTAAAACATTAATTAAACCATGCTCCAATCAACTGCAAGACACAATACTCGTAATAAGCTAATCGATCAATTACTGGCAGCGTGGGGACACTTAGCGCAAGTTACACTCTCACGCAGATTAATTTAGCATCGGCAAGGAGACTGTGTCCCGCACGGCCTTACTAATTCACAAGATCCAATCGCGGCGGTGAGCGGCGCCTCTGCACATTAATGTTGCAAGCACCCCCGTGCTCCTCTATTAGCTACTTACTTAGCTGACGTACTACTGTTAGCCATTATACTTATATTTAATTTTCACTGATGCATCATAATGTTAAACGTTATTTCAATTTTAATTGTGTTTGATTCGATCTAATCTACGTAGTGTAGCGTAGCGGCCTTCGTAGCAAAGTGCTACGAGATAATTTCGTAGACCCCCAATAATAGTTTAATCGTAGCTGTAATTAATTTCGATTTCATGTCTGTTAATTTACACGAAATATTGCAGATATGTTACTTAGGAGCTAGACTTTTGTTTGGAAGCTTTTCGTAACCGTTTGTACATATTTTAGTGAATGATTTTTTTTTACTGGAATCTAGAAAATTATGGGTTACTTTGCTTTTGGATTACGTACTTATAGTCACGTATAGTCTCTATATTATCAAAGCATATTCTTATATCGTTCAGTGGGTTCTATTTTAAGCGTAGCTGGTCACGGAGGTCCACCTGTCTTTACAAGATGATACAATAATAATACCAGCCTGTTATCGTCATACTGCAGGACAAATGCCTCTTCAGACAGAGAAGGCACGAGCATTGACCACCACACTTGTGACGATTTCAGACTTATATTGACTCAAAGTCCAGCTTTCCTCACGATGCTTTTCCTTCAGCGTTGTTAGTAATCTCAAAGATAAACTCAGAAACTAAACGGCATTATATTTTTTAAATTGCTAAAATATAAAAATAATTTGAAAATGCTCGTAGAAAGTGGCCAGCTAGCAGTGGCGACGGGTTAAAACAACTCGATTCCTACCGGCTTCCCTTCGAAAACTCTATCGTCATTGAATAATCACATTATAATATAAGTATTTGATACACCATAGAATTGAAACATTTCGTGCTAAAATACCTCGTAGGCGTGTCAGGTTATCGTGAATTCAATTTCTTTAGAAAATAAAGTCCATCATGACGGGTCGGTTTCTTAGCAGCCAGGTAAGTCGATCTGCAATAAGTTACGAAAGGGACAGTAGTATAGAAAACGCGCGTACGCAAACAAGAAAGAACTATTACTATTGTCCAAGGTCGTTCACGCATACGCATTTGATTCGGTTGTTTTCGTTGAATTTAGTAATACGTTTGGCTCGGAATTCAAACTGTATCATAACTTATACGATTGACAATGTGTGTTTGTTTTTTGACGTAATCGCATTACAACCATACTAATTTGCATTTTGTTCGCTCAGTATTCATTGAATTCACTCGTTTATCATTACTTGTAGGTAGTAGTAATATTTATTTGTAGGTATAGAACAGTGATTATGATAGTGTTTAAGTATTTTGTGTTTGTTTAGTGACAGTAAAGTACGTTGTAATTAGGTATTTGAGGTAAGTAGATAGTTTAATAAATTGAAATAATTCATTTAGAGTAGATTTGAAAAGTAATTAGTGCAATCAGTAGGATTAGGATGGTGGCAATAATAGTTTTAGATTATTGTTTGACAGATTATTTACTTTGTGAGGAAACATGCTTTTCAAGGTTAAGTTTAAAAAATAAGAAGCATATAATCAAGTTAGGCCGTGCTCGCCCAGATATGACTATAAATTACAAACGACGCGATGGTTTCTTATTATACTAGCAAGACACTGTTTCAATCAAAAAAGGTGGACTGAATGAAGACACATTATCTGCCTGTACAAGACTGAAGCCAGGAAACCAGCTACAGATTTTAAGTAACTAGACTACGTGCGCCACGGCTGCAGCCCTAGCTCCGCATTTTTTTTTCTCCGGCTTACTTCTCCCATAAAACCACCCTTCGCCACAGCTAGGGTGATAATTACTTTTTACCATTGCCACTCGAAAAAAAGCATTTGTTACATCGATAACAGTGAATAAAACTCTCTTTTACTCACTGAGTGAAGAAAAACATTTTGAATTTGGAAGAAGCACGAATTATACGAATTATGTTCAAAAACCGACCAAGTGCGTGTCGGACCACGCACAATGAAGGGTATATTAGTTGAGATGAATTTATCCCAAACACAAACGTAAGACTGTGGTTGAAAAACATGTTCTCCCATACATCTATGTACGTCACGGTCAATTCTCCAACTGCAAATGTAAGTTTGTAATCCCAAAAACTTATGCTGTGAGACCTTGCTTCCTGCCAAATTTCATGATTCTAGGTCAACGGGAAGTAACGGAAGTAAGTTTTGATTTATTTGCGAGTGTTAAAATATGACGCATAAATGGCCGTATTTCTTTATTTCGTTGACTTAGAAGCTTGATTTTTTTAGAACTCCAAGGGACCATAGACCTACGTATTTGATATTAATTTTAACTCGATGCATTCACGCGTTTCTGAGAAAAAGGGTATTGACAAATTGACAGACAGACGGACGGACAGCGAAGTGATCCTATAAGGGTTCCGTTTTTTCCATTTGAGATACAGAACCCAAAAAATAAATAAAACGTGCTGGTAGTTCCTACTGGCTGGCTAAATGGAGCTATGCCATAGAGCTATACAATTAAATAAAAGTAAATTAGGTAATTTTCTATCTGCTATCGTGGTTGTTTTATATCATTGGAAAATCTATTAACATACATAATAATAATAAAATTAGTTCTTCCAGTGACGAAAATGAAACACTGACTCCGGAATCATTTCGTTCTAAAGCAGCAATTATAGTAGACTAGCTGCGCCCCGCGGTTTCGCCCACATAAGTCTCGAGCCCGTGAGAATATCGGGATAAAAAATATTCTATGTCCTTCTCCAGGTCATGGTCTACCCATATACCAAATTTCATGCAAATCCGTTCAGCCGTTTTAGCGTGATGCCGTGACCAAGGGAAATAGGGATTCATTTTTATATATATAAGATAATTTGTTGCCGCCAAAATTTATTTTCTCGCAATCAATGGTATAAAGTAGAGTACACAACTCGTGAATTTTTTTTTCTCGCTACTTGTTTCCCTCGCTCCGCTCAGGATTCTAATCTAGAATCCCTCGCTACGCTCTTGATTCTACTCTAAAATCCTTCGCTGCTCTCGGGATCCAACTTAGTCCCTCGAATTTAATTCCATTTTTTTTTCACTTGTTGTATAATCTACTATTATGCGATACAAGAAACTTTCTGTATATTTCGAGTGAGTATTTCGTTCATCGGTCCCTGGCCTCTGGCTCCGTGAGAAGGCGGTCATCGTGTAAGCGGCTGCATATCTCGGCTGTAACGAAGTCCCTCGGGCCGGCAGACCCCCGGGGATGACCGGACTGCCTTCCTTTATGTTACATACATAATTTGTACAGTACTGTGTATGTTTGTTTGTGTAGTGTTGCTGGAAAAGGGAGTTCTCATATTGGAAACTGATAAACGTAATTTTAAGTAATTTTGTTAAGTTCGGAGGATAAAATTGTATTTAAAACAACGTGAGAAATGTGCTAGGTATGAGTTAAAAGAACAATGGCCAATCTCCTAACATGACTGGACTAGAAAAATCTTATAAAACGTAAATTGATGATATATGTCGTTTCATTTGCCTACTTATTTATAACTTAGAACGGAATTTAGTATATTTTTAAAAGTACGGAGGTTAAGTAATTACGCAAATCTGTAGAATATAAAACTAAGATGTTTTTCACTTTAAAAAAAAATGAAAATGTGGAGTACTGATGAAAACAAAATAACAACGTAGTGTGCACAGGACAACAATTTTAAAAAAAGTACACTCCGGGAGTGCCGACAAAAGTGAAAACTGATCTTGTATAGAACATTGATCTGTAATTTTATCTAAATAAAGAGCACAATCGCGTTTGCAAAAAAAATACTTCCGAAACTTTTAAAGTAAATATACTGGCATAGAACATTGATCCGTATGATAATATAAATAAAGAGCACAATCGCGTTTACAAAACCATTAAAGTAAAACACTAGCATAGAATATTGATCCGTAACTTTATATAAATAAAGAGCACAATTGCGTTTACAAAAATGAGGTGTCGTCATGGCGTCGCGAAATCAATGGTTTAGTCCCATCTCAAAAATGCCCAACGCGCCTAAAGAAGTTTTCACTTTAAAAAATCAATCTTTTGTTGACAAGTAACAACTTGTCGAAAATATCCCAGGCCACGTTATCAATATACTTGTTTACGACAGCTGGTTTTTAAAAGTAAAATCATGTTTTTAATTAATACATTAGCTTTATTAAAAGTCTTTACTTATCAGCAACATCAAATTCTGCTAATGGCTTACCTATATTTTTAAATAAATATCATGAGTACAGTACATACAGTTGATATTGCCTGCGATTTCATTCCAATTTTGAAATAAAATCGACTAAGACTTTAGAAAAAGTATGGACATCTCTATGGACGTAAAAATTAAAAATTGATGTTGAAATAAGATATAATATCCTGCATTCTAATGAGCATGAAGAGAAGAGACGTTTGAATAAATTAATGATATCCAATGATTACATTAACAATGTACTTCATTTTGGTAATAGTCTCATCACGGTAACAAAATCTTTATTTTTCCTAGTCCAAAATGGCCCTTGTTCTTCAAGAAAGTAAAAAAAGTGTATATAGGCACAATATTTTATTCAAGAAAAACCTAGCAACTAATACTTATATGTAACTTGTAACTTTCTCTAGATTTTAGTAGGTAAAATAGAATCGCAAAAGTAAAGCAAACGATGTGCATGTACTGTAGCTAATAGGTACATACGTATATCTACAGCAAAATATTCGAAAAGGACTCTCAAACTACAAAATTAGACTGAAAGTTTAAACTGGATCACCCATCCGAATTTAAAACAGAGGTAAAGTGTCTCGGGTAGGGAACCGAGTCCGACTCGATACGGCGGCAAAGTGGATTAGAGCCTTCGACCGCGGCCCGTGGCCCGACCGCGCCTCCGGCACACACCAACTTCATGCGGTTACCGCTCCCTAACTGAAACCAAATCTTTTTTAAACTTACATAACACTCACGGTTTACTTTTGAAAGTTTCTTTGGTGGTATGAGGTGTACGGCATATTTATGATAGAAAAAGTACTCTTTATCTTAGAAATGTCCACGTTCTCGTTAGGATTGATTTTTTAACGTTGTTCAACATAATTAGCTCCTTTGTAATTCAAATCAATTCAATGTTGTTTCAGATGTGGCAGATATTAAATCGGAGAGCATGGACAGTTTCGCGTCAGGTAAGTTTAAAGTGCTTAACATAATTTAACTCCGTTATAATGTAAAAGTAGGCAAACTCATAATAAACGTGTCGTAAGAATAAAATTAAACTTACAAGACAACTACGGAATGGCGCTCCCATATTAATATTTGAATAGAGAAGTGTAAAAAAGTGTTGAAGTCGGAGGTGATAGGGCCGGCCGCGGCGTTAACGGAGCCCTGGAGGGCCTTTGCCGAAGTCCCCGCTTCGCAATACAGCCGAAAAGATAAAATGAACATAAAGTTGAGGAGCAGATACTCTCGCTCAGAGGAATCGTAGTTTCCCTCCTGGCGACACTAAACCGGCTACGACTAGGACGTACTCGCGACACGCAGTTTGCGGAAGCGGCGCCTTTATAGCGATGTGCTCTCTGCAGCCAGGCTTGGAATCTTTCTCGTTTATATGTCGCGGTAAGTGTTTAGCGATGAGCAAGTTCTATCATTGTTTTATAGGAATGTAGATAAGGGGCGTACTCATAAATATAATTCGATTCACGCCTGGCATGACCATTTTATATTCTGAATTCAATAAAACCTACCAAACGAAATAATCATAAAAATGCCGCATGGAAAAGCAGCGACAAGAAAATCAAAACTCATGCAGTTATTTCGGCTATTTTAAAATAGGTCTAAAAGGGGAGTTGAACTAAGAGCAAATACAGTTCTAACGGAAAATGTGGAAGCTAAAATTGCATTGCGGACAGTGACCGTTCCGAACTTACAATTAAAACGGACGCCCGAAATTGTGTACACCGTTCGTCACTTAGTTCACGATTAATGGGGGACCACTCGCGACCGCGGCCACGTACAACTCTTATCATAGATGACGATTTATTTTCATAAGCTTTTCGTTTTTTAAATGGTACGATTTTAAGTAGCAGCGAAATTTACCTACTACGTAATATTTAAAAAACTAAATTGGTCACTATTTAAATGACATGTGTCGTAACCCTACGTAGTTTGTGATTTTGGTAATTATTAGGCGTGGTGCTTTTGTTAATGTACTTAATAGCTCTTCTTCGATACCTACTATGTATAATTCAAGTTACAAGAGAGACAGAAATCATGAACCTCTTCATAATATGCCAGACCGTATTCTAAACTAGCGTTTCATAGAAATGATTAATATCAATAAACCTAAACACCTCCATATTTATATTAACAATATTAGCCTGTTTTGCATTCTCGATACAGTCAGTATCATCAATAAATCATAAAGCAAACCTTAATCGTTTAAATTAACCACCAATTTGACATTCAACGTCTGTTTGACGTTCCGCAGGAGTTATAACTGGCTGCTATAATAGAGCAATATTCAGTTTAAATAAAGCGACAGCATGACTTTTAGCCGTGGATAGTAACACGACTCTGCAATCAGGTGCAGTTTAAAATGTGCATTTGCGATGTAGAGCGGTGCAGCGGGCGCAGGGCGCGGACAGAAATGCATTTTCAATAATTGAGGGTCAGACGGGGAGGTGGGGGCGCATTAAAATTCTCGCAGCTAAACTTTCCGATCGTCACTGAGTCGCGACATCGAACAGCCGCGCCGGATTTATCAGCTAATGGACCCACCAAAAATGATAAAGTGGCAACGTCGGTTCAAAACAAGCATATTTCCACTTATTTTGTCAACTAAATCATATTTATCCTATTAATCTGGTATCTTCTTCATTATTTGTTGTTTTTGACACTTTGTGAACAGGTTACAAAAGTTGGTCAATGCAAAGGGAGTGCTAATTAAAGCAATTACATTTTAACATAGCTAATCTTATTTGTCTCAAGTTTTTCCTTTCTTGAACTGGCGTAGCACGAGTTTCCACAACTTTGCTACGGACTTTTGCAGCTTCAGAATGTGTGACATCAGACGTGACAGACACGGAACAGAAACTAAAATTTGTAATTAAGCGAACTGAGTCGCAATTTGTAGTTACGAATACGTACAGCGAGCGTCAGGGTTTTCATTGTGAGACATCTAATTAACAACCTCATTATGTTTAGGTGGGACTGTGCTGGTTAGTGCCAGGCGATTTGAATCTAGATATGGCAACATTAAGTTTAAATGTTCTATTGTAGAGAATTTTACGCTTAGTAGCCACAATAACACACACTTTCTCTCCAGATCATCTATTTCACTTTACAAAAAATAAAGGAGACAAACAAAAAGAAGTTTCCCTCGGTTATTTTGTCGGGGAGAGCACGTAGGCGCGCACCTCATCTGCGGCGCTCCCGGTGCGGCGATAAAATTTAAAATTCAAGGCCGCGTTAACGAACCGGCCTCGCGAAGAAATAGATATTCAAATGTGAGAAGATCCCATATTAACATTTATGGCAAGTTTGCGGGGACGAGACAAAGGCGAGGCGAGTGGCGGCCCCCGCGGAACTCGCCTCGCGCCGCAGCCCTCCGACTGCTATGCATATCTCTACAATATGCAGTGACCGTTGTACCAGCCTGCCGGTTTGGGATACCTTTTATCTCCAATTTCAGTAACAATTCTCTTAATAGTAATTCTTGCCCGAACTTTGGGATTTGGTTAAGAATTTTGTATAATATTTACTTTTTATTAAGTAGTACTAAGTTGACGCTGTTCATGGAATATTATCTAACGTCAGAGGAATGTATGATGGCACCGAGCTCATGCCACCGGGAAATATAAAAATAAAAAACATCAACTTGCAGTTTTGCTGGACAATGATCCTCAAAACTTTCTGACACCAACTGCTCGTAATTCCTACCTGTTGTGCATAGAAGATCGAATAAATAACCAAGTTGGGGTGCGTTCATAAAAGTGGCAATTAATTATGTCTTCGGTCCACCGTGATATACAATCACCCTCTCGCAAAAGTCATAAAATTTTCCACTTGGTTAACAACAACACTACGACGAAGCTTAAGTTCTAAAGATCGAAGAATAAGTGAAGGTGAACACTAAACCTTTGTGTTCCCTATTCGAGCTAAAGACAAATAAAAGTTAGGAAGAAAACAAATCAAAATCCCAATTTTGTTGGCTGCATTATTTATGTGATATTGCCTGGCACTGTCAACGTTTTCTTTACTCCCCTTTTCTTTACTTTGAACTTGTGGTCGTTGTAATTCACACTTTCACAACTTTTGCTATCAGTACAAAAATAACGCGAGGTGTTATTTGGTTTATTCCGAAGGATACAGTATTTGGAATTGTGAGAAAGTTATAAAATATTAATGTAATAGATTTACGAAGGCTGTGCTTCTTCTCTAAGAAAATAAAATCGGAGCGGCATTTTCATTCAGCGATGGCTGTTAGCCGGCTGCGGCACACACGTTTCTTATTAATATCAGGCGGTTGGAATGGCCGAAGACGTCCCCAGCGCCCGCTCTCTCCCAAATAAAATTGCCGCTATCTAAACAAAGAGCCCTAATTATTCGGCCGTGGCGGGCGGGGTCGCTCTCTTATGGGTGTTCTGGGGCCCATTTCGCTTCTCGTATAGGACCCCGGGGAGCAGCGGGCGCCGCCTAGCCAATCGCCGGATGGAGGAGCGAGCGATCCGCAACCTTTTTATATGCGATATCGGCGTTGGCGCCGGACCCCCCGCCACCCCGCGCCCCGATCTCGGGGAATTAAAAGTTGGAAGGCTCACATCTGATTACCCAAACACACACATTACACCGGATCGCCAATCTCGATAAGCCCCCTCCACAATTTATTAGCGGCTCTGACGAGTTGTTTTCGACTCTTATCTCATTAACCGCATAAAACAGATGAAAACGCTATTGTGATGGCTAATATACAGAAAACAAGTAATTGTCACATTCTTCTTGTGCACCCTTTGTGTTTACATCCTTCCTATTTCTTGTGAAAACGTACCACATCTGTTACCTACTTCCTACTCTCTCTCAAAGCTCCCCCCAACTGCACCTCATGGCTGTTCATCATACGTGCATGCTTAAGTATTATCTAATATTTATACCGAAAATATAAAGGACGGTTATAAAAGCCTTGGCGATACCGGTCGTATGGCTCAATACATATTTTAATTTGCACCCGATTTTATTTTGAGACAATAAATTGGATATAAAGGGTTTCCGAGCGGTTTCTACCTCCGGGATCATTGTCTTCACCCTACGCCTTTGCAGCGATTCTTTTGTGTAGGAATTATGAAATAAAAAGGCGATATCGTATGTCGGTGGTAAGAGGTGCGGCAGTGCCGTGCGGCGCGGTGCGGTGCGGTGCGGCGTGGGCGACGCGCAGCCGACATACGACACCTCGCGCGGCTGCTCGTCATTGTGTGCCACCATTCACCCGCTGCTGGCGGCGAGTATTCGATTGCAATGTTTTAAGCATTCGATTGCCCTCGCCGGTAATAAAGGGTTCCCAAGAAGTACGTACAAAATAAATTATTTTTTTCGCGTTTTATAGTCTTTCAAGCGGGCGCGGCGAAGGGTACGCTTATTGTTTCTATGGTGAATTGCGCGGATGAATGGGTCCCGGGCATTTGTGCGCTCAGTGCTTAGAGATCGTAGGAAGATAATATGGCGCAGGCGGGTTCGGGCGGACCAGGGACGTCTGAGGTGGCAATAACAAACCTCCTACTGTACATTCAAACATATTTAAATAAAGTACTACAATTAAATAGGAAACACCTTTGAGCTCGATCAACTGAATTCTCTATTCGTTTTTTAATTGCACTATTAATAGTTTAAGCGCAATTGTTGATAAGATATTTGTTTATCCTAGCAGCAATAACTAGGTATTTCAACCTATTTTAAGCATTAACATAAATAAACAGAAGTCTATCAGCTTGTGTGATAGGTTATCAGTAATTCACCTAGAATTTATGCGGATGGAAGAGACGTTATCTTTGAATCTTTGTTGCTCGTCGCGTCTCTCATGTCAACGACCACCTTTACATTAAGTATATTTATGAATGTACTAGCTTTTGCCTCCGAGAACGTACTACCGGGATAAAAAGTATCCTATAAACATATAGGATACTTTTTATCCCGGTAGGCACACACAGACATAGATAGTTTTATAACCTAGATAAACATATCTAGGTTATAAAACTATCTGTGTGCCAAATTTCATCCAAATCCGTTCTGCTGTTTTTGCGTAAATAGGTAACAAACATCCATCTATAATATAATCATCCACACTAACTTTCACATTTATTATATTATTATAGGATAAAAATATCAAATATTTATCGTTCCCACCCAATATTTCAACAGAGGTCTCCCCACGCATTTAATCTAATTGTTCAAATTGATCTTGATTTTTTCTGAGCAAGAATTGTAGGTACCTAATCCGAGTCAGTTTATTATTAGGTACTCAATAATGATATCATGCGACGCTTAGACGGGTCCTACAGCAGTTTACTGACAGCTCGATACTAGTAGTATAAATGCGGAGATTCATGTCTAGCAGATAACTTTTTATGGGAATATTTGTAGTAAATACTCAAAGTATGCATTAAATACTTGTTTGTATTTATTATTCTTAATAATCTAATTTCGTATTGACATTGTTTTTTTTCTGATTGTCACTAAAATAAAAAAACATGACGTTTACTACTTTGGCTCTTATTTAACTTAATTATTCAATATACAACATTCGTTATCAGCACGAAGTAAAAAAGTAGAAAAATGTCGTGTGGACCTGCTGGTATATCGATAAAACCGTTGTGCGAAAGAGCCGGCTATGGCATCTGGAAATTCAAAATGCGTATGTATTTGATGCATGAGGATTTATGGGAAACCATAGAAGGTTACTCAGGTGAGAAGCCCTCTGATGCAAATAAAAGGGATCAGAAAGCTTTAACCAAGATTTGTTTGACAATCGACGGAGGCGCAATCGCACATGTTCGGAGCGCTGAGACTGCCAGGCAAGCATGGGATGCTCTTAAAGATGCTTTTGAAGATAAGGGAATGGGCAGAAAATTGGCCCTGGAGCGAAGGCTGTATAGATATAACTTGTCAGACTTCGATAATGATGTTGAGCGTTATATTGGCGCAATCGTAGCTACTTCGCAAGATTTAGCAGACATCGGGAAGAAGATTGATGATGAAAGTTTGGCAGCGATTATGCTCGGAGGTTTAGGACCTCGCTACGATCCCTTAGTTATGGCTCTGGAAAACTCCAACTTAAAAATCACAAGTGAATTGGTGAAAAGTAAGCTATTGAATGAGTTCTCGAAAACCGTAGACGTTCAAGCTCCGGAGAACAAACCGACGACTTCCGCTCTGAAATCTTCTCAAGGTAAAATTTCTTCCAATAATAGTAAGAAGAAAAGAATTATCAAATGCTATGGATGCGGTGAACCAGGTCATAAAAGGCCCGATTGTCCTATAAGGAAGGACGAGAAGGACAAGCACGTAAAAAATGTTACTCTGAAGACAGCACTCAATGGTGTAGAAGGAGAGAGTACCACTTTTTTCATTGATACTAGAGCGACCAACCACATGTGCCATAATATTGATTACCTAGAGAACGTAAGGTTGAATAATGAAGCAGGTAGTAATGATACTGTAACGGTTGCAAATGGAGAGAAGATAAGTTGCAGAGGTATAGGTAATATTTCTTTTTCTACTAAAGATTGTGAAGGAACAATGACTGGTGTTGTTGCCGTGCCTGACCTGAATTGTAATTTACTCTCTGTTAGGAAAGCTTGTGAAAACGGTTTACATGTAGTTTTTGATAAAAATGGTTGTATTTTTTATGAAAATTTTTCTTGTACTGGAAAGGCTCTTTTACGTGGTTCTGTAAGTAGTGGGCTGTACACTTTAAATTGTACTGTAAATGTTCCTAAGAGAATTGCCTCTAATGCGCTCCTTGATACGTCAGATTGCAGACTTTGGCATAGGCGTTTAGGACACCTTTGCCGAATAGGTCTGGATAAACTTAGAAAAGGTGAGGCTATAGGTGTGTCTTATGATAAGGTGGACAATGAACCATGTATACATTGCTTGGAAGGCAAGCAGTCAAGAAAACCATTCAAAGCAATTCCATTTAAAAGAGGAACAGCTTTGTTGGAACTAATTCATGCGGACCTGTGTGGTCCGATGTCACACGATTCTTTTCAGGGAAACAAATATCTTTTGGTTTTTATTGATGATTTTTCGAGAGCGATTTTTCCTTTCTTTATCTCGTCGAAAACTCAAGTAAAAGATAAATTCTGTGAATTTCAGAATGCAGTTGAAAGGCAGAAGGAAGCAAAAATTAAAATTTTCAGAACAGATAACGGGACTGAGTTTGTGAACCAAGGTATGAGAGACTATTTGACTTCAAAAGGAATTAAGCATGAAACGACAGCTCCTTATAGCCCTCAATCTAATGGCGTAGCTGAACGTGTAAATCGCACACTGGTTGAAAAGGCGCACTGTATGCTTACTGAAGGTAAACTTTCCAAAGTATATTGGCAAGATGCAGTTCAAACTGCTGCTTATTTGAAAAACAGGTCTCCTCATCGTGCACTCGAAAATAAAACTCCTTTTGAAATGTGGTATGGGAATAAACCAAACCTCTCACATTTAAGAGTTTTTTGGCTGTCGAGCGATGGTTCATGTCCCCAATTGTCAAAGAAAGAAGCTTGATGTCAAATCTACGGAGCACATTTTTGTAGGATATGCTGATGATATCCACAGTTACTTCTTTCGTAGTTCTGAATGCCCACGTCGCTTAGTTAAAGCGAGGGACGCAGTATTTTTTGAAAATTATTTTACAAGTTTAAAAGAAAATTCAGATTCTTCTAGAAGCCAAGAAGAAACAGTAGTTCCACTACGATTGAGCACTGATCCTTGCAATGCTGTTGAACAGATAGTTAATTTGGATGTTCCTACAGCAAGCACTTCCATGGATGTTCCGGACGTTTCCCCTGATCGTTTTCATGATGCTTCAGATGTAGAAGTAGAACAAAGCAACAGTGTTCTCGGTGAGTCAGTGGAAGAACGTCGCTATCCAATGAGAGAACGGAAGAAACCAGATTTCTTGTTATACAAGACCTGTACGGAAGAGGTAATAAATGAAGATCCATCTAGCTACTCAGAAGCCATGCACGCAGAAGATAAAGATAGTTGGATTGCTGCGATGCAAGACGAGTATGATTCCTTAATAGAAAGAAAAACTTGGATTTTAGTCAATAGACCTGAAAATAAGAAAGTTATTCCTTGTAAATGGGTCTACAAATTGAAACGAGATGCTTTAGGAAATTCTGTAAAGTATAAAGCAAGACTTGTAGCTAAAGGTTACAGTCAGGAGGCAGGAGTGGATTATTATGAAACATTCTCTCCTGTGGTGAGGAATTCATCCTTACGTATGCTGTTAGCTTTTGCCGTTGAGAACGAATATAAGCTAAAGCATTTGGACGTGGACACAGCATTTCTTAATGGCAATCTAGAGGAAGAAGTGTTCATGCTACAGCCTCCTGGATTTACACAAGAAGATGGAAAAGTTTGTCTTCTGAAGAAATCCATCTATGGGTTGAAGCAAGCTTCGCGAGCTTGGAATAAAAAGCTCGACGAAACTCTTAAAAGTTTGGGTTTCAGTAGGACCTCCTCAGAGTCATGTGTATATACGAAACTTTTTGGTTCGTCTGAACTAGTTATACTAGCTGTCTATGTCGATGACATTGTCTTGTTGCACAAAGATGACTTGACGTATGACAAAGTCAAACATGACTTGAGACAATTTTTCGGTATAAAAGATCTGGGAAATCTAAATTATTTCCTATCTCTAAATGTAAAATACGATAATGGGATAATTGAAATAAACCAAAAAACTTTTATACTCGATTTATTAAAACGTTTTAAAATGCAACAGTGTAAAACGTTTGATACACCTTTAGCGAGCAGTAAGTTGGAACCTGGAATTGGTGAGAAACCTGATTATCCTTATCAGAACTTGATTGGCTGCTTGATGTACCTCGCTGTTAATACTAGGCCAGATATAGCGTTTGCTACCAGTTATTTGAGTCAGTTTAATACGACTTATGACAAAACGCACTGGACAGCAGCGAAGCGTGTACTTCAGTATCTTAAGGGTACTATAGATTATTCCATTGTCTACAGGAAGACTGGTGAATATATCTCTGCATACGCTGATGCCGATTGGGCTAACTGCACAATTGACCGCCGTTCGTATACAGGCTATTTTGTGAAATTGGCTGGAGGACCAATTTCTTGGGAGTCAAAGAAACAGCCAACGGTTGCATTATCTTCAACCGAGGCTGAGTATATGTCACTGAGTGCCGTAACCAGAGAAGTTGTCTTTTTTGCGCAGACTCTTGCAAGAAATTAGTGGCAAGGTAGGACAAGTTATTATTTATAACGACTGTCAAGGGGCGCAAAAGCTGGCGTCAAACCCTATTCACCATAATAGGACTAAGCACATAGATACAAAACATCATTATATTAGAGAGATTGTATCTAAGAATATTGTGGACTTACGGTACATTCAGACGCATGATATGAGCGCTGACATTTTGACAAAAGCCCTAGGACGTGTATCACATTTAAGATGTGTTAAGGGTATGGGATTTAGTTAATTATAGGCTTCTTTAAATCTTAATGTCTCGCTTATAGATCTTAGATTATTTCGATTAAGTGGGGGTATGTAGTAAATACTCAAAGTATGCATTAAATACTTGTTTGTATTTATTATTCTTAATAATCTAATTTCGTATTGACATTGTTTTTTTTCTGATTGTCACTAAAATAAAAAAACATGACGTTTACTACTTTGGCTCTTATTTAACTTAATTATTCAATATACAACAATATTCAATACTTACTTAACTTAAAATATATTCTACGTTAACTGAATGCGGGAACCGTGAAAAGGGTTCTGCCGGGTCACATCGGTACGCATCAGTAGGCGTTTGCTCCACTCAGGTGTCGCGGATACTCGTGAGATGGGTGTCATATAGATGGACAAAAGTTTGACAAGAATCTGCCTCAGATATGATACTCGATATATGATATACGGTTTTTTTTTTTGCAATTGCTTTTCTAGAACCCTAACCTCTGTTTGTCCAGAATAGTCTTTTAATCCTTATACGAAACTGCATCTATTCGTATCATAAATGAAACTGGAGAATACACGATTTTCTTGCTGACTGTCCTACCATTTACGCAAAATCTGTGAATGCAGTTAGCAATTACTCAAAAACTTAAGGAGAGTCTCCTAAGAAAGTTTTCGTGTAACGACAACGGTTGAGGTTACCTACTCTTATTTCTCCGCCTCAGAAACACTCCCATCCATCTAAGTATATTACTTATGTGATTTCTAATTCGAATATTATTGATTTCACGTAAATGCGTATACTTGCAATGGTAACAGCAACTGCAGCATGAAAGCTAGAACTGAACTGGTGCTTACAGACATATTATGTTACTGGCCGAAGTGTGTACAGATTTCCACACTAATGATGCTGCTACTACACCCTTTGTAGCTATGTATGGCACCCATCATATAATATTTTCTCACAGAAAAATAATTAGGAATTATATTTCGTATCTCTTAATGAGATTCCGAATGAATTCTCTCGAACTATATAAAATCAAACTGAAGAAGGCTCTACCTCTTTGCCTCGGTGTGTGCAGAGAATTTCAGAAGTCTAAGAAGGTTTAAACAATGCAATTTACAGGAATTGCTTTAGAAAACAACAAACATCTGTACTAAATACTCAAAGCAATTAACATCTATTTAGCTTTCATTTAGTCAAAATCATAAAAAATATTGATCCATTAGACATGCACAGTGCAGAGGTAATATGAGATATCAAGATTTATTGTCAGATTACTTGAGGTCCGTCTCGTGTGCCGATCGAGTCCCGGTCGGTCCAGCGGCGGCGTCTCGGTTCAATTAAACTTCACCAAGCACATCCGCCCACACCGGCCACCGTGTCGACTGTTTGTCATTTGCTAATCTATGTCAAATTATTGGACGTTGTGTGAGCTTTTATTTACTACTCTATCTCATCAGTCATGTGGTCGACGATAGACCACGCTAGCCTGACAAGCGAATTCTCCAGCACATTATTTTCATTAGTGTGTTGTTAATTGATTAGACCGCCAGTATAACATAATTTTTTGATACAAGATTTAGGTCTATACTATCTAGTATCCAGCAATGACCTAAAAATCAAGTAGAATGTAAGCAAAGTTTTCGCTTATAATATTTTACTGATTAAAATTTTATAAGTAACGGCACCGCTTCACCTAAAACTTGTCATGGTAGCGAAAGAAGTAATATCTCAAGACACGCTGCTGCCTCTAGGGAGGTGGTCCAGGCGCGACGCAACAGCCTCCTTATCTACGAGTATGCATGAGCAGCTCTGCAGCGTGTGAATATCACTGGCTCATGATTGTTTGTCCACCACGCGCCGCCCAGCCAAGAAGTTAAATCGACAGCCTTCGGCCTCGAGGGAAACTCCGATATTGCGTCGACACTTGACACAGATGCACTTAACTATGCATGGACAGAGATGCCGGACTCCCGAAGTCCCGGATACGGAACCTTGCCAAAGTTTCACACTCAATTTTAAAGTTTATAAGATTTATTTATTAAAATGGCGCAGAGCATATCATATTGTAAGATTATTTGAATATGATGTGATTATAATAAAATTTTTGGACACGTCATCAATAAACTACTTAATTATTTTAACTTTTTACCCACATACCAACGAGCTAGTAGTTTATCCGCTGCAAACAAAAACATATTTTTCTTGGCACCAAAGGCATGAAATCGTAGCAGACATCAATTTTTACCTTGACCGATCATTCGTTTGCGTGGGGCGATATTGTTTGATCAAGAGCGGAACACCACTGCCGATGATTATTCTATGAAAATTTGCTTGAGTGATCACAGCAGTATGCTAAAACGTAAAGGCAATAACTGTTGAGTAGCTAGAGTGAGTGACAATGGCGGCACGGCGGGGATGCCGTTGGCCGGGGAAAACAGCAGCGCGGCGTGGGAATCGCGAGGTCGTGTCCGCGTTAGTCAAATTACTATGAAACGCCAATTAATTTAAAAGAACTAATCAAAATTAAATACTTGGATTTCTGCAGATGAAATTAAAGATGTGCGTAGAATTTTATCAGTTATTTGATGCAAGGCGCGTGGCGCGCGGCGGCGGCGACGTGTAGCAAAGCTCGGCGATGGTATCTCCGGGCCCGTGGCTCCTTCATCTCGCCGCGGCCTACCGCCGCCGCCGCCGCCGCACAACACTCGTGGATCTCGCCACTTCACTAACTGAATTTACTTGATGATAATCGCTTTATTTAAATCGTATTGCTTTATCTTTATTGTTACGTATAGCTACGTGGAATTACTAATCGCTATTTGCATATCTCTGTATTAGAGTAAAAAGTTTATGGCCAGAAAGTTTTGTGAACACTGCTAATAACATCATTCGCATTCAAAAGAATGGTATTTGTAGCGCGCTCTGTCGACGAGACGGAGAAAAGTGAAAACTGAGGGGTGGTTCTGAACAGGGTGGAGCTCTCGGAAACTCCAACACTGAATACTGACATCTACCGGAAAAGTATGGAACCAACTTACTAACAAGTGACTTTCCTAGTGTCGAGGAAAAGTTTTGATATTTGAACTTTTCGCCACTTACTGGCGTCGCTAGTTAGAATGGCAATGTTGCTTTTTAGTAGCTAGTAGTTATTGCTTGCGCCTGTAATTATTTTGTTAAGAAAACTGAGAGTTCAAATCAGCGTGTTCATAAACGATAAAGTTGTAATAGGTTTCCAATATTTTGAGGAAATTACTTAGTTCAACGATGCGGTTGTAAATAAAATTTGTCTATAGGTAGTCACTCTACCTATAGACAAATCTTATTGTTCTCGTTATCGTTTTGTTTTGTTCGTTTCCGATTCCGATACTAACACGCATCGATGGCCACTAGTGCCACTGCAGCCATTTTGCGTTAATATAGATTATGGTTATGGTCGCGTGGTTTACAAAATTTTGGTTGTATTACGAAACAAGCACCGATTTACTTGGAGGTCTTATTTAATCATACCATAAAAAATTATGGATAAAAAGTAAATCTTCCATCATAAAACAATCATAAAACCCAAAATAGCATTGCTACTAATCAAGGTTTTGACAGATATACATGAACCTTTAAAAAATCTGTGTTTTCAGAAAAGTTTTCTGTAAGGTATAAATAATATAATTTGTCAGACATATTTTAGAGAACTATGTAGGTACTCATACTTACTCGCTAATTTATATGGTTATTCACAGAAAATATAAGATATCCCACAAGGATTTATTCTAGGACCACTACTTTACACGTTACGTTGGAAAATTAATAGTGACAAAAGTATTAAGTATAAGATTATTACTAATAATAATTAAATGCTATAAATGCGAAAACATATATATATATTGGGCGATTTTAATCCACATCCACAAGAATTATTTCATGTTGAGCTATTAGGTTTTTGTAATGACCAATCTTGGGTCTGTGCTGATACAAAGAAGTTAGATACAAAGATACTATCAAGACTACTACAACTTCATTAGCGAGGCTCACGGCTGTAGGAGGTGATTGTTCTAATCACCTCCTCGCGTGTAGTCTTTTCGTCAGCTTGGCAAACAATTGTTAGTGTAGGTATTGATGAAGTGTTGATGTTTATGTGTCTGATCACTTACCTATATATTATATATAACTTACATGTAAATAGGACAAAGTTGATGACCGGGGCTGCACTCTGCAGTGCTGCTGTCTGGGGCGTCAAAAATAAATCTGAGATCGTGAATTATCATAGGATGTGTTCTGATAAACTGAGAGAGATAGACTTCCCACAGGAGTTTGCGGTGTGCAGTCATGGGTTATCACAAACTTGTCCTTGATAAGCTGTACAAGAATATTGTAGACGTACTTTGTGAGGCAGCGAGGGAATCTAATACAGTACACCAGAGACCTAAGCGGGATAGTCCGTTATATGGTCGGAATAAACATGTTCAAGACGGGCACCGAGAGGCCATGCTTAGATTCCAAGCCTGGGTTTTGTCTGATCGACCAACCTCTGGTACTGTTTATGATCAAATGTATGAGACGCGTAAAATTTTCAAAAGCCGGCAGAAGTACTGTCAAAATAGGCAAGACCAAATTAAAATGGACGTATTAGCAGAACAACGAGCAAATAACATTTTCTGTGCCTTTTGGAAGTCCACAGGTAAGTTGGAGGCTAAGCCTGGTCTCGCGGCGGATGTGAGAGAGGTTACTGAGCATGGGGAAATTGCTAATTTATTTATAGATCATTTAAAAGTGTGGTCTCCACTTGGCCCCTCAGTATCGTGAATAGGCTTTGTGTCTCATAGCCGGGGTGATGAGCCGCTACTACACTTCACCACGAAGCAAGTAAGGTCGGTCATAAATAATAATAGTAGGGGCAAATCCCCTGGCCATGATGGTCTCAGCATAGAACATCTGAAATATGTTGGCATGCATATACCTAGGGTCCTGTTCTTGTTCTATACAATATGACCATTGTCGTAGCCATCGTGAAGAATAGGACAGGAGACATCTCATACATAAACAATTATTTGCCCGATCTCTCTTGCAAATGTTGCGGCCAAGGTGTTGGACAGTATGCTTGACTCTTACTTGGCAAGATATGTGAAGTTGCACGATGCACATTTTGGGTTTTGTCCTGGACTATCAACCGAAAGCTGCTATCCTAGACGTCAAGCATGCTGTAAAATACTACACTGACTGTAAGACGTCGGTGTACGCCTGCTTCCTTGATCTCTCCAAGGCTTTCGATCTCGTTTCCTATGATGTGCTTTGGAGTAAATTGAGGAGTAGGGGTATACCGGAGGAGCTGAACAACGATTCAAGCTAACTCTCTTTGTCTGCATACAGTTTTAATCCTAAACGACTAACTTTGCAGTTTGCGTGATGTAGGTTCAAACAATTAATTACATTCGTCCTGCTGATTTTTCAGTGATACAATCAAAGACTGCCTAAGCTTCATCTAAATAATACGCCAAAGTTTTAAAATCAATGTTATATTAAAAATAATAATTACACCAGGCATAACTATATCATCATTAGAAAAATGTAAAGCAGGATTAAGTTGTAGGATAGGATTAAGTAAAATGCAATACATGTGGATATATTTAGTAACCTGTTCCGCTTAGCTATTTCTAAAGAGTCTTAAAAAGACCCTGAAGGAAATCGACACGTGTTTCACCTCTCAACAAAGTATCCTCAGGATGACGATTGAGTTGTCGCGAACTCGAACACGGCGTGTTGCCACAACAAGCACGAGCAAGTCTGCGCTCAGTGCTTGGTGTGGCAACACGCCGTGTATAGCTAAGCGGAACAGGTTACTAAATATATCCACATCTTTTGCATCTTATAATGGATTTCGGCAAGGTCACGCCTGAATCAATTAACTAGGGTTAAGTAGAAAGAGCACTTGCAGAAAATTCTTCTGATTACAGTAAGAAAGCAAAAGCAAAGAACAAAAATACATACAAAACAAATTGTAATGATAAACACTCTCTTTGTCCGCAAGTAGAACTAATCCTATATCTAGAGCGGCATTCTCCTGCCCAGCAGCTCTACCCTACAGCACTGCATATACTAATAAAAAACGTAAAGATTAGTAAGATTGTTTGACCACAAAATACATCAAAACATGCTTTTGTATCCAAATTTTACCTGTACCTCGGTCCTCTTCTGTATAATAGACTAAACTCGAAAGCAAACATTTATTCCCTGAACTACACAAATTGTAAGAGAATTCTCAAGGATGCTCTTCAAAGTATACGAAGATATAGAGAATTTACTAACTGTGTTAAAGTGAATTTATGTACACATTTCACCTACGTTAAGTATTTATTAGATAAGCTACTCAACATATAATTTGTGACCTTTTGTCAGCCTGTAAATGATTAATTTATTTATTTTATAAGTCTATTTTTGCTCTTCTCGCCTGAAACACAACATTACCTAGTTCAGGTAGGTACGTAAGTCTCAGGAATATAATTTACATTTAAGCAAATCTGTACTAATTTTTCTGCCTTGTAATTTTTTGAATAAATATTATTATTATTTTTCAAATAATAATAGCAATAGCAATGGCAATAGGCTCGCCCCCTATTACATGGGACTTAAACATAACTGGCGAAATGTGGGTGTACTATAGGTACACCTCTGCCTAACCCTTCGGGGAAACAAGGCGTGATGTTATGTTATGTTATTTTTCAAATGTCTTTGACACATCTCGGAACCCTGGAGTCCCGGACCTTTGGAAGGCTTACACGAGAGGCTGAAGCCAACTCGCAGCGGCCCGTTGGACGTTTTGAATGAAATGAGGCACCAACCGGCGATTATCCCTGTTCGCGCTATGCAAGTGCACCCAAGGACAACCCCCGGTTGGTGTAGGACTATTGTAGGATATGGAAACAAAGATATTGGATAATGGGTTTGGGTGGCTAAGTGATCTGGTTATCTAGAGCTATGGAAATACTATGGCCCCTGCCTGACCAATATTTGATATAAATACACAGTTAAAATGGCAGGCGGTGACTTGCACACTCAATAATGGGCCCCCGAAAACGGTCGCTAGCACAAAGTGTCGTAGCGACAAGGCGCCAACATGTCCTGAGGTGCGTATGAGGTATTCCACGGCTATCAGGACAATCCCAGAAGTACGGTCAAAATCCATACCAACATCTTACTAGAATACTTACTTCCTCCGAGCACGTTTGCTCTTGTGAATCTCCACTCAAGCCAGCCAGTAAAGGCAAGAATGAGTTGGGAGCTCTGTTCACCTTCGTTCAGCACACCTAAACCTCGTTCAAAACTTGTCAGTATCAATATTCCACAACAATGATGACACTGAAAGCTCTTGAACGCGTCCTAGATTAGCTGATCGCGCTAGTTTTGCTGGTGAAATTTGCTCATAATTATATTAAAATAACTTAAGAAACATTTAAACTTTGTGGTTGTAATAGTTGCAGTAGGGCGTGGCGCGTTGGGCGTCGCGATGGGCGGACCGCGCCCCGCCCCCTGCACCCACGCGAGCACCCACCCAGCACCCATGCGCCTAACAAGCGTGCATCCGTGCATGCACCAATTTGTATTTAAGTTGATTATTATCACTACACTGGCTCACTAACACATCGTGCCTCTTCTGCAGGGCCACTTCACTTTTAACCTTTTCCCGCCATTAGTGGTGTCTGACAGATGACATTAGTGACAGCGGGTAGTAGCTGTGTGAATGAGACAGTTTACTTAACTACTCAGCTTAACTATTAAATAGACACTACACCACTCATTGAACTGTTTTCTTTCTGGTGACGTCTTGTATTTACCCTCCATACCAGACTTTCAATAGAGCTTTTTTATTTTTTATTGATCAACAAAGGATTATTCTTGTTGGTCATATCCTCTGCCACCACTAGACAGTGAGACAGAATGGTCGCAGTTGTGTCATTGTCCACCACTTGAGACTTACTGCAATTAGTCATAGACTTATTTGTATTAATTAAAAAATATGTTTTCTGACACAATTGTCCGACGAAAGATTGTATTATTATTACTTTAATTTTTGACGGTACCTTAAAATAATACAACACCATACTACATACCTATTATTAAGTTATCAATGAACACTGCGCAAAATAACTCAATAACATTTAAGTACATTACAAATACGAAGTAATATTCAATTTCGAAGTAATTTACGTCAGCCTAATTTACGTCGCCAGTAATCATTGATATTAACTGTGTTTATTCGGTTATGGTCGCAGCTCGTAGGTCGCTCTATAATGATTTATAAAATGCGTGAAATGAACGGACGCTGGGCGACCACCCAAAAGTAGGATGCTCATCCGCGTGGAGTCTGGTACTGAACCACGTCACTCACGTGGTGAGAAAGTGAGGTCAATAAGCATCCTTTTTAAATACGAGTACGTCACAATTTTTATAAACTAGAGATCTATTCATTGTGAACAGTTTTCTCATACTCAATATCTCGACATCATTTCAATGTAGGCGTAAGTACCAATACAAGTGAATCGATTTTCTGTCACCTTCTTCGTTGAAGTAAAAAATAACATATTATACCGTTGTCTTAATTTTGTGTCGTGCTAATTTTATACAGCCTCTTACCTTGCATTACATTGCCTTAATATGGGCAAGTAAGCACCTCATAATGTTGCGGTTTTAACGAGCAACGTATCTAAGGTGTTGCGACACACGATCATCAAGTAAGTAGTATGGAGGCATTTTGAAAACATTTTATGGGAACACATAATTACAGAGTTTCGTGGTGCTGTGGCTAGCGCCAAACGCATCAGTCACGTTTCCATCGGCCACACCGGTTCAAAATCGCATTCATACCTTTATTAGGTACTCATCAAGTACCTTCATTGTGGTCAAGATTACGTTTCCTAATAGAAGATCATCTGATATTAAGTTATTTACTTTCTTAGCTTGAACACCAAACACAATTTAAACTGTAGTAAACGTTAATAATTCACGCTTGACGCAGTTAGAGGCGAAATTCTCGGAATGAGAGACTGGTTTTTTAAATGATTATGTCTTTGATTACATGAGACCATAATGGGTGTGAGTCACAGTTTGTGAGAACCTTACCTGCGACCATATTACGTATCGGTACAGTACCGAGACTTTGAGTCGTGGTCTGTGAAATCTTATCATTCATCACACTGTTTTCTTGTGCTGAGATTATCATAACTAATAACAAATATAAAATGTTAATAACATCAGAACTATAATAAAAATAAGTGTCATTTTCACATAGATAATTATTTCGTAGACCTATAGTCTTGCTCCGAAATATTTATTTTCATTTCTCATAATCGGAAAGTAGTGTTTGTTTGATCCGAGTAGTGGGTGGAAGACGCTGCTCCCCACCCTTGGGCGGGAAAGACTCATAGTAATTGCTTCCCTCTCTAGGGCGGGAATGAGTTTTAAAAATAGAACTAAATTTGGTTAGGTTAGACTATCATATCTATGATCAAAGATATAATGAAATTGTAAAATAGACAATTTATTATGGGTATATCCCCTTAGGGGGATTTTACAATATCATATTTTATCTTACACCTATCTACGAAGCTCACAAGCTACCCATAATATGTCTATTTTACAATTTAATTCTCAATTTTCAATTTTATTTAATACAATTTTTATGATAGTGTAATATCCACTTTATAGAAAAATATCTAAAAAAAATGTTGCGGACTTGTCAGTGTATAAAGAGCCAGTGTGAATTAAAAAAAATACCGATAAGCGGGACGACCCGCGGCGGTGACGCGGTGTGTTCCATATTTAAAATTAAAAAATAGACTATTATGTACTAGAAATTAGAATACTCACGTTATTATTATCAATAAATATTTTAGAAAAACAAAAATTACTTTCCTTAATTCGAAATGAAAAGTAGAGCGTTTAACACAGGTGAAAGTCATCAATTCCTTTCGACCTTTGTATAACAATCTAGTACTATTCATCAATTCATCATATCATATTCATCCAGGTAATTGACTTTTCAATAGCTCTATTAGACAATATCCAAAATAATATGCAATCAAGTAGAATTTGGCTCTGCGGTTACAGAGCCAGGTGGATGCGGTGCCAACAATCACGGAGCAGGTGATTGACTTAACGGCGCAGACGTCTTCATCGACGCGTGCGCAACTAATCTCCTTTCACCCCCAACTTATCGACACTGTGAAACAATTTAAATGTAATCAGTTATCGGCTAGCTACCTATTATGTACTCTGTGTGGCAATCAAAGCCACTTCCGCACTTTTTTCTCAGCTATACCGCCTCACAGTTAAATGGATGGTGTTAAATTGAGTATTTTGTGTCGGTGGGCTTTTTACAGCTGTAGGTAATACGAATTTATTGTAGAAGGTTCTAGTCATTAAAGTAGCTGTAATCGATTATTTCTATTTAGTTTCGGATAATTACAAACTGATCGTCGAACTTAAACATGTAATTAACGCAGAAGATTTTACATGATGTATATTATAGGGTTTACTCGTACGTAGAATGTTTGATGTTTCGAGTCCTTTGTTTGTTATGTTATGGCTATTGTGCGTGCTAGTTTGCGGAGCTCGCTTCATCTTCGGCTCTCCGGCATTTCCTGCCAACTTCCAGTGCGGTGCTACGACTATTGTTGTTATTGTTTAAGCGCATTCGCTCATTGCTTCTGCCGGTTTTGAGATAGTTTATAATTCGACATTCTATACAACGAAGACGCACATCCGATTATTTGCAAACAACGGTAAGTACCTAAATCTCGGTAAGTTGTTAAGCAATTATCTGGTTTCTTAAAAAGATTTTGGTAGATTATGTTTTAATCGAATGGAGGTGTAGACATAGCGAATATTTTCACGATAACCACGCATTTTTTAATGTTCTTTTATGTAATTCAGGCACTTATAATTACATACACATGTACACAATTACAGCTTTCATTTTAACCAAGTTAAAACTGTTATGCAAAAACTGCTAGTTTCACCTCGTTCTTCGTTAAATTAAGCTGTTAAACAATGGTGTACAATAAAATAAATCAAGGGTGATTTACTGTGTTCTTGCACACAGTTAATAAATGAATGAAATAGCCCCAAGTCTCGTAAGAACAGTTAAAAGGCGGAAGTCCATCTCGCGATCTCGAGTGGCGCGGCTGCGGGTAGGGACCGGACAGCCGGACGATGGCCGGACGCACGGACCACTGCCGGCCAGTTACGAGGGCGAGGCTTCCTGTACAACTCGCATAGGGCGTAATTCAAGTCCCTTTTATGCAAATAACTTTGGTCTTAGAAATGCTAAGTTATTTTCCTATTGTGGTGATGGCCTTTCTTGCGCAGTCGATGACGTCTTTTATGACGTCACGTTTGTTTTATGATATTGAACATTTCTTCTTCTTCCATTTCGCGAATGAAACTCATAATTTTCTAGTCACAAAACATGGTTCATTCCACCTTGATTGTTTTGGAGAACGGTATCAATTCGCAGTGATAGGTATGTTAGTAGCGATCGGTGCGCACGGAGCGTGCAGCGCAGGTGTCGTCGCGACCGCAGCATCACCACCACCTGCGCTGGCATAGCTCCGGAACTACGTGCCGATTCGCCCGTCGCACGCCCCTGCTATAGTAGCTCGTCATCTAATACACATAAATTACCTTAAAAGAAGTTATTCTTTTCGAAAATCTTTACCAGTGACCGTTTTAAAATAAGGTAAAACTTATACATATTATGTGGCTGCTACATTGAACTTTCTACTTATATTTACTTAAAAAAATCATGTAATAAACTGCAGTAATTGTAAGCCGGAGCGTGGTAATACAGAGGGTCGTGCACTAACACGGCATAGCTCACCAAAGGTTGTAAAAAGTCTTGCGACTCGGCGCGCCGTGACAATTGACGATCACGAGCGCACCACGCCCGGACAGACAACTGTATTTTTGTCGCAGATTAGTTATTGTCACTACTGTGACTAAGTAGACAGACTTTTCACGGACGGTCTACTTACTCCCATTACAATAAAGCTGATTATTTCAAAGAAATGTCTTTTGCATAATAAAATGCAACAAGGAAATGAGGCGTTAAAGCGAAAAGGCGTTAAAGATTGATTTTAACGCCTTTTTGCGATTTTAGTTTTGTTTGTTGTGAGCTGCCTGAAGAAATTCTTTTAAAAGTTTCAGTATTATGCTTTAACATAATGGTACAGGAAAATAAATAAATAAAGGAAAAAACCAACCAATAGCAAAGTAATCTCAAATGTAATTATAATGCAGATATTTTTTTTATCACATCTATTCAAAAAGAGCTAGTTTACTCTTCATAAATAGGGACTAAAATAGCTTTTTAATCCCTAGGGATGAAAAGTGATTTGGATTTGCAATGTGTTTTGTTAGTAAAAGTCCCAATCACCAAAGAGATCAAACACGAACATTGTATGAACAAGTAACAGGCTGGCAAGAAAGAGACAGAAAGTGTGAATTTGGTCAAAATGAAATCCAAGATGGCGCTGCGGAAATTTCCAAATTTTTCGGCATGCGTGTCATTTTTATCGTTTTCGGGGGTGCTGAAGCCGATAGCGAGGTCAAAATGTAAATCCAAGATGGCGGCTCTGAACATTTCAAAATTTTTCTTCATGGGTATCGTTTTCATAGTTTTTGAAGGTGTTAAAGTCAAAAGGTCAAAATTTAAATCCAGAATGGTGGCTGCAAAAATTTTGTTTTTTAAATCATACGTGAGAAGGAATTTCGTTTCTGACGGGGGTGGGATCACAGCCTTTTTTTTTCATAGAGGGTGATAAAAAGTAGTGTTCACCTCGTGAGCAACACTATTTTAAGGTCGAGTGACGTAGTTTGAATTTCTCGCTGCGCTCAGGATTCTACTTTAGAATCCTTCGCTCCGTTCTGGATTCAAAGAAACACTCTCACCTTAAAAATAATCGTTTGCTCTCTTGGCAAACAATCTACTATTATCGAGCTAAGCTGGTCACAATAGTTTTGGGCGGCGAGGTGACCTCGGCGTAGTAGGCGCAGAGGCCGCGCGGAACTGTCACCAAGCCGCGCATGCGTCTCGGTTTGTTCCACCGCGCTCACGCTCATGCCGCCCGACTAAACGTCTCGTTGCACTATTACTGCGGAACAGTTTCCCACGGAACACTACTTTATTTATACCCATTTTGTACCCAACACAAAAACGTTGCGGTAAAAAAAATGACAGTTCCAGTCAAATCACAAAAAGCGTAGCATTTGGCAACATAATGATTCAAGTTTCTAATATTGCTTAGGCCACCTACAGAAGTACGAAGTAAAAGGGCAGTAACCCAAACCGTCACGTCATTGATTGCTACAGGAATTGGAAGTGATTTGGGGTTCACGCCCAGACATGCTCACTGAATACCTTTGGTTCAATGGAGAAATTAATGGACAAGAAGCGATTAAGTAAAGCGTTTAATCGCCCCAATAAAGTGGTGTAAATATCAGCGACGGTCATGCGCATGATAGTCCGTACGTAGATATCACGCTCACGAGAAGCAGATACGAGATCGTGGCAGAGGCAGTTTACGATGGTAAAGGCGTGAAACGTAGCACTGTAGTGGTATCGGAGATCACGCGTTACGGTCACGTATGCGTCACTCCCACGTCTTAATTGACCCATTTCGTGTGAGATGTAGCGCTCACAGAAAGCCGCCTCAGGGATACCATCGCCGCAGGACGTGACTGTGCCTATCGACGTACCTACACATACTATTCAACTGTCATTTCTAGATCCTCATTTCTACGCATTTGACAACGTGCTTGTCTATTGTTGTTTGCTTGTGGTAATTTATCAAGTTATTGTCCTCGCTCTGACATATCCCAACACAAGTTACTTTTGTTTTCTTGAAGGCAAGAGTCACCCTTATCACCTTATGGTCTAATATCCGCAGAGCAACGAGCTGAACCCATTTGTTTAAGGAACCCACTCGCGATATATTTTCTAACATACTAAATTTGATTTAAAATACTTTTCATCCATAAAACAGATGGGTGCAGGTCGTTCCTTTGCGGATCAGCTATTCTTTCTTATTATAGGTTGTGTTGCAAGAAATTGCAAATATTTCTTACATCGTCGTTTGGTAAAAATATATTTTTTCTTAAATTTATTTATATAAAGTCAAGAAAAATGTCAAGTAAATCCGTGCAAGTAAAATGTCATAAGCGATGGTGGAGGATCACGAGTGCAAGTTGATGATATCAAGGTGGTCACATTAAGTGGCCGCCAGTGTTTATTACGCATATTACACGCTCGTGTCGGAATCTCGACACTTTAGCTTTAACTTGTAGATTTCGTCACCCATAGAATTTTAAAAAATTTTCGGTTTCGAGATTTTTAAAAAATTGCCAAAATTCTGTTGTATGTTGCTTATCTGTCTTGATAGGCTTTTGTTTTAGCTATAGGTACCTTACTAATCTTCAATTTGTACGTCTGTTGAAGCAGAGACAAATAAATGAATTAGTTCTTAATTTCAAATATCAACAGGGATTCAAAAAAGGAAAGATGAATGGTAAGAAAGGTGATTTCTGCTTGAAGCAACGTTTTAGTATGAAGTATGAACCCTTAAAACACACACCCGTGTATATTATGAACCCTATCCCAAATATAAATGTGGTTATTAGACCTCCAAAATATCATTGTTGCGTGTAAACAAACTAATTCTAAGCTAAACACAGGATAAAAAATCTCTTGTGTTGGGTGAAGTGGCATATCATGGGCGGACCACCCTGCCGTCGCTATCTCTCCGCAATCTTCCCAAAAAACGTCACCCCCATCGATTTGTTTGTCCTGTGTGGCCTTCATTTTACGCTCATCGATGACTGTGAAATGTTCCGAATTATCTCTCAAATAAACCGTGACTACCCTTTGTATTAAAATTAAGGGTTCAAGAAAGGGGAAGGAGGCCACTTTTTGGAGCTTTCTTTTATTAGGTACTTGATTATGGTTCCTAAAACTTTCACAGTTTTTTCTAGGTTGAGCATAGATCTTTAATTATTTTAAAACTACTTATAAATCTTCCTTTATTATAAAAAAAAAATGTGTTTACCCTTGATCCAAAAAAAAATATTTTCTTTGTCAATCGATGTTACCAATTTAAATGCCCCAAGAAATATTAAAATGTAAAACATGAATGAAATCATCATTACGAAAGATTTAACAAAAGCTATTATAGAAATAAGCTCATGATAGAGTTGTACGAAAGGCGTATGACGTAAAAAGTGATGCAAAGGGGAGAATAGAGACGTGCCTAATCCATCGGAATGACGGCTGTCACGTTGATTTATTAGGACGTGAACAGACGTATGTCCCACTTCGTCGGGTCCCGGGAGACGCAGGTACGGACAAAAAATATTTGGGTGTATGTCTATATGGGTGTTTGTTGACATCGCACCGTCACGCTCGGAAATAAATATTTAAATAGAGAGGTAATTTTTTTTTAAATGTTTGAGCGGTTATCGTGATGTCTACACAAATTGGCGTTTGTGGTTATGTCATCATTTTAACTTTATTTGAGGTATAAAGAACCTTTACATAAATGATAGATAGATATGGGATATCTAAGTTTAGAATGGAGTACCTATTTTTTGCTATTTCAGTAGTTTCTTAGTTAGGAATACCTACCTAAGTACCTACGAAACAATACCTATCAACAATTTTGTTGTCAGTTGTGTAAACAAAGGATGAAAGTTTAATGATGCTATAGCGGATAGATTTCACGAGTCGTAGCGTCCAAATACAAATCAAGGGTTGAACATTAGAGTAAGTTCGGAAGAAACAGGCTCAGTCAGCTCGCTATCAAATATTCAAGATGCTCGTGTTTGCCGCGTTCACTCCGTATCAGTTGAGAATTTGGAAAATTACAGCATTAGTGTTATTGTAGATTTACGCCTTGTATGTTCAGTGAAAGGGCTTAAAAAGGAATTATTATAATATCTCACTTTTTATTTTGATTTCACTGAATTATATGCACCTACGTACATAATTGAATAGTCGCACTTTTACCCTATTGGATACCTTCGTCAAAACACGTGGGTATTGTAACAATTCAATTGCAGCGCTTCAAGCGGAAAGGTTTAGCGGCATTTTACTAACTGACGAGACCCAACGACCCATTAAAAGATTTTATTGAAGCATAGACTTTATTTTCTACGACGTCGGTAGGTAAAAAAATCATGAACCACCAAAATATTACGTAGGTACTAACAATAACGTAACAAACCCCAGAAAACGTAAAGAATGAGCAATAACAGCTGAAATTCAGACCCTCATCAAAGTGGACCGCGTTGGCAACGTCGCATTGTAGATAAGAAGCACTTTTTCATAATACTTTATTCAGGCTCGGAGATTTAGCTCAGTGACAGAGTAATCGGCCGCGTCAGGAGTGAGGTGGGCTCGCTTAAGTATTAATGTTTAACCCTTTTGCAGCGGGCGACGGGGCGACGGGCACCCGACAACTCGATGTCAATCCTGTCCCGCGAACGCCTCTTAAATATTTGATGTTCATTAATTTGTCAAGTTTCTGTAATTCACGTGAAATGTGTGACTTTATTGGATAGATGTGGAGTGGGCTTATAATGTCGTGTATGATACGGCGGGATTGTTACTAAAGTATTTTATTTTAACCCATTACCTATATCTACATAAGTTTAATAGTGAAGGAATGTCAGAGAGAAGATAGACAAGACAAGTTCGATTTTGGTAGATATTCGATAGACGTGACCTGCTTTAAGCATAAGTGACATCCGATCTAGACTCGGTTTCGCTTCGTCTAAGGACGGGTTTATTAAACCAAACGAATATAGTACCAGAACAATAGCAAGAAGCATTCGTTTTTTGATATTATTGAGATTTTAATATGGATAGACCAACGAGAGAATGCTCTAACCCTGTTTACAATTTGGTAGAGTCGGGATAGAATGTGCATTCATTCGTTCGGTCTAAACTTACCTTAAAATACTGTTATTATTAATATATTAATTGCCATGATATGATGTTGAATATCAAATGAAACGAAATGTGACGATAAGGGCTGATTGAATCCAACAAGCAACCATCTTATATTAAAACTAGCGGACCGGAGACGTTGTCCTGTCCGAGCAGCGCCACCTACCGGGTTCAATTGTATTTTCAAACCATCCACCCACTCAAATATACACACCAAATTTCATCCAATTCGGTTCAGCCGTTTAGGAGGAATTAAGTGACAAACACACGTACGGAAGAATTATATATATAAAGATATTGCATGTCTTTCATCATTTTATTTTGGATTTAAAGATTTGTAACTTTACTTGTTTGTGACTCTATTAAACCTAAATAGTTTTTATTAACCGACCGTGCAAAGAAACTTTTTATTCTATCTACTAGAAATTGAAAAAGTTCGTGGACGGAGACCCAACTGAAAATTTCATCTGCTTTTCTTTGCAAGAAAACCCAAAAATATTGATGTATTTTTATTCTTTCAGCATAATTTTTTTTATGCAGTCTTTAAGAATCTTCAGCAGCATTATTTTTCTATGCTCATGCAGTATCGATTTTCCCTACCGAGTCTTTCCCTTGAATCTCTGAAAGCTGAAAAGCCGAGTGAAGAGCTGTCACAATCCAAATGTTAGAAAATCATGCCCAAAAAGCTTGTAGTTATATAGTTCGTTTTACTGTGTCCCAAAATAATTCCCACCGGCCCTGGTGTTCGTACTTCCACGCGGATTTTCTCGAGTTTATCCGTTAAATTACAGCAGCTGCGGTGTAGGCGCATAATCCCTCTAATATATGCACAACTAAAAGGCAACGCCGCGGCCGTCGCCCGGCGATATCGCCCCCAGAGGAGCGATCCGCGGACGCCCGGTGACCATCACTAGCTCTTGTTTTAAATCATACTTTAATCCACATTACATTAACGTTATAGAACCCATCTCCTTTGAAACAATACCGATTGAATATAATACTGTATTGCTATTGCTACCACTTACAAAGCTAAAAGGTTTACAAAGAGGCCTCTCCCGACAAAGCACGTCCACAAAAAAGAAAAAATGTACATAGAGAAAAGTATTTGGCGGAGTGCATTGTGTTTAGCGAAGTTTAGTGGAGCGGAGCGGAGTGGAGGGCGCGCGGGGCGCCGGCGCCCATTGGCCGCGCCCACACCGTGGGTGGAACGAGGAAAATCTGAAACCAGTTTTCCTTCGACGCTCTAGATTTGAAAAGCTTTTAGCGTCATCTTCCTGTCATTCGACTCATTACTCGAGCGGCGCGCCGTATTTGCGACTGTCACACTGATAACAATATGTCATATGACGTCTGATTAGGTACGCTGGGGACTTCTTGAACTTGTACACGGAGATGTCTGTCTTATACTTCAATATCTGTTCCTTTTGGCAAGGGCAAAATAAAAAAAGACTTGAGGTTTTTTATGCTTTCCGCACTTTGCACCGTAACAAATAGAGAAATAGCTTAAAGTTAAGGTATCGATGTTCAAGACTAAATTATGCATGTGTTATAATCTGGTAAGGGTCGTAGGATGAACATTAACGTTGCATGGAAAGTATTAGAGTGTATTTTAATAATTGTAGAAACAAAAGCAAGCAATATTGCTTTGGAAATTGAACGTATGAAGGCGGAAGATAGCCCAAATAACATTGGTATTTATGACCATAATGACCATTCTTCAAAGGCTAGAAAGAGGGAGTGGGTGCAAGTGGGGGGAGGTCGTGTGGGCGGGGCGGCCAGGCGGGGCGCAGGGTGCAGCACCTCGAAGCTGGCGCGGCTCGCCCACCGGAGCGCGGCTCGAGGCAGTCGCGCACCACACGCCGCTCTCGGCGCGCGTTCCGTTGCATCACGCTGCATTACGGCACGAGCTCGACGACCACCGGGCCACTACTCCCTCATTATATCACTTCATCGATACGGACGACACTGGCCTCGAAACTCACAACCACCTGTAATCGGAAAATAAAGGTGCGTGCCAAGAATGATTGTCGCTAATTAAGCCGATCGGCAGCAGGCACCCAAATAATTGGCGTGGAGGAAGCGCACGAAGCGCAGCCCGCGACCCGCGCCCCTTCAATTAGTGGCACCTGTCCGACACGCGTCGCACATTAATTTGCACTCGCATAAATGCACCCGCAAAAAATACCAAAATAAACTGGAATCGATGCACCTGCGGCAATCAGCGGCCCACAAGGACCAGCCCGAGTGCGCGAGTTGGATGAACGAACACCTCCGAGCAGGATCGAGAGCCTCCAAGCTGCTGGAGATATGATCATGTTATTCAAAGGCAACAGCAGTCGGCTGGAGCACCTCATTGAGAAGATCCAGGCGAACAAAGAAAACCACGACGTCACATCAGAGGATATAAAAGGTCAGCACATATTTTTATGGGAAATAACTAACTACTCCACTATTAGTTTTTCTGGACGCTTTTGTGTTCAATATTGCTCACAATTCAATCACAAAATTAAATTTCTAACATCATATTCTTGTGCCACATCGCCCTCATCCCATCAATTTAAACATGAATTAAAAATACCTACACAGACACTGAACTTTTTCAGATAATTAGTCGCACGATGTAGAGGTTTTGGCGACCGCATACTTATTCAACTGAGAACCTTTTTTTTTGTTTTGTTCTGACTGAGCTTACAAAGATAAGATTGTAGCTGATAAAAACATTGCGAAACGTAAATTACGTATCGTAAAAATTATGTCAACATCTTTTTTTATAATATCGGTCAGTTTGTTTGTGTATTCATTTTAATTCTACTTTGGTATAGTTTGGAATTGAAGGATCCAGTGGTCAGATTCAATCCAAACTAACCTTGGAAAAGTTAGCAGCATTTTTTAACCTTGAATCTGAACCTTCGGCTACAGAGGTAATATTTATACTAAAATGGATTTATTATGAAAATGGAAAAATTTTACTAACACGAACTTTAGAAGTTGCCAACCGAATTCAGAACTGATTGGAATATACGTAATGACTGATTTTGGGATACCTGCATCAACTCGAATCAAATCTAATCAGTTTATTGCAAACATGATGTATAGAGGTTGGAATAAGGTCAAACTATCAAACATGCACCTTGTAAGAGCACTGCAAAATAAAAGAAAAAGAATTTGATTACAATACGGAAATTATTTTTTTATGCGGCTTAATAAATAATACAACAAAGAATAGAATAATTATCTTTTGCTTCAAAACGGTGAAGGAAAACATCATAAGGAAACCGGCATGCCTGAGAGATATTTCTCGACGGCATGAAGCTAAGTCAGAGGTTCATGGGCGGCTTTAAAACTCTGACACCAGGTTAGACACTAACCATACGAAAAGAAGGAGAAGACTTTAATTGATTGAAACTAGTTCTATGTAATATTTGAGTGTGTTGTGTGTACTGTAATATACGGGCTTAAGGCCCGTGTTATTGTCATAAAACTCTTCATAACGATCACTTGAATTTATCGGACGTTTTAAAACTTTGCGGTTTAACCTTTAAACGAACAATTCTTGTAATATGTATAATCTGAATCTCGGAAACGGCTCCAACGATTTTCATGAAATTTTGTATGCAAAGGGTTTCGGGGGCGATAAATCGATCTAGCTAGGTTTCATTTTTAGAAAACTTCATCCAGATATTGAGTAATAATTGTTTACCGAATCGCTTGCGGAAATTGATGAATTAAGTGGATCGTGAGGTGGAGAACAAAAGGAAATTTATGATGGAACAGCAATACCTACACAGGTCCTGGCGACAGAGGCCCAACTTCAAACCAGTCACCAGATCTCCCTTACTTTTGGTGGAGGCAAAGAAAGAGTGGAAGAATTTCAATTTTCACATCCTTTCGTATTGCATCTTATTGTAAATAAGATCTCAAGAATTGCCTGCGGGAACACAAAAAGAATTGGCCTCAGTTACCCTTCGCTTGGGGCAATCTTTCTGATTCCAGTATATAGGTTTATTTTTGTGGAATTCGCACTGATTGGTTTAAATATAAAAAGCTATGATGTAGTTTTACCACCCCCTCTATGTTTCTGTCTTGCATTTGTATAATATACGATCTTCAAGTGGAACCATCATGACAGCTGCAGTTCGAAAATGATTGAGTTGGTGGATGTAGATGAATGCCTTCGGCTTCCTAACTATAATAAAATTATAAATGCGAAAGTGAGTTTGTTTGTTTGTTACGCTTTCACGCTAAAACGTCTGAAAGGATTTGGATAAAATTTGGCGCATAGGTAGATCATGACCTGGAGAAGGACATCAAATCCTTTTATTCCGATATTCCCACGGGATCGAGACTTATGCTGGTGAAACCGCGGGTTATAGCTAGTAGGGTTATAAATATTAAAATAAATATCAGCAGCAGCAGACCTTTTGATCACAATCCGAAGCATATTGAAGGAAATTGCTAAACCATTGCTTTGTATTTTTTTGAAAATTCGTTTAGTGGACAACGTGAATGAGACAATGAATATTGAATTGTCATAGTGAAAGGCATTACCGTTGTTATTGTGTTTTCTAACACAACTCTAATAAAGAACCCAACTGAATCTCTTGGTGTCTAGACTTGACATTTGTCATCAGCAAGATAGAACCCGAAACTCAACACATGGTTACTTACGAGTAATATCGTAATAAAGTCATTTAATAACAACTCCAATCAAAAAAAATATTTTGCAACAATGCCTTTAGATTAACCTGACTCGATGACAATTAAAAAAAGCGGCTAAGTGCGAGTCAGACTCGCAAACGAAGGGTTCTGTACCACCGTACAATATTTAACACGACATAAAAAAAAAAACAAGTTTGGCGCTTAAGATCGAGCAAAAATCGCCGAAAAAAAAAAACACGTTTCTTGAGCGGTATATTCAAGTAAAAAATTAAAATTACTTTATTTTATTATTTGTTGTTATAGCGGCCATAGTATTTCACACTGTGTGAAAAGTGTCTACCTGTAACGGTTCAAGTGATACAGCCCTGTGGGAGACAGACGGACGGACGGACAGCGGAGCTTTAGTAATATGGTCCCGTTGGCACGCTTTGATTACGGAACCCTAAAAAGGAACAATATAGATTATTATATGGATAATGTGTGTGTATCTGACGGATTTGTGCCCGGTTGATGGCAATAGACTCGTCCCCAGACGTTATTATCATGAACTCTTATAGTTAAACTATCTCACGAAGTCCAGTCTTGTCGCCGTTATGACGTTAATCATAAGGTTTAAATTGCTATAACTAACAGGACTTCGCGTAGTAGTTTAACGATACCTACGTTGACCCATTATCCGGGTTATTAGAACAGAAATACCCGGACATAAATGTGAAGAATTTCTGAAAAATCTCTCAAAGTAGGTAGGTACTAAGGTACCCAACACACATCTATAAAACTTCTTAGTAAATGTTACGACCAACAAGCATATTATTATTTCCTAGGCCATAATATTTCATACGAGCAGCCATAAACCATATGAAATCTATAATAATAAACTGTAAAGAGAAAAGGCATAATGCAGCTTTTCCTATTTTATTAATTACTAACTTTTGCCTATGGTACCGGTTGCATAGAAAACTAGTTTTAAATGGTTAACTTTTTGAGACTTCGATGGATATTATATGAAGATGAATGGATTTGCAACAAAAAAAAGCTACTTAAACAACCTATGGTGATTTAAGAGTAAGTTTTTATAAGTACTACCATATTATATTACCATTACTTAAGTATAACAAGCTTTTTTTGATAATCCTTCAATTATTTAACAAGAATATGAAATTACATGTGAGGTGCCTGCCTGTGCCTACTCCTTGAGCATCGTTGTGCAATTATCACTACCTACGTTTGACTGATGGAAATCAAACAGGCTGATGAGCTGTTTCATATATAAGCAGAATCAAACAAAAACGACATTATTTAAAAGCCGATTTCATGATTTTATCCTTTTATAACATCATTTTTGTACATTAAAGATAATAATGCTGTTTTGTGTTTGAAATAATGAGGTCTTCCACTTCTGAAAATCCAATCCTAGTAAAGTGATCTCATACTGGATGAGTGTATAAATAATCTTTATTTACGCACACGTATTTCCAGCCCGTCCCATCTTTGATGTCCTCCCTCCCTGTGACGCCCTAAGCCGAGGCTCGTACAGCACAGGGGGTGCTCTTAGCGAGCGTTCACCTAGCTTTTTAGCTTAGTTTGTATGCCCTGGCTGGAGGCTTTGAGTGTAGCAGCTTAAGGCAACCACAGGATTGACCGGTTAAATAGTCATGACCTCAGAAGTCAGCTATGAGATGCCCAACAGAAAAAAAAAACACGTATTTACATGATTTAAAAATAGAGAAGAAGGAATAGGCCAGCCCTCTGGTCATGTGAAGAGTCGACCAGCCGCTTGGCGATGTCTTGAAAAACTAGGTGGGCACTCGGACCCCATGACCCTAGTGTTTCAACCTCAAACGGCTCAAACATATAAGTCCCAATAAGATTGGAGTATTTGCGCCGTTTGAGGTTTTCCGCACCTGCAGCAGCAGCACCAGCACAGCCCGCCGTGCCAGGATAGCATCCCACACCAACGGCCTACCTACCTTCAAAGGCATCATGGATGAGTTTTAAAATACATATATTATAATAGCAGCTTATGCTTAGGGGCTAGGCACCACCATTACCGTTGACATACTAAATTAATAACCCATATATAGGCATACTGCTTACCGCCATATATTTGAAATTAATAAGTAAGTACGTGTTTATAATGTCTACGCCTGGTTGCATCATAAAGTGGTACTACAATTTATATTATTTTTAGTGTTCAAAACCTTCGCTTTACGGGAAACACATTTACAGCCCATAAATCGAACAAAGCTTGATAATAGCTTGTTAAAACCGTTGGTTAACAATAAAATTGGTGTTCATCGATAACGGATAACTTGAAGTATAAGGAAATCAATATGTTTAAAGTTGTATTTAAATAATGAGAAGAAAGGAACTATATTGTATTGTATTTTGTCCCATTTGCACATAGTAGAGGAATGTGAAATTAGTAATGAAAGCTAAAATTCTAAGGAGTAATATAAAACAAAATCATTACGCTTCGAATTCTTCGCTTTTTTAACCAAGTTGAAGAAACGACTCATTTTCATAATAGCGGCTGTAGCCGCGTAGACGCAGCGTAGCAATCGCGTCCGAGCAGCGTAGGCGCATCGTAGACGCGTAGATGCCTACACGCTTTGTTCAGAAATGATTTTATTTCTCTAAGTAGGTTTGTACAAACACTTTTACACGTCAAAAATAAATTATGTTTTTTAAAACTAGAAGAGTTCGATGTTTCCTATCTGACTACTCTGAGAAGAAGGACCGAAATAAACACAGAGGTCACAGTCTCTTTTAAAGTCCAGACATAATCTTGGTCAGATTATAATTATGTGAGGACCGTGTAGATAAGTGTCTGAAATGACCGTTTGAGGAAAGAGCCACACGTATTTGAGTGGACCTGTTGCTACACTTCAACTATGTTGTGTTCTCATGCTGATTTAGCAAATATGGCACGTTAAGTTTGATTCTGTAAATTAATAACGAAGCCATAGGACCAAATAAAAACAGCGTTTTTATATTTTGTTTGTCAAAAAGTTTAAATAATTGTTAATAAATGCACATACAAAGTTGAAAATAAAATTCCACCTCGCAAGGTGGCTGTCATACAAATTATTGATTTATTTCATTTATACAAACAGATACGAGAAGCACAGATAATACAATACTAGTCAGAAGTAAGTGCTCAGTCTGTTGTTTCAGTCATTAATTTTGAAGGTCAATAAAACGCTTTTGCAATGCCTATGTAGATACAACTGAAAGTGTATTTTGGTAGAATTAATAACGTTTTTGTTTTGATCACAACTGAAAGTGTATGTTCTTGAAAGCGGGTAGCAGAAGTTTCAAATCGACGATTTTTTATAGTAAAGAACGAACATAACTTATGTAATATTATAAATGCGAAAACGAGTTTGTTTGTTACGCTTTCACGCTCAAACGGCTGAACAGATTTGGATGAAACTTAGCAAATGGGTAGACCATGATCTGGATTAGGACATAGAATACTTTTTATCCCGATATTCCTACGGGTTCGAGACTTATGCGGGTGAACCCGCGGGGCACATAGAGTAGAATATAACCCAAGCAATACAAATAATTGTATTGCGTGTATTGTAAGTAAAACAATAAACGTGAAACTAAAATAATAGTTCAACTATGCAAAAACAAAAGCTTGCGTGACTGGTTTTTCTGAAAATAAGCAAAATTGTCGGTATTGGAAAACGAAATAGTCACACTTAATGAACAATTTCTTAAGTTTTTACTTTGTTAATGACGAGGACGTTCATTAGTAAGTAAGCCAGAAATTAATTAAAGAACTATTTACCTGATGGCACTCTCAGAGTGAAAAATTGGTACTTTGCTTCTGATTTATTAAAAAAACATAATTTAAGTACCAAGAAGTATTTCAGACCTTCATTCAGAATTTTGTTTCTTTTTTTTGTCATATTCTTAAAAATGTTAGTTAAGTCATTAGGAATGAATTCTTGAGACCAAATTATAGTGGGTTGAGTAGGTAAAGAACCTACTTAATCGCTTGTTGACCATAACATGAACAAGAACAGCTAACTATTGTTTATCATCGTTTACGTGATATTAATGTATGATAATGGCCAATAAAGAAGGAAAAAAAAAAACAAAAAAAAATACGATACAAACAAAGAAAATCATTCAAAATTCTCCATTCATATCAATTAAAACAAGAATTAAACTGCACACGCTAATCTTTCAATATCTAGTTAGAAGTAGACCGGTTGTAGGACGCCGCATGATACAGGATCGTAAAAAAATCATTCGGCTATCTTAATGTAAATGAATGGTCGTCGTTCCGCTCTCCACTTATGTAGCCGCTGCAATTAAACTTTAATCAACTCGTTAATCTCCTATCCGTGTCTTCGCAAGTAATCAGGCTTAAAATTGCGTGCAAACAAATCTGAATCAATCACGGGGCCAGGTGTTATTGAGGCTTGCATCACCGTCTTCTAAAGCTTTTTAGAGGTACTTCCTTGGATAGTTAATTGCATTTACAAGGTCTATTGGATCATTGTCTGTTCTGCATCCTTCAATTAAGAAATGCGTTGAGTAAGAGCATTTGTTTAAGTTTTGGAGCGTCAAGTTATATGTTCAATTGCATTTTTGCCAATTTTAATTGTGGTTATTGCAGAATATTCATTATCTTTCAGCTTTTGAAAAAATATAGGCCTGATTGACGCTTGACACTATTAGGAACACCTAAAAAAAAGAAGACTTTTGATGATAACAAACTCAGACACGTGTATTTATAGAAAACTAACTACATGATTAAGTTCATATATCCTGGCGAGAGGAATAAAATTATAAAAATATAAGCAGTAATCTCATTAGAACTTAACATCGCATTAGCGAAATCAAGGTCTATGAGCATTATAAAGTGGTTTGTCGGTTTTCCATGTCGGCTAGCGATTGGCGTTGATTACCGAGGCGCCGGTCGAGGTGTCTCGTAGACGGCGCAATTAGGAAGTGTGCTTCCGCCGCCCACTGGTCGCCGGCGGCGGCGCCACCGTCACCCGCCGAGGAATTGCCTGCAATCGCTGCTAATTACGGCTATCCTCAGTGACCGGCCACATCCACCGAGCGCTGCTAAAATTGCACGAGTCCCGTTATTTGTTGCGCGCCAAGTGTTATTTGTTGCCCAGACCTGCCTTTTTATTGGCCTCGTTCCTTGACGTATCATTACTGTTTCTTCCGTTGTTTTCCGAATTATTGATACACTGATATAATACCTGAGAAGCTGACAGAGACTATCCAGTACCCTATATGCGTAATACAACACAATCACAATCCGTTTCGATTTGAAACAGATTGCTAATCCATTGCTTCATAAGTTTGAAAAAAAAATCTGCTCAACAGCGTAAATAACGCAAATAATATTGTTGAACTGTCAAAATGAAACAAATTAGGCAAAATTGTATTATACGAATACACAATTAGGGTACAGGAAGTCATTGCCAACTTTATTTTCACAATCGCAGGATTTTACTATTTGAATGATTCCATATCAAATCCTATAATGTCGTATATTCTCAGCCATCATTATTTTGACCATTACTGGAAGTCGTTACCGCGTCCGGGGCGTGGAGTGCGACAGATTGATATAAATAGTTCCTCTTATTAAATGTGCTCGGAAGGGAAATAAGTCGTAAAAGAAATGTTATGTTGCGAAAAAAAATTAATGAATAGCTTATTCCCATGATAAATTACGGTTATTATGCTAAGCACGTACTCAATGGATTTAAATGTGGGTATATTGCAAATTAATGTTGTTAATTATATTTCTGTCTATCTTCTCTGCGGTGAATTAGTCCTATTGAGACTTGAGACTGGGTTTTTCTTGGGTAGGTAACGATTTTAATGATTATATTTTTCTTTGCCGAATCTCATAAAAACGAAAATTATTATGTATGTATTTAAAGGGAAAGTTATCTAGGACCTTCTTTTTAAAACCTTTTCGTGGATCTTTCATATGAGGTTGGCAAAGCCTATCGATATAAAAAAAAATATGAATACACGAGTATTCAAGAGGCAAGGAGGCAATATGGACAGGACAGCGTGCGAGTGTGAAAATGCAGCAAAAATTGCAATACATTCCAATTAAACTGAAATATTTAGGTAGGAAAGTAGGTATACCTACAGCAGCACTACCTCATTCAATTTTAACTTATTTGTGCAATCAACTCCATATTAAAAGTTACAAAGTAGGTATCTATACCTAAAGTGCAAGAGGTGCAAGGATCATGGAACGAGGATATTTTGACAACAGTGTGGCGTTGTTGGTAAACAATTGTGAAATTGACACATAAATTCTACCTATTAAAAAAACCAAGATGGCTGCGTTAGTTCCGATTTTGGCCATGCGCCAAAAGAACCTTGCAGCGTTTTATCCAGTAAAGTCTTCGTCAGTGTTGTGCGCAGCTAGGCATAAGGCAGCCTTGCGCCTCGCTACCTCCCGACATTAGTCATCATTAGCGCCGACGCCGCTCATCATCGCGGCCCATTCAATTTGTTTATATTTCACGCCACTCCGAGGCCCGAGGTGCCGCAGACATATTGCCTCTAGCCTTAACACCGAAATATGGACCCTTACCGATATTTATGGTAGCTTTATCTGAGATGTGACTGTCTTCCGTAATGTGCTTTACACACCTTGGAAAATCTTCAAATTGATATTATTATTCTTTACTATTTGACAGGTAACGTCTTTTTGCGTTTATTGATAGATAAATGAATAGTCATAAATTGTGTTTCAGAGACTATTTTAGGATGTAATATCGTTAGTTTTATGGGGAATTAAAGATTTGGACAGAATACTGCCTAGGTACCTACTTAGGATAGGTTAGTTTAGGTGGGGGTAAAGAATCTTGACATAAGGTCAACACAGGTCATAGGGACAGGTCTATGTTGAGATAATAGTAGATACATTATAATGTTTTCATTTATTGTTTGCTTGTGCAACACAGGAAAATTAAAGAAATTGCGAGTAATTTACACAATTCGCTGATACAAAGGAGTCTCGTATGTAGAAATGGACTACCATCCGCGGACCAACCTCGGCAAGCGTAGCTTAAACTAATGGATCGACCCGTACGGCTGTTAGTACCTAGCCACGAGCTTCTCCTGTTTTTTAAGTTTACAAAAGCTATAATCTACCACACCAAACAGGATACATTTATTTGAGTTACTTCCTTTTTTTCCAAAAATTAATATTGACCGGTATTCAAAAATATAATGAAAGAAAAGCCATTTTTCAGAAGAAAAAATGATTAAGAAGAAAACTTAATGGCATCTCGTTATTGTTTTTACTTCATGAGGCCAGTTTTTGTCGAGTTATTATAATACCAAAAAGGATTAGATATTCTTTTTTGAAGATAATGACTGAAGAAACTAATTAAAAAAATAAAATAAGTAAGTACCTATTAAAAAAACAAGTTGGCGTTAATAGAAATATCATTAGTTTTATATACGAAATTAGTGTGTACTTTTTAGTTTTACCAGTCCTCTTGACAAAATTTTGCCATGACCAATCCCGCGTCTGTCTACTATGTTTTTGAAGTGAAAATTTCTTTAGGCGCGTTGGGCATTTTTGAAATGGTACTTAACCATTGATTTCGTGACACCGTGATGACACCAGCTTTTGACCATTAAAAGACATCAACGCGTTGATTACCGCGGTGCGTGGAGTAAAAGACATCAACGCATTTATTTCAAATAAACCCATGTATGGCACTTTTGAACGACAAAATAATATAATTGATTCTAGTCGCCCCTTCCAAAAGGTAGTTTTCGTATGGAGAAGAATGGGCAAGTAACTCCACCGTTACTCTTTTAAAATGTTTTACAATAGTTTGTATAAGTACGTACAATAGTTAAATAATTATATGTGAAGACGATGGAGCTAGAATAAAGTTACTATAGCACATTAGGTAAAAATAATTAAAAATGAAACAACGACAGATAATGTAATTATGTGATAGATACATGGTACTCACATATTTACAAACATTGTAAAAGTAGACGATTTTCCTAATTTTTAAAAATGAATAAATCAGTGTGTGACGAAGTAATCACAGAATGTAAAATCAATGTCATATAACACAAAATTATAAATTTTATAATTAAATTAGCAACCTGTTTGATTTTGTCTTGATTCTAAATTGACCTATGGAGCAGAACCAGCATGTTTCCAAGCACTCTTATCTTGGATATAATCCACTAATTTGTAATATGCTTGTTTACAAAGTGTACTTTTAATATGAGTTTTAAATTTTCTTTCATTTAATTGGAATATGTCTCAAGGACTTCCGGAGTGCCACTGTTTTTTTTAAATAAGTAGGTACTACATCTGTCGATCTCATTTATAGGTAAGTAGGTACATCTATCCAACAGGTAGACTACTAGATTCGCTTATGTAAGAACATAAATTACCTTCTCTTGCTGAAAATATGTAAACGAGGAAAATAAAGATATTATCATTCTATCTGCACTCTTATGTTTTATTTCTATTCATACATATAATAGGTACATACATACATCACGATCCAATCTTGTCAAAAATTACTACAGATCGTTCAGCATAACTTGACTGACAGAAAGTGCTATTAATCGCGTCATGGGTCAAGTTAAAATGAACGCACTGTTTATAAAATTGTCTTGCGACGTGACACTTCTTAGTGCTGACCGTCCACCCAATTTTCCTACTTCTATTTAAAAGTTGCATTCACCCTAAACGATACTCGCAAAAATAGAGCTTGGAAAAAAGAGTAGAAACTGAATTAAAACTCATTTGCTTCATAATTTCATATGTTAGTTACATATGCAAAAAAGTAGAAGTCGAATTGATTTTTTTAAGACTTCCCGTAGTTGAAGCACAAGACTAAAAATATCCCAATATATTTTAAACGACAGAGATTGGTTTGCAAATTGAAGATTGCGGCTATTTGAAAGTTACATTTATTTAATTGGATTTTTTTGGGGTACTGGTAGAATATTCAATAGTGAAAAGTTAGTCAACGACAACTCCCCTGCCCGAAATGTAGAATTAATTTATTATCATTCCCAAGCCAAATTTTTGCTAAGCCTATTAACCTAAAAAATGCATACGTACGTAACTTTCAGACCGTACCAAAAAAAAAAAACATTAACAAATTTTGAACAGCGAGCGCATTCGGAATTTAAATTTTGAATACAGAAACTATTCGGCGAAAAATTCCTTAATGAATAGCGTACTTACAGCTATAGGTCCTGTCTGTTGACTCGGCTTTAGTATAATCGCCCTTCTATTACCGGACTACCACACGTAGGTAGGTACTGCAGGCTACCATCCGCACTTGGCTGATATCTCGACCAGTCGTACTCAGCGCTTCTCCTACATATTTATTAGGCGTACAGCTAAAGTGTGGCACTCTCTGGCAGCATTTGTGTTCCCTTCCACATATACTTAACCCGTCTTCTCTCAAAGGAAGAGTGAACAGGCATCTTCTGGGCACGCTAGTTCCATCGTAGACCTCATCCATTGTTTTCCGTCAGGCGAGATCGAGGTCAAGAGCCCAAGAGACCTAATCCGCAATAAAAAATTAAAACAGTATGTCCAAAAATTAAGAAAATTACATTAGAAAAATATAAATAATTAAATATTTAAAAAAAATACCTACTCAGTGTATTTATGGCCTAAAACAATGTTAATTCTATTTCCAAGTAGGTATCGATTTCGATTATTCTTCAAAAAAAAAATTTGGCATAATAGCTTTCGCTATCAATAAAATTTAAAAAACGAATAAGGATAAGGATTTTGAACACGATACACAAATTGAGTAGTGATTGTAAATTACGTTAAGATCTGGCGGGTATTTTCTTTTTGTTTAAAATAATTTGAATACTATTTGTAATATTTTAAATGGTGTCTACATGTGAGTAGTTTAGTAATTTCGACTTTGGATATAAAAAAAAAACCTCCTAACCACTACTAATTTAACTTGAACAATAGATGAATTCGTCAAATAATTAATTACCTAAATGATATCCAGAATCCTAAATTGTACGTTTTTTGCCTCGACCACCACTGTCATCACCACTGTCAGTGAATTAATAAACTTGCTCTCTAAATATGAAAGATCTAATGGCGTTGACCAATATATGGGTGTCCAATGGGACCCACTTCGGAACCGGCGGAGGTTCGTGTGTTCGGCTCCAATCGGGGGCGTGTCATCGCAGTAGGCCAGGTCTTCAATATACTCTGCGGTAAATCTATTAAAGATTCACGGAAAAACAAAGGAAGGATGCTAATAAGTTTAAAGGCATTCGGTACAAATTGAATCAGTCTTGATTCTTAAACCAGTAATCTAACTGATGTTATAATGCATGTTTCTTCCGTACACAAAGAAACTACAGCTAGCAGATATGATAATTTTATTTTGGTTGTTTTACATCAGAGGCGCTGGGCAGTGTGGGCAGCACAGCGGGCAGCTCATGGCCGTCGTCGACGCCGGAGCCGTCGCCGTCGCCGGCGTCCACGCCTACTTCGGCCGACGCCGCTGACGCCGAAGCCGAGCCGCCTTTCACGCTCGGCGCCACCGAGCATACCCCTTACCAGTGCCAGTTCTGCGATAAAGCCTTCCCCAGGCTGTCTTATCTCAAGAAACATGAACAGGTATTTATGTTTACGATGTTACTTTTGCTCGTTACCTACTTGAATGACGGTTAACCAACGCATCCCATCCTACATTCGTAATCTTCATTAAACTCCGCAAGACATACCTACTCAAAGGGATTTAGACCAACGCAAGAAACACTTGAAGTAGATAATATATACGTCCACTGGCCGTCCTCTCATTTCCATAAAGTAACGAAGCTAACAGCTTCGTAGACAATACGACTGCTGCGGCAATCATATCTGTGAATCCACAGCCCAGTTTCGCCATGCAATGCCCTCGCTTCATTAGCAAGTAGATACCCAAAACAGCCCATTTACAGAGCCGGTGCGTAGATATGCATCGCTCTCGGCTTGCAGCGCTGGCGAGCTGAGGGCTGTGACGTGAGCGGCCATTATGCCGGCCGTACATCTCGGCTCCTTTGTGTCGCGCCGATCTCGCCGCGTTACGATTACGACACACGCCGAGACAGATCTAGCTGAGATAGGACAAATAGAAACGTCACTTTGCATGCCGCCGCGAGCTGCTCGCCTACATACGGATATAGATCGGCACGTACACTTCAAGTGGCAAAACAGTCACCTCGTTCAAAATTAAAATTAGGGGAGGTCTCGCTCATATCTGAGATAAGTGAGACGAATATCTAGAAAAGATTTCATTAGATTATCGGTATGCAATTGGCGTGTTGCGCTCGCGTCGATATCGATCAGCGCATCGCGGCGACCGTTGCTTGCTGGTGTCGGGTGTGCGCCGACAAATGTATCGCGCGATGATCGCGTCGCGGAGCCGCGACAGCAGCGCGGTGACGGCCGGAAATAGGCTTGCGATAACAACTCCCTAGCCTAGCTCGCCACACCTTTATCATCGCGCCGCTGCTTGGGAAAGGCGATCATTATAAGAATAAATCAATTACAGAGTCCACGCATACTTGCCATTCGTCTTGTTCTCGTTGTGCCTCCGGAGAAATCGTAAAACGCAGCAGTAAAACGTCTCGTGGAAAATATTACTTTAATGCTGAAATACAATCGATAGCTTGGAACAGTTTTTGGCCGTCCACCTTAATTAACCCGTCGGATACTTATTGTGCTTGATAGAGGTAATCAAAATCGTAAAATTTCGAAGTGCTGTGGAAACACTTCACAGTGCTGTAAGATTTTACCACTAGATAGACTAGAGCGGAAGAATATAAAGAAAGTCGACCTCGGTGTGGCAAAATAGCAGCTTGACACTTTACGAGCGTCACAAAATAGGCGTGTATTTTACGCTAGGAATTGGTTTCCGAGATAGTCTCCTATCTAATTAAATCTATGGGATTGGTAAACTCTCAATCTTCATTACGAGCATTCAGGTGCTGAAACGATATCACTGATCGTAAGGATGTTCTTCAAGTTAAAATACATTTTTGGTGACTCCACGAGCCTCTAATATCACAAGTCACGGACGATTTATATACATCTGCCCTGTGACCTACATCTTATGAGTTTCAATAATCGAAATTGGGAATAAACTAAAACCGAATAAATAATATTGATCATTATATGTAATTATTATTTAAGATATTCTTAAAAATATCTTCTAACAACAGTTATTTATAATGATTTTGATATACTAACTTGAGGTAGTTACGTATAAGGATGAAAAAAAAAATTAGAGCGCGCAGAGAGATTCACATCTTAATAACAGTAGGTACGAGCACCAACGAAGTAGAGCTACTGTTTCGGAGAACTTGTGATTCACGAGAATATTAAGATTTTTTATCATAAAGCCTAACATTTTTCTGCATGCGCACCGCGGCGTGTAGTGAAGGGGTACATTAAGTTTATTCTAGTCATGCATGTAGTAGGTACTTAAGATTTTTTGTGGTTTGTAGAGAAGGTGACTTATTTCGCAGTGACCACCGGTTCAGATGCAAACAAAGTTATGTTAATAGGAACATTGAATGAGTGTGGACATAACAAACAATATCAAAGTGGAGTTTGCGTGAGGTCTGGTCGGAGGTGTTATCGCTGCAGCGATGAGGGCCAGCGGGCTCACTTGACCTCGGGCTCTACCGCACCTGACCATGTGAACCGACCATCTCGCGCTGTTATTCATCTGAGAAAGTCGCTCAGTAGCCGCCCGCTGCCCATTCCCAAGCTTTTATTGGCTATCACGTTCACCTCAAACTAGTTTAAAATGTTCTTGGTGCGCTTTACTCGGAAAGCTCACCACCATTAGGAGCGTAATGTCGGTCGCTCTCACGGTATTTGTTAGCAGTTTAAATAACGAGCCGTGATACATACCAGTCGCGTGTCTTTTTACCATAAGCGCTGTGTAGTGTCGTGGTGGGAGCAGCACGCGGCGGCCAGCAGGGCTCCACGGTGCACCCAGGGGCCAAGCCCCCGCGGCGACCCCAGATCGTTTCGCTTATTGAATTCTCGCACGAAGTATCATGATGACAAGGGCTAATAATTTGTAAAAGCAACAAAACATTTATATGAACGTAGCTTACCTGTTGGACAATCAATTGCAAACAGTTATATCGCAAACACAATAAAACAACGTCTTATAAGAGAGCAGCTATCGATTAATCGATTGTCAATCTCACGAGCGTCTAATTGGCCTACGCTGAGGGTAGCTTCCTCTTAAGTGAGTGCGTGGGCATGGGCGCTGGCCGGAGCGGGGCGCGATTTATCGTGCACGGACGATCAAATTTATTAATTCTGTCAGGGGCCGATTGCTCCAATTAAGTGAGTGGAGTAAACATGCCGCTGCTATGTTTATGTGTTGCCGTACCGGTGAAGAGGTAGTGCGCCGTGCGCGGGCGCTTCGCGGTAAAATTCGCACGTCACTCAGCGCTAATCACAACATGTGATTTAAATATCACTTGCGAGTCGCGTCACTAGTTTATGTGAATGGAATTTAATTAGAAGTTGGTTCTTTTTGGTTTTTAATCAATACAATTAAGTGAATAATCTAGTTAAGTGCTTAGCCTACTATAGAGCCATAAATATCGTCAGATAAGTGAGCTACTGAACTGATAGATGCGTAATCTTAGGATTTATAAGACACTAGATAGTCTGCAATCCGCGTTTTGCATGAAAAAAATTGCTGTCTATCCAATAAGTAATAACTTATCAGTGTTTGAGGATATTTGAACCTTCGTTGACTTTCTTAAATCTGTACATATATTAACAAGAAAAAGATTAAAATGCCCTAATCGTTTGAAACAAACTTGCTCAGAATTTTAAAATACTTTTTTTGTTTCTACGAACTTATTTTGCAAACAAAAGGTGAATCTTCTAAAGTATAAGTAAAGTTATATGTTAAAAAAACTTATTTTCCGACAAAACAGTTAGATACCAAAGGAAAGTTCTAGTTTTATAGTTGTCATAAAATAATAGTAAAACAGTAGATCTGAGAAGAAAGCTCTGAGGCGGCGGAAGCGGGTCCACTTAGCCCAATTAGACCGGCTCCGAGCTCATAATAATTGCTGCTGACTGTACCAGGATACGCGGCACTTATCAATCTGTGGATTACACTCATGATAATCCAGTAGGTGCTCTGTCTATCTAGTAATAAAATAATCTTAGTAATAAGCATCGCGGATGAGTAATTTTTCTTAGGAAACTCGACGCTTCAAAAAGAAAATACATTGCATACAGATATTTTTTAAATGTTAGGCCAGGGTCGGGTCAAGCTTGGTAAGCCCAAATAATATGTCAATTAAACATTAATTAATTAGAAAGGTCTTGAATTAAAACTGTGTAAATTATTTGCATAATACCTACCTAATAAGGTATTCAATGATATGTATGAAGATGTACAGTTTTATGAGCTGTTTGTAAGATGTACAGAATTTCTTGCCGGAACACAGCATGAAGCGATTAATTCATTATAACCCTCTTACAACGTGTCGGATAAATTTATAATAGTGGATTAATAATTTATCACTTTTATCACAACAAAGTGCTTGCAACTTTGCATAAGTTAGCATAGCTCATAGCATTTAACATTATAATAACGAGTCGTAGATGGCAGCAATGGAGTTCAATGGGTATAATATACGGGCAGTAGCATTAAAATGATAAATCCTGAGGGCCTAGACAAAGTGACATACTATCAGCGATAACGTTGATGGAAAAGTCAAAAAACCAAAAGTCAATCCTGATGAAAGTATTTGTAGAAATACGAAACGCTTTGATGGTTTTCGAAAAGCTTAGAAAAGCTTAACTGAAATAAAGGAAACTGTCATGCATTACTGGATCAGGATAAGTGTCAACAATTCCTACATATGGCAGCGCATGACTGTTGTAACGCTTGCTACGATCAAAACACAAAGCTAATTACAAACGCAAGAACAATAATATCGTTATGAGAAGTGCTGAATACGTTACTCAGATAGGTAATCAACAAATCATACTTGTTTGTTACTTGGCTACCTGCAGCCTCAAAGAAGTGTGTCAGTAGCAATTTTTTTCATTTTGACAGTTCAACAACATCCATTGCGTATTTACGTTGTTGAGCAGATTTTTTTTCCAACTTATGAAACAATGAATTAGCAATCTGTTTCAAATCGAAACAATTGTGATTGATAGTGCAATTAGGATAATAGTGCTAATAGCTTCGCTGCCTCCCGCAAGATAATTGGGGACGCACGCGCCTGCAAAATCTTCATCCAACACCTTTTATCTTTTTGGATCCCCTCTATCTTTTAGATTACATTTACGTAATCCAAATTCTAAAAACCTACACGTAGGTACATTTTGCTTCAAATAATTTTTTTCTGTTATGTTTGTTTAGTGCCAAACGTTAAACGTGTTAGCTGAAATGGAATAGAAGTCAATCACTCGTAACATTTGTTTAACGTTGTTCTGAATGAATGTCGCGGAGGTGGTCAATTAGTAAAAGCGTGAACTGGCTGTCAGTTTGGGAGTCTATTGTGTGCTGGCCAGCTCCAGTTCACGGCGGTGCGAAGGCCGGCGACGTGGACGGCTGTCATTATCTCCCTGCCACATGCTATTCACAAGCTCGCATTAGCATCCTCATTATGTCCTAACTCATGAATAATCTTTTGAGTGAGCCCAATAATACTTGCTTTTTACAACTAAACGTATTTCGTCACGTAGACACAAGATATCTTTGGAGTTCTCAAATGGCTGCGTAGCTGTTTTACGATAATGTGTTCTCCCATAATAAATCAATAAGCATAAAATTTGCGGCATAACTTCGCTCACACAAGTGCGTGTCGACGTACCCTAAATACTAGCTATGTCGAAATCTTGATCCACGATTTACCTTTAGAATTTCTCCTTTATTTCAAGTTTTAATATCTAAGAGTTATAACGCGTCTGCTGAGTCACCAAACTGACTGACTCATCAACGATATTATTTAATAAAAAAATATGCTTTAATATTTATTTTGTTTTCGATTCCATAAACACTCGATTTTACATCTGAAGCCTTAAAATGATTACCTGCTAGGTTATGTTATGGTAAAGAATCATCTCAAAGCTGTAGTTGCAACCACTTACTTTTAAAATAAACTTGAAATGCCCTCGCATAATATTTATGCAGGTTTCCTAATAGCCTAGTTTAGATAATATCCTTTGACTGCTGCAACGCAACTTGCCTACCCAAACTCGCGAAATGCACCGCGTAAACTAGGTACAAATACGTATTATAACAAAGTAGCACCTATGTGGCGAGACTATTGTGTGTATGGTGAAATCTGCGAACTGCCTACACGTCTTAACGGTTGCCATGTTTCATAACCTGTCGAGCCTGGGCATTACTTTTTGTTCCTATCTACCGTTACGAGAAGACGTAACTCAAAACGTGTTGTACGCAGCAGAGGCGTTCTGGTGAACATTACCGATCAAATCCATCTCATTGTGATAAGCCCGCGCTGCTCCCGCGCCGGAATGTTATCGGTTAGACGTATCGATTCGTTATACTGCAGCTTCGGATTCGTTGTGAAACTACCATTTCAACACTAAGGTTTGTTTGATTTGGTTCTACGGTTAAACCAATTTTACAAATAATAATCATATGTTGACTTGGGATTGTAAAGAGAACCGTCCCGTCATTTAACTGATCGTTTCAATTTCAACGCACGCTACTATAGCTTACTCAACTTTATCTCTTTGTATTATAGCTGTAGTTATAAATACCAAAAAGATCAAAAGAATCGATACGCAAGTAATTAATTGAACAATAATCAGTCGTAATCGATCGCGGCGATGAAGCAGCGGTTCCCAATGGTTGATATCTTATTCGGACGTCACGACGAGCTTACTGGATCCTTCGTGTTTTTTCTCTCTATTGACACAAAACGCCGATAGATCGTAACTCCGTAAGCTGGCCAGCTCACGCAGGCGCAGCGGTAGTCAGCCCATTGTTCACAGATCGTTCTCACGATAGTTTTTATGATCAGCGCACCCGAAGTTATTTCGATTCGATATTGTGTGAAGTAAATGTGTACACGTTTTAATCGCTCCTTGTGTAATTGATTAAAATGTTATTAGATTTGATGGTATGCATGATAGCACGGAGAAAACTAAAGTCGGAATATTTGGATTTGCCCCTTAACTTGATTGTATAACGACTAAAAGTAAACTTTGTCTTCCTAGGTTTATCACAATTACTTTTCTAGATCCGGTATAGTGTCTACTTTTAATCATGTTGCCTCTTTTGCAACACTGTCATCAGAATGACTGTTGCAGGCAAGATCCCGGACTAAGTATACCGGAAAACTTATTTAAGCTTTTATGACACTCTTAAAGCTCATACATATGTTTGCCAGATCAATTGTCCGTTATTTTATGGTCCCTACTCTTCTTCGTAGTGGATCGATGGCAAGAAGTTCAAACACATGGTCCCTACATAAACGATAAGTTCATCTTTTAAGTAGGGCCCCACCTACAGTTGTAGGGGGTGTCTCATTCTCATAGTACAAACACGAGGATATAAAACGTGACTTCTTGTTATATTTTATGTATTATGGCATTGTTTCAGACCCATTCGGATCAGATGCCGTTCAGGTGCGAGTTCTGCTCGCGCCTGTTTAAGCACAAGCGATCTCGCGACCGCCACGTCAAGCTGCACACCGGAGACCGCAAGTACCGCTGCGCACATTGTGAATCTGCTTTCTCCAGGAGGTAAGAATTGTATGACTATCAAAAATCCCTGATACCCTGAATGATTGATGATTTTAATTATCAATGCAAAACTTATTTTAGCCATTAAAACTCAGAAGGAAAGTAAAGTGGAGTAGTTATGTACATAACTAATATGGAAGTTTCGATTTGTGTCCGCTTTCTAGCTTAGCTTTGTGATCCTTTTTTCCACCGCAAAATCGTATTACTTCACAAAATATACGTATGTGTACCACCACAAATGGTAGTGTATACAAAGAGAATGCTAATGCGTCTAATCCAAAGCCATTGAAGATTAATATATAGTTAAAAGAATGCTCAGGAGATGCGTGCATGACAAAGGCCTCAGAGTAAGATTGATCACCATAAGTCACGGGCATTGCGTTCTCGGTCGCAAGGCGACGTGTCACCTTTTTCGTCACCTTACCGCGACCACGTGACTAATTCCATGCAATTTGTCGGCCCAACGAACCGCCGACGAGTGAAAAGAGATGACGCGCTGACAAATGACGTCGAGGGTCTCACAAAAATGAAATAATGGCCCGTTCCTAAACGGGCACGGCGAGCGCGGCCATTAGCGGAGGTGTTTGGGCGAACGCCTCTATTCTGTAGTTTGCGTGAAAAGCCTCTTTGTTAGTTCTGTTTGGTCCGTGCTTTATGTGGGTACTTATGTCTCATATGACAAATTGACGTCTCAGCTTGGTTAGAAAAGACGATTTATCTCAATTTTAAAATCCTTATACGGATGTTTAGATGTTATAGGCACATTACTTGGGTACACGTTAACTTTACACGAAGATTTTAAGATAAACTAAGGACTCCTCAAATAACCTTAAAAATCTTCACCACACCGTAAAAACGTATCTTTCATTCAGGTACTATAAATACTGGATAGTGGAAGTGGCTTTTATTGCGAGTGTTGCATCGCGGTGGTTATTTGAAGAATTTAATATAACTCTGTAACCCAAGATCGCATGCAGTATTTTTAGAACTTGAATGTAAATCGTTTTTACACCTTAATACTGAATACTTGAGCTTACCAACAGACAATGACGATAGGTGTAAATAGGTAATCCTTTACTATAGGTACTTACGATTTCTGATATCTTTATCGAATTAATCTAGAATCTTAAGTTAAGTTTTATGATTGGTTTTTGGGAACAAATCACAACATTAGTAGACGAATAATAATTTGATGACTTGACATTCCAGTGACCACTTGAAGATCCACATGAAGACGCACGACAATCAGAAGCCTTTCCAGTGTACCGTGTGCAACCGAGGGTACAACACTGCAGCCGCTCTGACGTCACACATGCAGGGACATAAGAGAGACCGTGAGGGTCGTGAACCCGACAGGCGCAGGGCATTGCGCTGTCTGCGATGCGGAGATGCCTTCCGACGACCAGATCTGTTGCAGGTATATTTAGAACTAACAGAACATAACATCACGCCTTGTTTCTCCGAAGGGTAGATCACCCTCATTTCGCCAATTATGTTTTTAAGACCCATGTAATAGGGGGCGAGCCTATTGCCATCAACAGGGCACAAATCCAGACTCCAGGCTGCTACTGAGAAATTTCAGATAGAAAAACCCAATAATATATTGCCCGACCTGGGAATTGACCCCGGGACCTCATGTTCAGCAGTAGCGCTTACGACCTCTGGACCAACGAGGCAGTCACTACCAGAACATTAATTAAGTATAAGAAATGGGTTCTTATCTAATATAACTTTTAATATTTTGCAATTTTGCTACGAAAACCTATTTACCACATATATAATGTTTTTATTTATTCAGGCCCACATGGTGAGCGCGCACGGCGTCGACACAGCAGCTATGACTCCACCGCGACGCGTCGCTTCTCAGCCGCCGCCCACACTACTCGCTTGCATCTATTGCACTCGTGACACCTTCACCAGCATGGAACAGTTACAACTCCACGTGCGAGCAGCACACTCAGCACTGCTTAACGGCGAAGGACCAGTTCAAGTTGATCAGCCTTTGCCCACTGATCTAAGCCGACGGGCACCTGACGAAGTGCCCCCAGTCAAACGTCCTCGCTCCGGATCTGGCACGCCACAAACAACTTTATCACCGAGCACACTTCTTTGCAATCAATGTGATGCTGCGCTCCCAGATTTTGAAGCATTTCGGGCTCATTTGAAAGGGCATATTGAAGAAGGAGGGGAGCTACGATCAAGTCCTGCGCCCTGCGTTCACTGTGGAGCTACGTTTGCGGATGCTGCGGCGTCTGAGCGTCACCTCACGGCACATTACTTGGCAGTGTCGTGCGAGTACACCTGCCACAGTTGCGCTCGAAGCTTCGCCGCTCCTGATGACTTGCAGAAACATCTTCTTGAACTGCACGCGCATCACTTGTATAGATGCGCTCTTTGTAAGGAGATTTTTGATTCAAAAGTTGCAATTCAGGTAAGGGCCTGACACAAAAATAGCGATTCAAAAATCTTGTAGACTTAAACTTAACACCCTGTTAATAATACTGTTTGTTATATTTTCAGGTTCACTTCGCGGTAGCACATAGTGGTGAAAACAAAGTCTGGGTGTGTCGTTCTTGCGGAGCGGGCGCGGGCGCTCTGCGCTCGGAGGCCGAGGGCGCCGCTCACGTGCGCTCGCGACACGCGGCCGCAGCCCCACGATGTGCTTGCGGAGCCCTACTCGGCAGTGGGGTCGCTGCGAGGACCCCTCGGCCACATCGCGCATATCGGTGTCCCGTACCTGCCTGCAATGATGCATTTGCTGTGCAGTATTTGCTCGAAAGACACATGCAGGCTCATCATGCAATGCAACAGCAGGTAAGCGACTATCGATTTTTGGATTCTGTGATATGTTTTCTTGTGCTTATATTTCAAAGCCTGATTATTAACAATAATATCTTTTGCCAGGTTCTAAACGGAGAATTACCAAGAACAAAACGAATGGACTCTACCAACGGGGAGGGTGGTGATGACGCACGATCTCCTTGTACCCCTGGAGCAGAGAGTGCTGGCGTGACCACGGCCGTGGTAGCCGCGAGCGAGGAGCGAAGGCGGAAGAACGGTGCCGTCGCCTTGCAGTGTGCATACTGTGGGGAGCGGACGCGGAGTCGGGCAGAACTAGAGGCTCATACTCGAGCTCATTCAGGGGCCGCGGCTGCGAGACACAAGTGTCTGATCTGTGATGAGGTGCTGCCGTCTGCTGCAGTGTTGGCTGAGCATAAGCTCACACATTGCAAGGTAATCTACTTGAATAAATGTTACGTTCTTGATTATCAAATAAACCACTTAATGAAATTTGGCAAATGAAATTATTTTTTTTGTCAAATCTATATAAAAACCTTGCACAATTCAACTCAAGTTGTCAATATATTTGGCAGATTATTAGGTAACACAGATAATAAAAACGCGATTGTGCTCTTTATTATACGTTACGGATCAATGTTGTATGCAAGTATTTTCTTCCACCGAGGCGATCTTGTTCAATTTTTCACTTCTGTCGGCACTTCCCAGTTATCTGCGCGTTATCTAAGCGCATACCGTTCAATGGGATGCTTGTGATCTGCAATACAGGTACTCTTGCAGACACCAGTCTCTCACAAACTAATGTCACGTAATTTTAAGTTGTTTTAAATAATATGATTTTTTGTGAAGAGTGCATAAGATATTTGAATTGGAATCTCCTTCCAGGTGGTGTCAGGCGACACGTGCTCTCGCTGCCGCGCGCGCCTGCTGTCGGAGGAGTCGTTCCTGGCGCACATGGCGCGCCACCAGCCCGCGCTGCCGGCGCCGTGCGTGGTGTGTCGCCAGACGCTGGCGTCGGAGGCCGAGGCCAGGCTGCACGCGCGCTTCCATCTGCGGCCCGGGGAGGACGAGCAGAGGTAGGAATCTCGCACCATTATGCAAAAATAACGGGTGTAAAAATACCCTAACGTCTTGTTATTATGATCATATTTTTGTACTGGACCATATCTGGGAACCTGGTTACGGAGACATTGAAGATCAATCCAACTTTTTTTGAAGTTTTTACGCAATTATTTTAAAAATTACATTTAAATACTCTCACGATCCCTGTACCGTTGCATGCACCCATAAGCACCACGTTTTGCGTGCGTTACGTTGCGCTCTACCGTAGACAGCGAAAGTAAACATCAAAAATAAAAGTTTCCCAGCAATATTTTTTGCTCAAACTTACTTAGTTTGATGACGGCTGCGTGATTCTTTTTTGACCTTGTAGAAGCCGTTTAACCCTCATACAAGGTCAAGGTCACCATGCACTGCTTCCACTATTCTATATTGTCATATATATTTGATTTAAAATCCTAACTTCAATGATAAGGTGTCGGAGCGGTGTTGTTATAATGAGTGATGACCTTTACTGTCATGGTGTCACCTTGACCTTTCCTGTAACTGTCCCAGGCGGGCCCAGGTCTATTTGCGTGTATGATTTATATTGTTGTGTTATTGTGTTCGTTATTTTTATTCTTTCTTCCTATTTGTTTAGATGCGCCATATGTCTCCGGGCGCTACCGGAGGGTGAAGTTGGGTCGGGCGCGCGCGCGTGCTCGTCGTGCTACGCGCGCCACGCGGCGCCGCGCGCGCCGCCGCCCGCGGACCACGACTGCCGCCTGTGTCGGCGCGCGCTCGGCTCGCCCACGCGCCTGCAGGCGCACCTCATCGAGCACACGTTCGCAGGCATCGGCGCCTTCACGTGTTACCTGTGCTCCGCAGTGTTCACGAGCGCCGCCGGCCTGCAGCGCCACCTGCCGGAGCACGCGTCTGCGCCGCGACCTTACGACTGCGCTAGATGCGGACTCAAGTTCTTCTTCCGAGCTGAACTTGATAACCACGCCTTCGTGCACCTTGAAGAGGCAGAGATTGCGCAACGAGCTTTCTATGAGGCGTACGCTCGCGGTGCTGCGTCAGCGTGGGCCGCTTTGGCACCGCCGGAGCCTCGAACGACTCCACCGCAAGCCGAGGTCAAGCGTGAGCCGGAGATCAAAGAGGAGCGAGGAACTGACGAGTATATAGAAGTGTCGTCCCCTCCCCCGGCGCCCCCTCCGCCCGCTCCCCCCGCCTCGCCCTCGCCCGCTCCTGTCGTGAAACAAGAGAAGCATGACGAGGAGTAACTGAAGCCACCTCGTCGCGCAGTATCGAATGTGTCGTCCCTGACGCGGGCACGTGTCCCGCTGCAATACTAGATTACGTCCGTACGAGCTATTTTTAAGTCGTTAGTTTCGTTAAAGGTTAGTCGTTAAAGTTTTGCGTTCAGAACGCTGTATTTCCTGTAAGTAGTCCGTACCTATCGTTTATGTTGGCTAGGAGTATGTTTTATAATGTTTACATGGCTATTTGTATAAACTGTTAACTTAATATATTATGTTAAGCTTCAATAACAAACGTGTTTTTTTTTATACTCGTCTTTCTTTGTATTTTCTCAACACAATGACACATCACAGACAGCTAGATGTGTATAATTGATTGTTTATATTATTTTTTACAAAAACGTCGATGTTTAAGTTGTCACTGAAGACATGGCTTATAATCAACTAATTCCTATCCTACGATATGCTTCAAAATCTCATGCGGTGGCAACCTGCGATTGTATCCAGGGCAGGAATCCGGCGATGTTGACATAAGCAGCGGGCACGTTAGCGTTGGCGCAGCCGAGACCCCACGCCACCAGCCCCACCACCACCCACTGGCCGTTCACTTGGCACACCAGCCCTGAACCGCCGTCACCCTGGAAGAAGGGAGAAAGTGTAAACAACGCTAGAAAAAACGAAACATAAGTATGAATAACAAAAATAACTGTTGACCCAAGAAATAAAAGAAATATGTGCTAGCGACCCTTTCCGGGGGCTTATTAAGTGCGCGTAAGTCACCCGCTGCGATTTTATCCGTGTATATTATATAACGTTGGTCGGGCAGGGGACATACACTCACCGGCACAATTAAGGGAACACAAAAAAAAGGTTGATTTTTTCTAACATTGTCGGGTATTTTTATAAGTAGTTTAGTTTTGTAGTTTTTCCATAGTTCAAGGAAACCAATCCACTATAGCCACCCAAACCCATAGGCCAATATGTTTTGTGTCCCTATTCTGCAATAGTCCTGCACCAACCGGGGGTTGTCCTTGGGTGTACTTGTTTAGTGCATACAGGGGTTAATCGTAATAATCTTGTACAAAAGAAACAAGATGGGAATGTCAGCGGCAAAATATAACTGACTGAACGCTACATTGGAAACGTCAAAATAGAGTTTGAACTCAAGTCGGCCGAAGCAAAGACAGTCTCCACAGATGGGGTTTCATGAACAGCTCAAATCTCAAGTGCGTTTGCGGCATCTCCCAACTTACAATGGCTCCTTCCATTCTGCGCCGCATCCCTATCACCTGTGCAATTGATGAGCGACTAAGTCAGTGAGCGGAGTTCTCACAACTGAATTTTGGGGCCAACATGTTTAAACTTTATACCATCGATACGCTAAGAAGAAAAAGCGCTACAGATATTACGCGTAAAATAGAAAATAATTCAGCAACTGAGCTGACTACTATAGGTTTAATTTACATATTTAATATGTACTTACTGTACACGAATCCTTATTGGCTTCTCCCCCAGCGCAGATAAACGACGTGGTATCTAGCACGAAGGTGGCCCCAAGCCGGGCTGTTTGCATCTGACTCTGACATGTCGCAGACGCCACTATAGGCACGTCCACTTTCTTCAGTATCTGCTGGTACTGACCTTGTAACCCGAACATGTCCTTACCCCAACCTGATACCCAGCATCTGAAAAAAGATTCAACTTAATCATTTCAGCCGAAGCTTGACATAGGCCTGCCCCAAGCACCGCCAATTCGACCGGCCGAAAGGTTCTGGAGTGGCGACCGCGAACAGGAAGACGTAGCGTTGAAAGGCCTCACACAAGGTGGACCGATGTCTTGTGAAGGCAGCAGGAATCCACTGGATGCGGGTAGCAGAGAAAAAAGATTACAAAGCCATTTTTTTTTAGCTTACTCATCTGAAAATTATAACATTTTGACTGTCATTTTTGTATGGGTCCATGTCTGGCTTATAGGTTCCTTTGGGGAAGATGAATATTACTAACAATTATAAAGTTGTAAGTACTCATCAAAACTAAATACTTACTTTTGATATCGTTCCAACAACACAGATAGAAATCGTTCTTAGTTTTCCTTTAAGTATAGTAACTCACCTTTGTCCTGTATAAGTAGAGGTCGCTGCTGGTGGCAGACAAGCCCTGTTAATTGTGACTGCTGCTCCTACACTCGGTGTAAATGGCACAGCCGCTGACAACCTCAGCACCATGATGTCAAACTGCAAGGTATTCGCGTTGTACGACGGATGGCTGAACACTTTGGTTACTGTGTACTCTTGGTAAGGAACAGGCTCGTAAGTACCGGCTGCATCCCATTCGCCAAGACGAACTTTAACATTTGGGACAGTTCCTGAAACACTGTCATGGACATCAATTCAAGACACTATAGTTTATATATTCCATGTTTTTAATAAACATAATAGCTACAAAATTACTGGACTCTAAGAAACATTTCATTACTTACACATATGGTAATAATCTGTGAGTAACAGTCAAAACATTTAGTGAGTTTATCAGAACACCTCCAGCTATGTAATCGTTCTGCTTCGTCAATATGAGCGCCTGTTATGGACAAAAGAAATCATTTTAGTAATCTTAAATAAAATATCAAAATTATCTCATAAATAGGTTTAACATGCACACACCTGCCAAGGAAATTCTCCAAAGTTGGCTTGTCCAGCGGCTGGAGTGATAGCTGTTGTAGGTACAGTTTGTAGTAAACCACAAGCTATCGTCGTGGTGGTGGCAGTGGTGCCACAGCAATACTCTTGACCAGCTGGACATTGAGTTGCTACCTGGATAGTTTTAGTCACAACATTTGATATATCAGATGATCAGACATGAAAATATTAATGCTCATAGTTTTACTTCCACTTACCGGAGTGACGATCCTGAAGTCTATCATACCAGCACCCGAAGTACTACTTCGGACACAAGTCCCAGTAGGCACACAGGCACAATTACTTTGTCTTTTCACAATTTTGTGTTTTCCATCTGTTCCTACACTATTTAAAAAATGTTTCATGCTGATAGAATATTTATGGTCCACGCTTCTACGTTGTCTTGGGAACTTCACAGCGGTGTCGTACGTTGGTATTTGTGCACTATAGCCAGTAATAAGTGGGCTTTTCAAAGCTGCCGAAGGAGCCGGAGTGGTGCCGAGCCGAGGATCAATCGGGAGCGGGCCTGCGATTGTTTCATCAGGATTAAATATACATACTACGTCAGGATCGACACAAATTATGAGAGATAAAATCATTCCACCTAAAGTCGGTGCTGCTGTTGGTGCGACGGTGGGAGCTGCCGTAGGTGCTACTGTAGGAGCTGCTGTTGGTGCCGCAGTAGGAGCTACAGTAGGTGCCACGGTGGGAGCGACTGTGGGGGCAACCGTTGGGGCTGCTGTTGGAGCTACCGTTGGAGCTGCCGTTGGGGCTACCGTAGGAGCTACCGTTGGAGCCACTGTAGGGGCAACCGTAGGAGCCACCGTTGGAGCTGCCGTTGGGGCCATCGTTGGAGCTGCCGTTGGCGCCACTGTAGGAGCAACTGTAGGGGCCACCGTTGGGGCCGCAGTTGGGGCTGCAGTTGGTGCTGCTGTGGGCAAGATGATTGGTGCGGGGACTCCAGGCACCACCACGATTGACGTCGGGTTGGTCGGGAGCAACCCCAAACATGCTGTCAAAATCCACAGACACATTCCGAACACAATAATATAGTGTGATAAATTTTATATAACCGAACGCCGTCCACCGCGACCGATCACTGTTTGATATGGCTGAAGGTGATGATGAGCTAAACATTAAATACATCCTTAAAATTACGATTAATGGTATTTCCCTAACAATTGCAGCCTTCATGGTGTAATGCGCATAATCATACAACGACAAATTGTTGCAATCAATGAAATGTGGATTACTAATCTTTTGTTGGCAGGACATGTCGTAATTTTTGTCATCAGTTGAAAGAGTAAATTATTGTAATCTCACCGCACTTGAACCATAATGGCTAGTATAGAGCTGCAACAATGGATTATACAACACAGTCATATATTATATAACGTGCTGTTTGCTCTGGTTCTACTCACTCTTTGTTTTCAAATTGTCTTAACAGAGTGTTGTGTGTTAATTAATGAATAAATATTCATGTTCAAAACGTGAAGACCAAAAACTCAGCTTATGACGAGGAAATCTGTATTTTCAAAACTCATATCTAGCACCTCTAAGGAGCAGTTTGCATTTTGACGCTATGCGAAAACTTGAACAGAAAAACCCGAAATACAATGTGCTAGGTTATAGGTACGGAAAATAAGATATTTTCTGCGAAATAAATCTTATTAAAGAATTTTCACTAGGATTTGTTTTATTTTGTTATTAGAATTACTGTAAAAAGCACATTGTGACACCAAGAGCGAAAAACAAAAAATTTGCTTCGAAGGATCCGAAAATCAGTGTATTGTCACAACACCGTACCATACAAGGAACGTGTCAGGAAAAAAATATTATTTGTGTTGAAATGAATTAGACTATATCCAATAGACTGTTTCGTCTCCGACCAACACCATCGTGTGCCATACATGGAGCATCAACAATTGTCGGTTAGATTATTTTGCCGGTTCTGATGCGCTCCGTGCATGGCACGCGACGTTGCGAAACCGTGACGCGCAGGCGCCGAAACGGTGAGCATACGGATTATAACCGCGTATGGTGACCGTTCTAACCGAGTTAAGTATTAATGGACAATTTTCTAATAGCAATCGTACAGGTATAGAAAATAATTTTCTTAGCAAACATATTCACTCACTCTTGCTGACGCGTCTGCTTCACGCGAAAACACAAGTCATCTTTATAGTACCGAGAGAACGGGAACCGTAAGAATATGATACGTGGATGCTACTGTCACTATAACAATTATACATGGGTGCTTTACGTCAATTTATACTATCACAAGTTTATTCCTTATTTAATTCTGCACAAAAATGTCATAGACATGATTCGTTCTCGAGATAACAGATTCGAAATGTTTGGTTAACGATGCATTTTGGTTTCGCACCACCTTTAAAGTAGAGTAAATGGTGCGTTTTCTTTACTTGATATCGTAAGCCATAAATTGTGAATTTTGACAGCTCTCTTCTTCTTCCTGGTTTTCTGCTTCTCTTATACTTTTTCATCATATTCAAAACGGTTTTTTTCTCGAGTCTAATGTCAGTAGATAACCCTGTTAGGATGGTATATTTGGGTATCGTTTTTAAGGTTCCGTACGTTCGAATGAAAAAACGGAATCTTTATAGGATCACTCGTTTGTCTGTTTGTCTGTCCGTCTGTCACAGTCAATTTGCTCCGAATCTAATGGACCGATTAAGTTGAAACTTGGTACACATATCAATTTCTGGGGTCTACCCTTTATAGCAGAACTTTTTATGTCATAATATTATTTTGCATAACAGCGCATAGCATAAACTTCATTTCGGAGAAAATCGTTTGGCATACACTCATTTATAATACATTAAAAACGTATAATTTTGTAAGTCAGAATCATGTTTAGGCATAAATTTCATATCCATAATAATTAAAAGTAAAACCATCATATTGCAGAAAGTTCACTGTCAGAATCGTCTTTTCATAAAGCAAGCATGCAACATGCAGCAGGCACGGTTTCTGTCACGGCTCCGAAGCTGCGGGGCTCCGGCGGTCCCACGCAAGCTTCTCGTCGCAGATGGTTGTAACGCTCACCACAGCAGCTTCGGCTTGCTGGCCGGCTTTGCCAGCCAGCCTCAGCCGCGGCGGCGAGCATTAAAACCACCTGCTCCTTAGCTCGTGGGCCGCCTCTCCCCTCCGCGCCTACGCAGGCTTAAATTACACTCTAGGGGTAGGGCAGACACGACTACGTGCAGTCGGTTTTGCAGCGATTCGGTTCTGTCACTTCACTAACTTTTGTAGTACAACATATTGACTTTCTAAGAACGTTATGTGAAACGAAATTATGCGAAATTAAGCTTTGCCAAAAGTAATTATGCCAAATAAAATTCTGCCATCTTAAAAGTATGCCTTTGTAAATTCGGACATATAAACATTCGGCCAAACAATAATTATATTAAATGATTTTTATGCCATATATATATTCGTTTAAAGAAGATTATGCCAAGTGTATTATGCCAAATAAATTTCGGAGCATCAAAATTCTGCCAGATAGAGGGAACCCCAATTTCTGTGATCCAAACACAGATGTATAACGTAAATAAATGAATTTTGATAATAGGGGTCACTTTTGGGAGGCAAATAAGGAAATATAAAAAAGTTTAATCTGTACCGTGTGACATAAAATTAAAGATATCATATTTAATTAAATTAAATCAATCTAGCTAGGTCTCATATTTGGGAAAATTGGTTTTCTCCATATTTTGAACCGACCTGAGCTCGGTCGCCCAAAGTTTAGAACAAGATAATAAATAATGACATGACAATAATGATCATGGTAGCATGGAATAAGTAGGTACTATACATGGATTAATATACTAAATGAGCATTGTCTATTTTCACCGAGCAGAGCTCGGTCGCCCAGGTACTTAGTCTTATAGGCTAGATTGTAATTAATTATTATAAACCTGGTTCTTTGTAATAAAAGGATTTTAAAAAAAACCTCCAAATATTTTTTAAACTATTGTACCTCGTTAGATCTAACGATTGATGATCTAACGATTTAACGAGAACTCATTAAATGACGATGTCTTTCCCTTAATTTGTACTCTTAATGCTATACTAAAATTTTGAGATAACTGGTGTCAAGCATATTATAAGTTGGGGTATTACATCGCTGATAAAAATGCTTGGCTCAGCGGTGGTTCAGCTCCAGAAGGGTGCATAAACTAATTGATTAGCATTTGAAAGTATTGTTGCAGCTGCTAAAGATTGTAAAAACTATCTTTGCTTTGTATAAATTCAATCTCTTTGTATTGTATTGTATTAATTGCTTAGTCACATTTGTGAGCACTGTGACCATGTACATTCTATAAAGCTACCATCTACTGGGTATGTCTTTCATTGACTTGAATGTGCCCTGGCGGCTGAGAGAATGTCACTCAAATGTCTCGCTGATGGTGGCGTGTGTGTTGGATCATTAAGTTCCCTTCAAAATGATTGAGCTAAATGGTGCTGATTCATGCGTCATGTTCGTGAACGGGCGCCATCAGTAGGGACTGGTCATCTCTTAGCTGCCACGGTTTATTTTAATTTTTGAATTGTTTTTGTTTTTATATTTTTATTACGGATGCTGTTAACGTACACGTCTTTCTACATTGTTCTCACATGTATAATTTCAACATGAATGATGTAGGTAACCAATTTTTTGTAACAATTTTTTATTTAATAGAGTGTCTGTGGAGTTTCTTGCCCGTTCTTCTCCATAGGTATCTACTACGCTTTGGAATGGGCAACTAGCTTCATCTTTCTGTCTGACCGACCCCTTGAAATTCAAAAGTACCAGTAATTGGTTTATTTGAAGTAAATGGTTTGAGTTTGGTTTCAAAGTTCAAGTATGTAGATGATTTTTGAAAATGGTTGATAAAAGTTTTTAACTCTTAACTGTTTGATGTTTCAGAAAACTTGGTTACATCAAAAGGTTTATTAAAGTATTAAAGTACCCAATTAAATCGCATTGAAGTCCATTGAATTTGACGGTTTAGAGAAAAGTGATACTTATAGATAAATACTTGATTTTTTTTACAAATACGTAAAAATTTGATTTTCTCGAATCTCAAGAATTTTGGCCAAGGTTTTAAGGGGTCCTTAATTGTTGCAAATGGGTCACATTATCACGACCTACAAGGAATACGTCAAATTACAAGTCACCCTGTATAAAATACTAAGATGAAAGGAAGATGCAAAATTTTATTTTAATTATTTTGTAATATTTCGATATTAGGATATAGAAAAGGCTCCTGGCAACATGGCAATTGAACGAACACAGGTAGGTTTTAGTCAGTAAGAGTCTGACACACCGCTCCGCCCAGAGCGGGAGATGTTATTTGATCATTTCCTACCCAAAAAAAGGATAAAGAAAAGGTAAAAGAGTAATTTGATTGATAGTAATGTTATATTTTCATTTAAAGTGTATGTGTTTGCATTTAAAGTGGAAAGTTTGAGAAACTCTATGATATATATCTATAAAAAAAAACATGTTATCTTTATTAACTAAAGCAATTTTAACACTTCAGGCAGTTCTGAGTGTTCAGGGCTCTTCAAACTATAAACTAGTAACCATCAACAACGTCTGATATTCCTTTGAAATATTTTAGAAACTATTCAATCTTTCCCCATCCCCCTTTCGTCCTCCCCTTGTTTCATTCTCGTGATAAAAACATTTCTTTATTTTTTCTGCTTTGGAGCAGCATTTTTTGAAAAACATACTCTTTGATCTTCACTCGCTACAAATATAGATTTAGTATAAGCTAGTATGTAATCTACAAGACTTTAATTACAACACTACTCATCTCATCAAAAAATCGTTCGATCGTTCGCATTCAACCTATTTAAGAAAATATAATTATGACATTTAAAAAAAAAATACTTAAAATAGTTCTATACTTATAGATTACAGGAAAACCTATAAGAAGATGGTTTTAATAGTACATTATGGTACAAGTGTGCTGTGCGTGTAATGATCAATGTACACGCGTTTCATACGACGTTTTTCAACACACTTGCGAGAAAAAAAATAGACTTGTTCAGCATAACTTTGAGATGATACATTTAGATTTATAAAGTTTAACTGACCTTTGTTGCCAGGTGCAGGTACTTACTAACCGGAGCTCCTTTTAAAAACTTCTACGTCGGTTCGTGACAATACTTTACATTTCGTATTTTTGATAATAATAAACCACACAACGAAAACGATAACAAATATTTATGGGAAATGGCGCGCTGGTTTTGTTTTATCCGCTAGCGATGCGCGCCAGTGCTATTCTCTAAAAGACAATTTCATGGCTGTAAGCTGCGACGAGCTCGTCGTCGAGACAGCCTTGAGATCGACCGAGCGTGCAGCGCTGATTCAAACCGTATTCTCTAACGTAGTTGTGCTCGTCGACGAACCCTAGGCTGTTCCCTCCCGTCGCTGTTTCGTAGACGAACTAAGGGCTTGACACAAATTCTTTAAATTATAATCGATAAATCTCGACTGAGAGTTTTATGGGTTTATAATATATATTAGAGATTTATCATTAAGTATTTAAGGGAATTGAGTAAAACTACAAACAAATATCATTATATTTTATGAGTTTGTAGATTTATTATTATATTTTGAGGCTGAATGACGATTCCTTTGCCTAATACGAGGAACGCCCGACGATGAATAAAAAAACAACAATCACAAACGACGCGACGGGAAAGCGCGGGAAACCTCAAACTTGGCGGTCGTGTCCTTTTAAAGCTATAATTGAAAAATTGAAAAACGTTGTAATATAAGATCAGTAGCCGTAGTTTTTAGTGTTCTATTTTCTTTTTCTTGTAATTCAACTTTAGTTTGTATAGATTCTTCGGTAGTGGTAAGTTTTTTATTTTATTTTATATTAGCGCGGGAAAATGAAGGACCCGCCTGACCCGGGGGACTCTGTTCCCCCGGCAGGCAATTACGTTACTATATCAAACGAATCGGGCATGGATACCGATGGGTCGTCTTCGGCTCGTAACTTAAAAAGAAGCCGTACACATATTTGTAAGCACTGCAATAAGCGTCGCCGTACCCGTAAAAGCCACGGTACCGTATCTTCGGGTTGTAGCTGTACGGATTTTACACCTGAAATTACTGCATCAGAACCTAACTGCTCAACTACTACAACGACTAACGATCCTACTATCAATGTGCCCGATATTCCTGCTACGTCCTCAGTTGCTCCTACTCAGATAGGTCGTAAAACTTATGATAAAACAGACAGCGCGCCTTTTGTCATTCATGTACAAAAAAACATAATTTCACCAGATGATGGAACGACACTGCACCCAATCACATTTGGCAAGTTCCTTAAACACAACGCCTTCCAAAACATAATTAACGGTAGTGTCAAAAAAATTGGGCGCAATAAAATTTCTCTTTCCTTTTCGAATTTCCTGGACGCAAATTCTTTTATTAATCATAATAGTCTAGAATCTTATAATTATAAAGCTTTTATACCCACTTTTAATGTTACTAGAATGGGTTTAGTACGTGGTGTCCCTGCAGATTGGTCTCCGGAGGATGTTATTGATAATATAACAGTACCAATTGGTTGTGGTCCAATTTTAAAAGTAAGACGCCTTAATTTTAAAGCCATTGTTGATGATTCTACCATTTGGAAACCATCCCAATCGATAGTTGTTACATTTGATGGTCAGGTGCTACCGAAAAGAATTTTTATGTGCTATAATGCATTACCTGTAGATTTATATATTTTCCCTACTGTACAGTGTTTCAATTGCTGTCGTTTCGGTCACACTAAAATTCAGTGCAGGTCCAAACCTCGTTGTTATAAATGTAGCCAAAGCCACACTGGGGACAGTTGTGACAGAGAACCAGAAAGTGCATCTTGCTGCCTTTGCTCAGGATATCATTATGCTACTAACAAGGTTTGCCCAGAATTTTCTAGACAAAAATTAATTAAAACATACATGGCACAAAGTTCAGTATCCTATGCTGAAGCAGCAAAAGTATATCCCCTTGTAACTAAATCGTATGCTGATACACTTTTATCTTCTCCATCCAAAAACTTTGCAGATACCCCATCCATCTCTTCACCTAATAGAATGCCTGCTTCAACTAGCTATAAAAAGACTGTCTTTCTCAAACCACGCTCCCCTCCCAAATCTGTACAAGGATACAATAAAGAGGCTCACAATGCCATTATTAAAGATTTCAATATTCCTCAACCATCAGATGGTTGTGCTTTTTCTAATAATCATAATAATGAAAAAAATGACACAAATTTTTCCATAAACGATTTTCTTTCTGCATTACACAATCTTCTTGTTCAGTTCAACATTTCACCGTCCAACGTTGCCCCTTCTTCCAATGTATCTCAATCCATTTGTAATGGACAACACATCCAAAATAATCCAGTGGAACTGCCGCAGTCTAGTAAATAAAAAGAGTGATGTTATATATCTTTTAAACAAATATGAGCCATTTGCCTTTGCCTTAGCAGAGACTTGGCTCAAATCTAATCATATTTTTAAAATTAATGGTTATTTAACCATTAGAGAGGATAGATCTGATGGGTATGGTGGAGTAGCTATACTTATCAAGAATACTATACCTTTTTCTATCATTACATTACCTCCTCATAGTGAGGCAATTTCAATTGTAGCTATTAAAGTTCATAATATTTGTCTTGTTTCTATTTACATTCCCCACCCTTCTTCTTCTGTTCTTCAAGAGATTAATAATCTCTTTTCATCTCTTCCAAAGCCATTTTTAATATTAGGGGACTTTAATTGCCATCATCAATCATGGGGTTGTTCAACTTCTAATTGTTATGGCGATGAATTACTAGATATATTAGACTTACATAACCTATGCATCTTGAACACAGGAGCTGTCACACGTCGTTCAGATCCCAATCAGAACCAAAGTGCAATTGACCTTTCTATCTGTTCTCCAAACTTAGCCTCTTCACTAACTTGGCATACTCTGACCTCTACTTATGGTAGTGATCATTTTCCAATAGTTATTTCTTATCCTCTTTCTAAACGAAATGCACCATTAAGGAGATCAACATTAAAATATAAGCTACCTAATAGAAATAATAATGACTGGGACAAATTTAGAAACATTGTTGACAGCAAGCTTTGCTCCTTGCCTGTTATTTCAGATGGCAGTGAAAACAGTTGTGCGGAAGCTTTAGCGCTCATATTAATTGCAGCAGCAGATGAAGTTTTTCCTGTAAAAAATAACAATATTAATACAATTCCCTCGCCTCCATGGTGGGACCCTGAATGCACAGAAATGGTTTACAAACGTAAAGAGGCTGAATACAATTATAACCTCGATATGTCTGATAGTAATTTTGAAATCGTTACTAACATAATTAACGAAACTTATAAACTTTTTAAGAAGAAAAAATTTGAATCTTGGCGTAACTTTTGCACATCAATTTCACCGAATACTCACCCTACGATCGTCTGGCGCAATATTCGTAGATTTAGGTCCATTTATAAAGACCCTTCTCCTATTCCGGATTCTTTAGCCAATGAATTTTTAGACAAATTAGCTCCGCCTTGGGTTCCTGAGGCTACTAACCTTAACCTGTCTCTTGTAACTAGTAACCAAGACACTCATACGACGCTAGATCTCCCATTCACTCTCACTGAATTAAAAGGTGTTATCCATAAAACTAAGGATTCTGCACCAGGCATTGATGGCATCCCGTATTCCTTTTTTGCTAATTTAAATGATGTCGTCCTCGGTTACTATTTAGAGCTTATTAATTCGATTATGTATACAGGTAACATCCCTGATGAATGGAAACGTCAAATGGTGTTGCCATTCCTTAAACCAAATAAAACTCCATCTGATGCTTCTTCATACCGTCCCATAGTTTTATCTTCAATTCTGATGAAATTAGCGGAGCACCTAATTAAAAATCGCCTTGAATGGTATGTTGAAAGTAAGGGTCTTTTGGCAGACACACAATATGGCTTTAGAAAAGGTAAAAGTACAACTGACTGTTTAAGTATTTTAACATCCGATATTCGGCTATCCTTCTCTAATAACCATTCGACCATTGCAGTTTTCCTTGATATTAATGCAGCTTACGATAATGTTGTATTATCAGTTTTACAAAATAAATTAAAAGCCCTACAAGTTCCATTGAATTTGTCGAATTTCATTATTAGAATCCTGAATGATCGCTCTGTTATTATGATAATAGGAGATCATGAGGTACCTCATCTTGTATGGAGAGGTCTCCCACAGGGTTCAGTGCTCAGCCCCCTCCTATACAATATTTACACTTTTGATTTAGACTCCTCCTTAGCTAACCAAGTTAAGGTTCTTCAATATGCCGATGATTTAGTATTGTATTCTTCAAGCCAATCTGTTGAACAAGCTAGCTATGCTATCAATTCAGCTTTATCTACTTTGGAGTCATGGTTACATCTGAATGGTTTGGATTTATCTACGTCTAAAAGCGCAGCTGTTTTGTTCACCCGAAAGAGAAATATTCCCTTAGTAAACATCTTTTATATGGGAATACGTATTCCAGTTAAAGATAATTTCAGATATCTAGGTATAATACTAGATTGTAAATTAAGTAGTGCTCCTCATAGTGATTATATTGTTAACAAATGTGAAAATCACCTAAACATGCTTAGATGCCTATCTGGTGTGTGGTGGGGTGCACATCCATTTTCTTTGAAACTTATTTACAATGCAATCATCAGAAGCACCCTGGATTATGGATTGTTCGTTCTAGAACCTTGTAGTGCTATGGCTTTAAAAAAATTGGATCGCATTCAGTCTAAAGCTTTGCGCATAATTTCCGGAGCCATGAAGTCTAGTCCCATTAATGCACTCCAAGTAGAATGCGGAGAAGCTCCTTTATACCTTAGAAGACAATTTCTATCTGACAAATATTTGTTCCGGATTCTTCAGTTCTCAACTCATCCTCTCATTCCTAAACTGGACTCTTTAGTATTGCAGATTGAATCTTCAGATTACTGGTCCCATAAACGTGATCCTTGTTTAGTTGTAAGCTATAAAAAATTCCTCTCCCTTTCTTCTCCTATTCACCGTTCCAATAAACTTCCCCTATTTAGCAGTAGTTACGAGAGTTTACAATTCAGCCCCACCATTAAATACTGTGTAAGTAAACCAGGTCCCGATTGCAATTTAAGTTTTAATCATTTTTTGGCTGAACACATAGAGTACCATCACATATTTACGGATGCTGCCAAGCGTTCTCCGAGAGGTTGTGTTGGGATAGGGACTTACCATTCTCAATACAACATCGTACAAAAAATAAAATTACCTCCGGAGACTTCTGTCTTTACGGGGGAATGTTTCGGCATTTTAAAAGCTATTGAATATATTCGGGTTCTAAAGCTCAAGAAAACTATTATTTTCACAGATTCTCAAAGTGCTCTTCTAGCCATCAATAAATCCCCTTTCGAACACAAATCGCAGTGTCCTATAATCTATTTAATAAGAGAATTTGCGTTCAGAACCATTTCTGAAGGTAATACACTACAATTTGCGTGGATCCCGGCCCATGCTGGAATCCACGGCAATGAAGTGGCAGATACAATTGCCGGTGATGCAGTGCAGTGTGGGGACTTAGTTCCATATCAGAATTTTATTACTGACCTTGTGACATTACCAAAGATTTTTCTCCGGGATACCTGGAAGGTAGCCTGGGGTATCGGAAGCAAATCAAAGGGCCGTTATTTTTCAACTATTCAGCCCGACGTTCCGGAAAAACCGTGGTTTGGCAGGGCAAAGTTTGGCAAGATGGAGACCTCCGTTCTTATACGGATGAGACTGGGTCATGTTTGCTCTCCAGCCCATCTTGCCAAACTTCATATCATCGACGACCCCATTTGCTCGTGTGGCACAGACGTAGGCGACTTAAATCATATTTTTTTCTCCTGTCCCTTATACGACCGTTCTTCTTTTCTTAGTAATCTCTTGTCCCTTGGTACTCATTTTCCTACTTCAATACTTTCCTTACTTTGTACAAATAGCTTTCCGGTATATAAATGTATAGTCTCATTCATTACCTTAAATAATATTAAGTTGTAAATATTCGTTATTGTAATTTGCTCATTATTCACTCCTTCGATTCATCCTTTTCCTTATACTGATCCTATATCCGTCCTATCCTAAATTCCGTTCTAATATAATTAATAATTTTGTTTCCCCAACTTTGTCTCTTCGATTAAAAAAAATAATAATAATAAAAAATACATGACATTGGCTAATGCACAAACCGTGCGAAGCCATAATAAAAAAAAAAAAAAAAAAAAAAAAAAACGACGCGACGCTATCGAAAACACTTGAACTTCTATTTGGTTTGAAACAGTTTGAAAACTTTTTGGTGCCTATGTTAATTGTATAATAATTATTTGTATCAGCGAGTCTGTGACTAAGAGTATAAAATAATATACCTACGTACTGAAATGTGAGTATTATGATATTTTCATTACATGGATACCTATTAATAATGTGTCAAATAATATTGTATGATAGATATTAATAATATTATGTAAATTACCAACTATTGTTTTATAATAGAGTATATAATGTAAGGTAGTATGTACCTTTATTGTTGTAACGTAACGTTGTGTATTTTAAGCATGCCAAGAAGTGCGATCCCATCCCGTGCGCAAGTAGAGATGCTAATAGAGAGCTTGGAAGAGCGACGTTGGCTTGCCACAGGGCACCCTCGGACATCACATGCCCGAGATCGCACACAAGCAGCATGGCAAGAAGTAGCTGCCAAGCTAAATAGTGATGGAAGTGGCTGCATAAAAAGTTGGAAGCAATGGTCAAAGGTTTGTTAACAGCCTATGTATTATATTACTGTGGTGTGTGTCGTTAGCTTGTATAGGTATGCATGCGTACTTTGACTGTTTGTTTCATAAGAAAAAAGTTAAAATCCAGTAAGTACTTACCTATATAGGGTGAGCTGCATCAATTGGGTACCCAATTGATGCAGCGCATTGTACATTGGCTATAATATAACGTGAAACATAATTATTGTATATTACATGTTATGATTCTAGATATTTAGACATTGGATATTTTTTTTAGTATTGGAAGGATAAGAAATCAGCTATTAGAAAAAAAGCTAGTCAAATACGGATGGCTAGGCAACGAACAGGTGGTGGTGAATTAGAGGAAGGGTTTCTCTCTACAATTGAAGAAAGAATAATAGCAATAATGGGTGGCGAAAGCTTTGTTACTGGTGATAGGGAGCTAGAAATCGACCTTCATGTATTTATGTTTTTTTAGTTATGCTTGTTTTAATAAGTGCATAAAATATATAGTAAGATATTTCCTGAAATATAATATGAATCAAATTTTCAATCATTTAATTTTTAGCCTGCTAATGAACCTGGGCCAAGTTTTAATTTGACTCCTGAAGTGCCAAATCCTGAAGTATCCGATGATATGCTCTTGGTATGTTTAGTGAAATATTATTCAACACATAAGTACCTATATTACTTCCCAATGCATTGTAAGTCAAAAATTTGTTTGCAGAGTATACAAGATGTTACAGGAGAGGAAAATACAACACCAGGGTCAGAGAGCATACTTCAGGTATTACTAGATTTAAATTACTTACATTAATAAATTAATATGAAAACTGTATACTGTGAAGTTATAATTTATTAATTTAATTTTGTAGAGTCATGTGCTCCAAGTAGAACATACTACTGCAGGCACGCTCCAGACTGAGCAATCCACACCTTCAATACCAGTATGTTAATTCTATTATAATATAACATTGTGATGTTAAATTCTAAATTAGGCTGATGATTCTGATTACAAAAAAATATATATTTACAGGATGTACAACCAGGCCCATCTTGGCATAGGGACAATATGCCAATGGAAAACCAGCCTAATACGGAACAAATGGTAAGGTTTTAAATGAAAGTCCTACAATGTTATAATGGACATTTAGATAACTTTTTTTTTGTATTACAGTTTGAGGCTAGATCACCACCTGCAGTGCGTCATAGGAGTAATGCCCCAATCGCCACTTCATGTAAGGTTAACTTAATTATAATTTGGTTAAGTAGTGGTCTCACTTTTGATTCCCAGGTTGGGCCAATTTGTTGGGATTTTCTGTAGGTTTTTCTTACAGCAGCCCTTATTCAATCAACATGATTGTATACTTCATCTAATATGTATACTACATTGTAATATCTATTCCTTCAGAGAGAGTGATGTGATGCTGTTATACTTATATAATGGTTGTATATTTGTTTTACCTCTAGTTACTTAGTTGTTGCATTTTTTCTGTTCGTAGCACCTCGTAGGCGTCGGACAGTACGACGCCGTTTGATTCAGCGCTCACCACCTTCCCAAAGGCAGTCACAAATGGCGAGCCTGACTGAACGCTTTGTGGCCATTGAAGAGAGGCGTTTGGAGAATGAAAGACTCCTTATTGAAACTTTTAAGGAAATAAGTGAGTCATGGTCAAGGCAGACCCAGGCACTGCAGGATTTATGTGCATCCATCAGACGAGGGAATTGAATCCCCGAAATATGAATCTACTATAATTTTAATTTAAGTTTATGATAGATGTTAAGAATTTTAAGTGTTTTTTTGTATGTTAATGTTTGTTAGAGAGCACGCCCTTTATGCCTGGAGGTTTTTATTTAGGTTCTTATTTAGTTTTGTGTAATTTTTTTTTTGCTTGGGTTGTTTTCTTTGTATTTGTTGGTATATTGGCATGTTCTAGCTGACTTATGGCAAATAATTTAATGTTGTAATGTTAATTACTTTACATACCTACTATTGTATAGAATCAAATTTTTCTAACTGAAGAGAGAGCTTTGCTGCTGGGGAGTTTGTTGCGCCACCTCTTCCCAGCTAAAGCACTAGGAAGTGGTGAAGGATGGGCGTTTTGGGGGACTGTTTTATGTAATTTTGGCGTTAGAAAGTGCTGATTCTCAGCCTAATCTGAATAAATTACCATTGATTTCATATTGTTTTTAATGGTAAATAAAATAAAAAACATATTAATAAGTACGTATCTATTTCATTTCTCATGCCCCATACTGTGTGCACATTTTAAAATTTAGTAAAAATAAAGACAAAGGTCTAAATATATACTTAGTCTAATAATTTTTATAATATAATATACCTATCATATACACCACACCTTAAATATATGACATAATTGAAATTGTTTATCTAAAGAAGCTAATAATACTGGTTAATCTATGCACTTATATCTACATTAACATTCACAAATTATACTTTCATTACTTAAAAATTTAAATACCTATTTAGTCTACCATGATTATCTAATCAATTATGGTGAGTATATCCTATCTAAAAATGTTTTCCACATTTGGAAATAAAGGAAAGCATATTTAGAATTTTATATATGACGTGCTCGCCATAATTGATTAACTAAATCTCGCCTACTTATCTGCCCACTCATTAAATCATCATGTGTTGGAGCCTGATGTGTCAGGATTCCAAGTAACCTAGATTCTTCATCTAAGTCACATTGGTCTAACCTAGGAGCTGGTAGCCCAGCACGATTACACATGTTGTGTAAAACACAGCAAGCTATCACTATTTTTCCCACCATTATAGGATCATAGTGCAATACCCTGTGAACTAATAGACATCTGAAACGCCCTTTCAGTATTCCAATAGCTCTCTCCACACTGTTCCGCGCACTGCTGTGCAAATTGTTGTAATAGCTCTCCGGAGTTCCAGTTTCTGGATTACTAAAGGGAGTCATTAAAAAAGGCCTTTGAGGATATCCCGAGTCTCCTGAAATAAATGAATAAAGCTGGAATTAAGTGCAATCTTGACTTGTGTTTAAGTATCATTGTATTGTAAATAATAACTTACCAAGTAAGTACACTATTTCTCCATTATTATTTAAATTTTCCAAGTGCTCCTTTACTCTAGTGTTTGAAAAAACAAAACTCATGTGTTGCACCACCAAAAGTCACATCCACATGCAAGATGTTAAGATCAGCATCATTAATCTGAAATAAGTATAATAATTACAATAAATTCTATAAAATTCTACATTATTATATTTAGGAAAAACCACCAGTTTACCTACAATTAAAACATTCCTGGCATGATAGCCTTTTCGGCAATAATATCTCTCCTCATATTCCTTAGGACGTACCATTGAAATCAGGGTGCCATCAACACAACCTAGCACCCCTGGAATTTTGAATTTCTCATAAAACCTGTAAGTAAAAGCATTCAAATTTTAAACAATGGCCTTGTTTAGACAAATCTAATAAGAAAATGTTGGTACTTTTGATACTTGCCTTGACTTGAGCACTTGTCGATCATTGTGGTTTTGCGGAAATCTAATATATTTACTAATGATGCTCTTATTATTCAGAGCATCAACAACTTCGTGGATTGCCCTAGAGGCAGAAGTCTGTGATATATAGGTGTCTATATTCTTGCCCACGATTTTTTGGTAACTTCCATTAGCCAAAAATGATAAAGTGCATAATATCTGAAACATCAGGAATTCAATAAGCTTTTGTTGGTGTGTGGTTAGGTACCCATCATATCTCAAGAAACTTAATTGTAAACAAACCTTTAGCCTCTTGGTTAAACCACTGGAACGAATTCGCGGACGCATATAAGGAGTTAAATCACTTTCCAATATATTAATTAAATCCTCAGAAAGCCTGTAAATATGGATAAACTCTGTATCACGGGATATTGTTTTAAACTTTCTTATTAGTTTCGCCTGTCGAGCTTTCTTCAAATTATCACTTTTCTTTGCTTCTTCTAATAAATGTATCTTTATAATTAACCGAGCTGCCATTTTTTTAAAATAAGTTTCTAATTAGTACAGTTTGTATATAATTTTGTCAAAACTCCGCGCAAATATTGTAGCTTTTGTATTTGACAGTTAGAAGCGAGGCTGCGGGCGTGGCTGTGGGCGACTTCGTCGCTGTTTTTTCTTAGGGAATACCAAAATGTATGAAGAACTGTCAATATTGCCCTCCGTAACCTCCGTTGGGTAGTTTTAACTCATGGCCGTCACAGCCTTGGGCGCTAGTGTAGCTTTATACAGCTTAGTGAATACCAAACTGAGTTTCACCGCTGCGGCAGCGCTGCACCACAAGGCTGTATCCTTAGAGAATAGCATGGCTGGTCTCAATAAAGGCACAGGCAAAACCGCTGAACATCCTGTGTAAAAAATACAGTAAAATCTGCTGTTTCATAGAAAAGTGCAATACCTACGCGGTCAAAATATATGAAACAGCTGTTTTTTTTTTATATAACCGACGAAAAATTTTCAACGCAGGGGGTTCAGTATGATGTACTGAATCCATGGTAATAGTTTTAGCGTCGTCCCTGCCACCCTGTATAATAAACACAACATAATGTTTTGAATACGCAAATTAAGTTTTATGTGTAGTGAAAAATATATAATTTGATGAAATTTTATTTTAAGCGCACATCTCTGCTCGGGTGAAAATGGTGCATTCTGAAGGTGGTCAACGTCGCATATGGCTGACTAGTGAACTAAAATATTGATTATGGAATGCAATAATTAATATCGTAACACCGAATATTTCGTTTTAGTTGTAAAAAAAAAAGAATTTGGAAACTTTCCAAATCCCTTTTCTACAGTTTTTAACGGCGACAACATCAAATTTAGTGTTTTTTTCATAATTTATATATTATTGAACTATATCTTCTATAACCTGCGCTGAAAGGGAAGCCTATAGAGAAAGGGTTCTCTAACTGAATTAATATCTGATTTTTAGGAATTAAATAACTTTAATTCGAAAAAATCGTAAAACTAAATGTAAGATGAGGGGGAATCACATGTTAGGTAATATATTTTTATTTACTCTGTGTTCGGGGTTATACATTTATTCTACCATAATGATTATACAGCCTTTACATGCCCTTGGCAGGTGGACAATGAAGTGTGATACAACAAAGCCATTGAGCATGCATAGTTATGAGACCGTGGCAACGGCGTGGTCAAAATAAATAGTCAGCCATCATTCAGACAATATATCGGTGTGATATGTCACACAATGTGTTTATGTGATTATGTCTTTATACAATTTGCAGGATTTTGGACCTATTCACTTTTATCTAACTGCTTAATGGCGGGATTTTACCAAATAATTTGTTTTTGTATGTAATAGGTACGTTTTTTTTTAAAATGCTGTAGTAATCTAGTTCATCATAACGATTATTACATTTTGCCGTCCAATCTCAACATGCATGCTGAATTAAAGCCACTTCCTCTTATTTTACGGAGTTGACATTTTATATGTTGGTTCACTTCCGAAGACAATGCATTCATCTGATAAGCATGACCTGATTAACGACCCAGGATTGTCTCTAGACGAGGAAACTCTTCAACGGTCAAAAGTACAGACACGAAATTTTATACAGGTGTCCCTGGAAGTATGGATCAAATCAAATAGAGGTATGTGAAAATAAAAAAGGTCACACTGTATTTTAAAATTGACATTCAGACAAGGTTATTTAAAAATATTTTTTTAATTAAATTAAATAGCGGATATAGGTAGATACCGATTTTGAGAAAATATTCTTATTAATAAAAAATAATAAAAAAATCCAAACTTTTTTACCCTGAGAATGCCGGTGCAATTTTTTACGGTTCATAAGTTATGACCAATATTTGTTTTTATCAATCATTCCGCAAAGTGCTCAAAGAAAAAAATCTATAAAAAAAAACTATCAAGGGCTATAAAAAAAAAACAGGACGTTGTAGAAGAGTAGGCCTTTCTTGTGGTAATACTTTTACGCAGCTAGGAAACATCTGTTAAATAGGAAAAAAACTTTTACTGCAAAAGCCTCGGTCTGGCAAAAATTTTACTTTTTCGAGTGATTTTCATGGGAAAAATTTACAGTAGCGAATATTTACCACGTGCTAGAAAAACTTGGCCAAGTCATAGAGATTCTTTGTAGTCATATCTACAAATCACGGGGATATTTTTTATTGTTTAAAGATTAGAGAATTTTATTAAAAAGGAGGTCGTATTTTCTAAATTTTCTAAGTTTCAAATTTTCATTTGTTTCAGTTTAATTAATCATTTTGTTATTGTTTACGACCCGTTCTAACCGGTTCTTTTTTTTTCCTTCCCCCTGCACATTTCTAGCTAGGGCAAATAACATGACTCATGAGATAGAAAAAGGTTCACGGCAATTTTATTATTTTTTTATTTACACCTAAACCACATCACAGTCCCTAGGGACTGAAAATAAATCGTCAGTGTAACTTTTTCCCATGAAAATCATTCGAAAATTTTGTAAAATTTTTGCCAGACCGAAGCCTTTGCAGTATTTTTTTTTTCGTATTGAACACATGTTTTCTAGTTGCGTAAAAGTATTAGCACAGGAAATACCTACTCTACTACAACGTTAAAAAAAAAAGATAACTGATAGCCCTGATGGTTTTTTAAACGATTTTTTTCTTAGAGCACTTTGCGAAGTGATTGTAAAAAACAAAAATTGCTCATATTTTTTTAACCTTAAAAACTGCACCAACATTCTCAGGGTTAAAAAGTTTGGAAAAGACCTTGCCCACCACGCCCCTATTCGATTTGATCCATACTTCCAGAGACACCCTGTATACGCTTAAATTGTGATAGTCTCGTTTAGTTTTGACCAAACTTGCAACTGGTAATGAATTAGTAATTATTTGTGGTAACTTTAACATTAATATTTTAGAAAATAATTCACTTAACAGTAGATTTTTAAATTTGTTCAAATCATTCAATTTGTCAAATGTGTTTGTAGAACCAACTCGAATAACTACGACTACCGCTACATGTATTGATTATGTGTTTTGTTGCTGCGACTATTTAGATACAGGCATAATTAATTATCTCCCTTCTGATCACAGCGGTCAAACCATAACTTTTGACTTAAACATGCCAATACAAAAAGTGAAGATACAATTGAGAACAATACCAGCTGTTAATTAAAATAAATTGAATAGCACTTTAGTTTGTAAGCTAAGTAATCAGGACCTTACAATGAACAATTTTAATATATTGTATATGTTTAGCCGCACAGAGACCATGTTTGATAAAACCGCGATCGTAATGTCAAATGTTAATTATTTGTTCACTTACGCGTCACTAGATGGCGTTGTACGATTTCGATCGATTTGTAAATCGCGGTGTTAAGATTTTCCAGTGTTAATATAGGGTCTTAGAATTTTTGAAATCTTGTTAACCACTAGAACCACCTTGTATTCTACGTTGTAAGAACTACATCTGTGAATATACAAGTATTGAGTAAAAATTGAATACCTTTTTTTAATCTCAACCCCCGGTAACTAACCCCCACTATAGCGAGGGTTATTCATGGTCCTTCGAACCGGAAGTGGCTAGGGCTGATCCAGTCCAGCTAAATCAGGTGTGTTCTCCTACTGGACGGAGAATCATCAACCCCATACGCTCCTGCGGGTGATCTTGGATGGTGAGAGGGAGAGAGCAATACCGGATCCAGTTGCGGGAGGTACGGAGGAGGAGTACCAATCAGCAGCAAGCAAGCTGCAGACGACTAAGGTCGTAAGGAAGTGAGTGATAGTGCCGAAAATCGTGAGTACCTTGTGATTTCTTATGTGCCAAGCAAAAGTGAACTTTATTGCCTAGAAGATTTTAACTTTAACTTTCGACTAGAAAATTTGGAACTTAGAATAATTTATGTGTGCATGTTTAGACTTAGTTAGATTTAAGCCAAATTATGTTCATACGGGGAACCTATGCCCGAGTTTTTTGTAGATTTTAGTGTCAAAGACTTAGAAAAATTTCTTTGTTTACATCGACTTGTAAAATTTTCGATACTTTTTTGGACTTGTAAAATTTTTTGAAACTCACTATAAAAGACTTAGAAAAATTTCTTTGTTTACATCGACTTGTAAAATTTTCGATACTTTTTTGGACTTGTAGATTTTTTTAGAAACTATTTTTTTGGTAAATTGTTTGGATTGCTAACTTTAAAATGTCTTTGCAATCACATGTTAAAGTACAGGATGATATTTACGCTCGGTTGTTAAGAGCTAAAAGTAATTTTAAAAAGTCGCCAAAGGATAGGATTACCAAGCAATATATAGAAACTAGGTTAGAAAGTGTTGAAGAGTTGTGGGCGCAATTTGGTTTAACACATACACAAATTGTGAAGGATTTTGAGCCTAAGGATTTGATATCTTCACCTTACACGGTAAAAGAAGTTTATTTTAATACTGAAGAATTATATTTAGATTTAAAATGCGAGTTGAAAACAACATTAAACAATATCAAGGGTAGTGATGTTTCTCCGGTTGCGGGGTCATCATCAAATAATGTTTCCGAAAGTAAAGGCACATACATAAAGTTGCCTAGAATCACTATCCCAACATTTTCGGGGAAATATACGGAATGGCCGACTTTCCGAGATTTGTTTGTATCGGCAATACATAAAAATAGCACTATTGATAATGTGCAAAAGTTACACTATTTAAAAAGTTATTTGACTGGGGAAGCCGAGCAGCTCTTACGTCATATACCAATATCGGAATCAAATTATGACAGGTGCTGGACTCAATTAGAGACCAGGTATAACAATAAGAAATATTTATCTCACTGTATTTTAAAAAGATTGCTCAGTCAAAAGAACATAGCACAAGAGTCAGCTAGTGCTTTGAAGGAATTAATGGATACAACATCCGACTGCCTAAATGCACTTTCTAATTTAAATATTGATATAACTTCATGGGATATTTTGATCATTCATATTATAACATTAAAACTAGATTCAGACACTAGAAAGGATTGGGAACTAAAGGTAACTAGCAACACTGATTCAGATAAGCTGCCTACATTCGAACAGTTTAAGGAATTTTTAACAAGCCGTTATAGGGCATTTGAATTCCTAGAAACTAAGCCAAGTAAAAATAATGTTAATGTTGTTAGTAAGGCAAAGGTTTTTCACACAGCAAACAATGATAATGCGGCCACGGTTTGTCCGCTTTGTAAAAACGATCATAAATTGAGAAATTGCAAGCAATTTGTTAGCCAGGATGTGGATACTCGGCGTAAGTTTGTGCAAGATCACAACTTATGTTTTAATTGTTTGGGGCACAACCACTCTGCCAGGTTTTGTAAGTGTACAGCCTCTTGTCAAGTATGTAAGCGGAGACATCACTCCCTGCTGCACCCTAAAGGTGAGCAGGAGTCTAAGGGAGAGAAGGGAAATTTGTCTAGCGATAGTTTTTCGCAGACGAAAGAACATACACACACGGTTGGAGTAGAAGCTGAAAACAAGGTAGTTACTTGTTTTTCGAAAGGTACAGCAAATAGCCAAGTCCTATTAGCCACGGCTCTCGTGAGGGCCGTATCGAAAAATGGGGCTACGTATACAATCAGGGCCTTGTTAGACCAAGGCTCACAAGCGTCTTTTGTTACAGAACATACTGTCCAGAGTTTAGGGTTACAGAAAAAATCTGCTAAAGGTTTAATAACGGGTATAGATGCTAATAACAAATTAAGCTTAAATTCGGTTGTCGAGGTTAAAATTCAGTCTAGGGTCGATCCATCGTTTGAACTTGTAGTCAAAGCATACGTTCTCAAATCGATAACGTCATTATTACCTAGTAGGGAAACGGTATATTTAGACTGGGCACAAGTTAAAGATATACAATTAGCGGATCCTAGATATAACACACCGGATAAAGTAGATATGTTGTTAGGAGCAGAAATTTATAGTCAGATTTTACAAAACGGGTTAAAAAAAGCTCCTGGTGGTAGCACTGTAGCTCAGTGTACCTCATTAGGATGGATTTTATCAGGAACGGTAGCTTCCGCTGCTCAGAGTACATCAAATATTACAGTGATGCATACTCACCTTGGTGATGATGAAGTCCTGAAAAAGTTCTGGGAATTAGAAAGGGAACCACAAAATAAGAAACCAATACTTACCGAAGAAGAAACAAGATGCGAAGAGATATTTAAAACTACAACTGTAAGAGACAATGACGGTCGTTACGTAGTTAACTTACCATTTAGAAGTCAAGATCCAAACTGTAAATATGGCGATGCAAGAAAGGTAGCAATTAACAGATTTTACGCATTAGAAGCTAAACTTAATAAGAACACAGATTTAAAAACAAAATATGGGGAAGTTATCAACGAATACTTACAGCTGGGACACATGAGGCCAATAACCAAAGCAGAAGAACAAAATCAACATGCAGTATACTTGCCTCATCATGCGGTCATACGGGATGATAAAGACACAACCAAGGTTCGGGTTGTCTTTGATGCTTCCTGCAAAGGGAAAAATGGAATATCGCTCAACGATGACCTAATGATTGGTCCAGGGCTGCAACCAGATCTGCGACATTTACTGATTCGTTGGAGAACTCACCGTATTTGTCTAGTTTCAGACATTATTAAAATGTACCGAATGGTTCGCGTGGCCGAACATCATACAGATTTTCAACGCATCGTGTGGAGAGACAACAAACAATCTGCAATTAAGGATTATAAATTACTCACTGTTACCTTTGGTACTTCTTCAGCGCCCTACTTAGCAGTTCGATCGATGCAGCAAGTAGCGTACGATGAAGGAGTCAAGTATCCACTAGCAGCTGAAAGAGTACTTAAGGATTATTACATGGATGATCTTATGACTGGTTGTGATTCGATAGAAGAAGGCATACAAATCTACTGCCAAATGTATGAGTTATTAGAAAAAGCAGGATTCACTTTACAGAAATGGTCAAGCAACAGCAGTGAATTACTTGAGAAGATCATCGATGAAAAGCACTCGTACAAGGGACAGGACGGGGTAGAAAGGGAGATCAACATAAAACAGGATGAAATATTTAAAACGTTGGGACTTACCTGGAACCGAAGCTGCGACACCTTTCAGTATTCTGTTCAGTTGCCTCTGCTGCAGGAACCTGTAACTAAAAGAAAAATGTTATCAGATATAGCAAGACTATTTGACCCTTTGGGATGGGTCGCTCCTGTGATCGTATTAGCAAAAATGTCAATACAAAAATTATGGATTTCTGGAATTGGCTGGGATGAGGAAATTCCATGTGAAATAAAAAAGGAATGGTTTACTTACCGGCAGGAGTTGTCACGTTTAAAGGAATTTTCTATTCCTAGATGGTTAAAGATGAAACCCGGTGACAGGCAGGTTGACTTGCATGGATTTTGCGACGCGTCAAAATCAGCATACGCTGCGGTAGTTTATGCACGGGTAGTTGATACTAACGGTAGCGTTCATGTAACTTTGCTCACGGCGAAAACTAATGTCGCACCAATAAAAACGGTGTCAGTGCCTCGGTTAGAGTTGTGCGGAGCAGTCCTCTTAGCAAAGCTGCTTTCTGAAGTCTCCGAAGTGATGGGAATCGGTAAAGGTAATTTGTACTATTGGACCGATTCAGAGATCGTGTTAGCGTGGTTAAATAGTCATCCCAACAAATGGAAGACATTCGTAGCAAACCGCGTTTCTGAAATTTTGAGCATCAGTGAACCACAGCAATGGAATCATGTTCAATCGAAAAGCAATCCTGCTGATTGCGCATCACGTGGTTTATATGCGTCGGAATTTGTAAATTTTAAGTTGTGGGTAGAAGGCCCAGAGTTTCTAAAGGATAAAAATAATGTATTTGGCAAACGCAAAGCGATTTCATCAACTAATATAGAAGAAATAAGGGTACATGTAGTAACAAACGATAATTTTATATGGAATAAATATTCATCACTTACCCAACTAGTTAGAATGGTAGCATATTTAAGACGTCCTTTAGAGTTGAGAAAACCGAAAGCTGAAAGAAAGAGTCAACAATTTATAACTGCAGAAGAATTAAGATTAGCATTGGAGACATGCATTAGGGTATGTCAAGGTCAAAGGTTTGAAGCGGTAATTCTGGATCTGCAAAAGGAAAGGCCTAAAAGAAAGATGTTTAAGTCTTTAAATCTTTACCTCGATTCCGCTAAAATCCTTAGGGTGGGCGGTAGATTGGAACGTTCCGATCTTGACTTGAATCGTAAAAATCCAATGTTGATTCCAAGTGATTCTTTTTTCACCAATCTTCTAATCGCCGACGCACATCATAGGAATCTTCATGGCGGTCCTCAACTAATACTTAACTACGTAAGCACGAAGTATTTTATTCAGGGAGCTAAGCGGTTGGTTACTGCATACGTGCGAAAATGTGTAATTTGTTTGCGTTATGCAGCATCCACAAAACCTCAATTGATGGGTCAATTACCACCTGCACGGGTTACACCAAATAGGCCGTTTAGGAGCAGTGGGGTAGATTATGCTGGTCCTATACAGTTAAGGGCATCAAAGGGCAGGGGTCACCATGCATATAAGGGATACATTTGTTTATTTGTCTGCATGGCGACTAAAGCGGTCCACATCGAGGTCGTAAGCGACCTAACGACAACGGGGTTTCTTGCTGCCTTTAAAAGATTTGTGGCAAGACGCGGTCAATGTCAGGATATATGGAGCGATAACGGTACAAATTTTCAGGGTGCCTCTAAGGAATTAGACACACTACTTCGCTCAGAAAATTCCGGTATAGCTAGGGAAATTGCTGCCGCATTAGCTACTGAGGGTACCACATGGCATTTTATTCCACCACATGCTCCAAACTTTGGCGGATTATGGGAGGCCGGAATAAAGTCATGTAAGAAACATTTAAATAGGGTAATAGGTAGTTCTACTTTAACTTTTGAGGAGATGTCCACCTTATTAAGCCAAGTAGAAGCATGCTTGAACTCTCGTCCCTTGTGTAGACTGACCGATTCGAACACTTTTGACGCCTTAACGCCAGGGCATTTTCTTGTGGGCGAACCAATTGTAAACGCGCCTGACCATAATTACGAAGAGGCGAATATTTCTAGTTTGAAGAGGTGGCATTTGGTCCAACAGATGACACAACATTTCTGGCGTCGCTGGTCCAACGAATACTTGACCACACTTCTCCATCGTTATAAATGGTCTAAACAAAATCCTGAACCAAACGTAGGGGATATAGTATTAATTAAAGAGGACAACTTACCTCCTTGTCGGTGGCTTCTTGGCAGGGTGGTTGAAAAACATCCAGGGTTAGACAATCTTACACGAGTGGTCACAATTCGCAGTAATGGTTCCATATTTAAAAGACCAACGTCAAAACTGTGTGTCTTGCCTATTGCCTAAGAATGTTGTTAAAGTTTAAGAGATAATTTAAGCATTGTTTAGAAATGTAAGTAATTGTTTATGTTTAAGATTACGTGTATGACATATTGTAAGGGTAATTGAAACTGTTTTATTTTCAAATTATATAAAATTTAACATTGGAAGGACATAATGTTGCACAATATGTCCTTGGTGGGCGGAATGTTTAGCCGCACAGAGACCATGTTTGATAAAACCGCGATCGTAATGTCAAATGTTAATTATTTGTTCACTTACGCGTCACTAGATGGCGTTGTACGATTTCGATCGATTTGTAAATCGCGGTGTTAAGATTTTCCAGTGTTAATATAGGGTCTTAGAATTTTTGAAATCTTGTTCAGTCACTCTGCGCCCGGCACCGGTGGCGGACGGTCGTGTTGCGCTGCGCTGCTGTGTACAAGAGTTCCCGATTTTCCGGCTCAAGCGTTCCTTGGTGGTTCCCGAGTCGTCTCCGTAGTCACCCGACTACCATCACGTCTATTAATTGGGGTCTTTTTCAAGACACAATTAATATCGACTTTCTTTAAGATTGTCGTTCAAAACGTTCGTCGAGGCAATTTTGGCCCCTTCCGGGCAAAACCACAGTTTCGTGGTCCTCGGTGGATACCTTACGGTGCCAACGAAACCGAGGGGGTGTTGACCCAATCACACCCGCCGATCCCCTTCAGGGTTAGGCAGTTAATTGGCCGGGTCCCAGTGTTCGGCCTTGGGGGGTCTCCTAGTCGGCACTGGTGACAGTTTTGCCTCCACAGCGACTCACCTAGCGTGGTCGGGTATATCGATACCCTTCACACTAGACTGGATAGGACCCCGTTGCACAATAAGATAGGCAACGGGCAAAAGCAAGCTTAGGGCTCACCCATAGGCACACATCCTCCCTGTCTACACCCGACAGGGAGGGATTACACATCCCCGGCATACCCACCGGGGAGTTAGGATTATTAGGAAGTTAGGAAAGATTTCCGCGTAAAGTCTCTCTCTCCCCCGTCAGTATGAAGGACCCGGTAAAGTGCCTAGCGCTCTTTATCAAGTTCTTCCAGGGTGTTCTCGAAGAAGAGCCCGCCCTGAAGACCAAGTATGGAGCTCGGTTCGCCAAGCTCCAAGCTGAGTCTGAGTCCCAGACAAGTCCCTCTGACAATAGCATCGCTAACTTTAGCGATGCCCTAGAAACCCCCCCGGCTACAGAGCCATCCCGACCCCTTAGTCCGTCAGAGTCAATGGACACTGACGCTCCCATCAGCGCCGCTTCCTCAAAGCGGCCCACTACCCCGTACCCCTATGGTTCGGACGACGACGAAGCAGAGTCCGCCGCTTCTTCTTCTTCCTCATCCTCCTCCCAATCCGACGATGGTTTCACAACCGTCCAAGGAAAGGGTAGGAAGAGGAAGAACAAGAAGCAGAGCTCGACCCAAGCCAGCAAGGTCGTTGCGCTTGAGGACTTAGACTCTGCTCCCTCATCACCCGCACCTGTGGTACCGTCTATTAAAATCACCCTCGCTACCCCCGCGACTTGCGCTATAGTAGCTTCCCCCTCCACCTCTCTTCCGATTACGTCATCCGCTAGCTGCGCTACAGTAGCTTCCCCCTCCACCGTTCGTCCGATTGCGTCATCCTCCGCGAAGGACACCCCCGCGCCTAACGCCAAAAAGATCCCTCTCCCGCCACCCTTGTTCATTCAGGACAAGGCGAAGTGGACCGACATATCGAAATGGTGTGTCGACCACAAAATAAACTTCTCTAGCGCCCGAAATACCCAACAGGGTATCAAAGTCTCCGTCCCTACGTCACGCGACTATAGGGAACTAACCCGACTTCTGAGAATGAGAGGTGTGTCATACCACACCTACTCACTCCCAGAGGAAAAGCAGATCCGCGTAGTAATAAAACGTATCCCACGCGAAATCCCAGCATCTGATATTCTTGATGACCTTCAGTCACAGAAAGTCCCCGTAGATGAGGTCCATCGCATGCACCGCTCTAGAGGCGGAGAGTCATACGACATGGTCCTTGTCATCTGCCCGCCCGTAGAGGGCCACCACCCGATCTTCCAAATTCGTTCCCTGTGCAAGCTCACAGGGTTCGAAATTGAGAAACCCCATAAGAGTGGCATTGTCGGTCAATGCCACCGCTGCCAGCTTTATGGTCACTCGCAAAGGAACTGCCATGCTACACCTAGATGCGTCAAGTGCCTAGGTGAGCACGGCACTTCCGATTGCCCCCGTCCAAAGGATCGTTCCCTTTGTACCGACCTCCCCAGCTGCGTTCTATGCGGCAAACAAGGCCACCCGGCCAACTACCGCGGTTGCCCCAAAGCCCCTAAGGCCTCTTCTCCCAAACTGGCCAAGCGTTTCGACGCCCGCCAGCAAAGGGAAGCTCCCTCCTCTTATAGGATTCCCTCATCCCATTTGCCCCAACGACTAAGCCCTCAGAGGCCTAGTCCGTGGAGTTACCTCCACCACCAGCAGTCTTTCCCTGCCATGGTGCCCTCTCAATTTGTAAATTTCCCTCCCCCTCCCCCCGCTCCCCTCCCCCGCCTTATGGATCCCCGAATTCGCGCCGCCGCGCCACCCGCGCCCCCTGCGCCCTCTGCGCCTCCGGCGCCCGCCGCGCCCCCCGCGAAACCCACGTCCGCTCTTAAAGCTACGCGTCCTTCTCAATCCACTCCCGTGGCTACCCCCAACGTCTCCGTTGACTCGTTCAACGTAATTACGTCAACCTTCTTGGCCTTCGTCTCCCCTCGCGCAAAGACAATGGCCAACGAAATCCTTGCGGCCCATGGCAATCTCCTCCAGATCCAGGCCATCTACAACGCGTATCCGGACATTACGCAAGCCCTAACCTCCCTCGCTACTAAACCCCATTATGGATAACACGGTCTTAGCTAGGTTCAAACCGCGATCCCTAATAATAGGTTATTTCAATACAAACGGCATTAAAAATCAACGCGAAGAGATTGCGGCTTTCCTCCGCGATCATCAAATAGACGTTCTCTTAGTCCAAGAGACTTTCCTAAAACCTTGCAACCGTAACCCATCAATAGCTAACTACCGGATAGTTCGCAACGATAGGTCACGTTGCCATAGAGGAGGTACCCTGATTTACTACAAAAAGCAGCTTCACTGCATCCCAATTGACCCTCCTCCCCTCTCACGATTAGAAGTTTCGGCCTGCCGCCTCGGCATGTCAGGCCACCAGCCGATCACTCTCGTGTCGGTCTATCTCCCCCCCGCTAATACTTCGGAGAATTTCCAACTCCTCTCTGACGACCTCTCGATTCTACTCACTATGAGTAACTCGCTCATTTTAGCGGGCGATTTCAATGCCAAACATCCCTCCTGGAATAGTTCGGTAACTACTACAAGAGGCCGACACTTGTTCGACCTCTCCCACTCTCTGACCTTTGACGTCATCGCTCCAATGACTCCCACCCACTTTCCGGTTAACGTAAATCATGCCCCTGATATCTTAGATGTGGCGCTCCTTAAGAACGTCAACCTAAGACTAGACTCCATAGAAGCTATTAACGAGCTCGACTCTGATCACCGTCCGGTAGTCATGAGATTAGACCCCCGCATAGGTCTCCGCGACCCAAACTCTCCCCCTATCACTAAGAGGATCACGGACTGGAAGAAAGTAAGCACCCAGCTGAAATCCAACACGTCCCCTCAGTTAGACTCTATTCCCGACCAATTCAACTCTATCGCAGACACGACGTCCGCGATCGACTCACTCACTAATCACGTACAAACCGTCCTGAACGAATGTTCAAGGGAGGTTCCAGCGACGGACGACCGTCACTGGAGCTTGCCGGACGATGTGCGTGCATTACTGACTGAGAAGAACGCGGCCGTCCGTGCCTACAGCAGCTTCCCCTGCCCCGCAAACAAAGCCCATATGCGCTATTTACAGAGATCTGTAAAGACACGCATACAGGAGCTGCGTGACGCGGGCTGGGACAAGATGCTCGGCGAACTGGAGCCCAACCATCTGGCATTTTGGGAACTTCAGAGGAAACTCAGATCCCCTCAATCTTCCTCCATGCCCCCCCTGACCCGTCCCGACAAGACCATAGCCTTCGAGGACGTTGAAAAGGCAGAATGCCTGGCCGACACCCTCGAGGCCCAATGCTCACCCAGCTCCCTGCCAGTAGACCAAGCTCACCTCCTAAAGGTCGACGCTGAAGTCGAACGTAGAGCCTCTCTCCCTCCTGTCGATGACCCTGATTGTCCACTGCCTCCCGTCGCTCCAGACGAAGTGCATGACATTATCAAAGGTCTTAAAGCTCGTAAAGCTCCCGGTTCAGATGGACTCACCAATAGGGTGATCCAATTATTCCCTGCCCACCTAATAATGCTTTTGACTACCATCTTCAATGGTGCCTTAAGCAACAACTTCTTTCCCCAGTCGTGGAAAGAAGCCACAGTCATAGGTATCAGAAAGCCCGGTAAACCCAGTACCGAGCCCTCTAGCTACCGTCCCATCAGTTTGCTCAAGGTTCTCGGAAAAATCTATGAGAGGCTTATTTACAAGCGTCTCAGAGACTTCGCCGAGACCAAGGGCCTCATCCCCAACGAACAGTTCGGCTTTCGAACTGAGCACTCTAGCGTGCATCAGGCCCACCGCATCATTGAGTTCATAAGCGATGGTTTCCAACGCGGCTCTTTGACGGGTGCAGTTTTCTTCGACATTGCGAAAGCATTCGATAAAGTCTGGCACAACGGCTTATTTTACAAGCTGTACCAACTCGGCGTGCCGGATCGTCTCGTGCTCATCTTACGGGACTATCTATCGAATCGCGTATTCCGCTATCGCATTGAAGGAGCACTTTCCTCTCCCCGCCCCATTCGTGCAGGAGTCCCTCAGGGCTCCGTGCTAGCTCCCCTCATGTTCACGCTGTTCACTAGCGATATTCCAAACCCAGGTAGAAGGACGCATTTCGCTCTGTTCGCAGACGATACGGCCATCTACTTTAGGTCTAGATACCCCGACAATATCGCCCACACTCTCCAAGGCGCAGTCAATCGACTCGCTGCCTGGTTTCGAAAGTGGCGCATAGAAGTCAATCCCGAAAAAAGCCAAGCGGTTCTCTTCTCGAAACCGCGCACAAGGCTTAGAGACCCCCTCCCCCGACCTCTCACTATGTTCGGTAAGCAGATCCCTTGGGAGAAGCGAGCCAAATACCTAGGTGTTTTCCTTGACCACCATCTCACTTTCGCTGAGCACATAAAGAAGGTTCGTTCGCGAGCCGCTTTCGCTCTCGGTAGGCTCCATTCCGTCCTAAACGCACGCAGCAAGATGTCACTTAAGTGCAAATTGCGAATCTACACAGCGTGTATTCGTCCCATCATGACTTATGCGGGTGCCGTCTTTGCTCATGCAAAACCCCATCATATCCATAGGTTGCAAACGCTCCAAAACCGATTCCTCCGCAGGGCCACAGGCTCCCCCTGGTATGTTAGGAACGAGAGTCTCCACCTCGACCTTAGAATTCCCACGATCCACCAATTTCTAAAACGCCTTGCAAAGCGTTACTTCGATTCCGCGGTCAAACATCGCAACCCTCTGGTTGTCGAGGCCGCCAGTTATGTCCCAAGTAGGATTAGCCGTACCCGCCGACCTAGGCACATTCTCACCGACCCTGATGACCCCATAACCCTCCTCCAGGAGAGCAATAGGGCCACTAGTACTATACACAGAAACAGACGCCTCCCGTCATTCCGACCTCGCCGTCGAGGTCCTTTGCGATCGCGACCGCGCCCCCGAGTAAATGATACTCCTCCCCGACCCTTGCTCGATAACGAGGTGCCAGCAGTGGTTTCAGCTGTGCACGTAGCTTTAAATTCCCCGATTAATAATAATGATCAAAACTTTGATCCAGCCCGTCCCGTCTTTGATGTCCTCCCTCCGGTGACGCCCTAAGCCGAGGCTCGTACCCCACAGGGGGTGCCCTTAGCGAGCGTTCACCCAGCTTTTTAGCTTAGTTTTGTATGCCCCTGGCTGGAGGCTTTGAGTGTAGCAGCTTAAGGCAACCACAGGATTGACCGGTTAAGTAGTCATGACCTCAGAGGTCAGCTACGAGATGCCCTACAGAAAAAAAAAAAAAAAAAAAAAAAAGAAATCTTGTTAACCACTAGAACCACCTTGTATTCTACGTTGTAAGAACTACATCTGTGAATATACAAGTATTGAGTAAAAATTGAATACCTTTTTTTAATCTCAACCCCCGGTAACTAACCCCCACTATAGCGAGGGTTATTCAGTATAAATAATTCTTTTCGTTGTCTAAATCGAGTTCAATCATTCTTTTAAGACGACGATGACAGATTTTTAATGATTTTATACTGAAGATTACCTCTAAACGAGTGTTGTTAATGATTTGGAAAAATATATGTTAAATTAGAGCATTTTCTTAATAACTTAATATATGAATATTTTAGATTATGTGTATACATTTCACTAGCGACCCGCCCCTGCTTCGCACGGGTGCAATGTACTGACGTGGCGACATGTCAAAACAACGAGATTTCTGTGCTATATTTAAGTTGAATATATTATACACAGAAACCTTCCGGAATACATTTTCTAAATGATGTTGAAAACCTCATTAAAATCCGTTGCGTATTTTAGAAGAAAAACGCGGACATACAGACAAACGTGAAAAGCGAGTTTATTTTTAAATAATATTTAGAGATAATGAAAATTATTTATAAAGTTATGTCTAACGCGGATAAAAAAACTACAATTTAATTAGCAACCAGTTGGATTTTGTCTTGATTCTAAATTATCCTGTGGAGCAGAAACAGCATGTTTCGAAACACTATTATCTTGGATAAAATCCACCCGTGTTAAATACTCTACTTTTCATTTCGAATTTAAGGAAAGTAAAAAAAAAAATGTTTTTCTATAATATTTATTGATAATAATAACACGAGTATTCTAGTACCTATTAGTCTTTTTAACATTTTTATTATGGAACACACAGCGTCACCGCCGCGGGTCGTCCCGCTCATTGGTATTTTTTTTTAGTCACACTAGCTGTATAAACACAGTTTTAATAATACATCTATGATAACACTAACAAGACTGCAGCATTTTTTTTAAATCGATACTTTACTATATGGGGGCTGTTATACTATTATATCTATGTACAAAGATATAATTAAATTGTAAAATAGACATATTATGGGTAATTTGTGAGTTTCGTAGATAGGTATATGATATAAATATGATAGTGTAATACCCATAATAAATGTCTATTTTAAAATTTAATTATATCTTTGATCATAGATATGATAGTGTAATACCCCCCTTAGTCTATTTTTTTTTTATTCAGGTGGTTTGAAAAATTATTAATAATGAAACGAACAGGAACAAAAATAAGAATTCTGATTACACCCTGAAGACGTCATGTGGTGGTCTCATTTGCTATAGCAAAGAAGTTGCTCAAGAAACCAGTATCCTACTTAAAACTACTGACACCTTAAATTCCTCGCCCTCGCTCTCTTTTGATTTAGTAAGGGCGAACGTTTCAGCATGCCCGATTGATATTAACTTTTAGCATATTAACCCCCATAACAGTAATAAAAGTTTTTAAGCAAATCAAGATCAAATTAACCGAAGATCTTTGGGGAATATCCATTAAAATCTATACCTCCATAATTGGGACCATAGCGCCTTACTTAGCTTTAATATTAAATTATTGTGTGGATCAAGGAGTCTTCCCGGATTTAATGAAATACAGTAAGGTAATAAATACCACTTTTAAAATCCGAGGACAGTAAAGACCCAATAATTATAGACATGTATCAGTGTTGCCGGTTCTCAGCAAGGTGTTTGAAAAGGTAATGCTCAATCATTTTAACACAAATAAAATCCTTCACGATCAACAGTATGGTTTCACCAAAGGACGTTGTACGACCGACGCCAATGTAACCTTATTAAGACACATTTTGAAGAGGCCCAAGATGCCATATGAATCTTTTGTGACCTCTCCAAGGTATTTGATTGCGTCGATCACGAAACCTTGGAATTTAAGCATTACGGACTTGGAAAACTTGCGCTCAATTTAATTAAATCTTATTTAAATGATAGACAACAGCAAGTTCAAATAAATGGTATCAATTCACTAGGTTTAATAAAAAGTAAAAATTAGTGTGCCACAAGGCTCGGTATTGGGTCCATTCCTCTTTTTAGTGTATATTAACGATCTAATCCATTTATTAAAAAGTCAACCACAAATGGTATTATTTACTGACGATACTTTCTTAATTTTTAAGGTAGATAGACGTGCTACAAGTTTTAACGACGTAAATAACGCCCGAACTGCAGGTCCTAAATTGGTTCACTGCTAATAATTTAGTATTAGATGGAAAAAAAAACGAAGTGCATAAAATGTTCTTTAGGTACCATATGTCAAAAGCAGTGATTGTGAGATAGTATTGAATCAAGAGAAACTAGAATTCGTCGATACTTAAAACTGTTTTCCTGGGGATCACGCTGGACTCAAGGCTACAACGGGGTCTTCATTTAACATTTCTTATATGCATTTAACATTTAGTATATGCTGTCAGAAAAATTCGAAAGTTTACTGATGTAGATACCGCGAGGCTAGTCTATTTTAGTTACTTTCATAGTATATTACGGTATTTTACTATAGAGACGGGCTACAGACATCAAGACTATTTTTATTCTGCAGATAAAAGCGATCAGAGCCATATATTATCTCCGCAGGCGCGACTCTCTAAGGGCAGTTCCCTTAGAGAGTCGAGTGTCCGTGGAGTTTCTTGCCCGTTCTTCTCCATAGGTACCTACTACGCTTTGGAATGGGCAACAAGATTCATATTTCTGACTGACCGACTCCTTGACAATTCAAAAGTGCCTGTAAATGCTTTGAGTTTGAGTTGAGTTTGAACAGTACAAACAAGAATTTTATATACGTTTGAATTATGATCGTCTGTTCTAAATGCCACCATAATCTGGCTGCTGCATCCAGGATTAGCCACAGGAACACCCGAACTTTACAAGGTAGCCCTGTTGTGTTGGACTCGTTGGATTTGTCTTGACAAGTACCTTACAAGAGAAGATGATAGAACAGATATTTTATCAAATTCTCATGCACAAAATATAAGTAAAAATCTTTTAAACTTACGTAAACAGAGAACTTTATTATTTTCTTAAAAACTTGAGGCGTGAACATACCTTCTTATACATTTAAAGATAAGTCTCAAGCTTTTAGGAAAATATTAAAGTTCAAGTTTTATTTAATTCAATAAAAGCTTGTGTTCAAAAAGATTTTTACTTATATTCTTATTGTCATTAGATCCAAGTCTGCTTTTTTTCACAGTTTGCGTATTTCTATTGCCGCCATAACAAAAGATAATAAAAATTAAATAAAGTTAAACATTAAAAGGGGGTGCCTATATAATTCAAATTTTGAAAAAAGAAAAGTTTAGAACTCATTGAGTAGAGTACGAATAGTTTTATCTTCAAAAATGATGAAATAGGGGGCCGTAAAAATTTCAGTTTATAGCCCCTTTTCTAAGAGCAACAATTAAACTAGTTAGGAATTTGAAACTTCTCTACATCTTGTACCATATACTATATTTAATCAGCAAATATAAAAAAAAACGCCGATTCATAAGGTATTTTATTTAAATATTGGCGATTTCCGGCAACTGCAAAATTATTTGTAATCCACAGTATCATTATGAAATAAGTACAAATGTATCTTAGCGATTTTTAAAATTTTAGATGAAAAATATACTTCGTTTAGTATTTACATTTATCTGAACTAAAAAAAAATACGATAAGGTACGGAACCATTTGTGTGCGTTTATTTACAAACTCTACTTTTGAAAAAGAATGCCAGGAAATGGAAAATGTTTGTGTGCGTCATAATATTTTAATAATGTAGATATACAAATTAGTTCTGAATTCCCCGTATGGACATATTGTTTTATTTCCCTGTATGTTGGTCATATACCGACTGTAAGCTATCTGCAGGCAACAATACATGACGTACTTTTGAGAAGAGACTGCTGTTGGGCCAAACCCGAAATAAAGGAAAGGAGGAAAGTAAAAAAAAATACCTATGTCCGTAATAACAAAAACGTAGACAAATACGTAGGTATTTTTATGTACCTATGTTAGATTATTTTTAATTTTAAGGAACTGTTTTATTATGTTTTGGTATTGACTGCCTCGTTGGTCTAGTGGTTGCAAGCGCTAGTGTTGAGTATGAGGTACTGGGTTCGATTCCCGGGTTCGGTCTTAGTTTTATTGGATTTTTCCATTTGGAATTTCTCAGTAGCAACTTGGAAACTGGATTTGTGCCCGGTAGATAGTAATAGGCTCGCCCCCTATTACATGTGACTTAAACATAACTGGCGAAATGTGGGTGTACTACACAAATGTGTGATGTTATGTGTTGTTTTATTATGTCTTCAGTTAGAATGTAAGATAATATATATTAGCCACGGTTTGTATCACTGCCACCTTACGAAAATGTTCTGCAACGACTGATTCGTTCTTACAAGAGTGCTTATCGTTGTTAGTGAGGCGGTCCGCTTTATCGCACGAAGTGTACACTGGTACAGATGGCGCTGCTAAAGTTCGCCTGATATCCGCAGCCGCTGGGGGCACCACCAGCCGCTCGCTATGCGCAGGCCGACCATACGTCAATACAAACAAGAGGAGTACTGTAGAGAACGTCACGTATATGTATAGCTTAGGATGATAGCGCCTGCGCTAGCCAGTAGTGCTCCGCTCAGTTTGCGTACACTGCTTGTGTAATTCGAGGCCGATTGTGAATGCAATCCATACTATAATTTTAATATTGCCGTGAGTTTTAATTATGACAGATTCGAGTGATGTCCCTATAAGAAATAAGTTCTGTTTTAGTTCAGTGAGTTGACGTTACGAGGCGAATCAATTAACCGTGACTGTTAAATCTGCAGTAGATATAAAAGGTCAAATTAGTGTATCATATTAATAATAAAAATGTGCGGATTGTTGCCTATGCTATGTTCTGAGTTTCATGAATTTCGGGATCAGAGACGTCACAGTCTGATATTCAGGTCATTAAAAAAAAACATATTTTTTTAAGTATACCCACAGCGCCGATGCGGCATTTATAAAACTGCAAATGAATTTCATCAACTGCCGATTTTTCAAAATGCCTTCATATAATCAAGAAATTAACGTGGATCTGAATTCTAATGAAAATGGTGCCTTGAAGACTGATGTCAAAGATGGCAAAATCGATGAGAGTCGGTATATGTCGGGCGAACAAGACCCAAATAATGCACCGGTGGGGCTTAACGCTGATCAGAGGATAGCTTTCGTTCTGAGGGATTTTTTGACTCCAACGAGCACAGCACTTAGTGATGGGGAACCATCCCCCTCTGCCCTGTCGCAGACTCTGCCTTTCATAGATGAGCAAGTAGACGGAGAAGACGCTACGCACTCCGAAGGGGAGCAACCACAAAACCGTGAGACGGAGGACGTTCTGAACAACGCCGCGTGCCGCCTCAGGCGGTGGCGTGCTGCGTCTAGGAAGCTGCGCCGGCCGCGGATCATAAACAATCTGTGCTCCAAAGACGATAAAGACGGCAATGTAAGCAAAGTGTATAACGGTGGGCACACGGATCTGGCAGACCGGCTGCGCAGCCTGGCGGCGGCCGGCAGCATGTCGGCGTCGGCAGGCGAGCTGCTGTCTCTGGCACCGCCGCCGCCGGCCGCCACTGCGCCGCCGTCTCCTGGCTGTCTGCTCTCACCTTCGCTGGCAGACCAAAGCTCCGCGGACTATTTCGTAAGTCTTCAAATTTCCTTATCACGTCACATTTACTGACGGCTGAAAAAAATACTACCTGTATATGTTCTTATCAAAAGTCATACATGTACGACGCGGAGGCTGATTATTTACATAACACCTAAGTACGTACACAAGCAAGTATTTGCGTACCGAAGACGCACGCACCTCGTCGAAAACAAAGCATTTTTCTACATACATCAAAATTTTACGTTCGTGCCATGAATAGTTAAATAGTCGTTTACATTAAGTTGATTGTTTATGATGCAGCACTTTTTTAAATAGGGCGATAAATAATGACATGCTTAACTAAACATCCTCGAAGTTAAAACCTTCCAGCATTAAGATACAATCGTAATCTGGTTCTGTTTTCGCGGTTTCTCTAATCCACAGCGCAGAGTCTGGTTGTAATGTAACACATCCAGATACCTGTTAATGGATATATTATTTACTGATACCTATGGTTCATATTTTGTGGGCTTATCTTATTACGAAATCTGACGTAGATAAAAATTTTAATTAGTAAACATTGATACCTAATGAATTAATAAATATTTATATTCAGTTCCATGATTCCGTTGCCTATTAGGTTGTATACCTTCCTACAAAGATTAACACGCAGAAACATGGAACACCTAGTTAATATAGGTAAATAAAACTACTACTTTTTTATCAGCTACCTTTGAGAACTAGTTTTAAGTTGTACGACCTTCGGAAATAGATTACTTGGCCAAATGCGCTTGGTTTCAGCCTTGTTTAAGAAATTTTTAGCTATTGAATTGGTATCTTGAAGTTTGGTAAAATGTTTGAGTTCTAAATAACTAGACCGTTGAAAACTCAAACATTTCAATTCAAAACAAGATTTATTTTGTGGTTTCCAGAAATAAACAAATCGCGTAATAAACCACAACTATTAATGCTATATTATAATAGGAAACTTTCGATGTTAACTGTGTTACTTCATATCAATTTACAATATTAAAAAATAAACTTCAACTATGTATACTACAGTGTCTCACACTCAAGTTTCACAGCTCGTGTGACAATATAAAAAGAAAACAAAAGACACTTCAGTTCGTTAAACAGCAATAAAACTGTATCTTGAGCACATCCTACAGCCTTTCACCCATTAGCGAACGTCATTAAAAGTCGGAACATTATTGTATAAAAATCATGTGGCTGACGTCATCGGTACGTCGTCGGTTATGGCTTTATTTATATATCAACAAGACTGGTCGCACAGCTGTTCCGATATCCCGAAGTTGGGGCGCTTGCGGCACTTAACGGTACCAAAGCAACAACGTGGACAAGCTATTTTGGCAGACACGCAAAGAAAATAGGCCGAGTTAATGTCGTGTTGGCCAAATAAACACTGATGATCCATCACACATTCACACTGGTATTCAGGAAAGTTGACTAAGTGGCAATTTGGATGGTTCTTTGGACCTGCCAAATATCTTATCAATCAATCTGCCTAGTCTTTTCCCAACTATGTTGGGATCGGCTTCCAGTCTAACCAAATGCAGCTGAATAGCAGTATTTTACATGGAGCGATTGCCTATCTGACCTCCACAACCCAGTAACTAGGTAATACGATACCCCTTGGTAAGAGTGGTTGTCAGACTTTCGGGCTTCTGACGACCCGTAACGACTGTCAAAGATGCACCAATGACAGCTGGGACCAACGGCTTAACGTACTTTCCCAGGCACGGAAGAGTCTCGGTATGTAAAGATGATCACCCATCCACGGACCAACCCCGGAAAGCGTAACTTAACCTGTTGGATCGACCCGTGCGGCTGTCATTACTTAGCCACGAGCTCCTCCTCTAGCCAAATATCTTATCAGCAACAACAAATGACACAGGTACCCTTTGTTATCATGAGTTGATTATAAATGCGATTTGTTGTAATTATGTACTTAATTTTCTTATCGAATTCACAGTTCACAGTTTTTGAGTGCACGTGGTGACGGATTGTCAATAAATATCGTATTTACTAACGTGAATTGATTAATTAAAAACAATATTCATAACTGCAGTGTTAAAATCGTATTTATAGCAAATTGGCTTCCGCCAGCGGGTTCGCCCGCGTCATATCTTAACAAATTATAACCTAAGTTACTCAGTGATAATGTAGCATTCTACTCGTGAAAGAATTCTTTAAATCGGTCCAGTAGTTTTTGAGTTTATTCATTACAAACAAAAATAATTGTAATTATAATATTAGTGTAGAAGAGGAGTTTAGAGGAACATCAAACAGCGGAGTGAAAGGAACTACCGGGTTGCATCATGCAGGTAAAACGAAAAGTAAATTTCATTACCTACTACGCTACGTGTACTATTCAATGGAAATCTTCCACATATTCGATTTTAACGTTGAAAATCATAAAACGACAATTTCCTACTTGCATCAAACCTGATTAGTCAAACTTGGGGCGAATTAATGTAGGTGTTTTTAGTAGGTGTCTTGTGTTCAGTCTATAATCAACATCTCTAAATATTGTATACAGTTAGCTGTTTCACAAAGTCATATATTTTATTGTGAATTACATTATCAAATGTGGAAACAAAATAAAAGCGATGCTCAAAGTATTAAAGTGATATTTTCAAAATCCTACGACTCGACTACGGCATACTGTGCGCGCAACAAAAGAATTAAAATACATGTGATTGAACGTGTTTAGCTGAAGATAACATTATGTGCATGTAGTGATAGCTGTAACAAACCTTACTATGTACAAAGGCAAATTTTGAAAAGCGCATCAAGCGTGTTTTTTTTTTTAAATACAAGTGTTCTGTTTAATTATGGTACAGTCTCCTTCACCCCTGGCTGAATTGGGCGACAGTTGGTACTCGGATGCACGAGTATAATATAAGTGCTACAGGCTGGTTGGAGCACGCGGTCACATCATGACCCGCACGCGGCGCCGACCACTAGCGTGCCATATCGATTGGTTCGACCAAACGATTCAGTTTAATCTTGACCAGTCACTTTACGTCACCAAATCTGTACAACAAAAGACCCATAGCGACTGTTTTTATCCAACATTCAGTTATTTTTTCTTATTCTAATGTGGGTATGAAAAAATGTGGCGTGGTCATTTACGCGCTTATACTTTAGTCCACTGAAGACATATGGTATAGGTTGTCTACCCGACATTGACAGTGACAATTTATTCATGTAGCAGATACTGATACTTTACTTTTAAGCGTTCCGAAGAAATAGTCTTTAGTTTAGAAGTATTTCAGGGATTTTTTATTTGAGATACAGTTGTCCATGTGAGAAGCAACTTGTTCTAAGGTCGATACCCGCAACTACCACTAGCAATTTCCCACTTGCAAAGATTTTAGTATTTTGTGAATTTTGGCTCAACACTGATACACGCATTCTTAGAGATTATTCTTGAGCCTATCACTAAAATAATGTAACAATAGATTGTAAACACACGGAATTTCTCATTAACAGCCACCTAACAATACATATTTATTTTTATTATAATCATAGATGACAAAAGAGGCCTGAAATTAACGTTTTTCTGTGTACGTTCTACGAACTATCACATTGAAATAGTATTACAAAAATTAAAAAAGAAGCATAGAATATAACTGTTGGGAATCGATTTTAGGTTTAAAACCAGTCGCCGAACCGCTAAGCTATTCTCTTAGTTGACAGTTGACTAAAATAACCTCATATATTTCATGATTCACTGCTAACTCCATAAAGGTATGATAATCATTTAAAAGGTTAAATCGGTAACTATCTTCTATTTCGTTCTCTATTCAGCCCAGCCCAGCGACTATTTTTGCGATTTTTTAATTTTTTCGTTCCCAAAAATCACTTAGTCCGATAGAGATTTTTTGATCCCTATAAGAAACTGGATCGATAGGCATCAAAAAAAGTTTTTGTGAAAATTTTCAATTTTCTTGCTGACTGTACATTTTCTTCAAAATCCGGATCAAAATGTTTCAACTCGTAAGCCCGTTTTATTATAGCGACAACGGTTATGGTACCTCCCGGGCAGGTTATTGCCCCATCTCCCAGTATTGTCATGATTGACTGCTTAGCTCCATAAAGATATAGTGTGTGATAATAATTTTAAAGGTTAAATCTGTAACTATCTGCTATATTCTAACCTTATACTCGTCTTTTTCTTTTTACTTTTTGCGGTAAACTATAGAAAAATACGAACCTCCAACAATATTGCCCATCTCCCATAACAAATAGACAGCCACATCCCTTACCCCCTCTTCCTACCCCCTTCTATGTAAGAAACGAGATCCTCCATCTCGACTCTAAAATCCCAACGATTCATCAGTTCCTAAAACGCATGTCCAAGCGTTACTTTGACTCCGCTCCCAGACATCGCAACCCTCTGGTTGTCGAGGCAGCTAATTATGTCCCCTCTAGAATCATTCAGATCCGCCGTCCGAGGCATGTCCTTTCTGACCCATATGACCCCATTACACTCCTCCAGGAGAAGAATAGGGCCACCAGTACAGTGCACAAACACAGACGCCTCCCGTCATTCCGACCTCACCGCACAGTGGAACGAATGTATGGAAGCGGTTGGACGTAGACATGTCCGAAAAATAAGAGTAAAATTATGACAAACTAATGATGCCATCTTATTCGATTACTTAATGCCTTCATAAATTGTGGTGATGAATTTCTTCATAACTCCCATATTTCGGGAGTAATTTGAGAAAATGTGAAATTTTACTATGAAAATGAGTGTATTGAGCTCTCTCCCTCCTGATTCCGGGCTTGTTTCAAGTAGCGGTCTCTAATATCGTAATGCTATTACTAAGAGCTATATTTAATACTAAGACACATAGTGCGCCAAATGTGCACTTTCTGGGATAAAAGGAAATGAAAATTAAAAAAAAAAAACGTTTTTTCCCCATTTGTATTTACTTTAAACCGCAGACAGACTTATTAAGAGGTCTATAAATATATTATATATATACAGAAATATATATTAACAAAAATATTCACAAGAACTGATGAGAGTATGACTTTTAAGTAAGTTGATAATAAATTACCTAGTTTCATTAAAAGTACAATAAATAATTAAGACGTAAGCTCTAATTTACTAAGTTACACATTTTAAAACAATAACATCATTTAATTATCTTCGTCATCATCATCATCATCAATTAATTCAAATTCAGAATCGATGTCCGCTAAATCATTTATGTTAACAAATTCGATATCACTTTTCTCAGAATCCGTAAGCTCATAAAATTCCTTAAAAGAAGATTTTTTTACAAACTTATTTCCTTTTGGACGGATACTTGTAACAAGTGGATCAGAAGACAGTAAAAGATTGTGCATAATATCTTCATTGCATGAGATACTGCTATGCTTTCGAGAATGCCCCTCTCTATATTTTCTAAAATCTTTATTTCTAGCCTCAGATGCCTCTTCGGATAGAAAACCAATGGGCACAATTGACATGTTCTGAACTATGTCTGGCCCATGCATTAAAATTTTATGAAGTGAAGAAGGCATATAATACCATGGGTATAACTCCACGTAAAGCTTAGCAGTATCAAAGCAGAACTCTCGGAATTTAGTTACGTTGATCTTCTCTCCTGATGAAATACACTGCAAGATCACACAGATTTTTCTTAAAAGCATAGCATCTATTCCGGTCAGTTCAGCAGATTTAGTGTAGTTTTCAAAAAATCTCCTTGCCGAGTTGCCATTGTTGGTGGATCCACTGCCTTGTTTCACAACATCGAGAAGTAAGCCCGTTTCTCTTCTTACAGCCTCTTGAACTCTTTTCTTCCTGTCATCAACTTGCCTTTTTGCTATATCACCCCTTACTTGCCATGATTTTATGTCTAATTTGTAGGAAATGTGTAATAAGCATTCCATTGAGCGAATCCAAGCGTGAAGGGTGCTTAAGCTATATTTATACATGTCCTCGTTTGCGTGTTTATCTTTGATTAACTCTAAATTATTCATTTCTTTAGGACAAGCCTTGCATATGTCACACACTGAAGCTGCTGTATTGGATATAATGGAATGAATTTTACCATCAATCATTGTCAACAGCAGTTGGTGTTTGACACTAATTCCATCAGTGATGGTGGATGGAGTTAAGGCTTCAATCTCTGCTTCGATTTCAGCCATCTCTCTCTGCACATTTTCTTTGGTTTCCTTTATAAACTTAAACAATATTGGCCGGCAAAATGAAGTGGAAGATGGTCGCTCGTTTTCCCAAATTGTTACACCTTTTGAGACGAGCCGCAGTGGTACAAGACTAATCATAAAATTACTAGCAAGATCGATTTGCTCATCTTCACTCGTCCTTTGATGATAAATGCTTTGGCTAGATGATCCGTCAAAACCCCATTTGCTGGTCAATACGAGCTGTTGATTGGGATCAACAGGGGTTTCTAACGACCTAATAAGTCTTCTTGAGGTTAAATCCATCAAGGCTTGTAATTTGATTTTTGCAGAGCTCTCTGTAACTGTGAGATCTTCTTTGGCCGGATAGCACTTAATTTTTTCTTTAACCAACATGTAGTAACTCGGGTATTGAAGAGCTCCTTCTTGAGTGTTGAAATCCCGAAGAGTGTTATAGCGCCATTTCGATAAGTTCATCGATACATAAAGAGCCAATGCCTTCAAAGGGGATATTTCCCGTACCTGAATTGATTTACCTTCAATGAAGGCTTTGATTTTTGAGGCCTCTTCTGGATTCTCCGTCAAGTATTTCATAACATAAGCTGTATCGCTTTGTCCTGCCTTTTGAAGCGCCCTTTCGGCCGAAAACATAATTTCAGCGCTGCTACTGCTGCATGAAAGACTATCTTCAGTGGTGCGTCTTCTTTTTTGCCGGTTACTAAGGTCCTCAAAAGATTTACGAGGACTAGGATGTGTACAAGTTGAAGCATCAGATTTAGCAGGAGAAATTATGGGCTCGATGACGTCACTTATATTTTCTGTAGAAGGTTCCATATTTTCATTCTGTAATTCCGGCCATTGAATTGCAGCCTGTAGCCAAATCTCATGTTTCTTCCGAAACTTATCTGTGCTTCTTCCAGACTGTGTCCATTTTGCATAAATGCGGTAGCAAAATCGACGACACCAGTCTTTTAAACTTGTTTCAGCACTTTCACATAACTGAACACAACTGTTATCTTTTAAAACACTGAACAAATAGTTAAAGTCGCGTAAATCTTTATGTGCGCGTGCGCATAAAGCAACGTGAATATCAAGATTTGTATTAAAATTTGGAAAATACATTGCGAGATTAGCTTGGATACAACGAGGTGTAAATCAACACTGATTTTAAAGTTACTAATAGTGACCTATTTATATAAAATCCAGGTATCCCAGGTATCCTTTGTTAAATATTGCAAGGTAATTAGTTATTGTGATAATTAGTAAATGATGCATGCTAAATTAGTGTATTAAGAGCCATTTAGTAATTAAATAATAGCAATGTTCTTATCAGTAATCATTAGTGCATCAGTTTTATATGTAAACCTTAAGTCCCTAATTATATATCCTAATTAGCTTATATCTTCTCTAATTGGCTGATCAGAAATGTTATTGTAATAAGGTAAACCTTTAGAAAAACGGTTTTAATCAACAAAATAAACAAAAAATTAAAAAATTGTGTTATAAAATAAACATCACTCTTTATCCCAGAAAGTGCACATTTGGCGCACTATGTGTCTTAGTATTAAATATAGCTCTTAGTATTAGCATTATGATATTAGAGACCGCTACTTGAAACAAGCCCGGAATCAGGAGGGAGAGAGCTCGATACACTCATTTTCATAGTAAAATTTCACATTTTCTCAAATTACTCCCGAAATATGGGAGTTATGAAGAAATTCATCACCACAAGTTATGAAGGCATTAAGTAATCGAATAAGATGGCATCATTAGTTTGGCATAATTTTACTCTTTTTTTTCGGACATGTCTACGTCCAACCGCTCCCATACATTCGTTCCACTGTGCACCGCCGAGGTCCGCAGGATCCACGCGGGCGAAGCCGGAAATTATCCCACGGGAACGTACTACCGGCATAAAAAGTATTCTATATTTTAATCCAGGTTATAAACTATCTGTGTGCCAAATTAAATCCAAATCCGTTCAGTAGTTTTTGCGTGAAAGAGTAACAAACATCCATCCATCCTCACAAACTTCCACATTTATAATATTAGTAGGATATTGTAGGCCGACTTTTTTTTCAAAAATCTTTAATGTACAGTTTGACTTCGCTACGATTTTATGTATAGAAGATGACGAAAACGCCCTTTAAAACGCAACAGAGGAAAACATAAACGTGAAAAGTCCACCTTTGTTAATTTTAACAATATAACCACAAATATTTAAGTATCGCAAAAAGTAGTTTATTCAAGGTTATTCGTTCATTTATTTACAAGGTTACTCGTTCATATTGATTTTTTAGAAGCCATTGTTTCATCTACGTACGATACTATTATTTAAAATAGGTAAGTATCTATTCAGTTCCTCTCGCAACCGGAAAATGGGTGGTATTTGAAAACGGTTTCGCCTGCAGAATACCCGAATACCCTCCTGATCTATTATTTGTGATAATAGATCAGGAGGGTATTCCGTGTAATCAATACACGAGCCTTGGCGGTTCCTAGTAAATCATGTGATCACTAAACCTTTAGCCAATGACAACTACAGCAGTTCATTAGAAACCAATTTTGACTATTCACTGTGTAGGTACTTTTCATGATTCATTGTGTATATATGCTCCGATTTTCCTGTCTTGCTTCAACTTCCTACAGACGTCATGGAGGCGTGGATGCAATCAAAACAATGATTTCAGGTCTAACGAGTAACGGTAACCATATTTGTATTAAATGAGTTCATGGACGTTCAGATACTGTCGTGTTTCTTTTGGTCTCGTAACATATGACTAAGGGCGCTGACCAGTATGCATAAAATTATGTAATAACATCAACGTGCGATGTTAAATCAGCTTTCGGTTAAATAAGTTTCTGTGAAAGCCAGGTGCAGGAAACTAGCTTATGGAACGTTACCTACTACAATATCTACATGAAATAAGACTTAATAGAAGATGTTTTTCATAGAAATGGAAACCATATTAAAGCGATTAAAGTCATTAAAACGAATAAATGTCGGAAATAAAAAGCTATCACTAAATGTCGTCTACTTTTATTTACGAGCAAAACGATATTCAGTGCATTTCAGTGCCACCACCAGAATCTGCTTTAAATAAGATTACACGAAACCTCGAATTTTATTAACCTCACACTTTTCAACCTTCATGTGGAAGGTGACAGAATATATTTGAAGTTTTAAGGACTCTACTACTGAATAACAACGAAGTTATACATGTTAGGGAGTATCTTTACATTGTCGAGCTCGCCTCCATGTCAAGTCAAACAAACATCCAATGGATTAGCGTTATCCATCGAAATATTCTTATCTACAGGGTCAAATTAAATAAGCTAGAAAACTCCGCAGAAGTGATGGATATCGATATTTAAATATGATTAAACAAAAAATAAATGAATATGATGTTTTTTTTTTTTGGTTATCAACTGCAGTGTAGTTGAAATATCTGTTTAAATAATTAGTTTATTTTTGTGTAAACTTCACAGACGTGATGGGATATCTAGACACGTTAAAAAAAAAAACAGATTTCTCAACTCTTACTTCAGGTAACAATTAACACCAGAGGTCGCTGATCCCAAAGAAAATTATTGTGTTTACATGTATATGGATCGACCCATCACGTCTGCGGGGTTTTGCTAGATAATTTTACTTGACCCTGTATATTATCTTGGTACAATGTGTATTTGACCATGTTTACTGTACCTATTAGTATTAATTACGACCATACCTACATGAGGTACTTGGATGTAATTGGCATGAGGTGATTGGGTATAAGTAGTAGTAGAGCGAAGGTTAAATTAGTTTAAGATCGCCATAATATTAATATCTCGTATGAGACTCGTGCGCCACTAAGAACGGCAGAGAACTAAATATTAGTTGTTAGTAGTACATCTACAATTTATTAGCTTACATATAATTAAAGTTGATTCCTGGGTTTAGAAAATCATGATGTTTGTTTATGATATTTGTTCTCTGTGTACCTCTAAAATGTGACAGAGCAGTGTGATGTACGCGGTGGAGCGACGCTGCTCAGTGTTCTCCATTTGGGTCGATCTGCTCAAACTGAGGAGCGCGGTGGCCCTGTCTCGGTATCCGCGCCCTCATGACCCCAATTTTCGCAATGACGTCACCGAACACCGACCACGATGTGGGTCGTGTCATGCGCCAGCACCAACCTACTCTGCACTCTGATATTGCACCAGATAAGATAGCAAAAACCAAAGATATGATTTTAGGTCATGTTACCTTCTTCAGTACGACATTCATAATATCAATTTGACTTATGGTTCAACTAATAAACAGAATTAATTTAAATAAACATATTGACGTAGCTCTAGCGGCCTTGCTACGAGTTGCTACGTTAAAAATAAACTTAAACTATAAAAATAAACAAGAAAAGTTCGATTAAAATTTATGCTAATTGACAATTGTTATTCCCTAGTAAGACGGCTTGTAGATCGTTTCCCTTGATGTTGTAGATCCTTTGTACATTTTCTTTTAATATTTAAGACTTTTCTGAATTTCAGTTTTATAGTTACCTACGTAAGTATACGTTAGTGTACTACATAGAAGTCGGTTCTTTACAATTCTTCAGTCACTTAATGGCCAGTAAACGCCTTAGCCGAAGAGTTATACTGTCGTTTCTACGCTGCAATATGGAGACCACCCACATCGCACTTATTTTCCCGTAGCGAAATGTGCTTTATTTGAAAATCCTTGGAAAAGCATGGCCAGCGCAGGCCAGTGCGCTATGACACGTGACCGTTTTATCGTCTTCATATTTTTACCGTATTTTTTACCTTTTATTATGAACCCACGTGTTTAATGACCACTAATTTGCAAGCCGTTATTAATATGAGATTAAAGTAGGTGCTATAAAATTTTATCGGATTATCAGAGCTTATACACAAAACCTGTTGTTTTGGGCTATACGCTCCGAATAGTAGGCTAAAACCGTAGCGTAAACATCTGCATCAACAGATACAGATTTATGGCATTATAGATTAATGGGTCTGCGTGGAATTACGAGCTTTGAGAACCTCGTGAATCGTGTCTGAGTAGCAACCGCGCAGTCATTTGATCCTTGCCCCGCCAGGTTTTGGGAAGCGTGACCATTTCTTTTGAGTCGCAGAATGGTCTAGAACATGCAATATAAAAATATTAGTTTTTCCGTGGTCTGGACGATCAGGATCATGCTCTCAGGGGTACATACGGGTTCAGACTTCTTTGTGCTTCGGAGAGCATTATCGTACCATTTGAGTAAGTATTGAATATTCAAAGATTCCGGTTCTCTTATTTAAATAATTACACCCACTATGCTATAACCTCAAAGTCTGCCAAACAGTTTAAACTTTAAATTTCGATATTTTTCAGTACGAGGTTGCTGACTTGAGCACTCGCAGTCATCTGTAATCCATACAAAAATGCTTAGATGAATGATTGGTCTCGCTGCGCTTGACCGCAGCGAGACCAATCATTCATCTAAGCAAAAATGTTTAGTTATTCAATATTTATTTTAATAAAATCAAAGCTCAAATCGCAGAGCGATAAGTTTAAAAACAGTTTGTATCATAGCATTCATAGCATTCATTCATTTCATAGCATGCATAGATCATTCTAATAAAAATACGTACGGTTACCAAGGTAAATTGATTACCTACGTCAATGCGTATATAATAATTGTTTATTGGACACCTGAGTGCTCTGACATATCGTTATTATTAATTTACCTATACAAACGTTTGTGGTTTCGGAATACCAAGTAGAATAGGTACCTACCCACTTCATTTGTTTGTATTTGAAGGTATTCTTTATAATTTTTATCCTCGATTCTGGTTAATTGCAAAATTAAATGAATCTCGAGCATGTGTTCAAATTATGCACTGGAGTATCCTCAAAGATTTTTCCTTAACTAAACCATGAATTTAAATTAAAATCCCATTGAGATGTTGAATTGAAATTACATAAGACAGTCCCCCAAAACGCCGATCCTTCGCCACTTCATAGTGCCTTTAGCTGGAAAGAAAAAGTGCGCAACAAACTCCCCAGCAGCACAGCTGTCTGCTCACTTAGAAAAACTTGATTCTATACATTAGTATGCAAAGTAATTTACATTACGCAACACAAAACATTAAATTTAACAATTTGCCATATGTCCCAGCACACGCAAATATACCAACAACAAACATTGAAATCTATACTCAAGCAGAAATAAAAAACAAAAACGTAACAGAACTACCCAAATAAAAGACATAAAGGACGTGCCCGATTACATATAGCTGTAGGTAACTCGAAGTCACAAATGATAAACTAGGGCCATCGAAGTGAAGTACATAAACAGTTAATAACATTAACAAAACCATAGTCAGCAAGACGACCAGTCACCACAAGCAGCACCCGTTCACGAGCATACCGCAAAGCCATTACCTCGTTATATTTGAGGGAAGGAGGCAACCCGACCTTCGACGCTACCGCAAGCAGTGACATACAGTCAAGGTGGATTAACAATTTCTAATTTTAGACCCAAGTTCTTCAAATCTCCTTTTAGCAGTTCGAGCGCTAATGTTCTTGAACCTGTACTGAGGTCAGGTAACGATTACACTAGCTGGTGGTAAACCGATCTAGTCGTGCTGTAGTGACCCGGTTTCGTGGTTCTCCTGGACGGCGCACGAAGCCGCCAGTCTCCAGGTATCAATGGTAAATTCTTTGAACGGCAGAACAACTTGCATGAAGTTGTGCACTTACTTTTCGCTGACTGAGCCCAGACTGAAGAACTGCCACATCTTACGCTGCGGTCACTTCAGGTGCAGTATCCATAATTTGAACCTCAGAATGCATTTAAAAATAAGAAAAAAAGAATTTCGATACTCTTTTTATGCAAAACAAGACAAAAATAACGAAATAACTATTCATATAAAGATGCTCTAATCAAAGCTTTTTGCTTCTTTAAGAGCGACCGAACTCCGATTTTCTTCTCTTTTACAACTTCAAATTTGGAACAACAGTGACACCGAAATGATGACCAGTAAAGTAAATTAAGTCAATCTTCATCTCTGACTTATCATTATTTTGATATTTTGGGCTTATAAAAATAATGGGTCGTGCGGTCCATGGTCCTTTACGACATTGAGGCTGCGGCTAGCCCGCCGGTTAAACGCATCCCAGAGGGTCATGGCCATCCGGCTGGCCCGAGGATACCGCACGGTCTCCTGTGAGGCGACGAGCCTTCTTGCCGGATTACCGCCATAGGATCTGGAGGCAAAAGTCCTCGCGCACATCTGGGAGTGGCGCAGACCTCCGGCGGGATCTCATGGCGTCATGGAGAGTGCGATTGTCGCAACCCAGCGCTGGCCAGGCCACAATTGTGGCGATAAGTCCTCTCTTTGAGGAGTGGCTAGAGAGGTGCCACGGCGTTCTCACCTTCCACCTGACGCAGGTCCTCGCCGGACACGGCTGTTTCGGGAGGTTCCTGTTCAGGATAAGACGGGAGGAAATGCCCGGGTGTCACCATTGTGCGGATCGCCCGGAGGACACGGTGGAGCATACGGTGGAGGTCTGTCCGGCTTGGGTGAAGCACGTGTCCGCCGTGTCCTTGTGGAGGCGATCCGCGGCGGTGATCTCTCGCGTCCGGCCCTGGTTCAGGCCATGGTACATAGAGAGAGGAAATGGGAGGCCGTCACCTCCTTCTGCGAAGCAGTAATGCTCGTGAAAGGCGGATCGCGTGAGGGAGAGGCAAATTTCGCGCCCTCACGCCCCTAACCGCCGGAGGAGGAGACGCCCTGGGCATCGGGAATCGCAGGCCAAAATCCGGCCACCGTGGTCGCGGTCTTGCGGACGGGGAGCTATAGGTCGCCGTCCGATAAGGACCAGGCCCGGTTCGACGGCACGTTGTGTTCCACGAGCGCCGCAAAGAGATGTCAGCAGAATTGAAGGAGTCCGCTAGGGCCGATGCTTGCCGGGGTCGCAAAGAAGTCCGAAAGGGAGATCGTGGCCCCCGGCAACAGGGCAATTGAAGGAACACGGGTGGGTTTTAGTCAACATGAGTCTGACACGCCCTCCCGCTCCGCCCAGAGCGGGAGAAGTTATTTGACAATTTTCCACCCAAAAAAGAAAAGGCCTATAAACTTAAAAAGGCTCAATTTAGGAGTCTGTATTTTCAAACAAAGTATATTTATAAATGATAGGATGATTATAAATAATGTTAATGATAGTTGATCTTTATTTAATTTAAATAACAAGGTCAAATCTGACGTCATGGTCATTATTGAAATAAATATAATAATTCACATTTTATATTTACTAGATGCGGCAATCAGAAAGTTTTCATCGGATATAGAGTGTGTTTATATTATTTAATTGTAAATTATTGTTGTTAAAACATATAAACACTGAAGTTAGTAACTAAACTTTGAAACTTGTTACTTAAATAGACTTTTTGTTTGCTAATAATACTGCCGGAAAACCACTAATTAAGTCTTAACAAAGTCCATAGGTACTAAAACCTGTATTAAACAGATTTTTTAAATGTATTATTTACTTGAGTTTGACGCGTCTTTTAGAAATATTGTTTAATATTATAATTGATACTTACTACCTACCTACAATAAAGTATTCCAAAATAATATTTCTAATGAAATTAATCAATTTCTCGTCCTTGGCCATTTCGAAACGACATCGTTAAAAGTTTTAACATAATGTGAACATTTTATTATTATACTATAATAGCAACAGTTTCAAGAGAAATCGTAATAATAATGTTTATGGTATCCTTGATCATTATACAAGAGTCTAAAAAGCTTTATTATCGAAAAAAATTCGAATAGATACAAACTACAAACGATAGACTAAATACATACGTTTTTTTTTTTTTAAGTTTTGCTTAATTTCAGTAAAGCTTAGCGTCAAGTAGGCATTTATGCAATAGATAATAGATATTGTCCCGTTAGCCTTTTTTATTATTTTATTTATGTATATTCTTGATAATGCAAGTCTACCCTTTGACATTATTATTTTATTTATGTATATTCTTGATAATGCAAGTCTACCCTTTGACACCTAACTTAAAATAATTATGGTAATGATCGTCCCTTTCGTTTTTCATTTTGCCAAGTATTCAGAATAGTTTGCATTTTTTTCTACATTAGAATGTTTATCGTTTTATGAACCACCGTTTTTTCTGACTTTCTGTCGGAGTTTATGAAACACTTGGGAAAATTCCTGAAAAGGCAGTACGAAAGTATATTTCCGATATTTTCCAACATTTAATAAGAGAAAATCGTAAGCCTTACTTAGCTACTTTACTAACGATAAAAATTTTGTTCTGCAGGGTTCAAGTCCGGAGTGTTGTGCGGACAACGCAGGGATGGACTCAGCCAATAATGCTGGGTCCCCGGCGCCTCCCCCAGGGCCCCGGTACAAGCTGGCCTCAGAGGGAACCCTCAGAGTGTGCTGCTTTCAGCACACTAGAACTGTAGTAGACAAGATACTCGCAGCGAAGTTCCTGAGGCGGTGGGAAACCCATGTGCTATGCCTAGATGAACAACACATTATTTCTAAAACGGTAAGTCTCAGTTTTCTGTCTACAAACACCAAAATTTTTTATGGAATGAGTGCTTGCGCACTACTCGGGATTTGGGAAACGAATTTAAAATAATGGTTGCGTAACAACACTAACTACTAACTACGTCATTCTGATGTCAAACAATGTCCCTGAAATAATATGTTCTGTGTATATTTTGATATTTTATTATTATCTATTTTTAACATATTGTGCTGCCAGATTTCTGAACGATAATTTTTCAAGATTGTTCAAAAAGCTATATTTTCCGAAGTGCCTAGCTCATAAAATAATCACATTAAAATTAATTTGTACCGTCTCATATCTCAATCTTCAATAGTTGTCTCCATAAAAATCTAACTCTTTATGCGTTTCTGTAGGACAACAGAGTAATTCCAGCAAGGTTACATAATTATGGACTCTATGATATCGTAACGAGGTTTAATGACCAAAGTGTGTCTCAAATATTTACCTAATTGAGTACAATTTTTATGAGTGTATCGCTCGACCATTACGTCTAATTGCTTTGACGTAAGGCAAGACTGGTATTTGTACCGTCAACAGTTTTTGGCTTTTCTAGGTAGAGTAGGCAGGCGTCATTTAGATATGCATAGTTTATAACAATCGAATATCATGTTTAAATAGCTTGTAATCTTCTTAACATCTGTATAAACATATAATATACGTCAACGATTACTCATCAGACGTATTTATGCGTAATAATTAAGAAATTTTAATCGTTTCATATTTGTATCAAGTGTCTGTGACATCAGAACGGTACATAAATATTTTCGTAGCAAATGTAAATTTTATATCTGTTTATTAACGGAACTTGTAGAAAATTCAGTTTAAATTAAAATTTGGGAACAATAGAAAGACCAAGAACATACTGAAGTTCATTTCAGCGTCAGACAAATAAACAGTTTTTGAAACACGGTTCGTGATTTCGTGTTTTGATTGCTCACTAGCTTCTAAAATATCAAAACATGTTGCTGCTATTGTTGTTGGGTATATGGACACACATCATCTTGTTATTGTAGTACTGTATCAAGAATTTCTAATCTCAAACAGTCAAACAACAATTTCGTCTTCACGGAAATTTCATAGTGCAAAACCTGAACGAAATAAAATTGATTATTTTGCTTACGAGTGTTTTTATACGTTTTATAGCAATGCTGACTGAATTGCTTTGAAAATAAAATGTGAGTATTCGTGACTTATCGTTATTTTTATTGGAGTCGCTAGTTTTTAGCGAAATATTTTCTTTCGTATTACTCAAATACCTAAAGAGTTATTTTGTTATGTAAATGCCGAAAATGGATTGAATACTCATAGTTTTTACTTATTTCAGACATAGTACCTAACAGGTATAAAACATTTACCTATTCCTGGTTTTGCCCTGATTCCAAAGGAAACTCCCAGCTAATTATGGATTTTGCCCACAATATCCTATTAATGAATATGTACCTAAAATTTGCTCGCGGTAGTAGCTATTTTATGCATATTATAATAATTATAATTCACAGCTATTTGGTTCCGTACTTTCAGTTCTAGTACCAACCTATCATTTCAGAAAATATCCGTTCGCTTTCACTCCCTTCACCTTAAAATATAAAGAAGGTACAACATAGTTCGTTACTCATTTACTAGTTTCCCTAAAACTGTATATCTCCCCTTTCATTACCTATCTCCACTTCTATAAATTTATACCACGATAAAAGTTTTATATCTATCGGATAATCCGGTGTATAAACTAAAAACACAAATAAAACTGTTTTTCCTTTAAACATGCGACAAGCTGTTTTGATGTTGTGATGATAAGAATTCTTCAATCAACAAACTATACTAGTAGGTAATTGATTAGTCACTTCACTTCCAATGACGTCACTCCGTAAGTAATTAACATTAGAACTACGAAGAGTAATTGACAATAATTAAAATGAATAAGTTCGTAGTAAAACTTTCTTTGCAGTGTTGGTTTCTTTTAACAATACGTAAATAGATAATTAATCATTTTCCTTAATGGCGACAAAAAGTGAACACACCTTTCTTATCTTTGTTTGATAGCCATCAGTGTTATCAGATAACTATGAATATATCGCGACTCATCCACTTAGGCCTATATCTATGAATAACACGTATTTACACTAGGTACTGGCCGAAGTGTTCATTGTTCTCTATAATAACGTATAAACTGCCACATCTGAAAACGTTGTTTGCAATCAATATTAGAGTGCTATTTACAGATACGTTTCGCAAAGTAAACATTTAAACTCAACAGAATCTTAAAAAACAACAAGCAACGTGATGTTTCAAGTCAAATCACTAAAACAGAATTTTTATTTTTAACCCACTTCTTAAAACAGGAGGAGGTTGTAGTCTGAATTAAATGTATTTTTTTTTATATTTCACGAAAGGGTCTTTTACATAAATAATCATGACTGTCGTATTATTTTGTATGAAAATTAAAGCGAAAAAAAAATCTAATTTTGTCACTGTTATTTACATAGCAAATAGTGGTAGGTATACGAATTTGTTAAGGGTGTTCTTTTTTTTTTCAAAAATTTAAAAAAGCACTATAAAGTGAAAAAAATAATTTCGGAAGTCGGTGGCAAAAATCGAAAATACAAAACCAAACACATGATATTTACAATTAAAGTTATTTTTCACTTTGTTTGTAGTGTTTTTTTGGAAGTTGTGTTTCTTTTTGTTAAAAAGTTTTTATTCAATGCACGATAAATAATCCCAAATAAAGCAAATCCATGAAAAATCAGGATTCCATTTGAATACATTGATTTAAAAAAAATGCCTTTACCGCATACCTAAATCACGTTAAAATTGTAATCACGTTCTCGTTTAAAATTAATTGTTATGACGCGCCGCCGGATAAAGTATCAAACAAATATCCCGTACCTCGTTAAGAGCATTAATAAAATTAATCACTATTATGACGTTTACTGTTTAAATTAGATTGCAGCTTCGAGCCGAACCCTTCAACGAGGTCAATCGAAGATAAGAGAGCGTTCGTGCGTCATCACTTTTATAATAAACGTCCGGCTACCGATATGTGATTGTCCACAGCATTATGTAATGCGCAGCGCTGCACTACAGCATCTACAGCCCCACGGATGCCCCGCGATACATACTCATCTCTCCAATAAAATTATATAGAATAGCAGGGAGCCAAACTTGCCTGAGAGAAAGAAAACATAAATGTTTACATTTACCTACATAAACGGTTTTTGGTGTTCAAAACAGTTCACCTTTGACGTCATGTGTACGCTGAACACATTTGCGTTTGGTATCCAAATTCGATGTTAATCGTTAGCCTTTTGGGTATCCGCGAGTCGTTATGTGATTCATAAATGTCGCGGCCCTGACACGTGTGCCGATCTGGTACAGAGTACAGCGGCTCTGGTTCAAAGATTCAATCATATACATATCACTAGCTTCCGCTAGCGGCTTCGCTCGCGTGATATCTTTATAAATTATAATCTTCGTTAACTGATAATATAGAATTATTCTGGAGAAAGAATTTTTAAAATCGGTTCAGTAGTTTTTGAGTTTATTCATTACTAGCTGCTAGCCCGCGACTTCATTCGCGTGAAATTTCGGCCCCGGACCCAGCGCGTCGCATCCAATCGTCCGCCCGCGCTGACTTCGTCCTCGCTTAGCGTTTTTTCTGACTTTATTTTCTTTTTGCTTGGCTCCTAAGGGTGGTAGCGTGATGTTACATAGCCTATAACCTTCCTCAAGAATTGGGCTATCCAATGCAAAAAGAATTTTTCAAATCCGACTGGTAGTTTCGGAGATTACCCCCTACATACAAACTTACAGACAAACAAACAAAAAAAATTTACCTCTTTATAATATTATATTAAATATATTATTGTATATTATATAATTATATATTGTAGTATAGAAATAGACAAACAAAAACACAAATCTTTTCTCTTTATAATATTAGTTTGGATTTACAAAGGAGTCTCAACCAATACGGGAAAAGTTTTTAACCAGTGCGCAGACTTTACTCATCATTATGAGAACAACTTTTACTATGGGGCCAAGCATGAAATCGCGAAACAAAAATCATCTGTTTCCTACATTTTGACGAGTTATGCGAACATAAATGTAGGAAACAGCGATATTTTTGGCGCATACAAACATCATAGTATAAAAAATAGCAAACTTCCGTGTCCCGTGGAAGCGCCCGCGCAACTAAAGTGTGGGAACTTGGCCTACAATGCTTGTCTGCTTTGATGTACCTACAAGAAAAATCACTTTGCCAAATGATAAATGTCGGCTACGTTTTTCTTATACTTATTTTGTGACATTCGAAGACATTGGCATGTTTTGGGTCCGGGATAAATTCCACACAATATGTAGCACTTATCCTGGTTTCAAAACATGCCAAAGCAAAAAAAAAAAAAAAAAAAATTTGTGAATTGTTTTTTTTTACAGGTTCTCTATTTTTAAAGTTATCAATCGAAATAATTACTTAATAAAGCAAGTTGACCATGTTTAATAACGTTAAAATTAGAAAGTTATGGTCCATATGAATTAATTTTGATGAAAATTGTTTGAGAAAACATCAGTTTTTCAGAAGAATTGTAAGAGAAAGGCAAACATCTGCATTCTGCATTCGCCATTTATCTGCAGTGAAGGCGGAACTGTCAGATGCGTGAGTTCTACGCTAATGTCAGGGGTCGGTCGCAATTAGACTAAACATTTTGCTACGTCACTGATCCAGGGCTCTATTCCATTAAGAAAATTGATAGTCAATAATTATGTTAAACTTCATAAAGTGCAATATGAAGTTATGAACGGCTTTGACGTCTCAATACTTCATAGTTGATTCGATTATAGACGTTCAATAAACAATAGGCAATAACAGTTTTCTGACGTACACGGTTAAATCAAAACTATGCTACTTACGTCCTTGCAGTTACTATAACAATCATAACACTAAACATTTTCACAAGAAATACAACCTCGAACTTTTATAAAATGTGAGACCCAGAAAGTACTACTGTTACCATGTTACATTAATTTTCATTTTATGCACGTTCGATTTTAACTAGCATTGTCTTTATCAGACAGAATAGCTTTTAAAAATAGAAGGTTATCATCTGTCAAAAAATACGCCCCGATTACTATAATACTTACTATCGATGAACCGGTCGTCATTTGAAGTTAAAAGCGTAAATAATGTTTACCTCACATTATTAAATTACAAAGTACCTAGGTACCTACCACAAGTAAATACGTAGGTAGTTCTTTAACAATGTAAGGTCAATAGGGAACGTTGGCAACAGTTAAAAACATGGGAATCCCATAATGTGAAAAACTTGAAAATAATTGTATCACTACGCAATACGAATATGCTTACGTGTGCAACTGATCGTACTCGTATGGCCGATGATATTAACTTCAGTCTGTCGTGGTCGTGTTCTCGTATTATTTGTACAGGGTTTTCCAATAAGAGGTATTATTTTGATATTCAAAGAAAAATGCCATTTTTTAATATAAATGATCGGATGTTTATTTCATTATAAAGAGGACGGTATGCCGTTAATAGTGGAAAATAACATCAGGCAAATGACCACCACGACCACGCTTACAGGACCATATCCATGAAATTTTCCATAACCAAATCGCAAAGTGGCTGCCCTATGTCCTCGATAGCCTCACGAATTCCATCTTTGAGGTCTTGAATCGACGCTGGGCTGTTGTCGTAGACCTTCTCTTTCACGTGGCCCTAAAGGAAGAAGTCGCAAGGTGTTAAATCACAAGATCTCGGTTGCCAATCGTGATCACCTCTTCGAGAGATAACACGGTCCGGAAACTTTTCCCGTAAAAGATCAATGGTTTCGTTGCTTGTGTGGCACGTAGCGCCGTCTTGTTGAAAGTAAACGGCCCTATAATGAAATAAACATCCGATCATTTATATTAAATATGGCATTTTTCTTTGAATATCAAAATAACACCTCTTATTGGAAAACCCTTTACTTCGTGTCACTTGGAACGAAAGGCGTCACGTGACCGTTTCTTATTATCACTAATACACAAGGCATAGAGAAACGTGGCAGCGGTTTACGGACGTCATCCAGCTAGCATAATGATTTATAGTATATCAGTAAGACACCCGACTGTGCCCGACGGTTATCGCACGTTTCGTAATTCTGACACGAAAATGACAAGAAACAAATTCTTCGTCTTAGAAATATGTCTCAAAAGTATTCATATTGCTTACGACGACGTCGTTATTTGTCTTATTTTTATTTTTAATCGTTAGTATTAATATAAGTCAAAATAAAATATATCTACGAATTTTACGGCATTTTCAATGTATAATATTTACTTTGATAAATAAGCAAAAGAATAAAATACAACCGTTACAATAAAAACCTTTTCCACTTAGATCAAGAGAGGTATTTTCCGGCTTAGAACAAGTCGCCCTGTCTCGTGAAGAAATTCTTTCTCAGAAGCGTTATTTTCTGCGTTTAGCCCTGTACAGTTATCATTATCACGCATATTTTCTGATCCGCCTGCGTCTTTCGTCGTCATAGGGGAAACCCACGGTCAGTTGTAAAGTGGGCGTTTTCAGCCTCATATTTCCTAAATACTTCGTGTTTATCTATTCCATTTTATAAATATTAATTTCCGTAGCGGCGTAGCACGTGATGTGCATATTTTTCATCTCGAGATATGACATTTATAATAATATTAGTGGAATAGTGTCTAGAATCTAGACATTAAAATACATCATAACATGCAAATAACAATGTTTTTGGTACGTTTGGCATTCAACGTAGTCTCTCAGCGTGTAGGGGTTGCGAATGTTGAGGTCACGCTGAAAGAAAATTCGGAAAACTTCCATTTTACTTTATTTTTTAAACTATTCAGGAACTTGTGTTTCAGAATAATACACACGTTATAGGATGGAATGATCAGATATTTTAATGAATAACAGAATAATATTGCCCCCCAAGGTACCTATTAGCGAAGAGATCCACATGTAGGTGCCACGAGTCGCAACTATTCGGGGATCACACTCGTGCCTGTTATTTTTACACTCGTACGTTCTGCTATTGCTATCGTAAAGTTACTCCACAAATGTCATTAATATGCTCTGACGTCAATCTGTAAAACAGAATACCTATTTTTTTGTAGCCAGTTCTCTATCACAAGAGCTAATTTATTTCACACTTAACAGCGAAAAACTCATTTCAACTATTTTTTAATAGCTTATTAATTATATTAACAAAATAAATAATAACTCTGACGTCAAAGCGTGGTCGTTTACATTATTATATTTAATTGGTCATTTTATTTTATTACTTTTTTCATTATTATTATCGACGCAACTCTTTGATGTACATATTATTATTATGGATAAATTAAAAATAGTTAATGTGGTTCTAAACAATGAAAGGTTATTTGCAGTTTTCCCTGTCACACTTAGTAGAACATTGCATAACCTTCGTAATATTATTGTTAAGTACACTTATTGAAAAGCATTGTTATTCGAATCAGGTGGGCTCACATCATTACTTAAATTAGATTTGTATGGGATCATTACGTTAGCTGCGACTCGGTACTTGATGATCGGTAGGCCTCTCATAGTGTCACTACGTGGTCATTGTACCATGATATATTGTATGCAGGGCGCCAAATATGTACTTGCACGAAAGATTTTTGTAGAAAATTATACTTAATAATGAATTCATGTCTGGATTAGTGTCCAGGTGATGGTAATAGGCTCGCCCCATAAGCTACATGGATATGAGGCTTAAAATTGGGTTTACAATAGGTAGTTACACATCTGTATTGGAGATAACAGGCGAGAAATGATGAAAATGATGATATATTATATTAATATAGGAACGACAACTATTCGAGTACCTTGTAGAATGGAGATATAGTTATTGAGTTTGTTGATAAATACAGTGAAACTAGTCGAGCTGAAACAGCTGAAACCCCATTAGGTACACACTGACGACCGCGAGTAGCGAAAAATTATCTGACCCTGACTGACTTACCAGTTCAACAAAAAAACAATTCAAGGTTGTTAATATTAAATAAATATCCGGTTAACACTAACCTACGTCAGAGTTTACACCCTGTAAAAAACATTTTTCCGGCGATAAACCCAGGTCGATTACGAGGTGACGTGAAACCAGCTGAGGAGACAATGTCGGCGTGTACAGTGGCAGGGCAAGGATCGGCCGCGAGTACTCGTGACGTCATAAGGGGCCCGTGCGGCTCGCGCAGGGGCATTGCTCCGAGACGTCATACATCGCCGTACACTGCCCCGCACTCCCGAGCATTCTCCACACAAAGCGACGCGACGGCTGCGCCCTTCTCTATAGGTGACCTAATTCCCTGATCGAATCTACGCGAGACACGAAAATAGGCTAGCTATTTACGTAGTAAAACGTCTATCGAACTATAATGTTAAATATTTATGAACGTACAACAGGTGCATTGTATTCATGCATGTCATGAAATGCAGATTTATTTTTGATAAATAATCAGAATACATTTGGTATATTGTACTCGCTTTGTGACCGACCGCAATGCTTTGATAAATGTAGGTTTGTTTGATAATATCAAACAAATAAGAATTAATGTGTAGGTAATATATTGTTTAACAAATAGGGAGGAAACTAAAATATTGTTTGATTTGCGTCATCGTGATGAGAGATTGTGGTAACCATCTGCAATTGTTACTAAACAAGGCAATGTTTTGTGTATAGGTAAGGTACCTATACCATAAATATTTAGGTGGGTACCTTCCTAAAACTGAAAACCTATCATTAGGTGCGTATGCACCTAATGATAGGTTTTAATGTATATTATATGGTCCTGATGTATATTAGGAATGCAAACATTTTATAAAACGTGATGTTTACCTATTCTCGAGTTTTCCAAAATAAGGGCTCAGTTGTATAAAGTGTTATAAAATACGTTCTTTAAAATGAACAATATTCGGACCTACTCCGAATTTTATCAAAATTTTAAATAAGCATCATATCACAAGCGATTCTTAAAATATATGCTAAAGAATAATAATTATCTTGGCTATAGTTGGATATGCCCGAGTAACATATCTGCATAACTAGTAGCGCCTGCTTGTCAAAAATTTTACAAAAATCTGTATTTTAATTTATTCGGTATTTTAACGTAACTTTGTAAAACAAAGCCTCTTAAGGCTTCGTACGAACTTTCTGGAACTATAGTACGCGTCAAACTTTATGGTGGCTTTGAGTGCGTTACTCGCTGCGCAGTATCCCACCCTATCCCTGCTGACACATGAATTTGTTGCAGCGATTCGCCTCATGTTTCGCCGCCATAAAGTTTGAATCGGGCTGTAGGTAATCGTTATAGTATCGTGTTCTCATTTCCATTCCTTATGTACGTATTCTGTCAAGATACCGACTTGTAACCTATGCTCACCTGGTTCAGGTAGATTTTTATATGACTGCCAATCCCCATAAGATAACCGAGTCAATAGGTATTTGTTTTTTTTTATATTTTATGCTAAGGGTAGGTACAGACTACACGAAGTAGAGTACCTACACCAACAAACAGATACCATCAAATAAAAAAATAAAAAAAACCATCTCTCTATTGAGAACTCACCTCCTTTTGGAAATAGGTTAAAAAGTAACTCCGTGACACTTTGTAATTCTCGGTACTAATACTTACCGAGTGTCATTTTACTATCAAACAAAACTTGACTCATGAAACGTGTTCTTATGTTTACTTTTACTAATTACTCTGACCCATCGTTGCGTGCGTATGTAGATTTACCGAAACACGGTAAAATTTCCCGAAACCCTTTCTCCATGACTACTCATGTGATGAACTGTCTTTCCTAACCCAATATTCTAATAAACATTTATAAAATGAATCGCAATATTGTTGGAATGTTCATGAATGCTGATTCATGAATGTAGGCAATACTTTAACTAGGTCATAATTATAACCAAGCTTTATTTATTTACTGTCTACACATCCTGGTTTTATAAGGATAAAGGCTCTTACAAACAGGCGCGAAACGCGACGCGATACAAAGACACCGCTCGTCGGGTGTCTTTGTGTCGCGTCGCGTGTCGCGCCTGTTTGAAAGAGCCTTAACTGTGAAGGATTTTTTTATGAGGGCTAATAAATAAACAATAAATATTGACAACGAGAAGGAGACTAAAGGTTATAGAGTAAAAATAGACATAATATCACACCAGTTTTGTCCAAAAGGATTCGCAGACGTGTACAGACTAAGGCGGGAGGAAACGCCCGGGTGTCACCATTGTGTGGATCGCCCGGAGGACACGGTGGAGCATACGGTGGAGGTCTGCCCAGCTTGGGCGGAGCATCGCCGTGTCCTCGTGGAGGCGATCGGCGGCGGTGATCTCTCGCGTCCGGCCCTGGTTCAGGCTATGGTACGGAGCGAGAGGAAATGGGAGGCCGTCACCTCCTTCTGCGAAGCGGTAATGCTCGCGAAGGAGGAGGCGGAACGCGTGAGGGAGAGGCAAATTTCGCGCCCTCACGCCCCTAACCGCCGCAGGAGGAGACGCCCAGGGCGTCGGGAATCGCGGGGCGATTTCCGGCCACCGTAGGCGCGGGCTTGCGGGCGGTGAGCAATGGGTGGCTCACCGTCCGATAAGGACCAGGCCCGGGTCGACGGCGCGTTGTGTTCCACGCGCGCCTCAAAGAGATGTCAGCATAATTGAAGGGGTCCACTAGGACCGATGCCTGCCGGGGTTGCGAAGAAAACCGAAAGGGAGATCGTGGCCCCCGGCGACAGGGCAACCGAAGGAACACGGGTGGGTTTTAGTCAGTAAGAGTCTGACACGCCCTCCCGCTCCGCCCAGAGCGGGAGAAGTTATTTGATGATATCCCACCCTCAAAAAAAAAAAAAAAAAAAAGACGTGTACAGACGGCTACACATCAAGCTATACATTTCCAGTTTATGCTGATCTCGCATTGTAAAGGATTTCAGGCATCAAAGGCGTTCAATGAGAAGTCAGCTTATACTGGAAATGTATAGCTTGATGTGTAGCCGTGTGTACCTGTAGTAAACACACATAGATTTCTTTCAGGGTTTTTTATGGCTCTTCAGAAATAGCTAAGTGGAACAGGTTACTAAATATATCCACGTCTATTGTATTTTATATTTCAATGTTAAATTATTATTCAATTTAGCGAGGCACTTCTGAAAATAACAATGATAAATTATTTCTATTAGGTACTTACATAATAAATATTACTGAAAAGGAATTGATTGATAATAATTGAATTGATTATGATTGTTTCAGCCTTCAGGCTTGCTAGAGAACCCGCTGTCTTACAGTTGTATGCAGGAGGTGTACTGCATCTCACGTTGGGATCCTGCCAGAAAGTACTGCCTTAGAATAGTCATGCCTCACGGATCTCTGCTCTTGCAGGTTAGTTAAATTCTTACTAATTTGTACTGTATCATTCCTGTTATCTACATAGGAATAGTACATGTTTATTTACCTCCCTAGATAATGCTGCTAAACAATGAATAACAATGACGTCCTATGTTCTAGGCAAACGATGCTTATACCCGGGACCAATGGTATCATTCCATTATATGGAGGGTGAGTAGACATTTAATTATTTCTTTCCTGTTGTGGTTATGTCTAATTGATTACATACTTAGTACATATTCTAACAAGTGCGTTTATTTTTCAGAGGAACATGATAAGGTACAGGAATTTTCTTACAAAGACTGTGAGAAGAGAAGTCGTTTTAAAAGAGTTGAAGGTAAATATGAAAAAATAATTATTTATAGATAGTTTATATATATAAACACAATCTGCACTAATATTATAAAGCGAAAATATTTGTATTTTTGTTTGTAATGCATAAACTCAAACTACGGGACCGATTTAAAAAATTATTTCACCAGTAGAATGAGATATTGTCACTGAGTAACATAGGCTATAATTTCAAAGATATTACGCTAGCGAAGTTGCTGGCGGAAGCTAGTGTAATATATTAATTAATGTTGTTTATTTTATTTCAGAATATGGTAGATTTCGTCATGACCACGCCTTTACAAGACGAAAGTGTGACGCGTGCGCCTCTGCAGATCCTCACAGATCTACTCTCCGAGGTAAAGTTATAAGCCAATACTTACACAAATATTTAAGTAGCTAAGCAAAAAGGACGTGAATAAACTTTAATCTTGTGAACATAGTGCGAAATAAGTAACACACCTATGAAAATCTTCCATTTGAATGTAAACATAGATACGTATAATTGTGTGAATCCACTACATGAAATGTGATTCGTGATCTCCTCATGTAATCGATTGACGTTGGTACTCGATATCTAACACCAGATATTTACACCCTCGTGTGCTATTCAATTTTTGCCGCAATAACTGTACTATTTCCACAAATATTTAATATAATCTTAGTAAACCTAAAGAATGAACATTTCACCATTCATGACGGAAGCGAATTGTTTCTCGTTCTTATCACAAATCATGCAGAGCTCACATGGTCAAATATTGACGTTGGCATTACTTGTACATTTGATACGCGTATGAGATGCATAAATAATATTTGCTCAAAACATTCTTTGTATTTTTATTAACAAATACTCAGTTACTAATGACGGATTCTGGGACTAGTGATACGCCATTAGCAGCAGTGATCCAAAAATAACAATAACAGCTTCATTCAATCTGAAAACGAGAGTTAAATAATGTGTAGCTGAGCCAAGAAATTATACAGGGTTGGTAAAAAATCGGGGATCAAACGACGATAGTTGGGGTTATTTGCAGTTAAAAATATGAATAAAAAATATAAATATTTTACAAATAATTTTTCGTGAGACGTAAAACATATTTTTAAAAGTGTCAATACTCATAAATCATGGTACCCACCCCACTGTCATATAGACACTTTTGTAGTGATGATAAATTTCCTAGAAGCAACTAAACACCATATATTGTTTTAAAATAGTTAATTGCATATTATTAGTATATTCTAAATAAATAGTCATAACTTTTTAGGAGATCAAGTTAGGGCTCTGCCACAGAATATTTTTCACTGCGAGTTACCCCAATTATCGCCCTGTTTCGTTTGATCCACGATTTTTTACATACCCTGTATAGGTGAGCATAAAAAAATTGGAGCATGATTTATCTCGGACTGTAATCCATAAAGCGATTAACCAGAATAAATCAATCAACTTAATACTATGTCAGCGTACAAACACTGAAGTGTAAAACTATGTAACATTAGTTTCAAATTTTCATTTACCCGTATATTAAATTCATTGTATGGTGTTCGTACGTCATATGGCTCTAACTAACCCATTAAATTTTCAGTATGTATGTAATAAGTAGGTAGTACCTACCTACCTACCTACTTGTAGACTATTTGGCAAGGTTATGAGTGAACGTCACTGAGGCGCGTATTTACTGAAGTTCTAAACAATTTATATTACAGAACGAACCAATAAATCGCTTTCAAAAAAGTTTTACTTCTGGTTGACTCATCATCAGTTTTTCCGTAGGTATCCGTCTGCCAAGTGTTGATATGATTGTGACCTTACCTCAGAGCTGTTGTTTATTTATTGGAGCATATGCCTCTAAACTCAAAATAAAAGAATTAAGTACTTGAAATATATTATTACCTACCCTAAACAAGGGTGAATGGACGTCAGTCAGGAAGTTGGACAAGGCAATCAGGAGAATGTAACGCGTTAGAATCTCGATGTTTTCCTTGAAGGTTTCTCACAACAGCCATTGCACAGTACAAACTACGTAGTTATCATTTTGGGGTCAGTCTCGATCCGCTTTCTTAATGACGCACGCTGTAACGCAACACTCAGTACATAAAAAAACGAAATCAGAAATTGACTCATAAGTGATAACCGTTACGATTGACACTTTTTTCAGAATAAGGAAAGTGACGACTGGGAGGAGTGGGCAGAGAACGTCACGAGTGCTGCAGCGCCGTTGTTGGCGGAGCGGTGTGTGGCGGGCGACCTGTGTGCGCTGCTGGCGCGGCTGTGTCGGCGGCGCCCGCGCGCTGCGCCCCTGCCTGCGCTTGCACCACCCGTACGCCGGGTGCTCACACGCAACGTCGACTTCGCTAGAGCCCCAAATGCAAGACGGCTTGTAAGAGATTATATCAGGTAAAGTCACTTTCTTTTTCGGTTTTCAGGGCGCGTTTTGCATATCTTAGTTGAACTTCAACGAAAAAAGACATTTCAGGAATAGGTTCTATTAACCTATTAACTACCTACCTACACATCGAAACTGGAATAACCGTAGACAGGAAAAGCACTATTTAGACAATAGCGGTTTTTATACAATTGACATAGGTGAATTACGTCATTATTATTCTCTATATGATGTGATGAAAAGTAATTGCCATAGTAAGGAACCATTAGTCTTCCACCGTATCGCTTTTGTGCATGAAGACTTAGCAAAAAGTTCTTAATAGAAAAAAATACATTTTATTCCAGTCATTTCAGTGACCTGCATAACATTGTACCAGCACTGTAACCTCATTTGATTACAATACACATTATTAATTGCTTTCAGCAAAGCCAATCAATTCAAGTACTTAAGTGACGTCAATCGATTTTACGATAATGTTTAGCTATAGATACAGTCCTCGAGCTCACTGGGTATTTGATCAAATGAAACTGATGGATTGTTGGTAAAAATACAGCCAAAAACGAAGCATTATATCTAGACTAACGTAGTATATCAGTTGGTAAAATGGATCAGTTTCGTACCGCTACCACTGGTTAGCAAAACAATTCGTTATTGATTTAAATATAGAAACTGAGCATAAGTTATTCATAATCGAGACGTATAAATAGCGCAGCAGCCAACTAGAACACACACACACACACACTCACACTCACACTCGAACACTCTATTCTAGGTTTGCTTAATTAATCGATTTGAATCTAGCGTATTTAGGCAAGCGTGACCATCCAACAATATGTCATCTCATGGTTACGGATATAAAGTATGATTGGTACTATTTTGGTCAACTGATCAAAACAGCTATTGAAAAAACAACATATTTATTAAACAAATTGATTACGCTTTCAGAAACTGGCCACCAGCCAGTTCCGTCACTCGATAAATTACGGAACTGACATACACCTGAAGTGAAGCTGTTAGGTACAGCAATAGTCACAGGTTGCACACTTTCCTTAACGAAGGTTTTATGGTCTTGCGGATTCTTGTTACACATTAGTATATACATGAACCAGCTGTTTTATTTGGATCTTTCTTTTGGCTGCAGTGCTTTGAGCGCGCACAACTCGGGCAGTGCCCTGGTCCGTCGGTTCGTGGAGGTGACCCACGGGAGCCGCGCGACGTGCCCGTACCCTCGGGCGGCCCCCAATCTGGCCGCAGTCGCGCTGGCCGCTCTAGATGACTACTACCGCGACTCCGCCACACCTCATGTCTGCGATGATAATGAGGATGAAGTTCTGTGTTTTGCAGACATCTTAGAGCACATGTAAGTTTGACTAATCGCATTGTGTCTGTTCAATTCATATGTACTTTCCGAGTTTATCTTGGACATTACTGAAATAGTTTACTACAAAGCTAGACTTATAGTTAATATAAATCTGAAATCGCCAACCCGTCTTGAGCAAGCGTGGAGATCAATGCTCGTGCTTTCTAAGCTGGTGTATTGTATTTGTTCTTGGCCACTTTCAAAATTATTCTTGAGTAGTTATTTTGCGTAGAGTCGTATGTATTTACATACAAAAAACTTACACTAAACTTTCGCCGATATTTGATCAGGACATTTCTAGAAATGGCGAAATGAACTACTAGAGTTGACTTTTCCTTTCATTTTCAGGTGCGAATACGAGGACTGGCTCGTCGTAGTAGGTGCAGTCCTGCAGCCAGTTCCGTTATGCGCGGCTGCCATGAGCTGCCCGCGCGTCGCCGAGCGGCTGGGCAAGCTGCTGAATGCGCTGGCGCACGACCAGCGCTGCGCGGCGCACGCATGCGTGGGCCCGGCGCGGGCCGCGCGCCTGTGCCCGCCCTCGTGGCTGAGGGCAGCAGCACCTTCCGACCCACTGCTTGCTCTGCCTAATGAAGATTTGTGCCAGATTTGGGGAGATATGGTAAATTGGTTTATTTTTAATCAGACATTTTATTGTTTCTTTCATTTAAGTATTACAATAGAAGTGATAATAATGTCAATTTTTATTTTCAGCTTGGAAGTCTACTAAATTGCTGCTGTAAACGGAAAAGTTTTTTGCAGAGTATGAGCAAGCAAATCCCCGATTTTGTTCTAGTCGCTTTAACTGCTCACGTGAGTGCAGACCCTTCTTACTATCAGTAATATAACCTATTTATATATCCTTGAGTTCACAAACCTAATATTTTACTTTTATTCTTACAGCCTGCTGCTATAGAGGCTCTATGTTTATTTTTGGAATGGGAAGTCACGACTGGAGAGCAAACTCAGTTGGAGATCATTGCTGCACTGCAAGGCACCGAACTTGGCCAAAAATATTACAAGGATTTGTGCGAAAGACAGCAAAACCTTCTACGACTGGTGAGTTCTAAAGATAACTGCTAGACAATGGACTAGTCTTTGTTTTGCTAGGATGTTAACTGTTAGTATGCCTGACATTTAGTGCTCACTAACTGTCAGGCAGTGCAATGTTGTGCACATCTTAGGTATGTTATAATCAAATTTAAAAAAAAAAACAAAACTCAACAGTGGTTTATTCAAACTAGGCTGAAAATCAGTACTTTTTGAACGTCAAAATAACATAAGACAGACCCCCAAAACGCCCACCCTTCACAATATTTTCAAATAATTTGTCTTTAAAGGGTTTTATTTAAAGAGTGCCAACTATGCATAATATCGAACAGCCATAACGTCGCAACAATATCTCGTAAAACATACTATCTACAATCGGCATTATTATATTTCAGCAATCTGAAGGCGGCCCCCGTCGCCTAGCGCTGCCAGTGCGTGCGACCGACGCCGACGTGGCCGAGCTACTGGACGCCGGCGCTCTTGGCAACCTCGAGTGCCTGTCCCTAGCTTTCACCAGCGTCACCAGCGCTTGTGCACATCATCTCATTAAGGTATGCCATTAATACTGTGACGCACGAACAACACCTGTTTACTCAGAAAAACATGTTTACATAAAATATGCATGATTGTTAATTCAGAAAACCTTTTTTGTATTTAAAATAAGCAAAGTCCTTGACACTTAAATGACCTAACCATTTTGTACTTTCACTCCATCTTACTTAATTAAAACATTAAATAGAGATAACATCATTTTAGATAAATCACCGACACATAAGTATTATATCCGGGTTAAAATGGGTTTAAATTTATACAAAATATTATTGCTACAGCTGCCATCTCTTCGCTACTTGAACCTGTGGGCTACAAAGTTTGGCGACAGTGGTGTGCAACTGATTGCTGAGCATCTTCCGAAGCTACAGGTCCTTAACCTCTGCGAGACGCCCGTCTCTGACAAAGGAATAGAGGCATTATCAGGTAATCATAATTTTTGTCCTTCTTTTGAACTTTAAATGAGTATTAATATAGCTGCCACGGATGGCGATAAGTATTTATATGTACTTTCCGGAGTTCCCGGGACATTCAGCCTCGGTACCATTTTGCTGACTAATAAGCCTCGAAATGAGCTGTTCTCATATAGTTCTTGTCGTTACGATAGAAGAAAACGAGAAGTAGCCAATTATAGTGGCCTATTGTATTTTTTGCCTGAGCAACCGGCAGCAAGTTCGTCATGCTCCCTTAGATGTCACTGCTTGCGATAGCGTCGGGGGTCGGGTTGCCTCATTCCCTCAAATATGGCGAAGGGAGTAATGGCTGATCTTTGCGTTATGCTCGTGAACATGCTGCTTGTGGTGACAGGTCGTCTTGCTGACCATGGTTTTGTTATTGTTACTTACCTAATAGTAAATAAACAGTTATTTACTATTAACTGTTTATTTATTTTACCTCGATGGTCCTAGTTTATCATTTATAACTTCCAATTACAGCTTTATATAGCTTTATGTAAGCGGGCACGCCCTTTATGTGGGAAGGCTTTTATTTAGATATTTAGTTATGTTTACGTTTAGTTTTTATTTTTTTATTTCTGCTTGAGTATAGTTCACGATGTTTTTGGTTGGTATATTGGCGTGTGCTAGCTGACATATGGCCATTGATTTATCATTTAAATTATGTTTTGTGTTATATAATGTAAATTATTTTGCATAGTATTGTATAGAATCTTTTTTTTTTCTAACTTGAACATACAGCTGTGCTGCTGGGGAATTTGTTGCGCACTTCTTTCCAGCTAAAGGCACTAGGAAGTGGCGAAGGGTGGGCGTTTTGGGGGACGGTCTTATGTCATTTTGACGTTCGAAAAGTGCTGATTCTTAACCTAGTTTGAATAAAGGACTTTTGAATTTGATTAGCCTGGAATTTCAATCTAAAATTTAAGTTGGCTCTCTTTTCAGGTCTCTCAAACTTGCGGCGTCTTAACCTGAACAGCACCAAGTTGTCGGCCGAAGCATTCGCAGTCCTGCGCCAGCGCCTGCCGCAGCTGCAGGAGTACGACATCCGGTACACGGAGGCTTGGTGACAGCGGGCTGCCGCTCGGACTCCATCCACTTCCACCATTTAGATTCACATACGATCTCAAAGCGCTTTATCCCAGTATTACAATGTTCCAAGGATACCAAAAATATCTTACATCTGAATATTGTTAAGTTCCATTATTTCCTTTATTGTCAATTTTATTATTTTTTATCAATTTTTACGTGCTAAGTTATACGATAAGATTTAAAATACAAAGGCTCATGGAATCCTGATATTGATATTATCGTACTGTGTTATCCATTAATATTGCATTTTAAATCCAGGACCACGTTGCCACATAGACCTAATTTTGTACAGAAAAAAAACTTGTTAATTGCCGACTACTCCGTTCTATGATCAGCCTCTATTATAGGTAATCTATTCGAATTAAAATTGATTAGGGGAGTTATTTAAAATTAATTAATCTTAGTGCGTACTCGTACAGAAGAAGTCGCGACCCAATTTTGATTTTCCTTCTCATCTTTCGGCTACAAAATGAAATGAGTATTTGTTTTAATTAATTAATTTAAACTTAATTTAAGAACCTAATGTTACAAATATAAACCAACATTTAGGTCTGCCATGTAAACGCTTTAGGGTTACGACAGTCACTATTTGTTATTTAACATTATTTATTTATTATAAACACCAGCATTTTAGATAATAAGTATAGTTAGATATAATGCTTTAAACTTTAGTATCGTAGGATTTGTAAGGAGTCTTTGGGCTGTGAGAAAGAGAACCAACCGGTAATTGTCGCAAGTTGAAATGTTCTATTTATTGATTTTTTTTTTTACTTACATTATCTGTTTCTAGCATAGTCCCTCTAAACTAAATCAATATTTCAAATTAATAGTTGACTATTTATTCGTAAAATACTTAATCATAATTGATTGCACTAAGTATAATAATGTTACAGGATGACAAATATTGAATACCTACTTATTTATTTGGTTATTTAAAACTTCCACTGAACTATCCGTTAGTATGGTAGATATAATCTTGATTTCCGGCCTAACCTATCTAAAAAACTAATTCATCACTTACTTAAAATAAAAATAAAACACTAAATCGTTCCAGTATTTTGTAAATTTGATCTTTTAGACTTGTTAAACTAAAATTCACGTCATTAGAAAATAAGTAAATGTTACTCAATTCTATAATAATAGATGTACTGGCAGTATCGTGTCACCGGAACTTGTAGGCCGGAAACTGTTCGTTAGATAACACAATTTTATCCTAAAAAACACCAATTATGTTGACATATTAGATACAACCCACATTGCTAGATATAAAATTGAATTGCGCTAATTTACAATTGTAATTTGGCTTAGATAATATCCCAACCAATTCGCAAGACCTTGCACACAAGTATAATATAGTTAAACGAGATGTGAACTGAATTACTGTAATTGAAATTATGTCATATAAAGAGATACAAGACTTATCCACCGTGCGAAGGCAGAAGTGTGAGTTTTTAATAAAATATGAAAATATTTTTTTGCCTTATAATTTTTTAACCCCTTACTTATTGGTTGTTAAACAGGACAGAGATCCTCGGGAAGACGGACATGTCGTAGTTCCGTCCCGAGGGCGAAAACACTTATGTCCGTGCGTTCTACTGAACATCTCGAACCCATCCAACATTCGTTTATGTCGTACTTACATACCCAGAATTCCGACATAAAAACCCCTTCGCCATTAGACTGTAGACAAGGTGTCTCCTTAGATTTCCACTCGAAAACAAAGAAAAGCAACAAACTGGATAACAACGTATCTTACTTTGAAATGCAATTTTGCGGGTAGTTCGTCATTACACGCGTGCTACGAATGCTAACGACCTTCACGTTCCAGCTATGAACGAGGCAACAGCTCCCGAGGATGCACGTAGAAATGTGAAACACGTGACAAGTTTCGGTTTGGACGGCATGCTTATTTTTTGCAATAGCCTGTAAATATCCTCATGAAATGGTGCACCCGCTTCCGCAAGATTTTAATGGAGGTCTAATAAAGAAAATCAGCTCTAAGTGAAGACCCTTTAATGTGATGGAGATGTAACTCTTATGTTTAAGTCCCATGTAATGGGGGTGAGCCTATTGCCATCAACCGGGCAAAATTCCAGACTCCGGGCTGCTACTGTTGTTTTCTTTAATAAATTTTCTTTTTTCCATCTCCACCTCCGCCTCAAGCTCTGCACCTCCGCCCCCGTCAGATGACGTACCTACGTAACATCCCTAGTAGATACCGGTGTGACCGGGTTTTCAAGCCCAAATCAGGAATGGTTCCCTCTATGTCGAGTCCCTTTACGTCGAATCGAGAACCTTGCCTCGTTTCTTTTACCCCTACGTCGAGTCTACGATTTCTGTCGCATTTCTTCTCCCTTAACGTCGAGTTTCTTTACCCCGCTTCTACTACCTTTACGTCGAGTTTAATAATATCATATTTTGAAGTACCATCAGGTTCACATGTTTTATGTGTTATTGTATCCGAATCTACTGAATTAACTAATAATCAGAAACCTTACGAAAGGAAGGAAAATTAGTCTGTGTCACTGGCGCCGGAATCGGTGAATAGGACCATACTATACCTACTATATTATAGTAGGTATAATCATGTACCAACCCGCACTGGGGCCGCGTGGTGGATTACGGCCCAGAGAGGAAGCCTGTGTCCCAGCAGTAGGAACATCATAGGCTGATTATGTATGTAGTCGGGTCGCCAAATAAGAAAAAATGCTTGGACCTTGAATGAGGGTAAAACTTTTATTTTATTATTAAGTATTGTTTGATATACTTACTGAACTATAATCCATGGGGTGCCAGTGTGGGACCCTTGAGCAATTTAAAATATCGAAGGTCAAAGGTCACGATAGTCGAAAAAGCTGAACCACCTTCATTTTATTTCGAATTAAGGGAAATCGGTCCACCCAAATTAAATATTTGTAGTTAGATTTTTATTATTTTTTATCTACTAATATCTATGTACGTAATAAATAACTAATACTACAATAGTAAGATAAATGTTTTATTATGTGCAGATCTTTGTAACGTTATTCTTAGTCAGAAGTGGACATTTTACTCTCACTGTCATTACCACCCGTGTTCCTTCAGTTGCCATGTTGCCGGGGGCCACGATATCCCTATCTGCTGGAGTCGGGATTACCGATGTGTTTCCCTTCGTTTGCTATTTTGTTAAACGCCTTCCTTCCTCGAAATCGCGGAGCACAGTACTTATGCTCGCGACTGATTTTTATTAACTTGATTCGTTCTGTTTCCAGTTACAAATTAGTGAATCACTTTTCAACCACGAGCATCCGATGAACTTGAAACTTGCCATACTTATTTCGTTAAACTCTCGGTTCCTAATACACACATCAAAAGTGTCTAGGGATCAAGCATTTTTATGCGGATTTCTTGAGATTGAGATGTGGCTTTGTAATAAATTTATGATTATATAAATTTATATGGATCCTTTTTGGTGCATTTCATAATTTGAAACAGGAACTGTTAATCAAATTCGAGTAAAAGATGAAAATCAGCTGTCAATATTTTCCCTATAAAAACATACAACGCATTGAAGACATTATTAGTGCTACTGTTTCCCTACTACTGATTAAAACCAACGTTATTATGGAGCGGCGACGTCATTTAAGCAGGGAAGAAATGCTCAGAGCCGTGGGAATGATAGAAGCTGGTTCCCGGCAACGTACTGTGGCTTTAGCTCTGAATACAAGTCAGAGTGTTATCAGTCGACTTTGGACACGTTACCGAAGCACTGGTACCGTGGCTGAGCGCCATGGAGGACGGTATCGCTGCACCACACGGAGACAAGACCGATACATTCAAATCTTAACTCGAAGAGCTCCAACAATAACCGCCATGATGTTAGCCGTGAGGCTTCATCACTCTTCAGGGAACTTAATTAGCGACCAAACAGTCAGAAACCGCTTGCATGAAGTGAACCTTCATTCCCGAAGACCGCTACGGGTACCACCTATAGCAATGCACAATCGTAGGATTCGATATCAATGGGCTCTTGAACACAGAAATTGGGCAGAAGAACAATGGCGTTTCGTGTGCTTTTCTGATGAGTCTCGTTTTGGTATGAGACCGGATACAAGACGTATACGACACTGGAGAACCCCTGGACGCCAACAGCGATTAAAATCCTGCCAGGAAGTCCATCCTTATAGTGGTGGAACCATCATGGTATGGGCGGGTATTTGGATCGGCGGAAGAACTGAGTTGATTTGGATCAGAGGCAACCTCAACGCTCAAATTTATGCTGAGACGATTGTATCTGACGTCATCGTTCCTCTACAAGTGCAAATCGGTCCCTTATTTCAGTTAATGCATGATAATGCACGACCGCACACCGCAAGAGTTGTAAGACAGACTCTCGCCGCAGCTAACATCAATGTCCTGCTCTGGCCTGCTCAGTCGCCAGACTTGAACCCGATTGAGCATGCATGGGATATGCTACAGAGAAGAGCTCTGCCGAATATGGAGGGTATCCAGTCGCAAGAAGACCTTTTTTTGTTGTTGCAACGAACATGGGCGGCCATTCCACAGCGTGATTTGGATGAACTCATTTTGAGTATGCCAAACCGATGTTCTTGTGTTGTTAGTGTTCGCGGTAGAAACACGGATTATTAATTGTTTAAGTTACCCAATAAAATTTTAAAGAAAACTGTTATTTCAGTCTTTTTTTCGAACTTTAATGTTAGTGGTTCAAATGTCAAAAATCCCTTTATTAGGAAAATGCCAAATTTCTTTATTAATGCAAAGGTGACTTGGTTTATCGTTACTGTGACAAACGAAAACACTTTATTTGATGAATCCTTAAAGAAAATTTTAATTAATATCAATCAGGAGAAAAGTTATTGCAAAAATATATGTTGATCCCTAGACACTTTTGATGTGTGTAGTTAGCTGTATAATTTAGCCCGGTTGGCCCAGTGAAGGCTGTATGCAGTAGTGTATATATAGGTCGTGGGTTCGATACCCACATTTTTTTATGCGTTTGGCATTTAAGATTTGAGTGTGTGTCTCAATCTTAACACTTTCGAATCCTCCCACTTCTCATAGAACTCATACGCCATGCCGAAATACATATTAGAAGTGAACCCTCCGGGAGGGTTACCGGCATTCCGTTTGCGCTAAAGTTAAACATCGCGGACGGTCCACGGCATTAGATTTAAAACCGTGTTAAAACACTGTAAAACGAAGTAAAATAATGTTTTCAGGGGGTCTTGTCACTTTTCGTAGTTTCCAACCTTTTAAATTGTTTGTGAATATTTATAACCGTGAACAAAAAATATATTTTAAAATAAAAATGCTTGGATTTTAAAATCAACGCATATACTAATAAATCTTGTTAAAATATACATCAGATTTTATTTTCGCGGTTTAGATTGTTGTATTCGCTAAGAAAACCTACATTTAAAATGAGCCCTCCGCGAGGGCTTCCGGCATCCCATGACTAGGTGAACCCTGCAGGAGGGCTCCCGCCACTGAACGTGTTAAATGCAGTAATGAGTTTGAGAATCTGCTTTTTAACTGATTTCAGAAAAAGGAGGAGGTTCTAAATTCGATTTTTTAAAATGTTAATATTGTTTGGAAGCAATATTGTTAAATTAAAATGAAGGAAATTAAGTATGAAAAATTTGGTAGAATTTTTAATGTATTGCTTTAATGGTTGATTTTAGCCCCGAAATCCCATTTCAAAATCTACCCTGCATTTAATTGATGTACCTATGGGGGATATTACACTATCATAATTATATCTATGATCATATCATAGATATAATGACAATGGAATATAATAGTAGAATGTTTAACAAGGGAGCAAACAACAATTTTTAAGGCGAGAGTGTTTCTTTGAATCCAGAGCGCAGCGAGGGATTAAAGTACGTCACTCGAGCTTAAAATAGTTTTGCTCCCGAGGTGAACACTCTACTTTTTATCACCCTCTATGAGAAATCGAGAATCGTGGATTAACATTTTGACCTCACTATCGACTTTAGCACCTTCGAAAAGTATGAAAACGATACCCATGAAGAAAAATTTGAAAATTTTCAGAGCCGCCATCTTGGATTTACATTTTGACTACACTATAGTTTTTAGCACCCTCGAAAACTATGAAAACGACACCCATGACGAAATATTTGAAAATTTCCGCAGCCGCCATCTCGGATTTACATTTTTTTTTTGGGTGGGGAAGTTCAAATAACTTCTCCCGCTCTGGGCGGAGCGGGAGGGCGTGTCAGACTCTTACTGACTAAAACCCACCCGTGTTTCTTCGGTTGCCCTGTTGCCGGGGGCCACGATCTCCCTTTCGGTTTTCTTCGCACCCCCGGCAGGCATTGGCCCTAACGGACCCCGTCAATTCTACTGACCTCACTATCGTTTTTAGCACCCTCGTCGTTTTGACCAAATTCACACTTTCTCTGTCTCTCTTGCCAGGCTGTTACTTATTCGTACAATGTTCATGTTTGATCTTTTTGGTGATTGGAAGTTTTACTAACATTCCAAATTCAAATCACTTTTAATCCTTAGATTATATTTTTTTTTTTATTTAAAAGCCTGGATTAAAAAGCTATTTTCGTTGTGTTTACAAAGAATAAACTAGCTCTTTATGAATATATGTGATAAAAACACATATGGTAGTATAATATCCCCCTAAGTCAGTTCAGGCAGATTTTTAAGCTTTATCGTAATCTATACATATTGCTTTTCGCGTTTGTTTGTATGACCGCGTTGTTCTTCTAATAATCCACGCAACAGATTTTGATGAGGTTTTATCATTTAGCGAATTTATTCCGGAAGGTTTACCTATGTGTATAATACGTTAATATTAAAATTACGTTTACCTAAGAAATCTCAATGTTTGTCAAGTCGTAAAAACCGTGCGAAGCAGGAGCGGGTCGCTAGTATTGATTTAAACAATGTCGCCCATGGGCATGTGACCGCCCGTATTTTACTGAATATTCATGATTTTTTTTCGAAAATTAACTTTAAAAGGGGGTTTTATCTTTAATATTTTTCGTTATTCAATTTTTTAATTTTTGAGTAGCGTTTGCTATATCTCCGATGTTATTGGCTTGATTTGGATTCTGTTTATTATTTCTATTAAAATTTGTTGACTACGAAAAAAACGGAGAGGAAGAGGTTTTTCTTAAAAAAAAAAACAGTGTTTGTTTCAAAAACAAGTGTAAGTCCATAAAATCATAGGATTTTGAAAAAAAAAAAGGTAGACCCTCTTCAAAGTCAATTTTCGATAATTTTTCATCAATATTATGAAAAATACGGGCGGTCACATGCCTTTGAGCTGCTTTGTATAGCCAAGGTAATCGTTCGCGTGTTACGTTATTTTGTACTTTATTTTTAATAGCACCAATTTTGGTCATTGACTTTTCAAGCATGGAGCAGAAAAAAAAAGATGACAATATCCTTTTCAACAAATCTCAAGTAAAAAACCTAATAATATTTACTAAGGAATATATTTGAGTAATTTTCTAAATACTATAATATGTGTATGATACATAGTTATTTACCTTAATTTTATACATGTCTCCATCACTTTTGAATTTATTTTCAACTTTTTATAGTTGCGGCTTTATGGTAATATACAAACCAAAATAATACCGTAATTATATACAAACCCAAATCTAACAGTAACTTAAGCACTAAAGTTGATTATAAGGATCTTATGTAAACCATTTATCGTTTATGCATTAGAAATTAAAAATAAGCACTATGGAGTGATCAGTAATTTATTTCTAGGTACTTATAAATCACATTTCAAATGACAACACATTATAATATTTTATAGATTTTGTAACATTTTTTTATAAAAAAGTGCAGTGTTGTTTTCACAAAAAATGGAATATAAATACATGCAATTTTGTTATTTTACTAACGCTTGTCACAAATGAGTGTTGTAAATAACCTGTTTTTTTTTTCATTTATGGCAAGCTAATTTAAAACAATATTCACTTGTATATTTCTTCATTTATAACTAAATTTGAATTAAAATAATGATAAAACAAACCTTAAAGGAAACTGGGACATAAATCTCGTGCGCTATTTAAAATTACATAAATTCTATGCGCCATAGTTAATGTTACTTAGTATTTACCCAGTTGTAATTTTTTCGTATATTGAAACTAAAAACAATTACGACCAATCGATTTCTGACTAACATACAATATTACTGTCCACATATAAAAGTTACCCATAAGTATAGTTTTTAATCAAAAACTGTCCATAAAACTTACACTCTTGTCTCTCATGCTAAAAGTAAAAGGCATTTGCATTCTTACTGTGAACATAGCGCAGTTCAACTATACAGGATGGCAATTTAGTCACCTGCATCCGTCAAGGGGGTGATTCTACCCATCATACTCAGCCCCGGATCTAAGGGGGGGCAAACTGGGGCATTTGCACCGGGCGGCAGTTTCATGGGGGCGCCAAATCCTTGAGACAAGAATTCGAAATATCGTACAAGTGAAGCCCCTTTTCCTACAATCTCATAGGTTTTTATCAAGTAATCGAATCTTATAACATAAAATTTGAAAAAAAAAACTTTTGTATTTCCATACGCCCAGTTAGTTTTTGAACACATACTAAGTGATTTACGAAAGCATCTTAACAGATTAAAGGATTATTATTTTATGTACATATATCACAAATGGTCACAAAAAAATGCTACTCATTTGTCAGTTTTAACAGTTTTTCTCAAACACTGAAGGGAGGGGGCGCCACTATCAAATTTTTTGCCCTGGTTCGAAAAAATCGTAGATCCGGGGCTGATCATACTAAACAACTTTCGCGTTGAATCATATCCGATTCGTGAAAATATAAAAACAAATTCTTATACATATAAATGTCGACAGACTATTTCGATGCATATATGAAAAGTTTTTTTTTACGTAGGTATTGGATATTTCATAGCGAAAGTTGTTTAGTATGACGGGTAGAATCACCCCTTGTCAGATGCAGGCGATTAAACTGCCACCCTGTGTAGACAGCTCACACACAATTTGAATAATTAAACATGTATAACAAAACACTAAAAACAATCATAATAATATAACACCAATTAAGGATATAATAATTCAGGACTTACAATAATTTACATACATAATAAACGGTAATCCAATTTACTACTGAAAAGCAGATCAACATACAAAAACGTACTTTAAAAAATTTCAAGAAATGTCTCATTACAGTACATCATTACAAAATAATACGTAAGAATGTGTAAACTAGCACAGTTGGTGTCAAAAACCAGTAAATACATTACAACATATATGTACAATTGCCTTACAGTGTCACAGACAAATAGGCACAAACATGTAAGTAATAGGTATTTAAAAATGAAAACAGTTATTATATTTTATTGCAGCTGCATATCACAATGAGTGGGATCACTCTCTAGTTGCTCTCCATTGTGAAAATGCAGTAAACTTACTCCTTTACTCTCCCCAGCAACTGCCCTTCTGTCGTAAATGAAATTCTAGCCCTCGTGATGGATGTTTTTGTATAAGACAGGCAAAAATAACCAAAAAGTTTTATTATTTATTAGACGTCAATGTCAAAGACGCATGTTCTTTTATCGACCAGCTGTACAAGCCTAAACACAAAAAGTATTATACACCAAATAATTTAAGGCAAACTTTTGTGCTATGATAAAAAATAAAATAAATTTAGAAACTACACATAAATGAAAGTAAAATCATAATTATATGACAATGTTTTATATGACTATGAATGTTATGTAGAAGCATTTATTTAATTTTCTTAAAAAATACAATACTCCCCATATCTCTGTTAAATGTTCAAATGAGTTAATTTAATACTGGTTATTAAAATGATGTAGTAAACAACAAAGTGTAATGAATTTTTTGTACAATTTCATAATTATATTTAACACATGCGATACACCTTCAAACCATTATTATAAAATTTATATTGCCGTGTCATTAATTTATTTCTATGTTTGATATAATTTAAAGGTGATCATGTTTATTTATATTTGTTTTAGATTTTACAAAAATGGGCTAAAAAGTATTATTTTAATCCAACACAAATTTACCATTTTCTAGTTGCCAACAGTGATGACGACACGCTTTACCGCTATTTAGTGAATGCTGCAAACACCGCCCACATAATTTCGCAGGCATCTGGTCGCATGGCTTCAGCCTCGAAATCTAGATCTAAAAGCGCGCGCACACGTCTCGTTGCTAACTCATAATCTTCGTCGGAGAGGGGCGCAAACGCGTTTTCTAGTACATCAGCTGAATGGGCAAGCATCAAGAGCGCCAGAGATCGCTTGTCGGCGTGAGCGACATCTGTGATCGAGCGTCGCAGAGCCGCTTCTTGAACCTGCAATCATAATGTTAATATCAATGATCGAAACATCAGACCAGCTCTATTTTCTTCAATAATAAGATACCTATGTTTTCTGTATTTGTTTAAATATTGCAATAATGTTTGTAACACATGTTTTGAATACCTTTAACTCCAACACTGCTTTCATATTGAAATACAAGCTGTTTGGAAAGAATCACCTGTTTATGTTTTATGAAACTAATAGCACAAATAGTATTAAATGGGCATGTTTTGTAAAGGAACAATGTAATTGTATTGCATATCAATATATACCTATGTTATGCGAAATTATTTAGTTCGGTACATGTTTGTTAATATCAACATTTATTTATCTTATATCTACATTCAAAATCAATTATTTTAAAAGGATTGGTTATCATTCTATTACAACCATTTTGTAGGAAGTACATAAATATTATCTTAATGCGGTAACAGTTTTCAATTGGACTGTGCAGAATGTGTTTTTATAATTACCTTTTTGACCAAGCGACATTTTACAACATTGTCAGTCAGTGGATGAGTAGTCATATCAAACAGCAAGAAGTTCTGCTTCTCTGTTGTCAAAACTCCCTTTTCTACAAGATTTTTTGCCAGCCTTTCACGGACATTTTTCAATTGATATTTAAGTTTCATTGGATTCCATGTTTCACCTGAAATTATTTGATCACAATCAAGTTATTTAACCCAATTATTATAAAATTGAAGTCAAACTGATATACCTAGTAAAGAATAGGAAATCTTTCTATAATTGGCACAAGCAGTAACTTGAGAAATTAATTTGATAAAAGATATATTTTACTTTAATAACAATTACTGCTAACACCAACAACACCCACATGTGTGATGATTATAAAAACACAGTTAAAAGATAATAGACTGTTGAGACATTAAGGTTTACTATATTGCGCTATTGATACTGACCACTTAGGTATTCTATCCAGCTTTGCACTGTCTCTGGTGGTTCAGTTTCTTTCATGTGTTTCAAGGCCTCATCCAGCAAAACATCACCAGTTGGTGTATCTGAAATAAATGTACATTTATACAAGTGTATCTGAAATCAAGTTTACATTTATACAAATAATTGAAAAATCATACAGGTTGCAGGTATGACTGATTTTACCAACCTAATCAACTTGTTTCGACTAAGGATAATAATCCTTTAAAAATAATTATTTATTTGACACAAAATGTATTGTTATTATATTTGTTGTTTAAATAATCAAAGTAAAGAGGACTAGTAATGAGGAGCTTGTGGGTAAGTAATAACAGCCGCACAGGTAGATCCATCAGGTAAAGCTACACTTGGCAGGGTTGGTCCATGGTTGGGTGACCATCTTTACATACCGAGACTCCTCCATGCCTCAGAAAGCATGTTAAGCCATGGTCGCAACTGTCATTTGTGGATCTACAGTTGTTATGGGTCATCAGAAGCCCAAAAGTCTAACAAGCAGTCTTACCAAGGGGTATCATATTGACTGCATCTGGTTAGACTGAAAGCCAACCCCAACATGGTTGGGAAAAGGCTAGGCATATTGAAATAATCAAAGTAAACTTTCTACACTATAGAAATACCTCAAAAATCGAAATTAATGCTTTATGCAGTAACAAGTGGAGCCATATAATTTGAATTAACACACAACTCGTATGCAATTATGGCTGAGTTTAGCATTACTAATTGAGAGGACATTAATAGGTGGAATCAGTAGGTATTGATGTTAGCAACTTTCTTTACCTTTTAACCACAAGTGTCTAGCAAATAACAGTCATTGACCTGTCAAATTGTATGGTACTTATGACCCATAGTTGAAGTGAAATGACTCAAAATAGACACTAAAAGCATATAATACGTAATTAATGAGCGTTAAAAAGATTAATTAAACGATTCTCTTACCTGATTTAACTATTACTTTTCTAGATAACAATCCCTTTCTACGCATACCAGCTCTTTCTAATTCTACGCGGCCTCTCAAACCAAGTTCAATTAAAATACATCCTCTCAGGCCACTGGATATGCAATCATTCCAAAATGATGTGTAACCCTGAAATAATCAGCAATATATGAGATGGAACGGTCACGACATCCTCATTATAATACCTGTTTACTGCCGAAGAGAGCGTTCTTTTACCTCTTTGTCCTTTAGTCCTAAAAGTAATACTTCTTCCATTAGTGTCAATCGTGTTTCCTTTGAATCCCCGTCATCATAACTTTTATCATTTTTCTTATCATCAACGTCGTGGTTTTCCTTTAGATCTGCACTGTCCTTAATTACGTTTACGTTTCTTCGTTGCACCAACCCCTCAGCTCGATTCATTTTAACATTTAATTAAATCGCGAAATAAAAACAAATTGATTTATTGTATGCGAATAATTGGATAGTTTTCTGAAATTCGTAAACGAATAGTTGACGTTTGCTATGCGACGTGATGTTGTTGTGCAAAACATGGCCGACAAAGAAGACATCGTTCGTTCAGAAATCATCAACATTTATAGAAACAAAGTTTGTTAGTGAACATGATAGAAGTTTTTTTTTGGAGGCTGTTCTCATTTACTTTTACAATTTTAAATTTTTCAATTAATTCTAAAAAAATATGTGCGCACAGTGTAAATGGTGTTTTTGAACGTAAGTACTGTTAGTGCTGGAATTGAAACGTTTACGTTAGCGCTAGGGTTTCGTAGAAAAGCGGTGGCCGCAATTGACGACCGCACTTGACAGCCGCAGTGACGGCTGTCATGAAAATGATGACAGCGGCAAAGATTTAAATTCGTTAGATCGCCCTATCGCGTTAAAAAATAGTCGCTTCTCTGTTTCGTTTTGACACCTCTGACACATAATGACGCAGTGACTACACTTCATTTGTCATGGAAACGCTATTTAATAATGTGTGAGCTCACTCTTCTCAGTATGCACACTCTTTCTTGTAATTAAGTATGGTGAAGTCAAATCTGGCGATTTATATCTTTGGGGGACGGGGTTTGCTTTACGGTGTCAACAACGCTCTCTAGGAAAACACACCAAGTTATGTACTTTCATAAGCAACGTTTCAGTGACGTCAATCGCCCGTAAATTGCGGACGCTACGTGAGCGGTCACCGCTCTTTTAGGAAACCGTAGCTTCAGCATTCACAGCAGTTATGAACAGCGTGTGTAAATCTCCAATGTATACAATTTTGTATTAGAAAGGATAATTTTAGTCGACCTCCAGTATAAATAAATTATCATAAAGCTTTCTAAGTTTGTCTGTAACCAGTAGGTCAGTATAAACGTATGGTCAGCCACAGAATTAGATTTTTACATAAGATCTATCTATTGCTAAATAGTCTCAAAATTATTAAAATTAAAATTAAATAAAACTTTATTTTAATATTGTGTTAGTAACAATGGTGCTTAAATAAGTAGGTCAGTATTGTTATTATTATTATTTTTTTACAAATTATTTATTTGCGCAGACCTATGACTGTCCCCACCCAGTGTCCCTGAAAGGGACAGTCCGGTCTGGCAGCGATCATTTTTAGAATGCTCTACCATGCAGGCGCTGCAGTAAGGAGGCCGCTTTCTTTCGCATGATGGCATGGAAACCATCTGTGCGAGCCTCCGCGAACATCCCTGAAGCGCTACAACGCCATGGCAGCCCCAACAGCATCCTAAAAGCATTATTAAATTGAACACGCAGGACGTTGTATGCTCGGCGCGTGTATGATACCCACAGGCCACTCGTGTAAAAGGATTGACAGAACACCTTAAAAAGGGTTACTTTGACGTCTGCAGTACAACGAGCGAACCTGCGGGCAAGCATATTGCTCCTCACAGACAACGCCCTGCGCTCCCTCTCTATATCCACGTCATCTCTTAGGTAGCTCGTGACAATCTGGCCAAGGTACCTAAAACTGTCAACAATTTTCAGAGTTACGCCGTTGAGACTTATGGGCGGAACACTGCGCGGCTGCTGCTTAGGTGCCTTAAATACAAGCAGTTCACTCTTTTTCGAGTTGTAAATTAAGTCATGTTCCGCCGCATAGGCCTCGCAGGTTGATAACAATGTCTTCAACCCACTCGTCGAGGGACTGAGAAGCACCATATCGTCTGCATAGCTTATATTGTTGACACACGTTCCGTCTATGTGGCAGCCGACATGTGTACCGCTCAGTCGCTCGATGAGCCGGTTGATATGGAGGTTAAACAGTAGAGGCGAACTTAAACCCCCTGTCTGACTCCGCATTCCAGCCTGTACTCGTCCGACCACGTATCCACCCACCTCACCCGGTTCTTTTGGTTAGAGTACCAATACTCCGCCGGCAAAATACACTTAATAATACACTACTTTTCAGCATTTCATGTAATAGCTATATTGTCTGAATTTAACATCTGTTCCATTATTTTCGTGTCTGACCATACCTATGACATAATTTCGGATAGGTAGGTAGTTGTTCGCTTTTATTTTGCAGCTAAAGGGGAACTTAGTAGGTACTAGATAGGAATCGGTTGGTATATCAACTGTTCTAACTATAGAACCCTAGAGAGAGTAAGTAGCCAATCACGCTATAAAATTGCGAGTCGTACCACAAGGCTGGGACGTCCGGTGCAATAAGTACCTAAAACAAGGAGGGACGCATGGCTAAAAGGGGGCTGTCAATTCGATTTCCGAGTTCTGCTGTGATCACGTTTTGGATGCATGAACGCTTTTTAAACTTTATCGATATCTCTAATGTTTAACAGGGTAATTGCGTAACACACTTTCAATTGCAACGATTTTCATTTTGAAAATTCAACAATATTTATCGCGTCATGAACGTTGTCGAGCAGACGAATTTATCAAACACATGAAGCAATGTATTAGGAATTTCCTTTAAAATCCTTTTGATTGTAATAGAAAGTGTGTTATGTACGCAATCAGGGTAATTTTTATCATAACTTCACTCTTCGTCCTATGTTTTCCAGATAAAAGTCATTCTGTCCTTCAAGATACAGAATTATCCTAGTTTCAAGAGCAGGGATCTTACTCATTTGTAATAGCCATACCCATCCCATAATTAAACAACACTGATGTTAGCTAGGCTAAGTTTTTGGTAAACACATAATTATTTACTTACTTACTCATGTTAGTTGCCATTTCCAATTGCCATATTCTTAGACTACTGCCTGTCGATGCTGCTGAACCACCGCTTCAGCTTGAAAGTCGTCAATGCTATGTCTAGATAGATACCTACTGATGTCTGAGTCTAGTTGGGTTATTCATTATTTATTACCATTTCTTTCACAGGATTTTTCTTCAAGAGCATTTGTATAGGTTTTATGCAGAATTTTCTCTTTGAACTGATATAAAACTGCCAAAGACACGCACAGGCGTAGGAAATAAAAAAATGGTCACTAAGAGTAATAGTGTTCTGTGGTCATGATTGATCATGACAATTTGATGGCATCTACGAAAACCCCATAGATTATAATACGCTGAAAACCCCAACTGCGTGCAACTGCGTGTAAACGTTAGTGGAAAATATCGTTTATCCTATCCATTTAGAAATCCTGTGCACTTGTATTGTCCAACGTGGAGGCCTTTATATAATATGATTACCAAGTAGGTAATCCTATAATTATTAATCTCAAGATAGGTAAGTAGTGCAACTTCATAATGTGCACATAATCCACGTTAAGTCTGATCGCTTGATGACCTTAATTTGAACTTGGTGAGCAGTTTATAGCTCTATGTAGGTACCTAAGTATTATTCTATTATATATTGTGAGAATGTTTATTGACCTATCTAATAGCTAGGAGATAAGGAAGAGACTACAGGTAGATACCTCGGTAATTAGCTAAAACAATACTTACAAAAAATGTAAAAAGCATTTCTACTTATAGGTGAATTATCATAAAATTAGGCGCAAGCCAGTGATCCTAGTAGACTGATAATTTGATGTATTTCTTTGCACATTATGTAGGACCTTCATATTAGGTCTTTACCTATGAAATTGCCGTTTTTCATCAAATAAGTTAAGGCCTTTGTTTCTCTATATTTTTTTTATTTTTATTAATCAAAGTAATTACCCATGCAATCAATGCATTCTTGCCAACGTAGTGGTAGCTTATTGATGCCCGTTTTGAAAAAGTCTGCTGGACGGGAGGCAACAAATTCTTCAAAGGCATTTCGAACTGCCTCTCGGTTATTGATTTTTTCCCCGCCAAGAAGTTATCCAAATTCTGGAAGAAGTCTGTAGGGGCAAGGTCTGGTGAGTACGGTGGATGAAGGAGAACTTCCAATCCCAGCTCTTGTAACTCGGAGACCGTCTGCTGTGCAGTATGACGTCGCGCGTTGTCGTGCAGGAGCAGCGGAGCCGAACGATTGACCAAAGGTGGTTGGAGATGTGCGAGCTTTTCCATCATTATTTTCAGTTCTTCACAGTACACATCTGCAGTAATACTCATCCCGTTTGGTAAGAAGCTGTGACGAATGACACCGGCGCTAGACCACCAAACAGTGACCATCACTTTTTTAGGGGTCAGTTTTCGTTTGGGGCATTGTTTAGGTGCTGAACCAGAATCTAACCAACTTGCTGAGCGCTTGCGTTTGTCGAGCAGAATCCATTTTTCGTCGCAAGTAAGAATGCGATTCAATATGCCTTCGTTTGTGTGCCTGTTGAGCAGTGCAAGGCTCAACTTGACGCGTGCTTCGCGCTGGCGATCATTCAATTCTTGGGGCACCAATTTGTCAAGCTTTTTTACCTTGCCAATTCGACGCAAATGGATCAATATTGTCTTGATGCTAACATCGAAAGCTGCTGCTAATTCAGCTGTAGATTGAGAATCATCACTTTCCACAATCGCCTTTAATTCGTCATTGTCGACTAAAGTTTTCGGTCGATCAAGGGGTTCATTTCTTAGGTCGAAATTTCCAGAACGGAAGCGTGCAAACCAATAACGGGTGGTGCGATCGTTAGTAGCGTTCGCTCCGTATACGTCGTTGATGTTGCGTGCCGCTTCTGCCGCTTTGCTGCCACGACGGTACCCATACTCCATAATCACTCGAATTTTTAACGTATCCATGATGACGAAAAACGTACAAATGCGATGAAAACAGAACGCATATGGCTAACTTTCAAAAAAAGAATTCCATATTTTAAAATAAAAATAAAAATAAAAATAATTTTAGCTTAGAATTCTTAGCGAAAAAAGAAAAAATTGGAATTGAAATAGCCAGTACGGCAGAACGGCAATTTCATAGGTAAAGACCCATTATTTAGTACGTACCATTAATTTCTACATTGCCCAAGCACAAAAAATATCCAAAAAGTAATGCTTTGAAATAATTCTATAAAACTGCTGAATAGGATATGATAGAGCGGAAATAGCCGTTCACGAAGAAAATTTCGCCGTACTTCAGTATCATTTTATTTAAAAAAAAAGATAAGATACCGTTTTACTTATAATAGGAATAGGTACATTATTAATAATGTGGCAATCACCTCTGATTAGCCAAAGCTAGTGTTGTTTATCAGAGCCGGTTGAGAAAGAGAAATACAACCGCGTGTAAACGACGCGCACTCAGTCATCTGCGCGGACGCCGTCGAGCACGTGCGCCGTGATACTATAAGTGTGACCAGTGGGAGTAAATATCGCGCCATGGACGTGGACCTACTAAACCATGATGGAGCCGTACGTATTTTTTTTTAATGTTCGCACAATATTCCCTCCTTCTCCGTGACTGAAAATTAGCATATACTTCTTGCATTATGTTTGAATGATAGCGCGCGAAAACCGAAGGTGTTGTACTTGTTTGTACCATGTCTTCGCGAACAGTGAAGTGAACTTTATACTCGAGCTGTACGTGGTCGCGCAGTAGGGCAAGTCGCCAGTTGGCTGCGGCACTCGCGTCACCTCGGTCGCCACAATCCATGTATTTTCCGTCTACACGACGACCTACACAGGGTCAGCTGTCGATCGCGGTTATCTCTATATTTTCCAGAGTTAAAAGTCAATTTTGTCCCAAGTTTTCATATTGAGAACGTGGCATGACATTTTAGTGTAGTTAAGCTATTTATAAAGTGCAGTGGAGGATTGTTCAAATATTCTGATTTGATTTTATGATTCAGTCTTTGTTTAGGTAAGCTCTTAGAACACTATTTTTAAGTTATGCTACTGTATAATACGCACGCATTTCCTAATTATGATAAACAGATAGAGCAATCTATTCAGTGATCAGCAGCTGTTGATAGGCTATAAGTATTTCTCAAAGTCAAATTTTAGAATAAACTCATGCAGTTTGCTCAGGATATTTTCAATGTAACTTTATTTACGCCAAAAAACATGCTATTTCAAATAAGACGTCCAAAGTTGTTACACACACTCAAAACTCCCGCGCCGAACAAATAACCCGTTACACCGTTACTCGGTCGTCTGCCCAAATTTACATAGCTATGAGATGTTTTGCATTTCTGATTTATTATAATACAAACGAAGAACTCTCTTCCAATTATTACCTTGCTGAATTTACTAGTTCTTGTTAATTTTCTATATGTTTTCTGTAATTCTCTCAAACTCTAATAAAATGCAACGTCCGTTTCGTATATGAGTTGTCTACGTAATTATTTCGTTAAACAGTAGTTAGGTACGTAATATCAAATCATGAGGTTATTTTCCTCGTTCTAAATAAATGTGATACATTTAAGTGTACCTAATCGTAACGCGTTGTGTGAAATTTGAGTCAACACAGAGCACATGTACCAAGTCAAACCGGAACTTAAGTGGTAAAACGCCGTATAATGACATAATGTCAAAATAAAGACTTCAGTTTTTTATTAATACCGTAGCGTATCACGTAGGTGATTTCATGCGCAAAGTTCACAGTAGAATTATAACTTTTCATTTCACATATACGCACGCAGCCAAGCCTAGGTATATCACGCCATTCGCTGATAAGTGATAACCGCTCTCATTATCAAGCTGTTATCAATTCAACATATCACCGAAGGGGTTATATTTATGAAAGTGGATTAACCAACATGTCTTAACTATGCGAAGCTAAACTAAACATTACCATCACAAATAAAAAAGAAGGAAGTCAAAAATTATAGAAAAAATCTAAAAATACATATTGTAATTTAGCATTTATAAGTAAATGACATTATGTATAAAACAATTCAAGGAGACAAGATGGTAGTTATTTATCTTGCCTAACTTCACACTCCTAATTTATTATGACTTATGTCATAAGCATAATAAACATGAAAATGGCTATCTCTATATAAATTTTTACAATTTTAGTTTTTTTATAAACCTTTATTTTTTCTTTCGATATTGCATGCATTTCAAATACTTACAATAATGAGAAAAAAGTAGTTTAATACGTAGGGTACAATAACAAAAATGGTTTGTTCCTTAGCATTAGCTTTTATATCAACAGTGATACCTACTTAATTCTTATGTAGTAATTTGTTTAGTGATACCTACTGATAAAGTAAGATAGCTCTGACCCCGTCTGCTTATTAAATTTACTCAATATAAACTTTCTTTACAATAAATAACATGCATTTACTTCATTTACATAAACTTAATTTATTGCGTTTTACAATCACAAAACATTGCACTTAAACAGGAGAACATGTTTCGTTCATCATTATAATGGTGACAATCTTATGTACTTACTTAGTAGAATACTCTTACATAATTATGTAGTTGTAGATACCTTTCTTAATCAAATCTATATTTAATAACATGGTTAGTCAGCAAATACGTAGCTTACCTACTTATATTAAATTCCCTATAGTGATTAGATAACCCTTTTATGTACATGTTTACCGACGGGCATATATCATATTTAGTAGAATACTCATACATGATTATGTAGTTGTAGATACCTTTCTTAATCAAATCTATTTTTAATAATATGTCTAGTCAGTTAAATACCTACTTACCTTATATTAAATTCTCTATAGTGATTTGATAACCCTTTTACATGTTTACCGACGGGCATATGATAGTACCCACTATCATATTCAGAAAAGAAAAGTCAAGGGCTATGCTGTTTATAATTAGATAGAAAGGTACAAAAACAGAATTTTATTTCCTTTAAATTCCGTGTCGATGTTTTAAACAATCCTAACAATCCTAGTAACTAGTGTCACTTGCATATAACGCATGGCGATGTATTTTTAAAACCCTGGACACGTGTCAGTCAGCTATTATTTGTAAATGTCTACATCAACGGAAACGAAATGCTGAGCAGAATGACATGGACGCAACAAAATCATTTCCGCTTTCAAAAAGGCACAAGTAGCTACCTGGAATGACGATGTTGATATAAAAATGATAAAATAAAGGTATGAATGTTTGATAACACACTTGAAAACTAAGTTATTGTTGCATTAGGTGTATAATTTAATTAATAATCTAATCTTCATTACGAATAAATTAAGTAGGTATTTTGTAATCTAGGACACGTCTGGTGCCTTTTTCGACGTGGACATCACTTTTGCCTACTTTTCTGATAGAACAACTAATACTAGGTACCTATTTTAGTAGGGCATGCAATTATCCGCCACATTTTACTATCCGGATATTTCGGATACTTCTAGACAAATATCTGAAAATATCCGGGTTGTATGGATATTTTGGATACTAGTGTAAAAAAGGTAAATCAAACTTATTTAAGTTTCTAATCGACATTTTCATTACAAAAACTCTCCAATAATAGTGTACTAAAGTACTTCAGTTCGCAATAGAGGCAAAATACCAAAGAAAAGGGCACAAACCCTTACTGAAAATTATGTTCCAAAGTTTTAAGATTCTGTATGTATGCAATATTGGAAAGAAATTCCAAAATATATTTTCATCAAAACTGATTATAATACTGAAAGCTTCATTGAGTTTAAATTAAAACCGAAGAAAAGGAACGTACAGTTATAATACCTAAATCTATTTATAGTGGTCAATTGCCTATTTCGAAGGCGAAAAAGACAGATCTACTAAAATTATGTAACGATATCCTAATACCAAGGTTCTATTACCAGTATTTCGAGAACCTGAAAGTGTCATGAGAAAGAAGGAATACGTACCCAGTTCACAGCACGACAACTTTTAACCACACAGGGTTCATAAATCACCTCATCACAGTGAGCACATTTATAATAAACAATGAAACGAAGGCACCTAAATACCAAGATATCCGACGCATTACGAAAAGCTAAACATCGCCACAAATGAAGGGAGATCGTAAAAAGTTTATTCTTGAAAGAAAAGAAAGAAAGAAAAACATTTATTTGGACACAGTTCGTGAAACACAAAATACAAAAAACAAAATGAAAAAGTGAAAATAATGTTTTAACAACAATAGTGTGTGCCTCACGGCTGCGCCAAAAGGTTTTCAGCATTAATGCCAGACAGATACTGTTTGGTTTTCTTGCACATCACGCCGTGATGTGTAGTGAGCAAACAATTGGAGGAGGAGGAGAATTTGTTATTAAAAGCGACTGCATGTTTATTAAATTAAACAATCGAATGCATGACAAAGTATTACGAAAAAATCAACATTAGGCTTATTATTTTAACATTAAATTTTAACAAGTTTAGTGTAGTCGCCTTTTCAAAGAGAAATTGTTTGAACGACTTATTCGTTTGTCATCGTGTATTGTAATATCTCTGAATACCGCAAATATGGTTGGACATCTGAAGCAGGCGATTATTCTGAGAATTGTAAACATTATTCTTGTAGTCTGTCTGTTAGTTAGTTTGTAGAAAACTTGTAAACAACTACCCTGAAAAGTGTAAACCTTTAAATTCAACAACATACACGATTTTGCATTCTTTACAATCTTTAAAATATTGTAGCTATTTTATTCCATTTTTCTTATCTGTATTGGCTAGATCCAGATGTTTCCTGTTTCTTATTGTACCTACATGCTTTTTAACTAACATGTTATAGGTAGGTAAGTAGAACTAAAAACTTCAGCGCGAACCGATATAAATATAATCTGAATCTACATGTTAGTCGCACTAGCCTTACCATACATTGTACGAAAATTATATGCGTTCTATTACCTACTGACAATGAATTTGCAAAGCTTTTTATAAAAAAAATAACATAACTGGCGAAATGTGAGTGTACTATATATACTTATAGGAACACCACTGCCTATTCCTTTGGGGAAAAACAGGCGTTATGTTAAAAGTATTGATTTTAATAAAGCGTAGCTCAAAAAAAAGCTTTTTACTTTGAACAAACTATAGCACTGTCAATGAGTCTTCCACAAATAAAAATCACAATAATTTCTGGCCACGAGTTTTCACGACAGTTTCAGACAAAGGTGGCAAGAATTACTTTTGGCACTTATTTTATAGTGTCGTTTAAATTCGATATGTTGTTGTTTGAAATCGGTTGTTGTAATTATGTATATAGAAAGCGCTTGGCGTAAACATTTTGGTAATTTAAATGAAATTAAGCGTCGTCAAAAATGATGTCTCATTAAATAGATTAATTAATTCGTGATAAATGTGTCATTATACGGTGTCGTCAGAGTATGGCAGGCGGGGTCAGTGTGCTTGGTGAAGTGTGAAATGTATCTATAATGCATGGGTTTCGGAGTTTTCACCCACAGTGCGGCCATTTCTTCACACAGACGCGGCGGCGCTAATGACTCACTAATCACGCGTGTTCATTGCTTCATGCCGATCATTGCATGCCTGTGATTCACCTGCTACTGATTTGATTAGATAAAGCCATTCTTTTTATTAGTTCACGATTTATAAATAGAATCTGATAAACTATTGATGTCACATGTCTGCTTAATGTAAATTTAACCTAATTTGTGAAAATAAATAAATGTGGTACTGTATTTTAAAACTTACGTACGGACAAGTTTATTTAAAATAATTTTTTGCACTTAAATTGCTGATTCATTCTTAATTTTCACATACCTTTTTCTTTTAAATACTTACTTGCTATTAAAATGCACCTCCTCTAATAAAAAGACAACCTACCTACAAACATTATATTGCTTTCGGGAGAATCTTATAACAAATAAATAATAATTATTTAATATGTTAGCTACCATAGATCTATGATACTACGAATAGCTATAGTAACTACGGATGACCTTCACATTGAATTTGTTTCAAAATTTATAATCAACGTGGCAAAATTGTTGTAGTGGGATTCGTTTTTAGACGTTAGTAGAATGTTCCCACTTATACAACGCAGAAGAAGTTGGGCATCCGCGTAGACGCAGCGTAGCAGCAGTTTTGTTACGGCTTAGCAACCGCGTTGAAGTAGCGTAGCCGCAACAACCGCGGCCGTCCAACGTAGCAACCGCATAGGAGCAGCGTAGCGGTCGTAGTCGCACAGATGCACCGTAGCAGCGGCTTCGTTACGGCGTAGCAACCGCGTAGAAGCAGCCTAGCAGTAGCAGCCGCGCCGATGCGGCGTAGCAACCGCGTAGCAGTTGTAGCCACGTAGATGCAGCATAGCAGCCGCTTCGGAGCAGCGTAAGCACATCGTAGACGTGTAGATACTTACACGCTTTGTTACTAAAAATTAACAGTGCAGATTTTTCCAACGCCAGATGAATTTTATCCGGGGAATAAAATTGATATCTGTAAGATTTTGTAGGAAATGAACTGTCTTAAAAACAACCTCGGATATGTGATATCTGACGTTGGAAAATCAGTCATAAGAAAACAAAAAATAATGTTATTTAAAATAATTTAATGTGTACTGTTTCAAGTTTAAAAATGTTGAATAAATTGGCATTTCTGCAATTATTAATCAGGTTTACATTATCGAATCCAATCAATTTTTGAACCGATAGCTCTACAACGTCGCGAGAATCAGCATTCTAAGAATTTACTTGAACACAAATTATTATCATGCTATTATTTTTATTAAAAACTCGATAAAAAAAACATTTTGTTCCTACAGTCCACTTTCGCAATTTATATATTTAACTTCCAAGACTATGAAAACAATGGTGTTGGAATGTTGAGAAAAATAAATAAAACAATGCGAAGATATTGAAACATTCTATTAAGATTTTTTAAGGTATTATCGGTAGTTACCATTTTTATCTAGCTTAGGGATTAGTTTTACACCATCATTCATAATTCAAATTCAAATTATTTTATTTCACATAAACCTACAAAAGCACTTATGAAACGTTAGAAACTAGGTGCACGGTTCTAATTGGTCGCTTCCTATGGAGAAGAGCCGGCAAAAAACTCCACGGTTACTCTTTTAAAAATAAATGGTTTCTACAATGTTTTCAAATTACAGTGTTAATAGGTATGAGCGGACAGTGTAGGCCTATCAACAAGTACCAGATACATAGTAAAATAGAAAATGGTCCACAAGTCAATCTACAGCCAACAACGTTCTCACATACACAAAATCTAAAAGAAAATAATTTATATAAAAGATTAACAAAATAATAAAAATAAGGACCTATTTAAACCAAATGACATGATTGCCACCACAGCTGTAACAAATACAATTTAAAAAAATATATATAGAAAATCGTAGGTACATAATGTCAAATAATGAAAAGATTATGTCAAAGAAGTATGTAAAAAAATGTAAAATTAAATAATCATCGTAATTTGGGAGCAGTTAGTAGACATTTACATTGTTATGCCGTTAATGAGGTACCAGGGAAGCCACATGTGCAGAAGGAATTATTGCCAAACTTCCTTGTCTTCAACGTAGTCTCTAATCTTATAATATGCTTTTTTGAATAAGGACACATTTGATGTGGGTTTTGAACTTTTCATTGCTTAGTTCTGTAACCGACTTTGGCAACTTGTTATAAAAGCTGATACTGCTTATAAGAAAAGATGTACTAGTTTTAGTTAATCTAAATTATGTATATATATTATGGAAATCGCTTCTTATTTTGAAAAGTCATAAAGAGATGGCTGAATCAGTATATCAATTTCTTTGAATTAATTTCTAAGGGACTCACGAGGACTCATTTTGTAGATCGCGCGAATTGTCCTCTTTTTGTAAAATGAAAATTGAATCTGCGTCAGCTGCCGATCCCCACAGCAGAACGCCATAAGACATAATACCGTGGAAATAAGCAAAGTATACTGACTTAGCTAACTGCCTTATTTTTCTTACTGCATATACAGCTAAATTTAATCTACCTGAAAGAGCTCTAATGTGGGCGGCGCCCCATTGCAATCTCGAATCTAGAGTAATTCCTAGAAACACAGTTTCCGTAATAGTATCTAGTTTCTTGCCATCAACTTTTAAATTTAGACCTACTTGAGATACATTTGGTAATGAGAACTTAAGACATTTAGTTTTGTTCGCACTAAGTAAAAGATTATTAGCTGCGAACTATTTCGAAAGAATTGCCAGACTATCTTAACCAGAGATCCCGAGGATGTCGCCCCGTTAACGTTTACTTTTTGCTGCTTGTTTGATAGATAGGAAAAAACAAGATCAGCAGCTTGTCCACGAATTCCGTAGAGGTATAATTTACAGATCCGTGTTTTGTGGTCAACGCAGTCTAACGCTTTTGAGAGGTCACAGAAAATGCCAATAAAATTGCATCCTGGGACTTCTCCCAGGATTCCAAAATATTAATGATGAGTTTTACTCTTGCGTCAGTTGTCGACCTACCTTTCGTGAAACCAAACTGGTGACTATGTAAAATTCCATTTGAATTAAAATGTGACAACATCTGGTCTAGCATGATTTTTTCATATATTTTACTCAATGCTGGTAGCACAGATAAAGGTCTATAATTTGAGGGATCACTCTTACTACCCGATTTGAAAATTGGTACTACTTTACTATGTTTCATTAAATCAGGAAACGTATCGCTATCTAAAAACATTGAATAAATATGCTTGTTAGGACAGGCGCAATTGTGTCAATGATATCTCCAAGAACCTTAAAGGAAATCCCCCATAAGGCTTTTGTGTTTTTTATGTTAAGACTTTTGAATGCTTTTTTAATTGTGACAATAGAAATGGGCTTGAATTCAAAACTTGGAATGTCCTTACTGAAATTTTCTTTTAGAAGGGGTTCAGCTACTATACATGATGAGGGGAGATATTTCGTAACCTCTATTGGGATGTTGGTAAAGAACTTTTGTAGCGTCTCAGCAACTTTTAACTTATCTGAAATGGTTTCATTATCAATTTTTAATGACAATTCATTCTGACCTCGCTGTTTTGTGTTTCCAGTTTCTTTGTTAATTACTTGCCACACAGCTAAATAAAAACATATCTGCACATTATCATTTATTATGTAAAACCACGAATTTTGTTATCACTGTGCAGCCAAGTGAGCAGAGTACGAATGATACGTAAAAGTAATAAATAAATCGTTCCCGATTAAATGGTGATGTTTTTCTGATTACTAAGCGCCTGAGGTTTACGATTATTATTTATCGCAGGGGTATTTATATTTTTTTATTTATTGCACGCGCTAATCCAGGTACCAATAAAACCACATAAAAAAAGATTATAAAGTAATTTAATATAGACACCTAGTAAAATGTATACCCGTACCTCAAATATCTATTTAAAATGAAGCAGCCAAAGGGAAAGTGTATTTTTAGACTTTGAAACTTCAGACTACTACAAAATTACAACAACTTTCCTTCAATTTAGATCATGGTCGTTTTTTAAATATATTTTGACGTTTAAATTAATTGCACTAAGTATTTAGGTACCAAAGACCCAAATAACATTGAAAAATAAATAATAATTACTTTAATTTAATCAAGGACCAAATACTTCTAAATCTTGTCTTACATACATTTAGGACATTTGAACAAAAAACAAAAAAAACTCAACGCATTTGCTTCAAGTAAACCATTTACAGGCACTTTTGAATTGTCAAGGAATCGGTCAGTCAGAAATATGAAGCTAGCTGCCCGTTCCAAAGCGTAGTAAGTAGGTACCTATGGAGAAGAACGGGCAAGAAACTCCACGGACAACCTTTTTTTAAACAAAAAATTGTTACAAAATATTGGCTACATCATTCATGTTGAAATTATACATCTGAGAACAATGTAGAAAGACGTGTATGTTAGAAGCGTTCGTCATAAAAAGATAAAACAAAGAACAATTCAAAAATTAAAATAAATTAATAATAAGCCATGGCAGCTAAAAGGTGACTAGTCCCAACTGACGGCGCCCGTTCACGAACATGACGCATGTATTAGCACCATTCAGCTCAACCATTTTGAAGGGAGCTAGCTAAATAATCCAACACACGCGCCGCCATCAGCGAAACATCTAAGTGAGCATGACATACTAACAGCCGCCAGGGCACATTCAAGTCAATGCAACACATTTTATCCGGTAAATGGTAACTCAACTCTTTAGTACATAGTGCTCGCACCTGTGCTATGCAATTATATAATACAAAGGAGATAGAGTTTATACAATGCAAAGATGGTCTTACAATCTTCAGCAGCTCCAACAGTATTTGCAAATGTTAATCAATTAGTTGTGGCTGTGGAGCAGGACCTGCATTTCTTGTCTTGCTTTACCTTGATTTAGATTGAGGTAGAATTCATATTAGTAAATGCCGAGTCATGAAAACATTAGTACTATCTACCTAAGTTCTAAATTAATAACAACTTGCATACCTAAATTAAAATTATTCTAAAATTCGAACCGGTCACCTTTAAGGTTTTTGGCTTTTTGATATATTTAGAACATTACCTACCTACCTCGTTACCGTGTTTAGTCTTATTTACTTCATATCCGTAAAATTCGATAGTGCTAGGTTAAAAAAAAAAATAAAAAAAAAAAAAAAAAATAATTAATTAATAATTAATAATTAATAATAATAATATTAATAATATAAAAAAAAAAATATAAATAATAATTATTATTAATTATTAATAATTATTATTATTATTAATAATTCTTTATTTTAATTTTGTGGTATAACATTATTAAGTTTGACTTTTATACAACCTGACACACACCCACACACATAGATAGGTACACATAAGTTGGCTGCCAACACATACCAATAGCGACGCTGCTGTAAGCCTGATCAACAAGGCAATAAGTTTTCGGATTTTATTATTTTTATTTACTTTTTGTGCAGGTTTTTTTGGTCCTCTAGTGTCTAATCTCGGTATCTTCATCTATTTTGTTAATAATTACATTACAACAGTTGTAGTTATTTTTAGAAACTAAAGTCATAAAATAATAGTGGTTTGCACATTATGTTTGGAAATTATCAATGAGAATAATAACAGGCAGTGATTAATGTCAGTTTCCACGGTTATAGCGTTCAGTCTGGACTCTGGACTCGCTAAATGAGTATAATTTCGTTTACATACACCTTGAATAGTGCATTCCACGACCCTATAATTACACTCACCTTGTAGTCGTATAACTATCTATACGCGTGTCTTCGTAATTTATCTGTATAATGTAATTTTTATGTAATAGTGTAATAAACCGATCAGTACCCTAATTGCGTTATACAACACAATCACAATATGTTTCGATTTGAAACAGATTGCTAATCCATTGCTTCATAAGTTGGAAAACAAAATCTGCTTAATAACGTAAAAAACGCAATGAATGTTGTTGAGCTGTCAAAATGAAACAAATTAGGCATAATTGTTTACGAAAATAAATTACGCAATTAGGGTACCGATCTTACTATATATCCGCATACCAGACTGTTTTCTAAAGACTTATTGTCACATAGTCACATCAAATATTCTTTAGTGCCGATTCTCTTGTACACCGAACTAAACTATCACTAAAATTCTTTACTTTTGGCTATGAAAATCTTAAATTCTCTAAATTTAAAAATACTTTTGATGCAACTAAAATCGAATTTGACAATCGCGACGTCCTGCATGTGGTAAATGTTTGGCATACCCCGTGATTTTTTTTAGAGCCGGAGGCGCGGCGCGGGCAATCTCGACGTGTTTTTTTATGGAATTTTTCACTTTTTGTATGGAAAATATGAAAAAATATGATCTACTTGTGGAATTTTAGGAGTAGTTCGAAATTTTCATTATATTTCCGATAGAACACACCATTTTCGAGATATGAGTAAAAGAAAAAAAAGATACAGTTGGTATTGTATATGCATCTGAAGTCGAGGTGTTAGTGTGCATTTTAGTTCATATTTTATTCCACACCTTTTTAATCGCGATTATAAATAGTCAGATTTAATTAGACAATCAAAATATTAGGTGAAAAACGTCAAATTCAGAATAGCAAAATTGCCATTTTCACTTAATTAATAACTCAGTGCCAGCTTAGTGCTGTCAAACTAAAACATAGTTAGGTTGTGTCACTTTAGTCTATTTCAGAATGGGAAATCGTCGTTTGACAAGAATAAACAAAATTTTGGAAAATTTAATTTAGAGACATTTGTGGCAAGAGAATGGGCACCATTAACAACAAAAGAAAATGTTTTATTTAAGTGTGTCTGAAAAATAATGGCATTTCCGATTATGTGCTGAAAATTAAAATGAAAGTAGTACGTAGGTAATAAAAAAAGCTATTTAATAAAGGCTCGGTATTCGGGTTAACAAACTTGGGGCAGACATATTAACCAAAGTGTAATGAACCCTGCACTCAGCCGCCCCCTGTCGTGATTTAGCACTCCATATCCTTACGTTGACCTCCTGATTTATTAGGGCTATCGTGATTAGGGAGTTCATTCCCACAAGTTCTGCTATATGTATGACAGGTATTATTGATAAAGGTAATCAGAAAACTAAAATTAGGCCTGAAACTAATTACGTCTTATAACACGCATGAATATAGTGTTTATGTATGTGTGTGTTGATCAAAATCCCCTTGCCACTTTCAGAACTAAAGAACCTACTTCGGTAAGTTCGTCTTCTTCTTTTAATGTGTCATACATTTAAAGAATTTACCTATTAATTCTGTAACCGTAGCTAACTTCTAAAGACGTAGAACATCATCTAAAGGGAAACGAAACCATTCCGAAAAGGTTCCGAAAAACGTAACCTTAATAAGATACTTTTTTCTAACTATCATTTCATTAGAAGTTTCGCTTTCCTATATTTTTAACCAAAAAAAAAAAAAAACAGTGGCACTCCGGGAGTGCCGACAGATATAAAAACTTGAAAAAAAAAAATCGGTACCGCGGTAATCAACGCGTTGATGTCTTTTTAGGTCAAAATCTGGTGTCATCACTGTGTCGCGAAATCAATGGTTTAGGCCCATCTCAAATGTGCCCAACGCGTCTAAAGAAGTTTCCACTTAAAAAAAAAACATTTTTAGTTTCTCAACTCGTTACCAGTTTTAAGATCTCACGGTATTAACCTAACCTACCTATAAGAATAATGAGACGACAAAACTTCGTTGTGTTTGTGTCGTATACCTTATCAAGCGGCATAAGATACCATTGCACAGCTTCCTAAGATCTCATGACGTATGCAACAAATTGTACATCAAGCACACTGTAATCTTGATCACTTTCTTTACTTATCATGTTGTTACGTTACTGTAATCCGAAAAATTGCTAACAAGAGACGGAAGAGAAAAATGTACCGAATGAAGGTTGAAACATAAACAAACTGTCATAACTGAGATAAATATAGTACGAAGACTAAAACGAACAAAACCTAATTGAGTTAGTGTAGTGTAAAAAGTGTAGAAATAATAGTGACAATGACACACATATAACACATGAATAAAGTGTTTATATTATAATATCAGACTCTAAGAAAGTGGAACGAACTTGTGTAAAGTACAATCAACACTATTCTAATTTTTAAAATAATCATTACGTAAAAAAATAAGTTAGATTAAAATTGCTTATTAGTCTTATAGGCTAGATTGTAATTAAGTGTTAAGAACCTGGTTCTTTTTAATAAAGGATAAAAAAAAAATGACTGAGATGAGTCTTCCGACCAGAACTCGAAACCTACTGTTAGTCTGATTCTCTAAATTAGTACCTTACTAAAACAGCTATAGATAAAACTAAACTAGTTTTGTAGGTCACGGAATACGTCTTAGTAGGCTCAGTGTATGTGTATATTTTAGGCTGTTTTTCCACGCACTGTTTTTGATGTCTCTGCTAGCTCTCTGTATTATTTCGTAGGACTAATATATGTTACTATTTTCAGAACAACACGACAGTCATCGTGGAGAACGGCGAAGAAATTGTAAAAGTTAGTAAAATGCAAGTGCCCAATGGAATTAGTCAAGCAAAACATTTGAACGGTAAGTCATATGATTTGTTTGCTATTTATTTTCAACATAGTTTTCCTTTCATCAAGTACCTATTATGACTATTGTTTTTTTTTTTAAATTAAGGTTTAGAAATTTATTAAAAGCTATATTCTTATAATTAAATATGCTTAAATTGTTAGTCGACACACCTCCAGGATCTAGAAAACTTTTACCCAAACTCCCAAACGTACCGAGAATCCGTATTCCCCCAAGTTATTTACATATACTTCTTTTTTTTTTTCATGTATTTATTGTGCAGTATTAGTCTGAAGTATCAATTTAATGATTTAAAATATCGCACAATTTATCATTTCGACTGTTATAAAATGTTATAGTTATGTGATGACCCCACTAGTCGTGTCAGTAACTCTTTAATAAAAATAAATGAATGAGTGGGGGACTAGATCCCTCCAATACCTAGTAGCTCTACACATGTCGGCGACACTCGATTCTCCGTGGGAATAATGATTAAAAAAAGATTTGTTTATTTTTTTTTACTAATGGGACGCAATAACTTCGTGTTGTAGCAATAATTTTTTTTCCATTTTTGCGCAAGTAGGTAACTAAGCAGATTTTTATGTAGGTACATAAATTAACTCTTGATAAAATATTTTGTCGCAATTTATAAAATATAGCAACAATAGTTCTACCCAAGGCAAGGTGAACTTTAATTAAAGTACGTTGCTTACGTCCGGGTCGTCATCAGTAATAAATGAGAAATAATAGATTTTTTAATGATCATTTTATACAGATGCAAACAATAACAATGGCGCGATCGCAACAATTACCTTTTAATGATCGATTTCGTAACAAGTTTAATGCATGTTTGATAACGTTTGCTATTGTATGACAAAGTTACATGACATGGTGATAGTTAGTTGTAGCGGCAAACATAACTCATTAAGTCTTAACCAGTGATAGGATATTCGGCTGCATATTTGCCTCTAAAGTTGAGGTGTTGGCCATTATGAAATGCACTTTTGTATCGAAAAATTTCCGGGATTCCGTGATCGACAAACTTATAGTTCAAGATTATAGAATCGAATGGTGGCTAATAAAGAATGTACTTTTGTATCGATCGTAAAAATCGCGCGATTCCGGAATTGATAAATTAAGTACTTTTTGACTATAGAAATACTAATTAATGTTTTAAAGTAGGTTGCCAAACTGCCATGGCGACAAACAACTCGGTGGCTTGAGTTTCGTTAAAAAATGTTTGCAGTATATTAATTTTTATGTTAACACCGCGAAAGTAACTTTTATAAGAGGCTTGTTAAGTCGTTTCCATACCATGTATCCGATTAGTTGTGCATTCCTGGATTTTCTGGAATTCCGGGAATTATATTAAGAAAAAAAAATAGAACCCGCTTCAATAATTTCTTAGCCAAAATGCATCCGATTATCCGATCTCTGCTTACAACAAACATTCTGAACTGGGCACGTGTTCACTGAATACCTACATGTTCTGTGAATTATGTTTACATAATATTGTAATTTTCAGGGCCGGATCAGGTCGTACCGTCAGAAAGTTTCACTAATTCAGTACCCGGGGGTCATGTAAAGTTACACGTGCAGGCCCGAGGGCTGGCCGCGGAGCCTCCCATCTCTGTACCCGGCCTTCTCACGCGGACGGTTGCAAGGTACCCCGACTCTACAGCGCTTGCAACGAAAAAAACAGATGGTAGATGGCACAAAATCACTTACAAGTAAGTTTACAGATTATCTGCATGTCGTAATGTCGTTCTCTTCGGAAAATCCTTAAGATAGGTTTATAAACCCACTGATACCAAAAACGTTTTTGTAATTGGTTGTCAAGTCCTTAAGCCCAAGTTAATACCTCGATAGCAAAATCGTGTAGAAAAGATGCATAATAATATTTATATAGTTACGTAATAAATATATGACTTAGCCGATTTAAATTGATTGATGACAACAGCAAGATTAAAGAAGTAAAATTTTTTTCTTACTTGCATCCCAATATGAACACTTTTCTTTGACTTGGTGACAATTGGTTGGTGTCTTGACTTGGTGATAGTGATGTCCAATTGACATAGTTACTATTTATTTAAATAGATATCTTAGATTAGTTAGATACTTATCTATACAAAAATGTATCAACGTCATTAGAATTTATAACCTTAACAATGATTGTGAAGTTGCAATTTCCCTTAGGTCTTGTGTATGATAGAGTCAACATTCTAAAAGTCCACATTTCTTTACGTACCTACTTTCGTGTATTTTTCAGACAATACCAGGAGCGCGTGCGCACAGTGGCGAGAGCTTTCATAAAGTTGGGCCTGGAGCGATACCACTCCGTCTGCATCCTCGGCTTCAACTCAGAACAATGGTTCGTCGCCGACCTAGCAGCCATACACGCCGGGTTAGTACAATTAATTTACTCTTAGTAAATTTAGTGGGAAAGGATTATTCGCCAATTATCTACTTATTTGTTATCAATCAACAAAATTCTTTTGCATACAACTTGTATTTTCGTGAAGAAACTACTAAACTTAAAAACATCTGCCTCGCCTGAATTCAAACAATGGGTGATTATTTAGTTCCCATCAAAAATGTTGGCTGCTTGAGTGATTTATAATCTTTTCGTATTTGCCAAAATATATTTACGACAATGCAAAATCATCTAAAAACGATGTGATGACGTTGTTCTGTAACATGACTACATGCGTAGATGCCTGTTTTATTAACAAAATAAAAATATCAAAATACCTGCATTTATATGGATGAATGCAGATATTTCTATATTTCTATCAGAAAGCTATAAAATGATGGCATCTTACAGCCTTCTTACATAGGTAGTAAGTGTTTTACATTTCGAATGCATGTGTACGAACCTATGTACCCAGAAGTAGACAACAAAACACAAACACAAACTACAGGTACACAAACTTTGTACTGGGTCAACACATTACAATAGTGCCATGCATAAATCAGTTATAGCATTTTTATAACTTTTACAACAAACTTAAGATAAGAATTTATTATGGCAGTTTATTTATTTATTATTTTATAACGTTGTAAAACCAATATTATTTATCACTGAAGGCCAAATCTAATTTGACCTTAAAATGATAATAATTATAATATTTATTATACCATTAGTTAAACGAAATAAAATGTCATCATATCATAAGACATCAACATTATTCATTTTATGCTTTGTTACTTTCATCAACATTCTAAATTTGGCTAAATTAATAGGTAGTAGATTATTATACAAGGGTAAGTAAATAGGTAGTAGATTGTTATACAAGGGTCGAAAGGAGTCAATTTCCAGCGAGGGCGACTATAGTCCGAATAGGAATTGATGACTTTCATCCGTGTATAAACACTACTTTTCATTTCGAATATAAAGGAAAGTAAAATATGGTATGGGATAGTTTTACTAAAAATATTTATTAGTACCTATTTTAAATTAATAGAATTTTTGTTTGGTGTATTTAATTTAAAAAATATGGAACACATCGCGTCACCGCCGCAAGCCGTTTTTTTTATTCAAACGGCCCTTTTATACATTTTATTTTTAATCGATATTTTTCTTAATTATATAAAAAAATTCGTAGCCGACTACATGACCAAATATTGTTCTATTTTTAAAATTCATTCCCGCCCTAGAGCAATTACTATGAGTCTTTCCCGCTTATAGATGGGGAGCAGCGTCTCCCACCCGCTACTCGGATCAAACAAACACTACTTTCCGAGTATGAGAAATAAAATAGTAGATTGTTATACAAGGGTCGAAAGGAATTGATGACTATCACCCGTGTTAAAAACTCTACTTTTCATTTCGAATTTAAGGAAAGTAATTTTTTTTTAGTTTTTCAAAATATTTATTGATAATAATAACATGAGTATTCTAGTACCTATTAGTCGTTTTAAAATTTTAAATATGGAACACACCGCGTCACCGCTGCGGGTCGTCCCGCTTATAGGTATTTTTTTAAATTCACACTGGCTGTTTATACACTACCTAGACTGCAGCATTTTTTTTAATAGACTTTTCTATAAGGAGGGTATTACACTATCATATCTATGATAAAATATATAATTAAATTGTAAAATAGACATATTATGGGTAATTTGTGAACTTCGTAAATAGGTATATGATATAATATGATAGTGTAATATTCCCATAACAGAAATATACCCACAATAAATGTATATTGTACAATTTCATTATATCTTTGATCATAGATATGATAGTGTAATTGAAAAAAATTGTACTAAGGAGGGTTCCTTAGTACAATTTTTCGTATCCGGTTACCTAACCAAATTTAGTTCTATTTTTAAAATTCATTACCACCCTAGAGAGGGAAGCAATTACTATGAGTCTTACCCGCCCCAGGGTGGGGAGCAGGGTCTTCCACCCGCTACTCGGATCAAGCATACTCTGCTTTTCGAGTATGAGAAATGAAAAATATATACCGAACATATACACAAGAAATCATACCCAAAACCTAAAATTCGACTTGACCATTTATTGACAGCCCATACTATTAAAACAACTTTTGAACGAGAATTGTTTGTTATTCCGAACTCTGTATGCAGCGTTGATGCCTCAACCACATGATGAGTTGATGACGAACAGAATGAGAAAATTCTACAAAATTCAAATTTAATTCCCCAGTGGTTACGCGGCGGGTATCTACACTACAAACTCGGCGGATGCCTGCTACCACTGCCTGCTCTCATCTCGCGCCAACATCTGCGCCGTGCAAGACAAGAAGCAGCTGGATAAGATCCTGTCAGTCAGGCACAAGCTGCCGCACCTAAAGGCCCTCATACAGTGGGAAGGCAACGTCGACACCTCAGTGCCCGGTGTTTATAGTGTAAGTAGTGTTCATTAGAAATAGCTAAACAAGATCCTGATACACTGAAACAAGCTACACTGCTTGATAGAGCAGGGCTCTTATTCTCACGTAACTAGAATTTATTTTGCTTTGAATTATTTACACATGTCGTATTTCTCAATATTAATTTGGACCAAACTTCTTTGTTTTCAGTGGGACCAGGTTATGGAAATGGGAGCCAAGGAACCCAGCACGCAGCTCGACAGTGTCCTTAAGACAATTGCTGTCAACGAATGCTGCACCTTAGTGTACACCGTAAGTTCTTAATTTTTACTTTGCTTTCATTTTTACCAGCTAGTGTATCGATCAGCTAGCTCTTTGTCACCCTACTTTCAGTAAGCAGAATGTAGGCATTAGACAGATGATGTCAGCGGTTTAATAATATAATAAATGGTTTCTCCATGTTATGTCATTATTAGGTACATTACCCTCAAAGGCCTGTGGTTTAAAACCGCAAACATTAATTATGGCTTTTATTTGGTCATAACTGAATCGTAGAGAAAAGTACCTAATCATAGTTTTGTCTCCATATAAGTGGCCTATGTCGAACATACCTACTCATTTCATTTATATGTGTTGGATTTTTGCTAATGATTCCTATCTCTCCTAAAGTCAGGGACGGTGGGTCCTCCGAAGGCTGTGATGTTGTCCCACGACAACCTGACGTGGGACGCCTTTTCCATCGGTGAGCGAGTGGCTGACCTGCAGCCGACACACGACCGCATCATCTCCTTCCTGCCACTCAGTCACGTCGCTGCACAGGTATGACAGAAAGAAGAAAAGAAATAGGACTTCAAATGGTCACTTGTGAACGTAAACCCTAGTCCTTAAGCCTGATTTACATGGTACAATTTAATTTCCCGTGGCATACCAATAGCTGGCTATTTTCTTGCTTGCTCACCTTTCCGTCATAAAATTATGTTAATGGCTGTTACTATCCTGCTACATGGATGCTACAGACCTTTTAATCAGCTAATTCGCAGGGTCTAGGGTCAAATCTATTATTTAATGACGAAGTCCTCTTGCCTCGATGAGGCTGTACTAGGTATATACATCGGCATACTTATTATGTCTCGCTTATCGAGGGGTAACAGCAAAACATTTGGAAAAACATGGTTGCATATCAATCATGCAAGTTCCATGCAAAAAAAATTGTACTGTGACAACCTTTAAGTCGACCTTATTGGTCGTTAAAGGTTATCACAGTAAAAAATAATTTACATAATATCGTAGTACAAATTACATACTGCAGTGCAGCAATCAAAAAAAAAAAAAAAATATTTGTGATAAACATGGTTTCAACAAGTTGTGGACAAAATGCGTCAGGGTTATTCAGATCGCAGCTAATCGTTACGCAAAATGTCATAAATCAATATTCAAACAGATTTCGCGAAATATCTGACTTTGTTCCTTGACGTTGGAGTTAATTGGGGAATCATTCGAGTTTATAATATAGATGTTTTTGTTTGTGTTCCTGGCCAGGTGGTAGACATCTACACCACTCTATCAAATGCGATTCCTGTGTTCTTCGCACAGCCGGACGCGCTCAAAGGCAGTCTAGTGGAGACGCTCAAAGAAGTCCGACCTACGAGGTAACGTGCACCGAATGTTTAACGTATTCTCACTTTTTTTTCTAAGAACTAAAAATAACGGGTATAAAAAGACGCTAACAAAACCAAGAGTCACGGGTTCTTTCATTGTGATCATTGTTTTTGCACAGAACGAAGAATACTTGGGAACCTTCTGGTTACGGAGATATTGAAGGTCAAAGTTTTAAATTTTTATTTATTTCACGAAAGCAAGGTTTAAATGTTATACCCTCACAACTCTTGTATCGTTGTTTTGCGTGCGCTACATTGCGCGCTACCGTAAACAATTTTACACACTACAAGCACATTACAAGCAATAATTTCTGCTCAATGTTACTTAGTTTGATGTACAGAATGCGTAGATAACGGTTACGTGATGGGTTTTTTTAAACCCTGTATAGTCATCATCTGCCTAGCCTTTTCCCAACAATGTCGGGTCGGCTTTCAGTCTAACTTGATGCAGCTGAATATATATTTTACATAGAGCGAGTGCCTATCTGACCTTCACAACCCAGTGTTGGGTAATACGACCCCTTGTTAAGACTGGTTGTCAGACTTTTGGACTTCTGACGACCCGTAACGGCTGTCAAAGATCCGCGAATGACAGCCGGGACCAACGGCTTAACGTGCTTTCCGAGGCACGGAGAGGTCTCGGTATGTATAGTTCACCCATCCACGGACCAACCGAAGCAAGCGTAGCTTAATCTGATCGATCGACCCGTGTGGCTGTTATTACTCAGCCTCGAGCCCCTTTCACAGCCTGTATACCCTATATAAGTAGATACAAATCACAAACTATTTAAATATGACGCATTGAGAGAAAAAGTTGGGCTTTTACTAAATGTCGATGTGTCATGTGACCATCCGGGTACTGTAGTAAGCGTATGTGAAATGATTAGGTTAATTGATTGGCTATCTGTTAGAGCATATCTTACGTTACTGCTATAAATGACACACCTGCTTAACTATGTACAAAACATCTGATTCACGCACGGTGTAATTAGCGTATGATCATCATTATCTGATCATGATCTGATATCATTATCAGATGTGCGATATGATTAGTATATATCTGTAATGTTTGACGTACGTTTTCCCTAATTGATTATAAAATTCTTAAAAAAAATATAGAATCTGATAAATCACAGCTAAATCTGAGACAAATATCTATTAATTCGCCCGATCGCGACACAAGATAGTGCACTCTAATTAACCAACAGTCAATCTATTTTATATCTTAGTACCTGATACGAGTCCATAGATTTAACTGTAGGCAAGAAAAAAGGTTTCCAACAATCATCCCTCACAATTTTCGGTGTTTTATGAAGATTTACAAAACCTATGCATTTATCTTACCTATTACCGTTCATACATGATTAACATAATGATGTTTCTAAGCCTACTAAATATTTATTCAAACAGGTTCTTGGGTGTCCCTCGTGTTTGGGAGAAGATGTATGAGAAGATCATGGCGGTGGGCGCATCCAGCGGCTACGTCAAGAAACAGATCGCTATCTGTGCAAAGGACAAAGGTCTTAAGTACCATCTTGCAAGGATCAATGGGTAAGAAAACCATACGTACATGGGGTCATAGTTTATACCTTTTATAGAAGTGACTTCGAAAACCTTATATCTATGCCTGGAATGCTGGTTTGCAACAGTACCCATTGGCATTGTGGAGGGATGTGCGAACAACTTGTTGAGGAGATATGGCATAATTCGTAAACGCAGGCTAAACTGTCTTTGCAACCAAAAAAACATCGCTACAAAGAGCCAGAAGAAGTTTTTATAGCATTTATGCTTTAAGTATATAATTTGTCCTTTAAGACTTCAGATTTACAATACTGAGCTTAGTGAAAAGACTTCCTTACGTCACGTCAGACGTGACTCAGCGACTATCAGTTAACTAGGTGTAGTCACCTTGCACTGATAACAATAAGTATCACCTACCTACTACAATTAGGTAGGTATATTACGACATGTTTTACGAGTAGGTAATGAGGAAAACTACACGAAACAGGTATCTGGATTTATTTAGTCCTTGGACTTTGAAAACGTTTAGGTAAACGTTTTGACTAAAACGTTAAGAATAAAAATTTGTGTGGAGAATACAGACTTTAGGTAACGTTCGGTATCCAGGGTGACAGAAGATGTCCCTTAAAAATTCGATGCTGGGATTAATAGCCATATTAATACCAATGTTTTTCAATCAGTGCGCTATCGAGCAGCATGTACAGTCTACCAATAGACTTCACGATTCCTGAATTGATCAAGTTTTGGTATGTAAAGTCAATGAACCCCGTAGCCTTTGGAGCATGCATCCCAATGTATTTAGCACCTAATTACTAGAATGAAATAAGCTTGAGTATTTTATTTTATTAGCATGTGTACACATTTCATTTTTTTTTTCTTATACCTGGTCGTTTGTAAGTAGTTAGTTTTTCGATAAATAAGTAGGTTTAAGCGTTTCGCGGATGGTTTTGTCTTATATGCGTCCATAAAAACAAAACTAACAGTATTTACCCTTTAAACTTGCGGTTTAAAAAAAATACTCTGACATTGTTATTAACTTTGTTACACAATGCATGTGTACCTACCGCATAATTATTTAATTTAATTAAAGAACACAATAAGCAATTTCAGTTTAATCATTGTTTATGTGTACCAACAGACTGACCGTGAATAACACTCTTATTACCTACGTAGGTAATGTACTTGGCATTGTTTGCGAACAAAACAAAGTAAATGTTCAATCAATGATAAACATATGGTTCGTGTTACACTTACCTACGTATTAAAGTAAATATAGTGCAGAACACAAAATACGCAAATTAGCTTACATTATTAATTTTCTGCAGCAAAGGTGACTCGAGTTCCTAATTCAAATTCAAAATATGTTATTTCACATAAACCTACAAGGGCAATTATGAAATGTTAGAAGCTAGGTGCACGGTACCAATTGGTTGTTGCCTATGGAGAAGAGCCGGCAAGTAACTCCACGGTTAGCCGACGTTCGCACGGACTTAATAAAACCGCGGCGATTTTTTTTTCGTGCACTTATTTTTCAACGCTGCAGAGCGAGAGTTGAAAATCCAACAGTGTGTTTTTCAACGCGCTGGAACGAGAGTGCGTCCCAGCGCGTTGGATTCTCAACGCTCGCTTTTACATCGAGAGTTGAAAATCAAGTCCGTGATAAAATCCCACCGTGACTTTATTACGTCTGTGCGTACGTCGGCTTACTCTTTTAAAAATAAATGGTTTTTCCTAAGGCGCCATTTATCATTCGAAGAAGTACTTTGTAAAACAATTCGTACAAGCTCCATGCAAGCGCATAGCTATAGCACAGATATTATAATACTACGTAGCTATAGACTTTTAGTACGAGAACTTATTTTACAGCAATACATTTCACACCTACTCGCGTGTTTTTTTTTGCATTCTGTACTATAATTCCCATCTATAGTAACTTGATGAGATGTAGAAAAGCGTTTGACTTAATTTGTTAATTTCGACGTATTTTTGACATGCACTTCATACACAGAGACACTGTTCAGGCCCATTTACTCGAAATTATTTACTTGCACGATAGACGCATTAATTGGAAGCAATTTTAAAAGTTGCACCATTGCATCAGAACACTGTTTAGATGCTACAACTTTTATGATTGCTTCGACTTTTTGCGTTCACATGCAATTACTTTAGTTCGTGTAAATCAGCCATTTTGGAATTAAATCTATCTCTATTTCCCTCATATTTGCAGGGTTGACGGCTCATCGTTTGGCTACAAGTGTGCGAAGTCGTTGGTGTTCGACAAGGTGCACGGTTCCCTGGGACTGGACCACTGCAAAACGTTCGTGACATCAGCGGCGCCACTGTCTCCTGACGTCAAGAAGTTCTTCTTATCGCTCGACATGCCCATCGTTGACGCGTTCGGCATGAGCGAAGCTTCCGGAGCTCACACGCTCAGCATATACCCCAAGTGAGTAGTAACAATAACGGAGGAACCATGTTATGCTTAGTTCATCATTCTACTTAACATGGAATAAGCGATCTCATCTATACCTACCTACTAATAATAATAAAGCTGAAGAGTTTGTTCATTTGTTTGTTTGAACGCACTAATCTCTGGAACCAGTCGGATAAAAAAAATCTTTTTGCATTTGATAGCCCAATTCTTGAGAAAGGCTATATAGGCTATTTAACATCACGCTAGGGCCCTAAGGATCCGAGCAAAAAGAAAAAAATGTCAGAGAAAACGCTAAGCGAAAACGTAAGAAATAGTGTGGGCAGACAATGCGATGTGGCGGGGTGGGTCAGGTCGTGGGAACAAGAAATTTCACGAGGACAGAAGTCGCGTGCAAAAGCTAGTAACGGATATAAAAATACTTACGCTGCCTGTCCACTGGAGCGGAGAGGCAGCGGAGCGGAGATATGTGCCAATATTAACCAATAGAATCTAAATTCCGCTTCAGAGCTCTGCTCTTATTGGTTAATATTGGCACATTTCTCCGCTCCGCTCCAGTGGACAGGCAGCCTAAACGATGCCGAGACACAGATGTGCTTTCCGCCATCACTAGGTTTCGGCTTGGTGATGTGTTTTTTTGTACACCGTTTGTTTTGCATTACGCACCGCGCTAAAAGATTTTTTGCTTGTCATTGAGTCATTGTTGAATGCCAATTTAACAAGTGTTTATGTAACATTAAAAACATAGAAGCAAAAATAATTTAAGCAGAAATAAAATTATGTTGTCATTAGTATGATTAATTATGTGATTTTTATTAAAACATTTCTTTCTTCTTCATTAAAAAAATATTTGTGATTCCAAAGAAATTTAATCAAGTATTTTCACGTCTTCCGATATTTTATGATAACCATCATAGAAGCGTGACCATGTTATTTTTGTAATAATGATGAATAACTGCTGTGCCATACGATAAATATTTTCCCCAAACAAATGAGTAATGTAATACGCCAAACGGCAAATAATATAATCATTTCAGTTAATCATAAAGATTAACCAAAGTGATTAAACGATTTCCCGAACCAAATGCACAAAAATAATGTAACTTCCGAATAAGGTAAGTAGCCTCATGTCTCCCATAATAAATTATTACACAGTTACCATCGCGGAAGCCCTTAACTAAACATTTAGAAAACAAAATCCCGTGCACACGATAACCACATCTGTTACTGCCCGGTTCTATAGCGGCCGAATGCTGCAAGCAAGAACAGTCCCTACGGTGGTTAGTTATGGATTTCCACGATGCTACATACATAAACGCACACCTTCTTCCTATAGGGGTAGGGAGAAACTACAGATCGCCACCTGTTATGATAATATAATAATGTCTCCTTTAATATCCCAATTTTTTATTCAGTACATGATTCCGAACTGCGTTGAAATGTTTCGTCGGGTATTTTAAAATCAATCTGCTGTTTCATAGAAAAGTGCAATACCTCGCGATCAAAATGTATGGAACAGCTGGTTTAAAAAAAAAATAACCGACGAATAATTTCAACGCTTGAGTTTGGGAGTTCCGAATCATGTACTGAATCCATGGTACAACAGTTTTCGCATCGATTTCCCTGACAGCCTGTATTTACGTAAATAAATTAAAAGCACAAAAAATGTGACATTTCTTTTTTCCCATCCACAGATTTTCCCTGGACTCAGCCGGTGCACTTCTAGATGGTACAGAAACTATGTTCGGAGGTTCAACCAGTCCCAACGGGCCAGGAGAGATTATGATGCGCGGGCGCCACGTGTTCATGGGCTACCTCAACGACGACGCCAAGTCAAAGGAAGCTATTGACGACGAGGGTTGGTTACATTCGGGAGACATCGGCAGAGTCGATAGCAACGGCCTACTGTATATTACCGGAAGAATAAAGGTACTGTTTATCGAGCCCCTCGTTATGGAACAGGTTTAAATTTAGCATTTATTGAGGGCATATAATTTTATAGGAAAACCTTTTTGTTCAATAAGTACCTACTGATTTTTTCCTCCTAAAGAGTTGAAAAGCCCTTGTTCCTGAACGCGGCAATAGGGTAAATTACTATCATATTATTATCCTCTGTATGTACTTTATTTTGAATTATATCACCGTTCATTGCTGCTACTATTGTTTGGGTGTGTTCAGCTCAAGTATCTCAATCATTGCTTAATATAAAAGTAAGTCCCCCCGCCGCGTCTGTCTGTCTGAACGCAATAAACTCAAAAACTACCTAACGGATTTCCATACGGTTTTCACCAATAGACGTAGTGATTCATGGGGAAGGTTTATAGGTGTATAATTCATTAAGGTTTTGTGTAATTTGGCTGAAATATGACGATAATTGTTGAAGATGTCAGAAAAAATCATGCCGTCTGGGAGCTTAAGGCTGCCTGTCCACTGGAACGGAGGGAGGCAGTGGAGCGAAGAAATGTGCCAATATTAACCAATAGAATCTAAACTCCATATCAGAGCTCCGCTCCTATTGGTTAGGGCTGTCTGTCCACTGAAGCGGAGCGAGGCAGCGGAGCGGAGAAATTTCGCCAATATTAACCAATGGAAGCGGAGCTCTGAAGTGGAGTTTAGATTCTATTGGTTAATATTGGCATATTTCTCCGCTCCAGTATACAGGCAGTCTTACTGGCGTGTGCGTTACGGTAGTAGATACATTTCCGTGGGATAATTTCCGACCTCCATGCGGGCGAAGTCACGGGCAAAAGCTAGTACTCAATATATTAATTACATTCCACAATATGTTCTTGGGTGGTAAATTTACAAAGTCATGATCATTGTGGACCCTGTCAGGCACAGCAAAGTAGGACGAACAATTTGTCAAATTAGTAGTTATCTTGCGAGTTCGTTTCTATAACCTTCTCCTGGGATTCGGTCTGACTGCCCTCATAGCTCATAAAGATCTGCAGATTGACACTACCAAGTGGTTTGCTCACCTTTCTAATAGAACATTTTTTTTAAGTCTTGCATATTTTTAATTTTAGAATAATTGTTTTATTCCTCAGGAGCTGATAATCACTGCGGGCGGTGAGAACGTGGCTCCGGTGTTGATCGAGCAGGCTGTGCAGGCAGAGTTACTACATATTGGCTATGCTGTGCTCATCGGCGACCGACGCAAGTTCCTCGCTGTACTTCTTACACTCAAGGTGATTTAATTATAACACTTCCATAATAGAAAGCAGACTTGGTCTTTTACGGAAGCAAAATATTAGGTATTGCCGTAAACCCTCGATTAACTAAGACGCTGTTGGTTTAAAAAATCATAAGGTCTAAAAATAAAATAAAATAATAAAGTATAAAAATCTAAAACGTCTGACCAACAGACCTAAATTGTACCTGTTTTTTAGAAATCCTCATGACTACCCTCTATTTGGGATTTGGGTTTCGTTTCATTTTTCTCCGATTGATTAATTGGCCTTGTACATTTTTGCCACAACAGGTATCTAAAACTAGTTTTTCCATTCTTTTTCAGGCTAAAGTGAACTCTGAGACTAGTGAATCGCTCGACGATCTGGACAACGAGACAAGGAAATGGGTGGCCAGCCTCGGAAGCTCGGCTACCAAAATCAGTGAAATTGTCAGCACCAAGGATCCTGCAGTAAGTCTGACAACTGATTAATTCAGTTCCAAAAGAGATCTTTTAAGAAACCCTCTGTATCTAAACAGAAGCGGTTTCAAATAAATGACTGTTTATTTTCAGGTCTACAAAGCTATTGAAGCAGGTATAACCCGCGCCAACAAACAAGCCATTTCTAACGCGCAGAAAATCCAGAAATTCGCGATCCTTCCTGCAGACTTCTCAGTACATTCTGGAGAATTAGGTGCGTATTTTCGTTATCTTAAACCTGTAACACAGCCAGGCTATCACAAGTGTAACAATTAGCACCAAAACCTTCTCTGGCTTCTTTGCTGAAACCAACCCCAAAAAAAAGTTAGCAAGCAAAATAAGACTCACTCACAAGCATCAATTGTGCTGAACCTTGGACCACTGTTGCCTTTTCATAATTTCATTATTTGCTTACAGGGCCAACGTTGAAAATCAAGAGGAACGTAGTCTACGAAAAGTACAAAGACATCATAGAAGACTTTTATAAGGAGTAAAACATAAGTTTAGTGTTTAGGGCGAGGGACAACGTAATAATTATTGTTAACTTAATTTGTTATTGCTCAACTAGGGGCTAGTGCATCGGAATCAATGTGATTGATAGTACTTTACGCAAAGGTGTAAATAGGTTATATTTTTGTTACAAAAAATATATTTATAAAATCTAACGGTGGTTTTAATAAAACACAAAATCTATAATTAAGTTTTATTTTATTCCTAAATTAAGTACATATATTTCAATAAAATTGGAATGGACAATAAATGTGTAAAGGAAATAACAAGTTAACAAGAACGATTAAATACAAATAATTCAGGTAAATATTTTGTAATACTTTGAAACGATAAAGTTACATTATAATACTATCAATAAATTTTCCTAATTCAATACATTTATAATCTATAATAATTGTCGATTTGATAACATTTTTCTATATTTCTTTCTTAAGGAATTGACAAAAGCCTTTTGTTTGGACAGTTAAGTATTTAAGACCATAAAATATTTCTGAATGCATCACAGAATGTTTAGATTAATTGTATCTAATTGTTTTGATATGTGTCCTATAAATAAACAATTTGAATCACATTTTACGAGTATTTCTTGTACGGAATACAAGATAATTCAGGTTACTCATTACATTAGTAATAATTAAGTACAAAAAAGTCTATTTGCAAGCTGTTTTGAGATAAAAGCGAGCAACGCAGTATTTTAGCATTACGCTGCCTGTCCACTGGAGTGGAGACGAGAGGAGAGGAGCGGAGCTGTGCCAATATTAACCAATAGAATCTAAACTCTGGAGCAGAGTTTAGATTCTGTTGGTTCATATAGGCACATCTCCGCTCCTCTGCTCTCCTTTCTTCTCTGCTCTAGTGGACAGGTAGCCTAACAACAGCACATTAGCGCGACGCAACGAAACAAGACACGTACTATGGAGAATAATCTAATATGAAACTTGTTTTGTAAGACATAAGTTTTAAGGTTGTTTGAATTTCAGTCGAGATTTTTAAGCACAAAGTTTCTTTCGTAGTGCAAAAACTACATAGTCTTGTGTCGTCGCATCGCAATGGCAATGTACCCCCCTTAGCTAAAACATAAATTCTTCTGCTCACTCAATAAAGGAAACACTGCAAGGTTAAGTACAAGTTCATTATCATAGAATATTGTCACAATTACATTATAGTCATGATTTTTACCATAATGGAATGCTGAAAAAAATTAAAACTTTTTGACCGCAATATAAATTTCAATGGGACGGGACTAGCATTAGAGAAACATAAATGAAAGAAAAAAAAAAGAATATGTGTATTTTATTTTTCACTTTGGTGTCTAAAAATCGGTAGGTAATGATTACGGTCAAAGGGTTTCGATAAAATAAACGTGATTTATGATTATACTAATACATTAATAGATGACTCCATTTTTATTTTTTCTTATCTAATAAAATCGTTACATTTTAAAACTTTATGTATCATCAATATTTTTTATATTCTTAAAAGAATACTAGTCACATTGATGAATTTTAGCACGTCAAGAGTAAAACTTAATAATATATCGCAGTAAAATATATCACTACCACTACTATTAATCGTATCGTTAGGGAGAGATTAAGACAGTTTGTTCTAGAGATGATGATAACTAAGTTTTTAATCTTGGCATATTTAATAAATTCAAACTATTTCGATAACAATTAAAAACAAAATACTCTCTGCACGCGATACAACAAGTGAGAGCGAGATAGCGCATATAGCTCTCCTTTCTACTTATTGGCTTGCACTGCAGCACCGAGTTGTCGACCCGAGTATAAGGCTGCCTGTCCTCTGGATCGGAGCGGAGAAATGTGCCAATAGGAGCGGAGCTCTGAAGCGTAGTTTAGATACTATTGGTTAATATTGGCACATTTCTCCGATCCGCTGCCTCGCTCCGCTCCAGTGGACAGGCAGCCTAATAGTACCGTTTACTTTTAAAATAAAATAGCTATAGGGTTATTGACACTGCAGTTAAATCTCTCCCCACCGAAGTCTGGATGAATATATATTATGTTTTTAATGAGCAAATACCTTGGGCACAAAAAAAAAACAAATATGCGCAGAAGTTCAACCTCATAAAGACCGGTAAGATCACACACACGTCATAGGCGCTGGGAGAAAACATGCCGCTTGATTGCTGTATCGATAATGCAGCCCATCAGTATACACTAGCAAATGAACAACTCTTTGTAATGCTTCAGGACCTTACAACTGTAACTAATTTCAACGCTACAATGTTATTTTGGCGCGTGGCCGAAATCGAAACTAACGCCGCCATCTTGTTTTGTCAATACATTTTCTTTGACACAATTGCAAGAATGTTTACCTGACAACGTCATTCAAGCGACAAAAGATCCTTATAGCACTCTTTTTATATGAAAGTTACTTACCGCCTCTTTCAGGATGACTTCTGCGCTTCCGCATATTGCGTGTGTATGTCTAAGGCTGGCTAGGAGGCGCGGTGTTCGGGAGTGGCGGCGGTGCGTCAGCGAGCGGCAGTGGCTTGGCTACACCGATGCGTACTACACCACGAGGTGCGCCTTTTAGAGCTGCTACAGCTTGTTCTAGGCTCGCGTCTTCCAGATTCTAGAAAGAAAGAAAAAAAAAAATGTTTATTCTGTACAAATTAGACGCACATTGCGGAGGAATGAGGAAAATGTCGTGAGGAAAGTTTCGACTATGAATGTGGATGGCTTTAAGAGTGGGGGAAGACCAAAGAAGCGATGGATGCACTGTATGAAAGATGATATGGATAGAAAGGGGGTGACTACTGTGATGACAACTAATAGACAAATATGAAAGAAAAAGACTGGTTGCGTCGACCCCAAATAAATTAGTATAAGGCAAGTGAAAAAGATTAGTAAGAATACGGAATACAACAGGATTTTGTTACTAGAGCTTTAATCTTAAGAGTCCTATTACACTTTTTACGCAAATTCATGATTTTTGACGTTGTAATTTTCAGCAACAGTAATATATTTTAAGTATTTGATTATGAATAACGATAGCGCTATTCTCTTTCTTGTAAGTTGGAGTTACACATTTTAATTTTTCTTTTCGTGTAATTTACTATAAATATTTTACGAACTCAGTTTACAAGAAAATCCGTTGGCGATGGAACTTTGACGCTTAAATTCACTTTGTTCCATTCAATTCAAATAAATGCTAAAATTACTAAAAGATAAGTTGAATGTTTTACTTGTTTATTGGAGTTCTAGAATTTCTTTAAATTTCTTGAGTTTTCACAGAAAAAATCATAAAGAAAAGCAATAAATGTCTTGTTTCAGCGTCCATTATATTCCAAATAAACAAAATTTTATCAAATAAACTAATAAGGTATAAAACTTCTATCTACAATGAATAAGTTTCATTAATTTTCGTTTCTCAATATAATAAGAAAAAATTACCATAAATAAAATGAAAGTACTATATATTCCGCGTCAATTCAGCAAATCACTTGAAAATAATGTGTAACTCCAACTTATAAGAAAGAGAATGGCACTATCGTTATTGTAATTAAATAATTAAAATATCATAATGTTAATGAAAATTACAACGTCAAAAATTACGAATTTCCTTAAAAAAATGTAATAGGACTCTTAACAGATTCCAATGGCAAACTGCTCTCATTTCTGCGAGTAATTGAGCTATTCGCGAGTGCTTGAACTTCTGACTATGTCAAGGTTCCCTAAGCACTAGATTTTATTAACTAGCCTTTGCGCGCGGCTTCGCCCACTTGGAGGTCGGAAATTATCACACAGGAAACTACTATTGGGAATGTTTTAAACCCAGGTCATTGTATATTTGATCATTAAAAAAAAAAGTCATGGCGTATCTGTCTGCCAACATCCAAATCCATTATCTGTCTGCCAACATCCAAAGGCATTAAAAGGTAGTAGACAGACAGATTGTTACTTTAGCATTAGTATGAATGTTACATGTCATTCCTGAAATTTCTGATAGAACTGTCCAATAAACGTTTGCCACTAACCTGATCATTGACAAACAGCAGTCGGTCGCCGGGTATGAGGCGGCCATCTTGCTGCGCCACGCCGCCCGGCACCAGCGAGCGGATCACCACCAGCGTGTGCGACGGACGCAGCGGGTCTTGGTAGTCGAGGATCGAGAAGCCAAGACCTCGCTCGCCTTTTACTAATTCTATAGTATACAAATCAAACGTTTATTGTATTGAATAACTAGGCATGTTCAAAATTCAAAAGTGTTTTCTTCAAACTAGACTGACAATCAGCACTTTTCGAACGTCAAAATTACATAAGACAGTCCCCCAAAAACGCCCGCCCTTCACCACTTCTTCCTTGTGCTTTAGCTGGGAAGAAAAAGTGGTGCAACAAACTCTCCAGCACCTCACTGTCTGTTCAGTTAGAAAAACTTGATTCTATACAATAGTACTCATGTAAAATAATTTACATTACGCAACACAAAACATTAAATTAAATTATTTGCTATATGTCAGCTAGCTAGTTTTCCCGATTTTCCTCTATGGAGTTGAGACGTAGATAATCGGAGCAAGAGAAAGACAGGATAGAGGCATTCGAAATGTGGTGCTGGAGGCGGATGCTACATACAGTTTGTCTACAGCGTATTTTGACTTATTTCGGCCACATAAAAAATGATGATGTGGATATATTTAGTAACCTGTTCCGCTTAGCTATTTCTAAAGAGTCTTGAAAAGACCCTGAAAAAAATCCGACACGAGCGCAGACTGATGCTTGGATGATTGTTGAATGGTGCTTGGTGTGGCAACACGCCGTGTTCGAGTTCGCGACAAGTTAATCGTCATCCTGAGGATGCCTCGTTGAGAGGTGAAACACGTGTCGATTTCTTCCAGGGTCTTTTCAAGACTCTTTAGAAATAGCTAAGCGGAACAGGTTACTAAATATATCCACATCATCATTTTATAATGGATTTCAAGGTCACGCCTGAATCAATTAACTATCGGCCACATAATGCGAAGGGGAGCTAGCAGCCTTGAAAAGCTGGTCATTGTTGGCAATTCCGAAGTAAAGAGAGCACGAGGCCGGTCGCCACTAAGATGGTCCGACCAAGTAAAATAAACGAAGTCTTCAAGCAAATTTCAGTAGGTGGTGAAGGCAACTTTGGACCGGCATCAATGGAGGCAGATTGTCCGCTTAAAGGAGTCCAGTGACCACAATCCTCAGTAATGAGGGACCAATTGAAGAAGAAGAGAATTAGGCATGTTTTTGGTGAAACTCGGTTTTCGCTCTTTACGCGATTTGCACACTATTGTCTAAATATGGAAAGTAGATCAAAAGTGTATCTAAAAGTAACGCGTTTCTTGGCGGTATCATGGTGTGTAAACTGCAGCAAAAGAAACGAATTGGAATAATAACAGACTAGCAATCTTAACTCTGGAGACTTTGACGATTTTTGTTTGCTTCAAACAAACATTTCTCTCACTAGATCATTTGATTAGCAGAATCTCCCGTGCTATACATACAGGGTGGCAGGGACATTGACGCGAAAACGGTTACCATGGATTCAGTGAATGGTTCTGAACCCGTGTTGAAAGCTTTCGTTGGTTATTAAAACAAAATCTGCTGTTTCATAGAAAAGTGCAATACCGAAACGGTCAAAATGTTTGGAAACGCAGGTTTTTTTCTTGTTCAGAATCATGTAATGAATCCATGGTAAAAGTTTTCGCGTCGATGTCCCTGTCACCCTGTATAGTTGTACAAGGATCTTTTGACGCGTGGCCAAAAGCGGTTACTAACGCCGCCATCTTGTTTTTCAAAGAATGTTTACCAACAACGCTCCCTGTCATTCAAGCACCAAAAGATCCTTGTGGCACTGTAGAGTTTAAGATTCATACAACTTACCAATAATCTGTGGTTCAGACGACCACATAGCAAGACCTGTTAGCGGCTCTAGACTGCGTGAACGTACTTTGCCGCCCGCAGATAGAGATCCGCCCTCCTCTGCGCCTGCACCGGCCAGGCTTCCATCCGACTTCGCCTGCGACACATTTGTTTGTAAATAAAGTAATCATCACAAGTAAAAAATTGTGGTAGAAGAAAACACAGTTTACGAGCGCGCGTCACGTGACCCTTATCATTGGTATAAGGTATAAATTAGAATAATTGACGCGCGTTCGTGAAATGCAACATTTGTACAAAGTAAATTGGATGAGAAAAAAATTATTTTGCCATGTCGGCAGGAGCTAATCTAATTATATAGAAAATTCTCATGCCGTGGTGGATAAGGCGGTCTGCAAAGTTGGTAGCAGAGCTCACTGTCATGGGTATGCTGGACTGACATTTTTATTGACATTCATAAAGGCTATTTTTATAAAGCAAATAGTGTGATACCAATATGATTGATATGTGACCAATTTGTACACATCATTAACTAAAGAATTCACTGGATAAATAATTGAAACTTAAAATTTATCAGGACATTAATCACGTTTTCCGCATCGTATCTTTCATTCAATGTCAATGTACTCGTTTTGCGGATTTAATTGACGTCAGACAGGTGCTTTTCCACAATTGATCATGATTAAATATTTTTTACTTTACGTGAATATTATTATCTAATGTAAAAGAATTTAGTCATTCGAATTGATGAATGATATTTTGTTATTATAATCGTAGCTCAGCCGTATCAATGCCGCGGAGGCTTAACTTCGTAGATTGATCGGCCTGGAAACTCGCACCTGCCTTGGTTTAGATTTCACTTTCGTTTAATTATGATCTGATTTGGATACCCGTCAAGTCTGTGAAGTTCCCCAACTAAACTTCAGTTCAGAATCACAGCTAATTTAAATTCACTGCCACTTACTCAAATATTTACTTTAGCGTTATGTAGTCTAAGTTGATTTTCGTGTGATCTGTTGTAATGTAAAAGGTCCTAAAAAGATTGTTTGCAATGGAATTTCAACTTTGCTATGTATAACCCGGCGTCCTATTCTATCCTCGGCATAAACCTTGGTAAACCGAGTCACAAACGTCGAGATCTGAAGAAGTACAACGATCTTCGATATTGGAAATCGCGTTATGGTATTCAAGTGGAGTTGGGCAGGGCCCCCAGCAAGGCGCGGTGACGACAGGTGGAGTAAAGCTGTGACCGAGTGGCGTCCAAGGATTGGAAACAGAAGTGTGGGTCGTCCGGTGGCGAGATAGGTAGACGACATTGTTGCTATCGTGGGTAAAACCTGGATGAGGCTGGCACAGGAACTTGGAGATTGGCGCAAGCAAAAGATAGCCTCTTTTTGCTTCGTCACCCACAGCTGGGCATAGGCCTAGTAGTGTATTAAGTTGTAAGGCTGTAGATGATGATTATAATGATTTAACTATTGTCTATTATACTGTTAAACGAGTGTGGTAGCAGGGGCAAACACGAACGAATTATGGGAGGACGTGCGGTCGTGGGATCGGCCGCACCGGGCGATGGGACCCGCTAGGCATGACAAGCTGATACCAGTTGGGGATGCAGCGAATGTACAAAGTATCTCTTGGGCCCCAGACTTATGGTAGTAGTAGGAACAGTGGGGATATTGACGCTAGGGGTCCGACATAAACCTCTGTTCTCTCCAGACAGAGGGTATTCATGTGGTACCCACGGAAAAAAAGGGCCACACGCGAAAAGCGAGTTTGTTTAATATTACTTAGCGATTACAATACCTTGACGAGCGTGGCAGCCGGCGGCGCGAGGTCGATGGGCGGCGCGGGGCGCGGGCGCGCGCACACCATGCACACCTCGCTCGACAGCTCCTTCAGGATCGACACCACCTCCAGGTGGTTCATGCCGAGGAGACGGTGACCGTTCACCTCTATGGAGGACAAAGTACTGCTTTAGTTTTAGGATAGTTATGTAGTATACAACAACTTGAACTAAAAGTTGTAAAATACTAAAAAGGCAAAATTTTATCTAATAATATTATTGGAAATTTAATTTAATTTACTCTTTACACTTCAACTCTTCGCTTACTAGGACGACACAAGTTTGCATTGAGCTGAACGATGCACATCTGGTCTGGCATTTGAGTTGCACTAGACTAGTCCTACATCTGTCATGTCTTAGTGATTAGCGGCTACACTTGACACATAGCTGCTCTTTGATCACACTCTTGCACATCACTAAGCCCCTTTTTTTTGGGAGGGAAATTATCAAATAACTTCTCCCAGTTTGGGCGGAGCGGGAGGGTGTGTCAGATTCTAACTGACTAAAACCCACCCGTGTTCCTTCAGTTGCCATTTTGCGGGGGGCCACGATTTCCATTTCGGACTTCTTCGCAACCCCGGCAGATCACTAAGCCTCTTAGCACATCTTTTACGTCCAACTTTCTAGAATTTTTCCTGGGTGTGTTCTTACCTAGCAGCTCATCTCCAGGGCGGTGCACGGCGGCGCGGCCCACGGGCCCCTCGGGCAGCACGGAGCGCACGTAGTGGTGCGGGCGCACCTCGCGGCCGCCCTCCACGTCCACGGTGCCCTCCAGTGAGATGCCCAGGCCTCCGCCGCCGCGGACTACCACGCCTACTACGATCTCTACTTCGTCGCCTGTCAAAAGAAATAGATGACGTCAGATATACTACCACGGAACTCGGAGAGTAAGTATGCTACCTCTCACTTGCTTTTCCTTTACCCTAGCTGTATCAAAACTTTTTCTCCAAACAGAAATCAAGTGAATTCCATACATCGTTCGGTCTGTAGGTTTTTCAAGTACACAGGACATTGAATCATTTCAGTTTTATGTCTAATTTGTTCGTCGCAAGTACTTTTTGGAATTCGGCTTTTTTTTAAATAAAGATGATTCACTTATTAGACGGTTCTGTAAAAATTCTACAGAATTTGGAATAAATAAATAAAAAAGTAATATTTCAAGGTAACTAATCTTGGACAGAACTGACATTGGTAAAGGAAATCATCGTGAGGAAACCTGGACTTTTAGTTAATATAAGTCTGAAATCGTGAAACCTCGACGTCGTGAGCAAGCATAGTAATCAATGCTCGTGCTTTCTCAGTATTACAAAAGGTCTTTGCCCTGCAGTGGGACAATATTAAGCTGATATCATTATTAGCTGATCTGCTGAAGAACAAATATGTTTGTTCACCGAGTATAGCCTGCCACTTCCTCTTGATGGCGTCCTTCTGTTCGTTGGAGCGCGGCATCTCGAAGGCCGGCTGCGCGCGCGTCACGACGGGCGCGGGGGGCGGGGAGGCGCTCACTACCTCCTCTACAGGGGCTTCCACTGTTATGCTGTAGGAACAAACCGTATACTTAAAGATAAAGGCAAACTTTTAACACTTACTACTAACAAGCCGTGCGCCCAATATCATGTACGCGGCGGGCTCGTCTTGTGGGGCCAATTCAGTGAGTGTAACGTAGTCAGAAGATATAAGAGTTACGCGATAGAAAGAGAGTCATTTCATTTAATTTCATTGCAACTTCTAGGTGAATATAACTGTAGGTAATTAGCGCTGGGCGACCTGAATTGCACTTATTGTGTCGTAGTAAGAGTCGCTATTTATTTAAATTATTTTGCGGAGTGAACCATCTCTATTCATCTGTACCAATAACTGTCCCAGCAGCGAAAATGACGAACTTTCATGTAAACTTTCATCCTAAAGGGTTTATATAGGCCCCATTAGGGGAGGAATTTTCAAAAATCCGTTCCAGAGTGCTCACCTTTGTTACAAAAGGAACCCTTATGCAAAATTTCTTACTTCTAGACCCTTAACCCAGTGGTTTTGACTGAGAGTTGCCAGTTAGTAAATTTAATATTTTTATTAAATAGATTGGTTAATTAATAAAAACAGCGAAATATTTGACAGCTATTTGCGTTGTTTATGTTTCCAACATTCAGAATGGAGTTGGGATCACGTTGAATACTCACGAGTTGTGCAGCTGCGCCATGGGTATGTCGTGTTCGGGCTCGGCGAGCGCGTCGGGGCGGTGCATGTGCAGGAAGGGGTTGTGTGGCGGCGCGGCCGCGGCGCACGACTCGCCCGCCGCGATCGCCTGCTGCAGCTGCTCGAACTTCGGCCCGCGGAGGTACCTGGTAATAAAAATACAAATGAGTGATGGAAACGAATACTTTGAAATTGTGTGAACAGACTACAGTATGCATACTATCTTCCAAATAGTGGTCAAGAGTTAGGACAAAAAAGGTTGCGATTCGATAAGCGTTAATGGGCCTTCTTTCTCTCACTGCAACAACGACGACTTAATTTCCTTAAATATGAGTCAATTAACTGTTTTATTTGGATAACTGTTAAATCTTGCGATATCACGTGTACCTCACCAATTTACGTTGGAAGGTTTTCGGTTCATGAAGCGCCTCTTGTTGCCCATTTTCGCAACACTTCATACTGACCGTATTCTGTCGGTTTATTCTAAAAGTGAGATTTTCAACGACAATCATATTTGCCTAGAAGAAAATAAACAAAAGGAGTATATAAGGATCGTAGCAAGTGACGGACTGTAGTTTCTGCCTACACCCCCATGGGAAAAAATTGGAGTTTATGTTTACCTCTCCAACTCAAGTGTAACAATGTTCCCGCTTTGCTTGAGTGCGTCCACGGCTCGTTGGTTAGACTTGCCGGCGAGCGACACGCCGTCGACGGCGATGATGCGGTCGTTGACGCGCACCTTGCCGCTCACCGCCGCCGCACTACCCGGTGTTACTGACTTCACAAATATACCGGATAGCTCTTCCTTTTCACATACGTAGCCTGTATAAAAGAAACAATATGGATCATAGCGAGCTTTTGCCCGCGGCTTCGAGTGAATGACGGAAAATATCCCAGGGGAACGCACTACTGATACCGGGATTACACACCTAAAAGCCGAGCAAAGGGTCATTGACTTCTACCGCTGCGCCCGCGTTACGGTCAACCATAATTATTTAGTCATGCGTAATTTTGAATCTGTGATATCTTTTAAACTATTAATTTAAATGAAATGATGTCAAGGCATATTTTAATTTAAATTAAATGCTCAAAGTAAGATTACAGAATGGATATACATGTAATGACCAGAATTGTTATAATTTGATCCTTGACAATTCAAATTGTTAATTATAAATTATCAATGAATTACCTGCAATGGTGATTCCTAGACCATTTTCGTCCTTCTTGAGCTGCACTGTGAATCTATCCACCTCAGGTGACTCTGCATCTGTTGATTTGTTATAAATATACAAAAAGTTACAAAGTTTAGTTTTCATTTTGAATGGCTACATTTTTGTCCCAAATTAATATTATTATGTTAAAAGTTACCAGTGTCCGGTGGTGGTGTGATAGATCGGTCGAATACAAATCTGGAAGCATTGGAGTTGTGTGGCGCAGGTGTGGGCTGCGTGTGGAAAACTTGTTCGAAGCCTGCGTCTAGTAGGTAGCGGTCCAGAGCCTCCGGATCCGACAGGAGTCTACGAATACAATATATTTGTTCTATTTCTGGTGTATTATCTATTAATAATAATATACTCTAAAACGGTCCCACGCAGTAGTGTAGCCTACGAATTCTGTAGCCATTGTTAATTCCTGTCGCCGCATCAGAACCTTGACGCGAGCAATCGCGTGCGAGCATTGACTTCAAAATAGTGAGAGTTTTGTTGGTAAACTGTTAGTTGGTGTGACTAAATGGGACTAAAATTGAAGCGGTAACTGTATGTTGTTCCACATGTTATTATTATTTATAGTTTATCCTACAATCTATCATCTGTAACTGTTTGTTACTTGTCCCTAAAGGTTCATTATAAAATCAGCATCAGACAGCATCTGACTGGCATGCCAAAAAGGTTGTTGTTAAAACATTTCACTTTTTTTTGTATTTGTGTTTCACGAACTGTTGCCAAATAAATGTTATTGTTTCTTTGACGTACCTGGCGGGCACGAGCGGCGCGGGCTGCGCGTACGGCGGGCGGAGCGCGGCGGGCGCGGCGGGGTCGGCGGCGCGCGCCACCACGAGGCGCACGCGCGAGCCCGACGCGCGCAGCACGCCCGCCACCTGCTCCGAGCCCATCTCCATCAGGTGCGCCTGCGGGGACCACTCATCTACTTAATAAAAAAATTAAATTCATTCATTCATTTACTGACGGACAACGCATAGCCTTAACCGCAGGGTCAAGATCTCGATGCATTAAATTTTGTACAAGAGTTTCATTGATATCGAAAGTGAGTAGGCACCTACTGTGAAACAATTTTTGAAAATTAATTACCTGAAAGGTTCAATAGGGGATGAAAGTTTGTACGAAAGTGCGTCATTTGTGCCGATGACAATCCCATCGGGTACATGGCTTGTACTGAAATAAATTACCAACGCCGCGCTCAATACTTGAGATCACACCAAAATAGTAAAAAGTACTTAGCCACTTATTTTGGCACCAGTTAAGTAGTATAATGGAGCCAGTCTATTTAAAAAAAAACCCTCATAAGGTGATCCATTTCAAAAATTACAAATGCCTTTACCTACATATGCCATAATACCAAGGAGCTGTTCCCACTTACATCTCCAATTTGCAAGATATGATCTCCAGACTTCAGACGACCGTCTCTGTCAGCGACACCCCCCGCCAGAATTGTCTTGACGATAACGCCACTTGTTCTTGCGCCGATTATACCTAAAAGTTCACACAGCTCAAAGAATTTCCATTCTTATCGCTTATTTCCGCTTCCGCTTTTGCTCATTGTCGTATTGAAAGACCTTGACGGCGCATCACAATGCAATGCGTTTTATGAAGGTATTTGAAGATCGCCAATAGGGAAAAGTATAAAAGCAGATTAAACTGTAACCTTAGGATTTGAAAAACTAGGTTAACCAGTAAAAGGTAAAAAAGTACACTTTCAAAATAATCATAATCAAAAGAGATTTACCAAATCCTAGTCCTGTACCATCATTTACCAGATTGATGATTTCAACTTGCGCCCAGTCACTGCCTACTATACTGTGGGACAACGACCCAAGGGTTTCATCAGCCCTTGACAAGTCTAATAAGCCACGATTCTGCAAAAACAGAAATTACCCATTAATAGTAAATAAAATATGACTATAATCAGTAATTCTCTTATGTATCTGATAGGTACAGTTAATCCAAAGTTTATTCTGGTCTTTCACACCATTGTGAAAGACCAGTATAAGCTTTCACTAAAAAGTTTGTAAATAGCTTCAACTACATTGGACATACCTGTTTTGGGGACATATTAGAGTCCACAGATCCACTGTCAAGCCCCAGAATGCGCTCATTGTCAGAGCCAGAGCCAAACTCCAGGCTATGTGGTGGTGACACCTGGGGCACACGCTGCTCTTCTTCCCCCTCATTACTCCCATACAAGTTTCTTGCTTGAAGGGCAAGGTCTCCTAAAATAAAATATTATGCAAGAAACATGGATTTTTAGGAACATTACTTTAAAAAAACAATTTTACCATCAACAAACACAAATGCATTTCTTTGATGGGACTCAGAACATAGGCACTGAAATTCCAAAAAGTTTTTATGTAATGTGAGAGGATGGCCAATTTTTGTTTGGTGTGCAACAGATCCTCAAATTCTCATGTTTTAAATATATATTATTTTCTAAGTATTACCTGCAGGTGTGATGTCAAAGTCCCCAGGAATGATAGAGGGATGATGTGCCACCTGAGTTGCAAGCATTCCCACTGAATCATGCAGTGTTGCTATACTTTTAAGTATAGGGCTCTCCAGTAAATTGATCAGCATATTCAAGTCATCATTAGTTGCTGCCTGTATAGTTATTAAAAGTTAACATTGTAATCATCAACTAACTTCTGCCAGCGATTTCGCACGGGTGATATCTTTATAAATTATAGCCTATGTTAATCAGATATAATATAGCAAATCATTGGTGAAAGAATTTTTTAAATCAATGATAGTTTTTGAGTTTAATCATTACAAACAAAAATAGTTTTTTCTTTTTATAATATTAGTAGAATAAGAATAATTTATTGTTTAAGATTAATTTAATAATTTATTACATTTGAATGCATTAATTCCTAAAACTCACACTAGGATTTGTTAATTAGTGTAGGTAACAAATAAAAATAAAATAAATATAGAGTCTATCATTTGTTTTATTAAAGGAAAAGAGCTCACTTTACTATGAAATTTACCCCAGGATTATTTCCTTTTTACAAATTTATGGTACCTATGGGTTATCCTCTTACATTTTGTAAAAACTAATTTAGATACATAAGTAATAAAAACATAACCAAGTTAATGGTGGACAACTTGCACCTGATCAAGGTAACAAATCTTACAAGCAAGGACTTAACATTAATAGTTATCTATGATACCCTCGGACACAAGTTACAATCATAGTTCAATGTATTGTAAATAAGCTATGGAACATTAAATCCAACAAAAATATGCTTCGTTATCCTAAACTTATAATTCTGTAAGCGTTGTTATGCGTTGAAATATAATTGTTGAACATCTTACCTTTAACTTGGGGTCATCACTTTGATCTACAGCTGCTTTTACACTTTCCAATTGTTGCAAAGCATTTGATATATTAACTCCGAGGTGCATTCTAGAAATATAAATGCAGTTGTAGTTCAAATCACCTGATTATGTAGACCACTGCGATGGCTTTTATAAAAACAGTAGCTTACTTTGCAAATTGTTGTTGTTACAATATTCACAACTAAGCGTAAGTTTGATGATGCCTATCACAGCCTAAGAAACGACGACATGGATTGATACTTATAAACAAAGCAGAGTTTCTAGCTACTAGAACTTTACAGTCCCAATAACATTTATAATAATCGGACACCTTGGCTAAAACAAAAAAGTATAAACACTCAATCAACTTCAACTTCAGACAAGAAACCATAGAGCACAGCCACAGAGCCAACCGACGTCTAAAAAAATCACTCAGCAAACTCAGTTTGACATAGACACTGATTACAGTTTGACAAGAACACAATTGTCAAAGAGCTGGTAACACAGGTGGTACAAGGATCCTGGCCCACTTAAATGGTCCCTAATAGACGGGACCGATACCCAAGACAATACACTAAGCCAATCCTCAAGCTATTGATGAGTGGATTGTCTCAGGGATTTGCTCCACCTAAAATTCTAAATGGTCCATAAAATTGTAAATGATATTTTTAGATTCAAAACTGAAAGCTCGCACGTGAGATGACAGCACTGTTGAGTGTTCTTCTTGATTATCAATATTCTGTGGCAAATCGTGTTTCTATTGTTGATCACAAATAGAATAAACGATTAAACTATTTATGCGACGTGGAGAGAGGCCCATTAAAAGATGAGTTATCTAACCAGAGACGTTAGCGGTTGTGCCAAACCTGTTATAATGAACTGGTGCGTAATATTATAACTCATTCAATTACATACTTTAATAATTACTATACATTTGTATTATAATTATTGCCTATTGGTGCAACATACGCACACTAATAAAAAACAGAGCATGATCATTTGTATGCGTAACTATTTATACCGACACAGCTATCCGTATGTCTGGAATGTAAACCGAATAGGTTTACAGTGTGTATGTGACAGCTTCATGGAGCACTCGACACTCGTGACATTGGTGAGAAAATGGCCGTTTTTATTCCACATTTTTTTATTTTCTGAGCTAACAATACTGCAGTTTGTTGTCATCATATCATTATCATCTCATCTGTCATCTGTCCACAGACTACAGATAACATCTGTCCAAAGATTATAGTAATCACCGGTCTTTATTTTGTTTGTAACGGACGTGGACGCGAACGTTGAAAAAAGATTATTGATTAATGGTGAATCTGAGAAATCATCAAGATTAAAATGTCGAAATCAAATGATGTTATTGATTTGACCAATTCTTTTACATTAGCAGATCATTGTGGTTTATCGAATATAGTAATTGACTTGTTGGACACTGATGATTCTCTCTGTAGTAAGTGGTGCCTCTCATTTTATTTATTTAACTAAGTCTAAACAGACGGTCTTTATTTGAATTGCACGCGCAGTAGACAGTTTCGATGCAGTGACATCCACCAATCTGCATTTGGATCGCATGGTGGATTACGGCCCGTTCCCTGTCACAGAGAGGAGCCCTGTGTCCCAGCAGTGGGATCATATAAGCTGATTACGCTATGCATATGCTATGTAGTTCAAATGCTGTTTTATTTTTTGTTTAGTAATTAGACACATAGATGTTCTCCTATTTATAAATTAAATAGTTGTACCAAACTGAAATACTTATGCTGTTTATTCAGACAGGTTATTGATAATTATGTGTTAAGGTACCCACTTTTTACGTTTTTATGAACTTCCAAAACAAAAGAATGTTGCTGAATAATGTGTACCTTTAACATAATTATATTTTATGTTAATTTTTGCAGTTGAAACGGAAACCCTAAATGATTCAGAGCCCCATTCCAGGGCACCTTCAATAAAAAATGTAAAACCCACATTAAGACTAACAGCTGCAAATATTGCTAAGAAAAAAATAAAAAAACAGAAATCATCTAGTCTTTGGGTACCGAGAAAGGTATTTGTTTTTATACATACTTTCTTACTTCTTGTATCAATAAAAAGAGAACTAGCAATGTTGATACTGATTGCAAATTATCAGTATTCAGCTTTAATCTTACTCCTTGCATATTTGAAGAAAAAAGATCAGGGAACAGTTTAATTTATAATGACTTCTCTATATGCTGCAATGATTAAATAGTTGAGGCATGGACAGATAAGCTAATTTATATGAAGGTAGCAAGTTTTGTCAAGCACTCCATGCCATAATTACAATATTCAGAATTTAAGTTGTTTGATGATTCTTTCCCCTTGTCTTTCTACATTGTTCTCACATGTATTATTTTAACATGAATGATGTTAACATTTTTTTGTGGAGTTTCTTGCCTGTTCTTCTCCATAGGTACCTACTATGCTTTAGAATGGGCAACTAACTTCATATTTTTGACTGACCGACTCCTTGATAATACAAAAGTGCCTGTAAATGGTTTAATTGAAATAAATGCTTTGAGTGTGACTTCTCTTTTTTATATACGTGTACATATTATTTTAATACTGTTATCTTTTAAAATATTTTATGTAAATAATAATATTTATTAGTTCCTCGTTATGTTTCAGAGTGATGCAGCATCTCCGGTTTCTGAGAAAAAGAACAAATTTGGTGGATGTCCCATATGTTGGGATGAATTAGGTAAAAATCCTTTGGCATCTACTAAATGTGGACATGTATACTGCGTTAAATGTATACAGGAGTATCTAAAAGTTGAAAAGAAATGTCCTACTTGTAGGCAGAGTTTAAAAGGATCTAATCCATATCATCCTCTTTATTTAAGTAGAGAATAAGGTATATGTGTGATATAGAATAACTGGTAGAACCTTTACACATTCCATTCCAGAACTGTTTATCTACAAGAATCAGAAACGGTCCAATTTTTTTTGCAACTGGACTGAACACTCCTTTAGAATTTATGGAACATCTTTTTTTTATGTGTATATTTAAATTATTTTAATAAAGATCAGCAACAGTGAGAAGCTAATGTTAGATTGTAAAACAGAAATAAACAACACTTTTTGCCCCTGATTCAGAGCTATATCATAAGGAAACATGAAAAAAAAAAACAAAACTTTTGTGTTGAATGCGTGCGTAACTCATCGTTTACTGAAAGAAAAAGGTACCATAGCCAAGGATCAACCATTTTATTTTTAAAAGAATTTAAAGCTTTTCACTGTTACTTGTTATAAAAATTGTTATGAGATTTCAATAAAAAACAAATTGCAACCTTTTGAAGTTGACCATTTTGGGAATTAGTTAATTCTGAAATTTTTAATTTGATATTCTGGGAACTCAATGTTAAAAGGTTGCAGTAGTATTTTATTCAAAAATGAAATTATCTAAACATTTAAGGAGGATCCTCAGTGGTAGCCCGAGAAATTCAAATTTTCTTATGTGTTTCCAATTTGCAACGTGCAACCTGACAATTGACCTACAAATTGCAAAATGCGTAAGAAAATTTAAATTTCGCGGGCTACCACTGCGGATCCACCTTAATAGTATTGACTTGATGGCAGGACCGCTATTGAATATTGAGTTTATAAATTAATTGTATTAAATTTCATGCATGTAAATTTATGGTTCCCATCTATTTTAATTTATTTTTTGATAATGTATGTTGTATTATTAATCTATATTATATATACTGTAATAAATAATAGAAGTCTTAAGGGCGGGATACACGGACTGCTTGAGCAGTTATTCAGTGATTAAAATACACGGACCGCTTGTGCAGTCATAGTCAACCGCTTGAAGGTGCCATTGATAATTGCTGCAGCAGTCAGTTTCAACTGCTAGATCAGTCACAATTTAATCAGAAGCGGGCGGGAGTCGCGCGCGACGCGGAATTGGGATGAAGAGAGCAGTCGGCAGCTCGAGAAGTCAGTGTATACGTGGCAACTGCTTGACCGCACGACGAAATTTCACCGTGGTTCACCACCCGGAACAGTCCCAACTGCTCAAGCGGTTCCATGTATGTAAGTAAATAAAAGACTGTAATTCACTATGCTGTCGCAGCTTTAAACTGCTTCAAGCTGACCGTGTATGGCCGCGCTAAAGGCGAAAATACACAAGCCAACAAGTTTTAGGTATTAACTAACTTCTTGACAATTTATCTAAGACTCTTTTTTTTTTTTTGGCTGTGATATTATCAAATAAATTCTCCCACTCTGGGCGGAGCGGAAAGGCGTGTCAGACTCTTACTGACTAAAAGCCACCAGTGTTCCATCAGTTGACTGTATGTTGCCAGGGGCTACGGACCCCTTTCGGACTTTCTCGCGACCCCAGCAGACATCGGCCCTAGCGGACCCCATCAGTTGTGCTGACATCTCTTTGAGGCGCGCGTGGAACACAACGCGCCGTCTACCCGGGTCTGGCCCTTATTGGACGGCGAGCTACCAATTGCTCACCGTCCGCAAGCCCGCGCCTATGGTGGCCGGGAATCGACTTGGGATTCCCGACGGCCAGGGCGTCTCCTGCTGCGGCAGGAACCGTGAGGGCGCGAAATTAGCCTCTCCCTCACGCGCTCCGCCTCCTCCATCGCGAGCATTACTGCTTTCTAGCCACTCCTCAAAGAGTGGACTTATCACCGCAATTGTGGCGTGCCCAATGAAACTCATGTTTAGACTTTATTTTACAAATAGGCACGCGTGCAATTATATCCTATTTTGCTGTAAATATCTTGATATTCCATGAGACTACATTTTAGAAGTTCTTAATTAAACGTTTTATTTTAATTATATTATATGCTCATTGGTAATTGGATGCATTCCTTGAAATGGATGATACTAGATCTCATTTGCAACAAAGTTTTTTTGGAAATTTTCCACTTCTCGACCATGAACTGCTAATAATGAGAAATCACTGTCACGCAGTCGGTAATAAATATACTGAAGTTTACGACGCTTAATTTATAAACTTTAAAGAGTACTTTTACTTGATAATTTTTTTGTTCGAAAGTTTAATTCTTTCACAAGCTATCAGAAAAGTATCAGTTTAACTTCCAAAGCGGAATAGATGTCTCGCGGAAAACTCCAAAACAACCCAGTCTGGAACCCAACGTATTGGGGTTAAAAATGTTGCAAATTAGTTCTAGTATCACCCATTGGTAATCGTGTGCATGTTTACCCTGTAGGGAATTGGTTAACTTATATTCCCGTCTGGCACGATATGATTTCAGTTTTCTTTTACGTGTTTACTATTAATGGCCTGTTTCACAATGTCCGTATAAAAACAATGTGATAAATAATAATAAGTATTAAATTATCTGCTAGACAAATTAATTCGATTTTATCAGGAGTGGTAAAACAGACCATTTTAAATTGTATTTATTTATTTAAATAAAGACTGACTTTAGCGAACTAGGTTTTTTATTATTTTTTGTTACATAAGTCTTAAAATACATGTTTTATCAATATTCAGTCGTAAAGAAATAAACACATTTCAGCTTAAAAGTAATTAGGTGCAATTAGTCGAAACTGATGAAAATGTATCAATTTGACAATCAACTATAATTAATTACTTTTTCCAAAAAAAAAAAAAACAACCAACTTCAAAAAAAACACTAAAAGGGAAAAATAACTTTAATTTCGGAAGTCGGTGTCTTTGGTTTTGAATTTTCGTTTTTTGCCACCGACTTCCGAAATTAAAGTTATTTTCCACTTGTTTTTTTGAATATCGGTTGTTTTTATATTGGAAAAAGTTTTTATTTTTCACTTTTGAGTCGTGGTACCTACCCCACACAAATTCGAATACCACTACCTGCTACGTAAATAACAATCACAGGAACTTAATTATCATATCATCCATATACAAGTGGGGAAAAAATGCGTATTATTGAAGCTAACTCAAAAACTATGCAAGCAAAGTTAATAAAATTTAAATGGGACCACCACCTTGAGAGCCTTTCAAACAAAAAAAAAGAATTTTCAAAATCAGTCCACAATTGACGGAGAAATCGGCGGCAATACATATAAAAAAAAAATACGTACGCTACGTACATATAACCTCCTCCTTTTTGGAAGTTGGTTAAAAACCCATGAATCTGCCCACTGGATTGGCCACGATTAGCATCCACTGTGTGTACCTTACAAAGACTTCGCATCTTAGTAATTTTATAGAAATGTAATATTTAGGAACAGGTGTGTTAAATTATAATGTTCTGACTTCAATCATTTATATCGGCAAAAAAAACAAAGCATGCTATTCTTAACACCTAATAATTGGTAATCATCCTTAGATGGTAAAACAGGACCTTAGCTAATATGAAAATATGTATAGATTAAAATACAGTTATAATTTTACTTTAAAGGACATTCGGGAAAAATGTATGGGGGTTTGGTCCGAATGTCTAGTTCAATGTTCAGTTAGGTTAGGTCTCGTTATTGATGGACATTTGGACCACTTTTGCCCAGTCTCTTTTTTAACGAAGTTTTTAAACTAATTAGTTCAGCATGTCTTAAAACAGTAGATATTCTCTTAAACTGAACTATGTTTAAATTAAAGATTCCAAGTGGTGACAGTCCTTTATTATAGACTACATTAACTATTCCATAGGTATAGTCAACAAAAAAATGGTATGTAGAGATAACATTTACATCTGCATTAAGAATGGATAAAAACTTGTCTATTCAGCACTAGCACAGCATCTGTTATTTACAGCTACTTAATAAAAATCTTAAATTAATTCATTCATTGACAGATAACGCACAGCCTAAACCGCTGGGTCTAGAAGCATGAAATTTTGCAAGACTTCTTTATGGCCTATAAAGGTACACTAAGGATTTTTGAAAATTTTGTATAGATGTTCGTTGTTTTTGCCGATGGAAAATCCCATCAACGGGCACACGGCTTATTGTTTAAAAGGTTGAATTTAGCTACCTGCATACCTATTTATTTTGCTTACTGCACTTATAATTTAGATATCAATATTTTTATTAGTAAACAATATTTACAAAATAAATGTCTTATAGGGATAGTGCCTGATAAAGTCCTAAATCAGTTAATCAAACAAAATTCATTTTAAAATGTCAAACATTTAATCAGCATCTATCTATCAAGCGTCAACTGTTGCAATCCCGATTTCTGTGGTGGAAATGCGTATGTACCGTATCTACTTGTATACCTACTACGGAAAATCATTTCAGTCCATCGCCCTTGGGCTGCTCTCTAAACCTGATAACTTGAGACCACCAGCTACACACACTAATAACAGGGCAGGTGATTTTTATTCTAGTATAGCTCCATTACTTAAAAAAATATTATTATCGCGATGGATGGAACCAGACATTGATCCGCTGAAAAGTGACTTCTCAGTCCCGTGAGGTAAACTAAAGATCAGTAGGTAATGGAAATAATTTCTTAGAGCTTTTATTCAATCTTATTAGAGTTGTTTTTCAATAAGAATGCCATACCATGAACTCTGAAATGTTTCGCCAAATCTTCTGGACCTTCAAAGTCTTCCCGACATATTTTACATTGATTTTCACGAAGTGGATCATTAGAAATAATATCATTATTTTGGTATTTAATGAGAGCATTTTCATTGTAACATTGCTTTTCTTTGATATATTCGTCAATATCAGTTACATTATGTTCCAACAACAAATGTTTTGAAAATGAGGGTTTGACAACAAAACTCTGTCCACACTCCATACATTGATATGCCATGCAAGGATCCCTATGCGATATCATATGTCTTTCTAATAATATTTTTTCTTCATAGTTATCACCGCACATCTTGCAAACGTATGTACTGTCCGCAACTTTAGATTTACTCGCTCGTTTAGAAAGCGGAACACTATCAACGGCAATAGAGACTGTGGGTGTTTTATTTTGTTGGCGTCTTCTACTTCTTCTCGATATTTTCTTATGAATCGTTCTTTTGGTGCCTGTAGTCTTGTGTTCAGATAAGTATTTTTTTATATCAATTCTATTAAGGAGTATTTTAGCATCCATACACTTATATGTTTTGTGCAGTGCAGCATAATGTTTTTTGATTTCATTCCAGTCTTGTGATATGTTTGTTTTACAAAGGTGACAAGTAATATGGGTGTTGTTTTGTGTTCTATCAGGCATAACGTCCAATTCCGTAGAACACGCAAAAGTGGAAGAACATTTATATGGACATTCATTAGGCAGATTATGAATGTCGGTATATTGACATCGATATATAAAACTTCTTCGACATTGGTCACATCTTTTCACAACGCGATATACTCGTTTCGGCTTACTTGAATCTTTTGAAAACATATCATTTTCAGACAGTATACTAATCAATGCACTTTCTATTGTATTATTTGTGTTGTGTTTTCCTAGAAAATGACTAAGTAGAACAGATATGTCCTTGAAAATGGAACCGCAGGGCCAACATGGAAAAACGCAAGTGATCTTATGACTTTTTAAGTGCCACTCCATGCGACTTTGCAATACAAATTTCCCGGGACACATTTCACATTTATAAAAAACGAGTGGCTTGGTTTCTGTTTTATGACTCTTCAAATGATCTTGCATACTTACGGCGTTGAAACAAGCAACGACGCAGTATGGACATTTATAAACTTTTTTCATATGAAACTCTTTCATGTGCTCTTTATAATCATTAGGATGGAAAAGGCGACAATCGGGCGCGGCACATCTTAATCTAGCAGTTGCTCTCATCATCTTAAAACCTTCACAATCGTGGTTGTATGGATAATGCACATTTTTGTTGGCAAGGTGAAAACCACATTCTGGGCAATAATAAGGTGGACATTTCAAATGTAAACGCAAATGTGCTTTGAATGCACATATACTCGGCAGTGCAAACAAACATATCGGACACGAATATATAATTTCGTTTGAAAACTGCATATAATGACTGACTCTATCTTTGTAAGGGGCCCCCGAGTTAGTTAAATTTTCTTTACATTCGAAACAATTTACTGAGGTATATGTAATTTTTTGTTGTGTTGTTGTAATTTCATTTGCTGGAGTTTCACTTGATGTCGCTACAGGAGATGTTATAAAATCGTTGCTTGGTGGGCTTAAAGGTTTAATTTTGTAGTTACTTAACGGTAATGGTTCTAATTTTAAGTCTGTAACATTGATTGTAGCTGTTTTAAAACCATGAGATCTTATATGAAAAAGTAAATTACATCTGTTGAAAAAAGTTCTCGATTGATTACAATTCCGGCACATGTAGGTAATGCTGACAGACTTGCGATTGATGTGATCATTAAAACTGGACTCAAAGATGAACCTGTAAAAGAAAGAAAAAACACGTCCTTAAATGGAATTATAAACGACTAGCTGTTACCAGCTACTTCGTCTGCGTGTTTAGAATTTAACAATTTTTTATAGAAAAATCCAGGATGAAAGAGCCGTATTTTCAGTAGGTCCCAGGCTACCTATCTTTTAAATATAATGATCGGTCTGTCGCAAGCAATTTGTATGATTCCGCTTTTTACAAACGGCGCCGTCCGTTTACAAACTGTCGCTGTTATGAAATATAAATATAATTATAAACATATTATAATTTGTATATATAACTATATTTTTGTAATCACCTTTCAGAACCCTTCATTTTGATAGATACCCCACTCGATAGGGTACTGAGATTTCTTTTTTGAAAACATACATTTTGGTGCCAAAAATCAAAATGATTTTTAAACTTTAATATACCCAGTGACACTCGCACAATAAAGACGAATCTAACGCATCATTCATCAAAATCGGTTCAGCCGTTTAGTAGTTACGAGGAAACATAGAGACGGAAATACATACAGGTCAAACACATATCCCTACTTTTTTGGCTTCACCGCAGACGAGTAAATAGTGCTGTTCCCACAGTCGGTGGTAATCAGTTTGACATTATTCAAACTATGATCTATACTATGCTAGCTAATAAAAAGAGGTAAAATTTGTAAGTTTCTATATATGGGGTAATCGAAAACTCTTTCACTAATGGGAACCTCCAATATTATATATATTTGATGTTAAAATAAGAAATTTCACGCGGGCAGAAGCTAGTCTGACATCTTACGTATCGACACGTGTAAGTACATACGTGTACATATACATATCATCTGACTTATGGCACACTAGCTTGATTCATATTATATAGCCAGTTTGACAATAATTGTACTACAATTATTGTCATACTGGCCGCCATCGCCTGTCTCTGTGTGAACAACGCGTAACGTGTCATAGAAGTCATCAAAATATGACTGTATCAGACTTTTGTTGCTGTCTAATCAGCGATTTATATTGTTAAATTTTAAAAATTGCTCATTACAGCTTATTATTGTTAGGTATTGGTTTCATCGGCTTGATGGATTAGTTTGGATTTTCATTTTTAGTTTGAGCATTGTCATTTAGATACAATTTTTTTAGATAAGTGCCTAGGTATTTAGGTGCGGATCTGAAGATGATGTAAAAGTAAGTGGCAATAACCAAACGGCGTCGACTGGACAACGAGAGATCATGAGGCCAATGTTAGGTTACCCATTGACATGAAATCACCCCTAGTCCTAGCAGAAGCTTGTTTTGACTCTGCTGTGGCATCTCAACGTGGCAGAATAGTTGACACCGGCTCAATTGCCAAAAGAAAAGTTGTTTTGCTTTGTTGTAGGTTGGAGGGTTAATATGAATAATTTACGAGTAGTTCGTTATTACAACCTTATCTACCTATCTATCCATCCTAACTAACTAATATTATAGGTATATGCGAAAGTGAGTTTGTTTGTTACGCTTTCACAATAAAACGGCTGAACGGATTTGGATGAAATTTGGCACATGTGTAAACCATGACCTGGTTTAGGACATAGGATATTTTTATCCCGATATTCCATCGATATAGGATATTTTTATCCCGATATTACAACTTCGGGGATCTTATGCGGGTGATACCGCAGGGCGTAGCTAGTATTTTATGTATCCTTACATATTATAAAACAAAAGTCCCCTGCTGCGTCTGTCTGTCTGAACGCGATAAACTCAAAAACTACCCAACGGATTTTTAAACGGTTTTTATCCATAGACGAAGTGATACATGAGGAATGGTTTTGGTGTATAATTCATTAAGATTTTGTGTAAATTGGCTTAAATATGACTATTGTTGAAGAAGTCGGAAAAAATCATGCCGACTGGGAGTTTTAATGGCGTGCGCCGCGTAAACCGCAAAAGATACATAAAATTTATGTTCTATTGTATTGTTAAAAAGTTTTAAAAAAAAAGTCCACGATGACATATGTCTATCTTCTAAGGATGACCCACAGTAACCATTATTATCTTTCAGAATTTGATAAAAATTTCATTATTATTTCCGAAGCTATTTTGACCAGTATTATATTAATCCCTATCCAAACAAATATGTTATTTAAATTGGGCATTTAATTTTGATTAAAATATGCCTCGACCATCATATCATTTAAATAAATAGTTTAAAAGATATCACAGATTAAAAATTAATCGTTACTACATCATTATAGTTGACGGCAACGCGGGCGCAGCGGTATTAGTCAATGACCTTTCTTCAGCTATTAGGTATGTAATCCCAGTAGTACATTCCCGTGAGGTATTTTTCGACATCCACACGTGAGAAGCCGCGGGCAAAAGCTAGTAAAATAAATAAAATAGGTAAGTACTGAAGCATTATAAACAACTAAAAATTAAAAACACCTAAACCAGCAACAACATCACAATAAAGATGTTATTTGAGGTGAAGCATGTGTCGATTTCTTAGGTTTTTTTTTTGTGAATCTTTAGGAATAGTTAAGCAGAACAGATTATTAAATACATCTAGGTACGTCTATAATATTTTAAAATGGATTTCTGCAAGGTCACGCCTAAATCAATTAACTGTTATTTGTAAACTTAAGTTAATGATGTTAAGGCAGTGAGCGTTGGATCTCACATGATGCAGAGAGTATCCAACCCTTGGATATTCTTCGTTTTCTATAAACAATAAGTATCAATATGACCCATTGTTGTCATTGGAAATCCAATAAAGTGATCACTGGATGACCCTAAGGTTTTCTAAGTGTTTTTTTTTTTTCATGGTATCGCTATTGATCCATAGTCCACTTTTGCCCAGTCTCCTTTACACATTGTCTTGTAAATTACTTTTAAGATGTCCTATTCTAACTTTGGTGTTTGTTTTCTCTTCTGATAGGTACAGCAGTAGCTATTTAAGAATAGATTGTCTTGTGGTGGTAACATTACCCAATTAGTATGAATGTTTACATTTACCAAAATTACTTACTTGTCCCCGCAACCTGCACATGCATAAAGTTTATGACCATTCACTGGTACTGGTATCACATAGTTAGGGAAACTCTTATTAAACAGGAGATTTTTAATGCTGAGTTTGTCATTTAAATTCTCCATGGTTATATTATTTTATCTGAAACAAAGATAAAATAATTAGAATTGTTTTTTTGTTTTAATTCTTTTTTGATGTTTTTAGATAAACGGATGAATATTTTCTAAGTAAACAAATTATGTTGCTGTATAGACCAGTCAATTACTTAAAAAATTTGAAGATGTTGGTTCAACTTTTCATGTCATGTAAAATCGGGCTTTTAACTGTTACTAGAGCATTCTGCTCACCCTTCTGAATCAATCATGGTACTGTGCAGATATATATAGTAAGATAGGTATACATGTGGATACCTTTTTATTTTTTATAGAAAAATAGACCTGTAGGTACATCAATATAATATGATAAAACAATTAAACATCAACAGCACAATCACACATATTTATCATGCCTTTACTAGCTGTGAAATAGCTTCCTACTTCATCACTGGATCTAAAATAAGAGTGTCGGTCAGTCAGACATACCCAGGTAGGTACATAGACCTGCGCACAACATGGCAATACTTCCTGTGTTGGTAATATGTTGACCATTGTTTTGAATAATGCGGCTCATGTACTACTATGTCAAGGCACCGAGCGTCAAAATGATTACGCTATCATGTGAAATAACTCAAAACTTACCTTAATTCCTAGATTCTTGTTTTTATTATTACGAAAGACATCTTAGAATATACAAGAACTTGACAGAAAGAAACATGAAACGCCCTCTGTCGAGCACAAACCCATGAAAGTATCGCCAGTATTGAAAAAGTTTTTGTGTTGCTAGTGCATTGAAAATATTCGTATATGGGCCACGACCCGGAATCTACAGAATGATGCTTTGATTTTTATAAACAAATAACATGAAGACTTCATTCATAACTAATTAGTATTCATTCTTATTTTACAAAACATTGGTACACTGTATCCAAAGCAGGCTGGCAAACAATAAATTTAATTTTAGGTTAGTTTCAAGATATCGGCTTTGCGCAAATGATTTTTTTTTTTTTTTGAGCAGTGTTAAAAAGATAAGGGTTATTTTATTTGCTTTGAATAAAAATGAGTGAAAACGTTCATTTGTGAATTGTTACAGAAAATTAATTGATTTTTCTGTTTTTTCTGTAGAATGTAAGATCTAAGTACCTACAACAATAGTTCGCTGGAGGAAAACAACATTTTTGCTATTTCTCATCAGTAGGTATTATGGAGTTAATAAAGTAGATTCCTAGTCTATTCTTAATACGTCTGTGACCACGTAGTACAAGTCGTGCCATTAAAGATGAGACTTGACCGCGCCTCCCGCCGCTCTTTCCCCCGCCCCGATGACGATGACGCCCCAGCGGGGACCTCATACCGCTAAAGAGACCCATAAATCGTCTACTGCGCAAGTCAAACCACGTGGTGCGTCAAGTCTCATCTTTAATGGCACGACCTGTACTACGTAATGTAACAAGTGTTGCTATTTTCTCATTCCAGAATTTCCCATGAGGTGATGAGTTACGTAACAAAATACGATAACATTGCTTTGGAACCGGACGCTACTCTATAAAACACACACTGTAAATACTAGACTAGCACATAGGATCCCCTGGTGCGCTACACGATTTGGTGGCGAGTTTACGATGATTCCAATTTCGAAACGACAACTTAGGTACCTACCTACAACATTAGATTTTCACGAATTTGATTACGTACATACATTTAGAAGGGCTGTTTATTTCAAATACCTACCTTGAGGCAAGGGGCATAGTTACCACGAATGGATAATTTTGTGCACTACCAACACAAAAATTCCACATAAAAAGCTATGGTTTCCTAGAAGAGCCTTTCTTTCCGACCCAGACCACCCCATTACACTCCTCCGGGAGAACAATAGGGCCACCAGTACAGTACACAAAAACAGACGCTTACCCGGACTTTCCTGTGGGTGCTTTAAGCTGCTACACTTAGAGCCTCCAGCCAGGAGCAAGTAAACTATTCTAAATTAAAGCTAGGCGAACGTTCGCTAAGGGCACCCCCTGTGGGGTACGAACCTCGGCTTAGGGCGTCGCTGGGGGGAGGACAGCAAGAAGGGACAGGCTGGATCAAAATTTGTTTAATATCACACAAAGGACCTCGGCGGCGAGGTCCTTTGCGATCGCGACCGTGTCCCCGAGTAAATGATACTCCTCCCCGACCCTTGCTCGAAAACGAGGTGCCAGCAGTTGTTGCAGCTGAGCACGTAGCTCTAAATACCCCGCCTAATTATCGTGATATTAAACAAATTTTGATCCAGCCTGTCCCTTCTTGCTGTCCTCCCCCCAGCGACGCCCTAAGCCGAGGTTCGTACCCCACAGGGGGTGCCCTTAGCGAACGTTCGCCTAGCTTTAATTTAGAATAGTTTACTTGCTCCTGGCTGGAGGCTCTAAGTGTAGCAGCTTAAAGCACCCACAGGAAAGTCCGGTTAAGCAGCCAAGACCTTAGTGGTCAAAACTGCGAGTTGCCATGTTAAAAAAAAGAAAAAAAAAGAAGAGCGGTGATCGTAACGTAAGGCCGTAACGTAACTTTGAATGACGTCACTGAAACGTCTATTAGAAACAAGTGTAATTTAGTCTCTAAGGGAATTTTAAGTAAGTAAGTAGGTATGGGTTTTGATGCAACAGCACAGATAAATACAGATGGTTCACTCTGCATTTTAGGTATGAAGCTATAAGTACCTACGCGGCGGGCTCGACTTGTTGGGCCAAATTCAGTGATTGTTACTGTGCGTTTGCACTGGCGAAAGATTCACAACAAAACATGTTGAAATCTCTAGTTCCTGTCAAACATTGTTTAGAAAATTGACAGATCATAGAGATGTCAACATGTTTGGTTGTGAATTTTTCGCCAGTGCAAACGCACAGTAACGTAGTTAGAAGATCTAAGAGTTACGCGATAGAAAGAGAGGCCACTTCTAGGTAAATATAACTGTAGGTAATTAGCGCTGTGCGACTTGAATTGCACTTTATTGTATCGCAATAAGAGTAGCTTTTTAGGGTTCCGTAGTAAATTAGGAACCCTTATACTTTCGCCTTGTCCGTCTGTCTGTCTGTCTGTCTATCTGTCCGCGGCTTAGGTCAGAGACTCTCAGTACTAGAAAGCTGTACTTTGGTATGGGTATATTAATCACGTCAACAAATTAGTAAAACAAAATATTGAAAAAAAAAATTTTAAGTTACCACCCCTGCACGTAAAGTGGGGATGTTTCTTTTTTCCTCATTTATCCCTGAGTGTGGGGTGTTGTTGGAAAGATCGTTCAAAAATATTGAGTTTGATAAAACTATTTTTGGATTCAGGGATGCGTTTTCGAAATATTAAACTTTAATGTGCTAATTTTTGTTAGAGTCAAGTGTCGTCCGGGGGGGACCCCTGCCAGCTAAATGGTTGGTTTTGGGTGTGTGGAAAAATTCGCAGCAGTAGTATATATAACAAAATTAAAAGGAAAATTATCACAGCTAAGTAGGCTTTACAAGATAACGAGTAATAATCGACCAACTTATATATGCGTTTGCAAAAACATGTTCTCCCATACATTCCATAAGGGGAACATGTTTTTCAATTACAAAGTTAAGTTTGTTCTTGGGATAAATTCATCCCAACTACGGAATCCTTCATTTTGCGTGGTTCGACATGCACTTGGCCGATTTTTATTATTTATATGATTTTGCGAAGTGAACCATCTGTATTAATCTGTTGCAACAGTAAGGCACAGTTAAGGGCTTGCTACGCGGCAGTCAACCGCGTCCCCAACAGACGTGACCTTGGTTGGCGACAGGCAGAGCTGTTTGAAATTTGTTCGTAAAACACCAACTCCACGGTTGTAAACCACCAAGGTCACCTCTGTTGGGACGCGCTTGACTGCCGTGTAGTAAGCCCTTTACACAATGATTGGGTAGTTTTTAAGCAAAAGTGCTGTTCATTCAGATAAACATAAGAATTATCTCGAAATTCAACCATTTCTATTATGATCATATGAGCGTTTATACTGAAAGTGGGCAACGTCGCAAATAGCTGTCAAATATTTGGCTGTTCTGACTCATTTGGCAATATTATTGTATGGAAATAAGAAATACGGTTAACTAGTGAACTATGTAGAATAAATAATTATTTGCAATTATTACAATGAATTTGATGTTGTAACCTTTTTAGGTGTAAAAAAGGCATTTGGAGAGATTCCAAATATTTTTATTACTTACATCTAAAACTAAATATTTGGTGTTACGATATAAGTAATATTTCACTTAATAATCAATATTTTAGTTCACTAGTTAGTCATATTTCTTATTTCCATATAGTAATGCGAAATATTTGAGAGCTATTTACGACATTGTCCAGTTTCAGCAACTTAGTCGGACTTTCAATAAAAACGCTGAGTTTAGCTACACTAGCGAATTAACCAGGAAGAAAATATTGGAAAAGGCTAGCAGGAAGTTTGGGTGCAGAGAATATAATAAATTAATATAATAGAATTATTTTTATCCTATATTATTAAATGAGCAATATTTGAATATATCCTTACATAATCTATATATATAAAAATGAATCCCTATTTCCCTTGGTCACGACATCACGCTAAAACGGCTGAACGGATTTGGATGAAATTTGGGATATGGATAGACCTTGAACCGGAGAAGGACATAGGATACTTTTTATCCGGATATTTTTACGGGATCGAAACTTATGCGGGTGAAACCGCGGGGCGCAGCTAGTATATTATAAAACAATGTCCCCCGCGCCGCGTCTGTCTGTCTGTTTGAACGCGATGAATTCAAAAACTACCGAACGGATTTTCAAACGGTTTTCACCAATGGACGGAGTGATTCATGCAGAAGGTTTTAGTGTATAATTAATTAAGGTTTTGTGTAAATTGGCTGAAATTTGATGGTTATTGTTGAAGATGTCGGAAAAAGTCATGCCGACTGGGAGCTTTATTGGCGTGCGCCGCGGAAATCATAAAAGTTACATAAAATTTATGTTCCATAGTACTGTTCATCTTAAAAAGTTCAGCAAAAAAGTCTGCGATGACATATGTCTATCTTCTAAAGATGACCCACAGTAACCATTATTATTTTTCAGAATTTGATGAATTGTTATTTCCGAAGCTTTTTTTACCGGTATTATATTAATCCTTATCCAATAAAATATATTATTTAAATTGGGCATTTAATTTAGATTAAAATGTGCTTTTACATCACATCATTTAAATGAATAGTTTAAAAGAGATCAGTTTTAAAATTACGCGAAACTACATAATTATGGTTGACGATAACGCGGGCGCAGCGGTATTAGTCAATGACATTTCCTCGGCTATTAGGTATGTAATCCCAGTAGTACGGTCCCGTGGGATATTTTTCGACATCCACGCGGGCGAAGCCGTGGGCAAAAGCTCAATCACGTTCTCGAAAACGGCTCTAACGATTTCGATGAAAGTTGCAATATAGGAGTTTATTGGGGCGAAAAAATCGATCTAGCTAGGTCTCATATCTGGGAAAATTCGTTTTTTCCGTATTTTCACAAGAGCATAGCTCGGTCGCCCAGGTACTAAAAATAAAAAAGCACACAGATACAAGGTGACACTTAATTTAATTAATAGCCTGGCACAAAATAAATTATCAATGATCCCCATGCTAGGAAAACCTGTTAGGTACAGGGCTAAATTTAGTTTCATGCAGATACATTTACTGAATGAAGATACATTTTGTGAAAATATACCTACTAGATACGATGGTCAAATTAAATTCAATGAAATTTTATTAGAAGGATAATTGGGTGGACAGTTGTATACAGGAATTTTCACAAAAAAAACTATGAAAAAGTATAAAAATATAATCAAAATAATTATTAGGTAGGTATAAAATCTTTGGTTTTACATAGGTAGTCATTATTTATGGCACTTTTGTATTGATTTTAGTTAGTTTTTTTTTCCATTTACTTACTAGATCATTAAAATTTTATTATACTTACTAAGATTTAAGTATCTAATGTTTTTAGTTTATTAAAGTAAGTATAAAAATATAAACATTGTAACAATATAAAAATTAATAATAATTAGGAACATCATATTAAGACTCAGTTTTCAATCAATAGCACCAAATGTACATAAAATTCAAAGCTACTTCAAAAAATTATAAGATTTAAGAATGGTGTTAAAATCAATGTCATGTTTATGTCCTTGGTGAAAAAAATGCAGAATATTCTTTTCATATGTATCACGTTTCAAGTAATGAACTATTTCAGATCGTGGAACAAAGTCTTTTCCATCTACATGTTTGTTATAAAATTTAACATTTGACAACATGTCTTCACACTCAGGCATCAAGGCCAAATAACTTCCAACAGCTTCAGCAGCATCGACATATTTTTCCAGGTGATAATATGCTACTTGTATATAATTAAGCACATCTGCAAGGAACTCCACTCCAGAATCATATTTAAGGAATTTAAGTTTATCTTGGCACTGTTGTCGGCAATGCAGTAGGGATGCTATGTTATTTGACATAGTTATCACAAATTCTGAGGACCACTCCTGTCCAGGCAAACGTTCACATTCTACACGACAGTTGTTTTCTGATGCAAAATAGTCTTTTATAACTTCTTCCATGCTTGTTAGTGTTTCTGCCCAATTATTTTGTTTGTATGATTTTTTACCTAAATTATACATAACCACATAGTCATCGCTTTCCATATCAACTATTTCATTTGGGTCAACTTCTGGTTGCACAATGTAATATTGCATGTTGGCTTTCATTGTCTCATCATCTGGATTGGCAACCAGGTAAGTGTAGGCAGATGAAGCGGCTTTGTGAAACATATGCTGGTTATAATAACACATGTGCAGATACTCATATGGTTTCTTAGCCTGCATGTTATGTAGCAGAGAGTCTTCAATACTTCTGTTCAGGTTCACATTGAGGAATTCTTTATCTTGACATTTATTAAGACAATCTCTTTTATTGAAGTACTTTTCATATATTTTAAGGTCGTCGATGTCTTCTTTGATTTGAGATTCGTAAATTTGCATGTTACATTTTATTCTACAATTAATTAAAATGGATTTGTAAAGTTTATAAAGATGCAATGCTTCTTCAAATTTTTCAATGCACAATGACCATCTTTCGTCTGAGTATGCGACTACTCCTTTACGGAAAGTTTTTTCTAGTGAAACCGGTGTGAGGCAGTCGTTCAACTTCATTTCACATAAAGATATAATTAAAATCACAAAATAAATCTTGTTCGATACCATTTTGCTTGTTTTAACAAAGATTTAATTATTTTGACCAACTAAATTAAACCCACTGAGTTTAAAATTAACAAATTTCAATTCAAATACTTTGCAACAACAATTTTTCTATAATCAAAATTGCCGAAAATAATCTGGTCAAACATGAACTTTAGTGAACTTTGACATCATTCAATAATCATTATCATCAAACTTTTAACTTTTTCTCGCTAATTGTAATTTACGTAACTGGGGTATGAGCATTTTAAGCCGGCGGACAAGTACACCACTATCTTTTATGCGTGCCGAAAACCGAAAACGAAATCCAGTGGGAATTGGGACTCTATCGGAAATCAATTTTAGCAATGGAAGTTTACATAGTGTTAATTAAGATGATAGATATTACCAGTACCAATACCTAAATGAATTATTTGCTCGATGTGAAGATTTAAATCGTCCATTGGGGTGTCAACTTTCACAACAGTGTGGAGGATACATTAGTTCTAAAGTCACTAAATCCATTTTCTTTATTTTGAGATATGATCATTTATAGTGCAAAAAAAATGTTTTAATAAGAAAACGGTTTTAATAAAAAAAAATAAACAATAGTTTAATGGGTAGGCTTTATTATGATGTTTTTAAATAAATAATATTATTTCATTTAAATACTTATAAATTATATTTTTAAATGTTAGAACAAATAAAATATTAAAACATTTAACATATAAAAAAAAATTAGCCTACCGGTATCGGGAACAGGGTCCAAGCTACTGGCGATTAGGGCTCTATAGAGAGGAACCTCCTGACAATGCGAGCCCTGTCCAGGAGTACCGCTTTCTGAATCAAGCCCTTGATCCAGCTACCCAACGAGAGCCTCCTTAGGTGTTGGTCGAGGCTCTTGGAGATTAAGCCATTGGCTGTCACGACTATCGGCATAATTATTGCCGAGTCCACATTCCACATGTCGACAACCTCGCGAGCCAAGTCAAGATACTTGATTTGTTTATCTTTCTCGGGTTTCACGAGGTTCCCGTCATGTAGGACCGTTATGTCAATAATCATTGAGCGCCGTTCTACTCGGTCCACCACCACTATATTAGGTTTATTGGTAACAATAGTCCTGTCAGTGATGATGGATCGATGCCAGTACAATGTGATATTTCCATTTTCGAGAACTGGGTCGGGCACATACTTGTAGTATGGCACTTCCGATTCCACAAGGCTGTATTGCAGAGCAAGTTTCTGATGGATAATCCTGGCTACAAGGTTGTGTCTGTGCAAGTACTCTTCGTTAGCTAGACGAGAACATCCGGAGATAATATGTCGGATTGATTCTCCCGGACGGTAGCATGCCCGACAGATATCAAGCGAACCATCCTTCACAATGAATCTCCGGTAATTGTTCGTCATCATAACTTCGTCCATAATTGCACAGACAAAACTCTTCGGTTTCCCCAAAGAGTTCACCAAAATGAAGCCAAGCTACGGACGCTAGTAAATCTACATCGGGCCCATGTAGGGTCCGGAAGTAGCGTCCGTGAAGCTCCTTACTCTGCCATACCTCCCTGCGATCGTTAGTGTTAAGCACCAGTTCTCTTTAGCCAAGGAGAGCGGGGTAAGGCCCTTGTCCACCGCAACCACATCTCGATGCATCCCCACGTCGGCTTCTAGGAAATATTCCCTAAGACTGCAGATCTCGCGATTGTGGAGGGTTTTAGAGTTTAAAAAGCCTCGACCTCCACACTTTCGCAGGATATACAGTCTCATTGCCGATGATCTTGGGTGATGCATTCGATATGCAGTCAGCAGCGTACGGACCCTTCTATCCAGAGCGTCGAGTTCGGTCTGAGTCCATTTGAGTATGCCGAAAGAGTACATCAAAACCGGCATGACCCAACCGTTGAAGGCACGTACCTTCGCCTGATATAAGACTATTAAATACTTTCTTCAGGTGGCCAAAGAAGCGCTCCTTCAACGATTGCTTCGTGTCAGTAACATTGATGCCCAACGCTTCCGAAATACCCAAATACTTATAGGTTTCGGATGCGGAGAGGGCTCTAACGTTTATGGAATCCGAGAGTTGGGTTCCCATGGATTCCACAATCTCCCCTCGCTTTACATGCACGACCGCACATTTCTCCACACCGAATTCCATTCTGATGGCGCTACTGAAAGTTTCAGTTACTTTCAGTAGCTCCATCTGTTGCAAATTGTTGGGGGCAAAGAGTTTTAGGTCATCCATGTAGAGCAGGTGAGATATAACCTGACCACCTCTCCTCAACCGATAGCCAAGACCTGAATCCTCAAGCAGTGTTCTTAGAGGATTCAGGGCTAAGCAGAACCAGAGCGGACTCAAACTGTCGCCCTGAAATATGCCTTGCTCGATCCCTATCGGCTCGCTATTCCTCTGGATATTTTGACATCCTGGATAGCGAAGAACCGTCCTCCATTGCCCAATACACGACATCAGGAAGGTGCGCAGAGTCATAGGCCTTCTTATAATCTATCCAACATGTCGACAGATCGGGAATGGCGAACCTGTTGGCTAATGGCCATATCAATGAGGAGTAGCTCATTAGTACCGCAGGACCCGTTTATACATCCATTTTGAGAGGCAGACATGATGGAGTTGGTGTTTATATGTTTATTAATTTTAGCTCTTAAAATGGATGTAAGAACTTTATAGACCGTCGGTAAACACGTGATCAGCCTATAATTCTTGGGTTCCGCGATACTGCCAGATTGATGAAACAGGTGGGTAACTCCTGTTGTAAGGAACTGGAAATTCAGACTCCAAAGCAGTCTGGTACTGAGCCGCCAAGCGAGCGTGCGATCTCACAAAACATTTGATCCAGAAGTTGTGTAGCCCGTCCGACCCTGGAGACTTACAGTTGGGTAACGGACGAACTGCACGTGTAACATCTTGGGGGCAGATGGTAATAGCCGCATTTCTGGTATTGGATCGCAGGCTCGCTTGACTTCCCGAGTCCAATCACCTTCGGTGTGACTGACAGGCACCGACTAGATACTCCAACAGAAAGAATCCATTGCATCATCATCGGGTAGGCGCGTGTCAGCCACACCTTGGTCCGATCGTTTCCAAGTCCAACAGAACCCTTACAGGATCACTCGTGTGTCTGGTTGGCTATCTGTCCGTCTGTCACAGCCAATTTGCTCCGAATGTACTGAACTAATTTAGTTGATATTTGGTACACATACTACGAATATTAGTATTACGAATTCGTAGTACACATATGAATTTCTGCGACCCAAACACGGACGTGTAAATAAATGAATTTTGAATGCAGGGGTGATTTCGGGGGCAAATTGGATTCTTAAAGACAAAAAAAAATTGTGATCTGAACCGTGTGATATATCAAATGAAAGGAGGGATTGTTGTGGGAAACTCAATTTTTTTTTTTTGACAATAAATACTTTTAAAGATTTTTAAGAAAATAGATAAAAGTGGACAATTCCCGCTATTATCTCTCATAACAAAATTGATCGAAATCAGTCGATTTCGTGCACGGAGCCTTAAGCTGGGAATACACGTCCGATTTTTCATCAGATAGTCGGATCCGATAGTCTGATCCAGCTATCGGAAGGCGTCAGAGCCATTATTTTGTTTGAACATTCAACATACGTCCGTTCCTATAGTCGGATAGTTTGCATTGTTCTGATAGCCGGATCAGGATATCGGATCCGACTATCTGATGAAAAATCGGACGTATATTCCCAGCCTTATGATTTTAGAAATGTAGAAACCGCGCGTTTGGTCTATTTTAGCTTCTTCCACAGCATTATTTCGTATGGCATTTTACTGTGGAGTCGTGCTGCTGACATTGAATTCATCTTTATTTTGCAAAAGAGAGCTGTCAGAGCCATTTATAATACGTCGCCGCGAGTCTCTCAGGGAACTATTTAATAGTCATTTATGCAACTGTTATATAATAAGGGGTATTAAAACTCGAATGTAGGTTATATCGTTATATCGTCACATGAGTGTTTTAATACCTAATTATGTACACTTGCATACAAGACTTTATCTACACCCATGATATGAATCATCTATAAAAGGTTCTGAAACCATAGGGTGTTGAACAATATTGTTTTCTCGACTTTTCTAGTAACAATTGGTTAGAAATCAAAATACCTTGTGATATATTGCAATTAAATTAAAGAAAATTTAAAACTCATAATAAAAGTACACTTTGTAAAGAATAGTCAATTTCCTCCTTGCCTTCTCCGGCAAGGAGGAAATTGACTGTGACAGACGGAGAGACACACAAGTGATCCTATAAGGGTTCCGTTTTTTTACCCGACTACTTTAAAGCAAAAAGGAAGGATATAAGATTTTGACCGGTAGGTATGTATGTATGTTCACCTGTTACCTCATAACTTCTAAACTACTGATCATAATTTGACAAATGAGATATCATTGGAAGCGTCTTGATGGTCCGCTGGTTGGTTATGCTACGTCACATTAAATGCAATATGGCGCCCTCTAGAGGACATAAAGTCATAAATTAAAAAGATTTTTTTAATTGTGCCATGTTGGGTATCAAATGAAAGGGCTTGACGAGCACATTACAAATATGTGTACAGAATATTGTCTGAGTAAGAAATATGTTTAAATTGTTAAAAACAATCAAGAGTGAGACTGTGCTACGTACAGCGCAGCTGTAAAATTAATTCCTATTATACAATAAAACCGAAACAACCAAATTTAAAGCTGCTTTGCAAATACTTTATCACGAAATTAAAACCCCAAAATCTCTCGTTTCGTTTCTTACGATGTGCTCTGGAGAAAGATGGGAGACAGGGGTATACCCGCGGAAATATGTGGGCTGTTCCAGTATTGGTATGGTAACCAAGTCAATCGGGTGAAATGGGATGATACAGTCTCTGAGCCGTATGGGTTGGAGTGCGGGGTGAGACAGGGTGGCCTGACGTCTCCCAGGCTCTTCAACCTCTACGTGGATGACCTGATAGTCGCACTCAGCAGCATGCGTGTCGGATGCAGTGATATGTTGATGGGGTTAGAATTAACAACATCAGCTATGCAGATGACATGGTGCTGCTGGGTCCGTCAGCGGGAGCTATCAGAGAGATGCTTAGAACGTGCGAGACCTATGCTGCCGCACATGGATTAAAATATAATGAAAAGAAATGTGAATACATGGTCTTTGAGGTCAGCGGCAAACGCCGTGGAGAGGGACCCGAGTTGCTTATTAACGGGTCACCAATTAAGAGGGTGTCAACTTTTAAATACCTAGGGCATTGTCTTGCCGTTGACCTCAGGGACGATGTAGACATTGAGAGGGAGCGCAGGGCTCTAGCGGTCCGGAGTAATATGTTGTCCCGTAGATTTGCGCGGTGTACAGACCAAGTTAAAGTAACACTTTTTAAGGCTTACTGCCAAAGCTTGTACACGGGCAACCTGTGGGTCAATTATACTAAGAGATCGCTGGATGCCCTGCGCGTCCAATATAACAATGCTTTCAGGATGTTGTTGAGGCTGCCTCGATACTGTAGCGCGTCGAATATGTTTGCGCAAGCCCGCACCGACGGCTTCTATGCTATTGTACGTAAAAAAACTGCGTCGCTTCTGAGGAGAGTGAGGGGCAGTCAAAACAGCATCCTGAAAACTGTAGCCGAGAGCTCTGGCTCTACGATTGTACTGCAATTTGTGCGTAGGTTGATTGATACTAACACTAGGCAATAAGTTGTTCTTTGTATGTTACTAACACCATATGGATAATTGTATGTCCGAAATAAAGCGAATTTATTCATTTATTAAAATAATTTAAATAAAAAGTAAGTTCAAAAACTAAAACCCGAATACTGAAAAATCACGCTCTAAAAAGTATGAAACAAGAAAATATTTTAGACAGAAGTCGAGACATAGGTACAAAAATGGTCAAGGTCAAGAGTGGTTGGTCGCATGCCTGTACACAAGGGGGGCAAAGGGGGCAGCTACCCCTCCCTAGAGATGAAATAAAATTGTAAATACAAGGCATTTTAATGTAAAGAAACTACATATAAAGCCAATTTTGTTTATTTGGACGACATTTATTTGGTTTTTTTATGTTCCATATCTCCTAAACGGGGTGTAATCCGACGTTCGGGGACAAATTATTCGTATTTATGTGCTGGTGGTAGGCCCAGTACATACCTATACCTATTATGTTTCAGCTCTACAGTTCTGAATAGTTTTGGGAAAAACGACGTTTCCAATTCATACATTGAATATGGAAAAATAAAAAAATTCTCCGTTCCTATCGGGACTACTGAGTTGAAACTGATTTGTTAAAAATTAAATGTCCACCAGCGTCGATTTTATCCCCATTGTGCGCCGTAGAGATAACAAGACTCGCACTACAAGTGTAAAGCTTCATGTGCTCTTGACTTTTGACTGTACCTACAAATCATAATTTTCCCATCCTCCATAGGTATATCAACTTGCCTCCCCCTAGGCCATCGGCTGGCGATGCCCTTGCATGTACACCTACAAAATTATAATAGCATGCGACCATGGCATTACCTTGACCATTTTTGTACCTATGTCCTGATTCCTGTCTGAAATATTTTCTTGTTTCCGACTTTTTAGAGCGTGATTTTTCAGTAGTCGGGTTTTAGTTTTTGAACTTATTCCTTTTGAGGTACGGAACCCTAAAAAACCGAACAAGTGCGAGTAGGATTCGCGTCCTGATGAGAGATGACGACCCCTTTTTGACCGACTTCAAAAAAAAGAGGAGGTTATCAGTTCGTCAGAATGTATTTATTTTTATTTTTTATGTATGTTCCCCAATTACTCGAAGACGGCTGGACCGATTATCTAGTTGGTCTCATTGTCATTTGGCCACGATCTGATGATGGGATCTTGGCGAAATCGATGGAACTCTTCAAATATTCTAGGCACACCTATAGCGATTTGGTTATTTTTTTTAATAACTCGTGCATTTGCTCTCGGAAAGCACCATTTGGAAAAGTGGAACTCATGTTGAAAGACACAGATGGCTACCGGAACTACTCAATAATATATATTTCACGGGTTGCGATTCGATTACTTTAATATGGTAGGTAAGCAATTGATGCTCGTGCAGTTGATGCACAATTCATATGGTGCAGTGGAGCTAATGGTAAAATATATGGAGAACTCCTCAACAACTAAAGTCCCTGCATCAGGAAAAGCAATATTTTGTAAAACGTGATAAGTAGTTGACATTAGGCTATTGTAACTTAGATAAATTACAAACCAACCCACTAAAAAGTGAAAAAAAAAAACTTTTTTACAAAAAATACAACCAATTTCCAAACTACAAAGTGAAAAATTACTTTAATTTCAAAAGTCGGTGGCAAAAAACTAAAATACTGATTCAAAGATACCGACTTCCGAAATTAAAGTTATTTTTCACTTGGTAGTTTGGCAGTAAACAACAAAAAAACATAACTGGCGAAATGTGGGTGCACCTGCTACAGGGACACCTCTGCCCAACCCTTCGGGGAAACAAGGTGTGATGTTATGTTATGTAGTTTGGAAGTCGGTTGTATCTCAGGTAAAAAAGTTTTTCAGGTTTAGGGTTCCAGTTGTCGGAATACAACCTCAATTTATTTGTCTGTGCTACTATTTGTCTACGACTATATCGAAGTTCTTTTTAATACAATGTGTCAATTGAAGAAAAATAAGTATGTTGAATACTCGATGAATACTGAGGTTGAATTTAAAGCTCTAAAAAGTAAACCAAGTTATTTATCATTAATTACCCTATTACCTGCCCCAACATAAGTTTATGGGCCACCAATAAAAGGAGTAGGTAAGCAGAAGTATTATACCTACATATATAAAAGTATGATGAAAAGAAATATTATTTTTTTTGCCAATATAGAAGGGCGAAAACTATTCAAATTGGAAATTTAGAATGAATCATTATTACAAGAGAAACAGGTACTAAAAACTTTAGATAATGATGACATAGAAATTACCAAAGATGAAAAATATAATTCAAAAGTAAAAGCAATAATTACTTAATGTATAACAGACAAACATTTATCTATAATTCAAGAATGTTTGAATGCAAAAGAAATGTTCATGAAGTTAGACAGCGTATTTCATCGCAAAAGTGTTTTTACAAAAATTACACTGAAAATACCGGTAGGTCCCATTTGTTCTATGGAACATGACGTAATAGAACAAATTGAGAAAATATTGTCCCTATTTGTACTATAGAACAGTTTGTACTTTTTGTCTCAAATTGTTCCATAGAACAAACTAAGTATATAAACTTCTGGAAGTTGATATGTAAGAAGAATTGTTTTTAGTTTGTAGTTACAGAAACACGTATTGTTAAACTGCTATTTTGCTTTTATTTTTCAAAATAGAAATATTATGTAGCGAGTAGTTTCAATTTTTTGATAGTGAACTGTACCTGGTATTAACGTCAGTGATTAATGTCATTCACGTCTTATATATCTCATCATGGAAGAATTTGGGAAAAGCGATTCCCATTTAGTTCTGTGCATTCACAGACAAATAAAAAAAGGAGCAAAAGCTAGTATCTAGTTCTATAGTACAAATAGGGACAATATTTTCTCAATTTGTTCTATTACGTCATGTTCCATAGAACAAATGGGACCTACCGGAAAATACTAAGTCTAAAATTACAAAGAAACGACACGTCAGATGAACATTAAAAAAAAAAATTGAAAAGATTTTATTTGAAATAGAAAATATAGATAAAAAATTTGACGATTCAGACAAAATCTGTCATTTCTTATTGTCTTTAAATGAAGATTACAAACACGTAATTCCAGCAATCGAAAATATCAGCATGGATATAACATAAGAGTTCGTAAAATCACGATTACTTGATGAAGAAATAAAATAATAAATAAGCATCCTACATGTGAATCTCACTCACAACAAATATTTAAGCGTCAGGCTCAGGAATAAACTTTAATAATAACAACACAAGATCCAGACATCGTTTTATAGGAAGAGGAAATAAAAGTGGAAATAGAGGATATTACAGAAGAAATATGAAAGAAAATTTTAATTGGGTATAGCTTTTGACTGCATCAGCTATTTATGAAAACAAATTCATACTAGATAGCGGCACTACTAACCATATCGTTATGGAAAAAGTAGAAAAATATATGACAAAAATACAAAAGTTAGACGAACCGATAACTGTTATTATAGCAGATGGTAAATGATTAACAGCAAATATCACATCAAAATTTAAAGCACTCATTGTGGAAAATATAACACATAACTTATTATCAGTTTTGAGAATGATTAGAAGCTATAAGTAAAGAAATAAATTCATAAAAAAATTAAATACATGGACAGAACCAATAGATTTACCCAGAAGAAAGAAAGCGATAGACGCAAAATGGATATTTAAGAAAAAAAAAAACCGTTTAAGAAAGCTCGACTAGTTGCTAGAGGATTTCAAGTACAAGAAGAAGACTATTTTAACACAAAATATTCACTTGTAGTTAGAATGAGCACAGTAAGAACTTATTTAGCATAAACTGTACAACAAGATTAAAAAATTTATCAAATGAACGTACCGACAGCATTTTTAAATGGTTATTTAAAAGATGAAGTTTATATCAAAGTACCACAAAGATGCAAATAGAAAGAAAGTATTGAAGTAAAAAAGAAGTTTATATGAATTAAGACAAAGGCGATGCTGAACTAGATGCTGGAATGAAAGGTTAACTGATTTTTTGGTTACGTGTGGACTACAAAGATCAAAAAAATATTTTTGCGTATTCTTTCATAAAAATATTTGGATATTGTTTTTTTTTATGACTTTTCTGTCATGAGAAAGAAAGAAGAAACTGATAGAACAATGAAGCTATTATAGAAAGAATTTGGTACTAAGAACTTACGAGAGATAAAGAAATTTCTTGGGATGGAGATAAAAAGAAAAGACGGAATGTTAAGAATAACACAGTAAAAAAAAATAGAGAAAATGTTAACAAAATTTAATATGACTGAATGCAAGGAAAAAGATACACCGATGGAGAAGGGATTCAACATAAACATAACGGAAAAAACTATAGAAGTTCCTTACAAAGAACTAAAAATCGAATAGGAAGTTTAATGTTTGTGAGTACAGTCTCAAGACCAGATAGATATAATTATGCTATTCTGTATCTTATCTTAGTCAATTTTTGGACAAACCAAATAAAGAATGTTGAAAACATAGCAAGTGCATATTACGCTACCTTAGTTCAATTAAAGATTATGCACTTCAATATAAAAATGTGAACAAATAGCTTAAAAGTTTTTTCGGATGTAGATAGGGCAAATAGTAAAAGAGACAAAGAGTTTAAGCGGATGTATAGTTAAATACAATGAGAATGTTGTAGCATGGTTATCTAGAAAACAAAACTGTGTTGCATTGTCAACTGCAGAGGCAGAGTATATAGCAGCATCGTTAGCATCATGCGAATGAATGAATTTAAACGGAATATTAAAAGATTTTGGGACAAATCTAATGCCAATGCTGTATGTCGATAACAAAGGAGCTATTTGTATTTCAAAGGATTACGAAAATACTAAAACATCGAAACATCGATATTCGCTATCATCACATAGAATATTTTATATTTACCAAAAAGATGTCAATATCGTACTTAGAAACTGAGAAAAAATTGGCTGATATGTTAACTAAATCAATAGCGACCGAAAGACATAAGATGCTCAGAGAACAATGCAATATATTGATCTAATACACATAGTTGTGTGGGTATTTATCTAGGAGGAGTGAATGTGTTGATATTTAATATTATTTAATGATTTTTAAGTTCCAAAGATTTCACTTAAAATCGAGGAGGATGTCGGAGTACAACCTCAATTTGATTGTCCATGCGACTATTTGTTACTTTCTCGATGTTCTTTTTAATACAACGTATCAATTAAAGAAATTTATGTAGGTATGTTGAATAGAATTAAAGCTTTCAAAAAGTAAACAAGTTATTTAACGTTAATTACCCTCCTATCTGCCCCAACAACAGTTAAGGGTGTACACCTGTAGTTCTGATTGATTTTAGGGTCTAATAAGGATTTAAATGAAATGAGGTAAAATTGGTAAATTATTAACTATCCTTTTTGGTAAATAACATTTTCTTGTGCCACTGGCCACTGTGACTGCAAATAGTATAATAATTATTATGGGTGTGTGACTGAGTGTTGACGGTCGACATCCAAAATATTTTATAGTACATTTATTGAAAAACTTAATTGGAATTGAAAATAATCATTTTAAAACACACCACTAAAGTTATATTCTTAATAAATAACAAGATCAACTTACGACGTAAATAAATTGGGAAGTAAAACATTTGGCGTTATGTCATATAATAATTCTGTTCTTATTGGAAATTGGTCCGAGGAGAGACTTAAAAATGAGGTAACCTTATAGTTGGCTATTAAGAAACGTCTAAGGTAAGCCTACATCTGTTTGGTGGTGTGAGTTGAAAATCCAACTGTGCACTTTTTCAACGTGCTAGAGATGCACTCTGTTGGATTCTCAACGTTCGGTTGGACACCGATATTGACAATCTAGAACACGGTCAAAAACCTTACATTAAAAAAAGAGCTCGTGTATGGTGGGCTTACTTGTCTGGTGTAATAAGTCTGATGCAGGGCTGTAGCCAGGAATTCAGTTCGTGGGTGGTTAGGGTTGCCAATTCTTTTTAGAAACAAAGAATTTCTGATTTCAGAGAGGGTAAATAAAGAGTACAGATTTATAAAAAAAGAGTATTATTTATTGTTATATTTAAAATAGAATTTTTTGGTTCTGAGAAAAATCATAAAAAAATGATTTTAAGATTTTGGACATTCTCAGTCATAATTCAAATTGATGAAGAGCTTAGTTACCTATTATCAATTTCAATAAATAAAGCCCTGCGTCTCTCTTCTCGCACTTTGCAATCATGACTAAAACGGGGACATCTTTAAACTTTAATGGGGTCGCTATGGAGAGTATAGAATGGTAGAGCGAGCGAAGCGAGCTCGAAATTTTCAACATCCCGCTTCAAATAAATTACGTTTTCTTTCTCTTTGACTGTTCATATAGAAATAGAAGTAAGTTTATGCCTTATGCAGAAAAGTTTGAGAATTAAGAGAATGTAGGATGCAAGAGCCAGCGAAACGAGCTCGAAAATTTTAGAATCCCGCCTGAGATGACTCTCTCACAGAATGCTGAAGTTGCAATAGAGTATTTAAGCGTGCTCTTACTGCTTTTGTAGATTATTACGCCTTTGCGAAATAGATTACAATTATCTGTATTCGAGTACGGAGGTGGTAGGTAGTACGGGGGTCGAACTCTGGATTGAGATTCTGGTTTCTATTTTGTTTCGAACCCTCGAAACCTCCCTCCTGCCTACGGCCCTAGTCTAATGTCTATATGGTCAATAGTTGAGACAGATGATAGATATATTGTACGTACGAGTATGCAACTCATCCCTGTCTCCTGCTTTGTGACGGTTGCGGAATTCATCTGGTTACATAAAGGATCATTCTTACAGAATAATTATGAAGTAAACGTTTGTTGCAGTATGAGTTCAAATTATTTTTAAGGAAACGCGAAAGACGAGAACTATTACTTCAGAAGTCCAGAACTTTATTCAGCAATTTACTGAGAGAGGTAAGGTATGCTTGCACTTCTCGAGTTAAATGTACGATTTCGGCTATTTTGAGAATATAATATTTAGCGAATCTAATAGGTATTTTGAGAATTTGCTATTTGGAGCATCTGATATTATGCGAATAAAGGGTTACAAGTAGGTAATTAGTGTGGAATATGTTTTATTCCAATCTCATCTGCAAACAAGCGGATCATGATGAATAAAAAGAATTTGGACGAAATTTTGAGCGAAAATTAATTATCTTGGATTAGCACTTCTATTAATAATTATCCTGAAACACTGAATCTGTTAATACAGGCAGTTAATGTGGAGATAATGTTCCGCAATCGTCATCGGCCGTGTCCGTCAATCACGCGTATTAATGTTCACGATAATATGGACGCACATAGATACGGAGTCAGCACTGACTGGGTTGGAAATAGGTACCTATACCTAATAATTTCGTGAGCTGGGTGGTAGATACGCGTAACCGACTTTCATGACTGGCGGCGTTATTTATGAGAAGCTAACAGTTCAATTTCTATTTTATGAAAATTTAGTTTTTTCCAGAGATCGCTGAAGTTAAGTGGAACTTACGTTCAATATGGATTTAATGCACAAGTAGTTGCGTCTGATATGCCAGGTAAATATTTTACCCATACAAAGATTTAGTTAAACCTTCTTCTGTTCACATTCTGTCATTTTATTTTGAAATTACTTTTAAATGATGAAAATAAGAAATGTCTAAGCTGATATTGTTTCGTTAGCAAAACCGAAGATAGCGGGTGCCAAGCAACAGTACGGCTTGGCTATGTCAATTCTTGTGCGGGAGCGGCAGGTGGACTACATGCAGAATATATGTGACGGCTGTCTTATGACACTGTCGCCCATTCTCACGCCATGCTGTCGGAACACATTCCTTATCGTCAGGTTTGTCTGAGAAACTTTTTTGGTTTTACGTCGTTACTTTATTAGGAAATGAAGAATCAAGCGCTACGGCAACAGTCTTGTGTTTTTGCTGTGGCAATAATCTTTGTGATTGAATTAATTTAGAGCAGTGGGTAAATAAGCAGTTTGACAGTAGAGTCAGGCCACGTCGGAGCATCGCCGTTTTCTCGTGGAGGCGATCGGCAGTGAGGATCTCTTGCGTCCGGCGGTGATGATGTCTCGCGTCTGACCCTGGTTCAGGCCATGGTACGGAGCGAGAGGAAATGGGGGGCCGTCACCTCCTTCTGCTAAGCAGTAATGCTCGCGAAGGAGGAGGCGGAACGCGTGAGGGAGAGGCAAAGTTCGCGCCCTCACGCCCCTAACCACCGCAGGAGGAGACGCCCTGGGCGTCGGTAATCGCAGGCCGATTTCCGGCCACCGTAGGCGCGGGCTTGCGGATGGTGAGCAATGGGTATGACGACGCGTTGTGTTCCACGCGCGCCTCAAAGAGATGTCAGCAGAACTGACGGGGTCCACCAGGACCAATGCCTGCCGGGGTTGCGAAGAAGTCCGAAAAGGAGATCGTGGCCCCCCAGCAACAGGGCAACTGAAGGAACTCGGTGGCTTTTAGTCAGTAGGAGTCTGACACGCCCTCCCGCTCCACCCAGAGCGGGGGAAATAATTTCCCACACAAAAAAAAAAAGGCCACGGTAAGGCTGCATAAGTAAAAAAATGGTGGAATTTGAAATTCTATAGACGGCAATACCATCCTGTCCTATGAAAAAAGAATATGATACTTTGTTTGTCTTTTTGTTTTTGTTAGAGGTTATTTTGTTTATATTCTGATTTATTCCTGGTAAAGAATAGTCACTTTAGCACGATGCAGTGTGATTTGATACATACAGTTTTTTATCGTATGGCGGTAGAGCATAGAGTACAACATAGTCTATTACACATAATCTATAATGCAAAAATCAAAAGGCAAAATATCAAAATCATTAGATCTACTTACAACCCCGAAAGTGACATAACTGACTGATGTAAAAGTATACCATATATAAATTTTTTTGGGATTGTCCATTTATTACCTCAACCTTAGCGTGGCCAGACTATATCTACTTATCTAGGTGTGGTTTGGAATTTCATTTTATTTTTTTTCACATTTTTGTAAAGTTTTCTACAAGTTTTGAAGGTTTTTACAACCTCCTCTTCACAATACTTGTTTTAGGAAAAAGTACGTTACCCGACTGGGGCGATGCCAAAAAAGGAGGGTTATGTGTTTGACCTGTATGTATACGTATGTCCATCTCTATGTTCCCTCGTAACTACTAAACGGCTGAATCGATTTTCATGAATGATATATGTCGTTAGATTCGTCTTTATTGCGCGAGTGTCACTGGGTATATTAAAATTATAAAACTGGTCAAGTGCGTGTCGGAACACGCACAATGAAGGGTTTCGTAGTTGGGATGAATTTATCCCAAGGTAGAACCTTAACATTGTAGTTGAAAAAATGTTTTCCCATACGGAATGTATGGAAGAACATGTTTTTGCAATTGCAAATGTAAGTTGGTCGATTATTACTCATTAACTTGTAGAGCATACTTAGCTGTAATAGTTTTCCTTTTAATTCCGTTATAATATACTACTGCTGTGAATTTTTTCACAATTCACATAGCCAACCATTTAGCTTGCTGGACAGGGGGACACTTTACTCTAACAGAAATTAGCACTTTAAAGCTTAATATTTTGCAAACGAATCCCTGAATCCAAAAATGGTTTTCATACACTCAAAATATTTTTGAACGACCTTTTCAATGACGCCCCACATCATAGAATAGACGAAAAAATAAACATCCCCAGTTTAGGTATAGGTACCCACACTAAAAAAAAAATGTTTGATATCTATATTTTAATTTTTTTTGTCGTCTTAATATGTATGCATGCCAAATTACAGCGTTCTAGTATTAAGAGTCTCTGAGCTAAGCCGTGGACACACAGACAGACAGACGGACATGGCGAAACTATCAGGCTTCCTTGTTAACTACGGAACTCTAAAAAATCATAAAGGCAGATTTTTACGTAAAAAAAAATAACTCCCGAACCTATCAAGTGGGGTATCAAAATTAAGGGTTTTAGAAAGTGATTACAAAAATATTATTCAAATTATATGTTTTAATGTAATTTGTAATGAGAAATAATTAAAAAAATAAAAAGATGAAAATAAAAAAGCAATAAAAAAAAACCCGACTGCAAAAACACTTATCTGAAAAGAGAAAAACAAGCGTTATAATCTATAGAATGTTGGTATTGCAGGCGGGGACAAACCAATAACCTGAATATGTTGTGACTTTTGTTTGTCTGCTTGCGATGCCAAAATTCTATAGATTACCTATAATGCTTGTTTTTTTCTTTTCACTTGGTGTATACGTGGGGAAATAGAACAGCAGATAGGTTCTCAAATCTTTTGGTATCCAATAGACAGTGTTGGCTACATCGGAGCGTTCATCATGATAAGGTGAGCACTTTATTTACTTATCGGTTTGCTTGTAGCGCTCGGGATGAAAGCATTTCTGGAAAGAAATTAAAATATGGTGACGAATTTCTACTAAAGGCTGAGAATTATGAAGATCCCAAGGTGAATGTTATTTAAATTGATTTGCTAAAGAGTAGCTGTGGTATTTTAAGAGCCTATACTACCTCGAATTGCTTAGCACGATACTCCGTTACACATCGAAAATACTGCAGCATTAATTTTGAAATAAATATACTTATGTTAAAGTTGAGGATTACTGTTAAGTACTATGTTTGACGAAAACACGATTCCATAAAATATACTCTAAAAAAAAAAAACCTCCAAATCTAACAATAAATCACTGGTATTCAAAAAAATATTTCAAATTATATCATGAAACTTTGCATTAATAACTGAACTATAAAGCAGATCTATCTGTTTTTTATATTTTAAATTATTTTAACATTATTTTCGCCGTCAAAAGGAATTACCTAAACTATTGGCATCTTGCAGCCGCGAGCTTCCCACTCAAACTCTCTCTCACTCAGTCCGCGAGCAGTATGGTACGAGTGACATAAAAAGTGAATTTGAGCTGAGGTAGTATGGGCTCTTAAGTGTGTTTTAATTTTATGTCTGACAATACAGTCGGTATTATAGAAACAAGGTATAAGTGTGAATATTCGGATCTTGCATGAAAACTTAGTTAAACTATTATAATAAGAACCATCCTTGCTCTAAAATAACTAATTTAATTCCAAATATAATTATTTAACTTCAAAATAGATACCAATCCCAAAATGTATCTTAAAGTCGTTAACTCAATATCATAATCTAACACTGTTTAATAAAACTACATATTTACAATATTTGAGGGATAAGGAAAATAATATGAAACACCACGATATTTCGTCATTCATTTATATTTCTTTGCCAACATCAAATTCAATATTCTACACCATATCATTACATCTCCTATTCCCCACATAATATCACTATTTGATCAGTATTCTAATATTTACCATAAAACCAATAGGTTACCTTAATTTACAGTAGATCTCCAACCAATACTATGCCAATTTATCTTTTTACCGACACAGCCACTAAGCACGTCTTACCGTCACGAGCGCCCGACCCAGAAGCAAATGTACTCTGTGCCCAGAAGACCGTTATTCTCCATATCGTATATTCCTCATATTTTGACATATCGAATCTTTGGGTGTTGCCAGTACAATATCCAAAAGATACGTACTAATAAATTGAAACCTAACACTATTATGATTAACATAGATAATGATGTTGCTGACTGGCTGTACACAATTACACCATGTAACATGTAACTACATAACTGCGCCCGTAATGAGTATTGCGTTCTCATTAACTGCTCTAAACATTAAACTAAGTACGTAGTTCAGATAGGTATACATAGGTATATCGCAGTAGATATCTGAATTGTGCTTGATTTTAAGTCATTGAAACTCCATTAATCACTGAAAAAGTATCTAAAAAATATGTTTTGGATTGAAGAAAAAGATCTTACAAGACCTCACAATTCACAACTTGCCAGTTTGTACGTACATACGTATAGATTGCCGGAGATTCCAAGCGTTACTGAATCTAGAAGATGAGACTCGTGCGGCTGTTATTACTTAGCCCCTATAGTTAATGAGTCAGTTATTGATGGTTATCAGTAGATAATTATAATGGTTCTGAATGTACAGGCAGCGTCTCTCTACGTCCGCTACACCCCGTCTGGCGTGCCAGAGCCCGCCGACCGCATGCCTATGCGACTGAGTTCTGTCAAAGACTCCAACTGTCGATTCACAACTATGCCACTGTTGCCGTGCGACAGACTTGAGGGATTGGGCTGCCCTGTAAGGGTAAATACAAATACTTTCTTGTTTTTTCTTTAAAAAAAATAACTTCACGCCCGAAATTTCCCATAGTTTCGGTTTTGGGCCTTTAATACCATTATAAAAGTTATTATGCAAGAAGTGCATTTCAACAGTAATTTTCCAAAATTATTTTATTGAGCGTGTTTCCAATTTATTTCCAGACTGGTGCCAGGATAATCATAAAAAACCTTGTCGCAGACAAAAGTTTACGCGTTATGAATCAAAACTGGATGCAGACATTTTTTGGGGCTGTGAGTAATCATTTATTCATTTTCTTCATGGAAATTATACCATTATTTGGAAAATAAATCGTCGTGTATCCCGGTACACTCATGGTCTCGTCTCGTATCTCGTTAAACCCAAATGGCACTTGCAACGATCACCAAACGATTGTGTCATCGGCAGCTAGAGTCTAACCACAAACGCTTTTTTTTTCCATCGATAACGTATATTAAATTTCACTTGATAATGATGATGAATACCTATTACCTATACTATACTAATCCTTAACTGAATTATTTGGTCGATAGCGAGATTTGAATCAGTTCATTTGTCTCAATTTTCGCAGGAGTGTGGAGTGACTTGCGGCAACTACATAGATACTCACGGAAGATTTACAGCTGAGAATATTTTCACTCTGGTTAGCGACATCGAGACTAAGTCCAAGGATTGACAAATATTATGGATTGTGGTGGTTTAATATAATAATTTTTAATGTTATTTATGTTTTTGAAATTAAAGTATTTATTTATATTTTTTTTTTTTGTAATTATCATCATCATTACAGCCGAAAGACGCCCACTGCTGGACATAGGCCTCCCCCAAGCACCGCCACTTCATCTGGTTCTGTGATTTCCGTATTCAGCGGATTCCTGCGGCCTCCATAAGGTCATCGGTTGCCCTTGTGGGAGGCCTTACAACGTTAGGTTTTCCGGTATGCAGTTGCCATTCCGGAACCTTTCGACCCCATTCTGCAAGCAATGTGCCCTGCCCATCGTCACTTGAGTTTGGCAATTCTTCGGGATATGTCGGTTACCTTGGTTCCCCTGCGGATCTCTTCATTTCTGATTCGATCATGTAGGGAAACTCCAAACAAGGCCTTCACCATTGCCCTTTGGGTGACTTTTAGCATTCTAATAAGGTCCATTGTGAGCGACCATTTTTCAGTGCCATAGGTCATCACTGGCAACACGCACTGGTCAAAGATTTTCGTCCTGAGATACTGCGGTATGTGGGACGAGAAGATATTGCGTAGCTTCCAAAACGTAGCCCAGCCGAGTCGGATTCAACGATTGACTTTTTTCTCGAAGGTAAACCTACCAAACCGGACAGTTTGTCCTAGGTAATCATCTCGTCCACAACTTCGAGTGTAGCGTCTCCAATCTTTATGAGAGTGGGTGTTACAAGGGCGTTTGGCATGACCTTTGTCGTGTCCATGTTCATTTTAAGATCTACTCTTTCGGAAGCTCTACTGAGGTCATCGAGCATTGTACTGAGGTCCTCCATAGTTTCAGCGTTCACAACTTTCTCGTCGACAAACCGAAAGTTAGTAATGTACTCGCTATTGATGTTGATGCCTAGCCCTTTCCAGTCAGAATTTGGCTTGTCCGGGAGGCTGGATGTTGCCGAACCTGCGCGCGAGACGGATCTTGATGACTCTTGAAAACAGCTTATAGACATGGCTTATTCTTAAGGAGAGCATTGTCACCCTTCTTAAAGAAAAGTATTACCACACCTCTGTTCCATGCCTGTGGCGTTTTGCCCTGGAGTATGACGGAATCAAACAGCTACTGGAGGGCCTTAAGAACGTATTTTCCGTCGGCCTTTAGGAGTTCGGCCGTAATTCCGTCATCAGATGCCTTATTGTTTTTGAGCTGCTTCAGAGCCATCCTAATCTCATACAAGTTGACGTCCGGGATGTCTTCGGTGTAATGTCGGGTCAATCCAGCTCTTGGGTAGTTTGCCAGATTCGTAAAGGGGTTTTTTATTGACGTGTATAACTGTCTATAGAACCTCTCGATCTTTCTCAACAGTATCGTTAGGCGGACACGATCCTGTCATCATTGGTTTTCAGTTTCGTTAAGTGGCTCTGGCCCATAGACTTCGCTCTATTGCATCCTTAATGCGGTCTGCACTAAAGCGGCGAAGGTCCCTTTTCAAGGACTTAGAAATCCATTTATTGAGCTGCCGGTACTTGAGCGCATCGTCTGAAGATTGCAGGATCATCACGCGCCTCTTCTCCATGAGCTGTATAGCAAGATCCTCTTGTTTCTATTTGTACGACGGGTCTTGAAGATCTTGGAACTGATCGTATGGACAGTTTCAACGAACCCATTGTTATAATGGTCCACGGAGCTCCATGGGCACTCGAAACGATTTTGAAGTTCGAACTGAAAGCTCTCGTAGACTTCATCAATCAAGATCTTTCCAGCTTAATATTTCAGTTCAATAAGCCTCTTACCGCGTTGATCACAGAGACATCATTGAATACTCGCTTCTTTGTCGACATAATAAGTCAATCTCATTTTTTGTTGCACCATCAGGGCTCTGTAAGGTCCACTTTCTGTGCTCACGTTTTCTGAAAAAGGAGTTCTTCATAAAAAGGCCTTCCTTCTCCGTAAAACTGGCCAATTGGTGACCCCAGTGGTTCCGACGTCCAACTCCTAATTGCCCCATCCGCAGGTCATCATCGTTTCGTTTGCCCTGTTTCGCGTTGAAGTCCCCATGACAACGACGAAGTGAGTTTTGTAGCCATGCATGGCTCTGGAAATATCCTCATACATGGTTTCCACCTCATCGTTGGAGTGTGATGAGGTCGGGGCGTAAACCTGTACGACCTTCAGCGAACATCTTGCGGATATTCTGAGTGGTGGACACACTCTCGATCCTTACCACGTTGCTGACAAGGGACTTATGTACGATAAACCCGACACCACCTTAGGACTACTGATCGCCCTGCTGGAAATAGAGCAAGTTCCCGGAATTGTGTCCGGTTTTTAAAGTCCTCCTCCTCTCTTCGGACTTCAGATAACCATACTATATGCCATCGTAACCTGCTCAATTCTTCCTGGAGTTCGATGGTCCTTTCGGCGGTCTGGAGTGTACGCGTGTTGTATGTTGCCTGGTCCAGTTTTCGGTGATTGTGATTGCTGGATCTCATCCGGGGATTCTTCACACCCCTTGACTCACCGTGGCGTTGACCGCTACCGTAGTTAAGGGTGAACTTGTATAATTTTTTTTTTATATTATTTGTTTTTGCGATATTAAGGTGTTATGTGATTATTATTTGAGGTTGGCAATAACTTTATTCTCATAAACATTATTTGTTATTCACCTAATTTATTATAATGTTTATTTTTAGTACTGTTGCTCCAAAATAAAATATGAATTTGTGAATTTTTCGTTTATCTGAGATATATTCTAGTGCTGTGCATGAGTTTATTCCTGAACAAAGTTAGGCAATTCATGTACAATAAACAGTACGCAAAAACAATCATACAAAGATATTTGCCAAAATAATAAAGGTGTTATTTTTTTCGCATTTGAAATTTGGATTCCCGGTTCAGCTAAGCGACTTTTCAACAATGTTTGAATGTAGTTTTTGGTACTTACCTTTTTTTGTAAACCACGTACAAAAGCCCGGTACCACCACCGCGTCGGTCTGAACAACGCTATAATTATAATATGAACACAAATCTTTAGCAAATCAAAAGATCCAAAAATAAAATATTAAAACACATACAAACGTATAAGCTGCAATTTTTAAGAAAACAAAAGGTCGGAAAACTTTCCAAAGACGTAAGAGTTCATCGCATTCGCAGCTACGCCGTACCTCAGTGCGTAGGTGCGTAGCATGTTCGTGCGTAGGGGCGTAGCATTTATTCATACAGTCTGTGCTACGAATTTTGATGCGGTTATCATCATTTAAAGAATTTATTCGGGATCGTTTATGTGCATTAATATTAAACTTCCATATGTATAATAAAGAAATCTCGATGTTTTGTTCCCTGCTAAGCAGGGGCGGGTCGCCAGTAGTTTTATAAAACGATAATAGTGCACCTTCTGTAGGCGAACTGTGAAACATAATGAAAAAAATACCGGACAACGAGGGTGGTAAGCCTGAAGGATGATGGCCATTTTTATTTTTTAGGGACACAGTTTAGGGTAAATATACACTTGTAGTTCTGATTGGTTGAGCTGGTCTAATAGGGAATTAATAAAAATGGGGTAAAATGGGTAAATTAAAAACTATCCTTTTTGGTAAATAACATTTTCTTATGCCACAGTCTGCGCTCTTTGTTGACAGTCGATATCCAAATGATTAGAAAGTACATGTATCTATTGGAAATAATAATCATTTTAATTAAACACAACACTAAAGCTATATTCTTCATAAATAACAAGCAAGCTAAATTCTAATTAAGCAAAAAACAACAACATACGACGTAAATAAATTGGTTTTAGAAATATTTGGCGTTATGACTTATAATAATTCTGTTCTTGTTGGAAATTGGTCCGAGGAGAGACTTAAAAATGAGGTAACCTTTATTATAGTTAGTGAGTCTAAGGTAACATAATAGTGTGTACCTATCTGTTCTAATTAGTCCGATGTCCTTATGGTCAATTGTTAAGAGCGCGGATAGAACTGTGAGAAAGGTACTTATCTATTTTTCTCTTTATGTTCCTTTGTGTAACATGAGGAAACCTGAAAATCCACTTGACCGCCACCATTAACACCGTCTTCAGAAAGCATTAGTCAGGAACGTCGCATCATAAAGGAGTGAGTTGCACAGATACCTTTCTCATAGATTAATTTTGAAGTAAACGTTTGTTGCAGTATGAGTTCAAATTATTTTTAAGGAAACGTGAAAGACGAGAACTGTTACTTCAGAAGTCCAGAACTTTATTCAGCAATTTACTGAGAGAGGTAAGGTATGCTTGTGTTGTTTTGTTATTAATATGCCTCACCTTTCAATTATAATTAGTGTGGAAAAAATTGGATTCCAATCTTATCTTCAAACAAACGGATCATGACAAATAAAACTAATTTAGATACAATTTCGAATGTATATTTATTGGCTGAATTAGCACTTCTATAGCTAATTAACCTGAAACACCGAAATGTGTTTTCACAGGCGGCTAGGGTGGAACTAGTGTTCTGAAATCGTCGTTGGCCGTGGAGGTCGATCACGCGTATCACGCGTTCACGATAATACGGACGAGTATAGTTTAGCACTGACTGTCTGGTTAGAAATAGGTTTTTACCCATTCAATTACAACTTTATGAAAGTTTCATTTAATTCCAGAGACCACTGAAGTTAAGTGGAACTTACGTACAATATGGATTTAATGCACAAGTAGTTGCGTCTGATATGCCAGGTAGATATTTAACCCATACTACTTATTAAGATTAGATAAATAAACCTTCTTCTTAAAATGAACATGGACAAAACGAAAGTCATGTCGAATTCCCATATAACACCCACCCTCATGAAGATCGGAGACTCTACACTCGAAGTTGTGGACGATTATGTTTACCTAGGACAACTGTCCAGTTAGGTAGGTTCAACTTCGAGAAAGAGGTCAATCGTCGAATCCCACTCGGCAAGGCGGCGTTCGGAAAGCTGCGTATAATCTTCTCGTCTCTTACACAGTTTCTTAAGACGACATTTTTTTACCAGTATGATTGCCAGTGATGACCTATGGCACTGAAACGTGGTCGCTCACAATGGGCCTCACAAGAAGGCTGAAACTCATCCAAAGGACAAAAGAGTGGTCTATGCTTGGAGTTTCCCTACGTGATCGAATCAGAAATGAACAGATCCGTAGGAGAAACAAGGTAACCGACATAGCCCGAAGAATTGCCGAACTCAAATGGCAGTGGGCAGGCATATTACGCGTAGAACAGATGGCCGATAGGGCCGAAAGGTTCTGGAGTGGCGACCGTGTACCGGAAGACATAGCGTTGGAAAGTTCTACAAGGTGAACTGATGACCTGGTGACGGCGCCAAGAATCCGTTGGATGTGAGAAGCACAGAACAGGTCGAAGTGGCGGTGCTTTGTAGGGGAGGCCTATGTCCGGCAGTGGACGTCTTTCGGCTGAAATGACCTTTTTCTGTTTACATTTGTAATTTTATTTAGAAATAACTTTTAAATGCTTAAAAAAGAAACGTCTAAGCTGATATTGTTTCGTTGTTAGCAAAACCGAAGATAGCAGGTGCTAAGCAGCAGTACGGCTTGGCTATGTCAATTCTTGTGCGGGAGCGGCAGGTGGACTACATGCAGAACATATGTGACGGCTGTCTTATGACACTATCGCCCATTCTCACGCCATGCTGCCGGAACACATTCCTTATCGTCAGGTTTGCCTGACAATCTTCTTTTTACTTATCTACCTAAGGCCTGGTTTGGAATTGCAACTTTTATTATTATTTTGTTCAAACTTTTGGTCAAGTTTTCTAAAAGTTTTGTGGTTTTTACAACCTAGTCTTCACACCTTGTTTTAAGTGTACGGGTACCTAAGGAATAAACGGAACTAGTGGACACAAAATATATTTTTGTAGAATACATGTTTTATAGCTTGTTGCAAACGTGGGGTAACCATGTAGGTACTCAAATCTTTTTGTTTTAAATGGAAAGTGTTGGCTATATCGGAGCTTGTTTGTTTCATCATGATATGAATACTTTATTTACGCAGCATTCGGTTTACTTGCAGTGCTTGGGATGAAAGCATTAATGGAGAGGAATTGAAATATGGTGACGAATTTCTACTAAAGGCTGAGAATTATGGGGATCCCAAGGTTAATATAACTTACATTGATTTGCTAAGGAGCAGCTCTGGAATTTATAAATATGGTTTTGTTTTATGTTTAACAATATCGGTATTATAGGAACGGGACTTAAGCGAGAATATTCGGGACTTCGGGTCTTGCATTAAAACTTAGTATAACGTATATGATTAACATAGACTAGACAATGATGTTGCTGACTGGCTGTAACTGGTTTTATTACTTGTAACTACATAACGTAATGAGTATTGGGTTCTCATTAACTGTCCTAATGATTAAACTAAGACGTAGTTCAGATAGGCATACATAGTTATATCGCAGTAGGTACATATCTGGACTGTACTTGATTTCAAGTCACTGGAAGAGTCTCTATAGAAAAATAATTTTGGATTGGAGAAATGTATTTACAAGACGTCACAACTTGTTTGTTGCAAAATTATATAACCTCGGGAATCCTAAACAAATTAACGAGTTTGTCAGATTCCCGAGGTTAGCTAGTCAAGATTTTTAAAAGCATTTACATCTTTTTCTTCTTGTTAAGTCAAAGTTCATCATCAGCCTAGCCTTTTCCAAACTATGTTGGGGTCGGCTTTCCATCTAACCAAATGCAGCTAAATACCAGTATTTTACATTGAGCGACTACTTATCTGACCTTCACAACCTAGTTACTGCGTAACACGATACCTCTTGGTAAAGGCTCGTGCAGACCAGCGCGATATCGCGGGCGCTACAGGCAGCGCGACCCTTGTAGCGCCCGCGATATCGCGCTGGTCTGCACGAGCTAACAAGACTAAGACTTGTCGGACTTTCGGGCTTCTGGCTCCCCGTAACGACTGTCAAAGGATTCTACGAATTAGGTACAGCCTAGACCAACGGCTTAACGTGCTTTCCGAAGCACGGAGGGGTCTCGGTATGGGTAATAGATGGTCACCTATCCTCGAACCAACCTCGGCAAGCGTTGCATAATCTGGAAGATCAACTCGTGTGGCTATTATTACTCAGCCACGAGCCCTTAAAGTTACAGTTATCAGTATGTAATAGTAATGATTCTGATTCTCTAGGCAGCGTCTCTGTACGTCCGCTACACCGCGGCTGGCGCGCCAGAGCCCGCAGACCGCATGCCTTTGCGACTGAGTTCTGTCAAAGACTCCAACTGTCGATTCACAACAATGCCACTGTTGCCGTGCGACAGACTTGAGGGATTGGGGTGCCCTGTAAAGGTACAGCTTTTAGTTAGGTACCGTATGGTAGAAATAGAAAATTGATTATTTTCCAGTTAATATGGTAAGCAGGCGGTGTGGTTAAACACAGTATTACCTACCTGCAGCTAGGTTCCAAAGTATTATTTGTCAAGAGCCCTAAACTATGTGGTAGATAAATAGTGCTCGGAATACTATTTCCAGAGTAGAAACTAGAGAGGTGTTTTCGAGTGCGGTGTTGTGGTGGTGTAGTAGGTTTAAAGTAGGGATGTTTTGGATAAGAAATTTTGGATCTGGATAGGGGTACGGATAAAGAAATAATATTATACCGGTATCGGATACGTTACGGATATAAAATTATTTCTGATTATCCGTTAGTTTCGGATAGACTCGGTTACGGATATTAGATTTTTACGAAATTGTAAAAGTAAAACAGAAATAAGAAATAAAAAAACTTGCAAGTGACGCGCGCGGCTAGTGTGTCGGCTCGGCCTGGCAGAAAAACAATGATATGTTTTTCTGCCAAAGTGTCTGACGACTGTGACCTTTACATCAGATTCGGTCACGGTTACGGATAGATTTTTATTTCGGATATCGGGTAGTTTCGGTTACGGTTACGGAGCTCCTTAACATCCCTGGTTTAAAGGTGTGGTGTTGACTTGTTGAGTGGTCGAATAACTGTTCAGTTTGGACGATAGTTATGTTTTGTTTTTACGTGAAGCGTGGTGTGAGAATTATGGCCTCATGAAATAGCGTATGACTTCCTACTACCTATATACTCCGTGTCTTAAAATGCGTCTAAGGAATAATTAGCTATCAGCATAACGGGTAGCATTATCCTTCTATCTGCCTATTCACCCTGGGATCAAATGTCAAATGAAAGAATCAATCTTTGAACCAATTTTGTTAGCATACATTCTGTGCAAATGTAATTCTATTTTATTTACAAATTTTGCCAAAAGTGATTCTGGAACATACTTAATATATTTTTGTGGGTACATATAATGTGAAACGTAACATAACATGAAAGGTTGAAAGATTAGTAAGACTAAAATGACAGGAATGTAACAAATTTGATACATTGTGTCTTGATTAAGCAATGGTTGGATGTTGGTCCAGAGTCAAAATGACGGATGGGTTGCTATGATTTTATGAGTATATATTCAGGAATTCATTTTGAAATATTTTAATTTATGTTTCTTTTCTGCAAATTAAAGCAAAGTAAGATTTTTCTTCAAAATTGACCTCATTCATTTCCCATATTTTCGGTTTTCGCCCTGCGACACAACAACAACTTATCATGAAATGAAATATCCGGAAGTGAATTTTAACTGTAGTTTTACATACTATTTTGTTGAGCGTGTTTCCAAACTATTTTCAGACTGGTGCCAAGTTAATCTTAAAAAACCTTGTCGCAGACAAGAGTCTATGCGTCATGAATCAAAACTGGATGCAGACATTTTTTGGGCCTGTGAGTAAACACTAACATCTTCAAAGGAACTTTTTCGAACTCGACTTAAAGAAACTCGTCGTTAACCCAGTAGGTGTGTACCAAGAGGGTAACGCGACGACTGTCACCCACTGGGGTACAACTCAAGACAAAAATATTTAAGAGCATTTCTCTGGCTTACTTACTAGACGCAAACCTATCTATTAACACAAAGTTACAAATATTTATATCTTTATTTTAGAAGAGAATCACTTCTGAACTTTACATAACCGTGTAAGAAATATGTAGGAATAACTTCTCAGTTAGGCATCTTTCATTGAATCGCTCATCAGGAACCTTTTTTAAGCAGTGGAAAGAGTAATTGTTGATAATTGTATTGATGATAGCTTTTTTTTTGGGTGGGACGTCATCAAATAACTTCTCCCGCTCTGGGCGGAGCGGGAGGGTGTGTCAGACTCTTACTGACTAAAACCCACCCGTGTTCCTTCGGTTGCCCTGTTGCCGGGGGCTACGATCTCCCTTTCGGTTTTCTTCGCAACCCCGGCAGGCATCGGCCCTAGCGGACCCCGTCAATTCTGCTGACATCTCTTTGAGGCGCGCGTGGAACACAACGCGCCGTCGACCCGGGCCTGGTCCTTATCGGACGGTGAGCTACCCATTGCTCACAGTCCGCAAGCCCGCGCCTACGGTGGCCGGAGTATTGATGATAGCTACGAGTACACTTTCCAATCCACTAAGCCCGCGTGGTGGATTACGGCCCACTCACACAGAGAGGAGGCCTGTGTCCAAGGAGTGGGAACATTACATATAAGCTAACCGAATCTAATGATTAGATTAAGTATCAGAGATTGTAATCAGATCATTTGTTTCAAATTTCGCAGGAGTGTGGAATGAATTGCCAGAACTACGTAGACACTCACGGAAGATTTACAGCCGAGAATATTTTCACTCTGGTTAGCGACGTCGAGACTAAGTCCAAGGATTGATTGGCATTATGGACTGTGACGTTATCTAAATTTAAAAAAATCTAAATTATTGTTTATCCTACATTATAAATTCTAATATTATAAATGCAAAAGTTTGTGAGGATGGATGGATGTTTGTTACTCTATTACGCAGAAACAACTGATCAGATCTGGATTTAATTTGGCACCTGGATTAACACATAGGAATTTTTTTATCTCGATATTTCTACGGGATCGAAACTTATGCGGGTGAAACCGCGGGGCGCAGCTAGTGTTTTTATATTTAAAACAGGTAAGTTTTGGTTCGTGAAACCTGCTAGTTTTATTTTAGAATAATTGTTGTTATTTGATGTCCTAGCCTATTATGTTTGTCAAGTAAGTAAGTATGTTTCCATATTTTCAATATTGTCACACCTTAATAAAATAATATTATGAATTTATCTTTTGTTTGTTTGAGATGTAGGAGGGACCTAATCACCTATTCTTGTTTTGCACGTATACCTTGACAACCATAGAAACGGGTTTTGTCGACGGAAGAATAGAAAAAAAGACAGATTGTGATTGTTTATCTGTCATTTTGTCTATGCTTCCGTCGACGAAACACGTTTCTATTGTGGTCATGCTAAGCGTGCTGTGCGTGAGTTTTTTCCTGAATAAGAAAAGGGCAATACTTACCTAGAAACATATTAATAGATATAACAAAGTACAAATTCGCACGGTGAACCACCTACCAATTATGTAATTGACAAAAGTTACCCCATATTTCAGGTTCTTTTTTTTTTTAATTCTGTAGATTATAATGCTTGTTTTTCTCTTTTCAGATATATTTTTTGCAATCGGCTTTTGTTTTTTTTTTAAATAATTTCTATTATTTCAAATTTTTTAGTTGTATTAATATTTGTATAAATATTAATAATAAATGATATATATGTTTTTGGAATTGACTCATTAGTTACTAACTTTCATTTGAAACCAATATCGTTGTGATTTATTTTAAAACACCTCCGTCCCCTTTTTTATTTGGAATCTAACGACACCTCACATGTTAAAATTCATCATGCCAAAGAACTACGCATACATACATACTCCTCTCTAAAAACATTACCCTCCTTCTGGTGTAGTCAGGTAAAATATCACAGAGACGCCTGCTTTGTTTTGTTTAGGACATCGTAAAAAAAGAGCGTTGTTCTTGCAAACTCCAGAGTTTAAAAGATTGTCGGTTCGAGACGGAATCGGCAATGTAAGGCATAACGCAGGTACACGGTCAATTTGGATCGCGATTATTGATTTTTTATTACAAATCGCGATCGAGTCTATTACGATCCAATCTAACAATTCGTTCTGAAAACTGGCATCAATGGGATCAATTATATTACTAGATTGATCATCATCATAGATGCGTACATACAGAACATAATACATATTGTATCTAACAAATGATTGTGTGCCGGTAGGTATTAATTAATTTCGCCATTATTAGTGTAAATCTATTCACTAATTAGATCTAGTGTGCGATGGTTTCACTGGTATTAGATTGAATAATATACCTATAACTGGTAAATAATTTGCCACTAATTCATGGCATTTAGAGGTATAAATATGATAGGTACTTGTAATAAGTGTTATCCTATCCCATACTATTAAATGAGCAATATTTGTACTCACGTTCTCGAAAACAGCTCTAACGATTTCGATGAAAGTTGCAATATAGGGGTTTACGTGAATGAAAAATCTAGCTAGGTGTCATATCCGGGAAAATTCGACCAGGTACTGAACGTTTATATGAACAAAAGTAAATCCAGAAAGAAAATAAACTGAATTGGGTTTTGCATCAAATCAACTAAGTTTGTTTCCAGCTGTGAAAGCTGGATACCTAGTTCTCTAAAAAAGTAGCAGCGGTAGGTACCGCTATCTTCCGGTTTTCTATGTTCAGTCAATTTCTTTTTTCCCAACGTCCATTTTATTTTTCATTTATATTTTCTACGTAGCGGTTCAATTCCGTTACTCGTAAAAAGTTACGAAGCAATATCATTTGTGTGTAAAGGTTACAGTTGCACCTAAATACGGCAATATTGGGTAGAACAATAACAGTACATAATTATAATAAATTAACAGGCTGTTAGTGCCGTAACACTCCGGTTCGGCGCGTTGTTGACATTCTCCCCTTTGAGTCCCAAATTCTTACGGCATCCTTGGCTTTTTGGTAAAGGCAACTGTTCTGACTACGGATCATTAGTGGTAAGTATTTAACATTGTGGGTTCAAAAAGTGACGAAGTATCACGTTACATAGCTATTTGGTATCTATGGATTTTTACAACCTCTAGGCCGTATTCTCGGCGGCAGTGGGCAGTGGGGCGGCAGCGGGTTCATACTTTTTGTAGTGCTACCGGCGATGTTCATAACACTCATGTTTACGAAAATTGTAATTAATAATATCTTTAATGTAAATATATTTAAACTCCTACTGTTTTTTATCATAACGCTTTTATCCCTAAACATAATTACCATAATATTTTCACTCATACTCGGAAAGAAACGTTTACCAAGTGTAATAAAAAATATATGTGGGTAGAAGATGATATTTATAGTTTTAATTAGAGGGTATGATTATTATTTGGGAGTATGCTTTACATAACGTACTGAGTTGTGTCTATCGCAAAGTTCATGTCGGTGTATTATCATTACGTGCATGTTTGTGTTAATGCTTTATTAATATGGAGGAAAATTATTTCAAATCATTTAAAACCAGTCGCGGAGGATTAAAATTAGACGTACATGGATTTATATATGAGAAAAAACCGAATAACAGTGGATAAAAAATAATGGGCGAGTGAATTAAGAAGCAACAAAAGGTATAAGTGTAAGGTGAGATTAATCACCACTTTCGATAAGGAAGTCAATAAGTATAAATTACTGGAAGGACCACACCAAGAACATAATCATGCACCATTTTATTTTTGGTTAATATTGTTACATACTTATTATTAAAACGATATCTGAGATAATTATGTCTAAAAACCATCTGTTTAGAATGATTAAAGGTCGTTTCACTGATTTTTGTCTTAATTGAATGAAATTCAGGTCAGAGTGTCGTCTTGGGGGCACTATGAAAAAAATACTTAGAAAAATTTCGCGACCAATTTCGAGGTAGCGCTCGCTCGGCTCGCGCGTAGTTGGTCACAGTTCTAACCTAACCTAACCTATGGATATCTTTGCAGGTACACACCGCTATAAATAAAATTTAAAAAGACGCTTTAATTAATAAAAACAAAAAACCAAGTGAAAATAAAGTTACGCAAAATTAATATATATAATACTGATTATTATGAATAAAAATAAATCTAAACAAAAAAGATATGACTTTGAATAATAGTGTAAAAGATGGTTATCTTGGGAAAATATAGGAAAACAGATAAAAGTATAATAGATGTTTATTACTACTGACATTATGAAGTTGAATGCTTCGGAATTATGAACATTAGAAACAGAGTAGTTAGAAATTATGATTGTTTGGATGAAAAATGTTAGGAAGAACATTTTCGGATTTGAAAATTTAGGTGAATTTTGGTGCACCCAACAGTTCCACAAACTATGTATTTGATCGCGCCGCTCTCGCGCCGCTGTCGCCGCTGCCCCGCTGCCCGCTGCCCGCCGAGAATACGGCCTTATACCTACTGCGTATAGAACGTCGACGAACTTACAAAAAAGCGTTGTCAGTATTAATTGTTTGTGTTGAAAGGTTGCAAGCATCGATTTTTGCAAGAATTTTCTCATTTTTTTCAGATTCAGAATTTATTGTGAAATTATTCTTTAAAGTGTGAAAACGTAACAGATAGACAAGAGTTACTTCCGCATTTATAATATTAATAATTAAGTGTTTATCTATATATACTTACTATACTTACTAATATTATAAAGAGGAAAGACTTGTATTTTTGTATGTAACAAATAAACTTAAGAACTACTGAACCGATTTGAAAAAATCAGCATTGGATTCAGCTATGTATAGCTACATTATCAGCGAGTATCGTAGGCTATATTTTATCCCGTTACTCCCACGGGAACGGGAACTACGCGGGTGAAACCGCGGGACGTCCGCTAGTTTATAATATTACTATAGTATTCCTTATTAAATATCTAGTCGCATACCTAGTTGGAAAATGTTGTGGAATTTTAATAGAAATCGGTCAACTGCTGGATGATGAAACCATAGTACCTTTTCATACGTTCCGGTTGCCGGATAGTCGGTGTCGGGTACCCCGCGTCTAAGAACCTTTTCACACGTCCCGGTTGCCGGGTAGCTGGCGGCTAATTGTATGGGCATTGACATTATCCTTTGCCGGTACGTGTGAAAGATAGCGAACATGCCTATATACTTAGGCGCCGGCTACCCGGCTCCGGCTACCCGGCAACCGGGACGTGTGAAAGAGACTATTTGTATGGGCATTAACGTTACCCTTCGCCGATACGTGTGAAAGATAACGAACATGGTCCACATACCTACTTAGACGCCGGCTATCCGGCAACGGACGTGTGAAAAGGCACTTATCAATTCCTTCTTGTCATCCTCATTTAAGAAAGAAAGAAAGAAAAATAGGTTTATTTGTCACAGAGACACGTGCATACATAAAAGACAAGAGTAAACGAAGACAACAAAAAGTACATAATAAATCACGAGCATAAAACAGAAATAAGTCGACTGTGACAAGAAGGCTTCCACTCAGCATGATGCAGTGCTATGGGGAACCCACAGCACAGCGCTGATTTTTAGTGGTCACCCGAAAAAAATGAAAAGATGTACGGAAATCAAATCAGGTCCAGTGATTTGTTTATTAAATAGGCAGGTAGCAAAATAAAATAAAATAAACAGTGCTTAGAATAAAAGAAAAATACACAACGAGATATAAGAATAAATATTATTAAATATCATAAAAAATTATCCGCAGGCATCACCGTGCATAAATAATATAGATATCTAACCATAACACATTATTACAACACAAGGATAATTATATATTTGTGTTCTGTCTGTCAGCCGAAAGACTTCTAGGCCTCCCCAAGCACCTTTGTGAGTTTATTTATCTGTATAGTCCACAGTAATCTGTGGCATTATCTATGAATTTTGAAATAAGTTCGGCATTTGACGTTGTTTTTCTGTGATTTTGCTGTTTTACTCGTGTTTTGAATTAATTAAGTACTTAATTTACAAAAAATGCATTCGAACAAGGACGCTGATAAAGGTATTGTGTATTGCAACAGAGTTCGTCTCGGGAATTGGTATGAAGCCACTACATTGGAGGAGGTGAATTTTGTACTTACATAATATTACCTCGACACATAACAGTCTACTTAATATTACTTAAAATAAAAGTTATAACACTGAAATCCAACAAAAAAGTCATCTAAAAAGGTATCTAAAAAGGTATAAACAAGACATCGCAGATAGACAAATTAAAAATCTGGAGTCATACATGTTAGGGCATAAATCGCACAGATCACTTATGCATGGATTTTTAATTTGTGTCTCTTGTTCATACCTTTTTAGATAACTTTTTTGTCGTAGTTGGGTTTTAGTTCTATAAATTTTATTTTTATTTGAATTATTTTTAGATTAAATATATATATAAATTTTAAATGTGCTAATTAAGCCCTTTCATTTAATACCCAAAATGCTTTTTTTTTTAGTTTATCACTTTGTCTTCTAGAGTGCACCATATCCAACGATACCTCATTTGTCAAATTAGGTATGACTAGTAGTTTAGAAGTTATGTCAAAATCATAACCCTCCTTTTTGCTTCGCCGTAGTTGGGTAAAAATTGTAACGAAGAATTTTTGTTCTTTAAAAACGGCTGAGCGGAATTGGATAAAATTTGGCACACAGATAGTTAAGATATTACATAGGGTACCTACTTTTAAACCCGGGAGTACGTTCCCCGTGGGATATTTTCCGACATCCACGTGGACGAAGCCGCGGGCAAAAGCTAATCTACATTATTGTTATATAGTTTCTTCTTCACACTAACTTATTCGTATTAAAATACAGTATAAGCTCAACGTATTCCTCGAACAAATGAAGAAAGGTGATCTGATGCTGGCGCGGTTCCGCAAGATGACCGAGAATCTAAACACTCCGACGATTCTCACCCAGTCATCGGGTTCCATCGCCTTTGGGTCCAAAATATCTTTATACGCGCCACATGTACCATGTAAACAATATTTATTAATAATAATTTATTAATATACCTAATTAGTTATCCGAAAACCATTTCATTTGTAAGCTTACATCTGGTTTTACCTACTTATTAGATTTTTGAGTTATGTGTTTCATCTAGATATACCTACATTTAAACTATAGTCACCTATTTGTTATATTTTTAATTGATTCCCGTTATAGCCACCGATCCACCCGTTGAAGGCAAGACGGGCCTCCTCTTGGGCGGCCGTATCTCGTCAGATGACATCCCGTATTCTCAAGACCTAGAAGATGGCTGTTCTATCGTCGGAGTCCCGTACTCGGAACCGGCACATAGAAACGCATTCATAATCGCTAGCGCTGACTACTGCGATCGCACTGGCGAACTATTAAAATATAATCAAGAATTTCTTCTGAAGCTCGCATCGTCTGTTGGCAAACAGGTTGTGTTTTAAGTGCATGACACAATATTTATCTTGACCAGACAAAATCAGAATAATTCATGAGAAACGTATTTTACTCAATCAAAATCAACTTATCCAATAATACTGAGGACATAGGGTAACAAAACACAAGGAAAACAAAATTGCTAGGATCCCGAAAAATTTAATCTTGAAAAGAGAACCATACATTTTGTAAGGGACGTAAATTCCATTCATGTCAATAAGCTCTGTCCCTTCTTATGTACCTGATACGCAGGTTTTTGTGAAATGTGCGTTGTGTTTCAGCCCTTATACATAAGGTATGATCCGAATCCTATCCCAGGGTTGTGCGGCGCGTTCTCACTATACCTGAGCAAGCACTTTGTGTCCAATACCCGCTGGAGAATATTGCCCGTGCAGAGCCCCAATATCACGAGGTTCGAACAGGAAGGGACTTTCCTTAATGTAAGGCCTACTTAGAATCTATAATAATAATATTATAAAAAAGGTAAAATTTGTTTGTTTCTAAGTTTGTATGTAGGGGGTAATATCTGTCGAATTTGAAAAATTGTTTTTGCATTGGATAGCCCAATTTTTGAGGAAGTTTATAGGCTCACAGATCAAGTCGCGGGCAGAACCTAGTAAATTATAATTTCCATTGAAATTAAATAGGTACGCGGTCCTCGGGATTCGGAATTCAATTAACGTAAAGTCTTTATTTCCAGGTCAACCAAGATGTTATTATAAATCATTGTGCTACAAATCTTAATTTAGGGATTAAATTGGGTTGTTGGGCTATGGGCTTCAATGGAAAAGTTAGTACAAACGTTCCAAAGGTTTGTGTTTGACATGAAAAGATTTATTCAAAAATAATTTTATGATTTTAATGACAGGTTTGCGCCCCCATGCTGAAGACATGCCTCGATGTTTATGGACGGGAGTTGCCGAATAATATTTGGCAGATCCACACACCGATAGCCACTCAAAACTAAAGTACTTATGTATGATTTTTCAATTCATTTCGATTTCTTTTATATTGTTGAATTAATAAAAATAAAAATAAAATTTATTTCTTGTGTCATGGTGTTCTTTTGGTTTCCTTATTGCTTGTTCGCAATACAGTTGTATAGGCCTCCCCATGACCAGCCGTGGCGTCGTCAGGACACTCTGCGTTCGTAATTGTCTCGTTTATTATACAGCTCGCCATCTGAAGTCTTCGAACTTATTGCGTCTACCTTCCAGAGCATGAATAAGTCATACCCTTCGTTATAAGAATTGCTCTAAAACACCACCATCATGAATATCGTTCGGAACAAGGAAATCAGGTGGATTCAGGATTCTCTTCGTTTTATTATATTTACTAGGCCATCTTTTTTATAATCCTATTTATTTGGTTCAGCGGGTCTAAAACAGCCACATTAAGCAATTCCTCTAAAAGCAATTCATTTTCTGAATTCCCAGCAATTCCTCTATGGTGACATATATTTTAGCTGAATTATATTCAATTCAATTCATATCAGATTCTTATTTGATGTAAATATTGTGGCATGAAAAAATGAAGACCGTAATTTTACCGGATAATTTTTCTTTACAGTTTTTATTAATCAAATGAGATTTTTATTTTTTATTTCTACAGTTTAAATGTTACCTATTTCACTAAAATAAAAATAAAAAAAAACTGTTAAACAGATGAATTGCGTAATATGAATTGAACGCAGATAATATTATGAATTGTCAGTTTGTGACGTGTTTGTGTGATTCATATTATAGGTATTATTATCATAATATGATTCTGCTAAAGCGGCCGTTTTAACTTAGCCAAAAAATAAAAGGCCCGTTTTAACATCTGTTATCGCGACGTAACTAGTGAAGTAACCTTGCTAACTGTACTGGTACACCGTCTAAATATTTGTTTGCTGCACCGGTCGACGTCATTACGTCGGCGCGGCTGTCACTGAAAACCAGCGCTGGGGCTCTGTCTTGCATAGGGTCGTAGCATAATGCTGAGCAATAGCCGATTTGCGTGGATGTGACGCATGCTTCCCCCAACCTTTTCTCATTTTTGTATTTTAAACTTTTTTTTTGCGTCATGTTTACCGCAAATAAACGTTTCTTTCTTTTATTTCTTTCTAACCATACGACTTGGTACTGGATACTCACGATAAATCGATTCAAGTTTGTATGAGTATTTGATCGATGTGATTATGTATTGTAAAGTGCATTGGATTAAAGTTCTGATTAGAAAATTTAACTTAAACTTTAATATTGTAGGTATTTTGAAATGATACAATGGTACGAAATGTCAATTTGTCTTTAATTTAATATTTTTAGTTACAATAATATTCACTCAATCACAAAAATAATCAAGAAACAGTGAAAGTGATTGAATATTCATTCAATCATTTTCTTTTCATGACGTTAGTTGAGCTATCCTCATCTGTAAATATAATTATTTCTTTTTAAATTTTATTATCAATATTGACGTCTCTGAAATCTTCCTTTATTATTTTACGAGTTTTTTCTACCACTTTTGCCCAGTCTTCTTTAGTAATTTTGGCACAAGCTTCTTTCAGCAATGTCATAATTTTCTTAGTGGAGAATGGCGGCTTTGTATTGTGGCGAGCTGCGTATCCTTTGACTTGAGCCCGGATCAACTCGATAGCATTTGCATTGTACTGACAATAGTACGGCGGCGTTCTTATCACTTTGTGTCCATGCTAAAGTGCCAATTCATCAATTTTATATTTTAGTTTCGCAGGTTTATTTTCTTTTACCAGTTCCAGCAATTCAGTTTTCAACAATTTCATGTCAGCTTCAACGCGTTGTCTTTGTAGCCATGCCACTAAATCAGCCTTTTTGTTTGCTTGAGTAGGTGCTTTATCTATTTGAACTGAATGGTAAGATGCATTGTCCATAATGATTATGCACTGTTCGGGGAGGTTTGGTTTGTTGTTAATAAACCACTATGTGAATTCATTTGCGTCCATTTCTTCGTAATATTCTTTTGTATTTTAAGACTCGAATGCGAGTAAGGCATCATTCACAAAACCTCCCCCGGCTGATCCGGCGTGGCAGATTATTAGGCGTCCACCTTTTTCCATTGCCACTTTTGAGCAAGATGCCTTGGTGTCGTCCGTCCACGACTGCGGCACGGTATGATTCGAGTTCAGCCAAGTCTCATCGATAAATATGACATTGTCCCAATATGTGATTTTGTTCATCTCCCTCAAGAATTATACTCTGTACAAAATTAAATCATATTATTCCATCATAATTTTCCTCTTGTCGGTTTTTTTGTATTTGAATCCAATTTGCTTCATAATTGTTATTAAAGACGTGGAACTGCCACTAAACAGGCCACATTCTCGTAGTGATATCAGCAATTTACTCACGGTTGGGTATTCATTTCTTGTGTAATAAGCATACACGTGGTTTCGAATAATGTCTGCGTCAAATGTGTTACAGGCTTGCTTTTCTTCCTGTTTTTAGGCGTATGTAATACATTTTCTTAAGTACCGGAAGGCCCATCTTTTCCTTCAAGATGGTTCGAATAGTTTTTTTGCCGATTCCAAGTGCTTCTGCGACGCGATTTTGCACTTGCGTATGGGCAATAAAGGTCCACCATTAACTGATTCGCGTTCGAAGTATTCTCGGTTAACTTCACAACCAATTCGCAAGACTGGCTGTTGATTGTACGTTCTCTTTTCGACATCATCAAACACCAAAATCGAGTCAAAATCACTATTTTAAATCAATGTCCAAAATAAAAGAGCCAAGGTCAACGTATAGTAAACGGAAATAGTCCAAAAGCAAAGCCGAGTCGAGAAAAAAATATCAAACATTAACGAGAAATCAGTGTCGCCAATTCAAAATTTTATTTACGGCTTTGAGCGCCAAGCTCATTCTTTTCAGTAAAGATAACTACACAATATTTAATTACTATTAAAATCGAATGAAGCTGGTGAAATTCAGTTATTAATTGATTGCAACACTAGTATTAAAAAAAAACTGAGAATGTAACTGTTTTTGAGACGTTTCGAAATAATTAGAAATTGCATGCTAGGTACTATAAAGAAAGCGCGAAAAGAAGAAAAGAATACTCGCAATATATTCCATCATATTATTTAACGCGCTAAAATGTATGTATTTTTTTTAAACACTTTATGTAATTAATTATTATTTTATTGTTTCTTTTAGTTTCGTTCCAAGTTACATTCTAGGGTCTTTCTCAAATGTCAAAACGAGCCTTTTATTTTCCGGAAATTTTTAGTCCCCCAGATCGTCCTATGTCATCGAAAATGCTAAGGATCTGATTTAATGTGGTTTCACTTCCACAATAACATTTTCTCCTTTCATTCTAATATAATATATTATAATATACTATTTAATAAAGAAGTGTCATCCTAATGGCTTGCTTTTTTCATTTGCTATTTTAATAACTTAGAACTGGTTTGAAAATATAATGGAATGTTTTGGGATATGAAAATAGGCACTTAATTAGGTACTGAATAATTAGAAGTTTATTGTTGTTCGGTCATGTTTCTGTGACTTCAATGAGTTTTCAAAGTGCACTCTTCTAATAATGAGCGTATTTCAATGAATTCCCAGTTCAATTGAACTGCGGGACATGTTGAAGTTTTGATAAAAAAGAACTTCGCCTAGCTTTCGGCGTATTCCTTTTCATTATCTAGTCTCTGGTTGTGAGCTTTTTCCATTTGAGAATTGAGTTTGTTATTGATTCCAAATCTTTACCGAAAATGTTTTTTCAGCATCTTTTTATTGTGGATCATTCTTCTTCCATCTGCCTAAATGATAAATTTGTACGTTGTAAATGCGTCTGCATTTGAGTGTCGAATAAGTAAATTGTACCTATGTACCTACCGTTCTGTGCAAATGGTATTACTTATGATTCTTAAGAAAATCAGTTTGGTTTTCCTCACTCCTCATATTTTTTGTAAGGATAAACACGTCTTCGCTAAGGATATAAAAATTGGAAGGGTATCCATAAAATAGGCTTATCGGAGAGCGTTGAGCGATATTTTTGTACATTATCCCATCCACATGTCATTTGAATAAGTTACGAGTAGGTTTAGTCCGTCTTATTTATTTTGAAGTAGTTTTGTATCCTAAACATTTTCACTAGCATTTATTAAATTTTTCGGGTCCAATAGTAATCTCTTTGGTTGGTCCAATCTCATATTATAAAGTTTCCACATTGAATTTTTTGTTTTTTTTTTTTATGAAATCTTCGAAAACATCTTGCTTTCTCTCTTACTAAATTAAACTTCACAACTGCAATAGGGTTCTGTATGTGGCAAAGGTGTCATGCACAAGTTCATTTAGTTTACTCGAGCAGAATGTTTGAGGTATTATGAAAATTTAATTAGTCTACCTCGACCCCGCGGCTGTAAGTTTACGCATGTGGAATTCGTAATGAACAAAATGAAATAATACACGACAAGTAACGCTATACTTATTAATAATTAATGATTTTAGTACTAATTGAATTGCATGTACCTACTGAAATCTTAACTAGCCACAAAGATTCCTCGTTGCAGATACGTATCCAGCGCTGTGAAAAGGCAAAGGGGGAACTAATCTCCTTTAAGAGCGGCGCTGCGTCGTACGAGCCCCGTCCGGACAGGTCAGTCAGGTGGGATGCGAGGATGCGAGGCACGTAGCTACCTACCCCGCGCGGCTGTTGCGTCGTTTACTAGTACACATGCCCTTTGTGACGCGCCGCGCTCTCGGGTGCCCCCTCGGGACGTACAATCGAGTCGTTTGAGTGGCCTGCCTCCTATTTCGTATCAGTGATAATGGTATTAGTTCGCCATGGAGCGAGAGGCTATCGGAGACGATGTTTTTGTCAACTTGATATCTTTTGAAAACACACACGTTATTACATATAGGGTTTTCGGTGTGTTGTTATGTCTAGAGATTAAGTAGAATCATAATTTGAAGTGTTTCTCACGTACCTATGCTGTATAAAATACATCCATTGCATTAATTTGTAGAAGTCTTGGGACATTTCAGACGAAGCTGTAGGTTTGTAGCTGGTCTCTAGATGTACATTAGACATAACTATGAACGAAATACACCCGAATTTTATCAAAGATTATTTCATTTGTATCGCAGCAGCAGCGGTATCAGGCCCTCGAGTATATTTACCGCTGGAAGTTATCTACCCTCCAACTGAATTATGGTTTACTACAATAACCAACCCCAAATGTTGCTGACTTTTCACTTTGTTTAGGTACTGGGCGCTTTGTCTTGTTTTATCGTGCGTTTACACAATATTACAGCCTTTTAAAAGGGCGATCTTTTATTTTGTGACACCGTACCTATGTATTTATCAGGTTTTTTATAATGTGCGTAGATAAAAGTATTAATAGTAAAATTGTTCTCTATATATTATTCAATTAGTCATTAAGTACAAAGTCATTTAAATGCTATATTAAATCCCTTTTATTAGGTACAATTATGATATACTATACGATTAGTTTCTTTATAGAAACAATGTAGTTTATGAAGTAGTTGGTATAAGACTTCAGAGTGACCGGAAAAGAAGCAAGATTCGAACTTTTAACTGAAACACTCGCTGTGGTTACACAAACTTTCTTCACTATCTTCAGTCATCAGTATTGAGCAAGAATGAACGCTTACGAAAGATAAAATAACGTCAATATTCACCTCCGCGGTAGTTCACTTATCTCCGCTCACTGTTCAGGCATTTTCAGCGAAATGCCTTTCATTACCGCCCACAATAGACTCGATAACAATTCTAAAAACTCGTCACAGAGAACAAAGGTTTATCATTGCGACAGAGCACTTCATGCTCGGATCGGCAGTCAGCTTCAGGCGGATTAACTACATGTATGCGTATTCCAAATCCTAAGTACCTCGCAAGCTTTTATGAAATATAGGCAGTAGGCACATGAAGACGCGTGTGGAGGATTTATGACGGAATAATATAACTTTTGTCATTAGTTTTCAGGATCGTGTGAGACGAGACTTTGGCGATTGATAGATAAATTAAAAATCTAGATTGCTGGCTGACTGTCAGTCAAGGTAGGTTCAATTTGTATATTTCAACTTAACGTTGCGAATTTCCTGCTGAACTAACCCTTTGTTAAGTTTTTACACGACTTTTTGTCGTGTAAAAACCTAGACCAATATTCTAGCCATTTTTAATACTGAACGTTTTAGATAGTCTATTTGCAACTTGGATGTGGTTATCTTAGAATGGCGGATATAGCGTCTCGCTTCTAGTACAGACTCGTTAGCCAATCGCAGCAATTTTTCGTCTGTCAAAGCGGTTCGAATTCAGAAGGATTTTATCTAATAAGTTTTCATTAAGATATCTATTCATATAAAGAAAAACTTTCCAGATCAATATTGTTTTAGGTGCCAAAGTCGACTCATTCGACGAGATTTTTTCCTTATTTCAGTTGGCTTGTTTGCCGCAAAAGTTACAAGTTTGTGACATATACTGTTAGAGTCAACTAATAGCACATTCAATTTAAGTTTTAAAAGCGGTAGCCAAAATTTAACCGAACCCCGAAAATAAGCTGAGTTATTGTTCTCTATAACTTCAGTATTTGATATAACATTCGTCAGTTAATTAAATATAAAATAATTGCTTCAGCACAAAACTGCAAAGTTTTTGTTAGGAATCGTTGGTTGTTACAGTTGTTCGTCGTTGGTAACCTTTCCCACGTGAATAATTCATAACATCCAGTTTCACAATAACATTTGTTTATAGTGCGGGCTCGCTGAAATCATTGGGAAAGTATATTTTTAATCGACACGTGTCGAAGTTGAATGTTATTTAACTTTAGATCGATGAATAATATTTCTGGTTTTACTTGGTAAATAATACAAGTATCATTTGAGACTGCTTCGTTGGTCTAGTGGTCGCAAGCGTTACTGCTGAGCGTGAGGTCCTGGGTTTGATTCTCGGGTCGGGCTTGTGTTTTTGGGTTTTTCTATATGGAATTTCTCATCAGCAACCAGGAGTCTGGATTTGTGCCAGTAGGCTCGCCCCTTATTACATGGGACTTAAACATGTTCTGATGAAATGTGGGTATACAAGCTACAAGTACACCTCTGTCCAACCCTTCGGAGAAACACGGCGTTACGTTATGTTGTAATTTGTGAACAATTATTAAAAAAATATTCCGATTTAAAAACAAACCATTTTATATGCAAAATAAAATGATAAACGAGCAGGTCTACGAATTTAGTCTTAATTATCGTAATAGTGGCATTACCTAAGCAAAATAATTTCAGACTAATGCTACCTTAATTTGAGAAGAAACGGAAGAACGCGACGAAACATTAAACCGGATTTTAAGTAGACACTCCTACCTAAAAAAGAAGGAGCATTAAAAACACAAAATTAATTTATCTCCAAGCAAAGAGATATTTTAACTTTCTCTTTTCTCAACAGAAATTTGAGCACACCCCTCGAATGAGAATTTACGAAAAACCTTCGGAATAAAATTTTAAATTACTCTATAAAGGCGATCATAATTTGCATGCAGGTGATCATCTTTAGAATAATTCCAGCTATCATTAAAACTTATGAAGCGGAAGGATCTAGCCACGTGCCACAAGGAGGCTCGAGCTTTTACAGTTACTTATTTGGTAAGAAAGTTATATTATCCATCTTTTGATGGAGTATAATTCTCAAAGACAAAGAGAATAATAGAGTAGCGATATTCAACACGATTAAAGAGATTAAGGGAAAGTATTCATTGTTTATTGTTTGTAATTATTGAATGTTTTGTTTATAAAATCCTCCACCAATGGGCCAACTTTGTAAATCAACCTCATTTTGATTCTTAAGAATCCATTTTCCTGCTATAACTAAGATAAATATATTCTTATTTTTTTCCCTGAAAAACGTCACAGGTAATCTCATTGGTCTCATCATGGGCGTGTTCAGTCCACTCGGCAATATTTTTAGATGTTAATAAAAGCAGGGCATTACTCAGACAAGTAATTTTTGCTCTCAACGAAAGCTTAAATGCGGCACAATATTCTTGTAGATACTTACGCAGTCTAAGTGAAATCGCGTCTTCAGAACAGAACCTGAAAAATGGTGCTATTAGAATACAATACACAACAACGGCTTTAAATAAAATGTAAATTGCGCTCTTAGCAAATTTTATTCATAGAACAAGGGAAACTTCATTTATATTCAGTAGAATTACTGTGGAGCGTTACGCAAAACAAAGTGAGCCGGAGCGAAATTAGACAAGTCTGCGAACATTACCGTGTAGGTAGTTGGTACCTACACGGGATACACGAGCATGAAGAATGCCTTTCAGCATCACTATCAAGCTTCACAGAGTTAGCTGTAGCTTTAACATAATTCTGCTACACGCTACACACCGAAAGTTTAAGCGCTATTTGCGATCAAAAGGGCTTTAAACATAAAGCTGATTACTTTTCAATCGTTACATCTCGCATATTGATTTTCATCACAATTCTGAACACGTTATAGAGCAAATTATTTCCACTGTGTATTCGGAATAATCTATTTGCAATTTGTTTACACGTAGAATCTGTTGGTATATTACCGGCATCTACCATTCAAACGATCTCATCCAATATTAATTTGGCGAAATTGTGAAGTGTAGCTGAAGCGTCGACATTACAGCGCTAGGATTGAGCAAGATTGCCGACAGTTTTTCCGATCATTATTTCCCCTGAGTGCTGGCGTAAACAGCGGGCGATTCTTTTGTAATATTGAATGCATGGGTTTTGTCTTAGTCTCTTCTATGCGTAAATACAGCGACTGTATGAAAACGAAATTGATGTGAAATTTCCAATGTTTTTGTAACATAAATTCAAAATACATTATTGTGCATAATTAATGTTAAAATTGCTAGTTCGCAATTACTTAGTTTATTTTCGGAAATGTTATTCAATGGTATCACTCAGTATCAAAATATTTGCATTAGGCTTTGTATGCGGGAAGAGAGCAGAGCCTCTGGCAAACAGCGGACTGCTACAATCTTATGTGGTAGGGCTGTATCGTACATACTAAACACTTGAATAATTCTCACCTCTTAATTCCTAGGTATAAAATTATGTAGAAACAAATATATCGAGAATTATATTTAGGACTTCCACGATAGTGTGAGTAGAGTTAAACACTGAGTACACATTGGAGACTTCACGTGGTGCCATAAGCTCTAACTTAGAAGTAGCGCAAGAATTTGTACATTTCTTTACTAATATACCATCTAAAACGATGGAAGCTTTAAATTCCTCACCCGATGTCTGAATTGATTTATTAAGAGCGAACGTTCCAGACTGCCCGGTTGAATTTCAATTTAAACATTTACCCCCAATGATAGTTATAAAAGCTTTTCGGCAAATAAAAATCAAATTGACCGAAGATCTATGGTGATTATCTATCAAAGTTTGTACATCCATAACCGAGACTATAGCACCATACTTTGCTTTAATATTTAATTTGTGTGTGGATCTAGTAGTCTTCCCGGATTTAGTGAAATACAGTACGCTTATATCACTTTTTAAATCTGAGGACAGTTAAAACACCAACGACTATAGACCAGTATCTATGCTGCCGGTATTCAGCAAGGTGTTCGAAAAGGTAATGCTCAATCAAATGCTTAATTATTTTAACGCCAACCAAATCTTACACGATCAGCAATATGGTTTCACCAAATGAAGTTGTACAACTGACGCCGGTGTCACCTTATTAAAACACATATTTACAGCGTGGGAGGAGGCCCAAGATGCCGTAAGAATCTTTTGTGACCTCCCCAAGGCATTTGACTGCGTGGGTCATGAAACCTTGCTCTTGACACTTGAGCATTACGGACTAGGTAAACATGCGCTCAGTTTAGTAAAATCTTATTTAAATGATAGACTGCAGCAGGTTTAAGTAAATGGTGTTCATTCAAACGGTTTAAAAGTAAAAATAGGTGTTCCACAAGGCTCCATATTAGGTTCCTCTTTTTAGGATACATTAATGATCTACTCCATTTATTAAAAAACACACATTTCCTTCATTTTTAAGATAAATAGACGTGCATCAAATCTTGACGACGAAAATAACGCCTTACTGCAGGTTCAGAATTGGTTCACTGCTAATAATTTACTATTAAATGAAAAAAAAAAAACGAATTGCATAAGATTTGCTTTACCGAATGTTAAAAGTAGTGATTGTGATAAAGTATTGAATAAGTAGCAACTAGAATTCGTAGATGACACTGTTTTCTTGGGGATTACGCTCGACTCAAGGCTGCCATGGGGTCATTTAACATCTCTTGCAGAACGGCTAAGTTCAGCAGTATAAGCTGTTAGGAAAATCCGTCAATTTACTGATTTAGATACCACGAGGCTAGTCTATTTCAGTTACTTTCATAATATCATGTCTTACGGTATTTTACTATGGTGTTTTACAATATATCTATGAAAACATCATGATCGTAACTAAGTCTTTTCAGTAAAAGAAGTGATAGACACAATTGTAGGACTATAAATAGGGACCAATTAGTTCAATCCAGTTTCAGACTGGCTAAAGTAGACTCATCCTTCATGAGGTGCTGTTTAAAATGTTATAATAAAATACCTCCCCACATACTCCAACTAAACGAAACGAAATTTAAATCTTTTATAAAACGCACACTATGCTGCCAAGCATATTATAAGTTGGGGGATTACATCGCTGATAAAAATGCATGGTTCAGCGCTGGTCCAGCTCCACAAGGGCGCAAAAACGAATTGATTAGCATTCGAAAGTATTGTTGCAGCTGCTGAAGATTGTAAAAACTATATTTGCTTTAAATTCAATCTCTGTATTGTAAAATTGCATATCACATGTGTGAACACTGTGACCATGTACATTCTATAAAGCTACCATTTACTGGTTACGTCTTTCATTGATTGAATGTGCCCTGGCGGCTGAGAGTAAATCATGCTCACTCAAATATCTCGCTGATAGTGGCGTGTTTGTTGGATCATTAAGTTCCCTTCAAAATAGTTCCGCTAAATGGTGCTGATCCATGCGTCATGTTTGTGAACGGGCGCCGTCAGTAGGGACTGGTCATCTCTTAGCTGCCATGGTTTATTTAAATTTTTGAATTATTTTTGTTTTATATTTTTATTATGGCCGCTTTTAAAATGCGCGTCTTTCTGCATTGTTCTCACATGTATAATTTCAACATGAATGATGGGACCAATATTTTGTAACAATATTTTGATTTAAAAGAGTGTCCGTAGATTTTCGTGTCCGTTCTTCTCCATAGATACCTACTACGCTTTGGAATGGGCAACTAGCTTCATCTTTCTGACTGACCGACCCCTTGACAATTCAAAAGTACCTGTAATTGGTTCATTTGAAATAAATGCTTTGAGTTTGAGTAAAATATATTTTTTTCAAGGAAAAACATGATATAATTATTTATGTTCCTACCTATGATATCGTTGTTACTCTAGTGTGTAGATATTTATAGGTAACCTCCGCTGTGTTAAATTTGTTAGTTTTATTTCCTTGGAATTAGGTTGAGCTGTAGGTGTCAGCCCTACTTCTACTGCAAATATCGAACGTCTTATCGGATGTTATTAGCTGTGTGCGTAGCTCAAAATATTGCCTCCAAGTTTCCCAATATCAACGATATTATTCGTTTCCGCGCCTTTTATGCAAATCGATTTTGAACTTGTGGGTACAAGTCAGGTCGTCATTATAAACAAGTAAACTTTTCAGACAGATACATAATTATATTTGCGAACATTTTCTTACATGTTATAAAATGCCATCGCAATATTAATTCTCATCATTTTGTGGTCACTTTTACAACTTTGCTATTGTTTATCTAGACTTCTCGGGGCCAATTAAGTGTGACACACCATGCTCCTAGGAAAACTTATTTACTCGGCCTTCGACTCTTGAATATACCTACAAATAAGTGTCAAAGAAAATCTGGGACGTGCCTACTAAGTAAGAAAAACAGATGAAAATACTTTAGTTGAGGTAAACTGTAATAAATATTTTCCACTCGACAAACAAGCTCGGGGGTACGCTACATTAAATAATATCGACATATCCAAGCCAATTTCGTACTTTCCGCTAAGCTTATTTCAGACTTCCTCACGCAAACATTCCCCCATGCGAAAATAGATTCGATTTGCATTTTAGGGTTATAAGACGAGCAATAACACATTTCCAATTTTTGGATATTACCATACATTATTTAGCAAATGGGTTTTGATGGCCTAATAGAATATTGTTGTTAAATGTTATATTTACCTCCTGAATTCAGCACATTGCTTTAATTTTTCATTAGATACGTTTCGTTCGCCATGATCATAAATGTAAAGCTAAAGGGTACCTAAAATCCAAATCATATATATATCCATTTTACAACACAGCTCAACTTTCATGGAACATGGAGTAGCAGCTGTAAAATTTGGAAAATTTAAATTGTGTACACGACCGTTTGGATCGATTGAATTTAAACAAATACGTGACGTCATTGGAACGATTTACGGCACGTTCGGGTGACGAGCGCGGCGTGATGAATGTCAGCCAGCAGCCAGGCTCCCTATACGTTTGTGACACTCGTAAATTATACATGTTGCTGCCAAACATTGCCGATACGTGTACATACAGAACAAAGGAAGGGGGTTAGTAATTTATTGTAGGCTTCGAAAAGGAATTGTATGAAACCGCGGCTGGCTGTCAGCCGCTTTTTGACGCCCATTTGTTTATGTGAATGATGTGCGGCTCTATGTTGGGACACCGCTGATTTACTGATCACGAAGATCACTTTCTTTGATTAGGTTAGTAACTTAAGTTTCGTAATTATGAGTTATATACGTAATTTTTTGCCCTTTACGAAATCGATTATTTCTCTATAATTAAGAAAAGAAAAGCTTTGCAAGATATTTAACAACCTGCAAATATACTAAAATACACCGTGCTGCATCTATCTATAGTATGCCTACTTCTGTACATAAGTACCTGTTCACTAAAACGCTGTGCAGAGGATCACTTCATTGCTCCATCTCCTCCCCACTTAGTGAGGAGCTGTGTAAAAAATAATTAATAAGATCGCTGGCTGAGGGGAAATAAAGGAAAAAGCGCGCCCAAATCTTATATAGAAACGCCACTATCAGCTTACAAACACCCTCAGGCATCGCTTAATATGGAAAATTACAATGATTAAATTAACAGTGTGTTTATTTACTTGGACTTGATCACGTTGGACGCAGATATAAAATTCTTTATTTTAGTATTACATGCAATGGGGTAATTTTGATGGAGCTCTGCCCTACGCTTAGCGGCCATATATCATAATGGTTCTGTAATGTAGCATCATGCGCGTTATGTAATAAAACCGAAGGCTCGCCGCGGGTGGCATCGTAATATTGTTATAATAAGTAGCGGTTTGTTTCGCGGCCATGCTTCAAATTTATCATCATCTTTCACCCAAAAAATGCAATTTATTTAGGAGACTTAATATTTCAGGGGCTACTTACAGACGTTACAAGTTAATAAAGCTTTTCAGAGTTTTTCAGAATTGTCGAATATGAACGATATCGGAAAAAATAACATGTATTTTATTAAATATAATTTTACTGTTTTTCTTTTCATGTTGTAAGGTGGTTTTTAATTTCATTTTGGCCGAAGTGAAAACAAGACTGATGTTATCAATTAAAACAGCCTGTATAATAGGCAATTACGTTTGGTAAGCGTGATTAAAAAAGTGTTTTAATGGTTGTTCCTTAGGGAGGGGGAAGTAAAGCTAATATTTGGTTTCCCGTAATATACGAGTATTACTGTGATAGTTTGGCATATTACGGTGGTGGCAGCAGTTAAATTAATCAAGCAGCTTTGCTAAATGTCGCCATTTTGGAGACACTATTGTAAATTAACTTTCACGTGAATTATGAGTACGTGCGTGTTGCGTTTATCATTGTAGTTCTATTTCAGTATGATTGTCGACGTTCTGTGGTTTTATTCCAACTGATGGTTCCTCTTCGTAAATAAATGAAATTAAAAAAAAAGGATAACACGGATCATTGCACTGAAAAACTAAAAATATACGTCGAGCTCAAAGTTGTAGATCCATACTCCGTGATTGTTTGAACTTTATATCCAAAATTATATAATTGTTACCAGGAAACCGGAATAGGTACCTAAGAACAACTAGAAACAATGAAAAATGCTAATTTAAATTAGTTATTTAAAAATTAGAAGATTTTCTGAGAAAGTTCTCAAGCAAACAATTCCTACAGTCTATTAATTAAATGCTAATACTAGAACATCGCTCTACTAACAAGTACCTACTTCGTAAACCGAACTGCTTTTTATAGTCGGCTAAGTTGGGTATAATAGTTGGAATAATGGGTCGTTGTGGTGCTCAGACGAGTTGGTAATGTGTAGGCGCGAATACGACTGAGTTGCTTTGTTTTAGCGTGTCGTGTTTTGCTTAGTATAAACCACCTCGTTCTATTTTGTCGATATGTGATTTTATTCTGATTCACACCTTTCTTCCTCATTAACTTCCTGGTCAAAATCTCACGGTCAATTTACTTCAACTCGCTGACACGCTCGCAAGGGTAGCGCTAGTGTATCAACCGAGTTTTTAGAATGCCAATCAAGAAACTCACAGTGGATTCAGATTGAAAGTTTAGAATGAGGTCTTAGAGAATCACACTGCTGTTGGAGCTTGTGATTGTAATTTTTTTACTTGCTTCCTTCCACGAACAAAATGAAAATGAAAAATGGTTTATTATTTTAACTAAATATTTAAAGGGAGGTCGTAACTAATTATTAATAGGCATCAATTTCCTGAGCAATAGTATCAAAAACTTTATAATGATTATTTATTCAATAGAATATTTATTAAATAAAAAAATACAAGAAACGTACACCTAATGGTGCCGATTCTCTTGTCACAAATGCTTCTACACTAGACTAAAAATCACCAAAATTTAGTTTATTCCTGTCAAACGACGATTTCCCATTCTGAAATAGACTAAAGTGACACAACTTAAATATATTTTGGTCTGGCAGCACTAAGATGGCACTGAGTTATTAATTTAGTGAAAATGGCAATTTTGCTTTTCTGAATTTCACGTTTTTCACCTAGAATTTTGATAGTCTAACTAAATCTGACTATTTTTAATCACAAATAAAAAGGTATGGAATAAAATGTCATGAACTAAAATCCATACCAACACCTCGACTTTTTGTGCAAAAACAGTACTGTATGTTTTTTTTTTTCTTGCATATTTTCCATAGAAAAAGTTGAAAAATTCCAAATAAAACACGTCGAGGCTGCCCCCCTGCGCGCCTCAGGCTCTAAAAAACTTCACGGGGTAGGGCAAACAAGTAGATACGTGGAGTCGCGATTGTCAAATTCAATTTTAGTTGTGTCAAAATTATTTTTAAATTTAGAGAATTTATTTTATAGAATAGCTTTAAGATTCTCATAGCCAAATGTAAGGAATTAGTTTAGTTCGGTGTACAAGAGATTCGGCACCATTATATAAGTACTTAATTAGGTAAGTTTAACGAAGAATCCTGCAAATGATTTCCGTAACAAGCCAATAAATATGTATATTGAATTCCTAAGCCCCCACATCTGGCTTTTCAGGGTTCAAGCTTAACGACCCTTATTAATCTCCGTTTAATGTATGCAAATACAGTCGGCACCAGAAGTAGATTAGCAATCACGGTTCTTATCGGAATAATTGTTACTTTTTTACTTAACTAATTAAAAGAAACGACTGAGAAGTTATTGTAGATTATGTTTTATGTAGGTACATACACAAATTACATAAGCTTATTTTAATTTCATTTAAATGTTACTTTTAATAGATGTTGCCAATTTTTCAATAATAGTATGTAGTAAGTTAGGCTGTATGGTTACTTAAAACTTTATTAAATTAACGGATAAGTACAGTTTACGAAATTACAATAAAAACTTGTCCATTGAAATAACTCTACCAAATAAATTGCTTAGGTACCAGTCAGTTTATTAAAGTCATTCCCGAAAATAACAATATTCATGGCCGTCATATATTTGCTTACTTATCGCTCCTGAAGGTTTTATAGGTCTCCACTTTGTGATAAAGTATTGGAATTGCCACGAAAACTCGACACGTCCATTTGAATGAAAGCTACGGTACGTGGCCTGAATGAGTCCCACAGACGAAAGGGGAGTTGACTGATTTGAAGAAACTTTCGCAATATGTCTGCGGTAGCAACACACCTCATTATACTTTTTTTAAGAATTTTAATTTTTCAGTATAATAGGGTGGTCCAAATAGGGCGGCAAAAACAAAAAATTTGATAAGCAATTTTTTTTTTTAAAACCTAGGCGGAATGTAAGCTTGCAAAATATTACCAAAAAGTTGACTCGAAAACGACTTGTATCACTCTAACGTAAATTCCTCCTTTTCAATCAATTTTTTTTTTATCTGAAAGAATATGCCATAACAATGAACTTAAAAAAAAATATGAAAAAGCCGTGTAAAAAAAAAAGAATTATTTTTAAACTGGTTCCATAAAATTCTCAACCTCTTAAACTATCAAGAATCGAACTTACATGAACTTACATGGCCTATTTTCAGATACCCCTTCCCCCCCTCTTCGAGCATGAGGAATCAATTATTTTTTATGACGTCACTATTTGTACCACCCTATATAATACGTGAATTTTACGGCATCAACAGCAAAGTTTGATTTTCATCGATATTCATAACTTTCCCAGCTTACACTGATTCCTTCAATGAAGCATCAATAATCTTTAGGTGTACGGCACGGTATCACTATCGCTACGTGGTGTGCACCCCACGTGTACCGAGTCGTTCATATTATGAGGCTAACGTGCGAGACGTTGAAACGAAGGCGAACAGACAGCACCGTCAATTTTAAACTCCATAGGTGCTCGTATTTCCTTTGAGACTCTTTCACGCCACACTATCCGTTTGAATTATTCATATTGTCGATAAATATCTATGAAATCGAACATGGTACTCGTAGTTGAAAACGATAGATGCACGAGCAAACATTAAACAATACATTTCGCAATTTTGTGCGATGGTGTTCCACTGACGTTTGAATAGACACAGTCGCATTCAATTTTATTAGGTGAGCGGCACGCCTCGACGCAGACAAGGATCTTAATGATAATTGTAAAACTCACAACAATAGTACAAACAAAGGGTGAGTGCGGGAAGAATGGGCACCATGAACAACCAGTTGACTGAGGGAAACCATCAATCTTAAGGAGGGACGACACAGGGGTCCACTCCGAAAACTCTTTCTACAAAAGTTTTGTAACAACCGCGTGATAAATAGCCCGAACGGTTCAAGGTGGGTGTGAGTAACTTTTATTGCGGGCTAATGAGTAAATAGTAACAGAACCTATATATTGGGTAGTTTAGACGTGTTCCCTAAAGTTTAATGACTTTGGTTTAATTTATGTAGGTGTACCTTTAGTTTATTCATTTAATTACACTTCATAATAGCCTGCTCTCGACCTAGTGCGGGATTCCGCTTAGTTAAAGATACATGGGCGAATTTCGTTTACCTATTATCAAGTACGAGTCTAGCATTTTCATTCACATTTGGGTAGCATTTTCATCAACTTTCACCAGATTGACAGCGTTTGCCCGAGACGTGTACCGTGCAAAGAGACCTTATTTCCGGCACCGTACTTACCTTTCGAAAGTTTTTTAAAACATGGCTGTGATAAATTTTACGATTTCTCTTGAGTCAAGACTTAATGTGGTTCCACTTAGTTTTCCTACGTAACTCTTGACAGGAAATTAATTTCAAACGAAGGTGAACTTTATTGTTTTAAAATAAATTTCATATTTTTTATTTTAAAGTAATACTTACTGATTAATATTTAGTTACAAAAGCAATGAAAATGACTTCACTCAATTTCGGCTACCACAGGAGCCGTTTACCTACCTTGTAATCCTGTTTATTATTCAATAGATCGGCTCCAGTATATTTATGGCGAAATGGAGAGTAGTTACAAAGGATTATTATTCGAGGCTAGCCGTTAATAAATTCAACAGTTTAATTTCCTTTGCGGTTGATTGGATGCCGCAGGGGTTCGAGCTTAGTGCTCAATGCTCAAGAAAATTGTTTCTCCATGCTACACTTTGCTTTGACGATAATTCCTGCCTTGTATTACTACTTGGTTAACGGATTTGTTATTGAGTCAATGGGAAAAATATTCACCTGTAGAGTAGTAGATTCAGTTAACCAACTTGTATTTATTTTGTAGATGAATTTCTTATAATCAAAAGAAAGTGATTCTTGTTTTTCTACGATCCCTTAAATAATAAAAACGGCAATTCGGTTTTTTTACAAAGTGACTAAGTATTCACTGGTACAGTGTGGGCGTCATCTATCCACATTACCATTTTAAAGCTATTTTCTTTTGCTTTTCAATAGCCTTCCTTCCTTTTGCTGAGTCACTTGGTGGTTTTCATCGTGTTTTTAAATTACTATTAATCATTACGTATTGCAGAAAGCCTATGCCATTTTTGTGCGTGAATAACGAACCTATTCAGGAATTTCGGGTCTAACTTTGGAACGTACAACATGTTTTAAATAAGAAAGTAGGGGAATTTATTGCTGACAATGAAAGGAAATCGATCCTCAAGGGGCATGAGTGTGTGGCCCCAAATCGAAAACCTTCAGCCACATGCTGCAAAGTCAGAGGGTTTGTGCGTATTGACAGCTGTGTAGGTTTTAGGACGCGGTTCGTTTTATCACCAAGGTCGGGAATTCAATTTCCAGGTATGTGTGCCTAGGTAGGTACTAAATTAGAATAGAAGTTTAAAAACAGAGTTTCCATAATTTAATGTTTTCAACAATACCTACTGATATAAGTAAGAATTCGCGTAAATGTAGGTAGACACGTCGCCAATCCGCATCCCACAAGTAGAATCCACATAACGACAAGGAATATATAACAATTATAAGTATAATAAGTAGTTAGCGTCGCATCTGCCTCCAGCGGATTCGGAGCCGACAATCAACGCGGAGCAACTCCAGTGCCGAGTTAGCGCCGCGTCGTCTGCCAAGCGTTTGTCTAAGCTTAGGTAATTTCTGCATCAACCGCGCGACGAGAAATGGCGTCCTAGATGACGCACCGTGACGCTTTGTGCAGACTGCAGACGTATCGAAAGTGACGTAAATATATAATCCGACTAGATACTAACTCTTATCACAGGCATAATAAATGATAAATGATTTTATTTCTGTAAGTAAGTTTGTACAAACACTTTTACACGTCAATCATATTTTAAAAACTAGATGAGGTCGGCGTTTCCTATCTGACTACTCTGAGAAGAAAGGCCGAAACTAACTCAGAGGTCACAGTCTCTTTTAAAGTCCAGACATAATCTTGGTCAGATCATGTGAAGACCATGTAGATTGGTGTCTGTAGTGGTCTTTCGTCTTCATGACGTTCCTTAGTTGACTTTTGAATGTGACTGTGTATAATACAAATGTATATAGTTTTTGATTTACATATTACTTCTGTTCTGAATACAAGGTATATTGTACAACGATGACTCAGTAGGTATATACCGTAAGTATATTACAGAAAATATTTGAAACTATAATTTGTAAATAGGAGTCTTCGTTAAAATTATTTAAGCATTAATTCCTATAAATTGTTGCTACGATACTCGTGCCGTCTATCTCGAATACAATTTTGTTTCTGCGATTCCAGTAATAACTGTGTAACATTAATATCTACAGAGAAGTAATAATCAAACAATTTTAAACTCAAACGATCTAGATTCGAGACAGTATTGTAAATTGCGATATAAGATCCAAGTTTAAATTGCTTCGCTTTATAATTGGAAAACTAAGGAACCATCTCCACTTAGAATTTTGTTTTGTATTTCCCAAAACAGGGTTACAAACAGATAACCTCGAAAAAATTTTTGGCTTCTTCCGCAATTCTGGTACTTTTAGATTTTGTACGACAGTATTTATAGGTTGCAATAACAACATTGTTAAGCGGCGCTGTGTCAGCCCACGGATTTGGCCGGCACATTCGAACATCCGTAATTAGCGAGTGCGCTAATGGTCGCAACCCGTCAGCTTTTACAATGCCTCCCGTTGCAAAAGTTCATCATGAAAATCCGCGCAGGTTTGCACAGATGCAGGGCGAAACACTTCGTAAATAGTCAGCACTGTCGGTTTTGTTGGCGAGTTAAAATGTGGATATTGTCGATGTTAACGGAAAGTTGTTTATGCTGAGCGCGGCTTAGTGGCGCGTTTCGGTGGAAAATAACAGAACTAGAAATAATTAAATGTTTTTCATTTCGATCAGAAATCCTTTGTTGTTTTTTTTGGATAGCATATACAACGCACACCTACCTACAACATGATATTTTCGGTAATTGTTTTTATAAATAATCTCCAGAACATTCACCATCTAAAACAATTTCAAAGCGTTTGTACTTACAAAGAAGCCTGCGGGGGACTTATCTACGATGAGAACAAGTCTGGAAATTTATCAAATAAATGTCTAAGCTCGGGAGCATAAATAAGATATGTGGTGAGACTAGAATTATTAAGCGAGCGAGATCAAAGCGTAAGTAAAGCGAGCTAGAATTCCAAAGCCGACAGTTTTGGATAATCCTTTTGCTCGATATGGGTGTGTCATACATATTATCTTATACAATGGATAATTGCAAATATAGTTAACAAAGTTGTTTCGCAATGACTGTAGCGTCCATGTTGTGCTGTATCTCCCAAAAGGGCGACGGGCGCCTGCAGGTGCGGCGGCCGTCGGGGGCAAACCATTGTACTGGGATTTATTAGGGGCTTTACACAGCTATTACCATGTAGCAAACAGATCGGGCGACCATGTCCTATTTGCAACCTTGTATACATGGCTTTAATATGAAATTGTATTAGTAAACTTCGTCGGTATACGTTTACTGTAAACATTGGGCTCGGAGTACAGCAAAACTCAATTAGGTTATGGACAGGTCTATGTGTATTCTGGGGTTTATGAGTAAATCTCTGCGGAAATGTTCGAAGTGCTTGGAAATATGGCGGGTTGTCATGACGTCATACTCATAGTCGTATTTCGGAGAGTACTGTGTGTCACGTAGAGCGCACGTGTGACAGTGTGAAAGTACTTTATCGCGCGTGTTACGGAACACAATTTGCGTGATGCAGCGATGGTACGGCGGGACAATGCTCGCGTTCCGGGAACGCTTCCTCTAATCAACGCATTTCTTAAAACATTGTTTGTATTTGACAGTAGCTATCAGAACTATAAGATAGTAAATTATAATCTGTTTAATATTAAATTTCATCAAATATAAAGCGGATAAAAATAGGTTTTGGACCAAATATATTTGCTCGTAGCACTCTCGTTGAACTATTTTATCATTGTCAAAAGTTCATATTTCATGGTATGGAAATAGGTAGGTAATGAATGTTATTTATCTAGCAAATATTCAACAGCAATAAACAACCAAAACCAGTTTTATTGCTACGACGAAAAATGTCTACAAGACCAATAACACGTAACACTATGTTAAACGCTCGGACCAGCAACTCGTAAATAACATGAAACCTCTTATAGGCAGGCGGTCACCGCAGACGGCTTTCAAATAACTTTCAATAAACGACGCGTTGTTAGACTCAGTCCGCTGCTAACTGCGACCTCGCTGCCCTCATATTATTGAATTTTCTTAGCTTTAGCTCGGATTTTCCAATAAGTGAAGTGCTTTGTTGCTTGAAAACAGGTTTTACCCATACTTGTGTACGATGCTGTACTTGTGTTCACGTTAATTAAACTTCATAAGGAACTCATTAGGAAACCTCCAACATTTTATAATTACTTTCTTATTAAGGGTCATTGTTCGCTAACAAATATACGTATGCAAAGTAAGTAGGTAGGAAACGATTTAAATCCTATTGAATACATAATAAACAAACACCTGTAACAGCGCCGGTAAACAAAATAACCTTTCATGTGTCTTGACATTTCGCAAAACAATTCATGAATTTGGAAACAGATAAGGCAATCCTTTGTGCCCAAACGAAGGGCTTATAAATTGTCAGGGGGTGGCGGAAACAAACGACAATGCCTCAAACACCGATTGTCACCTGATCCTTCCGTACGCACACAACCACACCCACACCTCGACGGTACTACACAGAACTTCAGACTGTACTTGAGGCTAACAGTAATTATTTACTAAGAGGAAACGTCTTACATATGTACAGGCAACTAAATAGCTACCTATCTAAGCTACGCTGAAACATTTATGAGTACATCTTAGACTGATATTATTGAAATATCAATCAAAGCTTTTAAGCTAACACAAAATTATTCAGTCAGATGAAACGTGATACATCGTTTCGCGAGGACTTCTTGACTCGAGTGTTAACAGACACCGTTGCTACGTAATTTCTAGATAAATATTATTGATACACACACCGACGCAGAAACAGCTTTTACAATAAAATACTGAGAAGTATTGTTTGTTTAATAGCCTTTTACATTGGAGACAAAATTGAGAAACTTTTTCTTTTTTAATAACTGGAAGTCATCTTTGATATCTAAGTAAATGTCTCCTGACTACTTACAATTAGTTGTTAGAAAAATAATTAACTGAATGTTTGCTACAGACTACACAGGTCGCCGTCTGCCGACACCTGACGACTTGCAAACTTTATTGCGTGCCGTCTTCATTAACTTCAGTTTCTTTGAAGTTTGCATAGTGCGCTTTCACTACACACTTTGTCTGGCTCCCGCTGTAATTCTATTTTATTTAAATAACTTCTATTCCACGTCTGTGAGCGTCTTTCTAGGCAATTATAAATCTAGTTTACCCGCAAATAACTTTACTGTAAGTTGAATTTGAGTAGATCGCATTAGGCAAAAGACGGGCGACGTGATCAGAATTTTAAAGCTCCTAGGTATTTATTCTGCTGCCGAAAAATAAATTGAAATGACGTCATTGAATACCTCCAGTGACTGGACGTGTCTTTAACAGAAAACGAAACGAAATACGTATACCTACCATGTACCCGTAGGTTTGTATAGAGCTGTAATGTTAGAGAACCTAAAGTGGTCTCCGACGGCCCAAGGGAAATCATCCGAAAAATCTCTGTGATTCCCGAATTCATGTAACATTCATAACTAAACACTGGACCACTGCGAGTGTTATCGAAACTGTTATACGGCTCATTACGGCAGTCTAGACACTAGCTAAGCACATTCTCATATCTCCGACACCATGTTAATATAAAGCACCTAATTTTGCTTTAAAATGCGCCGCACGATAGATTGCTAACGATATTTTTGTTGTATTGATTTAAGCCTCCATTAACTTTGCAAGACCATTCTAGCGTCTTATCCTACGCATAAACCTATTCTCTGATCCGCTTACCGAGTACCCGCGTCACGAGCTTAGCTAATGGACTAAAGTATACTTGTGAACATTATTATACATACCAATAAATACGTATATTTCATTGTTTACTTTATTGTTGATAAATAGAATCTATCTGAAAACACAAAACACTGATGTGAGACGGATTTCAGACATTAATGGGAACCTGTGTACTGTACAATAGATAGGTTATGTGCTCAGGTATCTATTGTTTAGGATTTCAATAGCTGGAACGTGATTTATGGTAATCGGATAGCCATTGATTGTACATTGTTTAATGTACCTAGATGGCGTCCGAATGGGTAATAAAATCATTATTAAAAAGTTCACGCCACGCTACCTCCATATTGACAAAACTGATTCAGTTCACAATCATTCCCTGTGAATAATGTTCGTTCGATAAAAGTGATGTACGGCACTGATACGAACAATTTTAATTAAGGTAAAATTTCAGTTTCGGTGTCTGTGACGCGCCCGCCATGAAACTTGTTGAAATATGCATCAAAGGAAGCTGGCAAATTGAACGCATCACGAACAAGCGTGATTGCCGATGGACCGTGAGTACAAACACGTTATATTATAGCACAAGCGACAGCACTAGCCAATCAATCAATCAGTCGATCACTAAAATAGGAAGCAAAAACTGTAGTACTTCAAAGCCCGAAGTAATAAAAGTGTTTTTTGCAGGTACATTTTATGAGAGCATTTATTTATATAGCGTACCTAACGCTTGTGGGGTACAAAAAGGTTACCAAAAGGTTGTGTAATAACGATACAACAAGTACGGCACGGTACGGTTTTCGATCGGAGTCGGAGATGGCGTGCATCCAGTTCCGGGTGCGAAGCGACTATTTCTGCGCCACGATACAGAACGCCAAACGACCTCCCCTCATTTCATACTTTACCATCTCATTATTTTTACCCTGAAAGATAACATTGAGTGACATGTACTTTATATGATTATTACTGTATGTTTTCTTCTCGCTGGTTCTACTTTGCATTTGAAATTATGTGTTAGATACTGCATCCAGGAATGCTATGAAGTCTGCCGAGAGCAGTGTTTAATTAATTAATTTCAGCGGCCGTTTAATTAAATAACGTTACATTATATTATTCACAAATGAAATTAAAATTACAATTTATTGTAGATCAAGAAATATGAACACTAAACAATTATGGACAATGAAATAAACCGTCACAGACAATAGAAGTTTCCCAGCACAGGTACGACCTAATTTAATATACACGAGCGGATAATGATACGTACAAATATTTCAAAACTTCCACACTTAAGAGCATTACAAATATGTTTTGAAAGGAAGTTTCCGTAACAAAGTTATTATTACAATCACTATGGCAATGTGTGGGGTGTTCCGAGACGCGAGACATACGCAACCTCGCTCGAGGGTTCATTCCTGTTATAATAACAACGAAATTGAGTTCAATTATTATCAGATTAAGAACGAAACGACAAAGGCTTTGTACCTCTAGATCTATTATTGTGTACAGACTCCCCTATTATCCGTATTTTCGCATTACAAAGTTTATTATTCCGTCGGTACCCGGCAATAGGGCGCGCTATTAAAAGATTTTCAAAGGAGAGGAGCTCTTTGTCCCGGCGGCGGCGGCAGATGGAATGCCCATAGTTTAGTAATAGGCGATTGTTATCTAGTCTAGTACACTAGTACATAGGTGATTTTTCTTTAACAAGCTCTAAATGAAATGCGGGATCACGCTCCGCTCGTCCAGTCTCGATTCATCGGCAGGATATCGACGCTATTCTAGCAAATAGGCCGGAATGAGCACATCGAGCACGCATTCCCGTTTGTGAGCGCCTGCCTGGCGGCGAACTTCTCTCTATTACGTATTTCCCAAATAGGATAGCTCCGGTTATGATTGTGTCGACTATCGCCGGGATTTAGGAAAACTTGGTTCACTACTCTAATAGAACTTCTAACAATATCAAATTTTATTTAAATCCAAAAGGATACGAAAATTGGCCGTCCACAGTACAATAGCTTTTAGCTTATAGTTTCCCACTCAATTTTATATCCAAATTTCAACTTCAGGCCCGACTCGCTGATATGGACGTCACGTCCTCAGCTTATAAGCTAAGAATTTTGCAATTCAAACAAGTTTCATGTAGCTAACTTTATAAGTTACCTACCCAAGTTTTAATTAGAATTTATTTGACGTCCAGTACTTTATTTATCAGCTACCGGGAAACTAATTTTAAACTTTCTTTGGTAAACAAAGAAACCTTAGACTGGCTGTTGTGTGCATGTGGGTATAATCCTACTTGTACATAGTAAAGTGCAAGTTTAAAAGCGGCGAGTGTATAAATTGAAGAGTGTCGGTAGATAGACATCGTTCCCGACTTGACACAAAGATGTGGGTTTAGGGCGATCTATTAGAGGCTCGTAGAGATAGTGTGCCGAATTGAATGCTACCCGTTTGCTGGCTTATCCCAGTGTAACAGATACTTTGTTATTTTTTATTTGCGTTCTCCAGGCACTTGCTCGGTGATAACACTATTTGCCTTAATACAACCTCCCACACCAATCCATAATGCAGAACTTTTTATATTACACTACTTTCATTTTTTGCTAACGTAAGCAATTGTGGAATGGAAACGTCACATCGGAATTATTACTCGGGTAGGTAAGCTCATTCGAGTTATCTGATATATTAACTCTTACACAAACAGGTATAATAAACAGTTATGTCATAAGACGGTTGCGTCGCCATATTTTTATGGTCTTATTTAGCGGCATCCAATAGGCATTAAATAGATATCTGCGCGTCAGCTTTACAAGGCTATTTTACGTTCATCAATTATCGGCATTTCAGCGTCGACAATAAGAACAAAAGAGGAATGTTTTATTTAATTTTGTCTTTGAAAGGAACGTTGTCTTTGGTAGAGTAAACGCTAGATATAGTTCGTCATTACGTAGAGGACTACGAAGCGTAGCACGGTGAAATAACAACGTGCGCCTCTGTGGAACAGAACACCGCCCGATGGCATTCTCGTAGCCCGTAGCACTCGCAAAAACGCAAGGTAATGCGAGAATTTCCTCTAAGTGTTCACTGCTTTTGTATTTGTAGCAAGGATTACACATGTCGAGGACATAGTTTTAGGTATTTCTAATAGTTATTTAAGAGCGTTTATTCTGAAAGTGGGCAACGTCGCAAATAGATGTCAAATTTTTCACTGTTTTGATCAATTTGGTAATAGTACTGTATGGAAATAAGAAATGTGGCTAACTAACGAACTAGAATATTGATTATGAAATGCAATAAATAATATCGTAACAGCGGATATATATATATATTTTTTTATGTTCACAGGTACTTTAATAGTTTATAATAATAACACGTGGAAATAGCATATTTCGTTTTAGATGTAAAAAAGTATTTGGAAATTTTCCAAATGCCTTTTTTACACCTAAAACGGATACAAAATCAAATTCAATGTTATAATTGCAATTCATTATTAATATTCTAGTTCGCTAGTTAGCCACATTTCTTGTTTCCATACAGTAATATTGCTCAAATTAATCAAAACAGGTAAATTTTTGACAGCTAGTTGCGACGTTGCCAACTTTTAGGATAAACTTTCTTAATAGTTTTGTTTAAAATCTACGAATAATTAGACTTTCATTAGTCGTAGTTTAAAGTACTATTGTCAACTGAGAATTCTCGTAGCAAGTTGCTACGAAATTCGTAGCAGTGTAATTACTTTATAATGTATTCGAATCATTACGAATAATAAAGGTCGGGTTTATTTTGGTCAATTAATATTTGTTTATGCCCAAAAACATAGATAACTATCTAATTAAAAAGATTTTCGTCTTGTACACAAACGATTTTGGAACAATAACATAAAAATTAATGAAGGTTCTCTACGTGACCGGGACTTGCTATGTTCTGGTTATTGGACGACCATCCCAACAAAATGACAATATAAAGTCATGAGCAGGCTATATCAAGACTGCTGAGTAATACTCGTCATATAATAAGAAAGGTTCTTACATAAAATGAATTTACTATGATATCAAGTGTGAAGGTGGTCATAAATTCTTATGAAAAGCCGCGTCTATTTATAAAGTAGACGGGTCTAGCTTTATTACTCGGCTTGTAACAGCTTAAACTGCTTTTAGCGAGCTCAGTACATGGTCGTGGAGTCTTGGGGGAGACGTGCAGGCTATGCGGCGGGGCTGGCAGGACCGCTGCTTATTTGTACAACAAACCGACAATGCCGCCGAGATCAAAGGTACAGGAATTAATTTGCGAACGCTATCTCTCGCCCCTCGCCATGCGAGTCCGTAGACCATGATAAACCCTAAAAAAATATTATCCTTTTTTTGTATTCCTTTTCTCGTACTGTGCTCCGGTGTTCCGGTGCTCGCCGGTGGAAGGATTAACGAATTCGAGTGCGGCACGACTGACTGGAACGTCGATATCACAAAGATTTATCTTTTATCAAAAACTCAGATTCAGGAAACTAATAGGTTAAAAAAAAATATACTTGATTTCGTTAATGAAGTTGGGTAATCTATATTGACACAGTAACTAGAGAAAAAATAATTAATTAGTAAAATAGTTAATTAATTATCTTGAACTAGCTGCGCCCCGCGGTTTCACCGACATAAGTCTCGATTCCGTGGAAATATTGGGATAAAAGTATTTGATGTCCATTGGCACAATGTCATCAACGACCCATCTGCCAGATTTTATCCAAATCCATTCAGCCGTTTTAGCTTGAAAGCGTAACAAACAAATAAACAAACTCACTTTCGCATTTATAATATTAGGTTTCTAATGTCCGAAATAGTAAACAAACAAACAAAAATATCAACTGATATTTATATTTACCAAGTGACCGGATTTCATAAATAAATAATAAACATTTAGTGCATTTTGATGGTAGGTAAACACAGCCAGAAAACCGTGCATGCCTGTTTTAATTAAACTTTAAAAGTTGTACAAACAAATGTTGAAATAAAAACGATGGCAAATGCATTGGACCTTATATATTATGTTTTTCAATTCGCCCACACAGGCGTAGATAGGTACAGCATGTATTAACAAGATGCATTTCATTACGTAAGTCAATATCAACATGTTTACCACTCCGCATCTAAATACCTATTTGAAGAGAACTTGCAAATCTGTTTTCATGCATGTTAATGTACATAAACAGGCCATGGAGCATGTAAAATATGAGTATGTGTATTTTCTTTAAGAATAAAGTTTTGTATTAAAATTGCTACGTCTTTTGCATATTTGGCATGAAGTCAACTGATTTTCATATTCATATATTAAAAAATCTTATAATTTTACTATAATAATAATTAATTTACGTAAACTGTATTATTAATTACGTAACTTCTACGCAAAGCTCACTAGATCCAAAATACTCATTACATCGATAGCCTATTGAACCGTCTATAATTGACGTGAAATACGCTACGCTGGATAATAACGTCAAAATTATCAATTTTGGTAGCGAAAAGGTGCTCCAATACAGGCTGATATTGTTTCTGATAAATTGATGTTGAAAAGTTAATTTTTGACCCTGTAGTTAAAAAAAAGACACTAAAAGTTTTAAAGAGAATAAAAGAACATAATATATTTTTCTATAAAACTTCACAAACGATAAAAAGAAGTTGAAGTTTGTTACTTAAACGAAAAAGGTCGTACATTTTTTTAAGGCTCCATGTATAAAGCTAAGTAAAGTTAACAGTGTGTTTAAGGGCGATCCCTTGATTAGTAATCTAGTGGAGTAGATAAATAAGATAGGTAACAAATTACCTCTTGCTTGGACGGAGAAAGGAGCTAGTTAGTTTAAGATGGTTTGCACACTACACTGATTAACTGGGAAATTAGATTTAAGATAAATAGATCTTGCGGAAATGTAAGAAAACGACATGTTTATTGTGGTTGAGGTTATTTATAACCTGTAACGTGGCTTGCAAAAATACCTTTTTTATTTGTCAGTTAGGTGTGTTTTTTTTTTTGCGAAATAATATTCAGTGGTAGAATGTTTACACTATCAAAGGTTGCGTAGGTAATATAACAAGAAAAGTAAACCATATTTTCAAGAATTTTAAAAGTGTTCATTCAACTTTTAACGGTTTATAAAACGCCCTCACTATTCACTATAATCTTGACTTAAACGTGTGTGCACATCCTAAGCTGCTGAGGTGGAGCCGAACGTCGCTCGATGGAGGCAATATGTTAAGGTAATGGACCGGCCCTCGGAGTGCACTTGATTAAGTCGATCCGTGATAGCGACGCGATGAGCCTATCAACTAGCCACTCAGCCGGACCGCTAACAAAAGTAACTATGTGCCCAAATACAGCACTACCTACCAGATATTAATTGGACATTTACATAATTATACGATCTTCAGCATTGCAGAATAGGACGATATCGTTGGAAATTAATTAAGATTCTAAACTGTGGAGCACGACTAATAAGAGTTGTTCAGTTATATATCCATTGAAGTTTGGTAAGTAATAAGATCTTTTTATGAGAGGTTATTACTGCTCTAATGAAGCACAAAAACAAGAAACAAGTACCCTGCTAAGTATTACCATTATTATTATAGGCAAAAAAAGGTAAAACACGTACCTAATTAAACAGATAATGAACTTTTAAAGCGTTGAAAAAATCCTTGTTAGTTCAGACATCATAGATCAGGATAAAAGTTTTTTTTTTTTAAAGGACGTATATTTTCAAATAACTGTCCAGCCTTGATAGAGTTTTTAATGAAAAATGGCGTCTTCCACTAGATCCCTTGGGTTAATCTGCGTAAATAGCCGACCATCCTGTGAAATAGCGGAGGCACATCGCGTGATGGCGCCGAGTGTTCTTCATTAAGTCGATATCCGGGGACCACTCCGCCGCGAAATGTGCTTTGGCTAACGTTTATTTTCAGTGTTTTTATTTCTATCCCACTTTAATTTATAATAATTGTTATGGCATTATTATCTTTGCCTTTATATCTGATAGAACTTACTTTTTCGCATTTTATAGAATGGCACTAAGTAATTGCAGTATGTTTGTATTGCATGCGTTACAAATCCCCAGGTTTGCAGGGCACGGCGATTGTAAACACGAATTAGGCCAGTTAGGGGACAGCTTCGCCAAGAGATGTGGCCGATAGGGGCCGGTCGACATCCCTCGTGCTCAATACTATTGATTTAGCTTTATTGCTGGTAATAAATTTACCCCTCACTAGCTATTTTATTATTTTACTTAGTCACATATATTTAGTGGAAACATGAAAGCTACTTCATTTTTATTAGATTTCTTTGAACTCGTCTGTGATTAAATTTTCTTCGTACTTTTCTTCGTTCTTCGTAGCGTATTATACTCGGCTGGAGTAAAGTATTTGTAGTAAATTTTGATGGCAGACTCTGTTGTCTGGGGTTACACTGCCCCGGCGACATTGTTGCATGAAGAGACTTTACGATCATTCCGCTGCGCAGCCAAAATGTTCCTTTAATACCGATATCATTCCGTAAAAGTAAATAACGTTTCAGCTCGCCCGATAATACGTCGGAGCAGTTTGACGAGTCAGTGTAAAAGATTTACCTGTATGTATTGTGCATTGTAATGGTTTAAACGTTTAACATTCTTCTGGCCGTGTGCCAGCTGCCTATTATTGTAGCTATTATTTCGTTCTAGCTTCCGAGAGTAATGAATGTAAATTGTATTTATAGGGAGTAACCGTCCGCGGGCGTCTGTGAAGTTGTAGCAGAACAAAGGGCGTCGAAGACGGCGAGTAAACAAGTTGCAATAAGTTTCACGGCGAGCTTGACATTTACTCACTCCCTACCTTGCTACAGCTCGCCGCCTCTCTAAATGCCATTATTGCAGTCTACTCCAACTGTTGAACACAAGACTTTATTCCTTCACTGCTTAAATATACTTTGTGAAGAAGAAGTCACTTCGTTGTCTTCTTTAGAAAGCACTCTGTCTTAAGCTCTGTTCATAAAGCTCTATTCAAAAATATGATATTTTAGTCTTATATACTATAGCTATAAACTTTGAAGCTGTACCTATCCATAATATTTTACTATTGAAAATAAACAATTTGCCTACGATACCTTAATTAGGTATTTAACATTCCACCTTATTTTCACTTTGATTTAAATCGTGTCTATATCATAAACGAAATCGCTTGAAGCGAGGAAACCTTTTTAGTATTCCACGATTCGGCACTTTATTTACTTCAACATTGACTGTACTCCACATGGACTGGACCTTTTGTGTTTGATACAAATAAAGCAGGAAACATTTAAGGTACGTGACGGCAAATTCCATAGGTGTTAGGGCCGGGGGTGGCGGAGGCGTACGGGGGCGGCAAGTCGTCGCGCGGAGATAAGGCCGGCCGGCAGAGGCTACAATTCAATTTTCGGGTGGAGCCGCGGCCGCTGCGAAAGGGTTCTTACTCTCGTTACGCTACGATAAGGAGCTGCACCCATTGATTGTACCACACCCTTACTTTATCCTGGAACTGTAGTTTGACGTATGAAGGTATGTATGCACCTATTGACACCATTCAGGCTACATACACATCTTAAAACAGTCAGTGTAAAACTGTTAATGTTAATTAACATATAAAATAAAGAAAGAAAGAAAAGATTACACGGTAGAAGATCACGGCTTAAAGATTTTACGGTATTATTACAACAACAAAAAAACAAAATTCAACAATTTTGTTTTCATGATGATGGAGGAAAAAGTTTGTCTATTGTTACGTTTTCGTTCATTAAGGTTACCCGAAGGCAATAACGTTATCTTACATAAGCATTAAAATTTAATGAAAGCAGATATAAAGGCCTTGTAAACACAGCTCTTAGTAAACACATACTTTTGCTTACAAGATTATGTAGATATTCGGAATTGTTTTGCTCAGCAACCTGCGAAATGCGATTTAGGTAAAACCGACGGAATCAGTACGAAAACAAAATCTCTTTAATTCCACAATAGTGTATTCCATAATGTGGTGGTGTCCTTAATCCGCGGAACGGTTCTAATACAGACGATTTAGTTAAACCACAATATGGTATTGCCTGCCCTATCGGGTATACCGTGCAAGATTGCAAATGCATGCGGCTCACTCGCCCTTCAAATATTGTTATTGTTATTCAAATATTGTTTATGGTACAGATACCCTAAATATGACTGTCTTTACAAGTTGTGAGTTAAATGGACAGACATATTGTAAGAGGTTATTCGTTGCTTTAGAATCCGTCAAATCAGTCGTCAATTCGGAAATCATAAAAAACTGGCCAAGTGCGTTTCGGACCTTAATGAAACGTGTTGAAAAAATATTCTTGCACAATCAAATTGTTCAAGTTTTCACTTGTAACGGCAATCCCGGAGAGCCTTTTTTATAAAAAGGTTGTTTTTCTTAGACCTTACATAAACTGCCAATTTTGTACATGTCCCTATGATCTGCTATTGACATATTATTGGTTCCCCTATTACAACTAACATCGAAAATTAAATTAAAGTTGTGTTCAGTAAATAATGAAACAGCTAGCTGCAAACAATGTTTTACAGTCGCTTCAATTTCCAATTTCGTGTTTCATTAACGGAGGCCTTATGTAATTCGAAGCCTTTTCTCCCCATTTTGTGCGTTTATAAGGATTGCTGGATAATTTGAAAATGTTATACATTTTAATTGGGCTGAGACGAAATAAGGCAAACAAGTCAGTCTAGTCTAGACATGCAGACGAGAGGGCGCATCACTCGGGTTCTCTTATATTTTATTAATACTGTCTCCTTATAGGTAAATTGGTATGATATCATGGAAGCCACGAGCTACATGCACACTTTTTTATAATTATTATGACTATAAAATTATTTAAATTTCATTTTTTTTTCCTCTTAGGGTAATTATTATTCTGTTCAAACTGTCGGTGCGACCGGCGAGAAATCAATGAGGTCCATTCCGCAACCGCTGTTGACTTTCTCTAATTGAAATCAAACTGCAATCGACTAATGAATTGAAACTGAATTTAATTTACAATTAAATTATGTATGTACTTTACCTATGTAATTAAACGTATTGTGTCCGTATTACACTCTTCCTAACATGTTTTAATTACATTGTTTTCGACATTGTTATAAACATCGTCGTTGTTAGCGGCCGGTTCATAAGTTCTTTATTATCACTTTTATGGGTCTATCTGAGCGCAAATTGCCGATAACTACTAAAGTTAATAGATATTGTAACATTACATTAATATACGATATCATCACCGTCACACTGGGGCTATAAATTCGAGCTACTGTCAGACAAATTGACCAACTTTGAATATAATCTCTCTCGCTAAAATTTTATGAATCGGCTATTTAACTAATATTATGTTTATAGAAGTAAAAACGGCAATTCCAGATGAAAAATAAGAATTAAAAAATATTAATAATTGTGTTTTCCACTCTTTGTATTTTATATTTTTCTGTGTACTTCGTAATTGGCGTAATATTTAGAATAATAATAGTGGTATACTTACTGTCAACTGTGAAGCTACCTTATATATCAATAAATAAATAATGAAAATGAATTGCAACTGAAATTTTATATTTTATGGATCATATAATTTTCAGTGAGGATAGATATATTACATATACCAGCATAAAATATTCACATAAAAACTCAGATAGGTACTTTATAAAATAGCACCCAAGAATTTGATGCGCTTTCATCCTTTTCGGAGGTATTAAACTTCCACGTGATATAAAAGGTACAAACCAACCGCAGCTGCGCAGTTCGGAGATTTGCGTTTATATCGCAGAGCTTTATTTAATAATCTGACTCAAGCTGCACGTTCCACGTTATATCGAGACAAGTATAATATGTGATAGACACTTATGAATGAAGTTAGAGGTATTCACTTCAGATTATGTAAATGTTTACATCAGTAGATCTAATCGTCTTGTTAAGGTCCACTACCGACAATGTGCTTCTCATTGATCGGTTTTTCGTTATTAGGTATTAGAGGAAAAAAGAATGGTGGTGTACCATCTTTTTGCAACGACTCGTTTTTATTTCTTTGCTGTGAATTACTTTGCTTAATCAAAGAATACGTAGGTATACATTGAACGCATACAACTCGATCAACGTGACGTTAATCTCCCTTTTTCATTAATGATTTTAAATACAATTCAGGACCCATTACCTTTTCCTGTTCAAAAATTGTTGTGGAATTTCTAGTAAAATATGTTGAGAAAAATCGGAATTTGATTTTCATCAACCGAATTATTTTATAATTAAAATTTTGAGAAATGTTTGGTTTCCGGAGAGTAATTTATTATTTTCAACATGTGGCGTTGCTAGTGGGTGTATTATGTTTTATATTGCAGACGTGGATTTATTGTTGCTGTGTGCTATGTAAAGTGAAAGCGGGTATGGCCACAATGCGCGGGGTGTACGGCTGTAGTGGGCACGGGGCTCGGGCCCACAAAATACATAGCTGCAGAAGGTCGGCTCCAAACAGCGGGCGGAAACGTACACAAAGACTCGGGTCTACGTACAACCATTGTAAGCATACTCGTGACTTATATTGGTATGCGGAAGTTTGAGATCGCCGTACGCACGCGTGTGCGTGTTCCTATTCTAGCTTATTGTATAGAACTTTCCTTCTGAACTCAGCTACTTTTGGGCAGCGCGCACACCAGACGGAGACGGGGCAATTACCACAATTTGCAATTAATTACAGCGCGGCGGTGACCACCACCGGCCCCCGTCGGTCGCCTACCTTGTTTATCCCTTCACCGTACCTACATAACAGCTAAATGTTTTTAAATTCTATAAAGTATTGCTCTTTATCAGCGTCAAAACTTTAAAAGGTGTGCGATGACGTTTTGCTACATGTAGCGTATAGTGTATTGGCAGCTTTAGTCTTCAACTTGTTAGTAGAGCGTTATGCACACTACTATGCTCAATTAAACTACATAATAACAACGTCGTTATTCTACGTAACATACAAGCAAACTACTAGCTGTTAATTTGTAAGCTACTGTGTACTTACTCCATGAAGGTGCTTGGCAACTTGGCATAATATTATGTAGCTCAGCTTCCGTTTTGTACAACAAACAGGAATTTCATTTATAAATTCGTATTCCATTCAAAAACTTCCCTTTCGTTAGATAAATCTGAAGTTGTTTGCCGTAACAAGAAAGCCTTATGTTACTCAGTTACCTTCGTACAGTCTCAAAACAATATTTACGTAACCTTTATTTCATCTGGCAGTACGCCTAGGTTTATACGAGTCGATCTTGTTACTGCGGCTCAATCTCGAAGTATTTGCTTTAGGCTCAGACTCGTCGGTTGCCGCGAATGTGCTATCGCAAATATCTCATATATGATTCCCATTTCAATAAGTCAACCTTATCTAAATGTAGCCTTTATAATTAAATATCCGAGCTTTTGAAACGTATTACACGTATGTTTTAAGCCTGAAAGACTATTGACAGCACCTGAAACAATGTTGCTCAGGAATTATTGCTACATTTAAACCCAATTAAGATGCTCAAGTGAACGTTTATAAAGGCTCTGATCGTATCTCTAGTTTAAACGGACAGAGTGACGAATGGAATAGTTCTCAGCTACAGTTTAAGTTGTCTGTTTCGCTACACAGTAACACTGTCGATTGAATAGATGGCAGCTCACAGCAAATAGGGGTCCTCGAGTTGGTGACACCAGAATAACTCGCGGCAATGTATCTAGTGTCTCCGAAACCAGTTAGCGTGACTCGCCAAGTTATTCGACCGGGAAAGTCATTAGCAATTCAAATACCTAACCACCGCATGGCTACCCCGGCAGAGGAGGGGATCCTCTTTCACATGACCGCTTTTGTAAATTATTTATTACTGTTTGGCCAGTTCCAAAAACCGCTTTGTTTCATGGACTAATACGAACTTCGTAAATGGAAATAACTCTCTTAATATTTGGCTCAGTTCCGCAGTATACCGTTGTTCTATTTACGAGAGTTTATATTACAAAACTGCTTTTGCCTGGTGTTTGCCGCTCTGTTGGGGAGTTCTAGTTTAAAAATAAAGGAACCGATCTTTAACAAATGCATGGAGGCTCCTTTGTGTCGGATATTATAATAATATGCTGTTCTTAATTTAAGTGGCACAAAAGTCGTTTTGAAGATTCTTGGCCTATTGGGCTAATGGGACTTTTATCAACTAAACCCCTCAATTTTAAATTATATTACATTAATTTAGCAGTTTACCATTTAATCAGCCTGACCTGCACAATGCCATACGCCATATATATATATATGTAAAGCTGATGTTGCGACCACTCCAACTAATCTTATTTCACTTCTACAACCAACAACACTCATTACCGGTCTTAATAATGTTAATCAAAGTTTGGTTATTATAATATAAATTACGTCGTCCATACAAAATATATAGTATTCCGTTTGCAAAGGAATATGCTAATTTAAATTTGCTAATTACAACACTTCCATTTCTTAGGGTCCGGGCGGTTAATGCAAATCTCCGGAATTCCAGTTAAAAAGCTTTTTAAGTATGTTACTATGGCAAGTGAGGGTTGGTTCCGGGTTTAACTTTAATTTAGTTTCATTTTTATATGTTTGTAACTGCTATATCAGGTTTGAATTTCTTTGGGTAGATAAGTTCATGTTTTTTGTCAATTTATATGGCAGAATTTCAAAATCCTTGATGCTACTGAATATCACGCCAAATCTCCAAAATTGTAAAATGTTCCATAGCACACAATTCGCCGTCGCCGAAGAATAAAATGATAACTACAAAAACACAATTTTTCAGGAAAAATAAAAAACATGTTTTCGTCGATTGCTCCAAAAATAATGGACGTAGAGAGATGCTTGTCAGCTTTGAAAAAATTTTTTTTTGTCACGAGAATATAATTTTATGACTGTTTGTCATACTAACAAGTGGAAATACATTTTGATAATATTATATATATTAACACTTTATTCTCGTAATTTAAGGTGTATTTTAAATCTTTGAATACTATTGTAATATTTTGTAACTTCGTAATTAGCTGTATAAAAATTACGAAAAAATTGAGCAGATTTATTAGCACCCACAAATCCCAAAAATGACATAACACTAAAACTAAGATAATGGCAGTTATCATTTTATTCTCCGGGGGCGGCGAAATATATGTCTTAATCTGTTCCTCAAACAACGCGAGTCACTCGTGTCCCAGTCATATTACAGCTTTGTTTGAAAGAACGATAAGAATTCCAATCATAATGCCGGAGATTCCTTGAGACAAATTGCAGACGACTTTGTTACGACGTACCGCGTACCGAGCCACACCGGGCGTGCTAAACTTAGATACAGTGTGACAGCGATCTTAGGATTTACGAAATCACTTCCTTTATCATTTTTGCATGAAAAGTACCTGCTTATATTTACTTGAGATACTAGCTAATACGATTGTTTGTTCTGAGAAAGGTCTCTATTTAAGTTTGCTGTTAAACCCATGTCGTGTATACCTTTAACTGAAATGTAAGCTGTTGTAAAATCTGACCCAATTTTAGGACTGACTGACTTCATCTTGATTATGCGGGATCGAAGTCGAACCTTCAATACTTACCTATTGGTATACCCTAATAACAGAAGCGAGTTAATAAACAGAAAGGAAAAGTTTCAATATCTTTGAAAGCGCATAATATCGTAACGTTCGAAGTTCTCCGCCTTTTATTTTACCAGAAAGGAAAGGTATATATGAGACTAAACAACGGCAATACTGGGAGAATATTACCTATAGATTTTTTAATATTTGCGGAACTCGATACGTAAGACTTTTTCAACTTACTGTTTTACTGTTGACTTTCAATGAAATTTTATGATCCCTCTCTACAGCATTGGAGACGTAAACTTAAATGTGCAAGCAGCTTACAGTTAACTTCAGCATGTTTTCAGCATAGGAGTAATCCCACATGTTATGAAACATATTTTCTCTACTCTCGTAGAAATTCTGCTCTAAATGAAATTCAAAATACATTTGATACTATTACAGAAATACATACTTCAAGTTGAGGTTGTTTATTACTGTAATTTACAACCTCTTAAAAACTTTACACCGAATTTTGGAGAGGAACCTTCATTATAAGTTTTAAAGATATCGCTGCGTGCTTTTCTCTAAGGAAACAAATCAATTTAATGTATCCGTCGACGTTAACGGTACCGTCGTTACATAACGTATCGGATTACAATGGAATTTGATGACGGCGATGGTAACAATAGGTTTGATAACACTTTTGGGAACTATTCAGACAACGTGAACGTCGAGCAGAATATATTAGCTAGTTATCACGACAGACGTATGTCTATCCGTCACACCATGATTAATTTACCTGAGAATCTAATCCAATCCCAGCCTTAAACTAGACGCGCGGAGCACGGCTATGAATTAATTGTTATCACATATACACTCACGTGTAGGTATTCGACTAGAGACACCCACATACATACCTGAGCAGTGAATATTTAGATTCGCTGTGATATTAATTTGTATCAATTAAGTTAGTGTAATAGCAAATAGAAAGCCGTGTCTCTATTGAAGCGAGGGTGCTTGCTGACGATATAATTGGAGATCCGTATAAAGGCATTAATAACAAAACAGATAACTATTAGAGGCGGGGGTTCCGGACCCCTGCCACTCGTTATGTTGGAAACAAGGAAATTGTAATAAAGTTACAGAATACGCCCGTTGCCCGGTAATATTGTTAAGGAAAATCGTTACAGGTTGTGATTGAGACCCGTGAGCGTGTCACAAGTCGGCTATGTCACAAACCAATCTGATTATGTTGCTCCTACAAATAGTTGTTGTTAGGGACAGCGAATAACATTTTATAGTTATTGTAGGTCAGTGTTACGGCCTGAACCGAAAACACACACACACAAAAACACGCACACACTCACACACACACACACAAACACACACATAAAAAATTAAAGACTGGGGCTAATTAATGTGGCTCATTCCGTAAACTTCTACGGCTGAAATTAGGGTTTCAAATGAATGCGTAGAGTATACGTTATCTTTAATCACCGCATATAACTATCGCGGTGGTGATTAAAAAACAGAAGAATGCTTCGGCATTTCTTGTTTGTTTCTTCGAATATAATAGGCAATATATCATTTTTAGTTCTTACTTCTTGAATTATTGTCATGTTATAGGTTTTATAGCAATCCATAGACGGTTAGTATTTTGTTGAGCGTTTATAACTGCGTAGTTGGCACAAACAAAGGGCAAGGTATTGTTTGTCGCAGAGCCCAATCGGACTCCCGGGATTTTATTTTTTGTACATGTAATATCAAATATGGGAATTCTTTTTTCACACTTTTTTGTAGTATCGACACTTTTTGTGGCCAGTGTCTGATGTACGGGCGATGGGTTAGTTAGCGTGCTTTTTTATGTAAGGTTTTTTTTAGAATATTTGATCATAACTGCTTCTGCATAAGCGATACTGAACGCGCTGGTTTCAATTAAAATCTACGTTCATTACTGTATTTGTAAGGACTATGAATGTTTTTCCAAGTTTTTTATATAAGTAATCTAAACTAGGAAAGTTGTTTAAAAAAAAATACATTTTCACACGGCAATTGGGTTAAAATAATAACTAAAATATCTTTTTCAAAACAACACAATATTTTAAAGATATTTTTTTGAAAAATATATTTTGTGCTTAATGCTTAGTACCTCTTCAGAAACAGTACCATAAGTAAGTACCTACTTCAGTTACGAACGAATACACCGCTACCTATCTACTACGATAAAACGAACAACATTAATCCAATAGTAATCCTCAACCGTTCGTATTGCAGTTACAGGGCGACTAGTTTCGCGTTCCATTGCGTGTACGTTGCCACAAAGCTAAATCAAACGTCATTGCCACTGAAGCCCTTAATCACCCAACAAGCCTTTGATAAACCGAGCTTGTTGCTGAAGTGAACGCGTAAAGGTCTTTACTAAAGGAATGTATTAATATTATTCTATTATATTAAATGGGAATCTTCTACGAAATATATTTAGAACCTTACCTGTGGGTACTTGAATCATATTTGATAGATACCGAGTGTAAGACTTGAATTGAAATGTTTTGAAGTTCTATATCTAAGAGTTAGTGGAATTGTAGACGTAGATATTATTTCGTAGCACTCTGCTACGGGAGTGCTACGAACCTCTTATGCTGTAGCAGCTTGACTAGCACGAGAAGTTAAGCAGCTGACTCACTCTATGATTTGTTAGAACTTTCAGAACAGCAACAACTTTCAATTTACTTTCAAGATAACTGTACGAAGCTAGAATGAATCATTTTTATAGCGCTGTATTTTTAATTCTTCTAGTAAATAAACAACATTTAAAAAATCATATTTATGAGTAAACTTTATATCAAACGAATTCACTCAAAGGACCTGCTGTTCAATGTTTAATTTGTTTTATTTACTTAGGTAACGAGTAATCCAGACTAATTGTTATGGAGTAAATAAACTGAAATATGTAATGACCGTTACGTGGCTTTAGAAAAAATACAATTTTACTTCCAGCTTCGGCTCGCAGCTCCACAAGAATTTAATTAACTCAACGAAGCGACCAGTTTCAACGTTTGTGAAAAGAAAATATTAATTGAATTTAATTTTAGCGACGATCGGCCGACTGAATGATAAGAAATTCGTTTAGCAGAATTCGACATTCCTTATTGTACAAATAAACGGGAATGAATCACGGTATAGACTAGTTAAATTCAAATGAAGACATAAAACTCTAAGTACAGCTCAAGTATGAATATATGTTGCTCATTTAATTGTTCAAAAGCAGTTAAGTTTCGTAAATGCTCATAAATGTACACATAACGACTGTTTCAAAGTTGATCCTCGATTATAAAGTTTCAATTGTGTAGCTTATTTGCGTGTAGGTAGTACTCGACATAATTTGCTAGCATCGTCTAGCAGTCTCTGATCCCGACGATTGGTACAAGAGCTGTTCTGTCTGCCAACTTTGTCTTCATCTACTTTCATAAGTAGGTTCATAGAGGCCTATTACGTTTTATTAAGACACTGTGATGACCGGGTGTCTTTTGTTCTCTTAGAACACTACCAGTGTGCAGTGATTTAAACATAAATATACCTGCGGCGTAAAAAAAATGTTTGCTGTCATTTTTCAGTCATAAGTTTTCAGTAGGCTATTTCAATGCTGACGGTACGTGAATACATGAACTTTTGAATGTACAAAATGAAATTTCAATAAAAAATGTAGGTACAGAATGCGCGATTCGAGTTTATTGAACTGGACACAGAAGTTGTACCTATATATATTTGTGATATGTAAAAATATTGCGTTAAATGAATCACATGAACTTATGATTGCACCAATATTTAATTCCGGAAATTATTTAGACAGCCAAACCTACTACATGAAGTTAAAAGGGATTAATTTATTGTTAAATTAATTTTGACGGTGAAATATGTTTTCTTAGGGGAAGCAGAGCGTGCGCTAATTGGATTAAAATTTTAGCACTTCTTGCGGCTCGCGTTATTGATTTTTGATGAGCTTCTTCGCAAATAAACTCAACGAGAATACTCAGGCTTTGTATAGACAGATAATATTCTTAGTCGAACTCAAAACATGAATATTTATACCTACAAGAAATGAGACGACATTTTGTCTGCAATTCATTAGAAATCAATTCAATCAAATAATTTTACTAAATATATTTTTGTTCTGGTAAATACACCACAAGTCAACAAAGGACATAAACCCCAAACATACGCCTAGAACAAAAATAAAAAGCACCTTATAATTGGATACAGTCAGCGGAAAATTAAAAAATAAAAATATTCTACAGGCAGGAACCATTGTAAAAACGTAAAGTAACATACGTAACGTTTGTCACAAAGTCAACAAGTACAAAGTTGAGGACTGCGTTACGTTTCATTGGGCATTTTCAATGGCTATTGTTAGCAGCCGTGATTGAACAAGTTCGTTCGCCATGTTTGACCGCAGTTTGTATGCTTCACGGAAAATTGCTTGTCACTGACTGTACTAAAGAAACAATGTAACTTCTGAGTATATTTACTTTTTATATTTCTACTTCTTGTAACACAAAACAGCCGACCTATTCTGTGAAAATCTCGCCGTGAATACTAAGGCACAGATAATATACTAGTTGTGAGCCGTCAATAATGTCAATCTCTTGCATCGGGTGGAAAGACTAGTAACTTCAAGGTCACTCACTTAACTTTACACGGTGAGATTTTTGCAGAATAGACCTGCAGCCAACTTCCGTTGCTTCAGATATGGATATAGAAACCTAGGACAAGGGGCTTGCAGCATCCGTCCGTGTGTTACGTGCAACGGGTTAGTACACCAAGTACTATAATACTACGACTAGGTATTACAACGATCTACGAGAAATAAAATTTTCATTGTCGTACTTGGGTACTTAAATTATTTCAAAGAAATAGACTGCCTGACTTCAAATAATGTACTGTAGTGATATTGATAAAAGGTACCTTTTCGTATGATCGTTAGTAGTGAATAGGTACTTAATAACCAAACATTGGGGAGGGCTGTGAATGAAATACCGTTTAATGAAATCCATACCTATTGTAAATCAACCAGATGTAGTAGTAGCACCTATACGATTGTGTAGGTACTTAGATTTGTAAAAAAAAAATATGTTAGAAATATTAAGACGAGCTGTACAATCAATAAAGGCTCGTGCAAACTGGCGATATCGCGGGCGCTACAAGCAGCGCGACCCTTTTAGCGCCCGCGATATCGCGCTGGTCTGCACGAGGCTTGACAGACCCAGACAGGAGTTGATGGTTCCTGTCTGGGTCTGTTAAGCCTCGTGCATGTTTAATTAAAATATATAAAACCAATATTTTGCTAACCATTACATAAAATCAAATGAATGTTAGTAGTGTTCAACGGTGCAGCTGCCGTGAAAGCCATGTATAGCAATAATGTCCGGATGTGAGGATTGCTACAAAGCATTCGTAGGTACAGCGAGCATTCTGAATCGAACTAACTTCTATTGTCTGCTACAAATTAATTTATATTGTCGTTATCATCCACAACTGAATTCAATCACAGCTTAGCAGTTAAATGCCTTTTTTCTAGATGTGATTTTTCATTGTCCCATCCACATGAGGTACTTGCAACTAATTAAAATGAAACAATAAGTTAACTTACAAAGTCGACAAAATACCTGAAAAGTATTTATTGAATGAAGTATCACAATGTTGGAAAGCATTCTGCGATACCCGAGACTATTACAAAGCCGTAAATGCCACAACAAGAACGTGCCTGAAATATGGAAGTCGTCGTAACAGTTTACGGTCACATGAACGTTCTCCCAGATTGTATTATTGTACCGACAAATCAAGTATACAATGTAGGACCGATGTTGGGAGACATGCTCTCGTATCCGCCGTCTGCTCTATTTGCACACGTTTTGAATGTCATTGTCACGGTGCTAATTGCCGGCGACTGCACGAGCTCGCGGCCTCGCCCACACCCCTCGCATCTACATACATTTACAATACCTCTCTATTTCCCCCTGAATATGCAATTTCGGCTTTTCATGCTACACCACCAGCTGTTCTCATTAAAACTTTAATGAGGTATAAGGTAATATTTATTCGTATCTCGGCGAGATTATTGCAGTAATATTACAACGCTCCCGAGGAGGTGCCCTGCAGGCGAGGGGATACAAGTATGATATTTTAAAGTCTGTTTATTTCGTTTATGAGGAGCGAAAATGATCGTGAAAAGCGAAAGGCGCACGCAGTCGTTTCGGGGAGAGGGCGCCCTCGTCGCCGCCGCAGCTTCGAATTAATTTTTCCAGGCAGTTGAGTTCGAATGCGCTTCCGGCTTGAGTTGCCTCAACTCAAAAGCAAACTTTTCGTGTTTACATTACTTTAAATTCTTTTACCTCTTAGTTTTGCTTGCATTACTTTACATAGTATCATTCATAGTATATTTATTTCATGTTCCACAGGGAAACTTCCTCGTTTTACTGCAGTATAAAATACGGTAAAGGCAAGTGTTTTTCTTTCGTTCTTAAAAAGTTCTTAATATTCAAGGTTTTACGCCAACGCAGACTCACTGACGTCTGCTGGAGCAACAATAAATTTTAGTGTATCTACTTGACCTTTAGTCTAACAAATTACCGTTAAGTTTCAGAAGTTCTTACTGAAATAAATTGCGAGAATGTTTAGCATACTTGGAGTTACTAAATCACATTACTCTTGTGTCTGACAACTTAAATTCATTGAGCATTTTTTAAATAACTACGTTTCATCCAGATTTATACAAAAAAGTAAAAATTAACCGTTTATGTTCGACGCACCGGTCGAAGTACGTGCAAAGTAAATTTCATTCACGTTTCGATATTGCCTGACTGTATTGCCTTCAGCAGAGGAAACGCCATTGCAAATATGATTTAGCGACGAGCTGTATCAAAGGCAAATTGTTCAATACTACAATGTGTCACGGTTTCAACCATATGAATACGTATAGGTTGTACATAAACTATTAGAAACGTGATTTAATTAGTTTCACTATTGTCTGTGGTTGTATTGACATGGTACTTATTACTAATCCTTGCACGGTGCTTAGAATGAAAGCTATGGGTAGTATACCTATCGCTTTGTAGAATAACTAGCAACACCCCGCTGTTTCACCTGCATAAGTCTCAATCCCGTGAGAATATCGAGATAAAAAGTATCCTATGTCCTAACCTAGGTCATGACTTACCCGCGTGCCAAATATCAAACATATCCGTTCAGCCGTGTTACCGTAAAAGTGTAACAAATAAACAAACAAACTCACTTTGGCCTATATTATTATACTAGTTAGTATTTTAAGCCGACGTTCGAACGGACGTAATAAAATCGCGGCGGGATTTTATCGCACACTGTTGGATTTTCAACTTTTGGCGCTAAGCAGAGCGTTGACAATCCAGTGCATGAAAAAATTCGCCACGAGTTTATTACGTCCGTGCGAACGTGGACTTAACAGTGATTTATTCAAGTAGTAGGTACTTATTCAATATCTTGCGTTAGCCTTTATAGAGGCACTTTACCTATGTAAAATTAAATATTTACTGTTCTATAAGGAGGTAAAGCCATAACATGCAGTTCCATATTTCGGTTTGTATCGGAGTAATCCTCGCTAAATCCATCAACGGTATTAAGTACATACCTTAAAAGCCTCTAGGCTTTATGAGCTCGACAAACGGAATATTAAACTGAATATTAACTCGCATGAATACTTTTGTGATAACTGCAGGTTTTACAAATAACTACCCATAAATGATGCTTTTCGTAGTAATAAAACAAATTTCTGTGTGACAGCTTACTTCGAAATCCTAGCTGGAATGCTTTGAATGCGACTGGTAAACCCTCGCTCTGAACTTAATATATGGCGACAAGCACTCAGCGTGATTAGAGACGGTAGCACTTCTATTACGTATTTATGTAAGCACGTTACACGAAAACCATCACATCTCTATTTTCACCGCGATCTGGAATTGGAAGAAAAACATGGAAACTCTTGGTTCTGTATTTTCGTTCAGGAATAAGGCTACAGCGGAGCTAGAAAGCTACCATTGTTTTTAAAAAGCCTGCCAAGCTTTTATAGATTTTTATGTTACAATCACATTACAATTATGCTCATTTTATTTTTGAAATTTGACGATGCCATTAACACATCATTAAGATTTAAAATGTTGCCTACTGTTTCAATTTAACTGCCGTTGTGTTACCACTCAATAAAGATTTCTATCTCTTTATTCAGCTCCATACATATTCATAATTTTTACAAAAAAGAAACATTTAAATAATAAAAAATAATGTTATGGTTTTTGTTTTAAATGTAGATGAGGTTTTTATAATAAAACATAACTGTAGATTGAATCTTGAATTTAATCTTTTGTGGTAATAATATAATCTATTGTATTGGCAACGACACATTCCACGATAAAGCGATTAATGAAGACGTCTTCAACTTACGTCACATTATCCACAAGCAGACACTTTGTATGAATAACGTAACTTTATCTGGTCGCCCTCTGATTTTCCGGCTTCCAATTAACTAGTAATCATACACGCCCCGGGAACCTTTTCATTACTGGTAATGAGTTTTCACCCTTCGCCGAATAGTGGACATCGGAGCTTTGATAGACTGCGCCACCTTATTTTGTCTTTTGCTTTCATGCAAGCAAATTGGCCCCGAGTGACGCGTGCGCTCAATTAGCCGGATTTTAGATGCGGGGGTCGCAGTCAATATGTTAGACGATATTTAATTTTACTCGTCGACGGAACAGAAGCGACGTTGATAAAAGTTGGCGTAGTTTTGTTTTCCTGCTACGGGGCGCTGGAAAATAAAAAGGGCAACTTTTCACTGTAAAAGTATTACGTTTCGGAATTTGAGTCCTGTAGATTGTTTGGGTACGGCGTTGGCTAGGTTGAGTAAACAATGACCAATTATGAAGCTTTCAAATACTTACCTACATAACGGTTTACAAATATTTTACTTAACTACGTCAGTTTATAAAACGCTACATGTAAAATAAAAATTAAGTAGCCCAGTGACTCCAATCTGTGCTTCTAAATCGGCGCCCAATTAAAAGTTTTAAAATCAAAATATTATCTTTTTTAAACTGACTTGACACAAAATACATTCACACACATAATATTTCCGTTAACGTTACAAAAATATGCAGGTTATTGTTTATCGAGTGGCTGACATATATTTTTATTTCCAAAATACTTCTCGGGTAGCGGTACCAAGTCACTCTCATTAGTGTTAATGGCGGTCGGACGCAGCCGATATCTGAGACAGAACGGCTTAATTAATGCCAGAGCCAGACTCTTTGTCAGGTAATCGATAAATCATTTGTGATACTGTATGGCGTTCATTAATAATAACTAGATTAATAAACGGTCTTTATGACGTTACTTTATAAGTTTATCACACAAAGGAACTATTTAGTTATCGTTATGAGGTTGCCTGAACAAGAAAACACACCAATTGATATAGATCGTTTAATGTGAACAATCGAAACGATTTTGAAAAAATACATACAAACTGTTATAATCGGTTACAAAAATTGTGTGAGTAGCATTACAGTCGCAATCATATCAGTCTTGACATTACACAATTTGACCGACTCATCGCATCGCTTGGGAATGCAATTTACAAAGTTACAGATTGACTGCAGTTGCCGAATGAGTATAGAATTAGCTGCAGATAACTACGACGTCATACCAAAATCTGAGCATATCGATGCGTAAATTGCAATTTATTTACATCTTAATAGTCTAATATTATGTACAACGGAGCCTCTGCCTGCGTGGCGAAGCGCGTCGCAGTGGCAGTTAACAGGAAAGGCTTTTCAGCGAACCATTCAACTATTACGTTATTAGTGTATGGTTTTGTTTCAGTGGATGAATCTTTTTATGAAGCATGTAAAGTATGCTATGAGTTCCAGGGTCCTTCGAACCCTTCCCCCACATTCCCGTACGCGCCCTGAAGTGGCACCCGATAGCAGTTGCGTAATGTCTGTTCTACATGCGACATTTTGCAAAAAGGGAAAAGTATCCTGTTCTGGGCAGAAAATGTTTTAATGTCACGTGTAACTTTACACGTAACACACAACGTGTAGTTTTGTAAAATCCAGGTTTCAAAACTATATGCTTTACCTCTGTCGATAAAATAGGTAAAAAGTCAATATCGAAGTCGACCATGAATATACGTTTGTTGTTTGATGTTCTGGTATTAATAGACAGATACTTTACCAACTAGAGCTAAATTACTTTGAATTTACTAACACTAAGCTACATAACAACTGTACAAGATTTTGTGTAGGTACGTAAATTTACTAACATTAATGAGAATGGTAAAATACCTACTTTAGTTAATACCCGTCGTAAATTATTGAATTAATAAAAATCCAATATATTATATTAATTTAAAATGTTGGTAATTTATAAGATTGGATTTTAATAATGTTTTTTTTTTTTTCAGAGTTGAGGTAATAAAGAAATTTATAAACACACGCTGTAAGTATACATATTTCAAAGTAGGTAATGGTAAACTTCCATAAATTGTTTTCTTACACACATAAAAATAACTTTTCGTAACTGATTTTTCTTCACAAAATCTTTGGCACGAGATTCTTTTGTTATTTAAATGTATGTTGTTTTACATTGAAATATTATGAAGACACAAATTTTGAAAGCTTTATTTACAAAAATATATTTACATTAAAATAAAATATGAAAAAAATAATAACCGAAAACAATAATAAATCCGTACTTCCCACTGAATACGGCTTTTAATACTAATTGTAACTACGCAATTCATATATAAGAAAAAGATTTCACTAAAAATGAGATTATTTGAATATACAGTACGAATTTTTGAGGCCAAAATATTGGTTAACTTATTACATTATTATAAAACGTTTTATAAAAATACTGTAGAATTATAGCCTAAGTCATGGGTTTTTCAAAAACCTTATTATATACTATTTAACATCAACATAACTCAGTCAAATACTTAACCCATACGTACTCGTAAATACATTACGAGTACGTATGGGTTAAGCATGGTAAAATTCACATACTTAAAAATAACCATTCGAAAGTTTTTATTATAAGGAAGGAGTCAGATTTAAACAAGATTGTCTAATGTGCTTCTTAATTGTTATCCGTACTTTTCTGTTTTGCTTTTATATTTTGCATCAATGGCTCCAGGAATTTAATACCGTTTGTGTCACAATAACTTTTTGCAAAATGTTTAACACCTCTGCCGCACTAATGATTTCGACACCTCTCTTTTGTTTAGCTACTTGTATCCTTTGTGTTCGTTATCGCGCTGTTTACTTTAAAGCTTTGCCGCACTACAATATGTTTTACTCTTTCGCACTTGCACGCACCACGCACTATTGCTCGCTTTTTCGCACAGTTGTTTACTACTTAGCATCGTATGATTCTTGCGCTCGCGCAAATCTTATTGACTTTTACCTTCATATTAGATATTTAATTATATTATACCCTATTCTACAATATTATTTAATGAAATACTTTATTTTAATGAATTACACAGATTTTTACACTATTATTAGTGTTAGTTTTCAATGGCTCATAAGTTAAATATATTTTATCAAAACGTTCGCGGGCTTAGAACTAAAAGTGATACTTTTTATCGTCAAATGTTACTAAACTCGTATGATATTATTGTTCTTACAGAGACGTGGTTATTAGATGGAGTTTTAAATTCCGAGTTCTTTGATGAACGGTACATTGTGTGGCGTCGTGATCGGGATTATGTTTTGACCGGGCAGTCGCGTGGTGGGGGTGTGCTTATTGCTACACGTAAGGAACTTTCAGTTATATGCCAACCTAGCTTCCAGTCTACAGCAGAGGATTTATGGCTCAGCATACGACTGAAAAATTCTAATACACGTAAATATATTACCGTTCATATTTGTGTTGTTTATTTATGTAAACAAAACTTAGGCCTTTCTTTTTCTTTACAACTTCGTAATTACCTCACAAAATTAAACCAAATAGTTATGAGTAACTCTTCTGATACCTTTCTCATCATTGGTGACTTTAACATGAGCGGTATAAACTGGGTCCTGTCTGACAATCTATCGCTCGTCCCAACGAACCCGAACGGTTCTGACGAAGTTTTACTTACTGACGAATTATGTACCCTAGATTTTGGTCAATACAATGGTGTCCCTAACAGGTATGGTAAAATTTTAGATTTGGTACTTTCAAACAAATTAGCTAATGTGGTTGAATGTTCAAGTCCGCTGGTTCCCATTGACGCCTACCATCCAGCACTATTAATTATAATGGATTTCGTTGAGGCTCCTTTATTAGAGTGCGCGCCACGGACACAATATCTGTTTGACAAAGGCGACTATGAGTCTATCAACAAAGACATTTCCACGACTGACTGGGAATCCGAGTTTGCGTCACGATCAATTGATGAATCAGTTCACTTTTTTAATCAAGTTATTTTCAATTTACACACTAAATATATTCCACAAAAATTGCAACGTCACAAAAAATATCCCACTTGGTACAATTCGGCATTAATAAAAACAATTAAAGAAAAATATAAATATTTCAAAAAATTTAAGATATATGGCAATATAGCTGATGAGTCAACATTTAGGCTCCTTCGTGAAAGGGTAAAGGTATTAGAATCACAATGTTATGAAAACTACTTGAAGTTAACCGAAAAATCTATTATGGAAAATCCAAAATATTTTTGGACTTTTGTTAAAAAACGACACAACTCAAACGCAGTTCCGAGCACTTTAAACTACAACAGCGAAGCGTTGCGTACCGGAGAAACAATATGCGAAGCTTTTTCTATGTACTTTCATTCTACATTTCTAGATAACAACCCTAGTCGTGGAAATTCTTCACCCCCTCTTTTTACTGAATCTACCAGCCCATCTGATATATGTAGCATTGAGGTGAACGTTGAGGAGGTTTCTAACTTGCTCTGCAAGTTGGATACCTCTAAAGCGGCTGGCCCGGATAACATTTCGTCTAAATTTCTTGTTCAGTGTTCGATTTCGATTGCCCAACCTATCTCGCTTCTCTTCAGAAAATCCCTAGACATCTGTGTTGTACCTAAACTTTGGAAATCGGCTTTCATAACGCCTATTCACAAAAAAGGAGTCAAAACCGAAATTGTAAACTACAGGCCGATATCCAAGCTCTGTATTGTGGCAAAAATCTTCGAAAGGCTCATCTATAACCAGTTGTATAGTGCTCTTAAAAATTCGTTTAGTTCCTTCCAACATGGTTTTCTGAAGGGAAGGTCTACCGTCACTAACTTAATTCTACTTAATGATTTTATTACTGACGCCATGGATAATGGTAAGCAGGTTGATGTCGTTTATACAGATTACAGTAAGGCTTTTGATCGGATTGATCATGAGATCTTACTATCGAAGTTAAATAATATGGGAATACGAGGTGATTTACTGAGATGGTTTTCTTCTTACCTGGAGAACAGGTCTCAAGCAGTAGTAGTAAGTAATTACATGTCTAGTTGGGTGCCTATCCCCAGTGGAGTCCCCCAGGGGTCATTACTCGGGCCTTTACTTTTTATCGTATATATAAACGACATCAACTCTTGCTTAATCTCATCCAAACTGTTGTGTTTTGCTGACGACATGAAAATCTATGCCGAAATATCATCACATGCCGACGTGATTGCGCTTCAGGATGATTTATGTCGTCTGGAGGCATATTGTCGTGGGAGTAGGCTTGATCTCAACCCTGCTAAATGTTCGGTTCTAACATATTCTCGAAAGCGTTCAACTATACCTTCATCGTATAGCTTAGGTAATCAAATACTGCCTAAAACCAACTGCGTCCGAGATCTGGGGGTATATCACGATTCTAAGCTTACGTTTGAACCTCATGTCGATGCCATAGTCGCTAAAGCATCTAAAGCACTGGGTTTCATAATGCGGCTGTCCAAGTGCTTCAGTCAAGCCAAAACTTTAAAAATTCTTTACTGTACTTTTGTTAGAAGTCACTTGGAATACGCGTCTGAAATCTGGAATCCTTGTTATCACAAGTACATTGATCGTATAGAGAGCATCCAGAGGAGGTTCATCAAGTATTTGTGTTATCATCAGAAAGTGCCCTACCGATCTGAAGATTACCTCAACCTCTGTAAGAAGTATCATATATTACCCTTAATTAATCGACGAGCAATTTGTGATTGTATTTCATTATTTAAGATATTCAATAATTCTATCAATAACTCCGATATCCTATCTAAATTTTACTTTAACGTTCCCGGAAGGTCAAAGCGATGGAACGTGCCGTTGCGTGTTCCATTTTCTTCTACAAATTACAGGCAAAATTCATTTATAGTGCGTGCAAGTAGAAACTTTAATGACATGTGTAAACAGCATGATTTTGATGCTTTCATAACGAGTGTGTCCTCGGCCAGAAAGTGCATGAGCCTTAGCTTTTTTAAGTAAGATTTCGTTTTTTCAGGTTTTTATTATTGTACTGAATTTAAAATTTAAAATTTGAAAAACGTGAATTTAGTTTAAGCTTGAATGTTTACTGTATTTTTTTTTTTTTTTTTTTTTTGTGGCTGTATTGTGTTGTTCACACTCTTTCTTTGTAATCTGTTTTTAAAAGTGAGGACTTTTAATTGGCTGTCAGTCTCACATACTATTTTTTTAATCTGTTAATCTTAGCTGTAAGTCTTCCATAGTTAATAAATAAATAAATAAAAAATAAATAAATAAATAATAAATCAATATTACTGTGAGTATTTATCAAACATAATAAGATGAAGATGAGAATAGCGGTTTAACAATTAAACTATAATGATTGTAACGATTTAGAGTTTAGAGCTCAGTGCTCATCTCGGCGGCTCCAGCAGGCTTGTTGCCGTTGCCAGATGTGGTACAAGCACCGCCCGTGAGACCAGATGTTGCTTCATTTGGCGTACTCAGTTGCTCTGCAGCCTGGGTTCATACACAATCGAGTTTTAAGTTTTTTTACAAATTAACATTAACACTTGATTTAATCATACAACTTTATCAATAAACGTAATGATTATTTTTTTGGTTTCGTATCAACATACAGCCTGTATATTCAGTTACCATAAAAACGGTTATCAAAATTTTAATCACAACAAGGTGCAACACAAAAGTAACACAAATTAAAAACATAATTGGTTGGAATAAACACAAAACATTAGCAGTTAGACATGTGTTAGTTAAGGGTTAGTCTACTTAACACTAGCACACCACTATCCGTCACCAGCATGCAAAGACAAAACAAAACAATTAACAAACCAAGGGGTGCGTGCAGCTACTCATTCCGCTAGTATTGCGACACAAACATGGTGGATCATCGGTGCGTGCCTTACTTACTGCGTGCTTTCTATGAGAGGTTTAAGGATAATGTCGAGGGTGTTGTCGTGGCGGTGGTGCGCGAGGCGCGCGTGCGTGCGCGCGATGTTCGCGTTGTGATCGCGCGACTCGCGCGTCGGCCGCGCGTACCGCCGCGCCAGCGACCCGCTCGAGCCCACCGTTATGTTGTTGTTGCTAGCATGTCTCTGCATCCCAATAATCATACACGCTAGACAAACTACCTATGCACACCCTATAGCTTTATACATGGATTAAACAGTGGATATATATGCGTATTTATAAAAGAAGACTTTCGTCAAGTTCCCGAATGATTGGCGCGTACAAAGTGCTAAAGTAGTGCCATTCGATCATCATTAAAAGACTAAGCACAAAAGTTTCTGATTGGCCATAAATGACGAACAATAGCACTCTGTAAAATTATAAGCCCCTTAAGCAAAATTAAATAGAAGTCTTGAGAATATCTTTGAAATATAAGAAAATATATAAGTAGAATATTTTCAAAGTTCGTCAGTGAAATTAGGCTAACCTACGCATGTCTCTTCTATGCTACGCTTATGTTGAATACTTGGTACTAAAGTTATATATTTATTCGTAATACGATGTAGGTGTAACTCTGTACATAAAAATATTCTCGAATTACAGCAGCCTGTACACTGTTAGCTTTTTCAGCGACCCAGAAACAGGAGCTGCGGATTATTCCGACGGCCCTTGTGAGCTTATTTAACTCCGGTTATATTTTTTACTTTTAGCAGTCTTCTTTTTTGTGACGAATAGGCAGACAGAAAATAAAATCTGTGCATATTTATAAATAAAACTCGGTTGCAAATGCATCATAGGTGATGATGTCGTATAAAATTAGGGGTTATTTTTTTTATTTCTAAGGACTCGTAACAAGGGCCATCGGTGAGCGGAAGATATGTTAGAAAGCGAAGCGCCCACTCACGAAGAGAGAAAAGCCGTCGGCGGGGTGAGGGTAGCGCGGCGCGGGGTCGCGGGGGCGGCGCGCGGTGGCGGAGTCGCTGGCCACCGACAGCAGCGAGCGCTGCGAGCCCGACGCGCGCCCCGGCGCCGCCGGCGGCCGCCGCGCCAGCGCGCCCCCGCCGCCCGCGCCCGCGCCGCGCGCCCCCTGCCCCTCGCCCGCCGCCCACTGCCTACTCACAGGCGCCGTCCGCGACGAGCCCCCGGCGCCGCACTTGGCACTGTCGCTGGACCTGCACCCGACAGATTGCCTTACATCAGATTCCACTCGCCTGCTGCCGATAAAGTAATAAACGGTCACTAGTGACTTTATTTCTGGTGTCTCTACTGTTCTACGTCTTCGACCACCTTCAACCGCTGATGATTCATTCCACCCAGATCTTATGGCGAAACTTTGAGACAAATTGGGACTGCTGGTTGATTGCTTTTGATAGATTTTCCAGTAACACCAGTTACCAAATTTATGCATTCGTTAACGCTGAGCCAGATGCTCTTCATTTCCAAGATAAGAAGTGATCACACTCCGAAACCAATAAACTACTAGACAACGGTCTCACTGCTTATGTTAGTCACAGAGACCACTTAACTATTAACCTAACATTCTGTGACTTCCGTTTTAAATGGACAAAAAGACTACAAGAGTATAAGGGTACTTCCATAATGGTCTGCAATTATAATAATGAAAATAAAAGCTCACAGGAGTCGCAATATAATCACCTCTCCGAAGAGTACGCGTAGTCCTGGTCGGCGCCGAGTCCCGAGTCCGTGTGCTCGTGCGAGACGCGCGCGCTCCCGATCAGCTCGCCACTCGAACTATTACTGTTGCTGTTGGTGACAGGACTGTAGGGGTTGTTATTGTTTGAAACCGGCGTCACGTTGCCTTTGTACCCGTTATTTGTCAAGAAATCATCGCCCGTCCGCCCCACCGGCTCATCGTAGCTCGGATAAACACGTCTGCAAAAACCCATAACGTAAATCATCGGTACTTGGGTAATAAATCAAAGTTTATGGTTTGTGGCGCGTACCTTCCATGTTTCTCGTGACCGGTACGATGCGTGCTGAGTGTGCTAGAACTAGATCGAAGCGATCCTTGGTTGTGAGTATCGTGGGTACTCTTCCCGTGAGATAAGGAACTTTTATCTCGTCTTGCTAATGATCCATGTTCAGCTCTACAAAAAATCAATCAGCGTAAATCAATTATAGAAACAAAATATCAAATAGGTATACGCCATTTTATCGTATTAACGTTATTCTTACTGTCTATGCTTCGAAGAAGTTCGAAGCTTAGTCTGCCGCGCATGGCTGGTCTGAACAACGGTGTATGGTATTTCTTTCAGCTGCTCCTCTGTCATACCAGTAGTATCCACTAATGAGAACTCCAGGTGCTGCTTTAACTCACTCGGCAACCATTTCTTGTCATTTGGGGATCCCGACCGAGACCTAAGAATGATAGAAGATACGAGAATAATTCCTGCTGAATAAGGTAATTAAGAGAATAATAAGATAAAGGTAATTATTATACCGATGTTTTCGGTGCCTTCGGTGTCTGTGAGATGATCGATGTGTCCCAGTCTCGGGTTCCATTTGAGAACGACGAACGTTCGCTACCTACAAAACAATGTGGTTTTATATCATTCACGCTAATTACTCATATGTGTATGTTGTATTTAGAACACTTACTTGAACTCCGCTTCCAACTGTGGTTTGTCGTAATACTTCCTTCCATTGTGACTCGGAATCAACCAGTTCATATTCTCTGTAAATTTAATGTTACGGTTAACATCTAATTTTACATTACTTGTGGGATCATTTTTTTGTTCTGTTCTCTAGTGACTTAAATTTACAACTTCATTTCATTGTATTGGTATTTTATTAATCTATTAGTTCTTGCCCGCGGCTTCGCCCGCGTTTATATCCGAACGTTGTATCTGGATTAAAAGTACCCTGTGTTAATCCAGATTATAAAATATCTGTATGCCAAGTTTCATTTCATACAAATCCGTTCTGCCGTTTTTACGCCAATCCGAAACATGCATACGGACAAAAATTCTAAAAACGATATTCCCAGCATCAGACTCGTTCACATACGTCGTAGCAATTACTTTTTTTCAAAAAGTACTTTAAAGTATCGTAAAGTATTACTAACTTGGTATCTGGTTGTGAATCATCCCTCTCCGAGCCGGATTCCTGCTTGTGTCGGGACCGATGCCGACGATGACGCCGACCCGACCGTCCCGAACCCCGGGACAGTTCACTCTCCGCATCAGATTGCTGTCTTCGTGAGCGATGCTTGTGTCTACATTACACAAAAACATCTTTATATAGAATATTTTACCTAAAAACTTCAATAATTATGCTAGCATTCCTACTAATCTGAAAAAGTCTCTTTTTCGTAGCATGTATCAAAAAACTTTAGACAGCAAACACTGACGTAAAAAAATGGACACTGAAAAAGTTCCCGCGTGATAATAATGGATTTTGAATTTTAGTTGGAAAGTTAAAGAGAGGCCACCATTATTCACCGCGTAAGAACTTTTGAAGCGGGAACAAAGTCGTAAGAAAGCAAACGATTCCTACGTGCTTCGTGGAAAGCTACTGTGTGGAGGAAACATTGGTCCAATAAACCTATAATTTAAGTGAAGATAGCTGCTGTGTTGGAAATGGTGCATAAGGGAGTATGAGGCTATATAGTATTTGCGTCATAAACAGATGAGCATCACAGTCATATCTCGCGGAACTTACTTGCGATTGGAACGTGAGTCATTAGAGCTTTGGGAGTCAACTGATGCGGAGCGATGCCGTGGTGCCGGCGGTGGCCTGGTGGCCGTTGGCGACGCTGAGTACAGGCCTCGCCGTATTGGCGCTGACCGAGTCGACCGCGGTGAACCACCCACCGTAGGAACTTCGCAACCCATCACTTCGCCACTGATTCTAAGCCTAAACATTGACATACAATTATAGAACATACGCTTCTCGTAAAAAGGTCAATTCTCCTAGGAAAAGGTCGCCAAAATCTTTTTTCGTATAAGTCTGTTGTGGACACATCTATAATTAATTTAGAGAAGTTAGCTAATAAACTTACGAGTTTGGTCGATGTACTGAGGTAGGTTGTTTGATTTCTGGGGGACAGTCTTTTATTCTCAAGTCTTCTAGTTGCGGCACTGAAACAAAATTTCAGTGAAATCATCAAATAACAATATCAAGACGTAGAATCTGATGACGTCAATACATTCTATAATTAGGAGAAATATAAATGTTGCGTTAAAGAAACCTTTCGTAAAGACAGCGTGTCGTGTAAATCAATATTGTGAAAGTTGATTCATGAGTTTGTCAGTAGAATTATCATATCAATACCGTCATTTAGCGATGCGTGCGAAGCGTGTGGCGGTCGCGCGATGCGTCGAGACGGCGTCCGAGTGAACGCGGGCGGAGGCCGGGGTCTTGATCCTCTACCACTGGACAAACATAATAAAAAAACACTTATAAGGCTAAAGCAGATTGGGCGACTCACGCAACGCATTGCAAACATCCTCCTTCACCACATTCGTACATTGTCCATGAAACAACGCATTCTAAAAGCGGGCCGCAAAGCACTTTTTTGTATGAAAATGTGTTGTGCTGCGGCCCGTTGTGGCGGTAATGTACGCTTGGCTTTAGAGAGCAGAAAAATAAGGTAAGTTAAGGATCACTTGTTTATTCATTGTGCCATTTTGAATGGCACGATGAACAATAGATGATGATGGCACTATGAATAATAGGATGATGAAAGTGAATGGGCATCTGCCTACTCTTATTCTAATAATTTTGGGGTCGGTTTCAGTCCAAGGTAAATATCAGTATTTTACATAGAGTGACCAAAGGCTATCCGATATTCTCGAAATAATGTGCCCCAATTCTGATTGCTTCTAGACCCGATATCTCATCATAATGTTTAGTACTTAAACCTTTATGTCTGACTTATATATTTTAGCAACATCACTTCACTTTTCATTTGTTATTAACTGACCTTGTCCTCAACCTGGTTCCCAACGCGAAGATATCAGCAGAAGCTGGTGATGTCTGCTGCATCCTGAAGAAAGTGTGGTGGTCAGAGCAGCATCGCCACAAGTGTCGACAAGCTGACCTCGTCGGGGACTCGAATCCGTAGGTTGAAGTGTCATTCTACATAAGAAATAGAGTGTTAAAATAAATAATCTAGAGGAAGCCAGGAATAAATTCAGTTTGCAATTTTGGTAACAAAGGCTAATACAGAATACATTTTTAAACGTCTACTGGATTACTATAACTTTCATATTTTCTTCAAAATATGTGCCTAATTTTAATTTTTAAATATTCTTAGGATCAGCAGATTTTGAGAATTTCAGTAAAGGAAGGTCAAGTTTTATATTTTTATAACGTTAGATAGGCAATATTTTCCTTTCTGGCCGTACCCTTGTTCAAGATAAGCCAGATTATGTCTAGATTTTGTTTAACAAGCAGCAGTAAACTCCAAAGCTTATCACCTTCTTTCATGTTCAAGACTTCTTTTACGATTCTGTGAATCACGAAGTGCTCTATCTCGAAGGCTATGAAAAGAATGTTCTTAGAATACGTTATATCCAGCGAAATTGAATGTTTAAGTATTGATCGTGTAATACCTTTAACTAACCGTTCAAGCGAGGGTAATATAAACATCTGCAAACTTCGAGGAAGGTAGCTTTTATTATGAAACTTGTTTCATTTTGGCTGATGTCAGGAATCGTCACGAAGTAAGCACTGTAGTTTCATGCCGGTTATTATTAGCGTGTGTACGCGGCTAAGGCTGAGAAAAGGGTATGTATAACTGAGTACCTACTTATATATAACTGAGTACCTACTTACAGCCTAATAAAGAATAACATTAGGCTTGGTCCGCCTAAACTCCCAATGCGTGGGCATTACTGAGAAGAGCTTATAAACAAGTAAAATATTAATAATTGCGCAGTGTTGTCGGTTACTATGGCCGTATTGACCATATCTTACAGCGACCCGGATGTTCGGAGCTTTGTGGCTTGAGCACATTACAGCAATAGATATATTTATGGGCTGTGTTCACCGGTTATCTGTACAAACGTATAGTTTTATTTGACACTTGTTCACACCACAATATCGAGCTCCCAGGCAAACCATTGGCAATATAATAAGCAATTGGTTTCTATAACGGCTTTTGATAAATGCCTTATGTTTAGAGAAAATCTTAATACATACTTACACAGCGTAAACCACCTTCTTAAGAACTTAGTTAAAGAAAACTTGGCGTTGGCCAGCTTGCCGGCAGTATATCAGCGGCATGTGGCAGGCTGAGCACTCGCGCCGCGTTATCGCCGCGCCCACAGCGCTGTAAATACTGCGCTCAGTTCTGCGCGACTTATCTGTAATTGCCTGCCTACGAATGTCTTTCAAGGAAGCGACGGAAGGTGGACTCTATCTTGCACCACTATTCAAAGTGCGCCCGTTATCACTCTTCGGGATCCGAAACGAGAAATGGGTCAAGTGGAGCGCCCGATTTTAATGTTTACTTATTCGTCTAACTCACTCTTTGTAGTTTTTGTTACAAGGAATTCTTACATTTTTATCCGCTACACGGAGCATGAAGTAGCGTCCCTTGTAATAAAGTTTGGAGACGCGCGGCCAATAATAGTTCGCAACTGTGTGTTTTCCGCGTAACAGTAAAAGACCGCTTGGCGCCAGTCCGAGGAAATACTCGACACTGTCTTCACCCTGTCATACAAAGAGGAACATTTTGTTAACTTTTATTAAAACAGTCCTGTCGATCTTCCATTGAGATGTGCTTATAAAAAATAAATATTTACCAAAACTGGATGTAGATCTACACCATACATGTCGAGCCATTTCACTTTATCTAAGTAGCTCAATTCGGCTTGTGCCGGCGAAATTCCCCTGTGAAGGAAGGCTGCTATTAATATTTCTTTAACAGAAAAGAGAGTTAAAGGTCAATTAAACTGTTATCCTTAATTAATAGGAGGCATTAAGGACAAAAAGCCACAAAAGACTAAGCAACAATGAATAACCCGGGCGGCGCGGGTGGCGTGGCGAGCCGCTGTCGACGCCCTAAGCCACGGCTCACTTGGTGTTAAGTAGGTAGGTACACATAATTTGCATGTAATTGCGGCTTTGTGACGTGCCAGCGGCCGCAGACTGCATCTTTGCGCAGTTAAAAATTCATTCAATTAGGCGAGAAAGGCGACGAAGTTTAATTTCCGGGCGGGCGGCGACGCTTTCGGCGTGAAACTGCGCCTCTGAAATCTTAATTTTTAGTAACTTGCCTTCTTCTTGGTTAATTAAGGCAATAATAGCTACGTATAACAGGAAGGATTCGACTTCCTCGCGTTGGGCGCATAAGTTTTTAATGAATATGATGTCTATTCTCGGAGCTGATGGAAATATTAATGACTTTACACAGCCATCCATATTTTACAGGATATGAGTTATAATTAGATTACGAAGTCTTGATCGAGTTTAAAACATTTTGAAGTGGTTGATAATAAATAGTGTTTAATAGTGTAATAAGATTGCTACTAATGAACAGTGCTGTAGTACTGGTACTTACGTGAGTGTGCGATGTATTTCAGCGGCGCGCGCCTCCAGCTCGGGCGTCTGGTGCGCCAGCAAGCGGAACTCAGACACGTAGCCGAGCCCGTGTCGCCTCGGGTCGTAGTCGCCCAGCTCCGCTGCACAAACCCAACCAATAACTACTATACACACAATGTAAATTATTCTGATAACTTTATTACAAGGCCTACGGCAACAAACACAGCTATAAAGTGCACAAAATAACGTACGACAAACATTGTCACGGTGAACTCATTTAGCTGACAGGATACTTCAAACAGTAGGTGGAAATAAACCGAGAGAGCGCCGCTATTCCATTTTTGGAACAAACATCTCGATTAGGCGCGTGCAGTTGACCAAAAATATCTTGAACAAATTCTCTATGCCCGTTATATCGCTATTATGATAGTCTCTCGCTCTTTTACAATCGCAATTAACTCTGTAAAGGCGGGGTTTGTGTCCTAACCAAATATACGACGCAAGGTAAACACAATAAATGTATCTCCACGCGTTGATTACAAAATTGAGGTTAGCTTGCGGATACCGTCGCGTTGGGGAGGAAATATAGGTACGTATACTACTATCACTGACAGATATTTAAACTTTCTTTTCCGGAGAGGATCGAGACAATATTTCCAAGAGGACATAAAAGAAAATAGTTGTCCATTCCACGTAGTTTACTAGACACGTTATGCGGGGTGAGAAAGAAATATCCACATATACGGAGCGGGCTTAGAAAAACTATGACTAGTGAACGAGGCTGACAGTCATTTCCCGTCGTATATCTTTTTTTTGTCCTCGGAAATCGCAACATCTGGTACACTAGCAGAGACATACATAGATGTTCGGACATTTCATACATTACGTTCACGCTTGTCTGATGAATACAACGTTGTCATTATTACTAAATATCACAAGCTTAGTAATGTTTGAAGTACGAAAACAGTGAGAGTGTGTGAGTTTCAGTTTGAAACTGACGACTTATGAAAATAAACGTAGAACCGGATCATGCGGACAGAGACGTATGTTACGAATTATCCAAAACGTCCTAAATATGTGTTTACAAATTAGCGTTGAGTGTTTTCTTCATATAGGTACTAGTACTATTTTTAATTATATATCTACTGAAATATATATCAAGGGCCGAGTACCAAAAACACCTGTGAATAAATAATATCGTGCTGACGTTTCGCCCACCGAGAAGATGAATGTGGCAGCATCTCCCCAATTAAAGGGCCACACCCTGTACCTAATTGCGAACGTCTCCCGTCGGCCATCAGTCAAGATGCTGATTACAACTTGATGACTGTTTATCTATGAAAGCTTATGTAAAATTTATGATCTAGCGAAATATCTAATGGTTTCCTATTAGCCTGAATTTTAGACATTACGTAGAAGCTTCCATCTGTTGAAAGACAGCGCTCTTTTTATTTTTATTTAAGTACATATTTATGCTTGTCGTTTAATTTCCGAGCAAGTAGCTAGGGGCGGCCATAAATCTGATTATTTTTAAACTCACTCGCTTCGGTTTATTTTATGGATGCTTTGAAAAGTCATGATACAAAGAGAATTACATAAATATCTCTTTTAAAATAAGTTTGTATAAGATGTGTTTGCTTTGTGATTTATTAATCTATTATAGATATTAGTAGAACATTATTAAGACGGTAATATTTCTTTCTAAAATTAGCGATATTTATGAAATGGGTTTTCATAAGCCATTTCTATGTCACGAGGTATGTTCCCTGATGTGAATGACTGAGTTATTAGGTACACACGGCCACACATCAAGCTATACATTTCCAGTATGAGCTGACCTCGCATTGTACGGAAATCCTATACAATGCGCGATCAGCATAAACTGGAAATGTATAGCTTGATGTGTAGCCGTCTGTACAACAAATATTCGCGTATATCAACCACCAGCACGTCACGTTTTGTTATTTGGACAAGTTCAAAGAATCGTAGGCTATGGTTTCCATCAGATACCCGATCGGTATAAGTCAGAGTCGGAATCTGTTTTATGTTAGTATAAGTGTGAGTGATGTGTAAGAGACCATCTATCATTTGGCAAAGAGGCGAGCCGCCCACACGTCGCGCACGATAAATGAATGATACACACAAAACTTGCCGCAGCCGCGTTTAGATACGCTAGTAAACGAACTATTGTACTGGCCAATTTAAGTGAGTTTTAGAGAATTACAAAGTCGTTAAGTTTCAAGACATAATGACATTGAGAAAAGGCACTGTTATAAAAAAAAAAATGTTCTCACGCAGTCATGTAATTAAAACACAGAACAAAACAGATGTTTGCCATTTCACAAAATTAAGCTAGCAATCACTAACTGTATATTTTTTACTCGTTACACATGTGCTAATAGTTGAGTAACACTTAAAACGTTAAAAAAAAGCATCTAGTGGGAAAGTTGAATTGGATAAAATATATACAGCTGAGCTTTAACTTGACTACATTCTCTATTTAATGATATCTAATTCAAGAATTAAATAAAGTTGAAGTAGTTATTAGTGCTACTTAACTTCATTTGAGCAACATACCACAGCTTTTGAAGCCTGAAATTAATTTACAGTACACACTGAGCGTACGTTCTGGAATGATAATTCAGCATTATAATCCCGGTGTGGTACTGTACTGTGGTAACATCTCAGTAGAGGCGCGGGCGCCAGTACGATTGTCCATCCACTTGATTAATGTAAACGCGTTACACGAGTCCGTTAACTTGTTGCGAGGGACAGATTGTTTCGCTCCATTCGTCACTCTCAAACCGAGACTACGGACTAGACAAAATAAGAATACAGTGTTGCTTGATTAATAGCATTTTAGTCTTCTTACTCAAATGTTTTTGAAGATAGGTATTCTCTTGCAGAGAAAATTTTGTTACATTGGAGTGACTTTTATTTTTTTCTTCCATGACGAGTGTCACAGATTTACTTAGTTTATTTTTCTTTTGGATCTAGAATATGAACGCAAACAGAAAAGTTCAAACATGGAAGATTTACACCCAGTCACTAAACTGAAAGTTGTTATTTTGCGTACTGATATTGAGTTCTTAGCTCAACATGCGAAATATTTTAATCATGTTTAGTGCTGTAATAGACTTTCTGCGTTAACATCTGAACAAATATGACGTGATTTTGTTAACATTTACGCCGTACTGTTAATAAAAATACTCCACCTCCACCACGTTGTCGCGATGACGAAGGCTTTCATTGCGAATAATAATATGAAATTATATGAAGAACGCTTTGAGAGCACGTCGCAGTACTTTATTATTTTAGGTACATACCTATGAAGAAACAAGTATATTATATAAAAGGGATGATTTCACGTGCAATTTATTACGAGGCATATAATAGGCATACCTTTAACATAACGATGGTAATGGGAGTGGATCATTTGGGTGTAAAGGGCGGAAAAACGCAAATATTTTACATTCTTGTTTCATAAATATATGAACGAGCGTTTAGAACGCTACACCTAAAATTTTGCTCTCATAGGTAAACAATTATTATGATGTAACATTTGGTTTATTTTCAGAAAGACTTATGTTTGTAATATACCTTTGTTCAGTGAAATACTGAACAAAGGCCTCACTGACGCTGATAATAATTAAGAAAACATAATTGAATTTTTTGCAGTAGTCTTCAGGGGCTATTGAAAATAATTACCAGTACAACATGACGCAACAGACGATTTTAAAGTTCGGTAACACGCAAAAATGCTGTTCCAGCGGTTGAAAACGGTTATAACGCCGGTATGTGTCCCCTGAGGTCGCACGAGGGTCGCTGATGTCGGCAGATTAGATGCAAACGATGCTGCGCCGCTGATGGCTCATTTACCTCTTGAATAACGCATCGATATTAGACCTTCGCAGCCCCTACTTACGGCGCTAGATTGTCCTACCAACATAAATGGTACTTTGATGGTTCTTTTTTGTTTGATCTATCTAAGGGTGTACGACCTCCTAAAGCGAGTCGTCCACCGGCAGCTAAACTGAGTTAGTTTAGTTTAGCTCGCCAGTTTTTCATACATGTGGGTGGACGGACATGTATGAAAAACTAAACTCAACTAACCTTGAACTAACTTAGTTTAGCTAGCGGTGGAGGGCTCGCTTTAGTAGCATACAGAATATGCGTATAAAATCAGTACTGCAAATCTCAATCATTTCTTGGTACGCTTACCGTTTATGACTTACCTACTATTTTCCTAATTAAAATCGTTCATAAACATTTTAGTAAAACAATTCGTCGGTATGGAATCTTCCACTTTGAAGTTCCTCAATACAAAATATTTGTATAATCGTCGGTATTCTAACGTACGAGTATATTAAACACATCTCATGTTTTAATAAAATATTATTCAGGAATAATGAGATCATAAGAAAATAGCAATAAAATTAATTACGTTACAAAGTCAATTATAAATATTGAAGCGAATATCAAACTGGGAGAATAATTAATTACTTGAATCTTCAAAGGTAAGGTCGAGACGAGATGTAATTACCTCCTAATGTTTATAAAAATGAATTTGTTTGCGTAAATTAGGCTGTAATAAGGTGTCTCTACACTGCCGATTATTATAAGTAGGCACCTAGTTATGAAATGAAATGAAATTGTATATTCTGTAAATAGGATATCGGAATATCTTTTACACGTCGTATTAAAAAAAAAAAAAAAAATAATCTAGTTGAGTTCGGCGTTTCCTATCTGACTACTCTGAGAAGAAAGGCCGAAACAAACTCAGAGGTCACAGTCTCTTTTAAAGTGCAGACATAATCTTGGTCATGCCATATGATGACCATGTAGATTAGTGTCTGAAATGGTCTTTTGAGGAAAGAACCACACAGATTTGAGTGGACCTGTCCAGTCAGTGCAAGCGTTTGTCAGTAATCGTGGAGCTCAACTCAGAACTTAAGGAGCTCAACTCGACGCACAATACCAAAGGCCGCCGCGTAGGCCGCATAAACTACTCAAACTGCCAGACCATAATTAAAACTAACTGTGAAATGAAAATAATAATGATATCCACATAGTCCTCACATTCACAATAATTAATTAAAATAATATAATACTTTACAAAGTAATCATGTCATTTTGAATATAATTTTCAACAATGTCAATGTGTATATAAAACTGGTATATTTTGATGATTTTACATAATAATTAAAATGTCAAGTTTTATAACAAGGCTTAGCAGAGCGAGCAGCTCAATCCCATGATTTTTTATCTTCTAAATAATCTGAAATTTTATAGTACCCTTTTTTACAAAGTTTGGTTTTAATACAGATTTTAAATCTATGAATGGGTAAGTTTCGAGTTCTACTTAAGCTTCTATATTATATACGAATCGATTTTATGGAGTTTCATAGAACTTTACATTAAAACTTGTCGCTTAAAACATTTCTATAATCCGCACAGTTATCGGGCGGGTGCAGTCTATTAGTCTAAACCTGAAGTAGCGAAGCGGAATGCCCGATTAATTTTACTGCGTTTGCGGTAGGATAGCGTCTCGTCCCGCCGCTGCAGAATCTCAGAAGAATGGCACTAGCTATTACTGGAAGCGGAATTTTGTCCGACTCAATAGCATTCTATGTACCGTTGAGGCAATGGAAATGAAATATAAAAAAACTCCTTGGATTTAGTTACTATTTTTGGAAGTAATACTTTTGACGCTAAACACAGTGAAGTGTCTTTTGCGTCATCACTTCTCACTACGAATTCTATTTAAACTCAGTGAGGTCTACTTACGAACCAGTGCAAAAATTACTATGCCTTATTAGGCCCGGTGACCACGGCTCGTTCAAAATCATTATGTATTCTGGAGCATGCGCTACGTTTTCCATTTTTAAGTAAATACGAACGGAATATTGATGAAATCTTAGCATAGGATCTTAACTTTAAAGTTAGATGGTCTTTGTGCTCAGTATCATGTCATGACTCATTAGAGAATATTCAGGTTTATACCTGTTTTGTAAGCCATACTTATTTTTCCTGAACCACAAAACTGACTTCTCAGTGAGGAAAATTGAAAACTTACCACGTTCTTAGGCGATGTCGCGGGTACGCCTTGTTTGTTGTGTGTTTTGTACGGAAAACACTCGAGATTTTGAGTGTAATCATTCCTATTTTTTTGTTTCGTTGATGTTTTTGTAGGCGTCCTTTTATTAGGATATATTTTTTATTGCGCTATACATTTCGATTCATTCGCGGCAGTTTGTATGTAAGTGTTCATGCGTACAGTCGGCTATCATGTGCCCCTCTGGCGATGAGTCAACGTCCCCGCATGATCGCACACGTTATTATTCCCTTGCGTGTACTAAACAGTTTTTAGAACGGCGAATACTACTTAAATTGGATGTGGTAAGGTATATACTTATTAAATCTTTTGAGAACGTTTTGTGGGTCTTGGGTAATCTACTACTGACTATCATTCTTTGAAATTATTATTGGTATCTTTCTGTAGGTGTCAACTTATAATAAAGTTATAGGTATGAAATTAACTACCTAAGTAATTTCAAGCCTGTGTCTATTTCACAAAATCATATTTCTCAAAGTCAACCGTAAATAAAAGAGTCGTTTTCGTGGAATCTCGGTTCGCAATCAAGTTAATAAAATAGTTGTGTTATTGCATGAAATAGTAAACGTGTGTGACGTGGGTAAGCATATGTGACCGCAAATGGTCAATACATTTATATGTACCTGCAATAAATGTGGGTACTATAAATAAATATATATATGTATAACTGGCCATAAACGTCCAATCTTAAACATAGACCTCTGAACGTTTGTCGGGAGAATTATTGCTGTGGTCAAGTAACCACGCTTGAGAAACGGTCTGGTAGTGAACAATTTGATATTTTTCCATCATTTTGTTGCACAAGTGACTCCTTCTTTTCAGAAACCCATCCGTAAATAGATAGATGATCTACTACTTTCATCCAGGATTTGTTATTTCAGTTGAATTGATCCACATTCGAATTACATAAATAAATAAATTATTTACTAAACATAAATAAAACAACTTATACATATAAATCAAGCAACTTTATCAAATAATTTGATTTTGCACTTACAAAAGACATGTAACTGAAAAGGTACTAAAAGAATATCGGATTACAGCGCAATCCACCGAAAGGTTCAACATGATCATTATGACTGTTTCATAAAATCGCCATTTAAACTGAAATTGAGCCGAGTTTCGCAAATGGTTTCATCTGCAGTCGATAATAATATGACCGGGGATACAGATACAATCAGATCCCGATCACAATGGAAATTGTGATTACTATAGGATTTGGTCACGAAAGTATTGATGAGAACTGTACCAGGGATTTGGAAAAGCATAGTAATCTACCATCTACGTTGTTTTGGGAGCATATTTTGATAAGGCATATAATATTGCTTTGCAAAAGCAATGCTATAAATGCAGGCTATGAACGCTGTGATTAGATACACAGAACGATTACGGGCTAATTTAACTGAAAGGTCCTAGCTTGTTGTGTGACGTCAGCAACACGTCAGTCGCTACTATAGTTAAACTAGCAAATCCTAGGCTAGTTACACAATAAGCCGGGCGGGTTAGTGGCCCCGCAGCCACTTTGTAACCTGAGCACGGGTCGCACTTGCGGATTTTACCGACACTACTCGTACCACACCGAGAAACTCTAATTTGTCGCCGATGTTTACACAAATATACTCCCTAAGTGCCATCGGATTAAGTCCATGCCGCATTTCGTTATTGGTCTCAGCCAGAGTTAGAAGTGGTTTTCTTTAATGTGCCGACTTGTTATTTGCTACCCACAGTAGTTTGAATGGATTTTACGGTGAGTTTTAAGTTAAGCATATTTAGAATCCGTGGGTAATACTTAATTTATTTGTTTTTCACGTGGTTTTTATGGACTATGAATTGGTTTTTTCTGGCTTAATAAACCAAATAGAAACATAGAAATACCTACTAATTTAAGTAAACTATTTTCATAATGAGTTATCACAGTACTATTAATGATACAGGGAGATAGGTATTTGTCAGTCGACCTCTCAAGAAACCCTTACTACTTGTGTATTCCTACACCCAAGGGAAATAGTAACAAATACTAATGTTAAACCAGTTACAGTCTTTTAAATATATGATTCAAATTTATTACACATCCGCACATAGCTCTTTATAACCATATGTTTTTACATATGGTTATGTTAACTAAAAGTCGTTTATTGTGCCTAAGAAAGACACAATAAACGACTTTAGTAATATAAAATTAAATAATCTAACCTCATTCTACTAGTTTCAAAAACAGCAATGTCCCCTTTGTAAAATGTCCAGAATTCCATATTTAAACATTTTTAAAATTCAAAATACTAATTTATATATTGGACATAGCTGATTTTGTAACATACATTGATTTTGTAATGTGATTTTGAACGGATTTTCGCTGTTTTTGTTGCATCATAAGTGGTGCATTAACTGCTATTTTACTAATACAATTCGAAAGCAATTTTTGCAAATTATGGACATTGCTGTTTTTGAATCTAGTGGACTCTTAATATGTCATATCACAAGTGTAATAACATTGAAGCTTATAAGATAAGCGATAAAGTGTGACTCACATTGCAACACATATGCAGCGAGCTCGGCCGCGAGGTCGAAGTTGACGGGCAGGCGCCCGCGCAGCACGTCTTGCTTCAGTTGCAAGAACAACTGGTACCTGATACAAGCAAACACATATTAGCTTACACTATACAGCCTACAATATATTATATTAAGCATATTGCTGAATATCTGCAAGGATGACCCCGATCGTCGTTTCGCTCGCCAGTTTTTCATACATGTGGGTGGACGCACATGTATGAAAAACTGGCGAATTAAACTGAACTAACTGCAAACTAAGTTAGTTTAGCTGGCGCTAGACGGCTCGCGTGATAGATTGTAATCAAATTTATTTAAAATATATTAGCGTACACGCCCATCCACAAACGATTGACATTGAAACAAACTTAACCTTCCAACACCCTAATTGAATTTTCCTGAAACATAAAATCTCTTTTCACCCATTTCATTTTTCCTTAACTTGGAGAAACTCGTCAAACGCGTTGCGAAAAGATTGCCCTTAAAGGGAAATTAAATATTAAAAGATCATCAAGGCAAAGGTTTTCAAAGAATTTACGAGTATTAAACTGCGGCCCTTACCTAAAGGAAGACGTTTCCCTTTCCCCGTTGTACGTACTACGTCGGTACCGACTGGTGTAGACGCGGATCGCGCCGCCAGGGTGCACCGTCAACTCCGTTATAACGAAATTTTAATAAAACATCCCCGTACCCGCCCAACATTCACAACGAAAAATAAAGAATAAAATGGAAACTCTTCAAAATTCCACTTAACTGACTTCAATTGTAGCCTTTGTTGTAAAGTTTAAAGGAAATACGAGTAGACGAAAGTTTCTCCGCGGTTTTCAAAAGATATTTTAGGCAGGAATTAAATTGTAGCTCTACAGAAAAAAATTAGCGAACTCTTGTTTCAATGAATAGCAAATATTACACCGAGGGGCCTATTTTTATAAAAGGTGTCCAATTAAAATTGTCCATGAAATGAAATTCCTGTGTATCTATTTCACCATTGACAGGGGAGCGCAGTACGGAGTGCCACTGCACGCTTGGCCCCATTCATTTCATCAGTGCGACGTCAGTTTACGAGCTCACCGCGTTTATTGCGAGAGCACTACACCTTCTTTTATATCCTTACTAGACTTCACTCTCTTTTATGATTATGAAATTTTAATAGTTTTAAGTAAAAAAATATAGCATTCTTCCAAGCGCTCATACATGAACTCCGTATAGACTAATACTATTGTGTTTCAAAAGTAATGTGTCCAGTTATGTCACTCTCACCACAATAGAGCTCCTACTTGTAAAGTTACATAACCGAGTCATGTTGTTATTATTACGGTTAATGTCATTATTTACTTGCGTCCCATAAATGGCACAAATGTACTACCTCCATAAAAGTCCTTGCAACGTTACACTAATTATGTCCCTCTATCTTTCAGCCTTATCTTGTTATATGTGGGAATAATGGGCACTCTCGGAGCTCTATGTTCTTAATAATGTACAAACTTTTTATATGGGGTCATAGTTTAACGTTAAACAACACACAGTAAAACATAGCTATAGATTGAAACACAAAGTAACAAGGAGAACATATAATGTTATTTTTAAAGCTCTGTAAAGTATTTGTCTATAAATAGGTCCGTGTCGTCATTTATGTACGTCTTGTGCTTCATTGAATATTAAAAAGTATATATCTGTGTCATTTTATAGCTTGTGTGTCGGTGACAGAAATGTGTCGGTGTGCCGCCATGCCGCGGTGAAGAACAGGAGAATCGCTGACATGACTCACGCCACGTTAAGAACACAGATGTGTTTTATTATCACTTCCTATTTCATCCCTCGCGCTCTGAATTAATGTGCTATAATATGAATGATGTTGTGAAAGCGTTACTTACATTAGTGCGTACGTGTCGGGACATTTGCGAGTTATACACACACCACACTCAACGCTTTGATGGAAAACCACATTAATAAAATATCGCTCTGTATAATTTGTTAATGTTCAACCATTAATTTGATTTTCGCATGCAGTTAGCGGTTGCGCTGGAACTCATTATAATAACAGATTTTGTTTGTAAAGCCGACATAGCTATCTATGTGTATAACAGTTCGTCTGATTTAGATGCAGGTCAACAGTATAAATAAATGTTCTTATTAAAACTTGAACATACAAGTTCCATAAACAGCGGAAGACTGATAATAAAATCCACATTATTGACGAAGTATTAACAAGCTTTATTAACTTTTAAATGAGGTAGCATTCTAGTCGTAATGATGTTCATATTTCAAAACGCGTATAATTATATTTGTCAGTAAAAAACATGTTATATTGATATTCTATACAGATACTGTCAGTATTATCGAACAGCTCATTTATTCATTTGTAGATACTCACGAGTCATTAACGTAAAAAAGAACTTTCAATATGTACTTACAGGAAACGTCCTACGTAATTATATTAGGTAGATCTAAATTTAGGAATATTTGTTTACGTTTTTCTAATAAACCTACTTGTATGTTTTAATTGTAATTAGAATGTTATTTTTCCAAAATTCATCAATGCCCTTACGTTTATGTTACCTACAAATTGACTAACAATGACCAGACTGCGATTATTTTGCGATGAAGTCAACAATGTTTGAACGCAGCACAGCTGTACAACAATATAGATGACGCATACATTCCGTGCTTACCGGGTAATCTCTTCCAAGAGCTTGCATGGGTCTGCCGCGTAGAATTTCACTCCAAAGTAGAAAGTGTGGGGGTCGGAGCCCCGAAGTTGACGACGCAGCCGTTTCCCAGCGTCCAGCCAATGCTGCACAAAAAAACGACTCATAAAAGTATTGGATTTCCTCAATGCTCGCTAGGGAAAGAAATATAGATACGGAATGTATTAATTTCTTATCTTTTGGGCAAATCATAAATCGATTTAAGGAAATGATTTACTACATATATTGATATTAATTTTGATAGTCTTTAATATATTGAATTGGTAGTTAGATTACCAAAATGTCGGCAATATCTTAATGATGTGTTCGATCATTTCTGAATGTAAAAATGATTTCTTTTTTATTAGTAAGACTCCTTTGAACTAGAAGAAAAGTTCTTAAAAGCATTTTTGTATAAAGAAACTTAGGTTTTTTTTTTTAAGTTTCAATATGCCAGGATGACTTTTATAAAATACTGAAGACATAGAGAACTATTATCCGCATAGTGCGTTTGACTGTCAGTGAAATCGAAGCAGCAAGTAGTAAATAATATACAAACGTATGGTACCTACGTCTATACATACATAAATTCATAACGCTAAACCAGACCAACTAAAATTAATTACTTTTCGAACCATTAATTGAAATAGAAGCTGTTGATTTGAAACATGCTTTTAACTATGAATAAATAATTTGGGATAATATGAATGTGTCAATTTGTAGAATTTTGATAACATTTAAATTATTTTCACCTTTCATCTCTTTGCATATACTGCGAAAGTTGGATCCACAAATAAATTTATTTTTAAGCGTTATCCTCAATATATTTTTAAAAACTTTTATTCGTTCTTACAAATATTGTTATCGCTTTAAAGTCCTTCCTCACATTTCAAATCCGGACGCAGACAAGTAAAAAGATCTCGCAGATGGGATATAATCTCCTAATCCAATTCTACAACGTCAACTTTACAAAATGGTTCTACTTTGAAGAACTGAAAGTTTTAAAAATACCTGTCTTTGTTTGTTGTTGTTTTTATTTTGCTTTAAAGATACTGTGATCTAGTTTAGACTGTCATAATATTGTAAAATACATTTTTCGCTCTACAGAAAACTTTATAAAACTCATTTTTCTCCCAAATATGGTTTACCTATATTGAAACCATAAACGATACTTACAAAGTTTCAATAAAGAGGCTCTAGTTTCTTTGGTTTTCTAAATCATAAAGCAAATAGGATGTTTTTTTGTGACTACCTTGGGCTAAATATTGTTACATTTTTACTCACCGTTTGGCTATCTTGGTCTACGTAGCGGAGTCCGAAATAAGCTGTTTCCAGGAGATCTAAATGACGGAACACCACGTCCAATAATGCTTGACCAGTATTATTATCCTGAAACAAATGAACTTTGTTAATTTTCTCAAACCGAGCATTGTTTGCTTAACAGAGGAAATGAAGGGATGAGTGAGCTCGGCAAAATTTGCAAAACATTGGAATCTAATCGAGATAGATAAATCGGTAGCTTATGCATAGCTAAACTGAATCACTGAACGTGTCTGGAATTATCTGAACCACAGGGTGTAATATAGGGGACATCGACGCATTTAATAACCGACCAAAAATGTCTACGTAGAGTGGTCTAGAAATATGTGCTGAATTCATGGAAACGGTTTGCGCGTCGATGTCTTTAATGAACCTTTTTTTAAGATTGGTAAATGATATTGTAATAGTATCCTCAAAAACAAAGCACTCTGATCGCCGCAGAACAAAACCTATTACAAAATCGTTTGAGCTCAATTACTACAAACCGCAAAGCGCAGGGTAACGTTAACCACAACGACAAAACTATCTCCTCTCCTTGTGTACTGTTTAGTCGAAGTTGTCTACTAACTAAGCTACGGAAAGTTTTGAATAAAAAATACATTCACATATTTATCATACATATTCTTGATGTCAAAGAACCGTAATAAGTTGTCGATATTCATATGAAATATGACCACTTATTAATTCATTTACAAACATAAGTTTTTTTGAAGTGAAAACTTCTTTAAGCGCGTTGGGCATTTTTGAGATGGGACTAAACCATTGATTTCGCGACACCATGACGACACCTCATTTGTGTAAACGCGATTGTGCTCTTTTTTTATATTACGTTACGGATCAATGTTCTATGCAAGTATTTTTACTTTAAAGGTTTCGGATTTTTTTTTTGGTAACGCTATTGTGTTCTTTATTTAGATAAGTTTACGGACCAATATTCTATAACTATTTTTCTTCCACCAAGGCGATCTTGTTCAAGTTTTCACTTCTGTCGGCACTTTTTTAATTTTTTATTAGAAGCAAATGTATCAGATTTTAAATCCATTAATGGCTATCGGACAAAATAAATCACAGTAGCGTCGCGAATTTCAATATTCAATATTATTTTGTGTTTATGTATCATCATTAACCTGTCTGGGTATTAAAATACCAGCACAGTGCTCATCTAATTAGTTTAAAAACATTTATTTAAGGTCAAGTCCATGTTTCCATGTGGAAGAACCATTTGAATTTGGCATAATGGCGTAGTTACCTGAATTTATCGTCCGTCCTAATTTAATTTGGCGAAAATAAGCTCTCATTATTCGTTTATCGACAGAGGAATGCCTTCTTAGAAATTCTTGTCTGCTTGCAATTTAATTTTGCTTAGCCTCGCCTTAATCTTATGGGGTACTTTATTTTTATGTGAGGCTTAAATCAGTTTTAAAACACAATCTAGAAATGAGATGAGTATTTTCTTTGTAAATTTAGTAGTCCGTCCAATTTTAAACATGAACAATTAGATCGTAATAATTGTTCTACAAGTAGAAGATTTGCAATTTAAACGAACCAATCGATGCTACTGAAATGCATGGCTTCTGAGAAGAAACTAGATACCGATCGGGACCGGTAATGTAAAGCGGTACTGTTAGAAATCAAATGCTATCGCGAGCAATAATATAGTCACGCTATCTCTGATTAGCATTTCTTGATGCTCAGGTTTCCACAATTAGGCTAATGCTCACGCGATGGGTTTGGACCAGTAACACCAGTAGTCGGCTCGGTAACATAATGAGCGGGTTGGAGAGCAACAAGCGCACTGCGCAGCTCTCACACGCATCTCACAGACCTTGCGTGTGCGCCTGTGACGTCGTAACTACACCCCAAGGTGCTAGTTTACATTTTTCCCAAACAACTCAAAAGGTTGTTTTGTTTAACGTGCTTTTAGGTTAAGGTGTGTGAGAAAATACATAGCTTTGCTTTTATTTTATTATCAGTATGATGAATGTGTTCAGATGATGTATTCGTCGAAATAATAATGCAACTACAAATAAATTATACTATCTTATTGTATATTGAATAACTGAGGTAAGTAACATACATAACATCACGCCTTGTTTCCCCGAAGGGTTGGGCAGAGGTGTCCCTGTAGCAGCTTCACCCACATTTCGCCAGTTATGTTTTAAGTCCCATGTAATAGGAGGCGAGCCTATTGCCATCAACCGGGCACAAATCCAGACTCCAGGCTGCTACTGAGAAATTTCAGATAGAAAAACCCAATAACACTTTGCCCGACCTAGGAATCGAACCCAGGACCTCATGCTCAGCAGTAGCGCTTGCGACCACTAGACCAACGAGGTAGTCAACTAACTTGTTTATCTATATGCGATGTTACTAACGTACAAATTTAATAGATAAGTACTATCAGTTGTTCTAACAAACCAGTTGACAAACATCAGATTTTACTATATACTATTTACCTACATAGGTAGTGCATGCATCCAACAAAGCAGATTTGAATTGTGATTGTTCAGTGGTTCATTTAGGATAGTTTAATGTCGTTGAATTAATAATTGGCACGTGTACATAGTTAATTAGTTTGTATTCAATGGTACAGCAAAATGTGATAAACTTACAAAAGAGCTTAAATCTCACAATAGTTGTCAGACACAAACATTGTTTGATTTTCATAATTTAGAGCAAATAAACTACAAAGACTGCAAAAATCCCACCCACCATCAAATAATGAGTCAAAATTCAACTGGCAAAATAAGTCGCAATTAAGGGAGTTACGTGCGTTTCAAACAACATATCACTATAAGTGTACCCAGCTATAGATTCTCCGCAGGCTTGTGGGAAAATTGCGAAACAGTTCGTTGGGCTGAATAATAAATGATTTAATAACAGAGCGCGTTTGCTCCCAGCGTACGTGAAGCTCGAAAAATAACAAACGATTTGAAAATCTGGCAGCACGGTGTAGATGTAGCGGCGACGAGCATGCGATCCGCCGTGGGCCCGCCACCGAGCCTCGTCGCTGTGTCGTGTCATCGTGTGTCCACGGCGTACCGCCATATACATCAATTTAGTTTTCACTTCGTTTTAATAAACATAGAGCAACTATTTCTGTTTTATAGCCGAGTTCAAAATGCGGTTTCAGTTATTAGATTTCCATTGCCACTGATCGCCTTGAAAGCATATTCCGCTTGAGACATCAGGTCGGAAATTAGCGAAATGTTAATAGGGTTAAGCTAATATTTATCGTCAAATAAAAGAAAGTCGTTTCTCTCCATCATGTTTATCTAGATAAATTAGTATTCATGACAGCGTCCAATAAAACGGTGATTTATATTTCTATAAAACAGGTAAAAATACTTTCTGCTTAGCGATGTAAACCTCGCTGTTAGAGAAATTGGTTATTAACATTGCACATGCTATGATATGCGAATCAAATTTATTTCTGGCCGTCGCGCGTTGATCATTCATTCCAAGTTAGCACAGCCAGCAAAATACGTTAATAACACGACAGCCCCGAATGGACAGGTAATTGCTTGCTCTATTGTGCTGGCTGATTGTCAAGGGACAGGCAATGAAGACGTCATCAATAAAGCAGAACTAGGAACGAGGTGCATCAGCGCAGTAGACCGTGAAATACCGTCGAGTCAATTTGCCGGCGCAACAATACACGTCGAAGCCCGCACCACTTGCCGCCGACACTAGGCCCGCTTCATAAATTGCTGTGCAATTCCTTGTCTTCCCTTTTACTATCTGAGCCAAATAAAGCGGCGTGCCCGCGTCGCTCGACACTCAATTGTCTTGACAAAAGAAAAGCTTGTTGCTTTTAACAATTCAACATTTTACGTTACCTATTCAAAGTAAGCTGTTGTGCAATCGCTTTTAATCATGTGATTCCACTTGTTCTATATTTAAAAAAAACTTTTACTTTTTAGTAGGTACTCAGTTTTTTTTAAGGTATTCTATAAACATCTAAATTAATAGGTGGGTACAAATTTGTGAGATTGCTACATTTTTCAGGCTTCCACAAGAGTAGATTTGCGATGAGATCATGCCATCGAGGCGTCTACCTGTAATTTTCTATAATAAACTTAAGTATGAGTCTAACCAATTACGGGCTACGGACAGACGCGGACGCTTCAACATTTTTCAAATTCTCCACGATTGGTCAGTTCAGAAAATCTGGAATGGTTGAATTTATGAGATCAATACAATTTAGTTGAATGAAATCTCATTGGTGACAGAAATCCAATTCTCAGCCATTGCGGCCATAAATCTGAATATTATTTTCATCTCTGGTAAGGAAAAGTCCTCGCTAGATCCGTTAAAGACAAATGTTCCTTTGTAGATAGGGAAAACTTACGAAAGGACGGTGATTTATCTAAAATATCCATACAATTTAGTGAGGAACGTCGAACTCGTGTCGGTTCCACTTTACCCAAATTGGATGATTTTAGCCCAATATATCTTGAGAATTTGTTTGACGAACAAGTTGCGGGTCTTCATACAGCCTGAACAAAAGCATTTCTGGCATAAATTCCTCGGTTGTTTACGGTTACGATGGAGACTTATATGAGTATTATCTTAGAATGAGAGGCTTTAGTGAATGCCACGATCTTATGTGCTTCCAAGTTTAAGAAATACTTTTCAAGTTAACCATTGAAGGAGGGACATATTGTGATTAGATGAAAATGGTTATTGATGTAGATTGAGGCTGATTCGTACAGTAATAGTGGTGAAGGTAAACATTAGGGACACGTAGATAGGACCGGCGCCCGAGGTAGGCGCGGTCCACTCGTCGCTCGCGAGCCACTCTCACATTCACCACGCGGCGACAATGCGAGTCAAATAGAATTTAATATTCATAGAGCCGACGTACGATTCAGTGAATTCATCGCCCGCACCTTGGACCCGAGCTTCGCATATAAAAGACCTTCCTTGAGCCCCTGGGTGTACTTCAAATAATTCGTCTCGGAATAGCTGCATTTCACGAGTGCGGGTTGAGAAATGGAGAAAATCCATGCGTTGTTTCATGTACAAGGGAAAATTGAAAAATACTATCGGCGTCCGCCGGGACTCCCAAGTGTCGAAGGTCCATCGCGTTTATGGTAGGGTTTATAAAAACTCCCTTGTCGACATCCGCTTTAAGAATCGTATTATCACCATCACTATTGAATCGAAACAAAAACTGTGTGGTTACCTACCACAGTGGTTATGGGGCGGATAAAAAGAGCAAGGGTTCTTTGTACATATATTAGAGTGGTGCATATAATGCACTGCAGTAAATTGTGTTGTAAGTACCTGTATTTCGTGTAACAGTTCCCGTTCGTCGAGCAGCACCACGCGACAGGCCAACGTGCGCGGCGCGGGGCACAAGCAGTCCATCATCCCGCCGCCGCAGCCGCCGCACCCGGCTGCCCAGGCGCTACGCGACTTCTGTAACAAATGACGTCACTTAAGAAACATAAACGGAACATTACACTAGTGGGTGTTCATAATATAACAGTAAACAAACGTTACAATGACACGTAGGATAGTAAACTTATAGGCAAACTACAAGACATAATCCATCTGAAAACAAGTTTGACACTGAGTTCTATTTGAACGCGTGATAAACAAATCTGAGTGATGCTAGAGCAAAAATAAATTGATACGTCGAAGTGGCCTTTTGATACGGGTGACATTTAAAACATTGATTGATAATTCCTAAAATGTCAATAGGATCATTAAATACCTTTTAATTCATTACCCAATCCACACACGTAATTTGTTACATTAAAAGCCATTGTATTTGGTTATTGTCTCTAACGATATTCAGGCAAACCGTAAATTCGAATACAAGAGGTAGAGTAACCTCGGTATTCTATCCACAAAGCTAGAAGTTGTTTGAAGTCAATTAAGGAGTTATTTGCAGTCAGACTCAATAGTGAAATCACCAAAGGGTTGGTCGAAACCAAATATATCCTCGTTAAAAGTTAGTCTGGTGTGGGGAGAGAACGCGCACCCGCTTCTGTTTTAACAATTTTATTTTAATTAGTAGCAGCGCCCTCCTTAATAGGCGGATTTGATTCGGCTGGATTTGTTACGTACGCAAAAAGCAAATTCAGTTTTCGGTTATTCACTGTATATAAGAGGATTTTACCTATGTTCATTAGCTGCCAACTGTGAGGGAGCAAACTTGAAAGTTTCGACATCTCTGCCAACCGCCAGTATTACTGTATGGTAACTTTATTACATTCTCATAGTTAAGCATCAGTGTGTTACTTCAAAGTTTAATTCGAATGTAGAATAATGTGTAATCGTGCATATTATAAGTTATACTCTGTTCACAAAAAACAAATAATGCATAACACAACCGACTTAATAAAACTGTTTTTACACAAATAAACAAGAAGTTTTAATTTCTGCTACCACTTGTGTTAAATAAAATTCAGTAAGTCGTAGGATAAATTCTCGGTTCCCGCGTTGCGCTCTTTCCAAGTCGGTCAAGTGCGCTTGGACCTGCTCGATGGCTTTTCATTTTCATTGTTTTTCAATGTTGTTGTATGTCTCCCGGGACCATCGTAAATTAAGTGTCCCATCCTCCTTGCGACAGTGATTGTAGACAAATCATTTATATTATATAGGCCAAAGATTGCGGGATTGGAGAGCTTTTATTGACATTCTTATGTTGTAATATTGTTGTTAATGGGTTGATTACAGTTTTAATTAGTGTCTAAATATTTCTGGATATTAAATTTTGAATTGAATTAAGATTATTTGTAAGGTACCTACAGTTGTAAAGGCAGCCAACCTGTCTTATCTGTCTTTAATAAATTTATTCAATCCTTTGGTAAAATTCTATGACATATTCGCTATGTTACAGTACATTTCCATTTTAATCAATAAAGCTATTCCAATGCACTCAAAATAATACGACACAATAAAAGAAAACAGTGATTTATATTGCAAAAGTAAATTCACTCTAACGCCTGAAAGTTACGAAGAAACTTGTAACAACTAGACGGAAGAGGGACCAAGAATTGTGGAAACAAACAACAGACACGGCAATACGAGCCATTAATCCGAACGATCCCGACAGAGATTAGTGCTCCCGCTATTGACCCCACACCCCGCGCCTTGTCCCCACGTAGAAAACATTTTCCCGCCATTGTCTGACTGAGCAGGAAGTAAAAAGAAGAGTCGCGATTGACATCGTGGCTGCGCGCGGCGACCCCGCGGCACCCGGCCCGGCACCCAGCGTGCAGTGTGCACCCCGCTCTGCCGCGGTTGCACTCGATATTTGCGATTTTTCTTTGTTTTCTTGGGAAGATACACACGAGATAGACCGATAGCATCGGCGACGAACACTAGATGTTTAAATATCATGAGTCTCCGGCAATATTCTCGCGCGCCGTGGTAATGTCTCTCCACAATAATCACGTTCTCACGTATAATATTTCCCATGAGCATCGAGGTAACGATATTTAACAGTTCTTAACAAAAAATGTGCGAGTACAATTTTTCTAACATTTACAGTAAAATACGAAGTCTATTTAGAAATATGCCTTGTTGTTACGCATAACAAGCGATTTATAAGAAACAGAATTTATAAGGCAGAGACAAAGGATTTATGAGACAAAGGAAGAGAGAATTTATTTATTCTAAGAAATTCCTCCCGGCGCGTTATGTTTTCAATTTTTTAGAACGATTTTTTTCTGTAATTCCTGTGATTACGGAAATAAATATAATCTAAAGGACTTCAAAGGGTGCATTTTTTATAAGTATCATGTAGCTTTTCATTCCACGGAGAGGACAAACGACAGGTGAGGCAATTATGAAGTCGTTATTGGCACTGCGGGATTATGTAATGCTAGTATTTCAATCCTTTTGAGCTGTAAAGGAAGTCTGTTATCGTATCGAAGGGGTCGAGAATGTGCTTAGCAGCTTAACTAGATGCAATTAATCCCTGATTTGCAGTAAACGATAAATGCCCGATAGGACATAGTGAGTGTACGGTTTGAAATATGTTAGTATCAAAATGTTTCTTAGTTATTGGTGATATAAACACAGTGTGCGAGCGGACGGCGTCGCATGCCGACACGCACTCACCGCACGCATACTGATGGCGACGCGTGAGGCTTGTGACGCCTGCTGCCCGCCGACACTATCTAAACTGCTTTATAATAGTAAATACTGCTTATCAATTCCATAGTAGAAAAGTTTGTCGAGCTGGGCCTCTAATGTGTATACACAATGTAGATCTAATTGCTCTGTACACTTTTAAAGGGCCAAAGATGGTTAAGCAGAGCACGTAAGCCTTTTAGTTTTTTTTTTAGGTAAGCTTTGCCAGGCTTTTAATACGGGCTTACAATTAATTTTTCATAAATAACTTGGAAATACTGGAATTAGCCTTGTTTGAATTAGTCTTGGTTGAAATCATGTTCTCTTCTGTGTCGAAAAATATTATGGATAAAAATATAATTAAAAGATTACATACAAAGAGTGGTAAACTTAGGGGTTCCTGAAGGTAGTGAGTTGAGACCAAATCTTTTTCTAGTACGTATTTATTAACTACTTCAAATAACGCTTTCGCCGATGACATTTCATTATTTACCGCCAGCAAATGACATTTTTAGTGAGGAAGCTCTTGTGACTGCTAACTGTGTACGTGAAGATAAACAGTTTATTTAGGAGCCTCTAAAACGAACTCTACAAGAAGGTGTAAAAAAGGAGTTTCCAGATTTAACGACATAATTAATTACATTTTGGATAAACGTGGATTTTTTTTTGCTCCATAAATGATCCACCATATTGTTGGGGGAAAAATAATTATTTTCTTTTCAATGGTAACAACCATGCTTTAATGTATTACGTGTCCCTTATTTTGAGTGTTACTTTTGGCAACTATTTAACCTAATCCAATCCAACACATAAGATTTTTGCGATTTATATCTACCCAATACAGGTTGTATTCTCAGGTTGTAGTCTAAAACAAAAGTGACATTGAATGAACCACAAACAAATAGGTATGTAAAATGATTGAGGCAGGAGGTAATGGGTACACTCGTATCAATAAGTAGTAAACAGGCACCTAATCGTATGTAGTAGTTCGTTTGACTAACGGAACGTGAATATTTCGTCCGGATTCACTGCATGAATGAGTGGCTTTGTACCAACTGCTACTAAATGACGCCGAAACTGCCTACGTTTTATGAATTTCAATGGAATGCGTGTAGAGTGCCTAGGTATTGAATGAGGACCTCTCAAAATACATCGCTGTTCATCGATCAGGTTTAATCTGATTTAAATGGTCAGTATTTTGGCTAGCCTTTTTTCAATGCAATACTGAATTCATTCCACTTTTTTGTTGTGTGTTTTATATTAGGTATATCTTGTATCGAACGCATCGAGAGGTAGGCAAAGGTGCAAAAATTTCTACGTCATTATTTTCCCCAAACTACGATATTCAGTGAGCTTATACGTATTCCTAATAAGTCAAATGACCCAGCTCGAATTATATCCAGCAATAACTCGCACGCATTATTCGGGAGTTGCAAGTACTTACAGTACGCGGCTGATGTTGAGGCGTTAAGGAATAAATTGATCAGAGGCCGTATCTCGGCGGACGGACATCGTAAACTTTGCACAACACCGGCCGCACTTTTCGCGCTTCGATACGATAAACCTACAGCGCACGCGGAATTACACCGATAAGGCACAATGTCGCGAGTTTTCTTCATGGCACGGTTTATGTACGGTATATCTGCTCTCCCCAGTCAGGGAGATTACGGAAGTGATTATTATTATCATAGATCTTGTTTGTACTGTTTTTTTTACATTGTCCAGAATGTAGTTGGCGGTTAAAACCACAAAAGCCCATTATACACTCAATAGCCACTTCTGAATATAAAATGTAATGCATTAAGCACTATATCCTTGAAATAAACTTAACAGATGACTTGGATCAGAGTAGTTAGCTGGAAACAAGCCAAATACAGGGTCGCGAAGAGTGTTTAAGTAGGAACTATATAAACCTAGGACATGTGTGAATACACTTTGCTTGTGTAAAGCTATCCAATAAAATGTTAACAACATTCCTGCAATACGAAATAATCATGGAGACCTCCAAACTGTCGGATTGCCGATTAAAGTTAAGAGTCGAGCCTGACTCATAGTGTAATACGTTCCAAGTACGGGGCCTCTTCAACGAAAGGTTTTTTCTTTCTCTTGAAAATTAGTAGGTACATTTATTATTATGAGTAATTTCTGGAGTCTCAAATTAAGGCAGGTAGCCCGCGGCAGCGCGCGGCCTCTCCCGGCAACAATCAGTGAGCGGCGGCGGCGCTCGGTAACGCATCCCATATGAAGGCTCACCTCGGTTTGCCTGCTCCGCCCACAGTTTAACATTTTTCAACTCGCCTGGGAATTAATACTAGTTCGTTGCATTGTTTATTATAGAGCACTCTAATTATACTGTCATTATTATTTTCGACTTAAGCCGAAGCACGATGTTGTGGTTTTATTTTGTCCGCCAGCGATTACTATGTAAGGGTCAACGTCTTTAAATTGTTTAGTACAAAATTATTTGGTCACTTTTATTCTAACACAGCTCGTCAATACAAAAACTAATCAAGCTAGCATGTGAGTGAAGCGCTGTTATTGTTAGCGTAGCATTTTGAAAGAGCTCCCAACTATATTCAATTTTGTTTGAAATATTGGACGGGCTATATTTTTGAAATGCATATTGGTTTTTTGATGAAGAAGCAACTTGAAATATCATTTCGTTTGTAAGTTTTGCTATTGAATTAAATATCCTTAGGTATTGCGGTGTCTACAATTTATGATTTTCCATAGGTAAATAAAATTTAAATAACCGGCTATAACGTAGCAGACAAATGACACCATTCAAATCTCCGACGATAAAAAAAAGAAAAAATGCATTGAAAACAAAACATTTGGCCTGTTTACGTTATTATTCGCGTGTGACGTCGAGCGAGTACATTAGCAATTCGCACGCTCATAACTGTGCGGCTCAATCCACAAGCTCGGAAACCGTATGAACGAGGAAATTGTGAGATCGTTATTTTTTGTGACGTCATAATAGTAGCGTTAATTAAAAAGCTGCAGTTATCACATAAGGATTCTTAAAGCATTGCGCTCTCTGCCCCGAGCACAGCGTTGACTTCGCAGTTTTAATGAATAAAACCTCTTTGAAGAATTATGACCACGCATCTTACAATATTATTTATGTTAACTTTGTAAATGTTTATATTTGCACAAACGAGTAGGTATACGAGTATGCTGATGGATGTGAAGTATTAAATTAATTATAAATGTAGTTTACGGTGTTTCTTGCAAATTGATAAAATCATATCTTATATACTTTCTCCCACAGCTCATACCGCTGCTTTTTCCAACTGCAGCGGTAAATATTTAAAACATCACATTTAACTCTGCCTTAGCGCTTTGAAGCAGCCTTTGGCTGCAGAAAGAATGATAAATATATGGGAGATGACGCTAAGTAGAACATAAAGGCCTTCGTGGCCTCACCTGCCTCATAATGTTACGTTACGTATCTCCTCATCACTTCTTTCTAACTTTATCGTGCTATAAACATTTAAGGTTCTCCGTGAGCTTGTTAAAGCTATTGACGGAAATGTGTAAATGTACCCACAGACATTTATTTTAGAGATGCCGCGAATAGTGGTTATTGCGAATAGTCGAATACCGATTAATCGCCATTCCCTATGGCGAATAGTCTAATACTCGCCATTATTACTCGACATAAAAAAGAAATATAAACATAACATAACATCACGCCTGTAATCCCCGAAGGGTTAGGCAGAGGTGAACCTATAATACACTCACATTTCGCCAATTATGTTTAAGTCCCATGTAATAGGGGGCGAGCCTATTGCCATCAATCGGGCACAAATCCAGACTCTGCGCTGCTACTGAGAAATTGCAGATGGAAAAACCCAATAACACTTTGCACGACCCGGGAATCGAACTCAGGACATCATACTCAACAGTAGCGCTTGCGACCACTAGACAAACGAGGCAGTCAAATAAGATATATAAAAAAAAGTTATTTATTCTCAAATCAAAGTCAAAGTCAAATCATTTGTTTCAAATAGACCCATGTATGGCACTTTTGAACGTCAAAATTTACAAAATAATAGAATTGATTCTAGTATAAATAATAATATAGTTTATTTATTTTCTGAGGCTGGTTTGATTTACTTATGAAAAAGCACAGCCGACTTGATCCCAATCGTGCAGAAAAACTAGGCCCCTTTTGGACTTTAAATTAAAAAGCCTAACTAATTAACTTCAACATGACTGATTTTCGCCAAACTTTTTATATTAATGATAATAATACTAAGTTTGTTTTGTTTTTAAAGATTAATAAAAGTTTAATAATTTTTAAGTCTTTAGTTTTTCTGTTCATTAAAAGTTTATTTTTATTTGAGACAAGTATTCGCCAAATGTCGAATAATAGACAATACTATTCGGTATTCGACGAATAACAAAAAAAAAATTCGAGTAATACCGAATAATAGCGAGTATTCGCGGCATCTCTAATTTATTTGAATGCCCTTGCCTTTAGGTAGGTACTTTGAATCGATCTAAGTGGTTAAGGCAATCAAAAGTATAGTTTAGTGAAAGATTAATAATAATATAATAAGGTCTGGGATAAAGTCAGACCAAGAGAGATACAAAAACCCGCAGGGCTGCATGTGGCGAGCTGTTGGGCTGTAGCGACCTCACGGACCCTATCTCCCGGGAGAAGTCTTGTTCCTCACCTCTGATTTGTCTTTATTGACCGGCTGGATTGAACACTGACGAGGAACGGAGCTCCCACCTCATTCTTGCCTTAATTGGCCGGCTTGAGTGGAGATTCGCAAGAGCAAACGTGCTCAGAGGAAGGAAGTATTCCAGTAAGATGCTGGTAGGGTCTTGACCGTACTTCCGGAATTGTCCCGATAGCCGTGGAATAGCTCTCCACTCCTCATAAGCACCTCAGGACATGTTAGCCCTTGTCGCTACGAGACATTGTGCTAGCGACCGTTTTCGAGAGTCCATTATTGAGTGTGTAAGTCACCCCCTGCCATTTTATCCGTGCATTATATAACATTGATCAAGCAGGGGATATAATACTTCCATAGTTCCAGGTAACTAATCCATTATAGCCACCCAAATCCATAGCCCAATATGTTTTGTTTCCATGTTCTGCAATAGTCATACACCAACCGGGGGTTGTCCTTGAGTGAACTTGTAAAGTGCATACGGGGATAATCGTCGGTTGGTGCCTCAGCACTTAAAAAGGTCTAAGTGGCCTCTGCAAGTTGACTTCGGCCCCTCGTACGCCTTCCAAAGGTCCGGGACTCCACGGTCCCGAGATATGTCAAAGACATTAATATAATAAATGAAAACGAAGGCCTATGATTCGGGGCCACATGCAGTTCTACTAGATGTATGCAATGGAGGACGTTCCTTCTCTATCCAGGATTTCGATAGACCCGGGGGATCGATGAACCGATCAGGATTGAACGGGGAATATTTCAGGGCTATAGTTTGAGTCCGCTTTGCTTTTGCTTAGCCTTGAATTCTCTAAGAACACTGCTGGAGGATGCAGGTCTAGCCTATCAGTTGAGAAGAGGCGGTCAGGTGATATCTCACCTGCTTTACATGGATGACTTGAAACTCTTTGCTCCCAACGATTTGCGACTGATGGAGGTACTGAAGGAAACAGAAACGTTCAGTAGCGCCATCAAGATGGAATTTGGTGTGGACAAATGTGCACTTGTGCAGTCAAGCGAGGAAACCCAACTCTAGGATTCCATACACCTTATAACCCTCTCCTCAACCAAAACCTATAAGTATTTGTGTATGTCGAACGCGTTAGACATCAACGGTGCTGACATGAAGCAATTCGTTCTTTCAGGCTAAAACAAGGTCACGCCTTCAACGGTTGAGTCATGCCGGATTTAATGTACTCTTTCAGCATACTCAAATGGACCCAGACCTAATTCGACGCCCTAGATAGGAGGGTATGTACACTGCTGACCGCAAACTGGTTGCATCACCCACGTTCATCGGTGATTTGACTACATCTTGTGGAAGTGCGGAAGTTGAGGCTTTTTAAATGCGAAGACACTCCACAACCGCGAGGTGTGCAGCCTCAGGGAATATTTTTTTAAAGCTTAGATGGGTATGCACCGTGATGTGGTCGTAGTGGACTTGTCCCCCCCCGTTCTCTATGGCTAATGAGAACTGGCGTAAACCTGTAGAACTTACTACAGATGATCGCAAGGAGGTATGGCAAAGCAAGAAGTATGAGCCCGGTGAGCCGATGAGTAACATCAGCCCGATGTAGATTTCTTAGCGTCCACATCCTGGCTACGTTTTGGTGACCTTTTCGAGGAAACTGAAGGTTTCGTTTGTGCAATTATGGACGAAGATATCTTGACGAATAACTACCAGAGACATATTATGAAGGATGGGACGGTTGACATGTGTCTGGCATGCCACTGACCGGGTGAGTCCAGTATTATATAGTGCTCTGTGAAGTAGACATGTTAATATTTTGTAGATTTAAAATAATAAAGTAATTGTGATAATAAATAACATTCAATACAATAAAATTAAAGGCAATATTTCCAGAATGTACCAATTTTTTTAATTGATATTCCAAAATTAGAGAGATAAGATTAATTTCAAATCCATTATCTGGTATACCTTGAGCAAGACTTGAGGTTGCTTACTGTTATGTACTAGGCAAAGTTTGAACTCATAACACACATAGGCGGTATATAAGAACGAAGTTGAAACATGCTCGCGATTAACATACTCAGTGCGTTTCGACGTTGCGCGGCGCTTCTCCACCTTGTATGAGTGAGCAACTAACGAAGAACCCCTCTAAAACTTTGTTTTACGTTCGCACCGCACTCGCTTTGTGAATTAAAAGCGGTGCTCCTTTCGCACTAAAACGCCCCTTAATGAAACGCGATCGTCGCAAATTCGTCTAAATTTCCGCAACAATGAGTACGCCAGGCGTCGTTTCGCAGACTGCGCGTTACTCATCCGCCCGCATAACGAGAGGTTAAATTAAATAACAACGAAACTTTGAGAATCCCCGGAGTCGAGTGCTGTAACGATGGAGCTATATTATTAGTTCGATTCCTATTGGAAGTTCCTGACCGCAAACAGCTCGTGACGGGTTCCACAGTTCCACTGTACGAACCAACTCACCTACTGCGCACCAGTTTGTTAAACATTAAAACTACTAAGCACTTGCGAACTCTGGCGTGGACTTAACATTTAATTCTGGTTTTTATTTGTGTCAATGAACTGTATTTACCCGAGAAAAGAGCCAAGTGTGAGTGAAACTTCCGCAATCAGTATCCCATATCTCTTGTACCTGATCAATATCTACGATTTTCTTCTACATGGCTGCTAACCGGAAAGAATATCTTAATTTAACGTGTGTTTGTTTGCTCTGTCAACTTTTTTATGTATCGAAAAACTATTACTCTCACTTTTATAAGTTTTTATTTGATACTCAACGGAATGATTTTGCCTCCCCTAACCCAACAACAAAACCCAACTTTTTCACTTTACGTTTGTTTAAACCTGCTTCGGTGTTGTTGTTGTGGTACCAACGTAAGTATTCCCATTTACCAGTTTTAATACCGAACTAAAAGTTTCTCCTTTTTTAATAAACACGGTATGTTTGCGGGCGGAGGTTCTCCCCGTAAAATATGAACTGCAGTTCAATATACTGAAAAGTTTGTACAATGAAACATGAACCCAACTTATCACTACAAAATTGCGCTAATTCTACCGCCACTATTGGAACGGGGGCGCTTTGACTGACACGATTCAATCTGGTAATCGGAAATGGGCATTGTTGCAACAAAGGTCCCATTGTCCTCCAGCAGAATCATCCTCCCGCGCCCGCGCTGTCGCCATCATCGCCATGGCCGTGCCGCTCGCCGCATGCCCGCGAATATTCATGCCGTGCCCAATAATACAGCACCGTGCATACAGATTCCGACATGTCCGTCACAATAAATAGAACCTATTCGAACCTGCTACACGAGGACTATACATATGTATTGGAAATTGAGTTACAAACAAATACAAATTAATGAACAGTAATGGACTATATGTCCAGTTATTTAGTTATCAGTATACGGTCAAAACATTTATGCTGTTAAAAATACATACATCGGCCATTATAGATCCTTAAATCATCCTATAAATATTTAATTAATTTGGATGTCAAAGCCGTTTTGAGATATTATGGTTTTTTAAGTAAGCCGTAGGTTAACCTTATGAAAATACCTACTAATATTGTAACGAGTTTATAAGTGAAATAATTTATTTTACTTCCGTGCTATCCATATCGGGTCCCAAATGCTTGTAAAATGCGAAATAATAACTGGGTAGGAATGATCCTTATAAAATGTTTTGGAGCTTCATCATTATAGTGACAAGCCATCCTCGTCCCACAACTTTATCTTGAAGAGTACCTACCTCAATATATTTTGGAAAGACAGTATGGTTTGATGCATGTTGAGTAAAAATAAGTCTATGTTTACCACGTTTTGAACAAGTACATAGGTATTATTTTCCTTTCTGTGTACGTCCGCCTGAAAAGTTCATAGTTTTCCAGAGTAAAGTTGTTTAGGTATGTGCTACTTCAGATAACGTAACCCAACTCTGTAAACAAATTTTAACCAAATCCGGTTTTCCGTATTCAGCCGTGACAAGGGACTGAAATTAATTATTTCATCACATCATTCTAATAAGGATTCCATATTTCTTCGGTATAGGCTTTACGATAACAGCTCATGCACTTTTGAAATGATTGGCCAATCAGCTAAGCTGGTGGCGTGCCCTTACTGTTACATGTATACCTACTCAATACTTGCCTTCATGCTACTTAAATCATATTAGTTCCACGGCTGATATTACTAAGTAGCCTCTTCTTATAGCGCTCCCTAATGCCAAGAAATAATAACAAGCTTTGAAGATGATCAAATATGTTACCTTGAAAACACTCGACTATAAACAATTTCTCTGTTGCACAGAAAAAAATCTTAGAATGGAAGATAGGAACCTTCCTATCTTCCATTCTAAGATTTTTTTCTTAGAAGATAATATTAAGAGCAACTCTATAAAATGCCGAGGATCTTAAATCAAAATATATTTTTCATACCAATATGAAATATCACGTTTATAAAGGAGTCGCTTTTACGTTAATTGTAGTGATTCAAATTACGTTGCGGGATAGGCACGCGTAACAAGAACAATTTGTGGGTAGGTACTCTCGAAATATCTTAACAACCCGAGGACAAAAGAGTAGTATAAGTCAAGGGGTCGATTTTCGATGGTTTTGAAGTGGGTGGTCCTTAGAGTGGACCGCGATTTACAAATCTGCAGAGGACAAGAACCCTCTTGACCCCCTCGTAAGGTGCTCGAATTGCTCCCGAATCTACTACAGACTTTTTTATAATTTACACCAGCAAATTATTAAATATTGAGATAGCTACACATTATGTTTTATCGCTGTACACAATTATTATGTATGCAAATTCAAATTGTAATGTTTATCTGATAATGACAGTGTTATTAAGTCTTCAATCTATTTTAATAGTTGTTAAGTAATACTTTAAAGAGGATGTCATTAAGTTTTACTTCTAGTAATGTTTATTAACTCAACAATATTTCAAATAAGAAACTAGTTGGTTTGGTACTCGCACATATTAGAAAAACGGTTTGAACACAAAGACATGATTCCAAGCGAAAGCTATAAATGAGATCGACCTCGTTATCACTGACAGGCCAAGATAGAAAGAAAGATGGCAGTCTCCCTGGAGACCGCCTTCACCCCAAGATACCAATATGTTACATGTAGGGACACAGATGTAACATTACTTGCGCCCAATAATAACTTTACCAGATTAGAGTGTCTTAGCAAAAAGTGTCAAGCACAAATATAATAAAATAGACAAGCTTAATATTTATTATCACATCTTCATTGTAGAATTACCGTCTTACAACTTTAAATGTACCCAACGAGAGCATCAACCACCGCGGAAATAGGACGTAACAACTGCAGAAGTGGTGTCATCTCTGGTTTGTAATTTAAAAGCTTTGTCGTAATAGGCTTCAAAAGTACATGAGGCTACTGTATAATCAGTTCCGCTACGAAACAAAATGAGATTATTGCCAAGGTGAGGTAAGTGCGGCCAGCGATGGATGCACGGCGCCGACGACCGCGGCCGCGGCGGCGGCCATTCAACTCACCCGTGGCCTCGCGCTCTGCCGGCCTTCATGGAAAACACTGCCGCTGGACTATTGTCCAATAACACCTGAACCAACCATAACATAATTCACCCAAGGAATGGATGTACTGACCTTAATGCTATGCCCGTTAAATCCCATAATTAACTCAAAACGAAAGAGAATGGTCACGCATCATAAAGTAATTAACCAAATGAAATTCGAAGACTCAGGTTGTCGTGATACCATTCATATAAGCCGTAACTATTTCCGTTTATATATCACCTGAATATTTTTCATATACTTGAATAAATAAACATAAAACAAAGTTGATAAAAAAATATACGTACCTACTTACAAGTAACTAAGTCCAAAGTTGTCCAGTAGACGGTTCAAGCTGAACAGTAACATACAGTATTGGTGAACATCGTAAGTTAAAAAGCAAGATAATTTTTGCACTTAAATCGTACTTGACGACATGACTGACGGAGCCGGTATTTCTCCGAACACTGCACGACACTTTTATAAAGTTCACATTTTACAATGTTATAAAAAAAACTTGTCTTAAACTTATCAGTTATGAAGTTTACACCAAACTGGGGTCACAAGTGTTATGTACAAAAGAGATGATATCGCGAGCGCAAGTTGGTGGTAGTGTGTGGCAGCGTGCCACCTGCCACTGTTAGCGAACACGAATTTACTGCCGCCGGCCGCTGCCTGCCGGTCCCGCGTTCACAACTCCAGCTCACCATGACACTACCGGTTTACACTTACGCACTATCATCTTCATTGAACCTTATACATTGCTTACTATGGTAAAACTCTTCAAATAATAAAAGAAATTCAGCGAGCAATGGAAAGTACATATCAAAATTGTCGATCCCAGATTTGTTCGTAGCGGCTTGAGCTTTGCGTGGGAGAAAAAAGCTCGCTCGGATCCGGATCGCTTCCTACGTTGTCGAGGATAAAAGCAACGCCCTCTATGACGGCAACAGCGAATGATGGCGCCTTCACCAGCGCCATCTACTGGATATGCATAATGTTATTTAGTCAGTGTGACTGTACGTTGTTGTTTGAAGTTGTCGAACCCGTGTAAACCAACTACGAAGCAAAATCAGTCTGCACCAAGTAGCGATTATTTTCTAAAGATGGCACTGTTGGAGATTATGTGGAATAGAATATAAGTTTAGTTGAATTGTGTTACTATAATAAGTAAGTTGAGATAGTTTACATCTTTAAAGCATTGAAATGTAGCAAAAAATTTGCTAGCAACGGGCTACGAAGGGCTTTCACTTCAAATAACATTTGACGTGGCAGTACCTACAGATTTGACGATTGGTTTCTATACGCCACAGCCAAATGTTTCAGGTATAAAACGAAACAAAACAAAAATGAAAAATACGTAGGCCATTGTCGTTGTATTTAAAAAAATGTTTTTTTCATTCAAAACATTTCATTTTTTCATTTCGTTTTTGAAGCAAACACTAACGTTTATTTCTACAAATAAAAGTAAAATACCTGTAAAACAAGGAACATTTACATAGATCTAGTACTGCAGAAAAAGTTTGAATACCTATTACATAATCATTAAAATAAGAATAAAGTTGAAATATAAAAACTGACTGATATTGTAAGAAAAATAAATTAATAGTTTAAAAAACACTAAAAAACACGCTTTTATAGGTGCACGTAAAATTCAAAAATAAATTACGGATCGTTCAAGTTGTCTCTATTTCTGGGCTGAAGTGTAAACTATATGCTTTTAATTATAATATTTGATTGTAAAAGCGTGGGGCGCTGGAGCAGGAAAGATTTTTTGTATACCTTGCTGAGAAATCAAGTTAAGCGATGTTTCGGGAAGCAGGTTACATAGATCGGCGCTCTAACTAGAGTTGCAGCACGACTAGTAGGAGGCTCTACATTAAACAGTCTGTTCAAAGTACCAGTCAACAGTGGCAAAATGTAGAGTTCGTGTATTTGTTTACAAGAAAGTCTTTCATCATGGAATGCTAGTGCCTATCTTCCGGCTTCATCATGAGACCTTGAAACGTAATCATGGTCAAAGTTCATTACAAGACCTTTCTAACAAGTCCAAACACGGCTATGATACGATATTTCATCATGGAATGCTAGTGCCTATCTTCCGGCTTCATCATCAGACCTTGAAACCTAATCATGGTCAACGTTCATTACAAGACTTTTCTAAAAAGTCCAAACACGGCTATGATACGATCATCCATGATGAAGTTCCAGTTCATATCTTCCGGCTCCATCATCAGATTAGCTCGACAGTACCATGTTATTGTATTGTCATTAAAATCACATACAACTGCCAATTTTCATAACGCTACGATCTTTAGAAGATGGTTAAATTAGTTTTCTTAGATTTGATTACATAGTTACATACATACAGGTCGACCTAATAAAAGCGTGTTAAAAATATAGGAAAGCCATTTAGAAAAAAAAAAAATACTTTTTGGTGTTTATTTTTCTCTCCAGCTTGCATCCTTTGATATAATAATAATAACAAAGAGGCCTTTTTTTAAAAACCAACGTACTTATCGTAAATGATGTTTTCTCAAACATGCTTGGAAATTCGAACATTATTTTGACAACCTTCTTCGAGATAAATCGAAATTGCTGTACTGGTCAAAAACAAGCGACCACCCGGCTGGTAAAGTTACTATGAAAATCCATAATTATCGTGTTTAGCGGCCAAGTAAATTACTATGAAAACTCATTTCCGTCGTGATATTTAAAAATGGAACTAACTTTTTACTTCAAAACATGGCGACCAAGGAGGTAACTTATCAAAGATTTTATTTGAATTTCGAACTGGCTTAGCAAATAGAGCTGTTTAAAGTAAAGAAGAAACAAAATGACCATATTGGCGCGTGAAAAATTTTCTTTGTTTGTCACTGATTCTGGAATTTATAATTAATTTACTTAGTTTGAATTTCCGCGTATTGTTTGAGAAAAGTATATACAAGCCTTGGCCGCAATCAGGCATTGATGGACTGACGTATGTGTATCGTCCATCAGTGCCCTAATTGCTGGCCGCGACGGTAATTACTTTCACATTTCACCAATCATTATTATACCTACTTCATTTTTTTGACAGTAAATAACTCACCAACCAGAGCTGTACATAATTTTTCTCGTTTTTTTTTTTCTACCTAGTAAATCACAATTATTACTTGTGACATCATCGCCAAACAGATTTTGAAAAAGATCGTTACAGTGTCAAAAAACTTGACCATGTGCGAATTAGCGCTCAGATGACGCAACGACTACTTTTAAATTGTTAAGTCTATTTATATGTTTAATAAGCGCTGTTGGTTTGTCGTGTAAAGTTTAAAAAAATAATTATTAAAGTTAGCTAAGTATTAAGGTGATAATCAGGATTTATTTTGAAGAAATAAGTTGTTCCACCAACTTATTTATAAAACTTTTGCTTTCCAGAATTGAATAAAACCTCTTTTATTATAAACCTTATCAGTGCAATTTTACAGCAGCTGGCCGCCATTTACATATAATAAAAAGCAATGGAAATCAAAGAAGAACCGATATAATTTTAACTGAATGCATAATTTATTATTTTATTAGTTTTGTGTTCTTTATTTTCTTCGTAATATTATTTCGTACTATAATTACTTGAATGTTTTCATTTCCAGCAACACATTGGGGTACCTATACGGTATACCCAATGCGTTGCTAGAAATGAAAACATTCTTGAAAATCGTAAAATATGTAGGAATATTTAAAATAACTAGGTACTTTAAAATATTGCATAGTCAAAATAATGAGAATACACTATATGAAGGAGTTTTAAAAAGTCGAACGTGAAAAATATCATGCGTACAATGCCAGCCATCAAGGTCCCTTTGCATAAATTAAAAAATAAAAGCAAATAATAACAAGCGCACATCTTGAAGCACAGCATTCGTTACTTCAGACCACAACAACCAGTCATGCTCAATGGTCTCATATCATTTATGTAAACGAATGAGTCATTTCAACGATTCGATCATTTAATATTCTATCAACGGTAAACACTTCTGACTCACTCAGGGTTGTTATTAGCGAACGTGACAGTATTCTAAGGGCCTGTGTATTTTCGAAATGTCAGCTGAGCCATACTTTGTCGTTTTCCTTCCAGAACATGATTGTAGTCACTTGCATGGAATGCTGGAAATCCAATAAAGTCAACTTCGATTTTCTTGTAGATCACCTGTTTCTATTTAGAATTTAAATACGAGTAACAACATATTTTTTAGTTTATAATTGTATAATTATAATAATTTATCTAATGCTATACATCTATAACAGATATCCAGAAACATTACTTAAAAGTCTTCCCCTGTGTCTACAAATCGTCAAAACAGTGAACACTCGTACCGGGGTTCGCAGCGGTTTACTAAGGTAACATAAATGTTTCCCTCGATGCGCATTTCGTTCACACTTCAGTGTGTAACATTTACGCGATGGCTGCAGGGTTCAATTATTTGCTTTTTGACTCCCCTAAACGGCAACGTTAATTGGAGTGCTACAAGCACTACAGTGTGCAGTTAGCCTTAAACCCTGTTACACTTTAATAATCATGCTCAACTTTGAAGATAGATAACATTTCATTACCAGCCTGCCTTGCCTGCCTTTCCCTGTTTTTCAGAGCTGTATTTTGAATTAAAGGAAGTCTTAAATTACAAATACATAAACAGTTTGATGACGTAGACAACAAGATCTTTCAGTTTTCTACACCTAATAAAAAATACTTTGTCTGCGTAGTTGTAGGTCTTCAATAATTGAGTTCTAAATACTTTTTAATGTTTTTAGATCCATTTGCAAGAAAATGAAAGGAATCCTGAAAAGTGTTAGTCTACAATTGCATGACGTCTGTCCATGCATCTGGTTTGTAGTTTTCATGTTTGATTATAATGATCGATGTAAAAATAACATCGAAAATATGATTTGCTAAGCGTAAATAATGTTATAAATTATTAAGAATATCTCATCGCCGCCGCCGCCATCGTATGTTTTGGTATCAGGAATTAGCCAGTCAATTCTTAGCTATAAACGTAATAATAATAAAGTACATTAACTCGGTATGTTTATTTCATAATACACACGCATAGAATTACATTATTATAATAAAAAACCATTAAAAAAACAATAGTAGATACACGATTTCATTCTTTCAACGTAGAAGCGTATCATATGGTGGTGATATCTTAAACATATCTTGTCCATGTCACAACGAAACGTTTTGCGTAACGTAGTAACAACATGCAACACGAGGGGGAAAGTATGTATGAGAACAATGAATAGGCCATATCCTTTATGGTCCAGAAACTGCGTCCGGCCTAGATGTGCGTGGTTGTGGTACTTGGTCCACGCCGTAGTGAAAGTCCGCCATTGTTGTGGTGACATACGTATTATACTCGTACCTTGTAAGTGCAATACGCTGTAATTGCCGCGTTGCAATCCTAAGCGACTGTTTAAAGTGCTAATGTTTTGCTTGGGGGTTTGGCCGTGTGCTGTATAACCAACTTACGATTAAATCCATTAAACGCAATTAGATTTTAAGTTGAAGTCTGGAGTCGTTGACAAAAAGTCTTTCTTATAAGTTGTTTCAGTATTCAGGGCTAATCTGTTATCATAAAAAGGAAAGTTTAGATTATTTTCTTTAGCACACCGGAATTGCTAAACGGGTTTATGTATTTAGAACTGAAATCATATTTACGCCCACATGGTTATTCATCCCGACAAAGCAAAATAAATCATTTTGACTGTGTGTATTAATCTGTGTCAAATGTCTTATTCAAAATGAGATATGCCTAAGTATACCTATTTGTAGTTTCATACGATATTATGTATGAACATATAGCAAATCATTACCAAGGTTATTTAACAAGCGGACAAATACACGAATGCCAGTAATGGTACATGTTTGGCACTTAGCGTGCCCACGACACCTTGGTATAAGACGTGACGAACAAATGAGGTTCTATCGATTGTCCTTACCATGTTAGAATACTTTAGCATTTAATGTGTGGGCTTCCCCAACTTATTATTACTATTCAACCTTACAAAAATGTTACTATTGTACCTCCGGTACAACATGTCATTTATTTTTCAATGTACGGGTCTCTAATTTTTAGCCCAACATTACTTAGGATTTTATCATTTTCACCTTTCACGATTCGTGTGTCAAGTAATTGCACTTTTATCGAGGTAAGTATCATTTCAACAAGTAACGGTAGTATTACAATTGTCAGCAGGTGATAGCGGGCTCGTTCGAGTGGAACAGCAATCGGTTCCCATGATGAAACCGTATACGGTTGTCGATACGCGACTTGTTCTTCACATGAGAACAAGAACACACAAAATAATTTGGGGTTTAAATAAATGTGGTTTAGAATTAGTTAAAATAGCTCAGTTTTTTAATATTAGGACTTAAAGGTGCCCTTCGTATTTGGCTTTTGTCCGGCGTGGGCGTTCGTAGAACGTATGCGCTACATCTACTCAGCCTCTACGCGCCTCTACACCGCCTCTACACCGCCTCTACGTCGCTTTTAAAAACATTCGGCACTTTTGTCTATTGGTAGGAGAGGCCAGATGGTTTTTGAGCAAGCTTATGTAGGTGAAAAGTTGATAGCTGAGTAGGTGCAGCATGATGGGAGAACACCGAAAATATCTTTGAAAAGTTTCAGATACGAACCGGACCCCCGTGGTGAGGGATCCATTTTCAGATTTCGAAAATGGACCAAAAATAACGTGATTAACGACGTAACGTGGGCCTGACGCATAATGACTTAAGTACTCAAATCTGATAAAGAAATTGTGGGCTTTCCATAAATCTAACGACTTTGAAAATTCAGATTTAGACAATTTTTAAAAGGATATTCAGGGCAAATAAAAGTTATTCTGTGCAATACTGTAACATGTCCTGATAGTGAATATATAAATTTCTGACGGGTTGATCGAGCCTTTTGGCAAATGTAAGTAACGAAATTTCATTGATTTAGGAAAGTACCCAAAAGCGGTCATAATTTTGCATTTATCTCTAAATCAAAGAATCGAATAAGTAACTTTGATTGCTTTTTTAATTTGAAACTGACCCTTTTGTGAACATTTGTCGGTATTCAGAAACATTAAAATATAAAAAACTTAAAAGTAATGAGTAAAAACACAACCCATAGTATTGCACCGTCCGACATTGTCGGTAATAAGGATCAAATTCTGGGAAGAAAAAGAAAGTCTTCATTTTTAAGATCAACTCAAATCAAAACAACAAATTTATCAGTTAAGATTCAACAATGTTATAAAAATAAAATATAATATTAAAAGATATATGTATAATTAAGCAAATAACTACTCCTTCAGTACAAACGACCACATCACATAAATTCTAGTTCCTAAATCGTTACCCAAAAGTGGTCTTAATTTTGCATTTATCTTTAAATCACAGAATTGAATAGCTTTGATTGTTTTTTGAATTTGAAATGATTGAATGATTTTGTGAAGATTTGTCGGAATTCAGAAAGAAAATATAAAGTGTTAAAAAATCAACTTTAGAGAAACTTTAAGAGGTGCTTTAGATCATCGCACTGAATAACTTTAACTATGGGACCAACTTTGAAATAGCGAAAAAAGAAATTACAGCTGTTCCATAGTTTAATCCTATAATCAATAATTATAATCAATAATCCTTTTTTATTTGTGTAACATAGGTAATAAATACAGTTCTTAAATTAAAGTTCATAGATCGCTATGTCATATCAAGAGGTGAAAAAAGCGAGTGAGTGCGAGTGGTAGTTTGGAAATCTGAAAGGTGATCTCTGCCCACGAGGCTCGTATCTGAATTTTTTCAAATATATTGTACGGTGTTACCATGCCGCACCTACTCAGCTATCAATTTATCGTCCTGTATATGCTTGCTCAAAAATCGTCTGGGCTCCGCTACCATATTGTTGACAAAACGCTGTTTTGTTGTAGAGATCGTTTTGTTGCGGTGAGCGCATCATCCTTGTTTACGTAAGACGAAAATGAGTTTAGATAGTCTTGACTCTTGACTAGGTTTGCGCACGACCTAAGTCCTAGGCAAGACAAACGGCCAGTGCGAAGATTCTCTCAGTGCAACACGGGTTTTGTGTAAACCTGTTTATGTTTCGATCTAAAATCATTTATACATGTAATAAATTGTGATAATAATCAATTAATTTAATTTCCGTGCTATTAAGAACCAGCCAGATGAGTTTCGATTAATTTTATCAGGTCGTCATTTCCCGTGGCCACAAGATCCACCAATGTACAAAAAACTAACATAATGTGTTTAGTATTCTATTGAATAGCTCATCACACTGCCAAACTGTATAAGACGAATGACCTCCCAGGGTCACTTGCTTTACCGAAAGGGAGATCGTGGCCCCCGGCAACAGGGCAACCGAAGGAACACGGGTGAGTTTTAGTCAGTAAGAGTCTGACACGCCCTCCCGTTCCGCCGAGAGCGGGAGAAGTTATTTGATAATTTCCCACCCAAAAAAAAAAGAAAAAAAAAAAAGGATCACTTGCTGTCGCAGGTTCACAATGAAAGATTGGTCTTTTACAAGCAGATATGGTGACGGCAAAATTCAGACTTACCGGTATTCTAATATGAATTTATAATGTAGAGAGTATAGCGAGAGTACTGTTGCTTCTGCTTTTCCACACTGTAGTTTTCACCTAGGTCATTAGCATAACATTTTGGTTAAATTCATAAAAACACAACTGCTACTTCAAAGTTGGCAACGTCAATATCATTGTTATAAAATATGTGTACAAAACATATTATTATGTCATTGTGTATGTATTACTTTTCATTAACTTTACTTACTATGTGCTCAGATAATATTATACTACGTACTGTGTCTAACAATTGCCAACAAAATCCATAGAATGTCTGCAGATAACTACCGGAATATGTACCGTTTGTTTTAATAATTTTCTACATGTTTCTCACGGAAGTGCAGACTTCTCAGTAAATGAGTTGTTGGCTTCTTCACACGAATCATTCAGCGTAACGTTGAGCCATCCAGCGGTAATGGAAAACTCTAGTTTACAGCTAGCAGCACAAAGCGATGTCATTATAAACGATGCGACCTACTAACTACTTAGTACACGCGGCACTTAGACTGCGCCAAATGTATTCTTAAATAAACACGAGCGTCCTTTTTGCACTTGAAAAGCTTTTGACATATCAATCTTAGATTTAGCTTCTTGATATTTTAAATGGCAATGGCGAACGGTGAAGCAAAACATAGTGAGGAAACCAGCATGCCTGAGAGATATTTTTCGACGCCATGTGAAGCCAAGTCAGAGGCCCATGGGCGGGTTTAAAACTCTGACACCAGGTTAGTCACTAACCACAGGAAAAGAAGAAGAATGGGAAAAACAATATCTAATTATAGTAAGACGTTTAAATTTAACATTTAACAGCCAAGGCGACCCGGATCAAAGAGCAATGATATCATCCAGATCTAGTGTAGTGATTACATATAGCTCACTTGTGGCCGTGGGACTCCGTCTTTCCCGCGCATAAATCGTTCTGATATTTCACATTGTTTCTTCAACACTTCGAGTAATTAGCGTTATTTTTAACGTTCGCATTAATTAGGCTTGCCGAATATGCGTTGTGTCCGGTGATATAATAAATGCTTATCGCTATACTTAGTTTACATCACAACTATTCACAACCAATAGTTTTCATTACAAAATCGATTTCGTCGACATCTTTTTAATCCTAGCTACTCAGGCCTGGTTAAGAAATTCCTTTGTTTTACACAGCGAGTTATCTATAATTTTGCTATCGGGTGTTACTTGTAGCTACTGCCCTTTCCTTTGTTACCTTATTAGAGAACTCAAGTCAGTCATTATAAAATGTTTTTCTCAGGTAGGTATGATTTGATCACTGGGAGAATGGCCTATTATTACCTAACATTCTTCTTGTAAAGAAAACCAAATGAAAAGTTAGTGCAATTAGTGGTAATTTTACTCTTTCTCTTCCACCTACGTGAAAGACAAAAAACCATAGGCTGTGTCGAAGTGATCCATTAACGTGACATGTCAAAACATAATGACAAGTAGTTATCGACGCCATCATCCGATTCGTTTGTTTTGTTCATTATTCTATTATGAATTCGTTGTTTGTTTGCTAGATTACCTAGGCTGCTTGGATAGATCTATTGTCCTGTCGAAAACCTTGATCGGTACAAAGTTCAAGTGACACAAATAGCATTATTGGACAATGTGTCTAACCTTCGCAACGGCGCTCCTAGTCTGAACCGCACATTGTGCACTTATTAGGTACCTACATACCAAAGTATTAACACTAGAAACATTTGTCGTGATGATAAAGTACTATTATTTAAATACTATTATTGGAACGAAGTTCTTTAACGCGGCTTGTAAACTTTCAGAAATCGTCACGCTAAGAAGTGTTAATATTTGCGACTGTCTTCTTCTAATTCAAAGAGAAAGAAAGAAAGAGAGAATGTTGGCAGAACAAAAACAAAAGAAAAGAGTAAAGTGATTACAGAGTCGTGGGATAAAATTGTACGTATCGGCTCGAGTACACTGCATTCCGGAGAGAGACAGAGAAAGTGTAAATTTACTCAAACTGTAAATCCAAGATGGCTCTGAAAATTTTCAAGTTTTTCATCATGGGTATCGTTTTCATGGTTTTCAAGGCTGCTAAAGCCGATAGTGAGCTTAAAATGTAAATCCATGATGACGACTGCGATTTTTTTAAATATTTCTTCCCGTTAGTTCCCATAGTTTTCGAGGGTGTTAAAGCCGATATGAGGTCAAAATGTAAATCCAACATAGCGGCTGCAAAAATTTTGTTTTTGTTTTAAATCATACGTGAGAAACTTCGTTCCTGACGGGGGTCCCCCGACCGCACACGTTTTTTATTATTTAAAGAATATTCTGTTATAACTAATCTATAGACATTCCATGGGAGTGGTACTATCGAAGAAACGCATATCTATACAGTCATACACCGTAAGGACTATTTCTACTTGCAGCACTCGGCCGCTTACCTACGAAACAAAAGTAACGCTTACCTACGAAAAAAAAGGATCGTGTGCACGGGATTTTGTTTTCAAACTGCTTAGGTATGCGTTTCTTCGATAGTACATACGAAGAGAAATTCCGAGAACTTCTTAAACTGAGCGGTGTTTGTTGATGTATCTTTCGTTGTTCAACTTACAACAGGAATGACGAGTGTTGGTGTTTGTATGTGTGTATCAAAGAACGACCACCAAGCTTTTCCTGTCCGGTACTAAGAAACTTAAATAAATCAATGCGGAAAGTATCTTTTGGTTTCTTGACATTTTTAGTTTGGCGTGTTGATGAGCTTTTTAAGAATACAAAAGAAAGGTTGCTTATCGTGGCTAATAAATGAAAACAACAGTGGATATCTAAAACTATTAACAGCATGAAATAGAAGCAGAACGATGTTGAAACAATATCATAACAGAAGTAGATCTACAATTGAACAGTGTTTTCATGTTCAACACAATTAGAACTATAAACGATAGTTATTCGCTTAATCAAACAGGTATTACACGTTCAATCCAATAATAATAAGCCTAGCAATGTGAACATACGAATGTTTGAAGTTTAGAACGCGTAATATGCTCCCCGCCTGTAATCGTGATTACGCCCGAACGGCTTCCGTGCAACGCACCCGCCCGGAACAATAACACGACCGGCAAGTCTGAATTAAAACAAAGCTGATTACTCACACATGCGACGTAGAAAATTATTTATCAGCCGGTGCACTGTGTGTTTCTGCTGCAACTTCAAGTTCACTAGATGGGTCTTGAAAATATCCTTACCAATTCGTTGGTAACGATATTTTCAAGACCTATCAAGACCGTCGTTCAATCTTTGTTGGTGTTGACTTTTTTACCTTTCGTTTGTGTAGAGTTCAGTAACTTTTCCAATTTAAAGCTTTTTATTTCAATATAAATAAAAAATCATCAGCGCCATTTAGACGCCTTCAGTCAGTGTTCGTTGAGTTTAGAATTAGAAGGGTTTAAACAAAATAAACCACCCGCCCACACCTACAGGCGGTTTCGAAACCACACACCATACAGTGTGTTCGTATCTGTCGATCTCACATGTGGGTCTACATAGGTAATACGTACATGATCGATTTCTATAAACTTTCCGTTATAGGCTTAGGGATCGATAATTGTCAAACATTGGATGTGGTTTGAAAATTGGCTTTTGTGTTTAAATTGAATCCTTAAGAAGTAATGTATCGGACGTGTTGTTTGGCATAACAGGACCTTTTGTTTATATAAAGTTGTATGTTTGTGTTATTGTATGGTACAAGCTATATTTGTGAGGTAATATGGCTAGCAAACGTTAACGACACGCATTCTGGCAGTCGTGCGCGTGCCCCCTCCGCCAGCCGCGGCGCGCACGCAGGATACACGCGCCACCGCGACCGCTACGTTCCCCAGTCAACACACGCTCGTTAAGCCCCTTACCTTTATGGACTTGACAAATACCTTATAAAGGTCATTCAGGTCAAGGAGGCCTGCTAAATATTAAACGCTGTTAATTTTATGTTAAGCATTCAATAAATATTTATGCGTAGAGAATAGAGCTCTAAAGTTATAACGAAGGGTAATTGAAACGGTTTAAATGAATTGAGTTATTTTTTTTTTTGAAAATTGAAAACGGATGTACGATTACTGGTTACTTGATTAGAATTCATTCACATTCTTTCTAAGTAAAATAAACGTGACCACATCGATGATAATGTAGGTAAAATATAACTCAAACTTAGTGTGTGTACTATTCGATAATGAAGTCCTATCCCATTCTTCGAAATGCGCTTTTGTTTGCATTTAGGTAAAATAATAAGTCAGCCTTGCGGGCGCCGTTGTGAGGCGTGAGACGGTGTGCCGTGTGGGCTTTCCTCCTACGAACCTATTACAGACCTTGTCCTTATCTTTCACTCATCAATAATTAAAACGAATTATTCAAAGAAATGTAGGTACTTTGCAGTTTCCAGAGCCAATGATGATGATGATTGCGATGCAAATCATGCAATCAATTTAATAGACCGAATTAAAATGTTTCAGAATTGTAGTTAAAATCACACGGTCAGGATTTACTTTAATCCGAGCCCTAATAACTACCTAGAAACCATGCATTTAATCAGCTTAATTCCAAATAAGGTAATAACAAAAAAATAATTTTCAAAATCGATCCACAATTGACGGAGAAACCGGCGGACATACAAAAAAAAAGTACATATGCTACGAACACAGAACCTCCTCCTTTTTGGAAGTCGGTTAATAACAATTGAACTTAACAAAAAAAGCAAATGCTGATTACACGGAGTAGGAAGAATATAAAGCCGATATTTGTTAGCGGCTGTTTAAAATCATTCATTCCTCACGCTTCAATGGTTTCTATGGGATGGGAATGAGACCCCGGGGAGACGGTGCGTACTGCGCAGGTATACATCGCTACGCAATAAAAGGTTTTTTGTCATCAACTTGTCTTGACGCTCAAGTGCCACTTGCCAAATATGCTGACTGCACATGTTTTTATTTAAACTTTAAAGCCGTTACGCAAGAGTTCTATAGAAATATATTTCCTGTACGGTGTTATTCATTCACCGATATCGCATGTTATCAATATAGGTGTGTTGTCGTCGAGATATTATTGTGAATGTAGAACACGATGTCAAATTCGTATTTACTCATAACGTTAACAACTTGATTGACATTCTAGATTTCAACTATATCGTTGTTTTAATTTAATAATTATCTCATCAGAAAACACCTGCCATTTGGACTAAAATGAAGTGTAAAAGTATTGTTTTATTTTGAATAGTAAAGGACGCCGCCGTTAACGAGAAACGCCATCGTAGTATAGTCAGCTCCCCCATCATAATATACCTTTGTCGACATTCTCTCTTTGTCTCTCATGGGATTCGTCGTATTTCCTTCTTCTTCACAACTGAACCCCATTTATGGGTGTACAGACAGCATAAACAATTTCTCGAGCGGCCCGCGTAAATTTGAGGTTATGTTAGTATTAATTCGACATTCGCTTTGGACGAACGTGCGACAGTGCAGCGCGCGTACCGGCTTGTAATCGTGTGCATTTTCGTTACGTCACGATCGATACTTAGTACAATCGAGTGCATTATTGCAGTGTCTGTGCAGACAGTGTATGTAAATTAATTTTCAAGTTTAGTAACCGCCATGGTATCGTTTTCAAAATTAACGTGCCCACCGGACGTACACAATTTGGATAAATTCAGCTATACTTTTTAAGGTAAGCGTTATTTTTATTCGTTTTTTTCAAATAGTTTGTTGTTTAACTTGTGTTTACATGTGTAATTGATAAAACTTATAACTTCATTCAATTTCTCATACGCCAAATTGTACCTGTGTTCCTGAGTAATACCAATACAGCAATTTGATTTGTGGGTCATGTGGTATTTATTGCTATAAATGTTTACAATTATAAAAGAAACCGTTGTTGTTATTGCTTGATATATTTTACTTTCATCTTTTTTGGCTCAACAAATTTAAAGTTATTGTGGATGTGTGTATGTGTACTGCCTAGGTACCTACTAAATTATTCAAGTAACATTGTATCTACTGAAAACTACTTTATTAGAACGTATTTTATTAATTTACTATAATATGTCAACAAATTCAGATTCTTTGTTATTTCTAAATCAATATTGAATATGTTCAATCACCTGGAAAAAGATAAATAAATGCTTGAAAAATATTTGCACAAAAAATAACGTATCGTTCGTTGCTTTTCTACGCTCCCTCATAGTTTGAACCCTCGCCCGCCACACTCCAGCAGACAAACGTACCAAAAGTTGTATACAGTTTTCAAGTCCCTTATTGGGAGGAAATAAGATTTACTTTCTCTTGAATAAATGGTAATGTTAATTGTGCACCGTCAACGCCGTGCATTCATCCCGCACCCTCTTTCATTACCTATACCGTATGCATGTTGCGGTTCTTATTGTGACTTGCATCAATCCATTAGAGCGATTAATCTCTAGGAGGTATTTAGATGATATTGTTGTGGAAATGATATAGGAGATTAAAGCTATTAGTTTGGCAGCCTGCAATGTACAACAGCTGGGCTCTATTGGGGATCATAATAGGTGACATGAACACTCCTGACCATGTCTAATCAAGTTATGAACAATTGTTGTGATTAGGTATTTATTCCTTGCTTGAAATATCATGAAAAAACTGAAATATCTTCAGAACATAAGTATTTAGACATAGGACAGAGGATTTATTTTCTTGTTTATAGTCAGCTTTAACACAAGTACTATTATTTCAACTTGCTAGGGCTGCCTCAATTTATGTATGAAACAGGTTACTAAATATATCTACTTCTATTGCATTTTATAATGGATTTCCGCAAGGTCACGCCTGAATGAATTAACTATCTTGAAATAAATGTTTTTGTATTTTTTTAAATTAATAAGTAAGTAATGTTCAATGAACGACGAGCTAAAAGAATCCATAGACGAAATCTGTAGTGTCTGAATAATCGAATACAAATAATACAATACATAATAATACATACTATACGGATTGAAAACCGTTACAACGATTAGCCAACACGGATGTGATTCAAAATTTATTTAAAAATTAAAACGTTGCATCTTTTTAACGGTCGTTATTGAATCTGCATCACCTAAAATGGAAACCGGGTTTATTATCGTGAACACAAACAAGATTCACCAATTATAGCCAGCGAGTGTGGGCTAAAGGATTAGTAACAAATTCAAAAGGTGGCTACTTAATAAATTGCTCTTTTAAGTCTTCAATTCAATGAAATCAACATAACGTGGACGCAAAATCGGTATCAAAGCAATAACAAAAAACAAAGTGCTGACACTTAAATAACGTCAATTGAAATCGATTGTGATGCAGCTGAAACTCTACTCTATTTTGTTTTTATAATTTTTAGACATCAGGAAGATCTTTGTGAAAGCTAAAAACTTACTTAACAACACATAATAGAGATATTTTTGAATTAATTGGGATCTAAGCAATCAAATCATTGGATCGTTACTTCCATATTTTGAAAGTCCTTGATCTATACCAATCGCCGAGAGTGCAGTGTCAGTGTGCAACATTTGACGGGCTTTATTATTCTGACATGAATTTTAACGTTTCTAACCTTTCGAAGCATCTGTAGTCACGCGCAACTGTAAGTACTTGTAGGTACTTGTTATGAGATGTTCATTCAATAAACTAGTGATCAGTCCCTAACCGCAATAGCATCATGAATATTATTGTTTATGTTAGCTTTATTTACACATTGTTTGAATGAGTCGGTTCCTCTGAGGTAATTGTTAGTCAAAATTTTTTTTTTTAAACATACAACAAGTTAACAACAAAAGAAAACTAACAGCCTTTAGAAGGCTGATCCCAAACAGCTATGGCCAGTTCCGGCACAAAATAACCTTCAGTAAGGACTCTGCACTCCTACGCATACAATTACGTGGTCCAGGAAAATGTAAGCATAGTATCTAACTGGGCAGTTACTTACAAAAACATGCTTGGATAAATAGGTACCTACATAATAAGGTTAAACACAAATATACCTACATCATTTTTCATTTATCGAAATGTAAAAATTAAGAAAGGGAAACCTTCCTATTTAAATTGGTATTGTTTTGTTATTTTCGTCATTGTTAACAAGGTAATGCATTCGTTCCATAAAATTTGTCAAATCACTTCGAATTTTCCTATTGCAATGCCATTAAAACCAGAATGAAATAAGGTAATCATTGAAGTCAATATTATAAACACCTGGCAAATGAAAACAAGAGTTCTACCAATAAAATCGAGTATCGATAGTCCCTAAGGTATCCGTCTATGTTGCCAACTATTAAGCATAGGTAGGTACTGACACTACGTTAAAAATGGCAATATTATTATTGTGCTTTCCTGTTTTCTAAGCAACAGAATATCCTTATTCTAATCCTAATATCCTAATCCTACTATGCTAATCCTACTAATATAATATCCTATCCTACTTCCTACTAATCTATATCAATACTTCTATACTAATATTATAAAGAGGAAAGATTTGTATTTTTGTATGTAACGAATGAACTTAAAAACTACTGGACCGATTTGAAAAATTCTTTCAGCAATGGATAGCTACATTATCAACGAGTAACATAGACTATATTTTATCCCGGTACTCCCACGAGAACGGCGAATACGCGGGTGAAACCGCTACTAATATTATAAATGTGGAAGTTTGTGAGGATGGATGGATGTTTGTTACTCTTTCACGCAAAATCTACTGAACGAATTTGGATGAAATTTGGCACACAGATAGTTTATAATCTGGATTAACACATAGGATACTTTTTATTCCTATATTCTCACGGGATCGATATTTATGCGGATGAAACCGCGGAGTGCTGCTAGTTATATACATACTTTACGAAAACAAAAAAAATAAGTCCACGTAATATCCTGTAGGTTTTACTTACTTATATACCCATTACTTACCTAACTTCATGAATTGCAGTCATCCATCTAAGATAAAAAAGTACCTAATAGCTTTTATTTTTTTAAACAAATACTGATATCCATTGCTTACGTTATCGTGAAGTTTCAGGAGTTATTTATTTTTATCTAGCAAATATCACGTTTCTGATTTTATATCAAAATTGTAACTGTAAATATTATTGTACTGTAAGTATTTTGGCAATACCTTAAAATATTGAACTGAGTCTTTCATTCATATATCAAAGATTTGAGGAGTATAGAGCATAATATTTCCTGAAATCAATTTGTAGATATTCATAGTAAACATAAAGTTTTAGAGGATCAGAAACGGATCACAAGGACAACCCCCGGTTGGGGTAGGACTATTGTAGGATATGGAAACAAAGATATTGGGTTATGGCTTTGGATGGCTAAAGTGAACTGGTTATCTAGGACCAAAGAAAGACTATGGCCCCTGCCTGATCAATGTTTTATATAAAATGGCAGGGGTGACTTGCACACTCAATAATGGGCCCCCGAAAACGGTCGCTAGCACATAGTGTCGTAGCGACAAGGGGGCACAACACGTCCTGAGGTGCTTATGAAGAGTGGAGAGGTATTCCACGGTTATCAGGACAATCCCGGGAATACGGTCAAGATCCCTACCAGCATCTTACTGGAATACTTCCTTCCTCCGAGCATGTTTGCTCTTGCGAATCTCCACTCAAAAAGGCCAATAAAAGCAAGAAGGAGGTGGGAGCTCTGTTCCTCGTCATTGTTCACTCTAGCCGGCCAATAAAGGCAAGCTAGAGATGAGGAACTAGACTTCTCTCGGGAGATAGGGTCCATGGGGAAATAGGGGTATTTAGCCCTTTTAAGGGATGAATTTTAGAAATCCTTCCTTAAGGCAAACCTTCGTTGTATAAGGAACTCTTGTGCGAAATGTCATGCTTCTAGAGCCAACAGTTCACGCTGTGCGTTGTATCAGTGATTGAATTTAAGATTTTTATTAAGTAGATTGTGTTTTTCCTATAACTTACAACATTAAATTCACACGAAATGATTGGCGGCTGATATGAATATAATGTACCTACAGTATGGTATTTAGGTACAGTCCAGTATGATAAACACACCGCCGTATATTCCGGGTCTCCCACGCCGATAATCTAGACAATGACGTCTTTGATTAACGAAGCTACATGTAAGTAGGGCTCTCATGGACCAATTACAGCTTGAAGAGATAACAGTTGTAGATATGGAAATAGTAATTATATCTTCATTAAGACAACTGGCAACTGATGACGAAAGAAAGTTACCTACGTACACTTATTCATACATTTTGTCAAATACATTACGCCTAATAGATGAATAAGTAGATGACATACGTTGTATGTATAGTAAAATCCATTTCGAGATTAAAAAACTATAATACCTTCATAGTTTGTTTGTAGGAATGTCATGTAGCAAATGGTAACTATACACCATAACATTTTCTACTCATGTTACCCTGACATTTTTTATAAGTATTATAGTTTCTTTGTTTAGACATTTCTTTGACGACTGTCAAAGAAATGTCTAAACAAAGGAAATATTATTAAAAGTTATCTCGAATGAACATTACTCGTCACAGCGTAACACGATTTATTAATTTTAATAACAAAAATAATCCACTAGCTTTCTAAAAATGTACAAACTTACGACAACGTTATCAAGGTTTAGTTCTGGCTACCTGTTAACTTAAAACAATTCGTGTTTCCATTAAAAAAATCCGCGATAAGACTACATTTAATATTAAAAAAAAACTACAGTTTATAAACTCGAAATCAAGCGTGCAACAAATAATGTTCTCATAAAAAAATATTTCTGACTTAAAACAGCAGTGTTTAAAAACATAACACACACGAGTTCACCTGTTTATATAAATTTACTTTTACTGTGCTTTTACTCTTGTGAAACCCTGTACGATGTCCTACATACGACATCGTTACTGGCGGCGAAAATTGCGGCCGTCAGTCATCCATCAATTGAAACTTGAAACGAACTGACATACTATATGAGCACAGCATAGTCCCTACTTTTATAAAAACAGTTTCACATGTCCAATAAAAATGTATTGATGTTTGCTTTTCCATTCATGTTTATCTGGAAAAGTGGAAAGTATATATATGCTGGAAAATAGAAATCAAAGTTTATTTTATAAAGTAAATTTTTGACACAGCATTTAAGTAGTTGATCTCAGGGCAACTTTTAGGAAAACTATGGTATTTCAGGAAAATCCTGTAGACATCGCATGCATGTTATTATTTTGTTAGTTCTATGACTAAAAACCTGCATCAAGTATTATATCAAAAAAAAAAAAACTAATCATGGCCCATACCATGGTTAGTGTTCGACTCTCCATTTTAGATTTAGCTTATTTGTTATTTTAATGACGCGGTTTCCATTCAATGAGTGTGTCATATTAGGAAGTTCATACATTTCAGCTCATGTCCATTGTCATGTAGAATACTGTGAATACATTAAATATGTGGCAAACACACAAAAAGGATAAAAAGTCACACTTTTTCACTTAGAAAGGTAATTTTTTATTTTCTATGAATGAAGAAAATTACCTATTTTGGACATGCCCTACGCGTACCTTCTTGTGTAAGTATAAGAGTAAACTCATACAAAAGGCTTATCGTCGTTTATATTTTCGTTTAATGCCTAATCAATCTCCTTGGAAGTCAAAGAGTCAATGACCACACAGATTTAAACACTATTTTACAATTTTCATTATTTCTAAGTAAGATTGTTGGAATAACTTCAATGCATTAGCGCATACTAACTTGATGTCATCAGTCAAAAGGATTTTTTGAATATTTTCACAGGCTTTTTTATTGTTCCGTCTACTTCATGCACTCCACAAATGACTTCAGAATAGGTATAAAAATATAAATACAAATCTTTATGAACACTTCGCATACCTACCTATTCCACAAACAATGAATATTCACGATATTACAATTAGAACCGGTTACAGTAAGTGTTTAATTTGTGTACATTTGTTCCGATTCTATTGTGCGGAACATGATTTGAAGGCTTACTTGTACAACAATGAAATCAGAGCAACCGATTTCTCCTGAGAAAAAAATATAATAGTAAATAACGATGAACATCATAATAGAAAGAGTGAGAAGCAATTTCCCAGATTCATTCGATGAGCTGAGATGTAGAGCGCGGGTAGATTCTTAATTCCCCTGCAAACAATGTTACTGCGAACAACAGATCCACCGTATTGCAATACCGTAGCCGGCCTACTTGTTCATACAAATTATAAATCTCGCTATAAACAGCTTGAAAAGGTTATTATTCTTCTCAAACAGCGCAGTGATCACCAGAGTCGTTTTCTCTTATTGTTTTTCTGCTAGTTTAATTTATGACATCATTTTCATACCTACGTTTATTTTGAGAGCTTGTCTCGTTTATTTTGTGGTAAACCATATAAATTTCTAGTAAAAATTATATTTTCTTGTACCCATCTTTGAGGAAAATACTGAGTATAACAATTTAACGTTTCTAGTTTCTACCAAACATATGGTAGAAAAACTTCTAAGAACTTGGAGGCGTACTAGGAAGTCGTCATAGGTATAAAAACCTATGACGATTTTATTAACGCTTATCGGTAAAGCGTGGAAAATTAAAGCAACACCTCAACGACTTTTATTTTTTGTATAAATCTGAATCGAAATAATCACAAGTTTTAAACACTTTAAGACTATCATTACTTCATAAGTCAACTATCTCTTGGGACACAGGCAATATGATTTATAAAATAATCGTTGATTCACACCTTTTAAGTATGGGTTTGATAAGTATTGTTATTACGTCATGGTCCTTCATACTATGAATTGATTATATGAAAGGGGCGACGCTGATGTAGGTATCGAACAAAACGCGGGTCACATTCCTAAGGGCCTATTGTGCCTCTATCGCTCTCGTAGTTACGCATAAATCTTAGTTTGGTTAATAAGTGTGGGCGCAACCAACAAACAGTTACGTTATATAAGCCATAAATTCCAACAACAATATTGTACGGCCGAGAGACTTGTCTCTGCTAATAAGTTGATAATCTAGGTCTAGAACAAATTACAGAACTATAACTCATAATAAAAGTATAACGATATCAGGTTTGCGTTACATTCTTAACCTTGATGGTCAACCGAGGTACTTATCTATTACATTTTAAATAATAATAGCATAACGAGAATATGATAACCATAATTTTCAGATATTCTAGTCAATTGAAAAATATTGAATGTAACTACATAATTTTGAAACTGTAGTTTCATCACAATCTTAACTTTTTAATTGATTAGAGAGCTGTCTAGCTTGAAGCGATCTCCTGATAACGGGTAGAGACTGTTATTTTGCCGGTTCACACATCACATTGAGGCGGTCGAGAACACTTAAACTCCCGTGGAATGAACAACTAATGGATTCAGGCTTTAATGGCGGTCCACTTGAGTTCAAAGAAGGGCCGCAAGGGAACAATTGAGGCGCCCCGTCCCCGGTCTCACCCATCTGCTGATGCTACGAATTCTGCTTTTGATTTTGTCACGTACTCATTTGGGGACAAGTAGGGCTCATTTTGATTGTGTTTTTATTGCAGACACTGAATGGTTTTAAAGTTGCAATGTGTTATAAAGTTCCTATAAAAAATTCTAACTCCCTTGAGCCAAGGAATGTGCTGAACAATCGTATTTAATTAAAATAATAATTATATAGTTAAAGGATGACTACATTAATCACTTTGTTTGCTGTTTTGCAACCTATTTGTTGTTACTATTAGAAGGTGACTAAGTTCTGTTTGTGTAATAATTTTAGAAGGATTATTACTCTGTATTAAAATTGCATCACGCCGTCATCTAATAACGCACAAACAATACAGGGAAGCTTAGATTGAATAGATATATTGTCGTCAAACGAGACCGTGGCTGGTTTTATAGTAAAAAGTATCCCAAACACCTCATAACAAAAGCGTGGGAGTAACCTGTTACGATTTCTAAGTGGTTCCATTGATGTCTCTTTAACCATGTCAGACATATTGAGGCGCCAGCTATTATCGCTTCAAACACGCTGATTAACAAGAACATTTTTTATTAATAAGGGGAAATGTAAATGCTGCCACTTCCATAACTGGCAATGACAGTAGAGCGAGTCACCGGAAGATCAGTGACCAGCGACACCGCGCAAGCGCCGCCAAATTCGGCTCACAACGGTACTGCGCCGGCAAAATTAACGCCAATTTCCTCCACTGTACCTAACTAGATATACTAGTCGACTGCGTGTTATTGTTTTGTACAACAAAACTGTACTTTACCTACTGTACAAGGCTTTTAGTTTGGTATTGATAGTCACCATGAAAGTAGGTACCAATTATGTACTAGCAATTTTTGTCCGGATCTGTTTGTAAACACAATTTCACAGTTTCGTGTGACACATACAACAAGTTGTATTTAAAATGAATTGGCTTTGTATTACGGAGAACAGAGAGATAATAATGAATCATTCTCTTAATTAAATTAATATTTAGGTACGTCAGTCTCGAATTTGAGATTAGCGCAGTTTAATTAATTCATTATTACTGTAAAGAGCTTGTATTAGTCATTGAAATATAATACAATAATATGTTTTGTATTGTAATTCGAGATATCTCAAACTCATGAATGGAATAACAGTTAAGTAAGTACGCCATTGTTCATTTGATATTCAGACTATATTTGAATTAGACTCTGTTTCAGAGCTGGTCAAATTCAATATAAATACCGTCCCCTTGTTTTTTGTTCGACCGCAGAGCCCTTTATCGGTCGTAAAGTTCACCCTTGGGATCAGTATCCAGGAATTTAATTACTTACGGTGTCTACAAGTCTACACATCCCCTGAGATTAATATTATCCTGCTCTCCACAAACGTTCCCTATTCCCTAAAGAATATCCTTATATTATTATGTACTCGAAAGTAACTAAGCTCTACCACAGTATAATAAAGTAACAATACTATGTCTCGGCAGTGATCTTGAAATAATTACCTACGGCTGTTTTACCTATACCATTACCCTTTTACCCATATTTGCGAATAAATGATTTTGAATTTGATTTTGTTTGGTAGATAAACCTAGTCCGCGTCCGTGCGTAACTGCCGCGCACTCGATACTCTTGCGTACTGATATACACTGAAATTTGGAAGCGCGTCGTTACGGCCGTTTTCTATGAAGACTACTGTTACTAATTTATACTGTGGCTCTACCATTCTTGTTTAGTACTAAGACTGGGGATAAAATGGCTTTGTAAAGTTTGCACGTTTCCTCAAAAATAAATGTTTCTGTGACATGACTGTGGGACAATATCGGCCTACTTGAGCTTGCATGTTTAGAAATAGAGACCCGTTTGTAAGGGTTTATTGACATTGTCACACTAGAGGAACTCCTTGTTCTGATATAACGACAACAAATTCCTTTACTAAGTTCCTTCAATACCACAGTTGGTGTAACAGGAATAGTCTGTACACTAAGCCGACGTTCGCACGGACGTAATAAAATCGCGGCGGGATTTTATTGCGGACTGGATTTTCAACTCTCGGTATTAAGCCGAGCGTTGAGAATCCAACGCACTGGGACGCACTGTCGTCCTAGCGCGTTGATAAAGCACACTATTGGATTTTCAACTCTCGAAGTTAGCTCCGAGAGTTGAAAACGAAACGAAACGCTTTGCTTAGGCAGAGCGTTGAAAATCCAGTGCATGAAAGAAAATCGCCGCGATTTCATTACGTCCGTGCGAACGTCAGCTTACTGTTTTACTGCACAGTGCTCTGACTGTGCACTCTGGACACAAATCCTAACTACTCGTTAAACAACGTAGAGCACGCGAGCTCTGTTCAACCAGGCATCAAATAAGCGGTTATAAATTATAATTACCTCATGGCCATAAAAAAATAAAACGAAGGAGGCATAAAGTGCATCAAGTGCGCCTCAACTATTTAGTATGAGTGGTGGGTGAGTCTGGCGGAGCGGATATCCGCAAGAGGTACCGCTCCGCAGCTCCTACTTAAGTCAGACGAAACGTTGTTTGGGTTTGATTCTAATTACAATAACATCTGTCTAAGATAGTAAACGGCTTAATGTGAGTCTATAATTAAGATGTAGAAGGTATGAGTAATGCGTGTATTTTTAGAATCGAAAACTTAATAAGTAGTTCACGTTTTTCACACGTCAATCTTATAAGACAAAAACATCGTAGCTTGATTTAGCAATTGTGTAAATTGTTCAACGCCTAGATGAATGTACGAAATATATTATTCTGAAGGAGAGAAATTCGTGACATGGCCCTTGGTTTCGGCGCAGCGTAGTCGCGGGTAACGCATATTTTATTAACTATGTAGGTCACGACTAGACATAATTGTTGAAGTTATGCGACAGGGCTCCAGTGACCGGACGTCGTTGTTTGCCGACCTAAACCCACGCCGTGTGGGAGGCCCCGTGGTCAATGTGTATGCCTCTATAATCCTCAAACGCTACCAGTTTTAAAACATATTTAAACTTTTAATTCATGCGGGCACATGCCTGTTAAGCTGAAATCCCTCATAAGATGGAAGTGGGCATAGAGTCATATCTAATTATATCAAGCTTCTAATAAGCACAAGTGGTTACTTACTATATTTAGCGGTGCGTGATGGCTCAAGTTTATTAAGTCCAGCTACAGTAATCACGACTATGAGTACCCGTCAACCTACTTTGTCCACGACTCCGCAATGGAATCTTATCGGGCTTCGCCTTTTACAATTTGTCCTAATAAAATACTTTACACTTACCGTTTAGTAATGAAACTTTAATGAGCATTGAGAAAGGCAATCGATGGAAATTAACCTAACATTTTATATTCACTTCACACCATTTCGATTTCACAACATTAACATACCATCTAACGTAAATGAAAAGTTGTAGCAGAAAACCAACAAAAAAAAATGTTTTAAACCTAGTTTAAAGTATGTATGGCAGAAATCTATTGTTGCAGATTTATTAAGCAATTCTCTGCATTGTTTTTTCAGGAGCTAGATGACTATGGGCGCTCCTGCGTGGGGTTCCCGCGGTGGTGGTGGTGACCGTCCCCGGCTGTTGCGCATGACGCCGCTGCGCCACAGCTTCGCTGCGCCCGCGTCACCGCCCGCGCCGCCCCCGCGCGCGCACGACTACGCCTCCGACGCCGACACCAACAAGAAAGGTAACTAACTTCCTTATGTGTCATAACACCATATATGTCATTACTGTCATTTACATAAGCCATTTGCTCGGTTTATTCAGAACATTAACTGAAAGATGCACGATTTGACTTCCAACTACTTACATCCGCATGAATAGCGCTTGCGTAATCTTTATTACTTTTAGGACTAGCTAAAGTGTCCAAAAACCTATGTAACACACAGCGTCCACGCAGAATGAACACTATTCAGGATTTCAGTCCACATAATTATAACAGTTATAAGAAGTTTATATCGAATGTACTATTTACTTTTCAGAAGAAGGATGGAACGCTAACTTGTCACAAAGATGGCGAAAACTTCGTCGCCGGTGTTCACGATTACGGCCTGGCTCTGGGAACCGAGAGCCAAGTCCAGTGCGCTGCTCACCTTCTCCACCAAGGCCGCCACCGCATTGCTCCCCTGCACCGCCTTCCAAGCTATCATTCCGACATCGAGGGAAAGTTTATACTACGGCGTCACTTCGTGTTACAAGTGGAGCTCCAGATTTGCTTCGTGCTTTAGGAAAACTTGGCGGTGGACTTCGACGGCGAGCATTATCCGCACACGACGTCCTGGCTCCACCACCACAACAGCCATCCACTTTTTACGTTCCTAGTCCTACAGCGACACGGCATCCACCGTCACCGTCACCACCGCGCCAGTCTGCGCAATCTGTACGCAGGCGATGTAGTTCACCAAACGTTTACAGAGCAGCTAAGGAAGCTGCATCACAAAGAGACCGCACACCTCTCATAAGTCAAGAAGACGAAAATCGAGATGTGGTTGACTTTACTTATGTGCCTGAAAGAAGGAAGAATAGTTCAGAGGGTAGAAGTCGTCGACCTTACAGTGAAAATGTAGAATTAGATGTCCCGTACAGAAATGGGTACAATCGGATTCCGTGTGAAGCTTCCCAGAGGTTATGGGAGGAGCCCTATAGATTGCCACGAGTTCAATCACGGCAGGAGCCGATGCACCAGTTGAGGAATGGTATAGCAGAGTTACGTGTGAGTGCAACTCCCAGATCTGCGCGGCCGCCTCCCGCGCCACCTGCGTCTACGCAGACGGGAAAGCGACCGCCAGCTCCTGAACCTCGAGATACACACACTTTTGAGGTATGAACTACATTATAGATGACATTCATTATCGTGAACGAAATTCTTAATATCCTTGTAATTTGTAAGTGTCAAGTTATTAAGGTGGCCTTTAATAATATTGCAGGTGCGGTTTACAAAGTCAGCCGGCGGGAAAGGTCTCGGGTTCAGCATCGTGGGTGGGCAGGACTCGCCGCGCGGAGACATGGGCATTTTTGTCAAAACCATTTTCAATAATGGTCAGGCAGCTGAATCTGCTCTCAGAGAAGGTACGTTTTATATTTACAACTATATTATTATTTACTTGACAAAGATTTCAACGTTTACTATTGTTTACCTTTGGTTATCAGACGTCTCATGACCCGATTTGTGATTTATGGGCAGTCAATTGCAATCAATCAATCTAAAGTAAAACAAAAAGGTGCGTTAGCCTGAGTTACGTTGATAGTTTGTTTCTAACTATGTTTTTTTTAAATAATAAGCTTCTAAAGGTGGAATCGTCACTTAAATGCCACGTTCATTAGTAAACCCATTAAGTTCCCTTTTAAAAACAAACATTGGTTCGTCACAACAAGCTGTGACCTTTTATTTATGCCATCCATCATTATTATACTTCATAGAAAGGTGCAGAAAATTCCTCGGCGACTGTTGCACGACAGCTGCATGTTATATTAACTAACTGTTACTCACACCTGCTGTGTGTACGCAAAAATAAAAATGTAAGGTTATGTTCAGTTGAGCAAACGGCCCTACTAATTAGCACTGGCACGTGGCAATTAGATCGCCCTTGTAGGATGCGAAGGTACTACCTTCAAATAAAAAAACACAAATTACGATGCAAGTGTTAAACGTTCGATTTCCTAGTTATTATGAGTATTCTAAGAGGCTGTAAGTTTTCACATTTAATTTCCAAATAATTCGACAAATATACCATAAAGTATGTGCTGGAAATTTAGGTAGGTACTAGCTAAAACAGTCATTCACATTAAGTACAATTTTAATACTCATGTCATAAAGAAAGAGGACAAACGTGTTTTTAATGTGTCTCGAGTGTTCATTTACACTTAAAAACATCAAAAACACGTTTGTCTTCAAACAGAAAATACAGATAACAAATGTTTATTTTATTTCCTGTTTCTTGAAAGGATATTTGGCTTTGGATGCTCTCAACTTTTCGTTTAAATATTAACACTGACATAGGTTGAGTTGAGATTTAGGTATAGGTTCATGAAAACCCATCTGTCAAAATATTTTTTTAACCATTTATATACACACATAATATATAAACAGACAAGAAGAAAAGAACAGAAAAATACGTACAAAGGTGATGCTTATTCAACGAAATCTCTTCCAGCACACCTGCGATAGGACAGAGGGCAAAAAGAGATGTTGGTTAACATTGTTTTCATAAAATCAAAATTATTCATTTACTGGTGGTAGGTTTTTCAAAACCCAATGACGGAGAATTAGTAGTATGATTATCTACAGTAATTTTGGTTTAAACAAAAACGGACCAAATGCAAGTCGTCGTGGAACCACACAATTTTCCATACTTTTTAAACGCTTAAAAGTAATTGACTGAATATGAATTAATACGTTTTAATACTGACGAATGTCTGGCCTAATTTTCTTGATTCATCATTTATGGAGTCCGTGCTCAGATAAGGACTGTGAAATTGGGGTAATGGCTTAGACATAAAGCGTTTTCTGCACATCAAAAATGTATAGGAATGGTTATTATCATCCTTATCAGGAAAGTTATTGCAGCCTGCGATTTATTAATTAACGGATGTCATTTTAGAGATGAAACCGTTGCTTTTATATAATGACTCTTTCGAACTTTAGCACTAAGACAGAACCGTTAAAACTCGCCTTTTGGACTATCTGAAACATGCAGTTTGAAAGTAGTTATTTATTTATTATTTTACGTTGGTCTAGTGGTTATAAGCGCTACTGCTGAGAATGAGGTCCTGGGTTCGATTCCCAAGTTAGACAAAGTGTTATTGGGTTTTTCCACCTGAAATTTCTCAGTAGCAGCCCGGTATCTGGATTTGTGCCCGGTTGATAGCAATAGGCTTCGTATTAATTTGACTTTAACATAACTGGCGAAATGTGAGTGTGCTATTTGTATGTTATTCAGGCGTTTTTTTTTTTTCAAAATAAGGTTTTTAATTTTGACTGTGTTTAATCTCCAGGCGACGAGATCCTGTCAGTAAACGGTCGCTGCACGGCTGGTCTGACCCACGGGGAGGCGATCCGTCTGTTCAAGGACGTGCGCGCCGGGCCCGTGCTGCTGAGGGTGACGCGCCGCCCGCCGCGCTGACTGCGCTGCGCCTGCTGCGACCTCGTGCACGACCAGCAGGCGCTTGCTTACACACCTGACATCTACTCCACCATGTAGCTGCTACCATATGGTGGTTTGACCGTTTGGATTGTATAAAACTCCATTAGTAGTTACTTACTTGGTACACGATGTTTGTTTTACATTAACAATCGCCAGCTCATGTTTAAAGGCGTTGCCAAGTATACTCCACCATGTAGCTGCTACCACTAATCGTATAGAGGAACGACTGTTTATAAGGAACTGTTAATGCTCTGTAGGTCTCTTCTCTCTTTGTAGCTACTTGGTACACGCAGAATACAATAGGGTTTGCTAAACATGTTTAAGGACACTGAACGCCTATAGGAAGACGAAATAATGTAAACTTTCATAATGTGTCTCGTAAAGCGACGTATTACACTAACAATTGCCACCTTGTATCTAAAGGCGCTGCTAACGGCAAAAATCTACTTCAGCATATAACTGCCACTACTAATCATATGGTGGTTTGACCGCAAGGAAGAGGTCATCTATTCGTAGCTACTTACTTGGTACACGATGATTGTAATTGGGATCGGTTAGGACCGTTTTATATAAAAAATTGCCAGCTCGTGTTTAATGGCTTCGCCAAATCTACTCCACCATGTATCTGCTACCACAAATTGTATGAAGCCTTGACTGTAAAGTTGTAAGAAGTTTTAAATGTATAACGGGCTCTGAAGGTCTCCCCTATTAGTAGCTACATGGTACACGATGAATATACTAGAGTTCGGTTATGGACACTTACAATAATGCCAGCTCCTATTTAAAGGCGCTGCCAAGGGTACTCCTATTCATCTAGGTAGCTCACCATGTAGCTGTTAATCGTAAGGAAGTCTGTACGAAGTTCTCCTCTTTACGTAGCGTAGCTACCTTGTACAATCATGATGCATCAATCATCTAGAAGAATCATGATGCATAGTGTATGGTTCATTTCAAGGAGCCTCATACATTATCAAGATTAGCCGCGCATTGGACTTAGCAGTTAGAAGCACATTTAAGCTGGATTGTCAAATATCTAATCGCTGCGGGAAGAACCACATGCAGGGTATAAATCTAATATTGTATGTATTGTATCTATGTAGCCAGGTGAGTAACAAAGGCGACGCCAGAAATAACTTATCGTGTGGTGACGCACAAATGTCTAGACGGTACACGATTTTCTTGCTATAGGCAGCACCTCTCTCACTACGCATTACGTGGTTCGGACGGGGTATTCATTATATACCTACTTTCTCCTTTACTACAATGAGAGCTCAGAATTTAAAAAAGTTAAAATCGTTCTTGTCGGTCAGACATGACTCTAGGGCGTGTCTCTCGACAGACACAATTGAAAATAAGACAAGCAAACTAGCAAACGAATTAAGGGAGCACGTAGAAAGAAAAAATATTGTCACATTCCAAAAGAGAGCATATGCCACGAAATTCATGAGAAGACGTGCCATTCATGAATTTGGCCTATAAATAAGCAACATAAAATTAAAGTAAAAAATAAACTGCCATCATAAACCAATCTGCCAATACTGATGGTTCACATCCTGAAATTGTCATAAATTGAATTTTGAAGGTAAGGTTGAAATTAAAAAAGAACTCGATAAATATCGTTTTAATACAATGTAAAGGGTTATGCATAATAAAAGTGGATGGATAGAGTTAACAAAATATGTGATTAAAATTGATATTGCTTAGACAAAAGTCATAAAATGTATTTTGTAAAATATTTTTGGAGTGTATATTGAAAATGTGTCTTTTGGCAACTTGTATTTAACAATATGTCCAAACACGTATTTTTTCATTTGTGTTACATTATTAACCTTTATCAAAAAGTATTGTGACATTGCATTTATGAATTACTGAACGTGTAAATTCGAGTATATTAAAATACTCTGCTAAATATATATTTTTTTAAATTATAAGAAAGTATGTAACTCTGTGAATGGCTTTGTCGAACATTTTATATGCAATTGGTGTAACCGGTCAAATATTTGGTTTAAATTTGCATATAGATTTGTAAGTATGTAGATTAAGACTAACTAAACTAACGAAGGCAAACGAAAAGTATTAGATACACACAGTTTGATACAATTTGTTAAAAATTGTCTGTGATATTGATATTCAAAGCTGAGTGCAAAATGTAGTGTTTTGTAATTATCGTAATATAAGGCAACTAACTTATTTTTATATCCTAAATGTATTTGACAACTACTTAGTATCGTAAAAATATAGTACATAAAATAACAATACATTTATTTTAAAAGGAACTAAAATATTTTATAAGTATAGAAGTAAGTCTACGTCATGGATTTTATTCGACTTAAAATTATTGTATGAACGCAGGTGTATTTTGAGAGCTTGAAATTCCGAGTTTTTAAGACAGAAACCAGTCATATGTCTTCGAAAAGAATTTGATGCATCGACGCACAAATATTCCTTAACTCCCCTGTAATATTCCTGTTCTTATTTTGTTTGCTTAGTTTTATCTTCCTCTTTAGTAGTAACTCGTTCCAGTGCAGTTAGACTTTAACTACACCTAAAATAAAAATTGGCATATAAAATCATTTTTAGTTCATCTGTATATCCGCAGTATATTTGTCTTTGTTAATCTATATGTACTCTTCAATATCAATACGTAATACACTAAAGTCGCGTTTCGTGTGTCTTTATGACCGCGTTCGTCTTCTTAACTGCGCAACGGATTTTGATGAGGTATTCACCACCATTTAGAGAATTTATTCCAGAAAATTTATGTGTATAAAACATTAATATTTAACATAGATATAGCACAGAAATCTCGTGTTTGTCATGTCGCTACAACAGTACATTGCACCCGTGCAAAGCAGGGGCGGTTGGCTAGTTGACTATGAAGTATGATATTAAAATTATGTGATCAATACAGCTAAGAATATAACAAGGAAAGTAAAATTAAAATATTTATAAAAACAGACATTTACAACTGTAGTCCGATCGCTATTTTTTACAAGACTGTAACATATTGTATGACAACATTTGAATGCTTTTATAATAACATGTATATATAATACAAATATATTAGTGTATAATTCATTAAATAATTATTGTAGTTTTACACTAAGTATATTCGACCAATGAACAAGAAAACATAACAATGATAGATATGGTGGCTAACTGAGTATTTTTGCATTTTAATATTGCATTTTATTGTAGATACTTACGCAACAATATAAATATTTAAAAGGATACATTGTTTTATTTTTATTAACTATTTAATGGATGGCTACGACGTAGACCCTCGTAGACCTTTCGTAGACCGTCGTAGATCGGGTACCTGCTTTAAAAAAATATATGGATCTGCAATATTTGAGGTGTCGTAACATTCATTATGGAACTTTACCTTCTAAAGTGGATCAAGCTTGTCTTGAGAACATATTGAAGTCACTTGTGACTGTAATAGTGTCATATCAAATACATTTTTTACGGGTAAGCCTTGAATGTAGTAAGTACCTACGCTTTTCTTAGAAATTAAATTTAACTAGCTTCTGTCCGCGACTTCATCCGCGTCAAGTTTTGGCTCCCGATCACCATGTCGCATGGCATCGCCCGCCCGCACTATTACTTCATTTTCGCTTACCGTTCTTTCTGATCTTTTTCTTTCTGCTCGGCTCCTCAGGGACGTAGCATGATATTAAATAGCCTATAATCTTCCTCAAGAACTGGGCTATCATATGTTAAAATAATTTTTCGAACCCAAAAGGTGGTTCTAGAGAAAAAAAAAAGTATATTTTTCTAGATTGTTTTACAAATTAAACCTAGGCTAGTTTTGAGTACAAATGAGTTAAGCATCTGATTAGCGTGTACAAACAAACAAACTCTTCATTTTTATTATATTATATAAGTATACTCGCCGTTCCGACAGACGTTGTCCTGGCCGAACAGCACCACCTACCGGGTCTAATTGTATTTTCAAACCCATTCAAATATACACACAAAATTTCATCCAAATCTGTCCAGCCGTTTAGGAGGAGTTAGGTGACAAACACATGTACAGAAGAATTATTATATGTATAAAGATTTAGATATAATCTACAGCTTTAATGTTTGATAAGCGAGCTTCATAAAGTAGGATTGTATTTAATTATTTACGCCATGACGATCAACATGAAGATTCGTAGCATACATTTTTAGAAGCACCGCATAGGATCCACTGCTGAACATAAGCAACCTACCGACTGCTGCACTGGTCGATCATGAAGAATATTTGCTTAGTTATTCATCATGCTTGCGGGGCTATATCACAGTTTGTTTGTTTTGTAAGACTAGAGGTCGCTATATTTCTTCCTCTATAGCTCTATAGGTATTTTCCACCACGTTGTTAACAATATTCGATTCGTTCAAAATTGGTTTAGTAGACGTATCCTATTTTTTAGATCTGTTATTCTGCTGTTCGGCTATCGACTTTCAAGAGTTTCCATTGTTCTGAATAATTTAAAGAAACGTGGTCGATTTTGAACGCACATCTTAATAAAAGACTAACTTCCATCCAAAGTGGGAACACATAAAAAGCGTTTTTTTTTAAATGCTTTTGCACCCTTTTATTTTATTTTTATTTACGGACTGGTATATAAATAATTTAATAACTAACAGACTTAAAATAATACCATAGCCGTATCTCTACGTTGACGTCGTGGTGGGGCTTGCGCGCTCCGAACTCTAGGTCTGTGCCGGTAGAGTTTACATTGCCGGAACGTAAACTCTACTGGTACAGACCTAGATTTTAGAGTGTAAAGTGTAGAGTGAGAAGCCAGACCAAGAGAGATACAGAAACTCGCAGGGCAGCATGTGGCGAGCTGTTGGGCAAGAGCGACCCCACCGACCCTACCTCCTGGGAGAAGTCTTGTTCCTCATCTCTGGCTTGTCTTTATTGACCGGCTGGAGTAAACACTGACGAGGAATAGAGCTCCCACTTCATTCTTGCCTTAATTGGCCGGCTTGAGTGGAGATTCGCAACAGCAAACGTGCTCGGAAGAAGGAAGTATTTCATTAAGTGCTGGTAGGAATCTTGACCATCTTCCGGGCTCTAGGATTGTTCTGATAGCCGTGGAATACTGTTTCTTTCTTTCTTTCTTTCTTTCTTTCTAATACCTCTCTACTTCTCAAGCACCTCAGGACATGTTGTCCCCTTGTCGCTACGTCACTATGTGCTAGCAACAGTTTCTGGGCACTCATTATTGAGTGTTTTTGTCACCCCCTGTCATTTTATCCGTGTACTTATAAAACATTGATCAGGCAGCGGCAATAGTCCTTAGTTCATAATTTCAGGTAACCAGTCCACTTTAGCCACCCAAACTGATAGTGGAATATTTTATGTTTCCATATTCTGCAATAGTCCTACACCAACTGGGGGTTGTCCTTGGGTGCACTTGCATAGTACATACAGGAATAATCGTCAGTTGGTGCCTCATTTCATTAAAACGCCTAACGGGCCTCTGAGAGTTGGCTTCAGCCCCTCGTACGCCTTCCAAAGGTCCGGGATCCCAGGAACCTGAAAAATGTCAAAGACTAAATAATAATATTATTTCAACAATAATAATAAAAAAAATTATATATTTAAATGTTTTTATACAATTTGGAAACAATTGTAAAAAATTAAGCCATAAATAGATTAAAACTCTACGTTATAAGTATCTTCGTAGAATGAGCTCAACTAATGAATAGCAAGTGAATTTAATCAAAAATGTAATAGGACGGTGCTGAAACTAAATTATTTTGTAGAAAGCAGCAGGGACTTATTACACAAATATTGTACTTAAGTAGGTACTTACATCTTAAAATGTTGCTGAATGCATCGTCGTCGGTCCAAATAAAGAGAATTCATTTGCATCGTAGACAGCTATGTCAGCAGGACATTCCGTAAAAGCGTGAATTCGTTGAACGAAGTGTATACTTAATAGGTAGATAAGTACCTATATGCATTCACGCTTCGGAATGAAGCGCTCGGTAGGTACTAGCAAACCTCATTACCTCTTGAATGTCGTCAACGCCATGACATTAATCGCCTGTGAACGCGAACGACGTGATTACACGACGAAATTTATTTCGGCTTAATTAACAATTGCAACTGTGCATATAGAGGGTGCCAATGGTAGAACTACTTATTCTCGTTACTCGGGCCCTGTTTTATAGTTAGTGGGTAAAGAGAGTATAAGGAAAAAGGAATATATACAGGTTTATTGGTTATAGAGATGTAGGAGAGGTAGGTAATTTACAACCAAATTACTCCTGATGACCCCTATGCCAATGTCAACCATTTTCAAGTAATTTAACATTTTATATTTCAAAATGTATGAAATAAAATGTGAAATGTAACCAACAACCCTGATATACAGGGTTAATGGTTATACGTCGGCAATACATTAAAATGATGTAGGAGGCGTCATTTACGACCAAATGACGTTGATTGACTCTTATTTAAATGTCAACAATATTGGCGTAATTTGACATTTTATATTTACTTCAAAAAAAATTTAAATTATGGAATGTCAAATTACTCGAAAATGGTTGTCGTTGACATAGGGGTCATCAGGGGTAATTTGGTTGCAAATGACCTCTGCTACATCCCCTTAACGGATTGCCGACGAATAACCAATAGCCCTGTATATAGGTAGGTATGATAAATATTATGGTGTCACTTAAAATGACGCAGCTGCGACGTTGTGATAGATAGGTGACCGAACTCTGCATCCATAGTTCTTGTGTCGAATATTGTGTAGTCTCGAGTACCTTACTAAGTCCTTAGAAATTTTGGTCTGAGCTTAGATATCATTTTTCCTATGAAACACTTTCAAGTGCTCTGGATTTGGAGAACTTTTTACAAAGTGCGATAACCAAAAGTACTTATTTTCCAATGAATGAAGGTATTAAAAAGAAAACATCAATATTTATTACGGTGATTATATAATATAATATAGTAACATAAAAGATTAATAGTAACTAAGATAACATAATTATATCACCTAATAAGTAAATAAAGAATATTGTGTATATTCATCAGATGTTGATGACGAGAATAGTAAAGGCTCTTTCAAACAGGCGCGACACGCGACGCGACACAAAGACACCGCTCGTCGCGCGACGAGCGATGTCTTTGTGTCGCGTCGCGTGTCGCGCCTGTTTGAAAAACCCTTTACGTGTCAAATCCGCTCGTAAGTCGTATACCTATTGCAGCTTTTGCCACCTCGTTGAGTTGTAGGATTCGTATTTTAGAACGATGCTTACGCATGAATCTCGATTCAGAACTCTCAGATTTTCTGCTTAGTAAAATATAATTTAATTTCTTGAATCGAAATTCATCTTTGATCACTTTGACGACTTTTAGAATTGCTGTATTCTAGGAATACAGCCATTCTAACAGTCACTTAAAATCAGTTTTCCTGAATGTTAGTAGTAAGTACAAAATAATATTTTATTTGCTTCTAGATAATTAAATGACATACTGGCTCTTATGTTTACAAATACAAAAAGAGGCTTTTAAATACAGACTTTTGTAAGTACATCATTGAACTCTATTGTAAGTACAATTAATCAGAAGTCAGTGAGATGCGTCAATTTAAATATATTATTCACATATTTTTTTTCAGTTTGCCTCAACATTCAAAATTCCAAAACTTATTTTAAAGTAGTAAACGATGAGCTATTACAAGCGGCGACGGACTTAACATAACCCGCTAAGTAAAACAGTTATTAATAAATAACAAAAATGTACAAGTCCTTAACTAAATAGTTCGATGCATTACAACTAAGCAATGGTATGATAGGTACCGCTATTGGCAATAAGTATCATGGCAAGTAAAGGTTTGCATAAGAATACATTAAACAATCAGCAGCAAAAATGTTTATGAGCTTGAACTTTTTATTTACGGCTTTTTTTTGAGTCAAATTAAAAGTTTACATTATTACATTTAGAAATACATTGCTGATTATGATAAAACACCATATAATGAAGCAAAATAGTTGATAATAGTCGTACATTCGACATTCTACTCTTAAGTTACCATCTGTAGGGGTTATTGCATGTGAAAAGGATAGATCTCCAACGAAAACGCACGCGTCCTTATCATTACGTTTACGTACTTACTCTGAAAGCTCAGCTTTATTAATGACGCTTCACAAGCTTAGATTATAATTACTATGTCAATTATGTACATCACCGTGTGCGCATAATGATTCATGAAACTAAAAATGGCACTAATGACATCAATTTTGATCTTCGTTTTATCGCATGTACTTTAAGTACAATGCCTAAAATTCAATGTTGTCTTCAACATTTCTACAGTCCAGACTAGTTAATTAAACCAAATTAATAAATAAACGATTTTAACAAAAATGAGACACAGTCTTAATAAACCTATCTTTACGAGAATTCGTTACAGACAGATAACATAAATTACCTATTTACAATCTTACTATAGAAACAGTGACTAATGAATGAGGCAAATAGTAAATAAAAGAAGAAGGAATAACCAGTCCCGAAACCCTACACTTTCATCGCACTTTCCTAAATTGAATGGTGTCAGTTAGCACCGTTTTACTCTCTCCTTTAGACGCAAGCTCGCAGATAAATGAATCTGTAAAGCGAATGCTTACCGGGCTATTAGACACGTCACCAATCTCAATTATTCAAGGAGATCTGTATAACCAATTTGGTATCACTGTTGTAGGCGTAGGCTTTACTGTATTCAAACTTATTTTATAATATTTGTAATCAAATATCCATATTGCCTTTAGGGTTCCTAAGTACAAGGGTAACCGGGCCAGCAGGCAAAGCCTTGAGAGCCGCCCAGGCTTGTGTGCGTGTGAATCCTTCCATCGACTGCCCGCCAGCTGATAGAAGTTCCGCACCGACTAGAACACGACCGCTTTGTGCTGCTGCTCCTCCTGCAATTCAATTTCAAAATTTAAAAACTCACTTTAAGTATTCATTCATTTCAGTATTTCAATCAGGTTTTCTTAAGCATGTACGTAGTTTAACTAAGACAGAATACAAGCTTACCTGCGAAAAGTTTCTTAATAGTGAGCGGACGATCGCCTCGCGGTGAGTCGCGGCCGCCGTCTAAGCCGAAGCCGAGCCCGGCTCCACCACCAGCCTTCTCCAGCAGCACCGACACAACAGCACCGGTAGCTTTACTCTCATCTCCGAAATCTTTATCTTCCACCTCACTTCGAACCTTCGACTCCGCTATAGAACAAAATGACAAGTTAGTTTATTATATTTGTATAAAACATAATAGAAATTACAAGTCAGATAATTTTTAAGCTCATTACAAACCTTTGTCAGAGCCGCATCCTACACCATTAGCATTTTGTCGATTTTCGATCTCTATTTCGATTATAACTTCTGAACGTTGCTCCTGAAAAACCAAATTAGTTTCATGTTTAATTAAATACTTATTTTGTTCAGCATTATAGGATCTCATTTTCTCCCCTTAAATAGTGCAAAAAATTTAATGTTTTTTTTTAAAGAAGTTCGTTGCATTGCTTTGTAAAAAATAATGAAACACCGAAGGAATATGTACGTATATACCACCATGCTATACACTAAGTCGAATGCAGAATATAACAATAATAAAACGGTGCTTACCTTAAGGATAGTGACAGATTGTGCATGTGTTAACCCTGCCATAGCGCAGCCGTTTATGCTTCTGACTTTGGCTCCCCTCTTCAGTCCTGCTTTGGCCGCCACACTATCTGCTAAAACTCTATGAACCTGAAATGAAAATCATCACAATACTTAGTAAAAAATAGGTATAAAATATACTCATCCTTACAATCTGACTGTCCATGAAGCAAATAAAATGGTTAAACAATCGCCGTGAATCATAGGTCAGGTAAAGGATAAAAATTATGAGAGGAAAATATTTGCATTCCCTTAATGCTTGGTGAATAAACTGTTGATGTTTTGTTTATGAGTCAAAAGCTTTAGATGAGATTCATCTGATAAAATTTTGTCTAACTTTAAGTTACAAGAAACAAACTAGGAACTGTTGTGGTAAATCAATCAATGAATAAAATATACGCACCGTAACCTCTTTCGCTTCACAGTCGGTCCCTCCAGCCAAAATAACTCCTACGCCTGTACCAGCTCCTCGTCTCAGTCGAATGGTTTGTGTCGGTACTTTAACTTCCTCTGCAGAACTAACATCAGTTTTATCGCTCGTTGTGTCGATTTCGATTTTACTAACTTCTAATGATTTTTCTTTTGTTTTTACGTTGGACTTTCCATCAATGCTATCAACAGCTTTGTGTTGTTCGATTATTTCAGGTTTGCTAGTCTTGTCCTGTTTGGTGGATAGGCCACTGTCAAGTTTTTTTACAACAAACTCATGTTTGTCTGTCAAACTTGGTGTTTTGTTATAGTTATCAAGTCCGGCTTTTTTAATTTCCTTTATTATCTTTTCCGATATAACTTTTGGGCCATCTTCAACTTTAGGACTTTCTAAATTAATATCACTTTGTTTATTTTTATTAGCTGAACTGGAGTTTCGTTTCAGTCGTGTATTTTTGAAATCATTCTTCCTCTGCCAGACGTTAGCGTCGCTGTCACTGTCAGAGTCAGTTTCGGCAATAACTTTGTTGCGTCGTCTGTTTTCGCCTTTATTCGACATAACACTCACTGATGGCGTGAGTGTAGAAAGGCGCTCAGACGTTTTGTGTACTGGACTCGGGGACCTGTCGCAAGACTCGTGTGAGAACTTAGCTTCCACAACAGGTGATTTAAGTTTAGCATCTCTGCCACTCCTGCATTTCGCCGATGCCAAAATGTTTCGTCTGTTGATCGTATCGATATTATACGATTTCGAAACTTTTTTCTTATCGGAGTCAGCGACAGAGCTTTCAAGTGAACTACAACTCGCTTGCGATCCAGAAGTAGCTGCCGAACCAGCTGATGAACTGAGCGACACGTTAGTGTCAGAAGACACGGAGCGACACACATTACGCTTCATGTAATCTTCCGAGTTCTTTTCCGTTGCGTTTGCTTTATTCGATAACTCAGTCTTAAATATTGAATAAGTTGTATAGTGTGATACTCGTGGTGATAGACGTGAGCTGTCAGATTCCATATTTTCTATATTATGCATTGGAGAAGAAGCTGAAGACCGGTAGCTAGACTGCGTGGAACTCATAGCAGAATCGTTGTCGCTATCTACTATATCGGTAGCAGTGCATATTTTTATATCCATGTTCTTATAGTCTCGGATGTAATTTAATATATTGTCTTTGTGGTCTCTTCTCGATGAATTTATATCTGATGATAAATTCTTGCTTGTTATTAATGTTGCTGTGGGCATTCGACCTGTTAAACCATTTGTATCCACGGTAGACCTTAGAGACTTAGTTGTTTTGTAAGATGTTTTGTTCATTGGGTCTAATCTCTCATTGTAATTAGGTTCTGGAGTAGATTCTTTAGAAAGATTTGAAGGCGTGTACACTTGTAGCGATTTACGTTTGAAAGCTGGAGAATATTTTGGAAGATTATTGGGCAGTAGGTCGGCTTTCCATTTAGTTTCATTTAACTTGACGGGTTTTGAATTATTTGGTTTGTTAACTTTCGTATTTGCATTACTTTGATTGTTCTTCAAAAGGAATGATTTAGAAAGCGCATCTTGCACTTTAATTTCAGGAAGATCCACAATCGGAGTTTGTACTTCAGGAATAACTAAACATCTTAATTTAGACATTGATTTCTTCCTTTGTTCGATTAAATAGTCTAAATTCGATTTGTGTTTCGATATATTTTTATTGCCGTTGTCATCACTAACACTGCGCACATGATACACCGTCTTAGCAAATGAAGGGTCTGTACTCGAAGGTAACGTTGTAGTACTCCCATAAAATAAGGGCTTAGCCTCTGCATATAGGGACGTGTTCTTTGCTGAAACGTATGTCGAAGCAGTTGAAGCACGTTCCACGCCTCCCAAAACTTCCGGTCTCTCTGTGTGCCTCTTGTACGAACGAGGTAGTTCATCAAGATTATCTTGAGATTTCGTCAAACGTCTATCCAAGGAAGATACGTCGGTATAGCTGCTAGCATATGGGACTGTACTTTTTCTGACAGTTGAAGGGTTTCTAGCTGGCAATGTGCCACATTTATCCAAGCGATCTGAAGATGTCGCCCGATCATTTGAAAACATGGCAATTTTGTCTTTAACACTGGCCTCACTGCGAGCATCTTGTGTCCTGGATGTATAAGAAAAGCGTGGCCGCACGCCGGGCCAGCCCGCTGGCATGCGCAGGGGGAGGCGGGACGTCGGCTCCGGGGTCTTCTCCACAGCCTCGCAAGGAGTTTCTACTCCATCTGGAGGTTGTCGTGGGCATGATGGTAGAGGTGTCTCGTCATTAGACAAACTCTTGTCTTCAGCGTCACTTTTGTTGACACGATCTGAAAAATTAAGGATAATCATATCACATACCTATTATAATAACAAATCTTACCGACAAATACAGCTCTAAAATAACTTAAACCAGGTAAACCGTTTTAAATAACAGAGCTCCCTGTAGCCACTTCGTTTTCCCTGCGCCATTATCAGCACGCGAACTCGTCTGAACGGTGTCTATAAGAACAGCTGATTCGATCGAGTAAAGATAACACCTTTTGAAACAAACTAAAACCGATACACGTTTTTAAAACATTATCAATAAATATATTTGCTAACGACATCGGTATGCGCCTGCAACACTTAAATGAAATATACCTAAGTGTGTAGTTAGCATCTTATACATAAGTGAATAAACTAAATATTTGTATCCAGGTCAACTCTCGCCGCTGGTGTTATCGTAAATACCTCAACTTATAGTAACCGCATGGTTATAACACTAAAATTTAAATGCATTTATTTGATTTCACAAGCAAGGGAAATATTACAAGTGATGTGATAAACTGTCAGCTATCGTTAAAGGAAGTTACACAAATAAGTTAGCACTATGAATCACTGGCAGTGTCCTATTACAGTTGACCAACACTGTATTAGCTAAGATGATGCGTCACAGTACGTACTCCATCACAAGTGATAGGTACTCGGTCACTTATACTTGTGGTAATATTCAAATGATTTCAAGATGTGGCATAAACAAAGAAAATGTATTAATTGTACTGATTTGCATTCCCCCTTACAGACTTAACGTACCTACATTGATTAAATATTCACGACGCTATTGTCAAATCATAATAAGGAGTTTACAGTAAAAGTACCTTCTTTCTCCTCTTCGATTCGGTGTAAACAACGAGCATGTCTGATTTTAACAATGCTATATGTTGTTAAGTCTAACACTATCACCTTTTGAGTATACATCGCATTAAGACTAGCAACTTGATACTGATTCTAATTCACGCATATATTTTTAGATCATTCTTGAATTTATCTTGTAGATCACCATGACATTTATATGAATTTAATTAATTCTTAATATTGCAACAGATAATATTCAAAATGGGTTAACTTAAAGAAACATTTGATACAACTGACGTTTTTCACCTCGATATTCGTAGTAAAATACAACATATTATGCAGACACGGCACGCTTCCACATATTTACACAACTGTTACTGAAATTCAGTCTTAGAATGGACAGCCTCAAGGGTACCTAGGTACTAACAATATTATTATTTTCATATCGTCACTAAATTAGAACAAAGACATTTGAATTCATTTATTCAGTTGCGTAAACTTTTGAATTACGTCGATGGTCACGACTGAAAACAAAATGTAGGTACAGACATGAAATATTGCTGAAATATTCTTTGTTGTAAAAGTTGTGCTCATGAAGTGTTTGAAACGTGTAATGTTAAATCAGTATGTGCAACTATAAGTATGAATATATGTCCTACCTAAAGTTTTAATATTATACAGAACAGCCTTATTTTTTGCAATATTTTTCTGTTTGTTCAGTTGGTTAGGACATACGATGTCATTTTGTACGGATATATTTAAAAACACACATTCCAACATTCCATAGTATCAACATTATTATCAAGAAACACATTATTCCTAGGTATATCGGTACCAGCATAGTACCTACTCATTCATAGCGATTAAATTATTATGAATTTGTCTATTTTTCAATATTATCCTACTTTAAATTATAAACGCGAAAGTTTGTGTGGATGGATGGATGGGTGTTTGTTACTCTTTCACGCAAAAACGGATTTGGATAAAATTTGACACACAGTTTATTAACATAGGATAATTTTTATCCCGATATTGCCACGGGATCAATACTTATGCGGGTGAAACCGCGGGGCACTCCTAGTTGTTTTATATATAATTTCTCAAATTCTAATAGTTATAAGGTCCTATGAAACTTTCCTTAAATGTAGGAAATAAGTGCAACATAGACATTTTTGAAATAATTTATGTAGATTATAGGGTAGTCAGAGAAAAAGCTCTCGAGTTTTGTGTTCATTCATTTGGCATATCTACTAAAAATACGGTAATAAGGAAAACAAAAATAAAAAGATTTTATTTTAACAATAGTGAATTCATCCATCTCCTGCAGATAGAAAGGTGAGCTTTTGGTTTCTGAATTATTCTATGATTGATTTATTACTTCTCTAACCAAGAAACTATAGAACTCCTCAATTGATTACAATAATCTTTCTCTTTAATATTGCCCCAGCCGATCCTTCAAGAAAACAAAAAAAAAAATTACACGCAAGTTATTTTAACTTTCTTAGGTATTTAAAGTCCAGGTATTATATTTGAACCAGAAAACGTTGCCTCATTGGATTAAAACACGTTGTCGAATAAAGGCTATGTATGTGTCCTAGGAAGCGGCCTGAAGAAGGTGACCGCTAGGTCAACTCTACATACGGCTGCGACTTAGCTCGGCGCGCCAGATACAAAACATAACCTGATGCTGTATATGTGACGATAATTTATAAATGCTTTAATCTATTAATTATAAATTCGTTAAGTATATAAAAGCAGTTTTGTGAACAAATAAATCCTTCATACAAACCATGAAGCGACACCGATCGCCGCGGTAGTTTCCTCGTGTCCAACATTGTGAAAAAAACTAAATATCACTTCCAAGGTGATCGTCATTTGAACCAATTTATAACACTACACTTTCATTCTTCAAACCAGTTTTTGAATCCTGTTCGTACTGAAAACTTACTTTCATTGTGCACTTCGGAAAATTAATCAGAAAAAAATCTTCAAAACTTCCGATACCGAAAACCCCTATTCACTTATTTGGCAACGAAATAATGTTACGGATCTCAAAAGTCCAAAGAAAGAGGATCGAGTTAAGAATGCGGAACGTGTCCATTAACGACCGAAATAACAGTTATTTTACATAGGGCGGTGCGTGCAGTGGCGTGCGCCCACGGCGGTGTGCGAGCGCGAGCGGCGAGCGCGGAGCCGCCGCGACATGGCGCGATGCACTGACTCGCGGTGGACTTGCAGAAATTTGCAGCGTCGCCGCCCTTGACGGGGGCGTTGCTCCGAGCCAGGGACGGACACCGAGCTGCGCACGCGACGCTCCCCCGCGGCCCACCGCACACCCGTCACCCGACAGGCCGGCCGGCGCACGGGCCCATCACCACCGACCAAAACTACCATTTATTATGAGCCGCCCCGACCGCGCCTGACTAACACTGTGACCTAAAGACACGCGATTATTAAACCGATCACATCCCACAACGTTGGTTTACTGAAACCGCAGGAACTCACTGAAGGAACGCTAATTTTAGTGTTCTAACTTAGATCTCGATAAGCAATAAGCATCGATCGGTATCGTGTGCTATTTTTAGCCAGCAGGCGCTAGAGGGCGGCGACCGTGAGCTCTCGCGCAGAGCAGACGGCGCCCGCGCACCACAGATGTCAGGGTCGCGGCGCCCCAACTCTAACTTGATCTTTTATTTCCGTCCACATGCAAGTCTTTCTAATATCGCTCCTAACTCTAATTTATTTTCCAAATTATATAAATGTGTAGCCCTTTTAATGTTAAACTGGTCCATAACAGCAGCTTTCTTTTGCTTTCTTTTTCATATTTGCGGTGAAAGAACGAGTGCCATCGTGGAATGCGCCTTGTAGGTATATAGGAGTGACGTCGCCGTGGCCACGGGAGGCTGGAATGCTGCCTGCGCCCTCCGCCGCCGCCGCCCCTCGCAATCCGGACGCGGCCTTTAAACCGCTCCGACGTGTTTGCAGAGTTGTTTGCACATTTTTTTACATTCCCGTCCTTTTATTAAGCCCTCCTGTAATACCTACCTCAATATAGGAATAGATATCTGTAGAGTCGTGGCTGGAGTTGGGATTTTTTTATATCTTTCATTTATAAATATTTTATGAGAAATTCTTTCAAAGTATGCCAATTTTAACTTTAGAGAGGTACCGGAGCTTTATGTAAGAACTTTGCGGTAGGTATAAGGAACGATGACACAACGAATTTGTTTACCGAATGCGGTGGTGTTGTGCAGCTAATTTGCAGGGAACTGGGTTTTTTATTCTTTGAATATAATCGGCGGATCCAACAGCGAAACTATGAAATGGATAAGTGAAAGAAAGTGCAATCGATTTCACTTTCAAAACTAAATTAACTTTCTCTAGTGACATGTCTTACGTAATCTGAACAAAACAAGTCAGTAATAACCCCAACATTTATATCTGTAAAGGTCGTCAGGCATTTATTAACTGGACTTATCAAAGTTAGATTTATGTGTCGCACTAAATAGTCCTTCTAGCGACAATGGATTGTCACTAACGTTTTCGTTAATTACGCTTACAGGTTAATTAAGTAATTAATTTCTGATCTGCAGTCGTTTTAACAATGTAAAATAAGCTAAAACAAGTTTTTCGCACGTAGATGAAACTTAAAAGCTACCGATTAAAGTATACGGCAGTTTTTGCGCCGAAACTGTCTTACAGTGAATGGCCAGCCATTACATTCAGACATCGCTAAGAACGTACCTATAGTACAATGAATAAATACTTTAATGTTGGTATGTGGCTGGTTACATTTCTGTACAGCAAGTCAAACAGGCCAAAGCATGACCCGTCAAATATACTGGGTTGGTGTATATTTGCCGGTTCCCAGGGCCTGCTGCTACTGTCTTGTAAATACAGACCTTATGCCCCTCACATATACACGTAAATCACTTTGATTTTAAATCATTTTTTGTTTGCTTTTGAGAGGAAATGCCGAGACTTCCAATTTAAATGGCAACCGGATAAATTAATGCGCCACAAAATATTCGACGCTAAATTACTGTAACGTTGTTTTTTTTCCCATCCCCAGGAAGTATTTGGTCAGACATAGTTTAAAGTCCTACGTAATTGTGTGCCCGTACAAAATGCGTATCCCTTCCCCTTTCCTGGTAATAAAGGAGAAGGACCACAAATTGGTTATCACTTTCAGTCATAAAATGATGTTGGTGAGACGATATGCAAAGCGGTGGCTAAACAATGAAAGCCGACGGGCAGGTCGTGGTCGTCATTAAATGATCGCGCGGGATTCCAGCCCACCTTACTTTCCTCGCGGGAATTTATTTGAAAGTACTTTTATGTAGTGTCCAGGCTTGAAAAAATACAATTGTTCTTTGCTACATCGAAAGTCGTGGGCATGCAGTTAAAATGTCTTCGAACATATTTCATGTAGAGGTATGTGTTTCAAAGTTGTGCGCACGCAACCGACACCTGAGGCTAAAGAAACTTCGTACAGACGACAGGTATTCATTGCTGAGCCAATAATTATATAATGTAATCAATATTAAACGTATTACAAAATTATTATTTGTACGCCTGTAAGAAGCTAAACTAGCACAATCAAAGTTAGTATTTTACAAGTGAAAACAATAAGTCAGTGTCGGTGAAGTCGTGGGGTTCGATTCCTAGGTCGAGTAATCTACAGTGGGCTTCTTATTTAACAATTCTCAGTTGATTCATATAAATGACGCACAACTCCCTTTATTTTCCCAATACATGAATGATTATTTTGTTTATCATAATTCTTAGGTGCGCCGATGTGTGTTTTATAGCGAAGTCAACGGAACAAACGTGATATTAAGAACAATAGCTATCTATTTGATCTATGACTCAAATCTTTCTTCTATTCTAATAGTTTTGTGTTGTATGGCAGAATTTAAGCAAAGCAATATCTCCATTGTGAAATGATGAACTCTGATATTCAAATAACTCGATCATAGCTGACCTTTCAAAAACATATTTTTGCACATGTTTCCTGCTAAAGTTTATGTAATATCGTGAAGAAGAATGTAAAAACTAGTATCGCATAACTGGAACACTTGAAAGGTTTGACATTGTTGATATTCTATCTTGTGGCGCGCCTGCAATGCAGTCCAAGCTTTGCACCGAAACTGCATTACGCCATATGCTGCGCCGGAGCAGGTGCAACAGCGGCCGCGCCTGCGCAAGGTGCACTTTCACGCCCCGGACAAAGATTCTGATATAACTATACTCAATACTTTAATCATTTTTTAGCCATTAAGGATGCGATAAATAACAAGTTTCTCTATGAGTTCAACAACACTAAGAAATTAACATAGATATATTTGAAACGATTATATTTTTCTAATATTGTATTCTAGAACGGATTTCAGCATTGTCTTAATATTATTAACAGTAAGTAATTGTAACCTGTTTACAATAAAGTAATTAAATTCAACGAAAAAATCATTTAGCATATTCCTTAATTATTTAAAAACAAACAAAAAATTACGAAACTTACAACATATTTACTGTTTCCACGACAATCAATCAACGACTTGGGACGATTGCATGTCTACAAACAAGTTCGTTGAAATCACTTCAATTACAACTTCATTACTTATTATTTTAATTGAACAGTAACTCTGCGCACGGGCAGCCTCCCATCACACCGCAACTATTTGATATGCGCCCGAATGGCTCAAGCTAACGCGTGCTGCATTTACTTCTTTATCACACAACTCTATCGGAATTCCTAATGCTAGTTTATTCTTGTAAAATGTTTGCTGTCGATTAATCTTATTATGTAACACGGATTCTGAGAAATATACGGTAGCTATTCAGGTCATTACTTTTCATAATTAAGAATCATAACTTGCATTTCTCATTTATGTCATAGACTAGAATAAGTACTATTATGACAACATAACATCACGCCTTGTTTCCCCGAAGGGATAGGCAGAGGTGTACCCATAATAGGTTCACTCACTATTGGTACACCTCTCTCTGGCTATGTATCCCAAATGGTGGTGGGGTATGGTAACTATGAGTACACCTAAGTACTATTAGTTTAAGTGAATAGGCAACTGCTATTTTACTTAAGAATTTGGGTTGGAGTTATAAACGGTACTCGTGTAGAAGATGCTGTAAAATATTTATAAAGCTTTACTGCTACTTATCTTTGTCCGGTTTCCTTTATAAGAATTGCAATAAATCAAAAAAGACTAATAGAAAACATGAATAAGATTTGCTTCCACTCACACTATTTTCATTTATGTTGAAGATGAAGAGGCATGCAAAACTATGACCGGTATCGTCATAACACCATTAGGATTTATTAAAGTAACAGAATGCAGTGAAACTGAACGTGACTTTTGTGACCCACTGGTCGAAAAGTTGCATAAGCTGTGAGAGGATGCTGATAGCCCATCACTTAATTGACTCACACGAGTCTCGCAACAACAGACTGCTCTCGGTCTCTAACCAACATACCAACCTAAAGGCGGAATAATCGCCTAACTTGAGAAACAGAATTCCCCAGGCTTGTGTAAGGGTCACCATCGTGCATCAACGTGGAATGTCCTAGTCCTGCCTGCCCTATTAGTCGTGGGTTTAGGGTTTTTTTTTATTTTATCAAACTCATGAAGCTTTACAGGAAGCTATAGGTTTGTGATAAACTTGTCAGACAAGTCAAAATACAAAATTACTCACCTTCCCAAAAACTCCTCTCAAACGATGATTTTCGCTCTTTCTTTTTGATGACTTCAACTGGTTTTCTGCAATAAAAAATAACATAATGAGCATAGAAACTAGAATACGAATGCAACAATTATGTCGAGACGCTCTACCGCGGATTACATGATAAATTGTACTATTTCTCATAAAATATTAGATGATAGTGATAGTCAATCGCATCAAAATCAGGGTAAGGAACAGTCACGCTACGAAAAGTAGCCGGTATGTGTACAATAATGAATAATAAAATGTTTTGCAACGAAATACGTGCGAGTGCACAGTTTATTTACAAAGTGGGCAAGTAATCGAATGAACGTCGGTTGTGCACGCTTTGAGCCCGCTGCCTACACAGCGGGTAGTGATTTATCGCGATTCAGTGTAAGTGACCAATTTCTGTAATAGTAACAATTAGCGGCGGCGGGTGGCGCCCGCTCCCGCCTTCTGCCCGACACACCGCCCCGCCATTACAGCCGCTCCACCACTCAACCGACAGTTTTAAACCATTTATTACTGGAGAGTGGATACTTTACACCATATTTACTAGATAATTTAAATTTTCCAGCAATAGCATTACAACGACATAATAACAATAGCAAATCTAAATACCACAGTTAATGAAAGTTGAAAATCATCGTGACCTATGTTGCTTTGGAGCTTTTTACCTACCTAAAAGAAATAAGGGTTTATTTAAATAGATTTTATAAGACACCCTTCGCTCATTATTTATTAGTCATCGAGGCAGACACCAGTACAGCAGAACTATAAGATTATAGTTCTGTTGCTTCATTGAGAAAGTGCAATTGGTGGCTCGTAAATGGTTTACACAATGTGCTATATTCACAAAATACTGGATGCAGTATGACTATCGTGGTTTCATTAAAAGAAATTACCTAACTCACTACACTGGCAGCAATATTTTTCTCAAAGAATACTGAAACTAAATCGCTAGTTTGATGCTACGAGATCCTAAGTTACGAAAAGATAAATAAGGTTCGTAGCCAAAATCAACTTTAAATAAATTAATAAATTAATTTCAATCAAATGCAATCATATAATTTGCAGCTCAGAATATTTCAACATTATTGGAATTCATTCCACAACATTTGACAACGAATAACATCGAAAACAGGTCATCGGCTGCCTTTATCGAAATGTCAGGGTCCGCGGCGGCGACGAATGGAACAGAATGCCAACAGATTGGCGAAGTTGAATCATGAAGGCGACCGATATCATAGGACAGGAATTTCTTCAATGAAAATAATTTTTAAATAGCTACAAGCCATTAAAAATCTTAAATGTTTATTGTCACGTGAAGGCTTCGCAGTGCATAATATAAATTTTCCAATTAGGTAAGTTATATATGACTATAAATACACGAGGTCATTCTCAATAAATATTTATTATGTTCCAGCGGTCGTATGGAAGACAAATAAATAAAATTTACTGAATGTTGAAGAAAATCTTTATCCAATACATAACCTACCTCGCTCCGCATTCCTCCATGGGCATTAAAAGATCTTTTTATGATCAAACGATAACCTACACAGGAGAAATACAGAGCGAACGCGAAAGGCAAAATGGAATCAAGCCGAACCTAACGTAGGCTAGGCTAACCACGTCGTGACTCCCCCCGCGCTCACCCCGCGCCTTGGTCGCTTTACGAGGCGGCGCAAGCGCAACTGGCGTTCTCGTTCACCGGAAAGCCTTCACGATATTATTCAGTTACAAACATCGAACAACTTGATCACCTAAACCTTCTTTAGTTAAACCGGTATCAGTTAATAACAACTTTTATCATATTATGCTCTTATATGTTCAGCTGATATGGCTTCAAGTGTTAAGGTCATGTCAGGAATGCATCTATGACGGCATTGACTTTTTCAAGATCAAATTAATTGCTTTTAATTGATTTGTACCGATTTTAAATGGTTCCACAAAACTTTATGAATATTTATTGCGGTTGTTATCTAAATCCTAGAACGATTTTAGATTAATCTTGGCAGCACACTAATTGGTATGATCAATTAGGCATAACGAATTCTAAAATAAGAACCTACATTAGGTACGCTAAAACTACTTTGTTATAAGTTGATAGATAGCGTGCAAAAAAATTTACTTTCGATTTTGGATGAAAAAAAAACCTGAAAGCAAAATTTCTATTTCTTAAACATTTTTTATCATTTTTAAACCGATTTCAACTATAACGAGATTCTGAATTCAACTTGTATTTTTATGTACACGATTTTTTTTTCTTACCTCCAAGAAAGATTTGGATGCAATTTGGTCATTTGAATTTTAAATGCAATTAATAATAAATTAACTTAGCAGGAGGTTTTATGTCTTGTGTGACGTTAAAGTCCGCGGGACATTCAGAGCCTGTGTTAAAAGTAACACCTAAAGAGTGCTCCGATTTGAGCTTTTTGTAAAATAATATTTCTTATGGTCATGTTGTCGCGTAGCTATTTTCAAAAGAAATCTCAGAAACGAATAAGATAGTACTTACTGTTATTTTGATACTAGAAATATACATATTATGTCGATCGATATATCGGTATGTACCTAGAATTCTGACTTTCTGCGATCATCGTCATCTGCTTAGCCTTTTTCCGACGATGTTGGGTTCGGCTTCCAGTCTAACCGGATGCAGCTGAATACCAGTATTTTACAAGGAGCGACTGCCTATCCGACCTCGACACATCCCAGTTACTGGGTAATACGATATCCCTTGATAAGACTGGTTGTCAGACGTTCGGGCTTCTGACTATCCGCAACGACCGTCAGAGATCTACAAATGACAGCCGAAACCAAAGGTTTAATGTACTTTCCAAGGCATGGCGGGGTCTTGCTGTGTAATGGATAATCACCTTGGCAAGCGTAGCTTCTCGATCGACCCGAGCGGCTGTTATTATTTAGCCACTAGCGCCTCAAAAATCAAACAACAAAAAATCTATATTACCTATAAGTATTTTAAATGTGCTATTGTCAATCATCTGTCAATGATACCTGCATCTATTTATTTAGAAGGTTAAGTTGCATTCACAATTCTGAATGACAACTTAGAACTAGCTGCCTCAGCTATGTTTGTAAACTATTATAATGAATATCAATTCTCGACGGTAAACACCATTAGTCTACGAAATTCCTGAACAACTAAAAGCTGGTAAACTAGTATTCCTGAGCGACTTAAACCTCTACTCATTCAATACTAAAACAACCAACCACTTCACAACTAATTGTAGAACTCTATGTTTGTTTAAAATTTTTATGTGTTTACAAAGTGAGTAACGTTTTTAAGTTCACATATGATAAGTGAATAAGTAGGTCATCAAACTTGTCCAATATGCTTGTATATACAATCACATTGCATGAAACTGTTAAACAGGAACTGGAAAATGCATCGCAGTTTATATAAAAGGTTTAATAAAATATAGCAGTTCGATAAGCAGGGTGGGCCGAGATCAGCCGACGACGGCGGTGTCGACGGTGCGGGTACCGTTAGCAGACGTCCGAGCTACACTTCGCAGAATCACTGCATCAGCCTCCACTTCATTATCCGCAGATACATTACAAAGGGTTACCGTAGCTGTATTTGATGGATCAGCCGCGATGAAATAAAGTTACCTACATCCTGAGCCTGTTTTGAAGCCAATATTTGCAATGAAAAGATTGATGAAGCTTCGTTATCTAACAGTCCTACCAGCCTCTAAACTGGTTATATTTGCTGCGGTGAAGAACCCGTAGTACTCAATAAATCAAAAATCTATGTGCTGTGTGACATTATCACAAAAAAGCGTTTATTGAATTTGAAATTGGGAACGCCCACCTGAATGTTATTTTGGTTTGACGAATTGAATCCCAACAAAATAAGAAGAAATGCGTGTTAAATCTCAAGGACGCATCGCGTTTTATACATATAATGGCATCCGTATCTATTCGTAAATTTGCATGTAATGCTACCGCAAAAAACTTAGCTCAAAAAGGCTTGGTATTTTACTCACACTATTTTTAAACAGCGTTACAAGTATATAATCAACTAATAGTAATATTAATTTTAAGTATGACAGGCGTTCTGGCAAATAACTATTACTAATATTGCCTAAATTCAACATTGTAAAAATGCATCATTACATGACCAACCTTACCTTTCCTTCGATTTTCTAATATAATATCATAGAACAAAAAAATCTAATGTTCAAATAAATGCTAATTCACGTTCTATTTGTATTTACAAGGCACTGAAGGCACAAGTACAAGACAAAAGTTTGACTTGGATGGGGAAATTCTAAAAGGTTCGGTACTTCGCCCTCCTTTGTCTCCAAACACTTAGCAACTGTTAGCTGAAGATACAATTGTTTGTACATGTAAATGACTAAATAGCCCCCTTATAAACGGGGCAGCGAACAAGTCGATAAATGGAAAGTGGGAGAAGCGTGCGAACAGGGTCGAACGTGCTATTGTCACCGCAACGTCACTTTGCGATATTTCCTACATTGAACATAGTATACATACAGTGGCACACACATTATAGGTGAGTGTATATGAACAAGATCAAGGCGCCTCGTTCACCGCTTCCGCCTCTCCAGTTTAGAATTCCATACATTCGCCGCGTCGATACGGGTTAAATTAAATGACAAAGTTAGAATGTGGCGTTGTACGCCAAGCCGCGTTATTGCAAATATTTCATTTATTAAAACCTACTTTGGAGAAAATAAGTTTTCTCTAATAAAATGATTTGGTTTATTAAAGTTTCATATATTGTTTAATGTGTTGAGCTTGAGATTGCTGTCAGACATCAAAACACTAATTGATAACTAATGACTTGCGTTTCTTGGAGATAGCTAAATAAAATTATAATATTAATAAATTGTTAGATACATAAAATTCAGTTTTATAACCTTTATACAAATTACCAATCATGTTTTCTGATTTTGTAAAATTTTTATCACAGTAGAACGGGTTACAGTCTTGAGACACAATTGTAAACAATTGCAAACCTACTTTAGGTTTAGGTAAAGCTTTACAATTAAGATGTTGATACATGATTACTCCCAACCCAGACCAATAAAATAATCAGACGGTTTATCATACTCAACTGAAAGATATCTATAATTTGCAAATCATACTTAGCATTGTCTTAACGTACTTTTACGTGGGCGTAAAAATGCAAAGCAGATAAAAACTGAGTGTCGATAGCATCGCCGTGATCGATGCCTATGATTACCATCACACATGAGAGAAAGTATGGACAGATACAAACATAAATTTAATAACAGTATTAGATGTATTGGATTGCAGAGACGGCGTCTTAGAGTTGCAGGGCCAATCAGTGCGACGGCGACGGAGACGCGGTACCGTTAGCGCGCCGGCCGCATGGTACCCACATCAGACCATTCAGCCTACTTAATAACAGATAATGGACCAGTCATGTGAGATAATGTTCCAATGACAAGATTTATAAATGCAACCGAACACGAAGCGATACGAGCAAAAAGAAAATCGGGTAAGTAGAACGTATTTTGCGTTACGCTAAATCTCAATGAGCACTAACTGCGCTATTTGGAATTCAATGACAACAAAACCTAGTTGAAGTCGGCGGCCAACATTTGCGACCAATAAGTGTTACACGTACAGACGCTTACAGAATACGATTGTAAAACTGAGAAGATGGTCCGTTAGAGAGTACATGACTGAATGACCTCGAACGTCGTCTCGTCGCGAGCCTTGCCGCGGTGACTTGCACATCGATGTAAAACAAAGTTGCTCTAATAATAGATTATATGCAGTGACCACGCCCAGTCGCATTCTGGGACAAGTCAATATTGTGTACCTACTACGATCATTTACATTACACCCATCCATTATGAAGAGCGGTCGAAAGCTCTGTAAGTTCTCATTATTATGGTATTCGTTATTGAACATGTTTTCTCTTTCAAACTAGTATGTGGGTCATATCGTGATCGTTATTGCTTTGATTATCTATAAACGAACATTGCCTTTACAAATATGTAGGACTGGGACCAATTCTGTCAGAGATGTTTATTGCTTAATAGTTTAAAATTCGGTTCTAATTATTAATTGACATTCATAAAAGTTTACTAAATTACATTTACTTCAATGCGGATGTATTTTATTAGCGAAATCTTCGACGAATTCACACGGTACGATCGAAGGAATAATGAAACATAATAAACTTGCATATATACCTACAGGAAAACCAATTTAAATTTTTTCTTTCTCGTGCAGTGAAGTGCTTTTGGTATTGTTTACGACATCTTACACGGTTCAAAACGGTTCTCAAATTTTATATAAGTACCGTGTAATTTTCATTATTTTTTGTTATTCGTAGCTAACGCCAACTGCAAGTTTTGCAATTTATTAAATAAGGTATTAAACTTCTTCTATTCAAAATTACACAGTCTTTTACTTACTAACATTAAGAAAGTAAGTACCTGTTTAGCAGTTCTAAAAACTGTTTTGTACCTATTAGTACTAAACCTAAATACAATAATCAAGTATGTTTAAATTAACAGGATGTTTGGAAGCTGGGTGCAAAGCTTTAAGGGACAGTTGACACTATTTAGAGCATTTTGAGTCATATATGTCTTAGAGGTTTTAATTATAAATGGATTTTTTTTATAACCCTGTCTCTGACTGTTAATTGCCAACAGTACCTTAGTTAAAATTGCCATGTTACTTTTTTTTTGTGGTTTGACTTATGTGTACACAATCTCATAAACCAATTTCAAAGCATCTGGATTATTGAAAAAACTTTTAAAATTTGATAAAATTATTAAAAACCGTTTTTTTTTAAACTATAAGTTTGTAAGTAGTTAAAAATTATTAAATCATACTTCGTCTGTGACATGTACGGCTCAAAATGCTGTTAATAGTGTCAACTATCACCCGTTTAAGGCTTTGCACCCAGCTTCCGAACATCCTGTATTATTTAGTGATTAGGAGAGAGTACCATAATTAGAAACGTTTTATTATTCATTAGGAATAATTACACATAAGCTACAAATAGATACCTACAGTTCATAAATTTTCAGAAGTTTAGGATGTACTTTAACAACAGTTATTTGTACTAAGTTCCAATAACTATAAACTAGTAAAGTTCAGTTGTTATGAAGTAACTTTGAGGGAGAAGTTACGTCGTAGTGAAGCATTTGTATATACCGGGGTACATGGAGCTGGCACGTCTGTACGGCGCAGGGCAAACGGCAGGCGCAATGCGGTAATTATTGCACCCGTATTCCAACCAATCATCTTTAGCAATTAAACAATCCATCAAAGAAGACGTTGGCTTGACCTACAGCTTTCTAAGAAAATACCGAAAGAAAATCTTTTCTTTGTTCAAAACCGGAACATACAGCACAGATCGCCACTCAATAACGGATTGATTGCTCACTCACAAAAATAATAAGCAATTTGCCCAGGTTAATGAGCCTTAGTAAACGAGATAACGTTTGTGCATTCGCGAAAGCAATCAGCCCCGATTTGCATTTATTCTTTTAAATTTCGCCGCGACCCCAATTTGAGTCCATAAGCCCAACCTGACCCATATAACTTGACCGACATTTTGAGGCAATAAAGTCCCGAAAATTTGAGAAAAAATCTGTTTGTATTTTGCCGACAAAGTCGAACGTAAATTTTGTAATGTCACGATATTCGCACAACAGAATAATTAATTTTTATTTAGCAAGACAAAGTTAAATTAGTTATAGCTAAGGAAAAGAATGTTAATTTGGAAAACTGATTGCCAAATAATAGCTCTTAACGAGTAAATAGGGATCTGTATATCTCATGTATGAACTCACTTTTAAGGGTCTTTCATCCGTTGGTACAGCCTAGGACGCTGCCTATCCGGTGATAGATAAAATCGTGAATAATGCATACAAATATGGTGAGGTAGCGCATCCAATCAAATTCTATGAATATGTAGAGTGGCCGTTTATGGTATTTGAATTTACCTAGCGCTGGACCGCCTCAGAGACCTAAGGACGTAAGTGTTTACTGGCTAGTTCCGCATAGAAAGCATGAAGGTACTATAATATATGTTTACTATCCAAGTATCCACTATTGAACACTTTTATAGCTTGAGTAACAAAATGCTATTAAAAACCGTCGAGAGGTTTTTGGGTCGCGCTTGTAGTAGACGCATAGACAAACGAGAGGAAAGAACATGATCGATGGTTTAAATCCACGTCAGCGTTTCACGTGTTGACTAATTTACATAAAAATGTTAATGCTTTCTTTGCTGCACGAACAGTACCTATGTACTTAAGTAGGAGGTACCTACTGCAGGAAAATATGTTTACGAACAGAATATACAACACCTACTCACTAAATAACTTACGTTTTATTAATACCAACACACAGTTTAATTAGTACCAGTGTTTTTAACAGGTACTTACATACTAAAAAAAACTTTTTACAAAAAAAAAACAACCGACTTCCAAAAAAAACACTACAAAGTGAAAAATAAGTTTAATTTCGAAAGTCAGTGTCTTTGGTTTTGAATTTTTGTTTTTTGCCACCGACTTCCGAAATTAAAGTTATTTTTCACTTTGTAGTGTTTTTTTTTTTTTTGTAAAATATTTTTATTTTTCACTTTTTAGTTGTGGTACCTAACCCCCACACAAATTCGAATATCACTACATGCTACCAGTTACAGGAACTTATTATATCATCCTATTAAGTGGGAAAAAATATGTATTATTGAAGCTTACTCAAAAACTATTCAAGTAAAGTTAATACAATTTATATGGGACCACTTCACACGTCCACAATTGACGGAGAAATTGGCGGACATACACAAAAAAGAAAAAAAAACATCCTCTAAAAACTCCCTCCTCCTTTTTGGCAGTCGGTTAAAAATCAAGTACTTATTCTTACGGTTTATTTATGGCCCTATAAATTACTAATCCTAACATTGCGTGGGAGGGCAACCGAATCTTTCTCATTCAAATTATAATAATAGGACGCCAATAAACATAGGTATCAATAATTAGCGTGGCCCGGAAATGGCTTCAATTTAAATAAATTACCAGTTCTTTGTTAAAAATGTTAAGGATACGAGAATGACTTATCCTGCGTGACATCAGGTGATATAAAGGTATCATAATATTTTATGATGTCACATCTTAAGTCTGCACATAGGAAACGACCGTCACATTACAGTAAATGACATGAGTCATTACCATCAAGACCTTATTAATGTTTACGGTTGGACATTATTCTTGAAGAAAAAACGTAAATAATACTCTTGTACAAACTGACGAACCCAAGTCCAATTTTAAGTGTCATACTTAAAATTGGACTCTGGTTCATTGATGATCAATATGTTAGAATCATCAGTAAACAAAAGAACCTTTGTACTCACGTTTAAAATCAACGTTTTGCGAATGTAATACGCACTTGGTCCTTGTTTACTTTGGAGAGCCTCTTGACGATAGATTACCTAATCTACATGTAGTTGAGAGTTTACACACACATCTAGATATAATAAGAATGTTGCACACTGCATTCGTTGCACAAAACACTTCAAAATGTAGACTTGAAACGTGAAATTCCAGTTAGAGATTACGCAATGTTAACTCACACGTATATTTAAACGCCGAACACACATTAAGATGTCTGTTTAAATGTTATGATACCTTTGAACATCAAAGACATCAGACGATCTTCACATTTCATGTTACTTTTGTTTTAATTTTAAAACACTTTGTATAGAAACCTCGCGTATAATATAATAAAGGTTTTTTGAGTAGCAAAATTTATAGCCTTCTGAGTTGTTGCAGTCAGCAATATTCATGCAATAGTATCACATTTCCGAATCACGTTCTTATACTGTTTATACGAATTGGATTTCATAACAAGCTAGAAGCAAAATATACAATGATTATTAGCTGCTATTAAAGTAGAAATCCGATTCAATCTTGATATAAGAAAGGTAGAGTAATAAATAAAACAAGATAAATATTCTGTGAATGTCCACTACGGTTTTTTGACCTCTTAACACTGCAACGACAAAGGATCCATTTTCCTTATCTCTATTCTTGGCATGTAGATTTCCGATCGGTCTTTGTTTTTATTACAGCATAATCTATATGAGCATGTTAACACAGACCCTTGACCACCTTTAACGATACATTCAGAAAAATGGAAGACCTTTCTACAAAAAATTATTACGTACCAAAATACACGACCGAAGGATAGATTTTGTATCACAAATAAATCTTCTTAGTTTGTAATTTATCACTGAATTGGACTTAAACATTAATTTATTATGACTTGTATACAAACAGAAGTGTATCTTTAATTCGTAGTGCGTGACAGTTCTGCTAATGAGCCTCGGTAACGATACAGCAATAGAGCTAGATATCTCGAAGATTAATCAAACATAGATTCAAATAGTACATAATAATATATACAAAAGGTAAAGTCGGGCCCTAAGAGTCTCTCTACATGTAATATACGTCTTTCATCGACAACGCTCTTAAAGGCTTAACAATCCGTATCAATACTTGTATGGTTTTGTGATGTTAAGAGATAATTCTTTGATGTATCAGATGAGTGGTCAAACAATGATAGAGAACTACTTTCTATTTCATGTTCTGAAGCCTTGACGCTTTGATTAATATTCTTCAACGATACGTCATTCAGTTATACAACACGCAAAAATGAATTTGAAATATTTCACTAATCTTAAGCACTTTGTTTATAACATTTACATGATTGTGTCTGATCACGCGTCAATTACAATTTGAGTACCTTTCGACGAGTACGGCTTAACATTCTGTGGTTGAATAAAAACAGAAGCAATGAAAATTACGTAGAATACACAATAACACACAGACAATACTGCAAGTTGAAATAATAATTTTACGTTGATGTGAGCTTTGTAAACGTGGTACGGAATCAAAGTGAAACTGCAACGTACTTTACATAGCAGTTTCAACTGCCGTTTGTTAAACGATTTATATAAACCTAAATCGAATTTGAATTTTTATGCGACATCTGGACTTGAACACCAGAATAAAGCATTATTATACTCTTTGCTATGCTATAATTCAAATATATATGTTACAAATGTAATTATAGAAGAAATATACAGGTAGGTATTCGAAATTCGTGTAACTATTTACTGTTGACATTATTATAAAATATTCAATTACTCTTTCAAATAACATAACATAACATCACGCCTGTATTCCCCGAAGGGTTAAGCAGAGGTGTACCTATAGTACACCCACATTTCGCCAAGTTATGTTTAAGTCCCATGTAATAGGGGGCCAGCCTATTGCCATCAACCGGGCATAAATCCAGACTCACTCTTACTTTTTCAAACATCTTAATTTTCATAAATCTTAATGATTTTAGTATTTTAGGCAATCAATATAGGCATAGGTTCCTACTTACTGAAGTTTAGAGTAACCGATATTAATTTACGAATAAATATTTGTACAGAAACTTGTAAAGAACAGTTTCAAATTACAAGTAAGTTTCTAAGCAAAGCTGTTAGTCTCTAGGTCGAAACTCTCCCAAGATGGTCTAAGTAAACTTATTTAACGATTAAACTGCAAAAATTCTGTAAACATCAAGAACTTAGCGAATAACTGTATACATTTTGTGTACACATAGTCTTAATTGAAAAGTGTATTTAGAGATACATAGATTTATGTACCTAAGTACTCAAACATTGTTAAAAGTGGGTCACAAATATTTGACAGAGCTCTTCATTTCGCTAATTTTACCGTTGACTCTGCTCTCGTATAGACAGTTGAAGCGTGTACACTGAAGCGACTATTTCGAACGCAAATCGTTGCGACGTCTAGTGGCCCAGCATTGATGCAAGCAGGAGTATATGTGTCGTGTAATATCGGTGTGGCTGTGTCGGGCTGCGACTAGCTATATGCACAAGTAGCTGCTCGGTGCACTTGGAGCGCGGTGAGGGCGAGGGCGCAGCTGGTCGGTGGCGCACCCTACCACCCTGCTATTGTTACCCGCTAGTTTGCATGAAAATAGAGAAAACTCTCCATGTGTGTCGCCGTTCCGAATAAAATATTCTTTTCTTTGTTTATAGCTGTTGTTCCTGTGCAACTAGTAAAAGTATTGTTTGCTAAGAAAACAATGAACTTAGGTATTTTATCATTTGGCAGAATCTTTATGAAACAATTTCGCCAATTACGTAAAAAAAGTTCACAGGAGTTGTAGTCTTTCTTAAATTATACATTAAGTGCATAATGTCTTCCTGTTTCAACTCTCTTGCTTTCTTTAGATTACGATAAAGTTAATGATGTTATTTAAGATATATATTCAAATAAAATAATGTGGGTACACGACTAATAAATACAAGCTAATTGACCACTATCACGGTAATTATGAAAGGTAATTAGTTCAACAATAAAATAGATATTCAGAATTCCATGAAAAATGGACAGTAATTAAAGTATATGTGAATCGCACATGCACATAGAGTTAACCGACCGGAATACATTAGAAGGAATCGAGTTTGCGTTTATCTATCTACTTACTTACATGAATCATTGTGTGCAAGCCAGTTTGCAGATATTCAGAGCACAAATGCAGTTCAACTAGGTACCTGTTTATTGTTACCTAATGCAAATATGGCGAACCCACGTGCATGCCTATGAAATAGACAAAGCATTAAATTAGTTGTGAGCGTCAGTATTGTCCGAATAATGTCAATAACAGGCAGCTAACCAGGCGTGGACTAATTTATGACACGAGTGCGTACAAGATATTGTGAGGTGTGTTCAAATGGCCTTGTCTTTAGCGGACTGGATGCTCTTCAAGACCATAACCCTGATCGCGGCTGCCACGACCTTCGCAAACCTGGCCACCGAATTGGAGCCGCCAGCGGCGTCTGGCTTACCACCAAGGGTTCTTGGGCTGCTCCCGGGCCGGATGGGCCATTTCGACGACCTCGGTCGCAACCACTCCATCCGGAACACGTTTCGCGGCGTTAGCCCGCGCCTTCATGCCCACAGGTGAGGCGGTGACCCCTCCTGACTCCTCAGTTGAAGCCTCGGATAATGAGACCCCGGAGTCACTCTCCGCACCGATTCCCAGCGTATCAGGTCGCTTCAAGCGCCCCTGATTACCCCGCCCAGACATCGAACCGCTCGACCTTGACCTCTGCTCACCATCAGCACCTTCGCGACCGGTAGGCTTTCCTCGCTCGAGGATTGCCCTGCCGATCCTGCGCGGTCCGAAATGCGCGTCTGTTTGCCCCAAAATTTAGACCGTCCCATGTCCTGGTCGGACATGCTTTTATCCCCTGAGGGGCAGGAGCCTCCTGAGCTCTTGTTGCCGTCGCCGGCAAGCGGTTCCTCCGCCAATAAATATGGCACGTCGTTTTGTTTTTTTATTAAAGTTATCCATTTGATTCCCACGAGTGGTGAAAGAAATATACGTCCACTTAGACAAAGAGCACACTAGGAAAGCCACAATACTGTAGAGTTCGGCAGGTATCTACAGGTGAAGCGCTAACGATTGGTCCCCCACCAGCCACTCATCCTCTCGCCACGCTTCAAAACTTAGGATTAGGTGGGTTTTTTTATCTTAGAGGTGTCCTTCGTCTGGGCCAGGCGGTTAATTAAGCCAAGGCCCCGATGGCGGCATTATACATGCCTCCGTTCGCTGTCCAGATAACCTGACTCTGCGCACCTGCCGAAAGTTCTCTCCTCAAGATTGCTCTTGAGGAAGAAATGACCGCCACTTTGGTGCGTCTGCACCACAGCGGCAGGGTCACATCCAGTGTCAATCGACAAACGTCGATCGATCAGGAGCGACCCGCCTCCCTTGTTCCTCCATTGTGCCCTCTGCAAACCAGAGGGACACGTGGAAGAACGTCGAGGAGCATGTTGCTCGAGACCGCCCGCAGATATTTGCCACAAACAATACCCTCTCCGAGAAACTCCCACACCTTTTCCGAAGAGACTATGGTCCATGTCCAGGGTGCACCGGCCCGACAACTGCTCTTCCCCTCAAACGTATCCATAAGGGACCAGCAGGTATCAGGCCCACGAGAAGGTTCACCAAGCCTCACTGGACACGGTTTCTTCGGGAGGTTCCTGTTCCGGATAAGGCGGGAGGAAACGCCTGGATTTCACCATTGTGTGGAGGACACGGTGGAGCTTACGGTGGAAGTCTGCCCGGCTTGGGCGGAGCATCGGAGTGTCCTCGTGGAGGCGATCGGCAGCGGTGATCTCTCGCGTCCGGCCCTGGTACACGCTATAGTACGGAGCGAGAGGACATGGGAGGCCGTCACGCGGAACGTGTGAGGGCGAGTCAAATTTCGCACTCTCACGCCCTTAACCGCCGCAGGAGGAGACGCCCTGGGCGTCAGGAGTCGCAGGCCGATTCCCGGCCACTGTAGGTGCGGGTTTGCGGACGGTGAGCAATGAGTAGCTCGCCATCCGATAAGGACCTGGCCCCGGTCAACGGCGCGTTGTATTCGACGCGCGCCTCAAAGAGATGCAGCAGAACTGACGAGGTCCGATAGGGCCGATGCCTGCCGGGGTTGCAGTTTTGTCCGAAAGGGTACCGTGGCCCCTGGCAATACCGGCCATTGAAGGAACACGAGTGGGTTTTAGTCAGTAAGAGTTTGACACGCCCTCCCACTCCACCCAGAACGGGAGAAGTTATTTGCTAATTTCCCACCCAAAAAAAAAGGTGTGTTCAAATATATAACGCAAAACAAAGTAGGACTAAATACTGATCGATCTGTACAGTATAAGATACATACAAATTAGAATAATCCTATTCATACATTTGATTATAATATCTCCAAAGCCTCCGAGCAATCATGACCGGTCGTCACAGCGCACAGCTGTGCCCGAGCGCGCCAGCCCGCCTGCCCGCCTGCCCGCCCGCCGCCTATCACAAGAAACTAGAGAAAACATAAAACTCGCTTCCAGTTCTGTTGGAAAACGTTAGCTTCATTACTAACCATTTGCTCGGCTCACTTGTAAATGGATATTTTCAATTGCAACCAGTGATTACTTCCCCTTGGGTGAAAATTTACTTTCTTTCTTTCATTGATGACCGAGTTTCTGGGGAAAGAGTTTTCCCTGCTCATGCGAAGTTCGTTGTACCTGTGTTCGCACGTCCATAGATTAAATGATTTTAATTAATGCAAAACAACTGTATTGTTATTTTTAAACATGTTTTTATTTTATTTGCGAATTTAGTTTTTTATACCTACCTAACACTTTAAATACCGTTATGTGCAGGTGTTACAATAGTAACTTCAGTATTTATGGCCGAATCTTTCCACAAGAAAATAAAGTTTTAAAGAATAAAATATGGAGTTAAAGACATTAAAATGAAATGGATATGTAAACTCTAATTCGCATTTTATATGTGCCACACTAAAACTTATACACGTTGAGTGTATTTTACGAGATATACCATCAACTGTCGACGACGAATAGCCAGGTTTACGTCCAAATGGCTCGTATTTATTTTAACAAGCAAGCGGAGCCGGTGACGGATACGCGGAACAAATCTTTTGATGGTGCATTTGTCGCGCCACGAAAGGTTATTGTTCACCGACAAAGACATTTGCGGTACTTCATTTCTTCTAAGCAAATCTTAGATCTCATCCAGTGCGTATCATTGAATAGTTTTACATTATCTACGCAAATTAAACCTGCAACCTATGCTTTATATATTTTGATATTTAAAAATGAATACTTCTAAATTTTCACCTTGATCTTATTGCTGCAAAAGCTAATTCTTCAAAACGACCTGAGTGTATTTCTACACTGTTAATTGAATTAAAAAACATGCATATTCATACTCGTAATTGATAAATTAAGTTTTTCCGGTTGTTCGCATGAATGTTCGCGTGTCAAACTATGATTTGTTATGAAAATAACGCTTAACGCTTAATTTGACCTACACTACTGAGTCGTGAAATCTTTTAAAAATCTTCGATTTTAAAATAATTTGGGATAATAATAACTCAGAGGAAATTCGTAAAAGGCGCAACTGAAAAACTTGACTACTATTTACATGTTTTTCATATCAGTTTCTCAAAATGTTCACCAAATCTTTCTAACTTAAAAGTTTATGTACATGTCCTGGTTTTTTTATGGTGAGATATGAAGAAAATCTAAATGAACAAAATTGCAAGTGAAAAATCTTAGCAATGGTACTTACATATTATCAGTGACGTCTGCCGATTCATCCAGTTCGCCAATCGTGTCGAGGGATGCTCCGGAGCCATCTTCTCGAGTCTCAGTGGGCGGCGGTGGTGGCGCGGACGTCGGCCGCGTCAACGGTGACTCGCTACTGCTCTCTTTAAACTGATGCTTGGGCACGAAATCTATCAAACGTGGTAAAGCCTCAGGCATAGGAGCTTCCTCCACTTTCTCAACAGTTTTGTTATTCATTTCAGCTTCTGAACGCTGCAACCATGTTTCTATGCAGTTCTTCTTAGTTGGGGTCAGTAAAGAGTCTGGGACTGGAGGTGGTGGAACTTCTGGTACGGGAATCGGTCTCGGCTTTTTGTCACTAACAGAACGTTCGATTTTCGTATTTCTCGGCATCGGCTTAGGTTTTTCGGCAACATTTTCTGATTTATTATCAACTTTCTTTGTTAAAGATTGCTGATTCGATTCAACGTTATTCGTTACATTTGAAACTATCGTGTTGTTATTGTTTTTGTCGTTATGTTGTAATTTTTGCGTTGTGTTTTCCTGATTATTAAAACCGTTTGAAATGAAGTTTTTCTCTGTCAATTTTGATTCAGTGTTAATTTCCAATCGTTTTTCTAAAAACCTTTTACTAGTCATGTCTTTTAAAATATTTGTGTCGATGTTTTCAATACAATTCAGAACTTTCTGTATATCGATAGTTTTAGGCTGCATAGTTGGAGTTGACGGAATGCTGTTCTCTACAGAGCTTGTCATGGATCCCAATCTATCTACAACTGTGGAAATAGAGCTGCTTGTGTCATCAGACTCAGCGTCAGCTAGTACAAGGCAGCGTTCCCATTCCGATGACAGTAGGTCTATATACACTTCAGCTTCTGGCGGCATCGCTTTTCCGTCTGATAAACGTCGCACTAGACGTCTAACTTCTTCTGGAGACCCTTTTTTCAAGTAAGCAATACCGCCTTCTTTACTTTGTCGAAGAATGTGACTGTCAAATGAAGACTTTCTTGATAATTTCGTAATAGTAGAAATGCCGTTATGTTTCCCATTCATTTGACACTCGGACTGGCTCTCGTTATTAGAAAAGTTTTGCTCACCAACTGTTTGTAGAGTCTGTTTGTCTTTAAAAGAGTTTTTCTTTCCTAGTTTTCTAGGTGGCACAGGCGGTGGTAATGTCGTAGGTCGCACAATTTCAGAAGAATGTTTTGAGTTTATAAGAGACTCTATCACGTCCATGCCGTTTCGCTCTGTTTTGCTGTCTTGTTCAAAATGTCGCACAAGCAAAGTTAATGTTTCATCTGAGTCTTTGAGTCGCCGAACACAGTCTATTCTAGTTAAATTTGATACCGATTCACCATCTATTGCTAATATTTCATCTCCAGGTATGAGATTTCCCCAAGGGGCACTAGCATTTGCTGCAGGACTGTCCTCTGCACATGATTGCACGAGGAGTCTCCGTACGTTTTCAGCGGCAGCAGATCCGCCTTCGAATTTGAGTCCCAGACCGAGACGTTCCCCGCGTGGTCTGCGCACGATGACCTCCGCGGCGCCGGCTGCTGCGCCCACTGTTAGCACGGTGATGAAAGAAGGATCTCGAGCGGAAGGTCGGCCCTCGCCAACCGGGACGATGGTGACGAAGTCCTCCGCAGCCGCGTCCGTCGCCATACCGCGAGAAACGCGCCCGCGCCGTTTCAATCACCACTTTCGGATTTGAACCTGCAGACAAAAAATATTAATGAGCTTACGTAATAAAAATGCAATAGTTAATGTTTGAAGTTGCGTCCGCGACGAACGGCACGCAAGAACTGCGCGCAGCCTCTCTCTTTCACCGTTGCGCTGCACTTGAACGCTCCGAGATGAGCCAAGATCGGAAATGTCGACCTCCGTTATGGCTATTGATACAAACCACTCGACCAAATATGGAATAATGTGCCAAAATAAAAGTTAAACTCCTTAATCACAAATTTAATGTTTGAATCATCCACTATCGACAAATCACCATGTTCATCTCATCATTAATAAGTATAGCTACCGTTTACTAAACAAATTCCTTCACACCGTAGCAGGTATCTACGATGATGTCGATCATTCTCGCTAGATAACTACGCACACCTACTTCCTACTCACGATCGTCCAAAACTTTCGTTGATCGATATGAAAGTATAACGAGCGTGTTCGTGGCGAGGGAACGCGTTGACCACAAACAGTCGCATCATTGGAATGGGCGAGATGTGGGTTAGTAGCACCAGAGGCAGTGCAGGCGTCGTCGGCGGCATTCGCGGAGAACCGACACATTAGCATATCGCCCCGGGCTGCGGCTGCGAAGGCCCGTTACTCCCGGGTCCCGTTCCGAAGGGCCACTCTTTCTCACGGCTCTCGACAATTTTCGTACAAAATTGCTGTCTGCTTCTCAACCGGCCACGCAATGTTTACTACAGTTGGTTTGGTCCTTACCGGTTTAACTTCATACGGATTTAGATAGCGCGATAAGCTGATGTTTATTTAACCCGTTTAGTTTAACATACTATGATTTATATATTATGTAGGAATGTAGGAACTGTACCTACCTATTCCCAAATAGGAGATTAAGTAAACCATGAATGTAACAATAATTTTCACTTCACTCGACGTCATCAGGAAAAATAATAGAAAACGAAACTGAGTAACGTAAAGTGGTCTAACTAACAAATTCCTAGTAAGCAACAACACGCTGTACTTATTACGAATTTAAGTAGTGGCGATAATAGCGAGGGAATTTACTGGTTGAATATTTCCGTTTTACATTAGTTATTAAATTCCTCATAAACATAATGCAACCTAAAAGGTAGTGAACGAAGGAACCGGTTTTTAATTGATAAAATCTGGTAAAAACATAAAATATCGTCAGTCGGTGGAGCCTAGTGCGTGACCTTGGCTAACGAGAGTCCAGGAGAATGGGAGCAAACACAAACACATCGGCAGAATCAACTTCGTTTCACTTTGTTACCGCGTAAACAAAGAAAGGTTGCTGCATCGTATGTGGTATTGTTTAGCGATATCTCATAATTGAATCTTTACACCGTAACCTACAATACAAAAGAAGATTTTATTTAGACATGTTCGACGACCAGTTATAAAAAATAATACACCTACGTATGGAAAGTAGGCGAATCTTGTTTAATAGTTTTACGAGTCGAGTTTGGAGAACGTATCTAAAAAACCGTTAGTCAGTCATGAACTTGGGATGTTATAACACATGCCTTATCCATTCATAATGCAGTAGTAATGGTGCTACCCATGAATATTCATTGTGTTCACGACTTGCCGGTAATCTGGCGTAAGCGTGTTGTTTCAGACGGAATTTGGAAGATCGCTAATTATACAGCTTATGAACAAGTGGGTGAAACGTTACGTTCTGCCATTGTTTCATCGTTTGTATACATGCTAATGTCGATAAATGTACAACCGTGTACGATGTTAGCCAAGATTACACATTTGTTTTTACTTCATTGAACTTTGCAGTATTTATGTTGAATGGTCATGCGTTTATTGCTCCACGAAGCAAACAGAACTAAATTCATTGGTAGTGCAACTACAAGAAGTCGGTCATCGGTAAGTACTCGGCTACACGCCTATTAGCAACAAAGAAACTCGTATTCCTAAGTTAACTTTTAAAACTCGATCTCAAATCAACGTGCAGTCTTAAATTGTTTTCACCAACACCGTCCGTTCCTAATGTCTTCTCTTTAAGTTAGGTTTAATGTTTAGAGCAATTTTCATTCTTTACTTCCTTTCGTTTTTTGAGAACTGTGTGATTTCAAATTTGGTAGACACAAAATTCATATTTCTACAGATCTTAAAAAAGATTAATCGCCGTGGCCGTTTAAGTCATTTTACAAACTGAGAACAAAGGAACTAAAAACAATTATCATCTCCACCTTACCAAAAGCACAATAGGACGCCCACGGAAACTCAAACACAATAACCGATAGAAAAATTAACATAGAATCAACAATATCACTGACGAACGGCGAGATTTGGCAGGTTGACCAACACTGATCATAGACATAGCATTGTAGGGCTGGCAGGAGTGGCAGGTTAGCGATAACAGCATGTGAACAGACTGCAAGGCAGCACACGAACTCCAGCCAAGTCGTCAGTGACAGTGACACAGTACAAACAAATACGGCAGTCATTGCACCCATGCGATTTGCAGGTAAATGTACCACTTATCAGTTATCAGACGCGCAAACATTGCTATCACTTTGCATAGTTGTGCTCTTTATCACACAATCAAGCCAGCAGAATCTAATTAACTGTAGAGGCCGCAGACAAACCATGACGTAAGCATCACTTTTTATACATTGGACACGCTCATAACTCTCGATCGATGGATACAATAGTCAGCCTATAACCACTGGTGTTAAATTTATAATAACCGAACTATGACCTAGATAATTCACAAATAACCTTAATTTTTGCGTATAAAACTTATTTAACAAACGCCATCACCACCTCTTACTGTTGTTTCGTAACTGATGTTTGATCCAACATCAGGGCTTCGAATTCTTCTCATAAAGTCTTCTTCATTTCTTTATGTCAATTAGAAGCAGTTACTCATTCTTTTATTTATTCCAAATTGCATTGATATATCTACATGTAGTAGGTATTGTTTATATCATATAATTTCAACTCTTCCAATAATCAGCTATCGGCTGGTACCTACTAGCTGTATCTACTAGCATACGACGAGTCTGCTTGTGACAAGTGTGCACTCCTATGAACTAAATTGCTTACCTTTAAAAACCACATTACTCAATCGTTCCACTTAAGGATGCCATCGCCTCGTTTTATTGCATAAAATTGCACCAAGAACCACATCAGGATTTGCAATCCTTATCAGAATATGAAACGACCGACCTTTTTAGACTATTGCAACGAACCTACATCTACGTTTATGTCAGTTGCATGTAGGAATAATAAATAATCGCCAGTAGATTAATATTTATTCTAATCCGCATTCATAATCAAAGTTATTGGTGCAGTTGTTGAGTATGTCGCAACAACTTTCAAAAATAACTACGTCTTAGCCGTGATCGATTAGTGCGCAACACGGTTAGCCATGCATATTAAGACATGAAAAATAAAAGGAAAAGTGTAACGTAACGCAATATTCGTGGTCGTAGCGGCCGGCGACGGCCAATCGCACCAACTCATCTAATTAGAGGATCCCCGGGTTGTGCAAGCGCAGTGTGGTGGCATGCAATACTGACGTACACGATACCGACACAATGCTAGCCTTATTTATTACCCCGCTCCGTGTTAAGCACGTTGCAACGCCATACATTCTGCTTATTTAAATGTAAGTAGAAGATTCTTACGTGATACGTGACTAGAAAACAAATCGCTGGGGATTTCTCAAAACAAATCCTTGATACCATTTTGGGAGCAAAAGGATTGTTTTGAAACCTTAACTACGTGATGATTCCTGTTGAGCCATTTCCAAAGTTAGCAAGTTGGTTCATCAATAAACTAGGAGGCTACTGCGCAACCTTCCTACATAATTATTACCTACTGAAAGCCTAATTAATGTGAACAGCAAGGACAGTACCCATAACCTTCATACCCGAACATTACGGAAACATTATAACGTGGAACATTAGTAGCATCCACACATTGCACAGCTTCTTGGCGCATAAACTAGAGAGGTCCAGAGGTTAAATTGACATCGGCATGCGTAAAATCACAGCGCAACACGAAATATCAATGATTATAGACAAACGTCACGTAACTCCAAAACGTGGTCATGTTCATTGTAATTTACTACTAATTAACATGCCATTTTTTTTTTAACCAATCATCGTATTCAAATATAATGGGTTAAAAATTACCCACTCATAAACGATCAATATTCCGTTATCGGAGTTACACACCTACATCATTAGGAAGATTACTTTTACCTAATTGAATGTACATTCTTCTCTCGTGTGTGTCGCGTATCTTTTTTCATAATAATGTGACCGGAACTTGATGAATATGAGGTGATAATGACAAGCATGATGTGTGATATCACGTACTGAACTGTGTGAACAGTTATTAGGTAAGAGTTTCCCAGCTAAAAAAACTTTCTTTATAAGCACGGTGCTCAGTAGCTTATAGTTAGATGTTTGCCTATTGACTTGTTCCATTAATGCTATGATAGAATATAGGTGCTACGCTTTTCAAAACGTAGGTAACGATCGACATATCAATATTATATATTTTCTTTTTCAAGTAAGTCTCTAAAGCCTTTATTGACAATTTTCAATATCCGTTATTATGTAAAACAAAGTTTTCTAAACAATTTTGCAATAAATATATTGGTTTCTGAACCTATGACTCCATTGGCACGTGACATTTACATAGCCAGCGGCGCGACAAGCGGCGCGTCATACCAGTCAACAACTAGCGAAGAACATGGAACAAGTATGGAGGCCTACAATAGAGTATCACGCAGCGCCCTCTTTCGCTTATCTCACACGAAATTGAAATAAGATTGATAAAATCTCCGCTTATAAAGAAGAAGCGGGCCGCAAAAGGCGAGTGGTTTTGACATTATCTAGATATGTGTCGCCAAAAACAGCGGCCAGACAGGCGTAACAAACGAACACCGCGGATCACGAACTGTGATAGCCAAAATGAAATTCAAAAACATGCATTCCACGAGCAGGCTTCAGCAAAAATAATAATTTATTTAAACTTAACCGCTTCTTTGGAAAAACATTTCAACAAAGAAATAACCGATTCCAGAGATACCACAAATAATAAATTGAAATCCCGATCTCTCTTATTGTAATTAACGTTCATGCACTGCATCGAATGAAGCATAAAATTTTAATTTCTGCTTTCATATTTACAACTGCATTTTATGTCTATATTTTTTTTATGTGTCAGCTTACCATATTAATAATCTGACATTCCCGATACTTCTCATCAACATCTGACCGACATAGTTATCTTACATTGAAATTCATCTAACAATGACATTTATCACTAGCGATAATCAAATTAGCATGACAAAAGCATAACAAATGTCATGTAATTGATATGTAGGTACATCGTTATCAGCACAATAATGTGTGTATTTATGAGTAAACAATACAAACAATATGCATATAAAAACTTTTTCCAAAAAAACATTACAAATTGAAAAATAACTCTAATTTCGGAAATCGTCTTTGGTTTTGAATTTTAATTTTTTGCCACCGACTTGCGAAATTAGAGTTATTTTCCAATTTGTAGTGTTTTTTTGGAAGTGTGTTTTTTTTTGGAAAACGTTTTTATTTTTCACTTTTTAGTTGTGGTACTTACCGCAACTTAAAATACAAAATACAAACAAAATACTTAAAATACAAATTAAAATACCACTACCTGCTATGTAAATAACAGTCACAGGAACTTATTTATCATATCATCCACATACTAAGTGGGAAAAAATACGTATTATTGAAGCTAACTCAAAAACTATCCAAGCAAAATTAATACAATTTATATGAAACCACTTTGAGAGCATAGCTTTCTAAACAAAAAAATATTTTTTTAAATCGGTCCACAATTGACGGAGCAATGGGCGGACACACATTGAAAAAAAAAAACGCTACGATCATATAACCTTTTTGAAAGTCGGTTAAAAAATACTATTTACTGTAGTAAATAAATCCTCTCTGCAGAAATGCCACGGCGTGCAAATGTCCAACAAATAAAAAGGTGAACGTTCCGTTTTGGTCGGTTACAAAACAAGAAACCTAATAACTTGCTCCCCCGCTGAGCAATATCGCCCACCAGATTAAGTAGTAATTTAGTTATTAAAAGCGATTTAGACTTGGTTGATGCAAAATTTTAGAAAAACGTAAACACAACGCACGTATATAAAATTTCTTGGAGGATATTTTAAGGAACCGTCAAGACTCCACAAATTCAATTAAACTGTAGCTGTAAATAATGAAGGCCGTCAGATTCAATATCAAATTAAATATGTTCGTGATAAATGGGAGGATGATATCCGTTTCATCATGTAATTTTAACCTCGTTCATCTTTGAAATTAGTATTTGACAAAATTTGAAATTAGTGGATAACAGTCTAAAATTAGTTTATAGGTACTTAAACTTAAAGCGAATATTATGTAATATTATTAATATTTGCATTTCTTTATTATAGAATCTTTAATTTATTACTTTTTCGAGAAGAATTTATCTGCATTTTTGTTTCAAACTTAATTGATTTTATTCCGGTTTAAAACAATAGTGATAATAAAAGACTTCAGACAAAATGGTTTTATTGACTTTGGACATGTATTTACACTTTTTAAACAGACATCAACATCAAATGCTTTTTCTGATAAAATATTGAAAATTAATGCAAAATAGCATAAACTATTAAATGTTAGGAAATCGTAGGCGTTGTCACCGGCGAGCATGACATCAGACATTAGCGGTGTCGCAGCCGCCATCATGGACCAGCGGCAAGAGGTGAACATCCTATGAGCGTCCGAGCATTACCAATGGACCAATCAGCTCGCACACCCAAATAATATCGAAAAGCCTGTTCGACTTCGACATAAGGATTTTTAAAACCGTTTATATCTAGACTCAGACACAAACACCGCTAATCGATATGAATGAATCTGTTAAATCGATACGTTTTTTTTATATGCTACATTAAAAATGTGTCTCATTTTTTATAGCCGACGATTCCGATGTTTTTTAATACCTTGGTGTTAATATATCTAATTATTTATAGCTTCCCATGTAGATAAGTAAAGTGTTGGACAATGCATACGTACCTATGCTAGCTATGTAATATAATATTATAATGTATATGCATACCTACATTTTCTACAAAGTAATTATTCAAGAATAACTTAAATGTAAGCTGTACAGAATGCTGTATTTCTGTGAAGAACCAAACATTACAAAACGTTTAAATATATCATTTACCCCCTGCCTCTTCAATACTTACATTTTTAATTTATTTAAAATGGATATCTGCATCCCAGTTGTATACAAATAGTACCGTAACTCCTACGATAATAATGGTTAATCCTTCAATCTGCAAGAAGCAGCTCATATAAGATGGTATGGTATATAAACTTAAAAATCATGAAATTCTATGACTTACCTACATCCTAACTACTTAACTAATATTATAAATGCGAAAGTGAGTTTGTTTGTTTGTTACCCTTTCACGCTAAAACGGCTGAACGAATTTGGATGAAATTTGGCACATCGGTACACCATGACCTGGAGAAGGATAGGATTTTTATCCCAATATTTCCACGGGACCGAGACTTATGCAGATGAAACTGCGGGACGCAGCGAGTACAGAATAAAGATAACTAATGTTATAAAACAGTATTCCATAAGAGTGCGTTAAAATGTTGCTCGTTTGATGTTGTTTATCTCTGAGGTACTGATATCAATAGCTGATAATATCGTACAGTAAAGTAACAAGAGAAAGCCCCTTCCGGAGTTGTTCAAGCGAGTATTATCACACTTTACGCTAAAGTTCAGTACCCACCGGCTACAGTTAGCTTGTGTCAGCATCACTGTCGAGCCAACCTGCTGACTTGATGTTATCTTAGTTAATTTAATTAACTTAACACGTTGATTATTTTAAAGTAACTACTTTCCTATTATTTTTCTGTTTATTTGTTTTAGTAATAACCAGTAATAGGTACTACCAATTTAACTTAGGTATACTTACTTAGCCATATGAAAAGTAAAATTGCTAGTATGTTTCAAAATCGCAAAATGCTATAAACATTTTGTATTAATTAAAGTTTGAATAAAAAACCGAGTGTTTCCCAGCTGATCTCTTTCTAATACTAAAGTCTCAATAGTTGAGTCAAGTTACTGCAGTTAACTAAATAACAAAATAAGTTAGTTTACCAACAAAAAGATATAAAGTTGTTTTTATTCATGTAAAAATAGATAAGTCGTTTTGCAGCAGTTTATTTATCCAACTAATGAATAACTATGCACACCTACGACGAGTATCAATATAAATACAATGCCTATTTTGCTATTAAAACATAAAAATCGTATTAAATAATTAAGAAATTGATAACTTTAGCTTAAATGCCGAATCATTAGGGCGGGCGGAAAAATAGAACAAGGATTGCGGCGGGCGGCGCACGCGGTGTGTGCGGGGTGGCGCGAGGGCGCGGGGCGCGGTGACGCGGGGGCGCTGTGCCGGGACGCGGGAGCGCGCGAGCCGCCCTCCCTAATCTCATTACCGCGCACACGGCCGCTCCGCTGACCTTAGCCCGCTACCCGACATGGGAACCCGCATAGTAAGTGTGCTCCGCACACCATTGTTTACATTACCCACGTCAATCCATACAACACAAGCCCAAGGACTCCCCCGTGAATAAACTTAATCTATTAAATAATACTCACCCTAACAATTTTCCCTCCAATAGGCACCAATTTATTAAATAATTTTTCAGACACTTAATTCAGCAAAGAAACATTCACTGTATTGAAACGTCCCACGGCACATAACAACGTTCAAAACATCGTAACTTCTGTTGTGCGTGGGTAGTTGTGTGTTGATTCGCGATATTCGGTATAAAATCCTTCGGATTGCAGCGATGCGGGGTCGGTGGAGCGCACACGGGCGCAGCGCGAGCGAGCGTCGCGACGTTGGCGGCGCAGAGCGGCGTGTGCGCGCGCGCACAGGCGGGGCCGACCGGTCGCAACCGGGCCGCGCTCTCACCACGCCGCGGCCGCCCTGCCACAATGTTCGCTATAATCGCACTTGACACCGTGCCGCATTCGATCTACAAGAAAGTTTCACATTTCTATGCCACTATGCGAGGAAAGTCGCAGGAAGATCAGTCCTACGCTCTTCTCCTAATCAAATCTGTCCCTTCGTGTCCATGATTACGCGGTATCACCTCGACTGGAAAAGACATCGTCGAAGCCGACTTAACACGGTTCTAATTGAATTAGGTAATTCCACGACATTCAGTTATCGTGTGTAACAGTAGGTATATTGAATAGGCTTCACTTATTGACATAATGGTGGGTCAATCTTACACAACAGACGTAGCAAAAAACTTTTTCTTTGGTTCGATCAACATCACTCAGTTAGACTTTGACGAACTGAAAGACAGTGAAAGTAATTGCCAATTCTCTCTACAAGATAACACGAGAGATAAGTTTGTAGTCACTTTTCCTTCTTGTCATGCATACAATCAACCGCTAATTCAATTATTCGGCGCTCTAAGTGCTAATTCCCGTGATGAAACAAAAACTATAATTTATCTCTGAATGGTATGCATATCAAAGTTTACCAAAACAATATGATGATTCCGTCAATTGTAGATAGGTGTGCAGAGATACATCAGCAAAAAAAAAAAAATCTGGTGGTTAGCCGCCGACTGAGCAGTTGATGAAATGAAATAAATGAAATGAAATCTTTTTATTGCCAGATATAAAATCTACATACCACCAGATCAAACCAATACCAAACCCGTATCACGGTGACGAGGCACTTCTTACATAATTTGATGGTAAATATTAACCATAATTTTTTTTATATTCACGATTATCTTTATTAGTAAGTTCAATGAAGCATTTCTTTAGAACCGTTTGCTGTCTTACCAAATTAAGAATTATACCATTCAGGAGCTTATAAATGAAACTAGGTACGTAGGCCTGTCCTCTGGCGTAAAAAAGGTTTTGGCTATCATCGTCAGAAATCGTCACCTGTCGGAGAAAACGTTATCACTCGCGCCAAACTTGAGTTAAAGCCTTTATCAGGTCCTTAGAGTTGTTTACCTTAACAACTTTAACATGTGTTAACTATTTATTTAATATTTTACTGATTATTTCTGTATAATTAGAAGAAAACGTTCTTAACCTCGTAAAGCGTTAAACATTTTACAAATAAATAAAAAAATCCGCTTTTCTCTCTTCTTAACTATAATAATAATATTATAAAGAGAAAATATTTGATTTTTTGTATGTTTTCATGGTTGTTTGTTTGTAATGAATAAAATCAAAAACTACTGAACCGATTTTAATAATTCTTTCATCGGTAGAATGCTTTATTATCACTGAGCAACAAAGATTATAATTTATAAAAAAATAATGCAGGTGAAGCTGCTGGCGGAACCTAGTAGTATATATTTTTTTTCTTACTAGGTACTTAAGTTCTTACAAACAAAATTAAACAGTTTCTACAAAATATTAATTAATTCTTAATTAAACACAAAGTTGTCTCATCTTTAACAAGAAGTTTAATGTTTAAATAACCCTAAAAGCTTCCGAGCGTCGAAAAAAGCACGAGCCTTGTTGAACAGTGGCATCATCCTCATAACTATTGATCTGTAAGCAGAAAAAAGTTATGACATTATAAAAATGTTTTTATTCAAATGTTTCATGTCGTTTCTCTATGTTTTTTTACTACGTGGTAGGTCAAGTCATAGGTCTCGAGTTCGAATCCAAGGCAGGCACGTCTGACTTTTCGGATTTATGTGCGTATTGTTTAATTATTACTTGCTTCAAAAACGTTGAAGGAAAACATCGTGAGGAATGCGTGAGAGATATTTCTCGACGGCATGTGAAGCCAAGTCAGAGGCCCATGGGCGGCTTTATAACTCTGACACCAGGTTAGTCACTAACCACACGAAAAGAAGAAAACTGCGTGTAAATAAAAAAAACAGTGGCTCTCCGGGAGTGCCGACACAAGCGAAAACTTGAAAAAAAATCGGCGCTGCGATAATCAACGCGTTGATGTCTTATTAATGGTCAAAAGCTGGTGTCATCACGGTGTCGCGAAATCAATGGTTTAGTCCCATCTAAATATGCCAAACGCGCCTAAAGAAGTTTTCACTTCAATAAATAAATGTTTGATAATTATTTAGACTTTTCTAGTAATTAAAGTAAATATACTTATTCATTTGTAATAACTATTGAGCGATACAACAATTCAATATTATACAAATCGCTGATTATAGTTCAAATTCTAAATGGCGCTTTAGCCCCCGTTTTGAACTATCGATATCAAGTTTAATTCTTATTATAATTTCGATGAGTCTACTCCAGTCAGACAATGAATGGTTTTTTCTGGAAAAAATAACAACAAAGCATTCTATAGAGGGTCATCAGATTAACTTCCTTACGTCACTGGCTAACGGATAGCCCCTAATTAAGACAAACATGAAATGACAGAATTAAATTAATAGGAAAAACTTTTGCTAAATCCAAGTGACTTATTTTATTTTCTCTAAATTAGTGCCTTTTATGCACATACTTTCCCAGACTAAAGTTAGCTAACTAATCAAAATCCAATGTTTATCGTCTTATCCGTTAGATACAGCTAATTTCGTCTTGCTGCCTAACGGCTGTCCTAAATTATTGCGGCTCTCTAATATATAATCGCACATACGAGTACGTACATCCACCAGAGTGTTAATTACCTAAATTCTGTAGGCAAAATATAAATTATATGTATAGCCAATATTACGGTGGCCCGGCCAATTACGTGCGTCGAAAATTTAGATACCCACCTTTAAAAGATTTAATTAAAAAACCAGTCAAGCGTGAACGAAACTTACGTGTTAAATGATCCGTGTAATAATTTCACAGCTTTGGATGCTCGGTTTTATCCCAAAAGTTAGGAAATTTAGATCAAATAGTTTCAAATGTTGTTAGGAGGATTATTTCAAACAGATGAAAACCATAAATAAATAAAATCAGAGTAATTTATATGTCAAAATCGTGCGCGTGGTTCTTATTACAATAATACATTTTTAATAGAGTACTGATAACTTGTTTTGATTATTTGATATCTATGTATTTAATCTTTGACTAACAGAAGAATGAGAAAACGCATTCAAAGTACACAAACCTCAACTCAAAAGTTTCATAATGGGGAATATTCCGCAGTCGTTAAACAACACTCCTATCTGAGGAACAAACACGGCGACGGCATTTTTCTCATTTGAGGTTAATGAAAATCGCGCCGACTTCTTCCATAGTAGGCGTGAGACGCTCACCCAATTACACCCGGTAAGGTTCACACCGTCGTACTCTCTACGCGTGTGAGCTGGTACCTACGTACTTTGAGAACCACTAACGTAATTGTAATGAACATACCTGTCTATATTCTTAATTGAACTTTATCCGCAGTTTGCCTTTCTGAATCTTATCATTCTACAAAATTGGACAAAATTCTTTTGCACTTGCCGATATTAGTTCAACTTTAAATCGGATGCAAAAAAATGCTGCAACTTTTAGGGCATTGACTACATTTTAAGTACTATGTATGACCTAGAAATTTAAAAAAATTAGTAAGTATGTGCTTTATCTTCGTTCGCCGAAGTTGTAAAAGTCAAACGAGGAAAGCTGGTTTCCTTGCACGTAGCGACAAGCCAGCAATTATCATTACTTGCGACCCCATAACTAACATATTATCGGTGTACATGGCTCATAGGGTACCCAACATGACGTGTAGTTAAACATACCTCATATTTGTTCCGCTTTGTCTGCTTACCCCTTTAGAGGAAAATCAATAAGTAAGTCACATACTCATACATACATAGACATATATACAGCTAAAAATCATAGCTACGAATGTTTTCCCGTCACATAATGGAAGGCTCTCAAAATGAAAGACTTCTTGTGCTATAAAACCATATATCACCGTCAGACACATAACATTCCACAATTTGTCACGAGTTTCATATCCGGAACTCAGCGCTCCGAAGGCAAACATCCCAGTCACTTACCGTCGCTTCGATAAATCTGTCCTTAAAATATTCTCTTGGCACGGTAAAATCTTATATTGTAGGAAATATTTAAAGACAATCTTTCATTACGTTCGTGATAGTTCTACGTGGTTCCGCGTAAAAGTGCACCGTGCGCTTACAAAACTGTCGGTCGACCTAAAGACGTAGAAACGTCACGTAATAAATGTCTGCGGTAACACCCCTTCCTCCATGTGCGGCTGTTTCTATTCGCTGTATATTACATTTGCGAGATTCCTAACATAGCACATAGCTGGATACGGCCATAGTTTTGATATTAGAAAACTGTCACCAGCTACTTTCAGATCACGTCCAGTACAAGCTTTTAAGTCGATATTTAAAGGTACTTTACTACACTTTTATTTTTTTTTCTTTGTAAATGACTTTTTTGCTCCGAGTTGCCAGAGAAAATTGGTATTCTTTTTCTGTTTGTTTACTGGCGATCAATGATACAATTTGCTACGGACAATATTTATCGGCGTTCGGGGGTTGGCAGGCCGTGGTCATTAATAAGTAATCAGTGCGACCAGCCCGTGGCCCTCGCTCGCCCAATACAAACACATAAATATAATTTGGTACATTTCATAGTCCGTGCAATATTAACGACACCCTTTCCGCAGCCATAAATCAAATGAAGCAATCATGAAAATGAAATACAATTTTTCATCGACATGTTTCACAACATGAAAGTATTTCCACGAACCACCGCTGTGATTATTTTACAAACGTTCGCTTATAAGGCGCTTTAAATATTAATTGAAAGAACGTTTCGTTTTTTCACATTTATAATAACCGCAATTGGCTCTCTGTAAATAAATAAGATAAAACCCGCGTTGTAAATAAAATACCTACCTATCAAATTATTCCATGGATCGACACTCCATGCAATTTAGTTTATTGATTTGATGTAGGCAGGCACTAATCAGTTTCGAACTTTTAAAAGCTTTTATTTTTAATTATACCTACCGAATTCCTCAGTTTCCCTTTCAAAGTCACATTGTCTAACTTCAAAGGTTGTAATGTCAACGACTCTGCTTACTTAATATAGGGAGAGATACAGGTACACATAAACATAATACATAATTATATGACATATTATTGGTATGCACAATAGCAAAAATAAAGGTAGGTTGACTGTATTCTGCTCTAAAATTAAAGTATCGGCAAATATTTAGTCATCTACTGACAGTGTCTTTCAAAACTTAATTTCGCTAGTCTATAAAAAATATTACCGTTTAACATGGTCGGTTTCGGTATGAAGTAATCTGCGGGAATGCACTAATGGTCGGTTGCAGGCCGAACGCGGCGTGTAATGTGCAATTTGCAGGCAGCCATCGAGCGGTCACGCGACGCCACACCGCCACGCCACACCAACGCTACACAAATTTAACTTACGATCAACACATAAAACAACGATAGCAATTTTATGTCGACTTAAAAAAAAACAGTAAACTTAGTTTTCAAATACACTGTTACCAGTTTTTATGAGTAACGGTACTTATTAACCACATAAATAGATACTTACGTTTCGATCAATATTTTAGCATCGAACGCGGTTTCGTTCCGAATAAATGGCACTCGAAAATTACAAATTAGTCAGAATAAGAAGGAAAAATTGCAAGAAATAAGTGACCTTATAAACTTTCAGACATTGATAAATTAATACTATTCGGAAATTAACAAAAATACTAAATTCTATTTAAAAACAAGATGAGCGTATGAGTAGTTTAGATCATAGACGCATGGGAATACTAAACATTCGTTGTATCAGCTCTAGAAGTCCCACACTAATATATGTCATATGTACTTACTGGAGTTTAAGCGACTTTCAGTAAGGAGCTATAAATTTCAGCTAAAACGACGATTTTCCGGAAAATTGAGAGATAAATCCAATAAGAGCAATGAATTACTAAGCTTTTCGCTATATCACAGGGCTTAGAACCCATACAAGAATATCACAAATAAAAGGGCTGTAGTGCTACACTGATTCTTAGTTTGTGTCACTAGAAATAGTTACCACATCAACACATTCGACACACATCGAAACGATTCTAGTGTAAGTCTGTGCCTACTCTTCACAAGAATGATTAGCGCCTTGAGGGCTTGAAAGCCGTAGTTATGTTACCCACCAAGTAAGAATATAGGTCCCTTACTCATAGCCATAGGTCAATAATATGGCTATGGCTATGGCTATAATCTTAATAATCTAAAAGCTTGAGATAGTGCTGTAATGAACATTCAAAAAGCATCACCTTTGATTTATGCAGGTCGCACTCGCGAAGGCTTTTCTTAAGACTCAAAATCTTTCTTGATATTATAATGACAAGAGAATCTCTTCTCTTGTCATTATAATATCAAGAAAGATTTTGAGTCAAACGTTCCCGCATGTCTCGATGCGGGAACGTTTTTGTGTTTTTTTGCAGATAGGAATTAATTTCATAAGATCAAACATGCATGACTCTGCAACAGTTTTGTACATTGTAAATGAAAACATGTATTAACATTTATACAATAAGTATAGGCACCGTAAAGAATTGAAGCTTTTGTAAGCTTTTAAGTAGATTTTTAGTATCGAAGTCAGTATTCTGATGTTGGCAAAAAGCTCACATCTGGAAACCTATGTGGGTGGCGATGAGTGCCTAATGCATGCGAATCTCCAGCGCCATATACTTGCGTCGTGCACTCGTCACTTTTAACCTTTACTTTTGACATTTCATTCAGGGACTCAGGTATATGACATTCATTATTTCGCCTAGTTTCTAGCAAATGAACTGCTTTTGTTCTTACTGCGCCATTCAACCGTACGTACCTACTCCTTGGTCGCTTTCTCCGAGTTTCGCAAACTTCCTAGTTCTCAACACATTTGCCATTTACAAAACATATTTAACGCCTAATAAAGACTTGGTACTGGATCGTGAACTCCAACTATAGCATTGTGCCCGTCCTTACTTTGTTGTTGATAATTAATTGCCTGCACTACGGTACTAATTATCTCAAGGTACTAATTAATTCAAGGAGTGAATTAATGAGCCAGTCAATTATTTTATCTTGTTTGGAAAGTTATAATCATTGACGTTTACGTAATTTAAGAACCTCCGTTCACGATGTTTTCAGAATATGAGTTTGAGTGAACAAGTGAAGCGTGTGTAATATGAGTTTTTGAATATCTGTCGCTGAGCGGTGAGCGGTGAGCACTGAGCGGTGAGCGCATCCGCGTAGGAGCGTAAAGTGGTTGCGGTAATGAGCAAACACCCTTCATTATCAGGTTGTGCGACATTAAGCGCAGGCATGCTCACAGTCGCGCTCTCGCCGACACGCGAGCCTCATTGTGTTCTATGTCTACTTACTACATACTTTATCACTAACATTCATGTATGCACATTTATATTTATTTTTCAATCACTGGGATAATATCAAAAGCTCTAGACCTAATAAGTTGATAATATAAATTTTGTTGACCTGGTTATTTCGGTAGGTATCTGCAACTGTGATTTTAGTTGTTAAACCTTTTTCTTTTATTTTACATCTATCAGACTCACTACTTAAGCTACTTATTTATAAGGTCGTTATTATAATAACTGTGATTCAAGAGATCATTGTCGAGATTCTAAGGAGATGACAGAATTGGCGAGCAAAAGCTCCGAAAGTCACCCTATAAACATTTTGATAAACAATCCTCTCACGCCAGTGAAAATTATATTACGGCTTTGCAAACTGAAATAATAAAATGGGGTTTAATGGCCCTCGGTTATCAAGATTACCTTTTCAACATTACTTTATTCGACCCCGTGAAAAAAAAGTGTGTCGGCTAATATTTTTAAATTAATGTTCGAATTGGAAGTGCCATAGTCACGGGATGAATTCAGCATGGTAAGGGGAACGTGTGGGATGCGCGGGGGGCGCTGGGAGGCTGGAGCAGGGAAGAGAGCGGCCTCATTGATCGTACGCGGCCCGCGCCCGAGCCGCGCCGCATCCCCGCACTGTCGCCGACTCGCACAACACTCGCCTCATATAACACTCATATTTGGGAAATCATGCAAACACAATGACAGAACATAGACATACATACAGCAATGACTAGATTCGAATCCCCTTCGAACAAAGCTTAATAAGGTAAATAAGTTAAACAGCCTCTGTTTCTACTAAGCTCGAGTCTCAGGTGTTTAAACGATGTCCATAAATTAACTTACACACAACTACGAAAAATACTTCGAACATAACAAAGTAGGTATAACTATTAGGTATGCACGTATTACTAGTACTCCTATAACTTTGAATATAAAAAAAGAGATGGAAAAAGTTTTTCTAATCATACCTACATGTAGAGACAGTTTGGATAGCCAAATAATTGAGAGTGGTAATAAGCATCAATGAGGGGTGTGTGTGATGTTTCGGTGCGGTAGAGCGGCTGAGCGGCGCGCGGAGTGCGTGGTGTGCGTGGTGCGCGTGGTGGCGCGGAGCGAGGACCTCGTGCAGACCGCGCGACAAGGTCGGCAGCGCGCAGCGGCGCGGCGGCTGCTGGCGGTGAATGGGCGGCGGCGCGCGGCTGCGCGGCCGGCGCTCCGTCAGTCCGCACACCGGCGGCTCCGCTGCCCCACGGTCGGCCGCACTCCGCTGAACAACAATGCTCAAAAACACGCCGTGACTGAACACACACATCCCCTCGGCACAGCAGGCGATGTTTGAAGATCGGCCGGCACGCGTGGCCGTCGGCGAGCTGTCGTAAACAAGTTGCATACATATGAAAACCATAAAAAGATTGAATTTTAAGCCGATCGTGTTCGATAGATCCTAATAGAGAAGCGGGAGTGCGGCGTTTGGGAGGCGGGGGTCGGGTCGCGCGCTCGAGGAGGGATGGCGCGGCGCGGGGCGGCGGCGGCGACGGCGCGCGGCGCGGCGGCGTCGCAGCGCTGACATGGGCGGGCGGGCGCGCCGCTCGCTGTTGGCGGCGCCCGCGGGCCTGCTGCTGCTGCTGTGCCTGCTCTGGCCGAGGGGTAAGCCACCAGCCACCACTACATCCTCACCATCACGATCCATCTCACTAAACCGTCCGTTTGCCTAGCAACAGACGTTTCTGTCATAAATCTTGCCAAATTGCGTTTACAACAACACAATAAAATTACAAAACATGTGTCATCCACATCATTACCAAATGAAGTAAGTGTTGTAAATATTTTAGACATTCGAGTTTTATTCATCTTTACCGCGAGAATAAAGTTATTGGAAGGAAAATGGCAGCCATGTCTATATTAAATGTTACAAAATCGAAATCTTTTAACAGAGCACATGGCAAGATTTATTATAATAAATAAACATTTAGTACATAAAAATGTTCACTTCTCATCTGTTCTGAAAGATAAGTCATCTCTGCTTAATTCAAGTGACAACATTGTCTTCAAAGCAAAGAGATGAGATTTGATCGCTAGCTCTTGAATAATCTCAAGAGTATCAAGTGTATGATAAAAAGCTCTCTTCAGACACTACTCTTCGAAGTGTTTGATCATTTTATATTGAATATTATTTTTATCCTCTGAAAATACAAGAGGTACCTAACCTACCTAAAAAATTAGATAAGAACACATCTTAACTATTTATTAATCAAGGTTCCTTAGATAATAAATCATTTATATTTTACCATTGGAATATAAAACTACATTGTGTAGTGCATCTCTAGATACTTCGGGACATATAAACATAATTCCAACGCGTAACTGTGGTGAATAATCACAATATCCTGCGTAATGTACTTTTACAATTACTTGATAATAGGCTAAAATAACGTTCAGAGATATAATCATAGCTGTACTAGAAAAATAACAGGTATTTACCTACAGGTGGAACAAAAAATGTTATCTAGACAAATTGCCCAGTAAAATGGCAATACTTACTTACGAAACCGATTTGCTCTGTGGCCACCAAACAGTACGAAATAGCAGCATCGATAATGTTCTCAAAAGATGGGGAAAACTAATAAATTGCAAGTAATTGCTTTTCATAAAAGAATTTTCAATCTATAATGTCCGTTTACCTGGCCTCGTTATATATAATGGACAATTTACAAATGAATACCTGCATAGTTCACTCAAAATAATTAAACAAACAGTAGAGACATCTTTTAAGGATATTAGCGTAGTTTATTTCATAACTTGCTCCAGTAATATTGACGATTAATATTACGATGAAATATATCGTTTGGGTTAAATTTATTGATTTTTAACCGACTTAAAAAAAGGAGGAGGTTCTCAGTTCGTCGGTTTTTTTTTTAAAGTGTATATTCCCCGATTACTCGCAGACGGATGAACCGATTTGAAAAATTCTATTTTGGTTGAAAGGGTATACTTTCAAATTGGTCTCATTGTCATTTGGTCACGATCTGATAATGGGATCTTGGAGAAATCGAGGGAAATCTTCAAATATTATAGGCACACCTTTAGCGACTTGGGTGTTTTTTATAGTAACTCGTGCATTTGCTTTCGAAAAGCACCATTTGGTAAAGTGGAACTGATGAATTACAAACCAACACACTAAAAAGAGGTTTTTTTTTAACCAAAATTACAACAGACTTCCAAACTACAAAATGAAAAATAACTTTAATTTCGGAAGTCGGTGGCAAAATACTTAAATACTGATTGATCAAAAGACACCGACTTCCGAAATTTATTTTATTTATTTATTTATCACTTTGTAGTTTGGAAGTCGGTTGTAGTTTTGGTAAAAAAAAAATAGCACCTACGTGCAGTCAACTGAGCCGACCCTTGAGAGCAACTCAATAACAAAATTCAGTGGGCTATTTCATCTTGGTTGTTTATTTCAAGTTTTCTTTGAATTTATCACTTTTTTTCGATTTTACAGATGTTTGCTTAATATGCCGAAGGTACTCCTCCGCTGTTTAGAAAAATCCGCAATAAGTGCTTCAATTTAAAAAAAAACCTTTTGGCTCTGTTAATAATTATGATTTCAAAGTATCAAATTCTAATATCAAAAAATCGACGAGCTTACACCGTCACTTAGTAGTAAAATGATATTTTTGCCGCGTGATTGACACATGCCATGTCCTATGGGAATTTTTATTTATTCGAATCTTGTCCTTATAATTGTAGTAATAGTCTCAATGTTTTTTGTTTATTTAGGTACTTTGAAATCGTGTGTACATTGTAAGTTTTTAACAAACTTCATTGTTTATAAATATTTGGGCTATTCCTTGCGGTACCTCCACGGTCATAAAAAATACTCATTTTAATTCAATTCTGAAGCGAATCCCGTGCATTCTCGTAAAACAGACGTAATACAAAATGTAAATGACTGGCGGCGGTATGCCACATAAATCTTCCTTGTTTTTCTGTATTTCTCTATCTGCCAGAAGGAATTCGGAACTTCGATAATTTTAGGAAACTTCAATGTATTTACGGATTGTTGTCCTCGGCATGTATCTAATGATATGTTAAGGACAACATATAAGATAAGCTGCTAAAATAATTAGTTTTTCGGGAATAAATAAATAAATCTTATTTCTGAGAAAGTTCATCTGTTAGTTTACACACAATGGGTAGCCTAAAGAAAAGAACACCTTGAAACACGGTTCATTTCCATTTAGATGAAACCTTTAACGTCGAAAAAAAGCTCATAATCCTAGGATTGCCTTTAAAGAAAACTTATAAAGTTATATTCATTTGACTATGAAGCATCTTCAAAATTCGGATTTTCCCTTATTCTCAAATCACTGAGTAAAAAATCCCCTGTAATGTGGAATCACGGTCGATCCTTTAACTACGTGAGGGTTTACAATCGTACATACGTGAGGGACTGAAACATGCCGAAGACCTTTTTAAATCTTAAAATTGCACCATTTGCATACTGCTGAGGACGGATTTCGATAGATGTAGGTATGACTATTATACAAATGTTTATATTTGAATTCGAATAAAGATCAATGTTATAATTTTCTTTTTATTAGGCGTATTCAGCCTCTTGCGTATTGTTAATAACTGTACAGGAGTGTAATGCGTGGGTGTTCTGTTCGTGTAGGGGCACGCTGCGGGTTGCACGAGAAGCGGCTACTGCACCACCTACTGGACCACTACAACGTGCTCGAGAGGCCCGTCGTCAACGAGAGCGACCCGCTGCAGCTCTCCTTCGGCCTCACGCTCATGCAGATCATCGACGTGGTCAGCATCCACCTTTATAAACAAACGAACTACTACATACTTCCAGTATACAAGATTGATAGAGTTCTCATGATTATCGAAAAGTACCGTTCAATAAATAAACTAGCACGATACGAGCCGCTTCGAAAACGATTAAGCCAACTAACCAATCAAGTTTTCTAAATATGTCCTCACATTTTAAGTGCACACCAACACACTACTGCATTTGTGTGCGTCAACACTCAAACATTATTGATAGTTTTTGTCTAAACGATGTCCTGAAACCAGTTCGAATACACGTTTTTCTATAATCCTTTTTGACCGAGTCTCACAGTATAATAATGATTAATTTGAGTTCAAACTATGAAGAAACACGACTGAGTAGTAGTAATAAAATACAAATTAATGTTCGCAGGACGAGAAGAACCAGCTTTTAATAACAAACATCTGGCTAAAACTAGTGAGTATAAATTTTTATGTGCTAATGTGTGTAGAGAAACAAGAAAGTAATTAATTGTTTTTGCATAGCAATGAGATCTAATAATTGTGTTGCTGCGTAGGCATTACATATCTGTTTATTCCGTAAATATACGGTTCTTACATTTGTTAATTCAGGAGTGGAATGACATGAACTTGAGGTGGAACACTTCGGATTTCGGCGGGGTCAAAGATTTACGAGTACCACCTCATAGACTATGGAAACCAGACGTCCTTATGTACAACAGGTACGTATACACCGCACATAGGTATATGTAAACACAATCGCCCACACTAATGAACCTTCCAAGAAACACTAGGAACAAAGACGAACGCAAAATTAACAGCAATATCAATCAAGAACAATTAAGTTCGAAAATTGGCCGTTGTGTTGCATAACTTCGAACGCTTGAACCAAAACATAGTAACAATCTAACTGAATATATCCACTGCAGCCAGGTCTATCATTATTAGGTATATATGCAGCTATATTGGTATTTTTTAAACTGACTCTTCTGGTACCTATATATTTTAATAGGATTCTCAAATGATTACATATCTTCCACCATCAGCATCCGTTTCCTTGCTTTCAAACATGCGTGCTAAGAATTCATTAATTTCGCGTCATAATAAAACTCAAGTAATTGTTGTTTATGCTGATATAACCCAAAACATCTATTTGAGATTGGAAAGCGGCAATAAATTTAATTATTTCCAGCCACTGATGAAAAATAAAGATTAATTTTATGTTTATAACTTACTAGTTTTTTAAGGAAGGATTAATATGTTTTTTATCGTTTTCAATCATTAAAATATAAAGGTACTGTTAATTAAATTGCATATCCATCAAATTCGAATACAAAGTGTAAATCATTTTCCGTGATGATTGCTGTTTTAGTCATTTATACCAATGACCCGGTTGTTTATGGCTAAGTGAAACTATTGATTTATTTGTATTTTAACCATATATAAAACAAAATAAACGATAAGATAAACACATTCTTTGGTTCATAAGCCACTACTAATTTTAGTTTACAAATAAACGCATAAAGGTCCATCAGGCTATCAGGCTATTAGCCTCCCACATAGTCCGCCACAACGAGCCGTCATGGGCAGGCCTGGTCATAATTAGGGACCACGCTTCTCTGGCAAATTAATAGCCGAAGTTTGACGTTATTATTACATAGATGCCCCTTCTTTTGTTATAAATTATTAACCTACTTTACTTGCAATCTAAACTTACAGAAAAAAAACTACTATTACTATTTATTTACTTACTGAAAAAAAAGTCCATTAAAGACTTATTACTCTATAGATTCGTAGCATCGAGATTCATTTCATTAGATTTATAAATAAAGCTTTTCACAAGACTTAGAAATATTTTGTCTCAGTCTCTGTCGTGTTACAACAGACTTTTAAGGACCTAAAGTGCTGTCGTCGCCTTAAGCCCCAGACGTAACGTTAGACTTGAACTTATACACTTTGTAGACAGCGCTTTCCAAAACTGTGAAACATCGGCAATTGTTTTCTGTTTCTCTTCTCATTTTGTAGGGTCTCAAAATGGATCGCTACTTACGAAACGTTAATGCTTTACTGGTTCTTGAAGTCTAAAATTATTTACTATAGGGATAGGATTTTTGCCCACAAAACACCAAGTGCTACGATTCGATTGTTATTTAATTTTTGTTGATTTAGCGTTTCTTAGATTGATCGTAGAACGCTGCGTGTTACGAATGCTACGATTTATGAACTCCATTTACTCCGAATGCTACGATAGTAGAACGCCGCGTGCTACGAACGCTACGATCGTAGAACGCCATGGACGATACGCGCTATGAATGCTCAGTATGCTACGCACTACGGATGCTACGCGCTACGAATGTTTCGATCATAGAACGCCGCGTGCTACGTACGCTGCAACGAAGCACGCAGTGTCCTACTTATCATCCTACCAAGCAAAACTTGTTTTTAAATCTTCTATATGCATGTGCATTGTCAAAATTTCTTTCTTTTTTTTGTGCAGCGCGGACGAAGGGTTCGACAGCACATATCCGACGAACGTAGTGGTGCGCAACAACGGGTCATGCCTGTACGTGCCGCCTGGCATCTTCAAGAGCACCTGCAAGATCGACATCACCTGGTTTCCGTTCGACGACCAACGTTGCGAGATGAAGTTCGGCAGCTGGACTTATGATGGTTATCAGGTCTGCAATTTTAAAACTACTTTCATTTATATCGATATTTTCGGAATACCTTTTCAGTTTCATTTATGTTTTTCTCTTTACAGTTGGATCTACAACTACAAGATGAAGGAGGTGGAGATATAAGCAGTTTTGTCACGAATGGCGAATGGGAGCTAATAGGTTATTTATTACATTTATCATTTTTTTTATTTTAGCTTTCTCACTATCTAATCTCTTCCATCTATCTAATCTACGACAGCCTTCTTGTTCGTTATCTTTACGACTCTAACTTAATGGAATCAGACTTGTAATTCGACTCTAACAGATTGGTCATTAAATCTAAAACTGAGGTTAATAACATTGAAATGTGTTCCATAGGTTTATTTTAGCAACTTTACAAGCAAACACTTGTATTTAGTTGTACATATTTATTCTATAGATTTTTCACCTACGCGAACCTTTCGTGATTCCTTATTGAGGTCTAATATTTTACTTTTCCGATCGTTTAGGAGTCCCCGGAAAGCGTAATGAGATCTACTACAACTGTTGTCCGGAGCCGTACATCGACATCACGTTTGCGGTGGTGATCCGGCGCAAAACGCTGTACTACTTTTTCAACTTGATCGTGCCCTGCGTGCTCATCGCTTCCATGGCGCTATTGGGGTTCACCTTGCCTCCAGACTCCGGAGAAAAGTTGTCTTTAGGTAAAAAAATTAAATAGACATTTTTTATTGGGGATTTTTTCGTCAGTATCCTCAGTCTAGTGCTAGTGGACTGATGATATTGATGATGCTCTGCTCTGATTATACACTACTAAAGTCGAACCTCATGCAAGTTGTTTTTGCCTGTACGCAAAACGTGAAACCGGACTGACTAACATCATTATGTTTTAAAAACTTTACAAAAACCCAAATAAGACAGATGGCCACTGGTCAGCATCCTTATTCTGATCCATTTTCCCTACGTATGTATGGACCGGACTCTTCTTTATTTGTGTAGCTTATATCTGGTATATATATTATATTATATTGTATTATAATACCCAGGTGTAACGATATTACTGTCGTTGACGGTGTTCCTCAACATGGTGGCGGAGACGATGCCAGCGACGTCGGACGCCGTGCCCCTGCTCGGCACCTACTTCAACTGCATCATGTTCATGGTGGCTTCCTCCGTCGTCTCCACCATCCTAATTCTTAACTACCACCATAGGCATGCAGACACACACGAAATGAGTGATTGGGTTCGTATTTTTTTGTGGTGTTACTTCAATAGCTAATACAAAAAAATTAGCAGATACGTAACGTGCTGTATTGTCCAGATTCGTTGCGTGTTCCTGTACTGGCTGCCATGGGTGCTGCGTATGTCGCGGCCGGGCCCGGCGACCACGCCGCCACCCGCGCGCGCGCCGCCGCCGCCTGATCTGGAGCTGCGCGAGCGCTCCTCTAAGTCGCTCCTCGCCAACGTGCTTGACATCGACGACGACTTCCGACACCCGCAAGCGCAGCAGCCGCAATGCTGCCGATACTACAGGTCCCTCGACGATCTACACGAACACTACTCGCCGTAAATAGCACGGTTACGATAATTCACCCCAGCCTAGAACGTTCCGCAGTACCCGACCCTAACAGCTAAATCACGAGTATTCAAACATTCAACATCAACATACTCTTTCACGGGCCATCACATAGTTTCACTTTCGATTGTACTTCTACTTCTGGGTCTGGTCTTTAACATCTAATCGGCATAACTCCTGTAGTGCCCTCCGTTCCTCGGCTCCACCTGTAGAGTAGGCTGCAGATGTAGCTGCTATCTACAGAGCGAACTCGTTGCAGGTCGGGTGAGGAGAACGGCGCGGGCCTGGCTGCACACAGTTGCTTCGGTGTCGACTACGAGCTCTCCCTCATACTGAAGGAGATCCGAGTCATCACAGATCAGGTAACATAAACATAAAGTAGTATATTCCATTCAATAGTTGATTAGTATACATTGCAGGTCGTTTAACATGATGAATATACTTTCCAGATGCGCAAGGACGACGAGGATGCGGACGTCTCGCGCGACTGGAAGTTCGCCGCCATGGTCGTGGACAGACTGTGCCTTATTATCTTTACCCTGTTCACAATCATCGCTACGCTAGCCGTGCTGTTGTCCGCGCCGCACATCATGGTGTCGTAGCGACCCGCCCGCTTGCGGATACGCATGCGAAAAGTTCTGTGATACCGCGAATATTTGTTAAGTTGTGATGAGCGAAGTGGCGCGGACGTTGACGCCGCGGCGCCGGAGTTGCCGCCGCCTGCCTCGCCGCCCGCGCCCCCCTGTAGACATAAGTTACCGCTGAACTGCCAACCCTGTACGTTACAAAAAACTGCCCATCCGACTAACGTCTTCTAATCCCTTGAAAACTTCAGCGATTGTGTACCTTTTCTTCCAAGAATACAATGATAAACGGTCGTCACGCTCAGTGGAATTAATTCCGTACTCTACAGCCGATCGTTCCCATATAAGCGTATGGCATGAGTGTCAATGAGCAGTTCCGTACCAGACGTTCCGTCCCAGGAACAGTCGCCCACAGCGATACAGTGGCAGTACGTGCTACACAGGCACAGCCGCCACGCGCCGCGGTGCGCACTCACGCGCAGTCACCGCAGCATGTGGCCACCCACTAGACAAGACTGCGGCAGAAAATATTTGCACAAAAACGTCTTCCTTCTTACCGTTGAACGACCTGATTCGCATTTAAAAATTAAACTTCGTTAGAACTTCTTCGATTCTTGAAATCTATTGTACAGTTTAGAGTTTGGGCGGTGAAACAATGGCCCTTTGTTTCCTTCTTGTTCGATTCCATGAATCGTGGTTATAATCCCTAGTTTTATTTTCGGATATATTTGTGTCAGTAGCTAGAATAGAACTTTACAAACAATGTTGATTCAATTGGTACAGGTTGTGATATGCCTCGTTGTGAACGGGTCGATATTGTTATAAATGGTAATAAAATACCCATGGCTATAGCTTAAATAAATCGTTCGTTAAAAGTTGTAGTTAAACAAATATTATTTTAATAAAGTCATATCTGGGTCTTTCGGAACGACTTTTACAAATAATAATTAAATTACATATTAATATCATGTTTGTACTTCTTTCCATACAGTTACAGTAATTCGTATGCTGAAAATAAATATTAGCTTATAAAATTTTCTTCTTCGAAAATTAATTCAAAAGATATGACCATCGTTTCAGACATGTACATGTATTATATAACTCATTTTATAAGATATACAACATTTTATAAGTACAAGAAGTATAACATGAACTGGTTTTTCGTTACATAGAGGGTTTAACACAAAGGTGCCTATTTATTGACAGATGCGTCGCACGATCAGTTGACAAGTACAGGTTCACTATATCCTGACATCTGACCAGTCCTGCCGCTCGTCTGCCACACTCCGAAACACTTCAACATATTCAGTTTACTGCTCCGTCATGATCGATTTACGTTTGTTGTTCTTACTCATCGACGTTCATTTATTTCGGAAACATTGTAAACCTCTCAAAAGGAAAACGTAGTGTAAACAGCAAGAATGTGCGGGTACACCCGACAAGCGAATGTACCCTCGCAAAGCTCCTGTAATGTTTTCCTTTTTCGAGGTAGTGCTGTTAGTAATCTTAGACGGTCCGATGGAAGTTGCGGACCGGATATGATTACAAGTCAATGTTTTTGGTCATCCATTTATTTACTGTTATATCTTCTTAACATTCGCTAGAGGTTGTGTGACGACCTGGACGGTGGAGGCCGCAGACCCGCACACGCGGGCATCATCTTTGTTTTGGATGGAAGTCTGTGCGGCATCCTTCCGTCGGTAATGGGACAGCCCATTGTCCCCAAGATTTGTTCAATTGTTAGGGTTAACTCTGAATTGCACTTTGTTTATTAAATATAAACGAATGAAACAAACCATTGTTTTATTTATTTAAGTACCAAAATTTATTTAAGGCTTACAAGCTTTAAAGCTCTCACGCCCAACAATTTATTAAAACTGAAAAACTCAAATTTTTCATGTTTCCCTACCTAGAGCACAGAGTAAAGCTATAGATAAGCTCACATCAATTATCCTAGTCATATATATTTTTTGTCAAAATTACAATATTCCTGAGCCATAATCTCAATTTGGGCTCGAATCTCGCTAGTAGATGTTCCCTCGGATCGAATTCCGATGGTTTATGTAAATCATCCCTGACCTACATAATATTCCCGCGGAGGCGTTTGGAACGGAGCGGAGTCACGGAGCAATCGATGATATCCCACGGGATAACTGCACATGCGCACATCACTAGCTAATTTCCACAAAAGCCACCGACAACCAACACACGTAAAATAGAGCTTTCCTGAATCGTATGAAACATTAACCGTAACCGTAGATGGGTAAGTATGAGAATTAGGAAAATACTTTCCATTTGAAAAATAGACACCATAGTAAATATGAAAAATAGTCAGTCCAGTTTCAAACATTTTCACGGCCACAATACTGAACCAATTTTGATGACATTCAGCAGCGAGAACTTGGTACATTTTTTTTTAAATATTTTCTTAATATTATCTTTATGAAAAGTAACCCATGAAGAGGCATCCAAAAAGGTGAAAATTACTTAAAAGGTAACCTAAAAAGGTAAACTAAAAAGGTAAGGTATACCTATTATTACAAACAAATAACTCAGTTTTCATTTCCACGCTAAGTTACTGAAATTCAGCTAATGGAATACGAGTAATATGCAGCATGCATTAGTGCATAGGGCGGTTTGGGCGGGCGGGCGCTACTGGAGGACTCGGGAAGACGGCGGGGTGTGGCGCAGCGCGGCGGGTTGCGCCCGGCCGCGACCGCACGGCAGTACGCGCCGACATGTCGTGCGGGTCGCGCGCCTGTCTGCTCGTCGCCGCGATCCTCACACTCCTCTACTCAGGTACTACACACATCATAAACAAATCATTAACAAACAAACTGTAATACGGAATAATCCAAAAAAAAAATCTATTACCTTCATTATTTTTTATTTTGTATCCTGATATATCTCACGAAGACGGCGCTACCGGCTAGCTATGTATGTAAATAGAAGTACATATAAACAAAATATTTATTACATACACGTTATATACTAATATTTCAGGACATAATATGTATATAAGACACGCAGCTTATATGATGTGTTTTATTCAATTAGGTTTATTTGATTTTAACACAGCTTTTGATTATTTTTATTTAATTAATCGAGGTTTATTTAATTATGAAACATTACATTACATTACAACAATCACAATTTTAAGTAAATTCGTACTAAAAATCATCGCTTTTTCTTCGAGAAGTGTGTTTCTAAACACCATTATCTCCGGTTGGCTCTTTATTGATCTGTCGTCGCAGCATCATCTCCGCTATGGATGCTAACGTGCACGTTACTAAACTAACTTACGGGACCATTATAAAGGAAAATTCAACGAAACTTTCGAAGTTCGACGCCCATATGCCTGGAGTAAATTAGAAGTTGTAATATAACAATTCAGCAGAATCCCTGCAGCATATCATAGCCATTTATTTTATAGCGAGCTTATAAAATCTCGATTCATTTTTCAACCTGAAAAAATAACAACACTTTTCAGTAAACTGTAGAATACGCTTATTTCCATGTGAGGTGAGGCACAGATATGTGTGTACATTAGTAAATTATCGTTTATCCATAAGGAATAAAGGCCCGTAATTATCACCCCGTTATTATTCCGTGGGAGTCTAATTATAGACAAAATATGATCCTAGCTTATTGCTTATTGACTCGTCATAGAGAAGTTTTGTTGATTGGTCAAAACTAAACTTGTAGCCGCGTCAAAGGACACCACGTATAATGCATTTACCAGAAGGAAATAAATGAACACTCCCTTTTTGACAGTCATGTATTCAAATTAAATTAATGATAATGAAGTAATCGAATGCAAAATTAAGTTCAGGAAGTGAGGCATACTTATCGGAAGTAACTGATTGCTCATTCCTTTACTTACACATCTGTTCCAGGATGGTGTTCCGAAGACGAGGAGCGGTTGGTCCGCGACCTATTCCGTGGTTACAACAAACTCATCCGCCCAGTACAAAACATGACACAGAAAGTGGACGTGCGGTTCGGACTTGCCTTCGTGCAGCTTATTAACGTTGTATGTACCTACTCGTATTTATATCAAATTATTAATATACTAAGAATTAGTCTTCCAGCCTCTCACAGCAGGGTATCTAATTAAGGTCTCAGAGAAGGATCCGGCATTTTTCACTGCATTTCCAGAACGCTTTGTTGACGATTTCAGACCAAAACTAAAACGCTAATTAAAACTACACATAAAAAGTGAGTGAGCCATTTCCTGCAAGAAAACAACACAAAATTAACTTTTAAACATACCTCTTGCAGAACGAAAAGAATCAAATCATGAAATCCAACGTGTGGCTCCGGTTAGTATGGATGGACTATCAGCTGATGTGGGATGAGGCTGATTATGGCGGTATAGGCGTGTTGCGCCTGCCGCCCGACAAGGTTTGGAAACCTGACATCGTACTTTTCAACAAGTTAGTATATCTCCTTAGGCACTTATGATTTTATTTTAAGTGAAAACTTCTTTAGGCGCATTGGGCATTTTTGAAATGAGACAAATACATTGATTTCGCGACACTGTGACGACACCAGATTTTGACCATTAAAAAGACATCAACGCGATGATTACCGCGGTGCCGATTATTTTTTAAGTTTTCACTTCTATCGCCACTCCTGGAGTGCCACTGTTTTTTTTTTATTTGATTTTGGATGCTAATGGTTCTACTGCTGTTTCAGTGCTGACGGTAACTATGAGGTGCGATACAAATCGAACGTCTTGATTTATCCCAACGGAGAAGTGCTGTGGGTACCTCCAGCTATTTACCAGGTGACTATTCATTCATAGAATGACCATAAATGAACTCATCATCATCTTCGCTACAGATGTTAGTTGCACATATATCAGACTTATCTTTGATAGAGTTATCTTATCGTTAATATTTTGTTTTGTTTTACAGAGCTCGTGCACGATTGATGTAACATATTTCCCCTTCGATCAACAAACCTGCATCATGAAATTCGGATCGTGGACTTTCAATGGAGACCAAGTATCCCTCGCCTTATACAACAATAAAAACTTTGTTGATCTGTCAGATTACTGGAAGTCGGGAACATGGGACATCATTGAAGTACCAGCATACCTGAATATTTATGAAGGGAACCATCCTACTGAAACTGACATTACATTCTACATAATAATTAGGAGAAAGACCTTGTTCTATACAGTCAACTTGATCCTGCCAACAGTATTGATTTCATTCCTTTGTGTATTGGTGTTCTATTTGCCTGCCGAAGCTGGTGAAAAGGTGAGACAAAATTACCTATACCTATTTTCTTTTACATTAATCTGTCTTCAAAAGTACCTACTGTTTCATTTAAAAATAACGGTGTTATTTCTCGTAGGTAACATTGGGTATCAGCATTTTGCTGTCACTGGTTGTGTTTCTGCTACTGGTGTCAAAGATTTTACCACCGACCTCCCTCGTGTTGCCGCTCATCGCTAAGTACCTGCTCTTCACATTCATCATGAACACCGTCAGTATTCTAGTCACGGTTATCATCATCAACTGGAATTTCAGAGGTCCAAGAACACACAGGTATAGTAATCTGATTTAATAATGCACTTCTTCTCCTCTTATCGTGTCAATGGCAAGCTAAATAATGCACGGTAGGTACATAAGGATAGATTCGAATAAAAACGCACTCCTAAATTGCACTTCTTGTTCAACAGAATGCCTCTCTGGATCCGAAGTGTCTTCCTCCACTATCTGCCTACAGGCCTGCTCATGCGTCGTCCGCGTAAGACGAGGCTACGATGGATGATGGAAATGCCCGGCATGGGCGCCCCGCCACATGCAGCTGCTCCGCACGACCTGCCTAAACACATCAGGTACGTTTGCTCACATAGCAGTCACTAGGTGCTAGTGAACCTCTCTTACCTGTGAACCTTGGGCATATACTAACTTCTTAGTGCGATTGGTGTAAAATAAAGCAAAATGGAGGCGATGGAGATGTCGGACCTGCACCATCCGAACTGCAAGATCAACCGAGCGGCCGGCGGCGGTGAGGTCGGCGCCCTGGGAGGACTCGGCGCGCTCGGCGGCCTGGGCCTCGGAGGGGAACGGAGGGAGTCGGAGAGTTCCGACTCGTTACTGCTGTCGCCAGAAGCAGCGAAAGCCACAGAAGCAGTAGAGTTCATCGCAGAGCATTTACGTAACGAAGATCTTTATATTCAGGTGTGTACATCACCTATCAATATGTACCTAAGTACCTATTTCAAGTTATGTTCTACGCTATTGGCTATGTAACTTAGCCAAAGTTCTTTGTCACATCCTCTTTTTACTGACGTGACGGTAAGTTCCATAACATCAATATAAAAAAAATATATATTCATCTCATATCGATGGTTATAGTGAGTACGAAACCTACGAAAAACTCGCTCACACTTTGATAATAAAACCAAGCGACCCATTTGAGTGTCATTATATACCCCAATGTGAGCTACAGTAAATTGGTGATCCATAGTACCTAGCTAGAACCCTTAACTTATTTTACAGGATAGATATGTAGTAATTTATTTTTAAAACGACTTGTTTCAGACCGAAGTTTTACTATAGATGGTGATAGTTTTACCACAATTAATCAGCAATATCATTTGATTTGACAGACACGTGAAGATTGGAAGTACGTAGCAATGGTGATCGACAGGCTGCAGCTGTACATATTCTTCATTGTGACAACAGCAGGCACGGTCGGCATCCTGATGGACGCGCCACACATCTTCGAGTACGTCGACCAGGACCGCATCATAGAAATATATCGAGGAAAATAAATCAACTTAGTAATAAGAACAGTACCCTAATTGCGTAATACGACACAATCACAATCTGTTTCGATTTGAAACAGATTGCTAATGCATTGCTTCATAAGTTGGAAAAAAAATCTGCTCAACAACGTAAATTTCGCAATGAATATTGTTGAACTGTCAAAATGAAACAAATTAGGCATAATTGTTTACGTAAAGAAGTTACGCAATTAGGCTACTGAATTGCTTCAAGACGGCTTCCATAATACTCATTAGTTACCTATTTGTATTTATTTTAATAAGGTCATGTTTTATAATAAATGTTGCTCATAGTAGACCGATAAAGCACATTTACACGATAGATTATAGTAAAATTTGACTTATCGTATAGGTGTCTGTCGCGAAATAGACGTATGTGTTGCGGAAAACATGACATACCGATAATAATTTATAAATAAATGATCTGGCTTAGTCTGTAAGTAATATTATTAAAATATATAAAATGGCTGTGTTCGAGGTTTATAAAAGCACAATAGATAATGGTTTGTATTTTGTAATTGTCCTAAGATATAATGGTACCTTTAGTAATGTAGATATGTAGTAGGTTTGTAATGAATTAATTACTTATTTATGTTCTCATCATATCGGTGGCTTTTCAAAGTATCTAAATACTTGTTAATTTGTTGATCCTTTAAACATATAATTGAGATCTCGTAATAAACCCCAAATACATTTTCGATGCCCCAAAACGTATTGTTACTTTTTTACTAAACTACTATTTGCGATTTTTAAGATTACTGTAGTATCGGGTATAGATAAAACTGGGTCAGTATGAATAAAATAAACCTTCGATATATAAATAGTGTAATTTTATTCTTCCACCACATAATGCTTAACAAAATGTTTTATAACATAATCAGTATTTCCATGTAGGTACTTAATTCTAACATCAGATAAGACTATTTTACTAATTTCATGTCAATAAAATTAAAATCAAGCTTTCTATAGAAATGGCGATGTATCGGCGACAAACACTACAACAACGCCACAAAACAAAAACGACAGGTTGAACACGACTAAATCAAATTTTGTTAGATAAAGTAAGAGCTTTGTAATCTTGCTTGATATAAACTTATGTAACTAACATACTAATCTTAAAGTACATTTTTTTTGCTTTTTTAGTATTTAATCTCCCAATTGAACAGGGGAGTTGAGAATATTTACAAATTGTATTATTATCTAAGAAGGAATACAATAGAAATAAAAAATAAAGTTTATTAAAAGACTAATCGTCGCCGTCGTCATAGTTAGGTGAAGTAGGAGAGTATGTAGGTGAAGTTGGAGAGTATGTGGTGGGACCTGCTGACGACGGGGAGTAAGCGGGGGACGACGGAGAATAGTTGGGCGAGGTCGGAGTGTAGGTAGGAGACGTCGGCGAATACTTTGTCGAAGATGGAGAATATCCCGGTGAGGAAGGAGAATAATTTGGAGAGGATGGCGAATAATTTGGTGAGGATGGCGAGTAACGAGTGCTTCCCGGGTGTTGTGGGGACGAGGGTGAGTATGCCGGGCTCGTCGGCGAGTACTGCGGACTCGTAGGAGAGTATTGTGGACTCGTCGGTGAATAAGTAGGGCTCCTGCCTGCCACAGATGGCGATGTAGGGGAGTAGTTAGGAGATGGGGAATATTTGGGCGAGGATGGTGAGTAACTGGGAGAAGTCGGTGAGTAGGCCGGCGATGTCGGCGAATATGAGGGGCTTGTTGGAGAATAAGCGGGCGACGTCGGTGTATAGTTCGGCGACGACGGCGAGTAACTCGGAGAAGCAGGACTGTAGACAGGACTAGTTGGAGAGTAGCTCGGTGAAGACGGCGAATAGCCGGGCGACGTCGGTGAATAGGCTGGGCTTGTCGGCGAGTACGACGGACTCGTCGGGGAATAGGAGGGACTCGTTGGCGAGTAACTAGGTGACGTCGGCGAATAGCTCGGTGATGTTGGCGAATACGCTGGACTTGTCGGAGAATAACTCGGTGAAGTAGGAGAGTAGCTTGGTGACGTAGGTGAATAAGAGGGCGATGTGGGAGAATAGCCAGGGGATGTAGGAGAGTAGCTCGGTGACGTTGGCGAATATATGGGTGAGGTCGGTGAATAGTTTGGTGAAGTCGGTGAATACGACGGGCTGGTGGGGGAGTAGTGTGGTGAGGTCGGCGTAAGACTGGGAGAGGCGGGCGCGTACACCGGGCTGGTGGGGGAGTACGAGGGGGAGGCGCCGGCGGGGGACGTGTAGGGGGACAGCGGAGGCCCGGGGGAGCCCGGCGAGCCCGGCTGCGGGGACCACGCGCTGTACGCCGGGGACAGGCCCGACGCGTCCGACGCCCCCGACGGCGAGAACGATGGACCACCCGGCGTCATGCTGCTGCCCACTGTAACATAATTTTACATAGCGTCACAAATTATTTATTAGAGAATTGAAATTATAAAAACTCACTAATTTCACAAGCATCTTTAAATGGTTAATTATTTATATTAAAGTTGCAACGAATATTCGGTTACTATACTGGTATTCGGTAATTTTTTAATATTCTGCCGAATTCCGACTTAAAAACAGAAATAAAAACACAGTCAATTAATCACGCAACTTTTATTAATGCTAGTTCGAGAGAGCGTAATTTTTCGCTTTATGTATCTAAAAGATCAACGGAAGTTAACATACGTAAATAATTTTTCAAGTAAAATCCAATCTAAACCGTTTTTGAACCGACTTAAAAAAAAAGGAGGAGGTTCTCAGTTCGTCGGAATATTTTTTTTTATGTTTGTTCTCCGATTACTCGAAGACCGGATTTCAAAATTTCTTTTTTTTTTTTTTTGTTTGAAAGGGTATACTTCCAAGTTAGCCCCATTGTCATTTGCTCACGATCTGATGATGGGATCTTGGAGAAATCGAAGGAACTCTTCAAATATTATAGGCGCACCAAAAATTTTTATAGTAAGCGCGCAGGAATTTTTTATAGTAACTCATGAATTTGCTTTCCAAAAGCACCATTTGGTAAAGTGGAACTGATGAATTTAAAACAACCCACAAAAAAGTGAAAAAAAAATTTACCCAAAGTACAACCGGAAAAAATTTTTACTTGTCTTTTCGTCATTCTGTTCCAGTCACAATTCTTAAAAAAAAGATCTATTGCAAATAAAACAACTTATAAATATTTGTTTACATTACGTTATCATAAGCATGTTAAATCTGCATAAAAAGATAACACTATGAAGCTTCAACGCGGTTGGCGAAGCGTAATGGGACAGCGGGCTAATTAGAAAGCTTCTTGTCATAATGCGGTGTGCGCGCCAATTTTTGAACGTGCATTAATCAGACCGAATATTCGGCTATTCGGCCACGCAACTGGCTGATAACGGTATTCCGCCCTCAGGCCGAATATTTTATCCGTTGCAACATTAATTTACCAAAAAAAAAATTTTTTTTTTAACAAAGGACGTGTTTTTTTTTTTTGTATGTTATTTCTTAGGGTTTAACTCACTAATTTCACAAGCATCGTTCAATTGTTAAATATTTATAAACTTGTTTTTTTATTATTTTTATTATTCCTTAGGGATTATATAACTTTGAAATAAAGTTAAGAAACATTTAAACATCATATGTATGGTTAAGAGTGTGCCTTCCAAAAGTTGGCAACGCCGCAAATAGTTGTCTAATATTTACCTGTTTTTATTCATTTGTTAATATTACTGTATGGAAATATGAAATTAGCTCTGTAGTAGAAGTAAAATATTAATAATTAATATTATAATGAACTAAAATATGAATATATCTGTAATGTTGTATTTTTTTTTATATCAATAATTTTCAAAAGTAATCAGTTCTTACCTTGGCCTGGAGACCATGCACTACTGCCATATCCTGGAGTGTTCTGTGTGGACCACGGCGTCATCAGCGGCGTCATGGACGGAGTCCCGACGCCGAAATACATGCCGCCGCCGACTCCTCCCACGCCGAGACCACCCATTTCCATACCCAGCTTACATTTCTCGGCGTCAAGTAGTAAGTCGAAACAGCCTAATAAACAATTAAATTATTCGTCAGCAATGATTATAACGAGGTGTCAGTTTGATCCGAGTTTAAGTTTTTATTTAGTCAAGTATTTAGTTGTCAATTGTGGAAGAGAAATATATTTTACAATTCAGTACCCTAATTGCGTAACTTATTTTCGTAAACAATTATGCCTTATTTGTTTCATTTTGACAGTTCAACAACATTCATTGCGTTATTTACGTTGTTGAGCAGATTTTTTTTCCAACTTATGAAGCAATGGATTAGCAATCTGTTTCAAATCGAAACAGATTGTGTTTTATTACGCAATTAGGGTACTGGTTATAATAAGTGTAAAACTTACCAGTTCCCATTCGCGGCAATTGCCCCATGATAATATTCTCGGACACGCCTCTCATAGGGTCCACTTCAGCGTGACTGGCGGCGTCCAGCAACACGTCGACTGTTTCTTCGAACGAGCATCTCATGAGTGCACCCGTGTCTTGCCTGTTGATACCGTGACGAGTGATGGCCATGAGATGACCCTTAGCAGTCATTACGTCACAAAGCAAAGCAAGGTGACGATAGTTTACGTACAGACCGTAGAACTGCAACACGGCGTTCATTTCTTTCTCTACTGACTTACGCACAGCCTCAATACCCAGTACTTGGAATATCTCGCAAATGTCGTTACTGAATGTCCTTATGGGGTCTACATCTCTCTCAGAAAGTACTTTCATCAAAGAAGTACCATCAGTTTCCAACAGCCATTCAGCAATAGCCTTGAATTCTCCCTGTTCAGTGATTATAATACGTTTCTTAGCTTCAGTCTGTGGTAAATGCATGTACACCTTTGCTATAGCCTCTATACCTTGTAGAGTCATGTCCGACAGCATGTTAGCTTCAATACATCTCAAGAACATGTCGTCTTCCATTTTGTCAACTGTTTCTTCGTCATTATCTTGGAATTTACTTTCTTCATTGTTCATAATCCTAATACGTAGCACAAGCTTTTCGGCGTTGTCATCGTTGAAGATACAATTCAAATCGTCTCCGAATCCAGCGTTTATCTTTTCAGCAATCTGTTCCATGGTTAGTTTCTTATCTGTCATCCTCTTGCGATCTAATTCAATACGTAGCAACCACGGAGAGATCTTTGTCGGGTCGAAATCAGGCATCTCATAGTAAACATTGACGAATTCTTGATCTTCAGCAATAACTGTGTTTTGTGGGTCAGGGTCGTAATAAATCGCAGTGTTCGCGGTCACCTTGCGCAATGTTGTGTGTTCCAGTCTGCAGAGTACATTCTTAGCCTTTTCTGCATCTCTGGCCGCGCCGCCAGTCAAAAATACTGTTAGAGATGGAGCTTTAGGTTTCTTAGAAATATTGATGATTTCCTTAAGACGCGGCACTCCGAGAGTTACGTTTTTGGACGACACACCAGCGAAATGGAAAGTGTTCAATGTCATCTGCGTGGCGGGCTCGCCGAGAGACTGCGCGGCCAGGGCGCCCACCATCTCGCCAGGATTCACCTGAGCTTGCTGGAAACGGGTTTCGATTTCTCCAATCAACCACTCAAAAGCTACCAATGAAAGTCTGTATTCCTCAGACACAAACTTTGTGCATAAAGTCGAACGCACCAAACATTGGAAGAGTAGAGTAGCGTTTTCATTAGCCTGCTTCGACAAGCGGTCCTCGCCCGCTACAATAATGCATTTTTTTAGTAGTTCTTTAACACCCGATATTACTTTGATGGGACTGAGATCTGTCGGCATTCTTTTATTGATATGGAAAGTCTTCTGTGCATTCCAAATCATCCTCTTGAAATTGCAAGGCAGTACAACTTTAGATTCACCACTAGGGAAAATTTGACGCAACACGTCTCTGTCTTTGTTGAGTTGTTCCCATTCGCTCTCAAGATCGCTAATAACATATCCAGATTCTGTCAACTCCTTGATAATGTCTTCACTAAAGATCCTCTTCAAGTACCTTTCATTTGAAGGGTCAAATTTGAATTTCTTTTCAAATGCTTTGTTCGACAGTTTGACTGTTGGTAAATTCTGGAACTCTACAGTTTCTCCAGCTAGACCATCTTCACCATATCTCAACTGAATGAGTTGACCGACTGAATTACGAACGGTACCGTCATAATGAACCATTACAGACTCCATAGCCTTTATCAGACGACGTTGGATGTATCCAGTCTCAGCAGTCTTTACGGCAGTATCAATAAGACCCTCACGACCTCCCATAGCGTGGAAATAAAACTCAGATGGGGTCAAACCGGCAAGATATGAATTTTCTACGAAACCTCTCGACTCGGGACCGTAATCATCTTTGATGAAATGCGGCAATGTTCTTTTACGGAATCCGAATGGAATACGTTTACCTTCAACGTTCTGTTGACCTACACAAGCAATAACCTGAGAAATGTTAATGTTGGAACCTTTGGAACCAGCAACCACCATAGCCTTTAAGTTATTGTACTCAGTCAGAGATTTCTTAGCTGAACCACCAGTTTTGTCACGAGCGTCGTTCAGAATACGGTTCACTTGATTTTCGAATGTCTGTCTGAGGGTGTTACCAGGGGTAGGCTCCAACTCCATATTGTGAGCTTTTTGAATGACTTCTATGACATCTTCTTTGGCTTTTACAATGGCACGCTGAATTTCTTGGTAGGTCTGAGGATCAGCAATAGTATCGCCGATGCCTATAGAGTGACCTTCCAGCAGCAACCAGTTGTTGATTACAGTTTGAATGTTACCGTAGAAGCGACCAGCAGTTTCGTGACCTAACTCTAACATGCAAATATGTAGCAAGGAACCTGCTGAAGCACCAAGTGACTTTTTACACAGGATACCCATGAGCAGTTCACCATGTTCCACAACTACTTTCGTATCTCCGGGAGAGATCCACTTGTAAGGACCATCGTCTTCTTCATCAGGATGTGTGGAATGAGTTCGAATCATATTTACAGGACCAGGAATAATAAGAGTAAATATTTGTTTGCCAGTCCACAGTGGTTGGGGTTTCAAAATGCAAGGCTGTGGGATTTTACCATCCCATGTAGGCAAAAACATGAGTAGATTCATTACTTGTTCTTTTGTGAGGAATACGTCACGCTTTGTCATTTTCCTTACAGCTGTGAGTGTGTCCTGTACAATACCCATGACGGGCTTGTTTGCTTGAGGAGTGATAATTTGTCGCGGCGTTATGTGAATATTCTCCACCTCGGCTCTCGTTTCCATTGACTGTGGTACATGTAAATTCATTTCGTCGCCGTCGAAATCAGCGTTATATGGAGATGTGCAACTTAAATTCATACGGAATGTTGACCATGGAAGTACTTTCACCCTGTGCCCCATCATACTCATCTTGTGAAGTGTAGGTTGTCGGTTGAAAATGACGAGATCGTCGTCCCTCAGATGACGCTCTACTTTGTATCCATGTTGTAAATGCAAATCTGATGGTTTTGGATGAAACCTTAAATCTATTCTTTCTCCATTATCGCGAACAATATACTTGGCGCCAGGATATTGAGCATTACCCCTGCGGACAAGCTCCTGCATTCTGTCAATATTGAATGGTGTAACAAGCTCAGGGAATGTCAAGTTTTGTGCAATAGATCTGGGAACTCCTACTTGGTCAATACGCAAGTTAGGATCCGGTGTGATGACAGTACGCGCAGAGAAATCCACTCGCTTTCCCATGAGGTTTCCTCTAATTCTTCCTTCCTTTCCCTTTAATCGAGCCTTGATAGCTTTGAGTGGTTTTCCTGATTTCTGCATGGCTCTGAAATAGAAAATTAGCACATAATGTTTGTTGTCAACAATAGATATTGAAAACCTTGAGTATTGTAGGCATTAATATAACAAGAAAAATGTTTTTCACTATTACAATAAAACTATAATTGTAATAATGCATATGATAACAAAAGATACTTACTTTGGCATGCCAGGCATGTCATTATCTACAAATGTGGCTACATGAAACTGTAGTAGTCTAATATTTTCGGCAAGCACATGCGCCGCTGCACCAGACTGTTCATTTCTCATCAGTTCATTGTTTGCTTTTATAATATCAGCAAGTTTGTGTGTCAAATCGTCCTGATTCTTGGCTGAGCCAAACATCACTACAGCGGGTCTCACGGACAATGGCGGCACCGGCAGCACTGTCACTATCATCCAGTCAGGTCTCGCGAATTTAGGATCCATACCCAGTATAAAGGATTCTTCATCTACAAGGAAAATACATATGTCAATTAAAGTCATTGAGTCATTGTGTGTGTATGTCAATTATATGTGAATATAAACTCTGAGTGGTAAGTAAAAGATCAGATTTAATGTCATCAAACAAGAGTATCTCAAACAGACATCATGTAAAACCATTATCAAAGAGTTACATTACATGTAACTTTTTGGCAATGCTGGAGGATTTCATGTGCCACTTCTTCATCCCAGCTAAAACACTAGGAAGTGGTGAAAGGAAGGCGTTACGGGGGCCTGTCTTGCATAATTTTGTCATTCAAAAAGTGCAGATTCTCAGTCTGATTTGAAAAGTATATAAATGTGGTTCAAATCAAATATATTGATTTGTGCACACAGGTTTTAAATGCAGTTTGCACACAAAGAAAAATGTTTTTACAGAATAGATTATAATCATAAAATAACCATTTGTTTGTGCAAAGATAACTGAATAAAAATGATTATTAATATTATCAGGAATTATCAGTTTTAGGCAAAAATTTGTCTTATTCTCAGCAGAGCACATTCTTAACAATGTATTCAAAATAAATTAAATGTTTATGTATGACATTTGCAAATTAATCTATTTCATTCAATCATGAAATACTAAGAAATGAGAAAGGTATAGGAATAACCATATCTACTGTCTAATTTATACCTGTGATATGTTTAAGTATTTCCCACACCCTCTCTGCTGTGATAATGATTTTCTTTTCCTGTGTATCTTCATTGGCATGTTTCCACTCAGCTGTCAGATCAAGACCTTGTCTTCTAATAGAGGGCTGGTAATGACCACAACCACCATGCCCTGAGCCTCTTTTGCCTTCTTCACCTTCCTTTCCTATATCCATATCCTCTCCACCCTCACAAATGTTCTTGCCTTTACACAAGTCATACACATATGTCAGTCTCTTACGAGGTTGTCCTTTTGATTTCATCACAACTTCCTTTATCTTTGGGTTAGTCTAAAACACAAATGATTGACAATAAGCCGCAACTATAATGTGAATATCATGAAAATAAAATACTATAGAAACAACAAAACTTACTGGGCTGACAAGTAGCTTTGAACAGTAAAAACAGACACATCTTAGTATCTTTATTGTTTTTGTTATAAAACCAATGTGAAAAACGGGTTTTGCCAAATCAATGTGTCCAAAATGTCCAGGACACTCAGTCATATTTCCAGCACAAGTTTGACATCTGGAACTTCTGTCGATCACCCCTTGTCGCGGATCCATAAGTCCGCCGAGTTTGGGTCTGCCACCCTCCATTGTTTCGGGGAACCGAATCCCCCCTTCGGTGACTGACATCCGTCGCTAAAAGTGTTATTTATCATTATTTTGTTGACATTTCTTTAAAAACAAGTAATAGTATAGTATAGTATTTTTAATAAAAACTTGTTTTAGTATCAATTCTAAAGTTTCATAAAATACCTATAGTATAAGCTTTACATGTAAATACCAAACAACAACAATCTATTAACAGCATTTAATCAATCGTTTAGTATCATGTGGACATTCACTAGACCTTGCATTAGGCTATCGCTGGTCATAAAAGTTGCAACACCCTTGATGCTACATAGCATAATAGCAGTTTTGTTTACAAGAAACCCATTAATTGATCAATTACATTGCATTTCAAGTTTACAGTTTTGTTTTTCTAAATCTTGATTATCGGTTCAATGAAATTATAAGGTGCAGGTTGTGGAGTCTCAAAGTTATGAACTTATTTTGTTGTGCAACAATCACTGCAAATTAGTCATTGATTGTTAGGTGAAAATAATTGTTTTGTACCTATATCCAAGCCCATCGTAGCCAGATTAGAATAAATGCTTAAGCAAGCAGACGTTTGGAAGTTCAGAATAAGGAAACTTATGGCAAATATTTTGCCAAGCACAAGCACAAACTGCGTGCCACTTTATCAACTGACATGAATCACGTTCTTACGCACTCATAATGATGGAATTTATGTAATATTTCAAACACTACCTAAATAAGAGTTTGAAAACATCACTTACGATTTCATCTGGAGATAATATACCAAATTGTACTCTTTTTACTTGGCGCACAGGCGCCTTCGAATCATTCGTGGTAGCCATTTTGTTGGCTACTAGAGGTGCACATTTCCATTTCGAAAACACTATTAAATACCACGAAACAGAGATTTCCCATCATTATTGTCTATGACCGACTCAGGCTGTTAGTCGCAACATGATTTATCGATATATTTGATAATCCTTACGATTAGTTATTTTATTAACTAAGAAAGAAGGAATATTTGTTTTTATAACAAACAAGATGTTTTGGATGCTTTTTGCTTTTTCCTCTCTCCTACCCTTTTTGCTGTGCCCTACAGGGTCCATGATGATTTAAATTATATAATTACCACAGTACACATTATGGTAAAGCAATAAAGATATCTTAGAGTATATATCACTGGAGAAGCCTTACGAACACTTCCTCCTCTGTAAAAGTACAAGAGCAAATGCTCTAACACGACCGTGTTAGAGCATTTTCACTCGTTTTGACTCGAAAACGATTAACGTTGTGCATTCGAATCGATTTGAAAGTAGTTTTTATGACCATAAAAACTACTTTCAAATCGATTCGAATGCACAACGTTAATCGTTTTCGAGTCAAAACGAGTGAAAATGCCTAGTTTTGCTATTAAAACATGTAAAAAGCATTCAAATATGTCAAACTTAAATAAAGACGGAATAACTTTCCATATGTAACATTTTTTTTAATATCTAGTCATGTTTTCAGTGAAATTCAAAATCCTAACCTCATATACATTTTGACTTTTCATTCGATTCAACCATGATTCAACATAAAACAAGGCTTGAATCGAGTATTTTTCTCGCATTGCTTTTGTGACGTCACCATGTCTCGCTACACCTAGTTTTTATATTCACAGGGTTCAAAACATTTTTTTTGCATTACGAGAATGTACGTCAAATCAGCTAAATTGACATGCAATTCATGCACTTGCCATGCGATTATGTCTTGAATGTCTTCTAGCAAAAATGATAACGAGACTATCGTAGAGTTGGGTCATGTATGAAACCAAAATTGACATGTCGATATTTTCTTAGGGCAAATTAGTATTTTTTGTTGTTTAAGAAAATTGTTTTTCAACGATATTCTTTAACGCGGCTTGCGGTAGGAGTAAACTGGCAGAAAAGTCACGTGAAAAAGCGTTTATACTTCCAACTGTCTTCTTCTAATTCGATCGAGAAAGAGAGAGATAAAATCAAAATCAAAACACAAGATGACGGCTTCATAGTTTTCAAGGGTGCTACAGCCGATAGTGAGGTTAAAATGTAAATCCAAGGTGACGGATGCAAAATTTGTTTTAGTTTAAAATCATACGTGAGAAGGAGCTTTATTCCTGACGGTGGTCCACCGAACGCACTCTTCTTTTTATGTTCTGTTTTATATTTCCATTCTAACGGTTTTAAAATTTGAAAATAATTACTGTAAGTCACAAAGCCATACAGATACAAAAATTGCGTAAATTACAAAAAAAGGGACCCTTAAAAATGTATTCACCATATATACTCCAAATTGATTACTGTAACATTTTTTTTTTACATTTATTTAATAGTTGTTATTATTAAAATTTTGCTTTTCTATGCATCAGCTGTTTTATTTTTGGGTTCAAGCAAAAATGCAAATGATTATCGGTATCGATAAAAATAGAAAATCGATGGTACGGACTTCTCTTTCCGGGCTCGAAAAACAATAGCTATTGTTCTTTTTCGCAGAACCTACCGCGCGTCCCCCGCCAAAAGTGACAGACTTTTTTGTTCGGATTATTGCGCATGCGCTTATGGCTTCTCCAGTGATATATACTCTAAGAAAGATATTGAGTATCGAGTATTGAAGAAATCCTTCCTCGATCAATCCCGCGTCTGTTTTATGTAACCATGGTATTATTATGTTCATAATTTAGAGAGTACAAGTACCGAAAAGTTGGTCTTGAAAGAAAAAAAACAACTTTCAGGTTTTCCTGTAATCTATGAAAGAAGAACCATTCTCTGTATTTTTTTTGTAGTCAAAATTTCTGCGCGTTGGACATTTTGGATTTGCATTTTGCATTTTGGAGATGGGAAAAAACAATTGAAGCTCTTTATTAACATCGCTTTACGGATCAATGTTCTATGCAAGTATTTTTAATTTAAAGGTTTTGGAAGTAATTTTTTTTAGTTTTCACTTTATTTTAATTGGCTTAGTAATTTCGGAAATAATGTGGGGGGAATGGTCAATTTTCATCTATTTTCTTAAATATCTTAAAAAGTTCAACAAAAAGGTCCGCGATAGCATATGTCTATCTACCCACAATAACCATTTTTAGGGTCTGTCCGTCTGTCTGTCCGCGGTCTAGCTCCGAGATTCTTAGTACTAGAAAGCTGTAATTTGGCATAGGTATACGTATACATATTAATCACGCCGACAAAGTGGTAAAATAAAATTATGGAAAATAAACATTGTGAGTGTGTGAAAACCATCCTTTTGTGCAAATTTTTGTTAGAGTCAAGTGTAGGCTTTTCAGTGTAGTCAAGTGTAGGTTTTCCTCGGCTATTAGGTATGTAATTCTGGTATCGGTATTACGTTCCCGTGGGATATTTTCCGACATCCACACGGGCGAAGCCGCGGGCAAAAACTAGTAGCCTATAACGAGCGGACGGTCAAAACGCTTCCAATGATACCTCATTTACAAAATTATGCTCGGTAGTTTAGAAGTTATGAGGTAACAGATAGATGAACATACAAAGGTACATAATCATCTGTTACCTCATAACTTCTAAACAAATACATACATACCGGTCAAAATCATAACCCTCCTTTTTGCTTCGCCATAGTCGGGTAAAAAAATATAACAAGGCAGTGTGCAATTTTCGTGCTCGCTTCGCTCGCTCTTTTATTATATCGCACCTTCGGTGCAACAAAGTCACAACATTTTACAGAAGAGGACTTTTAACATTTTTTTTTGCATTTATTTCCTCATTACTGGATTACTATTTATAATAGGTTTAAAATCTTTATAAAATTAATTGTTTATTTTGTTTGCTATAGTTTTACGTTAAAAATCTTATATTGAATTATCAAAAAAATCCTAATAAAAGACATAACAAAAAAAGTGTCCTAAATTGTGACTTTGTTGCACCGAAGGTGCGATATATTCTTCTAACTCTCAAACTTGTTGTCAGCATAAGTTCACAAAGCAACTTCTATTTCCGTAACCGGGAATTCAGAGACGAGGTGCAAAAAAAAATTTCGAGCTCGCCTTGCTCGCTCCCCTACATATTCTTGCTTTTCATAAATAGCCTATTAAGGAGACTAAAACGCACCTCCCTAAAAAAAAATCCTGGTAGGTAGTAGTAGTAATGGTGTAGGTAGATTAGCGCGTTTTAAACACTTGTCTGTTTTGCTGTCATTATTATTTGTTTGCAAAATGTTACTAGTAAACGTACATAAACTGAGAAGACATTCATTCCTCATTTTGTTTTGCCGCCCCGGGCCCCCGACACGCTTAGTTCGCCACTGATGGGAGCCTGTCCTAACTGGACCCCGACAATGTGACCCCCCCCCCCCCTGACTCGAAGGCTGGATCCGCCCTTGGTACAGGGATTACATAAACTTGTACTATGATTGAGCGCGCTGCTATAAGCCGAAGTTTTTATGGACGGACATAATAAAATCGCGGTGATTTTTTTCCGTGCACTTGATTTTCAGCGCTCTGTATAGCGCCGAAAGTTGAAAATCCAGTGTGCGATAAAATCCCGCCGCGATTATACGTCCGTGCGTCCTCGTCGCGCTAAACCCGGGGTTGCGTCATCAGCGGGCGCTTTCTGGTTTTCCGAACAAAAAGCGACATAAAACCGCGTCTTCACTAGAGCCGCGCGGCCCTAGTGTAGTGGTTAGTGATAGACAAAGTATATCATTTTTGCGATTGGAACATTTGCATCTGGATCACTGAAATGATCCGAATCATTGATAGAATCTTCTATGTTTCATTTGAATCATTGACTCAAAGGATTTAAAATACGGAATGTTATAATGTACGGATCTGCATCAATTGGGTACCCTAGTTGTATTAAAATTTTAATAGGTAAGATTATAAATAAAATCGATCTTCCTTCATACTTAATCTAGGCTTAGGACTTGCAGCTAGCCATAAGCGCCTTAGTGGTTTTTACGTGCATGGATAACGACAACGAAAAACTGTATGAATGAGTGATAATCATCTCATTTGGTATCTCTTTCTGACATACATATAAAGATTGTAATGTGTCACCCGCTCACTCGCGACTCAGTTCCATTTTTATTTTTAGGTAGAGCATGTCGTAGTTCACCTCTGAGATCATGACTACTTAACCGCCGGGCTTTCCTGTTTCGGGCCAGTGGTTATTCAACTATGTTAATTAAAAGGTGAACGCTCGCTAAGGGCACCCCCTGTGGGGTACGAACCTTGGCTTAGGGCGTCAACCGGAGGGAGGACATCAAGGATGGGACGGGCTGGATCAAAGTTTTGATCATGATTATTAGTCAGGGAATTTAAAGCTACGTGCTCAGTTGCAACAACTGCTGGCACTTCGTTATCGAGCAAGGGTCGGGGGGGAGTATCATTTACTCGGGGACGCGGTCGCGATCGCAAAGGACCTCGGCGGCGAGGTCAGAATAATGGGAGGCGTCTGTTTTTGTACACTGTGCTGGTTTCCCTACTGCTCTCCTGGAGGATGGTAATGGGGTCGTCAGGGTCGGTAAGGATTCGCTTAGGGCTGCGAGTTCGATTGATACTAGAGGGAGTGTAACTAGCGGCCTCAACAACCAGTGGGTTGCGATGTTTGGCGGCAGTATCGAAGTAACGCTAGGAAGAGCGTTTGAGAAATTGGTGGATGGTGGGGATTTTTAGGTCGAGATGGAGGATCTCATTCTATGGATGTGACTGGGTTTTACTTGTGCAAAAACAGCACCTGACTCAGTTCCTGTATAACTAAGGTGGATATTATACTATAACATATCTAGGATCACTGATCTATGAGTCATATTTATATGATAATGTATTACAAACATATGAATGAAATCGTCTTTGATAAAAGATTTTTGATATTTGTTGTTAAATAGGATCATAGAAACAGGTCTTGCTATATTGAATTTTCACATTTATTTTCATAATGTCCAGATTCAAAATGCGTCCATAAAATTATGTGATTTTGCCTTTTCGATTTTGCTACTGCCGTATTCCAAATTGATGTTTTTATTGACGGATAAAAATTTAAGTACAACGAAATGTTGGCATAAGTTCACAATAAATGTTAAAATTATTGTTGAGAGCACTGCTGTACTAAAAAAATGCAAACTGCTGCCGGACGGCCGGGACAAATTGTTTTTGGCTTTATTGGTGTTCTTTACAGTTCTATTTGTTGTATTGGGTGTCGAAAGGCTTCAGAATTTGATTTTAATAGATGATTGCAACCACATATGACAAAAAATAGGATCCTAGATATATGATAAAATAATGTAATACACAGATATGATTCTAGGGGTCATATAAATAGGATAGGATATAGGATCCTATATATGATCCTAGGTATATTATAGTGTAACACCCCCCTAACTAACGTAACGTAACCATAGACATTTAAAACGTAACTCACTGTCTCAGTCTTTCTCTCTCGCTCTCGCTTGCTGCGGAAAGAGCACAGAGCGCAAAGTAATGTTTCAGATTCAAATGATGCGTGTAAACGTTACTAGACCAATGTTTTGGTTCACTTCAATGATCCGCATTATAGATGTAAAACAACCGATTTAAAACGTTTTAAATAAAATGTTGCCGTTTGAAACCCCAAATAAATCGTAAACGGTTGAAAATCCGCCTATAAAAATAAAAGAACTGTTTTACACTTCATTATGGGTATTTTTGGGTCACCTGACGTCATGTTTCGTATTAATTATTGTATAAAAAAATCAATAGAAAGCACCTAACTACATTACCTACTTCACACTGGTCGGTATTACACACACTAGAATAAAAGACATCATTAACACAATGCCGTCCGTTTTACTTGCGCATAAAAGAAACAAAGTTATGTCTTCAAGGCCGTCGCGCCAGTGCCGCCGCCGCGAGTGTACAGTGCACGTCAACGAGAGTGTGTTTGGTTTTAAACCGAATCAAATTGATTAATTAGATCATTTGGAAACAATGAAAAAAAAAAAAATTACTAACACAAGAGTTTATAACTTATACATAGAAAAAAGCGCGGGAAACCTCAAACTTGGCGGTCGTGTCCTTTTAAAGCTATAATTGAAAAATTGAAAAACGTTGTAATATAAGATCAGTAGCCGTAGTTTTTAGTGTTCTATTTTCTTTTTCTTGTAATTCAACTTTAGTTTGTATAGATTCTTCGGTAGTGGTAAGTTTTTTATTTTATTTTATATTAGCGCGGGAAAATGAAGGACCCGCCTGACCCGGGGGACTCTGTTCCCCCGGCAGGCAATTACGTTACTATATCAAACGAATCGGGCATGGATACCGATGGGTCGTCTTCGGCTCGTAACTTAAAAAGAAGCCGTACACATATTTGTAAGCACTGCAATAAGCGTCGCCGTACCCGTAAAAGCCACGGTACCGTATCTTCGGGTTGTAGCTGTACGGATTTTACACCTGAAATTACTGCATCAGAACCTAACTGCTCAACTACTACAACGACTAACGATCCTACTATCAATGTGCCCGATATTCCTGCTACGTCCTCAGTTGCTCCTACTCAGATAGGTCGTAAAACTTATGATAAAACAGACAGCGCGCCTTTTGTCATTCATGTACAAAAAAACATAATTTCACCAGATGATGGAACGACACTGCACCCAATCACATTTGGCAAGTTCCTTAAACACAACGCCTTCCAAAACATAATTAACGGTAGTGTCAAAAAAATTGGGCGCAATAAAATTTCTCTTTCCTTTTCGAATTTCCTGGACGCAAATTCTTTTATTAATCATAATAGTCTAGAATCTTATAATTATAAAGCTTTTATACCCACTTTTAATGTTACTAGAATGGGTTTAGTACGTGGTGTCCCTGCAGATTGGTCTCCGGAGGATGTTATTGATAATATAACAGTACCAATTGGTTGTGGTCCAATTTTAAAAGTAAGACGCCTTAATTTTAAAGCCATTGTTGATGATTCTACCATTTGGAAACCATCCCAATCGATAGTTGTTACATTTGATGGTCAGGTGCTACCGAAAAGAATTTTTATGTGCTATAATGCATTACCTGTAGATTTATATATTTTCCCTACTGTACAGTGTTTCAATTGCTGTCGTTTCGGTCACACTAAAATTCAGTGCAGGTCCAAACCTCGTTGTTATAAATGTAGCCAAAGCCACACTGGGGACAGTTGTGACAGAGAACCAGAAAGTGCATCTTGCTGCCTTTGCTCAGGATATCATTATGCTACTAACAAGGTTTGCCCAGAATTTTCTAGACAAAAATTAATTAAAACATACATGGCACAAAGTTCAGTATCCTATGCTGAAGCAGCAAAAGTATATCCCCTTGTAACTAAATCGTATGCTGATACACTTTTATCTTCTCCATCCAAAAACTTTGCAGATACCCCATCCATCTCTTCACCTAATAGAATGCCTGCTTCAACTAGCTATAAAAAGACTGTCTTTCTCAAACCACGCTCCCCTCCCAAATCTGTACAAGGATACAATAAAGAGGCTCACAATGCCATTATTAAAGATTTCAATATTCCTCAACCATCAGATGGTTGTGCTTTTTCTAATAATCATAATAATGAAAAAAATGACACAAATTTTTCCATAAACGATTTTCTTTCTGCATTACACAATCTTCTTGTTCAGTTCAACATTTCACCGTCCAACGTTGCCCCTTCTTCCAATGTATCTCAATCCATTTGTAATGGACAACACATCCAAAATAATCCAGTGGAACTGCCGCAGTCTAGTAAATAAAAAGAGTGATGTTATATATCTTTTAAACAAATATGAGCCATTTGCCTTTGCCTTAGCAGAGACTTGGCTCAAATCTAATCATATTTTTAAAATTAATGGTTATTTAACCATTAGAGAGGATAGATCTGATGGGTATGGTGGAGTAGCTATACTTATCAAGAATACTATACCTTTTTCTATCATTACATTACCTCCTCATAGTGAGGCAATTTCAATTGTAGCTATTAAAGTTCATAATATTTGTCTTGTTTCTATTTACATTCCCCACCCTTCTTCTTCTGTTCTTCAAGAGATTAATAATCTCTTTTCATCTCTTCCAAAGCCATTTTTAATATTAGGGGACTTTAATTGCCATCATCAATCATGGGGTTGTTCAACTTCTAATTGTTATGGCGATGAATTACTAGATATATTAGACTTACATAACCTATGCATCTTGAACACAGGAGCTGTCACACGTCGTTCAGATCCCAATCAGAACCAAAGTGCAATTGACCTTTCTATCTGTTCTCCAAACTTAGCCTCTTCACTAACTTGGCATACTCTGACCTCTACTTATGGTAGTGATCATTTTCCAATAGTTATTTCTTATCCTCTTTCTAAACGAAATGCACCATTAAGGAGATCAACATTAAAATATAAGCTACCTAATAGAAATAATAATGACTGGGACAAATTTAGAAACATTGTTGACAGCAAGCTTTGCTCCTTGCCTGTTATTTCAGATGGCAGTGAAAACAGTTGTGCGGAAGCTTTAGCGCTCATATTAATTGCAGCAGCAGATGAAGTTTTTCCTGTAAAAAATAACAATATTAATACAATTCCCTCGCCTCCATGGTGGGACCCTGAATGCACAGAAATGGTTTACAAACGTAAAGAGGCTGAATACAATTATAACCTCGATATGTCTGATAGTAATTTTGAAATCGTTACTAACATAATTAACGAAACTTATAAACTTTTTAAGAAGAAAAAATTTGAATCTTGGCGTAACTTTTGCACATCAATTTCACCGAATACTCACCCTACGATCGTCTGGCGCAATATTCGTAGATTTAGGTCCATTTATAAAGACCCTTCTCCTATTCCGGATTCTTTAGCCAATGAATTTTTAGACAAATTAGCTCCGCCTTGGGTTCCTGAGGCTACTAACCTTAACCTGTCTCTTGTAACTAGTAACCAAGACACTCATACGACGCTAGATCTCCCATTCACTCTCACTGAATTAAAAGGTGTTATCCATAAAACTAAGGATTCTGCACCAGGCATTGATGGCATCCCGTATTCCTTTTTTGCTAATTTAAATGATGTCGTCCTCGGTTACTATTTAGAGCTTATTAATTCGATTATGTATACAGGTAACATCCCTGATGAATGGAAACGTCAAATGGTGTTGCCATTCCTTAAACCAAATAAAACTCCATCTGATGCTTCTTCATACCGTCCCATAGTTTTATCTTCAATTCTGATGAAATTAGCGGAGCACCTAATTAAAAATCGCCTTGAATGGTATGTTGAAAGTAAGGGTCTTTTGGCAGACACACAATATGGCTTTAGAAAAGGTAAAAGTACAACTGACTGTTTAAGTATTTTAACATCCGATATTCGGCTATCCTTCTCTAATAACCATTCGACCATTGCAGTTTTCCTTGATATTAATGCAGCTTACGATAATGTTGTATTATCAGTTTTACAAAATAAATTAAAAGCCCTACAAGTTCCATTGAATTTGTCGAATTTCATTATTAGAATCCTGAATGATCGCTCTGTTATTATGATAATAGGAGATCATGAGGTACCTCATCTTGTATGGAGAGGTCTCCCACAGGGTTCAGTGCTCAGCCCCCTCCTATACAATATTTACACTTTTGATTTAGACTCCTCCTTAGCTAACCAAGTTAAGGTTCTTCAATATGCCGATGATTTAGTATTGTATTCTTCAAGCCAATCTGTTGAACAAGCTAGCTATGCTATCAATTCAGCTTTATCTACTTTGGAGTCATGGTTACATCTGAATGGTTTGGATTTATCTACGTCTAAAAGCGCAGCTGTTTTGTTCACCCGAAAGAGAAATATTCCCTTAGTAAACATCTTTTATATGGGAATACGTATTCCAGTTAAAGATAATTTCAGATATCTAGGTATAATACTAGATTGTAAATTAAGTAGTGTTCCTCATAGTGATTATATTGTTAACAAATGTGAAAATCACCTAAACATGCTTAGATGCCTATCTGGTGTGTGGTGGGGTGCACATCCATTTTCTTTGAAACTTATTTACAATGCAATCATCAGAAGCACCCTGGATTATGGATTGTTCGTTCTAGAACCTTGTAGTGCTATGGCTTTAAAAAAATTGGATCGCATTCAGTCTAAAGCTTTGCGCATAATTTCCGGAGCCATGAAGTCTAGTCCCATTAATGCACTCCAAGTAGAATGCGGAGAAGCTCCTTTATACCTTAGAAGACAATTTCTATCTGACAAATATTTGTTCCGGATTCTTCAGTTCTCAACTCATCCTCTCATTCCTAAACTGGACTCTTTAGTATTGCAGATTGAATCTTCAGATTACTGGTCCCATAAACGTGATCCTTGTTTAGTTGTAAGCTATAAAAAATTCCTCTCCCTTTCTTCTCCTATTCACCGTTCCAATAAACTTCCCCTATTTAGCAGTAGTTACGAGAGTTTACAATTCAGCCCCACCATTAAATACTGTGTAAGTAAACCAGGTCCCGATTGCAATTTAAGTTTTAATCATTTTTTGGCTGAACACATAGAGTACCATCACATATTTACGGATGCTGCCAAGCGTTCTCCGAGAGGTTGTGTTGGGATAGGGACTTACCATTCTCAATACAACATCGTACAAAAAATAAAATTACCTCCGGAGACTTCTGTCTTTACGGGGGAATGTTTCGGCATTTTAAAAGCTATTGAATATATTCGGGTTCTAAAGCTCAAGAAAACTATTATTTTCACAGATTCTCAAAGTGCTCTTCTAGCCATCAATAAATCCCCTTTCGAACACAAATCGCAGTGTCCTATAATCTATTTAATAAGAGAATTTGCGTTCAGAACCATTTCTGAAGGTAATACACTACAATTTGCGTGGATCCCGGCCCATGCTGGAATCCACGGCAATGAAGTGGCAGATACAATTGCCGGTGATGCAGTGCAGTGTGGGGACTTAGTTCCATATCAGAATTTTATTACTGACCTTGTGACATTACCAAAGATTTTTCTCCGGGATACCTGGAAGGTAGCCTGGGGTATCGGAAGCAAATCAAAGGGCCGTTATTTTTCAACTATTCAGCCCGACGTTCCGGAAAAACCGTGGTTTGGCAGGGCAAAGTTTGGCAAGATGGAGACCTCCGTTCTTATACGGATGAGACTGGGTCATGTTTGCTCTCCAGCCCATCTTGCCAAACTTCATATCATCGACGACCCCATTTGCTCGTGTGGCACAGACGTAGGCGACTTAAATCATATTTTTTTCTCCTGTCCCTTATACGACCGTTCTTCTTTTCTTAGTAATCTCTTGTCCCTTGGTACTCATTTTCCTACTTCAATACTTTCCTTACTTTGTACAAATAGCTTTCCGGTATATAAATGTATAGTCTCATTCATTACCTTAAATAATATTAAGTTGTAAATATTCGTTATTGTAATTTGCTCATTATTCACTCCTTCGATTCATCCTTTTCCTTATACTGATCCTATATCCGTCCTATCCTAAATTCCGTTCTAATATAATTAATAATTTTGTTTCCCCAACTTTGTCTCTTCGATTAAAAAAAATAATAATAATAAAAAATACATGACATTGGCTAATGCACAAACCGTGCGAAGCCATAATAAAAAAAAAAAAAAAAAAAAAAAAAACTTATACATAGTTTTTATAATTTAGGTAGGTTATACCTATGCTTGGTCGGACGGACCAACTAGAACTAAACCTGCTAAGTATATCAGTATCAGTATATCACACATTAAAAAAATCTTTCAGCAGTCTATAGGTACTGCGGTATATCCCTACCTCGGTAAAATCAAGAAAATGAAGTTATAATTAAGAAAAACATAGTCATCAACACCGACCGTTTTAAATCGAAAAAATGGTTTATTTCGGTTTTAAACGGTTTTTTTCGTTTTAAGCGGATTGGTTTTAAACCGGCCTTACATCTATAATCCGGATCAGGGAGTCGGTTCCGTAAAGAGTTAAGTCCCTGCTAAACGGTTGCCAACCGCGTCCCGACAGAGGTGACCTTGGTCGTTTATAACCGTGTAGATGGTGGCTTACGACCAAATTTCAAACAGCTCTGCCTGTCGCCAACCAAAGTCACCTCTCAGGGACGCGCTTGGCAGCCGTATAGCAAGCCCTTTAGGCCGCGTTCGCGATCGGTCGCGTGCCGCTTAACACAGAGCATGCGCCCCTTTATATCCCCTGCGGGTGCACATGGGCATCCGCCCAAGCTCGTAGCTGCGCCCAAGGTGCCAGACATGTAAGGGCGAACCACTGGCCTTTTATTTCTCATCTTTTCTGTTATTTAACTCTTTTTTTACCCGATTGCGGGACAGCAAAGACAGGGTTATGTTTTTCTCTAACTTTTCTGTACAAGTCGACAATGTTTAGGTACTCATTTTATAAGAATGGGCAAACGAAAAGACGCAGCGGGGTGCTAAAAAAATTTGAGCTCGCTCTTGTACCAAAAAAAACTAAAACTTTTCTGCATAAAAGAAATCCTAAGATTTCCGTGACGGGGTGCTGAAATTTTTGAGCTCACTTCGCTCGCTTTAGCATCCTGCATTTTCACATTCCTCTAACTAGAACAAAAGCAATACAATTTTCGCCTCTACTCTCCAAGAGTAGTGGGGCGCCACAGAAATCTCACCCAGTCACCCAGGGCGCCGGTATTGCTAAAACCGGCACTGACACTACCAATCGTGGTCGCACGACGATCGCTTTTAAATGGACGCGGCCTGATGAAGATTTTATCGAAAATTTTACAACGTTAAAACTCACGCGGCTGCACGAAGCAAGTGGCCTGGTGGGACCCCTGCAAATTACACTGGCATAAACTCGTTCAATTTTCCACACATAGGCTGGCACTACCTGTGACAGCCAAGAGTCTGAATCTGTGCCCAAGTAATGGTTCGCCCCCTGTTACATGGGACTAAATTTTTTTATAAATATAATTAATATATCTTTAAAAACATTACTGGCAAAATGTCTATTACCCCGACCTACCCCTGTAGGAAGTACTGGCTTGTTTTCGGTGTTATGCACGATGTTGTACGTTTGCGGAAATTATTCAGTTTCGTTATAGTAAAAAAAAAAACTAAGTTTATTATTACTATTTTTATTGCAAAGTCATGTTAATAAATATACTTTGGCAGAACAAAAAGATTCTAGCTTTCACAAATATTATACAAATGTGTCGACATACAGTACCTATTTATTTAAGACATAAATCTTGAAGATCGTGATATTATTATACTTTACTGCTTGAGGCGCTAGTGGTATGGAATTCCAGAAAATCTTTGAGTAATGTAGTTCGTCTTTTTTCTGCAATATCCATTTGGTTTTCTAAGTCTCCTCTATCAGTCGTTTCTGCCCTCTCTACTTTCCATGATAAGTTTTCAATTTCAGCTTCTAACTGCGCCTGAAATTAAAATAGTAACATTAAAATCGTAGTTTAATTTACAAAATCTTGTTCATGGACTTACTATATAAAGTATATTACATTACTTATGTTTATACTAACTTGCTGATACTCAAATAGCTCTTTTCGAGGGCCATTATCCATGTAGTACGCAAAGGGATATGTATACTGCAAAGTGTATCGACACCTCTTCAATAGCTTTGCTGAATCCCAAAGATATTGCCAATCTATCCAAGTGCCTTCACCAGCCATAACCTTTAGATAAATAAAACGTACACCTTCTTAATATAAAATATAAAATAAAGTCGATTTTCTTAGATGTCTGTGTGGGTTGGTTAGTTGTTCTACACTACAAATGGATTTTGATGGTTTTTATTTGGAAACTTTATTCTGGAAAGATTTGTATAATAAGTTAACATTTAATTGAGATATACTGAAATGTTTGATGTTTCGACATGTCGCCACATTAGAAGAATGCACCTGTTCAAAGCAAGGCCGGGTCACTGGAACTTGTATAACATATTTTTAAACTGCCATTACCGGCACAGAACCATGTACAGCTAAAATATAAATAGTACAGGTCCTAATGAGCCCAAATAGAACCATAATCTACTAAAGAATTCTTAGCAGATTCATTTTATGGTGAATCTGCTAAGATAATGCACATGTTAATCAGTAACTGATATTGGGCTGTTGTTCACATCAAGCAGAAATGGATGATCTCATTGTATCAAGCATCTTTTAAATAACATTAATTTTATCTTTTGTTTAACACTCTCCTTCAAGCATCATATTACCATACCTTTTGATTAATTCGCCTTTTCAAACTAGCTAAAGTTTGTTCTTCCAATTTAAGAGATCGAGCATGATTTTCCCATCTTTCATAGTAATGTAAATACTTTTTTAAAGCTTCTCTTGCCTGAAAAAAGAAAAAATGAAATTAGTGTATTGTGCTAGCACCCAAAATAATAAAGAATAAAGTAAAATAATATAATAATTACATGAGTGCTTACTTGAGCATGCTGGCTATCAGAGGTCAAATTAGGATCCTCTTTATAGCGACTACATTCATAATATTCGGAGCCATGTGATTTCCAGTCACCCAGGCAAACCCAACAAAAATCATGTCTACATGCACCACACTGCATATGGTTGCAGCCTCCATTTTTCTCTATGCAGATCTGGCACTTAGGGCAGTCCTGTAACCATAAATAACAGTTCACATTCATTCTTTTTATTCAAATCTTTTGCAAAAATCTTCAAGAGAAGATAATTGATGAATCTCATTTAGTCTATCACAACAGCGTGACACATGAAAAAAAAAAATATAGCACTACATTAAATATTTAAACTAAATTTGTTACTACACCTTCACTTTATTTTAACAATATAGATATACATTAATACTATCGTGATTAAGGTAAATAAATACTATATGACAAACATGATAACTTTTCCTTTACCTTGGTATGGGCACTAATGTAGTTGGCAGTTTCAGAATCATCAGCGCATTTTGTGAGCCAGCGGCGAATAGTAGGGCAGTCCGTTGGTGCATGGTGTGGAGCTCCACATGAAAAGCATGTCAAAAGCTCACACCCCTGGCATTCTACGCGACGGGCGCCTTCACGAACCCATGCCCGAAATATCCACTAAAATAATAATTTCCTGAATAAATTAATACAGAAACAAAAACGATTGAAGCACAAAAATATTGAAGAATTTTCCATTTCAAGTGCTTGTAAAGGAAATGTCCTAACCTGACAGTTGGGACCTGGGCAGAATCTAAGCTCTGGGTGTGATTTCACATGATCCTTGAACATAAACTGCTGATATCTTTCCCGCAGCATAGGCTTGGTCACATGTGAAAGCACAAAGTCTTCAGGGGCTCTCAGTTCACAGTCTTGTGCCATACATAGAATGGTGTTTGATACTCCTGAAACACAATAGATAATTTGGATTTTATATCCATTTTGTCATCATCAGAACAATGAAGAAGAACATCATGTAACTATTCACTTAGCTGCCAAATACACTATGTTGTGACAGCATAACGTAGCAAACATGGGTCAAGAGACTCACAACAACAATTTTGATTAAGAACCCGTAAAAGTACTAATAAAGATAATGATTACATAATAGATAAATAACTAATTGAGATCAAATGCCCTGATGTTTAGCAAACTATTGCTTCAACATCCTTATGTTACTCTGTTTCCTAAACAAGGCAATCCTTTCTGTCTGTTGATTCTGACTCTCAATCAAAAAACAATAATAATTATATGTGTTTGATAGCATAAGTAGCAACAACTGATTATAAATGGCCATTAATTTTCATTCAGTGACAAAGCCAGCCTATGATAAAATAACTGATAGATAAATAGAATCTAGGATTCAAGATAATTATGTCCAAATTGAAATAGTATTATGGAATTAATGGTTTTCAAGTTGTAGAGAATAGGTAGGTTGCTTTTAGTAACAAACATGCAACACTTTGCAGTGTCATTTTATATGTGATGTCTGCTGGTAATCCTGCGAGTAATCCAATAAATGCGTATTTTGCATGCAGTTTACAGTGCATACGCACTGTAAACTGACATGTTCTATGAACCAGAATTGATAATATTCACTATATTTACCTTGCATAATTTGTACTTCAAAATGCATTGCCCAGCAGTCATTGCAGAAGTAATGTCCACAAGCAAGTGCACTGTATTTGTGTATAGGTGGAGTGTTGGCACACACCGCACAGCTGGACCTACTGGAGCCCCCCTGCGTCACTGGAGCGCGCGACTTCACGCGACTGTATACCAACACCTCATTTGCATTCTCCTTATATTTATTTATAATCTCTTGAGCATTCCATTCATACGCATGGAGTGTTACCTACAAAGACATCAATTTATTACACTGATCTAAGCCTGCTATCAACATTCACAATCAACATTATAGAAGACAAACCTTAGCCAGTGAAGGCGTTATCTGAAGGCTATTGCTGAGCAATTCTATCGATTCATTCAACAATTTCTCTACTTCTTCCACCTTTAGGCAGGTATATAAAAAATATTCAGGGTCCGATTTAGTTCGATCCACAGCTTCCATGTCACAGTCATCCTGCTCTCCATAGTAATCATAGTCGTCTCCATCGTTGTCAGAATATTCCATATCAGATTCCGCAGACATTTTGTTGGTTGTTGTATGGTTGCTGGATTTCAAGATGAAACGAGGATGACGGAAAACACTGTAAAATTGATTTTAATTTAAAAAATGTCCCAAAAATTTTATACATAATAAATATCGCGGAAGAATATTCCCGTACTTGTTTCGATAAAAATCAAGGGATTCTGTGCAGTAATAACAACAACAACTTAAATTATGAACTTTAATACAACACCGTTTCGTTGCCTTGTCTTTTATTTCTTTTCTTTCTATTCTCCACAGGCTCTGTGGGAGATTAAAATAGAGTGCAAGAAATTTCTATGAATAACTATCGATATAATTTATTTAGAATTTAGGCGATTACCACAGGATAACTGAGAGACACCCTTGACATCCACAGAGTACAAGCTCATCGTTAGTCATCATAGATGGCAGCACAGTAGTCCATCTTTAAACCGCCATTGTTGTGTTTTTACTTTAGTGTCGATCACAAATTATACGAAAACTAGAAAATAAAAAATGTATATATGAAAATAAAATAAATATGTATGTAAATAAAATAAAATAAATATGTATGCGACATGGAGTGTAGCACTATGAAAAGACGAGCGACAGGGGAAGCCTCTATCTTTGGTAAAAAAAACAGCTGTAGTGGAAAAGTCAATAAATTAAGAATATTTTATAATTTATAGGCTATTTTGTGTTTGTTGACTTTAAGACATATTAAGAATCCGGAGTCAGACATAATCTGTTCGATTTATGCCCTAACATGTGTGATTCGGATTTTTAATATGCCTGTCTGTGATGTCTAGTGTATACTTTTTTAGTTGACTTTTGTCGTAGTTGGGTTTTAGTTTTATAACTTTTATTATTATTTTGGGGTTGTTATTATATATATATTTGAAATGTGCTACTTAAGCCCTTTCATTTTATATCCGATACGGCATAATTAAATATATTTTTTAGATCCTGACTTTGTCTTCTAGAGGGCGCCACATTCAATTTAATGGGACGTCATATAGCCTATAACCAGCGGACAATCAAAACCCCTTCCCCTTAATTTGAAAACAATGAGGTATTCGAGAACTGTGACACGAACATGCTCAAAATCGACACCGTATGGCAAAGTTGAAATAAGTGATCAAACTTTGATCAAATACTCAACACCCGGGCCTCACATGTGTTCAAACAAGTGTTCAAATATTGTTACTATATCTGGCGCCGGTTAAGCAAACAAGTGTTCAAACGTGTAAGCAAAGTCTGTCAGTGTTTGATCAAATATGTGACTGTATCTGGCGGTCGCCTTACACACGTTAGATTTACATTACGTACATATTCTGATTTTGTTCGTCAGCTGAAGAAATTTCGCGGCAAGCGCTTGCATTGCAAGATTGCAATGCATCCATACGATCGTGCGTTCGTAGTTTGCAGAAAGTGATGCGTGTGGAACTGGCTTTGTAATCCTTGAAACCATTAGTTAATTATTTTTAATATAATTTAGTAGAGTCTTTAGAAACAAAAATGTAGGTCGTTCTCTATCTCCTATACAATGACACTTGTCATGTCATTCACCAAAGGTCACCTTGGTGAGATTCAAGATTTTAATTCGGTGATTTTATTAATATTTTTCGGTACGTAGTTATTCATTTTAATACCGGTAAAAAACATTGTTTAATAAGTGCAGTGATAAGATATGAATAGTGATAAAATATATGTGTTGTATTATGTAATATCAGTATTTATGGCATTATTATTATTTGTAGGTATTGGGATAAATTAAAAGTTTAAACGATGGATTCGACTCAAAGGTTTATTGGGCGCGGTTCCCACAAGGGGAAGGGCCTAGCAGTGTTCACCAGTGGTGGTGACTCCCAGGGTATGAATGCCGCCGTGCGCTCAGTGGTGCGAATGGGTATTTACCTGGGCTGCAAGGTATACTTCATCCGTGAAGGATATCAAGGCATGGTTGACGGAGGTGATAATATTGAAGAGGCAAACTGGTCTTCTGTCAGCTCGATCATTCATAAAGGTGGCACTATTATTGGATCAGCTCGTTGCATGGAGTTCATGTAGGTTTTATTTATTTACTATTTATTATGTACAGATTAAAAACCACTCCTACAAATAAACAAGCATTCCATATGTAAAACAAATGTTATGATAAATATTCAACAAAGTTTCATTCATCAATATTCAAATATTGTAACTTACTTCTCATTTATTGTTTTTAAGAAATCTTTAATTGCTTGATACAGAAAGCGAGAAGGTCGCCTTAAAGCTGCCTACAACTTGGTAAATCGTGGTATCACCAATTTAGTAGTAATTGGTGGAGATGGTTCTCTAACTGGTGCCAATTTATTCCGTGAAGAATGGTCAAGCTTACTTGATGAATTGCTTGCAAACAACAGGATAACTAAAGACCAGAGAGAAAAATATAAATTCCTGCACATTGCTGGCATGGTAACTTTTAATTTTAATTATTTTACTCAAGCTCCTAAATAATGACTTAGTATTAATTCATGAAATATAACATTTTACTTTAGTTGATAATTACATCAACAACACAAGTTTTGCAAGTATGGTATTAATTTATCCAAACAGATATCTTTCATAGTAAATACCAAAACAATCATAATATTCTTCTCTTGTAGGTGGGCTCCATTGACAATGACTTCTGTGGTACAGACATGACTATAGGTACAGACTCTGCCTTGCACCGCATCATTGAAGCTATTGATGCTATTGTGAGCACAGCATACTCCCATCAAAGAACATTTATTATGGAGGTCATGGGCAGGCACTGCGGGTAAGATGTTCGTCTGATTCTTCCATGTATTAAAACTGTTTATTATTGTGCCATGTAACAAATAAACTTTCTATATTTACGTATCATTGGATCACAGGTACATGCTTATTGTCTCTACAGTTATACCAGTTATAATGGATGTGTGCCAATTCAGTATCACTTTGTTATATTCTTATGATTCTTTATTCATTTAGATACCTTGCTGTGGTCACTTCTTTGGCATCTGAAGCGGATTTTGTGTTTATCCCTGAAGCTCCACCAGCTACTGACTGGAGAGATAAACTTTGTGATAAATTAGAACAGGCAAGCTCTGGCTCCTTCTTTGTGTTCTTTCCGTACATCAAATTAGAAAGTCCTCGACAACATTACATTCACTTTTTTCCTATAAGCTAACGTTCGCACGGACGTAAAAATATCGCAACGGGATTTTATCGCGCACTTGATTTTGAACTCTTGGTGTGTTGAGAATTCAACAGAGTGCATCCCAGGGCGTCTAAAAATCACTATTGGATATTAAACTGTTGTGTTGAGCAGAGCGATGAAAATCCAGTGTGCGAAAAAATACCGCTGCCATATTTTTACGTTCGTGCGAAGGTGGGCTTATTCAAATATCCCTTTAGCTTTCTTGCAGTTTACACGACACTCTGTTGCGACGCTACTTATAGTTTTATTTGCGAAGACCCAGCACCTATCAATTGGGAACAAAAATTGTGTGCAAAAATAACTGAGGCAAGACTTAATTTTTATTTTCAATGGGAGCAGGAACACTTGAACTTTAAAGGTTTTATCATTCATCAATATGAATTGGCAGATCCATTGGCAAGATAATGATTTTGAAATTCAAAATGTTTTTCATTACCTATATCCATCATTTGTTGAGTATAACTTGGGAGCATTTGCATGAACCATTTCGGGCACTGGTTGTTGCAGTTATCTGGCATTAGTGGCCGCTCTGGCGAGCGAGGCAGATCAAGTATTCATTCCTGAGGACCCTGTTCCCAATAATTGGATTGAAAAGCTTTGCAAAAGATTGGCTCAGGTATGCAGGCTTACTTGAGAGGCAGTGTATATTGATAACATACAATGCCCATAATAAGCTTTTTTAATGTTTTTTTTTTGCAAAATAGTTAAATGATGACATTAAATGGATTAGATGAAAATATTCTAAAAAGTGTCTCCGCGTCGTTACTGTGAAGCTGAGAAATTGTGATGTAACAATGATCACAATAGTGAATGTACAAGATCAGCCAGAGGTCAAATTAATTTAACTGAAACTCATAAATATTATCTTTCAGCAAATTAGGTTTAGCAAATTAATGAGGTTTAAGTTTAAAGTACCTAATATTATATTGTATAAACAAAAAAAACAGGTTATTTTCATTTAATTCATTACAACAGTAAATATTTATGAAGAATAAAGGGTCTTTCAAACAGGCGCGATACGCAACGCGACACAAAGACACCGGTCGTCGCGCGACGAGCGGTGTCTTTGTGTCGCGCCTGTTTGAAAGAGCCTTAATGCTCTCCAAACTTTAATGAATTTAAATTGACTAATGGAAGTTGATTTCAGCCATTTGCGCGTAATGGCTGAAAAGTATTTTATTTTTTTCAATTAACTTTTATAATGGAACTGCTTCAGTTATGTGTTATTTATTTTTGTAATCAGCTTTTAAATTCTTTGATGTATGGCACACTTGGAATCCCCGCACACTATACTATACAGATTTCATATTCACGTTCATAATATTCCTATGTACCTACCAATCATAGTAAGTAATCATGCATGCTTACCTTTTTCTAATTGCTTTACTTTTATGCGTGTTCGTTCGTATATAGTATACTTACGTATAAACTTTTTTGTAAGTAAATATTATTCGAACAATTTCTAATAAATTTTTTCTTGACGTAGGAAAGGAAATCAGGCCAGCGTCTGAACATTATCATAGTGGCGGAAGGTGCTATTGATCGCGAAGGTAAGCCCATCACGGCCGAGCAGGTGAAGAATGTGGTGGTAGAGAACCTGCAGCAGGACACGCGTATCACCGTGCTGGGTCACGTGCAGCGAGGAGGATCGCCCTCGGCGTTCGACAGGATCCTGGTAAGAACTTGCAACGACTTGGTGATACAGTACCTACTACACTACTCTAACTCATATGATGATGAAAATGGTTTAAAAAAAAATCGGAGACGTTATCTGCGACTATTAGTTTAAAAACTTTCTTAGCAGAAAATAACGCTAATCGCTAATTTATACTTATTGCATTAGTAGCTCTAGCACAGTTCAACCATTCAGCCTTGTAATGATACAATAATAAAAGAACATGTATGCAATAGTAGTAGTTACTGTAATTTTATATGCAATGCCTCTATTACTTAAATGGCATTGTTATGTAGGGTTGTCGTATGGGTGCGGAGGCAGTTATGGCTCTGATGGAAGCTACTCCCGACACGGAGGCGTGTGTGGTGACGCTGGACGGCAACCAAGCCGTGCGTCTGCCCCTCATGGAGTGCGTGAGACGTACTAAGGCTGTTGCTCAGGTAATCAATTCTAATAATTCCTACTCGTTCATTTGTTTTGGCTGTGAGACTGCGTTTACAAGAACATGTGATGGCCGGAACAGTGTGTATCTAGGCGTTGCGGTGTATGCAATGATATGGCATAAATAAAGATTTGTTTACAAATGTCACTCACCTATATGACGCCGCGCAAATGTATCATGCTGCATAAACGTAGTCAAGGTTTGGCGAAATAAAAATAAAATGTAAACGATTTTGGCATTCAGTCAAACTGTTAATTGAAACATTTTTGGCTGTGGCATCTAGTCAATCTGATAATTTAAACATTTTAGGCTATGGCCGACAAAAACTGGGAATTGGCCGTGCAACTACGCGGGCGTAGCTTTGCACGCAACTTGGAAACCTACAAGATGTTGACCCGCTTGAAGCCGCCCAAGGAGGCTTTTGATGCATCTGGCAAACCTGCTGTAAGTACTATCAGTATTATCAGATAAGCTTATTACAGTTCACTATAAGAAGGTTCAGGATATTCCTCAATACTCGGTAAAAAATTCCCAATGTCCTGTCCAACATTATCATACCATGATTCCCCGAGGAGGTATAGACAGACATGTAATGTACAGCAACATTACCCCATAGCAGGCTAGCCTATTTCCATACATTGAAGCATAATATCTGAAATCAAATTATTCGGAAAATATCAGGGACTTATGACATAGCTTGCAGAGCTAGCAAGCTATGAAGTGAGAGTGGGCCGCCCAAGACTCATATTAAAAGTACACTTAGTAAAAAAGCATATTACAAATTAGAGGATTATATCCAAGATAAGACTGCTTGGAAACATGCAGGTTCTGCTCCATAGCACAATTTAGAATCAAGAAAAAATCAAACTGCTTACTAATTTAAGAATTTATTATTTTTTGTTAAATGGCATTGATGTTACATTCTGTGATTACTTCCTCACACACTGACTTCAAAATTTTAGGAAAATCGTCTTCTGTTGTAGAACATTTTGAAAGGGTAACGGTGGAGTTTCTTGCCCATTCTTCTCTATACGAAAACTACCTTTTGGAAGGGGCGACTAGAATCACTTCTAATATTTTATAAAATTTGACGTTCAAAGGTCCCATACAAGGACCTATTTGAAATTAATGATTTGATTTTGACTTTGACTGTCAAAGGCCAGAAGGCTGGTTCAGCAGACGTCTTCGAACTGGATGCGGAAGGCGGAAAATCCGGCGTTGTGGCGCAACTTAGGAGAGGCCTATATCCAGCATTGAAGTACGATAGGCTGAGTTGATACCCATGATTGCTGTAAATGATTAACACCCGGTTCCTAAAAAGCTAATGAACACAATAATTAGCTAACAGATTGTTAAACTCATGATCCAGTGATTTGACTGCCAATCAAAATCAACATAATTTTGACAATCTATCAACTTGTTCTCGTCTTATTTGGGCTTTCAGAAACTGAAAGTAAATGTCTTGTGTACTGAAACAAAATAACTTTTGTCTTGTTTTTCTTTGTAATCTGTAGGAAGGTTTAACCCTGGCAGTGATGCACGTAGGTGCGCCTGCATGCGGTATGAACGCGGCCGTGCGTTCGTTTGTACGTAACTGTATCTACCGCGGAGACACCGTGCTCGGCATTCACGACGGCATGGAGGGCTTCATCAGCGGGAATATCGTTAATATGGAATGGTTCGTGTGTTTATACTAGCGCTAGCAGAAATAGGATTTCATTGCAAGCAGGGACCGAAAACCTTTATAAATTACGGAACAGGTATCGAAGAATTTTGGTTACTTCTACGACTAAGGTTACCGCTATCTGGGTAATCAAGAAGAAGAACCATGTTACCTCTATTTACGTTACCGTTTTAATACAGGTAATATCCACACAGGCGATGCGCGCCCTTTGACCAATGCCGACGGCACGATAGAGTACCTACGTAAGATAGAGATAATTTTTATTTCGGTAGCCGGTATTAATACTGGTTATTTTTTTAAGGTAACCTTTTAAAATACATGTAAAAAAATAAAATGTTGCAACACAAAAAATACCCGTATTAATCATACCGGTTTCGGTCTCTGATTGCAAGTAATTGCAACGACTTTTCGAAAGCATAGACATCCAAACTTTATCGAAGTTATGCATGTATGGACGCATAATGTATTAATTTGGTACCCTCTTTTCTGAGCCGTAAGGAGTAATCGATCAATCAAACCAAACAGATCAAATCGTTCATTACTCATTGTAAGGAATATTACCTCCCTTGAAAACACCAAAAAGCAATTTTTACAACCCTTATGTAGGTACACAAGGATACCTGAAATAAAGTTGAAATCATAATAACTTCAAAAATCACAACCATTTATTTACGTAACTAATGTACAAAAAGTTTTTTCTCTTATTCTGCCTTTAACTTTGGCGGGCAAATTTGACATACTTACTTAATGATTTTAAGAATCTATCGTAATTATATCGTTGTGTAGGTCTGATGTAACCGGATGGGTGGGTCAAGGAGGAGCCTTCCTGGGCACTAAGCGTACTCTCCCCGGCGACAAGAAAGCAGAAATAGCGGCTCGCATCAAGCAGTTCAACATTCAAGGCCTGCTCATCATTGGTGGATTCGAGGTATTGTGTTATAAGCCGTAACAAGCTAGGGATGCAAGAAGTGCCAAAAAGCAGCGTTACTTATTTTTCCGAGCAAAACAAACAAAGTCACGCCACAGATAATTTAAAAAAAGTACGGCTCTGATTCCCAGCGGTTTTAGTCAGTGGCAACAATGGTGTTGCTATTGGAAATATATCGAATTTATTGCATTTTCGATACTTGATATTTTATATCGATATAATAAATATCGCCTAAAAATATCGATATAATCGAACAAAAAAAATCGATATATCGATTTTTTTTTCTGCAAACCAGCCACAAGCGCGCATGATGTGGCCTTTATGAAAATGAGAACAAGATTTAAATTACAATGATTGACGCGCTTTCGTGAAATACAACAACTTAGGTGCTATACTTACACTAAAGTGTTGCCAACCTTAGCAAATTAAAAAATCAACCAGAAAACAGTAAATAGTAATTTCAGAATAGTAATTCTACTGTCTAGCCTAAGATAAAGAATAAAAATGTTTGAAAATGCGTACCTTCAGGACTTACTCTTTAAAAATAATGGATGCGGAATCCACTAAGGTAGCCCTCAAAATTAAAATTTTCTTTCTTTTTTTTTTGCAATTTGCAGGGCTGTGTCAGGTTGTGTGTTGATAAAAACATGATTCTCGACCGTAACAAATATGGCTTTATAGAATTATAATCCTGAGAATCTGCTGATTCTCAGGATTATAATTCTGTAAAGCATAACTCCATAAGTTAGCATAATCCTCAAATTTTCATGAAATAGTCATTCAGTAGAATTACATGAACTTGAGAGTTGTATTGATGATTTTTTATGTGAAACATCTATAGCGGGGGGCAGATCGACTGTTGGCGTGGCGACGCTGCGTCGCCATGCCAACAGTGCCAATGCCAAACTAACGCCAATGTTGGCGTCGGTAAACTATCCTTTTATGGACATAATTTTTTTTTCTGTACATAATAATTTCGATGTTTAACATCTGCCAGGCGTCCCGCGACGGCTCATTTTTTATGATTATAATTCTATAAATAAATAGTTGATACGGCCGCGAATCATATTAAGATCAACATACAACCTGATACTGACCTGCAAATTGCAAAAAATGTAAGAAATTTTTAATTTCGCGGGCTACCTTGACGCTTTCGCCGTGAACACCAGAATCAGTAGACGGTAGACCTCGTTTGTTTGACCACACGAAAAGCAAGAAACAAGCACTTCGGATTGTTTGCTTCAGATAACAGTAGAATTATGAACAGAAAACAGGAATACCAGTTTTAAAAAAAACAGCAGATTTACTGTTAAAACAGTAGGCTTGGCAACACTGCTCACACTATTCTATTAAGTATTAGTTGAACTCTCTACTGTGGTAGGTACACAAATGACAAAACATAATAGGCCCATGTCCAATTTTGTTTTTTTTTTTTGTGCTAAAGGTAGATTAATAAAAAATATTGGACACGTATTTTTTCTTTTTTGAAGTAATCAAAAGATTATGGCGATACATTGAGTTAAAATGTGGCATGACGTCACGCCTTGCTAGATTTTATACTGAGTTGTTTCGTAGCGAGCCTACACTCCCCAATTTTAATGCGTGTTTTCTAAGTTATTTTTGATTAATATGATAAAGCCAAAAAATACGTGTCTAATATTTTTTTATTATCTGGCAACTACTGTATTAAATAGTATTGCTGAGGTGAACTTAACAATCAATAAATCTTCTTAATAAATTTTCTTTAAATTCATACTGGAAACCGACAAGATTAGAACAGTAACATAACATCACGCTTGTAATCCCCGAAGGGATAGGTAGAGGTGTAACCACAGTACACCCACATTTCGCTAGCTATGTTTAAGTTCCACGTAATAGGGGGCGAGCCTATTGCCATCAACCGGACACAAATCCAGGCTCAGGGCTACTACTGAGAAATTCCTGATGGAAAAACTCAATAACACTGCCCAACGATCGAACCCATTTCTATTCCATTAGAAAAGTAATTAATGTTTTAACCGACTTTAATGAGCACTGACAATTTTAATGTGAATGTGATAATGGCTTGAAAAACCATTGAAAAAAAATCTATTATATTAGTGTAATTTTTACTGAAAATTATATTTTTTAAAGTAGAATTGCTGGAAAGCTAGATAGTGGCCTCTCCCACCACTATCCAGCTGAGCACCAGTTGTACATAACTTGGTGCTCAGCTAGTGTACCTAGTCCACATCCCGTTTTCAGATATTTGATCCGGTTTAGGTGATATGTGTTGATCGCGTTTAGTTTCATTGGAGATATTCTCCCTGAACGCAAAAAGGGCTTCAGTCTACCAGCTCGTATTATTTGCATCGTTATCAAAACTTTTTAACATTTCCTTAGGCTTACCAAGCTGGCCTGGAGATCTACGAGGGTCGCGCGCAGTTCCCGGAATTCTGCATCCCGTTGGTGGTGATTCCGTCCACCATCAGTAACAATGTGCCCGGTACCGACTTCTCGCTCGGATCTGACACCGCGCTCAATGAGATCACTGAGATCTGCGATCGTATCCGACAGTCGGCTCAGGTATGTTGATCCATTATTTTACATGGATTGTTGTCGAAATAGTTTAGCCTAATTCACAAATCACTAAACATGTTTGTATTTTATGCCTTTTTTTTGTAATGTGCGTTTTGTTTGTGCAGAATAAACATTATTTCTTTTTTTTTTCTTTCTGTAACTCTTTTTGTCATCTTCAAACGATTGACAGAAACAGAACGATTATTTAAATTAGTTTAGCGCTAATTCTAAACGTAGGTATTTTGTGATTTGTGGTGCAAGTGGTCCATAAAGTATGTTAGGTTTGGCAGACTATTCAGAAGTACCTGAGCTTTAACTGGATACATGATATAACTACATATACCCTTGTGGCTCTGTTACATGTGAAACAAATACAAGTATTAATCTTTTCTCTTTGTCTTGTGTTCTCTCAGGGAACTAAACGCCGTGTGTTCGTTATTGAGACCATGGGAGGCTACTGCGGATACTTATCTACTTTAGCAGGTAAATATATATGACGTTCTGTCACATAAAAGTATGTATCATTAAAGAATCGCAGTCAAAAAAATCATATAAGTGCAGTAAAAACGAACATAAACTCCACCCATTTCGTTATAGTTCTTATCATAATGTTTTTATTTGACTAGGATTGGCCGGCGGCGCCGACGCAGCCTATATCTACGAAGAGAAGTTCTCTATCAAGGACTTGCAGCAAGACGTATACCACATGGCGTCCAAGATGACGGGCGGCATCCAACGCGGCCTCATCCTCCGTAACGAGAAGGCCAATGATAACTATAACACCGACTTCATCTACCGCTTGTACTCTGAAGAGGGGAAAGGACTGTTCACTGCTAGGATGAATGTGCTTGGTATGCATTTTAATGTGGTTTTACGCTGATTATTATAAGATAACTGATAGGAAAGCGGATACCTTGCCAACTTACCATCACAGGTCTCGTGATCTCCTTATTATTTTTATCTGTACCCGGAATATTTTAAAAAATAGAAGAAATAAATGATTATTATTATTTGTCAGGCCACATGCAACAAGGCGGTTCCCCCACCCCGTTCGACCGCAACATGGGCACCAAGATGGCCGCCAAGTGCCTCCACTGGCTAGTGGAGACCATTCAGAAGGGGCCCGCCAACTTGCCTGACTCTGCCTGTCTGCTCGGCATTGTCAAGAGACAGTACAAGTTCTCGCCTCTTGAAGACTTGAAAGCGCACCAGACTAACTTTGCGTGAGTAAAATTAAGAAATGATACGCCTTCTATCTTCTTGTACCTACGGAGTTGTCTGTAGATCTACGGTTTTTTCTATGAACTTCTACGTTCAATTCAGCATCAACCTAAGGATACGTTTCCATAAGAGATTTCTATCTTAGAGAGATGTGTTTACGATTCTAATGATTATAATTCTATAAATACATTCTGTTATAATCGCGAATCATATATTGATCAAGATACAACCTGAAATTGATCTGCAAATTTAAAAAAAAAGTAAGCAAATTTGAATTTCTTAGGCTACAACTGCGGATTCCTTTAATGTTATTGTTGTAGCAATATTGACAAGTATGGTCTAGTTGTAGTGTATTCATAAACAAAATAATATTAGCATAACTTCAAACCCCATAAGGTGTACCGACGAACTAGAGAAGTTCGCGCAAATCCCCTTGATGCGTGAGGCAAAAGACCGGTCGATGTGGCAAACTTTGGGGGAAGTCTTATGTCCAGCAGTAAACATCTTTAGGCTGAACGATGATGGCGATGATATCTAATGGATCTATAATTTTAACTTCATTGTTTCAGTCAGAGAATACCGAAGCAGCAATGGTGGATGAAGTTGCGTCCATTGCTCCGTATCCTGGCCAAGCACGAGTCGACTTACGAGGAAGAAGGCATGTACATGACCGTGGAACAGGGAGAAATTGATTCTGAAAACGTTATATAAAATGCTTATGTAGCATGCGTCTATCAAAAGGGGATAATAGTGTAATTACATAAATATTTTGAGAGTTAAATCTACTGTACATCAACCGTGTTTGAGGGGAAGTGCTTTATCCAATTAGAGTCCGCGCCACCACTCAAGTCCGATAGACGCGGCGCTAGTGTCTATGGCATTGCATCAAATTGCATTAAAAAAATGTAGTTCCACAATTTTCCGCCGGACTTCAGTGGTGACGCGGACTCTAAGCCCCTATTTGGTCTATGTGCTTTTGGATATAATCAAACTTATAGTTCATTTTATTTTTTAATCAAATGTTACAAAGGTGCATAATTTCATATAATTTTGATAGATGATGTTATCATTATTGTAATCTGTAGTAGTCAAATGTTTTATTTAGCTAATGGCACAGAATTTACGCTCGAAATTAATTTTAAATTATAATTGATTTCAAAAAAGTATTAGGAACGATTATACAGGGTGGCATCGACGCGAAAACTGTTACCATGGATTCAATACTCAATACTCAATACTCAATTCTTTATTGCGTTCCACAATGTAGGCTTAGGTGGTAAAACATTTATTGTAACAATCATGGACCCTGTCGGGCACTGCAAAAGAAAGAAATTTGGAGAGTACCTATCAAGAATCTTAAAATAACAATCGTTGGTATACAAATTGGTGCATTGATGTTGTTAAGTTAGTTCTCCAATTACATTTTAATTATTATTACAAAGGGCACCGTGCATGTCAGGAATAATGAACTAAACACAAGATTCTTATAATTTAACTTATTCTAATAACAGGGACATTGAATCAATAAAACATTAATTTTCAAGTTTCAAGGATTTGTCATGTAAATATTCGTTGACGCTGTAGTAACATTTTCTCAATAATAACTTTTTTAACTTATTTGTAAATAAATGGAGTTTTTTTTTCTTTTTTTATTGATTCAGGTAACATATTGTAAATTTTTATTGACATAACCAGAGGACTTGTTGAGTGTATTTTTAAGCGGGATGATGGTAGGTTGAGTCGTGTTTTGTGTCGGAGTGTGTATCTTGTTTGTATGTCTTCTCGTTTGGTGTAAAAGTCAGTTCAGTACAACCCTTGCGTTGAAATTATTCGTCAGTTATTTTAAAAAAAATCACATGTTCTATATATACATTTTGAACGCGTAGGTATTGCAGTTTTCTATGAAACAGTAGATTTTTTGTAAAAATAACTGACGAAAAATTTTAACGCAGGGGGTTCAGAATCATTTACTGAATCCATGGTAACAGTTTTCGCGTCGATGTCCCTGTCACCCTGTAGACTTTATGTAAAAGACGAAATCTTTAATAGTCTGCCATTTTAGTTTGTACGGTAACAATAATTTATAATTTTTATAACACTCATTTGATTTAATCTAACATATAGGATTACTGTGTTAACTGTGGCTTGTTTCCACTGTCGTTATGTGATTCACTGCTTATGTATTAGTTACCACAGGACAATGTAGATATAGATCAGACAAGTATTTGCTATCACAAATATAACTAATATTCGTTTTTTTTTTATCATAAAAGTACAGCGTACAATATAACACTGAGTGGCTGTGGACTGACTGTTAATTTTGTGCAAACACCTAATGGTGTTAATTTATTTTATTAGGATCATTTTTTTAATTTATTTAGAGGAGATGTAAATGAGATTTTATTTTAAGAATATTTCTTCCGAAAATTTTATATTTGAATTTGTATTTTTGTTTGGCAATCAAAAAATTCTATATCCGAGATTATGTTTTAAGGATATATTAGAAAATAAGCGAAAAATTGGTAGAAAACAATGTTCGACAATATTTCATGAGAAAATGTTTATATATTTAATTCGTGTATTCAAATATATCAAAATAAATTATGTAATAAGAATGTATGATGATAAATTGTTGAATACATCATTTTGAAATTTATTTTTTAAATATTTTTTGAGGTCCCACAAAAAACAACCCTACAAAAATAAATATGATCCATTTCGTCACGAACCTTCAAAAATCAGATCGAAATTATTTCGATCTGATTTTTTAGGTTTGTGCTGCTTACTTGGTGCTTTGTTTACACACAAGGTGTAAATAAAGGAAGAAATTTAAAGGCTCGTGGAGACTAGCGCGAGTTGTCGCGCGACACGACATGGGTAATGAGGTTAAAAACTGAAAGCTCATAACAGGTGGCAGCACAGTTGTACGTCTTTAAACCGCTATAGTTGTGTTTATGTTTACTTTTGTCGATCACAAATTATACGAAAACTAAATAAATATGTATGAAACTTGGAATGTAGCACTATTAATAGACGAGCTAAGGACAGGGGAAACGTCTACCACTGGTAAAAAAGTAGCTTTAGTGGAAAAGTCAATAAATTATTAACGTTTTATTATTTATAGGTTATTTTGTGTTTGTTGACTTTAAGTTCTTTTTTTGTTAAAGACTGGGGCGTATGATAGAAATAACCGGATCAGAGTTGAAAACCAAAGAAAGATCATCTTTCTGACTGAAAAACCTCAGGATAGCACTTGTAGCACTGATCTAATATGATAATATAAACACACACATACTTTACTATAATTTACATAATATCACATCACAAGTGTCTGCATTTAATGAAAACAGACTTAGTTCTCTAGGGAGCATCACCTATAAACCACTTTCTCCCATAAAAGGCTTAAAGGATAGCACATCGTCTCGACGAAATATCGGATTCCAATTTTTTTCGGAGAGCTTTCTCCCACAGTTTTCTTCTTATAATTTTTTTGGAAAACACACGGTTCCCCATATTTTTGCAGTAAACAGCTGCGCAACTGGGCTCAATAATTAATTATGCGTAAAAGAAGTCGCTTGTTTACATAAAATGTATGGCTAGCTATCAAATTATTAGACGCTGGAGATCAGCGCCATCTGAAGTGAGCAAGTGGCAGTTTTTATCCCCATTGTTCTACCGTGAAGTTTTCTTAGAAATTGTTTTATTTGAGTCGCGTCGCGCTGTCTCATCGTGCCTGCCTGCGGAAGTCTTTATAGTAATCTGTGGAAAAGACTACGATAACCCAAGCGACCAGGTTTTTTTATGTACGTGATGGACTTGCCGACAAAAAGCGAGTTTGGGCGGTAAATTATATTTAAACTGTTTATTTAGTCCACTGGCGTAGTGAACTAGATAAACAAGCAGTCCTAGTAACTATGGTTACCTTTGCGGCAAGTATTTTATTTTGTATCATTGTATTTTGAAGAAGGCACCACGTATTTGGCGAATTCCCTAGGTTCCCAAGATACCCCAAAAATTAAGATCACTATGGAAATAGTTTAGTTTATGGTTTACATTTTCCGGTTCAAGTTACTTCTTTCTGTGATACTAATAACAAAAATCTCAAAATTCGAGTGCTGAAACTAATTAAATGTGTCTAAAAAAATTAAGTATCTTTATGATTATTTCAGAGGATATTTTGCTTAAAATAAAAAATATAATTTTGATGGACCAGTCATTGATACCTCTAAGTGCCAACACAACAACTGTCGTATTTCCGTAATCAACAAACGACGTTGACGTTTCACCGCGTAGCAAGTGAAAGTGTCACGTCGATTGGATTCCTGTCAGAAATATTATTATTCTGGTTTATTTCACTCCGCCTGCCTAGAGGTACGATATTTTTTTAACATTTTCTATTACTAATCAATCATATTATCATTTTTTAATTTATGAATGACATGTTACATTCAAATTTGTTTTAACAATTAATACATTTTCAGAAAGGTTATCGCCGGGAAAAATGGGTGTTAAGCCTGCAATTGGAAGAAAATCTAACAAAAACCCACCTATTTTTAGTCATGAATTTGTGATCCAGAATCATGCGGACATTGTTTCGTGTGTGGTGATGGTGTTTTTGGTCGGGCTGATGGTACAGGTGAGTGACAAGTCTGCCACGTAAGCTAGGTACCTCCGTAAATATGTTTTCCATAAAATAGTATTCGTGTAACTTTAATTTTTAAACAGCTGTTGTATTAATCTTGCAGTCGACAACTCCCATAGCGAGTTTATTCATCAGTCTACACCACAATGTCAGTGGAGTTGAGCCCACCAGAGAAGCGCCAAAAGGAGAACCATTCTTCTACGAAGCAGGATGGAAAGACGGCTGTGCAGTGTTCTTTTACTCGTTGGTGTGCATTGTAATGCATGCCATTCTCCAGGAATATTTCTTGGATGTAAGTATAACATGTTTCAAACATATGTTTAAGTCAGCAAACATCTTAAAAACCTGCTATTGTGACCTACTAGACTGAAAATGGTTTCGCTTTAACTGTGATTTTCATTTTTAGAAAATATCAAAGAAGTTTCATCTGTCCAAATCAAGACTGAGTGCCCTGAATGAGTCTGGTCAGCTGGTTGTGTTCCACCTCGTGACTCTTGTGTGGGGTGGGGATGCCATCATCCGCGAAGGATTTGTCTTCAATATTTCACAGTTGTGGGATGGTAAATATTTCAAATTAAATACTACTGAATAATTTATTTTTACACTTATTATAGTTATTGCTCATGAAACAATGTCATGTTATAGATAATTTGAATATAGTTTCATTATTTAGAGTAGTTGTAAAAATAATGAGAATATAGAATATTAAATACAATTTTGTTATTCAAATTCACATTAATAGTAAAGAAAATTTGTATAAACTTCACTATAATGTTGAATAAATTAACCATTGGAATGTTATCAAGCAACATTCACTATCTGATGATTTCTCTTATGAAATGAATATTTATGTAATGAGATGTTATCAATTACAGTAATGAACTACCTCATTATTTCATTTCATCTGTACACACAGCTACTTAACAAGCTATACATTTTCAATTTAAGCTAATCTCACATTGTATAGGATTTCTGTACAATGAGAGGTCAGCATTTAAAGCAGAGGTACCTTTCTTATCATCATTGCAGTTTAATTTTTATTTTATGAATTATTTATAAATTAAATTATAAATTGATAAATAAAAATAAAATCAAAAAGTTGCTTTCTCAGGAATATGTATTATGTATACCTGTTTCATCCTCTGTATCAAACAGTGTTTTTCAAAAAAATCATGCAATAATTAATTATTTATTTATTATACATTTGTCAAGATAACATAATCATTTTGCTTGCAATGTTGAAGAAAAATTGTTCATGCCTGGAAATCAACTTAAGCAAGTGCAATCATTTTGGTAAAACAGTTGACACTAGAAATGTGTTATTGTTTATTTAGCATACTTAGAGCCAAACTTTCTCCAACAATGATTCAGCATCCAAGTATTTAGGGCATGTATTCTAGTTTGACATTTTCGTCTCTTTACGCAGGCTACCCCAACCATCCAATGAGCTTCCTGCTCAAGCTTTGGTGGATTGTGCAAGCAGCGTACTGGATCCACACCGTCCCTGAGTTGTACTTCCAACGCATCAAGAAAGACGAATGGATTGCCCGTATCAGACACGCCTCCGCTGCATTTGCTTTTGTTGCACTGGCTTATGGCTTCAAGTAAGTATATTTATTATATGTATTATATTTTTCTAGATATTATGTTTATAGATATAAATTGAATAAGCACAAGTAAGCAAATATGGGTAAGCAATAGGCCCCCTATAGAGTTAAAAATTTTGTTTGTTGATTAAAAAAAAAGTGTACAGAAAATAAGATGAGAACCTCTATCTCGCTATAATGATCAACAACTTGTTTTATTGATACCAAAATTATGGATAAAACCAATCACTTTTACAACTGAAATTATCATTTTATAACCAGGTAATCCTACTTATCTTGTAGGTTGATCTTATCCTTTTTCTGTTTATAAAACCGTTCATAATCAAAATCTATTTTGATTACATAACTTAATCAAATGCTACTGGTCATACTGTGTAGGTGGCTTTTTATTTTTGTCAGCAATTAATGTGCATGACTTTTATTATGGCTTAGATAAGCAGTTGTATAATTATATCTACCTCCAAGTGAATCTTTTCAATAACATAACTATATAATTGAGCTGCATGTTTTTTAAAACATCACTTTGGGATATCTGAAGGTAATTGACGCAGAGGCAGTATGGTACAGATTTTTTAAAGTGAAAACTTCTTTAGGCGCGTTGGGAATTTTTGAGATGGGACTAAACCATTGATTTCGCGACACCGTGATGACACCAGTTTTTGAGCATTAAAAAAACATCAACGCGTTGATTACCGCGGTGCCGATTTTTTTTTCAATTTTTCTCTTCTGTCAGCACTCCCGGAGTGCCACAGTTTTTTTTTTTCATTGTGATTATTATGAATTCACTTACGGATGAAGTCAGCTATTGTTATCTCTATGTAGGCTGCACTAAAATGCCAATTTTAAAAAGGTGACTTTTGCTATGTTCTTCCTTAAGATAGAAGAATGGTTCAACCTATCCACTAGACATCGACATTGATTGTCGTTAAGTCTCACTTTTGTCAGGCATTGTAATATGGAACACATTGTATTAAAAGTGTTTCTATTTTATCAGGTTCCAACGTGTGGGTGTCTGCTTGGTCGTGTTGCATTCGCTGGCCGAGTTCGTGGCTCACAGCTACCGATTGAACACCATCCTCAGGGGAGAACGTGAAGACTGGTTAGACAAATGTAAGTCTTCTTCTTTTCGTGTAGTTAGTGACTTACCTGGTATCAGAGTGTTAAAGCCGCCCATGAGCCTTTGACTTGGCTTTACATGACGTCGAGAAATATCTCTCAGGCATCCTCACTATGTTTTCCTTCACCGTTTTTGAAGCAAGTGATAATTATACAATGATATGAATGACATGAATCCAAAAAGTCAGAGGTGCATGCCGTGGGTTCGAACTCGAGACCTATGACGTGGCAGTCCGATGGTCATACCACTAGGCTATCACTGCTCACACAAATGTAAGTGCAAAAATATTTATATAATAATACAATATCTATAATCGTCGCCTCTTCAATTTTAGTAACTTGTTTGGATACTTATAGACCATCCTGATTTATACTTGGCAGCTTGTTTTTAGGGTTCTGTACTTCAAAAAGAAAAATGAAACCCTTAAAGAATCACTCATGTGTCTGTCTGTCTGTCTGTCCGTCTGTGACAGCCAATTTTCTCCGAATCTAATGGACCAATCAAGTTGAAATTTGGTACACATATGTATTTCTGTGACCCAAACATGAACGTGTAACGTTAATAAATGAATTTTGAATATAGGGGTCACTTTTGGGGGGGAAACAAGAAAATTAAAAAAAAGTTTTGCTAACAGTACCGTGTGACATATCAAATGAAAGGGCTTGTTGCGAGGATCTTAAACATAATTTTAAAATAAACACTTTTAAAGATATTTAAGAAATTCGATGAAATTTTACTATACCCTTATCTCCGAAACTACTGGACCTACATTTTTGAAAAAGTACATAATATGGCTCTTTACTCATAGATCACAGGAAAACCTATAAGAAGTCTATGGTCTTAAAATAACACGGTAAATCTCTCAATATTGTGCGTACAAACTTACATTTGCAATTGGAATGTATGGGATAACGTGTATTTCAAGTACAATGTTAAGTTTATATTTGGGATAAATTCATCCTAAATATAAACCACCATTATACCTTCATTGTGCGTAGTCCGACACGCACTTGGCCGGTTTTTTTTTTAACAAGTTTTAACATGTATTCACTGGTAATGATTTTAAGCGTAAATTGCTTCAGTTACCACGCATGACAAATAAATTGATTATTGTTGTGCATACAGAATTATTGTACTTTGCATGCTGAAATAAGTAAGCAAAATATGTGGAAATATTTATATTACTATATTTTATGTAAAATAATGATATTCTATTCTACTATCAACTAATAATTGTCTAAGATCCGCAGAGGAACGACCGTCATATCTGTTTAATGAATGAAAAGTATTTTCATATCAAATTTAGTATGTTAAAAAAGAAATAGCGTGTGGGTTGGTAAAAAAATCCTCCACACCACATCACTACAAGTGATGCTGTGATATTTGCTCCTATCCTAACGTGTACTTTGTTGCAGTCTTGAGCCTGATTAATGGCTCCGTGTTCGTTGCGGTTCGGCTGTGTTCGCTGGTGCTCGGCGTGCTCACCTTCTACTTCGGTCTGGCGGGGGCTGCTCAGCTGGTGCTCCGCGTCGCTGCCTTGTCTGTGCTCGTCTCCTTCCAGGTAAGATACACTTGTCTCTACCTTATATTAGCCTCACCCTCTCGCTAAACACCTCGATCCCGCGTTTGTCTAAGTACCGTACAAATCCGCGGATGACGTCACGACTGACAGTCTGTTATCTAATTAACTTGGTCGGTACAAATTTTATTCGCATGTGTGTATAACAAACGATTTTACATGATGTTTTATTTATTGCTGACCTTGATGAATTGTGTTTTACACTTATTGAAGCTGTTTAACTTGTATTGTATAATACTTTGATGTATCTGCAATTTACTAGTTGTTTTACTGGGAAGTGTTACAATACAATAGTCTGATTTATTGTCAGTGTTTGTAATGTGTAGGTATATAATTCTTGTTTTTTTTTTAAATAGGTTTACCTGATGTTCAACTTCATCTCAGAAGCCATCAAGCAGAGGCAGGAGATCCGTCAACAGGCGCTAGCCAAGCCCAAGAAAGAGAAAAAAGAAAAGCCTAAGAAGGAGAAAGGTAAATAAACTTACAACATCTCTTCCCGTTGCCGATATATTTCTGCTAGAGTTGTGAATTTAATTGCATCTCCGAAAAGTGCATGTTATTTTCAGAACTATGTTAATATTACTTTGTTATTTTTGTGAACAGTAAAGAAAGCCCCGGTTGAAGAGTCGGACCTGCCCGAGGTGGACCAGAACACGAACAAGACGCTGCGACAGCGACAGAGCGCCGTCAAGGCGAAGTGAACCGCGCTCACTTATACAATACTTTGACATTTACAGTAATGTTAGGTTGTCGTCATCCCGTTGTAACTGAGTCTTTAAACTGCTACACTTTAGTTACATTCTCTTCCCCTTTAGGTATCAATGTTCTAGCACAAAACCGTACTTTTGTATTGTGAGATTCGTAACGGACTCTGATACATGTAATCGATGTCGATGTTAATTGATGTTAATTAAATAAGTATCAAGCACGTACGTGACAAGACTTACTTTATCGTAGTTAATAATATTGTATTTTCTTTTTATGAAATATTAATTTAGACTGTGGAACATATTATCGTCATTAAAAGTATAGTGGATACAGGGTTGTAAAAATATCTCCTAAAGTGTAAAAAAAATGAAGTCTAGGTTAAACTGTTGTTTATATGAATATATTGATAAGAATATTGAAGTACTGTGTGTTCATACACATTAAATGATGAAAATTCCATTTTTATTTTGCATTTCAATATTTAAAGAAATTATTTTATGTTGTAATATGATGGATTCCAATACGAGTTTACATTTTAAATTATATTTTTTATATTTAACTATAATTAACAGTTTCTATATTTTTAACGAGATGTATGTTTTTCTTCAGTTGATATAAGATTGTAATCAGGTGCTGTTCAGTTAATATTATTCTTTCTACATATTCATTACATTTGGTATGAACGTTTTACCTCCTTTGCGTTACACTTTGAGATTGAATCCGTGATTATTGTTATACTTTAATGTGAAGTAAAGAAATAATGAAATTATTCTTCCTAATGTGAAATTGTGCTCATAAATTATTATATAATTTTCATGAGGATTGTCAATTTTAAAAGCTTGATGTTATTTTTATTTCAAATAAACTTTTGTAAGAAATCATGTGAAATCTTTGATTTTGGTATCCTTACACACGATCAAACGAAAAATTCACATATTTTTCGGTCCCTTATTGTAAGGCCCGCGGCAACAGGTCAGACAAAACAAAAAAAGAAGCTTAAAACCTTTTAACAAGAAGTGAAAGCTGTAAAGATTCACTTCAGCTTGTGGTGAACATTTTAAGTTCATACAATAGCCGTGCATTGCTAGTCTATTTTGTTTCTATATATAGTTCTCCGAATAAGTTAGGACTGACCCATCCATACCATAAGACTGCCATCTAGACTACTAGATAACTCGAAATACCGCGTACGACGTACCGACGCGTGTCGTCGGTCAAATTCTAAGAGCCAATATTATGCAACCAGTTTATTAATATTACACAGTTGTTTCGTTAGTCCGCCGGTTGAACGCGTCCCAGAGGGTCAAGGCCATCCGGCTGGCCCGAGGATACCGCACTGTCTCCCGGTTTAACCATGACCCTCTGGGACGCGCCCAGAGGGTCATGGCCATCCGACTGGTCCGAGGATACCGCACTGTCTCCCGGTTTAACTCCGCTGCCGCGAGAAATCACCGCACAGCTCCGGCGGGATCTCATGGCGTCATGGAGAGTGCGATTGTCGCAACTCAGCGCTGCTGGACACGCCACAATCGTGGCGATAAGTCCCCTCTTTGAGGAGTGGCTAGAGAGGCGCCACGGTATCCGCCTGACGCAGATCCTCACCGGACACGACTGTTTTGGAGGTTCCTGTTCGGGATAAGGCGGGAGGAAACGCCCAGGTGTCGCCATTGTGTGGATTGCTCGGAGGACACGGTGGAGCATACGGTGGAGGTCTGCCCGGCTTGGGCGGAGTATCGCCGTGTCCTCGTGGAGGCGATCAGCGGCGGTGATGTCTCGTGTCCGGCACTGGTTCAGGCCATGGTACGGAGCGAGAGGAAATTGGAGGCCGTCATCTCTTTCTGCGAAGCAGTAATGCTCGTGAAGGAGGAAGCGGAACGCGTGAGGGAGTGGCAAATTTTGCGCCCTCACGCCCTTTACCGCCGTAGGAGGAGACGCCCTGGGCGTCGCGGAATTGCAGACCGATTTCTGGCCACCGGGCTTGCGGACGGTGAGCAATGGGTAGCTCGCCATCCGATAAGGACCAGGCCCGGGTCGACGGCGCATTGTGTACCTCGCGCGCCTTAAAGAGATGTCAGCAGAATTGACGGGGTCCGCTAGGGCCGATGCCTGCCGGGGGTGCAAAGAAAACCGAAAGGGAGATCGTAGCCACCGGCAACAGGGCAACTGAAGGAACACGGGTGGGTTTTATACAGTAAAAGTCTGACACGCCCTTCTGCTTCGCCCAGAGCGGGAGAAGTTATTTGATAATTTACCACCCAAAAAAAAAAAAAAACACCTCGACCGCGTACCGTACGTGCGTATTTTGCTCTATATTGATAAGGTCTGAAAAGTAGGTTTCCGCCGTATAGTAGTGGTATCTCTTGTAGGTACTTAGTGTCCGTGATTACCGTGACTACCGCCAATCGCTTCCATATTTGGTAAATTATTAGTACTCAATTGGTACTAATTAGTGCTCGAACGACAAAATTGGTACGGTACCTTATTAGTTTTTCGACAAATGCGACTACCTTCAAAGTCGAGTAAATATGGAAGCGATTGGCGTTGGTGGTCACGGACATAGGTACTTATTCAAAGTCTCGCTTGTCTACGTTGGAATAATAGAGCTACAAACTCTTACTTAAATTGTTTTAACATCGACAAGAATGTCTATTGTGGTGTTCCACCTAGATTACCAGGGGCGTAGCTACCGCCGTATCAATTATACGGGGCCCCGAGCTACAGGTGAACATCAGAATGACTGGCCAAAATGACCGATCAGCTTTAAAATATTACTAAAATCTAATACCTAATGCCTACTATTTGATACCTTTGTTTAAATAATTGGTAACTACACTAACTGAAAAAATGAATTTAAAAATGAGCAATCATTCTGATGCTTGGATAACTGGGGCACATTTAGAATCTCCACGTAAGGACTCCAAAATTTAAATTCGCCTTTACAGAAATTTTGTACCTATTTGATACCTAAACATATATTTTTTTCTAGATTTTTAGGGCAAAGAATAAAGATTTTATTAGAGATTTTTTGTTTACTATGTTAACTAACACAGAAAGTCAAGTGTTTTTTTTTTCCATATTTCTGTACCCTTAGTCCACGGTCCAACTCACAAGCTTTTACATTCATTGCGTAAAATCACACAGAAAATCTAACCTACGAGTCAGGATTCTCGAAATTTCTAGCTAGTTTCGCTCGCTTTTGCATTTTCTTAATAAAATTCCAATCGAAATCTTCACCAATCCCGGTTTAGAATGCTTCTATTTTTGAGCCTGCTTCGCTCGCTCTTCAATTAAAACTGAAAGTATCTAAGTCAGTTTTCTAGCTCGCCTCGCTCTCTCTTGGATTCTCTTAGTAAGGTCACAGACAGCTTGAGCTCTCGACTCAGGTTGCTATTTTAAATATTTTATTTAAAAAAAAAACCCTCCTTTTGGGGTTTGCTACAGTTAGGTAAAAAGGGGCCTCAACATAATTTTGATACTGGGCCATTTTTCTACTAGCTACGCCACTGTAGATTACCTACTCGGGACTCGCGCTTTGTTTTGTACACTAACCGCTCTCGAAGGCTCCAAGCGCTTTATATTTGTCTTAACTTAAATACAATACTTATATTGCATCACTAGACCATCCATGGTTCCAGGAAATTACCTAAATGGGTTTTAATTATAATGACAAACGGTAAAACAAATAGCTAAAGTAAATGAACAATTTTATTGTGAATAAACTGCTCAATTAAAAATTTTAATAAAATGTAATACTTAACTTTGATTATTATGGATTATTCCTAGACAACACATATCTACATTGTTTTGTACGTGGTTTATATAATAGATCCTATAATAGATGATCTAATATGATCATCTATTATGGCAGCTAACGTAATTTCAGTAAATAGGTACGGTCAGCATCAGAAGGTAGGTACATGGTAAATATACAGGGTGTAAGGGACAGCCCTCCACAAACTAACAGGATGCATTCAGCTCCTTATTTTGAATCATATTCCACCGAAAATTTTTTCAGGATTTTTATTTCAGTTATTATTTATGTAAAATAACATTCTCTGTACGCAGTACCCCATTAATGTAAATAAAACAGCTAAAATAAAAATAAAAACAGCAATGGATGTTGAAATTCTCTAACGAACGACGCGTGAAATCAGCTGTTAAATTTCTGCCTAGCAAGAGTTCTTCAAATCCACTGCAACGCATACCTACTAAGGTATGCGGTGCGGCGGGAGAGGTAGTCCCCTCCCAACAGCTGTTGGTTTGTGTCGCAGTCAGCCGCAGTGTCACCGTCGTGTGGCCGCGGGTGCATGTCGGTGCGGATCGCACGTGCAGTCGCGTTGTGAAGTTACGTTACGTATGCTTTTGGGTTTATTTTGTGTTGTGGTGTTTTTTGTATCTGAGAAATGGCTAGTTTTGTGTCGTAAGTATGGAAAAATGATAATGTGGTACGGGGAAGCTCTGGGAAATTCTAGGGAAACACTCAGAAATTATATTGATAGGTATTCTACTATCCTGACCGTCGGCATCCATCTGACTCCCGAATAATTACCAATGCCTATCAACGCGTGTTAGAAAACGTAGTTCCCAATCAGGAAGGCGCTGGAAAACCACTTTGCGGTGAAAATTTACGCGGTGCAGGGCGCCGCTAGAGCGCGACCGCTCTCCCCGCCGCGGGTTGGCGGGGAAGGCGTCCGAAAGCTCGTTGCGCTGCCGTTTGCTACGTGCGTTTTGCCACGGTAGCGATACATTCCGTGTAAGGTAATAAAACAAATCAGGTTTATTGGATTCTCATAACGTTCCTGAACAAATTTCATGTACCGGTCAGCTTAGTAGGATATACTGAATTCACCCCATCAGTCTGCGGAGGGCTGTCCCTTACACCCTGTATTTACTTCGTAGTGGCTAATGCATTCATGCAAGTGTGCCACTTTCTGGTCGATTATTTTTAGCAATGAAAATGCTTTTTCATTTCTCATAGGTACTCGGAAACTATTGTTTGTTTGATCCGAGTAGCGGGTGGAAGACACTGCTCCCCATCTTTGGGCGGAAAAGACTCATAGTAGGTAATTGCTTCCCTCTGTAGGGTGGGAATGAATTTAAAAAATAGAACTAAATTATATGGCACTTAAAATTTGTTTTTCAAAATAAAATAAAAATACGCCGCTTATCTTGCACCCCGACCAAATGCGTTAGGTTAGGTTAGAACTATGACCAACTGCGCGCGAGCTGAGTGAGTGAAGCGTGCAGTGCCGTGGCAGCGGCCGGCGAGCGCTACTTCCAAGTTGGTAGCAGTTATTTGTCTATTTTTACTACACCTTAATCTTTGCATACCCTACATTAATGATATGGCCAAACGTCGACTGACATATCAATAAACGTTAACGTTTAAACGATATGGCCAATTGTAGGCTGCCATTTAATGAAATGTTCAATTCTAAGATCTGGCTACAACAAATATACAGCCAGTGCGAATTAAAAAAAATACTTCAGCGGGACGACCCGCGGCGTTGACGCGTCGGTTCCTTATTTAAAATTAAAAAAAAGACTATAATATAATTTGGCAGGAAGTATCCTGCCAAATATTATTATAGCATTTTCAATTTTTTTAACTTTATATTTAATTTATTTATAATTTTTAACTATATACTAAATTTTAACTCTGTAACTCATGTATTATCAATAAACATTTTAGAAAAACTTTTTTTTACTTTCCTTTAGTATATATTATTCGAAATGAAAAGTAGAGTGTTTAACACGGGTGAAAGTCATCAATTCCTACTCGGACTCTCTCGGGGGTCTAAATACCTCATATGGGAACTAATTCCTTTCACTTTTGTATAACAGTCTACTATTTCAGGGGGTATTTTCATGTACTACATTTCACGTCCCTACCCCACGTAGGGACGTGAAATGATAAAAATATAAAAATTAAGAAAAGTATTACGAATAACATTATTCGTAGGAAAGTACCTAATAACACGCTCTGATCCCGAGAGGCCCGAGACAAGGGTGTCCAACCTTTTAATTTTTTTGTGAATATTTGAAACCGTGAAAATGGTTTTTCACACCTGAAATACCTAATGGCCTCCAGACACAATAAAAAAAAATGCTTGTAACTTAATACCAACGCAAATACTAATAAATCTCGTTAAAATATACCGACTACAGATTTTATTTTCACAGTTTATAGTACTTACTATATTCGCTATGAAAAACCAAATTAAAAAAATAATTGTAATGAGCCCTCCGCGAGTCCATATGCGACTAGAGTGAACCCTCCAACACGTTCAGACTCCCCGCATTGAACGTGTTAAGATAGAGAAATGAAAATGGTATCAAAAGATGTGTTACTGAAAGGGCTACAATACTGCATTTTTTTTATAATGCTTTTTTTTTTAATAAAACGCCCATTTTTTAACGTTTCTTTTGGGACTTTTTTCCAAGAATCTTCAACTCCTCAAAAACGAAAAGAGATATCGAAAAAATAAAGGAATGGTGCTGTGGATTTTTACAAAAGATTCGAAAACTAGAAGTGCCAAGAAGAAAATTCCAGAATTTTAAATTAACTAGATGATTCAGGAATTACAATGATAGATATAATTGAAGCCGCTTAGCGAAACTGTTCTCGCCGTTATCATAACTTATAACAGAAATACGTATTGTAAGTACTTAAAAATAACATTATTTTGGAACATTTTACATTTCTGTGAGGCAGACTGTACTAGAACTAATTGTTTCCTAACATGTTAACAATAGGTAAGTTTAATGACGCAGTACCTAGATACCTATAATAAGATGTTTATTTTATCACTTAAGTAGTTATCTCGTCAAAACAATAAACAATACTTTATTATTATTATTGAGGTACCTAGATACGTAGATACTATTTGTGATCGACATGAATATGTCATGTTTAGAAAAAAAACGGTATACGAAATAAACGAAAACAAAATCAACCTTACATGGTATGGGTCATGGGTAATCTGAAAATCCGTAAGTACGTACACTGCACATTTCAATTAGTACACACATGTCTCCGGATATTCTGCTACAACGCATAGAAATAAAATTCATAAGCATTCCAGCACTATTCATTAACCACGCTTGACCTTATCAGTGATTGCTATATTGTATTGGATTTAAGAATAAAACGTTTAAATTCGTTCATTCACTGACAAACAACGCACAGCCTGAAATTTTGCACAAGAGTTCCATATAATATACCGAAAAGGAGTTCTAAGGTTTTGATGAAAATTCTTCTCCTCTAAGGGGGTTAAATAGGGATGAAAGTTTGTAATTTTTGACGATGGCGATCACACTGGCGATTTATGTGCGAGTTATCAGTGAGACGATTGTTCGAGACGTCGCGTAGTCGCGGTTAGCTCGCTTCGCACCCCTGGAGAGCCTCGCTAGAAACACGCTGGCAAATTGTCAGTGTGATAACACTCTAAGGAGGAGGGTCCATGTTCCCCACATGTTCTACCTGATATAACCCTCAGAATCATAAGACATGTGGTCTCATTTCAAAAGTCCATTCAAATAGGTAATAAGTAGGTAGGTTGGTTAATAATTTAGTAGACGGTAACCTACGTAGCAAAAACTAATCAAGAAAACCAAGTGTAATGCTACATTCCAAGTAGAAAAACGTAATTTAGACATTGATGATCGATAGTTAGAGTGCAGTACCTTTGTACCTGTAAATTATAGAGATAGCCTGCTCTCAGCATTTGATTGAATTTAGTTACCTATTCAGTCTGGTACCTATCCACTTTTCAGGCTTTGATAATCAATCAAGACAGGAGATTTTAAATAAACTTAGTTGAGGGTTGGTTCGGACAAAAAAGCTCGGTAAAGCGTCGATTGCGCCAAGCCGCAACAAAAAGTAGATCTAGTTCACCAAAATTCATCTAGCTTCGAATTGATAAAAGATTTGGCTTATTCTAGGAAATCTAAATATTTTCAAAAGCTTTGTCGTTTTTCCAGGCCTTAGGTACATACTGATTTTATTTACTAGTGATGGTGGAGAACTAACTCTAGCGCTTCAGCAACTAAAAAAGTGAGAAGCTGCCGCTGGGATCCGTATACCTATATTAATTTGTACTTATAGGCTGACGTATTTGGCGAGTCTCTTGCATCTCTGTTTGAAAGCCTTATCTCTTCAGAAAGTTGTCATGTCTATCTTCCCACGCTACTTTATTTAAGCTTTAATTGATCTAATTAACTTCCTGACACACATAAGCAGGTGTACCTTCACATTGAAGAACCGCGGAGCCTTATCTTTTTCTATAATTTTATGCAAAATATCTGGGTTACACGGTTTAGATTTTCGATGGGTGTAACAAAGTAAGGACTTACATTACACCCGCTTGAGAACACACTTGAGTGTTCCGTTCATATCGAGAATACGGAACAATCTAGTCACTTAAAATCTCTGTAAATAACAATTACATATTTAAAACATTTATTTTATAGGCTTAAGGCTCTAAACACGTAGGTAGTTGCTAGGGTACCCTAAAACTAATTGGCTGCTTACTTTCATTTCGGAACTCAGGTTTTTATCAAAGCAAATTGCCATTTTTTGGTATCCATTCAATTTGATGATAGGTTTTTGCCGGCGACGACCGTTATTGCGGCCCGTGCATCTAGATGCGCGTGAGTTTCCGCCGAGACGCTGCCACTGTCGCGATATATAAGGCTTATAAAGTGTGTGAGCGAGTGCGGAGAAGCCAGTTGTTGTTCGACATCTGTGGAGTCTACACGTTGAAAATGCATAAGATTATTCTGTTCATCTTGGCGGCAGTATTTGCCGTAGCCCTCGCAGGTTAGTGCCCCCCGGTTTTTACCGCCACAGAGCGGCCGAAGTCCGAGCTGACTCGTAATTTACTTTTCTAAGTGTCATTTTATGTAATTTCCGATTGGATTCAGACAAAGATCAGTGATCTTGCATGTAATTGGGTTTACTTTGGTGATTCACTTTTTGGTTTGATGAATCAGGAGGGTCAATCATCCCTGGGATGATTACTTCGAAGGTTACAGACAACTTCTTAAAATATGGAGAGCAAAATATTTTTGAATAACAGCTGGAATTGCGTCTACCTACCTGGGAATTAGACCTAGAGCCTAAGCCTAGCGGTTACCTACTTGTTAAATTTAACCAAGAAATTTGGCTCGAAGCTTTTAATATTGATATCTTCATCTCTTAGATTTCCTTCTAAAACTTAATAAACCTATAATAGTAGATCGTAATCGATATCTGGGAATACCTTTAACCAGCACAGTTACCAGTAAGCTCATGTGTTTAAAATCAAAGTGTTGTTAATTAAACTGTATAACGTATAAAGCTTTTTTGCTAGAGCTGAAATATTACCTATTTTTCATTCGTTTTTACTGTTATTTTGTATGGTTCATACAATATAAGTTGATATCTTTCAAACACTCATACAACTTACGAACAGTAGCTTAAGCCGGGGGTCTCCTGCGCGTGTTTTTTCGAAACATTACACAAAAAGCTTACACGTAAACATTTGTTTTCATATACAAATTACCGTATTTGCATACACAAATGTGTACGGCCACGCCTCTTTGTTGCGATGTTTTTGTGTAAAAACATGCGCAGGAGACTCGGCTTTATAAGTATAACAGTTAGAAATCAAAGCGTTCGTAGCTGCATAGCTTCTATCATAAACTCTTTGCCAGAGTTCTAGTATTCGTAACTTTACAGACAGATACCATGTTACTCAGAAGGTTCATTCGTGTTAATAAAACATCATATTTTTTGTAATTTTCGTTTAGCATGACGATGTATGGTCTAATCCTGTTGGTCACGATTTGCTGAGGTCATAGATAAAAAGCAAACATCTCGTGCGTTTAACTACAGCGATTAACGATGATCTCAGTTTACAATGGTGAATAGCTTCCTGATTCATTGATACCCGGTTACATTCTTCCTTTAATTGTTACTTAGGTTCAAGGTTTACTAGTCTGGCTAGAATTTTAGACGTGCCTAAAACGTCTGTTTTCATGACGGGTCATTAATTAATTTTAAAGGAAGGGAGGAGTCATTAGTTATGATTAAGTACCTAGGTCCATACCTAACATTTTGGAAAAAGCTTTACTTGATATCATTATTCTTGTACCTTTAAAATAATTATATATTTACAACTAGCTAGTATCTAGAGACCGAACCTGATCCATCAAAGTTCGATTATGCCTCTGAGTTGAGAAACCTACTTGGCTACGTCATATGTATAAAGGATTCACTAGTATGAGCACGAATGACATATATGTGCATTGTGCACATTCCAGAAGGACAGTACTATGTTCCCCGCGCCTACTACACTATAGACGCGGAGGGTCACGAGTCCGCGCGGGTGCCGCTGCGCCGCTTGCGCCGCTCCCTGCAGCCCTACCCCTACGGGTACGCCCGCGGCGGCGGCGACGCCAATGCCAACGCCAACGCCAACGCTGAAGCACGTAAGTTATTTCCATTATACTTAGACCTACTAATATTATCAACGCGAAAATGTGTTTGTTGTTTTGTCCTTCTTTCACGCACCAATCGAGGTGATTTTTTGCATAGATATAGTTCAGGAGTTGGATAGTTACATAAGTAGCTCCCTATCCCGAACGGGACCAAATCCACCGACAATAACTGTTTCAATTATAAAATAAAAAGATCTACTGGCGTAGCGATCATGCCGCGTCCGTCTCGCATAAGAAAGTCAGCATATTGTGGGCGTATAATTGGACAATCGCGATTTTTGATTACCACCGCCTTATCTTTCGTTGCTGATTGATTCGCTTCGTGTAAAACACTTTTTTTTCATAAAACTGGAAAATATTTCAGAGGTTTTCAGATTAGTGTTGAAGCATGCAGGCGTAGTAGGCACGCATAATCTTTGTTTCTATTGTGCTACAGTGCCACTGATATTAAGTGCAGTACAAAAATATGTGAACTAAATGTAACGGTCTCGGCCATGCACTAAATGGTTCCCTAATGGGTTATGTCTTTACATGTAAGTATAGTAATGTGCATCTTTAACTCTTCACTCGAAGTTGCAATACGTTAATGGCACTGAAAGCCAAGCGCAACAGTAGGTACCTAAACCTTGTAACGGCCGTGCGCATAATTGTGAAAAGAAAAGGGATCAGCTTTTTATGCAACAAAATAACCCCATAACAGAATAACCTAGTGTTGAAACGTGTGGAATGTCGAGCTAATGAGAGTCTAAGACACTCTCGTTTGCATAATTCTCACAGCTATTTGAAAATTTTATCTAGAATCTATACACAGCCTGCATAGTGAAACTATGAAAATTAAGTAGAAGTAGCTACTTAGCTACGTGAATTAATACCGGTCCGTGGAAAAAGCTTTGTTTTGTTTTGCCGGAGGCCTCTGAAAATGTATTTTTTTTTTTGTTCTATAAGTCTCTGAAAATAAAAACTTTTCCACGAAAAAGGGTAGGCCAACTACAAAAAGTTTAATAAAGGGGAAAGGGCTAATCCAACTGCAAGATTTTTCAAAGGTTTTGGGACGAAACTAACAGTATCAATCGTTGTAACTGCAAATCGCCATACCTAAAAATTAATAATATAAAAAAGATATATAAAGATATAAGTATTTAAATCATTATGAAGAAATCGGTTATGCGGTTTACCACAAAAAATAATGACTCACCCTAACAACTTTCCTAGCTGGATAAATATAAAAATGTTGTGATGATGCAGAAAAAAAGGCACTTATATTAATTCTACATATCCGAGCCGGTAAGAACTTAACCTCTTCAGAATCAGAGGTATTTGTCAAAAGTAGTCAGTACTTACATAGCTCTTCACAACCAGAGAGAGCTTCGTAAATCCATTAGGTTATTTACAAAAAGAAATAGCATATTGAAATAGCAATTGAAAATCTACTTGACAAGAGTGTAAAATATACTAGAGGCAAATACAAAAAAACAGTTATACCGATAGATGTTCAGACTTCAGAATATCACTATGAATCAAGGCTGTGTGTAGTCATACGAATAATTAGCAATAGAGTTTTTGATGGATGTGACAATTGGTAGTTTATGGTACTAAGAATGATTCTTTACTGATGTTAGGCGCTGTTCCGTCATTACGTCATTCATGATTAATTACGCGCTTGTTCTTGAAAAGTGAAGATTATTAAGAAAAGTTATAGGTACCTACCTACCTAATAATTTACTTGAAGTGAAGGTTTTTCACGAACAAATGTTCTAATGCCAAGGTTGCAATAATTTTGAGAAGTATCTTCCTATTACATTGCTTACTATTTAGTCTCAGTAAAAATAAGCGTATCCAAAATTAATCTTTATTTACATTTGAACTTTGAGTATCAATTGATTCCGGCCTTGAAATGTTGCATAGAATTTATTTTATGGTTACGAATTTCTAAAGATTTGTTATTTAATATTAAATGTAATCGTGTGTAATCATTGTTAGCGTATTTCAATTTATATATAAATATATATATTTTATTTTATTTGACAACATTGGTCCAATGGTTAGTACAAAAAACAGACTTATCAACAAAGGGTTAGTATTTATTAAATGTATATATAATTATTGTTCAACCCTGCCGCACGAGCCACCTGACAGAGTGTCTTAGTATTGCTGCATCATGCTAGGGTTTTCAAAATACTGTTGCTGCTAGCCCTCATTCTGTTTATTAAGGTTGCGGCCTTCTTCCTCATAATGGCATAAAATTCGTTAGTTCGTGCTAAAGCAAACATGCTAGACGCGCTGCAGAACTGGGGCAAACTCAACAGCACCCTGAAGCCATTATTATATTACACACGCAGAGCATTTAGATCCCTATGCGTACTGTTGACCCACAAACTGCCCGTGTAGAATAAGCTTTAAATAAGCTTCAAACAGAGTTATTTTGACCTCACTCACACTCACAAATACTCATATTAAAATTAAAGTAAAATTACTTTAATTTTAATATGAGAATTTTTAACATTTTCCATGCACGGCCCTATTAAGGAATGTAACAATCAAAATTCAATTCTAAGCAGTTGTACCTTTAATTTTGAATAAAAGATTCTATAATAGCCTCTAACTAACCGAAGCGAATGGCCGACGCGGGTCAATCGCAAGTTCAAGCCGTTCATGCCTATTATTGTGTGCTAACTGCATTTCCCGACTTGGTATGCACAACCACAGTACATGGTGTAGATACGCGGTACATATAATTGTCGTCGAATGTAGAACGTGGACGTGTCGAGTAAGCTTAAAACTGTTGCGGCTGCGACGCCGTCCGTTCATCTAACGGTCTCGAAATTCTCCGGGCGACGACGACGCGACGGTCAAGTGGTCTATACGCACAAAAAATGATCGATAAACATAACTCTCGGTGGCCGAAGAATAAATAGAGTAGTTACTGTTTGGTCATACATTTATTTTTAATGTCTATTATATTGTGGCCCACATCATTTTATTTGATTGATAGTAGGTCGGTTTATTAACAGGTTTATGCTTGTGCTCCTTTCTATGACCGCTGTTTTTAAGGCTCAATTTGAGATAGAATTGGGTTTCTTATTTTAAAGTTACGAATTTCGTGTTTCAAACTTTCTCATATATTACGTATTATGGAAAGACTGGTAACAGCTTACTTCAAGAGTGTGTTGTTTGGAGCGTAGTCGAAGCACCTTTTTTTTTTTTTTTTTTTTTTGAGGGTGGGAAATCATCAAATAACTTCTCCCGCTCTGGGCGGAGCGGGAGGGCGTGTCAGACTCTTACTGACTAAAACCCACCCGTGTTCCTTCGGCTGCCCTGTTGCCGGGGGCCACGATCTCCCTTTCGGTTTTCTTCGCAACCCCGGCAGGCATCGGCCCTAGTGGACCCCTTCGAATCTGCTGACATCTCTTTGAGGCGCGCGTGGAACACAACGCGCCGTCGACCCGGGCCTGGTCCTTATCGGACGGTGAGCCACCCATTGCTCACCGCCCGCAAGCCCGCGCCTACGGTGGCCGGAAATCGCCTCGCGATTCCCGACGCCCTGGGCGTCTCCTCCTGCGGCGGTTAGGGGCATGAGGGCGCGAAATTTGCCTCTCCCTCACGCGTTCCGCCTCCTCCTTCGCGAGTAGTCGAAGCACCTACTAAAACATTTCAAACTAGTCGTATCAACTATAATTGAGTCTAAATGCCCCATAAAACTTATCATGAGTCACCGTTATCACCTTTATTACATAGGCTGACCGAACATTCAACTGGTGAACGTATATGTAGCACCTATGTACAATATACGATCCAAAGAGAATGTTGGTACAATCACCAGGTATATGTATCACATTGGTGATCGTAGGGTACATCTGCGTGGTATATATCGCAAGAAAGAGTGAAGACATCATGCATTTTGCGATAGGTAGTTAATGGAAAGACAGAGGTAGGGTATTATTTTCAAGACACTCTCTGTTACAGGAGAGCCTGGAAAACTTACATTAATCTACCTACGTTTTTTTGTTGATAAAATAACAGACTGATTTGCCAATTCTTGCACGAGTCCCTTGAATGAAAGAAAGAAAGTACTGTACTTTGACTAATCTTAATCCTACTGTTTCCGAACATCTTCTAATGTTCTTTGATTCAGTCTTCTAATTAATTACCTTTGTTTTCAGGCGATGGTGGCTCAGCGACTGCTAACGCGAACGCTCGCGCGTCCTCCAGCGGTTGGGGTGGTGGCGGCCGCGGTCGTAGCAATGGAGGCGGTAATGGTGGCTGGGGACTCCCCGCCGGCGAATATGGCGCTTCCAACCCTGCGCTAAGGTAATAATTATTATCTACATTAGATGTTAATTTCTTTGTGTTTTTGTAACTTTGTGTCTTCACTGTATCTTTAACCTAGATAATCTGTGGAAACGTCATGGATTGTACATTTACGCACTTCAAATTATTTTGTCATCTTAGATATTTCATCTCATACATTGTACAATTTTTTGTTTTCCCTAACAAAATAAATAAATAATTAAAAAGACTAGGATAAATACGCCAGTCGGAAAGGTTGATAGTCTGATTGCTGGATGTCTGTGCCGGATATATACTTACGTGTGGAGGCTTTTTAATATACGCCTGAGTATAAAATAACCGTGCGGTTGACCTCACAGTGGCCTTCATTTTTCTAAGAAGAATGAAAGATATTAGCTACATTTGACACTTATTTTGGCCAAGCCAGATTTACAAAAGATACCAAGTCTATTCACACGGTCATGCAGTCTTTATTTTTGTAGTTCAAATAAAGTTCACAAACATGAATGGGTAATTCCCATGAAAATTAAAGTAGCATATGAACATAGAAAAACTTATTCGTTCAATTTTAACTTCGTAAAACCTTTACGATACATTCATGACCACAATAAATTTTATGTACGGAAAATGTTCGCAAAAAAAAATGTGTGCGCGGTAAATGTGTGCGCGGGAAATGTGTACGGGAAATGTGTGTCTGTGTGCGGTTTATGTATGTAAAATATTAATACAACTGGGGTACCCAATTGATGCCCACTGTATTACCCTAATCTCTTTTAATTAAATTAATGATTTAATCTGAAATAACCAGCAACTAACTTGTAAAATTTTGTGTGTTCCTAGGCACTAGTTCGGCGGCAGTGAATAACTAGACTAACTTCATGGTGTCGGCCCATCTATCCTGAACGCGTATTTTCCACCAGTTGCACGCCCGCTCGCTCTGCGCACGCGCACCGCTGTGCAACTGCCGGAAGATTCTTTCCTATTTATTGTAATTAATTATTAATACATTAGCCTAATAAATGTTTTAATCAATGCTATTTGATTAATATTTTAATACCACTTACCTCATGCTGAGAGAAAATCTTACATTTCCGTTCAGACTGATTTCGTGAAAACATATTCATTTCGTAACTGAAAGGTTTACTATTTAATAATATTGCACAAGTTTCTACAAAGACACTATAAGCCGGTAGAATCACTGTAGTAACCAATTTCAATATTTGCTTTAATCAAATACCTATGTCGTTTCTGTTTGCACAGTTGCATTCAAAAGACATCAACGCGTTTTATTTCTCGCACCTTTGTGAGCCGCAATGAGACTATTGTAATTGTTCCAAAAACAATATTCAGTGTTGTCGGACTATCTTAATTTATTATTTGAAATGTTTATTGAAACAGGTATTGTTAAGAGTTAAAGTTAATTTTATTAATGTTTGGAACGGGTGTAGTAATTAAATTGATAATACTCCTACATAGGCACTTAATTTTATGCCCACATTATGTCATTGACGACACTACTTAATTCAAGTAGAAATAAAATTATCTTGACTTGAACCCTAGCAGCTGAAACCTGGTAGCTGAAAATTGCTAAAATTGGTGACTAAATATTTTTAATGCGTATGTATTATAATAAGAGATATTTATTTCAAGCCTGATTGATGTTAAATAAACCCTCAATGCTGGTCGATAAGAACGTATGTTCGACCTGGCTCCGGGCTCGATCATATAATAGTAAGATCAAGTTTTAAACGTAAGTATCACTCATTCATAACTTTCATCTACCGACCCTTCTTCGGTTATATCGGTAGGTCATTAAGGTGCAAATAGATTGTGCGGTCGATCGATGGCATCGACCGTTAAGATCGATCAGTGCAGTCAAAAAACGTTCGTTGGTTCGTACGGATGTTTTGCTGCTCTTGATATGAGAGTGGTTTTAGGTTCACCCACGACTACGACTATGAACTACAAATAGTTTTTGGTTGGCTTTAGTTTTGTTTTATTGATGTTTTCATATATATACAGGGTACTAGGGACATCGACGCGAAAACTGTTACCATGGATTTCAGCACATGATTCTGAACCACCCTGCCATGAAATTTTTCGTCAGTTATTTAAAAAAAATACTGTTTCATAGTAAAGTGTAATTAATACCTAAGCGGTCAAAATGTATGATGGTTAACGTCTGTTGACCATCATAATCATCTGGAGCTGCAGCTGAATATCAGTATTTTACATATATCGACTGTCTAACTGACTACCATAACCCAGTTACTGGGTAGCACGATACCCCTTTGCAAGACTGGTTTTGAGGCTGACTATACCTGTAACGTCTGTTAAACATTTATGAACAACAGCAGGGACCAATTGCTTAACGTGTCTTCCGAGGCACGAAGCGGTCTCGATATGTAAAGGAGTGTCACCTGTCCGCAGGCCGACCTCGCCAAGCTTTGCTTAGCCTTGAAGATCGACCCGTTCAACTTTTATTATTTAGCCCCGAGCCCTGCTGACTAGTCTGTTGACCATCATAGTTATATCTTATTTACTTACTTCCACAGTTCTGGAATGACTCGTCGTCAGTTCGGGCCGGTGTTGGGGCGCTCAGTGACTGCCAGCACTTCTGTAGGTCTGGATGAGTCCGGAGCTGGATACTACGACCAATCCACTTCTGTTAACTAATGACTACTGCTCTCCTCTAGTTCAACCGCTGAATAAACTATAGGCATCGTAGATTTATAAGTACCTTTACCTTCAGATCCAGGAAGTTGGATCAAGTCTTCACTCAGCAGCTCTCAAGTTACGGTTTGATTAATGAGGCTTTTGAACCCCTGTTGATCATACACTGCACCGATGAACAGCATGAATGCTCGTTTTCGCTGACACTAAACAATACCTCAATAAACGCCTAAATAAAAGAGCACTGTTGGATTTCAACTTTAGGCGCCGAGTCGAGCGTTGGAACTCCACGCTTTCAAATAGGTGTCACCTAGTGTTAGTGAAAACAGGCATTAAACGTGTGCTAGAACTTAGGTAACAGCCTTCTGTGTAGATTCCTAGACTATTACCTATTACTTACTACGTGATAGAATTTCAAGAGGCGTGTTCTATTTTGGATTCCTCGATAGAAAGGCACGAGAAATGAGTGTTAAATGCCGTGATATACTTAACTTGTAACTTATGCAGTTGTTGCTGATACTCAAATGTATAATGATATAGCAAACAATACAATAATAGTATGGTAAATTTATTTAATGTATTTGTGTAAGATATAAACATATCATCTACATTAATTTACGGGAATAAAATTATAATTTTTTTATATGTGCAATAAATAGGAATAACTAGGTGGAAACGTTCAGGATGGTAAAAATAAAAATAAAACTTTGAACTAAATTTATTTATTTTATTGCCTTTAAAAACATTTATTTTATGGTGTTATTTTACTAAGAGAGCGTGAAGTTTTCTATAAATTACATTATTTGATTATCAAACCCGTAGTTGATGTATTAAATAATCTCGTGTTTAAGTTCTAATGTTAACGAAAAGAACTCTTAGCAACACCTTGATGTATGATTTTGAAAAGGACTGCAATAAAATAGCCAGTCGTAAAGGGCAGGCTACAAAGATAGTTGTAGCACATAATGTATGCAGTACAACTCTGTGTGACCCAAAACAGGTGCAGTGCTCGTACGATGTAGCCCAGACTTAAGGTTCGTTTCCTGTTTATGTTGCGGATTAGTATAAGTAGTACGTGGTGACAAGATATAATTTGAGACTGTCTCTTAAACACTGAACTGAACCGATTATGGCGTACATATTGCTAACTTCCAATATTTGGCAAGCACAAGCTGCTCTTCACACGTCGTAGATAATGTCAATATTGGCCAAAAGAACACAGAAGTTTAAAAATAATAAAGTGCAATAACTTAACTACTTACTTAATATTTACGGTCAGTCAGTTGCTAAAATGACATAGTCGACTTATTTGTGGGGCAGTTCCAACCTGTACTGAGGCCTGTTGTACGCGTATCCTTGGTCCTGGGTGGGCTCAGGTGCGGGAACTGGCACCGGGGCTGGCGCAGGCACGGGGGATGGGAAAGGTGCGGGCTGTACTGGAGGCACGAAAGGAGGAGTCACTATCACTGCGTCGTCAGTAATGCCCACGTCCCGACCCGACGGGACAAATCGCTGACCGAACTGTTGAGGGAACTGCTGTGGAAACTGCTGACCAAATTGCTGGGGACCCTGCTGAGGCACCTGCTGGTAAAACTGCTGTTGACCCGGATAATACTGTGGCTGGAAGTTCCCAGGAGCTCCGTACTGCGGAGACACGTCGTACTGATTGGGCACTCCGTATTGCGTAGGCAATTCCATACGACCAAACATGGATCCCAGGAACGGGAACTTGTTAGTCAATGTTGCCCATAGTCCAGTTCCGCCAACTTGGTTGCTGCCTTGGTTGCCCCAGAAGAGTCTTTGCGATGGCTCTTGGATGTAGTTCGGGACCTGGTTGACACCCACTGAATATGGGTCGTTTGGGCCGGAGTAATAGGGTGCTTCTCTTTGCGGGTAGTATGCTACACTACTCCCTATAAACAGAAAACACACTGTTAGATTTCTAACAAATAAAAGAATATTATCGATTGTTAATTAATTTCACTGCACGTACCAACTAAAAAGCACATTACAAAACCGATGTACGCATACATTTTCGAACGAGTTGCTGAACTCCAACTGTGTCCTATTGTTGCTCGTCTTTCCATTTATACCTCCTCTATTTGCTCCTAAACGAGGACCTTGAAGTAAAATTCTCGTAACCCACTATTGAAAGTGTGAGGTAATGGCGGCTCACCCAGCGGTGGACGCGGCGTGGACAATAGGTGGGACATCTAGGTGACTCGTGCGCCGCCGCCCGCCGTCCGCACGCACAGGTTGTATCTAAATCATTCCACATGTGTCCACGAAAAACAACAATGGACATTTCACAATATGTAAATGAACTTTACTTAAACTTTTATCAAATGCTGCAAGTTACGCAATCTTATAAGCACAGATAGAAAAACGATTCGGATTAATACGTAGTGTTATTCGCATATCACAACTCTCAACAACAGGATCCATCTTGTAGGTTCTCTCAACTTACGCCTGCTTATGTAAATTACATGTAGGTAATGCTTTCTTAATAGAGAAGTATAAGTACTTAGAAATCACCTGAGCAAGTCAGAGTTACGTTCAGTAACACGTTACAAAATTAAATATGCAGGCTTCCTTATAATTATTCTCTTCTCTCTTGGATATTGTATGTATTATAGTGGGTAGTACAGGATTATTCTTATATAATTTCTGAAAGCTCGATAAAATTTCTGATCAGTCAATCTGCTGTCAAGTCTAATGTTTGCTTGGTAGACACATGATACTGTAATGAATAAAATTAGTTGAACAAAACCGACACAACCAATTTATCATATTTGTTCAAACGAGAACTGACAACAGATTAACTGTTTTCAGAAAGTATTAACAAGAAATTCATTTAAAACTCATGAGATGAACAAAAATAATATTATAAAGATTATCAAAATTAACACACACTGTATACGATAAAGATTCGTGAAAAATGCATTAAGTCGCGTGTGCGTGTGTTTACTCAACATAATCGGCATTATTCATAAGATAACAAGGTAGGTGTTTGTCTTCGCTTGTCATGGTATTGTCGCCCGCAGAAGCGTTTTGCGAAACGTTGCTAAACACCTCACCCGAAGAAACAGACTTCATACGGAATAGATAAGAATGTTTACACGGTCGCACCTCACGATTGTACACGCTCGTGATGACTTATTCATAGTTTCCGGTGTTTTGTTGGCTAAACATACTCCAATTATTGTAATTGTCACTACTTCGTACCAAGGACCTACGCTAGTCTTAAAAGTTCCCATTAGATGGCAAGCGGTTTGCTCTCAGTCAGCGCCTGCCGTAAATGATTGCTTAAGATTATCCACTTCATACGATTGTATTACATAAGTAAAGGTTCTCTGAATATTAAGCACTGCTAGGCGCTACGATTTATACCTATCTATCAAAAGAGTACCTATACATATTTAAGTTAATTATTAAAAAAAACTTACCTACCTAATCTGAAAGCAATTTCTATCTACCATGCAGATTTTAATTGTTGCGAAAATCTTTTTCCCCACATTATGACGGCTTCATAAAATATTCTTCTGTTATAAAATAATAACATATTTGATTCATTCATTAATCTTATTCATTTATTAATCTTATCTTAGAATCTGCCCAGCTTAAAGTTCAAGCTTTGTGCAGGGAAAGCAAAGCGGTCATCTGTTGACCCGCGCCGAGTTTCGCGACACGCCGACCGCGTCGTATGCGGCAGTGGTCATGTTATTGTTGACAAAGATTAAGCTACTGGCTATTACGATGACTTCTTTTGTAATATTTAATATTAAAAGCAAAAACTAATATTTATCTACATGTTAGCTGTTTCATCATATTATTTCGTAGTTCAAACTTCAATGGGATGTAATTTTATTTCATTCAATGATCTTTCGTCCGACCTATCGTCGTTGTCGTTCTACACCCAGTGGCGTATTTTAAGATACAGCGCCCTGGGCCTGTAAGGTTAGCCGCCACATAATTTAACGGAAAAAAAACAAAAACTTTTAATTATAAATTAAAATCCAGCTGTGTGTTGTTGTGGACTGAGAATGATGATAATGAATGAAAAAACTAAACAGGCCATACAAAGAAATCAATATTGAATCATTTTTTTTTTTGCAATGGACAGATTAGTTAACAAATTCTGCAAACTGTCCATACGGTCGGGTCTAAGATCTCCAAGACCCGTCGTACAAATCGAAACAAGAAGCTCTGATGCTAATGCTACTTTGCAGCTCATGGACAAGAGGCGCGAGATGATCCTGCAGTCTTCAGACGATGACGATGCGCTCAATAGACGGATCTCTAAGTCGTTAAAAAGCGACCTTAAATAAGGACCGAATTAAGGAAATAAGGACGCGATAGAGCGGAACAAGGGGTTCAAGGTCTTTTCAAGATATCTGTCTATTGGGCAGAGCAAGCTTGCGAAACTGAAGACCGATGATAGTAGGATCATATATTTGCCAAACCTGAACTAGTAGGAGATTAGGATGGCTCTGAAGCAGCTTAAAAACAACAAGGGTACGGCCTAACTCGTAAAGGCAGGAGGAAAACCCATAATCGAGGCCAAAACGTCAGACATGGAACAGAAGTGTGATGGTACTCTTCTTTAAAAGGGACGACAAAGGTCTCTATTAGTACATTGAAGTGCTGCAGTGTTTGTATGAAAACGCTACTAGGTCAGTCAGACTCCAGGACCGGACCTCGAAACCTATCCTTCTGCAGCGAGGGGTGAGACACGGAGACGTTATCTCTCCGAATCTGTTCACCGCTGCACTGGAGGTTCTGGACTGAAAAGGGGTTGGTATCAACATCAATGGCGAGTACATCATTCATCTTCCGTTTGCCGACGATATAGTAGTCATGGTTGAGACTATGGAGGATCTCAGTACAATGTTGAATGATGACTTCAGTAGATTTCCGCAAGAGTGGGTCTTAAAATTAACATTTACAAAACAAAGGCCATGTCGAATGCCCATTTAACACCAACCCTCATGATCGGAGATCGGAGACTCGAATTTACACTCGAAGTTGTGGACGATTTTGTTTACCTAAGACTAACTGTCCAGTTAGGTAGGTCCAACTTCGAGAAAGAGAGATCAATTTTTGAATCCGACTCGCCTGGGCAGCGTTCGGGAAGGTGTGTACTATTTTCGCGTCTTATATAAGTACCACTATGTCTCAACACGAAAGTTTTTGACCAGTGCGTGTTGCCAATGGCAGTGAAACATAGTTGCTCACAATGGGCCTCATTAGAAGACTGAAACTCACCCAAAGGGCAATTTAATGGAGAGGGCTATGCTAGGAGTTTCCGTACGTGATCGAATCAGAAATGAAGAGATCCGTTGGAGAACCAAGGTAACCGAAATATCTCGAAGAATTGCCAAACTTAAATGGCAGTGGGCAGGGCCCATTGCTCGACACACAGATGGCTTATGGGGCCGAAAAGTTCTGGTAGTGGCGACCGCGTACCGGAAGATGTAGCGTTGGAAGGCCCCCCTTAAGATGGACCGATGAAGGCCAAAGGAATCCGCTGGATGCGAGAAGCATAGAACCGGTCGAAGTTGCGGTTGGGGGAGGCATATGTCCAGGAATGGACGTCTTTCGGCAGAAATGATGATTCTTCTTGTAGATCATCCCCCAGATCAATCGTGTATACTTTTTTGAGTTTTATGGCATTCACTCTAACTTTATCTTCAGACATTGTAGCGCAAGATGCGGCTTGCGCCGCCCCTCGCAGCCTGCCGCCCCGGGCAGTGGCCCTTTTGGCCATAGGGTAAATACGCCCCTATCTACACCTTATTTGCCTTTTGATTTATTTCTCCACCTTGTTTTCGACATATTTTAGTTGGTTAATCTGCTGCTAGTATATACATTTAGTGGGCATCTAGCATCTTAAGACACACACCTCTTAAACAGAGGAGAAACCTAGTATATTCTTCACTTTGATTCCAGTAAAAAGCTGTTGTTTAACTTAGAAAATGCATTTTACATACGGAGGAATTTTACTTTCCTGTTTTGAGTTTATACTCCGGTTCGTCTTTATACCTGTACCTACTTATCTTTTTCTGCAAGAATATAAATTGAATATTTAAACTAGTTTAGAATAATCGTGACGGCATTATACGACGCATGCTTGATAAATAAGTTACGAATAGTGTTGAATGAGGAAGTCCAACTAGGTTTAGACTCTTCTAGAGGTAGATTAAATCCACTAGAGTTCCGTTTGTAGGTACGTAGCGAAAACAGAAATAAACTAAGAAGATGCATTAAGGAAAATTCATCATGCTTACTGTAGGTATGGTTTGACGATTCTGATTATCACAATATTTTTTAAGTAGGTAGGTTCATTATCATTGGCAGCCTCGTTCTACCCACTGCTGAGTACAGGCCTCCTCCCTTTTGCCATGGTTCCCTGATCCGGACCACTCTAATTTTACTTACCTACTGAAAATAAGTAGGACAAAGTATAGCAACAAATTGGCATTTTAGTACAGCTAAAATGAGCCTCGGTGTCTATAAACAGATAAATAGGTATAAAGCCCCTATATAGTATACGTTGAGCGAGCCCGTCGTTCGGCCAACGTGTACTGGGCCATTTTGCGTGATTTGCCGTTTGATTTGCGTGTATTTTGAGCTCGCCCAACGTGTACTTAGGGGCTTTACCGTGTTTTAACTGACGAAATGATATTGATTTTTGTATATTTATTTTGTTGTTTTATAATTTTTATTAATTTAAAGATTTTATTTTAATTTTAAAATATTATTGATGATTTTAAACATAGTAGTAATTTAGAGATAATTTTGTTTTTATGAGTAACGTAGTCTGATATTTAATCTTAGTAATAATAGAATAATTTTTTTCTTTTGATTCAGGCGTGACCTTGCGGAAATCCATTATAAAATGGAATTGAAGTGGATATATTTAGTAAACTGTCAATCAACACCAACAAATAATTCAACCGACAAGTCAATCGTCATCCTGAGGACGCCTTGTTGAGAGGTGAAACACGTGTCGATTTCTTTCAGGGTCTTTTTAAGACTCTTTAGAAATAGCTAAGCGGAACAGTTTACTAAATATATCCACTTCAATTGCATTTTATTAGGGTTGTCAGACATGCGAATTAAGATGCTTCACTAAATTTTTAGTTGACTACGGACAACAGTGGTGTTAATAAAAAAGTGTAGGTATAAATGTAAAATTTCTTTATTTCAAAGAAGTTACAACATTGTTACAGACATTACATTTACAACATACAGAAGAAGTGTCTTAAACATTGATCCCCTGGCTCCCAAACTAGGTTTGACTGACCTGTGACTTGGGAGTCAGTGTTCCTTCATTATAAAAGTCGTTACGTATGACGTTGGTTATTAAAAAATGTAGTGAAAAAGAAAACAAAAGGTATCTTATATTTCCATTCTGTAATACAATAAATACTTATAACTGGTAGGGGAAAGGAAAGTAAGACGGACCCTGCAGGTACGAAGGTCTACCTTACAACATTTTGAAAGGAACAATGCCATCTCTGAATGAGTTGTGTGATGAGGAAGCTCTTCATGCTTTCTCTCTTGGTCAGCGTACTCAACGCTGCTGTCCACGTTACACTGTACACAAGGAAAGTTTGTTTTTCCATGATCTGATGTAAAATTGACGATTTTCAATTGATCTACAGTTCCATTGGCTTACCACTTTCAACTCCACCCATTTTTCATAGAGCTCATACGCCATACCGCCATACATATTGCAAGTTGACTCCAGGAGTGCATTGGCATTACGTTTGCGCTAAAGTTAACCCTCGAAGAGTGTCGCATTAGGTTTGAAATCTTGTTAAAATATACAACTGATTTTATTTTCACAGTTTATAATGCCGAATTTGCTAAGAAAAACCTACATTTAAAATGAGCCCTCCGTGAGGACTCCCGGCATCCTTTATGCGACTTGAATGAACCCTCCAGGAGGGCTCCCGGCCCTGAACGTGTTAAGATAATTATGTTCTGGCGTCGCTGTATGCAAAGTGATATATTATTGAACTGATATCAAAATATGTGGACGATAGCGATATGTACTAATCAGAAATTAAGAGTTAATATGGTAAGTATATGCCAGAAAACAAAACGGACCCAGCCTAAACGGTCCGGAGAAAAAAAGGTGAGATTAAAAAAAAATATGTTTCATCAGAAGACCAAAAACTTATAAGAATAGTGGTAAAAAATATCTAAAATAGAAAAATAACAGTTTATCCGACGATGTAAACTTGTTTTTTTTTTTATCCAATGACCAGCTTTTCGCTTATATACATTTCTGCTTGCGCTGACTGTATCGAAGATTATGATTTGAGGCAGGAGGCAGTGTTTTTGCTGTGAACAAAATGTTCTGAAAGCTTTTTTTTAAGAGAGTCCATTTTGCCCTCCTGTTGTGCCTCGCTTTTGAATGTAAAACGGACCAGTATGAGCTTTTAGAAATCATCTAAGTAATATCTTTCAAGTATCCATGAATATATTTAAGTTTAATTAATAAGTAGCGTAGAGTGACGCGCGTGCGAACGAGCGTTGTTGATTAGTTTATCTCTCGGAAATGTTAGTAAAACGAATAGTTTTTTTAATAAAATTGCGCCTTGTTAATCCCATGGCCAACTTAAGATGAATAACAATGTACAGCTACTTACAATATAGGTGTCTTACTAAGACTTACTACCAATAGGCACTTTGTGTTGGGAAATAGTACCACCTGGGTAAGCTGCCAAATACGCTTTAAACAAAAAAATGCAAGACGACTATGTAAATTTTGTAAACCATCGGCCTTCCCACTGACCTCGTAGAACTCGCTTATCGGGCTTTGCATCCTAAGGCCTAAAGATTCCGGAAAAAGGAAACTATGAACAATTACATTCTTATTAAGGCTTTCTTTTAAACATAGGTAATACCGTACTTATTTAGATAATATACCTAACCTAATATTTTGTCCATAGTGGCATCCTTACGAAGTTACAACAAAGATTATGAACAAAAAACTAGCGGTCATCGTACGGTGACACAAGGTGACTGGCTGAGATGATGAGCTTGATGTTTTTATTTTTTTAACTAAATACACCATCTCAGATCTAGCACGTATGACGTAGCTAACAGCAAAAAAGTCGTTAGTTATTCTTTACGCGAGTTTTTATTTAAAATGTTAACCAATTGCCATGCGACACAATGGACATAATATTTATTTAGTAATTCAATGTGCGTGCATTAATCTACTAGGTACCTATCTCTTCCTTCCATAAGGAGATCAAACTATCGGAGTACACAATTATTCCTGCCAAGGAACGACCAGCACTGAAATATAATTATACATAAAAATAAACCTTCAAAGTCTTTTGATTAGTAGGTATTAGTGATGTATCGACTAGTCGACTAAAACTGCCGACTAGTCAGCCCATTTTTACTTGACAATCATTGAAATGAAATTGAAATCTTTACTGTTGTTATTTTTTTTTTATTATAGAATCAGTTTTACAGTTTACTTTCAGTGTAATCTAGAATAGGATAGGAAGGAATAGGAACCTTTCGTTTGGTCCATGATCGCCGGGCACCGCGCGCCGTCACGAAGCCTAGTCACGAACATTGCCGATGTCACCCGAAATCAACCGAAAACAACAACATAGTTGGTCCATCTCTAGTAGGTATCTTCTTGGTAGCTACTCCATGACTAACGTAATAGGTAGGTAAGTATTACCAATACCTACTTATGTAACAAGACGATTCTCATCATAAAATACTAACCAGCAATAGGTGATATACTCCTAAATAAAAATAAAAAAAACAACTGTTACTTACGTTATTTTTGTTAACATTATAATAGAAAATCGGTAACTTCCAATACCTAAATAACATATTCAGCGTTTACGAAATGTAAGTAAGTAATAACACACATACCTACATAAATGCTAAACATGCTTGTACCTAATAATTTACAACAAGAAATGTAGCAGGTCCGCATTTTTTAGACTTGGTTGGCATCGCAAGTGAATTCAAGTAATGGATGCGTAATGTTTATTTACTGATACATACAGTACCTTTTACGGATGTAATGTTGTATGACAGGATACGGCCCTGACCAACCTTACTCGATATCGAGTGGGTGTGGAGCGACGAACTATATAATAATATGAACTCAACGTTGCAGTGAAGGTATTCGCTTAAATAGGTTTATTCTAGGAATGCTGCAGGTGGCCTGTCGGCTCTAGTGTATAGTCCGTTTTATATTAACAATAAATTAAACATAGACTTTTATCAGTAGGTGTAGTATATCAACCTCTTTTCCGACAATTCACTTTTTGATGACGACGTGCTGAAATACCGTGGTGAGTCACACACATCTAATAACTACATAAAACATTACTAGTTACTTTTCGAAGCCGGATATTTTGATCACGTTTTGTGGAACTCCGTTCTGCTGACGTAGCACTTATGGTGATCAATTATAAAGGTACAAAAATATTGAACCATGGGGTTTACGAGACGTTGCGGCCGTCGATAGTTTCGAAGAAATACAAAGCATCCAATTATAATATATTGCACGATTACCATTAATTTAATAACGTCATCAAAACAAACTTGGATTTATGTATATGAATGGAATTTTAATTAAGTAGGTAGAATAACACATTCATTAGGTAGATACCTACTGTAGAGTTGATTTATGATGATTTACCAAAAATGTTTTTAGGGTTCCGCATCTCAATAGGAAAAAACGGAACCCTTGTAGGATCACTCGCTATGAAAGGAACTCGTGTGCAAAATTTCATATTTCTGGGGCCAGCCGTTTAGGCTGTGCGTTGTGTCAGTGAATGAATTTAAGATTTTTAGGAGACAAACCACGCCCAATGGAATTTCCCATCGACATAATTTACGAAATTAAGACTTTTATTAAATAGATTTGCCTTATAATTATTTTCGGTTATCCTTTAGCTACCTGTTTTTTAGTCTTGAAGCAAAGTTCAAATAACTTTATCGCTGCTCTCGACACCGACTTTACTATATTATTGTAGAATCAAATACCACTCGAATGTATGTGTTTATAAACTTTAAAAACTGTATTTTACGACCATTAAAAGTCATTCGAGCTGGTAAAATTGTGTGAGAAGGAAATTGTAAAAAGCCATACAAATTATGGTATTGTACTTATGACGATTTTAAGAGGTTGGCAGACCATAATGCAGCCAGTAGGTAGCTGCCAGACTACTGACCTAAATCCCATAAATCCATTTACATAATGACATGGACGAATCGTTGGTGTAGTGGTCGTAAGTGCTACTGCTGAGCATGATGTTCTGCCATGGGTTCGATTCCCAGCAACAGGCCTGCGCCAAATTTTTTTTTATCTGAAAGGTAGATTAATAAAAAATATAGGACACGTATTTTTTCTTTTTTGACGTAATTCAAAGATTACGGCGATACATTGAGTTAAAATGTGGCATCACGTCACACCTTGCTAGATTTTATACTGAGTTGTGACGTAGTGAGCCCCCACTTCACAACTTTAATGCGTGTTTTCTAAGTTATTTTTGATTAATATGATAAAGCAAAAAATACGTGTCTAATATTTTTTTATTATCTGAAAGACGGACGAAATAGAATTTCTTTTTTTTACCTAGGCAACTACCGTTTTGCATAACACATTTTCGTAAACAAATGCGACTAATCTGTTGGATTTGACAGTTCAACAATATTCATTGCGTTATTTTCGTTGTTGAGTAGATTTTTTTTCGAACTTATGAAGCAATGGATTAGCAATCTGTTTCATAACGATTCAGATTGTGATTGATCGTGTATTACGTAATTAGGGTACAGGTCGGGCAAAGGGTTACTGGGTTTTTCCGTCAGTCCGGAGTTTGGATTTGTGCCCGGTTGATTATTGATGGCAATAAGCTCGGCCCCTATTACACGGAATTTTAAAAAACTGGCGAAATATGGGTGAACTATAGGTATGCCTCTGCCTAACTATTCTGAGATTACAGGCGTGATGTTAGGTACGTATTAATGGTATTGTAGCTTTTTTTAGAAAAAGTAAGTACGCCTGTTGCAGGTACAGGTTTTGCTTTTAATTACACTTGGCTAAGATGACCATGACCATAACACGTGTTTGTAAATTAAACGTTTAAACTAATTTGCCAATTTCCGAGAACCGGATTTGTCTAAACGAATCATGGAATAAAAATTATTTCCGCGGTTTAGAGCGAGACGAAATCTAACACAAATAGCTCCAGCACAATTAGCAATTTGTACTGAAAATGTACAGCAATTGTATGAAATTTACTCGGACGGGGAGTGAGTGTCAACACACTGACAATGGCCAGGGGCAGGGCAGGTTCTACACCGCCCCTTTATTAATTTGAGCCTATTATCTGTACGTAGCGTTGCCATCTCTAGAAATCGAAAAGCCGGACTTTAGGGTCTCACGACCGGACAACAGGTCGAAAAGCCTAACACTATCCGGCTTTATCCGAACGGATGGCAACACTATCTGTACGCGGTGTATTTATCGTGGTATTCAAGCATTATAATGCGCATTTGATTAAGACCTCGTAAGGAGTGCATACTCCTTAATCACCCATGGTCGTTTAAGCAGGCGAAGTCTTGAGTGGTGAGCGCGAGCCGGCAGGAAATGTAGCAAAGGATCCACCTCACCCAGCTACCTAAATGGACAAACGACCTGAAAAAAGTTCGCGGATGCAAACATAATAGTCACCTTTATAAAGTATACATTAATTTCCATGGTGTAGGTACAATTAATTGTTGGGTGAATCGCTGCTCTCCTAGCTAGACCACTGAGTAATCTGTATTTAGGAGACAGTTTCGACCTTTAAAAGGCGGAGGGAGGACCGGTGTTAGAACTTAGCAATTTATACCAGAGCTTGAGGTGTTTTAATTTTGTATGTTCTCGATCATCTTCTTACCCTTATTAAGACACCGTTATTTAGTTTATTATAATGATGTTAGACCTACAAGAAGTATGTGCTGACATTTTGGAATTGTTTTTACTGATCGACATGCGTGACGCGCTGACCAGCTTGTCACGCATGTCGCCCACGTTAGTAGGTGTGTTCTCAGTACAGACAACAGTAAGTAAATAAGTAGTTGCAAAAAAGAACGCTTTTTGTATATTAAAATGTGTTTATGTAGGTACTTCTTATGGCCATATCAACTTACGTTATGGTCAAATTTATGTATATAAATAAAAATGAAATGCTGTTCGTTGGTAAGCGTATTACTTGAGAACGGCTGGACCGATTTGGCAATTTTTGGTTTTAAATTTTTTGTAATACTTTGTCCGAATTAGGTTTTTATGAAAAGAAGAATTGGAAAATTCTGAATTTCGGAAAAACCTGAACGTCCTTTTTTCTATGAGATTTTTGTATGAATTATTGAAATTGGGACAGGACAACGTCTGTTGGGTCAGCTAGTGCTTAATATTTATTTGGAAATATACGTAATTTGGTGGTTTATTATGTAAAGGCGGGTTCCCACGGTGCGCGATATTGCGCACGCACGCGCACCGGACCGCACGGCGCACGACCACGCACCGCGCACCGAGGGCCTTCCCACGGTGCGCGATATTGCGCACGGACGCGCACCAGCCCACATGGCCGACGACCCACACATCACACACCTGGCTTTTTCCGACGCTGCGTGTCGGTCTGTGTGGGCCTTGAGATTCGAAGCCACTTTTAGCATTGTTCTGTTAGCTTTGGTAAATGCTGACTATAACTTCACATTTGTGGATTGCGGATGTCAAGGTAGAATAAATGATCGCGGTGTTTATAGAAATACAGAGATGTATAAAAAAAAAAAGAACAGAAATGAACTGGATTTTCCAGCATCAACTAATTTGCCCTTCAAGAAGGAACCACTTCCCTACGTGTTTGTGGGAGATAGTGCATTTGCTCTCACTGAAAATACGTTGAAGCCGTCTCCACGCCACGGGAACAAAAGAAAGAATTTTTAAGTATCGTTTTCTCGTGCTCTAAGAATAGTTGAGAACGTTTTCGGCATAATGTCGGATTTTTAGGGTACCATTTTTATACACCATTTTTATAAACCATTTTTATTAGAACCAAAGAAGGTATCCAATATTGTTATGAAGTGTTGTTTATTGCACAACTTTTTAAGGCGATCTAAAAATTCGTCACGAATATATACACCCCCTGGTACTTTTGATACTGAAAATGAAGGTGGAGTGCATCCAGGCTCATGGCCAAATGATCCTAAAGGAAATACTTCCTTGATATCTATGAGGAATGTACCAAGAAGAACAACTTTTTTTAATACATTATTTTTTAAATTTTAATATTCTTTTCTTAAATTGATATTGTTTTTATAATTTTCTTACTTTTAATAAAGGCATGCAATTATCCGCCACATTTGACTACCCGGATATTTCGGATACTTTTAGACAACTATCCGGATATATCCGGATAGTATGGATATTTTGGACACCACTGTTAAAAGGTAGATCAAACTTATTTAAGTTTCCAATGGACATTTTCATTACAAAAACTCTCCAAAAATCGTGTACCAAAGTACTTCAGTTCGCAGTAGAAGCAAACCACCAAAGAAAAGGCACCAAACCCTTACTGAAAATGATGTTTCAAAGTTTTAAGATTCTGTGTGTGTGCAATATTGCAAAGAAATCCCAAAATCCATTTTCATCAAAAAAGATTATAATAGTGAAAGTTTCATTGAGTTTAAATTAAAAGCGAAGAAAGGGAAAGTACAATTATAATACCTAAATCTGTTTATAGTGGCCGATTGCCTATTTCGAAGGTGAAAAAGACAGATCTACTAAAATTATGTAACGATGTCCTAATACCAAGAAGCTATCACCAGTATTTCGAGAACCTGCCAGTGACATGAGAAAGAAGGAATACGTACCCAGCACGACAACTTTTAACTACACTGGGTTTATAAATCACCGAATCACAGTGAGCGCATTTATAATTAACAATGAAATGAAAGCAATATAGCATTGGATAAATAAATTTCGGTATTTTCATAGTCTAAAAAATATCGTCCATTAAAAAAAAAAAAACTACAATGACATGAGTCGCAAGAAAGAAAAAATAACGTCAACCGAACAATTCAAAACTCCAATAAAATTGACTACCGGTAATCAAATAGGGCTGTAAACAATGAAATGGTTTAAACGAAATAGGATAATTATTTTAAAAATATGCAGGCGTGAAAACCTGCAATTCGTAAAATCTGTGATTCGCACATTTACTACTATGATATCTTGTAAACTATAATATTACAGACACGATTGAAACTTTGCCACAGTATGTATTACCACATTGGGAGCGGGTTGTGACAAAAAACAGTTTTATGCGAAAATTACACATGCGCAACTTTATCGTGGATGTAACGATTTTATATACGTATTATATTACATATAATAATAATATATAATTATATATAATCTTGTTACACTTGGATGTAACCAGTGGAGGAAAAACCTTTTTAGCTTCGATGCTGGTTGGAGGAATGTGATTAGGAGGTTGTTTATTTGACGAAGATGAATTTTTCTTGGTGTGTGCCATCTGTGCGCAGCAAAGAGTTTCTAAATCTTCTTTGACACTTGACTTCAGTTGATGAGCGATGATGGTCATTATTTCAAAAAAATATTTACTTTAACAGCACTACGTTCCCGGCAACTGAGATCAGTTCCAGTGGAAGTTGAAAGGGTTTTTGGCATGGTCCTTTCGATCAAAATATATCGAAATGAATTTTTATGCTTATTTTCTTTGCTTATTATAGTAAATGATTTTTCAGTTTCTGCTGCTGGTAATCACTGAGCACTACGTCATCATCATTGCTGTCGACAACTGAAGTCGAGCTCTGAGCAAAAGCATTTTTGAATTATCTTTATGATGAAACTAGTAATTGTGTCATCACATGGATTTTAGATGATATACCATGAATTGTAATGATTGCGAATACCTATTTTATTAAAACACAACGTTCAATGTTATATTATTACTGACTTTGATGTAATAAAATATAGAAAACGAATAAAAGAAACTATCGGTATTACTCTTTTTATCCGGATAGTAAAACAAATGATATCCGGATAACATTTTCGAAGGTTTAGAATAATTTGGATATCCAGATATCCGGATAGCATGCCCTAGTTTTCATGTTGTATTTCCGGAGCGTGTACCAAAAAAAAAACTTTTTGTTCTTGCTTTCTTTCTAATATTTTTGCTAAGACCATAAGAGATAAATTTGCAGAATATTTTTTAACCGATGGCGCTGTAGTATGGCAAAATAATTTCGCTTAGTGAGCAGGATGAAATATGCCATTTATGCGATATATTTTGATATTTGAAAATAAATCAAAAACCTATAGGATACTTCCCGTTGACCTAAAATCATGAAATTTGGCAAGAAGCAAGGTGTCTTAGCACAAGTAAAGGAAAATTTCCGAAAATTGTTAATTTAAACTTATGTACATTTGCAGAGAATTGACCGTGGCGTATATCGATGTATGGGAGAACATGTTTTTCAACTATAAGTTTCTCTTTGAGATAAATTCATCCCATCTACGGAACCTTTCATAGTACGTGGTTCGACACGCACTTGGCCGGTTTTTTTTTTTAAGTTTTTCTATTTTTTTTATTTGTTGTTATAGCGGGAATAGAAATACACAACCTGTGAGAATTTCATCTGTATACCTATTACGGCTCATGAGATACAGCCCGCTAACAGACAGACAGACGGACGGACGGACAGCGGAGGCTTAGTTAATTGACTAAACAAAATACGTGTCACTTCAGTTGTCATGCTATGTCACAGTTATACTTTTCAATTTAGCAACGTTATAATTCGTTGAAGTTTAATAAAGAACCAGTATTTTGGGCTGTTTAACAATAGACATATAAACAAATATTATTATTATAAACCTAACAAAAAAAAAAAAAAAACAACCAACGCGAAAAACACTACAAAATGAAAAATAACTTTAATTTCGGAAGTTGGTTTTTTTTTTGGATCAGTATTTTAGTTTTTACCACCGTGTTCCGAAATTTAAAGTTATTTATTCACTTTGTAGTTTGCAAGTCGTTTGTTTATTTTTTTGTAAAAAAGTTTTTTTTCTCGCTTTTTAGTGAGTCAGCAATTACCTACTTATTATTGAGAAGTTCCGTTGGCCATCTGTGGCCTTCATCATCAGTTCCAAATGCTGCTTTTCAAGAGCAAATCCACGAGTTAATTACTATGAAAATACCAAAATCGCTATAGGTTTAGCCTATAATATTTGAAGAGTTCCTTCGATTTCTCCAAAATCCCATCATCATATTGTGACCAAATGACAATGAGACCAACTAGAAAGTATACCTTTAAAAAAAAAAGATTTTTTTCAAATTCGACGAAAAAGTCAAATATGCCAAAATTTGATACATCACCACTTGTTTGTATTTTTACCAATAATGAAGCAAACGGTTACTCCCCTATGCTCGTCCTGCTATGCTCGACTCGTAAAATACCTACTAAAAAGTTTCGCTATGCACGAAATAATATTCGTAGGCAGTGATTAAGAAAACCTAGTACGTAAATATATTATGTTTTCTTATTCTTAATCATCATTAATTATATTCGTGAGGAAATACCTGATACCTGAGATATATTTCTCGACGGCATATGAAGCCAAGTCAGAGGCCCTTGGGCGGCTTTAAAACTCTGACACGAGCAGGGCTAACATGACAAGCTTGAAAACGCTCTTTTTCTCGTTTTATCGTAATTTGTCTACGATTCTGACGTCATTCTAATGCCTAACATGACCGTAAACGACGAGTAAACTCGATAAAGGCACTTTGAAACTTCTTTATCGCGCGACAAGAGACCGATGTTGCAAATTATTTAAACAAATTATTTTTATGATATTAACATCAGCGTAAAGTTCCGTTTCATTCATTCATTCCATTTTATGCATGGATTAATACGTACTTTATTGAATAAACGTCTCTCTCTCTCTTAATTATTCTCTCTTTTAATTATTTATGTTTAGTTTTTTGTGTAACCAACTTTTTGATTAAAATTAAATGATTTCTTTGGCATGCTGAAATAAAATTACAAAATGGCGGAAATTAAAATTAGGGGCACCTATACTCATTAGATAATCACCACAAATGACAAATAGGCCGACAATCATAATTTGTCAAATCGAAGTTTATTATTGTAATAATCACCATTAAGTCATTGCAAATTTTGTTAATCACCACATTTACCAAAAGGACTGACGTTCAGATAAATTGGTAGCTGGAGTTGATTCCGCTATTATAACCATAAAAATTATTAATCACCACCCTTAGGAAATAAACTGGTGATTTTAGTAATTATGTTGCGAAGGTTTGATATTGCCATGCAGCCATCATCCCTAGATTTAGTTAATCACCATAATTGGTTAAGTGACTGGTTATTACTGAAAGTAATACTCATTTACGTAATAGTGCTCCTCTCCACCATAGTTTCTCTCGCGGCCGCCGAAAGGAACTTACACTGGTGTACACCCATATTTCATCAGTTTACGAGGGTAAAAAAAAAAAAAATGTCTACAATAAGTACGACTATGAATCTACCATCTTATTTTCGAGGTTTTTATGTATCATAATTTTGTCTTTTTATCTATCGTCGTCAAAATCGAGGACGACTAAATACGACAAAATGATAGAAAAAAAGCTGATTATCTCGTGTTGAATTGTCAAAAATCGAGATAACTAACGTGTCATGTTAGGGTTTGTCGACAAAACATCAAATTTGACAGAACGAGTCGAGTATTTTTTATGACGTAGCTGTCAGAAAACGATAAAACTACTGAAATAGACAAAAAATTGTCACGCGAGAGTGGATCATTGTCGCGTGGGTCATGTTAGGCCTGCTGGTTAGTCACTGATCACACGATAAAAAGAAAATTTATTATAATAAAACGGGTCAAGCTTTGCGCTTGATGAGATGCATGTGTCGAACTGGTTTTTTCAGGGTGACTATAACAATGAGCCCTTCCGCGAATCATTACCAGTACCCTAATTATGTAATACACGATCAATTACAATCTGTTTCGATTTGAAACAGATTGCTAATTAATTGCTTCATAAGTTGGAAAAAAATCTGCTCAACAACGTAAATAATGCCATGAATGTTGTTGAACTGTCAAAATGAAACAAATTAGTCATAATTGATTAAGAAAATAATTTACGTAATTAGGGTTCTCTTTGATAAAGCAAAGAATAATGAGACCAAAACCTAATTATCGAGAAATAAATGTTAATTTTAAATTAGTACTAATAATTTGATTCGTATTAAAGTCTGTGATTTAAATAGTAATAGTCATATCTCACTCTGTGATTTAAATAGTAATACTTACATCTCATTATTATCTATTTGTTTTTTTTTTAATTAATTGTTTATTTGTATTTTATTTGTGTTATTTATAAGAAATATTATGAATACAGGTGATTTGAATTTGAGAACGGACTTTTTATTTACGCTCTTTTATATTTTTTTAGTTTTCTGTCTACAGACTTCGTTAAATCTTGTGGATCCAGTATTAAGTACAGCTCTAATCATAAACATTTCTTAACTTAGAATTGCTCTGAAATTCGTTACTCTTTGTCTGTCACTTTGACTTTTTGACTGTCAGAACGAGACAAAATAAATTTTAACTTACACAGACGCTTACGCTTTAACGAATATCGCTATAATTTTTTTTACTTGAATTCTAACACTTTTCTTTCCAACTATACCTTCCATTGTTTACGTAGAATCGAAGAATTGCGTGCATAGCGATACTTTTTAGTAGGTATTTCTTAGGTCGAGCATAGAGGGACTAGGGCATAGGGGACTAACCGGAAGCAAAGACCTCATAGCTTTACATCTACTATGCAAACTATGGAACTAGCTATCAAAGGTAAAATTAGTAGACATGCGTCAAATATATCGAAACTAAACATATTTAAAATCCCATTTCAGTCAAAAATTGTATCGTATCGATAATCCGAACTAGAAAAACCGATTTCACAAAACCACGGCAAGAGTAGATTGCGTAAGCAAGTATATGTTTATGTTTAGATAGTTTTGATCGATGAACTTACAACCGAATTATAATATTACTAGAGACGACCGAAACTGCGAGCCAGAGGCGCCAGAGTCGCTCCAGAAATTGATTTCTAAAAACGATTTTTGAAAACGATTTCATAATCTGATATCAAATATTTAACCGTTTGCGTAAAAATCCAAAAACGGTCCATGTCTAAAAATTTGCTTACGAATTTACATACATATTTATATGCCAAGTTGGGCAATAAAAACGTTACCATTGGTAAGCAAAACGATTCGTTTTAGTTTATAGGAACCGGGCATACGCGCGCACCTTTGAAGTTTACCGACTCGCCGCGGATCGGGCGCACCGCCGCGCACGCGTCTGCGCTACCACGCACGGTACCCTTCCCATGGTGCGTGTCCGTGCGGGCTGATCCGCGGCGAGTCGGTAACTTCAAAGGGAATGTATCCAAACTCGGACGCACCGCGACGCACCGCCACGCACGCGTCTTCGCTACCACGCACGTAACCCTTCCCACGGTGCGTCGTGCGGGCCGGTGCGCGTGCGTGCGCGATATTGCGCACGCGTCGGAAGCCACCTTAAGAGTCTGTCACCAAAATCTGATAAATGCCAAGTTTTGAAATTTAATTCCTACCTTTTTCATTTGTTTGCAAGTCGTAGACAGAACGTAACTTACGAATAGTATACGTAGTCATGAGCTTTAATATCTAACAGTTACGCAAATTACAAAAGCGTTTATCTCATAAAATGAAAATTGGAACTTGGAGAAAAGACCTATTTCCTTATCGTATGGTTACGATTATACATACTATGTTCCTAACACCATAACAATATCAATACTTTGTGAGAAAATGTACGCGTCGTTTCGGTGTGGTGGGAGATTAAGAAACTTTATTGGTAGAGAAAAAGAGCCATAAGCTAGAACTTATGAAAAGGAAACTAAAATTATAAATTATTTCAGTCACAAATTTGAAATCATATTTTGTTATTGTAGGTACAAGAGAAGAGAGAAGAAACATTTAAGAATATTATGAAAATTTAATGTTCCTACCTAAACCTATACCTAACTAGCTCGTGTAGTATGACTCGTTAAATGTACCTAGGTTTATGTAACTTATTCGTAGGTTTATGTAAGTATTCATAGATAATATGTATAGGTACCTGCTGATTGTGAGCTAACAGTTAATTGTCTAACGGTATTAGTAGTAAGAAATAATACTAGGTTCATTTTTTTATTAAAAGGCCGTAACTAAGTAATGGTATATATGCCTACAACTATACATTACTAGAGTATCTAAGGAAATAGATTGTAAGTAAAAATATGTACCTATAACCTACGTCTAATCATAGCAAGTGCCTAAAAAATTCGCCTAATGACATTCCTAATTAATTGTTAACCATTGAATGAATTCCAATCAGAATGACAACAGAGCTTATTATGTAGGTTGTATCGGTACCTACCTACTCACATCATAGTTGAAATGACAGGAATTATAGTTATGAATACAAAGTAGATTATATTCTCAATTAGAATGAATAGAAACTTATATTGTTGTCATTGGAAGGTACCACAATATTGAACCTATGAGATATATACAAATGTGTAACTGAATTAATGCACATTATGAAAGTAGTTTGTTCAGAATCGTTTACTGATTCGAATTCTTATTTATTTTTTATCCCAACAATAATTTAAACTACGCGAATTGGTCACACTTCCACTGTAAAGTAAAAAAAAAACAGTGGCAATCCGGGAGTGCCGACAGAAGTGAAAACTTGAAAAATAGGAAATAATGTATCGCGCGTTGATGTCTTTTTAAGGTCAAAAGCTGGTGTGTATCAGTGTCGCGAAATCAATGGTTTAGTCCCATCTCAAAAATGCCCAACGCGCCTAAAGAAGTTTTTACTTAAAAAAAAAAGGACGAATTCGCTAGACACTTAGCCCACGTACACACGGACGTAATAAAATCGCGGCGATATGTTTTCATGCAATGGATTTTCAACCATGAGAGTTGAAAATCCAACAAAGTGTTTTTTCAACGCGCTGGGACGAGAGTGCGTCCCAGCGCGTTGGATTCTTAACGCTCGGCTTAACACCGAGAGTTGAAAATCCAGTGTGCGATAAAATCTCGCCGCGATTTTATTACGTACGTGCGAACGTCGGCTTATAGGTACGTGTGCGTGCATAGATTTGTAATGTCACCACAATTATTTTTTCTACAATCAGTAAAACAAATATTATTCTGGTGAAATAATTTTTAAAATCGTGCCGGTAGTTTTTGAGTTTATTAATTACAAACAAACAAACATACATACAAACGTACAAAAAATGTAATGTTTTCTCATTATAATATTAGTTTAGATAATAAACATTCTGTGTATGTAGGTATTATGATTGTAACATAATATTCTAATTGGGGTGTTTGGTGTTGGCGTTAATTCCGGGACATGTTGTATATGTAACTTTTAGATATCACTGTAATGAACTTAACGTAGGTGCTATAACATTCCGTAGAGTAATATCCGAGTAAATTACAACATTATTAAGACATACCTTGACCTTCATATTAATAAGACTGACAACGAGGTGCTGATGGTAGATGCACCTACGTCGAACGTTTATGAATAATTTATTTGCACAGCATCCGTGAACTAGTCGTGAACAATGGATAAGAGAAGTGGATGATTATATCAGCAAACATATGACACGGATCGAGTGATTTACGATTAGAACAAGATGATTCGTCCGTTTACCTCCTTAGAAGGCTACACGTACATTATTGCAATCATTGTGATGCTCTCGTAATAAAGTACGTAATGATAGGATATAAAATGATTTAACATTTTATCGTATTAATATCAATGTAGATATAATTTTTTTTACCTACAGCTAATATGTACCTAACTCGTTCCGATGTACCTAGATCTTTAGGTGTGTGTGTGTGTGTGTGTGTGACTGAGTAGGTAAATGGTGGTAGGTATGATATTTTAAGAACTAAGATGTGGTCAGGGTCGGTGTACAGTATATTTTGGTGTGGATATCCTCACGGTTCTGTCAGCCATCTACTGACTAAAACCATACGGTGGCACCCTCAGCATATTTAGATGGGATATCCTGGATCTGGAATACTGGTGTTCTACTGCATCCGGTTAGACTAGAAGCCGACCCCAACATGGTTGGGAAAAGGCTAGGCAGATGATGAAGATGATGTGGATCTTCTGTGCTACGCCGCAGGGGACACAAATGCGTTAAGTATTCCTAATAATTCACAGTAAGCTGACGTTCGCACGGACGTAATAAAATCGCGGCGTTTTTTTTTTCGTGCACTGGATACTCAACGCTCGGCTTAACACCGAGAGTTGAAAATCCAGTGCACGATAAAATCGAGCCGCGATTTTATTACGTCCGTGCGAACGTCGGCAAAGTATTAAACCAGCACGTGACACTTCAGGTTGTCACGGTCTGGGTGCCTACCGCAACCAAGTCCTGTCTAAATAAGTAGGTATACATATACCTACCCATAGGCAAACAATTTAAAAAGTAATCTTTAGGAGTAGTACTACTCGCAAAAAGTAGGTGGTATACCTCGTTAGCGATTCACGTAGCGTGCTTATATATTTAGGTGGTCATATAGGCTTATAAAAAGTACCTAAACATTGTTGTAGTCTAGTAAAAAAACATTTCTAAGATTTTCGTGGGAACAAACACAAAATGACGTAATTGTTCTCAAACATTGGATTGATTAGATCTTCAATACAGTTTGTTATTGAAATATAAATAACAAAAGAAAAAAAAAACGGGCAAGTGCGTGGCGGTTCACGCACAATGAAGGGTTTCGTAGTTGGGATGAATTTATCCCAAGAACAAACTTAACATGTTTACGTTTGTGATGTTTGTTTATATTACTAGTAGATAAACTAAAAAAAAATATATATATGATAGATTCTATTTTACCACTTTGTCGGCGTGATTAATATGTATACCCATGCCAAATTACAGCTTTCTAGTACTAAGAGTCTCGCAGTTAGACCGCGGACGGACAGACAGACAGACGGACATGGCGAAACTATAAGGGTTTCTTGTTTATTACGGAACCCTAAAAACTAAATGTGATATGCCTTTTGTACGTTAAAAATATGCGGAGCGGCTGAACACGATGCTTTTGTGTTATTTATGCATATTTATAATTATCTGCTACATCTTCATTAAAAGTTTAGATGATTCAATAACTAATAAGGAAATAAACGATTCTTGTTTTTTAGACTAATATATTTGATTGCTGGTTGGTGGGTGCAACATACTTAAACTTCCTGTCGTTGATCTAATTAATGTGACCTGACCCACTGGTTAGGTCACAAGTATTCGATCACAAAATGTTTTATTTTTTAGATATATAATGTTATTTGCAAGAATGTTTTAAAGTAGCTTAGCTATAATTCACCCTTAATCCACTGCCGGCAATAGCTAGATATACGAAAAATCAATCGTGTAGGTTTTTACAAAAGTACTATGAGCATTGTTTGAAGATACTAGTTTATTAAAACCGTTTTTCATGGTTTATCGCGTGTGTACCTAATGTATAACCATTTACCAAATTCCCTTCAAGATTTACCATTGACATTGATCAAAAAATTCTGTCTAAACTTTTACTATTACACCCTTAAGGAATATTTGGAGAATAAGTCGATGGAACCTATACCTAATGTAAATTTTTAATAATCTATAATAATAATAATCATAATGACTTTATAATTGACATGAAATGTATTTACACGCCATAGCATGGCATGATAAGCTGTCACACACATCAAGTTATACATATCCAGTATACACTAACCTCGCATTGTACGGAAATCTTACACAATGCGAGATCAGTATAAACTGGAAATGTATGGCTTGATGTGTAGCCGTGTGTACATCCCTATTAGCAAATCAATCTTTTTAATTTGATTAGATGTGAACGTGTTATATTTATGGTATTGTATGTTTATACCGTTATCTATGTGTGTATTTATTGAAAGTTGTATGTGGATTTATTGCTGGACATTAAAAGACTTCATTTCATTTAATTGTTTTTTTTATTTGCTTTTTAACATAATGCTTTAATAATAATCGTTTTTCTCTCAGCATGCAGGTTTTATTCCTGCATGCTGGGATCACTATTTTCTGATGTCTTTAGTTACAAAGGTACTTCATTACAATTGAGTTGTGAGTTATCGTAACCCAAGGACTTGAAGAAACCTCGAGAGGGACTATACATTAATGTGAATCCTTTATTCTTTCATTTTAACGAATATCTGTTAATTTTATCACATTGTTATCACAATATCTATCGACTATCGTACTTAAAAGGTAAAAGTTACATTAAATAAGTCTTCGTTTTCATAACAATACTAAGTACGTTTTTAATACAATTCGGCATTTTATCGTTTTCCGTAACCTGAAACAAATGAATAAAATGTAAGAAAATAATAGGTGTGACATCCCGAGTCTAACCGTGGGAAGAGACTACCTACTCTTGTTCGATATGTCTATTTTCTCATTCATTATTTACTATACCATGTTATCTACACATATAATAAGTTAGGTTGGTAGTGTAGGTACCTATACGAATTTAGAGTAGGTAGATACCTGGTTGAAGGTAGTTTCCAAGTAATCTATTAAGACAAAAGAGTCATGATGTAAAAGTATGCTTGTAAATAAATCCTTTCATTAGCACCTACTGTGGCAATTGAATGGAGTTATTCACCTACACATAACCATTAGATAAAAAAAAAACTTATTATTGAACGATGAAAGATTCAAAATTCTTACCTCCTTTAGTGTAGGCTCCGGTAGAAGCGTGTGCACTTGCTGAGCTGCTGGCATAGCTGCCTCCGACTCCAAACGCATTGGCGCCTGAGAGACTCTTCGCTGTAGCGCCCGATGTGCTTCCAGCTCCGTTTAACCCGTCTGAGAGCGCAAGCTTCGGAAAGCCGTGTCCACCACTGACTTGTAAGGTAGAACCGCCATTATAAGCGCCACCGCCGGACCCGCCACATCCATCGCTACAAGGACTGCCACCTTTAATATTTCCTGCATGATTGTAATTTGATCCATGCAGATTATATCCATGTGCACCACCAGATGCGCCGGCCGCGGCTCCAGCATATGCCGTTGCCCCCGCGTTACTGCCGGCTTGAGCACCTGCGGTTCCATGGGCTGCTGCAGGTTCTGTTGGGCCACCATTAGCACCGGGAATCGTGCCATGTTGCGAATGAATGTTAGCATCGTGAGAACCATGTGCAACGCCTGTTTGCGGCCCATGAGCTTGTGCTTTATTGGAAGGTAAAGTTCCAATTTTGCCATCATCATAGGGCGCGAAGACACCAGGTGGTCCTCCAAATCCACCTGTATATGCAACCGCATTAGCTTCAGCGGCCGCTGCTGCGGTAGCATGAGCTCCGCTAGTTGCACCATTTTGTGAGTGTGAACCAGAGCCGTGGGGCGCTTGAGGATTGCAATTCCCAGAAGTACAAGCGGCAGGTGTAGAAGCTCCTGGATTATTATTAGGTGTGGGGCTTACAGCTGGAACAGTGTATTCATTAGGCTTTAACAAACCGGTAGTCCCTCCAAAACCACCGGTATAGATTGGTTTGTTGTTGGAAGGATTGTTCCCGGCACTAGGTTTAGTGATACCGTACGATCCAGGTTGATTATTAGCTCCAGATATCGCATCGGCATTAGCAATAGCAATAGGTGAACCAACGCAATTTGGCGTTTTACAATCTGTTGGAGCACTGCCAGTAGAAGGTGTACCATAAGTATTTTCGTTAGGTTTAAATGTTCCAGAAGGTCCACCGAATCCGCCCGTATATTGTGGATGAGTCGGAGCCGCGGGATTTATATCTGTATTAGGCTTGATAACACCATATGATCCGGGTTGCGCATTGGCACCAGCTGATGGCCCGCTTGTGGGGTAATTGGCACAGTTTCCTGTTTTACAACCATGTGAGATATTTTCGTTAGGATTGAAGGTACCAGAAGGTCCACCGAATCCGCCCGTATATTGTGGATGAGTCGGAGCCGCGGGATTTATATCTGTATTAGGCTTGATAACACCATACGATCCGGGTTGCGCACTGGCACCAGCTGATGGCCCGCTTGTGGGGTAATTGGCACAGTTTCCTGTTTTACAACCAGGTGAGATATGTTCGTTAGGATTGAAGGTACCAGAAGGTCCACCAAAGCCGCCCGTATATTGTGGATGAGTCGGACTCGCGGGGTTTACATCTGTATTAGGTTTGGTAACACCATATGATCCGGGTTGCACATTAGCACCAGCTGATGGCCCGCTTGTGGGGTAATTGGCACAGTTTCCTGTTTTACAACCAGGTGAGTAACTGCCTGGGGATGATGGTAAATGTGTATGAGCAATGCTCGGTGTTGATGCGGGACTGCTGATTTCATTAGGTCTGGGAACTCCAGAAGGTCTATCATAACCACTTGGATTAGCAGGCAATGTTACGCTTGAGATATGGGGGCCTGAACTAGGTTTGGTGACACCAAATGAATCAGCTTGTGCATTAGCTGTAGCTGTACTACTCAAAGAAGGATAGCAGTTTGGTGTTTTGCAGCCTCCAGTATGACCACTAGGGGCAGGGGAGTTGTATGTTCCTGAGGGAGTATAGCCAGGGCTACTAGGGCCGGTTGAGGGAATATCATGTTCATCAGGATTGAAAACTCCTCCTGGTCCTCCAAAACCACCAGTATACGTTGGCTGTTTATCATTAGGAGAGTTTATGCCATTATTTGGTTTCGTAGTTCCGTAATATTCAGCCGGCGCTGACGCTCCAGACGGAGCACCCGCAGTAGGTGAGTACCCACCGCAATTGCTTCCTGCTTGACAACCTGGCGTGCCAATGTTACTAACTGGTGATTGTGTATTGTATGATGTACTTCCGGGATGTGCATATGTTGGTTTATTCGTAACTGTTGCATGAACATCAAATTCATTTGGTTTCAGCGTCCCCATGGGTCCTCCGAAGCCACCTGTATACGGTGGCAATTTTTCACTAGGGATGTCACCACCAGGTCGGTGATTGTGTGTACCCGTCGGCACAGGTCCACCTGTAGATCCAGAAGCCGAAGGGTATCCAGAACAGCTAGGCGAATTACAACCTGTTGGAGCAGTTCCCAATGGTTTTCCATTTTGTAGTGTGCTTGCGTGACCGTAGCTAGGATTTGCAGTTGGTGCATGAACATCATATTCATTAGGATTCAATATTCCGGCAGGCCCGCCAAAACCTCCTGAATACGGTGGCAGTTTGTTGTTCACATCGCTTGGTTTTCCATGCCCAATATGTCCAGGCGCTACGTTTGGTCCAGCTGGCAAAGTAGGTACGTGAGATGGTGAGGTTCCAAAATTAACGTTCCCCGGTTTTACGGTAAGCAACGGTCCACCCGTAATCGTATTTGCTGGTGTACCAAAATTAACGCTACCCGGGCTTGCGGTAAAAGAGGGTCCGCCCGTTACTTGATTAGCTGGTATTCCAAAACAGCTTGAACCTGCGCAATTTGTAGAACTTGGATAATCAAAAGACGATGGTCCCTTTGTTGCGGAGTTGTCTGTAGGGGAATATAGCCCTTTTGGTTGGTTTTCACATTTGACGCCATCGCACAAAGGCTTCGGTTCATCTTTATCGTATGCACCATGAATAGGTACATTGTAACTTGAGGGTAAAGTTTCATGTCCAGGCTCATGTGGTCCGGCGTTACAGTTTCCAGAGTTGCATTTTGAACCTAATTTAGGGGTTTCCAAAGTTACAGAAGGTTTCTGATAGTGGGAAGTTATTCCTGTGTCCGAGCTAGATGCTTGTTGATTATTCGAAGCACTGGATCCCTGATAATAAATTCCTGAATCATGACCATATTTGGGTTTTGAGCTTGAAGGCCCTGAAGGATCACATTTTCCATGAGAACAATCAGAACCGGCGCCATTATATGCTAATGACGTTTTGTCAATACCCGAATATTGATGATTGGCATTGTGAGCAGAGTCCGATGATTCAGTAACAGCACGAATGTCATTAGAACCATAGTCTGGAGATGCACCATTTTCTAAAGCAGATACACACTGACCCGATGTGCACTTGCTGGAATCAGAATCAATTGACGGAGTTCCAGTTTGGAGATTAGGTTTGCACTGTCCAGATGTACATTTTCCAGAATTACCGTCACAGCTTAATCCTTGACATCCTGATCCTAATACAGCTTCAGCTCCTGCTGCAGCTGCAGCATTAGCAGCAGCTGCAGCATTATATCCTTGAGCAGATGAGCCATAAGACGCTGGTATTCCATTACCGCCAACAGTCTGACAGTTTCCAGATGAGCACCCTCCATGCCCTGGTACTTCACTGTTTAGTCCAAAACCACCAGCTCCGGAGCCGCTATAGCTAAATGAGTTAGAGCTAGAACTCGAGCTAGCACTCGAAGAAGCCGAATTGGATGAAGAAGATTTGGAAAAACTTCCTGAATAGCTAGCTCCTAGTGGTACAGGAACTGGTACGCCACCAAAGGCCCCTGCGGAGGCATTAGATTCCGCTGGAATAAATAAAAAATAAAAAAAAACATTTAAAAAATCCGTAGCAAATAATTAGGGATACTTATTAACAGAATCCTAAACGATCGTTCAACAGAAATCACTTCAAAAGTAATACTTAGGTAGGTACCTAAATAAGTACCAATACACTCATATCAACCTATCTTGCAGTCCACTCATGAGTGGGAGTTCTGCAACTAATTTTAAATTACACTATTTAAGGAATGTTCATCGTTGCCCACCAATCTCATAAAAATATTCTTTGGTAGACAAGTCAAAGAAAAAATTTAAGCTACATTTTGTTCGATCAACATCAAAAGTATGAGAGCTTTGTACAAAGAAATAATGTTTTATAAATAGAAACTTGCTCATTTGTAATTTTTTCGTTACACATCAAGGTTTTCAATCACCAAGTTACAATATTGATTAGCCACAATGACAATAAATATTTATAAATTAAAAAGGTAGTTAAAAATTCTGAAAATCGACTGACTACTGACGAGCTGACTTTATTTAATTAAAAGTAATAAACAGTAGGTAGATATAAATACTCTATGCGGGAAAATGTCCAGAAAAAATGCTAGGATCCATACCACAGCGCTCCTAACAAACCATTCCGAATAACTTATATTCAATCTTCATAAATAATAAACAGAACCTACTCGGTAGGTAAAGGTAAATTGGCAACAATTATTTTATCACTTCATTGCTATTATTGATTGCTAAGCTTTAAGTCATTGTAAGATCTTTAAACATTATCAAATGCAAATAAAGAAATGAATATAATAATGTAGAATGCCAAATAAATTGAAATTAATTGTATTGAAATAATAATTTAAACTCGTTAGCTAATTAATAACAATCACCTAATTGATTACTAATCTATGGTAATTCAATCATAATGGTTTATACACTGTTATTATTATTTACCTACGTCTAGTAAACACCAAATAAACAAATGAACACCTACCTCTTGCAGATGCTCCACCCTTGACACCATATCCCCCATATCCATGCGGGGTAGCGAGTACTAAGCTCGCTGATATCAATATGACGGCACAGGTGAGCTCCATCATTGTGAAGCTACTCACTCACAATGTTTTTGTTCTGCAGCCGCTTGCTTTTATAAAGCGAAACACAAATAGACGCTAGTGTATTATAGCAAAAAACCTGTTGGTGTTACCGCGAATCGGAGGCTGTATTAGCGTGGGCAGTGAGTATTGTTTCCCGTGGTCTTAAAGCGCTGTACAGCGCATTGTAGATGTGATGTGGTCCATAACATTCATATCAAGTTAGACAACTAACAATAAGTATTACTCACTCAAATCCTATGTGCTCCGAAAACGAAACATAGCCGGGAAAACACGCTGACATAACCATAATGTGTAGTTCTCCGGCTTGGTATTTTTATTGTTTTATGCAGCAGTAGGTAGGTATGTCTGCGGTGAGATGTGAGCGAGATACTAATTGGTAAACAAATAGCTTTTGTTGTGTGAGTAATGTGAGCTTCTGTCACTGGTGGGCCTATCTTTTTTCGTTGATTCCGACCAGTTTAGGTTCAAACACCTCATCTATTTATGTAACCTGCTTGCATAAATATTCCCAAAATAGAAGTTGGTAAAAGCTGTAAAATTTTAAAACCACTGATGTGAGGTTGACTGTACGAGTTTACAACTAGCTGTACTGACTGTACTTTTCTGGATAATGGATACCTAAGCTGCTTTTATATTAGGTACTCCGAGTAATGGGAGCTATGTATGTTCTACTCTAGACTTGGAAATCGTAGCAATAATTAATTTTAAGGTTAATAAATATGCTGACCTTACCATACCTGCATAATATTTACAAAAATATTACCTAGTTACGTTTTATGGAGTTGCACACTTGATAGGTAAGTACTACTATTTCTATTCATGAATGACGATGCGATACTCCATAGCAGTGCCCATTCGAGCTACGAACGGCAAGTACCTAGTGACCGCAGTTAGCTCTATCAAAGCTCTTGTAGAGGCTGCTGACCTCTACCTGGGATTGTTGAAATGCTGACAGTAAGTTGTTTGTATAGGTGTCTATATTTACAGATTCTTTAGTTATTTTGTTTTTTTAGAGAAGCTCTACAATATGCTACAGATAATGTGATAGCTGTTAGTATTCGACGTGTTACATTCATTTGCACTTGACAACGGAAACCCTCCGAGTTGCAGATGTTTCTTATTTGCGCATTCGCGACATTCGCACATTCCGTATTGAGCGTCTGCAAGTTTTGTTTAATGAAAACAATTCAACATACTAGTTCTTCCATGTCATATGAGATTTGTGGTTAAGCTAAAGTGGAGAAAAAGAGGCTTTGATTTATTAATTGTTAGAGTATCTATAGGCTCCCGCAATCAGGCGCGACGCTACTCAAATAAAACAATTTCTAAGAAAACTTCACGGGCGCCTGGGAGCCTTAAATTGTATTATTAGCCAGGACCTATATATAAATTATGTAAATGTCGTAAGCGAGGGCTGACAAGCGGCGGTGAAGGTAGCGACTCGCGTCGCTTCTGTCGTGTGACCGCAAGCATGCATCCCGCACACATCCGGGTGACGCGTCGCATAGATGGTCTCACCACAAATTCTCCATACTTACCTACTATATTGTACCAATCATACATACATGCAAAGTAAGTCGTGCACTCGACATTGACTTACACGGAATATAAGAAATACCAATCACGTAATAGACTGTCCTCTTATGGCTTAATTTATTTATTTATATCCATAAGATGTAATGGAAATATGATACATTACCCATGTAGTTATGTGATCACTTGTAGAGTTATGAGTATGTGACAACAATGTTCCTGCCTAATGTACGATCGAATGTAAACAGAGGTCAAGGTTTATAATAGCTTACCTTGTAGAGGATACAACATTATTTATGGAACGATTTAACTTGGCAACATTTTAAAAGGTTTACTCATAATACACATCTCATGTAAAATTATAAATATTTTCCTGTTCGATCCTAATTTCGAAGAACCGCACTAAAAGGTCATTACAAACAACAAATGGTTCTCAATGCTATTAGAAAGAACTCCATGATGTCGATTCCGTGTCCGCGACATGACATCACAATTCCATTCCAATACGTAATGTGAAGTAGTCAATGCTCACATTTCAGTACTAGTTTTGTTGTTTATGAGTAAGAGTATTTCAATGTGGCTTCAAAACATCATTTTTAACCTTTCTATGTATATCATCGACTCATTGTGATTTGCATAATTCCCATAAATTCTTTCGGTATCATTAAATATTTGACTCAATACTTACCTTTTGAAAGTACTCGGACATCATCGGATTTTTATTATCCTCGAAAAGACATGGCCAATGCAAGCAGATAAAGAGATTAATTCAGCATTTTATTTTCTAGTTTGCTTTTATTATGAGTTTATGACCTAACAAATTATTATATCGAATTTTGGCCCTGAACTACAGCGGATTGTATCGAATATGATCGGAAACTTATTTAAGAAACTTAAAGACTGAGAATTTCTATCTACTGCTTGAAGCAAATAAAATATCAAACAAATAAAATAATTTATGTATTCATAAAATACACTTAACATGTGAAATATTTTTTCACAGAATTAACTTATATCTAAGACAAGTAACCGCACGATGCATTTAGCTTTACTGATAAGACATAAAACTATTTACAGCGATTATTTAAAATGTGTAGTCAGTTTCAACAAGATTATAAAATCTAAGTGCTTTAGTGTGGCTGTATCCTTTTGGCTAGTCGCTGTTGTGAGGATCCACGTTAAATGAACTCGTCGGGTTCGCGTGGGGCGTCCAAGTCGCGGTAGTGTATCACCGGACGGAATTCGGCGCCGCCACCCCTTTAACAATTAACCACATTTTACTGCGTTAGAGGAAAATCACCCAGCACACAATAAAGAATTGCACTCTCAAACACTAATATTTTTTCTAATTAAAACCACACTGCATGAACTACTAAATTTTATTTAAAATCTCAGCTTCCCGGGAGGTTATCATTGGTGATACAGTAAATAAGGAATTTTACATGTAAAGGAATTAGAATAAAAAGATGGTATGTTAGAATTTCGGACAGTTTATTTGAAAATCGTACAATAAAATACTATGGTAGAAGACAATATTGCAAACATAACGAAGAACTTTTGAAGAATATTGATAAGATGCCTCCATAATATAATTTTAGGATTTTTATATCGGTAAATTAATTAAAATGGCAAACAAACGTTCAATGTTAAAATATAAAGAACATTTTAATATTGAACGTTTGTTTTGTATTTACAATGGACATTGGGCAAAAATGTATGGGAGCTTGGTTCAAATGTCCACCTCTAACGAGACCTGTCACTGAATTGAATAGTATATTAAATAATAATTTATGTTTAGCTATAACTTTTTACTGACAGATTTTCTTAATGGCTGTTTTAATAATAATTACTTTCTATTTAGTAGACTATGCAGTTACCTGGTCTCATTAGTGGTGGACAAAATTGGACCACTTCTACACAGTGTCTTTTTAACGAGTTTACAATTTTAAAAATTGGAATTGCATGCAATACCTACATAGAAAATAATTCTTTTCACGATTCTCGGATAAAGTAAATGCAATATTTTGCAAAATTGCTTATACTTGTCATTTGTAAGCAGAAAATTTGTTGGGTTGCAAAATAAAATGGTTGACTAAAAAATTATAATATAAATTTGTATATATACTGATAGAGACTTATCTTTATCAATAGTATATTCAATTCATTAGTATATTCAATTTTCAATATATTCAATAGTATTTTCGGGACAGTCTGAATGGCCGTCGAGTCCTTTTTAACCGACTTAAAAAAAAGGAGGTCTCAGTTCGTCGGAATATTTTTTTTAAACCACACAACGGATTTCGATGCGGTTTTCACCGTCATTTCGATACTTTATTTCGGAAGGTTTATATGTACTTATAATACATTAATATTTAACTTGGATAAAAAATCTCGATGATTTGAAATGTCGCCACATCAGTACATTGCACCCGTGTGAAGCATGGGCAGGACGCTAGTCAACTAATAAAATGAAACGGAATGCTTATTTTAACAATAAAAAACTATGAACATGATATATTTTGTCATTTACACACACATTTTTAGAATATGTCACCACTGTCCGGGAAGTCAAGATCGTTGTACGCAATAATAGGCCGGGACCGGTCCACATTTTCCCTGGAAATTATTTCTCATAACTTATGAAAATGTTCAACTCAAACTGTCAGAGACTATTTTAAAGGATGCATAACAATTAAGCAGATAGTAATGAGATGAGAAACCCAGATCAAACCATAGCCAAATTAATAATGAAGCAATAAATATAATGTAAGTAGATAGACAACATTATAAATCAAAATGTTAAGGTCATGCAAAAAATATGAATGAGTTAGTAATAATAATGATCTAGATATTCTATAAGTTATTCTTTTAGATATAGTTGTTTGTATTAGTTCTAAGCTCTTGGATTTCCTACTCGTCACAGTTAGTAGGTATTTTATTTAGTCAAGGAGTTTACGCGAATCAGTTATTTTAGAAGTCGTAAAATATACCGGTTTTTGTTTAGATTTGGGCAAAATAGTTAAAAATGCATAATTTGGTTTCTAAAACAAACCACAGACCACCTTTCAAGGTGCTACCAGACTCTTTATATTTTTATTTATTTTCGATAGTGTGAGCACCGTTTCGAATGTACAAATTGCTATACTGTGAATAACAGAATATACTTTTTTATATCTGTGTAATTCATACAAAGATGGTGTGAAAAGCATGCCATATATAATCGATTTGTAAATAAAGTACTTTTAAAAAGATTTTGTAGATATTTTGAAGATTTTATGTCCCATAAACATTTTCTAGATATGACCGCGCGCGGCTCCACTGGTCTCTTTGACAATTCCTATTAAAATCGGCTACGCCCATTGATTTCAGTAATATATATGTCAATGGCTACGCCATTACGCAACAGCAACGATTTTCCCGCGACTTTTGTAATAGTAAATGAAACTTAAAAAGTAAAAAAAAATTGACAGAAGTATTTAGAGGATAGAAAAGGACATTGATATTGCTAAATCGTGTCTACCAATGATCCCATATATATCCTATTATCATTCAATGTTGCGATTCGTTACACTGCATCTATGCAGCATGAATTTAAATCTGCATTTTTTACTTTTTATCGACCGGCGTGCCCACGACTTAAGAAAACAACGAGTATGTAGTACGTACTTTTGCACTTTCAGTTTGTATTTTATTGACATAGGTTTTTTATTTTAGGACGCTTCGCGGTTTTTTCTGTTTGCATTGATGTGAGATATCGATTTATATAGGTTTCATACGTGGCCGCCATTTTTTTTTTAACTCGTAACGGTGAACAGTAGGTATGCCAGGATCCATATAAAAATCTTCGATCCCCTTAAGATATTATTAAAATCTCTTTGTATAAACAGGAAAACAAACAAAGCTTGTATAAAGTTATGGGGTTCTCGATATCATCAAGTAACGACAAAATATTTATAAATTTATTTATTTTTAATTTATTAATTAAAACTGGATTTTCCAATAAAAAAATATTAATGCGGAGAAATTAATAAAGCAGGATGCAGTGACGATTAATACTAAGGTTACAACATTTCTTTTCATGAACTCAAAGGCCATGCGCTGGTAGCTCGCGAAATTCTTCTCTTACATTTTTTGCAATTTGCAGCTCAGTATTAGACATATGATAATAAAAAATTATACGCACCCGCAACACATATTTATTTAAGGAACAGGCTGTCGGATATCACTTGTGATCTTTTGTTTCGTTTGCGAGGCTTTTTTATGAAAGTAACATTTAGAGACATCGTTATCTATAAAAAGTTGAATTGTTCATGGCTATATCCATTGTGGTTAATATTAACAATATGTCGATTTATAAAAGGTGTCTATATATTATAATCATTGGAATCATCAATAGAATATTCTAGTTAGAATTGGCCTCAAAAATCGTGATTGTATAAAATAGTAATTTAATCGCGCAACTTAAAGAATTGAAATGCCGACACTTCGGTATGTATTTGTTGTTTTTTTTATTTATTTTTAGGTGGGGCATCTCGTAGTTGACCTCTGAGATCATGACTACTTAACCGGGCTTTCCCGTGGGTGCCTTAAGCTACTACACTTAAAACCTCCAGCCAGGGGTTTATGTATGTATTTGTTACAGGCGCGACATTATTACGTCACCTCCGGAGGGCACACATATTAAATATAAATCAAGTTTGACCGATTTAACTCAAAATAATTTTCGTTGTTCTAATGATGGTATCTTTTTGTTTTTTTTTGTTCTTATAGGTAAAGGTTGCTATTGACGATATTGTCCATTAATAACCATTTGTCGAATCTCTGGGCAGCAATTTTTGGGTTTTTGGAACACGCTTCTATGGGAAACGTTTCACTTTTGCCTTAATAATATTTAAGGGGTATGGGTAATTCTTATTCATTTGCGAATTTCAGCAAAGTGGAATATATGAGCACAAATAGCACAAAACAGTAAGATACATATTATTGGCTTTATTTTGTTGGCACGCAGTTCATGTTTATTTTGAAGCACATTACACAAAAATTGTAATTAATCTTTTTTATTACTTTATTCAGTGTTTTCACTTGTTCAGATTTGAGATCAGAGTTTAATAATAAGTTCATGAAATGAAATGTAGTTTTATTAGGGCTTTAGCAAACATCTGATTGTCCAAAAAAATATTTTCCTGTAAAGTGACTTTGGATGGCGTCACTTTGTTTAATTGAGTTGATACCGTAGTTAACAACAACATTATTTTGTAGAACAAACTCAGAAGTGCTCGTTAAAGCCCTATGAATAATGTGGTGAAACACAAGCTAGTATAGATGCAGTGCAGTTACCTGGGTCTCGAGAAACGCGGATGTCTCGGTACATATGCGGCGGGTGGGGCCCACGCGCCCCAGCCCCAGCCGCGTGCGCCGCCGGGGCCCGCGCCCGGCCCCCCTGGGCCCCCCGGTCCGCCACCGTACCTGCTGAGGGAGAGAATATCTAATACAGCCAAACTGTACAATTTTTATTTTCCACCAACAAGGTGCTAATGACTTGTTATTCTGTCATCTATGTTCGGATAAACTGAACTGAAACGGAGCTAGTATTCAGTAATAGCCGTACCAGTGTTAACCAGTGTCAAGTTGGCAATGCAGTTGTCACTCATTTGCTTGTAATGGGTATAAAAGTTAACATTCTTGGGTTTAAACCTATGATTACCTGTGGTTTATTAGATAAGAACTGTCGTAGTCGATTCCACTGAATGTAAACGAAAGATTGGTGAACAGTTGGAATTCCACAGAATTGAAGAAGAATCTAGAATCCTATCAAAATTCCGATGGCCTGTATCTTTCCAACGACAACGTTAGCTGCAGCCGATAAATTAAACAGTGCCCCGGATGTCAATAACAGCAATAGAGGGTGAAAGCCTATATAAAATTTCTATCTACAAAACTATACATGAATGAATACTTATTTTAAAGATGTAACTAAAAAAGGTTTTCGAAAAAAAAAAATCTTCTATCCTTGTTACGCAAAACGATCTACTTAAGGTTGAACCTTCGACCATGCCCGCGAAATTCAAATTTTCTTATGTTTTTTTCATTTTGTAGGTCAGTCTCAGATCTCATGTTAATGATTGATTGATTGGCGGTCATAAAAGATGGCCTCCCTCCATTTCTTCCACATCTCACGGTTACCTAAATAACATATCAAATTATTTGCTGCTAAGAATGTCAATTTCGTGAATTTATGACATTATACACCATCACTGAGAATTGTATTTACGATTTTAATTATTAACATTCTGTAAATATATATTTATTATTTTTACGACCGCAAATCAATCAATCATCAACATGAGATCTGAGACTGACCTAAAAAATACAAAAAACGTAAGAAAATTTGAATTTCGCGGGCAGGGTCGGCGCTTTCGCCTTAACCGGGCTTTCCTGTGGCTGCCTTAAGCTACTACACTTAAAACCTCCAGCCAGGGGTTATTCAATTATGCTAAATAAAACTAGGTGAACGCTCGCTAAGGGCACCCCCTGTGGGGTACTAGCCTCGGCTTAGGTCGTCAACCGGAGGGAGGACATCAAGGATGGGACGGGCTGGATCAAAGTTTTGATCATGATTATTAGTCGGGGAATTTAAAGCTACGTGCTCAACTGCAACAAGTGCTGGCACTTCGTTATTGAGCAAGGGGCAAAACGATCATTGTACGAAGTCGAATGGTGCGAACTTACTACGGCATTCCTGTGTTGTGACGTCAGATGTCAGCAATGCTGTCTCTGTCTAGCAGACTTTAAAACGCGTCCAATTTCACCATTATTTGAGTTTTTTTTTTCAAGTGGTTAATTGGCTTAATTTTTTTCTAGGTTCCAAAATCAAAGTTACTTTTACAATGCTTGTAAATATGTGAGCACCATGTATCCATCACATAACTATTTTTTCTGTCATTGCTTCATTTTTACTTATTTTTAGCTATTGTGGTATAGTAATCTTATTCCAGGTGCATAGTCTTCACATATAATTATACATAATTATATAATGTATACGAAATATACATTTTAAAAGAGCAACGGTGAAGTTTCTTGCCCATTCTTCTCCATACGAAAACTACCTTTTGAAAAGGGCGACTAGAAACAATTCTAATTTTTGGAAATGTTGACGTTCAAAAGTGCCTTTTATGTGCATAATTGAAATAAATTATTTGACTTTGACAAATAAAAAATCTAACAAATAATATATTCTGTTGTTCGGCACAAAAAGCAAAGATGTATAAATAACAGTAATAATATTATGCTGTAATACTGACGGTGCGGGCGGCGGCGCGTGCGCGGGCTGCGGCTGCGCGCGGCCGGCCGGCTCGGCCTGCTGCGGCCGTCGCACGTCGCGCACATACGCGTTGAAGTACGACACCTCGCGACGCACCTCGTCCACCTGGTGGGAAAACAATCAACTGTTCTTTATCTACATATATTAAATTACCCCAGACTCGTTGAGTCTGGGTTTAGGAGCAAGAAATTTTGCAATAGTAACAATAGTTTCTCATACGAGGTAGAGACGACAATTCGACAATAAATTAAATACATAAAAAGAAAGAGAGCACTACAGGATTTTTTAAAATCCTTTAGTGCACCAGACTGCCTGTCCACTGGACTGTCAGACAGGCAGCCTAAAGGGGTTAAATAGAAGATGAAAGTTTGTATAGAAATTAGTTGTTTTTTTAGGTGGGAAATCCCATCGGGCACACGGCCGTAAAACGAACTGTTTATGATAAGGAAAGAAGTCAGTTAAACCATTTTTACAATAAATGCAATCGACTTCCAAACTACAAAGTGAAATATAATTTTAATTTCGGAAGTCGATGTCTTTGGATCAATATTTTAGTTATTTGCCACCGACTTCCGAAATTTAAAGTTATTTTACACTTTGTAGTTTGGAAGTCGGTTGCATTAAAAAGTTTTATTTTTCACTTTTTAGTGGGTTGGTTTGTAATTTGTCTAAGTTACAATAGCCTAATGTCCACTATTCATCACTTTTTTACAAAATATTGCTTTTCTCGATGCAGGGTCTTTTAAATTGTTGAGGAGTTCTCCAGATACTTCACCATCAGGTCCACTGCACCATATGAATTGTGACGAGCATCAATTGCTTACCAACCATATTCAAGGTATCGGATCGCAACCCGTGAAATACATATTATTATTGAGTAGTTCCGGTGGCCATCTGTGTCCTTCATCATCAGTTCCACTTTACCAAATGATGCTTTCTGAGAGCAAATGCACGTGTTACTATAAACAATCGCTATACGTGTGCCTATAATAGTTCCCTCGATTTCTCCAAGATCCCATCATCAGATTGTAACCTGATGACAATGGGACCAAATAAAATGTATTTGATGTAATGACCAAATAAGGGTATGCTCTCGAGGTGGTCCCATATGAATTTTATTAACTTTGCTTGGATAGTTTTTGAGTTAGCTTCAATAATACGTATTTTTTCCCACTTAGTATGTGGATGATATGCTAAGTTCCTTTCACTGTTATTTACATAGCAGGTAGTGGTATTCGAATTTGTGTGGGGTAGGTACCACAACTAAAAAGTGAAAAATAAAACTGTTTTTTTTTTTTTGGAAGTCGGTTGTTTTTTTTTTTTTGTAGAAAGTTTTTACCTTTTACTATTGAATATGAGAATGTTTGTATAAACGTACTGTTTCCTACATTTGAGTAATGGAAACATAAATGTATGGACACAGATTAATACAGATGGTACACTCCGCAAAATCATTTAAATAAAAAGCGACTCTTGCTACGACACAATTAAGTGCAATTCAGGTTGCACAGTGCTGTTATATTCACCTAGAAGTTGCGTCTCTTTATACCGCGTAAGTCTTAAATATTCTGACTACGTTACACTCACTAAATTGGCCCAACAAGTCGATCTATCTGTTTATCTGTGGTATGCAGCAGCTGGTTTATTTTGCGATTTCAGCGTTCGTCTCATAGCAAAATTTGTTCATAATGATGCCCCTGTAGTGGTATGTAACCCACACATGCACACAACCTGCGAACCCAACTACTTAGGACGTGCGTCGCCCGTCTGTAGGTTCAGTCAGTGAGAGACAGTTCGAATACGATACGCACACAAGCCGTTACTAACTGCGTTCCGCGTCATCTCGCATCACTTTATATTATACCTACTCTTGTTTAAAACCGTGTTTAGTTAAGGCTCTTACAAACAGGCGCGACACGCGACGCGACATAAAGACACCGCTCGTCGCGCGACGCGACGTACTTTTGTGTCGCGCCTGTTTGTAGGAGCCTTTATAGTAACTTTGTTAGTAAATTCATTGTGTTATACTAAATTAACATTTGATTTCGTTTACTATAGAACCTATAACACACCCTAACAAAAGTTCTATACCAAAAAGTTATACCAGTTCTATACTAAAGCTAACGCAGCTTGGGGCGGGCCGCGCCGCAACGCAACACATGGCAAAAATCCTCCTTCATTACTTTCGTACAGTATAATATGAACCAACGCACACTATAGCCGCACCGTACTTTTGTATGAAAATTTGAGCTGCGGTTGTAACGTGAGCTTGGCTTTAAGAAGTATTAGTTATTTAAATTGTAAATAGTAATCTTTTGTCTGTTTTTCGACACTATAGTTTCCGATTTTTATAATACAATTTATTACCTTTTCACCATGCTTGTTGAATATGTGTTTTCTGATGAAGTCGGGACCTTTGAACTTCTTGCCGCTGAGAGGACACAACCATTTGTCTTTCGCCAGCTCTTGTGTATTTGCCAGAATAAACTTTTCAACTTCGGCATCCGTATCCTGTTAGAACAAAATTTTGAATATATTACGTAATATTGATTTCTTGCTTATCGTGCGCAATGTGAAGTAAAACTCTTTTACCTTTATTCCAAGTTTGTGCAACTCTTCATCAGAAAGTGGTTTTACGTCTTGTAAGAATGCAGACATTTTGCGTTCAAATGTTTTGACGTAGTCCTGTATTTCTTGCTGCGTTGGCTGCAACGAAACGAATAAAATGTATGATCTACCTACGCAACTTCTTGACAAAAATATGTATAGTTTGTAAGATTCTCACCTTATTAGCAGGAGGCCCAGACCTCGCGTGCATGATGCCACAGCGGTTGGGCATTTCATCTTCGTAAGGATACTCGCAATGGTTGTAATAATCCACTGAGTGTACAATACGCAGGTACAGTACGAGACGGTCTAACACTATCGTTAGCTCTGGGTCTGGTTGCTCACTAACCACAGATTCTGTTGATGCTTCTAGACCTAGTAACTCATCCTCTTCAGTTGATGCTTCTTCTATTAAATGCTCCGTTATCTTATGGAGCACCGGGTTCTTTGAATTCAAGCTGAAGCTCTGTGGAAAAATATAAATACAATATAAACAACCAGCAACTAAAGATTGTTACAAAAGTTGTGAAGTGAGATCAGTACCTCAGTCCGGTTCGCCTGATCACCGTCTTTTTCTTTTTCCTCAGAGCTGTCGTGCCACAGTTTGGTGCGCGTATCTAGTAGATGTGCGAGTCGGGCGGCTAATCGAGCGTCAGCACGTAATACCGGCCGCTCTAGAGTGATGCCCGAAACTGGACGAATGCGACGCTGCAGGTCACGATTCACTATAGCACCCAATTCACATTCACGGAGCTAAAATGAAATAGGTAAAATAAGCTAAACTCTCACATACTGGAGACCATATATTAATATACTAGCTCCTGCACGCGACTTCATCCGCATGAAATTTCTTGCTCCCCGACTGACTGCTCGCGACGATCGCCCGCTCACTTTATGACTTTGTTTTCGCTTGGCGTTTTTTCTGATATCGTTCTTTTTGCTCGGCTCCTAAGGGTCGTAGCGTGATAGCCTTAAACCTTCCACACGAGTTAGACTATCAAATGCAAAAAGATTTTTCAAATCCATCAATCCAATCTATGGAACTGCCAGTCGGTAGTTTCATAGATTAGCGCGTTCAAACAAGCAAACTCTTCAGCTTTACTATTAGTATAGATTATGTAGGTATCATGAATTTACATTAAAAGCTAGTAAATAATTTAGCACACAACACACTAAGGGCCCGTTTACATGCCGATGATCAGTACTGTATAATTTTGAGATCACATTCATACTCTCGTGAGGAGCTCGTTAAGTAGTAACAGCCGCACGGATCGATCCATCAGGTTAAGCTACGCTTGCCGGGGTTGGTCCGTGGATGGGTGACCATCTTTACACACCGAGACTCCTCTGTGCCTCGGAAAGCACGTAAAGCCGTTGGCCCCGGCTGTCGTTCGTGTATCTTTGACAGTCGTTATTGGTCGTCAGAAGCCTAAAAGTCTGACAACCAAGGGTATAGTATTACCTAGTTACTGGATTCAGTCAGTGGAGGCAGTCGCTCCATGTAAAATACTAGTATTCAGCTGCATCCGGTTAGACTAGAGGCCGATCCCAACATTGTTGGGAAAAGGTTAGGCAGATTGATGCCAGATTCATACTGCATTTTGTTAACCATATTATGAACAGTGGGTTTGTGACGTGTGGTCCCAACTTTTTACTATTAAATATCGTACAGGACAGCGCCTTGTGAACAGCCGCTATGGCCACATGAAGAAATGAGGTCAAAGCACAAGCCATACGCATAGCCTGAAAAATTGATTGGAAAAAAAAGAAGTTACTTACCCTTATATTATTAAGGTTCCAACAAATATCTTTGATGTTGACGTCACGTCGGAAAGTGACCCATCCACGACGGAACCATCGACGCTCCGGCAATGGGTCCGCCAGAGCTACGCGTAGGAAGCCGCCGTAGCGTTTGCACATCTAGAAACCAGTACACTTAACTACATATTCTGATGAAATCTTAATCACCACTATTTCATTTCACGAACGCAACTTTTAAAAAGTGATGTTACTGATACAAGTTTAGTGAGTTTGGTAACACCATGTTTACAAAACAAAACAGTTATTCTACATGTGTGTGTCTACTGTTTTTGTTTATAGCTAAAACAAGTTCTAAACAAAACATATAAAAAAGTTGAACAAAATATGTCTGAAACAATGTCAATACCTGTATGATACATGTTTTATACTTTGACAAGTCGATACCAAGTATCACAACTTACGCGTTGCAAGAAACTCGAATAAGATGTAACTTCTGAAGTCTCTAATAAGCTTAATTGAAAAATCTTAAATTGATGTTACTTTATAAGTGTCTAGTACTCACAGCTTCAACTTCAGCCTTGGTGATGGTAGGTGCTAAATTCCTTAAAAATATGGAAGTAGTTTTGTGTAACGCGCGGGATTCTTTCTTCTCGATAACGACGTCACTGACTGATTCAGCTTTCTCATCGCCACTGTTTTCCTTTTCCTTGTCATTTTCAGTGTTGTTTTCAACAACTTTCTCCACACTTGGAGACTTTGACTTGGACTTTTCCTTAAGTTTAGGGGACTTGTCAGGAGTTTTAGACTTGGACTTTGATTTCCGGCGGCTGGTAACTTCACCTTCGTCTTCTGAACTGGATGACGAAGAACTTGACGATGACGAACTGGACGATGATCCTGGTGGTGCTGTTAACGTAAAAGAGTTCTTTCTATATTAAGTCGGCTCTCATCGTTATTCTTCATTATAAATCGCAAGCAATACGTGAAACTTATAAATAAAACTATTGTTAAACAAAACGATCATAGCATAGTATCAAACTATGTGCAGATATATTTGAAGGACAACAAGGTAACAATTGTCTCTGCAGAGGACATCACAGAAGCCAATAGTGCATGACTCGGCAGAGTGGAATCGGCGATGTTTAGTGCAGATGATCACACCACCTATTTACAAAAATTACAGTATATCATTAATACAAGTGAAACTCACGGGGTTCCTTCTCCTTTTCTTTTGTCTCTTCCGTTTCTGGTTCAGTTCCTGTCGAGTTGAAGCGAGAGAACAATTTTGCCTGCTCCTGAAGATGACGCAAATGGGGATCAATCTCCATAGTAAGGGGCGCCGTTGGTTTCGGAGACTCTGGCTTTTTGTTCTCCTCTTTCTGTTTATAATTTAATAATTATTCGTTATCAAATAAATGTTTGCTTATAAGAAACTTTGCTCGTCCTTTACTGTTTGACTGTCTAAATAATTGTAGAAATATATTCACGAAATAGGAGGTTGCACTTGCTTGTGCACCTATACATATAACATTTAATTTTACAAGAACTAGTATTTTAAACAAACCTTTTCATTTTCTTCTTTCTCTTCCTTCACTTTTACGTCATCAACGTCTATAACAACGGGCTTGTCAGCATCAATTTTATCTGGAAAGTCCATTCATAAAAATAATTTGCAGATGATGGTCATATAATTATATAATGACAAAAAGTACCAAGGTAAAGGAGTCTTGCAGTACCTGCAATGTCATTTGAGTTAGTAACTTCCTGTGGTGGGGGTTCGTCAAGCTCCTTTAAATCTTCTTCAGTGCCACCCTCGAGTTTAATTACCACAGTATCCAGAAGCCTGATCAACTTCTCAGATTTGTCTACATCAACGGAGACTTTGTCCAGTTCCCCTTTCTCCAATAACTCGAGGAACACGTTGAGTCGATTCTGCAATATTATTGATATTACAATACAATTATTGGAAAATATTTTAAAAAATCTAATATTAATCAGTAAAAGGCGTTTTTCTTTACCTTCAAAGCACCTAGCTGCTCCTCTTTGCGTTTTACAGATTCTTCAGGGTGGTATTTGATCTTGAACCTAAGAAACAAAATATTTACATTAGTTTGTGTTTTATTTAAAGTCAACAAGTCCATAAAACACTAAAGAAACAAAGTGAATAGACCCGATTTTTATACAAAAAGGAATTAAAACCCAGTTTACAGCAAATCATAAATCTACAACACTTATTATGCAGTAGGTAGTTTAGTTCTGTAAACTAAACAATTTGATATGTGAAAACATACCAAATATAATAAAAATAGATTTAAAGAAAATCCAAAACATGTTTTAGCTCTTACACATACTTAATTAATGAGTTTAGATGCATAAAATACAAATAGAAGATTGCATTTAAAAATTCAATCCTCCAGTTAACTACATACGCAAAGAAATAAACGACCTTTTGTGACAAATCCAGAATGGTTGTACTTCATGACACAGAAAACTAAAATTTCTTAGTATACATTTCTTAGTATATATTTAAAAAATCTCATAATCTCACCTGTACCACACATGTGGAATATATTACCCTACCCCTAACAGAAACGAAACCTGTAGCATTGCGCGCTACGGGTCAACGCGAAATAAACTAGCTACACACAGCATTTAATCATTTGCAAAAGTTTGATTAAATTTTTCTTAATGATGTCCAGCAATCCACGCGAATACACTGTAGACTGTAGGAAAAAAGGTAACTGTTAACATTTGCATAGCATCTTTGAAAAATTCTAAGCATAACTGGGTCTCACAATATTCTATATTTCTATTGATAACTTTTGACTATGTCAATTTTATTCTTTGTATGCTTAGAATTTCTCGATAACCAGCAAATTATACAAAGAGTAAGTTATTGATTCTTTAAGTTGTACATGGTAGTGACAATTCCCCCATTTTAATTTATTCATGCAAAACTAAATTTTGGTTTCCCCATAATTTTTGAAGAGTTTAGGTTGCATCTAGATGAGTATAATACAAAGATGAATTATACGTACCATTCTTCATCTTTATGAGCAACGAAAAACTCATTAAGTTGTTGCCTTCTAAACTCGAGCTTGTATTCATTGTACTTCTGAATGGCATCATCTACAGAGATGGAGTCATCTTGGGCTGCAAGAAATGCTTTGAAGGACATCATGGTGGGGGGGCCATCTGTTGCTCCCAACGGTAATACTGTGTCCCTGCAAATTCAGTTGTTATAAAATAAGAATAACGAAAATTCCATTTAGTAATCTAACATGCTAAAAAATAATCTTATCTGACCTTGCAGGCACAGGTGCCATAGGCTGCCCATATCCTTGATGTGCCGGATGTGGGCCGAAGTGATCGTGAGCCCAGCCATACCCATAGGAGTCATGCGGCATCCCCCCATATCTTCTCTCATCTATAGGCCAGTCGGGTCTTATGCGCTTGCTGGGTGGACCTTCCCCTCTGACTGGAGAGTATCCTCGGCTAGCACTGGCTCCACCACGGTAGTCCCTGTAGTCAGGACCAGAACGACCTCCACGCGATCTGCCAGTCAAAAAGTATATGTATTTTTAAATTATATCCAATTATTTCTGATTTGATCTTTTAATATTAAATCTGGCAAAATTATTCCTCAGATTAGAAATAATTTACAAAATTAAACTAACTCAAGGCATTTATTTAAATTAAACCATTTATTTACAGGCACTTATGAACTGTCAAAGGGTCAGTCAGAAAGATGAAGCTAGTTGTAGTAAACTATATCTCTAGAATGAACAAAGGATGATTTGAATCTTTTAAATCTTTTAGTCACAAATAGATAACAAGCCAAATTGATTCAGGGTTATAACTAAAAGATGACCATGGCAGGCTGGACACAATTTGGCTGGTCATTTGTAGGTGACTGTGTCAGTCAAAAGTAGGATCTGAGGAATAAAATACGTTTTTTATAATTGATGGAACTATTAGTAAACTTATTTCTACAAAAAATGAGGTCATCTAGAAAAATGTTTACCTACATTGAACATTTGTTTCAAGAAGGAACAACTTTTTATTCCTTGCTAAGATACAATATTTTACATTATATAATGTGAGTCAACTCCTGACTGGTAAATACTACGTAAAAACAATGTTTAGATGACCTATATCAATATAATAATACCTTATAATAACAGCTACGGAACGTTTTGTAGGTTTAACTCGGGTAGGAAGTTTTGGAATTTCAAAGGATTGAGGTTGGGATCTGCAAGGAATTCATAACACATAGATTGTTGGTATCAAAACACAGGTCTCACTATCTTATCTCACTAAAACAACATTAATTACCTCTCAGACCAGTCTTCGCGCCCACGACTCCTTTCCTCGCGTCGGTCACTACTACGGTAACTGCTGCCTTCGGCGGTTCCTCGTTCGCCCCGGAATTTATCGCGTCTTTTACGATCATACTCATCGTCACTATCAGCCATTTTTAATAAGTTTATTGAACTTTTTAGTAACAAATTAAAGCAAGTTTAATATTTCTTTTCAGATTTCGGACTAACTCTGAACTAAAAAGAAAGCGAAAGATCAAAGAAACTAAGTTCATAGACTAGACAGATTGTAGACAGCTCGCCAGGTATTCATAGACTACACGCAACGAACGGAGATGTGATGTGACCAAAAGCAATTCTCGGGATTACAGAGCTTGGGACCAAGCAAATGACGGGATATTAGTCTATGGTCTAAGTCGGCAATAAGACAAAAATTGGCGAAATAGTCGAATATGCGAATGAGTTGTTCAATCAGATTTCAGTCATATGTGGCCTGCGATCAGTGTTACCGGATTGAGTATTTTTTTCGCAATTTTGGATAAAAATTTGGCTCCTGGAGAAATTTTGGAGAAATGAAATATTTAGATAAATGATTGGAGAGAAGAAAACATCATAGAGAATTTTGGGGTTTTTATTTTTATAGTGTCAGAACGCATCCATAGGATATATCACATTTGCCAAACGCACCGGATAAAACAGTACAATCGTTTTAAAATTCGTATCTCTTATTAGTCTGTGATTTGGTTCATTCTATTGCCACAATATAAGCTACATATTCTGCATATAGTTCATTCGTTTCATTCAATAATGATTGTTGTGTTGTTATTGTTTCGCACTTTCGCAGAGATATGATTTATTTCGATTTAACAAAATTATCTTCAAAGTTCAAAGACAAAATGTCTCTCTGTTAAGATAGTGTTACGTAGTATTTATTCAATTATGTCAAAATCAAGACGTTACAGACCAATACTCTAATTGCGTAACTTATTTTAGTAAACGATTATGACATATTTGTTTCATTTTGACAGTTCAACAACATTCATTGGGTTATTTACGTTGTGGAGCAGACTTTTTTTCCAACTTGTTAAGCAATGGATTAGCAATCTATTTCAAATCGAAACAAATTGTGGTTGATCGTGCATTACGCAATTAGGATACTGCATGGGAAACTGAACCGCAGTTTTCTGGTAAGTTATGTTTGAAATTTACTTAATTTGCCAAACAGAAAGCGGGTTTTATTACTTCTTTGTTTTATAATATTATTAATCCATTGAAAGCATTTTATTCAATAAAATTACAAATTTACAATTTCTTGATAGTATTAACTTTATGCCTTTGAGTAAAATTTAGAAAGATAAAGTACCCGTCACGAGAAGCTATAAATTATGTAAACAAACATCTTTTACTAAGTAAACATTTTATACTGCGAGATAATAATAAATTGACCATATTCAATCGACATGAAATATAGACGGGTTATATGAAAGTAATAACCTATTTAATTTAGTCGGATCATATTTTAACGACGCAAAGCGCTATCGTTTGTGTTTCTTGGTACCGGAACGCGTCCGTCGCAGGGATTGTAAACAAAATACAAATTTTAAATTTGACGAGGTAAAACAATGATTACAAGAGGGACTGCAGCAGATTACTTCGGAAAATTGGAAGCGTTGTGTGGAGCATGTTATCAAGGAAGACGATAATTTTTATTCCAAAATCGATGAGATGATTGATAAAACTGTAGACAGCTTCGTGATACATGTCACTGATTCTGACACAGAAATGGAAACATCTGAATCTGACGAATAATTATTCTTAAATAATATATGTTAATTAATATTTGTTACTTAATAATTTATTAAATCTTAAACAAATTCATTTTTTTTGTTGGTCCAAATGTTGTGAACTCCTGAACACTTGTTTACAAAATTTATAGCTTCTCATGACGGTTACTTTAGTATCATTTTGGAGAAATAATATTTCAAATTGAGGAGAAATAAAAAATCGCATCTGGCAACCCTGCCTGCGGTGGTGGGTACGGTGGCGAACAGTTGTAATGTACAGCCGACCGCACGTATGTGATAAGAGTTTAACCTTGTGCAGGCCTATTTAGCTTAGAACTAGGTTTCGATAAATTAAGAGGCCCCCCTCATACTAGTTGGTTTTGTTATCACTAACTTGCGGCCGACTGTACTCCATCTGTTATGAAATTGATTGTCCCCATCCCAGCACAGCTATTCAGCACCGCGCACAGACTAAATTTTATATATGGCACCGCGCTCGATTTATGGTAGAAAATGTGTGTGTAGTAGATAGAGTCCACGCCACCACTGATGTGTGGCGGAAAAAATGTGAAACGACGTTTTAATGGGGATAAAAACTGTCACTTGTTCACTTCAGATGGCGCTGATCTCCAGCGTCTTATAATTTGACAGCTAGCTATACATTTTTTGTAAACAAGCGACTTCTTTTATGCATAATTAATTACTGAGACCAGTTGCGGAACCGCTTACTGCAAAAATATGGGGACCCATTTAATTTCTTAAAGAGGTTATAAAAAGAAAATCGTGGGAGAAAGCTTTCCGAAAAAAATTGGAATCCGATATTTCGTTAAGACGATGTGCTATCCTTTATGCCTTTTATGGGTGAAAGTGGTTTATATGTGATGCTCCCAAAAGAACTAAGTCTGTTTTCATTACATACAGGCACTTGTGATGTGATTTTATTTAAATTATAGTAAAGTATGTGTGTGTTTATATTATCATATTAGATTAGATCAGTGCTAAAAGTGCTATCTCTGAGGTTTTTCAGTCAGGAAGATCATGCCTGAGTTGGTTTTCAACTCTGATCAGGTTATTTCTATCGTACGCCTCCACTCTTTAACAAAAAACGAACTTAAAGTCAACTAACACAAAATAACCTATAGAATATAAAACGTCCATAATTTATTGACTTTTCCACTAAAGCTTTTTACCAGTGGTAGACGCTTGCCCTGTCCTTAGCTCGTCTTTTAATAGTTCTACACTCCAAGTCTCATACATATTTATCTAGTTTTCGTATAATTTGTGATGAACACAAAAGTAAACATAAACACAACAATGACGGACGTACAACTGTGCTGCCACTTGTTATGAGCTTTCAGTTTTTAGCCTCAAATAGTTGTTGTGTGCAGTAGTAGTTTGTATGCAGTGCACCGATAGTACATGCGACATTTTATATAACACATGGTTTAATTTAATTTAGGAAAACAGCTTGATCGTAGTCATACTCATTTATTCATAAAAATATTTTTTATCTGAATTTATACAAAAATGTTGAGCGAAGTCAGACCGCACGGCATGAGTCGATTATGTCGGTTTTCCTGCCCTGGATCAAAAGACTTATAGTTAAACCAATATTAACAGTTTTTTGAAAAAAAAAATGAGAGTATGATGGATCACTGACGTTCAATTTCGCGCGGTAAGTTTTGACTGAATTTGTTGAGTAAATGAGTACATCAATATTAATTGGTCTGTGAGTACATCACATGCGTGGTGATTTTTGCTCGTGTGGCGTGCCTTCTAGTTCTCTTTATGAGAAGCAGCCTTTGCATTGCAGAGTGACAATAATAAGCTGGTATTATTATAGTAACTATATACTGGTTTTAGACGTAAAAACCTTTTTCGCATGGAGTACTGGTAGTAAGTTCAATATTTCTTACTGTCAAAAACATGTAAGATTTCAATCGCTAATAGCTACAAGACTTTTAATGCTAATGTAATGGTTGAGTCGGCCGTAAATCTGGTTAGAAATTAAAAATTACAATCGAAAAAAGCTTGCATCATAAGGAATGCAATGAGCCTAAAAATCTTGTGCCGAGCAAATACAATAGCAACGGCAGTATCAGAAACCGTAAGAAAATCTGTTGCAAATATAAGATGTCTCTATCGACTGTACTTAAATCTGCACGGAACTGAAAAATATCACTATAGATAAGAGCTTGCATCATTAGGATTGCAATAAACATTAATTTTTGTAAGTCATTGTAAATATTAATTAAATAATTTATTTCATTATACGTTTTCATGAAACTGCGGCGCGGACTCGAAATGCGACTAACAAACTTTTTTTTTTAATTTTCATTTGATCAGAATAATACGATCTTACATAAATAATATCACGAATTTAAGTAATAGCAAGTACATGGGCAAGGGATAATTACCTACAAACGGCATCGGAAAACTAACATAATTTTTAATCGACTTCAAAAGAGGAAGAGGTTCTCAGTTCGTTGGGATCTTTCGCATGTTGCATGTTCACCGATTACTCGAAGACGGCTGGACCGATTCGGATTTTTTGTTTGTTTGAAAGAGTGGGTATCCTTCTTATGTGGTCCCATATAAATTTTATATTTTTCCTTGGGTTGTTTTTGGGTAAGCTGCAATAATACGTATTTGTCCAATTTAAAAAGCAAATTCTGTGGGGTCGGTAGTTAGGTACCAAAACTAATAAGTGAAAAATATTTATTTTTTTTCCAAAAAAGGAAAACCATCTTCCAAAAAAAACCCTACAAAATGAAAAATTACTTTAACCCGGTGAATTTCGAACCACGTGGGACAAAATTTAGATTTTATCGTTTTTTGGGCTGTTCCATTGGGTTTTTTCTAATTTTCTTTTTTCCTAAACCATCCCAGTACAAAATAAAAAATAAAAAACAGTGGCACTCCGGGAGTTCCGACAGAAGTAAAAACTTGAAAAAAAATCGGCACCGCGTATTTAACGCGTTGATGTCTTTTACTCCACACGCCGCGGTAATCAACGCGTTAATGTCTTTTAATGGTCAAAAGCTGGTGTCATCACGGTGTCGCGAAATCAATGTTTAGTCCCATCTCAAAAATGCCCAACGCGCCTAAAGAAGTTTTCACTTCAAAAATATATATTCAAATTGGTCAAGCCATTTTCGAGTTTTTGCGAGACAGACTAACGCATGGCAATTGATTTTTATCTATACTTATACAGATTTCGGAAGTACTTACCCAGGTGACAAAAACGAAAAAACGTTGAACTTTTTAATACAAAGTTTATTTTTTATTTTTTTAATCTCTTAAGTTACGTATTAGTCTTCATAATCATAAGTGTATTATTCCAGGAAACACTGCGCTTATGAATATGGCATGTAACGTAAGAAAACATCACTTAGCTACCCGTATATAGTCCTCCAGACCGAATTTCAACCATGGCGGCCAATTTCAGCGGAGACTAGCCATCGACGCAGGAGATATTATAGTGCAAAAGTGTATGCGCAAACACAGGCGCACTCTCTCTTCACTCACACTCATAATCCGATGATGGGACGGCAATCCGTCACGACCGGAGAGAGATCATACGCAGGACCAAAAGCTTAACGTGCTTTCCGAAACACGGGGGTATCACATCGCCCACTTCCAAACTCCGGGCTGTTACTGAGCAATTCTAATAAAAAACCCAATAACACTGCCCGACCCTGGGAATCGAACCCAGGACCTCCCAGCATCTCGAGACCACGAGACCAACGGGCCAGCCTCATCTACCTGTGACAGGACAGCTAATGTAGGTACCTATAAAGTACCTACATTACATATCACCAACAGTATTTAAAGTTCTTTCAGTGCAAGGCAACTGGCAGTAAGTTATTATTTGAACTAGTGGGACTGGGAATAGAATTGGAGTATGTTGTATTGTAAGCCCTACGTTCCGTTTTTCAGATTATTTTAGGAACTTATTTTTCCAAGTTAATAGATTGAAAAACACGGCCAAGTGCGTGTCGGACCACGCACAATGAAGGGTTCCGCAGTTGGGATGAATTTATCCCAAATCATTGTAGTTGAAAAACATGTTCTCCAATACATTCCAACTGCAAATGTAAGTTTGTACGCACAATATTGAGAGATTTCGCATGTTATTTTAAGACCATAGACTTCGTCAAGGTTTTCCTGTAATCTATGAGTAAAGGGCCATTCTCTATATTTTTTCCATAATTTTAAGGTCAGTAGTTTCGAAGATAAGGGGATAAATTAATGAAAATTTACCATCCCCCCTGATGGTAAATTTTCATTAATTTTCTCAAATATCTTTAATTGTATTTATTTTAAAACTATAAAAAAGATGAGATCCTCGCAGGTATAGGCACGGTACGATTTGAAAACAATCGAATGTTGCTCTGCATGTTCAGCATTTGCCGCGAACCGAATTTACGCAGACTTCTCACTGTCATACAAAATAATGATTAGGGAGGGGCAGTCAGTAGGTCCCCCCTAAGGTTAATTAAATTCCCAGTAGTTTAATTTCCAATGGTTACTACTATTCTTAGTAACTTAGATACAGGACGCGCCAGCTCCAAATGTTGGTATTGCATGCAGGCGGGGTACAAACCCATAACCTGAAATAAAGGAGTAATTTTTGTTTGTCCCCCGCCTGCAATACCAAAATTTTATAGATTATAACATAATGCTTGTTTTGTCTTTTCAGTTATGTTTTTTTGCAATCGGGTTTTATTTTTTTAATAATTTGCTTTATTCCAAGATTTTTAGTTTTATTAATATATACATATATATTCGATTGACCCATTACTAGCTTTTATTTGATACCAATAATGTAGTAATTTTTTTTTTAAACCAACTTCTTTTTTAACTCCTTTTTTATTTATGATGCAATATATAAATATTATATAGCCTTTGTCACTCCCACAGTTAAGACGAATCTAACGACACCTCATAAGTTAAATTACATCAAGCCGTTCAGGCTACAGAGCGTGCCAAAGAAATAGACATACATACATACCCTCGAAAAACATTACCCTCCTTCTGGGGCAGTCGGGTAAAAAGTAGAGAGCGATTCTTAGTGTGAACAAAAATTAAACCGAAAAGAATGATTAAAATAAGTTTGTTCAAAAACTCTTTATTGTTCTGATAAATTGTATTAAATCGGTAATGTAGCTACAGTCAACCGTACATCAAACATTTGGATATTAATAGCGCCTTTATATTTATGCCAAGCTTAAGATGTTTATTCGGTATTTTTAGAAGTTTAAGTGTTACCACCTTACTACTGATGTGTCGTTGACTGTGCTTACACTTTATAATGACTGTTCCACCTGACATAGTGGATTAAACTATTTAGGACAGTGCAACTCGTCAGTGAGGTCGCCACAGTTGTCATGACCATCGCATTGCACACCGCGCGGCACGCAACGTTGATTCTTGCAACGTGTTTCATGCGCACCGCAGCTACCGCCACAGCCTTCGGGTTCGTCACTGCCGTCTGCACAATCCGCCAGCCCGTCACAGAATCTTGAACTCATAATGCACTGGCCATCAGTGCAGGTAAATTGGTCGGCAGGACATTCTATAATTAAAATATAATTCGTGATCAAGCCACTAGAGGCTTCCCTAGCTCGTACTATTAATCCCTACTTTAAAGCTTAGCAGTCAGCGAGCTTCATAATGTCATAGTCATAAAAGAACTACACGTTACAATAGGTAGGTTACTTCATAAAATAATGCACCTAGCTATTATAAAACCACGTGACGGCTCATGTTCAAATTGATTATTTTGTGCTGTAGTTTTCTACGAAGAGGAAGTGGATAGAGGAAGCCCCGTTAGGTCTGAATGAGCACATTCATATAATAACCCACGTAAAAAGTTGCGATACATTGTTCAGTTCGGTTATTGGAACAGCTTTGTAAAAATTCAAAAATGAAATTAGTGGAATAAAAAACATTTAACGTCCTTACCAGTTGTGCAATTGACTTCATCGTATCCATCCCAGCAATCAATAACTCCGTCGCATAATTTTGTGTGTGAGAAACAAGATATAGAGTGCCCGCAACGAAACTGCTTCGTTAAATCGCATTCTGTTGAGGTATAGTAAACTTTATTTTATTTTATAAGTATACAAAGTTCAAGAAATCTAAGCGCAGCATAGTTCTATTAGTTCTATATGTATGCAGCTAAGACACCTTACCGCAGTATGTTTCATCAGATCGGTCATAGCATTGAATAGAACCATCGCATCGGGCTTCCGCGGGGACACAGAGACCATTACGACACCGCCATTCATCTGCTGAGCACGTCAAAAGCGTCAGCAAGCGGCACACGCGTACTCCTCGCGCCTTATCCACTAGTTGGCAAGCTTCCGTCTCCAGGGCGCACAATCCTCCACAACCTGGGGTACAAATATAAAATTCATAATGAACAATATATCCTCGGAACACCTATGATTGAAAATGGTTGTCTCCATGCTCTCTGTAAATTGAGAACATAGCCAGTAAAAAGCAGATCAAAGATTTAAAACGCTCGCGCTGCAATGAATGGGGGTTATATAAGAAAGTGCAAGTCAATCGAATTTGGATAAAAAGGTGGTGATTAAGGTAACGTACCTGTAGGGTCATCATTATCTATTGGCTTTCTACACACGGATGTGCCACTGTTTTCATCTAACATGCAGATTTCATTTTTTTGGCACGAGCAAAATCTTTGAGACAAATCTCGGTTATTGACATCTTTAGGTTTTCCACTTTCATCTGTCTGCTTACTTGAATGTTTTGGATATGTCCTTATATTCTTACGTATTTTTGATATAACGTTTATTAATGTAGAGTTCTCAGTGCTAAAAGTGCTGGCAGACTCTGTAGTAGTAAAATATTCTTCTGTAGAATTTGTCTCTGTCACTGACGGCAGGTCCAAATAAACATTAGTAATAGCTGCCGCTGTTTCATTGATATCTATATTTTTTGTTGGCACTACGGTTGTACTAATTTTGTTGGTCATACCTTTAAAATTAGGGTTAGTAAAATTGACCAAAATAAAACTTATTATCACGATAGCTACAATCATCACACTTATTGAGCAGGCCTGTATTTGAGTTCTCTTTTTTACAGGGCTATCAGCCGACGCAAAATTAACTATACACCCAAAACCTCTCAGGCTTTTTCTCAGTCTCTGTCGCCTTGAATTATTTGAATCCATTTCGTAAGAAGTGTATTTTTGTCTAAAGCTGGAATCAATCTGTTGTGATATGGAAGGAATGCGTAGTTTATTTTCCACATTTGTGGGCTCTGAGTCTCTTGAAACGCTTTTGTTATATGAACAAACTGTTTGGCTTACGATAGAGCTTTCTTGTAGTTCATTTACACACTTTTCATCTTTGTCTATTGTAATGTCTTTGTTAGGAGTGGAATGATTATGTGGCGTGAAGTTTCTTTGTGGCTTCAGTTCATATTTTCTTATTTTACCTTTACATGTATAACAGTATGTTATAACATTCCTATCTTTAGGCGGTGCTGTAATAATTGCACTACGTAAATAACTATTCGTCCAAAGATGGGAACAGTACAGCGAGTTCAAATTAATCGATCTCTCGACGTTACCCGAAGTTGTTATAGAGTCATCAAAACTCCCTGATAATATCATTATGTCCTATATAGAGTGCTTGTTTCTCATTACTTTTATTAATAAACATTATTTAAATCCTGAAACAAAAAATAAGGTTCATGAACTCATTTCTAACTACTATGTGTGGTACTAGTGGGGTACCTACATTTATGTATGTCGTGGGTTTTATTAGTAGCGTTAGGTACTTCAAACTTTCAACATAATGAACGCAAGTATAGTAAACTCCTATCTACTAAGATATTGTCCTGGCTGAAGCAAATAGGCTTAGATATATTTGTAGTTTCATACATCTACCAAAATGGCGTGCGGAAAGGCGTTAGTGCTATCGCTTACAAAAAAGAAATACAGAACATCATTTTTGTCTCAGCTGGCTACGCCTAGTATAGGTTGACGATGTAGATAAATTACGTTAATGTGCGATGAACTGCGTAAAGAAATCAAGTAACATGGACCTTCATCATGTTTCAAGTTCTTTACGCAGTTCATAGGATATTAACGTAATTCGCTCGTGACAGCGAAGACCTAACTTTAACAGAGGGGTTACCTAAAAGAAGGTTCGTTCAATTAGATTGAAGTAACATGATCCGCGGTAATGAAGTGTGTAAATGATATCGTTTACAGTCAACTGAAGTCTGCCTTAATTTATTATTATTTTAAGGTAAATCAGCAGCAAAACAAGGGCGACTTTAGTGCAATTCTCCTGAACTTCCGTTCCATTGTAAACACTTATATCAAAACTAATGCAATAGAGTTGGCCGGTAGAGTTAAAGGTACAGGAGAAAACTAAATTCGGTCTGGCGGGTCATATTAGGGCACACGCTAGGAAATAATAATTTCAAAGGGTCGCCGTTATCGCAATCGATAAGGAGGACTCTCTATATGTATATATTATATGTATACTATTAAATTAGCAATATTTAATAAAACGGCTCTAACGATTTGGATGAAAGTTGCAATATAGGGGTTTAGGGGGCGAAAAATCGATCTACCTAGGTCTCATACTTGGGAAAATTCGTTTTCTCTTTTTTCACAGCCGGGAATGTGATACAACGTTGGTAGACCCGGTCGATATGTTTATGCATTTTCACCCGAGCAGAGCTCGGTCAAATAGTACCCTAATTGCGTAACTTATTTTCGAAAACAAATATGCCTAATTTGTTTCATTTTGACAGTTCAACAACATTCATTGCGTTATATATTGCAGAGCAGATTTTTTTTTTCCAACTTATGAAGCAATAGATTAGCAATCTGTTTCAAATCGAAACAGATTGTGACTGTGTTGTATTACGCAATTAGTGTACAGGTACTGTATATACAAACACATAATACTTTAACGTGTCCTACATGACATTCATCATGTCTGTAACCTAAAAGGCTAGGCAGTTTTCCAACCTCGTTCACGCTGATTTACTGTGTATGACGCATTTTTTTGTGAATGGTACCCAACGCAACCCCATAATTTGTGATTCGCCAAAAAGTCACCAAAAATAGAACCCATCAGGACGCCAAGATCCTAGTGGCACTTGTTACGGCTGGATCGATTCGGTGGTTTACTATCTTATGTAAGTGCGTTCTCGGTAGAAAAAACCTAAGCAGCTCTTTTGCAGTCACAAACACAAGTGACTGTATGGACTGGAGTGGTTAGTAAGACAATCTACTTTGATCAAAAGACTTCTGTGAGTGTCTAGCTGAGTGCAAATAAAATACTACACCAGTGGCGAGAGCCTTTTATAATGCGATCCCTTTCGGCTTGCCTGATAGTGGCAATTTCAATTACCAATGTCTATGAATTTCTGCAGACGTTTATGTAACGACTTCATTATTCCTTGTAGAAAACTTTTACCCTAGACAACTGTGCACGTGAACCACCGACAGGTGTTACATAATTTGTGTTAACATGGTGTATTTCGCCCTCTTGCAAATTGGTACATAGTTCTTGTTAGAGAGCTTGGCAATATGTATTTAATTGAATTATTCAGTATATTTTTACGCTCGGTTGATAATACAGAAAATTAATAACTTCTAATAGGAAATACAAACGTTTTGTATTGAGTCTGAAATGACAGATTCGATTATCAATAAAAAATGTAAGTAAAAGATTATTCATAATTCTAGTAAATTTTATACTATTTAATATCAAACGCCGACTGAATGTTTTATTTTTTAACTAATAGTTTGAATTGAATGTAGGTAGTAGCATTTAGTTCACAAAACATTTTCACGGTTCACCTTCAATAGGTTATTTTAGCCTACATTTTATAATTTTTAAAAAAAGGACATATTATTTACACATATCTGTTTTAATCTAATTTAATTATGATATGTAACAAACATTTAGTGGGCAGGTATGTATATTATGAAGTAAAAGGTACACAAACAAGCTGGGCAAATGTTTGCAGCACAGTTCTAAACATAATTCTTCATAAATTAAAAAGATAAATGGTAGGTCAAGAACAATTTGTAGGTCAAACTAGCATTTCAACACCGACTCTAGATACTACTTCAACAGATTTTTTGTAAACACTAAATTTAAAACAATTTAACTGTCAAGAACTACTTACATGGAGTTATGAAGCTCATGTTCTTTTAAAAACACTTCTCAATACTTAAGTATGAATTTAAAATATTGTCAAGTGGAAGTTATCGAACACGTCAGGTCGCTATGCAGCCGCGTGCCGTGTATCGGACTACCGTTGCCGGTGACAACGTCTAACAACCTTACACCAACACCAGCACCCCGTACATCGTACCAGTGTGCGAAAGGGATTAATAATACTGCTGCAAGGCTGGTAGAAAGGGATGAAATAATAGGGTTGGTGTACCAGCGGCCAAGGTCCGTGCTCGTTCAAGAGTGACACGTGCTACGTGCAACTGAACGAACATCTGTTCTCTCATGCTGTCAATAATTTAACGGTGAAATTTGAGGTGATTTTGCTCAAAATTTACAGCATTTTTTTGACTTATTCTTGTTAAGGTGATTAAATTTTAATTTTACAAGAAACTACGTATTTTGTACCAATTATTATCATAAACCTTTATTATGGTGTTTTGGAAATTGCGTGTTATCATTGATACATAAATTATAAGCATGAAAATGCAAACGACGAACTTGAAGTTTTTAAATATTAACTTACCAAACTATATAGTAGGTCAGTGGCTAATGGTCCATAAGTGTTTTTAAAACTGCTGAGAAGTTTTTGCTACACTCCTTTTATATAATTTTACGAACAGAAAATCTCGAGAGAATGTTGTAAAACAAAATGTTTCCCTTTGAGCTAAGTTATCGCTGAACATACATGGGGTATTTCGAAAAGCCGTTGGAGAGAGGCTTTTTAAAAATCTTTTTTTGGACCACTGTAAACGAGCCACCCTATATAATTATGCAATAATGAAAAAGGCCATCAAATCTCATTATTAAAACTGAGCAAGGTAGGATAAGGAGTGACTAGTGTACATTTCGCAGTAAGATGGTTATAATATGAAATAGTTATATGAAAGCAGTTCATAACTGTCTTACTAGGAATATAACTGTCATACGAACACGATCTAGTAATATAACTATTAGGGCACTCCGACCAAATAGGTTAGGTTAGGTTAGAAGTGCGACTAACTACGCGCGAGCCGAGCGAGCGAAGCGAGAGGTGCCGCAGCAGCGGCCGACGAGCGCTACGTCGAAATTGGTCGCAGTAACAAATTAAGGGCTTTCCGACATTTATGAACAGCTTTCGTATAACTATATTACGGTATATAGCTATATTCCTAGGGATATAACTATATCACATATCCATATTACTGCGACATATATATATACATTTTGTAATGTTTAGTTCGTGTGTCATGTGTGTTTAGTATTCAAATAGGTAAATACAAATACATACTGGTGTATTTATGGTTGTTGTTGATATTATCAATTTAACATCACATAACATCATGCCTACATTCCCCGAAGGGTTGGGCAGAGGTGTATAATAATAGTATAGTGTGTAATAATAATAGTATTTGTTATCAATTTATCACATGTTTATGCTTTATGAACTAATTATATAAAAAAACGATAACATTCACTCGTTGGAACCGAGCACTGACCGCGGGATGTTATACATCATGCACCCATCTACATATGATTGACACGATAGTTTTATGCGGATGTTGGTTGTTGGTTGCTAAAATGGTTGTGTGTATATGTTTGCTTGTCCCGTGACTAATGTTGTGAGTACCGCGACCGAGACGCAGACCCAGATGAACGGTGCTGGTGGGACACGGGTGCATATGCAGCATCTCGCGGATGCAGCCGCGGCCTTCGACGCTCTGCGTGGTGCCTGCGACACGCAACTGGGGGAAGGCACAACTCTCACTGCGCGCGCAGCGTGCGGTTGTGGTCACTCGCCCACCTCCTCCTCGCCTCGTTCGCTCGGACTCGGACGTGCTGCGGTTCCGACACACACCTCAGTGCTCTGTCACACAGCTATCCGTATGCGCGTTATACCGTACGTCGCGCAGTTTCTCTCGAAAATTAATTAGTATGTGAATGCGACGTTTTTATTTGTTCAACACGAAAACGAGTGAAATGTTGTTCGCTCACTGATCAGCACGCATTCGCTTCGCCTTTGGACAGACTTCATGAGAGGGACTGACCACTTCTTTTCAGTTACGGTGAGTTTGATACAAAACATTTTAACATTGCAAATTATTCACCAAGTTACTGCAAACTTTCACAATGCACAGGAAAAAATATTGCTACTAGCCGCCTTATTACCTCTTTTATTTAATTCGATACATAGGCACTCAAAATTGCCCAGTAACTCAAGATCCAAGAATACCGTGTGTAGGTCAGAAAGTCAGATGTCCCACTTCTCACCGAAACGACATCGAGTTACCAAGAGGCGGACTGTTATTTTGTTCGCTTATTGGATACGATTTTCGCTACTGATCTGATTTACTTGAACCACTTGAGATGAGAGCCGTTTTTGTTAATTCGCTTTTGACTCATAGTAGGAGGTACTCTCCTTTGTTTAGTTTACTCATAAGCCTACTCATACCAAGCATAAACAATGACAACAATTAAGTAAGTAGCCTTTTCCTTATAAAACTTGATAAATAATAATAAAAGGTACGAGTAGATATCCCATAATACAGTGGAAACCGAAATAAGCAAAACGACTCAAAAATATGGTCAATGAACTTTATTTGTAGGTAGGTATGCCAAATCTTTTTAGTGGCGGCAGAATTAGCCTAAACAATAACAAATGAATTCGAATTTTAGATTCAGACCCAACTTATTATAAAGAAGACATGCAAAAACATTAAGTCGATAATAATATTAGAAATACTAAAAGAGTGATTGGATTGGATTTATTTATAGATTTTCGATTCATTAATATATCTAGTCCCGATTAGGTTGCCGTTCCCTGATAAGTATATTTTACTTCTATAATAATAAACTATAATATATAAATCGCATTCGTATGCATTCGCATTTCTCAAATCATGTGGTATTTTTGTTTTAAAAAGAATAATGACAAAAATGTGTACCGAATTACATCTTTGAATGGTTGAAAAATACTCTAAAACCATACGTATATATTTATATTCAGGATACAAAGGACACGAAACAGCACTATAGGTTTAGGAAATAGTTTTTAAATTTGTTGAAGTCTCTTTGGAGAGAGAATAACTAGGTAATAGTAAAACTAAAGCCTGCTGTTTTAGCCCCAAAAAAAGTGAAACCCATTTGTTTACGGATTCCCAACATTTCTTATAAAGTCACGTTTGTACTCATTTATGCGTATTTGTTTGCAAATGATGATGCTGTGAGATGTGATGAATCCAGTTATTTTTCCGTAACTGAATGTAGGTAGCTCAGCTTGTGATGTGATCGGTTACAGTGTGACTTTCTCAAGTAAACAGTCTCTTTAAACCAGTCTTATGTAAGCGTAAAAGGCAATAAGATGAATACCAAAATATAACTTAGTCACACTCAATCTTAAAGCATTTTTATCTCTTCCAAAATAACTTTTTACTCTAAAAAAATATTCAGAAACTTTCAGTAGGTTTTGCTACCTTTAGCTTGGACGCGCTAACTTAATAGATATGAATCAAGAAGTTATACATAAGTAATTCGTTTATGAGCTTACTTTTACACTATTTATCATGTTATTTTGTTTAAAATACTTAAATACCTAGCCCTTAAATTATTTACGAAATATTATGTTACGAAATAATTTATATTATACTTATTATTAATTTTGAAGCAACCTCTCTTAAAATTTTGGCGAATCATGTCATCGAAACCAAAGTGATTGCGATGCAACTACTTTCTTTCTGGCAAGCCAAAGGAGGTTAACGGCGATTCTCAGCGTGTTCAGAATTAATAAGTATAATGGAACGTTTTGTATGAACCCCTATAGAATATAAATAGCCGTAACAATTTCAACGATGTGCTATTTTTATTGTAATTCAGGTTTTGAGTATGTTTCTACCTAAACCTAATTTTAAAACCACCTAGGTAAGCAAAAATAATTCTCAATCACAATGGTCAGTAAATTCGACAGTTAAATTATAATTACAAAAATATTAAAAATGAGTAAAGTATACGGGATTCTAATTCTCTACCCAGTAATTGCTTCATTTCACTAATTATACACGACGTAGCAATCATTAAACAAGATACTTATTACAATAAATAATTAAATTACAAGACAGTCACTTAAAACACAGTGGCAATTAAAACAGGTTTCCCACCATTTTCTACATAGGAAAGGGTCTGCTTATAAGTATCCGCTACGATTAGCAAAACATGGTAACGAAAATTAAAGGAAACTCCAGTAGATAGAGGGGCGATCCCGAGATAGAAAGGATGGTAGATTGGGGGTGAAAGGTAATTGCGGCAACACTTTGGAAGGTATTTTATCCAACCATGGTGATCGGTCACAATCGTGTCACCAACCTTAATTTTTAAAAGAAACACGACTTCGCATAGTTGCTTGTATGTATAAGGATGCGTTTAAGTTCTTGCGTCATACTTGGAAAGTAAGCTCGCCTTGGGTCAAGCTATAATAAAAACACTTGTATGCATCGGATCAGAGTGTCGCGAAATAATGTGGAAATGCCACCGTTGAGTCGCCGGCCAAACATCGGGAACGCAAGCTTGTGTGTCTGAAAAATCTTATCCTAGATAGCTGCTAGGATATATTTTATCAAAATTGTAAAGCAACTTTCTATTAAGTAAATTATTAAAAAAGATATATCCTGCTGCCACGTGGAAAAGTGTTGCATGTTAAACAAAACAAAAATAATCTATCCCATAGGCCATAAGTACCTACTATGGAAACATTTCAGGAAAATCTCTTGTATCAATTAAATCATACCTCTAAACTGCCCAAATTTTATTTTTATCACAATTTGGACGACATTTTGCACTTTTATGCTAGAAAAACTTTTATTAAGCCTCGTGCAGACGGGCTTAATGTGAGCAGGGGAGGGAGTTTAGGGAGCAGTGGTAGCCCAGTGGAAACAGCCGCGACTTACGAGTTGTAGGTCGTAGATTCAAATCTAGACAGGCACTTCACTTAGTATACATTATTTCATCACCACTGCTCTCAATGTAGTGAAGGAAAACATCGTGAGGAAACAGACATATCCTAGAACCGAAAGTTCGAAGACATGACTGTGACATCCACCAACCTGCACTGGGGCCGCGTAGGATTACGACCCACGCCCTCTCACGTATAGAAGGCCTGTGTCTCATCAGTGGGAACATTATAGGCTGATTATGGTATGGTTATGCTATACTTTTAGTGCAGTTTAAAAAGTTGTTATAAACTGCCACAAAAGGACTTAAATTCGAAATCGTATTTAAAGCTATTTGTAACTATGTAGTTCGTGTTAAAAATTATTAAATAGGTACCACACAGAGCAGCCTCGTTTCAAAACAAAGGAGTTGATCGAACAGGTCGACGTCCACCACAGTACAAGGAATTCATTGTTCATTTCAGTTCGTCATTTATAATCATCTCAGTACCTTGTAATTACTGTTCTGTGTCTGAAGGAAGGAACCTAAGAGCTATCGATTGCGTGACTTAAACTACTTACTTCAGTCGTATCATGTTTTACAGGTTTGTAGGTTTTATGCCTTTGCTTACGCACGCAAATATTGTACTAGTTATACATATTCAAGTACGTCCACATGTACGTGTATTTTGTTGTGAAAGATGTATTAAGTTATCAACTGATGATAACCTTTTTGCCGAATTTTCTATATCTAAATGGAAAATTTGGCAAAAAGGAATCCGCCCCTGCTTCGCACGGTTTTTGACGACTTGACAAAAGATCGAGATTGGTTTATTATATTCTAATAGAGTAGAATCTCGAGTTAAAAAAATGTATTATACATATAAATATAAACTTTCCGGAATACATTCTCTAAATGATGATAAAAATCACATCAAAATCCGTTGCGTAGTTTAGAAGAACAACCCGGTCACGTAGACAGATACGAATAGCGACCTAATTTATAATTATGTATAGATACAGATTATTATAGATTAAGTCGTTATAATTCTATCGACCTTAATCTATAATCTGTATCTATGCATCTAAACATCAAGTTACTAATTTAGGTATATACTATCCACGATCATTACGTAGGTAGGATAGGGAGGTAAGTATCTACCGACTAATAACTTAATTAGATTGCCAGAATCACCACGCTTGGCATTTAGAGATCTTTATGCAGAATGTTGTTTTTTTCTTGTTATTGCCCTCGACCTACTTATCTTACCTGGATTTACCAAAACCCTTAGTCGCCTTTACACAACATTAGCATTAAGAACGGCCTAAGACTAAAAGTAACGACTGTAAATAAAATATTATTAATTATTGAGTCTTGTAGTGCAAATAATCTGCTATGTAACTGAAATTATTTAAAATTTAAATTGTTGGAATGACGCGGCCGCTGTTTATTGTTACGATTTCTATTTTTACATTCATTATTATAATAGGTTCCTAGTACCTATTTGTCATAAAGGAAAAAAAACATAATATTTATAAAATTAGCTTTTTATTACGAAACCAATTTTTCCTCATATTACAGTAACATGTAACAAATACTACATAATAGGTATTTTATTTAAACACGACTAATCATTATGTGTTTGAAAAACTATATTCATAAAGACGTTATGTATTTCGTTCACCTACTGAACCTTATAAACTAACATAGTCTTCGATGACCTGCAGTCTTATTTCGAAACCAGATCGAGCTATGAATGACCGATGGGTATGATTTTGAAACAGTGGCGTAAGATAGGCAGTGGTAGGCAGGACAATCTTTTAATAACGGTGAATTGATTGAACTTTGACATTGGAAGACATACATAAACTCAGACTCACGACTTTATCTTATGGGGGAGGCATAAACTGCAGAATGCGATCTACTACGACTCTTACATAGCCTCGCTATTTTTATTGTCATTGGTAGATCAATTATAAAAACAAGATAAGAGTCACAAAATATAAACTCGAACTGTCAAGTTAATGAAATAGTTTGCGACTGTGGGCGTCTAGCAATTAATCTGCAGAAATATGAATAGAAAATAATTGTACGCGTTAAAGTATATTATTGTAACTTTCATTCAACTTCGTTTACATAAGATTCACATCTCTATCTCTATTGATTTACGCTTAAGTAGGTAGCTACTTACCCATGCATCGTAGCCTCGAGTGCATTGGCACAACTTGTGACCTTGAGTATTGACTTAGGGTCACAAGTTCACGACTCTATGACATGCTTACTTGTGTTGTTTAATAAAAATAATAAAGAATCGTTTAGTTGCGGTCGGGTTTTTTTTTCTCCTTTTGGCGTGTTAATTTTTTTTCGTCCAGGGATCTCTAATTCGTTAAAAAAAAAAATGTCTGGCGGTCCGTTTAGTAGACGATTACCTACTAGCAACCAAGATAAAAAATATGAATCAAAACGAAAAGAAATCTGAATATTTTTTTATTACGTACCTAATAAAAAATATTATGTAATGAACAAAAATAACAAAGTAATATTAATAATATTAATATTAGTGAGTTTTTTTTACTATGATCTACATAGCATCTATCTTGAAGTCTTGAGTATAATAAAAAAAGTAGTTTTAGCTTACGAAAAAGCTAAAAATTATAATAAAAAATTTAATATTTTTAAATTAAGTTTTATTTTATAAATTTTACTACAAAATATATGCAGTCCGTCTATATCTATATAATGTCCAGATTCGGACCGCGGTCCACCATTTGGTGACTGCTTTTGAGTTATAATATTTTTGATACTGCTATGGTAATGGTAGAAAACAATCCAACTCGTTACTCAATGACGTTAAAAATCCGCCATTATAATTTAAACAAGTCGATTGACACCTTATTTATTTAAATCCAGCCGTTAGGATGCTTCGAGGGTATAAAGTATCCCATATACAACGATACGCGTGAAAAACATAACCCTGTAGTTGCCATCGCGCAGTAGGGTAAAAACATAAATCATCAACAGAGCGCTAAAAGAAAGGAAGCCACGCGGGAGTGGGACCTAATTACTATCAGCTTCTAGGCACCGTAATAAGTGCCTACCTAACGATCGTACTAGGTAAGCGACACCTATCAATTCACTGAATGGGGTGGTTAGAATATCCTATTTATACTAACATTATAAAGATGTAAAATTTGTGAGTTTGTATGTAGGTTTCTTTGGAGGAGGCCTTCATCCGAGGAGGGGTTCTTGCAAACCAAACTAATTAGTATCCTAGCATTAAAATAATATTTAAGTTACAAGTACATAATACATACTATTATCACGGTCTAATATATAAATATTACTTAATATTATACTAAAAAAATACAAAAATATATTATTATGTATAAACATACGACATATATAAATATATGTATGAGTATTAATCAAATAAAATTTTTGATACTAAAGCATAGATAGATAAATACAAAGAATACATATAATCGTAGGGTATACATTAGATATAATCAATTATCTGTTATTTATTTTTTGTTTATAAGAAATAAAAGGCTTTTTTATTTTTATATTTTATTTTATTATTCAGGGAGTAATCTTCGGAACTACTGATCCGATTCCAAATATTATTTCACTAATGAGAACCTAAATATTGCCGAGTGCATACTATATTTAATTTCTAAAACAATTTTTTTTTACATCTTTTAACAGAGGTGCCGTTTCTTAACACTATCTAGGATATATTAACTGACATTGATTTAATTATAACAATTTTAAATACTTATTTACGCAGCTGGCCATAGCAGCTTGCGCACTGTTCTTAAATATTTTGAATAAATAACGTAAATTATGGTTCTACCTTCATAAACATGCTTAGATGCATTACTTGTATAATGCAGTGCTGATGAAACAAATGAATCCTTGATAATCAAAGTATTTAATTTTGTAGTTTTGTACCTTCAGACTAACGTATTGTGTTAACGAAATGAAGATATTAGATTAACTTTTGTTTTATAATCAATCACTACAAAGAAACTGTTCTTTTAACCGACTTAAAAAGAGAAGGAGGTTCTCAGTTCGTCGGAATCCCTTTTTTTTGTATGTTTCCCGATTACTCGAAAACGACTGGACCGATCTGAAAAATTCTTTGTTCATTTGAAAGGGTATACTTTCAAATTGGTCACATTGTCATTTCGTCACGATCTGATTATGGGATCTTGAAAAAATCGAGGGAACTCTTCAAATATTATTGGCACACCTATAGCGATTTGGGTATTTTTTATAGTAATTCGTGCATTTGCTCTCGAAAAGCACCATTAGGTAAAGTGGAACTGATGGTGAAGGACACAGTTGGTCACCGGAACTACTCAATAATATGTATTTCACGGGTTGCGATTCGATTACTTTAATATGGTTGGTAAGCAATTGATGCTCGTCACAATTCATATGGTGCAGTGGAGCTGATGGTGAATTACCTGGAGTGCTCCTCAACAATTAAAGTCCCTGCATCGGGAAAAACAATATTTTGTAAAAGGTTGCAATTAGTTGACATTACGTTATTGTAACTTAGATAAAATACAAACCAACCCATTAAAAAACTTTTTTTTAAATACAATCGACTTCCAAACTACAAAGCGAAAAATAACTTTAATTTCGGAAGTCGGTGGCAAAAAACTAAAATACTGATCCAAAGATCCGACTTCCGTTATTTTTCACTTTGTAGTTTGGAAGTCGGCTGTATTTAAAAAAAAGTTTTTTAATTAAAACTGTGCTAATGCCCAGTGATCAGAGTAGGTAGATTGATTTTTAAACTACTACATTAGAAATTTATAGAATGGATAAACATTTAAAATTGTTTTTTTCTTATTTATCAAGTAATAAAGTGAATCTTACTGTTGTGCGTCCATTCGAAAATTACATAATATGACCAATTTAGTATTTATTTCTTGTAAGTATATTATCTGCTGCTTGTAACTGTTACTATTCTTGAATAAACAAATAAAAATATATTTTTATACTTCTTAATATTTTTTCGCATTCAATGCAATAACAGCAAAAGGGTTAAACATTTCTTATTCATATTGATGTATTCTTTATTCTACATATTACAACATTTGAAATTCCTTAAAAAAATCTTTAAAATTTCAAAATCCCGAAATCCCGGAGGCATATCCATACTAATATATACGTGTCAGTTCATTGACACCAAATCAATCTACCTACTGCGATCACTGCTATCGACATAACTGGCGAAATGTGGCGGGTGACTTCTCTGCCTAATCCTTCGTGGGTTAAAGGCGTGATGTTATGTTGTGTGTGCTGTACTAATTGTGCTTTTATAATTTCTAACGTGACCATATTATCGCAAGGAAGTAAAATGTACGGAAATAAATATATAAAGATGCTTTGCTTTGATTATTTCATATATTTATGTATATAAGACGCTTTTAAATTTCCGCCCAAAATACTTAACATCAAAACGTACCTACTCGTATTTCCATATATTATACGGACGTGGACGTCCACTATAATATCGTCATGTTGGAAATTATAAAAGCGCACAATTGATGGGCCGTATGTTAATTTATAACATAGGTATGTCGTATGCAAGACACGTGAGCCTCTTGTCACATCAAGCGACATGTCACACTAGCCTGGTCAGTAGCGCCTAACTCAGGGGCTCAAGTCTGCTTTGTGTCTGTTGCTCGCCTGGGACACGTTCCACCTTTGTATGGTTTCCCTCGCCCCTGTTCATCAACAATGCAAAAGCAACAAAACTTCAAAGATAAACAGCTGTTTGACTTGAACTTTCTCGAATAAGAACAGCGAGGCGAGCACTGTCTACTGTGACATGGCTCGAGCACAGTCTACTCTGACATGGCTAAATTGTGATAAAATATGTGACTCGAGCCATGTCACAAGGCCGTGCTCGCCCCGCCTGGCTGGTTATAAGTCACCTCGATAATTTATGACTGTGAGAAATAAGAAAAAATCGCTTTACGTCATGAAATTTATAGATCAAAGAAGTTACGGTATATTATTTGACCTAGATATTATACGAACTACGTCCAACTGTACTTCTTTCAGTACTTAGACTCTTATTTACACTGCGAATGCCTGTAATCAGTTTTTTTTTAAGAATATTTAAATAACGGTTCTTATTTTACGAGTATGCATGTGTCTCCTTTTTAGGGTTCCATTTTTTCCTTTAAAAAAAGATAAATATATATATATGAAGGCGGTCACTTTGTTGTTCGTCTGTCAAGCAAGAGTTTTGTTTAAAAAGGGGTCTTGCTACTAGACCCTTTTCTCAGGAATGGGTGGAGTTATCAAATTGAAATTCATATCAAATACTAAGGCCTGCGGTCTCAGGGTGGTGTGAGGTATAAAAAAATTCAAGCATCTAAGTCAACGTACCTAATCAAAAGACATGACCATTTATGTTACAAATTTTGCTACTCGCAAAACCTATGGGGTAGGTACTTCCCGTTAACCTAGAATCTTGAAATTTGGCAGTAAGCATAAGTAAAGGGAAAAATACGAAAGCTGTTACTTAGTGTTTGTAATTTGCGTTTGCAGATGGAGCATCGACCGTGCTGTAGACATTATTTATTTTTATTTTTATAAATAATATGAAACTTATTAAATTTAATTTGTATGGGAGAATATTTTTTCAACTGCAAAGTTAAGTTTGTACTTCAATTCGACTTACCTGCAAAGAGTAGAGCCATGTTCGGTGATTAAGTACCTTAGCTGTAATACCTATTATGAGTTTCAGTAGTTACTTTAGTTCTTGTTAAGCGCGTCATCACACACATCGAAGATAATATATATTACTAGCTTTTGCCCGCGGCTTCACCCGCGTGGATGTCGGAAAATATCCCACGGGAACGTACTACGGGGCAGTACCGGGATTACATACCTAATAGTCCAGGAAAAGGTTATTGACTCCTACCGCTGCGCTTCAACCATAATTATTTTGTTACGCGTAATTTTGTATCTGTGATATCTTTTAAACCATTCATTTAAATGATATGATGTCAAGGCATATTTTAATCTAAATTATATGCTCAATTTAAATAAAATATTTGATTGGACAAGGATTCATATGATACCGGTCAATAAAGCTTCGGAAATAACCTTCGATCAACATAACAATGGAATTTTTATCAAATTCTGAAAGATAATAATGGTTACTGTGGGTCATCCTTACAAGATAGAGATATGCCATAGCGGACTTCTTTTGTTAAACTGTTTAAGATCTACAATCCTGTAGAGTATAACTTTAATGTACCTCTAACGGTTTACGCGGCTCAGGCCAGTAAAGCTCCCAGTCGGCATGATTTTTTCCGACATGTTCGACAATAGTCGTCATATTTCAGCCAATATACACAAAACCTTAATGAATTATACACCAAAACCTTTCGCAAGAATCACTCCGTCCATGGGTGAAAACCGTTTGAAAATCCGTTCAGTGGTTTTTGAGTTTATCGCGTTCAGACAGACAGACAGACGAGGCGGGGGACTTTGTTTTATAATACGTAAGGATATAAGCCTTCGATCAACAGTTGGTATTGTTGATCGAAGGATATTATAGCGTTTAAAAATACTCTAGGGTAAAATATGCATATATTATCTTCACTGTGTGCGGTGGTTCATTAAATTGTACGGTGAGCGATATGTCGAAGATAGTATATATTTTATTTTATCTTCAAAGTGTGTGACGAGCTTTATAGTTTGGTATGGAAAGTCGGAAACGGAACCCAAGGCTCGTCATCCACGTCGCGTCTTACTACTTTACTAGTTTGCAATTGGTTGCTTCGTGTACGTATCGCCATTGAAAAACTAGTGCTGTGCTGTGACATTCTGGCTATTCAATGACGATTTGAGTTTGTAACACGTTACTATTGAGTAGCGTCATCGTGGATGATGGGCTTAACTGTGCGAGTCCGGCGACTCGCTCTTGGTAGTTTCTTTTTAATGTATCAAAATACTTGTTTACCATACCCAGCCCGTCCTATCTTTGATGTCCTCCCTCCGGTGACGCCCTAAGCCGAGGCTCGCACCCCACAGGGGGTGCCCTTAGCCAGCGTTCACCTAGCTTTTTAGCTTAGTTTGTATGCCCCTGGCTGGAGGCTTTGAGTGTAGCAGCTTAAGGCAACCACAGGATTGACCGGTTAAATAGTCGTGACCTCAGGGGTCAGCTATGAGATGCCCTACAGAAAAAAAAATGTTTACCATTCAAATATTCATAATAATGTGTAAGGTAAAATACATAGTTAAGAGGAATTACATAGGTATATACACATACAGTTGTAGGTATAAATAAAATCAAATAGGTACGTACCTATTTAGTTACGGTATGTCAATGAACTGTTGATAAGTGATCGTAAAAATAAAATAAGTTACCTATAACTAACAAATACATTTTAACTTGCGGAATGATTCATAGATAATGCTATAGAACGATATTTATGCCATTATAAGTTCTTTTATTAAGTTAATGAAACTCGTGACGAATGATTTTCTTCAATAGATTTTGCTTGTTTTTCGTATACTTATTATGAACTATTTTTAATGATTAATTACTAGGATTTCCACCAGGCGTTTTTCAGTAGCACCTCGGAGTCTGGATTTGTGCCCGGTTTATAGGAATAGGCGCGCTCTCTATTACATGGGACTTAAAACATAACTGGTGATATGAGGGTGTAGGTATCTACACTGCCTAAGCCTTCGGGGATTACAGGCGTAATGTTATGTTATGTTTTATAATTAATTAATAAACCACCCCTAATTTAACAGATCTCTACAATGACTACTTACATTGTAATTAGTGGGATCCCGTATCAGGGGGTCTACTCACACATACCGACGGAGGACGAAGCGCCCGTAACTTCGGCCGAAACTACCGATTTGGCTTAGGGTAGGCTATGTAAACAGCAGGTAGGTAGTAATTCTTTTGGGCTCAAGTTGGAATAGCTAAAAGAAGTTTAAAGTTTATTTAGGTCTCCGCCAAGAATGCCTTCTTATCATGAAAAGTTGTCCCATCTATGAAGGTTAGTTGTTCGAAAACAATAAATGATTGTTTTGGAACGGGCATAACATTATCTGTATTAGCGTAAGGCATGTCTGCGTAATCACACGGGTCGAAGCGACACAAGAGGTCAGTCTATTTATCGGAATCGTCATAGAGCTCTGGCAGTGAGGTCAATTGTCGTCTGATTTTCACAAGTGCTTTATTAACGTAATCGTCTAATAACTGTAGATTCTATTTATTCATCATCATATTTAAAGTGCTGTGCGTGCATGTTCGTGACAGTCAGATATTTACCACTTGCGTAAAAAACTAAATAAAAACAAGAAAGGTTTCAGGGATACAGATCAGTGTTATTTGTTTCTACGGCGGAAGAATTTCTCCACTTCCCAGTAAACAAACAAACAACTAGATACTATTCAATAAAGAATAACTTGAAGGTACGTAATTTTTCAAGCATTTCATGGTTATGGTGGACATAATCTATTGAGCGATATACCTACTGTGAGATTTTTATTCATCTGTTTCCCACACTACCATAGAAAATATAAAAAACTTAAAGATAGTTTTCATAGGTTAGATACCACATTGTTTTGTGTTCATGTTTTTGGCTGTCATTAACGTTTTGCCGGTTATAAGACACTTTTATGAGCATTATAGAGAAAATTTACACTTATTACTCACCCCAAAATCAAAATTGTTTTGACAGAAGATAGTAAGCAGTTTTTTTTGATAAAACACACCAAGTAGTTAATATTAATCTAATTGTTTAGATATGCGTACACGTTTTCCGGCGTCCAGGCCGGCTACTCACACTATTTATACTTCACTATAGATAGCTTGGGCAGCGCGACACGGACACTGAATAGCAAATGAGAAAAATCTGAGCGATGACCACGTCGCGCCCTCAACCTCGACCAGACGCTCAACTCTACTTAATTTATATTAAATATGGTCTACGTTATACTTACCTATTGTTTCACGTTAATGAATTTAAGAATGAAAGTAAAATAACATCACTTCACTCAATCGCGAGAGTTGCGTGCCAAGAATTAAGAGAATTTTGCCAATGAAAGCAGTTTCGGCCATTTGTTACACTTTACCATTATCTCGGGGTGTCCCGCTATTTACATAAACTTCTGAATAAATTCCAAGATATACGTGTGCATTTTTATGAATGTGTGAAGCGCTCAGATTTTTACGAAATGAAAGATAATTTCAATTTCCAGCGAGAAGCACTAATATCTAATACATAACATACAATAGGTATTATATCTAATACGTGGGACGTGCTAACAAATATAATTGAAGTGCATTCCGATGAGAGCATGTGCTTACAATAGGTGAAAGTAAGTTCGATGAACCAAACGAAAGTTTTTACAAAGGGATTCTGGATGCCAGCCGGGACAGTGCGTGTGAACGCACTCTCCAGAAAGTAAAATGTGCAATTGTTCATACGACAACAATGTTAGATACTTGGTCATTTTTATAAGCGTTAGAGGTCTGCAAACTCAAATCAGCATAATAATATCTAAGGTTAACTTGTACGTAGTATTATATTATCTGTGATTTGGTTAAGAAAATCTGTAAATCACTGAAGATAAAATCGTATCGCTATCACTAAACTAAACTAATATTATACGATCAAAATTCCTAATCATTACTTGGCATAAAAATAAGGTAAGTATTCATTGTAAGTTCGAGAGCCCAGAGAGGCTCATTGGTTGATTCGCACGAATTTACTCGCCCGAAACGGAAGAATCGTCACTTTTAAATTTTACGCAGTAAAGTTAGTGTACTTTATTACATAAAATTAAAAATATGCCAATTGGCTATACGTACTTCGGGAGTTGTTGATTCGTCCACAAATAAATTCATTTCGTGCGAATCATATGTAAAAAAAGTGACGATTCGCCTGTTTCAGTCGAGTAAATTCGTGCGAATCGACCAATAAGCCCCAGGTAAAATATTCCTTCGCTGGGAAAGCCATTTATGATAACGTACTCTAATCACGAAATCAAACCATAAAATTGAATAACAAAATAATTGTGTGAAGGGACAAAGAATTCAATTACGCACTTAAATTAAGACATATTTTCAGTTTACCCATAGAACGTTGGAATAAAATCGTAAGTAAAACTAAAGGCTTATGCACATGACTGTCATTTGATGTGATAAAAGTGTGTATTCAAATAATGCCCGTGCATTGACGTTTTTGTCGATTCATATTAGCGGGGCTAATGCATCGATGTTACCGGTGACAGTCTCGTGACACTGTTCGACGTCGCGCGAATTGTGAATTCGCGACCATGTGTTGGGGGAAAGCGAAGCATAGACGTATGTTCTATTTGACGGCTATCATAAGTGCACGGTGTCCACATAGCTAAACTAATTTGCTGCGTTGCGCTTGTGATCAAATCGCTGCAAACTCCCGTCTCTTGAGGCTTGACTTGATGTGCAACGGTGTTGTAGGTATATTGCAGACAATAAGTTACAAATCCACAGTAAAAAAAAAATGTGATTCATAAATAAATATCATTAAAGTGCACCTAAACCACAAGATGTGAAGAAGCAATTTAGAGAAAGCTTATCGAGAAAGCTTGGCACTAGTCCAGAACACGTAAACCGAGCTATAGAAGAAAAAGAAGTCGCTGTGTTGAAGTACCTAACATAAAGCCTACCTACATTGTGTTTAATGGAATTTAATTTATGATGCGGGATAGAATGCAGTTGCATAATAATAAACCCGCATGTTATTATTGTAACTGATAACCATTTTATTCGGTATTTGGTCCATTAACCTGGAATTGTTTTTTTTTTTATATCGTCAATGTGTACTAGAAAATAAAGATTTTATAGTTTTACGTAGGTAAATCAGATGATTAGAACAACACATGACCTAAGGTGATGATCTTGGTAATGTCGCCGACTATCTAATAGTTGCTTCGGTAATGCATCGATTCATTAAGCATATTGACCGAGTCTATTTGCGGCCTCAATCGCATGGCCTTCTTGATTAGGCAAAGATTGGTAACGCTGGCGCTGTATGCCCTCCAAAAACTAACACACTTAGTAACATAAACTGGTTGGTATAAAAAGGAATCCATCCACCTGTACTTCGTAAGTAGGTACAGACCACAGATAATATACTAGTAGACACTGTGCTCTCATTTTTCTATGGGGTTTGTTACGAACTAAATGAAATTACTGATTGCTTCCAATGAATGAGACCTTATTAGCAAATATACAACAAACTATTTTAATGTTCAGTCATGCGACCTGATCTGATGATATAGCCTTTATCTTTAAAAACAGGGCCCTGGCACAAAAAGATTGCAAGAGAAAATGGATATTTTTCTGCCATATGCTATAAGTTAACGCCTATTATTTGTTAACTGCTAATCGAAATAGGTTCATAAGCAAAGACAATGTTTATTAGATTCTGCGGCCTTGGATCTTATATTGCATAATAGGTGCTGGTTTTTGTACTCTTGGTTGGGCATACTTTGAGCTTAGTTATTAACGCAATGGGGCCCTTTTATGGTTAATATTTCTTCAAACTTTAGGTGTATTCCATTTCCATTCGAAACTATTTACTAGTTTTTTCTTGCAGTTATCGTTCCAAGAAACACTACTAACATGCTGCGTTAATCGATATCTGTATCAGTCTATCTACTTAATTCTAGGAATCGTCTTCTCAAAACATATCGTATAATATTTACACAACATCAACATCAACACCTCGGGTGTTTATCAGATCTTCTCGTTTGCAAATGAAAGCTGGATTCAAATAAACACTGCACAGTGCACAGAATACTTAAAAGTTGTTATACAATTAAGCCCCCTAATTAACAAACGAGGAAAGAGGACAATCGTAATAGATACCTATGGTATGCATGACATAAGATTGTAATACATCCGTGGAGGGCTAATGAATGAGTGTTTTGTAACCAATAGGTATTAATTAGGTATAATTAAAACCCTACGGAAGGCAATCGTTATGCAAGTGCAATGTTCCGTTCGCGACAGTAGAGTGAGACGGTAACTGTCTGTGTCTCTACTCCCTACCACCACCCATACCATCAGTAGAAAGATTACTGGTTCCACTCACATGCCTAAACAAGATATCAAGACCCGTTTAAAAATCTAGAATAAAATAGAAAATTACAGCACATTGCTAAACGGTCATAGAAATAGCATTATTTACAATTCTATATATTGTATTTTTATAATGGTAGAAATATACTTTACCGATAAAAGTTAAATAATAATTCAAGTATAACTTTCTCAGCGCTATGAATGTTTTACTCAAATACATTCACTCACATGTAAATGTTATGGCTATCTATTCCTACCTCAATATTTTCTCTGTACTCTGATGATGTAATTTACGCATTGTAATATTTGTAATTGGTTTGTTATTTACGCTTCAAGTTACATTGGGTGCCAGAATACTGAACAAAAAATGACAAAGGCTCGATGCTGTTGATTAGGTAATCTCAAGAATATCCAAATTACAGCCATAAAGGGAGATCACGCGGTGTGGGCAGTGAAAGTGGACATTTGTATCAAGCTGCTGGCAGTCGAAAGAAAGCGGCCTGGATGAATAATCCTTGAACATTAACTGCCAACCGCGGAGAGAAAACTTACGCAACAATTTTGTGAAATGCAGTTACGTTTCGAAACTAATTCTTTTATTTTAATAACAACAACGTTCATATTATTGTAGAGATTTGTGTTGAAATAAACGATACCTATGTTTATTAGTAGGTATTAGTGTTATTTTGTAGACCAGTTGCCGCGATCCATCATTATAACCCAAATGGGTGCATAAAAATGCTCTCCACGAGGGGCAATACGTATACGTCTTGCATACCTTGGAGTTAGTGGGCATATCCAAGCCCTGCTATGCTGCTTGCTGACTGATTAATATTACTACCTCGGCACGACGAACAATTCTCATCATTATTGTTTGTGCTAATACGAGAAAAATCTGACGAATCCTTAATCTTTTTCAGGCCACAGTATGGCATGGCTTATTGTGGGTATGGCATGGCATATCTACCTAAATCTTCCTATTACGCTAACTTGTCCTGTTTTTGTTGAACCTTTTCTGTATAAATTGCAAAGGAAGGTCATGATTATCAAAATGTACCTCTACTTTTACGAACCAATTACACGTTTAGCATGAGTGCAGGAAGTGATAGGTACTTTTTGTATATCTAACTGTCTACGTTCAAGTCAACCTCATTTCTAAACTAGGCGGATGAACTGCACCCTAATTGCGTAAAACACTTTCAATCACAATCTGAATCATGTTGAAGGCTATTGCTAATCCATTGCTTCTTATGTTCGAAAAATTTGTCTGCTCAACAACGTAAATAACGCAATTAATGTTGTTAAAGTGTCACAATGAAACCCATTGCTACTGATAGTGTAACGAAATTACCCCGCTGATTTGAAGGAAGTTCAGGTATTATTGATAAGTAGGTACTAGGTAGTTTACTTGTTTGTGAATGTTTTTTTTTTTTTTGTTATTTTTGTTAGTTCAACGACTACCTAGCGACGATATCTATTATTGTAGCGCTCTGCCATGGTCAAATTTTATTAAGGTGACGATAACCGACTTTTAATGATTTTATACTGAAGATGACGTCTAAACGATTAGTGTTAATGATTTGGAAAAAATATATGTTAAATAAAAGCATTTTCTTAATATTTTAATATCGGCATATTTTGGATTAAGTTTATATTACATGGTGAAATTAATTTGTAAAGTTATGTCTAACGCGGATAAAAAACGCGCGGATGAAAATGACGCAAAATCTATCAAGACTATTTTTCTGAAACCTTCACCATTTTAAAGATAATTTAAATTTTGATCTTTTAGTATACGTGTTTTATTAAAATACCATTTGTTTTATGCATAATCAATTATTAATGCGTTTAATTTGGGACAGCGCTCCTTGAAGGGTGAGTGAGTGGTTCCGGGCTGGACGTACGACGCGTTGCCTGAGCTCAGTACAGAACACGCGAGCTAACCCCTCAAGGTCACTGACATATATCTGCGTCTTAACATCTTTCTGACTATCGACATTTATCTAATGTAAAAATTTCTTGCAATTTCTTACACCTCGATACTAGCCAGCAATCAACAATGCATTATATTTGACCAAAGAAAAAGGATTTCATTAACGCGTTCAGTTCCGGGAGCCCTCCTGGAGGGTTCACCTAGTCGCATATGGGATGCCGCTGCCGGGAGCCCACATCGCGGAGGGCTCATTTCAAAAGTAAGGTTTTCTTAGCGAATACAGCATTATAAATCGTGAAAATAAAATCTGGTGTACATTTTAACAAGATTTATTCATTTTAACAAGATTTATTTTTAGTAAGTATATGCGTTGGTTTTAAAATCCAAACATTTAAATTTTTTGTTCACGGTTACGAATATTCACAAAAAAATTAAAAGGTAAAAAAAAAACTACATATAGCGCCAAAACCCCCTGAAAACTTTATTTTACTACGTTTTACAGTGTTTTATAACATGGTTTTAAACCTGATGCCGTTAACCGTCCGCGATGGTTAGTTAACTTTAACCCTCCTGGAGGGTTAATTTCCAATAAGTGGGTGGAACCGAAAGTGTTAATTTAATCGCTTCGTTTCAATTTTCCTTTTTATTTTATGAATAGGTATTCTTAATTTAAAATTACGGACATTAGTATCAACAAATTGATGTAACAAATTGGATAAGTGTGTACCTAAGTATTTAAAAGCTGTTTGTATTTCGATTTTTATGTATTTATTTTATTGTCGCGATACACGATACCTACTGACTGTAAAGTGATAAGTCGAGTATCGACACACTCTCATCATAATACCATTTTACCTAGTCACTAATAAGTGTTTTAAATTAGTAAGATTTTTGACGTTAATTTTTGTAAAAAAAAAAATGTTTTTTCGGCGAATAGGGTAAGCCGTATATCTGCTGGAGGCATACCTACATACGCTTAGGATAGGCTCCAAACACATCTCATAACTAAAAAAAATATTAAACCAGTATTATAAAGAGAGAGCGAATTTTTTGAATTTGAACTAAGAACACTTTTTACAGAAAAAAAAACAACCGGCTTCCAAAAAAAAAACACTACAAAGTGAAAAATAACTTTAATTTCGGAAGTCGGTGTCTGGTTTGAATGTTCGTTTTTTGCCACCGACTTTTATTTTTCACTTTTTAGTTGTGGTACAGGTCGTGCCATTAAAGATGAGACTTGACGCACCACGTGGTTTGACTTGCGCAGTAGACGATTTATGGGTCTCTTTAGCGGTATGAGGTCCCCGCTGGGGCGTCATCGGGGCGGGGGAAAGAGCGGCGGGAGGCGCGGTCAAGTCTCATCTTTAATGGCACGACCTGTACCTACCCTACACATTCGAATAGCACTACCTTATATGTAAATAACAGTGACAGGAACTTATCATATCATCTGTGGATAATATGATAAGTGAGAAAAAATACGTATTATTCAAGCTAACTCAAAAACTATCCAAGCAAAGTTAATAAAATTTATGTAGGACCACCATACCCTTTCAAACAAAAAAATAATTTTCAATATCGGTACAAAATTGACGGAAAAATCGGTGGACATACATAAAGAAAACATACATACGCTACGAAAATAGAATCTCCTCCTTTTTGGAAGTCACCGCGGGTCGCTATTTTAATTTCAAACAACATTCTGCAGTATTACATTGCATGTCAACAAGTGCTTTTATACAAGTAGTTCGCATAGCGTGTGCAAACATGATAGTGACCATCATGATATCCTCCAGCTCACACAAATTACTGTTCCTATGTGAAATGCATTTCTTTGCTACAATTGGTGCACCGCGGTGCATCCTACCTTAAACTAAATTGAATTTTGGCTTGCATAATAGCATTACCAAATATGCTTATGACAAAATATATATTATCTACCTTCTATTTCAAGATACAGTGGCCCACCATTTGACATAAACTACGATAGGATTCATAGAATCCAACAATAACTAAGTACCACTACATACTAAGAAATTGTATAGGATATAATGAACGCATCAGTCCTTAGACTGTTTACAAAGCTCGGTGCGGTGGTCTTGCGATCATAACACGTAACACTGTGTTAAGATGTATGAAGCTGATTACTATAACAATAAAGTATTGAGCAACTGCATTGTTGTTGAGGAGTTATGATAGGTGAGCAAACGCATCGTGCGATACGACCGTCACTTTCCAACAAAGTCAATGAAGCGCGGAGAAAGTGGCGACCTCCACGTCCGTGTACAACTGCCGACTGCGGACTGTAAAATCCGCTGACTCATAAAACATTCACACGTCACGCGTGACTACGAAGGATTAGCAGAAGTAGTATGTAGGGGTACCTATTCCATAATAAAATTACGATCATATTACACATATTTATTTTCTACTCATTGAGTGACTCTACAGCATCTTTGTCCCATTAATTATTCATAATCTTAACATTTTCACGGATTTATGTAAATTAAATACCATACTTATGTTAAGTAATAATGAAGCTTATATAGAGGTTAGTACTACTGACCTACTAAAACAAAGAAACAAAGTAAATATACTTATAAATGTAAGACGAGTACGAATTAATTTAATGGTATAAGGACTGGATATTTATATCCGTAAGAGAAATGTAAAAGTTTGCGACAGTTTTTGAGAAATCTTTAAAAGTGAAACTTTTGTTTAAACTTGAAATGACGCAAACAAAGTTACTACATTATGTAAAGTATAATTCGCTCTACAGCTTCACTTGTCAGCAGGGATTCTTAATTATTTTGTGACAACTGGAAATTAATAGATAGGTAGGTACATATAAATTCATGTAGACTCACGGTTTTAGACGAGGTTTGAGAAATATAACCCAATAGAAGTCACTTACATATTCCTATAAATAGTAGCTTGGCCCGTTGGGCGACAGTAATTGACCACCTTTCCTTATGATTTTTTTCATATATTTTATGGCTAAGAAAGGTGTTGGTATTATGATTCGAAAGTTTCGTAAAAGAATTTTAATTTGTTTACAAGTTATTTACTACATAATGGCTAGAATAACGGACCTTTATGAACAACTATACAGAGGATATCGTATACTGAGAAAGAGAGAGCGCTTTTATGACTTTCACGATTTAAGCGAGGAACGCTTTGTCAGAATAATATATATCTAACTTAGCTACGAGTACCTATATACATAGATATTGTTGGAGCTATGAGTTTGTCAATATAGTTATTTTTAAAGGTACCTCCAGATTTGCTCGAATTTTGGCGACCAATACGTGTTTTCTTTAGTCCTACTCCGACACGATGGGCAGAAGTTAGTCGATCGACAAAAATCGAGCGAATCTGTAGGCAACTTTAGTGACCTGCTTAAATGTAACTTAGCTGATCTCCAGGTGGTGTGTTTACTAGCTAGTAGTAGCACAGAATACATAATAGTACTAGTACAGAAGATTCACTCCGCAAAATCATTTAAATAAATAGCGACTCTTGCTATGACACAATAAAGTGCAATTCGGGTCGCGCAGCGTTAATTACCTACAGTTATAGTCACATAGATGTTACCTCTCTTTCTATCGCGTAACTCTTATATCTTCTGACTACGTTACGCCCACTGAATTGGCCCGACAAGTCGAGCCCGCCGCATACTTGTAGCTTCCAAATACCTATAAAATACGGAGTGTGCCTAAAGCCTGGCAGTAGTGTATCTTCTTACCCGACTGCCCCAGAAGGAGGGTAATGTTCAAAATATTTTTTTTTATAGTAAAGATATCAGCTGCAGGTAGGTATACTGGATTTCCCGTTAACGAAAGACATGAATGAAGTGTCGTCACGCCTAAGTCTAATGTATCAATGAAATGGACATTTTTATTAGCTATTAAGAAAAGGTGATGTTTTATTACAGTAATGAAAGTAAAACAGTTTATAGTAAGATGTTGCAACTCTATCGGTGTGTGGTGTTAATTTAACTGGCGCCACAGTACAGTTATACAATGTTTATTTATGTCAGTAAAGGTATCATAATAATACGTGCGAATGTGTATCATGGGTACTTAGTTACATAAATGGTCAACTGCGGCGTGAACTAGTTCGTTCTCTATTACATCACTGCCATCATACATGATACAGCAATCGCAATGAGCATTGGGTGATCAAACTAATGAGCATTGGGCGATCGAAGCTTGATCGATTAGCAGGCTACAGCGCTTGTTCTTGCTACAGTGCTGTAATTTAGTGTAAAAAGTTAACTAGTAACGAAGGGGATCAAGTTCTTTAAACAGAAAATATTCCAGAGTGGAACCAAGGCGAAGGGTTAAGTCATTAAGTGTATACCTAGGTACTGTACGCCAACATTTGAAAACAATATTTTCTGTGCAATAACATAACTAACATCAAAACCACCAAACAAATATGAAAAGGTGTCAGTAGGTATTGTAGGTAGTGAACTTATTTTCAGACAAATTTGTACCCGAAGCAATAAAAAACTTGGTTAGATCGATCACCTCGACCTTGCCAAGGTCGACGAACGAGCTGTTTTAGGAGTTAGTATTGTTTTTTTGGATAATACAATGGTTCAAAAAGAAAAGTACCGCCATCACCCTCAATACAGACCAAAAAGCCTGGGTTAATTAAACAAATTAAACCTTGCGTAATGCACGATTAATCTGCTCAACAACGTAAATAACGCAATGAATGTTGTTGAACTGTGAAAATGAAACAAATTAGTCAAAATTGTTTACGAAAATAAGTTACGCAATTCGGGTACTGAACTCTCAATAATTATTTTTATCCATTATAATATTTTTATTGTTCTACGCAAAATATGCGATAGCGTAAATTGATAAGGAACTCGTGCGTAAATTAGACCCATTTGAAATGGTTGATAACTTTTTAACCTCATTTGTTTGTTTTGTTTCAGATACTTCCTTCTTCTACGACTCTTAGTTATGATTATAAGGATACGATGGCTCGTGCAATGGATCGCCACTCTTTCTCTAAGTGTGATGATGACTTCAGGTAAGAACTTTGCTAACTAATCGTTGTTTAATTCTTAACTCGGCAACCACTAGACATAACAATGCAGTTCAAGCAAGTTCAACCTTAACCAAGCGATTTCTTATCATCACAGGTAACCCTATATTTCTGCAACAATCAGGAAGAAGTAATCGACCGGTGATAAAATGGATGCCACCTAACGACGATTGGAACTGGAGACTCACCCCACGCAACGAAGAACCATTCTTCCTTCCTTCTAATTATAATCATACCCTACCGCCATCTGCTAACGAGACTGAACTAATAGCACACATGACAGCTTTAAAACGAAATTACTCTCGTCTCCTGTGGGATAGCGATAAGAGCAGTAACCTTCCAGTATTTGTGGAAAAGGCTCTCAAACTTCTCAATTTGAAACAAGTTTATTACGAAGTAGAGCACTCTGTTATGTCTAAGGTGTCGTGCACAGCCTGCAAAGCTGGCGCCGGGTTGCTACAACATTACATAAGACTGGGCAAAAGCAAAGACGAAATAAATAAGATGATTTATCAGTTCTGTGTTTCGTTAAAAATTCAATCAGCTCGCGTTTGTGAGGGCATCACGAGATTGTTCGGGGTAAGAAACCGTGGTCGCATCGACACAAAAATATGACCTGCTTTTCTGCGATATTGTTATTTACCTTACGTTTATCAAATTTCAGAGTGAAGTAGTTTACGTGTTAAAACGTATTACGATAGGTCCTGACGAGATCTGCAGTTTTGTCATAGGAGACGCGTGTGGCGACGTTTACAACCCTTACCACGAGTGGGAAGTGGCGTTCCCTCCCGTACCGAAACCTACACTGCGGGAACTTGACGCTCCGGTCGATAAAGCTCCAACGTTTAAAGTTCTTCAGATTTCTGATACACATTTCGATCCCTACTATGCTGAAGGTGAGCATTTCTACGTCCTAAAACTTAACAGAGCACCATTTTTTCTTCAGTAAAGTAGAGTATATAAGTATTGTTGTAAATGCTTGTTATCAAATTCCAGGTGCTAATGCTGAATGTAACGAGCCTCTTTGCTGTCGAGCGTCTAATGGCCCAGCGCTGACGCCTGGCGGAGGCGCCGGACGTTGGGGAGACTACCGCAAGTGCGACACACCCAAACGAACCATTGACCACATGTTGAAACACATAGCAGACACTCACACTGTACGTATGACCACTTATAACTATTCGGTTGATAGAGGTGAACCGTTGGGCCAGAGGGGATAGTATATCCACCGTAAATATCAATTGCTCTACGAGGCAATGCAAGTACCTGATTGGATAACAATGGCTTGATGGTTGAGACCCATCCACTTCCCAAATTATTTTTAAAGGCAGTCTGAAAGTTAAGAGATATGAGAAATCCAGCATAAGATTCTATCTTTTAAGATCCCAATTTCATGACCATTATTATAACAATCTAAAAATGTACTGTTCCAGGATATAGACTACATTTTATGGACGGGAGATCTACCACCGCATGATGTATGGAACCAAACCAAAGACGAGAATTTGAAAGTGCTACAAGAGACGGTAGCTCAGATGTCGGATATGTTCCCCGGTGTGCCGATATTCCCGGCCCTTGGGAACCATGAGTCATCTCCAGTCAATAGGTACGAATGAACCGTGTAGCTACGTATGTCACAATTATCAACGTCCGTCGGGGTCATTTTAATTACAGCCACAATCCCTTTCAAGATCGTTTATTCTTGGAATGTAGGTTCCGTACTGCGACATTCGATAGAGTAGTGGATGCGGATGTAGGTATTACCACAGATCTTGCTAATCATGACTTGCTTATTGAACGGAAATTCTTGTCGTTGTGCACAACTGCAATTACTTTTATTTATCCTAAAAGTTGGCAACGTCAAGTTAATCTAAACAGGTAAATATTTGACAGCTATTTCTGTCAAATATTTACCTGTTTTGATTAATTTGGCAATATTACTGTATGGAATTAGGAAATGTGGCTAACTAGGGAACTAAAATATTGATTATGAAATGCAATAATTAATATCGTAACACCGAATATTTAATTTTAGATGTTAACAAATTATTTGGAAACTTTCCGAATGCCTTTTTTACACCTAAAACGGTTACGAAATCAAATTCTCTGTTATAATTGCAAGTCATTATTAATAAAATTCTAGTTCGCTAGTTAGCCACATTTCTTAATTCCATTCAGTAAATATTTGACATCTATTTGCAACATTGCCCACTTTCAGAATAATCGCTTTTAAAAGCACATGATATTATGTTACTGTTTCGGAAAACGGAATGAATTCGAGGTTTAGATAAAATCATGTAAGTAACTATTTCCTCATTTATAATGAAATGGAGTGAGTTATCTCATCCACAGCTGTGCAACGGAAATTCTTCCTGGCTGTATAGTGAAAGTACACCTATTTGCACTATGTACACAATTTTGTAAAATATCAGGATAACCAAAACCATTGAAAGCTGGCGAAAATTACGCTTCCCCAACTTTAAGGGAAGATCCCCGTTTTCGGATTTACATCTAGCAAAAACCTTTATAAGATTGATTACCGACTTGTTTTCTTATGGCTTACTTCCAGTTTCCCGCCGCCGTACATAGCGTCCTCGGAACTCAACATCGCTTGGCTGTATGACGAGCTGGACGCACAATGGCGCCGCTGGCTGCCGGCCGGCGTGTCGCACACGGTGCGCCGCGGTGCCTTCTACTCCGTGCTCGTGAGGCCGGGCTTCCGCATTATATCGCTCAATATGAACTACTGCAATAATAAGAATTGGTGAGAAATATTATTTTATTTCCATATTTTGAAGAGGTCGAAAATTTTCCAACTGAGGACTTAAGTTTTCCGCTATAGGATCCAGTTTGAACTACCCTCATTAATGTCAGGCATGTGCATTCTACATCTAAAATGAGTTATTCTCTTAATTTTTCAGGTGGCTGTTAATGAACAGCACAGATCCAGCAACGGAACTTCAGTGGTTGATCTATGAACTGCAATCCGCGGAGTTCAGTGGCGAAAAGGTCCACATCATTGGCCACATTCCGCCGGGCCATTCCGACTGTTTGAAAGTATGGAGTCGAAATTACTACGCCATAGTTAACCGATATGAAACAACGATAACGGCACAATTTTTCGGACATACTCATTTCGATGAATTTGAAGTTTTTTATGATCCGAATGACCTTGGTAGGTGAACCTTGTCAATTTGATTGAGCTACATAAAGCAGAAATAAAATTTCAGGCAATTTGGGTTTAATAAGTGACCGTCATTTGTTATATTTTTCGCAGGTAGAGCCACAAGTATTGCGTACGTTGGGCCCTCAGTTACACCATACTACGATTTGAATTTAGGTTATCGAATATATTATGTAGATGGTGACCATGAAGCCACTACTCGGGTAATTATTTATTAATTTAGTACATAATCAAGCAAATTAACTTGATATACACAGACCAATAGGTACCTACTAATTATAAAATAACTTACCTGAATAAATTTTTCAGCAAGTGGTCGACCATGAGACTTGGATCATGAACTTAAAAGAGGCCAATCTGTTTGGGTACCCGATCTGGTACAAGTTATACTCAGCTCGGTCTTCATACATGATGCCGGCGCTCCGGCCGCAGGACTGGGACAAGTTCATCGACGATATGACTACCAAAGAAGACGTTTTTAATTTATACTACAAGTAATCATTTGATTTATTTACACTTTTTCAGCATGAACTGATGCATTCCTGCCTTATAAGGCACCTATTTGAAATTGTAGCAACTATGTGGTCTTGCATGATTTCTGTTGATGACGCATGATGGTTGATGACTTCTTCACACATTTTCAAACTCGTCAATGAATCAGTACCTATACAAACTTCTTTAATCAATCACCGAAATGACCTTACCGTCGTGTTTCAGACACTACTGGAAGAACAGTCCTCGTCGCGGCACGTGCGATGGGGAGTGCCGCAAGCGCCTGGTGTGCGACGCGCGCTCGGGCCGCTCGCACGACCGGCGCGCGCTGTGCGGGCACATCGAGGCGCGCATCGACGGCGCGCAGCCCACGCCGCAGACGTGGCGCGCTTGGCTCTACAATGGCCTGTCTGTCTCGTGAGTTATATTATGCAACTTAACCACTGCTTTGTACTTACGCCTTGTATATATCAATATTGATAGCGGTATACTCGGGATAAAAACTTGCAATCACTTTTTTCATCAATAAGGAAATTGCGCTTCACTACATCTTGCCATAAGCACGGGTCGATTTATCAGGTCAAGCTACGCCTACGGAGTTGGTCCGTGGCTGGGTGACCATCTTTACATAAGTACCTACCGAGACTCCGCCGTGCCTCAGAAAGCACGTTAAGCCCGTCTGTCATTCGTGGATCTTTGACAAAGTCTGACAAGTCTTACCAAGGGGTACCCAGTTACTAGGTCGTAGAGGGCAGATAGGCAGTCGATACATGTAAAATACTGGTATTCAGCTGCATCCGGTTAGACTGGAAGCCGACCCCAAAATATTTGGGAAAAGGCTAGGCGGATTGATTTTTACATCTTGCCATAAGCCTCATGGACTAATACTAGTGGAAGGGGTGGGGGGTACGTCAAATGCGCTTTCTTGTTTCCACATAATATTCCATCTTGTTTAGCTAGTTTTTGGCCCGAGTATAGGAATTTAGTTAGGTAGGAGACGTGTTGGAGAGGCATCAGACATACCTACTAATCTACCATACTAAAAATTCTTTCGCACATTTTATATAAGTACCAATCTGCAGGCTACAAGCATGATGCGAACTAGGCTTTTAAAAGCATATAAAATACTATTTTCTTCTAACTCCTACCTGACTATTCACGGTAATGGCTAGCACCTGCAGAAGTGCTAGGAAGTGCACCAATATGACGATATATGGTGTTAAAAAATAATGGTGCCATGCGTGTTATTATAATATGCAAATATTGGCAAGTAAGCTTGAGAAACTACAATTTGAGGCAGGTCATCGAAGTCGGCCGTTTGTTCACTACTTTCTTTAAAGTAGAACATAGCGGTATAGGAGAACGATAAAGTTGCCGCGTTCCAATACCTACAGTTACTCGACAAAGCATTTGTTTTTGCGCAGTACTTCATAAATAATCTACAAACTATCTTCTCTCTGTTTTTTTTTTTTCAGACCTTCTATACGAAAAACATAGCTAATTCAAGTCTTTTTGACGCCTCCAACTTACCTCTTAATATGCTTAACTGAGAAGTGGGTTAACGTCTGTAGTGCAACAATTGGGGTTCGAATCCCATGGGGTCGTGGATGGCACGGCAGTCGAAGACCTTACCCGTTGAACTACATACAGCTGATTTGATATTTTTTACCTTGTATTATCATTATACATGGTAACAATATCAAATCCGCTGATATCAAATATCAACGCATTAAATATCGAAGCCGTATATCTATGAATGAATAATTATAAAAATATATTCTTATTCTTATACCTATGCAGAGACACTCCTCCTTCTGTACAGCAAGTTTAACTGGTGGTGGAATTAGCCTTAAATTTCCTGCACAACAATGCTAAGGTCAGTATAATCTAGACGTTCTGTAAATATTGTTTGCATGATAGCACCTAGTAAGTCGATGTACTTTTAAGGATGAATGCACAGCAACATAACGCAAAGCCCAGCATTGATGTAAACAAAAGGGGCATGGACTGCCCATTTATCTACGTCAGTGCGTTTATCATATTATTGGAGGCTAAGGGTAAGTAGGTAACGGTGACGGTATATATATAACACAATAATACTTACTCAAAATTATTTTGTAAATCAATTTCTTGTCTTATACAGGGTGGCAGGGACATCGGTGCGAAAACTATTACCATGGATTTAGTACATGATTCTGAACCCCCTACGTGGAAATTATTCGTCGGTTTATTTTTTTTAATTTGCAAAGAAAAGTGCAATACCAACGCGGTCAAAATGTGTAATGGAACAGATTTTTTTTTTAATAACTGACGAATAATTTCTACGGTTCAGAATCATGTACTGAATCCATGGTAACAGTTTTCGCGCCAATGTCCCTACCACCTTGTATTAGAGCAGCAGTGTAAATATTTTTTATAGAACTTAATATTTTGCCAACAACTCTTTGCCTTTTCATCCGATTTAAAAACTTGACAAGATTTAGTTATAATATTCCATCCAACATTATTTTTTATCTTTTTATGGGCTGGTTGGAATAACCGCCGACGGCCATGGCCCACGCATAATGGTCCATCTGAAGGATTACGTGCGGAAACCAAACCCAATAACATAGAACCTTTTGTATACCATCCAAATACCCAAAAAAACCCTTCAATATTTTATTTTATGTTTACGATTATTCATTATTTTTATTTCAGAATGTCCATGATAATGCAAATACCTCAAGTGGCGTATCAAATACCAAAGTTCGTGATGGGACTCGGCTGAAAAACTCTATTATAATTAATGTGCAAAAGTTAGCATACCACCGGGCTTAGTCATGACGACATAAACATTTCTAAAAACGATCGTTGATCGCCATCCATTACCACAGACACCTATTTATTTCATTATTTCAATTAAACGAAGTGCCTTAATCAGTTTTAATCTCGAGTTTTAAACTACTCTCAAGGTTTTAATCTACAAAAAATACTTTAAGCGATCAGCATCATTTCGGTGGTTTTTAACGACCACTACTTACTTCTAGTACTAAATGTATTTGTAAATATTAATTTTAATTGTATAATAAAATAGTTTGGTTATAATTGTTGTTTTATTTTTATTAAATAATGCAGTGATGTCACATATAGTTAGGTAATTAAATATAATTAAAAAGTTGTTGTTTTAAAAAGGTTTTTTATTACCAATCAAAGACATAAATTGAATTAAACTATTTACAAGATAAAAATGAACACTTATTATAATACATGTCATGAATTATTTTGAAATTAAAAACTAATTATTTGACAAAATCAGTATCTATTGACATGCAGATCATCATAATTTAAAAATTTAATATTGAGTATTACAAATTGTTGATAAAATTAAATTGTGCACACTTGGTCCCTTCATACCTTCAACCGTTAGGTATTTAGGTATAAATAGCTACACTAAACTTAAAACACTGGTTCCATTCTCAAACAAACATTAATATTTTATGAAATATCAACTTTATCTTTCAACAGGTGTACTTTCTTGAAGTACAGTACTCAACATACATATTTACAAAGCATATAATAAGCTACACACTCTTCTTATATAACTTATAAATAAAAAGTTTGTCCATGTTATTTTAATTATTCAAATAACACCACTACAACACTAGTCGAAATAAGGCGTCACAGCAAGGAGACAATAGGGCCACTTGCCACAGCCAGAAGTGGCGTAGTCTTTATTATTGATGTAGATTCGCTTGGTGACCTGTCCAGCCCTTGTCACACAATATGACCTGCAAATCCCTATATTGTCTAGAAAACGTTTGTTTACTGGATGATGTAGCTTGTGGCTGGTCACTTTTGGCCATTGCTAGTGGCCCGTGAGAAGGTAGCCTAGTTATCAGTTGAGAAGTGTAGACAACAGTTATTAGACGGGGTAGGCGGGTCTCCCACTTTACAGGCTTAAGGCACTGGTGTAAGGCAGTAAGTGAATATTATAAAATACAAATAGCCTATGAGTAGATTGGTATGGTTAAAACATAACCATCGAAGTTTTACATTGATATGCGAATGACATTATCTTAATATTAAAAAGACTAGGGAGAGTTCACTAAAACATGCCTTTTAAGGGGATTGCAATTCGGACGAAATTTGAGTTACACTCCATACCACCCAAACCCCAAATCACTGAACCCCTAAAGAATACTATTCCAAATAACTCCAGCCTAAAACCATGAATTCAGGGCACCCCCAGACGCTGCGTTCGGTTGAAAGTTAAATTTTGGAAACAGAAAATAATTAATTTTATAGACTTAACAGGTGAATATTGTGGGTGTACTATATATAGGTACCCCTGCCTAACCTTACGGGAAATACAAGCGTGATGATGTGTTATATTAAATATTTAGACGTGGAAATCTCAATATTGATAATATTTTCGATCACGGATCTAAAACAATATATAGCACTTACAAATTATCCAATGATTTTCGGGTGATGTAAAGTTCTTAGGGATGTTGTTGTAAGCTCGTGGCTAAGTAACAGCCGCACGGGACGATCGATCAAGGATTATCTACACGGTCCATTTCATACCGAGATCCCTCCGTGTCTCGGAAATTTTAAATACCTACTGGTATTTAGCTACATCTGGTTAGACTGGAAGCCGACCGTAACATAGTTGTGAAAAGTCTAGGCAGATGCGTATGATGTGCGTTAGGGATAAGAGTTGTAAGTGAATTTATTTATTCTCTAACAGCCATCATACAAGTGCCACATACAATATTTCAGCATATCTCTAGGCTTATCTTAACTAATTAGTAACTAATTAGTAACTAATTAGCCTCTGACTAACTAGTATTCATTTGTGTGCCCTTTTTCTCAGAACTCTGCTTTTTCTTACTTTCCACGATTACATCCGAGTGTTTTGGAAAAGCGATATTTCGAGCTGGAGTCATTCGGGAAAGAGAATAATGGCTTAAATTTTTGGGTATGGCATATGGTCAATATTAGATGATCTCGAGAATTTATTAAAAAAAAATATACCTACATGTTTAAAATTTGGGCTGTTTTTTATCTTCAGCCAAGATGTTTTCAGATTCTATATTATATTTTTTCAATTTAGTCATTGAAACAGTTCTTAGTTAAGTCCTGATGACTGTACTGATTAGACTTACAACGAGAAAAGGTCATAATGAGATTAAGAACCACGAGATTTCTCGGGACAACAATTCAGAAACATTTACAGATAAACAAATACTAAAAAGATCTAATTAATAGTAGTGATGTATTAAAAACAGTCTTACTTTTGAGTAATTACTATTCAAATGTTAGTAGATTTGATTCATTGAATAAAAGGTAGAATCTAAGGAATATTTAATACAGGCAGTCTTAGTTAAAAAGATTTAAGGCACTTTCAAACAGGCGCGACACGCGACGCGACAGAAAGACACCGCTCGTCGCGCGTCGAGCGGTGTCTTTCTGTCGCGTCGCGTATCGCCCCTGTTTGAAAGAGCCTTTATATGGCTTTCCCATTTGGAATGCAGAAACTACGGAACGCCACCTACTACGACCCTTTCATACGATTGTGCTTCTTACACGTTCATGAATAATTATAAGTACTCACAACTGCGTTTACAAGACCAAACAGCGATGCGGCCTCTCTTTACGATGATAGTAAGTAAAGTCAGGGAAATGAACTATTTATCAAATTTACTAACAACTTAATCGTTTGAAGGATACTGTACGAGACCCATTTGAAGTTTTAATGATACGCCTACGGGCGTTTAGTGTCTCTAATGCTGACGCCGCACCAATGGGAAACGCCGTTGATTATGGCGATGATAGACTTTATTCCTACAGCTTAACGTCCATCATCGCGATAATCAACGGCGTTTCCCGTTGGTGTTGCCCCAGCATCAAAGTGTTAAATTGTCCGTATATTCAAATCATAACCGTCATTCTTTGACAGATGTATGAAATGGCTATGTCGCAGGCAATTTGTATGATTCCGCTTTTTACAAACGGTGTCGTCCGTTTAAAAACGCTCGCAAATATGAAATGCCGAAGGCAAAATGTAAATTGCCTTGTAACTATATAATAATGCCACAACATTTGATGGACACTTTAAGGTTAAACTAGTCGCGGGCTCGAACTCACTAGTGGGCATGGCTGAAAAGCACGCTGTGTCACCTGGCATCGTGTCCGACAGAGATAGTATCAGTGATGAGCAGTTAGACACTGGTCTACGTGCACAACGTCTAGTTTGCACGCACACAAACACCGTTCCGAACTATTTTAGTAAAACGAGTGCGTAAAAAATTAGATACGAAAAGTCTTTTTGAAAATAGGGTTTTATGAAAAAACCACTGCATAAATCAATTACAAATAAAGTTTATTGAACTCTTCGATAATTGAGCTTTGTCGGTGCCGACTTTTTTTTGGAGATTTTATACTTCTTTTATTGCTTATTTACCCCCAAAGTTGCGTTAAAATTAACAAGAAAAAGGAATCTTTGTGGGCTCCTAATTTTTTAACGGCTTAATATTTTACTCTTCTGTTTCCGCACAGACAAAATTAATAATGAAACAAAACGATATCACTTTGGATGTACCATGTCAAACAGTGGGGTAAAACCCCCCTGAAATTTGTATGGAAAAAATATCAACTAGTTCCACTTAAACGCCGGTTACAACATGCCGCGACAAATTGAAGTATTTTGGCGTGCGCAGACTGACGGCCGGGACGGCAGAGGATTTTAAATTTAGCAATTGAATTTCTTATCCAATGGAAATAAGGTATGTATTTTAATACTCGGTGATCTGGAGTATCGAAGAACACGATTGACGAAAACGCGGCGGTACACGCTGATATGCGATAAATTTACCCAAAATCTTCTAATATTCCTTCTATTATTATTGATACATGTATGTTCTTCTTCCTTCGCGAAAATTGATATTAACACTAAAGTCCAATCCGCCATTTTGAAATGAAACCCACAACAAGAGTGTGTTCAAAAGCAACTTTTCGACTGCGTAGTCACTAGTGGAATAATCAATCCCGGCGAGTAGTTATCATCAATCTCGGCGGATCCCGCGGCATAATGGCGGATGCTCCGGTACCCTGACGGACGCTCGCGGTATCGCAAAGAATTTTTCTTGTCAGTGTGCTCTGGCGGATAGAGCAACCCTTCTCGATGCTCTCTCCTGCCGTCCGCCAGTGCGCTCAAGCCATTTAGTTCTATTTCTTAAGAGTTCGTGCACGAAAAAAATCCTTTTATCTAATTGTAAGAAAGATTGAAAATTATACAGTTTTGGTGGTGCTAAACCATTTACTTAAAATGAAGGTAAAAGTAGTATAATCATATATTAAAATTTGGATTTTATTTCAAAGATAGCTGAAGACTAATGTGATTTTTAAATTTCTTGATATGGTTTGCTAAATAATAGGAAAAATACATTACTGACAGGGTTTACAAAAAAAAGGTTATTTTAACATTTTTTTTCTGCTATTTTTTGTATGAGAGTTGAAAACAGTGGTTCCGCCATGTACAAGTAGACCATATAATGATGTTGATGATACTTTTTAATTTTCGAAATCAAACGTAGTTTCTTCTAACAAAACGATCAAACTTTAGTCTCGCGTTATTTTTTGGAAAACTTGTTGCGAATTTTAGTGATTTTCCACGAATCCTTAATTTATTTAAAACATCCCTTTCCGCTATGTACAAGACAAAGAATTCGACTTTTCAAATCACAAATAATTTTGTTTAAATTCTGTTTCCCTTTCTCACAACGAATGAAGAAAATCTGTCGATTTCGTGCACGGACTCTTAAGGTCGCGCGGTTGGTTCACACACAGTTCTAACCTAACCTTAGCCATTTGGTCGGGGTTAGTTACTGCGACCAATTCGGCTCGCGCGTGGTTGGTCACAGTTCCAACCTAAAATAACAATCAATGTCGAAATTATAACAATTGAAAGAATTGCCAATTTGCCTTCGGCATATTTCATAACTGCCAGCGTTTGTAAACGGACGGCGCCGTATGTATAATGACTAATCATAAAATCTGCTTACACGATTAACACGGCAAATTGACATAATGTGTCAATTTGATAAACAATTAATTTCCCTGACTGTTCATTACAAATTAAGTCAGTGTATAATAGGATATTGGCAGAAGCGGTCCAGCCGGTTGTCGCCGATTCAATGCAACATTACGTTGTCATGGCGTATTTGTCGCGATAAGAAAAGGATTGCTAGCCTTAAAATTACACTGATGTACTTCTCATGATCCATAATAAGAAAATAATATTAAATGTGAATATGTGAGGAATAACAAGCATTTTAAGGACACTGACGTATGGTTCATATCGGTTCAAGATATTTTAATTCAATTTAATTGATTTGTTATGAGGAATGAAAAAGAGCGCCACACATAGACTGTTGTCTATTTTGAGCTTAATTTCAAAACATGGACTGCCTGTTTAACTGTATTATCATACCCAGCAATGAATAAGACCTTGTAACCACAAATCAATTGTGGATTTAAAAATAAGAAAACCCGTAGAGATCCTTAATTTATACTTAATGGAACCTAATTTAAAACTGCCAAACAAACTTCCTACTGACTTTGTGGTCAACTATAAATTCATAAATTGATAAAAAATGGCACAAAATCAGACATGGGTCAGACAGACCCCTTAATCTCAAATATCATAAAATATGATAATTATTTCAATGGATACAATCAAATTTATAATTCTAATTTAGCTACTTTAGTAACAATTTTCTGATAGTGGAATGTAATTGAGAAATAATAAAAAACACTGGTATAAAATTGAGTTGTTGAAAACAGATCACAGAAGTCTACGCAAATTCTTTCTGCTTTTCCTTGTTCCAACAGCATAATCACATTTCTTTCTTTTAGAGGGACTTGGAGCATTCAGGTCATATTGATTACAACTCTTACCTGGGTGCCTACTGCAATTGCAAGATCTGCAAAATTGATATGAGCAAGTAGCGTTTGTGCACTCCACCCATTCCTCTCCAATTGGTTCTTCTGTTACTTTAGCTGGCTCTGAGCACCTTACACATGGCAGCTGTATCCGAGAATCCAGTGATGCAGTCTGAAATATTAATAAACAATGGATTTAATTCAGCAGGCAAGGTACTTTGAATAGAAAGCTGTGGTTAATAGTAAATATTGTAGTTAAACCATATGTTTCTCTTGTTTTCATATTTATTATGTTGAATGTGTTTTCTTCACTAGCACTAGGCGACACCTAAATAAATGCCTAATTAAAGTGCTCAGATCAGCACAGAAAGTTGAAAATCCAACAGGATTTTCAACTTTGTGTGCTGATCTGAGCATTGATAATCCAACAACAGATGAATCTCAAAATGGGCATGAATGTAAGTTTTTTAAATGTTGTAAACACAATGCAAGAGTAAGTTACTGCTCAACTGTTTTTGTTCAATTTCATTAGAGGTGGTACCTCAATAAAAACTATAGGTACTATTTCCATAGCTCAGTCTCAATGTGTATAATTTTATTAATAATTAAAATAAACCTTTCTTTTAAAAAATATTTAAAAATGTAAATAAATAAGAAACAAAATGAATAAACAAATTAAAAATGTCTAAAACATACCTTTATGAACTTCCTGAATCGATTTGTCCTTGGTGAATACTGAGGACTGATAGGAGTACTGCTCACAGGGTTGTCATTGATCTCATTGTGAATTTCGCTGAGGCATCCATCATATAACTTGGTAGTTCTGATCTTAGTTCTACTCTCTTTTGCACAATTCTCTTGATTTTCTTTAACTGACTTCAGATGTTTTCTTAGCCCCTCTTTCTTTTCATTGCTGTTATGCAAGTTCCAAATATCTTTCCAAGTATTGCTTACGGAAAGAAAGTTGCAAATATCTGCATAACTTAAATACTGAAAAATATTTTTTAAAGGTGGTATGGCACAATTCTGGTTTAGCAATCCTATTATATCTATTTTTTGGTCAGGTCGGGCTAGAATAGGTGGCGTGAGTACTATTTTAGTTTGTGATACTGGCTGTAGCTCATGCTTGTCGCATGATAGAGAATGTATGACAAAGTCTAGCTTTTTGCCAGATTTCCTACAAGGACTTAATCTACAGTTTCTCTTTATAGGTGTTATTGGATATGAAAACTTCTGTTCGCGTATGTTTAATCTGTAAATGTATCTTGTATTCTTTCCTGTGCTGTGAGAGCTCTCTGATGGTAAGGATATAGTGGAATTTTCTTTATCTTCATTGACTTCCAGACTCTGTATTTTGCCTGCAATCCATGTTGTAGGAGTTGGGATAGTAGCTGTTTGTTTCGTCGACTCGACGCTCGAATAAGGACGCTTGACAGCCCGCCTTGGAGATGGCGTGTCGTTACAATTGTCATTGCGTGGTTTTAACTGGCTGTATCGATATGTAGCTTCAGGCGTAACATAATCTACTTGAATTTGATCAATAAAAGCTGATGTTGCCACCACTGATTGATCAAGAAATTCACTCGATAGTTCCGAATGTTCTAACGAACCTGGGGTAAACGATGTGTGGTACCCACTGTCCTCAGCTTTGAAGTAATTTATATTTTCGAAAGATAGGATAGACTTGGCAGTTTCAACATAATCTGAATGCATATCCATGGTACTAACTGATATTTATCTTATGTCTTTCACTGTTGTTTCATGGTAGATGCCGAGGGCTACTTCATCATTGCGAGTAAACACTTTATAACTATTTCCGTACATAATAAAACTTGTAACTATTATTGTTAGTATCGTGTTTCCAATCAGTTGCTTGTTAACTACATATTTCGAATCCCAAACACTTGAACAAACATTAAAAAAAAACGTTGTTTGGAACTGTAGTACAAATTTATAAGCATGAAGCAAAGCAAAGGTTTACAAGTATACCATAGACTAAGAAAGTACTAGTATAGAGTGAAGTAGTGTGTACACAGCTACCCTATAAATAATTTTATTCTGTGGTAGTACTCCAGTGTACAATTAGAGGCTCAAGTGTACAGTAAGCCGAAGCCCATGTGAGCACGGACGGACGTAATGAAATCGCGGCGATTTTTTTGTGCACTTGATTTTCAACGCTCTGATTACCGTCGAGAGTTGAAAATCCGTCGCGCTGGGACGAAAGTGAGTCCCAGCGCGTTGGATTCTCAACGTTCGGCTTAAAACCAAGAGTTAAAAATCCAATGCGTGATAAAAATCTGCTGCGATTTTATTACGTCCGTGCGAACATCGGTTTATATTTCATAAAATTAGGTGTTTAATCTATGGTTACTAAACTCTGTGTAATCTTTGGACAGTACCAAAGAGCACAACGATCGATCGAATAGAATCTTATGAATGGAATGGATCAATGGAGAATAGAATGATTGAAAGGGAAAATTTGAAGTTTGAATGAAAGGACGTTAGCGTAAAGCTATGGTTACACCATGGCATTAGTAAGTACTTTAGAGTACACTGCTACCTGCCAGAGTTGTGGTCCTGCCAGGGTTGTGATTTTGTCCGAAAGGGTTACTGTAGCCCCTGGCAATACAGGCCACTGAAGGAACACGGTTGGGTTTTAGTCAATAAAAGTCTGACACGCCCTCACGCTCCACCCAGAGCGGAAAAAGTTTTTTGATAATTTACGACCCAAAAAAAAAGAAATAGTATACTACTACCTTGTTGAATACAGTTTCCTAGAAAAGCGGTGGCCACACTTGACGGCCTCATCGATGGCGGTCATGAAAATGATGACAGCGGCAAAGATTTTAATCGTTAGATTCGCCCTACCACGTCAAAAGATAGTCGCGTTTCTGTTTCGTTTTGACCTCTAACACACAACGACGCAGTGATTATACTTCTTTGTCATGGAAAAGTTATTTAACTAATGTATGAGTGAGCTCTCTTTTCTCAGTTTAGATACTTTTTCTTGTGACTGAGTACGGTGAGGGTAAATCTAGCGATTTAAATTTTTGGGTGGCAGGATTTGCTTTACGGTGTCAATAGCGCTCTCTAGTAAAACACACTAACTTACTTCCCAACGTTTCAGTGACGTCATTCGCCAGTAAATTGCGGCCGGTACGTGAGTAGTCCCCGCTCTTCTAGGAAACCGCAGCTTCACCGCTCTTTTATGAAACGTAGCTTTAGAAACAGCTAGGAGATTAAAATACTGTGGATCTTTGGGCTAATGTGAATGACCGGTTTTAAAATACCAGATTGGTCATCTACAGTACCCCTAGAAACTCTCTGTGGCTGTATGAGTTTATGGCCTTTGTTGGCCTCCCTGGCGTTTTATTTAAAAATAAAACAAAAATTCCTATGTTCCTATTGTCGATGGGGGTGCTATGATGGCTAACAAAAAATAAATATTATTTTTGTTTATACTATTGTAACTATGTGAACTTAAATGGTTATTGTCTAAATAGCTTTGACAATAACATTACCAATTATTTGCCAAAATGGCTATGAGTGTGAAAGACTTGTGTAGATTATGTGCAAAGAAAGACGAGTTTTCAAAAGATCTATTGGATGAAAGTAATAGAAATGTTCTAAAACTACTACAAGATTTCATACAAATTATCGTAAGTATTACTTTATGTATGTGTTACCTAGTATAAGTCATAAACTCGTGACAAAGCTAGTCAACCAAGCACAATACACAAAAGGCATTGATTGTAAATTAACATTGATACTTCAAATATTATTCTTCTAATTAATTAACGTGCTAAGATTGGATTTTTGTTTCAAACTTTTTGTTGAAATGTGAAAGTATAATCTATATTTTTCATTTAAGTCAACTGACAGGTATCTTACCAATCTCATTAAGTTTCATGCATTTCAGATAATTAAAACTCTTAACTTTTTCTTTTAGATTTTTGAGAATGACACTTTGCCGACAAAGATTTGCTTGAATTGTGAAGAAAAAATGGTGTCATTCCAACTATTTGTGCTAGAATGTTATAAAGCCCAAGATACACTGAAAAAGTTGTATGATGATAATTATGATTCTCTTGAGATTAAACTTGAACATACGCAGGCAGCTGTAGATTTTGGTGTCCCAATCAAATCTGAGGTATGGTAATCTACTTAATAAAAATCTTATTGTGTTCACTGAAAGACAACACACAGCCTTAGCCGCTGTCTAGAAGCACAAAATTCCGACAAGAGTTCCTATAAAAACAAAGATGAGCAACAAAAATAAATTTTGAATTTGAAAAATTCATTCCCTAAAGAGGCATATACCTCATCCATCAGGCATGATTAAGGTCAAGACCAGGCCCATTCAGAAAAAAAAGTGCTTTAATAGTGGATGAAATTTTGTATGGAATTTTGTAATTTTTTAAGTTATCAAGTTGGTATTTAGACTACTTAGGTTTCTGTTTATTAGTAAAAGTTAGTTGTGTCATTGTTTTTTGGAAATTTATTCCTTAAGGCCGATAGAAATATTAAATAAGTATTGATAAATCTTCAATGTTTCATGCCAACACACAATCGCTTAAAAGTACATGCAACATTATTTTAAATCACAGAAATGTCCACAAATACACACACGTTATATTTAAGTTAAGGTTTTACACTGTAGTAAGTGATCTGTGTGCATTAGATATGATTAATATTATTTAAATTAATTACAGGTTAAAGATGAAGTAACTGCAGATGATATAGTTTGTAAGTTGCATTAAAAATATATTCTCTTTACTGGATAGATGAATTCGTTTTTTATTTTGCCTTTTCTGCTCTAATCAGCACTTGAATGAAGTGGTTGGCAGTGATTACAATAAGTAGTAAAACTCCTACAGTAAAATTATTATTTGACGTGGAACTAACTTGCTTATGGTCCAATTACCAATTACAATTTGGATAAAAAACCTAACAAAAATATTAGTAGTAATAAATACTACAAAACAGGAACTAAACTACACATTACATTTATAGGTGCATTGAATAATGAGGCAGCTTTATCCGTGATAGACGTTTTTCCGGATAGTCATAGTGATCATGGTGACGTTGAAATTCATAATGGTGAAGACGAGGATGATGATTATCTTGATGACATAGCTATAGCAGAACTGAAGCCTAAACGTAAACGCATCAGAAGAAAGGAAATAACAGAACAGGAAGCAGAAGCATTCAGCCAAATTCTAAAAAAGTCCAATTTGAAAGTGAAAGATTTTGTCAAGTAAGTGAAATCATAATTAGTCCGGCATCATGAAATAGAATGGATAAAATACTTTTAAATTGAGTGTTGAAAATAAAGAGGGGATTACAACCAATGTAAAAGTTTGCTTTACTATTTTAGATTGCAATGTGACTTCTGTGGAGAGAAACTGAAGACATGGAGTGGCTTACGAGTACATTATGCTAAAGAGCATAAGAGTGAACCATTTGTTTACTGCCTGTGTGGCTTTGCTGTAAGATCTAAAAGTGTTCTTTACAAACATGTATCAGACCATAAAATAGAAAGTAGAAAATTAAGGAAGAACTCAGAGGAATCTGAGAATGAAGAAAAACCAAATTTTAAATATGAAAGTTTGAATGTGAAAGATTTTATAAGGTATTGTCTACATTAATTCTATTGCACTCTACTAGATAGTTTGTTGTAAAATTTGGTTGCATGAGCCTGTGATTAAGTGACATAAAACATTTTTAATATTAATTTAACTTTTCCAGGTTTCTGTGTCCCCACTGTGATAAGGAGTGTTCCAGTTGGTATAGACTGAAGGCGCATTCTGAGTATGCCCACAAAGTACCTCCAGTGGTGACTTGTATCTGTGGCATCACTCTTAAATCCAAGTCAGTCATGTACAAACATGTGCAAGACCATAGGAATCCCAATGTTTTGACGTAAGTAGCAGTTTAGCAAAAGTTTTCTTTCTATAAATAAATTTAAACATTACAAAAGAAGTATTGCAATCAATTTAAATATAATAAGTTGCAGATTCTATTTGTAATATTAATCTTGTGTTTTTCTTTCTACAGATGTGACAAGTGTCCCCGGATAACGAAAACCCTATCTGCCTTAAATAAACACAAGATGCGACATATACCAAAATCAGAAAGAAAGTTCTGTTGTGTTTCATGCGACAAAATATTTACTTCTAAAGATGCATTAAAATCTCACGAAAGGTCGCATATACCGATAGAGGATCGTAAAATATATCGCTGTGATATGTGCAACATGAAGTAAGTGTAACATTGGAATATTGGAGCTATCAAAATTGCCCATATGAAGGCTAATACAATACATATTAAAGTGTATTCGCTTAGACGCAAAATTTAAGCATTGCCTTATTTTTCACGTTTTTACAAAACTTTCGGCCTCGTTGGTATAGTGGTCGTCAGCGCTACTGCTGAGCACGAGGTCCTAAAATCTATTTCCGGGTTGGGCAAAGTGTTATTGGGTTTTCAATCTTGAATCTCTCAGTAGCAGCTTGGAGTCTTAAACCACTGTTTTGTATCAACCAACGCGTAAAGTTGACGAGCTTGCCGCGTGGTAAAGAAGTCTGCGTTGGGCCAGGTACAAAAAGCGTCAATCAAACTCTACCTAACTGGAAATGATTGCTCTCTAGATTCACGACTCGTTCGTCGGCGGCGTCGCACAAGCGCGTGGTGCACGATAAGATCAAAGGCTACGTGTGCGACCTGTGCGGGTACGCGTGCGGCACCAACGGCGAGCTGCGCCAGCACCGCGCCATACACAGCGACGACAAGCCCTTCGTCTGCAGGAACTGCTCCAAACCGTTCGTTCACTTAAGCTGTTTATACTTCAAACTGCATGTTTGTATAGCCAGGGATTTCACTGCATGAAACATGGAGTTTTAAATACATTAACAATACAATACATCAATTAATTTGTGTGGACAACAAACTCCTCATCTACAACTCGGTCCTAATACCAATATGGACCTACGGCATCCAATTGTGGGGCGTTGCCAGCAAAACCAACATACTCTGCCTGCAGAGTTCAAATTGGTAGCCTAAGATCAATAGCAAATGCACCTTGGTTTGCTAGGAACGACGAAATCCACGACCATCTACAAATACCATCAGTAAACTCTGAAATCGAGCAGTACAAAAGACAACACAAGGCACGCTTAACCTTGCATCGAAACCCACTAGTTGCTGAACTGTTAAACCCGACAGTGGTGGTAAAAAGACTGAAGAGGAACCACCTTATAAGTGGCAGGCGCAGAACTGGCTGCTCCACCACAACTCCACTTGCCATGCAACGAATTCGACAATGCAACAAATAGAAATAAAAGGGAAAAAAGGATGTATGGTTTGGCAGATTGACACACTACGTAGAGAGTTTTATAGCCATTTCACATATGAAATGGCTATAAAATGACTGATAAAGAATGAATGTTTTGTTTTGATTACGGACATAATAAGTTGATAATCGAAACAAGTGACGAAACAAGCCGTTGAACTGACTTTGCAACTAATATTATAAATGCGAAAGTGAGTTTGTTTGTTAAGCTTGTACGCTAAAACTGCTAAACGGATTTGGATGAAATTTGGCACATGGGTCGATCATGACCGAGTTGAAGAAGCAGGCAAGAGCTAGTAATAGATAATACTATAGTTTTACTTACGTCTCATGTTTCAAATTACTCAGCTACAAAGTTTCAAACTCGACCTGAGCTTTTATTCATGAGCATTACACGCCGCGATGTCGCGAGCCGAACTGTACTAGTCTGGCATGAATACTGCATGCATTATTTTCGGATCCTCTACGTTTATGTAAACCTATTGAAAGGAATAGTCTTTCTATTCGCGATAAAGTAGAACTATTTTTTGTTTATGAATGACTAGGAACAATTTCATTCTACATTACTGGTTTTCTAAGGGTAATTTTAATAATACCATCAATTATTTTAATTTTATTACAGTTTCAAGACTTATTCGAACCTGAAGACGCACATGGACACTCACGAGGACACGTCGTACGAATGCTATATCTGTAGAAGGGTGCTGAACAGTCGACGCACGCTCCGAAAACATCTGCTGGTACACGAAGACAAATGCAGGCACGTTTGCTCTTACTGCAACAAGGCGTTCAAGAGGAGACAGACTTTGAAGGTAATTGTTCGCACAAAGCATAATTTATAGCAATTGATATTAACGTTTTGGAATTAAATAAACGGTTTACCAAACTAAAACCATGGGGTATAGAGAAAAATCCTAACCTATTATCTACCTAAAAATGCATAAGCAATCCAGAACAGAGTTTTTGTCATTCGAAATCTTGTTTTTCCATGAATTTAGCTTTAATTAAATCGTTTTCAAAACTTTTCTCTGTACACAAGTGGGTTCTTTATCTACAATGATAGGTACAAATATGTATTTCATAATTCAAATACACTCATAAGTACGTCTTTTCAGACAAATATTTTACTTAAGATGAAACATAAATATGTATGGTAAGAAAATCTTGTAAGTATATCTATTAAAGCATGTAATGAATTGTGTCATCCATTACTCATTAGGTGCACATGTACACCCACACGGGTGACAAGCCGCTGACGTGCAAGTGGTGCGACGAGCGCTTCTCGTACGCGTCCACGCTGCGCTCGCACCGCCTGCGCTGCCACCCCGACAAGATGGCCGCGCAAGCGCACGACTCCTACCCCAACTACGACATGCAAGGGGTGAGCTGATCATTGACTACGGTGTGGAGACGACAATAAATGGAAACACTGACAATATTAGTGCTTATGAGTATTTTGGACCTAATCCTAACTTCGAATTTTAAACTTTTTTGTATGCGGACTGGGAACACGTCATTCGAAATTTAATTAATTGTCGTCTCCTATCTTACGCTGTACTCGTACACTTTAATTATCTGATGTTCTGCTACACTATAAAATGTCCAGAGATATTAAATTTACATAACGTTTTTCTTTCATTTTCAGAATTACCTCAAGAATGACGTGGCAGCTGTAAATGTTCCAGTAGCGAAGAACGAAGTTGAGGTTATGTAATGTACTAACTTAAGATAAGTGTTAACTATTCTAATGGCAACTGTTTGTTTTTTAATTTGTGAGCAATTTACTAGAAGAGAACATTAGTTATATTGAGAATAACATGTAGCTATTTTTAGGCTTAGAAAAATACTATATTTGTATTACATCTTATAGTTTCAATGTTTTTGTTGAACTATTATAATTGTTATTTTCATAGATTTGTAAATATTTATGCATAGTTGTATCAATAGTAATTTGAAAGGTATACATTTCTTATTGTATACCCATTATATTGTTAACCCAAATTAAAATTATACTGAGTACGAATTTTAAGGAACACTAAGTTTTTTACACATAGCTTAGTTTCGCGATTGATAAGTTGTTCAAAATAATGAGAACTGAGAATTTAGTAGCTATTCAAGAACATAACAAGCGCGAAATAAATAGTGCCTCGAAAATAAATGATAATGGTATTATTACTATCATTATTTTAAGTGAAAAAGTATTGGAAATCCTGCAATATAAAACATGTAAAATAGCAGCTAATAAATGAATCTTAAGACTAATCCTAAGTATTTTAATTTATTAAAGTTAAAAGTGTAATTCCAGGACGGCAGCGGCGGTTGAAAATAAACGCACTTGAATGTGCCCCTGCAACTTTGATTCCGAATACGACGTCACAAATCTAAACTGCGTTCAAGAGTCGTCAGTGTCAATATTCCACAATAATGGTGCCACTGACAGCTATTTAACGCGGTTCAGAGATATGCTGATCGCGTTCAGTTTCATTGGTGAAATCTGCCATACGACGGCAGCAGCACTTCTCTTCTTCAGTTTCGTGAAATTCATTTCTCAAATTACGTCTTGTACTCTTGATGCATTGTTATTGACAGCCACTGACCGCAGCAGCAGGCGGCATTGTCGCCATCTACGATAGCGTTTTCATAGACAAGCATGAAAACCAGTTGCTGCGATCTGTCATTGTAGTTGGGCGGCACTGCTGCTACAGCTACTTGCGCGACCTACTGACCCAGGTTTTCATGAAAATTCACGCCACCAGTTGTCGCCACTTTGACAAGAGGTCTCCCATTTCGACTTTAAGATGATGTGTATCATTGGTTTCATTCATTCGTTCGACATTCAGTCAAGACTAAAGAAAATCTATGCGCTTTGAAACTTTTGACAGGTCTGACGTCTCAGTGATGCCACCTAGTGAACTTAATTTCAGAAAACTCATTGAACCATTTACATCATAGACATTTTTTACTATCTCAATGATTTACATGCACTTTTGAATTGCCAAGGAGTTGGTCAGTCAGAAACGTGAAGCTTTTTGCCCATTCCAAAGCGTAGTAGGTTCATATGGAGAAAAACGGCTAAGAAACTCCATGGATACTATTTAATGGCGGCTGTTCACTCTCGCTAAGGCACACCGAGGCAAGCCGAGTGTGAGAATGTAGATGATACCGCTCGGCCTGTCTCGGCGTTCCTCGCTCGCTCTCGCGGCAGTTGCGAGTGCATCGCTGTACACTCTCGTGTCTCCAGTGTTACTTGCTCCGATTGACAGAGAAGACGTTCAATGTCTGCGTCCATCCTCTCGGAGAACTTCAATCGAATTAGACGAAGGTGGCCTTGACGCACACGGGCTGGAAGACCTTGCTCGATACTATTTCGCGAGACCTAGCGCGAGCACTCTGATAGGAGTGTACAGCCGCCATTAAATACATAATATTATATTCTATCACTAGGACCTGGCGGTGCTGCCCTGTACGATGCGTTCTGACGCCACATTCTGACACCTTATTTACTGAAACTGCGCAGGCGTGATGGGTATCGAGTTATCGACATCAAAAGATAATTTAAATAAAAAAACAAGTAAACATTTGGGGCCTTTTTTTATCTAGGGCATCTCGCAGTTGACCACTAAGGTCATGGCTGCTTAACCGGGCTTTCCTGTGGCTGCCTTAAGCTTCTACACTCAAGCCTCCAGCCAGGAGCAAAAAGTATTCTAAATAAAACTAGGCGAGTGCTCGCTAAGGGCACCCCCTGTGGGGTACGAACCTCGGCTTAGGGCGTCGCTGGGAGGAGGACAGCAAGGAGGGACAGGCAGGATCAAACTAAGATTTTCATCTTGATTATTATGCGGGGTAATTAAAGCTACGTGCTGAGCTGCAACAACTGCTGGCACCTGGTTTTCGCGCGGCGCGATACGGCGTGGTCGCGATCACGAAGGACCTCGGCGGCAAGGTCGGAATGACGGGTGTCGTCCGTATTTGTATATTGTACTGGTGGCCCTATTCTTCTCCTGGAGGAGTGTTATGAGGTCATCTGGGTCGGAAAGGGATTTTTGGGGTCAATGATCTTATTTGGTTTATAGTTACTTGAAATATCAGTTTGAAAAAACTTTTTTGCACGTCTAAAGTTTACGAAAAAACTTTTTTTTTGTAAACTTTACAGACGTGCGGAGTTTCGCTAATCAATTTGTTAACGTTGCGACTGCTACACATGTGTCGTCAGTTGCGTCTAGGCACTAAAAACAATACATACACCCCTAGTATTAGGTAGTCCACGGAATAAGCAACCTGCTGTAGCAATGGGTCAGCGTTGTTAGCCGTAAAACTGGTGTGGGGTAGACGTGTTCTTGAGTGGAGACCACGAATCGGTAAACTTAAGGACGCCCTCAGGTTTGGTGGAGCAATGATCTTTGCAGGGTAGCTGGAAGGCCCGAGAATCGAGGTAAATGAGTTGCGATTGAAAAGGCAATGTCTAAGCAAAAAGGCTGATCGTGAGGAGTAAAGTGTACCTACGTATTAATTTATTTAATTCGGATATTTTCTTACAGCTAGCATACGTACTTAGTTCCTAAAACATACAAATAGGTATGAGTAGGTAAGTATAGTTTGTTCACTCTGAAATGACGCGCTCCACTACCGCATTTACGTACATGGTAATGCGGATTTCTATGGGTAATGGGGTAGTGGAGCTGGGGCGTCATTTCAGAGTGGACAAGCTATACGCTACTTCGTATTAACAACATTAAGAATACTATTATTACCTGAAAGTCACGCAATATAATTTGTCCCGATCCGTAGCAGGAATCGAATCCGTCTAGTAGGTGAACAAAAAGCGGAACACTCCACCATCCACAGCGCCAGTTGGCTCGTTTTATTGTCAAGTCTATATACCAAGAAAATCATATCAGTAAATACATTTCTCGATTCCAATCAGTACAGTGACCTCGATTTCACTGGACATCTAGGACACGTCTCCTTGCGCACACTTTCAACGACACGCACACTAGTGTACGTAGGTACCTTTTTCTTTATGATAAGCACCGGTCATCGTGATGACCCTTTTCTATTGAGGAACATTAGTCAGCTGTTACATGGGGATTACGCGTCACAGGTCGTGGGATGTGTTTAGATATCATATTCCTATTTAGACTGAAATATAATCTATCTATATATATAAAAATGAATCCCTATTTCCCTTGGTCACGACATCACGCTAAAACGGCTGAACGGATTTGGATGAAATTTGGGATATGGATAGACCTTGACCCGGAGAAGGACATAGGATACTTTTTATCCCGATATTTTTACGGGATCGAGACTTATGCGGGTGAAACCGCGGGGCGCAGCTAGTATATTATATGTGTGACACGGTATTAGTGTCGTAGGTACAAAGCTTTCATTCTTGTTATTAATGTTTAAACATTTCTGAAAGAGTTTAATAAAGAAAAAGTGTTAAAAATCATAGGAATGTAATGCTAGAATAGCAACGTTCAGGTATAATTTCAATACCTACTAACGTTTTTGTCGAAAATTTACTTCTGTAAAAAGATTAAGTAGCCTACGTATATGTAAAGAATAGAATATAGACAAGTATCAATGAACATATAAAGCCTACCTAATCGTATGACTTAAGGTTGGGTTTAGGGCATCGGAACAAAAAGCAATCGTCCTTACGATTGTCAAATGTTTAAGTTCTTCGTATATCTTGGAGATATAGACAGGTACAACTTGAGTGTACCTGCCTAGACTACGTAAAATAATTAATTATAATAAGGCTTAATTTTAATGATGTACCTACCCTTCAGGACCGAATCCCTAGTATCTACCTACTTACATCTATTTATATCTTCAATAGTACTTACCTACGCAACTTTCCCTATTCTTAGATTAGCGGAAGTTTCACTAATCACTTTGCCAGAGTCAGTGATTAATAGCAGTCGTACTTATTAATAGATGACTGTTATGTTAAATAGCGTCACGTTGTGCGTCGCCCGCTGAAAGTGAAGCGAGGCATGTCGGAGGTGGATCCGAGTGGAGATAAGGGTAGTCAGTCACACGTCAGAGCGTTGGCGCCCCGCCAGCCGTCCGAGGTCGCCGCGGCACGGCTCTCGAGCCCCCGGGCCCCCGCGCTCTCGCTTCACTACATCTTACGTAACACTGCAAAAACTAAACACTTAGTGCTTATGTCGAGCTTTCAATAATTTTTGACAGCCACATAAATTACAATCGCACGGTTGTCAGAGTAAAAGTGGGCCAACTCATATTTCATTTTTATACATGCTAGGTGCTACCTACAATAAGTGTAGGTAGGTATCTATACAAGTTTCAACTAGGTACATTAAGTTATCGTCACTATTATAATAAAATAAGCAAAATTTCAAACCCGGGAAAAAGTGAAAGGTAAGAGTTTCCTTTCAGGAAAATCCAATGACGCAATGTTTCCGTCGCGGATGTCGACGGTAGAGCGAAGTGGCGGAGAAAAACGAAATCATGCAACCCTATCACCAAGTGAAAATTAATAGTCGGGTGAAGAGAGAGAAATTAAACCAAACCATGTCCAACTGAAAACGGACATAAGATCTCAGCCGTTGTTTATAAACCAGTTGTCCATGGACCCAAACATATACTTTTCTCATTAGGAACTTGGTTTTAGCTGTTCTGACTGTAGGTATCTGGTATATCATCTGTAGTTAACTTACCACTCTAGAATTTACGATAAAAGACCTCAATAAGTTTCTGGAAAACCTTATTGAGGTCCTTTAAGGTTGAAACTGACTGGCAAGGTCAACTTCTTACTTAAAAGTTGCGTTCGCAGCTTTTATTCTAATTAAAGTTATAAGTCGTAACCGTTGATTATGCAATAATGCGATTACGGCATAAACACTAGACTGTAACAAAACCAATAACTGTATAAGACTTTAAGTAGTCCGTTGTTCTGCAACAACAACCCTTCGATTCCCCTCTATAATAATTAATTGAGCTTCGCTAACTCGTGCAGAATGATAAGCCTGAGCAAGTATGGGGTCGTATAGACGGCTTGCACTCTTAATTACCCTTCAATATCAGGCCAGCAAGATTTAGATGTCAGCATTACAGTTTGCTTGCCGCCACTTTGCAGGAGTTAAGTACAAAAGTTCAATAGACAATGGCTCTTATAGCTAGTATTAGGTCTACGGATTGTCTTTTCTGGTAGATACTCGTATTATTAATAGGATAAGACTATCATTGTGCCCTCAATTTGTGTAGTTAGTTTAAAGTTTTATTAATGGTGTACCTATAATAATAATAGTAACAGCACGCTTAACATGACCACCATAGAAACGGGTTTTGTCGACGGAAGAATAGACAAAGTGACAGATTATGTTATGAATCTGTCATTTTGTCATTCTTCCGTCGACAAAAACCGTTTCTATTGTGGTCATGCTACGCGTGCACAAGGTACTAATATCTTTACTCTATATCTACCTAATGCGTGGTTATATTTCGACGCCTTAGAGTGAAAACCTCGTAAGTGTAAAAGAAGTAACTTTTCAGGGGGAGAAAAAACTGCGTGCTGTAAAATTTTTGTACGGCGTCTTTTATGTTTTTTTTTTTTTAATTAATTAATGTGGAAATTTAACCCGCTTTTATATCCGAACATAAAAGACGCCGTACAAAAATTTTACAGCACGCAGTTTTTTCTTCCTCCTGAAAAGTTACTTCTTTTACACTTACGAAGTTTTCACTTCAAGGCGACGATTTATAGTACCTTTATATTATTATTTTTCCGAAGCACTTAGGTAAGCCGGTTCCGAGTACCTATTTATTGCAAAAATATTGGAAAATTCGAACCCTCTTTATATCGGATAATCTGCGATTTTTTTCCATTAAAAAGAACTTTGTTCAGCAAAACTCTCCTATAAACATAAATTAGGTAAGACCTTTATGGAGCAGGTAAATAATGAATTGTACGATTTTCCAGTTGACAGTTAATTAGCGAGCGGATTTAGACAAGATTTGGGTATAGGATAGGTACATGTAATCCGTTACGTCACGCCTAATTACCCATGCTTTACGTGAATACACAGAGGTACCTCTAGGCAGGTAAGAAAGTACCCGACGTATTATTAGCACTAATTACAAAAATGCTAGAATTATAAAAGCTGTACCTACCTAAGCAGTTAGGCGATTACCTACCATCAGATTTATAACAAGTCATTACAACGTGATTACATCATTAGCAGATAATAACGACTAAAGTTAAATATTCACAACAATTTAATATTCATGATGACTAATTTATTATTATTATCTTCGCACGGATTTAAGTACATGTAGATAAATAAAATACTACTTGAACTTATTCAAGTTAGCGAGATGTAATTGAAAGTATGTAGATGTTATTAAAGCTGGCACTATAGTTCGCTTCATTAGCCCGTGCCGGATATCAGAAATGGACGCAATTTCCTGTTTTGATTAGCATACCAATCTATTTAATGACTAATTAACTTCTTCCATACGAAGTGACTCTGGGATATAGACATTTACATTATCGTAAGACAGGGCCTCCCTATCGTTGTGATAAGCACGCATAAGTAGATTGATGCTTTAAGTAATCGGTACCAACTGCGTAGATAAATAAAAGAGAAAAAAAACGGAGTAGTACCCTCTGCGTTTCAAAGTTCTTTTTCTTTAAAAAGTTATTAACCATTAAATCACCGCCGCAGTTTTATGAATTCTCTTTCATCGTATCCTTCTTCCCGTTCATCGTGAATTTAGGTAGGTGTTTTGGTATCTTTTTTCAGAAATAATAAGGCTGTTGGGATTTTATACTAACCTAGCTATTACTTTTACAGCTTCAGGCTTTGTTATTATGCTGGTCGAAAAGAAAATATTTTCTACGTGCTCTATGATATTGGATCGCGTTATTGAACATTCCAATAAATGTAACGCAATAAATATTGAGAGCAGGTAGCACGGGATCGTGGGCGGCTTTTGACTTGATGTTTACAGTGGGTCTGGTGCGCTGCCTCGAGACCGCACCGACGCTCTATCCGAGACGAGACGCCTCTGGCGCCTAACATTCTTAGAAAGAAGACGCTACCAAAACAAATACTATTTTGAACAATCATCACAAAATATATTCGGACCCGCATCCCAAAAGTAAAATGCAAATTCTGGGAAAACAGAATGGTTTGCAACTTTGAGTCTTACTTACAACGTTAAGGAAATCGTTGGCAATACAGGCATGGAGTAAAATGAAGCAAAGATACAGGCGTGTGAGGGTGCGCGTGAGGGGTGCAGGGGTGCGGGCGCGGGCGAGGGGGGCGCCCGACCGCCCTCAGTGTCGCGGAGGCTGCGGCCGGTTGCGTCGCCCGCCCTGTGCTACGCTGCCGCCCTGCCAAAACATTGCCTCATTCTATATAAATTAATCAGAGCTTGATTTGTTTTGATATTTGCTCAACTTAATATATGCAAATTTATCAGGTTTTGGATAAAACTATTGAATAATTGTTACTGAATTAACCGGGACATAATTAAAAATATTATTTTAATTTTGTGGTAACGTTACGTGAGATTAAACTGTTTATCTTTCTTGTGAATTAGTTGTGAAAGCATTTGTTTTTACCCCTCATGATATTATTATCATTCCTACGTTCTTACGTAAGTATAAATTGTTCATGACCACTGAATGAATTTATTGAAGGTTATTTCAGAAAAAATATATTTATGTACATCGCTGAAGTTCAGCTCATTTTTGATTTATATAATGGACGTGGTAATAATTAAGTTGATGCCGTAATAAACGTTCTGGAAGGAATAATTTTCTCTAATTCCTTTCTAATTGTTTACTAGACCTAGACTTTTGTAGACGTAGTTATTATTATTTTATGTTTATTTTCTAAGCAGACTTACGACACAACCTGGACGATACGTTCCTGTGGGGTTTTCACAGAATTATAAAAAAAAAAATTATATTCGTCGCTAAAGATAGAGTACCTAGCCTTTGTGATTCTAAATGAAAATGAGCTTTCTTAAGTTCATCAGAGGGCTGCACTCGTTTCTGAAGAGGGTCGCTACTCCACGTGAGGGCTTTACGGCTTGTCCAATTATAGATGTTCGCATCGAGAGGTGTCAGACGATAAGACGTTCACGTTTATTTTTAAACGTAGACAATGGAAAGGAATTTTGTGTTTTTATTTTGTCAGCTACAGTAAAATTAATATAACTATCTATGAAATGTAATACTTATATTACAGTTACATGTAAATATATTAAAACTGCAATAAATATTGAAATAACGCGCGTTTATTTTCTTCGCAGCTTGAGTGTAGCTGTGTAAGTTTGTATGAGCAATGAGTAAGAACTTTTAGTCTTATAGTGCCCACAACGGATAATGAGTGGGTACCTCTATGAAATGGTTATGTACAAAAACGTTGAGACTGATCAACTTTTAGGATATACCAATACTTACTTACCCCTACATGCTAGAATCAAACCTCTACTAGCCTATCATACATCGTATTGACGTTCATTATTTTGTTTTTTACCAGGTCTCCCGACTTTTCAGAAGCTACAAATACAGTGGTTGTGCCAAATACCTTTTAAAATAGAAAATAAGTACTAACTGTTTACAACAAATAGTAACAAGCATGAAGCAGAGCACCATGGGCGGCCACAGAGCGCCACAGTCTTTGTTACTCGCCACCGCGCTAATCCTGTCATTAGCCGGCGCTTGTTACTGTGAGCTGACTTTATCTTCTAAAGACGAGATTAAAACAGTATCAAGTTTTCAAGCCCCACCGACTTTACCACTTAAAAAGCTTTACGCTAAACCATTAGAGACTACCGTGGCCTCAACGACTGCATCTTCAACTACAAAGAATAGCTTAAAAACAACAAAAGCGTACGCGGCGACAGAGAGGCCGGCTACGGCGCGCCATTCAACTGCTAAAGTATACACAAGCGCAAAGGGGGTAGTGAAAAGTGCAAGAAGGCAAAAGTTAAACACTAGTTCTAGTGCCCTCGCGGCGCACTCGCCGGCGCGCTTGCACGAGCGGCTGGCGGCGATAGATTGCGACCTGCCCGTACTGCCGCGCGAGTCTCGCCTCTGGCGCGGCAACGAGACGCATGAACTCAATCTGCCGGTCACTGTAAGTACTCTCATGAATAATGTAATTCTGGTTGCAATTTCAGTTCACAATACTTTATTTTTCAGCTGATAATATACCTACATTCACAATGTAATGATAATTTCGCTCAATTAAACCAAATTATTAAAAACATCACATCGCCTTGTTTCGTAGAGAACAACCCCTTTGGGTACTGTGGTCAATATTCCTTACTATTTATTAACCATTGTCATAGCAGATGTTGTAAATTTTCTTTATATGTTACCCTTAGGGAACTGACCTTTTTGTGTAGTCGTATCAGCCTCAAGATGATCACTGTTATATGGCTGTCCCCACATCGCTACGCTGGTTACTAAGTTTGAAGCATTTTGCGGGAATTATTCCTCAGTTCTCATTAGGTAACTTTAGCTACGTGACATATACAGTAAAAAATTATAACACTTTGCTTGTGTATATATTTTTCTGCATGATTACTTATAATGTTTGTGAATCGTTAGCGGTATTTAGGTTGTCTTCCCATGAAGAGTTTCAGTGTGTTCGAACACGTAAAAATGGCGTCCCTTGATTGTGTCGTGGGTTAATTAATCCGTCACACGAAGTCGCAGACTACACGCACGACCGACTAATTGCTAAAAACAATCAGCTTTTTAAAATTCATTTTTACAAAGTTTATTACATCCGTCCGTCATGCCTAAATTAATTTATTAGGTATGTAACTTGGTCACTGGAAGCAAATAAACATTGTGCACTTATAGCTCACTGAATTAAATTGTATTCACCAAACCCAAAGCCCAAGGTAATTCGCAATGAGCCAAGGATAGACTAAGCACTAATTATGTCTCATAATTTAAACCACCCTGTACACCTGGATGTCTTGAACATTTCAGTATGTGAATACTAATTTCTAAATCTTTTCTCAACATCGATGACGATAGTAGGACCTAATCTTTACTTTTAGAGACAGTTCTTATTTTTGGCATGCTCTTGAAAATATCGTACCAAGAAAATCCGATAATACTAAGCCGGATCTGTGAGGATATTTAGTTACAAGTAGTTTACCTCTTCTTTGTATGGGGACACTTATGACGGTCCATATTAATTGAGTGCCATCCTGGCTAATGCTCGGTACTTGAATTATCGGAAGCGGCTATACCTTACTAATCCACCTGAAAGTGAAGTATGTACCTAACGTGCCGTAATTCTCAGGAAAAATACGACCCGTAGTATTATTTTATAGGAAAAGGTGTTTTTATGTCTTTGTTTACGGGTTCGGAATACTAAACATCTTCGAGGATATTATATATCATGATTAGAACAAATACGGTAATAACTTCCTCTTCGAAAACTTCTAGTAAAGTTTGGCAGGCTAATTATTGATTAATTGATTGTGTTTTCAGCATCATGACATTCACTCTCCTCATTCAGTAGCATGCAGATGTAAGTCGGCGTTTGATGTCTTCATTTGATGTATTTCTCAATCATTATTATATAAACTACTTAGCAGATCATGAAAACAGCTCAAATTATGACATCTATAATAATACAAGTACAATTTCAATAGTTAAAATTTAAAAAAAATCCCCGACACAAACATTTCCTCATTTCTCTTTTCTACTCCATTACCAGACCCTGTTCACCATTTATCTATAACATATTCATTGACACCATTCCAATGAGTTCAAACACGACACCTTTGCTATAAGTTGTAAAGGGAGTTGGATATCCTGTCAATTCCAGGTGATGCTGCAGCATCAGTTCAAGGTTCCTATGTTCTTCTAATATCATTCATGTAACAGAATACCAAATTTCAAATCGATCAGACCTATGGAAGATACTCACATCAACTAGAAAAGAGCTATCAGCTCTTTTCTAGTTGATGTGAACTAGAAAAGAGCTGATAATCTTCAAACGGTTGAACCGATTTTGATAAAACATGTATGTGACCCATCGCTAGAAAACCTGCTTTCAAATAATAAAAAAACCGTATTCAAATCGGTTCACCCGTTTAAGAGCTACGGTGCTACAGACAGACACACATAGCGGTCAAACTTATAACACCTCTCATTTTGCGTCGCGGGTTAAAAACTAGAAATAGCCGTTATAAAATGTACAAAAACATGATACAAAATTAAAGTGGTGTTTTTTTTTTCATATTTGTGTTAGAAGTTTGTTTTTCCAAACGATTATAATTTTCCTTCTAAATTGTCGAACATTTTCCAGGAATTAGACTGCCATATGATAGTTAGTTGAAAACATTCGTGTACTTGGAAACTGATGTTACAACAAAAGATAATAGGTGCATGTTTCAGGTGGTGGAAACATAATTAATTGGTTCCTATATTTCACTATCCGTTATCTAAAGCTACGGCACTTTCAGTAGCTTAGTAGACAGAAATAATTTGTTATTTAAGTGGTCTACGGTATTCTTATTAATATTCAGTGTAGTAAGTTTTAAAATTGTATTTATCGGATTACGATTTGGCGGGTTGAGCATAGTACAGTCAAGTAGAGCATAATTAAAATGTATTTTGCCATACAGCTTACGTTTTATTTTAATCTCTCACAATTGTTACAGACTTAGTTAATAGATCTTTCTCTCACATATTACAGATATTTTCGTAGCATTGTCACTCGCCTTTTTTCGGTATTTTGACTCCAGTATTCGAAAACCCCATGACTCTACATATTGTATTATTGCAATGAGCATAGCAAAAGTCTTCCATACTATGTTGCATATCGATCACCAGCAATGTTAAACATTTGTCAGGGTCAAGTTGTCTTTTCTTTGCAATCGATTTTACCCATCGTGAACTCTTTGTGAATGATTGCGAACAATATAACAAATATTGTGGATTACCTATCTATTATATCTATCTATAGGTATAATATTTTGATTTGGCAATTTTTTGTGTTAAACATGTTTGTTCCGGTTCATAAGGAAAGAAAAATCTGAAAAGTTTCCCGGAAAATCTTCAAATTCGGGAAAAACTGGAACGTCCTTTTTGTATGGATTATTGAAATTTGAACAGGACAACGTCTGTCAAATCAGTAATTTTACCAATATATTTCTGTTTTGCAACCTTTCTCTTATGCTTATTCCAATGTTTTGTTTTTGTATTGAAACGCACATTATTCGCTCGTAATGGCGTAATGAAGCTTGTAGCAGTATCAGCCATAAATAAGACGCAAGACATGAATGTACATTATGAAACTTAATCTCCATAGGCAATTTAATACAATGTCTTTTCTTCCGCTCCCTTATTTCAGACCATAATATTCTTGTTCGCACAACTTTGATCGTGACAGCAGCGAGCATGCCGAGGTCAAATACATAAACCATAAATCGTCTTACTGAAGGAGAAATAAGGAAAAAAGCTTTTTTGCTCCAGTGGTTGAACTCTATTCATTACTTTTGCTAAGGAAAACGTCTAATCCATTATTTATGTACGATTGGACTGTTGTGGTGTCTCCGTGACGATGAACGACACTTTTGACTTTAATGAAATTGTTTTTATTTAGGCAAGGCAATCTTATAATATTTAAATTTAAATTGAGGACTAACATAAAAAGCTCAGAGATCAGCTTCCTAGTGTCGTTGCACATAACCGCACGTGTAACAGTTTTATGTCAACCTTACTGACCTCTGCTTTTTATGACCATATCGTCCGTCGTGGTAATATTTTGTAGCGGTACATGTCTGATGCTCACCTTTAAGTTTAAAATTCATTCGTACTAAGCTGTTACTAAAAGCTTGCAGTCAAAGACCGCTTTGATGCATATTGAATGATACAGTAAATATGACAGAGGCTATTGCAATTAGTATTCACAGAGGTTGACTTGATAATTAATTAATGTGTGTGTGACTTTGTGGTGCGGATGGCGGAGGAGTGTGGGGTCAGTGGGGGCGCGGCGCCAGGAGTGGTCGAGGAGGAGTGCCCCCCGGTCATCGTGTCGTGGGAGGGCTCCGCCGACATTCAGAGCGGAGACATCCTTATCGTGCGCATCGCGGACTCCTTGCTACTCGACACCTTTGGCCAGCTCGACATCAAGAACGGCACTCCTGAGGCGAACGTTTCACACACCGATGGGGAAAGGTCAGCTATATTAATAGAGCTGTAAATCTGTGACCTATATCGCCGTCGGCAGCTTTAGGCAGTGACCTGTACAAGCTCGGCGAATCGTTATAGCGATTGATTTTCTAGGGTACATCGCACGCTGCTGCAGCCAGCCGTGTACCAGGTGACTCGCCAGGGCCACGAGCACTGCGATGTCTCCGACGGCATGCTGCTGGACATCACTCCGCTCGACGAGCGTGGTGCTAAACTCTTCACGCTTTACGATAAGGATCTTACTGAAGGCGTCAATTTACTTATAGGTATGAAAATACAGAGCATCGCTTTACAACGTAATGTCACAGTTTGATAGGAAAGCTACAATTTACTTTGTTCAGCTTAAAAAATGCGTGAAAAGTAGGAGGCTATTAAAAATTGAAGCGATGAAATGGTTCAGATGTGTATATTATAGATCGGAAAACGGAAGGAAGTTCGAGGCAAAAAACGTCAACGACGATGGACGGTTTCGTTCTACGATCGCACAATAGATATGTGCGGAATTCTCACCGTATAATGCATTGCGTGCCAAAGTAAGCGGTGTGAAAACTCATCGACGCGTTCTGTTTGATATCTTTTCGAGTTTTATTGCTAGAGAATGTTTTATGGAAATGTCGTTAAACATACAACGTGGTTTCTATCAGTTGTTTCTGTTTCAGTTGTTTCTGAGAACTGGAGGACTCAATGTGTGCGGTTAAAAGTAACCGTGAAATCGGACAATTGCGGCGAGTCTCAAGACTGTTCAGGAAAGGGTGTGTGTTACACTAACGTTTCAATGGTACGTGCTAGACAGATATAGCTTGTGATGAGGGTAATGTGGGCGACAGGGTAATCGATGAGATGTGTTCGTAGGAAGGGTACGAGTGCCAGTGCTGCCCGGGCTACGTGGGCCCGCACTGCGAGGAGCGCGACGCGTGCACTCCATCACCGTGCCTCAACAACGGCATATGTGTCGACCTCACGCAACCTCTGAACGGCGCCAACTACCGCTGTCTCTGCCCTTATGGTACACATAAACATTTACTATGCTCTAAAAATATTTCATGTCACACTCAACCACATTTTTGTTGGAGTTTATGGAAACTTACCCTGAAATTAGAGTATGTTTATTTCAATGGGAGACATTGATATTTACCAACAATATTATGAAATACCTAACTAAAATCAAACATAATCATTACTACGACACTGGTCGATAACATGTTGGTTCAATTATTGTGAGCGCGATTATGTAACGATAAATGTTTTCTATGAAGCGTCCCCTATTTGGTGAATCGGCGGTCCACCAGACAACAGTAAGCTTTCCCTTAGTCGATTTCATTCATTCATCCGCCTCGACTCCATTTCGATTTCGGACTTACATAATACGAAAATCGAATAAGGAGTAACCGACTATATCTAGATGACTCGTACCTAAATAGAGTCGTCCAATGCTAGCGTGTTTGTGTGGAGAGACGTTAGAAAATAGAGGACGCGTCAGATTGTATTCTGATTACAGAGTTGATGTACGCAAGGGTCTTGATAGGATTTATTATACGATTTAACTTGTCGTATATGTTTAGAGAAACTTAGATATCTGACAACTCCTAGACAGAGTACAAAGTCACGGTTTGACCTCAAAAATTTATCAGTGAAAGGAGAGACTTTAGACTGTTAGCGCTGGAGGGCAAATGTATGACATCTACCCACTCGGCACAAGCAGATAAAAAAAGATTTTATAATCGATCCGAATAAAAAAATAGTGTTTGGTGAATTAAGCATTGATTTTACGCAATCTGGTGACCGCATGGCGCGCTGTGTTACGTTTACGTAACTATGCAACAGTTTTGCACGTCCATATATAATATGATACATGTATCATGTATTGTACGTACATCCATATACATTCCCTTTACATAATCCTATGCATATAATAACTGTATAAATATAGGCGAAAGCTACGGCATGGCTCGCGAAGGTTTTCCCCTTATAATTTTCATTTTAGATTTAATTTGAATAAATTGGAATAAAACTGTTTTACTTTTTGTTGAACATTGTAACTCAAACAGTAGCTTTGCTAAAAACTTCTGTAAAGTAATTTGATATTAAGAATTTGGATTTTGGTAAACAATTTTGGGAATTTTACCTATTACATTAATTGGGATTCCTATTTGTATTCATTTTAGTATTTTTTATGATTAATATGATTGTTTATCTAAAAAGTTTGTAAGTACTTAAAAAAAATTTAATCAATTTTCCATATAGGTTTTACGGGCAGAAAATGTGAGCGGGACCCGTGCTACTCATCACCATGTTTGAACGGTGGCTCCTGCATGAGCATGGCAATGAATGGTTCGACTACTTTCCACTGCGCATGCGCGGACGGCTGGACAGGCGCGCACTGCGAGCTCTCTATAACTGGAGGCGCGTGCGCGTCCAATCCTTGCGTCAAGGGTATCTGTATCGAGCAGACTGATACCGACGCTGAAGGACAAGATTATCGCTGTTTCTGTCAACCGGGTGAGGATATTTAAATATTTATATTTTATGTTATCTTGATTTGATAGTTTAATTACACTATACAAAATACTTACATACAAAAGGTTACAGGTTAAAACATTCTCCTCTATACTTTACTGGCGCAGTCGGGCAAAAAGAGCTTTATTAAAATGGAGCCTGGTAGCAATATTATTATACAGGTACAAGAAACTAAAATATTTACATTACATTATAAACTAAAATTTAAAAACTCATACCTACCAGATAGAAGCAATTACGTATATCTACCACAATGCCTTCACTGCGCTTGGCAAGCTGCATGTTGTTATTAGTGCACAAAAGGACTATAACAAGGCCATAATGTCTATTATAGACCATCTCAATGAGTACTAGACTGAAATCATTTAAGCATTGAATAACTGAAACATGAACTAAATTGGTATAAAAAATGTACTAAAATAATATCCATGTTTGAGAGTTTGGTTGTTCTTCAGGTGGACCATTGTGCGTGTATAAAAATAAATATCATTTCTGTAATATTATAATCCCAGCCCGTCCCATCTTTGATGTCCTCCTTCCGGTGACGCCCTAAGCCGAGGCTCGTACCCCACAGGGGGTGCCCTTAGCGAGCGTTCACCTAGCTTTTTAGCTTAGTTTTGTATGCCCCTGGCTGGAGGCTTTGAGTGTAGCAGCTTAAGGCAACCACAGGATTGACCGGTTAAGTAGTCGTGACCTCAGAGGTCAGCTACGAGATGCCCAATAGAAAAATAAAGTAATATAATCGCAAAGTTCTCAATTGAGATATGTAAATCGGCTACTAGTGTCCGCCACATATCCTGGGACAATAACACGTGAATACGTCCGGAACAATACGGATCTAATGACAGACAGTTTCCCCAAATCAGTCGCGTCATTTATGCTGGAAAAACGTAAACGCATACACAAACGTATAGCTATTTGGTGGTGATGAGGCTATATTTATTAACCAGATATAATTGTTCGAAATAGATGATAAAAATTAAATTATTTAGCAAAACTCCGCGTAAACGAAAAACTCGCGCTCTGTGATGCCTATCGATTCTAAACGGTATAAACAAAAGAACTTTTGGTTATCAATTCATTATAACGGCCACCATTGGTTACTATTTTTTCAAGCGAATTCTCAGTTGCTCATAATCGAGAGGTATTTGTAAAGATTATCGTTCTCAAGTTGTAATAAAGTGAAATAAATGTTCGATACTACGTGGTCGTGAAAACTCAGGCGACCACTGTACCACTGGAGGTCTACCAAAATCTCCACGCTTGGCAGGTGAATTCGTAATTTCAGTATGTTGTTTTAGCAATTATGAATATAGGATTCTGCATTGTCAGGAACTAGGTATTACGGTTAAGAAAGGTAGGTCTGTAGTTAGTTACTAGTAACATATTAAGTTATTTTTGTGTGAAGGCTTAAGGCTAAGTTGGAGGTCAAATAAAACGTTGTAGCTAGGTCAATTTAATAATGGTTGAAACTTGTATGTGGGTACTGTAGAGCAAATTTGAGCAGTGATTTATTGAAGTTAAGTTGGAAGGCTGCCCACGGCCGCTATCCGTCGTGCGGTTTCATGCGGTTTCGTACGCTCGTTGTTAACTCCGGAGGCTTCGCTTGAAACTGGGCGTAGGGGAAATTCACAACAATAGAAAATAATAGAATTTATGTGAACATTGTTATTGTCTCTCTAAAGGGTCACTCTTTTAACACTGAAATTTATGGAGAAATTCATGTTTTATTAAAGGACCTGAATATAATTATAGTCTTGTAGGTGTAATCCCAAAGATAGTGTTGTTTTTAGTATGTAATTACAAAGTGGGTCGTATTTATATTTGCTATAGATTTAGATTCAATTGAATCCAATTCGTTTTTTATTAGATAAAAAGTTTTTATATATGTATATCTTCTAAGGATGACCCACAATAACCATTTTTATCTTTCAGAATTTGATAAAATTCTCATTGTTATTTCCGAAGCTATTTTGACCGGTATTTTATTAATCCTTATTCAATAGACTATGTTACTTAAATTGAGCATTTAATTTAGATTAAAATATGCCTCACATCATTTAATTTAAATGAAAGGTTTAAAAGATATCACAGATTCTAAATTACGCGTAACAAAATAATTATGGTTGACGCAACACGGGCGCAGCGGTAGGAGTCAATGACCTTTTCCTCGGCTATTAGGTATGTAATCCCGGTATCGGTAGTACGTTCCCGTAGGATACTTTCCGACATCCACGCGGGCTAAACCGCGGGCAAAAGCTAGTATCTATCTAAAAATATATTCCTAATCCTAACTATTATAACATTAAACATTCGAAAGTGAGTTTATTTGTAACGCTTTCACGCTAAAACGGCTGAGTGGATTTAAATGAAATTTGGCACATGGGTAGACCATGGCCTGGGTTAGGACCTAGAATACTTTTTATCACGGTATTCCCACGGAATCGAGACTTATGCAGATGAAACCGCCGGGCACAGGTAGTAATTTTATGATGTCAAGTCTCTAGTTTTTTAAACTTTCCTGCTAATGTGAATTCCATGTATACTTGAGAGTATAGAAACGATTTTATGTTGGAGAATTTTGCCAATATTGCGGGTACGGGGAGGAGGAGCACTCTCACACGCTGATGCGTTGTGAGGCGTCCAAGAAAAATAAAACCGAATTGAAAACCTCCTCCTTTTATTGAAGTCGGTGAAAAATATAAGTACCTACTTAATAAGGTCTAAATCAAGAATGCCCTCAGCAAGAACAAACACTAAGTCATTAGCTGCGCAAAAATATGCGTTGAACAGCATACGTAGTACCTACTTAATTTTAGCGCGTCCATGTTATTATTACTTTTTTGTATCCACATTGTTTTAAGGTCGTTTTTTCCCAGCCAGCCGTTCTAACAAGCCTTTTGATTAGACAATGTAAAAAACACATTTGATTATACCTAATGTAATAAATAACTAACACATAACACCACGCCTGTAATCCCCGAAGGGTTAGGCAGAGGTGAACCTATAGTACACCCACATTTCGCCAGTTATGTAAAAATAACTAAGTGCCTGTGAAATTAGTTAGATGATTTAAGTATTAAGACTATAAGCAGTAAAGCCTGATAAGAGTGGTTATTATGATGTCGGTAGTGTTGTTCATAGTGTATTTTGAAAACAGTACTCTAATCAAATCAGCAGGTCTATGATTACACTAGGTCGTAAATGTAGATTTTACGACCTGATATTATTCAATATTAATGTACCGTCGAAGGTGTGTAAAATATCGTGTTTCTGTAGCTTGTAACAGGTTCATAAAACTCAAATAACTATCACGTTGTTCGCGTCCACATCACTAAAAAACGTTAAGGTCATGTATTGTAATCAAATTTATGTATTAACCATTATGCACCTCAGAGCTAATAGGATGTTACTGTTATAATCAATTAAAGATACAAATGTGATGTCATTAGGAATTCATTTACATAATGTAAAAACATTTACCATAAAGAGTCGTTCGTATAAATACATAAAACAATAAATCAAAACTTAATCAAGCCCCAAAAGGAATATAAAGATTGAAAATTTGTAATTCAAATATATTCTGTTCTGACTATTAATTTGATGAGAAAAATATATATTAACTTCTGGAATACACAAATAAGGTTTTTACGACGCTAAATAAATCGGAGTGAATTAATCAAGAGTATTTTTCTACTCAAGGAGCGTTTCTTTGCGGGTAGCAAGTAAACAGCCCTTGGGACGGATTGCGTCTTGTCATAAGGAAGCTGTCACTTTATTTTTTCTCTATATGTATCTACGTACTACACACATCAAAAGTGTCTAGGGATCAACGTATATTTTTGCAATAACTTTTCTCCTGATTGATATTAATTAAAATTTTCTTTAAGGATTCATCAAATAAAGTGTTTTCGTTTGTCACAGTAACGATAAACCAAGTCACCTTTGCATTAATAAAGAAATTTGCCATTTTCCTAATAAAGGGATTTTTGACATTTGAACCACTAACATTAAAGTTCGAAAAAAAGACTGAAATAACAGTTTTCTTTAAAATTTTATTGGGTAACTTAAACAATTAATAATCCGTGTTTTTACCGCGAACACTAACAACACAAGAACATCGGTTTGGCATACTCAAAATGAGTTCATCCAAATCACGCTGTGGAATGGCCGCCCATGTTGGTTGCAACAACAAAAAAAGGTCTTCTTGCGACTGGATACCCTCCATATTCGGCAGAGCTCTTCTCTGTAGCATATCCCATGCATGCTCAATCGGGTTCAAGTCTGGCGACTGAGCAGGCCAGAGCAGGACATTGATGTTAGCTGCGGCGAGAGTCTGTCTTACAACTCTTGCGGTGTGCGGTCGTGCATTATCATGCATTAACTGAAATAAGGGACCGATTTGCACTTGTAGAGGAACGATGACGTCAGATACAATCGTCTCAGCATAAATTTGAGCGTTGAGGTTGCCTCTGATCCAAATCAACTCAGTTCTTCCGCCGATCCAAATACCCGCCCATACCATGATGGTTCCACCACTATAAGGATGGACTTCCTGGCAGGATTTTAATCGCTGTTGGCGTCCAGGGGTTCTCCAGTGTCGTATACGTCTTGTATCCGGTCTCATACCAAAACGAGACTCATCAGAAAAGCACACGAAACGCCATTGTTCTTCTGCCCAATTTCTGTGTTCAAGAGCCCATTGATATCGAATCCTACGATTGTGCATTGCTATAGGTGGTACCCGTAGCGGTCTTCGGGAATGAAGGTTCACTTCATGCAAGCGGTTTCTGACTGTTTGGTCGCTAATTAAGTTCCCTGAAGAGTGATGAAGCCTCACGGCTAACATCATGGCGGTTATTGTTAGAGCTCTTCGAGTTAAGATTTGAATGTATCGGTCTTGTCTCCGTGTGGTGCAGCGATACCGTCCTCCATGGCGCTCAGCCACGGTACCAGTGCTTCGGTAACGTGTCCAAAGTCGACTGATAACACTCTGACTTGTATTCAGAGCTAAAGCCACAGTACGTTGCCGGGAACCAGCTTCTATCATTCCCACGGCTCTGAGCATTTCTTCCCTGCTTAAATGACGTCGCCGCTCCATAATAACGTTGGTTTTAATCAGTAGTAGGGAAACAGTAGCACTAATAATGTCTTCAATGCGTTTTATGTTTTTATAGGGAAAATATTGACAGCTGATTTTCATCTTTTACTCGAATTTGATTAACAGTTCCTGTTTCAAATTATGAAATGCACCAAAAAGGATCCATATAAATTTATATAATCATAAATTTATTACAAAGCCACATCTCAATCTCAAGAAATCCGCATAAAAATGCTTGATCCCTAGACACTTTTGATGTGTGTATTTGGTTGAGACACTTATTTTTGCTCGCATTTGGATTGAATTGAAATTTATCCTTAACTGTACAATCATGCTCCTAAGAATTCACTTCGTTAAATTAAATGGTAAAAAAGCGATTACCCACGCGATGACATGTTGCATACACTTTCGCACTAATATCTACTGATTCTGTTCTGTGTGAGAAAATACTAAATACGTATTTAAGATTGTCTATTGTTCTAAAAGCCTGTCCATTTGTTATGTTTAACCCTTTTTACATAATAACTTCTTGATCCAGGTTACACTGGCGAGCGCTGTGAGCTAGAGTACAACGAGTGCGAGTCGTCGCCGTGCGCCAACGGGGGCACTTGCACCGACCGCGTCGGCGGGTTCTCGTGCTCCTGCGGCCGCGGATACACTGGCAACACGTGCCAACTCAAGGTTAGCGAGCGCTCCTCACATACAAATGAGATAATGATAATGAACATCGTCACAGTCTTGTAACCAATTTAGTGAACAATATTGATCAAATATTTACATTAATATTATTACTGGAATTTTACGTCTCATTGCCATTGGCATTACCGGGGTAGTAAGCCTCTTGTAAATATGTGAGCACTATGTATGTCATAATTAATTTATCCGTCATGCTTCATTTTTAATTCTTTTACCTATTGTGGTATAGTAATCTTATTCCAGGTGCACCGTTTTTGCATATAATTATAAAGGTAATGAATGTATGCAAAATGTTGTAAAACATTTTAAAAGAGTAACGGTGGAGTTTCTTGTCCATTCTTCTCCAGACGATGGGGCGACTAGAATCAATACAATGTTTTTGTAAATTTTGACGTTCAAAAATGCTTTTTATACGTACGTTATTGAAATAAATTATTTGACTTAGACTTCGATTGGTGATGCTTGGTGCAGCTAATTAAACATAGGGGACTTGTTCCAATGAGTATTTCCTTTTGTTAACTCTGAAGCTAAGAAGTCACGGAGCGATTTTCACCTGCGCCCGCCGCGTTTGCGGGACCTCAAACACTCGTACGAACACGTAGTACATGGAAATTCAGATATAAATTTCACAACGCGGTTTATGCCCGCGGCTTGCGCGATTGTTTGCGGGGCCCGCTGCATCTGCCACTGCGGCGAGCGCGGCTGAAAACCATTCCGTGAGTTCTTAGCCTTAGTAAGATCTTCAGGGGATCGAATGACAAACACGAAAAGTAGCGAACTATTGGCAAAAAGTATTCAATGAACATCATCCTATTTTTTTGCGACTACAAAAGATTAAAATTCTTGTTGCATCGTTTTTGTCATTATTATTCTTAATTTCGTGTCTGGCGGTGACTGACCTACGGACGCTCAGTTCATATTGATATAAGATATCCGCGACTAGTAGTAGAGACAAAATCGGCGAAGCATACTTTAAAGGATAAAGAAACTTTGTGAATATTAATATTCTTTCGGCTTGCTCAAATCATTCAGACTATCTTATAAAGCTTTCAGTTTCAGCTGAACTTTGAACGTTTTCATAAAAATTATTTCGATACAATGTTGCCCAACATTGCAATGTGACTTTTCATATTTTATTGGTGTGTACTATTTCTGCAGTATCATAACCGTTTTGGTATGAAATACAACTTGAAAATTCTATTTTAAAACAGAGTTTCTTGTATCGATCGAACCAGAAAGTGAACAACAATATGCTTTCGTATTTATTGTATAAATATTATGGATCAAAACTTATGGATTATGCAACCTATTATAGTCCAATTTTAGAAACTAATAATAAATTTGACAGCTTGAATCGATGTTCACGCTTGAGCATTGTTCTAGAATGAGGGTTCAAGAATTTATTTTATTCCAGTAATGTTTTGAAATCTAATTAACGGATTGCAGAAGCTTTGTGCATTTCTATGCATAAATCTAATGTTGTCATTCATATAGACCTGACAATGCAAAGTTGTTTTCTCACGACTATGACGTAAGACAGACATCAGTGATTTAGAGCGAATTTCACCAATGAAACTGATCGCGATCAACACATCTAAATCGCTTTTAAGGGCTATCAGGGTCAATATTCCACTACAACGATGACACAGGCAGCTCTTGAATGCGGTTTAAATGTGCTGATCGCGTTCAGTTTTATTGGCCTTTATTATGGTTTCATAGCTATAAAGTGCACTCCACCATGAGAAGTTGAGTCCTACCGTGTATATATATTGTTTGTCATTATTTTAGAATAATTACTCATTATTATTATTATCATTATATTATTATATTCATTATTATTATTTTATCTACTCTACTGGCACTCGTGACGTCACCAAACTTCAAAATATTCAAAGTAACGTCGAAAAATTAATTAGATAATAATGGATTATGTTTATTTAGGTGGACCTATGTTCCCCAAGTCCGTGCCCTTCACACCGGATCTGCCTGGACCGCGGCAACAGCTACGCGTGCGAGTGTCCTCTCGGCTTCGTGGGCGACGAGTGCCACATACCCACTAGATCTGTAAGTACTCACTGTGTTACAGTACAGCTTTGCTTGCAACACTTCCAGGTATATGACGCTTGAGCCCGCTGGCCCTAAGCTGGATATATACGAGAACTTATTAATATGTTTAAGTAAAACTACACTTGTTGCCACTATTCAATGTTCTCTCATTGAGTTTACAAGCAGAACGCAATCAAAACGGTTTTCAAACCCTACGTATGAATGTAAACAGTGTTACACAAAAACATCTTCATCAAATTGAAATATGTATAATAATAATTTGCGTAATGTTAACTTTAATTAGAGATAATCGTTTCAAGATTCTTCTGGTGTTTAACAAAAACAATACTCTATTCGCAATTATAAAGCTAATCAGTTTGAAGGTCGACTTTTTGTTATAATTTGTAGGTACATACTTGGTATGAAACATAGAATTATTTCTTAAGTATTTACTTCCGTACGGCTTAAACCTAATAAAGTTGTAATTATAAGTATACGTTTTGATGTTTTTGTTTAAAATTGTTTTCAACTTAAAACAATGAATAATTATCTTATTTTATCAGAGCTAGGTACGTCACTTGTTCACGACTAATCTCAACTGTCCTGGTACAATTACAGGCTTGCGACAACAATCCCTGTGCGCACGGCGGCACTTGCTGGAGTGGCATCGAGTCTTTCTATTGCTCTTGCCGACCAGGGTATACCGGCAAACTTTGCGAAGGTACTTATACTATATTTTCTTACACAGAAACCAGAGGGCCTAGACCAGTGGCTTTCAAAGTGTTTCATATTTCTACAACGGCTTTTAACAGGATTGACGTAAGCTTTTCAGTACCTAATGTCAGTCGGTCCCATACATTTTTGACTTTTCCAGTGTCGTTATCACTGACAGAATGTCATTTTGTCTAGATCCTTTAGCCAAGGCTAGCTAGGCTACGATACTGTTACGGTATTGTTATTAATTTTCGTACAAAAAAAAACTTACGGCTCGTTACTCCTGTACCGAAATATTTCATTGAAAAATCCACGTGGGCAAATAAATGTATTCCTTTAATAATAGCTGCAATCACAAAAAAAAATCCGTTCCTTCAATTTTAACTATTGAGTTGGAAATTAAGGGAACAGTATTTTTATACATTGAATATTTCTTTTTTTTTTTCTTCTATTAGTCAATATAGCATCTTTTTCTTCTTTGTAACCGCTATTTTGTTGGGTCGATCGTAGCTAAATTTTCCGTTCTTCCAGTACGTACCATGCTGTGTGCAGTTTTCTACTCGGTAGCAACAGGCTGTTTTAAAACTGCTTTAATTCTAACTATAAAAAATCATATTATTGTTTTTTTCCACAGAGGATTTCATACTAGAATCAGTAGTGGGTAGCGAGGGTGGCATGGAGGTGGAGCCTCGCAGGGGCAGGATGGAGAACAGCGGCGGCGGATCGGTGCGCGAGGTGCGAATGCCGCTCGGGCTTTACCACGACCGATTGCACAACGTTTACATCGCAGCCGGCACGCTTGGCGCGGCCATTGCAATCGTCGGAGTCGTGGTAACTATCCAAGAACTACTACAGACAATCAACGTCTATTTCTGTTAGAGGATTTTTTACAAGGCTGTAATGAATTATGATTGCAAAACATTACGCTTGATAAACGCAGAATCATGGGATGAGACTTTCAGACTACTGCCCATACACCTGACGAACACGCCCATTGAAATTAATGATTAAATATGTAACTAAATAAGAGACACACAAAGAATGTGTTATCTTCAAAACACTTTTTAAGGGTGCTACGGGCTACGCTGCTACGAGCTCCCGGTTTCGTAGCATTTCGCTACGACATAAATGTATCGATTTCCAACTTATGTAAACTGCACAATCGCAAGTAATTCTTTAGTTGGTTAAAATTGCACTCATTAGAGCATATAAAAAATGATATATTTTAGTTTCAACCACGGTTGTGCCTGTTACTATCGATTTGCGTAGTAATCTCGTAGCAGGTTCGTAGCACTAAAGAGAGGAAGAAAGAATCAACTTTTAGACTTCAAATTTTCATAATATTTTTTGTTGTTAGAAAAATAGTAACTGAAAATTAATATTCAGCTACCTGTGGTTAACATTAGAAAATACAGAAATTATAAAGAACTCGATATTTAGCTGTGGCCAATGTTAGTAAAGATGTCATATTAACTTTTTTCTTGTGGCATAATGCAATTTATCAGTATTAAGTTGTTGCTCGCGATAACAATCTTAGCAATGTAACGTAATGTGCGTGCGTAACCGTTATGCATGCCCGATATTATGAAATTATTACACAAGATGATTAATTGTAGCGTTAATAACAGAGGCATGCACGATGCACGTCTAGAAGCTGTTATGCATTTGAATGTATAAAAGAAGTCAAATACCCGTCAGTGGGTGATTCCGGACTGACATGATGATGTATACTGATGATGGCGAATTTGAACAATGCGCAATGAATGGTGGAGAATTCGCCCTGAGTATCTTATCTACATTTGAATGTTTTCCATGTTTGTGCAGGTGACGGCGTGCCACTGCCGTGTGAACAAGACGTACTCGCGCGTGCTGTCCCGCCTGTCGCGCGCGGCGACGCCCGGCGCGCCGCACCACTGGCTGCAGGACAAGCGCGCGGCCCCCGCCGCCGCGCCCTTCCCGCCGCCCTCCAGTGCCCTCGACACCACCGACATGTACTACACGCTCGACTTCAGCGACAGTCAGAGCTCGCCTCTCATTCAATAGCAATCATTCCAGAACTGCTCCGAGGGGGAACGGTTCAAGATACAGATCTAAGAAGAAGCGACCGCCGTCCCACCTTCGTGCGCTTCAGTACTGCGTACTTCCATATTTCAAAATCCATTCGGACAATTAAGTAAAATGCATTGCATTTAATGTGCCATTATAGAAAGTTAAATATTTATCTTGTTTTGGAATGTGAAAGTGTTGTAAGCAATTAGCAATTACCGATAAATTTCAATAAGCAAAGTTTTACGCTAAAGTATAATAATCGCGTGGGAGATGGAATAACTATCAATAACGTGGAGCCATTAAGTCGTGGCCTCGTGACGCAAAAATACATACGAATAATTTATGATTATAGCCGTAGTAAATTATGTAGTGTCCCGCTGCTACTAGGAAATTACAATATAAATAATTTAGTTGGTTTTTACTAACAGTGTTCTGTTAACCTATTATTTATAAAATTGAGATCATCACTTCATATTTTTTTTGAATATCAAAATCTACTTATTTTTTAGGATACCTTTTTAGACTCAAAGTAATTAGGTAATACAAAATGCAATCTAGGCTTTTCCGTATAAGGTTAAACATATGGCTAATAACGCTATATCCATAATGCTATACTAAGTGGACGCGATTTTATTAAAATTATTAATAATTTATTGTACTAACGTTCTAGTCTTTAGTAAGCAGGCTTCTGCAGTTATCAGAATAATAGGCTTTTATTTAAAATATTATTTTTAAGTTAGTTTTTTCGATCTATTATTAATTAAATGTGTGGTATATTACAAGCAATAGTTTAAGCAGTGATTTAGATAGATTACGTCAATACGTTATTGTTATTTATTAGTTGAGCATATCGCACACTTGTGTTTATACGTATTCACGCTAAGTGCCTGTTGGAATGTTGGGAGACGCTTTACATTTTTATAATTTTGTTTCAACCCTTAACTCATTACTGAATTAGAAAAGTGCTCGAACTAAGTAAATCTCGAATGTTTTATAGTTTGCGGATGTCGAAGTTATGAATATTTGACTGATCTTCAGATTAGATGTTTCTCAAAACTTTACTCTAGCTTGCTTTTCATGTCTGTGCAGATACTTTATATCTAGAGGCGTGTCTTGACTTCAAGCTACACACCTTAGGAAGGGCAACAAAACTTGCCCTCGATTGTTTAAGAAAAAAAATTCAGCCAAGTAAAAAAGGAAAGTTCGAAACGCTATTTTAATAGTAACTTTTGCTATAATTTTCTACTTGTAAGTAATTGTTCTTATCTAAACAGATAATTATAGGCGAGTCTCTAGTCTTACTTCAAGTCTTTGTCTCGACGCTTTCGTGAACTTTGAAGCTTCTAAATGTACAGTATATGAAAAAATATACCAATTGTTAACGTATAATAATAAGATTCATTAAAAGTAACTATCGAAGTTGCAATGCTGTTTCATTTGCTTCATACTTTTGTTCAATATTCGTCTGCGCTTTCAAAATAAGTGATTGTTTGGAGTTGGTACTAGGTAAGTACATTTAATTGTAGTCTTCTTTGAATACACCCTCGAACCGTCTGGGATACGGACAGTTTGGGGAACGAGTAATCATTCAATCTCACCTAGTAAAATCCAATACGGCTGACACCACTGCTACAGCCTATAGGGGTCTACAGATCCTTAATGCGGTTCTAATTTCTGCTTTGTTTAAATAATATAACGCACAATCATAAGGTATGTATTTATAATTAACATTGAAACCATAGTGATGTTTTCAAGAAAAACATTTTTATTTAGATTATAAACTTTGATAAAAATAATTATATTAATAATATTTTTATGACAACTTACAAATATTCATATAAAAGAATAACGTAACATCTATTCAATTAAACCTTAAGTACAGTACAATTTAATAACGAAAATGTGCTACCACTTTCGGGTTGTGTTTTAACTAGTGTGACTAATATCTCCGCGAGCCGTGCGCCCGCGCCGCGTCGCCACCACAGTGCTCTCCCTACATTTATATTATATATAATTATCAATCCAATTGACGTAATCTTCCACCATTTTCATATAATTATACAACTTTTATAGTAAAACTCTGATAATACATTGCACAAGCTTGCTGGGCGGAGGCTGCGCGTGGCGACCCGCCGCGGACGCTAACATTTTAACTACTACACTGTATTATTGCTACTGACGTTTGTGACTTATGACGAGATTCTGAATCACGAGCTAACATCATTGTAAGTAAACATTAAAGCTGCACAATTTATATTAATAAGTATATAAATAAATATAATTACTTGCATACGTATGAGTATAAAAACAATGCTGTTAGAATCCGGCCGACAAGCGCGGCAGCGGACATTGAGCAACGGATTCTTAACCAAACATAACATTTAAAGGAAATTAAAACTCCAGTTGTGAAGATATAACAAGTGTACGAAAGCGAAAAGAATGGAAGATAAGATTAACGCGAAGGACGGAACAAGTCACAACGCAATCGCAGCTAGTGCTGAATGAAACAAAAACAACACGTTACATATTATATTATATATGAACTATATCTTAATTAAAATTCGATGTCTATCTGCAAGTCACATGAGACACAGTAAAAAGAACTAACATTATGTTAAAGAATCTACGCCTAAGAACATTAAGTACTCTAAATTATGTCATAATATGGCAGTTATTCGAACCGTCCGCGCTACTCCGCGGCCCGCTCTGAGGCGCTCGCGACATGCGACATGCGACACGCGACACGCGCGACACTCGCTGTCGGCGGCGACGCGCGACCACGCATACACTGATACAGAACCTTGTTCTGGTTTTTGAATAATCGGTGGAAATAACTTAACAATATTTTTATGCTTTATTCTTGAGAAATGATTAATATTATGATGATGTGATTTTGATATCGAATTATTACGGTATTTTTATGCATTCATTGAGAGCTTTCAAAAACAAATAAAACTTAAGTCGCTACAGAAAGATATGGTCCTATCCGGCACGAAATCTTATAATATAAATAAGTCTTGGACATAAAATACTTCATAAACTAAATTGTTGTCATGGCCCGATAACCTACGTATCGAAATTCGTTTATTATAACAAATGTATTATTAATAAAAATCTTAAAATTATACACAAACCACTCCCATCGATGATAATGTAAATGTTGTTCGGATGGACGATTTTGTGACTATGTTTATATGACTATTATACATCCAACATTATGCGGAACTTCGGCTCTATCTCATAAAATTGTAATTCACGCCATTGCTTCCGTTTCTAATGATTCATTGATCGATTCCTGGCAACGCTCGAAACTAATTAAGATACAAACATCCGGTTACTTTATTACGATTCAAATAGTTTTACATTTTCAATAAATAGTAATAATTAAACGGAACTAGTCACTTGGAGGAAGCAATGTACGCATGCTTGAACCTAAAACTAATATCAACTTTACTAATTGTAAGAATTGAGCGAGCTTATAAAGCAAACTTAGGCTTACAAAACTTAACAAAGTGGATGGCATTTAATTTGACTTAACTCACTTACATTATGCTAGCATTACATTAATTATTATGACGAAGGCACTTCATGCTTTTCTCAGTGTAGATATATTATTATACCTACGTATAAGTTTGTGACAAGAATTTATTACTTTATCATCATGGCAAGAATAAAAGGTACCTGTTGAAATGTTAACTACATACCTATGATAACCGAGTGAATGGCACACGCGTTCATATTCAGCAACAGATCATCGTCATTTACAATAAAATTACATTAAATTAACGAAATATTACGTTTTTCTGATAACCAAACATCTAAATTTTTGTTCGCCATCACCGGGCAATCGAATCACGATGTAATTTCATAAGGCACTAAAATAGATATTTACACAACGATTTCGACTCGATCGCTTAGCTCACAACGATAACTGAAAGTTTCTGTAACATTTCGTTTCAGACAAAATAGAGAGGGTGAATCGCTTATGAGTAAATTTCAACCTGAGATCGACACTTTTGATACAACCTTATCCCATTATTTTTCACGTAACGAGTGTAAATCGGGAACGTTTATAGTTAAAACTGCCGTCCAGAGGGCGCTGGAGGCCGGCGCGATGCGTGGCTGGACGGGAGCGCGCGCGCTAGGCGTCGAGCGGCAGCTCCACGAACGTGATGTCGTACAGCCGCTCGTCCTCGCTGGCGCCCGCCGGCCGCACCTCCAGCAGGAACAGGTCCTCGTTGCAGTAATACGCCAGCATTTCATCGTCAATTTTGGCCGTAATCCTGAAATACAACACTCGTCAGTAAGTGCATTCGTGGTCTTCAGCTCGGGGTGGGGTACTGTCTAATCGACAAAAAAAAAAACACGTGCAAATTTCAAAAGAGCTACAGTATGAGACAAAAATAATATCTTAGTTGCAAATTATTAAAGTAATTATGTGCTCATTAACATTAAGTAGGTGCAAGTGCTTGCCAGCAATGCAGCTTAGGTTTGGATCCAGATTAAGGTGACGTTTCGAACCAGGGGAGGCGATTAAGTGACTGGCACCTATTATGAAGCTCATTAGATAGTTATAGGGGAGTGTTCGTTGTAAAGCTTTGCGTAGTTATCAGTTAGTGGCGCGCCCTCGGGACAAGCGATGCTGCATTAACGCGAGGCGGCCGGTGCGTTTACGCTGTCAGATTTGTCTAAGGCCAATGAAAACCACTTACCCTTTCTTGTTCTTTCGATAAAGATTATTAATTGCCGAACTTGAAATTTTGTACTTATTCTCAATCTGAAAATAAGCAGAAAACAAAAGAGTTACAAATGGGCCTTTCGCCATTTTGAACCGAGACGTCTCGTCTAACGGAACCGAAAGTTCAGTAACCGGTCTAGTGGTTTCTTACTCAGAGGGACAATACGCGCGAGGACCGCCGGAGGTCCGGTACGACGCGCGGCGGCCGGCCGTACGGATGTTAATTACAACATGCGGTTATGATGATCGTGTGTTTATTAGACGGGGTTATAAAGCGTCCAATCGGTTACAGCGGCGGGCGGCGGCCCGGCCGGCAAGCGGACCGGCGCCCGCGCGCCGACGAAGCGTCTCGATTTCTTGCGTTTACTTCACATACAAGTATACAATGAATTCATTGACGAACGACGAGAAACCGAGAAAGCCACGGAGTCCATCTCGCTCGCTCGTGTTCTATGGTTAGCTGACATCACCAAGGTTATTGAAGGTACACCTGGAGACGTCACACACAAGCTTAGTGAGTGCGTGACGTGTCGCGGTGCACGGCAGCAAATAAATAACATAATAAGTGTAAGGTAAGATGTGGTACTCACCGCGTGCAGCAGGCCCTGCGTGGTGGGCGGCACGACGTGCAGAGCCGTGTACACGTCCTCGGTGTCCTGGCGCACGTACAGCATGACGCGCTCGCTGAGCGGCGGCGTGCTCACGCGCGGCCGCTTGCCCAGCACGCCCTCCAGCTCCAGCGAGTCCTTGCGGTCGCTGTAGGGCGAGAGGCCTCCCACCTCCCGGTAACTACATAGATGTAACATTTAATATGAATCTTCTTGATCTTCAATTTTTGTCGTAACCCTGGTATTACGTAGAAGTGTACTATATTTTAAATATTTATCGTAGCCAAGGCAGCTACTCTACCAAGAAAAGTACCTTTGACTACATATTATTTAAGGTTCTATGTAACCGACAGACATGATCGTAATTATAGATTATAACGTCTTGCTACATACGAGAACTCCTGACGGAAATTATATAAAATTTGATAAGCATTGGTGACAGTTTGAAGGTGGCGAGTAAATTATTTTTACATTATTAATTATACGTGTTATTTATAAGCCGTTAGACAACTCTATAAAACAGCCAATAATCAATAAAACATTTAATATAAAACGAATAAAAATCAATTTTACTGCTGGCAACTGAGTTGCCAATGCAGCTCGTAAAAACAATTAAATAGCCCAATATTGATTTTAGGAGTTCAGCACAAATAAGAGCGTTGTCGTTAGACCTCTGTCATATGACATTAATTAATGTTCATCTATATTCCTAATAACTATTCCACGACCTATTTTATCCATATATTATCATAACACAGACTACATATGAATAAATAAGATTATAACAATAAATTGCTTTAGAATATTCAGACGTTATTTGTTCAAGAATAGCATAAATTTCTGAAAGTATTATTTGTAGACTGTATATACCTACCGGGTGACTTAATTTTATCGAAGAGTTCAGGTATCTGTGTGCAAATTATTTACGTATAACTTTGAATTAAGTAAAATTATATTGTTCTCAAGGCCTATTTCCAGCAGTGGACGTCTTTCGGCCTAAATGATGATGATGATATTGTTCTCTAAGATTTTGACGGTAAAATTAGAAATAAAAGCAAAAGTAACATAGAGTACATACCCTGGCGCGTCAGGTGGGAAGTGGTTGTGGAACTTGAGAGCGGGCGCTTGCGGCTTGGCGGCGTGCAGCAGGAAAGGTGACGCCCCCTTGAGGTGCGCCTCGGCCAGCGCCGAGTCGTCATGTCCGTAGAAGCCTTGGATGTCCATCCCCGCCAGCTTGTCGATGTCCTCGGCCGGACTGAACAGCACGGGTGGCTTGCCCAGGTCCGCCATCGTGTAGAACTCGCTGCGCTCCGTCACCGGGTGGTAGATCTCGTCCAACTTCTTCCTATTCGTCGCTGACATTTTCCGCTTCGCTGCTCTCCTCTCCTCGTCTCTTGTTTTCCTTTCCGCACCCTTCAATTTAAAAGTAATGCAATTACATTATTGTATGCTGATTATTTGGTTAATATTTTAATGATGATGATAGAGTGTCAGTGGTTTTGCTTTGCATCTTACCTTATCACAGAACACTTTGATTTGACAGTAGCCTCTGTGATAAACTTGTTGGTCCCGGGGGTCTTCAAACGTGTCAATCTGTATGTGAAGCGGTAAACCCTGTAACGAAACAATAATAGAAATTAAGTTTGATAGTTTAACACAATCATACCTGCCGACTTACTTTCGAATAGTCGATTTCTAATTGCAAAATGATGCTAATCCATTTGTGTAAATTTTTACCAAATGGGGAGGTAGAAAGAGGATTAGGACTAATTGACCAATAACTCGAAGACACATCTCTCACGCTATTTGGTATCCATATGATCTCATACATAGTCATATAAACAAATCGATAATATTTTGAGTCAAGCAATTTCACGCTTGAAGTCTACACTTATCTTAGAATGATAACAAAAAAAACAGTTTTAATAAACGTTCATAAGGGATAATTGCGATAAATTTACGAATAAGGAAAAAATATGCACGTGTCTGAATCGAATCGCGTTAAAACGTCTTAATTGCGTTCGTTCGAGGTCGGTGTTGCGGCGGCGTCACTGCGCATTGGATAGGTAATTGAGAGGCTGATAGCGGACTGGTTTCATATCAGGCGATGGACAAGCGTGGCTCGAGAGCGACGCTTACAGCGGACCACATGCAAGGGGTGATCAGTCGCACACGACTAATTTGTAGAGGGCAGTGCCACACGGTCGTTAGCTAGACACAAACAAGGTGCTATCAGCTCTGCTTGATACTGAGAATGGGAAGCATTTCAGTGGCGCCGCCGCGGTGCGACTGTGGCTTACGACCGCGCCGCACACCCGTCGGTCGCGTCGCCCATGCCCGTGCGTCGCTTCCCTGGTTATCGAGGCGTCTCCGGCGACAACGCGGTTACCGACCTCATGTCTTGACGTCGACGTATCGTAACTTTAATTTACATACTTTCAACATGGTAAGCTTAATTAACATTTTGCAATACAAAATAAATTAAATGACATTTGTAGAGGTGTACACTGCCTACTCGTCTTCGATTTCCCACGCCTATTAAAATGCTACCTAACGACTTATTTAGCCCTTATGGATACAACATACGATGCATTCAATGAACACTGCGATGATATAAAATGTAAAATTATTTACGATCGGCAATATAGAAGTAAATTACCGTTTTCCTCAACAAGACTCAAGAGCAATATGTAAACAGCTTTATTTATTTTCTTCGACGTGCATTTACATACATTAAAATAATCGACTATCGTAACAATAGTGATTTATCTATTAATTAAGCCTACAGATGTATATCTACAATCCGTTTAGAGTACTTTGGTACATGACTAACCTTTACTCCTTTTTGACTGCTAAAATCTGTACTAAGGCACTGAACTGCAATGTTGATCTGTAAAAAAAATAAGATACAATAAGCATTTTTTTTAAATAAGATAAAAATAACTATTAACATTATCTAGCTTTATTATGTGTACTAATGTTATGTTTGCATATAACTCAAGTATAAAGACGGGGCGCCATGGTAGTCGTGTAGTGAGCAATGCACAACAAGAAAATAATATGCGTAGAAAACTGTATAAATAAAAAGTGGACATTGCTAGAGGCGTTTCAATGAAACTCATTGAGCTCGTGGTGTGTGCAGTTACAATGTCCACTGTAGAGTGTACAGTGTCACGTAGGGCGTGTTTAGCTTAGCTGAGTGGTCGCGGAGGGCGGTACGCGCGCTACCCGCTCATTACCGCGGTCTATGCAAATGACTCTCTCGCGTTTTTACTCGCCGGCGACACCGTCACGTAAATAATTACAAATATTGATAACCGCAATTCTGTCCCAACTCATTAACAGCAATAATATATCTAAATCAATGAAAAAACAACTTTAATCCCATTCGAAACGCTTTTAAAGCAGCAAGGTTAATTTTTAGTAGCAGCTATCAACTTTATGATTAAAATCGAAAATTGTGATTCGATGTAGAAGTCGTTAAACATTAATTGCTCCCTCGAGTAACATTAGCATACTGTCATAGAATTAAGGCTATTTCACGCGGACTTTAAATTGTTTGATGAATATTTAAAAGGCTATGTACTATACATAACATTATCAATGAGGTATACGTTTTTGTGCCACTAGTAGTAGATACTGTATAATTTTATGTAAGCAATTAAAAACACAGAGTGTTGTTTACTATTCAACAATATAATGAGTGTTCACGGTGTAGCGCTGAAGCCACCGCCGCCGCGCGCCCCACGCGCTTTTTGTTTCATTTGGTAAAGCCACTCGACCAAATATGGTTGCAGGACTCTATTTAATTACACTTTTGTAAGTGTAATATCATGATCTGCGTTTTAATTTTGTACGTTTATAATGATCACGATGCATGGTAGCGGTATATGTGCACTTTAAATATGCACATATTTTTGCATCAGTGAGCCGAGTCGTCATTCGGCGTAGTTACACTGACAGGAAGACACATTAGCCCATTAGTGTTTGTACATCAACAAAGTTAGTTCCATTTTTAATACGTTATGGTAAAATGTTGAGAGGGAATAAGACGTGCGGCTTGTGTGGTAGTGTTGAGACAGTCCGGTACTCCGTGGGCAGGATGCTCGTGACTCTCGGACGTAACGTACCTTGGCGGCGCTCTCGAGCGGGTTCCAGTAGACGGCTATGGCGTTGTGCGCCACCTCCTCGATGCAGCCTGCCAGGCCGATGCTGTTCTTCGTGTCTGTAACAAAACAATAAATTGTCATTAATCTTGTCTGCGGGTAACTGTGCAGTAATGGCGGCGGAGATTTCGATTAAGATATCAACGCACAATACGTCATCGAGGACGGAAATTTATTTGCTGGGCGTGAATAATCACATGATAGGATCAATTTATTGACGACTGCAATGTTTCCATTTCTGCCCTTCCTAGATTGAGGTTTATGGGCAGTAATTAGCAGATTTGCATTCTGCACTAATTGCACATGGACTAGATACATTCCAGTTGATATTCCGGAAATCTCTTTTCCTACGCGTCAAAATATCTTATTTTATTATTTATTGAAATCCTGTTATATTTATTTAGCTTTTATTTTATTACAAAAGGTATGGCATCATTCATGCTCACGACGTCCTGTCACGTTGACTACCTCGGTTATTAATAATATATATTATCTATGTCTGTTTTAATTGATAATTTTATATTCTCTATTGCAAGAATTGAATGATAAATTCATTAGAAGTTCGCAAAATGACTGTCATTAAGATAGTTAATAGTTCAATCGTGGTTAGTTAAACGTCTAGTACTTAATTATACTACGGTCATTGGTGATGTGGGATGCGTATTTATGAGTTATTTGAATAGAAGTATGAGTTCTGTCAGTGTTGCAGTATCTATTTGGAGCAGTGTGTTAGGTTTGCGCGGGTGTTAGTCGGTCCGCGCGTGAGTGTCTGTCTGCTGTGCGTGGGCGGAGGCTATCAGTCGGGCGCTGGCGCGGCGATCTGTGCGGGCGCAGGCGACGTCGCCGCTGACGTGTTTATGAGCCGCCGGGGGACGCCGCCCTCCGACAACCTTATTGTTTTAACAGCCTCTTACAAATTTACGAGTCCACGTAACATCCTGCTATGTGCTAATAAATCCGCCCACACAAAAACTTCCTATATACATAGATTTGTTTGTAAGTAGATACATTTTTCTAGTAAAAACACAAGGCATAGCTATAGGATGGCAAAAAATTACTTTGTATAAGATATTCAAATGTGTATTCACTATGGATTCTACCTAGGTATATAGTGATAGTTAATAAACAGAGCTTTTAAAAACTAAATCAACGATTTTAAAATCTCTATAATTGACTTTTAATATTTAATTTATACTTTATGGTTCTCATAAATAGGCAGGAGAATAATCGAGGACGATATAAAATGTAAATATGAAAATAAATTGTCTGTTATAATTATGACCATCGATGTATAAAATTACAAACGGATATTCCTTAATATCGTCAAAACAACGACTTACTGAAGAGTAATCTGTCGAATCAGTGAGGCGTGGTATATAAGAAAACTGTCAAAAGAAATAAGTGTGGAGGCAAAGAAGCTGCGCTGAACGTGGACACGCGATATACGAAGACATGTAGGTAATCGGAGAAGGCATTGTGCGGGCGCGCTGTGCGTTGCGATCCCCCCCGCACCCCCCGCCCGCACCCCTTGCCCGGCCGCGCTTTCACACGCCTGCGCACAGGTGTCCAGTGTCGCCCTTGACGCTGCTCCCAAGTTCGTTGCATACATTCATGATGCACTACCTCTCTGCCTACCCTCGACAGTTCTTGTCTTAGTACTTCCGTCAAATAAATATACAAGTATAGTAATCAGATTTCTGAGAAAAATACCTACTATGTTAAATTATGGTCAGAACGTCTAACAAATTAGCCCATGAAATCTGAGCCGCAACGCTTACGGATATAATAAAACTAAAAACAAATACATTAAACTCAGTCTTTTGAGATATAAAATACCAAATTCCTTTGTGTTTAGACATTAATTCATTCTATGTAATAACGTCAACAAATGAAAAAATAAAACTTAACTAACATCGAGATAAGCTAAAAAACCTTGACATTAAACTTGGCTCGACCGCGCGAATTAATGGCTTCCATGTTTTTATTTTCCTTGAGATTTAATTTATAGGCAGTGCTTGTGGCCGCGGCGTCACTCATTACAAATGCTACAGGCCTCACTTAAGTAATGTTAGAATGTGTAAAGTGTCATATATCAGCGCTGTTTACTTCGAGACATTAAGCGTTTTGTTGATGACGTAACTCTCGAACTAATCGGTTAACGCATATCTATTAAATAAGAGTCATATATTATTTAACTCACTTTGCAATGGTTAAAAAAAAAAAACACCATAATTGATTTCCATTACTAATTCTAAGCAACAGCATCGCTTCAACTCGCTTGTAAAGTTTATTGATATTGCGACGATAGGAAAATAATCGCGACTTTGTAAAATTATCAAAACAATAATTTTCTAAGGCAGAGCGTTTGCGCTGGCGCAGACCGAGGCCCACCGCGCAATTAACATGCTAATGAGCGCGCTCCCCGATATCATCGCTGTAATTATGTCCGCGCGCGACTATATTGTAAGATTGCTTATATGTCTTATCCTTTTTGTAGACATTCGACACGCGTAGCCAAGCTACGTCTCTGAAACCTTCACTTTATGCCTATCAAAAGTAACAGCGACAAAACAGGCAGGTGTTTCTACTGCGTCGAAGAGATTTCTCACGAATTTTAACGATTTCCTGTTACTCGGTCTCATAGACCTCATCGTGTCAGATATCTTTATTACATAGTTTCATTTGCCTGTGTCGGGGAAACTTCACATTTAGTTTTATATCTATAATCTGGTTAATGTCGGAATGTGTCATTACAGGTAGCGTAATATAAAGCTACGAGCAGAGCGCTGCGCGTCCGGCGCAGGCGATGCGTCCAGCTAGGCGGTGCGGTGGTGCGGCGCCAGAGGTGTTTATTTTTAGTCGCAGCGATTGATAGGTTCACCGGTCGGTGTGGGCTGCGGCCGTCGTGCGCGTTATTTATGCAAATGTCCTAACGAGATATAATGGTAGCGCGGGGTGCGCGGGTGCGTCTCCGCGGTATCTGCCTGCAGCTCGGTAATTAGGTCCTGCGTGCCGAGCGTCCGCCACCGCTCGCCACCGCACGCAACCTCTGCGCCATGTTTCTGTGTCGCCTCGAGCACGACTCTGTTTTTGCACGGGTATCGTGTCTTAAACCCTTGTATGCGCTACTATACAGCGTATACTTAACAAAAACCGAACAGTCATTGTTCTTCAAATTATCTTATTTGATAATTACATAAATACTCACTTATCATCACTCACGCAAGATTGAACGCGTTGATTAGGATTATATAAATGTTGGTAGCAATAAAACAATACTCACCGGCATCTAGTATCCTCTGTTTGACCGAGTGTTGTCTGCCGTGCCAGAACTGCCACGCTTTGATTTCGTCTTCAGGAGATTTTTCTTCTCTGAACATCAACATTACTACACTCTGAAACAAATCATAGATACAATGTTTACTACAAATTAGTTTTCAAGCTATGCCATAAATCCGTTGGGTAGAACTGTTTAAATAAGTAATATCCTCTGTAAATAAGACGGTATATAAATTAACAAGCAGGGTGGTCATTAGAAACACCTGACATCGGGCAGCTATGTCTCTACTTTATTTATTGCCAACTTTTAATGGGGAAAGTACAGACGAAGCGCCGTGAGCATTTCGCGAATACGCAAAACGCGATTACCGGCGTGCGTTTCTCAGCTATTACGTTAAACGAGCGCGATTACGTTACGGCGGGCATCTTAATTTCATACGCATTTAAATGCTCTTAAAACGTAACGTGAAACCTATGGACCGTTTCCGTTCAGATGAAAAAGTGAAATATGCTGTTAAGACGATTTCTATCGACGCGTTAGAAAATGAAGTGAAAAAGAAGTGGCTTGCGCGAGGCGTGGTACCGACCGTGCCTTATAGGGCTAACGACGAGAAAGCACCTCCGATCGTTGCCTTGGATTGATGGATGGCCGCGACGAGGAATTATGCCCAGTCGCGCCTGCTCCTTCTTTCCTCCTTGTACTGTTGCCGTTGTCTCCAAAATGAACCGTTCATTAGCATTTTTATTTAAGGTATTTGATTATGGCAGTGATAAAATAAAGCTATTCGATATTATTTAGCAAAATCTATGCACAAAATCTAAGATCAGTTTGTTCGATCAATATCAATATTTATTTCCCCATTAACATATACCTATTAAACTATTTCTATGTATCTTCATTCACGAATATCAGTTATCATGGTGCATGTTGGCGAATACATTTAAATATTGAAATATTAAGGATTAGTTACAGGAGTTTATTCACCTATCATATCATCGATAGAATATCGGATGTTGGCATTTTATTGCAAAGCAAATTGGGTGCTTCATTTCCTTTCTTCCTGAATTCATGGTAACAAAACGTCTACTAAGTTCATAGACCAGCCCATACGAGAACGTACGTATAATCTAGTTTAGTTCCAGTCGTCCATGTCATTTGTGAAGCATAGGTATATTTTTGATAGCATGTGTGTCGAGTGCAGACGAATGTGGATACATTGACGCACCCTTCCTCCCGGTTAACTGCAGCACTTGAGAAGTGACTCTATAACCGTCCCTGGCTCCAATGCCTATTTACAACTTAACTGTGACTTAGACGTCATTATCGAATCATGAATATGCATAGGAAAAGATAAGCGAAATAGGATGAAGTATTCGGCGTCTGCACACGGCAATTACGTTCGCAATGCAATTAAATACAGCAAGGACCCGCGGTTACAGTGTTGGCTCGGGGCAATAAAAAACACAATTTTACTGTAAATCGATGAATTTACGAGTAATTTGTGTCGGCGAATAGTTCAGCGAGTCTATAAGCGGGACACGGGCTTTCTCCGGAGATCGGGCGCGACGCGTAAACCCAACGGAACCGTGCATACTAATAGATAGCCCATGTATAAAATTGTAACGGTTAACACCGCCTCTATCAACCGTCTCATCGCTTATAATAAATAAATATAAACATTTACTACTTTATTAGAATTCCGCGCGCCAGTAAGCATTTGACGAAATACATAATGCTAACTGTAAACTTGAATTAGCTAATATATAAATGGCGTCAGTGGTATTCAAATTGAAGCCTAATTAAATATGGGCTTTCTAAAACTGTTTTTATTGTACTTTATGCTATCTGTTTATTTATGTGTTGTAGCTAATCGCAGACTTAACTGGCCACTTTTGTTTATTGTATTGGAACTAATGATTCATAAACACTTGCTAACTAATTTAGAGTCCAACTGGTAACGGTTTACGTAATTTAGTGGCTATTTTCTGGTTGCAATTGGCACTGAACAATGTTGGCTATTGTTGTATGACAAAGATACATTGAAATAACTGGCAATCATAATTGTTTGACTTACCGCACAATTTATCAGAGACAGGCTTTATTTTGATTTCATTAACTACTTTAATTTGACATTATGTAGGTACAAATTTGTAGAACTTGTTGCGAAATCATAAGACCGGCAACAATTGCTTTAAGATTTAACTATATAATCGGTGCTTGTATGTTAATTCACTTCATTTGAGAAGTTCCGTAGGATTGGAATGTAATGTAAATGTATGTTATTCAATTCAAGATTAGATAGCGTTCATTTATTTATTTCATATTTATATGTTAAGCAAAAAAAAAGCTACGATATTGATGATTGATATTCAGTAAAATTAAATAATGGTATTTCAGTGAATATGCAGTTTTACTATGTAATTGAATACAAATACTTAAATAATTATTGATAGAAAATATGGCCCTCACTTCTGACCTAGAACTGAGAAACTGTCTAAATAAGAGAAATTTATGCAGTTTGCAATACTGACACACGGTTTTCACAATTAAATATAATTATAACCATACATGATAAATGTTTAGCTAATCAATATCTACCTAAAGATTTTAATCTTATTTTTTCCTCGAAACATGATTTGTATATGTTTTCGTATATTTTACGACGCTACTAATGAATTTCAAGAGTTTTTTTTTATCGTGTAAAAAATGTGTTATCAATCGACGCAAAGTTGTCATTCGGATGTAAGATTTGGACAGGTATCGGAGTGATTGGATGGCTCCGTCATGTTGGTGCCTATTGGTCGTGTGAGTGGCGCGCTGCGTGGGCGCCGCGCTTGTACCGCACGTTAATTGGATTTTTAATCCGAAATGACAGAATTATGTGTTCTTGTAGCACAAACACGTTCAACTCATAATTGTAACTAATGTTTTATTACTAGCATCTGCCCGCGATTTCGTTTGCGTGGAAGTCGTATAAAACACCACAATATACATATATAAATACATACATAAAATAACAGTCACATTTTAATAAAACGACCCTGTATACTACGTTTGTAGTTTTGGTCTCAGCAGCCAAAACATACAGAGATTGGTAACAAACTTCTCACACGGAAAACTCGGGACACAAGCGAGTTTTCCGGATGAGAAGTGTTTCGGTTCGAATAATCTCGCTGTCCCATTGACGGTGTTTGTGGGCAAACGGTCATTTAAATGGTTAAATCTGTAACTATCTGCAATATTCTAACCTTTTGGCTCGTCTTTTTAGAATTTGCGGTAAACTATAGAAGAATACGAACATAATGCAATATTGTATTGAGTTATATAAAATAATGCAATATTGTTCAACCCCCATAGCAAATAGCGTGATAATTTATAACCCATAGACTGACCAGACGTATAGGGAATAATTATGTATTTAAACAAAATCCATACGGAAGTATTTGCGTGATGTAGGAACATACATTCAGACAAACAGATAAACATTCTAAAAACCATAGTTTCGGTATTAGAATTGTTCCCAGATCTCGTCGCAATCACTTTTTTTTTTTTTTCAAAAATATTGAATGTAAGTACAGTTTTGACTTCGCTAAAATTGCATTATATGTATAGATGGACTACAATTTAAGCACGTTTATAATGTAATAAAACCAACTACTTCGTGGAAAAGTGATGCAACTTTTTGTGAATATTATGAAATTGTAGAGCCATTAATTATTTCAGCCGTAAGACGTCCACTGCTGGATATAGGCCTCCCCCAAGCACCGCCTCTTCGACCGATTCCGTGCTTCTCGCATCCAGTTTAAATAATTATTAAAATGTAAATTTTATGTAATATTGAGCACATAGGCTTGATCTCCTGGATTATTTTAATAAATTACATCAATTGGAAGTAAAATCGGTCCTGAATATCACCTTAAAATAATAATGTAGTATTACCGTTTCATTGGTATGAATACAACACGCAAGTTTCACAAGACGTCTACGGTTTTGGCTTCGTGGACCAGATACTTCCAACTTTTCGGACCGTCAATTAATTAATCGAGTGTATCGACATTCGACCCGATTTCAGGAGCTCGGTTGACAATCTGAGTTATCTGATTAAGCACGCTTTCTCTCGCCGTGTGTCACACACGCCGGGGACTGTTGTGCCCAAGTGTCGGCCGCCGATGCGATTACGCTCCAACAACCACTCTGCCTTAATTTCGTCACTCTGTTTGAATAAATAACCGATTGCATATTTATATCACATTCACGCAATCAGATGGACTGTTCATGTGACAACTATCGAGCATATAAATCTTATCGAGAATAGCCACTAAATAAAGAATTTTCTTAAAATTATCTATTCAAATTGAGTTTTAATAAATAACAGAATTCTATTCGGGACCATAGCATTAATTTGAACAGAATTTTAATAAAAAATAAATGAATTTCTTTCTAGAAAATAGAGTCAATATTTCTTTCTACGAAATCGCGTGGAGGTTGAAAAAGCTAATAATTCTTTATTTGCTTTCAAGACAAAATTACACAAAATGTATTCAATGTCAAATTGAATACTAGCTGACCGGACAGACGTTGTCCTGACCAAATTTCAATAGTGCTTATAACAATCCCATAAAAACAGGACATTATTTTTTCCCGAATTTGAACATTTTGCGTGAAACTTTTAAATTTTTTCTTTCCATAAAAACCTGATTCGGACTATTACAAACATTTATAAATAAAAAATCGTCAAATCAGTTCGGCCGTTCTCAAGTGATGCGCTTACCAACAGACTAGACTAAATGCAAGTTTCAGTAAACTCATAATATTAAGCGACAAGGTTCACTCGCGTGTTGGAGATAAATGATCTAATTAAGTATAGCGTCAGAACATGTATTCACTTTATTTCTATATCGATGCCTATTTCTCATTGATGCTGTTGTTATAGTCGGCAAGTCCACAAGGGCCTCTCTACGAGTCACCTGTCTTATTGTTACCTATAAATCGTAAGTTAATAGCATCGTTAACGTAACAATTACTTCAGATTTAATCTTTAGTTACGTTCTGTACATAAACGCACAAGTAGTGCATAGCGATAACCAGCGGAATGTAGTTAGGCACACTCGACACCTCATCATCTGTTTAGTGATGTAAACGCGTCAGATACGTAAATCCGCGAGTGGGTGCGTGTTCACGCAGCAGACACGGGTTGGCAGTTGGTGGGTTCTGGCTCGTCACGAACGCTTCCTCGTTAGGCAGCGGCCGGGCGCGGCGTCCATCCATCAGCTCCTATCTACTTTATGACAATTATTTATGTTCACTGCGTGGCAAAACTATTTCGCTCACCGTTGAGCTTTATCGATAGCGCAGAAGTAATGTCCTGCCGTCTCGATAGGCTATATCTGATACGGATACGTCTGTTTGTTAAGTGCGCTAGTTGTCTGTGCTAGTTGTTTTAACGCCTAGGTTATTTGCTGTGAATGTTCTCCGCAGTGAATGTCGGTTTCGACATAAATTCTGAGCGAAACTGTGGGTGTAACTGCCGCGCAGTTGCCTACGTGTCGGTATTTATTTCACATCAGGTGAAATATATCAATGACCATTTTTGCCTCGTAAACAAAGCGATAACAGTATACGTATTTCCTTTCTTCGGACTTTTATTCAAATGGGCCTTCGTAGGCGCTAACTAGCATAATATTCATGTAAGGACTTTATTTATGCCTTGCTTTCTAATCTCAATCTGAGATGAGAAGATAGGCTTCGCAAGTGCTTATAGATAGACATTGTAGAAAAGCTCAGGAATATTCAAATTAAGTATGGTACCATGTAGTGAAAACTCTTCAAGTATTGGATATTAAAGAGCGCATTATGTTGTGCGTGCGTCTATTGGCAGGGCGCGGGGCGGCGTCTGCAGTGCGCCGCGAGCTACGGGAGATTGCTAGAGATGTGCAGCTTCCGCCGCCGGACAAATTGCCCAGTGTTCTCGCACATCCGCCGCAGTTACAGCCACCTACTATAATTGAATATTAACCACGTAATATTGTATTAGCTGCAATATGTCTTCGCAAACGTGATATTATCAGGATCGCGTGAGAACAGCTTATCGGTAAACCAATACTTCTGTAATGACAGATTCATGATTAAGCCTGTATACTTTTACAAATCAAATCGACCATTTGAATTTGCAGCGTAATAGAAGTAGCTGTTGCAAATAGATGGTTACAGAACGTATTGATAGCTTTAATGGTGGTGTTGCGCAGTGCGCGCTGACCGCTAAATCTCGATTAAATCGGAGCAATTCCCGCGACACGTCGAGCGTCGGATTAACATCCGAAGCCGCGTTGTAACACTAATCTGCTTAAATGTCGAAAGGAAATGTCAGATTGTAATGTGCAGGGCTCAAGCCGAGGCGTGATGCGGCTTAAAATGCGGTACCTACCGCTGAGGGCACAGCTTTCAATCACGGAGGTACACTTCTCGCACTAACGGTGGAACTAATCAAATCATTAAGTGACTCCGTGTGAGAAAATTTCGTATGTCATCCATGTCAATATTGCATTCTTCAGTTGAACCCTTGAAAAAAGTTTTACTTACTGAAATATAACAATGGTTTACTCACATTTCAGTAAAAACTGAACCTTTTCCACATTTCAATGAGAACAGTTTACGCTAGGAATATGAGAAAACTAGCTAAGTAGGTGTACGGCCTCAAATCCATAAAACTGAATAAGTATCGTTGACAACAGCTGGGTTAAGCTTTGAGTCACTCTGGTGTTGCATAATCGTGTCTTATATCACCCTAATATCGCTGATTACAGGCGGTGTCAGCCGCCGATTGTATCGAGGATTGACGCTAAATACGCCCGCGCTGTGACACCACCAATATCGAAACAATGACGGACCTCGGGTTACGTAACGCTACTTACGACTACTGTCACACGACTATCAGCTTGTGAAAGTCGCACTGAATGAAAATGCCCTTAAATACCAGAGAGGCAATCTCCGTATATTGATAACTTGATTCCTTCTCCAGCAACTAGGCAAGCTGAGCTTGGATAGTAAACTATCAGACCACAGCTTGATAGTTGTAATAAGATCAAATAATATTCTAAATTTTGGCTTTATTTTACAAAGAGGAATATTGTATTAGTATGATTGATCTAAAAAAAAAGTGTACTTTACTTTATTCTATAAATCAATTGCATATCGCACTTCGAAGAAAGTGCTCTATTATAAATGCAAAAAAAATGTTACAGGGCTAATTACGACTAGTTATGTAGTTTCAGCGATTACGTATAAACTTATTACCGAATAATACGTAATATTTCGAAAGTGTAATAGTTATCGAGTGGCGTTATGCGAACCTGAAACCGAACGTGGAAAATTCACGCTCGGTCGAGCGGCGCGCGCGCGCTTGACGCGCCGCGCCGCGCTGTGCACTCACTACAAGCGTACGCGGCGGTTTTTTATTGTTTTCTCAGATACAAAATACGTATCATTATATATGTACTGGTGCACTTGATTATAATTATTGTAACACGTTATTACACACCCATGTTTAACCACGTTTGTGCAGCGGACCGACTGGAGCCGCTCAGCGTTGAAGACATTCAATAAAATAAAGACCTTTGATGACCAAAGCATATTAATTGTATTGTGTTTATAATTCTCGTTTGCTGAATAAAAATACTCACATATTGTAGATAATAATTGAATTTCTGCCGTTAACGGGACTGTTCATTTGCAGACAACGTAATTATCCGGTTTGTATCTTAAAATGAAATTACCGAAATTTTTATTAGTATGAGAAACAAAAAATCAATTAGGTACATTAAAATCCCATAAATTATTCTTTAAAAAATAAGAACGGCAGAAAAAGTACATTAACTTGAGAACAGACCGCTCCGCTGATAAATAACCATATTGATATATCCCAGATACTTAGGTACCTATAGTATACTGAGTAACATTTTCTTTTTGTCTTTTATGTATGCACGTGTCTCTGTGACAAATAAACCAATTTTTCTTTCTTTCTTTTCTCCTTACGCAGGAATAATGTAGATTTATAATAACTAAAAGTGTTAATAATTAATAATTGCAAAATATAATATTCACATAAATATGAGTAAACATTGGGATAAATAACCCACCATACATTATTTCTGATGATAAAAAATTGGTTAAATTTAATTTGATAAAGAATGTCTATGGCATGTATTTAAAGATTTAAAGAAATGCCGTTATCAAGAGCTTTCTGTTGTATAATTCTGCAATTTATAATCATTAACGTTTTTCTGATTCGACAGGGCTGAGAGCGGGCGCGGGGTGCGCTCGCCGCGCCGAACTTGAGACGAGAGGGTGCAAGCTAAATTGAGACATCTCAACACATGATTGATTGCCGCCGTGATTGGCAACTTGCAACTCTCAACGGAGCGCATGCAAAATTTGCATACATTTTTTGTAGGTTGTGAAACCTTTCTCGCGAATTCGAGTACGAAAATTACATTACAGCCGAGTGCCTCCTGTGAGAAATATTCAGTTGGTCTCGTATGACAGCCCTTCACTCGTCTGTATCGATGTAGTCGGCCGAAAGGTGCGCGGCGGTAGGAACCGCGCGCTCAGAATGCGCACCGTTATAATCCCTCACCAAGCGCAATATGTTCAGTGTAAAAGGCATCATTAACGATTGCCTTTAAAAGGCAAACGGGAGCAATTATTAAAGTCACAAAATATTATAAAAAGAAAATAAACAACGACGTGTCTCGTTACGCGAGTTTCCGTTGCTACGAAAGTGAACACAATGATGTCAGTGCGCCAATAAAAAGCCGAGTAAAAAATGCTCTGAATGAGTAGAAGCGCTTTGGACACGCAACACATGGCTTCATCACAATAAACAGATCGAACGGAACTTGATTAGTAGCGATTAACGTGCATAATGTCAGCATGTAAATGACTGCCTCATTGGTCTAGTGGTCGCAAAGTATGAGATCCTGGGTTCGATTCCCGGGTCGGGCAAAGTGTTATTGAGTTTTTCTATTTGGAATTTCTCAGTAGCAGCCCGGAGTCTGGATTTGTGCCCGGTTGATGGCAATAGGCTCGCCTCCTATTATATGGGACTTAAACATAACTGGCGAAATGTAGGTGTACTATAGGTACACCTCTGCCCAACCCTTCGGGGAATACAGGCGTGATGTTATGTGTTATTTTATGTAAATTACACATTTATTGAACTTTAATCATAGTGTTGTTTTAACACACCTATCTATCCCACATACCTACATGATTATAAGAAGTATAATCTAGACTCATTCGTATTCACAAAAATAACAAAAAACGACTCGAGGTAAATTTTTAATTAGATTTATCATATTACCATGCGACGGTTGAATTTAAAGACAAGTCATCTGTATTATTTCTACTCTAGTATGAGGTGTGATTAATGACGACGGATATAATTAAAATACACCTTAACATATTTGCTCCGAGGATGTAGGGCGACCGGGCGTCGCAACCCTTGCAATGATGCAGAATAACAAATAATGTCTCCGTGTTACTAGCGAGATGATTAATTGCCACTACGCGCTGTGATTGATTGAGCTCTTTTCATAATGTTTTTTGTACATAAACTATTTTTGCGGAACGACATTTCAATCTATTCAACTGGGCTAACGTCTTAAGATAACATTTTAAAATGATATTTGTCATTAAATATTTATGTAAATGTTACGGCCGTGGCGTGTGAATGCTTCCAATATTAAGAGGAGATTAAGTCAATCGTGTATTTTGTACGGTGTTTAATTAGGTGCAGAATCTGGAATTCGTGTTATGTCGTGTGTTCGTCGGTGGAAAGCCACGGGGCGATGGTATCGCAGACGAAGGTAAAGCTCTGCCGAAACAGGGGCGTGCCGGCCGTAATTACAATCCCGCCACGCACAGCCGACCATTCGCAGGCCAAATCTCTCTGTTTACTAAAATTTCTTACAATCTCTTAACCGCTTTTTGGCACGCAAAACGTATTCAATTCGCATCGCGTGTGGATTAAACTTTTTTAGTTACGGTTGATAACGCGGTAAAATTGTTTCGTAGATATAGTGTAGGCATGGTTATCAATTTGTGTTCGATTGGATTTAAATGTAGCCATTAACAATTCTTTATTTGTATAAAATACGCCATGAAACCCAAAATTATAGAAAAATACTGTAGGTTAAAGGAAGATTTCACGCGGGTTTCTCTCCGAATTGTTAAGCTAATTCGTCTGCACATGCCATAGTTTCACCGGTAGGGATACAACATGAGATTCTTCAAACTTCATTTTCTTTTTGGACTTAAAAGAATTCTCGTTAAGAAAACACGATGTTTGCCGCATTGAAATTGTTTTATCATAATGCAGTATGGTTATTGTTTAAAGGGAGCGATATTATCCGAGCGGAGGCACGGACTCCCGGGGCGGTCATTGTATTCCTATAAGGCGAATGTCAAAAGCGTCGTCTTAATTATCGGGCGCGGCTATACAATGCGGACTCGATTGCGGCGAGATAAGCGCGGTACACCTATCGGAGTCCGTACTGAATGCGATACGCCGGCCGGACTCGCGGCCCACTTACTGCCTTAATAATAACTTCAAACGTATGTCGCATTGTATCTCTGATTATTCCGATCTAAGCCCATTGAATAGCGATAAAACGTGTTTGAATATGTTAGGCGCTGTCAAAAAACGGAAAATTCAACATTGAATAAAAACGAAATTGATAAGTATACCTACGTCTATGACGCCTCTTACTGTAGTATGAGTAACGTTCCGATTTATAACCAGTACAAACAATAACATTAAAATCAAAACAATACAAAAAACCTACTTCAATTATCTAAACCAGATTAACCAGATTACCAAATGTGGAATTTCTGGTTTATCAAGATTACATAGTTAATGTGTATTATGGTGCAATTTTATTGTGTCAACCTTCTCTCGGTAAGTACTATTCATCATCATGTTTTTCAGGAAAATGTCAGGAAACAATAATAATGGGATTTCCGATTTCCACGACGCTCCGACACGATACCACGTGGGTATAAACGTTGCGGGTAATCTTTTGTCTCAACAAAGTTTCTCACGAGTTAAATGGTTGATTTAGTCACGTCATTGTATTATTAGATATTGAATTGTCAGTATTTATGCTACAACAATTATATGTTACACAGTATGCCTGTATAACATATAATTGGTGACCGCAAATGATGGATATCATTTGCAGTATGGTAAAATTTTAGTGTTTAGTTATTTTAAACACATAGATTTCCTTTTGGCAGTACGGATGTACTGCCAAAAGGAAATCTATGTGTTTAAAATAACTAAACACTAAAATTTTTGACATTCTGTTTTACGTCGGAACCTGTATCTTTCTGAAAATCAGTAAGAGAAAAACACCAAATTGTGAATATGGAAAACCAAGTCATCAGGGTTAAACACGGGTTTTACAGTGCGTAAGTGTGAAAACATGTTCTAAGAATAGTGTGGAGCTCAGGAACGATTGATATTCATCGCAAGTACTCAATATAAATAAATACGAGATCTTTTTGCATGTTTGGTAATACAAGTAGCTGGAGAAAGAAATATGATGAAAGTGAATACTTGAAGGTGAACTGGGAGCTAGGGAGCAGGGTTAACCTGAGCCGGTCGCCTGCGGTCTCCCGGCGAACCGCTCCCACTTATCTACTTCCCACCACTTACTTACATACTACTTACAGTAGCCCTTGTTACAATTATCTCGCAACATATTACCGACTATTACGTAAATCTACTTGATAATTAAGTTACATAAAACACATTACTCGTTTTCATTTTAATGTTATCGTAAGGAACGGAATATTAAGAAGGTTCATCGTAAGTTTAAATGGATAAACGTATTTGTTTCTGACTTTTTGGAATAGTCGGAGGAATCGAGTCAGGGTTATGAAATCAATATCTGTTTTCAGTAGAAACATCGCTTTTATACATACTAGCTACCTGACGTTACAAACTATGGTTGGGTGAGTATTAGCAATTATTTATGTGTGACGAGGGTCTCTAATAAAATGAAGTATACATGGGTATACTTGGGTATGTTACCTGCATTCTGCTCGTAAATATTGTACAATATACATTGATTACGTTTCCGTACGGGAGCAATAATTTTGTTCATTTTATTTTAGCAGTAGCGCATTGGAGTTATAAATTGAGATGTTCGCGGAGCGGCGCACGGCGGTGCGACGTCGAGGCGCGGCGTGTTTTACGATTCCCTATGAGAGTACGTTTAGTGATCACTGCCGCAGCTTTCTAAGGTCTACTACAAGTAAACATCCGGCCACTTAACCGTTAACGTCGATAATTTCATTGACTTTTTAAACTAAGAATGTCTAGCATTCGTTCAATTCTATTTAAAGACTCACCTTGACTGTTTGGTTCTTGAGTGGTTTATCAGGATCGTGGATGTATTCAAGCGTGATGCCGTAGAACTGGCCTTTGTTGATGTATGTGATCCGGTCATCCTCGCGCCTCTGCGAACTGCTGCTCGCAGTCTCCAGATGGTACTTGAAGCCGTACGGGGAAAACCTGCCACAAACAACATTAAGTGTTTATATCGCCACCGAGAAACGACGAGTCGCTATGACATGTAAAACACCTGCGACTTCAAGATTTAAGATAAACACACAAAAACTTGCGTATTACGGAGTAGCGCAGTAGGCGACTTGTCGTTAATGTTTGTAGGAACATAAAATGCACAATAAGAGCTGGTTTCTGTAACATTTAGAAAAAGTGCGATTTCTTCTTTGAGATACTTATCTACGGATACACGTTCTCGACAATAAAGTTTCCATGAAGTAAAGCAATAAAATTGTGCAAAAAGTGGAAATCTTAATTGCACCGGCGGCGGCGGTACAGCTTGTCAGCGGCATCGTTACATAAAGGCGCAGAGATCCAGTTCGTAGTGCGCAATGAAAAACTGTGTTTTCTCGCGATTTCCTGAGTGCTGGACCGACGGAAGGAAAACCCCGCTAATTTAGCGGTGATCGCGTGCCGCGACTCGTTAGCGACACCACGCGACGCGCACGACGCCCGCGCACCCCGCGCCTGCGCCCCGCGCTGCTTGTCACTGCGCTGATCTCGACGCCCACGCTCGCCACTCTCGCGCTTACAAACTGCACCACCAAAGTAACTAGTCATTATCGGAGCAGCCTATTGTGGCACAGACTTAACTTATGTAACATGATAAAAAGTAATAAATCGTTATAGAACGTTTAATCCTTTAAATCTGTCCGAGGAATGCGGATAAAGCAGTTTGCGTCGATTTAGTTCTACGGTTACACCATTACTTGAGCTTATTGAAAACAATTTGGTAAACAGCCCCGCTGATGTTTGCGATTTGAACCGAGCTTGTGAAGATAAAAGCCGTGTAATGCAAACGCAGGCCGACAGTGACGGATCGGTCGCGGCGGCGCGGGCGCTCGCCTATCTGATGCTCTCTAAGTGATTCCGAACACAATTTACATTTGCAATGTTGCTTTGTATTGTCATTTCAACTACCCTTATCCTTTGTTTACTTACACTTGATGGACTGTTCGTACCTACTACTAGCAAGATTATAATTCTGCAATACTTCCCGATCAATAAATACAAAAGCAATGGGTAAAAATACAAAGAGAACGATAGATATTTATGTAGGTATAACGTGCAGGCCGTGTGCGTACATGAATTCTTTGTATTCAGTAATAAATAACACATTGTTTTCGAATGAGCTTCATTACAAATTTCAGTGGCGAAGCAGCCAAAAAAAGACACTTCCTGAGTGGAGACAAGAGCCTTGCCTTTCATGAATAAATCAATCGGCGAGGCGCGGAAATTGATGAGTGCGCAAAAAGTCTTGGAACGTAGCGACAACAAAGTGCTCGCAATAAAAACGCATGCCGCGATAAGAGACGGAGAGGCTCGCGTCCCGCAGAGCCTCCAGGCTCTGCGGCCCAAATTAGATGCGCATAAATATGAACCCTCTATAACCATATATACTTGTGGCAAAAACAACACTTATTGGACCGTACAATCATTTTTTGCAGTTTTTCAGCGTCAGTCTAGGTCGCAACAACACTTATACATATTTCTATCTATTTGACAAGCAATTTCAAAGGACGAGTCACGATCTCAGATATAACATAATCTAAAGGACCAGGTATCAAAACTCGTAAGTTAAACAACAATGTATGGGCAGAAAAACAAGTCTAGTTCTTAGAATGACTGTAAAAGCTTCAACTCTTTTGGAATCAACTGTGAAATTCCTGACTACATACGTCACATGAAACCAAGCGAATTCGCAGCAGGGCGACACTGTTGGTATTAAAAACCCGTAAAAATTACTCGTTAGCGGCCATTACCATTTTTACTCTTTTTCCCTTGTCATCAGACTCAGGGATAAAATATGCAAGTCTATGTATCTACTTATATGGATATTTCTTAATTATTGTCGACAGACTACTGGTTTTCTTACCCATATAAAAAATGATAAAAACTGTGTTTATATCTGAAACGTCACATTGCAAGATCTTGAGCAAATTATAGAATGTAAATGTAGTTCATCCACAAGTATATACGAAACAGAGAGGCGTCGCATCGCTCAGTATCATTCTTTGATGGAAATTGCACACCATTGTGTGCTGAGACGAATACTACTGTGAAGGACACAAAGCTTTAAAAGTTTGCAAATTGCAAAAATTCTCGCTGCAAAGGTACTTGCGAATATTTTTCTGAAGAACAGTGCTGCCGCACGCTTTAAAAATATTTTAGCTGGTTTTGATAAAATTGACGATAATCTTCAAGCTATAAACTAGCAGGCCTATTTGTAAAGGAGGATGATAAAGGTTTGTACGTAACATCATTGAAATTAAAAGATATTATCTTTTAATACCAGGGGCGGTGTACGGTGTATAGGAGATAGCACGTTACACGCTACGCGGAGCGGTGGCACGGAGCTGGTGCACCATGCACGCGGCTGCTTAATGAGAACGCTTAGCCAGCGTAATGGCGCCGCGCTGATTGCCGGGTGCGGCTGACGACCGACACACGCAGCGACGCAACCCTATCATCATAGCCAAACTAGTATTATTTGCTGCTACTATTCCTGCAAACGGTTCATGGAACCTGCCTACGAACCACGCTCGCAAGAATTGCAACAAACACGCGCTTGCAACTGTCCCAACACCAAACGTTTTAATCGCTACTCAATGAGAAAATTATAATGAAGGCAAATAAGGTTTGTCTGTAAGTAAAGTACTGTTCATGAGACAATACAGATAAGTAGATTGCAACTCTCCAAGTGATCGAGCAAACGGAATGACAACGTCGTTTCAATACTTAACAGAGGCAGAGGAATGCCGTTTAAAGTATACATTAATTTGGCTTAAAGCGGACAGATGTTAGGATCGCGTGTATACCGCAATCCTAAAGCATTGCTGCGATATTGCTCTCTACATTTATAAGCTCCAGTAATGAACTTGTAATATTAAGGAACATTAAAAATAACGGCGTTTTTCATTAAATTATTAACTTAAGAACATTATGCGCATTAACGTTATCAAATGTAAAATGGAAATACATATTTATAGAAATAAATTAAAAACAAAAAGTCGTTATGTTATTATTTATCAGTTTATTAATTAATTCTGTGATACAGATAAATATGTGTGCCTATTGAAGTGATAATCAAATACACACATTACTTGATTAAGTTACTATACCTTTAAAAGCTCATTCCTGTGTTGAAAATTCGAGAGGTAAATAAAGTGTCTGTTTGATACATCGAAAGGTATCGGTGTACTTAACTGACCGGTAAGTAATAGACCAAACATTTGTGAGGGCGTTAGAATTACTGACGCTCGCTGGCGAGAGCTGGTAATCGGGCGGCGCGCGGCGAGCGGCGAGTGGCGAGCGAGCTCGTATCGACGATGAAGGTAATTTAAGACGGTAGAAGCGACCGCGCTATTTGGGCCAAATGCAAGCAAGTAATTATCGAGATAATAATGCTAATGCACTTATCATGTCGACGAGTGCTTCCGCCGGCGACGCGATGTTTTTTTCCAACGATTTCATTTGAAGGGTATTTTGATGTTTGTCTTTTAAGTCGTACAATTTATTTACAAATCTATTCTAATTAAAGTTTAAAAGTATAAGTAGTGACTTTAGAAAACATCCTAGGTGCTAAAGAGGTTTGTAATTGCTATGTTATATATTGAGTCAACGACTCATTTTCTTAATTTTGTAATTAATGAAAATAATATGGTCGCTTTTTATTATAGTTACTTATAAAACGTACATAAACATACTACTTATCATTGCTGAGTTTACTTACATCCGTTCCTTTTCTTCAATCCAATTAGGTAGCGTGTAAATAAAATCATTTTAGTATTCAATAGATTAACAAGCACTCAAGTAGAAAATGCATATTGTGACGAACGACGCCGTAACAAGACCAGTTGGCAAAGAACCATGTACATGAAAAATAACTACTAGGTACGAGTAGGTACTACGCGACACCTGGGACTTGGATGAAACCGCTGACACCTACGATAACTGTTTTATGTGGGAACACATCTTGATCTAGAAATGGAAGAAAACCATTCAGTATCAGCAGTTTATCATCCCGCGCAAATTGTACCAACTGGGGAAACAAGTTGCTGGCTCGTAGGCGAGGAGTTTGCTACCAGTGCAGAGCACTGTTGCGTAACAACAGTGCTCTGCACTGGTATACCAAAATATTACAGTACAATACAGCTTTCAGTTCTTATAAATAAGGTGCTGGACATAATTCATGCACAGTGTCGATCATGGCGCGATTACTGAAATAATTTAGAGACCGCTGCTCTTGCAAATTTCTCTACCACTTGAAATGGATTGCGGTAATAATTTGGGAGATTTTTTTTTTCAACGAAACCTTATATAAACAATTTGATATTATTGTTTTTCTTTTTAAAGTTATGTTTAGGATATCACATCAACTGTTTGGAAGTAAGAATAATTATTTAAAAAAAGCTTATGCTAAGGCATTTTTGGGTATGCTCAGGGTAATTTAATTTTAAACATTAAATGAAATTATCTTAATTAAATGTATCGACTTTTAGTCATTGAGTCATTGTATAAATGACAATTTTATTCGAGTACGTACTTGTGCGAATAACATTTACTGATAGGTACTTCCTTTGATAACTTTGTAGCACATCCACAGTAATTTAAAATGTAGGTACAAAAAATTCTTATTATTTTCATTTGGCAATTAAGTATTTGAATCCCTTTATATCATACATATGTATATTGTAAGACTTCTATTGTCTTCGTATACCAAGCAACGAATCGACAAGAAGATTTTCATTTATGTATGTTTATGCATACTTGTACTGGGACACAAACAAATTATTCAAAATGATATAAAACATTCTTTACTTAAAATCTATTGAACTAGTAAACCCTCAAACAAATCACGTTCTAACATAGGCAGGCACTAGGCGTTTTCGAGGAAAATAATTAAGACGAACCCTTCGAGTAAATTAACTTGTCAGTTAGGAAATTACTAATTCACACCTGCTTTTACTGGTTGTATTCAAAGATCACGAAATGTGAGTTAGCACCTCTTAAAATACTATCCCGGTAACAACTTAACAACTGAACGGAAGAAAACAGTCGGTGCCGGCGCTCATTGTCCATGTGATTCAATATGTTTGAGTACTTAATGTTTCAGTGCCACTTTTCTAACTAAAATCAGCAGAATTGCTTGAAAAGTTAAATGATAAATGATTTTATTTCTGTAAATAGGTTTGTACAAACACTTTTACACGTCAATCATATTTTAAAAACTAGATGAGGTCGGCGTTTCCTATCTGACTACTCTGAGAAGAAAGGCCGAAACAAACTCAGAGGTCACAGTCTCTTTTAAAGTCCAGACATAATCTTGGTCAGATCATGTGAAGACCATGTAGATTGGTGTCTGGAGTGGTCTTTTGAGGAAAGCATCACACAGTTTGTTTGGATGATTTACTCTTTATTATGTAGGTATTCTATACATATTGCGAATGAAATTACAAATGTATCTGGGAATCATGAATGTAGAAATTTTACATAAGGTGACATAATGGGCGGCCTTTTCGCTATAAGCGATCATTAATAGCAAAATTTAATAGAATCGTGACATGAGTTGAATCCTTAAAAATAACTAGGGCATAACATGAATGTAATAGTAATAGACACATAATAGGTTCCCACAGTAACAAACATGTTTTTTTTCCCCTTAGCTGTGTCGGTCTGCTACGCACCGCGTGCGGTCTGCGCACTTTTACATAGAAATCGAACAGTTTATTATATCAATACTGGTTAGATAAATTATTAGCTGGTTAATAATAGAAATTAAATGAATACCTGTTCTATTTTTATATTAATTAAATGTCATAAGATTTGAATAAAATAATGCAACTTTACGATGTGCAAATTAATACGTGTCACTGAATTTTAAAGCTCTAACGCACGTGTAGCGAAGCTAAATCACAAATGTTGAACACTTTTTTGTTACTAAATTATATCACATTTTGTTTAGTAATTTTCAACACTTAAATTGTTAAAATCTAGATATGTGTCGGTAGCCTGAGAACCGCAAACCGCAAGTGTTTTATTTTATTAAGGTAGACAAGATAAGCAAAACACAGTGTATGTGAAAGAAAATACTCATAAAAGGAAAAGACAAAGCTACACAATGCACTGGTGCTGTTGTTGCTACTTGATTTACAAATTAAATACTGAAAATGAAAATAATTTAAGCAGTTATTTGTGCTCTAGTATTTTGCTTCCTAGTACATACTATAAAAGTAACTACATATTTGTAGAAGGTATTCAAAAAGCTCTTGTTGATCTAGAACTTTTTTCAACGCATTATTCAATTTGTTGCGGGAAAATTTATGAAAAAGTGAATAATTAAAAATAATAATAAATTAAAATGTCGTTGATGTCTTTTGTTCGAATGGATTAAGCATTATTTTTCATATTTACGGTTATCGCAGCGGTTTTTCGTTTCAATATTGTAATTTTCAAGCTTTTTTTAAATATTCCAAATGAAATATGTGCTATGTGTTCAATTTGGTCAAAACCCAATCCTTCACCAGTATTTGCTAAGGTAATATCAATTTCACTTGAAACGGTAATAAATACGAACAATGATGTAGGAGTTCAACATAATAATAAAACATTTGTGTAGTTTTAGAAGCAGTTACATTGTCTCGCTCAATGTGTGTGTCCGCAGTGACCACAAAATGCCTACGTTTCCTAGAAAGGGCCACATTATAACCGTCATGCGGGGAGGTGCAAAGTGCTCGGTCAATATTGTCGTTCGGACCACTCACACCAGCAAATTACTTAAATATTACAAAAAAGGTTTGATCAAAACGAATTGACTGTTTACGTTACGTGTTTATACCGGCCGCGTGTTGTTTGGTTTTTGTCCTAAACTATACGGGGGCAATTTGTATGTAACCAATCACGGAAGAGAATATACACCGAAATTATTTCAAATTAACATTGTATCCTTGATAACATGAATTGATGTTTCGCAATTAAGTTAAAATCGTAGTCAACTTAGTTTTTTTTATTGTTTAATGGCCTCCATTTATATAATTTAAATTATGCTAAATAAACATATTTAACCCTTTTAAGAACGCGATGTACCTAACTAACTGTGAGAATTTTCAATAATAAATTGTTTCATGTTTGTCAATGTTGCTATGGCTAAGGACTTATTAAAGTAACTGTCTAAATTAGATACGAGTAACTCAAAAATATTTAATATTAAATGATTTAACATAATAAGTAATTTGCCCAGAATCTTTGAGACGTTTTAGGTAAAAATAATAAAATGCTAATTCGTCGAACTCGTATCGTATCAAAAGGCAGCCTGTTTTCGATACTGTGAATAAAAAATGACATTGCTGCGCTTGGGTATGAATGAATGCTGTATTACTTTATATGTGAATTGGTCTTAAATTCTCGTGCCTTTCGATCGCATTAGCACATTCTAAGATCAACACCACCGATGCTACTGCGGGAGCCAGAGTGCCAAACTTGGAGGGTTAAATTAGTACTTACAGTTTTGCGATTTGTATCTTGTCGGCATCGTTTTGCCTGCCGAAGTCATGCCAAGGCCTGGTGCGCGGCGCCTGCGCAGGTGAGTGATGCGCCGACGGCGTCCCTCGTCCGTCCTCGCCGACGCCCGGCTGCTGGCATATCACCGTGTAGTCGAACGACTGCACGGACAATAAAAAACATTGTATTTAACGGCGCTAACAAATATTTCCAATATAGATTGTTAGGTCACATCTCTAGTGAATTTTTGCTTAGAAAAATATTTCCAACGTAACACGAAACCCAACATCTTTTATGACATTTAACACATTATTATTTGCATATCTTATTAGATTGACACTGTAGTACAAAATGTTAAGGAAATATTCTTATTATATTTCATATTATTTTTGAACGAATTCAATATTGTTTAAAATTAATAACTATACCTTTATGTCATTTGCTTTTTAAATTTCGATAGGTAGGTACGATCTCAGAATTATAGTAAAACAAAACTTGTAAAGAGATATTTAATGTCGCAATCTCCCATAAATTAAATCTAATTGGCAACTAATTTATGATAATGGTTACACATTAAAATATCATTGTTATTACGTCATCGTCACTACCTGTGCTCACAACATTGAAACTAATTACAGTTATGTCGTGAAAATGTTGGGCTCGGGATACTGATAACAAATAAGGAATTGAGTGTTTGACCAAGATAATGTATTCAGCTCTGTAGGAATGTAACATTTATGTTTGAAGTCGATGAACAAGTTCGGAACAATGTTCAGTAGCTAGGTGTCAAGTTTAATTTATTTATTGACAGTTCAGTCGTTCTTTTGCGTCGAGTTAACAAAAGGCAAAATAATAAATGTGAAATCTAGATCAGTCGGGTGGTAAGTAAGCAATTTTAATGCTCGTGATCGCCACGCCCTAGGAACTGCTAAGTCCTTCAAAACCACTTAGCTCAACCAGATTACCGGTCATGTCAATTTGTTACTTTAATATGTAAACTCATAAATTTCAAGTTAAATGCGAGGTGTTCGCAATTGTGTTTGTTGAAGGTCTCGACTCTATTGTCTGTACATCGACTCACAGCAATTAGTGGACTTAGCTATTATACCTATGTTATCTATTAGCCAATTACTCACTACTGGTATTCTAATAAGGCTTGTTGATTATACTAATATTGGTTAAGGAGTCTAGTTAGAATGGTATGTTTACCTACTTTTTCAAACTTAGATTCCGTATGAACCTAAGCAGATACCTATGATTTATATTTTTATAGATAAATTGTTTATTTTGGTAGCAATAATTTTTTAAGAAATGAACTTTCTCACAATAAAAAACTACTTACACAATTTTCAGAAGATCACAGGAAGATTGTTCTTAAGAAGTTTTTTTCCGAAGCGGTTACATTCTTTACTGTAAGTTTGTTTATCCGCTGAAAACGTGCGGTACATTGTACAAGTACCTAATCACCTTTAAAAAGATGTGAAGCTCATCATTGTCGCAATGGAATATAATCTTATAACAATGCAGTTTCATGTATGCAACTCGGCACAGCTTTCTGTTCTCACTACTGTGATGCATTTGAGTCTAAGTACTACAACAGATGGTTGAGTCATGTAAGAAAGCTAGCTTACTTATTATAAATTAGTACTACATACAAAATGACAATAGTACAGAGCGCGGGTGGGCTTCGGCGATTGTGCAATCTACCACTTCGAAGAAATGGGTCAGTTTGCAACTTTAACGTTACATGGGTTACAGTCTCGATATTTACATGCAAATGTATAAATGTACCTAGACATATTTTCAAAGTGAAAAATAGAGATGAAGTCTCCCTTATGGTATTAAATTAATAGACTATGTGAAGCCAGAAAGAGATATGATGTGATTCCTCACAGCATGTATCTTATGGATGTGACTGAATGCATGAATGAGTCCTACGATAGTATCGCAGCGATCTGTAAATACATCGATACATTAGTGTGCAGTGTTATTGTCGTGTGTGTGTGAAGCCCGCCCGCCCGCGCCCGTGGCGTGCACCGACCTGCTGAACGGCGGATGCGTGGTCTCGGGGAGTCACAGCGTCGGCTCCGATGCCGCTATCAGGTGACGGCAGGTCCACTGTGAGCCCAGCGGCCGCGATTACACTCTTGCTGTGATAGCGAGGGGTTGCGTATCGATCGCTAAAGGCGGAAGCGGATGCAGATTCCGCATCAGCGTAAGGAGGTGCAGCCCTTTGCTGGTAACCCTCGCCGACGAAGTACTCTCTGTAGTAGGGCTCGCCGGCGAAGGTGGCCGGCTGGCGCGAGTACTGGTCACCGTAGGGAGTGGGGCTGGGGGTGCCTGGTGGCGCGAACATCTGGGCTGCGTACATGGCGGCGTCCGGCAGCAGCGAGCCGGCCGAGGAGGCGCGCGACGGCGCCGGCGACGGCGAGGCCGCTTCACCGGGCTCGCCCACCGCCACCTGCGGACACACGCGCCGGTTACACGCGCTCTCCCACGACAATTGTCCGCTCCGCAACGTCGACGCGTACATGCCGCGTCAAAGCACAGTTCACAGCTTCACGTACACTAATGTTGATCGATCGTATCACGTTCACGATTATCAATGTGTGTTATCCCGAAAAAGTGTAATGGTCCTTGGAAGTCGCCGAGGTCGGCGATGCACTGGGCGGGCAGCACTGCCGGCCGGACTGGGCGCGGGCGGGCGCGGCTAGTGCGTCGCGAGCGCGGTGCTCGGCGCATCGTACGACAAGCGCGATAAATAATACATGAGTGACCGGTACAGTAAGTGTGTGAGTGCGTGCGCGCGCGGCGGCGGCGTGCGGACGTGTGACGCACCTTGTGTCGCGGCGGCTTGAGCGCGTGCTCGGGCTCGTCGACCACCTTGCGGCTGAGGTCCTCGGGCTCGCGCTTCACGAGCCCCGCGTGCAGCAGCCCCGACAGCTCCGCCAGCTCCGCCCCATGCGCGCCATTGGCCGCCTTCAGCGCCGCGCCGGCCCTGCGGAGGGGAGACAGGCGTGATTGGCGACGTGCGCGCGCGCAACTGCGAGTCCGCCCGACCTCGCAATGCGCGCGCTAACTCGTCATACTATCATTCTCGCTCTAGGTGTTACACACTGTCAAATTGTCACATGGTATTTTCCTAGCCATCAAAATACAAATAAAATTATCATACTTGTTGCAGTTTGCAATATTATTTACATGATTGCAAGGTTTACTTTATATTACTTAGTAAATATCTAATCCTAGATAAAGTTATTTTACAGATATCTGGTACGCACGCTCTACTCAATCCTAAAAAGGTATTTTAAGATAGAAGCCTGCTTTCAAACCCTATAATTTAAAATTGTTAACATTTTTTGACACTTTATCACTACACCTGATTATTTAAGCATAAATTTATAGCCATTAAAATTTTACATTAAGTTTATTTTAACAAAAAAATTAAGTAAGTAATTTTGAGACCTTTGTTTTTGTTCGTTTTTGTTATGTAGCAATCAGTATGGTGAGTCGATAATATTTTTGGTGCACGTTGCAATTTTTAAATGCATACCTAATTTTGTCTCACATTTCGAAATTTGTCATAAACAATTTATTATTCAAATTTTTCAGTCTTTATTTTACTACAACATATTTTTTAAGATTATAATTATTGCTCATTACACTTTATTGATTTCTTATTCTTTTCTAATATTTTTACCGTATCTTATCTATCACTATTCTTAACCTAAAGTCATCACTGTGCTGCCATCTATGAGTAAGGATGGGAACTTTTTCATAAAAACTGCACTACAATATTAAGTGAGAAAAAACACTACATGTAGATTAGAATAAAGAACGGAGCATTATAGTTTGATTAAAAACAGTTAGTTTTTTTTTTCGTTTACTTTGTTTTGACGTCAACTAAAAACTCCAATATAAATATTTTCTCTTTTAACACACACACATTTCACAGACCAATTTGAAAATTAAGAGAAAACACGCTACGCAGCCATAGTGCTACGCCTAGCGATTTTAAGTCTTAAGTTATGTCATCAGTCATCATCTACCTTATTAATCACAATTTGTTCTTTAAACTAGGCGCTAATGATAATTGGTAAAAAAAAGTGCCCTTATTACGTTCTACGAAGTGCTACGAAGTTCTACGAAATTCGTAGCAGTTCGTAGACCGTAATTACTAATTATTTCTGTGAAAGTCGATAACATCTCATCTCATCTCGTCGATGGCATCTTTGTTGGGGCATGGTCGCGGTGTTATCTTAGAGTATAATGTATGGTTCAGTATATATATTTTTTCTTTTTATGGTACCTTGATTGCCACAGGAATTAAAAAAGTGGAACAACGGTAGCCGATTAGAACCGATTCGTAACGAATATATTCGTGGCAGTACAATAGTATTTTTACTATACAAACAAGGTGGAATGTCATTATTTAATGGAACCATCTTAAGTCCCAATAAATTGCACAGATAAAGTGTGTATAGGTAACGTTTGGGTGGTTTAAATCGAACATTTTAGAGAGCAAGTTTCATACGAAGTGTTGTTGTTATTGCAATGGATAAATTAAAGAAATGCCAGTCTTACAGTATGATCATCGTAATTCTATCAAAATAAGCGATTTGGGGCAGATTTCTTGAGAAATAGGCACCTGGAAACGGAAGGTTTCTATTTGTGACGCGTACCTATGTACGAAGCTAACAAAGGCACCATAAATATGAAGCAATTGCAATATTTACCATGAATGGCACAAGTCCAGTTTATATGTAATAGCGTTTGCAAGTTCGTTTACATGGGAGCGTTTTGATTTGTTTGCAAGTAAGCGCGCACCTCGCGAGCGGCGCGGGGCGCGGCTTTCGTCGGCCGTTGTCAGTGCGCGCCGATTTATGATAATTGAAGACATGTTTCACCGGCGCTCAGATGTTTATTTTAGATAAGAGACTCTCGCGGCACTATTTCATGCGTCCGAATTGGTCGGGACGCGCGACCTCCCGCAAGCCAAGCCGCGGACGCTCCTCGCCCGTGTCCGATTGCAATTCTCGCTTTGCTCATTCTTAACGATTTATGCACGCGATTTGTAAGAGAAACGCGACGAGTGTGAAATCGCTCATTCGATAAGATAAAGCTCAGCCGTATAAAATATTTCTGTATGTATGTATCGCCAAATTTCCACAGACAATTTGTAATTTCACGAGGAACAAACTGAGTTGTAGCTCGGTGATATTTTGATGTTGTGAAGGTATATCCCGCCAACTTTTTTGCGACTCATGCAAATTGAATTATTGGTATTAATCCGAGGTCGGTATGCCGGCGGCGTCGCGTAGATATCGTTATTCATATGCGTGGAGCACAATACGGTGTTTGCTTGTCGCTCATTGTTGGCGCTTGTACAAACGGGACAAAGCGCGTCTCGTTGACAGCTGACGCTTCGAGCCCTATTAATGCTGCCACTATCGAAATATTATATTGATTTAGCCAATGCTCTTCACAGCTCTTTCTATAATTTAGATTTCATATGGTGAAGTAAATAATGAAATCATTAAAATTGATACTAACATTTGTACGCCTAATGGCAAAGCATAGAGAACTTACAAAATGTAACATCTCATACACCTGTGTATCTGTAACCTATGTTTAAGAATAAATAATCTGAATCTAAATCGAGTAGGTATCAAGCTGCTTACGAAAGTCTGTCTTATCTGATATTTACATTCAAAATTGATCTTATAGCAAAACATAACACCACGAAGCTAATTAGATTAGTCACCGATCCAGTATTTTTTAATATTCATTATTTTTATTTATTACAGAGTACCTACTCATCGATATCACAGACAAGGACCTTTACTACCGCAGAGAAACTGCAAAAATATAATAGACCTCTCTACTAAAATTCTGTGTTTAATTTAAAAACAAATGCTGATAAGTAAATCCACCGACTTCTTATCGCGCGATATGCCCCAACATCATATACAGACCTACATTTGTTAGCATCTAAAATTAATGCCAAAATTTTCTCTAAATCGAAAAAGTTCAATGATACGATGCATCATGGTTAATCTATGCAAATTATTGTTGCTTCGAGTTTCTTTTTTACTTTACCATTTTTTTCACATTTTCATGAGATATTTTACTTATAAGATACAAACCGAGGACAGTTTTTAAAAGATTGATTTTATAAAATTAATGCTAGAGAGATACATCTTCACAAGTTCCCCTAACGTTGCCGGTGTAAGTATTTTTCGAAGTCGATCAGGTAGCGGAATAGATTCCCAAACTGTTAATCTGATATCAGTGTCATGTTGCTTGCGATTAACATAACAGTAACTGTAATAAAAGGTAAGAATGATCACCATCTCTAGCTGTGTGCTACATTTTACATGCAAATATAAATTTTCTTATCAAAGCGGGATCGGTTCGTCGCTCGGATGCAATTGCCATTATAATTATTTGCAATGTTTACTTAACACCCTTTCACACATGATGAGATCTCAACAATACGATGCTGAGGGTGCAGGGACCGCGCCGCTCATACATGCGTTCAATGCGTTTATCGAAATACCTCTTATGGTATACAAAGGACACCGTTCATAATACTTTTTTATTTTTAATCTTTATGCTTTTTTTTATAAATCTTGGTATAGATATCGTCATAGCGAAACTCAATCATAAGTTTTCTGTGGTTTTAGTTTTCACACTTTAAAGTTAGGTACCTATTTATTATTATTTATATGTTTAAGATAGTGTCCATATTTACTGCTCTGCATTATTCTTGCTTCATAGCTTATTCCAAATATGGTACAGTCGTTATCTTAGACATTAATGCTGAAAACTCTTATTTAGTTCCACGGAACCTTTGATAATAACTTAATAAGCTAACATATGCGCAGCGGGCTCTATCTATATCAAAATCTGAAGCGGCGACAGTTTATCCATCGTTTGACGAATAGATTACAATCTACCGAACGATCAACGAGACGAAGGAGGCGCTTGCAGCGGATGCGACCAACGTAATTTCATTCTATTTGAATATATCATTCGACTAAATGTAGGTTTATTGCTACTTTTCTCACGGAACTAATACATTATCAAAAACTTTAATTGAAAACGATTTCGCCATTTGTCTAAGTCATTAAATTGGGAGTTTCAATACACATAACTGTCACTGGCCATTATTTTCCCGATAAGTTATTCCCTTAATCGTAATTAACTAAGTATCTATAACGACAAACTTTGTAATAATAATCAAGTGCTGGACTTTTGGCAACGACTTCTTTGCGCAGCTGTTGTGAATATATTCGCATGATAAAGAATGGTCAAGACAGAATGGTCAATCCCCATTTCCATTTTTCACTACGTGATGACCGAGACTGTCAGGGACATAACGATGTTACCATCTTTTTATGCATTATCCTCATAAGAGGGTCCGTTATATCCAAGGGAATTGAATGGTATTAACTACTGTGTCTTGAACAATAACGACGTATCTTCAAGAGGAAACCGGTTCTAGTCCTAAATGGGTCACACGGTTCCAACTCCCTGAGTTTTTGTTAACCCACCGCGACATTGACGACACATGTGCTCAGCTCGCTCGCTAAAATATAACACTATTCACTTCTTACTTTTAGCATATAGATAGGTTTATAATTTTTTCACTTACTTAGGTATCAGAATCTAATACAAATTGACGTTAGATATACCTAAAGTAGTATACGACGAGTAATTAAATTGTATTTACTAAATATTACCTGCTTACTTACCTACATAGTAATTAAATACGTAGATAATTTCTATCATTAGCTCGTAAAATAAGTTAGGTACATTAGTGTGGAGAAACCGACTTCCCGTTAGTACAGCAAGTGCGAACAGTGACAGGGTCAAGAGGGCGAGGCCCTCCCTAGAGGCATCCCGCCGCGCGTTTCTATGCTAATCTTAGCGTTAGCATTCGACAGCTTCCGACAACTATTAATGGTTATAGCCGCCGTTTCCATTTAATACCCGTAACATCCGCGTAGTCCTCTGCTTAGAGCGCGGTTAGCTGCGCCCGCGCACTACGCAATGCGTTTACGAAACGCTTTCACGCCTACGTCAACGAATCTCGAAGGAATACAGACGGGACTAGTTCATTTCTACATCTATCGAGCATTCAATTCAAATAATACGAGCGATTTAGACAACAAATAGTGTGCTTCAAACCTGACGATGCACTGGCGCTGAACTATTAGCATACAAACGCATTCGGAGAACGCGCGTATGGGTGCGGGCGACTGAGAGCATTCGTTATAATTTTGAATGCATGAATGAGCAATAGCGGCGCGCGTTGAACCGAGCGCGTGGGACGCGTGCCGACAATGACTCGCGACAAGTCCTGGGCGTCCTTGTCAATGTGAGCCGCTTCCAGCCACATCCGTCTATTGTCATTATTTGTATTTATGCACTCCCGTAAACAGTGACGAGCATGACGGGCGAAATGGAGTCGACCAAGTGTCACATTCTGGAGCGCAGCCCGCGGCCCCGGCAGCAGGCGTACGGCTCCGACGTGTGTGGTGACACGTGGGAGGCTTTTACCACTTCGACGGTCCTCTATTCTTATGTGAACAACTTACATAACACAACGCCAACTTCTACACATAGGTACCAGTTATTCACATTATTCAATATTAAATGTAGTTTTTGTTGACAGCAAAATTTAATTCAGAAATTAACATTTTTACGGATTCAAAACTAGTTTCCTTTATAACTAGTGTTTATGGAACATAATAAAACATTCATAAAAGTTTAAATGGTCTGTATAGGGTCAAGTTAACATTATGCACTCCTTGTATTAAGAATGTGACACGGCGTTTGCTCATTTTTGCGTCGCTATTCAAAGGATGCTGTTAACAACCTCTTTCAAAGAGCGAGTATAATTTGATCGGGGTCGCGTTTCTATGGGAATTCTTTGAATGCACCGACTGTATTTATAATTATTTTGAAGATTTAAAAAAATATGTTTCTATTCAGTTCTATTATTTTGGGGATTTACTTACTTATCATATAAAGTATCAAATATTAATTTTTCATAATTGCAATGAAAATACAAAAAAAAGGCTTCATTTATTTATTTTAAAGTTTTTTTGAGTTATTCATAAATAATTATAAAACGATGTCACATAATTTTTCAGCTAATCCCAAAATATTTATTAAAAAAGCACATGTTTCTTTTGCTTCAAATAGCAAAAATATGTTAATTTCGGAATGATATACACAGGTAGGACGGGGGTGCGGGGGGTTCGCGGGTTGCGAACTGCCATTTCGTTAATCCCGCCATAGGTATTCAAATGAGCGCTCATGATTTATTGAGTGGAACATTTACATTTTTATTATTTGTTATTCTTACACCTTTCGGTGGGGCCGGAAGCCACGCGGCGTCTTGTCTCAGTGTACTCGTCCGTGAGACTTGGCAACACACACAACCCCCGGCCCCGCCTGCCTATCAACGTGCACAAAAACTCTACTACACAAAGATTGCATATTATCATAGTTTACATATAAATTTTACGCGAATTCATTCCGTATTCACCGCGCCACGAAATTCGGCGATTATAATGATAATTGCTCCGATACACGAACGTTTCAATTTGATGTACGGCCGTGAGAATCGACGATTGATTTTCCGCGATCATTTTCTGATTCCACTTGATTTTTAGGTATCGATATTTGGGATTGGATTTGCATATTCGATTATCTTTCTATGTATTCTTGATATATATGTTAGTATTTATGTGTAATTAATTACGGTCGAAGCGTATGTGTTTAGAAGAATACTTAATTTAAGTATCTAACACTTTATTTACAATAAATATTAATGTTTTTTTAAATCATATTTTAGATATAATGTGACACGCCTAACTGCTACAACGATCATATTATATTTCCAAGTAACAGTTAAATGATAATGTGTAAACACTCTAGAGCCAATTAGTAAAAGAATTACTAATGAGTTGTGCGGTCCATGCAAAATTCACAATAAGGAAGACATAGTGTGTGACTTACGGCCAGACATCGACAAGTTTGGCATCTTTGTGCAGGTTGAGGTGCGTGTCCTGACCGAGTGGCGGCAGCTTGTAGTACTCGATGGGCTGGCCCTGGCCGTCGTCCGCCACGGCGCCAAGCACCGACGTGGCCGCGCTCAGCGGGTGCTCCGCACTGGAGTAGTAGGCGCGCCACGACTCGCCGCTCACCTCCATTACCTCTTTGCGTCTTCTGCAACAATACAACATACTTTATATAAATGGCCAACAAAAACACTCATAAACTTGAATTAAACATTCATCGCTAAACTTATCACTCCACTATTTGTAATGCTTCATTCAATCCGTAGTTTAGAGTAAATCGAGTAAACATAGCGTAAAATACTGGTATACAAAACCACTGTAGTTTTACGAATGAGTCGACTACAACTTACGAACCAGTTATTAGGCGTGACCATTTTGGTACGGATACTGACCTTAGATGGTACCCACCGCGGTCATCGCATAATGTGACGCTACGTTTGCTAATTGTTGCGCACACAGAATATGAGTCAGCACTGCTGGTGTCTCGTGCGAGAGTCAAATGACTAGTTATCGGCACAGGCTTCGACACACGCAGGGGCGTTGTCTAATTCGGGTGATTTTATGCAAGTTCGCCGTAGTACTCATACGTCACGCGGCCGTGGCCACCGGGTCGCCTGCTGGCGCAACCTGATGTAGAACAGGTCTGAACCACTCGCAGAACCGGAAGGATACGAGGCAAATCCCTGCTCCCTCGCTAACCAGTTTAGGTCGTCTGACGTCACGCTCAGCGGTATCCGACGATGCAGACAAATAAATAAAAAATGTTGGAAGCACGCGTCGGACGGGTTTGACCGGATCGTAGTTCTACCTGATTCCTGTTCCTGGTGTGTTAATACATCTTGGCATTTGTTGTGTAAAATGTGACATTCTTATATGCTCCCACTTTCCTGCGACGGTCCGGTCCTTGCGGACAACTACGTCATGAAAGATTTTCCTGGTTCTCCCCATAAACTAAATCAAGTTGACAGTTTTATCCGGGTCAAAAAAGGAGATATAGTAAGTAATAGGAAGATATCCAATAATCTAGATCTAGATTATTGGAAATCTTATATATAGATTCCAGCAAAAGCTACGTAAACTCAGTACTAGTTTTGTACCAATGAAATGAGGTTATTCAGGGTATTTATAGAGTCGCAAGAACTTTTAAACAAGTCATTATCGTGTTACCTCACATCATTACCTAATCAATGAATTAACCCAGGCTACAGAATGTCGCGTTAGTGTCAAGCAAGAATAGAATGTGCGAATTGGATCAGAGAACTGGAAAAGCCAGCTTCTGGCATTTAACCAGCCGAAGCGTGAGTCATTTGACGAGTTAACTGGCAGGCGGAGGCGCAGGGGGCCGCGCGGGCGGCGCGGCTGCACCACGTGAATGAGATTCCGGTAGGTGCGCACGTAAAAATCGTGCAACGAATCTAACAGGTTTGCTGGGGTCCTTGCGAGGCCACCGGGACTGGTCTAACCTGCCCTGTGCAGCCGAACCTCGAATTTCCGATCGTTTCCTATCACGTTTGCCTCGAATCGATACATGTAAACACACGAGCTTGTTTACATTATAAGCTCATTCAATTACCTACGTTCTGGAAGGATTCGGAGTATGGCGTTGTGCAACCACTTTGACAAAGCTTCGCTTGACTGGCACCTCTATAAATAATTAATTGATCACTCTTTTCTGGTTGTCAATTGTTCGAGCCATTTAATGTTTCGCAAGTTGCCTACTCCTTGTGTATTTGTTTGGTGTTGACTATTGAATGGAGCGATTAGAAAGTATCGCGCACAGCTGTCACGACGAGACGTGACGTATGCTGGAGCGGAACGGATGACTTTGGCAAAGGGTTGGAGATGGAGAAGCCTTGGTAACGCAAACAATGCATTAGACATGGACGTTGCACGCACGACTTTTCTCAGACATCTTACAAAATCTATGTTGGTAAAGAGAGTCTTGCTGTGTTTTTTTAGACACTTTTCCTGTTGATAGCGATGCGGACAAATTTTTTGACGCCCTATGATTATTTACCCTCCTTTTATAGATAATCGTACATATTATTAGTTGAAGTCTAAGTTTATAAATTGTGTAATATTATCTTATTTTTGCTGTTGTTTTGTTAGCAATTAGAATGAAAGCACTTTCTAGCATCTAAAACCTGGAATGTTTATTCACTCCAAAAAACATGACATATTTCCGAAGATACGCCTGAGTGAAAGTTCGGCTATGAAGTTGTCTCACAAGAATATGAATTTCATGCTCGGTGGAGTCGGAGACATTGCGGGATGGATTTATCGGAGGTGTACAGCGTACCTACAGCGAAACGATCAGTCGGCGGCGGCGAGTTTCGAAAGGCGGCGCTCGTCCACGTCCACGTCCGGTGACGCGTCCAACTATCGATCATTCGGTTCGTTAATAAATAACACGTTGGCGTCGCTCGCCGCTTATCTGCTGCTCGGGCATGTGGAAAAATTTGGTGTAGGTGTCGTAACGGAGCGGCACGCATGTCTCGCAGGGTTGCGTGCGCCCGCGCGCCCGCCGCCCGCCTGCCGAGCTTATCCTCTCCGGTCGTTGGCACTGCAGTTGCAACTCGCGGCTTCATTATTAATCTCTTCATTAAAATCCGAGAAACTATGATAAAGGGAACTACTCGATAGTTCCCTAAGAGATATGCGCAGTAAGATCTATTTGTAGACTAAGTAGTTAAATTATCTTTACCCAATTGACCAGTTGGTAGTAACTCTAAAATGCCATTATAATCATGTAGTCCTTTCATGGTGTAACGGTGCAAACTTTCACGTAGATCTGTTTAACCTGTCTCATATGCAATAACCTCACGTAGATATATATCCATAAACGTTGTTGTCGCACTGCAGATATATTGAACCATGCGTGGCGGCGGAACAGGCCGCGCGACTTCACCTCGCTCACCCGGCAGGTGCAGTACCTACCTTCAAGGGAAAGTGCAGGGCGCGGCTCAAATCTACGCATGTTTTATCATCGATGATAAGAGAAACTAGTACCTATCGCGACTAACGACTCATTACCAGCGATCAGCGAGACGTGATAGAAACTGATGATTTAAACGATTATTTTTCATTAGACCATAAATTACATCGTAAGTAGTATCTACCTAAATATTATGTGTGCATGTACATACCTGCCTACATTGAAACCAGCACTTCAATGCTCTTTTAATTAAAACTTGCTTCTTGAAAACTCTTAGGAAGCTCAACGAATTCAATCAATATTGAGTGGTGCATAGATATGGTATTAATCTATATAAACGTACTCATAAATATTATAATTTGTGTTACGAATAGGTAGGTGGGAATCGTTTTTATAAAAACAACGAGGAATAAGTACATACATCATTATTAATTAGTGTATTTCACGGTTATTATTAAGTGGGAAACTACATTTCAATAAATTGATAAAAAACCATAATTCCAATTAGTTGCAATAGTAAATATCATGCTTATTGCTAATTTAAACCTAATAATCTTAAATAAAGATTTGTCCCTATTAGTGCAAAAGTGAAAATGTATCATTAATAATCCATTTTGTATTCCCACATTAAAGCTAACGATTCGAGGCGGAATGTAACTTCGCTGCATTTTGTCAATTAAAGAATTCGCTGGCTTGGATTGTCGCAGCGCTGGACGCACACTGTTATGGCAGCACAAAAAATGTACATTCTTCATACCAGTATAAATAAATAAGGGATGAGTACAGGGAGCAGCGAGTGCGAGCGCAGCCACGCCGAGCTCAACTAAACGAGGAGCATTTTCGACAAACCTCTTTTTGCGTCCTGACGAGGAACGCATATGCGATGATTCATTTACGGAGTTCTTCACCGTACAAGTATGGCCAACATTATTACTTCTGTTTTCTTGGCAGCATTATGTACGGTCAACAAGAAATGTTTTCTCAGAAATATGCGCCCACGCAGATTAAAGATGGAAACGCAACATGGGCACTAAATAAGTCATGTCTCCTGTCTGCGTAACTAGTAGCATTCAACTCTGAAAGTTTAACGTCGCTCTATAATTACACGCTGAAGCTTACAATTACCGGCACTAAACAAGCAACAATAGGCTTTACATCTACATACATTTAGAATTTTGGTATCTATGAATTATTAGGTGTGCTCGTATTCAATTTTCGATTTAAATTAACGAAAGACTATAAATAAAAGGGGTGAAATTGACACATCGGTACTGTTTTGTTGGGGTTCTCCCTTTATTAGTGAATGCCATAAATATACATTGTATTTTCAAGTTTGTATGATTGTTTATATTCTATTCAAAGATTAAGACCGTTATTTCTCCAATCGTTACAATAATAAGAATTCAAAATATGATTGACCGTATTCACGTCTCCTTGTAGTCACTCATAGTATTTTATTTAAAATCTGACATTTGGCAGGAAATAAAAATTTATTCAGAGCGCATAAAATTGTTATTCACAATTCTTTTTAAAACCGTTGAGTGACCGTTGAGTGACAACGCTCAGTGGGTTGACGCGGCGCTTGAATGCGACGTTAACTCGCGTTTATAAGAAGTGTTCTTTGTATTGAGCGTGCTCGGTCGCGCGGTCACCAGTCGCTGGTCGCCGATCGCGTGAAGCCGTCACTGACATCTCGATCAATACGCACTTCATTTACAAAGGAGAATAATTGTTGTAATTGAAAATTATACATCACTTTTCAAAGTTGTATTTTTAAAGGTACGGTGGGCTGCATCAATTGGTTACCACAGTTGTATTAAAATTTTAATACAACTGGGGTACCCAATTGATGGAGCCCACTGTACATCACTTCTCAGTCTATATGGATCTGTATTGTCATACCTATCAAGTTTAACTATCTCCTTAGAATAATGTTTACATACTTTTTTGTAAAGCCAAATAACATTACTTTTAAGGCCTTCCTTTATTCAGCTACACTATGCTCACATTAACAGAGGCTACGCGCATAACCTAAATAAAAAAAAAAACCCTGAACTCACGCCATTAGGAATAAAAACAAAACAATGAACATTACATACGGCATGCATGTAAAAGACAATTTGTGCCATTTAGCTGTGAGGGGAAGTGCGGAAATAGAGACGGTATTGAAGGCCGCCTGCGCCTGTCTGGGACGAATAAGAATATGCTCGCAATTATTTCACCGCGCGAACACGACAAAAAACTGAACAAGCACTTATCATCGATCATTTTAAAACGAATTACCTTTAACTACCATTTAACAATAAATAAACATCCCGTTTTAAAAACCGTACGAGGTAAATATTATTATGTTATCTGGAAATTATAAAGAAGTAAATTGAGAATGTTTCTAACCACGAACGGCCACATAAAAATATTACACTAATCGCCTTAACGGTCGAGACGCGGGACGTACAAATGTTTCGGTTTCACTACAAATCAAAATGAAATATACAATCGAAGTTGCACGCATTAAGCTCTAGTTAAGCTCGCGTAAAGTGTCTTATTAGAAGAGTTACGAGCTTAGAAAGAAGGAACGCCCGCGGCGCCCGCTCCTCTCTAAACCCAAAATAAATGCATCGTTTCCGTTTTGTCTGACTTTTCTAATTTGAATGCTGTGTGTGGTCCATGTTCGTCGAGAAGGCGTTACTTAATAGCTTGTAGAGCCCTTATTATAAATCAGACCTACGAGCAGTATAAATCTGTAAACAATATACATTGTGTAAACGAATAATAACTTAAATGGTTTCATGAAGTAATAAGTTGGGATGGCTGCGTCGTTATCTCGAGAAACAAATGAAGAACAATAATCTCAAGGGAAGATGAGTCCGCGGCGCAGTTCTGTCAGTTGGTCATGTTTGGGCTGAGCGACTGAGCGCTTGAGCGATTCGCATCGGCTGATTAAAGTCTGCACGTTTCAATGGAAATGTTAATGCTCTCGATTGTGTGCTAAACGTGATATTCACCGAACGACCAACTGAACAAAGAGACCATATCTATAAATTTCATGATGCGAACTATACGAATAAAAAACCTATAAATGACACTACAAATGAATTTTATTCTATAAAGCAGCAATAGTAAAAACTTTGATACGTATTCTTGGATAGATTCGGCTGCTGTCGTTAAATCACCATGAAGGTATAAATTAGGAGCGCCGCGGTCCGCGCAGGCGCACAATACGGCGCGCGCATTGTGCCATGCCAATTGAAACAGGTTGTGGTTGGCAGGTATCTATATAACGTGATTTATGCCCGATTATGTTATACTCCTGCGACTATAATTAAACCGCAAGCCATTATTCCCCAAAGATCTACAAGTTCTGCGACACTGCCCACGGAAATATGGCAATGCTGATTTAATGCATTCAGATTTGTTATCGCATTGTTTTACTTAGATGAACTGGTGAGGCTATTAAGGCCCTGAAGGATTGAGCAACTATAAGTCAGCTGTCAGATTAAACACGATTTTAATCGATGTCTTACCGTACTAGGTACCTATCAGCCAGACACTTAAAGTTATTTACAAATTCCATTCTTAGCTCGGATCGACCATCCGGACCGCTAAGTAAACACCGTCGTTTAGCGCAGAGTTAATACGTAAAACCGTTCTAACCACTGCCTAAAAAATGTTCTTCAAAACGATTAAGAAATACCTGTACCTACAGATAGACAAGTCAATAAGCTTTGTAAAACGAATGTAAATATTTGTCGTATTAAGATAATTTATCGGGAATTCTGTACGAAAAAAGTGACACAAATAATAAAAAATAGCGAAGTCGTAGTAAGTGGCGCGCGGTGCGTGGACACCGGCCGGCGCGGGCGGCGGCGGCGCGGGCGCCTCGCGGCTACGCAGCTTTTAAAAAATCGCAAACAACTCGTCAGCAGCCTGACAATTGTGAGAACGCGATCAATTATCCTGTGCAAATAGTAATTGTCAACAATAAATAAAGTATGAATTAAACTGCGCAGGAACGTTTTCATTATCGGTACACTGTTAAAATAGCATGTCAATCATTTTACGAAGCAATCAGCGATGGCTGCGATGGCCGCAATGGCAGGGCTCGAGATAAGCTTTTAATTACCTCCAACGCCTATTTACATATTGTAGGAGATACTCGGGAATATATCGCAATTAGGGGCGTGTGCTTCTTCCTTTTACGCCTCAGAGTGGTTGGGTTTGTTGCAATGGATAACATCTGTTTGACGGAAAGATTAAATGCTCTCACGAAGAAAATTTGCAATAAGCTGCGCGCCACACATGCGAGCCGTCTGAATTGCGATTTCCATTTTGTAAAACATTTAGCAACGTCCACTGACACCATATTTTATACTCCGAGTTTCGATTAATACGTAAATATAGGTACATCTGTATGGAAAACGATTTGCATTTTACAAAGTAGTGTGCATATCTGAAATAAGTTTGCGTATTTTAGTACGTTTAACGTTTCATTGCTAAGTGTCTTGTTTACACGAGTTTTGTTAGATATTGTAATTGAAATCGAGGTTCACTAAAATAACAATTTTTTTTTTTAGTTACAATAATTTGAATAAAGCCATCATATATATCCCATGAAAATAAATTGAACAGAATTTTTTAGATTTGATGGAAGCTCCAAATTCTAATACCTAATTGTTATTTTTCATATTTCATAATGCCGGTATTATTGGGCCTAATTTATGCAATATTGTTAAAAACTTGGAAAATTAGAGAGGTTGGTACCTATATTATAAAATGCTTTAACATGTTTAAGTTATACTTAGAAGCCATACTATATAATGATATTTTCAACACACTTTCTCGTAAAGTGGCTATTGTTGAATCGTTTTTAGGTTCATAATATAGTGTATTAAATACGTGTGCTTTTATTTTATATTACCGCACTGGTGCGGTAATGTGCGCCACAGATAACTATTAAGGCAGTATGGATTTAGTAGGTACTATCATGATAGTTTGTAATTTGTATCTAATAGAAATTGACTTTGGTGAAGCTTTTTACCAAAGGCAAGTGCTCAAAAGCAAGTTTTTGTAAAAAATACTATAGCCAAACCAGGGGCGATTAGTTATGATAAAAAAAAACCCATAGGCAGATCAGTTAGTACTATACATGGAATTAGTATGAACTATCCTATACTATTAAATTAGCATTCACTATTATCACCCGAGCAGAGATTTGCGCTTTTTTTTAATCAACGAGACTTCGTGTCTTTTTATGATTACTGTGTAAATAAATATAATATGATAAATTAACATAATATTTAATTAAACATTATACATTTTTCACTACATATTAAACTTAATTTTCGTATTCAAAACATTATTATTATTCAAAATATTATCATATTTTTATATAGGCTGCTCAGCACTTTTGCCAGTGCCTGTATTTACACGTGCACACGCATCGCTAGCAGAAAAAACAAAACCAGCGCGCCATTTTCCAAGAATATTTGTTATCGTTTTCGTTATGTGGTTAATTATTATCAAAAATACGAAATCTAAAGTATTGTCCCCAACCGACGTAGATTTTTTTTAAAAGAAGCTCCGAATAGTCAGTACCTAGCAACAAAGGTCAGTTGAACTTTATAAGTCTAAATGTATGATCTCTATAGTTACGTTTTTGTTGTATAAGTTCTTACAACAAGTCTGTTTTTTTCCTCGCAAGTGTGTTGAAAAACGTCGTATAAAACGCGTGTGCATTGATCATTAAACACTCTACTACCTTATCAAATAATACCGTCTCGAGTGTAATGACCAACACAGCACACTTGTATCATAATGTACTATTACGTACCAATTCTAGTTTATGTAGATAAAGACAGATTATGTATATTAAGAAACCTATTAAGTGATAAAGTAGGTGACTGTTCAATATAGTCGATATTTGCTTGTTGGTGGAGGAAACGTATAATGCGCCAAATCGGCGCCTACTAATTGCGGAGGTAGATAATTTACGAGCAGTCTGAATAACCTAGCGCCGTCATCGTCAGCCTTCCGCCACCACTACGTAACGGCCCTCGAGGAATGTGCCAGCTAAATGCAATTACACTCCAGGTTAATGGTCACAAACAAAAACCATGAATCTAAATGATATTCGGCTATCAATTTACGCTAAATATAAAACAAAAACTCATGATTTGGTGTCATAAACGTAGGTGGCACTTTACTAATTAACTCTAGACACCCAAGAAGACGTCTTTTCCATTTGATTTAATTAACTTTTCTCAACTGTCTAAGGAAATTTTAACTTAACTGCGCTATTAAAGGTACGAAGCTTGATGATAGAGTATCGATGGAGAACGTTTAAATCTTATTAGTCGGATGAATAGCCGTTGTCGTTCTTTTGCAGAAATATAATTTTATAGTTAATTTACGTGCGATAGAGTAAAGCGGCGTGTTCGGTCGCCGCGCGCTGCCCCGCCCGCCGCCCGCGCCGCAGCGCTATCTAAATGCAAATCGGATAGGTTCGGTGGATGTCCACGATAAATCAGCCTCACGGGCTACGCTCCGTTATCCGTCCGGTCGCCCTCGGGCGCGACCGTGCGACGCACTACTACACTAGCATACCATTTCACAATGCAATTATGCCAACACAAATTACATGGAGTACAATTAGGCTCAGAAGAATTACATGAGCTCCAAAGACAGATAAATATAGGTCTTCAAATAACGACACTACTGCAAAAACGAAACTTCAAACCGTGTATTATCAATAACAAGAACCTGCGCAGAACTAAGGACCATTAGTGAAGTCTATTTACAAGTGTGTTTGGTTGTATTTGTAACAGTTATTAGTTAAACTAATAGCGACAAGAGAATTATGTCTGTTCTCAAGAGCCTTGAAGTGAACCTAAATGCAAAAGGTGCTCAAGGAAACGCAATCCCCAGAATAATTTATCATTAGTGTAGTACAAGCGCAAACGGACATTGGTGCTAGTATCCAGTGACTGCATCCATTACCGTAGCTGCGTAAACATTTAACAAATACCATGTTGCAATGCATCTTAACAATCTCGGACATCACACCAAATGCACGTGCAGCGACAGTTTTATACTAATCTCTGTTGCGGTGATAAGTTTAAAAACCATTGGTTTCTCTTTTGTACTTTGATACGTTAACATACATTACAATGTTAATTATGAATAAATATACTACAACTGATTGTATACTCATGTTGCTTTCATTAAGTGTACAAATCAACAATTGCCTTTAACTAGACGTAATAAGCGGCATTTCTATGTACTTGTTTTAGTATCGAATCATAAAAGCTGTGTTCACTTGCAATCAGATATCCACACATAATTGTCGCTCGGTAGCTGCGTCCATTCCAACTTCATAACCGTTTTTATCGACTAGTTCCACTAGTTGGAATCTAATTAGATTAGCTGTGTTCAGGTCTCAAGATTAAAAATTATCTCCGATCGAGCCGAACGGAAATGTCTCTGTAATAAAATTGTTTTCTGTTACACTTTTTTCTATCTTCCGTTCTCGTTTAAGGCGTGTCGTGTCATGATGTCATTGAAAATATAATCTATTACTAATAATGCCGCATAATTATGTGTTGCACTTTATATTAAGTCGTAAATTTAACTTTTCTCGAGACTCTTAATAACTTTTTGAAGTATTTATACTTTAATGATTTTAAAATGTTTATCCTCACCAATCAAACGGTTACACTCGAAGAGTTTGTTAATGAGCGTTTACTCTTATTTATAAATTGATAAATATTCATTACTTATAATAACAGCTCCATAATATATACGTAATGCGTGTGGAATGAAAACAAAACATAACATATTAGCATAAAAGTTTAAACTCATAACCCTTTAACTCAATACCAATGTTCTAGTTTATTATTGGTATTAACAACGATTTAAGATTATTACCAATTTCCGACAGTCTAATTAGTTCGTCATTCACAGTTCAATGGAACCAAAAAGAGCAGCTATTAGTAAAGCCAGCGCCGCTCGCAGAAGACTTAGTTAAGAATCAAATGGAAGTACGTAATAATAAATTAGATTCGTATCTGTTATTTGATATTCACAGAAATACTTGATAAAGTTAAAGTTTTATGATAGGTACATGTTGAACAAAATATGTATAATGACTAATGATATTATCAAAATCATTCCGTCATTATAATATGATCATCGACGAAATTTATTCAAAATAAATATTAATTAAGAGGATTGAGATTCAGAGGAAATATTTTGATTGAAGCGATTTTCATCATGGTTAAATATAGAGGAGTCATGAAAAAGACGCAATTTTATGTAGATACAGACACTTAGCGGGCACAATTATGCAAATATGCAACGTCGATTATTGGCTAGTAACCACCGACTAGTTGCGGGAATTTATCGCCAGAGCCGCTAGCCGCTACCCACAGCTACTGTTACTGATGTATGTCCACGACTAAGAGCGCTAATTGCTTATGCAATGTTTCAAACATTAAATATCTCTGCGACATTATATAATGGCAAAATTTTAAGTTTTGTTTATCGACACCTGTATCTGTAGCCGTCAGCATTCTAATTCTTCACATAATTAATTACAGTTGTTCGTCGAAGACAGTTGTTTATTTGTAGTTATTAGAAAATGTTGTTTTGAACTAACTTGTGAATATTTTGCTATTATCGACTCTCGGTCTGTTGAACTGACTTGAGCTCGAAAAGTTCCCATTCAAAAATAAGGGTTAACGTACAAACACTTGAAATAGGCATTAATTCAAACAATGTACTTTTATGACGTAATCTCATAATGGAATCAGATACATTGTAATATGCAGTAATATAGGCAAAATGATCGAAGGGTTAAATTCCAATAGGTATATGCTTTTCTTATAAGGGTATAGAAGAACCAAAGACTAAGCTCCCTTACAATTAGACATATACTAACCCTGAAGGAGACTTATTTCCACGTTGTTTTATTTCAGATAATGCACAATGTCTATATAGCTGATCTCTTGTAACCAAGTGGATCCAATTTAAATACCTAATGCAAATCCTTATTTCTTACAAGAGATTTCTAATAATTTGTTATATATAATTTGAATATTTATTATACAGTAGTTAATTATAATCACAAATATTATTACTTTGTAATAGTAACGCATGTTTTAAGATTCATTAAAGGTTCTAATCGATATTTCTCGTGACTAAAAATCTAGTGAGTATACAGACCAAGTGTCACTTTGGTATTTAATGTGGTAAAACAGATGGCGGCGCCCTTGGCTCATAATAGATATATATGTTTATTTATAAATGCGGTGTAAATAAATTAATTAATATTAGTACTTGTGCACGATTGGAATCTGTAAATCCGATACCTACATTATTTCAACACAAACGTACGAGTGGCTCGAGTAATACTTGTATATTACCTATGCCTACCGTGCTTAGGATAAACAAAACCCTTCTTCTCCATCCCGTGGGAGAACCTCGTCGTTATACCATATTCATGATAATTTTTCACCAAAACTCTTTGTAAAAGCAATTATAAGTACATTTTGTCGGTGTGTCTGTCATTAACTTAAACGTACGATGTTATTTTAAGGGCCGTAATCGCCGTTCCAGCGAGCCTCTGCGCTTTTTTGCGTTCGCTCACGAAAAGCTATGCATTTAAACGCTTGAATTATGAAATTACAGTATTGAGTGTAAACAGGAATTGTTGAGAGGCAAAACTTTACTTACCTACACACGCAATAAATAGCATCTATACATCTTTCTGTAACCCTTGCATCCAATAAATTACATACAATTTATTCACCGAAAACATTGAGTCGGACTGCCATCAAATCGGCGTGTACCTACGTAGTTTTATACCTACAATCAGGGAATTACTGTAATAAATTCAAATATAACCCAATTAATGATAATGGATTCTGTTTTTTTTTGTAACATATCCAAAACTGATTTGTTTATATTTCATCATCATCTAATTGAGCTGAAACGTTTTGTTTTTACGTGTCGCGAACTTTTGTGTTCACTAGGTATGGTTTTTCATAAATTGCAGACTTAGTTAATTAAATCTATATTTTATATTTTCTCTATACTGCTATAACAGTATTAATTAATTATTAAAATCTTTTATTTTTAGATAATCTAATAATTCTAGCTTGACTACTTCTAATAGGTACAAATACCTGTTCAACTCTGCATAGAGTCGTCGCGACGCGACGTCGTGCTTTTATAGCTGACCGGATTTTTTATCGTAAATATTGGCACAATATAAATGAGTGGCCATTGTCTCAACTAAAAGTATCCACTTACATATTACTGTTTGCTGACATATCCTAATACATTACGTAAGCTCGACACCCAGAAACAAAGGCTGTCTATTGATGAAATCACTGTATTGATTCACAATGCGTAAATTCATTCTGTTATGACAGGCGAGCATAAATTCACTGCGGGACCCTCGGATGCTGCGAAACAATGAGTGTCTCCCCATCGGGCGATTGTCAAAACTGTGAGATATTACCTCGGGCCGCCGTGACGCTCATGGACACAGGGCAAAGAAAGGGTTGAAGATACAACAATGACGCGGTTCGCAATTTTATTTTTAATGATAGGGGAGACAATGGTCAGTGCACCGCTCACCGTGTGAAATCACCGAACACTATTTATATGTGAGATGGCCTTATAAAGTAACGGAATAAATTAATACGCTTTTTTCTACGAGATAAGCTTGTGCGAGCTTTGTCACGATCTCATATAATAAACTTGATTAATAGTTGAAATTATACAATTCTGCGATGTTATTATTTAATTAAAGTTCATATATGACACTATCTTTTGCCCGCGGCTTCGCCCCCGTGGAAGTTGGAAATTAACTCATGGGATCGTACTACAAAGATAAAAAACGTATCCTATGTCGGTCTATCCGCGTGCCTCCGTCCTACAGTTAAGACGTGAAATAATAACAATATATTAATTTGCGTACAACATGGAAAGGTAACAGACAGATAGACGACAAAGTTACTTTCGCATTTATAATATTATAGTATGGATTAATTGTAAGTATATAGTCTAATATTTTATTACATAATTCGACTACAAAATACGCAGGACCATTTTTTGCGGTCTACTTTAAAAATGAAGGATTTCCAAATTTCAAGTTTGTGGGATTAATAGTTCTTGCGATTTTGTGATTAGTCAGTTAGTGAGTGAGTGGTATTTCTTTTTTATATACAACGTGTTCCTTTTGTTGTCCCATAATTCTAAAGTTATATGCTATTAGTAAAATAATACAAAAAGTCCTAGAACACGTGGTCCAAAATACATAGTTTCGAAGGTAACACAACACTAGTCTCTCGATGTGTGTATCTAAGTTTCATTGATAAGTACGAGTAAATCATTTTCATTCAAACCAATCATTCATATTTAAAGCTAAGAAAAGGCGACGTTGTCATTTTTTTAAATGGACAACTGTTCCTTTATTTTATTTTTCTCCTCTGTATACTTGAACATAATTTATATATTTTGGTGTTAGACTTTAAGGCTTTAATAAATATTCAGGTGCTCATAATGTCAAACTATAATTTATAAATATTTTTTTATGGACAAATATAGTCAGAATTAACTTTTTTAAAATATATGTTTCACGTAAGGGTGTTTTACATAAACAATCGTGATTGTCGTATTATTATGAATAAAAAATGAAAATGAAAAAAAAAACATGTACCAATTGATTCTTTGACATAATGTCATTAATACCCTAGCCCTAGGGCTAGGGTATTAATTATCTTTTTTCTCAAAACACAAAGATACACGAACACGTTGAGATTTCAAAAGGAAAGAAAAAGATAAAATAGTAGTAGATTATACAAGTGAATAAAAAGGGAATTTAATTCGAGGGACTAAGTTGTATCCCGAGAGCAGTGAAGGATTCCAGAGTAGAATCACGAGCGTAGCGAGGGATTCTAGACTAGAATCCTGCGTGGAGCGAGGGATACAAGGACCGAAAATATTTTTTTTTCACGAGTTGTGTACTCTAAGCTTTACCATTGACTGCGAGAAAAAAAAAATCGCGGCAACATATTATCTGCTATAATTGCTGCTTTCGAACGAAAGGATTCCGGAGTCAGTGTCTCATTTTCGTCACTGGAAGAACTCATTTTATTGTAATTATGGTAATAGATTTTCCAATGACATATAACAACCACAATAATAGATAGAAAACTAAAATTGGAGAAGTATATTTTTTTTTAAATTTAATTGGACAGTTTTATAACATAGCTCTATTTAGCCAGTCAGTAGTATTTTCAACACGTTTTAGTTATTTTTAGGGTTCCGTACCTCAAAAGGAAAAAACAAATCCCTTATAGAATCACTGCGTTGTCCGTCCGTCAGTTTGTCAGTTTGTCAAGACCCTTTTTCTCAGGAACACGTGGAGGTATCATGTTGAAATTAATATCACATACGTAAATTTATGGTCCCTTGGAGCTCTAAAAAAATCAAGCTTCTAAGTCAACGCAATAAAAAAATACGGACATTTATGCGACATATTTTGGTTTTCGTAAATAAATCAAAACCTACAGGGTACTTCCCGTAGACCTAGAATCATGAAATTTGGCAGGAAGCAAGTTCTCTCAGCACAGATAAAGGAAAGTCCGAAAATCGTTAATTTTTAGTTTTATCATACACTTTTATTTTTTTGTGATTACAAACTTACATTTGCAGTTAGAGAATTGGCCGTGACGTACATCGATGTGTATATACGGAAGAACATGTTTTTCAAGTACAATATTAAGTTTTATTTTGGGATAAATTCATACCAACTCCGCCATGCACTTGGCCGGTTTTTGTACATAATTTGTATGAGTCCTGCTTTTTCCAAATTCAAAATGTTTTTCTTCACTCATTGAGTAAAAGAGAGTTATATTCACTGTTATTGATGAAACAAATGCGTGAGTGGTGGTAATGGTATAAAATATTATAATAATACCACCCTACCACTGGCCCGCTGCAAGGCCCCTTTTTTCATACAAAGAAAGCCTAAGCTTTGATCACCACGCTTCCTCAAGATGGCTTGCCGATTTCAGACTTAGCATATGTCTACCTTCACCAATGTCAATGATGTCCAAGACAAAAAAAAAATAGATTATGAATAAAGTATTCGCGCGGTAGGTATTGCAGTAGTGGTTAATTTGAAGGAAGTCGGTACGACATTCGGAAAGCCTAACAGACGTGTCCTGTGCAGTTTATTCGTTTCACTTAATCTCACGTCACAGCTATAATGTAATAAACACCTGCAAGTAACCGCAAATTACAGGCTCCTGATGTCAGCGTGGCGCAGCGCACAATAGCCCGGTGCGCAGCTAGTGGGCACACTACTGATTGCCAAATTACAGGGTAAAGTGTCATAAGTACTGGTTGTGGACCGACGGGACACTGTTTAATTCATTATTGTTGTTTACCGCATTTGAACTTTATCTAACGCCAGGAATTAATTACGCGCCGAAGTTAAAGACCGCAAACAGCGATAATTAATCAGTTTTAGTGGATATAATCATCCAACATATTTGTTTAACTGAAAAAACTTGTTATCGTTATTAATAACCCGGTGTTATGGCTGGCATTTTGCCATTTTTGTTTACATGGGTTCTTATGATTTATTATTGATACATTTTGTACATACTTATCTACTTTAAGTAGAATGATTCAATTAAATGTAGCGTTCATTCTCGACATGATTCAAATGTTCAGCTTGAAGATATTGAAACGGTACGAGTAAATAATTAATTATTTTCGCTTAAATGACATTATGCGTCGGTTGCACAAAAACCCTAAAGCGTTGCGAGCCCTAATAAAGGGTCGCGTATAAGAAAGCAACAAAAAATTAATAATCGCCCCGATGAGCCATTATCTTCGCATGTTAAAAATAATATGGTCATAGGGTAATGTACGTTCATGCGAGCCACGTCCAGGAGCGCATTTGAATATTCCTTTGTGGCGCGCACCCCCTGCCTGCGCCGGACTTCACACGCTCTCGGCAGGTACCGAGGAACCGCGCCGCAGCCCCGGGCCCGCCCTGCGACCACCGAGCGCTACTCTACCGCGACCTACATGTTTAGACACTTCATATACATTTTGTCAACCCTTTGACCTTAGAACATTCCAAGTTTTGAATTCAAGCCCATTTTTATTTTCACAATTAAAAAAGCATTCAAAAGTCTTAACATAAAAAACACTGAAGACTTATGGGGGATTTCCGTTAAGGTTCTTGAAAATATCATTGACACAATTGCGCCTGTTCTAACTGGCATATTTAATCAATGTTTAGATAGCGGTACGTTTCCTGATTTAATGAAACATAGTAAAGTAGTACCAATTTTCAAATCGGGTAGTAAGAGTGATCCCTCAAATTATAGACCAATATCTGTGCTACCAGCATTGAGTAAAATATATGAAAAAATTATGCTAATGGGATTTTACATAGTCACCAGTTTGGATTCACGAAATGTAGGTCGACGACTGACGCAGGAGTAAAACTCATCACTCACATTTTGGAATCCTGGGAGAAGTCCCAGGATGCGATTGGCATTTTCTGTGACCTCTCAAAAGCGTTTGACTGAGTTGACCACAATACACTGATCTGTAAATTACACCACTACGGAATTCGTGGACAAGCTGCTCATCTTGTTATTTCCTATCTATCCAACAGGGAGCAAAAAGTAAACGTTAATGGGGCGACGTCTACGGGGTCTCTAGTTAAAATGGGCGTGCCTCAAGGTTCAATTCTCGGCCCTTTCTTATTTCTAGTTTATATAAATGATCTTCCTTACATTATGGCTAACTTATCGGATATAGTTTTATTTGCTGACGATACTTCTCTTATTTTTAAAATAGACAGGAAAGATACAGATGTCTTACATTTCAATGATAGTCTGGCTGTTCTTTGAAAATGGTTCGCAGCTAATAATCTTTTACTTAATGCGAACAAAACTAAATGTATTAGGTTTTCATTACCAAATGTACCTCAAGTAGGTCTAAATTTAAAACTTGATGGCAAAGAACTAGATGCAATAACGGAAACTATATTCCTAGGCATTACTTTAGATTCAAAATTGCAATGGGGTGTAGAAAAATAAGGCAGTTGACTGATATAGCCACAGCTAGGTTAGTATACTTTGCTTATTTCCACAGTATTATGTCTTATGGCGTTCTGCTGTGGGGATCGGCAGCTGACGTAGATTCAATTTTCATTCTACAAAAGAGGGCAATCCGCGCGATCTATAAAATGGGTCTTCGCGAGTCCCTTAGAGACAAATTTAAAGAAATTAACATACTGACTCTGCCTTCTCTTTATATCTTAGAAAGTATTTTGCATGTTCGCAAAAACTTAGGACTTTTCAAAATAAGAAGCGATTTCCATAATATAAATACACGTAGCAGACATGAAATTGTGATACCCAAATTTAGATTAACTAAAACAAGCAAGTCATTTCTTATAAACAGTATCCGCTTTTATAACAAGTTGCCAAAGTCTGTTACAGAACTTAGCGATGGAAAGTTCAAAACCCACATCAAACGTGTTCTTATCAAGAAAGCATATTACAAAATTAAAGACTATGTTGAAGACAAGGAAATTTGGCAATAATTCCTTCTGCACATGTGGCTTCCCTGGTATATCATTAACGGCATAATTATGTAAGAGTCTATTAACTGCTCCCAAATTACCATATTTATTATTATCTTATTTTTTTACATTCATCCTTGACATATTCATCGTATTATTTGACATTATATAGCTACGAGTTAATTTCAACTCTTTATTAGTGGCTTTTGTGCACATGATAATTATTCAGATCTATTACAGTTGTAATAGCAACAATGAAATTGCGTTTAATTAAAAGAGGTTTTTATTTTTATTAATTTATATATTTTTTGTATAGATTCTTTTCTATTTTGTGAATGTGAGAACACTGTGGGCTTAGTGGACTGTAGATTTGTTGACCATTTCTATTTTCTTAAGTACCTGGTACTTATTGAAATACCTACACTGTCCTCCCATACCTTGTCACACTGTTATTTGAAAAAAATGTAAAAGCCATTATTTTTAAAAGAGTAACCGTGGAGTTTCTTGCCGGCTCTTCTCCATAGGAAACGACCAATTGGAACCGTGCACCTAGCTTCTGACGTTTCATAAGTGCCCATGTAGGTCTATGTGAAATAAAAATATTTTGATTTTGATTTTGTTTTTTAAATTATATTATTTGAAATATCTCTAAAATTTTAAAATTTGAAATGGACAGTTACTTTAGTGAATTTATAAAAGATACTTTGTTTAGCTATATTCAATCATACATATCTAATATTTTATTGATTGCTGTTACTTATTTAGTAGATAGACAGGGTTAAAAAAACTTTATATGTAACCCCGATCGTTATTAATTACTTGAATATGAAAAAAAATCTTTCAAACCTAAATAATATAGGAATATTCTCGCGGGCTGACAGACGCGTTAATTATTATAGGTGTTTATAAAACTTTTCAAACAAAACAAAAAATCAACTGACACATTTGGTGCTTACAGTACAGCCCATATGTCACTTTGAATAATATCGAGGGATATTCAAAACGCAAGTGTCAAGATTGGTTAGGTGCAGTATTTTGATGGACTCGCAATAACGTTATTCATACACCGTGATTGCTAATAATACGATTATTTTTAGTTGCGTACTAATGTTATAGAGTTGAATACAAATTGGCGATGATTTGTTTAATTTAATCGTGCCTTGGATTTTTAGCAATTGTTGACAATATTATGTGATAGAAAATGAATTGTTGTGAGGCAATAACATACAAGCACAACTTGATTGCGTTTAAGGTGCTGCGTAATCGCTGCAGTCGTATGTGTAGAGATGAAAAGAGACGCTACTTCCATAATTAATTCGACAACCGTAACTCTTCAGAAGTCTGGAAGTTTCTAAAAACTTTCGGCATTGGTAAGTCTTGGTCAAGTTGGCAGTTGCTGTGTGTGCTCTTAACAATCATTTCTCACATCCCCCTGTTACGTTAGATACGCACGTCAAATCGGCTACTTTAAATAAACTTTCTTGTTTGTCTGTGCCGCAGTATCATTCTTTCGAGCTAAGTCCTGCAGGTGAAAGTGAGGTCAAAAAATCTATTTGCGCTATCTCCTCCTCCACAGTTGGAAATGATAATCTTTGCTCAAGAATGATTTCTCGTATCCTTCCCACATTATTTCCCATCCGGCCCCACATTTCTTATTTCTTCTTTTCCATAATTATTGCTGGCAGGTATATGCGGACTAGGCTCGATGTTGCGTCGCTGCCCCCTCTGTCCGAATGGAGTTCAGATTAAATACGCAATTACGGTTACCTGGGGGCGGACCTGGGGGTTACCATGGACTTATCGTAGACTGCGCATGTTGCTGAAGTCAGTCGCAAAGTGCACTACACGTTCCATTCATTATAATGCCTCCAGAAATTCTTGCCCTTGAACACCAAAATCTCCCTTGCTCAAACTTTCATACAGACCATTAAAGACTACGCTGATGCCTGTTATTTGAATGCCACCGAGGAGGTTTTAAATAAATTCGAGCGTTTGCAAAATATCTGTATTCGTTTTTAACCTTAAAAAGTATGATCACGTTTCTAACTTTTGCAAGATACTCAAGTGGCTCCCTACTCGACTTCGCAGGAACTCGCGGATATTGTGTTTGCTATTTAACATCCTCCCTAACCCCAAAACGCCATCCTATCTGCGGTAACGCCTTTCTTCTTAAAAATCTCCTTAAATCCCCTCCCCACTTAATCGACTTCTACTCCTACTCCTTCACTATGCACGCGGTTTGGTTGTGGATTCACTTCCGTCTGACTTTAGGGACTTCCAAACGGTTGCATTTTTTAAAAGAAGAGTGAAAGAACACTATCTTTCCACTTCGTCCTAGTTGCATATATTGTAGTGATATTTATTTTAGAAGTATGTATGTATATAAGTATGTATAGTCACAAATTATATGTTTATATTTAAATTAGTGAATTGTTTTTTGATTTATGTATTTTGTTTTTCTTCACACGTTGTCTACATATCTTCTTATCTACTTGCAAGTATGCTGAAAGAGATTTCTTACAGACATAAGCATCACCTTCGTACGTATTTTTCTGTTCCTTTCTTCTTCTGTTTATATGTGTGTGCATAAATGTTAATAAATACGTGGCACAAATAAGTAAGCGTGACATTTCAGACTTCACTAATGCAATAAATATTTCAGTAATGACTTTATAATTGAGTTGTTCTCACTCTCGATTCCCAATCAATGACATTAATGATGTCAGTGATGATCATGTTAATAAAATTAACTCACTGTGAAATCATTCCGTATATAGGGTCATCACTGGCTGTTGCCAGTGACTACCAGCCAATGACTTCTTTGTACTAAGTCATTTATTCAGTCAATAATTTGCACTTTTACTGTCATGTCTATTTTCGATAAATTTTTAAGCACACAAACATGTATTTTGTAAAAATATCCTCTCAGGTAACGGGTAACAATGTTTATTTATTTATAATATTTAGATGTCTCGCGCTTAAAGTCGACATGTCGAGTCTTAAGAGATTGAAAGTCGTTAAGTAAAAGAAAGCAATAAATTTAAAGTTCCGTTATAAGAGCCGCATCATACCTACCTTTACAACATTAAAATTATCTATTACTTTAAAATTAATTGTTATAAATGACTTCTTGTGTGAATAACTACAGCTATCACCGTGGCAATGATAGCTATTCAAATGATTATACCAGCACGACCTTTTTAAAGTTTCTTATTTAGCTTTAAAGTTACTCAATAAGAAATAATAAAATTCACTCGGACTGTAACCCATGGTAACCGATTGTTTTTAATTACATTCGATAAATGAGTAATGTCCAACAATAACAGCCATCGACCGTTTTACTAAAAAGGAAGTTCGTAATAAATCCAAACGTACACCTGCCACTCAGGCTTATTCACATTTAGACGCCGATAATGTTGACGACCCGAAGTTGCAATAAAATACATTGGATGTAATATCGCGTGTCATTTGACATTCGTGAGTATTCAGCTTTACAGTCGCGGGATGGCGCAGGGCTTTAGAAAGCGTGCACCAATAAATACTCGTCCGATTATGATCTACGGCGCGTAGCCCGTAGCCGCGCCGCCGCGCCCGCGCCGCGCTCTGCACGTATGTATCAGCGTGCGAGGCGTTGCGTTTACCATCGGATCCTTGTAACCGTGAACATTGATCGATTTTTAAATATAAACAACAGTTACATTTTTACAAGTTCCTGCAATTTTTTAATTTTTAAATGTAATTGTAACAGTGTTTTAAAAGCTAAGGTTCTTTATTGCAATATGTGTGTAAACATCAACCCACTTAATAAACGGTTTCTAAAGACCAATGAAACATTTCGAGCCTTGCTTACCCTTGAATCCGACCGAGAGAGCGCAGTCTTGTGGGCCGCATTCCGCGCTGCACTCACGCATGATACTTAGAAAAAATTACACAGCGCGTGTGGGGTTCTCGGGAACACGCTAAATAAACACAAAAACACCACGCTATGTTAGGATACGATGAACACCCACGTAATTACATATCCTTACTTTATAAACTTTTAAGTATAACGTTTACACGACACTACTTGAACTAGAATTGAGGAAGTTATAACGAAGCAACTACGACGATAGACAAGATATTATTATGTTTTCATAAAATGATTTCAACTAACGGAGACCTTCGATATTATTGAAGATACCTAATTACTTGTATGTACCATATGAAGTAATTACTTAACTGTTCTTAAAAAGCTCAATTAAGTGTTTATCTTCTTCAAAACCGAAAACAAAATTAAACTTTTTTTAAAGTTAGCTGCATCATATTCTCACAACGATTGACCGTAGTTTGAACACCTATATATTTAGTGAAATTCCGTCAAGTGTAGTGAAGGCAGCTAACCAACTAATAAAATGGTAATTGCATAGCATGTGTACTCTGTTACATACATTTCGAGTGCGACGCGCCCTGCCGCGCTCGCCCGAGGCACATATTAGCATACACTCGGTAACTCGGCTGGGGCTCCACGTTGCCATATTGAAATCACCGATACGCCAATATCGACATGTCGCTCATATGCGTAGGAGGCACTATCGCAAAATGTTTGAATGTGGGTCAGCCGAATATCAGCTCAACAAAGTAATTGGATGTGGAAGTAATTGTACACCTATGCGCCGTTTATGTTTTACTGCACCATAGTCTATTATTATGATACCAGTTGATGATTTATTCTTTATTAGTCGCAATTTAGAAAGATAAATGCTTTCAATGTGTACACCGGGTACTTATACTGCCATCACGAGTTTACGGCTACGACGCGTAGTTAACTTCCATATATGCTAATAATGAGCTTTTGTTGATCAGAAAGCTATCAGCTGCTTATCTGTCCGCGGAACTTTAAAGTTCACTGCATTTTGTGTAGCTGAATGTGCGTACGAGTATTTTTAGGGTTCCGTACCTCAAAAGGAAAAAACGGAACCCTTATAGGATCACTCGTGTGTCTGTCTGTATGTCCGTTTGTCACAGCCAATTTGCTCCACATATGTATTTCTGTGACCCAAACATGAAAGTTTAACGTAAATAAATGAATCTTGAATATATGGGTCACTTTTGGGGCAAACAAGAAAAAAAATCGTTTTGTCAACAGTACCGTGTGACATATCAAATGTTTGCTAGCTTAGCTTGTTGCGAGGATCCTAAACATATTTTTTATATAATTTTAAAATAAATACTTTTAAAATATTTAAGAAATTCGATGAAAATTGAACATTGATCTTATGTCCGAAACTACTGGATCAAAAATTTTGAAAAGATTACATAGTATGGTTAATTATAGATTACAGGAAAATCTATAAGAAGTCTGTTGTTTTAAAAAAACATGGTAAATATTTCAATATTATGCGTACAAACTTAAATTTGCAGTTGGAATGTATGGGAGAACATGTTTTTCAACTACAATGTTAAGTTTGTTCTTGGGATAAATAAATTCATCTCAAATATGGAACCGTTCATTGTGCGTAGTCCGACACGTACTTAGCCGGTTTTTTTTAATCTCAATTTTAGCCTGTCATTTCATGTTTAACTTTCTTTTGAGATAAAACATATCTATCTTGACTAATTAGATATTATTTACGCATTGGATTGACTCGTAACGTCATTAGTTAGATATGCGAAGTTCAATTTATTGTCTTATACAATTAATTATACGGAACATCCATATGTTCCTTGTGCTTATTTAGCTTTAAGTGTCATTTTCACGAGGAGAGTATCTCGGTTGAGAGGCGAGAATATCCTTAAATATCAATGTAAAAAGATTTGTGGGAAATATCACCGGGTCATTTTCACCTATGTGTCTCGCTTGGACATTCTCGTGTCACGACGATCGAGAAAATTTCTTCATGTAAACGTGGCTTTAAGCTCACCTCGGCGAGGCTTAGATATGACAAGGAAATGTCACAACACAATGACAATAATACAATCTCCCCAACAAATAATTATACTATTTGCACTGGACCGCTATCCGTATTTGGAAGACATTACGACTCTGTGTACCTTATAAACTCATAAAATATGTAATTTATTTCTCAAATGCTAGAAGTGTAACACCTCCACAATATGTACAATGTATTCTATCAGTGGATTAACATATTATAACAAATATGATATATCTCGCGATGCAATTGAGCTCCACCTACACGTACAAATGTGTCGTGTACCTATACTATTGACAGTATACACAGCACACGTCTGCACAGGCGCGGGCGTCTCGTCCACGGTCCACACATGTGGTCTGCGTCTGCTACTTTCACGCGGGTCGGGCGCGCCCATATTAATTGCTCCCGTTCTTCGGCGAAGCTTTATTTATTGCCCTCACCGGTGATTGTGAAAAGCTTTGAGTAGAGTGTACATTAGTTTTAGTTTTATCTCGTGTATTTGATCTGACGTGTGACACACGAGCGCGCTCGGACCGGGCGTGTGTGCCCCGCACGCCGCGCGCCGCACGCAATATTCTCTGCGAGAGTTTTTCGCAAGAAAAGTATAACGGACACAGACAGTGATACTGCTTATCCGCGTTCCGTGAGAAAATGTGCCTGACGCTATTTGCCGTTGTCTTCGTGCGGCAACACTCAAGGAATAAATAAAAAATCAATTATTATCTAAACAAAAACGTGAGCGGTCGCGCGCCGATGTTTTTAGAGAAATAAACATTAATTGTTTGCACAACGACCGCCGCCAAAACCAATATTTGATATTCGAAAATACTATTCTAATGTATGTCGTGGTACATGGCACCACTCGAGGCATCAGGCTCTTTAGCGGCTCTTTTGGTCTTTGTATTATTATTACGTGACATTTTAACGTTAAAACATCAATCGCTTAGCAACACTAATGCTGTATACTGTTACGCGTACTATAGGTACGTTAGAATTTAGACAGATATATTCGTCGAAATTATCTTCCTATGTCTACACATAGGAAGATAATTTCGACGAATGTATCTGCGATGAATTTTAACAAAAACTCATAATTAATTTAACTGCCAACATAAAAAATACACAGTCAAAACCACGGTCAAACTGTGAGCCTAGATGCAGGCAATTACATTTATGATCAACCTTCATCCTTATTCACATCTGATATCGTAATTAGCTAAATTGAGGTCTCTTGTTATGAATAAACAAATATATTAACATTACACATACATATTCATTAAGCACCCAATAGTTGACGATATTTATGTATTATATTCTAAGATTTGACACGAGTCCAACTTATAAAATTTACTTCGGTTGTTTTTAATCAAATTTTAATAAATAACGCATTAGACAAAAAACGGCTACGGTTGAGGTCTCACGGTCAAACTCGCTATAAATCTGTTGACGAGCGCTGCGCAGCGCGACGCGGAAGTGGTGCCGCGATATTACCACCTAATTATCTGCTATAACCGAGAATCAGAATATATTTCGAATTATGCGTCACTACTAAATGGATACGCGTGTTTTTGTTACTCCCAACACGCGGCAATCTTGCTAATCACACGGAATTGTTGGAAGTTTATGTAAAAATGTTCTCCCACAATTTCATTGAATACGAGGCATACAATGCAAACAACAAGTGCAAATAAACACATGATTTTTATATTGCTCTTGCTACTCCATTTCAGTAGCAAGAGCAAGTGCATGGGTCAAGGATCCCATATTATCGCAAGTCTACATTATTATTATCTAAATTATTATTTTTTTGGTCAGTTGTTGTTTTAGCTTAAGAATAAGATAGCTACAGAATAAGGTAAATATCACAGTCCAGTCACAAGGGAATAATTTCTAATAAAATAAACTGATTTGACAGGCGAGTTACAAGACTAACATTTCAAAGATTATTGGTAAACCCCACGCCATTATTTCACCTGAAAAAATTACTTTGCCCCAGCTGCTGCTAATAAAATAATGAAACAGGTAGGAAAAAACAGCGTAATACTGACTTTAATTTAGAGACTGCACATGGGCCTATCAACTCAGCACCCTAATTGCGTAACATACGAACAATCGTTATCGGAATCATTGCATCCATTGCTTCATATGTTCGAAATATTTGTCTGCTCAACAACGTAAATAATGCAATGAATGTTGTTGAAGTGTTAAAATTAAACAGATTGTGTATGTTATGTTTGATTGTTTATGTATGTTACGCAATTGACGTGCAGATGTAGCAATAGCTCAGGAATTCGAATTATTTTTTGCTAATATTCCCCTTAAATTGAAGCTTAAAATTCCTCACCTGCGCTTTCTGTTGTCTTACTTAGAAATAATGGAAAGGCATGTCCTATGGAGTTTAAGTTTCTGCACACAAAACCCTAGGCTTTTATAAAAGCTTTTAAAGATCTTAAAATTATATTGACTGAGGATCTCTGCGGAATGTCTATAAGTTTGTATATCTATCATCGAGACCATTGTGCCATATTTATTATTTTTTCATATTATACACCAGTCCAGTGGAGACCAAGGAGTCTTTCCGGATCTCATGAAACACAGTAAAGTAGTTCCACTGTTCAAATCCGATTATAGTAAAGAACCCGATAATTATATGCACAGGCAGGTTCTGATAGTTCTCAGTAAGCTGTTTGAAAAGTTGATTCTCAATCAAATTTTATGTCACTTTAACAAAAATTCCATCCTTCATGAATAACCGTACCGTTTTCCCAAAGGGCGTTGTACCACTGGCGCCGGTGTCACCGAACCGGTGCCACAAGAACACTTTTAACACCTGGGAGGAACCACAAGATGCTATTGGAGTCTTTTGCGACCCCGTAAGGCGTTCGATTGCGTAAACCATGAGACACTTCTGCTAAAACTAGAGCACTATTGAATTCGGAAGGCTCTCGATTTACTAAGACCATACCTGAAATATATAAAAGTTTAGTTCAAGTAAACGACATAAAATTCGTTAGGGTCTGAAATGATGATAGGTGTTCCTCAAGGTTCGATATTGGCTCCATTCCTAGTTTAAATTAATGATTTATCCCACTATTTTTATTACAATTTTTTTAGTTTAAATTAATGATTTACTCTAATTACTTCAAAATCAACCGAAGATGGTGTTATTTGCAGGTGACACATCATTATTTTTAAAATAGATCGATGGACACAAAATCAAGACAAAATCAAAATGGTTACTAATTTAATTGTATAATTTATTATTTTTATGACATTGATTTTACATTCTGTGATTACTTTAACTCACTCACTGTCTTATTTAATTGTTAAAGTTTTAAGTAAATCGTCTTCTTAGAAAATGTTTGTAAAAAGTGACCACCATGTATGATAGATACATGGTGCTCACTTAATTAATTTATCTGTCATTGATTCACTTTTCAAGCTTTTTACTTATTGTGGTATAGTAATTTTATTTTAGGTGCATCGTCTTCACATATAATGATATAATTCATAAACAAAATATTGTAAAACATTTTAAAAGACTAACACTGGTGTTTTTTGCCCATCTTTCTCCATCTGAAACTAGTGTTTGGAAATAGAGTTCATTCTATTTTCTTGTTAATTTTTGACGTTCAAAAGTGCCTATTTGAAATTAACGATTTGACTTTGACTTTGCTGCAGTGTATTTATCTGAAGGTTCTATCTTCTACGTTCTTCGTCTGAAGTTAGTGAATACATTACATAGAGGGTGATCTCTATACATACATAACATAAATCAACCCATTCCCTTTACTAGCAACAAATCAAAACAGTTTTAGATTTCTGTGTGTGTGTAGTTATCCCGTTCAAAATCACAAAAAAAATTGTTTAAAATAAAAACAGACTTCAATATCGATCTAGTCTAACTATCAATATAGTGACAAAAATGTTATCATACCAGTTATTAGTATTAACTGTGTGAAATCTAATTCATCCTTTGCGATCAATACTAGATCTACTACTAGGCATATCACAAAATTTTTACTCAAAAGGACAAATAGATACCTTAGTATGTCGTAACAGTTATTTCAGATTTCGCATCATTATATTTTCTTCGGGAAAACGTTGGCAGTGGAATATAGAGCCTAGGCTTCTACCACCCTACTTTCAAAGGGGGTTATAAATATTTTATAGATTATATACTATACACATTACAATAAGCTTTGTTTAACGTTTGAGAAGCCACCATCACATTCATAGTTTCGTCATAGCCTGAGTTGATTGAATGATTGAAACTTCACTGAATCAGAAAAGTTACTGAAAAAACTTGTTAAAAGCACCCCCATTATATTTTCTCAAGCTAAGCTTCTACAATCACGTTGTAAATTAATTTCAAGTCAATCAAAATCATTCAAAGTTCCTCATTAGTTAAAAAGAGCTAAGTACTGATTGATAATATTATTTTAATTAATTATTTCCATTAAGGTTACATAAATAGGTATACATTACATTAAAGCCGGTTTTAACATAAATGTACGTAGATTAACGATCGAGATTTAATCTAAAATAAAGTGGCATTATCTCATGAAAGAAATAATCGTATTGATCAGATTCAATGAAGTTGTAGTAGGTACATAAAATGTTCATTGTTTTTATACAAAGACCTGTCTTCTTTATAGTACAACGTTATAATAGACAACAAGTAGCCAGTAAGTACACGTCACACATTCGGTTGCGGGAAATAAAGTGTCAAATTAGTAGCAATTATTTACGTCTGATATCGCACATCGGTACGTTAAGGCTCACGATGTTATCATAACGATTCAATACGTTGCTTGAGCAATGGTCAAGAAGAACAGGTCACGACAATAATCGAAAATACCTGTGGAACAAGTTGAGAACTGGTCGCCGAGGGGGCAGCTGGGCAACCCCGCATCAACGTCCGAGGGCGTTTTGCATGACGCGGTCAGGTACCGGTCAGTTGTCACTCTCGTCCAATAAGGGTCACTTGTGCACAATACAGTGTCCGGTCCACCCTGCCCCACGGCCTGCGTCGGTTGGGGTTCGATTTTGGAACAGGTTCGCGGCGGACAGTGATCGGATGGTTCAGTGCGCGGTCGGCGGTGGTGCGGTCCGGGTGCGGCGTCGCTTGCTACTGCTGCGTCGCCGGCCGCTCGCCCCACACGACCGCCGAACGCTCACTCGACCCGCTCGGAGAAGGGTGACATCGCAGCTCTTCCTCTTTGTTCGCTAATAAAGGGTTGCCGATTGTTTGAACAGGAGCTTTTGTATGGAACTTTATTTGTAATGTCTTAGTCGTCGAAACCGTTAAAGAAAAAATAAGAAGACCTTCCCTATACACTTTATGCATTTATTTATAATATATTATGTATTTAATTCATTTATTAATATTTTTCTAATCTTCGAATTATCTGAATCAAAATCTCAAGCCCGAGTCCAAATCTCCATACATTAGAGTTCAACGAGCCACGCGATATGTATATCTACATTGATCGAGGTCGATCAGTTAAATGACATTCGATAGTATAATCGTAACTCATTTAAGTGACACAAGAGCTTTCTTTTTTATAGAGCTGCCAGTACACACACAGGAAGGAAGTCTACAAAAATACCATTCATTTCCATTGACTATACATAAATCATGCTTCGTAACCAGCACCTATTACACTGGAAAGATGCATGGCAAGGTTGGCTTGAGTTTAAAACATTGTTTAAATGTTTGAATTGTTTGAAGTTTGCTATAAACTTATTTACTTAGTTTACAGCGAAAGTACACTTAAATAGTTATAACTCTTTGCTTTGTTTGCTTGCTACGAGAGTGCGTGGTCGCCAATTTTCAATCTTTTCGCCGCGTAGCGTAGTCGTAGCACGTGCACAATTACCTAAAGGACAGTCACAAATTATAAACTTGATCACCTACGGGTTTATACGCTAAACTAGTATGATACAAGTGTCGTACAAAAGACAAATAGCATAATTAACGTACAACGTTTTAATACAAAGGTGAAAAATAAACTGTGGGGATTAACCTACCAAATCAAATTATAATATTTTGTAGATAGGTATAATTGAATGGAATAAGGAACCTTAACACTACAATTTAATTACGATAATACAGCGTGAGAAAAGCTCGGACGATGTTAAAATTAATTAAAGTTATGGCCTAAGGAAACATAAAATGTCGGCAGTGGTCGAGTAATTAGAAGTCAAATTTGAGTGAAGTCGAGAGGCGTGGAGGGTCCGCGACGCGGAAGTCACCGGCGTTACTTTAATTATGCTATAGCACCACTGTACAACAAACCTCCGACATCTGGAAATGCCTACCTACCTAATTCACATTTGCCGTCATACCATTCGTACTTAGCATTATCATTACAAAACAATAAAAGATCTACACTTATCGTCCGCCGCTTACAAAAAAACAAGTCCTTGGAATTTTGGAATGTCTCCTTCCGGCTTTACTCGTGCATATATTTTTCGCGATTTAATAAAAAACCTCGTATTTTATAGATCATTTATATTACTGAGAGAATGTAGTTAAATAAAATTAAAAGTAACCATATTTTTCCATAATTACCTATGTATTATAAAATCATTGACAACTAGATTGTATTTTAATTCTACACATAAAATATGATTAATGAGTAATCTTATCTCATTAGATACTGTTTTATATTCTTGCCTGCTTAGCGACTAATTTAACCTGATTAATGTGTAAAACAGTAAAACTGCAACTATACTATCACGACTTATAATTACGTCAAACGAGTCAAATATATATCGTCTAATTTTAATAAAATGATAAAAGTAGAACACTTACATCAATTGATTGGAACCGAAAATGCTTCAAACATTTGCCGTCTACGAATTTTATTATAACGACCATTAATTTATATTGCGTTACAGATAGCAAACGATTTAGACTTGGTTTTTTTACCGTTTTACATAATTACAAAATTATGCCTTATATTTATGAGTACGTGTGTGTATCGGCCAGCCGGCGCGCCCACTCGCAAGCGGCGAATATGAGAATTAGAGGAGCACGCTTGATCGAGACGGATGGCCACAGATAATGTGTCATGTTCATTTTTTAAGTAGCCAAATAACACTAACTAGTGAAGCAGATCGCTAATGGCCCGTCCGATATGATTCTTAATAGATTTAGTATCACTTACCTTTGTAGGTATAATGTACTTTTGTTTGGATAAGTAAACGAAACTAAAATCTTTAGTTTTCGAATAGTAGGTTTTGTAGTTGCTTTCATTTAATCGAATGATTTATGGTATTATTCTGAGTCAAATTTAAATATTTTTACTGTTTTTAATTAGATTTATTTCGTACTCATTCAAACCTCTACAGTTTTACATCATTACTGAAGTGTCTCAACTAAACATACACCCCATATAATTGTTCATATTTTATAGAAGGTCGTGATTGTTATCTGTGGTGACAATCACAATATTAGAAATATATAATAATGATGGCATGATTAAACACTTATTTGATTTGAGATACTTTTTAATTGCTATATAGGCACTAGATAATTACCTACCTCCCGTAGGTACATATTGGTATTGCTATCTGTAATAATGCAAGTAGTCATATGAAAACGCTCCGTACATATCAAGTATGTGATTGGCGTAACGAGAACAAGTACCGATTTGGTCAATAATCGCCATAAGTATAGTAAGTACTTTCGCGTACCGAATGCAATAATAATTGGAGGGTCCGATTTATCACATTGCTGTTCTCCGAAACGCCTGAACAGTTCTTGTGCAAGCCCTTCACGTCGTGCGCACGAAAATATCTCGAGGAGTCCATGCCGAGTTCACGTAATTATAGGTGGAAAAATACATGCATGGGAAGTACCGACGAGATTTTTTTATCTCTCTTATTAATTCACTTAGGTAACCGTTTTAAGCCGTGCAAAAAATAAACAATCACAGTAGGTACCGAGTATTCTTTCTTTGAACTGACCCTTTGGTTTTGCACTATGGAACTTCATCTATAATGGGTGACACAAAGGAAGGGTCAAGCTTTCACAGAGAAATAAACGTTGCTTCCCACACTGGTCATTCACTGGTACTGGTCATCGGTGGTCATCGAATGTTTTGTTTAGACATTGTCTCCTCAGTAAAAAACAACCCTTTTCATTTTGAATGGATTATATCTTTTGAAATACTGCTAGACAGACTTGGGAGTGTGACACCCCTTTAAATTGTGCAAACGGCCGCCATTCATCTTCTAATATGCAGGTAGACACTTGGTGTAGCATTACAAAAAATATTTTTAACAATTGTACGCGACGGTACCGGCCGATCGTAACAGAGTGCTTCGTAATACCTGCATAGGTAAGAACGGTTCTTATTAATTTAGATAATAATACAGAAATAACTAATACAGAATTATCTTATTAGATTTTTTCACATTTCAGTTTAAATGTCAAATAATTAAAGGAATCCAAAAAGTAAAACATATTAAAGAAAATAATGTCACTGGGATGGTTTTGGAGGACCGGAAAAACTAGCAGACTAAAATCTAAATAAATATTATCCAACAAGAATCTACTTGCTACTTCATACTTTATACTTTGGATTCTCGTTGCATCTTTTCTCATTGATTGTATCAACAAATTACTTGCCTACATACTTGAGGCACCAAGTGACAGTGAGATAGAGAAATCGTTCCAGTACCTTCCTAAAGAGCTAGACTTTTAGAATACGACCATCAATCTGCTATTAAAGGTTGGGATTAAAGGTACAAGTTCAAGCAACTGCCAGTTACACGGTGTGGTAGTTTAGGTACCCTGTGATCAATGAAGCTTTCTGTGAGCCGAGCCAGGGCGCGAGCGCAAGCGGCGCGGCGGCGGGGCGCAGGCGCAGGCGGGGCGCCGTGTGTGATGCTGCTATACACCACGCGCTGTATCGACACTCGGAGAAAGTCGACGTGATCATGATAAGCCACCAGCCGACGATAAATTTATGCGCCCTTTGTTTCTTTTCAGCGATTTATCAAAAAAGACCCCCTTTGTGTACACGTGACGTTCTATGTTCTCTCGAGAAACACTACAAGCAGGTCAAACGGTCACGGTTTGTGTATTGTTCAGCAGTTATTTATAGTGAAATTATACGAGAACACATCAACTGGGTAGGTACCTATAGGATAAGCCCGACTAACTCAGCAGGTAAAGCGCTGCTTAGAATTCCAGCAGGCATACTAATATGAGCAGACAGTGCTCAACGCGCACTGTTATTACCGCGAGGAACCCGCTGTAACAAGATAAGCAACAGAGTAGAATAATAATAAAAACCGTAATGTATCGAGTGCCGTAAATTGCTTGTTTTGTTCACATAGGCCGCGGGCGGATCAATTTGACCCTTATCGAGAAAATAACCGACGAAAGCGCAGTCCTATTAACTGCGTCGAGAAAAAATTAATTGTTCGTGATTATGGATTGTGGATAATTGATTGTCGGCGAGGACGGGATGTGTCGCGGCCATCCTCCCTCGGTGTTAAATTGCGGCGAATGTCTACTTACAACCGCGAGTAAGCGCTTACTAATAAATGGACTATGTCAAAGTAATATGTTAGTACTATTAATGTTGCCTGTTCGGCGCCATTCGAATTTGTAAAATACTAAATAAATTGCGTTTACCATAAAAGGAAACGCTGCAGTGACTCAGACACAGATGATAAACAGACTTAGCATAATTGTTGCAGTGTGATATCAATGCACATAGTACCTACAAGCTACAACGATAAAAATGTTTACGGATAAACGGTTCTGGAAACTCGCCTAGGTTATAATTTCTTAACCATCAGGGAAAAAATACATCCTATTTATTTATTTATTGTATATTATATAAATAATGTAAATAGATAAGTCGATCGCCCTAACTGGCTGGCTGACCTCCAAGAAAGGCACTGTAACACTGGACAGGCTCACTAAAGACTAAATTTCAAATAGTACGCACTTATTGTCACAACGTAGAACGACATAGTGCCAATAACATTAATTAACTCATTATTTATTATACTCTGATCACTCATAGGTATTCAAGATACTAAAGGAATGGATCATTATACAACTTGGATATAAAAACTAGTGTTAGTTTTAATGAAATTTGAAGAAAATTTGTCGTCGTTAGACATTAATTTTACTTAATAGGTGCCTTAGTTAATTTTTTTAAACCTATAAGTAGATGTGGCTGAAAATATTATTAAGGTATTTTAAATACCTGGACCTTAACTTGTTCAAGCCTTAAGGGTTAAAAGCATCCGATATACAGTTATGTATCCGAGACGAGTTTTATTTATACATTGAAGCAACTTTAAAGATGTAGATTATGCATCATGGCGAGGTGAATTGACTTCCAGACTCTTAGCATCTAAGTTTATTCTAGGAATTCGATCCGTGTAGGTAAAATTCAGTTTACTTAGATTATTTAGTCAACTATGTAGATATACACACGTGTACTAGGAGTGAACAACCCACATTATACGATTATTATCAACTAGCACACGGTCGATGTGCATAGAAACAATATCATTAAATGCCACAATCGTTTACAATACAGTCTATTGATACTATTTGGCACACAAACATGGAAGGTTCAGATAAAATACGATTTCCTGACTAGAACCGTGAAGTATTCGTTCAGCATGTTCGTATTTCAAAACTTATAACAATATCAGCCATAATTTATTTTAATATAGACAATTGTACAAGCTCTAAATCACACGTAATAATCATAATTAACGGGAGTTCAACGCATATACTATGCACCACGATTAATAAAGTGTAAAGCAAAATTATTTGTGGGCGAGTACTCAACTCAACACAAATTTTAAATTGATCCTATTTTATCGTTGTTTGTTCGTAAGTACACTAGTTATACAGGCTTTGCTATGCACAAAGAATGCAAAAGACTAATATCTTTCTCGTAAACTTTGTTGCTAACGTTTTCGATATTCACAGAAATCATAAAGTTAATATCCGCACTAAATAGTATCATGAATTCTTAAACAGCTTCCTAACGGGCGATGTCGATAAACACGCGCACGTTTATGACAAAGTAATCGAAGTCGAATTGTTAATTGCGTACGTCGAATGAATTTAAAAATGCATGGCATTTAAATGCCAACCCGGTCGCCATTTTAGTTCGACGCGAGAGAGACTATCACCTTGAACACGACTTAAATCTGACAGCCTCGAATGTCACTCTCGCCCGAACCAATTAAAATAAAATTAAAGTATCGCTGGTTTTTGTCGCGTTGCTCGTTGTTTGTGTTCGAAATAGGCGTTTCACGTAGGTACAGTATTGTTTTTTTTTTATATTAAGACATTCTAGCCTCGCATTGTTTAACGTTCCCGCACAAAGATACTCAAGTATGTAGACTGTGGCTCGATATAATACTACAACTGTAAGGAAGTAATAATACCAATAATTATATCGCAGAACAGCTATTGCAAAAAAGCTAATATGCATAAAATCAATGTAACCAATGTCAAAAAAAATATTGTAATTTTTGGTTAGTTACCAATTCACGCTCTGTTTTGAACTCCTTTGTGTACGGACCAGGCAAAAAAGAGGAAAATAAGTAAATAATGTTACAATAATGTCACATAACGAACAACGAGGCAATAATAATAAATGTATATATACAGCTAGTAGTGGCATGCGAGTTGCGCATTGCGTATGAGTCGTACTCGTATGTGTTACAAGTTGCGAAAGTTTTATGGAGCGAGAACAAGGCGGGCAGATCTGAAAAATAAGTTTATAACATACAGTTACTGCAAGTGATTGAGAGATAAGTTTCCAGAACACCTTAAGCAGTAAAAAAAGTGTGACGGTGCACTAACACTGCTTCATTCATCTGAAGATAGCCATCATTTCTTTCTCAGTACCGCTAAATTACATTTCTAGTAGCCGTGTAGCGCGTTTACGAGGCACTTTGAAGATGCTACGGTGTGTCCGTAATGGCTATTGCAATATTATACGGTCAGATGCCCGACTGATATCAACGGATTCTCTACTGTATAATTTTTGTCCTCAGAAGATATCATACACAGGGTCAAAGAATATTGTAGGGGGTACATCGTATAGTGCCTAACATTTGCCGCTTATCAAACATCTCAGTTTTCTTAGAAAACGAGGACATTATATTATTACACTGACGAGACCTGCCGTTTTTACAACTTTTTAGTGTTTATCGTTAAACATAAAAATCCTATGATAGTGATAGGAGCCGTTAGCGTGCTGCTTAGATACTAACTTTAGTTGTAATTTTATTTTTTGAATATTTTCAACACTTAAGTACATATCCATTTCAGTCATTCTCGGTCAACAAATGGACTTTCGTCTAGCAGATACGACTGGAACTAAGCTAACAGAGATGAGTTAGGCTGTGTTATCTCCTCCGCACATATTCTTCGGTAGCCGTCACTCATTCGAGAGCAGCCGCAGAGCACGACGAACCTTTATTCTATGGACCAGATACTTATCTCAGAAGCTATGTTTGAACTCAATTATTTATGACTTACCTCCACGTATGACAGTTGCATTACGAAAGTCAGTATCGTAAAGCAAGCTCAAGCAATCTAAATGAATCAGGCTAGTTACCTACTGAATGTAAATGATTCAAAAGTAGAACAAAGTTGAATTATAAGTTAATTTTCGTCTAACAAATGTAATGTAAATACGAGCCATTAATCTTACGTAACGAATACTCGATTTGCCGTTTATGAGACACAATAGCAGAACAATAGCGCTTGACCTTATTTGAAGTAACGAGTCAACACAGCTCCCGCCCCCTTTATATATGATACTGTTCACTAAACAGTTCCATATGAAATCACTGAATAATAATCTGATCAAACGACAGTTTTAATTTTACGATGTCAATATCCTCAGGCAGTAATTTTAAGATCATGCTCATAAACAGACAAATTACAGTCACTCTTAGACGTAGACTAAATAAAATGTTTTGCAATCAGAAGAATAAGTGCGGAAGCGATCAACTTTGGGATCACTGATTAATCAATCATAAATGCTATCGTAAAACTGTGATACCCAAATGAACGCCGGCGGCAACGCGGGCGCACGCAGCGGGCTGAGCCCGACGCTACATTACACCTCTGTGTTGCTATAAAATTTATGAGGGCTCTATTTTGGAAGCTAATTAAAAAAATTGTGATAGCCGTTAGAAAAGTCCGATCGTGAGAGAGTGATAAAACTTCTGGCCAAGTAATTTGAGGTGCAGGTATATACTGCACCATAATTAGCATCGATATTACTTTACCACATAAATGAGTATATTTTATTTCAATTAGCCTTTGACAAGACGACATCCGTTTGGAAGTAGACGAACACCTATGTGAGTATGAAAGTTATAGGTGCCAAAGCATTAATGAGGAGCATGTCCAATTAATAGAGAATTTAAACGGGACTCAACACAGCAATATTTATAGTGACCCAGCGCCGCACGGTGAGGCCGCTTATGAGGACACCACGCCTCACGGAAACCTCCGCGGTAGTTAGTACTCACAATAAAATACGATCTATGATGGCTGTTGCATCTATTTGAAATAACAAATACAGTAAAAGTGTTTTTATGAAGCTGGAGTCTTAGTAAAAGCCAAGTAGCTAAAGTATTTTCCTTTTTAACCCCTGACGCAAAAAGAGGGTTGTTATAATTTTGACCGCTATGTGTGTATCTGTTTGTCTGTCTGTGGCACCGTAACTCTTAAACGGGTGAACCGATTTGAATACTTGGTTTTTTTTATTTGAAAGCAGGTTTTCTAGCGATGGTTCTTAGAAATGTTTTTATCAAAATCGGTTCAGCCGTTTGAAGATTATCAGCTCTTTTCTAGTTGATGAATGATGAGTATCTTCTACAGGTCTGATCGATTTGAAATTTGGTATTTTGTTACTTCAGTGATATGAAAAGAACATAGTAACCTTGAAACGATGCTGCAGCATCACCTGGAATTTGCAGGATACCCAACGCCCTTATCAACTTACAGCACAGGTATCGTGTTTAGGCTCATTGGAATTGTCTCAATGAATAGGTTAGATAAATGGTGATGGAGTAGAAAAGAGAAATGAGGAAATTTTTGTGTCGGGGGTTTTTTTAAATTTTAACTCTTGTAAAATTGTACTTGTTACATAGGTACGAAACTACTTTATTAAAGAAAAGGTATTAGCAACTAATGAGGAACGTTTCAAACGATGTCATAAAATCAGATTTATAATTGGATAATTTTACGAGTATGTGCTAGTTAGATAACATTTTCAGAAAATTAACAAATCAGATCAGCAAGATCGATTAGAGATCAAGCAAATAAAAGACAACTGTCAATAAGATGACGAACTAACTTTTATATTCAACAATTAATCCAATCAAATTTCAAACATGGCGGCGACTCCTAGGCAAACAAGTTCTTTTAGTGATAAACATTTAGTTCTAGCCGCACAGCGCAGCTTCATTATTCAAATTGTTCTTGAAAAGTTGTCTGTTAATAACTTACAGTGTCGTTTAATTCACTCATTGCGTACAATCTTTAGAAAACTTAAAGATATATTTTAACATTAGTTATCGATCCAAAACGAATTCGTTTCTAATATATTGTCTCATTAATTACAGAGCCGCGTCGACATGAATGAATTGCGAGCCTGATACAGGACCAGCGTCTCGGAACTTAGTCACGCAATTATTCCGGGCGGACTCATGCGTGCGCCGATCATCGAAACTTAAGATTTCTATTACACATGAAATAATTTGCATAAAGTTCACAAATAATAAGACAAGAACTGAATGGCAGTATCTACGTGAATACTTACACCTTAACGTTATCATATTATACATATTCGTTAACTCGAAAAGCTATCGCAACCCCAAACCATATTAATCAAACATCGTCCAACGGCTAACTTGCAATCGTATCGAATCACTATCGAATTGAATAAATTTATTTAATGAGCCGTCTAAGTGGTTCGATTAGAGCTTTGTAATAACCGAATCACGTTCGTTTTTCAGTCCACGACCGTACAACGGTGACGAATGGCGACAACATGCAGCACTCGATCTTCCGAGATTTATGCTCGGAGTAAATTAGCGCGAAGGGCGGAACGGGGCCCGAGCATAGCGCCATAGACGAGCGACAGTCGCGTGCTCGCGGTGACCTATCACTACAGCGATCTGCTTGATACGCGACATGCGCCCGCGCTTGCACTTTGCTCGACATTACAAATGGCACCTCCTACAATGTCATACAATTGGAGCCAAAGTCGTGTGTAGGACAGATAGTCATCGACTGACATGCCTACAAGTTAATACCTCCTTCGAGTTGTTTTAAACACAAAGAACGTTTCAAATAAAGCAACCTTGTTAATAGTCTATACATAACTTACAGAGCAAAACAATGAGCTTGCATTAAACTATCCTAGCATAATGCTATAAGATATTAAGGGAAAGTAATAAACGAAATGATTAAATAAATTCATGTTTTTCATGATCGACGTATCAAATTCCAAAAAAGTATTTTATTAATGAAGATGATGAGGCTTTTCATAGCCTTTTCGTAGACCCATTTAAAATCCTAAATTGGGAAGATACTGAAGACGAGTACGTAACAGAACAATGATTGATATTCGGACCGGATTATGACATAAGTTACTTACTTAATTAATGGGTTCTCAGAAAAAAAAAATAAGTTTATCGGAATGCAATTTGCTACAAAGCCTTAATTACTTTTATGATTCACAAGTAATGGTCATGCTTTTTTTAAACTTATCTACTGGCAATACTATGAAAGAATCGTTTATTATTCATTGATACATATCGTAGGTATACTCAATTATAATAGATTCATGCTACTACTTATTTCTTGAATTATTTACCGGCACAAAACACTTAAAAGTAATAATTATGAGAAAATAGTAGCGACAGGGGAAGCTTTAGAAAATGATAATATCAAAAAAAGTCTTTCAACAGATCAGCGACAGGAAAAGTGCTTCTAGGATAAAAGAACAATATTAACAACCGTGTCTGTACTATAACATAACATAACGCCTTGTTTTAGCGAAGGAATACGCAGAGGTATACCTATGTAAACCTACATTTCGCCAGTTATGTTTGAGTCCCATGTCCAGATGGATAAGCCCAATAACACTCACCTCATGCTCAGCATTAGTGCTTGCGTCCACTAGACCAATAAGACAGACAAAACAAGTAGCTAACAGAGTATTTACTATTTTACGATTAGCAATAAGAAATTATTTCCGACATCTCAACATCTACACATATTATAAAACAAAGTCGCTTTTCGCGTTTGCCTGTATGTCCGCGTTGTTCTCCTAAAATACGCAACAGATTTTGATGAGGTTTTCAACATAATTTAGAGAATGTATTCCATTAATATTGAACTTATAGATAATTAAAGAATCTCGATGTTTTGGTAAAAAGGAGCGGGGCGCTCGTAAGTAATAAATAGAAAAAAATACTACATCTCCCTTATACCCTACATAGAACGTTGAGGTGGTATATTTGTAACAGATCGCAAGGCATAATTTTGAATTACTTTATACCGACTGTTGCGTAGGTTCCGATTGTTCCGAAATTACAGTGCTATTGGTCACCGGTGCGTGGTTAGCTAGGAGCAGCCCTGTATTATTGCAAGTTATTTTATGAGTGCTAATTAAGCTTCTTGTTTCTCGAGCTCAATCCCGATCCTGAAACTAATTATTAGTTCTCTGTGAACTTTTTATCTGCCGCCCACGAACAATGGAAACGTGACTGTACTGGCGATCTCGCCGATGTATTATTACTGCTGCGTCCTCTGCGTTGGCCACTACGTACCTGTGGGACTCAGATGGAGGTACATAGCAATCCGTTTACTACATTGACTGTACAACGTGCGTACAGAATAAGACCCGTATGTAATGTACATTCTCTTCATTCGATAAGGAAATACCACAAGCGTATAAATATATAACTATTAAAAACAACTCTTGAAACATGATATTCTCCTTCGGAACTTAAAATATTGGCAATATTGCAAAAGGCACTAAAACAACCGTCACATTGACTCTTTACAACGTTCACTTTGGGAGTCGATCGCCGAAATATCGAGAAATACTTCGTTGTCTGCGAAAAGTATATCAACAAATCTTTTGCAATAAGATTCATTGTATTGAATCGTAACAAAGTGGTAATTTTGTCCTTTGTTTGTATTGATTTTACCTAGAGCCTGAATTCACTTTTTGTTTTTGACTCTTGCAGAACCCTGCACTGACCTTTTTTATTACTTACATTAAAAATAAAAATTGCAATCTTTACCGTACATAAATTAAGTTTGGGTGTTATGTAATTTTATTGGTTTCAAGTGCTTTCGTGAACATTTTTACGGAACGCCGGACACATTTGGAGCATACTGAATATGCATGCACCGAGGGGACTGCGCGGCTGCCACAGGCGTTAATAAAATACGAACAGCGAATCGCTATAAAACCGTCTTAGCCACGGGTTCAAATAACGACTGTCAATAAAACGTTTATGGTAGTATGTACTGAATGACCATAAATTGTAAAGATTAAGGTCAATAACGCGATGGATATGATAACTGCTAAGAAAACGTAAAGCACGGTTTAGTTCGATACGCACCTTTGTGCACTTTGCGCCTGGCTCAGGTGTTGGCGCGATATGCGCTATGTACTTACGATTACGATAGAGTATCGCAGGTACGCGCTTATAAAGCTATAATAGACACCGATTACAGAGTTTCCGGTGCAATTTAATAGTCTAATAATAACTCGAACTATTACATACGAATTAAGAATGCTTAATAGGTTTCTGTAGATATTGATTTTATAAATAATTCAAAGGGTAAAATAGAACCCGGTATACCTATCTAATGGTGTCCTTCTACGGCTGCGGACTACGACGGCGTTCAAAACAATACATATCTACAAGGTACAGCTTCAGGGTAGGTAAGGTACCTACATAACATTCGACTATTGGTTATTATTGTATAAATTGGTATCAAGAGGAATAGGCCGGACCTAGCGAGATACACCTGACCTAATTGTTGCTGAAATATATTTATTCTACTTGCCTTTTATTACGTCGCGTCGGCTATATAATAAAAATTATTTTAAAGTATATTTTAGATGACAGAGAAAGACTTCAATTTCAGACAACCCCAACATTAAATTACATTTTGTAATTAATAGATATACTGAAACAATAATTGATTAAGAGTCGATTTTTCGATCTTCAAAAAACTTTCTGAGGAACAATAGTTGTGGTTTGACAGCTTTTGTATAGAAAATGTCAAACCGCCAGATTTATTCTTCAGATAAAAGTTTTCTAACGATTCCACTCGGCCCTTAAGGGTAAGCGTACACGAGCCACCGACCACAAACACCGGTGGCTGTTGCCTCTTGCTGCGATGTTGAGTATTGCTGTAGCTGGTGGCCGCCATCGTGTGCTACGAATCCATACAAAAGGTATGAAAAACCATGTAACTTGCTAGTCACTAGGCTACCTCGCTGTGGCCGGTGACTCGTTTGCGCCTAACCTTATGATCTTAATCAATATAATATCATTGATCTTAATTAATATCCAAGTTACTTTTTAAAGTTTAGATGAGTAGGTAAGAATCATTTTGTGAAAAACGATGCCTTTAATAATAAATCAAACTGTATCACGTCACTCATCAGTAATAAATGTTATTAACAAAAAACTATGTGGTAGCATGGACTATAAACAGTTTAATAAAATTCATAATTAAATCTACGTTTTCTTGTTTTCTCGAATCGATGTTTAAAATGCTATACGTAGCGCCACCTGTTGTTAAATAACAGAACTACAACGATGTCCATGCACGCGAGAGACATCTATGATGGCTATGGTGAAACTTTCACTTGTTTATAGTACCACTCAATCGACATAGAGTGGATATAGAAACTTTTGACTTTATGCACGACTTTTAAGTCGGAGCTTTACCAAAGTAGCCTGTTCGGTTCCAATAGATTTTGATGCAAAAAACCATGATATGTTTACGCTCGAAAGTATATGGTGATGGGGATGGGAACGTCAAAACAAAACTGTGACTTGTAGGTAAAGGCGCGGTGTATCGTCGCGTACTCTTGACCTAAAACTGAATTAATTTCGCTATATAGGTATTACTATCCATAGAAAACCTTGAGTTCGAAATTAGATTCCAATTATACCAATATAGAACTTAACCTAATAGATACTAGAACGAAGACAGTAACATCCACAATGACTGTAAGTAGCTTACATGCCTGGGACGCCCTAATGAGGAAAATGCCATTACTTTTAAGTTTTTACCTAATGACTGTATCAATCAATCAGCGGCTCAGTTTCACCGCTTATTGGGTAAATGCCTAAGTACAAAATTATACTGGGGCCTATATCCTCTTAGTATATAAAAATAAAACCAACAAGGATTCTTAAGCCAGCCATTGATTGGCGGAGTAAGACAAGTCTGTCGCGGACGCCGCCGTAAATATGCTGACCACGTCCACTATTGTTTTAAATAAAATGCTATCTGTAGGTAGGTACAAAAACGAATGCACTGACGGAGCGCACCATCTCGTTAAACCCCTTCGGTTGTATTGAATGAGGACATTCAGCATTTTGAGTCATCAATGTATACTGCTCTTCCTAATCAGAAACTTATTTGGTAAAATCTTTAAAAATAATCAAACCATTATCGAGTTATCTGCACATAAACATACAAAAAAAAACACAGGTAACACATTCACACATTCAGAGTAAACACAATGTCGTGATTCAAGACTCCTACAGTGATAACCAACATCTTCCTAGCCTTTTCCATCTAGCTTTTTCTTTTCTTATTTTTTTCTTTTTCGGCTTCCAGTCTAAGTGAATACAGCTGAATACAAGTATTTCACATGGAGCACCTATCTGACCTCCACAACCTAGTTACTAGGTAACACGATACCCACGAAACAACTACTACTACTGTGATAACCATGGAAGAATATATAGTTATTTTACAATCATACCGGACACCACTTTACAAGATATCTGCAATCGATTCTCGGTTTAAAGCACATCGATAGCTTTTTTCTGTTTACCGTATAACTAGTGTCCGTAATAGGGAGGGCGATGCTACGAGCCACTATGAATATTTCGAGGAATACACGAGTACCTATTAATTCTAGAGTCGCATAGTTCGATTTATGTTACTGGAACTTAACGAAACGAAATGAAATACTGACGGAGTTCTTCGTAATTGTGTCCCGATTAGTACTGGCCTCGATACAATATGCGAGCAAAAACAATGATCCGAAAAAGGCGACAAAATTAATTATCGCGAGAGCAGAGCCTTCGGAACCGGTGTCTTGATTCTTGATGGAGCTGCGCTTTTTTGCCAAACTGGCAATCAGTCAATAGCATATCTACCTACAGCATGCACAAATACTTTCATACACGCAGTATAATAGTTGGTAGCATAAAACTCTAGTAGTTCGTTATATTTATGGTTGGAAAGAGATTTTTTTTTAGAACTTATGATAGTACCTACCATATTACCATCCAAGATTTTCCACAAGTTTAATCAAAATAAATAGCATGCTGGAACAAATTCATATTTAATCAACGGGTACTCTTATTAAGAGTCGTAAAGTATTGTTGGTAGGTAGTTAACATCTTTAAATTATCTCTATACGGAGAAGAGAGTGATAGCACTGAAGTGTCGAATAAATTCCGCGTCAACGGAGCTTGTCTGGTATTGAGATACATTATGCTATAATTATTTCCTTTAGAGGTAAATGCATCACAGAAATAACTCTTAGCTATGATGTTAAAACGACTTTTCTAAATTTAATAAACGATACGTTGCAAGTTACATTAGTATTTCCTTACCCAGCCTAATTTAAATGAACTGCTGCCCATCGATGTTACTACTACGATTAACATTGTAATAACACTAATTGATAACAACATTAGTAACCTCATAAATAGTGATCAAAGAGCTCGTGGCTAAGTACTAACAGCCGCATGGGTCGATCCATCAGGTTAAACTGCCGGGGTTGGTCCGTGGATGGGTGACCATCTGTACATACCGAGACTCCACCGTGCCTCGAAAAGCGTTGGTCCCGGCTGTCATTTGTGGATCTTTGATAGTCGTTACGGGTCGTCAGAAGACCGAAAGTCTGACAACCAGTCATACCAAGGAGTATCGTATTACCCAGTTACTGGGCTGAGGAGGTCAGATAGGCAGTCGCTCCATGTAAAATACGGGTATCCAGCTGCATCCGGTTAGACTGGAAGCCGACCTCAACATAGTTGGGAAAAGACTAGGCAGATTGATAAATAGTGATCAAAAACTGACTACGTGTGAGACCTATGGCCCAATAACAAATAGCGCAGTCTGCCTGAAACTAAAGACAAACATGTTTTTGGCGTACTGAAGACCGTTAGTCTTAATTAAACAACCTATGAAATTGCCGTTGTGCCGTACTGGCTATTTCAAGTCCATTTTTTCTTTTTTCGCTAAGAATTATAAGTTCAAATTATTTTTATTTTTAAAATTTGGAATTATTTTTTTTTAATTATTCATTTGTTTAATTGTTTGCGTTCTATTTTCATCGCATTTGTAAGTTTTTCGTCATCATGGATACGTTAAAAATTCGAGTGATTATGGAGTATGAGTACCATCGTGGCGGCAAAGCGGCAGAAGCGGCACGCAACATCAACGACGTATACGGAGCGAACACTACTAACGATCTCACCCCTCGTTATTGGTTTGCCCGCTTCCGTTCTGGAAATTTCGACCTAAGAAATGAACCCCGTGCTCGACCGAAATTTTAGTCGACAATGACGAATTAAAGGCGATTGTAGAAACTGATGATTCTCAATCTACAGCTGAATTAGCAGCAGCTTTCGATGTTAGCATCAAAAGACTATTGGCGTCGAATTGGCAAGGTAAAAAAGCTTGACAAATGGGTGTCCCACGAATTGAATGATCGTCACCGCGAAGCACGCGTCCAGTTGAGCCTTGCACTGCTCAACACACACAAATGAAGGCATATTGAATCGCACTGTTACTTGCAATGAAAAATGGATTCTGTTCGACAATCTCAAGCGCTTAGCAAGTCCTGGTTCAGCACCTAAACAATGCCCCAAACGAAAACTGACCCCTAAAAAAGTGATGGTCACTGTTTGGTGGTCTAGCGCCGGTGTCATTCATCACAGCTTCTTACCAAATGGGATGAGCATTACTGCAGATGTGTGCTGTGAAGAATTGAACATAATGATGGAGAAGCTCGCACACCTCCTACCAGCTTTGGTCAATCGTTCGGCTCTTCTGCTCCTGCACGACAACGCGCGACCTCATACTGCACAGCAGACGGTCTCCAAGTTACAAGAGCTGGGGTTAGAAGTTTGGATTTTAGATTATTTGATTGATTAAACTGTATAAAGACGGACGGACTTGTTTAGATTTATTGATAAGTAATGTATGTTTAGCCATTCAATTCGTCTTTCAGTGTTGTTTATCACTAACTGTGTTATTCTTTCTATCGGATATAACAATAATGGAAATCTCATCGACAAATAGTACACATTTATGATTTTTTATATCAGTAATAAAATTTATTTAAAGTAGAAACAGGATTGGCCCCAGGGAACTTCATTGGGGGATGCCAAATTTATATTCGGATGAGTGTGGTACAATGTCCATTTTTATCTATTTTATTAATGGTTTCCCGCTGTTGTCTGTTGTTTAGACGATTATATCCATTGAAGTGCAGGTCCTCTAATCCCGATATTTCTAACTGTAATAATAAATCACGAGACACTAGGTAACGGGCTTTTAATAAGTCAAAGAATAGCCCTGTAGTAAGACAGTTTTTGTTATCGTTCGTTAAAATAATTATATTTATAAAATAGAAGATAGCTAAAGTTGAAAATTTTTGTTTTTCAAATCCGTACTTAATAATATGGAATTTATTGCAGAAAGCAATCAATCTCTTATACATGCAGTTTTCGAATATCTTCGACAGAATGGGTATTAACGTTATTGGGCGATAATTATTGACATCGGCTTTTCTTCCTTTTTAACCGACTTCCAAAAAGGAGGAAGCTCTATGTTCATAGCTTGAAGTTTTCACTTAAAAAACAACAAACTTCCGAAAAAAAAAACACTACAAAGTCAAAAATAAATTTAATTTCGGAAGTCAGTGGCAAAAAACGTAAATACAAAACCAATGACACCGACTTCCGAAAATAAAGTATTTTTTTAGTGTTTTATTTGGAAGTCGGTTGTTTTTTTTTATGTTTATTAAAAAGTGGCTTTGCTATGGATAGTTTCAATACTTCGGGAAAAGTGCCAAGTGAGAAGTATACATTTATAAGATGCGTCAAGATTACATTTTCACTATTTCACTATAACCTTCAGAATTTGTGTTATTTAATTGATAATATCTCCTTTCGGATACAGGTTTGAGGAACATCGAGTGGACTGTTGAATATTCATTGGAATTTCCATTTGTTTTCGTACTAGTACAATTATGTGTCATATTAATATAGTAGTTATTGAAAGCAGATGCTATTTCTACTACATTTGTTATTACTGAATTATCAATTTGGAAGTAATCTATATTATTGTCTTTAAAATTAGTATTACTAATTTCATCTCTAATGACTCTCCACGTGGCTTTTCATTTGTTATCATTATTATATAAATACTTGATATATGTATTATTTTCTATATCCCACAATTCACACAGAGATCCAAGTAAAATCCAAGATAACAATTCCAAGTCACTCGTGTGAGCGATCTTCGGTGTCCAATGTGAATACAAGGGTCGTACAAGGTAGGCTGGGTGAGAATCCGTAAAAAAATAAAGCAGTGGTCGTTGAAAATAGTAGCTAACTAGTAGGGGTGGACGGAGACCGTTTTGTGTTTTGTGATGATGAAACAGTTTTACGTCCTGGGTTTAAATTCAAATAGTCTTCACTGCACAAACCAATCTTCGAATTACTTGTTGCGATTTTTTATTTTACACCTAAAAAATACAGTCAGGTACAATGATTAATTGGAAAAAGTGAACTCTTTGTCAATGAAATACAAACAATAATGTATTACCAGTTGTCAATGTTCTTCATGCGATAATACCATTTCATACATTTAAAATCGTTGATAGTTGTAAGAAACTGCGCTCGAAGAAAACGTAATTCAACGTATTCCATGTTGGATAAGTTTCGTCCTTTAACCGTTTTCTGCAACAGTTTTCGTCGTCGGAAAAACGGTTTCGTCTGTAAAAAATTCGACAACGACCTACCACTACTGTCTAGTGTCAATGTCAGTCAGCTCATGCTAGTACAGAACATGCACTGCCAGTGACATAAACAAAAAATATAATACTGATTTAAATCGATATGAAATTGATAATCATTATTTTGGTTTTTCAGTAATTAATGATGTTTTATTTAAATTCATTGTATATATAGTGCATTTAATTACTTTGAGTTAATTATATTACCTAGTGCTACCTAGTGGGTAAGTTTTCTTTTTGTAGTTGTGTAATCGATTGCTTTAATCTATAATCTCACGAAAACTATCTTTATTATATTTCTCCGCTTCCAGATGGAGAATTGAGCTGAGTTTGATTATTTAAGGATAAAAAATATATCAATTTCTTAGATCATATCTCAACTTATTATATTTGAGCCAGCCGTCCCCAATCTCCTTTAAATTGCAGGAATCAAAACCATATTTTCTAAATAATATTATAAAGTGGTAAGGTAGTGTTCTTTATATGTTTGTGAACGGTAAACATGATCTGATTTGGTACAAAAAATCTTTCACTTTTAGAAACCTGCTCTATTGTCATTCAGTGTCATAGAATATATTTTATGATAAAACAATCAGCGTTGATGTAAAGAAGAATATGATTGTAAATCTAACGCAGACTCAGTATTAAAATTCAAGATGACCACGCAAACTGACACTTAACAAACTGAAACTGACATGTGGCTGTAAAATTCGAGTTATGTCGAATGTAAAGTACCCGTCACGAGAAGCTATAAATTATGTAAACAAACATCTTTTACTAAGTAAACATTTTATACTACGAGATAATAATAAATTGACCATATTCAATCGACATGAAATATAGACGGGTTATATGAAAGTAACAACCTATTTAATTTAGTCGGATCATATTTTAACGACGCAAAGCGCTATCGTTTGTGTTTCTTGGTACCGGAACGCGTCCGTCGCAGGGATTGTAAACAAAATACAAATTTTAAATTTGACGAGGTAAAACAATGATTACAAGAGGGACTGCAGCAGATTACTTCGGAAAATTGGAAGCGTTGTGTGGAGCATGTTATCAAGGAAGACGATAATTTTTATTCCAAAATCGATGAGATGATTGATAAAACTGTAGACAGCTTCGTGATACATGTCACTGATTCTGACACAGAAATGGAAACATCTGAATCTGACGAATAATTATTCTTAAATAATATATGTTAATTAATATTTGTTACTTAATAATTTATTAAATCTTAAACAAATTCATTTTTTTTTGTTGGTCCAAATGTTGTGAACTCCTGAACACTTGTTTACAAAATTTATAGCTTCTCATGACGGTTACTTTAGTTGTAAAACCAAAAACCAACCAAAAATAAACGGTGTACTCAAAAACTACAATAGATTTAATAAACCCAAACGGGTAAATTCAAAGGCAACATTTGAGTTAATCGCATGATATTCACCTTATAACTTATAATTAGCCAGTGTTTCAAAACTCTTGTCTCAGGGGAGTTAAACATTCTGAATGCGCGTGCGTTGCAAAAGTCGCCTATTATACGTAATTATGCGGCCGCATAAACCGAGCACTTTGCTGCTCAAGCCCCAATTACACTTAGCGGGCCTCTTAATATTGTTCATCATGCTAAGGAAATGACAAGATTTTGCTAGAATCCATTATCCTTATAAAGACGTTGCGTACATATACGCTTCTTGCGATCGATCAGATAAAAACGCATTCAATCAATATAGCTACTCCTATTATGGTAATTCGTAGATCAAATCTTAAGTTCTAAGCTTGGACTGAGACTATAATAAAAGACTAAGAGAAACTATTTCCAACGGTTTGTATTAATTATAGAAAATAGCTTTTAATCTTTGTTACATTACACAGGCAAGATTCTAGTATTTTTTTGAATTCCGAAGGTACCTCAAAAGGAAAAAACGGAAACCCTATAGAATCACTTCGTTGTCCGGCTATCAGTGTGTCAAGACCCTTTTTCTCCGGAACACGTAAATGGTAGAAATTTATAACAAATACGTAGGTCTACCTACGGTCTCTTGGAGCTCTAAAACAATCAATTTTCTATCTAACACAATAAAAAATACGGCCATTTATGCGATATATTTTTATACATTTTGATACTCGCAAATAAATTAAAACCTATAGGGTACTTCCCTTAGACCTAGAATCATGAAATTTGGCAAGAAGCAAGGTCTCATACCAAAGTAAAGGAAAAATTCCGAAAATCGTTAATTTGTAGTTTTATCACATAAAAAAGATTTATATTCCGATTACAAACATACATTTGCAGTTGGAGAATTGACCGTGGCGTATATCGATATATGGGAGAACATCATTCACATTTTATTTTTTCCTGTTCAAATGAGGTAATGCTCTTAGAACCTATTAAAAATTTGTTTTACGCTTCTTCTTATTACGGCACAAGCCGTTAAAACTTATTAAAGAAAAGCTGCTCTTGTGTCTTTCACCGCTTAAAAATCAATTAGGGTAAAAGTTCGATAATGCCGAATAATCTACATACTTTATAGCTTTTTGTTATGACAGACATGTTCTTCTGTGAACCGACAAAATTGCAAGAAGGAAAATTACCAAAAAACATCATACTTCATGTCACGTCCAATAAGTCTAAATAATGACACATGGCTTTTTGACGGTGACGGTGACTTTTTTAATAATAAGCTATAATAGAATAGAATTTATGGTTGGATTGGTTGTGTTTATGGATTATAAAAAACCTATTATTAGCTATAGAATATAGTTAATACATAGGTTGTATACATGACACTAGTTCCTGCTACGGAACGCTGTACTACGTGGCGTAGGTCGATACGGACTTGCCCGGTTTTTATTATAAGATGTTTCTTAATTCCTTAAAGTAAAAATACTATTCAACAAACATACTTACTTTTAATAAAGTCGCAACTTGGTAAAACAGTCAAAAACATCCTGCTTATAGAGGAAAGTCAGACAAAAATGTTTTCCTGGTACTCGTAGATCCGCCAAGTATACTACTGTATCATGTAGGTATGTTGCACATGCGTAGTAGATAATATTTTACTTTTTTGAGTTTTTTCGCAGGAATTACAAATACTTATGTAACCGTGTTGGTGTTGATTACATCAAAACTATCCTTATGGATTTTAATCATCTTACTGGCTACATAAAACTCTATGCCAGTACAAGAAAGTACAACAAAAGTAAAATATTAATTAGGTAGGTACTTATCAATTATCATCCTGTTTACTTCGCTAAATTAATAGCTGCCTGCACCTATAACTATGCGATTTGAGACTACTTCGCTGAATCACATCATGGTTCATCGACACTAACATATTAAACGTTCAAACTTTAATCATATAACTTCCTGCAGATTATTGCGCATGTTAAGTGATTTATAGCTCTTCCTAAATAGAAAACTTGGCTGTTAATTAAGAATGTGATTTTTTAAAATCGTTTAACTAGAAGAGAAACTTAGTACGGCATTCACAGCGGCGCACAGTCATGTAGATTTCATGATCCACCGCACACATTAACGGTAAAGTTGTTTTTGTTCAAGCTATCAGTTTAATTTAATATACACTGATTACTCATTTATTTATAAGACAAAGTATAAACAAAAAGATTGTCGAGCCATCCAACCATTATTTGTTATCGCGTTGCCCTTTTCGCAACAGATATACCTACATAATCATAAACCTTTCGATGACTAAAAAATACGACATTATTTTTTGTTTATTTATTTTCACAAAACATCTTACTAAAATAACAAGACATTTGATCAGGTACCAAAAATAATTATTTAGACGAGGTAAGCCAACAAGATTACCTACGTTTTTTACTCTCAATATGAACCCATCATATTTTCAACACGACGTGATCGGTCAAACTTAGCTCAGATACGATAGATTTATATAGATTCTAGCTGAGAATTTCGAAGTTTTTACCCTTGAAACTTCAACATCTCCACCTTCTTAAAGGGTAGTTTTAGAAAATGTATGAATACAATCTTTATTATTTATTTATATATACTTTATTGTACACCACAAAAATACATAACAAAAAATAAATCAAACACTACAAAATATACAATGGGCGGCCTACCTAGTTATAACCGAATAATGTTACTAGAGACGATCGAAACTGCGAGCCGCAGGCGCCGGGGCCTCTCCTGAAAGCGATTTCTAAATCTGAAATTGGATGCAAACGTAAAAATCCAACAACGCCCATGTCTGCTGCTGGTCGATGATATCTCATTGCATTTTATAGGTATAAAAACAGCATTGACAGACGGATTTCAATATAATAAGATGATCATTTAGTACTTAGCTAAAAAGAGATTAAAATCTTTTATAGACCAATTCATAAAATTTCATACAAGCTGCTTTCAATTGTATGATAGTTTAACTTAACGCATTTATTATCAAATCCATTACGAATCTAACATTGCAGATTGCATATAAATGTTGGATCAGGTATAAATACAGAACCTGTTAGCTTTACATCTATGTATGCAGTTTAAAAATAAATTTTATCTGCTTACTTGGAGTGAGTTCAGCTTAAAAGGGTGTAGTTAAATGACGCAGGACGTCATTCGTGGCGACTACTACGACTCTAATCTCCATCAGCTACTGCCATTGCGTTTCGCGAAGCTAAAATTCCCACAGAGCGTCGGAAATAACAAATAATTTTATTTGTTTATTGCAAAACACGTCAATAAATAGACACTTAGCATAGGTCACATTCGTAAAAACTACCACAACCTACAATTTAATGCATGGGTAAGAAAAGGATGCTAACCAATAATTGGGACAGGATACCTACCTATGCAGGTAATGCCTTATAGGTTTAAGTGCATTCCGATTGTTTACAAAAAAATGTGTTTTTTTTTTAAATAATCGTACAGCTTTTGTGTCATGAGTTCATGATCCGTATTTAAAAAAAAACCTTTAACAGTATGTAATGACACCTATATCTATTGGTCAAAAAAGTCTTGAGTTTCCAACAAAAACAATTAAGACATAAACTATGGATTCATAAAATGATTAAATAATTACTTAATGTTTACGTGTATAATTCACGGTCAAAATACGAGGCAAAAACTTCGTACACGAAACGTCATGTCTAATTTTCGAAAACAGAATCTAATATCTGACATGAAATCGTTTTTTTTTTTCACACAAAGGTCATTTATGAGCGTTTTTTAATATAAATTACCTATAGCTTTAAACGCGTAGTCGTAAATATTTCCCGAATTCAATATATTATTGACATTAAACTTTAGCTAGCATCAATTATTGATGCTAGCTAAAGTTTTAATTCAGACAGTCGGAACATTTAAAAACACCTCCCGCGGCGCAACCTTAATTAGCTATTTTGTGTTGTGCTAAATTATTGCTATAAGAATTAACTGCAAAACCTGATAAAACTACTAAATATGCTTCACCTAACCACTATCCATAATTAATAGCAACAAGAGAATACACCATACGTTTATTTTCAAATTAAGTAGAGTGCATTATTGCAAAGCAAACAATTAGCACTTGGGTGTCTAACGCACCTATTAGGTATCTAATGAGATTATTTCTGGAAAACATTGTCTACTAATCCAAAACTTTATTAATCCGTGGATTATATACGAAACGTTTTAATGAGACTGCAGCTTCACAACAACTTTGTGCAAGATTGAACTAAAGGGTGAAACATACTCGTACATTTTTAATGAACGTAAAGTAATAAGTGGACATTCCACTTTAGTTGAAGACTTAACGGAACTAACCGGAATACTCGCATCTCGTGGGGTGCATCAGAAAAATTATCGACTTTATTATCGTACCGAAACCTGTTGCTCGTTAGAACACATCCAATCGAGTCAACTTACATTCACACATCAAACATCACGGATATTATTTTAATTATATCAAATTATACTTTTTTAAACAATATACCTACACACATTTATATTAACAGCCTCTCCGAAGTAAATTCATGATGCTAATGCCCTTGAACTCTTGATAATTTGCAGAAGTCATGGAGTTAATCATTTATCAAGAATAATAATGAACGAATTTGCATAAAATACGTTTCTATGAATAACATCAGATAAGAGATGATATTCTTTTAAATCAGTGTCTGCAAATGTCCCGATGGAACAGCGCAATAAAAATGGATGGCATCGGTGCTCTTCTACGTGGTGCAGATACAAATTGATGTTCCAGTATTTAATGAGGAACATTAGCGTGTGCCAGCTGTGGACGTGCCTCGGACTGATACCATTTGTGGCACTCATTACAACTTTTGACCAAGTACGGCAGTAACGGTGAGCGCTTTTCTTTCATGATTTACAAAACTCATTTGCAAAAGTATTTCGACATGTTTCGCTCTGTTTTTGCTTTTACTTTACGTTTGTCTGTAAAATATCATCGTATACATTTTTAATTATATTCATAGTAAGAAACGAAAAACTTTGGAGTTGTGCTTGAAAGGAGAAGTATTTTTAGGGTTTCATACCCGAAGGGTGCCAAACAGTATCTCATGAATAGGGATTGCAATACGGCGTCATCTCCAATCCGGCCGGATTGATAAAAATCCAGCCGGATCTGGCCGGATCCGGATTGATCAAATCAAAATAATTTTGCCTTTTCGTTCCTAAATGGACTGTTAATGAGGTAATCGAGGTGATCGGTAATAGGTTGTTTATTTAAAAAAAAAAACTTATGTGAAATCAACTTTTACTTTTCATTATAGCACTTAAAATTATACTTAGCTTAATAAAATCTAACGTAATTTTAACCATTATTTACTGAGATCATAATAATTTGAGAATGTTAAAATTAAACAATTATTACAATAATGATTTGTATTATTAAATATAAGTCTTTGGTTTAATCAAGTTACGATAAATATTTATTTTAAGTACACATACAGTATCAAAAAATAAGTTTTGTTTTGAAAAAAGTATCGTAGAAAACAAATAGTATTAATTGTGTCATCTGCCCATCGACTTCGAATAAAGCTAAAAATATAACCCGACGCCGAAAAGGCTCTTTCAGCATCTCCACTACTGGCTTTGCAGTCAGCAAATAATCATGTAGCGACAAACAAAACGAAACACACATTTGTGACCCGAGCGAGGAACGGAATAATACTGAGTACGTAGTCACGTGATCCGACTTGGCGGCTTCGCGTGGAGGGGCGGGGGCCCCCCGCGGGCCGGCTCAGCGTCGAACGACTTGTACGCACACGCACCACGCATTTAAAGTACCAACTCATGCAACAGCGCGATTATATTACCAAAAATTGCGATCACCAGATCCGGTACCAATATACCGGATCCGGTAAACGTTTAATGACGACGGATTACCGGATCCGGTAAACGTTTAATGACGCCGGATTACCGGATCCGGTTTTCCGGATTGTAATCCCTACTCATGAACCGTAATAGGTAGACAGTCGAATACTTCACAGATTACGCATTTCTATTTCCGCAACAACAAATAATAAAAATTAAATAATTTTAAAATTATTTCCATACAATAAACTATTGATTTTGAAAAATAAATTCTAACCCTGGCATGTGGGGTGTCATTGTCTAGAGCTCACCGAGTAGAGAAGAATTATTTTTTTTTAAATCTCCAAATATGATGAAATGGGGACAGTTACAGTTGTGAGTTTTAGACCATTTTTGTACGAGCTTTATCTCAACAACTCAACAAGTTAGGAATTTGAAACTTCTGTATATCATGTACCATATACTGTATATAATCAACAAATACTAAAAATGCCGATTCATACGGTATTTTATTTAGATATGGGTAATTTTCTGCTACTGAAAAAAATAACTTTATAATTCATAGTATCATTATGAAATACAAAATCTTTGGAATTTCTTAAATTTGAAGATGAAAAATAATAATATTCTTTGTTTAGTATTTTCATTTATTTGCTAAATAATGTACGGTGGTACGGAACTCGTGTACGGCCGGATTTTTTTCTTAATTTTGCCTAATGAACAACGAACCCTTTTGTCATAGAGACTGTTTCTGTCTTTAGATAAACTGTTTTACAATACTTTCCCGATATATATATTTTCATATAAATGTTTACTTTAGAATTGCATACCTAGCGTATGTAAAAATATAACAATAAATATTAAAAATAATTTTATGTGCTCGCCACTCAATTTTGCATTTGAAAAGTTCAAGGTTTGAATATAATTCTATATCGCAAATATTTTATTTTATTGCTTTTGTTGTTGTTTAATTGTTTTATTATGTGTGTTTTAAAATAAGCATAAATAAGTGTTCAATATGACACCATTTTTTTAATGGAATATAGTAAGTACTAACATTTAAGGTAAGTTTACACCTTTTATGGAGACTTGAATACCATTACTATAAATATTAAGTTTAGAGCAGATAGGCATGAACGCTGTGTGACTGTCTCTTAAGAATGTCACATAACGTAACAGGTAATACCTATATATGAATAGAAACGTAACTTCCTTCCACTTAATTCGTTTCATACCGCAATTAGTCATTGCGAAATTCTTAAGCAGGTTATTTACCGAAAAATGACATCCACCGCTAACGACGCATTTCCGCAATCAATTAAGTAATTTGTAATATTTTTTTATCAAAAAATAAGCCGCTGTTTATTTTTTCTTTTATTATATTTCTTTATAGCTAGGTGACTAGATCTGACGTGAGTCTACGATGAGTAAGTACTACGATGAGTAATGTTTTCTATTTTACCTACTACGGTACTTTCAGTTCCGTCTAACAGCAATAACATGTTAACTAATCGACAATGATTCACTCAGTACACAAGAAAAATCTTATTTAAATAAATGTTTATTTATTTTGCAAACGTAAACTATTTGAAACCTCTTCCCTTGGCCGTCTATTTTGTTCTTTGTGGTGATTGTAATCTGATCTTTGGCCCGATGTTATCCAAATCCACACAAAAAGCTAATAAACTATACAACCAATGTAATTAATTGATTATTCTTTATAAAGCCCTCACGCTAACTGTACCTACTCTTTAAAGAGTGCACCGACTCACCGAGTGAGAGCCTCGACTGGAGAAAGTGCGCAAAGCCCTGTTATGGCGGCATTTCTCATTCCTTCGCCAGTGCCTTTTCTCCTATTATTCGCGTAAATATGTCACTTCGGTATTGCCAGTACAGCTATAATTTCTTATAATGCAAGTTAAATATCAGTAGCACTATTCTTTAGATATTGATACTAAAGATATCAACCTAACAATGTACCTAAGATAGGTAATCGACCCGGAACTGTTGTAAACTAAATTAATTGAAACCACTTAAGTCCAAATAAGGTACGAAAATTCCGATGGTGTTCAGAGACCACAATAATAAACTTATTATATTATAAATCTTTACTTATTCAGTCTTTATTTGTAAACGATGATGCAGTGATAAACATACATCTCAATAGAATTAATTAACTGTTGCTTATATCGCAAATAAACAACACTAGAATGCTTCGTTTAGTTCTAATACCAAAAAAAACTTGTCGTAAAGATTACTTGCGGTTGTTACAAGATGCGCTTGAAACTATGGAAAGCGTGGTGAGCATCAACACAAGAGTGTGACCTCTGTGAGGCGCGCGCGGCAAGGTCACGAACGCGCGTGCGCGTCAGTCGTGACCCGCTCGCGCGCCTTGCTTAACACAACACTCTGCAATTTTAGCATCAATGAAAATAACAATAGAGTACACAATCATTTGTACTTAAATCTCAATACAATGTCTCGGCTGTATCTAATGCGACACGGACGGTATTCTGGCCCGCTCCTACGGCATATCGCCTCTTAATTCTAGACAAGCCAGATGCTTTTCTAAGGGCAACTGCATGCGTCATATAATCAATTCAATTCATATCGAACGATTTACTATAAAGTATAAATTTAATATTCATGACAAGATAGAACATTCCATAATCGCGAATCGTGACGAGGTATGAATCTTATAAACGACTGAATTTTGATCATGTAGGTAGGTACCTACCGTCTCGATTTTTTGCATTAGAACAATTAGTAATTTTGTAGAAGTTGCAATTAAGTTATGATTCCTTATTTGTATAATTTGATCGCTACGTACAGTTCTTCCTATCATTATCATAATAGGTTCTCTAGCGTGCTTATTCGCTATAGTAAAATAACGAATTCGTTTTCCGCAACCAAAAATGAGTCAGTGCGAACCTACACTAAATAGCGACTCGCTGAGATCATAGACGGTTTTATTTGCTAGGTTTCATAATAACCTATATTGCTCTTAGAATATTTATAAGATACAAACATTCTAGCCTATAAACAAACAACATTTTTAGATATATCGTCATTACAGTACTGACTACACAAATGTTTTTCCCCGCGACATCATAATAAGCATTATGGTATAATTTGAAAGTATTTAGATATTATAATGTAAAAAACCGGCCAAGTGCATGTTGGACCACGCACAATAAAGGGTTATTTGAAATGAATTTATCCCAAGAGCAAACTTAACACCGTAGTTGAATAACATGTTCTCCCAAAAACTGCAACTGCAAGTGTGAGTTTGTACGCACAATATTGGGAGATTTGCAATGTAATTTTAAGATTTATTATAGGTTTTCCTGTAATCTATAAGTATAGAATTATATTCTGTATTTTTTTGAAAAATTGTAGGCTCCGTAGTTTCGGAGATAAAGGTGATAATGGTGCATTTTCAAAATAAATTTAAAAAGATATATTTTAACATTATAAAAAATGTATACCTGAGACTCTCACAGTTACACCTTCATTTGATTATGTCACACGGTACAGTTTGCAAAACTTTGATGTAGCTTTTAAGTGACGTCAGATGTAGTTCGGATGTGGCAATATAGATGTCGCCACAAATCTAATGATACATACTCAGCGTCTCAGTATTTTTATTCGTTGAATCGTAAACCGGAACAAAATTAAACTAAACTGAATAGATGTACAAAGCATTTGAATTCCTCCGAAGGCCATGAACTGGGGTCTGAAGACAACGTAACGCGAAATTATTGCACCTAGGTAATAATATACTTTGCACTTAGCTCATAAACTATCGAGGTGTTGACTTGCGATGTGACTTGCATTTTATGAAGGCATTATCTTAAAATCATTTCAGATTTATTTTTTCAAGCATAAAAATACATAAAAAGAAGCTTGTAAATATATATAATACCAAACATTAAACTATTTAATACACCCCTCATTTTTATAGGTAGAAAAACTTTATCCACTGCAGATAAAACATGACGTTGGTACAAATTCCAATAGTGGTTTTTAAAATGACGTCGACAATTTACTTATTTAATTCTATGTTGACATAGAAGGAGAGCAGTTAGAAGTAACGGTTGATTGTCGTGTGCCTTATACGTTGGTGGTAGAAGAGAGATGGCCGGGAAAGGGATACATTATTCAAGGGGATCATTTACATCGCGACGCAGCGGACGTGGTGGATCGCAACTCCTTGTATGTGCGTCGGTGGTGCGTACGGAACCCACTGCGCCACACAAAAAACCTTCCATATTGCTCCTTGTGGCTTTCTTTTTTTAATGTACTCCAAGTATTCGCTTAATGATCCAACACAACGGCCATCCATAGATTGCATTCAATTTAAAAGATAAACTTTATCTTTACCAAGTAGGTAGCCGATAAAAACTCTGAAATTCTTTCGTATTGACCGTTCTTTAAAAAACGTTGTAATTTATTTAACAATTAACGGTAAATTAAAGATATACTTGGCGATTGATTTAAGTACAAAAAAGTAAATAACTATAAAAACGAAAATCTTTAATATAATAGCAGTATTAAATAATACGCAATCTAAGTAATGGACAAACCAACTAACGATGGCTATGGCGCTAGCACACAATCCCTAATTTATCGTTAGATAGACTACTAACTTTACAATAAATGTACTGCGTACTTTATGCTGTAGTTAGTGGTTCTCCCAACAAAACACATTTAATTTATAATTTTCTAGGCAACTGAGAAATGATAACGTCTCTTCTTATTCCGTTACTCATAAATATTAAACCCGTAATTGACGACGTATGGGTTACTAAGTTTTAATGAGTAGGTACTTAATACTTTTATTAATGAGAAAATACATTTGATGCTTATTATCTTTATATAGGTACTCATTCGGAGAGATGTTCCACCACAAGAAACGTATTAATTATGTACTGATACTCCGTCTATATAGCTGAGATTTAACCAACCCGCATTTTCGTCACTAACCAAAAATTTCGCAGTTCTAGATACTGTACTAAGTATGCCAACATAACAATAGTAGTTTTATTTAAAACTTCCAGTTTAGATGAAAGTGAGACGAGATGAGAGAGAGAGATGAGAGTCCAGATGAGATGGTTAGAGAGAAGGGTATTTCAGTATCGCTCCTACCACCTTATTACTGTGAGCTCAACCCTAATATAGAAAACCCAAATGAAGGGGTATGTGGCCCAACATAACAAAACATTCAAATTAGACGAGGTGAAATGATTACTCTTACAAGCTCTGGATAATATTACGCCAGAAGGATGGCAGTCTTGCGTTGCTCATGCAATTAAAGAAGAGGAAAGGTTTTGCCAACTTAATGGCATAATGATGATGATATGGTAGAAAGATTTATTACTAACGTAGGTAAAACTTCTTCCACCGTAGGCGCGGGCTTGCGGGCGGTGAGCAATGGGTGGCTCACCGTTCGATAAGGACCAGGCCCGGGTCGACGGCACGTTGTGTTCCACGCGCGCCTCAAAGAGATGTCAGCAGATTTGAAGGGGTCCACTAGGGCCGATGCCTGCCGGGGTTGCGAAGAAAACCGAAAGGGAGATCGTGGCCCCCGGCAACAGGGCAACCGAAGGAACACGGGTGGGTTTTAGTCAGTAAGAGTCTGACACGCCCTCCCGTTCCGCCCAGAGCGGGAGAAGTTATTTGATGATTTCCCACCATCAAAAAAATAAAAAAAAAGGTAAAACTTCTTCTTCTGATGATAGCGACTAAATTAAATGATGAAGACAAAGAAGTGGTGACAAGGTATTGTGTGTTGTAAGTTGCTATTTAAAATAAAATGTTGTTAAAAAAAAAATCTTTTGTTTCCTATAATCTTAATTAAATTTAAATCATCATGTAATCGGTTGTTTCATTCGTTTCGTTGTAAGTGTAAAATGTATGATGATTGTGATGAAGATGTTGTTATAATTAAAGCAAAATTGTTTTAACTTAAGTTTGAAATAAAATGTTTTGCAATCCTGCTTCTACGAGCCTGTTTTATAATGCTATTAGGTATAAAATTATAGTACAGGTATTAAAAAAGAGGGTAATATCAATACTGTCAACGATACTTTAAATTACTTATAATAGTAAAAATCTTTAAAAAAATAAAAAATTTGCGACTGGCTAGTGGCAGCCCTAGCGTGACAGATTGTGATTAACTATATTTACTTAAATGAAAATGGAACTCAACTTTTCTGAATAAAAATCATGCTTAAAAGTCATTAATTATTGGCAACTCCAGCACTATCGATTACTTTAATAATTACATTGGCATCCGAAAATGTTCGTGTGACGTATGTAGGCGAGTGAGAGGCGCGCCCTTGCCTCGGTCCTTGCCACAATGTCGTCGTAAGTTCGAACCCCGGCCATACACCCTGCTCTCGAGGTCGAGCTATCTGAGAGAATGTATAACCTTAAGTCCAGCCTCACACCCGATATTAAAACTATAAAATGATTCTGAGACTTTTATGTTCTATATTTGGTAGATTCCTCTCTATAAATGTTTTCATATTATATCGTTTGAGTCAAATGTATGAGTTATCGTTATTTCGATCGTGAGTACGGTGACCGTGTTCTAAAATATATTAATGTCTCTTTCATAGCTGCTTGCTACCTAGCTATAGGTGCTGATATCGTCCAAGGGTTCCGTTCGTGTGAAAAGCGATCAACTTTCCGGACTAACCCGACGTTAAATTGAATAATCATCAATTATGATTATTATGAGCGAGAGCCTTACAGACAAATTTACTTTCGCACTTATAAATAATTAAAAGAAAGTAGGGATCATCATAGTTATCTCTGATATCTAGTGCGAACTAATCCTCCTAGCTTATTAACATATAAGATGTATGTATTACATGTACCATCATAAATAAATCTAAGCAGCCAGCGTTCACTTGAAGGTATTATAAAAATATTCCTACTGTATACAATTAGCAGACATCGATCAACTATTAAATTGACCACGGCACGACCACGGTACCCATTAGTTCATATTTAGATATAATTACATATACAATCGCCTACGCTTACGTTAGATAAGGTTCATTGCTATACCTTGGAACGTTCAACAATCTCGACTAACAATCTAAAACTTTTCGTTTCTCTCGCAAATATTGTTTCATGCATGTTTTACAAGGCAGGAGAAACTGATTACATTATTTCCAAAATTTATTTAACGTTAACTTATAAAATTCATAACGACCTCAGGGGCTTCCAAGAAAGCAATCATATCTCAAAAGATGCTTTTTTTTTTTTTTTTTTTTTTGAGGGTGGGAAATCATCAAATAACTTCTCCCGCTCTGGGCGGAGCGGGAGGGCGTGTCAGACTCTTACTGACTAAAACCCACCCGTGTTCCTTCGGCTGCCCTGTTGCCGGGGGCCACGATCTCCCTTTCGGTTTTCTTCGCAACCCCGGCAGGCATCGGCCCTAGTGGACCCCTTCGAATCTGCTGACATCTCTTTGAGGCGCGCGTGGAACACAACGCGCCGTCGACCCGGGCCTGGTCCTTATCGGACGGTGAGCCACCCATTGCTCACCGCCCGCAAGCCCGCGCCTACGGTGGCCGGAAATCGCCTCGCGATTCCCGACGCCCTGGGCGTCTCCTCCTGCGGCGGTTAGGGGCATGAGGGCGCGAAATTTGCCTCTCCCTCACGCGTTCCGCCTCCTCCTTCGCGAGCATTACCGCTTCGCAGAAGGAGGTGACGGCCTCCCATTTCCTCTCGCTCCGTACCATGGCCTGAACCAGGGCCGGACGCGAGAGATCACCGCCGCCGATCGCCTCCACGAGGACACGGCGATGCTCCGCCCAAGCTGGGCAGACCTCCACCGTATGCTCCACCGTGTCCTCCGGGCGATCCACACAATGGTGACACCCGGGCGTTTCCTCCCGCCTTATCCTGTGCAGGAACCTCCCGAAACTGCCGTGTCCGGTGAGGACCTGCGTCAGGCGGAAGGTGAGGACGCCGTGGCGCCTCTCTAGCCACTCCTCAAAGAGGGGTCTTATCGCCGCAATTGTGGCGTGCCCAGCGCTGGGTTGCGACAATCGCACTCTCCATGACGCCATGAGATCCCGCCGGAGCTCTGTCCGCTGTGCCGCGATTTCTCGCGGCAGCGGGGTTAAGCCCCGGCGTTTCGCCTCCTCGCGCCACTCCCAAATGTGCGCGAGGACCCTTGCCTCCAGATCCCATGGCGGTAATCCGGCAAGGAGGCTCGCCGCCTCGCAGGAGACCGTGCGGTATCCTCGGGCCAGCCGGATGGCCATGACCCTCTGGGAAAAGATGCTTGACATACAAATTATTGTTATTTCTCATTTATTTCTGGCGCGGTTTAAGGCACTATTATAAAAACCGTATCCTTAATGTTACCATTATTACCAACTATTTTTATTATTCCAGGTGAAATCCTAAACGTAAAAGCTCAGTTGATGTATAAAGTCATTTATCCCTACATTTTACCTGCGCCAACAATTTACGTATATTTTTGCCGCCTTAATCGAGTTCCAATTACACAGATAACGAATAGTTTATGTTAGCTGTCCACAGGAATTGTAAAATAGATACAAACGCAATAATTATGAATCGGTATCAGAAATGCATTACATTAACATCAATTTACAGCTTAAATTTAGCATAACACGTGCTACAGGAAATGGGAATACTTAGTTTAGTGTATCCCAGCACACGGCACATTATCATTCTGTTAATAATTTCAGGTGCCAACTGACATCAAAGTTATGTCATTTCTGTAAACAATCTGTAAACGTATGATGGTTTAATAGTCTCTTAAACCATAATACATTTACTTATTGTTTATAATGGTTAAAATACTTTATAAATATAATCTTTAATCTTAGGCATTAAGTCCGCCTTTTTACCTTTTTGAGTGCAAAAAGTTTAAATATATAAATAAATCTTTGCTGACTGCAATACTTTTTTCAGCTATTAAAAGAGAATAGAAGAGTGATCTAGACAATAGTGGAACAAAACTTTTTCTCTTCGCCTACACCGGGCATTAAACAGAATAATAAACATATATTAACAAGTCATTCACAAGAGTTGTCTAATCATACCTAAAATAAAATAAAAAAACCGGTAAGCTAACCTTACCTGTAAGGGTAAGAGCACGAAAAGATATGAAGTCTCAAGAAGTTTACAAGTTCTACTGTTTTTTTTTTTTAAAGATTGTAAGTTCGTCTTAAACTTATAATATATATTGACTTGTTTTGTGAAGAGAAGGGTATGATATGGTGCATAATATCGAATACACCATATCATACACTTCGTTAACGTTCCTTATTCTCACAATTTAGCTCCACGATATACAAAATTTATTTAACAACTTATACAGTTTTATAGCGCACTATATTTTGTGCAACAGTCACTGACGACTTATCATTGATGCATACGTTTATGTATTTTTCAAGTTCATACCGCACGAGTAACGTTTCCAAATATTTCTCACCGATATTTACATGCAATGACATAAGTGGCCCTTTCTGTTTCTTTATTTATTGTACATAAAGTATGAGAAAGGTTGAAACTGTTGATACAATGGGTTTTACGATGCGGATGTACAAATTGGGAATATACATGTATAAATCGTTGAATAGTTTTATACTGCACTTTCCTAATTAACAGTTATTATGTACTACTATCTTCGTCAGATAAGCACAATTTACGCTTATAGGCATTTTCATCCGAGACGCTGCCGCTAGTTCGGGTGTTTTATGTTATTTTTATTACATTGGTATTGTGAAACATTGTTTTCTACTGACTTTATCGTTATACTGAACTATGATAAGTAGGTACCCACATAAAGTGATGTGATTAAGGATAGATGCATTTTTCTACTAAACTTGAAACTATAGTTTTACTGTGATTTTTCTGGGGACGCTTATTTCAAGCCTTTTTCTGGTGGTAAAATAGGAAGCGAATTATAAAACAAAAGAAAATGTTTACATCTAGGCCCGTATAACTAGATAAACATGGTTTTAAAGATGCAGCGGATGTTATTTAAAAAATATACCTTTTTAATAGTAATTTTACTTAAACTAGGTAAAGTAGTTCGTCAGAAATCTATGTATATAAAAATCAATTGCCGTGCGTTAGTCTCGCAAAAACTCGAAAACGACTCGACCGATTTGTTTTTCTTTGTTTTGTTCTCCTCAATACTAAGGGGGTATAGGAAAACAAAATTAAGAAAAACCCAAACGAACAGCAGAAAAATCGAAAAAATCTAAATTTTGTCTCACTTGGTACGAAGTTTACTAGGGCAACTAATACCTATCTAATAAAATACCATGTGTTTCTAAACAAAAAGCTGTAGTAATACAGCTTTTTGTGATTTTACTATAAGTAGTAATATAGCAAAAAACTATATTACTACAGCTTTTTGCTACTATTAGTATTAGAAATATTAAAACGAAAAGACTGTAATACCCGGTGCTGTAACAAATTACAGAACTTTACATATTTGCACGAGGCGATTAATAATTATAATGAGCCAAAGTCGCCGTCTGATTCCTATTTAATCGAACCCAATTTACTAAGATATTTATGGAAGCAATAACTCATAGCATAGCTTGCAATGACTTATTGCTTCCTTAGACTTATATTTTCTTAAAGTTATATTAAAATTATTAAGTTCCAAAAGGCAATTTAGAGTCACCCGCTCAAAACTCAATGTAGGTATTATTTAAAGAATGAAACGGTTTTCACAAATGGTGATTTACATCAATATTAAATTAACAGCGCCGAAATGCTAATATAACTTAATTACTTTGTAAATGCACCAACCATTTGTGGCATGTTATGTGACTCATCTATATCATGCTATCCAAAACAAAGTTCCAAGGTGTTTAAAATTACGAAATATAATAAATGTGTAAGCAATACTTCAATGTCATATTTAAATAAATAAATACTAACTATTCCTTTGACTTTCCTCGCATGAAATTTATCTGGAACATTCAAAATACCTTCAAAGTAATACTACAATGCCAATTTTCAAGTTTTTAATTCCTGAGACTTGGTGGTTAGTAAGTGAATGGTATTCGGCGTTTATAGTTTGCCAAGTTCTAGGATCTACAACTACATAGTGTTTGACTACATAATATATAAGGTATCTAATACTGTTGCGTGATGTCATATCGACCCATAAACGTCCACTATAGAACATTGGCCTCATAACAGACCGCGTCAATTAAATGTCTTGAGAGTTTGAGAGATGGCGATATTCAATATCATTCGCGATCGCAGTTTTAAGTTGTAGAATACAGAAGGATGCACAATGACTTGTAGTCGTTCATTATGACGTCCACAGAAAATAACGGTTATTATAGCCACTTCACCTTGTAGCGTGTCCAAAATTAATACAATGATTTCAAATATTTAGAATCATTTATATGAAAACAAAGCAATGAGATGCACATTCCTTTCAAAGAAAAGTTCGGCTTTGTGTAAGTTCAGTAACTCGGTGACGTCATGAAATCTTTCAGATTGGACCAACTTCTTAAGAAGATGAAAATACTGATATTTGTTGTGTTGGAGAACTGACAGTAGGTGTTATAGGTACTTGATGTTTATTGAGCAAAGTCAAAAGAATTCCAAGATTAGCTGAACCTCAACGAATCTTATCCAATCTGTTCAATCTTAATATTGAATACAAAATATAATTTTTCCTCATAACTTGTTTATGTTTTATTAAAAACCAAGAAATACCGTGCATTTATTTTTATATTTTTTCATAAGAAGGTAATCTTAAAATTGAACTGAATTGTGATTATATGTACCCATATATTATTATAATGGCAAGCCGTATAACGAATCAAGTTAATAAAAACGTACATTCATATACTTATAAGGTAAAGCTAGCCTTGTTGACGTCCGTTTCTCTCTGTCACACAGATCAATAGCATGCTCTGTCTTTATCACACTAATAAGCTACAACACACGCGCAGCCTCCACACACTGGTCCACAATGTTTCATTGTGTGTGTACATCGATGTCAATGTGATGAATAAACAGTTTCTCCAATTTTACGACTCAATGATTATAGATACCTATCTATGCAAAGTTGGTTAATGATTTTGAAATAGTTAAGTGGTCTTGAGAAAGAAATAAAAAATAAAACAGTCTATATATTGACGCAACAATTAGACAATTACATTACTATTGTCAGTGGCTATTATTGTTATCTCATAATTGTAACTCAACACTAAAGGTTCTACAGGTTAACAGTGAAGACAGTACATTGGTTTAAACGTGAACAAAGCCAGCAGCTATTAACTATTACATCAACTCGCGTTGTAAGAATGATATCGGGTGATCTTCCATCACATTGTTGATTTACAAACGCAATCAAACAGAAAAAGTCGCGCGGCAATTTACAGAAACATTCTAATTAACGGTCAACCGCTCCTCGTTATTTCTGAGAATGTTGATGTAACATAAAATTGTAATAAATTGATCGATCGATCTCAAAGCCGAATACATATTTTGTTGGCGCTACAGGAGGCCCCTACAGCCTTAGCGTACCTAAATCATGACTGAGCAAAAATAATACCGACCATCAAATTATGAATATGCCATAAGCGGTAGCTGAAATAATAGAAGAGTTCCTTTAGAAAATTAATTCAAGCATGATCCATTATTGAACTCGTATGATCATGAAAGCCCCAACATAAAAGCAAAAACCATCTTATAGCCACTTTTGATTCTTGTTTTATCACAAGCTAAGACCACAGAAATGACCATAATCTCTTCAGATGTTTAACTGAGATTGTCACAAACAAACTGGTTTTAAATTAGTTACGATAAAAATAAACAACGGCCTTTAAATGGAATGTATTGAAAAACGACTTTGGTATTAATTGGTCAGTCTTGAATAAGACCACGTTTAATTATCGGCACAATCACTATATACAAAGGGTAAACAACGGGACTGAATGTGGCCACGAAGAGGCTAACCACAAAGGAATCCCCTACCTCACAAAAAAAGTTGCGTATCTATATGAATATTTAACTTCCCTTCCCGGCCGAAGGTTTATTTTCAGTCGTAAGCTCTGCGGCCATAGAAGCTGTTTTCATTTGCCACTGTGACCCTACACTTCGTTGATGTTTGATTCCAAACCTTGATGTAAGATAATAAAATCCTATAATGGATTTGCTGTTGTGTAGTCGTGGTTACAAAAAAAAAGAATGAAATATTTATCTACTTCTGGGTGTGGATGTGGTACTTTCCATTCGAAAATCATTGACTTCATAAAAAATATAGTGATTATACAATACGATCAAAAACTTTAGTCGCAAACATTATTTTTATCCGAGATTGTTTGTGCTCTAAATATAATTTATTTTATAAACCTTCATAAAAAAGTCAACAAAAGGTCAAATTATAAATTGATCCAAACAAAATGCGTCATCAACAAAAATTTGTGGAAACATACAACATATAGATATACTTATTCTGAGCTACGTCATTATTCCATATCTAAAAGAATCTGAATAAACAGATTAGAATTGTATTGAACACAGCTAAAAATAATATACTTTTGATCAATCGATCCACAATGTTCTTTAGTTCTGAAGAAATTTTATCCCCCGTTGAGATTTCTGTCGGACGCTGGCTCGTCGATGCCTAAAGTTACATAGCAACGTGTCAATGTGTGTGTGTCTGTGTGTGCGTGCGGGTACCTTCAACCTCCATGTGATGGGAAGTGAACCCTTTACGCGGGGAAACCGTTTTTTATTTGCACTCGGACAGCGGCATCAGGTAGAAAGGATGATCGTTAATTTTTAAAGGACACACTGATCTTTGAGTTCAAAAACAGTGACTATTCAATATGAGGTAGGTAAACCAACCGAGTGTTATTTCTGCGTTTTTGGAACACACATAAGTTTGTACTAAGCTATATTAGATTCACTAATAAAAAAACTTTTGGTAATGTTATTTAATTCTTCTTTTTAATACCAACAGAACCAAAGTTTAAAAAAAAAAACTTATATTTCCAAAACATGTTTTTAAAGTAACAACATTAAACCAACCACTAATACCAAAATACGCAAAAATAAAAAGTTTCAGTTCAGTTCATCAAGTGCTACGAAACGCTCCCATCGCGCTACGGGAGTGTGCCGGAGCGCCCGTTGATGTCTTTTGCTAAGAGCTTTTAATATCTCGCGCTTTCACGAGTTTATTGACTTCTCGTCGTAGCCGACATAGTCCAACGTTCGAGTCTTTGTCAGATGAATATTATTACACAGAATAAGAATTACAAACATACGTATATTATTTATTTATCACTTATCAGCATTAGAGATACAGATAGTGCGTGCCATACTGAATTACGAGTAGGTACTACGACTGACGTTATTCAGATACGAAATATTGTCGTAAATTTTAACGTGATGAATTAAAATGATTTTATTATATACAAGCAACCCGCCCCTGCTTTGCACGCATGCAATGTCCTGATGACATGCCAGACATCGAGATTTCTGTGGTGTTCTTCTTCTTTTGACGTCTAGATTACTGCAGGATGGCTTATACTTCGAATATTTCTCCTCGTCCTTTGCGAGGTGGAACAGCTCAGCAGCACTCAAGCTATATCTAAGTTAAATATTAATGTATCATATACATAAACCTTCAGGAATAAATTCTCTGAGTGATGGTGGAATGCGCATCAAACAAAATCATTTGTGAGTTTAGAAGAACTAAGCGGTCATACAGACAGACCGAAAAGAGAGTTTGTTTTATACTTAGTATATATAAAAATGTTTTTCCTGCGGACTGGACGGTGTCGTGATAGATACCTATATACTCCCTTGTAAAGTACCTATAAATCAATATTTTTTGCTCTGTTGACTCATATTTAATTTCTGCCTTTCAGGTCTATCAATACATAGTAGCTTACTTTTAGTAATTACCATGCCATGCCATGGAACCATTTTTATGTATTGCAAGTGTGCAACATCATCACAATCAGAAACGAATAACGATGCAATCTTTTAAGGATAAAATACGATACCCTTAACATACTATTAAAAAACTTTAAAACAAATTACATTTACAATTTAAGCCGTTGTGATGCTGCGAAGATATGGCAACTTGTATGAAACCAACTAAAGCCAAAGCCGCCCGATAAAAAGTGTACGTAACTGTTATGATTCCCAAAAAAGCAGTTTACCGGCCAAATAATTACATTAAATAATGATTGGGGCGAGAACCCGAGCGATGGTAAGCTCATCTCGAGGGCTCGCCGCAACGAGCGCGAGCGAGGTAATAAAATAAGGCTGTGGCGGGACGCGGGCGCGGGGGCGCGGGGTGCGAGGCCTGTCGCCTTGCAGGAGTCCAAGCCTTAAGATGACGCGTTTCTGAAAAACACTGAAGCTGGACCTGGACAACATACGTCAATACCCAAAACACCGTATTTTGCAAGTTTTGGCGAAATTACACAAAGGAGTTAAAATATAAGTACCACGATTAATTAAAATGAGTGTTAAATATAATACTAATTGGTTGTTTTATTACAAGAATGGTGTTCTGAATTACTTTAGACGTGGCGTTTTTTATTTGAAAAATACATATGCTAGTCCTGGAGCAATCATAATGAAAATAGCTGCCGATGAAAACTCAGAGAAATGTTAATTTCTTAAAATGTATATATTATAGTACCGCGCGCCGCCTTTGGCGCGTACCGTGATGCAACAAAAAGTCATCATTAAAGTCTTGGAGGCGCGGCGGGTGAGCCTCGCAGCCTCTCGCTCCGTCCTAAACGATTCGGCCGAGTTTTTATCACTTACCAATCCATATCGAGCTTATTTATTCATTTTTACTAAGAGCTCACCCGTTTTAAATTCCCTTATCAGCATGAATACTCTCGAAACTATACAATCGTGATATATAAAGAATGACATCCTATATATTTTTCAGAAATCCGATACAGAACATATCGGGTAAGCATATTTTATAAATTAACAATCCGAAGAACGACCATCAAAACACACTTTTATTGAATATCATATTATTTTATCAGTCAATAACAATGACGTCACTATATTTGTTTTTTATAAAACTGCTTCGAACTCTACCAACGTTGATTCAACAACAAAAATAAAATTAATTTCTGGTCATTCCATTCGCCATTCTCACGCACGATATCTCATGAACATGAAATAGATTCCCTCCTATTTTTAAGTCCATTTTCTTAATATATTCCGAAAACTGGTTGTAGAGAGAGATAACATATCTAATAATTTATAGATTAGCTAGTGGAAGACTTGATTATGGTAAGTGATTTTAGTTGGGAGACAGTTACGGACAGCCGTTCGAATGCCTTGCAGTGTTGAAATAGTGACGTAGCACGGCTTTAACGTTCCGTAAGCGCTCAGTATCAAGATTTACTTACGTAACCCAACTTTGTAGGCTGTTTTAAGAATGAATTCATATTAATCTAGAAGTTTAGGTAGTTTGAATTGAACACAATATATATTGATATAAGTTAATTTGCCACATGATTGCGAGTAGTTATTATGATTATATGTCTTGTTATTGATATTAAGTCTTATTATTTAGAGACTAATGCTATTGATCTATTGTACGCGCTCCTAATTTTCCCGTTACCGTATAACATGGTTGCGGCGTGACCGCGTATTATTTCTACATTAGAATAAACTAATACACAGGTGCCGGTTATGAAACTCGTCTGGGCAGCAAACAGACGTAACTAATTTTACTACAAGCGCCGCGAGATGTAGACGAACGTCATGCGATATGAATGACATGCAAGCACATGGCGATGGCGGAGGCTTTTTGCGACGGTTACGTTCAACTCGGTAACCGCCGTGTTTAATGACGCCTCCATGAGTTACGTTTCAGTAGCTCTCTAGAGTAGAAACAATTGAGTTAATGTCGCGATATGTCTCTACGGAGATTTAAGTCTGATTTAGTCCTTTTCTAAAGCCTAAACAGTTCCTAATTACCATAGCCTTTGTACATGTTAGCAAGCCAGCTGTTATGTTGTTTTGTTGCAAGTTGATCGATTTAAGAATTCAGACTATTAATTAAGTGTTGCATTGTTACAAACTTAGGGCGTGCTCATAATTTCTACTATTGGGTAGGTGAAGATGTCGAACTGGGATGAAGAGACTTTGTACGACAAAGAATGTTCGTTATCACTACTTTATTATTACTTTATTTTGCATTATAAAGTAGTAAGTAACTTCTGCCATATTGACGTCCCTGTAATTATAACAACACATCCAGAAAAATCCACTTTACAAACTACACATTAGTTGAGAATTTGAGAATTGGAAATTCGTTTAGTAGCGAGAAGTTACCTCGTCTGGCCTAAGACGAGGTTCCTTGTCACTTGCATTTGTATAAGACTGTGGAATTCCTAATCCTTCCTTTGATTTCCTGGGCTCTGTCCTATAGTCGCGGAAAAAGATCTGTCTGAAGCAAAATTGGGACCACTAGTGTTGTCTTGTAAGGCAAGATCGGTTGGGATTAACATTATAATGGCAAGCTGGTGTCGATACAAGATCACAGCATAGCAGTGGCGCGAGCGCGGGCGCGGACGCGGCTCTCGCGGCAAGTTCAAGGTGAGCGCGTCGCTCCGCCCACACGCGCCGCTCCTAACGCGCACAACCGTTACACCCGAGACTGGACCTCCGACACAAACACCTCATTCTTCTAAGCTAACCAAACACCAGTCACTTGCACACATAATCAATTGTTTCTAACCATCCAAATCTTCACGATCACATGTTAACACGTTAATGAATTAATTAGACGAACTCGTTGTGACTTGTGACCCGTACGCTCTTAACATCCACGAAATTATTGGATGTAAAATATAAATTAATTTATCTCCGTTATTATTCAACATAATTTTGATATCCATTATGCATAAATAACCAAAAGTATTGTAAAAAAAAATGTTTAGACTATGTTTATTAGAACACAAAAAGACTATAAAGATTGTATTTTACTCGTTGAAAGAATTTCTGTATTCGACTGTAGTGGAATTTCCCACTATCAAAGACACCTGGCAACAGTGGCAGCGCGATATTTCCATATCATCTTATACATTCGACGCTATAAAATACGATATGATACATCGATGTTTATGGAAATAGCCATTTAGACAAAATTCGATAAAATGTAGGTACATATTATCTATAAGATGTTAAATATTAGTAGGTAAGAATCGAAACACAAAAAGGTGTGTGGAGTTGCTGTTTGACAATGACATCGGCGGGCTACGGATCGAAAGATCTGCATTACCTGGGAATGGTGATGACCTGTCCGAGCTCGTCGACGACGTGGTCGGCCAGCACCAGCACCGTAGGCTGGCCGGGAGCGCCCACCACCACGGACACGCCGCCGTCCACCAGCTGCCCGCCGCTGCTCACCAGATGGCCGTCGTCCAGCTGCCCGCTGATCATCTCGACGCGCTTCTGATCCGGGGTCGTTGTATATATGACGGTCTGCTTTTCATCTTCGTATATTAAATCTATTGGAGTCTTCTCGTCCATGGACTCCATGCCCTGATCGTAGACATCGGGATGCACGGATACTTTGCTATCTGGGGCGTATGCTGCCATTTCGTGCGGCGAGTGGCGGTAGGAGTGTGCCTCCGGGGGGTAGCCGTCATCGGAGTCCATCTCGACCTTGTGCGGGTAGTACTCGTGCGCGGGCTGCACAGGGGTCATGGTGGCTAGCACGGCGTGCGCGGGCGCTGGCGAGCGCGGCGCAGACGAGGGCGATGCGCCAGCGCGCGGCGAGCGCGCGCGCTCCTCGCACGGCGACGCCGACGCGGACATACCGCCGTACCGAGACACGGTCGGCGACGTCTTCGTGAGGGCGGAGGCTCCGAACTGGAGCACCCCGCTCAACACTCGACTCCCCTGACTTCAATTTCTGAAAAATAACCTCTTGTGAATACTGTGGCACTAGGAAAGATCGTATAGAATCGTAACAACCAGTGAAGGACGCTCGCTTGTCTCGATATCAGTTTTCACTAACCAAGGAAAATTCATGTTACATCAGAAATAATACAAATAGACCAGTTGAACAGAAGACCGCTATTGGTAAAACCATCGAAATTCATTCTAAATAGGTTCTTAGCAAAGAGTGCGTATCTAAGACGCCAAGGGCAAGCAGTAAGTAACAGCTGATTCAAATCCAGTTAGAAAAGAACGAGTATCGAGTGGCACCTGATCGCCGAGAAGCGCCCGAACTTGTTCAGCAGCCCCCTGCTCCGGCCGGCGCCGTACGAAACGAGACGCACCACCAAACGGTACAAACTGGTAACTATTGTACCCACGTGGTTGTCAAACTTGTCAGTAAACAATTATTTACAAACAAATAAGTTACGCTAAGGATAACGCTGACAGTGGCTTTTCCGTTTCGCAAAACGGTCTTTGTTACAGTCTTACAAGGAATTCAAATTAAACAATTTAATATTCTATTCATAAACGAAATAACGAAAATGCCAAAACACAGACAGGATGAAAAACATACCCATAACTCCTGGATACACTAAACCTAGCTTTCCTTCTCATTTTGTAAAAAGACAAAAAGAATCGTATTGGTTCAGAAGCTGTACTGAGAGGGATACTGAGTTCTCGGTGCATTGCTACGGAGGCTGCGGCTCGAGTGCGCGAGCGAGACGGCGATATGGCCGACTCATGAGCTTAAAAGTGACCAACATCAGACTGCTATAGGTATAATACGTATGTGCCAGTGTGCATTAAGGAATTTTTCACGATATAAAACTTTGCTCTTTGTCTCTTTATGATAGGTTCCTTTATTTACAAGAAAATGTAAATTAATAATAATATGGATGAAATTTACAAACACTGTCTTTCGTCTGTTGACATCCATCACCCATTTAATTCATCGTAAACATGGTCCTTTAATTTGAAAAATGGCTCTTAATGTGAGGCTATACCGGCTATGTTCGAAAATATACCTATTGGTACATTTTTGTAATGGAATGTACGATAGGTACGTACATGCCATTAAGAATAAAGCGTTGTTGTAGTGTAAACAAAAAATTTACAACAAAACTTTTAAACTACCCTCAAACAACATTAATGTTTCCATATCCATTAAATCCCAGTTACAATTTTCCATTACAATATTTTCTTTAATATACAATTAAGTGATAGTAGACAGTAAGTTACTATACTACTGTTTATTTATAAAGATATTTTTAACGATGCTTAAGCTTTACGCATAAAATAAAGACAACATTTTTGCCCAATCGAAAAATTTGCTTGCGAGGAGCATTACATCGCTGAACTGAAGGAGGAAAAATAAAATTACAAAAAGGCTCTGCCGCTGAGCGCAGTCGTCAAAGTGTGCGCGCACACATAGACAGATGAAGCTCGCCGAACACGTCGTTACAAGACATAAGCGCACATAATTTACTCACACGCAGAAGTGAATTGGTCATGACTGTACGCTAGCGTATAGTATACGAACAGCACACACATTTACGTTATAGACACAAGTATTTACAAAACTTTTTAACTAAGTATCTACATAATTTGATAGAGAGACTTTTGAATTTAACGAAATAGCATTTGATAATCTCAAATTAAGTCGCACATGCAAAACTTCAAAACAAACGGAAGGAAATTGAAAAGTGAGGACATCTCGACAAACCATTGATGCAAGACGTATTGAATACTGATGCACTATTGTTATCACTAGCAACTCTAGCGGAGGAGACAAGCGGGCACGTCATTGCACTAGTGCTAAGGTCGGGGGCGGCAGCGGCGCGGGCGTCCTGGTGCAGGCCGTCACGCACGCGCCTCAAACTAGTCTCGTGACGTCACGGCCCGCCAGGCGAAATTACAAAACCGGCCGGGCGGCGCAACCGACTGCGCCAGCAAGCGGCGCAGCGCAGTGGCGGACGCGCTGCCGCCCGACCCCGACGCGCCACCGGCGTTTCACATACCGTGGGCGGCGTCACGACGCTGAGCACGGCGCGGGCCGGTGCGCGAGCGCGGGTACACAAGCACGCGGCGAGCGGCGCTACGGAGCGCGGGCGCAGGTGCTCTGAGCGCAGCAGCCTCCGCACGCCGGCGCCGCCGCCCCCGCGCCTCCCCGCACCGCCCGCGCCGCGCTCTCGCACGCACCAAAACGACGAATTTATCTTCCGTGCCTGCTGGCCCTCCTACTCGAGGACGTTGCCCAGGGTGGTTCCATAACAGAAATTCATTTCGATATTTTATGTCGGTGCATCAGTATAATTCAAATTTGATTGAGAATACAAGTTATAAGAATGCTTCGTTCTTTGTTTACATGGTATTATATTTTTTAACCTGTTGTAACCGACTACGACATCGTAGCGCTGAAGCGGAGCAGCGACGGGGCGGCGCGGCAGCAGCGGCAGCGCCCGGGGCATGAAACGCCGCCGCGTCTCGATGGCTCGCAAGCCGACGCGGCCACAGCGACGTCGGTTATAGCCGTTACAAAATCTGCGACCTGCAACGTTGTAATTGCCCAACTTTACGCAACTTCCCATATTGAACTTTCATGCAACGATATATCGGATAAATGTGGGCTTACTCACTGTTTTGTGTGATATCAAGATTTTGTAACCATTGACAATTATGACTCCAGATTGCATATATATGCAAGTACCTTCAATTTTGCAAAACAACGGGCAGCATAAGTCTTTAGTCTTTAACACACAGGTGACACAGGGCGACTTTACAATTGGTGCACTGTACGAGAAGGAAACTTTGCATATCGTTAGTATCGTTACTGCCGCTGATCAACGGCGTGTTATTTAAATGATTCTGATAAAGTACATTTATTTAGTAAATTGTTTAAAACACTTTTACACGTCATTTTTTAAAATAAAGCTAGATGAGGTCTGATCGTATGAGAGCCATGTAGGTCATGTCTTCGGTGGTCTCTTGAGGAAAGCACCACACAAGTTTGTGTGGATATGTCCGGACAGTGCACGCATGTGTCAGTTATTATGTAGCTTGACTCAGAACTTAAGAAGCTCAACGATCCGACAAAATAAGGACATTTGGGTACGCCGCATTTAATTAGCTACTTAAACTACCAGATAATCATGAAATCTATCCGTAATATAATGACCTACATAGTCCTCGCATTCCTAATTTTTATTATAATTATAATAATTTTTTGGCTGGCTTGAGTGGAGATTTGCAAGAGCAAATATGCTCGGAGGAAGGAAATATTCCAGAATTGTCCTGATAGCCGTGGAATACGAGAGGTATTCCCTCCTCAAGCTCATCAGGGCATGTCGCTACGTCACTATGTGCTAACGAGTTTCCGCAGGTCCATTATTAAGTGTGCATTAGTAAATGTTATCCCCTGCTGTTTTATCCGTGAATATTATATTATCATTGGTCAGGCAGGAGACATAGTCCTTCCATAGTTCAAGGTAACCTATCCACTATAGCTACCCAAACCCATAGCCCAATTTATATGTTTTCCATGTTCCGCAATAGTCCTGCACCAACTGGGGGTTGTCCTTAGATGCACTTCCATAGTGCATACAGGGATTCGTCGGTTGGCCTCATTCCATTTAAAATTGTCTAAGAGACCTCTGCGAGTTGACTTCGGCCCGTGTCGTGAGTACACCTTCTAAAGGTCTGGCCCCCCTGGGGTTCCGAGATAAACATAAAAACATAACATCACGCCTTGTTTCCCCGAAGGGTTGGGCAGAGGTGTCCCTGTAGCAGGCACACCCACATTTCGCCAGTTATGTTTAAGTCCCATGTAATAGGGGGCGAGCCTATTGCCATTAACCGGGCACAAATCCAGACTCCGAGCTGCTACTGAGAAATTTCAGATAGAAAAACCCAATAACATTTTGCTCGACCCGGGAATCGAACCCAGGACCTCATACTTAGCAGTAGCGCTTGCGACCACTAGACCAACGACGCAGTCAAGGTTCCGAGATATGTCATTTTTTTTTAATAATATAGAATAAATTACATATTAAATATCAATAAAAACAACAAATTATTGAAATGTCACTGAGTATAGAAAAAAAAAAACAAAATATATGTTAAAATGTTTCAGCATAGGCTCATGTTTATTATTGAAGCAACCAAGCCTATCTGTTCTCAATACAGTCTTTAAAGGGGTATAAAGCTTTATGGCATAATTTTCGCTTTGTAAATGATTTGTTTTCTTGAATAAGTCTAAGAAGTTTTTTATAAAAGCGTATACTTTAGCATCTAAACGAGGCGGCACGTAATCACCTGGGTAGTTTAAAGATTCATGAGCCTACAGCGTAGTACTGGTTAGTTACTCACTACCCCTAAATGCACTTGCGGTCCAAAAGGCATCACTCTGAGGGTGATGCCTTTTGGACGCCAGGTGTGGGAAACATCATCATCTTTCTGCCCTTATTACTCAAGGTTATCGCTGTCATGATAACATTTACTCCCTTTCTTTCATATAATTCCTCACACAATTCATCCATCTATTCTTTGGCCTTCCTCTCCCTCTCGTTCCACATTTACATTAATTACTTTTTTAGTCTCTTCTCCTCATCACATGTCCATACCACGCGAAACCACCTATTTCCTTGGCTGGTAAACATATGCCACCAAATTTATGTAAAAACGGACGGTTGCAACCACGTTGCGTGATAGAAGCAATGTTGTTTTCTGTGCCCCATCCAACGACACGGCCTTAAACAAAATAATCACAGTTTAAATATTTAACAATGTTCTGTTTTATCCAAGACTAGCTTTTGCCCGCGGCTTCGCCCGGGAACGTAATACCGGGATCAAAAGTATCCTGTGTTAATCCACGTTAAGTTGAAATCATCAATTTTTGTAACCCAAACACGGACGTGTTACGTAGGTGCATGAATGAATTTTGATTATGGGGGTCACTTTTGGAAGACAAATAAGAAAATTAAAAAAGTTTTGCACACTGTACCGTGTGACATATGAAAAGGCTTACTGTGAGGGTCTCACGTATATTTTTTAAATCATTTTTACATAAATAGTTTTAAAGTGCATAGTACTCGCAACCGGCGTGCGTGTACCATCTCGCCTTCTGTGCGACTAGAGGTATCATCTCGCCTTCTGTATTCAATGCGTAGCTGTGTAGGGAGAGATGTACCTATAGCACACGCACTCTTCACCAGCTATGTTTAAGTCCCATGTAATAGGAGGCAAGTCTATTGCCATCAACTGGCCAGATCCAGACTCCGGGCTACTACTGAGAAATTCCTCTGGGAATTGAACCCAAGAGGACGATTAATAGTTGCACTTGTAACCAGTAAAATTCAAAATATCGTACACTAGCGACCTATCCCTGTTTCGCACGGGTTTTACGACTTGACAAAACATCCAGATTTCTTTATTAAATGTAAGTTTAATATTAATACCTACATTAATATTAAACTTACATTTAATAAAGAAATCTGGATGTTTTGTCTGGATGATTATACAGTTATACACAAACCTTTTAGTTTTTTTTATACGACTGCAGTGTGAATTGTTAGGGCGGACAGATTCTAGCATTAAACACTCGTTTTTAATATATAATAGTTTTATTTTATATGGATACCATTTTTAATTAAGTACAGGAAGAAGACCGTTTTTTATTTTTTAGTAACTAGGTATGAACACATTCTGTCAAATAGACAAGGTTTCACATTGCCAGTGACATTTATTAACACCATAGAGGAAAGTAATATAATAACATGCAGCGAAGCCAAAAATGCAGGGTTATATGTTTGACCTGTATGTTTTACCAGACTGCGGTGAAGCCAAAAAGGAGGGTTATTTGTTTGGCCTGCATGTATGGTATGTCCATCACTATGTTCCCTCGTAACTACTAAACGGCTGAACCGACTTTGGTGAATGATATGTCGTTAGATTCGCTTTATTTTGCGAATGTCTCAGAGGATAAAATTATAAAAAATCAAAATGGCGGATTATTGGCGCCAAAATATATGTTTTCAACAACAACAACAAAAACTCCCAAACTTATCGAGTGAGGTAATAAAGGGGTTTAAAAGGTGATTACAAAAATATATACAATTACATGTTAAATGTCATTCCGAATGCAAAATGATAAAATAACTAAAAAGTGTAAAATAAAAAAAGTAAATTTATAAAATCTAAAACCCGACTGTGTAAAGAGTGAATTTAAAAAACCGGCAAAGTGCGAGTCGTACTCGCGCACGAAGGGTTCCGTAGCATTATCTATTAAAACGAGCAAAAAAATCACGTTTATTGTATGGGAGCCCCCTTAAATATTTATTTTATTCTGTTTTTTAGCATTTTTTGTTATAGCAGCAACAGAAATATATCATCTGTGAAAATTTCAACTATCTAACTATCACGATTCATGAGATACAGCCTGGTGACGGACGGACAGACAGACAGACGGACGGACAGCAGAGTCTTAGTAATAGGGTCCCGTTTTACGATTGGGTACGGAACCGTAATATATAAGATGGAAACAAAATGACCTATTCCTGCCTAAAATCAAACGATCTCATGCAGTCGGAGGCATCTTCTTATAAAGACATTGCCCTATTGCTTTTATAAAGTTCACTTTTTCTGTTTTCAATTAATTGTTTTTGGAGGAGCTCGTGGCTAAGTAATAACAGCTGCACGGGTCGATCCAACAGGTTAAGCTACGCTTGCCGGACTTGGTCCGTGGATGGATGACCATATTTACATACCGAGACTCCTACGTGCCTCGGAAAGCACGTTAAGCCGTTGGTCCCAGCTGCCATTTGTAGATCTTTGACAGTTGTTACGGGTTATCAGAAGCCCGTAAGTCAACCAGTCTTACCAATGGGTATCGTGTTACCCAGTACCTAACTAGGTTGTGGAGGTCAGACAGGCAGTCGCTCCATCTAAAACACTGGTAGTCAGCTGCATCCGGTTAGTCTGGAAACCGACCCCAACATAGTGGGGAAAAGGCTTGGCAGATGATGAGGTAAGTATTTTTGCAGTATTTTTGCAGTCAGGTTTTTTGTTTTTTTTTAATGTATTTTTTTTCTAAACGATGATGGAAAACGCATCAAAATGTGTTGTTTAGTTTAGGAAACTAACGCGGTCACACAGACAAAAAATGACTTTAATTTATAACAATATGAAAAGATATATAAATGTTGTAAACCAAAGCAGTTCTGTTGCAGATAAGGTTGCTACTATATCACAATTATATTTAATTTATCTACTATATAAAAATAAGTCGGGTTTTCCTTCCTGACGCTATAACTCCAGAACGCACGAGCAGATTTCCACGGTTTTGCATTCGTTGGTAAGGTCTCGGGCTCCGTGAGGTTTTAGGTAGGGTAGGGCAGGTAGGGTAGGTAGGGTAGGTAGGGTAGGTGCGCCTTAAATAGGTTCTTAATGCTACCCGTGCGAAGCCGGGCCGGGCAGCTAGTATTTTATAAAATATAAGTAGGTACCGTGCTGAAGGACCCTGCGGTTAAATGTCAATCGCACAGTTTGCCCAATCGAGCAGACTACATTAATATTGCACCATTGATCAGGACTGGTCTGTTTTAACCGACTTCCAAATTTTATTTTTATGTTTGTTCATTGTCAATTCCTGTCAATTGTTCATGTCATTTTCGTCAATTCTGGCCCGAATTTAAAAATTCTTGTAGTTTTTTCTTAGCTTCAATAATACGTATTGTGCCCACTTAGCATATGTGGATGATCATTTATTAGGTTCCTGTCACTGTATTTACATAGCAGGTAGTGGTATTCGAATTTGTGTGAGGTAGGTACCACAACTAAAAAGTGAAAAAAACAGTAAGATCTTTTTCGGGGCTCAGAGGGCGCGGCAGCAGCATCGGCTGAAACATTGATAATGACCTAAACTACTAGGTATTTCTAATTTTATACTTTAAAAGCCTTATTATACACTAACCGATATTTAGGGACCCTTTCACTAAATCGGGATGGTGTACTAAGAGAAAGGGAGGAGGGTCCCTATTAGAAAAAATACATAATCTAAATATCGTATAGTATAATAGGGGTTTAACTTCATACAAATATTTCTTTCTGTACCTATAGCGGTAGGTCAGCGGTAACCACTAAAGTAAATCTGTTTGTAACAGACAACTGAGTGACTGATATGATGAATCGGTGTATTTAAAAAAATAATTTGCATTTACTTACTATATCTATCTTTGATCTTTGCGATAAATTAAACCGTTGCTACCGATAACGTCATTATTAATTTGTATTTTGATCGACCCTCTCGCGTTCACTGAGCGTGATTCTGCTGCATTCCCACAGCGTATATGTAGAACGGCAATTATCAAAGAAAGCTTTTGGATCCGTATATGCATGAGCGTACTGCTGCGAATAGGCCTTATTAAGAAAGTGAACAGTTTTTATTTTATATGATGTTCTTAATCAAACACAACAACAATCACTTTAAATCAAGGAATAATAACATGTAATGACATGTATTTCCCAAAGGGTAAGGAAGGGCTATACCCACTCGGGAGGTTCCTGCACAGGATAAGGCGGGAGGAAACGTCCGGGTGTCACCATTGTGTGGATCGCCCGGAGGACACGGTGGAGCATACGGTGAAGGTCTGCCCAGCTTGGGCAGAGCATCGCCGTGTCCTCGTGGAGGCGATCGGCGGCAGTGATCTCTCGCGTCCGGCCCTGGTTCAGGCCATGGTACGGAGCGAGAGGAAATGGGAGGCCGTCGCCTCCTTCTGCGAAGCGGTAATGCTCGCGAAGGAGGAGGCGAAACGCGTGAGGGAGAGGCAAATTTCGCGCCCTCACGCCCCTAACCGCCGCAGGAGGAGACACCCAGGGCGTCGGGAATCGCGAGGTAATTTCCGTCCACCGAAGGCGCGAGCTTGCGGACGGTAAGCAATGGGTAGCTCACCGTCCGATAAGGACCAGGCCCGGGTCGACGGCGCGTTGTGTTGCACGCGCGCCTCAAAGAGATATCAGCATAATCGACGAGGTCCGCTAGGGCCGATGCCTGCCGGGGTTGCGAAGAAAACCGAAAGGGAGATCGTGGCCCCCGGCAACAGGGCAGCCGAAGGAACACAGATAGGTTTTAGTCAGTAAGAGTCTGACACGCCCTCCCGCTCCGCTCAGAGCGGGAGAAGTTATTTGATGATTTCTCACTCAAAAAAAAGAAAAAAAAAAAGGGCTATACCCACATTCTGTTGTGTTTAAGTCCTCATGTCAGTCAAGTTTTAGGGCTCTAGACGGCCACGACCACGACCAGTGGTCGCACCGACCAGGTAAACTATAGAAACCGATACGAATCGCGAACTTGATCGGCTAATTGGCCATTGTGGTTTCTAAAGTTTACCTGCTATCTAATTACGTAACATATTTTCGGTATAATTTATTAAGACTAATCTGTTTCATTTGACAGTTCAACAACATCCATTGCGTTATTTACATTGTTGAGCAGATATTTTTTTCGAACTTATGAAACAATGCATTAGCAATCTCTTTCGAAATGATTCAGATTGTGATTGATCGTGTATTACGCAATTAAGGTGCGGCATTGGTGCGACCTCTGGTTGTTGTGGTCGTGGCCGTCTAGTGCGCGACATCCCTTATACCTTCTTTAGTTAAAATAATAAATCATTGTTAAAGCACACTGTCAAATATTATACGGACAGGAAGACACCAGTGTACGCTTGTTTCCTAGACCTTTCCAAGGCGTTCGACCTGGTTTCATATAATGTTTTATGGGAGAAGCTTCGGAAGGCGGATGTTCCAGCTGCATTGGTGTCAATATTATCTATCTGGTATGAAAAGCAGAGGAACATTGTAAAATGGGCCAATGCATTATCAGACCCATATAAACTGAAATGTGGTGTGAGGCAGGGGGGTCTGACTTCCCCGAGAATATTTAATATTTATGTTAACAACTTGCTTGTTGAGCTCAGCAGCACTCATGTCGGTTGCCATGTAGACGGAGTTAGTTTAAATAATTTAAGTTACGCAGACGATATGGTGCTGCTGTGCCCCACAATCGGGGGAATCAGAAAGTTACTCACTATCTGTGAAAGATACGCTGAACAGCATGGGCTAAAGTATAATCCCACGAAAAGTGAGTTAATGGTTTTTAGAGGAAGAAATAAATGTCCCTCAAATGTCCCACCCGTAGAACTGAACGGTTTACCCTTGAACAGGGTGTCACAATTTAAATATTTGGGCCATATTGTTACCGAGGATCTAAAAGATGACTTAGACATGGAAAGGGAGCGCAGGGCGCTGGCTGTGAGGGGAAACATGCTGGCACGCAGGTTTGCTGGTTGTTCAACACCGGTTAAAATAACACTTTTTAAGGCGTTTTGTCAAATATTTTACACCAGCAGTCTGTGGGCTAATCTTACCCAAAAAGCAGACAGCGCACTGCGCATTCAATATAACAACGCCTTCAGGGCGCTGTTAAGGCTTCCACCTTACTGTAGTGCGTCAGGGATGTTCGCGGATGCACACACTGACGATTATTTCGCGATCATGCGCAAAAAAGTGGCATCAGTGATACGTAGATTGAGGGGAAGCAGCAATAGCATTCTGAAGGTGTTTGCAGAAAGGATAGAAGGGCCTACAATGGATAGGTTTATCAAACTGCATGTCAGACATGGGACTTGATGAATTTTCCTCCTCTTATCTTGGCTGTATTTTTAGTATGTATTTGTGTTTTTATTGTGTAATTGTGTTTTTATTGTTGTACTCATGTGTGTTTAAGTGTTACTACTAACATAGTTTTTTTTTAAGTTTGTACTGATTACTAACTCGCTATGGGCCGTCGACGCCTGAAAATAAACGATTTTTATTATTGTTCATTTTTCAATATATATTTTTTTTCATTCATATTGCAATGATGTCGAGTTGACATCAAACTAAAATGTTTTGAATGGGTTGTCCATCTTACGAAATATATAAACATTTTACTTTTACAACGCTTTTTAAATTGAGTCTGACACGTAAATAGATGGCAATGATGACGCAATATATTATACTTAGGTGACGAACATACTTTGACTCTGACTGTACCTAATAGGGAGGTGTGCCTATTGCCATACACCGGGCACGAAACCAGGCTCCGGGCTGGTACCACAGAATGTATAATTGGAAAAACCCAATAAACAGTTTGTCTGACATGGAAGTCGAACCCCGGAGAGAAGCACATCTTCGTAGCATGGGATATTTAGCAGTCGTGCTTGCGACCTAAACACCAACAAGGCAGTTAAAAATTAATATATTGACATTACTACATAACATTAAAGATTAGCAAAACAATTAATTAATACAAACAATCCATAATGACAACTTAATTTCACATAATCAATCGTAGCAATCCACCACCCCAATCACGTAAATTTTAAAATAGTAGAGAATCCACTATAAGAAAGTGTATCATGTATATGACAGGAAATTATCAGTTGTAGGAAGCTCAAAATAAATAGTTTTATGACAGTTACGCGCACAGATTGCAATAAGTCTGCGGCGCGTGAGTCGCTTACGGAACGAAATGTTGCCATTTTAAATATTATATTTGTATAAACATTTAGGACTAAGTATTGTATTTATTTTATTTTTGATTTGTTTTGTCACTATATGCTGCACCGGTTGACGTCATCACGTCAGCGCCGGCTTTCGCTGAAAATCAACGCTGGGGCTCTGTCTCGCATGGGGTTGTAGCATTATGCTGAGCGATGGCCATTTTGTGCGGATGTGACGTATATTTTCCCCCAATTTGTTATTTACGTGTTTTTTTTTTATCTTTCTTAGCGTCATGTTTACCGCAAACAAAAGTATTTTCTTTCTTTCTTTTTCTATAATAGATATAGCATGAGATAGTAGAAGGCAGAAGAATAACGTACTACTGTACTAAAACTTTGCGCAAAAGACAATGACACTGATCTTTAAATCAAAGCTAACTTTAATTATGTAATTCCATACAACTTAGATCGCTGTTCTATTTGGTAGAAGAGCGATCTAAGTTTTTAATTACCCCTACGCGTGTTTCTGAATCTCGGAAACATGTGACATGATTGTGAATAACACAAAACAAACTTTGAAAAATCGCTCCATCTGCATCAGCAATACCTGTAAAACTATTTGATGGTGTTTTATCAGGCGAAAACTGCAGTCGCCGCGGCCCGTCTCTATGAATAGCTTCAACATGCTTAAATGAATTCGGACTTAGAACTTGATGCGCTGCATGAGATCGTAGAACCGCACTAAAGAAAGCATATCGGATGCATCACTTATGATTAACGGCACCCCGGTTTGTAGGGGATTGTATCTGCTGGGGAGTTTGTTGCGCCACTTCTTCCCAGCTAAAGGAACTAGGAAGTGGTGAAGGGTGGGCGTTTTGGGGGACTTTCTTAGGTATATCATTTTGACGTTCGAAAAGTGCTGTTCTGAAAAGTTCTCAGCCTAGTTTGAATAAATGACTTTTGAATTTTGTAAATAGACTTCCAACCGGGAGGTGTGCTGCTGAGTTATTCTCTCTAAAGATCTGACACTAAGTAGTTTGGACACCGTTCCCAAAACTCTTAAGACTATTTGTATTATATCAACACGCTTAGCATGACCACAATTTAAACGGGTTTTGTCGACGGAAGAATAGACAAAATGACGGATTGTGAATGTTTATTTGTCATTTTGTCTATTCTTCCGTCGACAAAAACCGTAGAAAATCCGTTTCTATGGTTGTCATGCTACGCGTGCAGTAAATGCTATCCTAACTAATATTATAAAAAACTATTATAAATGCGAAAGTGAGTTTGTTTGTTTGTTACGCTTTCACGCTAAATGGCTTTGGCTGAACGGATTTGGATGAAATTTGGCACATGGGTAGACCATGACCTGGATTAGGACATAGAATAGTCTTTATCCCGATATACCTACGGGATAAAGACTTATGCGGGAGAACCGCGGGGCGCAGCTAGTTTTAAACAAAAGTGTAAATACAAAGTATATGTGCGTCTATGCAAAGTATTCTTCTTATCGTGTCAATTGACTACTACGTACTCATGATCGACCAATAGCTGCCTAGACAGCTATCATTTGTTTCGTTCAAATCCTTGAAGGTGCAGGTGCCTATCCATATCCTATGAAGGGGCTCCACACTGGCACTGCTGTGTTTAACAAGAGTCATTGATACCCCATTTGGCCAGATTGTTTTTACAGCGGCCAACCTAGGCCCTCGGCTTTCCTACCGATGGCCTGATGCCTAGGCCCCGATGCCTAGGCCCGATGCCTAAGCGATCGGGTAAGTGATTTCCAGATTGGCTACTGCAGTTCATGTCCAAGGGACATGTGCTGTCGAAGTGACGATGCGTGAAGGGCTCGGATATTATTGAATGAATATATGGGTAAAGCGTGTAGCATATTCTCGACTTTCTGCTTTTATAATAACTAAACCTAAATAAAAAATCAGGCTTAGGTAGGTTTAGTCAGTTGTTGTCAGATTTAGAGTCTAAATCTGTGGTTGTTAAAGATAAGTTTAATTTGTGATCTCCTGTGCGAGTACCAATAAATACTTTTTCTTTCTTTAAATCTTTCTTTATATTTGTTTTCCTGAATAAAGCGACTACATACTTATGTAATAAGTATACTGTAAGCGTGATTTAAATTCTCGCCCAACCCATTCACGCCTCGCCTCGCCGATTTATACTGCAGTACAGTTTGCGCGTCGACATCACACCAACATGTCATGCGTCATGGTAACAGTTTGCGCGTCTTGACGCGCAAACTGTTAATTCAGTACATGATTTTAGATGCCCCGCGTAGAAATTTTTATCGGTTATTAACAAAACCCGGAGTGTCATTGCACGGTCAAAATGTAGGGACCAGCAGATTGTTTTAATACTTAACCAATAACAATTTTATTTCTTTACACCGCTGCGTATTAACCCCATACAGATTGTGTTCTTTGCGTCATGTTTACCGCAAATAAACGTATTTTCTTTCTTTCTTTCTCTCTAAGTGAATTTATAAAGGCCTAATGATAAGATTTTTCAATTAAACGCGAGGGCTTTATTTAATACCTATATTTTCGAGTTGCTGTCTACCGCTCTCTAGTTATCAGTGACGGACACCTATGAAAACTATGATACGTAACCTACTACTCTAGCTCTGTAATTAATTAAGAGTTTCTTCTCTTTTGTATTTACTTATAGCCAATCCTAATATGAATCTCGAAACAGTGTAGCGACCAACACAAGACTGCGGATACTTATTTAACTTCCAAGAATTGTTTAAATGAGCGGTGAAAGCTACACAAAACAGGTGTGTAACACATTACGGACGTCGGACAGGGTAGATGTAGTACCATTTCACGAAAGTTCGATATAATGACAAGCCGTTATAAATAGCATTTAGCATTTTTAACATTGATTTAAATAGTATCGTCAAGATAGTTAATTGATTCAGACGTGACCTTGCGGAAATCCATTATAAAATGATGATGTGGATATATTTAGTAACCTTTTCCGCTTAGCTATTTCTAAAGAGTCTTGAAAATACCCTGGAAGAAATCGACACGTGTTTCACGCCTCAACGAGGCATCCTCAGGATGACGATTAACTTGTCGTGAGCTCGAACACGGCGTGTTGCCACACCAAGCACCGAGAGCAGTCTGCGTCTTCTTCCAGGGTATTTTCAAGACTCTTTAGAAATAGCTAAACGGAAAAGGTTACTAAATATATCCACATCATCATTTTAGTATATGTCAATATTTTTTAAGACAATAATTGATTATAATAATGTTTGAATACTTTCACACCCTGAAAGATCAATATAATACCTAAAGAGAAATGACTGACTGCCCTCAGTCAGTCATTTCTCTTGCTGTTCATTTACAACGTAAGGTAAGGGTGCGAACAAGTCTTATTTTTTCTTACTTGGGGTGAGAGGGGTCTAGATTTTTGCTTACTTAACCAAAAATTATAATTTCACGCGCAGGCGCGGATCGTGCGGCAGTGTATTACATCAATGGCAACATACCACAGGATATTTTTGCAACTTTTTCTTTGCAATTTTGGTAAATACAATATTATTATAATGTTACTAGAAATGCCTACATTAACTCAGAAGATCGGGGGGCGATACCCACCTTATTAGTCGTACATGATTGAGCTTTGATTAGCTCAGAAATATTCCCAAAACCTTTTCAATCACATTTTTGGATTGTAAAAGTAATCTAGGACTGACAATTGTAGACGTAAGGTAAGGACAATTTTTGAAGTGAAAACTTCTTTAGGCGCGTTGGGCATTTTTGAGATGGGACTAAGCTATTGATTTTGCGACACCATGATGAATCCTCATTTTTATAAACGCGATTGTGCTCTTTATTTACATTACGTTACGGATCAATGTTCTATGAAAGTAAATATTTTTACTTTAAAAATTTTGTAAACGTGATTGTGCTCTTTATTTATATTCCTTACGGATCAATGTTCTATGTAAGTATTTTTACTTTAAAAGTTTTGTAAACGCGATTATACTCTTTATTTATTTTTGTTACGAATTAATGTTGTATGCAAGTATTTTTACTTTAAAAGTATTGGAAGTTTTTTTTTTTTGTAAACGCGAATGTGCTCTTTATTTAGATAAGGTTACGGACCAATGTTCTATACAAGTATTTTTCTTCCACCAAAGCGATCATGTTCAATTTTGCACTTTTGTCGGCACTCCCTGAGTGCCACCTATTTTTTTACAGCCTGTACCTACTTGGAAAATGTGTAAATCCGCCACTGCCACTTTGAGTCTTTAATCATCTAAGAACTGAATTAATCGTATTCGAGACGGGCGGTTCTCATTCAGTACTCCGTGAAAATGCCTGGTTATGCTGTTAAAACTTGTAAAAAGCGTTCAAATACATCAAACTTAAAAACTTCCATAAGTGAGTATTAAAAATAGTTATTTGTGCAACAAGACAACAAAATTGGTTTTTGCTGCGAGTGTTCTATAATTAAATCACGAGCGTAGCGAGTGATTCTAGTTTAGAATCCTGAGCGCAGCGACGGATTCAAAGACACGAGATGCAAATAACTTTGGTCTCGTGTAACACATACATCTTTTCACCTCAGCAACGAGAACATACGAGTATACCTAAATGTAAAAAAACACAACAAGATAAACTTCATATTTTTTCCTCGGAACGAAGTTCCTTCTCACGTATGATTTAACAAAGAAACAAAATTCTCGCAGCCGCCATCTTGGATTTACATCTTGACTTCTCTATCGACTTAAGCACGCTCAAAAACTATGAAAACGATACCCATTACCAAAAATTTTAAAAATGTTCACAATCGACATCTTGCATTTACATTTTAATGTCATTATCGGCTTTAATGCCCTCGAAAACCATGAAAACGACACCCATGACGAAAAATGTGAAAATTTTCACAACCACCATTGTAGATTTACATTTTAATGTCATTTTCGGCTTTAGCACCTTCGAAAACTATGAAAACGATATACATGACGAAAAATTTGAATATTTTCGCAGCCGCCATCTTAGATTTACATTTTGAACTCATTATCGGCTTTAGCGCCCTCGAAAACCATGAAAACGACACCCATGATGAAAAATGTGAAAATTTTCGCGACCGCCATCTTGGAATTGCTTTTTAACCAAATTCACTCTATTTCTCTCTCTCTCTCTCTTTCTTTCTCTTTGAATTAGAAGAAGACAGTCGCAAGCGCCCTTTCGCGTGACGATTTCTGCAAGTGCACTCCTATTGCAAACCGCGTTAAAGAACTTTGTGCCAATTTTTTTTTTTCTTTTTTCTGTAGGCCGTCTAGCACCGTTGTTTGTAATCGATTGCTCCAGATAAACGGATGATCTTTTACAGTTTATTGTTATAGAAACTCAATATCTAATTTTTCCATGATTATATTTTTTTTTTCTGTATGGCATCTCATAGCTGAACTCCAAGCTCATGACTATTTAACCGGTCAATCCTGTGGTTGCCTTAAGCCCCTGGCTTTGAGTTTATCAGCTTAAGCTGATAAACTCAAAGCCAGGGGCATAAAAACTAAGCTAAAAAGCTAGGTGAACGCTCGCTAAGGGCACCCCCTGTGGGGTACGATTCTCGGCTTAGGGCGTCACCGGAGGGATGATATCAAAGATGGGACGGGCTGGATCAAAGTTTTGATCATGATTATTAATCGGGGAATTTAAAGCTACGTGCACAGCTGCAACAACTGCTGGCACCTTGTTTTCGAGCAAGGGTCGGGGAGGAGTTCCATAAAATATAATAACAGCATTTAAATAAAACCTTAACAAATGATTCGCAATTTTATGGTTTTATGTGTATCCGAACATTTTATTGTCTTTCTGTTCTGGGTCTACTAGCTATTGAATTTTAAAATCGAACTTTAATTCGACTTGTTTCTGTTTCTCGCTCTTTTCGTATCGAAGTGAAAGTGACAGAACAAAGTGAAGTTCATATCTTTCGAATTTTGTGAGTAGACCTAGCACAGTTCTCGGCATTTAAAAAAAAAATAATGAAAAAGTTACTTTGTTTCACGCTCGCAGCAAAATCGAATTTTACTCACTGTCTATACACAACAAAATCTGCTTGTTTCGAGGTGCTGAAGTGGTAAAGCGAGTCCTTTGAGGTAATATAATGGGATGTTTTATGTTCTCATCTAAATTAGCCTGATGAACGCGACCACTGACACGAAGAATTTCTTCTTCATCCAACATACGGCAAAGTGGTTTTAATTTGCTTTTTGATTTTATACTTCCTATATTCCTTATATCCCTAATTTCTTCACCAAACTCAAGTTGATGGATATATTTTATGCAAACCTTTGTTACTTCTATAATTTCTGCATTTGTTAAATAATTTTCATACCTTGGTGCACTGTCTGTTCGCTTCTTTCACCTCAAAACTCTTCTACAATACGCAATAACCCGCACTAATTTATGAAATTTGGGAAATTTTGTCCAAACAAGATCTTCATGAAGCATTTCAGTGACGACATGAGCCTTGAGTAATCTTTGTTCCATGCTTGTGTCAATGGACTTTGGCCTTGTATATTCAATTATTTTTTCACTAAGCCATGAAGTTCCTTGTATCCACAAGATATTGCAATTAAGCTCTTGTGGAGTTGTGCCTCTGGATGCAATATCAGCATGGTTTTGTGATGATTGGACATGAGCCCAATGTGAGTTGTCGAAATGAGAGAGAATAATAGAAACTCTATTTCCAATAAAAGTAGTCCAGCGGCTAGGATGACTACAAAGCCAAGCCAAAATCACTGACGAATCAGTCCAAGCATGTATTTGAGAGTAAACAATTCCCATTACTTCAGCAACTTCAGTGATTGACTGAGAAAGTAATACTGCTCCCATCAACTCCAAGCGAGGAACTAAATGTTTGACAGGTGCAACCTTTGTGCGAGACGTGACTAAACTAACATGAAAGTTTCCATGTTCATCAACAACTCTGATGTAAACTACCGCAGCGTACGCAGCAATTGAAGAATCACAAAAGCCATATAACTCTACTTGCAGGTCATTGGATCTTGTTTTGTTTTTACCCATCGAGGAATACTAAACTGTTTTGTTTCCAGTCAATTTAAACGGTACGTTTTCCATTCTGTTAGCAGTTCCAATGGTAACTCTTTACCCCAATATAAACCTGAAAGCCAAAACTTTTGAATGAAGATTTTTGCACGAAGGATGCTAACCAACAAAGCGGATCATAAACACGGGAAATATCTGATATAACCTTTCTCTTTGGTATTGGAGTTTGCTGTGGAAGTATCTGCATTGAATATTTAAACTCATCTTTGTCACGGTTCCAAGATAATCCTAATATTTTCATTAATTCATCCATATCAATTTCCTTCTTTTCCAGATTTTTCTCTTCTTCCTTATTAACTTTTATATCTGCAATAATCTTGTTCAACTCATCACAACTACTAAATCATTTTTGTAACTGGAAACCACCTTTGGCAAGTATTTCATCTGCTTTCTTGTGAATATATAGTCCTTCTTCAATTGATTGACACCCTGTCATTAAATCGTCCACATAATATTCATTTTTAATTTTTTTAGCTACTTCAGGACATATTCCATTTTCATCAATTATCACTTGTTGCAGCGACTTTATTGCAAGGTAAGGAGCCGATGCTGTACCAAAGGTAACTGTTAGTAACTTGTATTCTTTCATTTCAGTTCTTTCTTTCAATTCTGAACACTCCTCTCCTGAACACTTAAGGTTTCAGCGAGTACGCTGAAACCTTAAGTGTTCAGGAGATACTTCAATCTGTCTGTACATTTTAACAATGTCAGCACAAAGACTTATGGGATAAGTTCTCCACCTCATTATAATGTGACGTAACGGTGATTGCAATTTGGGACCGACCATGAGATCATCGTTCAAAGATACTCCATTCCACCCTTTCATAGAAGCTTCAAAAACTATGCAAACCTTAGTAGTCGGTCTATCTTCACGAAAAACGGCGTAATATGTTATGTAAACTGCTGTGGACATCTTAAGATCATCTCTGTTAACAGGCTCCGTATGACCAAGATGTAGGTATTCGTTAAATACTTCTGAGTATTGAACTTTCATTTCAGGATTCCTCTTGAACTTATTTTCAAGAAACTGAAACCTTTTTATGGCAAGGTCTTTAAAATTACCATATTGACATTGCGGATCTTTATCACGAAAAGGAAGATTAACTACATACCGACCTTCTTTATCTCGGAAAGTAGTTTAAGCAAATATGTCCTCACAACGTTGCTCCTCAGGAGTAAATAATTTTCTTTCGGGTGTACCTGACTCTATTTCCCAGAACCGTCTCAACAACACAGTATCATCAGTTGTAACTATGCTACTATTGACATGATGACAATGTATTTTAGACTCAGTTTTGTTTGAAACTGTCCCGGAAAGGATCCAATCGAACACTGTGTCTTGTGCAACAGGTAAGCCTGGTGGACCTTGAATTAACCCTTTTTTTATAACTTGTCCATAAATTTCAGCACCGAGTAAAACATCAATCCTATTTGGGAAGTGAAATTCTGGATCAGCTAAAATAATTAATTGCCTTTAACTAAGGCCAGTTGAAATCATTCAATTTCTTAGAAGGCAAAAGTTACGTAATGGTACCTAATACAAATGCTTTAACTTGGACACTAAAATTGGGATCTAGGCGGGAGTCACTGTGACTATAAACTTAGAGGCTAAAGCACTCTTCTCACCACCTATTACTTAACCGACTTAACCGGTGTCTTTTTGAGTCCAAAAAGCTGCACTGCTGATTCCGCTATGAATGATGCCTGGGATCCTTGATCCAATAGCACCCTCAGCAGCTGCTGTGTTGAGCAATTTCTTGCCTGTGCTTCGACAAGAGCCGTGGCCAACAAAACTTGGGTAAATACTGTGCCCTTTGAGAAATGTGAAACTATATTACTAGATGTAGATGGTTCGCCTACTGGTAATGATGCCTGCACGTTTGACACCGCTTGCTTTACTGCAACCGCTGAATTAGAGTTCTCTATAGGAGCGGTTGAGTTTGAATCTGAACTACGATGCAATAAAGAGTGATGTCTTCAAAGTGGGAATAACAATTTTTGGCAGTCTTATATTATTTGTATTGCATGTTTTTGTAGTTGATTGTACTTCACTACATTTTGGAGACAATTGTCTAATAGATTCTTTCAGCTCAGATTTATAAGAAATATATATTTCTTCAGTTTGGTCATAAGTTCCTGAAGTAAAATAACCATGTTTACTATCAGTTTTGTCTACTATGAACCGATGAGTTTCTGTGAAATTAGACCACTGTTTTCCCAACGTTTCTAATCTAGTTTCCAAGGAGGAGATTTTTTATAATTAATTAGGCCTTTGTCAATATTCTTTTTAGTATCAAATTGTAAATTCATTAATGACTCCATGACTGAACTTACTTACTTATTACTGAAATACAACAAAACATCAAACGACATTAATGTGAAATATTTTAAATACCTATTGTTACAAATTAATAATAAGATTTTCGCAAATGCAACAATGATAAAATGTTCTTAATCCATCATAACTATAAAAATACTGGAAAACACAAATTAAATTATTCTTCGTTGTAGCTAAGGATTCAAAAACAATCTCGATATGCTCTCGACGATGCGTCATACTAGACAGACGAACGTCCATACTTGTCGTTCACTCTGTTAGTCGCTGGATGACCAATGATTGTTGTATTACTTGGTATCAAAGTATACTACACCTCCAGACTCAATCAGGTTACAAGGTCAGGTCGACTTATCGCTGCACCGCGCAGCACCTTAGCGACGGGGCTAGTGATATCCAGACAATCCAATAATTTTCTCCTTATTGCTTACTTACAGAACTTCTTAAAAATACCCATCAGGGTTGGTCTCGTTTGGACCATGTTTGACTTACTATGTCAGTAGGCAATATATATTCTTGGAATCATATAAAATAAAATGCAAAATTGTATAAAAACTTAAAACAGCTTTTTCTTTTGTCTGACATTTTGTCAATCAACAAACTTAATTACCATGGAAACCACATAGTAAACTTCTTACAGGTCTAAACAAAAAAGTATGTATATATTTAATTAAACACTAAACCAAAAGCATATAAAGTCGCTTGCCAAGGACATTAATGAAGTTAAAGAATACAAATTTCTAGGATTAATTCTCGACCAGCATTGTAAATTACATATAGATTACCTGGGTAAAAAACTAAACCAATTTGTATTTGCTATAAACATTTAAAACGTACCGCGAGTGAAGTAGTTGCTCTTACGGCTTACCACGGATATGTTTCTTTGTTACTCAGGTGTCGTCTTCGACTCTGGGGTAACTGTACGAACAAATGAAGCATTTGTGGTACAGAAAAAACGGTTAAGAGCTATCTGGGGCATAAGTCCCTTCATATGCTGCAGACCTCTGTTTAAAAAAATGTAACCTTAACAGGACTTTATATTAGGTCTTTACCTATGAAATTGCCGTTTTTCATGAAATAAGTTAACGCCCTCGTTTCTCTATATTTTTTATTTTTATTAATCAAAGTAATTACCCATGCAATCAATGCATTTTTGCCAACGTAGTGGTAGCTCATTGATGCCCTTTTTGAAAAAGTCTGCTGGACGGGAGGCAACAAATTCTTCAAAGGCATTTTGAACTGCCTGTCGGTTATTGATTTTTTTCCCTGCCAAGAAGTTATCCAAATTCTAGAAAAAGTAGAAGCCTGGTGAGTACGGTGGATGACTGAGAACTTCCAACCCCAGCTCTTGTAACTTGGAGATCGTCTGCTGTGCAGTATGAGGTCGCGCGAAGCCGTGCAGGAGCAGCGGAGCCGAACGATTGACCAAAGCTGTGATGAATGACACAGTGATCATCACTTTTTTAGGGGTCAGTTTTCGTTTGGGGCATTGTTTAGGTGCTGAACCAGGATCTAACCAACTTACTGAGCGCTTGCGATTAAGAATCCATTTTTCGTCGCAAGTAAAAGTTACTTAAAAATGCGATTCAACATGCCTTCATTTGTGTGCCTCTTAAACAGTGCAAGGCTCAACTCGACGCGTGCTTCGCGCTGGCGATCATTCAATTCGTGGGGCACCCATTTGACAAGCTTTTTTACCTTGCCAATTTGTCGCAAATGGACCAATATTGTTTTGATGCTAACATCGAAATCTGCTGCTAATTCAGCTGTAGATTGAGAATCATCAGCTTCCACAATCGTCTTTAATTCGTCATTATCGACAAAAGTTTTCGGTCGACCACGGGGTTCGTTTCTTAGGTCGAAATTTCCAGAACGGAAGCGGGAAAACCAAAAACGGATGGTGCGATCGATAGTAGTGTTCGCTCTGTATACGTCGTTGATGTTGCGTGCCGCTTCTGCCGCTTTGCTGCCACGACGCGACGGTACCTACTTATACTCCATAATCACTCGAAATATTAACGTACCCATGATGACGAAAAACGTACAAATGCGATGAAAACAGAACGCTAACCATTAATCAAACATATCAAATGACTAAATTTAAAAAAAGAATTCCATATTTTAAAAATAAAAATAATTTGAACTTAAAATTCTTACCGAAAAAAGAAAAAATTGGACTTGAAATAGCCAGTACGGCAGAACGGCAATTTCATAGGTAAAGACCTATAATTATAATGCAAGCCAGGTGTTTTTTCTGAAAGAACACTCAATTTTTTTATGGCATGCGATATAAATTCAAAATATACCCGTAGAGACCCAAAAAGAATAATAATGCACACACATCGAAGTACATTATGTCATAAAAACTGTTTTATCACAGCAGTATTTTTTTTAACAATATCCCAAATGATGTTAGAGGTTTCAACTGGAGGCGTACGATAGAACTAACCTGATCAGAGTTAAAAACCAACTCGAGTTTGGTTCCTCACCGAAAAACCTCCACCTGAAGTGAGCAAGTGGCAGTTTTTATCATAGACATTTAATACTCTCAATGGTTTTTATCCCCATTTGTTTGTTAATGTTTGTGACAGTACTTTTCCTTATGATCAATTTTTTACGTAATGGCTCAGGTAACAGTCATTAATGTATTATACCTACTAGTACAAAATGGTACCTAATTCTAAAATGTTTACAATGTTTAATAACAGTTTAAATCTATGCAGTATCTATCATAAATATCAGTAGGTAAATCAGTAACAATATTTATCACTTACTTTTTTATGAAAGAACTCTTTTACACTATAAAAAGTATTACCTATGAGCCATTTATGTAATTTAGACTTAAAATATTTCAGAGGAAGTAAGTAGAGGAAGTTCCCTAATATCTTTTGGGATATTGTTAAAAAAAAGTTACTGCTGTGATAAAACAATTTTTATGACATAATGTACTTTGGTGTGTGGGCATTATTAATCTTGTTGGTTCCCTACCGGTATATTTTGAATTTATATCCCATGCCATAAAAAAAATTAAGTGTTCTTTCACAAAAACACTAGCTTGCATTATATAAAGTCCTGTTAAGGTTAGGAGTTTACTTTTTTTAAACAGAGGTCTGCAGGATATTAAGGAACTTATGCCCCAGATGGCTCTTAAGCATTTTTTCTATACCAAAAATGCTTCATTTATGTTCGTAGAGTTACCCCAGAGTCGAAGACCACACCTGAGTAACAAAGAAACATATCCGTGGTAAACAGTAAGAGCAACTACTTCACTCGAGGTACGTTTTAAATGTTTATAGCAAATACAAATTGGTTTAGTTTTTTACCCAGGTGATCTATATGTAATTTCCAATTACAATGCTGGTCGAGAATTAATCCTAGAAGTTTGTATTCCTTAACTTCCTTAATTGGTTACCTTGGAAAGCGACTTTATATGCTTTTGGTTTAGAATTATAATTTTGTAAATTGATGTATTTTGTTTTATTTTGGTTTATTCGCATAGAGAATATTATTTTCGAGTTGTTGTTTTACTGTTTAGTTATATTTGTTTTTTGTGATCTATTTCTGATTTATTATCATCTGATACTGTAGGTACAGAATTACAGAAATGTCGTCAGCAAAATTAGAAAACTAAAGGACCGCTCATACTTACCTGTGGTACTCCGGTACTACGGGGACTAAATTTAGAACTAAAAAAGGGGACTCACCATTTTTATTTAATGAGCTTAGTTCTACCCTTATAGTATTTATCACTGGAGAAACCATAAGCGCGATATTCCGAACAAAGAAGTCTGTAACTTTTGGCGGGGGACGCGGTAGCTTCTACGAAAAAGAACAATAGGTAGCTATTGTTTTTTTCGAGCCTGGAAAGAGAATTCCGTACCATAAACTTCTTTAGGCGCATTGGGCATTTTTGAGATAGGACTAAACCATTGATTTCGCGACACCATGACGACACCTCATTTTTATAAAGGCGATTGTGCTCTTTATTTAGATAACGTTACCAATGTTCTATACAAGTATTTTTCTTCCACCAAGGCGATCTTGTTCAAGTTCACTTCTGTCGGCACTCCCGGAGTGCCAACACTTTTTTTATCGTGGTTTTGGATGTTCCTTTTTTGTAATGTTGTCAGCCGCCATCTTGGATTTACATTTAGACCTCGTTATCGGCTTTAGCGCTCTTGAAAACAATGAAAATGATACCCTTGACGAAAAATGTGAACATTTTCGCAGCCGCCATCTTGGATTTTTATTTTAACCAAATTCACACTTTCCCTTTCTCCATCGAATTAGAAGAAGACAGTCGCAAGTATGAACGCTTTTTCGCGTGACGATTTCTGCCAGTTTACTCCTACAGCAAGCCGCGTTAAGGAATTTCGTTCCAAAAACCATTTTTTTTAAACAAAAAAAAACTAATTCGTCATAAGTAATTATCGATATGTCAATGTTGGTTTCATACATGACCCCAACCTTACAGTAGTCTCGCTATCATTTTTGCTAGAAGAAATAATCGCATGTCAAGAGCATGTCAATTTTGCTGATTTGACGTACAATTTTGACGTATATATTTGTAGTGCAAGAAAAATTATTATTTTAAACCATATGAACATAAATACGAGTTGTGGCGAGACACGGTGACGTCACAAAAGCAATGCGAGAAAAATACTCGATTGCCTTGTTTTATGTTGAATCATGGTTGAATCGAATGAAAAATCAAAATGTTTTAAGGGGTTAGGATTATGAAATTCAATAAAACATGACAAAATATATATTTTTTTAATACTCACTTATGGAAGGTTATTCAGTATTTATTTAAGTTTGATGTATTTGAACGCTTTTTACAATTTTTAACAGCACAACCAGGCATTTTCACGAACCACTGAATGAGAACCCTGCGTCTCGAAAACGATTAATGATGTGCGTTAGAATAGATTTGAGAGTAGTTTTTATGACCGTGCTAGAACATTTGTTCTAGGAATTTTACAGAGGGGGAAGTGTTCGTAAGCCTTCTCGAGTGTTATATACCTACTTTAAGTTTCTTCCTTTTGTTCTCGATTCGATAAATAGCTATTAATCCAATAAATCTCTAATGCCATAGCTATTGCATTTTCGTAGAATTACTATAATTACTATTTAAACAAGCCCGCCGTACTCCCGTCCCGACCCGGACCCGAGGGCCTGCTACTAGGCTGCCAACCGCGTCCCTGATAGTGTTGACCTTGGCTGGCGAAAGACAGAGCTGTTTGAAATTTGGTCGTAAACCACCATCTAGACGGTTATAAAGCACCAAGTTGGCGACCGTCTAACTGGCACTTTAGAGAAACGAAAGAGTTACCAATGGGAAAAATAATAATAAACGTCAAAGTCTTTTATTTAGTTTTTACTCTGTGCAAAGATTTATTCAACAAAATCAACGCGTCAACGTGTGCGTAGTGTCGTCGTGGAACTTACTGCTCACTTATGATTGGTTGAAATAATTGGATTGTGTATCGCTTTCATTAATTTTGTTCTGTCTCTTTCTTTCGCGCCCACCAAAAAACCGACGAGTACGGTTTTCATTTCATTTCTGTTGTAAACTTCGGATTCGAATTCAATAGTTTTGTGATACATTTAATTTAAAAACTCGTTTATTTCTCTACAAAAATTATTATGTAAGTTTTATATCGTTAATTATCTAAATTATAGCATGAAATTATATGTTCAATTGAAATATAACCTATAAAGGTTGTCGAAATTTGAAAGTTTTACCTGCCCGCCTTCAATCTGCCAACTAGAGATTTATATAATCCAAAATAATGTTTAAAACTTTTCGTGTTTTGTGTATTTAAAAGTAATAGTAAATAAATAAGTAGTCATTTATAAATTTTTTATTTTAAGGTTGCAGACTGTTCAGTTCAAAAGAACTTTATCTTCACTAAATTATCATAACCTTTACATAGATTATTTTAATCATTTTCTAAAGAAAATTTTAAACATAAATGAACTGATAAATCTACGTACTGCATACAATACTTATGTACTTCCTAAAATTGTGAACAATTTATTCATTATTTTCAGAATGTCTGCCTTAGTACATGAAAAGATTTGGTTCGAAAAAAACATCTATGGTGATGCTGAACGAAATTATTATGAATCATTATCAAAGGTTTGTATTATAATCAGCTTGTAATACTTTACTATCTTAGGAAATTACATATTTTGAAATGACATTATTTAATTTTCAAAGTTGATAAAACATTATTATGTTAAAACTTTGTAGGTCCAAGCTACTCCACTTTCCGTAGCTCGCACTTCTTTGGCCAGCGAAGTTGCTAAGGCTAGACAACATATCAAAGATTCTTTAGAATGTGTGAGTACACAAATTTGATTAAAATTCACACATTGTCTTGCTAGAGTTTTATGCTCACTTCATATATAAAAATTGTTTAAAATGATTATTTTGATTCATAGATCTATAAATAAGTAGTCAAGATTAAAAAATTGCTTTCTATACAAAAAAGAAGTTTACTAATTAAAAAACTAATTAATACTAATTAAATATTTCCAGATGGACAGTGTTGCTACCTTGGCAGGAGTTCCCAACACAGAACTAACTAACAAAGTCAACACGTTGGAGAAAGAAAATGGTGATCTGAAGAAAGCTATAAATGACTTGCGTAATTTGGTCATTAGCCTTCAAGCTAGAGTAGATACTTTGGAAACAACAGGTGGTGGTGCCAAGACTGAACCTTCCAAAGTGAGTTGCTGTTCTATTTTTAACACAAAAAATACTTCCTAAATTATCACTATACCTACTTATTAAATTATAAATCTATTAGGCCCCAGCACCCAAGGCACCAGCTGCTAAAGCTCAAGATGATGAAGACGATGATGGTGTTGACCTTTTTGGCTCTGATGATGAAGAAGAAAGTGCAGAAGCTGCAAGAATAAGAGAGGAGCGCCTAGCAGCATATAATGCCAAGAAAGCCAAAAGTTTGTAGAGTAATTATGTATTTGTCACTAATGCTTGGTTTCTTAAGTCCCCAGATAAGGTCTCAATAACTATTGATTCATTAAAGTTAAAGTTGTGATAAACTTTGGTTAAATATCACTACGTTTCTGAATATGTAACTAACCATTCAATAACTATGTTCCTTAGTTGCTGCTAGATGGGTCGGCACTAAAATTATCATTTTAATTTTAATTTTTGTTTAATATGTTCGCGTTTTATTTATTAAAATATTTTATTGAGATTAGATAAGTGGCTTAATACTGTTTTAGTAAAAAAATAAGTCTTTATATATGGGTTGTTGTATGAACAACATCATTGCCAATTTTTTTTTTTTTGAACTGAACATCTGTATAAGTTTCACTTCATTGTTTTTGTTTTGTGTGGTATTATTCTTGCTTTACCGTTTGATTTTAAGTTTGTTTGTGCTTTATCAGTTATTTAAATAACATATGGAATCTGGAAGACCCAGTAAAAAGTTTACTGAAAGAGAGAAGGTGCTTCTTATCGAAGTGGCTAAAGAAGAAGAACACTCATTTCTCCTTTTAATAAATTTTAATATCCTATTTAGCTTTCACGGGCAATTTATTTTATTAATATATGTTAAATAACCTAAAACTTGATGTAGTCTATGAAATGAAATGTCAAAAATATAGTTATGGAACTGATAAACAGCACACATTGGTCAGTTAAGTTAAGTTTAAACAGAGTTTATCTTACAATGCAGTGTTCGGAATTGCACTTTCATGAGTTATCAAACCAATAGTGCTATTGAATAGATAAACCACTGGTAAAAGTGACTCAGAAACCGGGCATTAATTATTTCTAAACAAACAAGCAATTTATTATAATATTGGTTTCAATTCTTTGTTTTAGAGCCAGTTCTCATTGCAAAATCTAACATTATTTTGGATGTTAAGCCATGGGATGATGAAACAGACATGGCAGCTTTGGAAAAGGCAGTAAGAGTAATTACTACTGATGGACTTTTGTGGGGTGCAGCTAAACTTGTGCCACTAGCCTATGGAATTCACAAGCTACAGATATCTTGTGTCGTAGAAGATGACAAAGTTTCTATTGATTGGTTAACTGAAGAAATAGAAAAAATTGAAGACTTTGTAAGTTGATTTTCTTGAATAAGCATTTTTTTTCGTAATAATATATGGTATGTATACACTATGTCTCTATCCCAAAACATAGAAACGTTATTGTTGCTTCGATTTTTTGTGTTTTGGGATTTAAAAACATATATACTTAGGAAAAAAAGCAAGAGGCAATAATAGGCAATTAGCTAAAATAAGTAGAACAAAGCTTATAGTGGGCGGAACAAAGATAAAAAGAAATGAGGTTTTATGTTTCTCCACTAATTTTTGTTCATTACATTCAACCAGGCGCGGTCGCAGCCCAACATTTTGGGGGGGTCACCATGGGTGCCAAGGAATATTTTTAGGGAAATATTTAATTGATACTCCTAAAAACTTTTTGATCTTCTAATGATACATACTTTTTAAAATAACTGATCCTCTTTTTAACTTTCTGATCTTTTCTGGCAGTTGGTCGCAGGGTTAGGTCAGTAACAATCCGCGCGCGAGCCGAGCGAGCGAAATGAGCGGTACTCGGTACGGTAGTGCGCGAGCGCAATAGCTTGTCTACTCTGAAATGACGCGCCTCACTGCCGCATTATTGCATTACCGTGTGCGTAAAATGAGGAAGTGGGGCGCGTCATTTCAGAGTGGACAAGCTTTACATCCAAGTTGGTCGCAATTAGTTGGCTATTTAGTATTTTAAGGACCCCAAAATAGGAATTATTTGGGGTTGCATTACACACACGTTATGTTTTTAGGGAGGTACATCTCGAGTTTTTCATTACTTATGCTATTCAGGGACGTGGTTATCTATAGTTTTTACATGGGGGCGGGGAGTCCTTTATGATGCTGCCAATTTGGTCGCCAGCTTTTTGATTAATAATAGCTTAAAGGACAGTAGATTATAATGTAGGGTGAGAAGAGCGAGCGAAACTAACTAGATAATTTTAATATCCCGGCTCGGGTAGGTTAGGATTTGATTTACATTTTCAAACAGATATTATAGGAGTTACATTGTCGACTTATGCAGTAAAGGCCAAGCAACTATGAAAATGTAGAATACAAGAGAGGGGGAAACGAGTGCAAAAATACACACTCTCGGTACGTTCGATTTTCTTTTGATCATTCCAAAAAAAAACTAAGATTTACTTGCTTTGTCGACTTATGAAGAAAAGCTTAAGAATCAAGACAAGCAAGCGAAGCGAGCCTTAAAAATTTTAGCACCCCGCCTTGTATAGGTTCTGTTTTATTTTGACCTACAGAGAGAGAACTTACTTTTTCGAGAAGAAAAGCTTAAACTCGTTTTACAGCAGTTTAGGTTTTTGAAACATAGCCTTAACCCGAGCGTAGTGGTGCCCAAATTCCCAAGTTTACTTCGCTCGCTCTTGCATCCCTTATCCTCTATTTTTATAACAGGCTTTTTTCATAATGTTTTTGTATATGGGGTCCCTGTGGCTCAAGTACCTACAGTTTTTAGGGCTCCATACCTGAAAAAAGAAAAAACGGAACCCTTATAGGATCACTCTTGTGTCTGTCTGTCCGTTTGTCACAGCCAATTTGACCGATTAACTTGAATAGGTCTTGTTGCGAGATCTTATACATAATTTTTATATAAATTTAAAATAAATACTTTTAAAGATACTACTGGACATAAAATTTTGAAAAAAATACATAATATGGCTCTTTACTCATAGATTACAGGAAAACCTATTAGAAGTCTTTGGTCTTAAAATAACATGGTAAACCTCTCAATATTGTGCGTACAAACTTACATTTCAATCAATCAAAAGTTTATTGTGGATCATAGGTATGTATTGTACAGTTCTTAAATATTTGATAATTTTGATCAGCTATGTCCCGCCCGTAGGGCATACAATAATAATAATTAGATTTAAACAGGCTACTAATTAAATTAACATTGTTACAAATTATATTTTTTTTAATTTAGCACAATAATTAAAAAATAGGGAACACATTAATGGAAATGTCAAATTCAAATTATTATATAGAAAAATAAAATTATTTGCATTTAAGGTTCAAAAAATTAAAAAGAATAAAGTCACACATACCAAATTAAAATAGGTAGGATGTGAAATTATACACATAAAATTTTAAAAATAAAATTAATCACAACAAACTAAAATGAGAAATTCCAAAATTATTTGCAGTTGGAATATATGGGAGAACACGCATTTCAACTACAATGTTAAGTTTTTAATTGAGATAAATTCATCCTAACTACGGAACCCGAACTAAGGACCCCTTCATTGAGCGTAGTCCGACACGCACTTGGCCGGTTTTTAGTTAGTAAGACACGTAAATTATTGAAGGCCCTCGACAGCTTGAATGATTTTGAAGGGGTCATGACCCCCAGGATCCCCCCCTCGGACCGCGCCTGCATTCAACAGAGGCATGAAAGTTGAATAAATTAAGTGAAGATGCCTTGCTAGATGTTTGATCCTGTACATGGCTTATGTTGAGAGGATGAATGATAACAAAAGGTATTTACAAGGCAGATGTGAGTGGAAATGCCGAATGTCGACGCCCTAGTAGGAAATTATAGTGATTGGGATAGTAGCGGGTGGTGTTCTGTAGTTTGTGCTTACCCCCAAGGGAAAAGGCTTGAGTTTATGTTTGTATGTGTAAGTTCATTCAACAGTTTGTTTTTCTTAAATTTCCATAAATTGAAAAAAAAAAATATAAACAGCAATAGGAGTTTCATTATTCTAGAGATAAATTAAATTATTAAACAACTTGAGTTTTAATAAATTATATACCTACTTATTTAATAATTTATTCGAAAATGTTGTGCAAATAGACGGATGTCGGACGGTGGTGAATAGTTACACACAGATCCCACTTTACGCCACTAAATGGATTCATTGAATTTCAAGTTGAGAGGAATAATGGAAAAAAATAAAACAATTTAGTAATGTTAACCTACTACCTTAATCTAACTGTCTAAATTCAGATGTAAGTGTTACTGTTTCCCTTAGTGAGTCACTGAGTTCATAAAAAAATAACCTGAAGTTGGTTTGTCTATCACGAGATTATAGTACCTACTTACCTAAACTGTACTATAAATATAATGTAGAACGTAATGTCTTTAATACAATGCCAGCTATCTAATCTGTGACTATATTTGTGATTTTGCTTGTTACAGGTTCAAAGTGTTGACATTGCTGCCTTTAATAAAGTATAACAAGACCTTGGTAGTTTCAGATACTTACAAAACGAACTGATAATAAATGTGCCTTTTTTTTTTCAATGTAAACTGTTTAATTCCATGTATCACAAAATAATGTTGCATAGCTTGAATGTAAAGTTAACCACATCGCACCTTTAGAATTATAGAGACCTAATTCGAAATTTGAAGATTTCAACTTTGACTCATAAAATTACCTTGCACGACCATCTTCATCGAATCTTAATAAAACATATTAAGTTAGGATTATCTGACAAGACTGACATTTAAATCTCTGTTTTATTAAGTTTCGATGAAGATGTCGTGCAAGGTAATTTTATGAGCCAAAGTTGAAAATTAAATCTTCAAATTTCGAATTAGGTCTCTATAATTCTAAAGGTGCGACATGTCAGCGGTAATATTTGGGCTACGAAAATCACCTTTATTGCTACGAAATTAGGGTCAGTTCACACCGAGAAGTGATGCGACGCGGCACGTACTTTTAAGATAGTGATACAAAATTTTAACTTGTATTTACTACACAAAGAGATATACATTTTCTTGAGATAATTCGAAAATGCTCTGCGGCGTGGCGCCACGTCGCGCTGCGCCTCGAGACGCGTAGCGCGACGCATAACGACGCAGCGGTGCTTCGCCTGTAGCCGCAACGTGCAAGAGCGAGGCGCTGCGTGCGAAGCCGCCTAACCCAGCGCGACGCCGCGCTGCGAGGCGCAGCCCGAAGCTGTCGTAGCGATTTGTCTCTACTATTTTCCGTACAGATTTCGTGTAGAGATGATGCAGTCCAGTCAAGTGCTCGAGAGAAAATTATCCAGAAAATTAGACAGATCTTGTTATAAAGCACCGCGCGATGTCACGTTGCGCTGCCAGCGACTCCACGATTCGTATTACGGCGGCGCGCTGCGCAACGCGAAACCACTGACTTCTTCAAGCATCGTAGCCGCATCGCGTCTCTTGTGTGATCAGACCTTAAAGCACGGTTAATGTAAATTGCTACCACTGATGTGCAGTTGTACCTGAGAAAACTGCTAACAAATTCCCTTAATTTGGTAGAATTATAGTGAATTTGTGTCTTATGCTTTGAAGTTCAATTTAAAGTTTTTAATGAAAAAAGGGCCGTTATACTACCTCCAGCGCACATTACTCATACTTAAGCATTGGTCATCCACGTGTGAGTGGCAGGCTGGCATCGTTTAAAAAACTGTCTTTACGCAGAATTTCCTATTTGCAAAGCGTATGGTTGAAAAGAAAAAATTCGGTTCGCAAAACTTTCGGTTTTTCTTTATTAGGTAATTTAAGCTTTATTCTTTATTGACAGTACTTTCCAATAAAACATCATGGTTTATTGTAAGTATAACTAATATCTGTGTTATAGCCCACTAACTCTCATAGAGAGAACGCCTGTGTCGCTCCAGTGGGAACACGAAAGGATGCTTGCTAAGCCAGATATGGTGGAGTTGTTACAGTTAACTAATACAGATGTTCATCTTTGTAGTTCGTAAAGTACGCAGAAGTATTTATGCAACACAAGTTACACTTTTACAGTATTTACAGAATATAATAACTACAAACAATACAAAACAAAAATAATAGCGTACAGGTCGTGCCATTAAAGATGAGACTTGACCGCGCCTCCCGCCGCTCTTTCCCCCGCCCCGATGACGCCCCAGCGGGGACCTCATACCGCTAAAGAGATCCATAAATCGTCTACTGCGCAAGTCAAACCACGTGGTGCGTCAAGTCTCATTTTTAATGGCACGACCTGTACAACTGAACATGATTGGTACTTTTTGCATTGTTTTTTCGGCCAATGACCAAATTCTATGGTATTAGCAATGGCAACACTCATTTCAAGGCATAAGTGTTTCAAGTTACAACGAGTATCTTTATTCCGAATTAAGCACTTGTTATAACTTGACAGTTTTTAACACTAGGTACTAAATTAAAAGACTAAGGGGGTATTACTATAATATTTATGATCAAAGATATAATGAAATTATAAAATAGACATATTATGAGTAATTTGTGGGGGATATACGCATATTAAATGTACCTAACTAACTTTCTGTTTATATAAAACGAGCAACTTGGTTCTTACTAATTCCATGTTTCAAATCCCTATGAAATTTGACAGTGAGTGTCAATCAATATCATCACATGTCACTGTCACAATGCAACTGAACTGCACAACCTAAATCCTAGCATTCAAACAAATCACAAATAAATTAATCATTCAATTGGAATTGGGATCTATTTCAATGCTTACAATACAAGGTTTTAAATACATATAAAAACATGACCTGCAAAAAGTGTGAGTCGCCTAAAACAGTTGTATTGAGAAAAAAGGATTATTATTGTGATGATTGTTTTATGGTTAGCACTAATCACAAATTTCGTGCATGTATTGGCAAAAATAAGGTTTTGTCACCGCATGAAAATGTTTTAATTGGTCTCTCAGGAGGTGTGGGCTCTACAGTGTTATTAGACTTAGTGCACCATGGTATATCCTTAGAAAATACTAAGAAACTACGGATAGCTCCATTCTTTATACATTTATATGGTAAGTATAATACTAAGCGGATAGCTTTTCAAATTAGTTTTTGGTTTATAAAATGTAAATTAGGTACATGAAAACCTATAACAATAAATTGATAGATAAGTCTCTACTATTTTTGTCAAGGGTGAAACAACATTGCATGGCTGTTTCTGTGCATTTATAATAGTAAGCATTAGTCAGTAGTTCCCTGAAAAGATTCATGTTTCCTTGACTTATCAACTGTTTGTCCCAGAAATAAATTTCCATGTCAAACTATAGTTACTTAGGTACATAAACTAATTTTATTTTGTTAAATTGCAGATGACAACAGCAAGGATTTAGCAGAATCAGTAATTAAACAATGTCAAAAGTATAATTTCAATGTTTATATAGTCCATCTTGCAGTATATATGAATACAAATTATCAATTACCTGAAGCAAACTGTATACCAGATGTTGAAGAAAATGAAACAATAACATTTTATGATATGCTAAACACCATGCCTCCATCAGCAGCTACAGATTTTCTGCTAAAAATTAAACGCAATTTGCTGGTTGAATATGCAAAGCAATTGAAATGTAATGCTGTATTTACTGCAGAAACAACAAATACTTTGGCAATTAACTTGTTATCTAACCTTGCTGTTGGTAGGGGATCACAGGTTCAAAATGATATTGTAAGTAACCATATTCTACTTTTTGTAGGCATCATGAGGTTGTATTCACATAGTTTGAATCATAAATACAGTATGTTAATTAAAAAAAGGCGTTCCCTTTTACCCGCAACAGTATAGCATCCATACATGCTAAAAAAAATGTTACCATTCAACAAAAAAATGTTTTTATATTTTTTTTATAATAAAATATTCACAAAAATATTCAATTGATACGTAAAAGAAACACTCTTTACACGCGCATTTGTATTTCAATGTGGAAGTATGGCAATCTTGCAACAAACTTATGAATGACGACTCGCGTGTGCGGCGATCTATTGATACGCCTAGCCCCGCCCCCGCCCCCCAATATCCATCTTATTTTATTCGGAACTAAAAATAGCGACGTTGCCGGTTTGGGCAGCGCGAATACGCTAGGTACTTTACCGCGCTACTATTAAGATTTTAAATAGGATGTTTCAAATTTATTACCTTTTTTTTTTTCATTCGGTTTTTTTTATACTTATTTTCTATGCTGATATTTTTATTTCAATGTATTAATGATATAGATTAATGTGTTTAAGGTAATGCCCTCTGTTATTTAACATACTGTATAATCCAGAAGTTAATACAAATGTAGGTTGTATGAAAGTATAAGCAATAAATTGTAATTTTTCCTTAAAAAAAAAATGAATATAGAACACAGACATGTAAATAAACTTGCTAATTTTAAATTATTTCCAGGGATTCTGTGATGTCCGTGATGAAAATGTGAAAATAATAAAACCAATAAAAGATATCAGTAATGAAGAATTGAACTACTATGTTGAAATAAGGCAGTTGGCTCCTGTATACTCCAGCAATATAAAGAACAACAGCTTGCAGTCAGTAATCTCTTCATTTGTATCTGATCTTCAAGAGAACTTTCAGGCCACTATATCAACTGTTTGTAAAACTGCTGACAAAATTGGTGACCATAATAATGAATATAAAACACATGAGAGATGCATTATCTGTGAGGTATATTTCAAATTCCTTAATAACAAAACAATTTTTTTTTTCATATTCATTTATTGCATTCCATAATCCTAACTAATATTGTATGTTACACTTTGACGCGAAAGCGGCTGAACGGATTTGGATGTAATTTGGCTTGGGTCCAGGGTTAGGACAATACTTTAGTTTCTATCCCAATATTCCCATGGGATCTAGACTTATGCGGGTGAAACTGCGGGGCGCGTATACGACGTATGTCAAAAAATTATAAGTAGTACTATATCTGTGTGTAAGGATATGATGGCGAACCTTATAATGCCAGAGATAGCCTCATTTTTCATGTCAACACCATACAAATGTTTCTTTAAAAAATCATAATCCCTTCATTTGTACACGCAATTGGCTCATACGAAATTTTATAGTAATTTAAATTTTATTTTAATGATTAGCAGAATCTATTTCTGGCCAAAACAGGACCCTTCAAAATTCAAGTCTCTAGTCTACGAAAGGCGATTTAGACCACCGAGCGCCGGCCGTCATCTCGTTCTTGTTGACGACATCCCGTTGACGTTGCGGTGGACAAACGGCCTTAGCGTAATACGGAGTTTCAATAAATGTTAATTTATTTGCATTCATTTCTTTTCAGAGCGACCTGCACACAAAGAATATGAAACTATCAGCTCTGGAAGCAACTAACTTATCAAGAACAGTGTCATTTGGGAATACTCAGTTAAAGCAAGATTTAGTAAATAATCCAGATCTTCTTAACAATCTTCAGGACGTCAATCCCTCCATGTTTCCGCTAATTCATAAATATCTTTGTTATGGCTGTAGCAGGAATCATTTAGAAATGAGTCAATCTAAATTACCACTACATATACAAAAAGTTATAAATTCTTAGGTAAAAAGTTTTAAAAACTATAAGAAGGAGACACCTATGTGACATGTATTTTATTTATGAATTAAGTTATGATTCCGAACATTGCTGCCGCGTCAAGCCGCGTGATTTCGTGCACTTTAAAGTCAACATTCACGTATTATCGCTGTGATGACCGCCCGAACTACTGGTCTGGTGCGGCGGCAGGGCGACAATGCCGCGCAGCAATGACGCGCAGCATTGCTGCCGTGCTCGGAATGTCATCATCATCAGCCTATAGCAGTCCACTGCTGGAGATAGGCCTCTCCAATTGCACGCCATTCAGCTCGATTCTCGGCAACTCTCATCCAGCTGCTACCAGCCACCCTGCGAAGATCGTCGCTCCACCTAGCCTGAGGGCGCCCTACCTTATGTTTGCCGATTCGCGGTCTCCACTCAAGAACAAGTGTACCCCAACGGTTATCGGATCTACGGCTGATATGGCCGGCCCACTGCCACTTCAGCTTGCTTATTCTGTGAGCTATGTCGATAACTTTGGTTCTCTGCCGGATTACCTAGTTACGGATTCGATCCCTCAGAGAGACTCCAAGCATAACCCGCTCCATGGCTCTTACCAAACTGCAGAGTTTGCCCGAGGTAAACGTATTCTCGAATAACCTCGAGAGCACCGCCATTGACAGAATCAGCCCCGGAGTGACGTGTTCGTTGATTTTTTTTTTAACCTGGGTTTTGTCCAAATTCATGAGACCAATGCGTACAGAAGAAGTAACCAGGCCGTCCAGCATCTGCTGCAAGTCATGCAGTGATTCGGCCCGTATGACGATGTCATCTGCAAATCTCAACTGTGAGATGTACTCGCCGTTGATGTTAATGCCCCGCCCTTCCCAGTTCAGCGTCTTAAACACATCCTCCAATGCGTTAGAGAACAATTTCGGGAAAATTACGTCCCCTTGTCTCACCCCTCGATGCAGGGGGATATGTTCAATTCGCTGATCCTGAATTTGGACGGTCATTGTCGCGTTTTCATAAAGATATCTCAGCACTTGGATGTATAGCCAATCGACTTGGCATCGCTGCAGAGACTCCAAAACAGACCCGGTCTCGATAGAGTCAAAAGCCTTCTCATAGTCCACAAACGCAAGACATAGTGGCCGATTATACCCATCGGACTTCTGTATAATTTGCCGCACTGTGTGAAAGTGGTCTATGGTGCTGTATCCTCCTCGAAACCCAGCCTGCTCCGGTGGCTGAAACTCGTCAAGTCTTCTCGCTAGACGATTCGTAACGACTCTTGAAAACAGTAGCGTCACTAGTGCGAGAATCTGCGATCTGCGATCGCCAACCCGCATGCCCAGCGTGGCGATTATGGGCAAACCCTCCAAATGGCAAATCACTTTCAACCACGGCCTCCAGTTCCCGGCCGCCTTGCTATTCCTGATTTTGGTGGCGATCACGGTAACGGTAAGGTAGGGGGTGCGAAGAATCCCCGGTTTACGAATAGCCGCCACACCCAACTGACCTTGGCAACGTACAACGGACGCACGTTACGGCTCGACGAACACCTAGTGCAGCTAGAAGAAGAGCTCGGAAAAATAAGGTGGCATATTCTTGGCTTAAGTGAAGTCCGAAGAGAGGGGGAGGAAACAATGACCCTTGAATCGGGCCACCTTCTGTATTTTCGAGAGGGAGACCAACTATGCCAAGGTGGAGTCAGGTTCCTGGTAAACAAATCCCTTTGTGACAACGTTTTAGAAGTCTCCAGTGTCTCGAACAGATTAGCGTACCTTGTAATGAAGCTAACCGAGAGGTGTAGTCTCAAGGTTATTCAGGTTTACGCAACGACCTCGGCACACTCGGATGACGAAGTGGAGAAAATGTTTGAGGATATCTCCAAGGCCTTGCATTCAAGGCCCACTACAATGTTCTCATGGGGGATTTTAATCCTAAAGTGGGAGCACAGAATTGCAGCGAATCGGTAGTAGGATCCTACTGGTTTGGCAGCAGAAATCATAGGGGGCAAATGCTTGTCAACTTCCTTGAGAAGGAGGGGCTTTTCATGATGAACTCCTTTAAGAAACAGCTCCAAAGGAAGTGGACGTGGCGAAGCACCGATACTATGACGAAAAATGAGATAGACTTAATCATAGCGAATAAAAAGCATATATTCAGGGACGTCTCGGTGATCAACAGGTTCAACACCGGCAGTGATCACAGACTTGTCCGAGGCTCTCTGAATATCAACTTCAAGCTCGAGCGAACTCGTTTGATGAAGTCTAGGCTCCGTCCAAACATGCTCCAAACTATGCTAGGATCTGAAGCGTTCCATTCAGACCTGGAGAACCGATTTGCTGCCACAAAACCACAAATGACGTTGACCAAGTGGCGGTAATCCTCAGGGAAATGGACCATTCCTCCCCCTTACCTCCGAAACTACTGAGCCTAAAATTTTGATAAAATTGCAGAAAATAGTTCTGTAGTTATAGATTACAGGAAACCTAAGTGTGTAAGTTTTAAAATAATATGGCAAATCTCTCAATATTGTGCGTACAAACTTACATTTGCAATTAGAATATATGAGAAACTATGTTTTTCAACTACAATGTTAAGTTTGTTCTTGGGATAAATTCATCCCAACTACGGAACCGCACAATGAAGGGGTTCATTGTGCGTTGCCCGGGGATTTTTTAAACAGCGGTATCCTCAGTATAGCCACGGTAATATTATAATACAGTAGTGTAACTCGGCCGCATGATAGAAATAAATGCCTACAGCCGCGCGGTACGTAAACATGCGTTAGAGATGCCCGTCTCCAGCATTTTATTACATTTGCCTACTTTCTGTTTCTATTTAGTTTTGTGATTGTAAATATCCTTTTTATAATGAATTAGGTACCTACCTACAACTCGCAACAACTCAAAACAAAAAATTATTTTGTCATCAATTAATTAATTATTAAAAAGCTGAACAGCTGACTACGAATGTTTTAAAATCACAACCCTCAAACATCTAAATATTATATATGAGTCTAGCTGTTGTTGTTAATACCGAGAAAAAAAAACAGTTTTTAGTGGTATATGTTGTTATAGCAGCAGCAGAAACACTTTGTGAAAATTTCGAAAACTATCTAATCACACACAGACGGTAATTTTTTTTTTCTAGTATTATTCATACACACAAATAATAAACAAATATTATTAATAATAAAATACCCACGTCTTTACTTTGAATTATGCAAACTAACAAAACACACATGCACCGAAGTTTTAACACAAGCGTAAGTAGGTAGGTACCTACCATATCATGATTCATTCAGAACCGCATACCTATTGCACTCGTCTCAATAACTTTCCGTTACTCTATTCGCTTTATGTATTAATCCAAACACCTTTTTTTTTTCGTGAGATAAAAGGAAATACTTATCCATAAAGACACACATTATGTACCTACCTACTAGTAAGTAAAATTATTTTATAGTCTTACCTTTCAGAGTTTCCAGGTAATTTAAAAAAACTTATGTCTGGATGCGTTATTGACGAATTCATACAACCAAAAACAGCACAATATTTCCTACTCGTCATATTAACTGATTTTTAGAGAAAATATCGCGCGGTTATCGTTAAAAAAACAACACACCGTCCGTTCGACACTGCGGTACAGCCGTGACTGTCTGCGCCCCAAGCGCACCGCGAGATCGAGGCGCGTAGGTATAGCTCGCGTTTCGTCCGTTTGTATGAAGTTGGAGTACTGTATTATAATATTACCGTGGTATAGCAGTAGGCGTAATCCTCTACAGCAGACGTTTTCCGTCCTTTAACAAAGGTATCATTTATTAATCAGAAGAGTCAGATTCGGGCTCATTATGCAATAATGAGTCTACATTTAAAAAATCCAAATTATCCAGTACCCTAATTGCGTAACTTACTTCCGTAAACGATTATGACTAATTTGTTTCATTTTGACAGTTCAACAACAGTCATTGCGTAATTTACGTTCCAGAGCAGATTTTTTTTTATAACTTATGAAGATTGTGTATTAGCAATCTGTTTCAAATAAAATAAAAAATGTGATTGATCGTGTGTTATGCAAATAAGGTACTAGTGTCAGTCAGAGCCGTCTTTACCCGAAGATGCAAGGGGTGCGTAACACCAGGGCGCAAGTTCTTTAGGGGCGCATGCCGATCGAGTCGATCGATTTGAATATCATTAAGTTTGTCAACTTAAAAGCCAGAAAATTTTAATTTGTTGTTTGTAAATGTACCTATCTCATTTTATTGTGAAGTATACTTAAAAAAATGGAACACAATAACTTTGCTTTTTTTTTTCGTTGGCAAGGGGGGCGCAGGCTTATTTTACTATATACATACATACATACATAAACTCACGCCTTCTTCCCATGGGGGTAGGCAGAAACTACAGAACGCCACCTGCTACGATCCTTACATACTCCTTTTGCCTCGTTTACGTTCATACATCTGGTCATACACTCCCGCCGATTGCGAGTACTACGCACTTGGCCTTACTATATATTATTTTATTATTTACCCTGGCGCCCAATATAGTTAAGTCAGCCCTGGGTGTCAGAGTTTTAGAGCCGCCCATGGGCCTCTGAATTGGCTTCATACGCCGTCGAGAAATATCTCTCAGGCATGCCGGTTTCCTCACGATTACACCGATTATACATTTTTGCTGTAGATACACCAGAGTATCCCCTTCGCTGTGGCGCAAAGTTTGTTCGTCCACGACCACGACGTTTTCTAATCCCACTCTTCCTACTGTCTTCCGTCCAATTTAAATCCTTCCCTTGCTATCCAAAGTGCTCGAAGCGAATGTCTTTAATACCTACCGTATGTTCCGACATCCTGTTAGCCATGGTCATATTTATGGTCTCTCCCGAAGCACTGGAATGGATCTCCTTTTACCTTCAGGAACGACAGTAGCCCGTTCATGTTGGAGATTCTTCATGCTGGTGTGATTTGAAAACTAGCATTCTGGCTCTTGTTTTCTATTTTTATCAATCTTATAAATTTCATAACTTCAGTATGCTATCATCTGTATGCAGATGACTTGCAGTTGTATGTCAAGGGGAGGTTGATAAAATAGCTGACGCTAATGACAAATTTAATAGGCACTTGATAGTTATACGTCAGTGCTTGATAGTAGTTGATGGGTTCCCTACTTGAAATCGAATGACGTAAGATCGAATAATACTTGCTTGAAAACGTTAACTCTATAGTACTTGAAATCGATAAATTATGAGCGCGACAGTTCACTACCTCGATAGGGGAAAGGTGTACGAGATGATTCACTTAAGGGAGAATGCTTATAGTTCAAACGACATTCAACTTAATGCAGATGTGAAAGCGTTTATTCATAGTAAATTTATCTGTCTACCTGTTGTCATACTCAAAATGTTATTTTTTTAGATCTCATAATATTATAATTCACATTTTTTAAAACGCTACCAAAGAATCATCTTGTACACCCCGGTGTCCAAGATGATCCATATGGTAGGGGCAAGATGATCCTGGGATCATGTTGCCCCTATTTTGGGAATGTCCTAGGTTTTGGTAGGTTTAAATAAACAATAATTGATCAGAGCTATATCTTTAATTACAAAATTAAATATTTTATACACCTTGACTTAGGTAGAATGAGCCAGTCTTATTAATTAATAGTCAGCCACAACATCATTAATAGCTAACAATCATCACATATGAGATCAATCGTTCAGTAAATGTTTAACAAAATATATATATTCTTCTAAAATAATAGAAATGACAAATCGCACTATCCATACCATAATCAACATTAAACGCAAATCTTATAAAACAGTGATTTAATCACTTAAAAAGAAATAAATTTTTTTATAATTATCTTTACCAGTGAAACAATCAAAATGAAACTCAAAAAAATAAATCTTTTATAGTTGTAAGCGTCGCTTTCCTGGTGTTGTTGCACACAAATCACATGTGAATTCATCAGGATCATCGCTATCTATCCCTGCACAAGCTTCATGACCCCATCTTTGGCATAAACAACATTTTATCCATCCGTCGCCCCTGTTATCTTTGGAAAATGTTTCAGTGCAGAATAGACATTCCGCGTCTTCTTCTTCTTCGTTGACTCTGGCACAATATTAGTTTTCTTCCTTTTATTTGACATTCCTTTGCCTACTCCTTTCCCTTTCTGTTTTTTTTTAGGATAAGTTTTTTTTTACATCGTGTTCTTTTTGAGTTTTTCTATTTTCTTTATCGGTCTTTTTTTTTCTTTCTTCCTCTAAATAATTTTTGTATGGCGTGCTAGTTAGAATCGACGTGTCCATTCGTTTTCTCTTCAGATGACTTCTTCTGCCTACAATCTTTGGCAATGGATGAATTTGGGCCGGTGTAACATTAAAAGGTTCTCGTTGGCTATCTTCAAGGATGGATGGCGATACACTTGGGTTGCATGCGTAACTTGTAGATGGTATTGGCGACAAAGGACTGCGAACAGAGATATTCTCATCATTTAGAGGGGTTGGTGATGGTGTTTTATTCTGAAAATCAACAAAATCTTCAGCAGTGAGTATTTGTGGTGGTGAGGGATCCGTTGTTGGCAGTTCCTCTGTGTTTAAACCCGTCGTAGGCATTTCTGCTAAACTTGAGTCTTCATTCAATTCCATTTCGGTTGTTGCAGCAGCGACATAATCAGCTTCGGTGAACATATCCGGGTCGAAAGGATATATGCCTGTTTTGGCAAATCCATTGATGGCATTAAATGGGACTGCTGCTTTTAAGTAAGCCTCTCCAAAAATCTTTGCAATTTGAAAAACAGTCACAGGCCTACCAGGATTGTTGTTCATCCATTTTTCGAGTGATTGATTGTGGTACACGCTCAAGGGGTACATCATACTGACATCTAACGGCTGTAGTTTGTGGGTGCAGTGTGGAGGCAGGCAGGCAATGGTGACGTGGTATTCCCGAGCTTTTAAAATTAATTCCAAATTTTTTGTGTGTGAAAGGTGGCCATCTAAAATCAACAGGACTGGGTCCTCTGCAGAAGGCTTCGTGTGTCTTAAAAAATGATCAAACCATTTAGTAAAAACTTCCAGATTCATCCATCCAGATGAATTACATGCCCATGTGGACCCCGGCGGTGCACCATCCATTAGTTCTATCTTCATTCGAATCCTTCGAAAGATAAACATGGGTGGAACAAAAGTTCCAGAAGCAGACATACAAATTACAGCTGTCGTAATCTCCCCCCTTTCAGCTGAAGTAACTCGTGCTACCTGTTTGCGTCCAGTTCTTGCAAACACCTTTGAGTTTTTGGTGGGGTACCCACCAAAAACTCAAAGGTGTTTGTAGAAACGCTCGTCTCGTCAACGTTATAGATTCGATGGCATGGATGGTTTCTCGTGTCTTGAATGGATTTTAACACAGAATAAAACCTGTCTACCACAGGTTTGTTAAACGCCCGTGCTCGAGCAGTTGAAGTGGATTCAGGAGCACGAAGAGCTAAATCTGGATGCCGCTGACGGAAACCTCTCAGCCAGTCATATCCAGCTTTTTCTCTGTGGAAATGGTGGGTGATATTGTTTTCAAATGCCAGTTGATATGCCAACGTTAAGACATCTTGTCGTGTTAATCCATACATCCTCGTCTCCATATCTTGAATGTGCTTCACTAGCTCAATTTCCTGTGCTATGGTAAAAACTGTTTTTTTTTCCACCTAAATATTTTATTGCACCAACAGCCACTTTATTTTTGCCTTTAGCTCTTCTTTTTAGTGACATAACAGGCACTCCATACTGTTTACTAGCTGTTCTATATGCCACACCATTTTTTACAGAATCCAGCGCTTTGATCATGGAGTCTTCCGACCACTCACCACGATTAATTTTTCTTTTATAATTGCGAGGCATAGTCTAAAACAAGATAAAGTATTGTTTTGTTATTCATTGAAATCGATAAAAAGAACGAATAGAAATCTACTACTATTTTGTCCATAATGCAGGCAATTAATTAAGTCATATCTGTTAGAAAAAATAAATAGATTAAAAGATAATCTATTAACATACAAATAGTTAAAGATTGTGTACAAGATGATCCGCAGGGATCATCTTGTACACCAGTAACATAATCATCTCGCCCCAACATCAACTTTCTAATTTAATGTTCTATAACATAACCTATTTCTTTTCAACTCTTACCACGCCATTAAAAAAACAAAATAGAGCAATAAACAAAGGTACTAATACAACAGCCTTCACAATAGACTACCTAGATCACATTTGGCATAAACTTAAAGTCAACCTTACCTTAGATCAATGTCACGTAATTTTTATTTATTTTCACAAAAAATTTGGTTGTCACTCACGGCGCCATTACGATTGACTGTGGCTTGGGAATATCGGGGACTACGTTTTACCAATGAAACCAACTAGATGTCGCTAATAGTTTCGTTGCAATAAAAAAGGATCATCTCACCTCAACGGATCGTCTCGTACACCTTTCCCCTACATCAAAATCTCGAATTATCGGCAGCGCGAGGGCCCATTATCTTGAAACACCATTTCTCGAACGACATCTAATCGATTTATAGGAAAGTTTTAAGTATTTTTATTTTAGTAGGTACAATATAATGAAACAATTTATGCGTAGGTATTTAAAAAAAAATCTGATGTATGGGTAATGGACGGAACTTTTCAGAGTTCCTCACAATTATTGACACAGTAGTAGGGTCAGATGTCCAACAGTGAAACGGTGGTACACAATAAAACATCGTGATATTTCTAAAATGCTGCGTTGCCCGATCGTGCATTAATTATATCACGTAAGTTGTTAAGGACACTCGAGAACCCCCAGCCCTACCCCAGTTTGCATCAGCGCCGCGCGGAAGAAAACGTGTCTGCGGAGCATATTTAATTTTTTCGACTAAAAATTGAAGTATTTACAGCATTCTTAATAGAAGGTTGAAAATGTCCTATTTTTTAAGATTACCTAGCATTAAACATATTTCGTAGATTAAGGTAGAATAGATCATAACTTTGATAATTTCTAGTAGTAATAAGGATAAAATTCGCAAAACATATTCGTTAGTATGAATCGGACAGATGTAAAGAATGCATTCTTTCGACGACCGGACTGTATCTTGTTTAATTGTCTTCCTTAGAACATCATGTACTTTTCATGGAAACGTGCGTAATTTTTTTAAGGACTATGCTCCAAGGATATGCGCCGTATTACATAACAAATAGCCAAATTAAATAATATCCAAAGTCCTGCTATTAAAGTGAAATTAAGAAACCTTTTTTTTATTGAAATCAAGCATTTTTTGTCATTCACCTATTCCATAAATTAAACAAATTAAGAGACAGACAACATTAATTATTTTGTTTCATTGTGTACACCACTGTGGACACAATGAAACATTTCCTATGTTTTCGTTTTTAATTTTTTGCTGATTGATTACACATTAATGACCTTACTCAATTCCTGGCATTCGGCGAGGGTGATTATTAAAGAATCGTGCCCTTAAGGGTTTGTTACTCGGAAAACTGAAGAATGCCGAATGCTGATGATTTCCGTCAGGTTATGTAACAGTAAAGGGCAATTGGTTTACTCAATTTTTTTTGAGGTATTACAAATCATACCACTCGCCATCCGGTTGCCTCTCCGATAAAATTTTACGTGCCATTGCTTTGAATAATAGTTGTTGTTATGAAAAAATACCTACTTATGATATGACATTTATTCCATATTTCAATGGATAAGTTTACCTACTTCTTACCTATTTGATAAAATAACGAGGTAGGTATTTGTATTGTAATGTTATTTTATTATTATCATAATTTTTCATGATTATAGTTGATTAAAAATCAAATAAAATCCTTAAAGCTTTTCTGTAAATCGATTAGATGGTCGTTCGAGAAATGGTGTTTCAAGATAATGGGCCTTCGCGCTGCCGATGATTCGGGATTTTGATGCATCGAGGTAGTGAACTGTCGCGCTCACAATTTATCGGATTTCAAGTATCTACTATCAAGTTAACGTCTTCGAGCAAGTAATTATTCGATTTCAAGTAGGCATAGTAAGTAGTTGATAGCCATCCTCGTGGTATTAGCAATGTGGATGATACCTACTACCTTGCCACCAATTCTCTTCAATGGTACAAAAGTTCCATTTGACGCTGATGTGAAGGGTTTACCTATCATAAGTTCGAAAAATATTTGACCGAATTTCATTTCACCTAAAACTTTTCATCGAAGTTACGTCTGCCACTGTATCAGTTGACCTGTTATCAATTCGATTTTTTTCGTTACTCCGACGTGGTCGAAACCTTTCTACCGAAGCTTGGCCCTTTATTATTTTTATGCTATATAAATGACCTTCCAAAAACCATACCACATCCTATGACCCTATTTGCTGATGACTGTACCATAGTATTTTCTGGTGAAAATAGTGACTCATATGAAAATGACATAAATAGTAGCTTAAGTCTAATAATTCAATGGTTAAATAATAACAACTTACAGATTAATTTTAATAAAACTCAAATAATGACATTTAAACAAAGAACTAATCCTAAAATTCTTGACATTAATTATGACCAAAATAAGATTATTAAAACGGAACAAACCAAATTTCTAGGTATTTGGCTAGACGAAAAGATGACATGGAATACACACATGGAGAATATGATAAAAAAAATTCATCAATTTTGCTATGCTTTACACAATTTGAATAAGGTTGCACATCGTAATACTGTCCTTACTGCATATCATGCATATGTCTCCACAACTCTTCGTTACGGCATAATATTTTGGGGCAACTCTACCAATAGAGAAATGGCATTTAAGGCCCAAAAACAATGTCTTCGAGCCATATGTTTGTTAAAAACCACCGAAAGTTGCAAACCATTTTTCGTTAGTTTAAAAATACTTACGCTTCCATCCCTCTATATTTATGAAATATCAATATTTGTTAAGGAAAATATGTCTAAATTTGAAAAACTTAATACTAGACGTCACCAAAGCACACTAAAATCAAAAAAACACAATACTGCACTTTTCTCAAAGAGTTGTCTCGGCATGTGTCCAAAAATCTTCAATAAACTACCAAAAACTTTAAAAAGCATGACCAACATAAACCATTTTAAATCGCAACTCAAAAAATTCTTAGTTGAAAAGGCTTACTACTCTATCAATGAGTTTTTAGAGGATAGAAGCATAAAATAAAAAAGTCCGATCCACTTGTTATTCTATCTTGTTTACGACGATACTTGTTTGAAACAGTTTTATTTAGTTTGTAGTTTTTTTTATGCCTAATTTGTACGCCTTGCACGGCAAAACATAGTGATACAACGCAAATTTTATACCATGTACCATACTACCTATGTTCAACAAATAAAATACTTTGACTTTGACTTTGACTTTGAAGTTACACTTAGCCGAAATAACATTAGTTCGAAGTGTTATCATTTCGAACATTCATACGACCTACTATTTTGTTTAATTAATTATTTACTTAATAAAATAGTTGATTATGAACAAAAGTGGTTTTAAGTGGTCCCAGTAAGAAGCATGCAAATAAGGATGCTAGCTTCAAGCAGGCATGCACCGTGCAAGCAGGCATGCAGCGTGCAAACGAGCATGCAACATGCAAGCAGGCATGCAACATGCAGCAAGAATTGTTTCTGTCACGGCTCCGGCGTTGCGGGGTTTGGGCGGCCCCACGCAAGCTTATCGTCGCAGATGGTTTTAACGCTCACCACCGCAGCTTCGGCTGTACCTGCTCGTTAGCTCGCGGGCCGACCCACCCCTCCGCGCCTACGCGGTCTCAAATTACACTCGAGGGGTAGGACAGGCAAGACTGCGTAAAGTCGGTTTTGCAGCGATTCGTTTGTCACTAAATTTTGTAGCACAACATACTAACTTTTTATGACACTATTTTAATTTAATATTGAAAATGCTACCAAGTAACCGGCTATATATTTGTGACCAAATAATATTCCGTAAAATGTTGTTTCGGTGTGGTGAAAATATGGCAAATGAAAAAAGTTCAGCCACTAGCAAAAAGTTATTTTGTAAATCGGCGAAATATAGTTCGGTAAATGAATACACATGATACTTCGATGATCTAAAAATATGTCAAATAATGGATAAATATAATAAAAAAGACGTCGGTCAATAGTTTTCGGTAAATTGAAATTTGAACAAAAAAAAAAATCGGAAAAGTGATCGGTTCTCTGTGAAGGAAAGTTCCTTGGCTTGCACTTTGATATTACCCTGAACTGGCATACTCAAGTAGCTATGGTCAGCCAGAAGTTTACTGGAACAAATTTAATTTTCCGTATCATCGATTGTGGTGATGTGTGCTACTATGAATGCAGATCTCGACAGTCTTTCTCAATAACTGCATTCGATTTGTTTCCAATCTGCGTAATTAAAATCATGTCTCTGCGCATCGGTCGCTTCTAAAGTGGTTGCCCATACGCCTGCTCAGAGGGCAAACAGCGCAGACCACCTTATTTTCATTTCTTGACTCTCTTTTCAATTAGTTATCTACGTTCATTCCCCGTGACACTACCAAACTTCACAGGGAATGAAAGGAACAGCTATACCACCACTTTCAGTATATTTGCGCCAACCACAATCACAGAGCATATAAACCAAAATAGAAATCTGTTGTACGTTCATCGTAATCATCTATGTCCCCACTCACCGCGCTGATTTCATTTACTCTTCCGTCTTCGTTCAGTCTATCTCTCTGTGGAATGGACTCCCCAGGAAATCAGGATGGCAACCAAACTCGCGACTTCGCGAGCACATTCTTAAGAAGCTGGCAGTATCGTCACAACAATAATGTGTTCCCATTTTTGTCATATTAGATTTTTTTTTGTATAGTATAATAAATAAGGTATATAAATAATATATTTATAGTTTTGTGATCTTTATATTTGAATAAATAATTAGTCCTCAATTTTCGTTATTGCACCTACGCCTCTGTGCATTTGTGTGCTTAAAGTATTAAATAAATGAAAGCGAATTTAACAAACAAACAAGCAGCTAGCTGACGGATTTCTCGAGAATGCGCGACAATTCTCCAGAAAACGCGCGACCTGTTTTCAGCTCGTCTCTGGTTTTTGAGTTTCACAAATTTGACAAAGTTATTAAAGTTTAGAGGTTTGTGTAAATTCGTTACAAAAAAAACGCTTCCATTCCTTTCCCTGGCTATGTAAATTGAGCTATAATGTTGTTTGTTTGCTCAACCCAGTGGGATAATTGACAAGTCAACAACATTCATTGCTTTATTAACGTGGTCGAGTAGACGAATTATTCAAAACATGAAGTAATGCATAGTCTCGTGCAGACTGGCGCGACGCGACTCGTAGTGCCAGACGCGACATGAAGTTTTCCTAAAACTTTCTGCCCGAGGCTTTAAGAATTTCCTTCAAAAACATTCGGATTGCGATAGAAAGTGTGTTCGCAATTGCGGTGTCATCTCACGGAGTCGGGAGGGTGAGGCAAAGCTCATTCATTACAGATGACACCAGCCTTGCTGGTAACGCTCACCCACCTGTCTGTTGAAAGTTTTTAAGGACCAGTATCTGATTGCACCATATTAATATTATTTGTTTCTTTCCTCATCAGCAAGAAAACGGTGTAGGGTGGGGGTGGCAACAGTGAATCAGGTGGACACAGTGAATCACTATAGGTGGCCACGCTATGCAGCGTTGCCATAATAGGTCATTTGCGTGAATAGTACGTTCCCCGCACCCCGCACCGCGACCCTTAGTCGCTCACGAGCCGCCGTTGTAAATGGACGCGCACGGACGTATTTTTTGTTTTGAACTAAAAAAAGTAAGAAAAACACGTGAGTATCTTTTCTTCTTTACTGTTTTTGTGTTACAGGCATCTTGTAGCTTATTAATTTACCGTTTGGAATGGTTTATTACGCTTCTTTTAGAGTAAGAATTTAAGCGGCCAGTTGTTTCTGTTCAAACCTACATAACTTCTAACAAAAATGTGCAGGGGTGGTGCACAGTGATCAGTGCCTAAGAGGTACACAGTGAACCATGGTTCATTGTGTACCCTTAGACACACAGTGAACATGGTTCATTGTGTACAGCTTTATGTATGATAAGATTGATAAAAATAGATGGGAGATAAAACTAAAAATATATTTAAAATAATTATGTTTAAATATTTGTTTTAGTATGGGGAGACACACACTGGGCAGGGAATCTCGAAAAAAAGGTTCACATACATCTGAACAAATTCAAAAAGGTATCGATTTGCACCGTCGCGGAATGTCCATACGTAAAGCTGCTCAAGAATCTCAGGTTTCGTATCCTACGCTTCGAAGATATATTCTAAAATATGAAAAAGACTCCAACGCTAGATTAGTCCCTCATTATGAAGTCAATAAAGTTTTCAATGAGGAACAAGAGGCGTCTTTGAAAGAATACGTTATTGAATGTGCTGACAAATTTTATGGTTTGACTTCTAAAGAGTGCCGCAGGGTTGCCTATCAGATGGCAAAGATAAATGATATAAAGATCCCTCAATCATGGCACAAAGAAGAGATTGCTGGCAAGGACTGGTTAAAGGGTTTTAGGAAGAGACACCCAGATCTATCAATAAAAAAACCAGAAGCCTGTTCTTTGGCAAGAGCCACATCTTTCAACAAAGAAAATATTCAAAGATTCTTTGCAAAACTTAAAGAAGCTATGAATCGTCATCCATCTTTTGGAAATGGAAGCCGCCTATATAACCTAGATGAAACTTCAACCACAACCGTGCAACGTCCACAAAAAGTTTTGGCTCCCAAAGGACGTAGTTCATGTAAAGTCACAAGTGGCGAGCGCGGTGTGCTAGTCACTACATGTTGCTTAGTAAATGCTATTGGACATTTTTTGCCACCAGTTATGGTTTTTCCGCGAAAAAATTTTAAGCAACATATGCTGAATGGGGCCCCTCCGGGAACCCTAGGCTTATCAACACCTAGTGGCTGGATGAATGGAGATCTCTTTGTGCAAGTAATGAAACATTTTATTAAATTTACATACGCATCAAAAGAAAACCCTGCTTTGCTCTTAATGGATAATCATGAGAGCCATCTATCAATAGAGGCTCTAGACTTGGCAAAAGCCTCGGGTGTCACAATATTAACTCTCCATCCTCATACCACAGCAAAAATGCAGCCCTTAGATGTTGGTCTACTTGCCCCTTTTAAAACTTACTATAACTCGGCTGTGGATTCGTGGTTAATGCGGCATCCAGGTCAGACTTTTAGTATTTATAATATTGCAGAATGTGTTGGTTCAGCATATATGAAGTCTATGACCCCCGTAAATATAACAAATGCGTTCAAGAAATGTGGCATATTTCCTTTAGATGAAAATATTTTCACTGAAATTGACTTTCTACCAAGTGAAGTAACAAATAGACCAGGACCAAATGTGCTCGATAATACCGATTATAAAAGAGTTGACCGTTATAATTGCGATTCACCTTCTATTTTGAGCTTCTCTGCAGTTGAGGACACTGAAAATAGCCCAACGCAACCGGTATCATCAGCAATTAGAGACATTCAACCACAGCAAACTAATATAGAGGATTGTCAGCCAAGCACATCTGCAGTTATAAATGAAATTGCTTCCAATATAAACACCAATTCATCTACAGAGGCAGGCCAGTCCCTAAGTCATTTCATTTCGCCAAAAGTATTTCGACCACCATTGAAGGCAGGTCCTCGCAAAGTTAATCGCCAAAAACGACGTCTTGGGAAGAGCATGATAGCGACGGATACGCCCGAAAAAAATGCTTTGGCTGAAATTAAGCAAAATAAGAACACCAAAATTATAAAAACGGTAAAAAAAGATTTATTTAAGATTCCCAAGCGGAAGAAGCAGGTTCTCAGGGTTGATTCTGATTCATCAGATGCGGAAAATATAGAACTTCAGTGCAGTGGGTCATCTTCTGGAGCAGAAAATTTCATAAGCGAGTCGGAAGAGGAAGAACTAATTTTGGATAACAACTTTCTTCCACTTGTAAGAAACCCCGGTCCGGGAGACTATGTGATTATTATGTTGCATTCCAAAAAATCTAATGTTCACTATGTTGCAAAAGTTATAGAAAAATTGAAGGATGAAGATTGTGACTATTATGTTTCTTACCTGAAATTAAAAAGCAAATGGAATCAAACATTTTCGGAACCTCTTGAACCTGACACAGCAGGTGTCATATTGGCAGAAATAAAATATATTCTTCCTTCTCCTAAGATACAAGGAACCAATAGACGGCAGGCAACTTATAAATTTCCTGTGGATATGTCGCTGCTTAATTTGCGTTATTGATTTTGTTAATGTTTTTATAACGTTCTTTACCTTAAGAACATATTTTTATGTGTGATAGCTGGTTGTACTTTACTCATTTTGCTGTTGATTTGACCTCTCTTTAGATAATAATGATCCACATTATTATTTAGTGTCATCAGATTTTTATACTACCTAAACTTTTTTAATACTTACATATGCTAGGTAACTAGTTTACTTTTACTAGGTTAATGTGATATTGAAACTATGAGTCTGAGTAGTAATAATAATTAAAATTTTGTCATATTTTTTTATTATAGGGCTAGGTTTGTTGGTCGCTGCACTGAAGAAAGTGCTCAAAATAAAGGAATAAATATATTTTGTTACAACTTTGCACAGTACATTAAACTCTGTCAAAGTATGGATAATAAATACCTTTTAAAATAATACAAATATATTTTATTTCACTTAAAAGTTTAGATATCTAGCCTAAGGTTCACTGTAAACTTCTTCGGTACATTGAGTACTACCCCCCGGTTCATTGTGCACCATGGGCGGTACACAGTGAACCGTTTTCCTAATTTAAAAAAAAAATACCTGAAAAATCCGTGATATAATTTATAGGGAAACGTAATAAGTGTGTTTAAACTTTATTAAATTTCCTTGCGTTTGGTGTGATTAGTTCAATATAGATCGCTATAGAAGTGAAGTTATAACTGCTCAAACTTTTTGTGGTTCATTGTTGCCACCCCCACCCTACGTCTTTATTATCACAATTCAGTTATGCAGTGTGCTACATACAGGCATTATATTTAATAATAAAATGATAATTTAAATAACACGTAAAAAAAGGTGTTTTACGGGTAAACCAGACCAGCTATGATGCGTCACCTAGAGCGGGATCAAATGGTAGTGTCTGCCCCAATATGGCGTGCATGTCGGGGAATTACCGATACTAATAATAACATAAATGCGAATGTAATGTATGTCTGTCACCTTAAAGACTCGTTTGATAGGGCTTCCTTTTCTCCTGTAATAGCCTCATAGCGTAGCTCACAACCAGTACTGATCGATACAAAAAAAGAGTTAAAAATTCCGTGCCGAGGAATGAAAACTTATCTATCTATGTCAACCATTGCCCTTTTGCAAAAGTTATTTTTACACCAACAGAACAAACAATCAATATTAAAAGGATGCGAAGTTTTTGATCTTCAAACGTAAATAATCCAAAACATTTCCAGGCAAAGTTAGTATTGTTTATTCAGAAAATTTTATGCAACAACTTGAAGTTATCACACTAAAAATAAATTATACTCCATGAGGCTCACCTTCCAATTGAAGATACGATTTGATTTTCGCTATGTATAATATTTATGAGGACAGCTAACGTAACTTATTAAAAATATACTAATAGAAAACAATGTTTAAATCCGACAATATCTAATAATGTTAGAAGTAGCTGGTTTCTTTTATAAAATAAGTAATAAAAGAAAACGATTAATTAATAATCTTAAAATTTTGTATTTATATCACACATATCTACATTTTACTTCTATTACATAAATACAAAATTTTAATAAGTAGAGTACCAACGAAAAGCTGCTAACCAGTATTTGCAAATGGTATGCAGGTGTTACCAATATATTATACAAGTAATTACAATATCAATACCATAGGTTAATAAATGCAAAAGATCAAGTGCAATGAAACTCGATGCATTTTCCTTTATCTCAATAATTAATTATTATCGAATTTCATATAAAAATGGATGTTTCAGAATTTACTTTGACAATTTGAACCCCTCCCCACCACAAGATATCTACTCAGCTTGAGTACACGAGCACTTTCACAAATGTATGTCAGCAGTTTATACCAGAGATAAAAACACTTTTAAAACAATGAATAAACCAGATTTACTAATATTAAACACTAAATTATATTGTCTTTCCAAATTATTCCATTTATATCAAGCATTGGAATTATATTATCAGTGTTTGTTAAACAGAATTGGAGTCCTTCACTGTCCCTGTGTATTTATTTACACCATCAGTGGCCTCTTTATGGTGTTATTTTTACAGTGTTTTTCTTCCGGAATCTTGTACAAGTATATCATATCAATACATTATAAAGAGCATTTAACACCTCTTTGTAACAATTATTCTGTAGTACTTATTGGTCCTTGCAATGCATTGGGAGTTGGAGAATTGGAAGAAACCATTCGGCCCTGCTCCTTCACAATCGGATCTGAAACAACAAAATACAAAAATAAATACAATGCATATCTTGACTGATTACTATTCGTAGTTTCACTCACTTCCATAAAAGTATTATAGCTCGCAAGGATCAAATAAACTTTTTTTCTATTAATTAACTTAGCAGTATTATTTAGCACGTAAGGGAAATATCGATTCGGTATTTGAAAGGCAGCAAATCCATACAAAATCAAGGATACACACGATCAAGGACACAGACGTACAGCAGTTCTCCGTTCGATATTTTCTCTGATTCGAAATTCCGAAACGGAATTCCGTCTGTATGTGGCGGGCCTTTTGTACGGATTTGCTGCCTTCGAAAATTCCGAATCGGTATTTGAAATGGAATTATGTATGTATGTGGCCGGCCTAAAGGTGGTTTCCGACGATGTGTGATTGTACAGATGCTCACACCCATATTACAAACGAATTTACAAATGATCGCTAGTATCATAAAAAATTAAATAGCAGGATGAGTGTCTCCGCAGACGCACACGAGCCTTTTATTTGATTGTCATGTGATTAGCAATAATGTTTTAGAAAAGAAAATCACTTCTAATATTTGGAGCAATGTATGTAACATATGGAACACTAAAACAACTTCAGGTAAGACAGAGGTAGCACATGAAAGAAAAAGGTACTTGATAACTTAGCCATTCCCTTTGACAATGTGATTTTGATCTTCAGACCAGTGACACTCTTTGATGGTACTTGTCACATCTTCCAAATAATAGTATTTAGGCCTTGTCCAGAGTGAACGCGCAGTGGCGCGTGCGACTACGGTGCATCGCGAGTTATGGTAGCAGGCAAGAGGCTTCAGTTATAAGTGTTTTGTTTGCGATTGTTAGCAAGACGTGTCACTATGGCTGGAAGGAGGAGCGGATAGATGTGTGAAACTATCGCACACTCGCTGCTCGGTGTTAGGCCTCGGACTGCCGCCTCCGCTTTACTCACTTCATTGCGGACGCACGCGGCGGCTTAATAGTTTTTATTTATGTTTGATACAGTCGCGCTCGCCTTAGCACCCTAGCAAGCCCCTTACTCTGGATGTGCATAATTAGATTCAATAAAATAATAGCTCCAGGGGACGTCACTATAGCGTCCACTACAATGATGAAGTATTCTCTCTCTTATGTCTGTTTCTGGACACTAAGCAATCAACATTACAATGCTATCTTAGTATAATTATGGACGTCTCCAGTATAGGAACAAGTACCTAAAGCAAAACTTCTCTACAAATGGTTTTATGATTTCAGAAAAAAGATAAATTATATTAAAGTAAACAAGTATGAGCTTGAGTTAACAAAAAACAAGAACAATTTAGCACTTTTTTTTTCAATATCTACAATATTCATACGGAACTATAACTTATTGTACTCTTAAACTTAGTATGTCTATTCGTTTTCAAACTATGTGTGAAAAATTTAAACGTAAATCAACAAGTTTCACTTACAGAAGTACGGATGCTCCATTGCCTCACGAGCAGTATATCTCTCATAATGATCATAGCGTAGAAGACGATCTAAGAAATCTAATGCTTCAGGAGACACCAAGTGTTGATTTTCAGAGTGCACAAACCGCTCCCATCGCTTACGAGAATGCCTTTAAAAAAAGATACAATAAGAATATGTTTAAACACAATTCTTTTTTAAATTCCTTCAATATAGTGACCAGACAACATACCTGCCAAGTATATCATTAAAACGAGGATCCAATTCTATATGATATTTATCCAAATATTCAAATAGCTCTTCAGTGCCCAGCACTTTAGCAATACGCACAAGTTGATCATAATTGTCATGGCCATGGAAAAATGGCTCTTTGCGGAAGATCATTGATGCTAACATGCATCCTAATGACCACATGTCCAAAGAATAATCATACATTTGATAATCCACCAAGAGTTCTGGACCCTAAAACAAGTAAGAGTTTATGTTAACTATAACATGAATTTTATTTTTACTTTACAACAGTTTAACAAGTAAATTTTAATTCATTGTATCAAGATCATTATTAAATAACATACCTTAAAATATCTAGAAGCAACACGAACATTGTAGTCTTGCCCAGGGTGGTAGAACTCAGCTAACCCCCAATCAATGAGACGCAACTTTCTGTGGTCATGATCAATCATCACATTATGGGGCTTCACATCTCTATGCATGATGCCCATACTGTGGCAGTAATCTAATGCCTTCAGCAGTTCATACAAATAATATCTGTAATGAAGTAAACATTGATTGTACAATTATATAACTCAATGGCATTATTTAATTAACTATGTTAAGATTCAGTCTGCTAGCTGAGCAATTCCTCTAATGCCACTTTAATATTATTAATTAAGATAGTATTACCTTATATCATAATCTGACAGTGTTTGATACAGCTGTTTAAAATCAGTATTGTTCACATGTTCAAAAATGAGTGCTGGAGTACGAGAAACAGGATCTTTGACTACAGCTTGTAAAGTAATTATATTTGTGCCTCCTCTTAAGTTTTCTAATATTTTTATTTCTCTTTTTATCTTCTTCTTTTTAACAGGCTGGAATAAAATTCTGTAATTAGGGCATATAAAAGTGATTTTTATGCTTGGTCAAAGCATAGTAGGACAACATAGTCAATAGATTATGCATACAATGTAAACAATGAAGAACTAGACTTCTAGGCGTTTGTAATATGTAATAATGTGACTCACCTTCAATATTTTAACTACACACTTCTCATTATTTGTGATATTTATTGCCTCGAATACTTCACTGTACTTTCCACGCCCAAGCTTACGCACCAACTGGTAGTCTTCCTGGTTGCCCCAGTCAACCACATAGCTTTCATAGTCCCAGTATTCTCTCGGACGTTGTGAGTTGACATCGGCATATACCCGCGCTCTACTCGGCACTGCCATCGTGCTATGCCTCCGCCAATTTAAGCCTTTATCAGCGATAGTCTTTCCGGAAATCGCGTATGTCTTGAGTAACGATACTGCGAATAAATATTTTCTACGTCACTTTCATAAATTCATGTTGGTGAAGAACTCCACTTAATTGCAATGTGTTCATGCATAATGATTCGACCAGACGAATCGAATCATAGGCGGTTATGATTACAAGTCACTATTCAATTAAAGTATTGTGATGTATAACCTAAAAACGACATCCAGCTACGATTACTGTCCAACTAACAATTATTGAAGCATATTTCTTAATAATGAAGACATTTACACAATTATAGATCACATGCGTTAGATGTTACTATTCATAGGATCTGACGACATGGAATAAAATATGAAAGTGTCTTCAAAGAGAAAAACGCACGCCATTACTCGTCAAACGATTAAATGTTTTAGCAGACGTTCATACCTAAAGCATAACTGTAGTTAATCCTATTTTAAACGATAAATAGTTTCGGCATACGTAAAACTTCTTGAAAACTAACGATTAATATGAACTCCAAGCTACAAAATACACTTTTATTAGAACTAAACCGGCTCAAACCCAGTAAAATTTCAAGATGGACGCCCACCTATCCACTACTTTACTAAATTACTACCTACCCTACCAGTACTACCAGCATTATTATTCCCATCAATGTTGCCATGTATTTTTTTACATTATTATTAAGCTTATTTACACTGTGCGATTTAATAGTCTGTGGCTTAAGTGCCTGCTACACGGTCGCCAACCGCTTCCTGACAGGTGTCCTTAATGGTTTACAACCGTGTCGATGGTGGTTTACGACCAAATTTCAAACAGCTCTGCCTGTCGCCATCCAAGGTCACGTCTGTCAGGGACGCGATTTGCAGCCGTCTAGCAGGCACTGTATCTTAAGTAGAAACAACATTTAGATTTTTCTAAGGATTTCTGCCCATGGAATTAGTATATACTATTATGCCACTTACCACAGGCAAGAACCGTGCATCGTGAAAATCGGTGTAAATGAAGTTAAAAGGATTGAAATCTTTGCAATAGTCCTAGGGTTTTCGTAAATATTCGATTTTTCCAACTATCATTGAAGATTAGAAAATATATTTATTTGATAAAATAACAAGATAAAATATAGTGTTATTTTTTGGAATTTAATTTGTTATAGATAGGATTAACTACTACCTATATAATTAATTATAATTAGAATTTTAATAATTATAATTTTGTTTGGTCATTATTGTAAGATTAGCAGCGGCAGGGACACATTCCTCGGAGAATGCTAAAGGGATGTGCGGTGTTACGCAAATGGATAGAATTAGAAACGAGTACATGAGAGGAAACCTGAAAGTGGCATTGGTGACTGAAAAGTTGTGTGGAAATCGGTTGTCATCTTGTCATGTGTGATGTGCGCCATCTAGTAGCCGGATTGAAATTTTGCCCGTAGTCACTGTTGCGACTAATGAAATACTAGCTTCTGACCGCGAGCCTATAACCTTCTTTAAGAATTGGGCTATTCAATGCAAAAAGTTTTTTTTCAAATCCGACAGGTAGTTCCGGAGATTACCCACTACATATAAACTTACAAATTTTACCTCTTTAAAATATTAGTATATTATTAGTAAGTACCATAGAGTTTAATAATAGATTGTAAGTACTGAAACGGCGGAGTCGTTAGGCAAAGCTTTGCCAGGTGGCAATTAGTGTTAAAAAAAAAAAAGTTTGATCCCTAGGCACGTCACTGGTAGGGAGGAATACATTGCTCGGCTGTCGACGAATGCTTTTGTACGGCCACTTTCAAGAAAAAGCAGAGAGATTTGATCCATAACATATTCGATAGACCCCACCGATTGGTGCCATAACAATATAGGATGTATTTTTACCGAATTTGTGTCCATTTGATTACCAGCTCATGCAACCGACATTTCAAAAATGTTGTCTAGGTATGCTAAATTAAATTTGGTACCTAACTTCTAATATCATGGTTGTAAACATCAAAATGCACACTGTTACTATGAATTCAGCGCACGACATTTGGCGCCCAAGCGTAAAAAAAATCCCCTATGATAAAAAAAAAAAAAACGAGCGTGCCTTAGCCGACGTGCGCACGGATGTAATAAAATTTCGGCGACTTTTTTTCGTGCACTTGATTTTCAACGCTCTGTGTAGCGCCAAGAATTGAAAATCCAACAGTGTGTTTTTTCAACGCGCTGGGACAAGAGTGCGTCCCAGCGTGTTGGATTCTCAACGCTCGACTTAACACCGAGACTTGAAAATCCAGTGCGCGATAAAATCCCGCCGCGATTTTATTACGTCCGTGCGAACATCGGCTTACGGTACCAAACACGTATTTTTTCCTAACAACTGATCCCCAAATAAATAAATTTAAAAAACATTTTTCGGTCTTTGACTGGCGATCTGTAAGCGCGTCACCGACCAGACCTAATTACGCAAAATTTCAAGATTCTAGTTCCTACGTGACGTTGCATAAATCTCGAGATAACCCTCTGTGAAATAACAATCGGTCAATGATCAACATACGAGAAAATATCGAGTTGGGCTAAACGTGGTCAATATAATTTACTATACTCCAAATAAACTTACCACATAATAAAATAAGAAAATAATTCTTTTCACAGTAAAAATTATATTTTACCATGCTTATTTCAAAGATTTATATAAGCCTTACTGTGCCTTCGTTGCAGAAAACTATAAAATTGTGTTTTGTTATTTATTAACATTTGCTACCAATAAAATATAGTCCATTTCGCCTACACATTGCGTCATATACTTATAGCTAAAGGTACATTTACAGTTGTTTAACAAGTGGCAATTTTGTGGAAAGCAACAGTTGCCGTTTGTTGAATGAATCTTGTAGCAGAGTCTCGGAACGTTCTAGAAAATTCGACTTTGCACATCTGATGCGTTTATTCAATAATATTGTTACTACAAATCATATTTTTGGTCGTTCTGTGTAAAAAAAAAAAAATGGAATTTCAGTGGAATAATGAAAAAGTTTAGAATTTTTTCGTGGTCGACGTTCTGTTGCAAGACTCATTAAACAAACGGCTGTTTCTAACATGTTGCTTTGTATAAAATCACTAGTTGTTGAACAGATGTAAATGCACCTTTACACAGAATTAGTGTTACTTCTGTGTAAAGGTGCATTTACATCTTATGGATGTGGTAAGAAAAATATTATTTTTAATGGCATTTTTATAATTATTGCAATTTAAAAACAATTATATTGTACATACATAACTTAAAACATAAACACGTAAATATTTTCGCTTACATAATAAATACTAAGAAGTAAATAGACAGTATACTTCGTGCCCTTCAACAATTTATTTCGAGGCGATGTTAACAAAAATAATATACAAATATATTAAAAACAGCTACAGGTATACTATCGAGACCTATGCTCTCACTCTCTCATACATAGGCCAAAATTGAGCTATGTGCATTTTACCCTTGATAATGGTTTCTTAGAAGCCAAAATGCACATAACTCAATTTTTACCTAAATGTTAGTTAGATCACTTAGCTTCCAAGCTATCCATTTGTTGCCCATGCTACAGGAGACCATAGGCCTGATATTGGAACGGAACCATGCTTACAAATTCGTGTTCAAAATAAAATGTCTTACCGGTTGCGAACATATATCGTGCAATTGTTTCTTAGCTTTGGGATCGAGTAACTTGTCAGCCAACTACCAAATGCCAGCCCAGTGGGTTGTAATCTATATCTATATGAATAAAATGCTGAGAACGGCTGCACCGATTTCACAAAATTTTGTTTTAAAATGTTCATAATTGTCTGAAAAAGGTTTTTAGGGAAAGAAAATTGAAAATGCTTCCCGGAAAATTGTGAAAATCTGAAAGTCCTTTTTTCTATGCGGTTTTTTATAGTTTGGACAGGACGTCAGAAACACAATTTACAACTTTCTGTGCGTCGCTGTCGTCCCACAACCTATGGCGGTTGAAGCAGCCAAGATTCATAACGCGTAATGGCTTTTCTTAATCTACAGATTGAATGCGTGGTTGGCTAATAAAATCCAAGTCTCGATGTAAATTTATTTTGCAATCTTCCTAAGTTAGTCATAACCACGTTATAGCTGTTTTTACAATTGCCACGTGCATAAACATCACAATGCGTTTTGATAATTAATTTGGATGCATGAGCTTTTTCGTGCTTAACATAGGAATACAATTTCATGTTAATTATAGTCATAATAAAAAAACCAGGTAAAAGTAACCTGACAAACGTTCAATGTTTGGTCATATTATTACGTTGGCCAGTTTGGCGAAATCTTTGCCAAAGCAGTGCTCTGCAAAATTATAGGTACCTGAGGAACTCGAAGAAGCACTAGCACCTATACTTGGAATTTTAATCGTATTTAGTAACTTGACAGCTGGCGGAATACCAGTTTCTGACAAAAAAAAGGTAGAAATTAAAAGAGGAGCGAAATTAAATGAACTACTTGTAAAATGAACTAATATGTAATGCACTTGCATATTTAATTGAATTTAAACTTAACCCTTTTTTTCGCAAATTCGTTCACTAACAATGAATGGTTAAACAATAATGATAAAGCAATTTTGCGAAAAAAAAAGGTTAAGTTTCCCCAACAAAGTTCGTAATCTAAAAATTAAAATAATCGAATCGTAATCAAAAATCGTAATACTATTTTGATCCGCTTGCTGTCATGTTACTGAAAACAATTAAAATTTCAAGTAAAATTAAATATTATAAATGTCTATGCGTGTTGCTCGACTACCAATAAAGAAGTATTGTTGGAAACATTTGAAACATTGAGATTTGCATCTTTCCCGGTGGTAGAGACTAAGAATGCCGAGCCAACCAGATACGTGCCGGGTGCAGCACAAACGCCGCGCACTTGTACCCGCTTGGACTCAAACTTGTCTAGATTGACACTTACGCCCAATTCTTTAGCTTCCACGTCGCATCCGTAACTGAGTGCACCGGCCCAACCGAGCTCTCCGGACAACTCTCTGAAACAACAACGAAATTTAATTACAAGTAATTGTATATAGTGTCAGAACTTAATTCTTAATTAATGCTTCTGAAGAGATAAGGAGATTTTTTTTTAATAACTCGCTGCAAGTGCTCTCAGCTATTACGTATCCACCTGACTCATAAGTTTCAGTCTGCCTGTCTTGTTTCTTGAGCTCTAATTCCGGCATAATTAAATATTAAAACAAACATAAAATGTCAATTACCTGTTTTTCTGCTTTGACATGTCGATAAACACTTTAACAGGAACTCCATAACAGTTGACAATATTTAAAGTAATTGGAATCAAGCATAGCTTCATTTCATTAAAATTATGGTTAATGTGATTGGAATGTTCCAATCTAAATATCACAACATTGTCTTTTTTACTTTTACTGTTGGAGTCACGTAAATCTAATTTGCTTTCCAAGTCGTCAAGTTGTATGGGAGCCACTTCTCCAGGCACATATTGCCTTTCTCGGGATATAGCTTTTGTGAAACAATCCAGCCATAAGCAATGCTGACCGACTGCAGCCTTTCCTTTGGTTTTTTCATGCATTTTCCAACGAAGTACGAACATGGACTGTATAAGTCCTGTTCTTTTACTAGATATTTCCTGAGCCATGGCTGCGTCGGGCGCATCAATGAAAGAATGTTGACCGTCCACCACGAACTTAGAATAGGGAGGCACGTTAATATCGGCCACAGCGTCGGGGTGGTTCTCGTTGATTTTGACTCGCGTATATTGAACTTGTCCTTCTGGTGGTTCTGCAAGTATTCGTCGCGCCCGGAGCACGAAGTGAAGCTTCTCGCGCGCGCCGAGCGAGTCGGCCGCGCCGCGCGCCGCCACCAGTCCCGTCAGGCTCCACTGACGACTCAACAGAGATGCCTCCAACACCTCCACGTTCAGCTCTTCGCTCTTTTCAGCGAAAATATTTTTAACTTCAACCGCCAAACTCATGTTTTCGACGACTTCGCCATCGACACGCCGAAGACTTCGACGAGGGGTTACAGCCAATTCGACAGCTTCCTGAAAACGACATTTCTAAATGTGATGAAATCGAAATATGGGTTTTTCATTTAAATTATAACTACGTTGAAACTATTTGAAATGGAAGGTCTTGAATTGCTAGTGGTTCGGTTTATAATCTTTTACAGTTTTACACACTCCGTAGTTGGAAATTATGTAACGGATTCGCGACACCAACCCTCTCTCGAGGATCTTTTGTATTTACCCCTTTCGTCGTCTCCCGCGGGGCACGGAATAGTATCTCCAGAGGGTAGTCATACTCACGGCGACTCGGAAGCGGAACACGTGCCGCAGCAGGCGGTAGGGGCGCGCGCGCAGGCCGGTGCCGTAGTAGGCCAGCAGCAGCAGCTCGGCGCGCGGCCGCAGCAGCAGGCGCGCGCGCACGGCCGCGCCGCGCGCCAGGCCCGCGCTCACGCCGCGCACGTGCCGCGCCGCCGCCGCGCGCCAGCCCGCCGCGCGCGCCGCTCGCTCGTCTGCCACACGCACGTGTCTTACATTATCTCTCACTATGAAGCTGACTTTCCACGGTGCGTGATATCATAAGTCGTCGTGGACCATACTCGCACGAAGCGCGTAAGCGCTCTTTCGAATCGATTTGACGCGGTGTAACTTAATATACCATGCGCCGTAGAAAGCAGGCTTGATAATCATAAATTCTACACCATAAAGTATAAATAAAATAGATTTTACTGATGATAAAACTATGGATATGTTTAAGATTCAACCAAATATTATTATCCGCGCCCCACTCTTCTTACTAAACGCGTTTACTGTACTGTAAGCGATTAGAAAATAAAGTGGGGCGCGTTTTCGTGGATGGCACTATCTACCTGAGTAAGCGGGCGGTTTACGATACTTTTCGTCATATAAAACTTTAAAATCATCCTCTTCGTCTCCGGTGATAAGATTGACGCAATCGGGATGGGAGACAGCAACAAAGAGGTTGTTCATATCGACAGGTCCTACGTTTGTGAACTCGACGTCGACAGTTCTCATTTCCCCGCTTATGATATCCGGGCTAGTTTCCGAAAAGGTCATCTGTAATTATTGTAAAATTAATAGGTACAAGTTTATGACGCATTGAAAACATTAAATAATAGCGAGCTCTGTCTAAGTCTCTTTAAGGGCTCGTGGACGGCATCGCAGCCGCGCCGACACAGGTTCGCGTAACCATGTAGACTGAACGCTGAAGCGTCGTCGCCGCACCGTCTCCGTTTGATCTTGCCATATCACTCTACAATTAGCGGCGGCAGCGCGGCAGCGGGCTGGCAACGTTGCATATATTATACACAGCTTAGAGGCTACGTATAATATATGCAGTGGCAGCGCGGCAGCGGCGTCGTCGCCCTGAGCACTTACAGTTGATCGCTATTCAAGGCACCCGTGTCGATGTTATCTTTCGAGTTCATTGATCGAAATGAATTTTCTATGAAAATGACTTACTTGTAAACAAGGAGCTTCTGGAATGACAGTAATTTGTAGTCGTTTATCGGGGCTTCTGTCACTTGGGGTTAGGTTCACTTTTCCTGATATTACCACATTGTTTGCGTTTTCAGTACCACCTTCGCCGGTATTGATAAGCCTATAAAATCGTCGATAATCGTTGTCATTAAAAGCTACACATACATCATGTATTCCAAGCAAGCTTTGGCAACCGCCCGCAGGCGGGCTAGTTCACCCAGAAGTAGGTTATCCTACTAGCCAACTAGATGCAGACATGAGATTCTGTTATAAATCCATTTGCTGCACTGTCATCTCATCGTCAACAAGGGTTTGGATTCAATTTGCGAATGGAGAGAAGCACATGGATTGCCGGTTAACCCGGCACTAACAGTAGCAAAGGTTTTAGTTTTGGCAGATCTACAACATTCATTGCGTTATTTACGTTGTTAAGCAGACCAATTTTTCGAACATATGAAGCAATGGATTAGAAATATCCTTCAAAATCATTCAAATTTTGATTGAAATTGTGTGTTACGCAATTAGGGTGCAGGTTATTTTTGATAGCAGCTCTATAGCCCCTAAGATAATCTGATCGCAGCTTCCTTGGGTACAATTCAACGGTACTGCTATTCCCATAAGTAAGAAGATTAAGAACCTTGGGGGTTTGGATTGACAAACATCTTTCTTGGGGTCCTCAATTGCAAGAGGCAAATCGCAAAATATTTGCTTCTTATAGTATTCTATTCAATCCTACAACTCCGGCTTACCGACCGATGCGTGATGTTTATACAATTCTTAAAGGTTGTCTTGCAACACATTTATATCAATTTGAATTAAGAAACCCCAGGCAAGTGCCAAAAATGAAAATTTCGTAGCTTGCAAGTTGCCTATTGAGAAACAAATGGTGGTGGTCTCTTTGAAAATTGCTTACGTCAGAAATGACCTAACTAGGCGTTGCATTGCTTGACGTTAGTCAATTCTGAGAGAAAAACATACTGATTAATAAAAATAAACATACAGTAGACCCACTTACTTGTAAGCCAATCCATGAATATTAAGTCGTCCAACCCTAAGGGGTGTCAAAGTGAAAATTAATACTTTTTTGCAATCGCCTTCCAGAAGAACGGATTTAATTTTCTGACTAAATATAATGTTGCTCTCCAACGTTTCTCCCGCAGACACCGCCTGCTCATTGCTCAGTACTTCTTCATCTCCCAGCGTATCATCGTCAGTGGCTAGTACGAATCGCCACAATAGTTCCACATCTTTCAAAACTAATGAAATCTTCAAAGGATTCCATAAAGTGACTGAGATTTGAATTGGTTCTGAAATTGAATAAACAACATAGATTGAGTATTCAAATGAATAAGAAGTTTTATTTTCGGTTTTCTAAATTGTAAAATTCAATTTAAAACCAAATATTATAAAAGCTCTTCAATTAATAAAAATAACAAATTATTATTTAGGCAAATACCTCCTTGCGGCACAAGCGGTTCGCAGTCATTGGCGTCGGTGTAGAGGTCGACGGTGGGCTTGAATATCATGGGCACCGCGCCCTGCGCCACCTGCAGGAGCATCTCCTCGAGCGTGCGCCACGCCCCGGCCGCGCCCCCCGCGCCCTCGCCGCCCGCGCTCCCCGCGCCCCCCGCGCCCCCCGCGCCCGCCAGCGACAGCGAGGAGGCGGCGCGGCGGCGCGGCGAGCCCAGCGGCGCCGGGCCCACGCACAACACGCTCGTGTCCCGCGCGACTACCAGCGGCAGTGGTAGCACCTCCAGCTGCTCCCGAGGCTCCTCGCTACTTTCCACCCATTGCTGTTGATATAGTTGCCGCATTATTACACAAACGAATCTATTACACTACACTAAATTTTCATAAATTTATAAGAGCCTGTTCCACTACCTCCAAATTAATTCTGTTAAATTACTTGGCAGACAATTTCATAGGAATTCTGTTCCTTTTTATTATTTATATGGTGGGTAGTGGTTATTCGGATCGTAGAACAGTCCTTTTGAGTTACAATTTAGACATGCATGTGTCTGTACTTATGTCGCGTATTCATTGGGAAACAAAGTTGTGCAACATTTGATTGTTCAGCAACATATTTTTGTATTGCAGTAAACAATGTTGCTGGCAAGTGGCAACGTGGAATGTTGCAGTGTTGTTGACTTCATGCGAATATCTCGTAACAGTAAATGTTGGTAACCAATTTTTTCCAATGAATACGGGGCTTTAAGTGCAAGCTGTTTTCCAAAAGCTTCGATGTGTGTGAGTGATCATAGAGGGCGGCAGTGAGTGTGACCTGGTGCGCGAGCATGTACTCTCGCAGGAAGGCGTCCTGCTGCTGCGGCGGCTGCGGGCCGGCGGGCGCGAGCGGCGCGCGCAGCCAGCGCAGCGCGTCCCGCGGCAGGCGGAGTGCGCCCGCCAGGCGGCCCAGCGCGAACTGCACGTGGTCTGTTGCTAGCCGCCAACCGCTGCTCTCGTACACCTACCATGTTTATGTCACAAATGGATTGTCGAATCTGCTGTTTTACAAAACAGCTCCGTTATGTAAAACAGCTGAACGTCGTTTCGCTGTTTTAAACAGTACCGTTATACTGTTTTGTAAAACAGCTAGCGGTTATATAAAACTGCAGATTCGACAATCCATCTGTTATTTCCTGGTAACTATTGAACTATTTAGTAAATGGTGTTTACTAAGTAGTTATCTAATCCATACATTTCTAGAAAGATAATATTATGTGTTTACTTTGATATCTACAAAATTTATTTCCCGCGACTACATTTTCCAATAATAATCATTTTATTTACAGCCGCGAGGACCATTGCGAAATTGAAAGTCGCTGAAGAAACAAAAAAATACAGAAAAGAAATATCACCTGGTAAGCCTGTTTGTAACATCTGTATGCATGTTTCTTTTGGCCTGCTTTTGAGAACCTGTGGCCCGCCAGTACCATGTGGAATGCGTATTTTCTGCACATGCCTTTAGATGCGGGGCCAGATAAGAAACATAGCGCCGCTTGTTCCAGTAACATAGCACTACGCAGGTCGCTATCCTCTGACGTCATACGGATCAATTGTTTGGCGGCCTCACCATGCAACCCTGAGCCACTCAAGCAAAGCACGGACAGTAAAGTGGCTCTGACAGCATACTGAACCATCCTGTAAAATAATGATATCTTTACTTAATTTCTTTGTCGCGTTTCATATTGTTAGACTTTCACTGTCACTATGGGGGCTCTCTAGGTACTGTTATAAGAAAATTACATAAACATAACATCACGCCTTGTTTCCCCGAAGGGTTGGGCAGAGGTGTCCCTGTAGCAGGTTCACCCACATTTCGCCAGTTATGTTTTAAGTCCCATGTAATAGGGGGCGACCCTATTACCATCAAACGGGCACAAATCCAGACTCCGGGCTGCTACTGAGAAATTTCAGATAGAAAAACCCAATAACACTTTGTCCGACCCGGGATTCGAACCCAGGACCTCATGCTCAGCAATAGCGCTTGCCACCACTAGACCAACGAGGCAGTCAAACAAAAGAAAATTATAACAAGCTTTTAATAGCTTTTGTGCACTGGGGATGTGCTTGTATCGTATTTAGCAAGATCAAACATGACACTGCCTGCATCTAACTAGCACAGAATGACAAAACATTCAACAAATTGAGTATGCAGAATATATAGTCTGTTCCAAAAGTATCTGCTAAAAGTGTAAACAAACCCTGTTCGTTAAATTTTTGCGGAATTTATCGGTAAGGGGAATTAGTAACACATTCTGTATTTAAACGGTTTCAAATTTATATCTTACCACTTTTTCCAACGATGATTGTTTCATCATTTTCCTGCCCTTGTCTCGTGTTACTTGGGGTCTACGCAACACTTTTTCTTTTTCCACTCTCCCCTGTAAACCGTCACGATATCTTTCACTCCCTTCTCTTTCATATCACTCCTCACACAATACATCTATCTTTTCTTTGGTCTTTTTCTCCCGCTCCATCCATCAACATTTATATTCACCACTCTTTTAGTCACATGCGATTCCTCTCTCTTCATCGCATGCCCATACTGGGCCAAACCATTTCCTATCAACTTTTCTGAGCCTGGCGCCACTTTTAAATTTCCCCTTAAAGTATACTCATTTCTTACTCGATTATTGTTTGAATAACATTATTCAATTGCAATTGAAAAATCATGGAAGAAAATTGAGTTTTTAAAATTTTGTCAAATGTAAAGCATCTTTTCATCACACTTGCTCGAAAATTAGCTGTTATTGCAACGCTTTTTCACAATGCAATGTTTTCAACCCGCGTACCTTTTATTTGCATTCTCGCTCAAGGGCTGGAAAGCACGCCACAGATAACCATATACTACCCTAGAGATTTTTATTAATCCTAGCAAATTGCCTTTCAAGCCTAATAATTTTGTAAATATATAAACAGTGTGAATAAAATAAAATAATTTGTGTTCTAAATACATTAATTAATCAAGTGTCAATTAATTAGTTAGTGTTTTTTTTTGGTTTTTTAATTGTTTAAGATATTAAACAATTCAAAAACAGAATGTTTGCCTCTCCTTCAAATTACGAAGGCACGGCGAGCCAAAAAAAGAATTTAAAAAATAATTGAACAAAAATTGAATTAGATATAACATAACATCACGCCTGTATTTCCGGAAGGGTCAGGCAGAGGTATGCCTATAGTACACCCATATTTCGCCTATTATGTTTAAGTCTCACGTAATAGGGGGCGAGCCTATTCAAGAAACATTCAAGTAATGAAGAAGAGTAATTTTCGATGCCGCCAGATATACTTACTAAAGCACAAAATGCACGCGATAGCCTGTTGCCATCAAAATCAAAAGAAAAATACATACTCAGTAATTATTTAAATTTCATCCACCACCACACAGAAAAAATGCAGTCATTTTTAACCGACTTTGAAAAAAGGAATATGTTATGCTTTGTTGACATATTAATCGGATACTTTTGGAACAGACCATTGTGCAGAATGGCTATTCCATTCATGAAGTTAACAAAATATAGAAGAACACTACTAACCTACAGGTATTCAGATAAGTTACAATGCTCTCTTCCATGTAGCCGTGAGTCTTCCGATTAGAGTCTCCAGCCATGAACGCACTTATTGCTGCCATTTCAAGCGCGCCTGCGTAACAAAGCCAAGCGCTGTCGGCATAAAACTCTCTTTTGGCAGTATGATATGCATCGAAAGCACGCTGCCATTGCCGACACATAAACCAGAGGTCGCCTAATCGACGTAACTGTAATTCAGGACAGTCCGTTGTATATCTGGAAAAAATTGAATAGTAAATATATATATGTGTGGGTAAATGCAGCTTGTGGTTTTCTTTTGATCAACACATACATGACAGCGCTGTTGCCTGTAGTATTGCCAGCCTTTCCTGTGCCAAACCACCGTTTTGTTGCTGATAATAACGATCTACTCACACCCTTTCTGTTTGCTACCTGTAATTTTTATTTGAATATTGTTATGTTTGAAGTGTAAAATGTTCCATGTACGTTAGAATCTAGGCAAAAAAAAAAAAAAAACAAAAATCTTGTATAGCACACATCTTATATGTACTACTCTTTTGATTTTCTTTGAAAATTTAAAGTAGAAAGGATATTATAGTTGTATTGCAATACAGTTCATACATAAAAATGTACAACTCACAACTTCGGATAACTGCGATATTTGTTTCTCCATGTAAGGTAACAATGCCTTAGAAGCATACTCTTGCAAAAATTTCTTGATGCCTTCAATATCACTTGCATTCAGAGCCGTGCCATGAACTTCTGTAGAACAATCTAGAACTTTACTAGCTACATTCATGCTTTCGGAACTTCCCGAGAAGGAATGAGTCTGAAAATAATTTATTTTATTTATTCAACATGATTATGCATTCATATTTTAAAATAATTTGTTTGTAATTGTATTACCTGCAAACTATTTGCATTATCATAAACATCTGTTTCAGTAGCTGTCAGTGGATGTGCAGTTTCTGGATTAATTGAAGATATAACTGTGTTCTCATCTGTAATTAAATTAAAAGAATAATGCAAATGGATACATCCCAAGACTTTAAGCATTTATTTCAAATAAACCATTTACAGGCACTTTTGAATTGTCAAGCAGTCATATTTTAGTCAGAAAATTGAAGCTAGTTGCCCATTCCAAAGGGTTGAAGGTTCCTATGGAGAAGAATGGGCAAGAAACGCCATTGACACTGTTTTAATTCTAACTATTATGTTTCAAAATCTGGGTTACATCATTCATGTTACATCAATCTGGGTTACAAATTATACATAACGTGAGAACAATATAGAAAGAAAAGCATATTAAAAGAATCCAGAGTAAAAATTAAACAATAAACATTTAAAAAGAAGTTAAAAGACGACCAGTCCTAACTGAGGTTGTCCATTCACAAACATGGCACATGAATTAGCACCATTTAGCTAAGCCATTTTGAAGGGTACCGAATGATCTAACACAAGTGCCAATATATTTGAGACATTTTAGTGAGCCTGAAATTCTGTCAACAATGTGCCCTGGGGACATTAAAGTCCATGAAAGACATACCTAATGGTAGCTTAAGTAAGGGAGTGAAAACATGTACGGATGCAGAATCGGGTTGAGCTGGTCAGAAAGAGCTTTAGATAGTACTCACATATGTGCTATTTTAGCTATTTATGATGGTTAAGTTAGTTAGAATACAATGCATGGATAATAACAACCTGACAGATTATTTGCTGCAGCCGGTGGAAATACTGGTTGAGGTTCAGCTGGTGTGGTGGGTAGGTTAGTGAGTGAAGAAGACATTTCATTCTGAAATATAAAAAAAATGTTACTAGTTCCTCCAAATAAAAAGGATAAATATGAGAATAATAAAAACAATTACATTTGCTTGTGATGATCTTTTAACAAACTGAGCCCATAAATCTGTTGATACATTTTGATCTAAGGTACTTTTTGAGTTTATTGATAGCATAAAGCAGTTGTTTGCTCCAAATGTCTGTTTTAGTGTTTCAAAAGTAGCATCTGCCCTGTAACAAATTGTACAAATTAATATTACTTTCCATCAATTTCAAAAGTTGTTTATAGTAATAACAGTAGACTTACTTTTCTTTAGGGACTGCAGAAACATCATGAAGAAGAAGATAAGACTTCAACACACTACTGTTGAACCACTTAGGTAATTTAGGTGGAGCAACATTTTGTAACAGAGCATACTGTTGATTTAAATTGTTGAAACTATCTATCACATTCTCATCCAATGTTGTGCCTACTATGATACAAGATATAAAATGTTTGGTAAATTCATGATCCGAGGGAAACTGGACTTCTAAATAAGTTTCCCTCCAGGCATCAAACCAATATGTTGATTGAGGAACATCAAATTTTCGGCCATCTGCAAACAATAAAGTCAAAGTCAATTAAGAGTAATTATACTCAAATTAAATTAATTAAGTATAGTAGTATTAAGTATATGCTACAGTGCGTGCCTGCTGGCTGTGGGTAAGTGGGGAGTCTTTAGCTTTGGGCACTATTGTCATTGAACATAGGCACTTTGTTCAACAACACTACTTTCCGCCTGGCTGCCCTGTTACTGGGAGCTCCTTGTTGTTCTCCATATCGCTATCACTGTGGCAAAGTTGTCAACAGCCTCGGACACCGCAGCCTGTCTTCCAGTGGAATAGCCAGTCGCTTATCGCGGCACACGAACATTAATGACATCATCCAATGAGTTCTTGTCACTGTCGGCGTTCTAGCTGTATTAGGCTGCCTGTCCATTCACGCCGAGCGAGGCAGCGGAGTGGAGCAAGGGAGTAATGCAGAGCAAAGTAACGGACTGTGTCTGTCCATTGATGCAGAGCTAGGTAGTGAAAAATACCTACCTATTTCAAGAGATACAGTTTTATCATGATAATTGTGTAATACAGCATTGTTTAACCGTCTTCTTGCTTCTGTAGGTTGTAATGGCTTCCAATTTACATCTCTTACAATTAATTTCCAATTCTTAATAGAACATGTGTTCCCACTGGAGTCTCGAAATTGACCTGAAATTAAAAGCAATTATTTAATGAAAATTTATGAAACTGTAAAAGCACAGCTCTGATTTTATTTTGATAAGATTGAGAAACTTGCCCCAGCTGCATCTACTCAATAGTCACCTAAGAAAGCTGAAGACCTTACTATAATGCCAGAGTTCCTGTTTTTGGTTTTGTTATACCTAACTTCCTATCTTTAGGTCACCTGCAAGTTACAATACAACTTCTCCTGTAAGTGAGCCTGTGTTTCATCAACAAAGATCAAAAAGGCATAATCTAATTTGGCTGAAAAGTTTTATCTTAAGGTATTGAAGCATGTCACAAAGTATGTTTACAAGTAGAGCTGTAAAATGATGATATGGATATATTTAGTAACCTGTTCCGCTTAGCTAGCGTCTTGGCTGCTTAACTGGACTTTCCTGTGGGAGCTTTGTCGCCCATCCAACCCACTTATATACTGCTCGCCCGTACTCACTTTTATAACTGGCTTGCAATTTACAAAATGAGTTGAGCTTGCAATTTTGAAATGTACGGCATTTATTCTAATAATAATTTAAGATTACACTACACTATGGATGGTGGTTGATTTTTAGAAAGAAGAAAGAAAGAAAATATTTTATTTGAGACACGCACAGGAAATACAAAACAGTAATGAAAAAAAAACAAACATTAACAAAAATAAAAAAGGAGCATTATAAACTAACAAACAAAAATAATCATCAAAAATAATCATTTTTCCAGAAGGATCAATCCTATGTTCACCCACGGTAAATAATTTCTAGTCAGAGAAGAGTTCAATTCCTCAAGATGACATCAAAGAAAAGTTATAAAGGAAAACAATCAGTGAATAAAATGAACAGTCAGCTTATGAACAACACCCCCAGTAGAACTACAATAGAACATGAAACATTAAGGATACCTTCCCAGTCCATTGTTGTGAACGGTAGTAACATTTCAGTAAAGGACAAATTATTCTTAGACACGACATTTTCTACTTTTGGACTGCACAGAACTGCGATTATGGGTGAAAATGAGTCCTGAATAAATTCCTGCGCTGTTTTTCCCAATCTAGCCATATTTCCTATGGCTCCTTTCACTCTTAAACACTTTTGATACCAGAAGAACACTAAATAATTACAGAATCAATAATCTTTATAAATTAATCAATTAACTAAATCATTGAATTGTTTTTTTCGTTTCAATTCTTTCAATCTGTGATTTCTGTGATTCTGCTCGTATTTGACAGCAGGACAGGTTGACAGTGACACAAAGTTAGAAGTTGTATATTTTTTGCCATGGAATTAGTATTATAACTGCCAATTCCGTAATAAGGTTAAAAACTAAAAGCTCATAATAGGTGGCAGCACAGTAGTACGTCTTTTAAACTGCCATTGTTGTGTTTATGTTTACTTTTGTGTCGATCACAAATTATACGAAAACTAGATAAACATGTATGAGACTTGGAGTATAGCACTATTAAAAGACGAGCTGAGGACATGGGAAGCGTCTAAAAAAGCAGCTTTAGTGGAAAAGTCAATAAATTATGAACGTTTTATAATTTATAGGTTATTTTGAGTTTGTTGACTTTAAGTTCGTTTTTTTTTTTTTAAATGGAGGGGTACGATAGAAGTAACTTGATCAGAGTAGAAAACTGACTCGGAAATGATCTTCCTGACCAAAAAACTTCAGAGATACCACTTCTAGCACTGATCTAATTCTAATATGATAATATAAACAAACACATACTTTACTTTAATTTATATAATATCACATCACAAGTGCCTGTATGTAATGAAAATAGATTCCCATAAAAGTCTTCAGGATAGCACATCGTCTCGACAAAATATAGGGTTTCAAGTTTTTTTCGGAGAGCTTTTTTGCTACTGTTTTCTTCTTTTGCAGTAAACAGCTGCGCAAGTGGGCTCAATAATTAATTATGCGTAAAAGAATTCGCTTGTTTACAAAAAAATGTGTGGCTAGCTATCAAGTTATTAAACGCTGGATATCAGTGCCATCTGAAGTGAGCAACTGGCATTTTTTATTCCCATTGAAAACGTTCAAAATCTACCTAGATCTATTTTCAGCGACAATGTCAACATATTAAATTAATTAGTGAAGCTCCGCAGACGTGATGGGTATCGATATCTCAACATAATAACACACACTTTACATGCTCCAAAAAGCCACAAAATAATCTTACAAAGCAACTAAGGCCCATAGATAAAATACACAAAATAATCTTACAAAATAATAAATTAATACATAATAAAAAATCTACAAAATCTAGTTACTACGTTGGGTCGGCGTCGTATTGCGCTGAGTCGTGGTGTTACATGACACCAAATAAACTACCACCATAATAAACTAATACATAATAAAAAATCTCTACAAAATCTAGTTTCTACGTTGGGTCGGCGACGTATTGCGCTGAGTCGTGGTGTTATGTAGCCTTCCGCGAAAACACCCGTCAGCCAAAATTTCTCCTTCATGAAAGTATCCAGGTGATGAGTCGGAACCCGCACCACAAAAGATTTGAAGTAAATAGCGCGACTCCAACTTCTCAACTCTCAAGGTAAACTTGGTCTTCTTCCTGATATAGTCCACGACCTCCTCTACCTTCGTGGTGTGATGTAGACGTGAGTACGTACAGCTGCGTCGATGAAATAGCGGGACGCAGCAACATGTCGGGACCATTCAATGCGGTACCGCACTGATTGCGACAAGTAGGCTTCTTCTTCTTCTTGTTCTTCTTCTCCACGCGAATGAAACCTTCTTCATCGGCCTGTCCTTGGCTTGTTACCAGCGGCAACGAGCTTCGAACTGCCTTTGGGCACCCCTCGTATTATTAGGTTCCCACTGATGATTTGCGGGAGCTTTAATAACAGCAGCCGAATAAGCACGTCCAGGTGTTGACGTGCTAATATTGGTCGGCACTCCAACGCCGGGGGAGACGGGGAAGGCGGGGCGCGGTTCTGCATCGCTTGCAGTGATGGCGGCCGGTGACGAGTCAAATTTTGCTGACTCGAAACTCAGCTGCGATGCATTGAATGCGCCGTGAGGTGTGTTGACGCTGGTAGCTGGCTCGTGTGACCTACATACCGCGTTGCGTAAATCTGCTACCTCAACACGTAGATCACTGATGGTGGATTGCAATGCTTCCAACTTCAACTGCATCTCGACCAGGCTTGGGGGTCGTGACCATCTTAGGGTTGTGATGTGCCGTAGCAGCCTGGTGACGTCAACATGGTCGAATGTGACAGGGGGCAGCTCGCGCAAATCCTTCGCCACGATAGTCGGCACGTCGTCCGGGTCGGTCTCCTTCAACACTTTTATAATGTCTTGGAGACTCCTCTCTCCCTTTTCATCCCTCCTGCGGGACGGCATTCGGTCGGCCATAGTGACTCATACAGCAATGTTTTCGCTCTGCGTATCTCCTCTTCATTGAAGTTGGTTTTGCAAATCTGGATCACACTTACCTCGTCCAGCGGGTACTGCAAGAATGCCAGGACCTCGTTCGCCACAAGTTCTTCCAAACGCATGGTGGCAGCGGTATTTGCCGCGCTCGGCGCAAAATAATAATTTCCGCTTCCAGTGTAAGCGCGTCCGATTGCAACGGCGGATCGCACTGCGCTATAATAAAACAGATCTAAGATTTCGTCAACTCAGTACTACTGACTACTTATGTACTCAAACACTCAAAAAAGAGCATTCGTCTTTTTTTTGTTTAGATATCGATACCCATCACACGGGGACTTTCGCTAGCTTATTCAATTTGACCACTTTTTAAAAAGCATGTCTTGATAAATGGACAGGTCAACTCAAACTGCAACGGCTCTTCCTTCAAAAGGCTTTGCAGATAGGGTTGCCAGGTTATCCGGCTTTTTAGAATCATGTTTTTGGTCAACTCCACCCCGAGTGAGACAAAACTCAAACTCTCTTTTGTAAACCGGAAAGTTGCACCAACCTATCATTAATTTACAAATGATAAGGGTAATTATTGATTGTTTTAGTTACTTTCAATGTAAAAAGTTATAAATTATTTTAGTAAGTTCATTCTTAAGAGTAGAATAAGTCTCATTAATATCAGTAATAAATACATAAATAAAAGTATCTTGACTTTGACTGCCTCGTTTGTCTAATGGACGCAAGCGCTACTGCTGAGCATGAAGTCCTGGATTCGATTCCCGGGTCGGGCAGTGTTATTGGGTTTTTATATCTGGAATTCTCCGTAGTAGCCTGGAGTATGGATTTGTGCCCGGTTGATGGCAATAGGCTCGCCCCCTATTACATGAGACTTAAACATAACTGGCCAAATGTGGGTGTACTTACTACAGGTACACTTCTGCTCTTCCCTCCCTTCGGGGTAACAAGGCGTGATGTTATAAAAATATCTTTATTTGAAGCGAAAACTTCTTTAGGCGCGTTGGGCATTTTTGAGATGGGACTAAACCATTAATGTCGCGACACTGTAACGACACCAGCTTTTGACCATTAAAAAGACATCAACGCGTGGATTACCGCGGTGCCGATTTTTTCAAGTTTTCACTCCTTTTTCTTTTCTTTTAAATACCTATGTGTCAGGCTATAAAAAAATATGAATATGAAGGCGGAAAATATGAATTTGTGTCCGGCTTTTCTATTTTTGGACCTGGCAACCCTACCTGTAGACTCTAAAATATCAAGGTAGTCGTTTCACAGCGTTTCAAAAGTATTACCCGACTGGGGCGAAGCCAAAAAAGAGAAGGGTTTGTGTGTTTTTTTACCTTTGATTTTGTATCACTTTCATACAGTGATCTTTATTCGCGTTACACTACGGTTGCTGTTGGGTTGCTGCTGTCAGAGTTAAAATAACTATGAAAGGACTGGAGATCTTTTGATAGTTTTGGTATTTCTTGTCAGAGTCACAGAGCATGGTCAGAGTCAGCAGTCAGCTAGAAAATGCCAGCGCCATCCGTTTAAACTATTGACCAAGATCTACTTTTACAAAAATAAACACCTATCTACGAATCTTTTATTATTCGTTTGCTTTTTGACCTCTATTCAAGGCAAGAGGCAACCAGATGGAGAGTGGTAATCTGGGTCTTGAAGTGATACCGAACCCACCCGTACCGTCCGAATGGACCCCAAATGGACGGGGGTGGAGATATGGGGATGGGGGCCTAACATTTTTTTTTTACGTGGCATTCAAAATTCAAGTTCTATTATGTGCAATGAATTTGTGTGTATTAATGCCCTCTGGTTTTGATAAAATTAAACCTCATTTTCGGTGATAAATCATCAGCAAGGAGTTTCAAGAATTGTATACATTACTCCAACTATAACAATGTTGGGGGTGCAACCACCGCTATGGGATCTGGAGGCAAAGGTCCTCGCGCACATTTGGGAGTGGCGCGAGAAGGCGAAACACCGGGGCTTAACTCTGCTGCCGCGAGAAATCACGGCACAGCGGACAGAGCTCCGGCGGGATCTCATGGCGTCATGGAGAGTGCGATTGTCGTAACCCAACGCTGGGCACGCCACAATTGCGGCGATAAGACCCCTCTTTGAGGAGTGGCTAGAGAGACGCCACGGCGTCCTCACCTTCCGCCTGACGCAGGTCCTCACCGGACACGGCTGTTTCGGGAGGTTCCTGCACAGGATAAGGCGGCAGGAAACGCCCGGGTGTCATCATTGTGTGGATCGCCCGGAGGACACGGTGGAGCATACGGTCTGCCCTCGGGCGGAGCATCGCCGTGTCCTCGTGGAGGCGATCGGCGGCGGTGATCTCTCGCGTCCGGCCCTGGTTCAGGCCATAGTACGGAGCGAGAGGAAATGGGAGGCCGTCATTTCCTTCTGCGAAGCGGTAATGCTCGCGAATGAGGAGGCGGAACGCGTGAGGGAGAGGCAAATTTCGCGCCCTCACGCCCCTAACCGCCGCAGGAGGAGACGCCCAGGGCGTCGGGAATCGCAAGCCGATTTCCGGCCACCGTAGGCGCGGGCTTGCGGATGGTGAGCAATGGGTAGCTCACCGTCCGATAAGGACCAGGCCCGGGTCGACGGCGCGTTGTGTTCCACGCGCGCATCAAAGAGATGTCAGCAGAATTGACGGGGTCCGCTAGGGCTGATTCCTGCAGGGGTTGCGAAGAAAACCGAAAGAGAGATCGTGGCCCCCGGCAACAGGGCAACCGCAGGAACACGGGTGGGTTTTAGTCAGTAACAGTCTGACACGCCCTCCCGCTCCACTCCGCTCCAGAGCGGGAGAAGTTATTGGATAATCTCACCCAAAAAAAAAAATGTAAATTGACTGAAATTTGACGATTATTGTTGAAGGCGTCGGAAAAAATCATCCCGACTGGGAACTTTACTGGCGTGCGCCACGGAAATGGTAAAAGTTACATAAAATGTATGTTCTACAGTATTGTTCATCTTAAAAAGTTTAACAAAAAAGTCAGCGCCTATGTCTGTCTTCTAAGGATGACCCACAATAACCATTTTTATATTTCAGAATTTGATAAAAATTTAATTGTTATTTACGAAGCTATTTGGACCGGTATTATATTAATCCTTATCCAATAAACTATGTTACTTAAATTGAGCATTTAATTTAAATTAAAATATGCTTTGACATTATTTCATTTAAATGAATAGTTTAAAAGATATCTTCGATTCAAAATTACGCGTGACAAAATATTTATGGTTGACCGTAACGCGGGCGCAGCGGCAGGAGTCAATGACCTTTTCCTCAGCTTTTAGGTATGTATTCCCGGTATCGGTAGTATATTCCTATGTGATATTTTCCGACATCCATGCGGGCGAAAGCTAGTATTATATAATACCTGTAATGTGATGTGAATGATGTGGCACACACAGGTGTGTACTATATTATTTAGCAATAGTAATAGTTGTTCCGAAGAGAAGCCGGTGGTTGTCGAGTTGTTCACGATAGCGCACGAGAACATCCGCTGCGTCCGCCGAGACTACGCGGTGGATTTTGCTCGAGCAGTTGCTGTCTGAGCTGACCCTTAGGCGAAACAGACGATCAGCCATCCTGTGAGATACTTAGAAAACAAGCTTAGTAAAACGTTAACATGCAGCGCGCGCTGGAACATATTGCATGTCAAATGCAGCTGGTTCTATGGCGCGTGGTTTTCCAGCAGAACAATATCAACATGGCAACTCTTAGGGTGGTCGCACATCTGACGGAGGATGAGTCGGGTATCGTCGTTCGCGTAACGCCAGAACGGACAAGTACGTACATAATGCATTCAACCTTACACACTCAACCGATGATGCGTTAGTGCGCCGAGCATACTAACGAAGTTATACCCGACGCATCTTCTATCAGATGTGCAACTACCCTTAAACTGTCTGTGTTGATGCTCTCTCGGAGTAATAGAAGCTTATTTATTTTCAACCTTATTTCAACTCATGCAAGGTCGATATTTGTTTGCCAGTGAAAACCGATCAGCGCCGCGCGCGCCTCGCTTTTTGTGCGCCGATCCTTACTCAGTGATAAACTATTTTTATACTAGAACATCGTACCTCTCGTGTAAATGGGAGTTCAAGTGTTAGTTTGCTGCATTAATAAAAAACCAAATTTTAATGTCCATATCGTTAATATTTAATGAAAAATTCATTTTACAAAATTCAGGTATACCTATTCAACCAATTAAAAGTAATAAAAATTTATTTACGATGAAAATACGAGCTCGTAAATGCATTACTTACATAAAAATATAATCCAATAATATCTTAAATTAGGTATAATTTTAAATAATAAAAAAAACTATTTATGTTGGGGAAACAAACTATAAAGCAATAATTGCTTGTTTAATAACTGTTTGAGCTGTCTATGTTATTTGTTTAAGGCGAAAGTGGTGCCCGCATAATTGAAATAAGTTTTGCAACTATTACCCCCAGTTTCGCGAGCTTCATAATATGTCACATTCATTTTGGGATCATTTTCGTCCGAGAAATTGTCTGTTAGACCGTTATTGCTTTAGGTATATATATATTTTTAAAATACTGAAATTTAAAAATTGCCGGGCTAGGAGTGTGCATAATTTTAACCTAACAGAAACCAGTCTGCTGGTAATTTTTAACGATTCAAATATCTGAAAGCATTGTCTACATCTTCTAGTCTGCACACTTAGGATGACCACAATAGAAACGGGTTTTGTCGACGGAAGAATAGACAAAATGACAGATAAACTATCACAATCTGTCATTTTGTCTATTCTTCCGTCGAGAAAACCCGTTTCTATGGTTGTCGTGCTACGCCTGCAGGCTGTATTATGTAAATACAAAAAGACTCGTCTGCCCAGTCATGAAACTAGCAAAACCATTTAGACGTAATGCTGGGTCCGACCCCTTCCCCAACTGCGTCTATCGTTATGAAACTTCGTGGTACACGTAGATGTGACTAACCACTGTTGGCTATCAAAGCAAAAGATCGGACAGCTCCCCAGTTATCCCACGAATGACATCATAGAATTAATTCAGTTATTTACTTAGGTCGTCGTTTCTATTATTATTATGCCAATTTGTTTACGTTTCTTTAATTACGAACCCACTAATGTAGCCACCGCGTTGGCACGATAAGTTCCGAGCAAAACATGCGAAGCTTTAGCATGCATTGATTTGCGACGATAGACGCAGGTGCTGTCTATAAAGCTTCACAATGAGCATGTCTTTGGTTTCGTAGCGGAAACTGTATTGAATTTCAAAAAGGTGATGGAAAAAATAAGGAATATACAACGAGTATTTCGTCACTATTATTTAAATTTTTCAAATGTGTGTAGTCTGCCATCAGTGCTCAACAACGGACAATGTTTTCTTAGTGACGGTATAGTGGAATGGTGAATATAGTGCTTACAACCGAAAGCATTCGATTGATTTTATCTAAAAAAATAATACTTATTTATATTCCTATATTCTAAATGAGTCTTAATCAAAACTTAAAAGATAACCTATAACATTAATACAAAACAATTTTAATTAACTTAATTTAGCTAGTTGCACCATTTGAACGGAAATCGCGTAGACCTTTGAATATGGTAATAACGCGTGATTTCACGGAAACTAATAAGAACGATGTACCAGTAAAGCTAACTCTGTATAGTCAAATATTGATTAAGAATCGCCACACACATTCTGTTCAAATAAAGGTAGCTGCCAAATAATACTATTTACACAGTAAAGATTTAAGCATTCAACTGTAGCCTAGCTAAATGTAATATTAAATTAGAAAAGACTATGCAGAATCACCTTCACTCAGCTATGGATTTAATATTTCGATTAGTGTCAGTAGAATAAAATTGAGATATTGTCTTTATTTCGTTTAAGTATGTTTTCTTTTAAGGATGATTTTAAATAAAATTATGATTTCTTTTCACTGTTACTGAATTTATTTTTACTAGAAAATTATTTACATGTTTAAGCATCTTAATGAACATTTTTCATATAATTTAGGCACTGCTTACACTTAAGTTATATGTTACGTTTTTCGACAGAGCTGTTAATATTATTGTATCAAAAGTATGTTACACTTTATTACTATTAAGAATAAGTAAGTAGCTTTAGTCAACTATCCTGAACCTGACTCTAAATCGAAATATTAAAGTTTAATCCGAAGTTTCTGACATTTTGTAATTTCGCTGAAGTGAGATATGCAGCACCTTATAACGCCATGATGTTTTATCGTTATTATAAAAAATTGTTGAAACCGCAGCGTATTCTCAGTTCTTAAATTCATGAGTCAAATTAGGTACATACTTTATACAACTAACATTACTCAAAGTTCGAGTTGAACATGTTTATGTTTAAATCTTCAAAGGTGGCAGTCCCACTCTGGTCCAGTATCTGCAGCATGTCGGACAGCTCGTGCGGCGCGTGCGCACCCTCCGCGCCGCCCGCCGCGCCGCCCGCGCCGCCCTGCCACGACCACATGCCTGCAACACGCCGACTTTTTAACAATCTCGTTTAAACATTAATCTTAATATGGACAGTTGGCTGTATATAATAGGTTATTCACAGAGGGGATAAAGCATTTTCTTATGTCACGGACGCTATATTGAATCCCGAAATTAGAATTCTGAGTGCAGCCCAAGACAAAGACACCTTTATCCCATAAGAGAATACTCTATTCTTCATACTGCGAGGTAATGCAATACGATTTTCACTTCTTTTTTTTTTTGTAAGAATTTCTTACGAATTTTTAATTGGGTTTGCAAATTCAAATCACTTTATTGAATACGCTGGGTCATAATGAAATTTAGTTCAATATTATTGCCCGGCTAGACCTTGGGGTTATAAGGCCCGGAGTCCACCAAATCGGAGATTTGCGGAGATGTCCGAAGCAGAGACGAGAAGAAATGATTTTCAGCTAGGGTGTATCCACCGAATTCGTGCAGAGATGCGTATTGGCTAGACTAGAACAGAAATGTGTGTATCATGACGCAGGGGAAACTAGCGGCGCCGCTCACATCTCTTCTCGTCTCCGTTGCGCGCCACCACCAGCTTGCGAGGCACAGCTCATCTCCGCATCGATCACGTCATACAAATATGATACATCTCTGCTCAGTGATATCCACTGAAGCTGAGTGGAGACGAAATGTGTGAATAACGAAATTCTATAGGTTGTTTAAAACACATCTCTCCTCTCGTCTCGTCTCCGCTTTAGTGGAGTACGGACCTTATGACTTACTTTATGTTAAGTTTCCATGATATATAATCTGACATTAACAATCAGGTAGTGTGAAAATGAACAAACATAACGATGCCCTAGGAGACACAAGTGAATGTCTCGACAACCCAGTAGACACGTCTGGCGAAAAATGATGAGAAGAACCGACCCCAAGTAATGTTTGTGTCACGCGTGCTAGTGGAGTGGTACTCACCGTGCGAGGGGTGCGGGTGGTGGTTGTGGTGGTAGTGCGCGGCGGGCGGCAGGTAGGCGGGCGCGGGCGGCGAGCGCGCCGGCGACGCGTCCGCCGCGCCCGCCGCGCCGCCGCCCGCCTCGCCGCTGTACGCGTAGCTCTCGCCGCCGCCACCGCCGCTCTGCCAAAATGAAAACTTCATAAAAACTACTATCCATGTAAATACATATTCCTCGGTTTTTTTATTAACACAATACAACTGAAAAATACCGTTTAAAGGCCTGTACGTTTATTAAACGTCTAACTATTCAAATGTTAACGCATGGAATACTTACAGTGCGCAGGGTGGTCCAGGTGGTGTGCGGCGGGGTGTTGGTGGGGCGATGCGGCGAGTACTCAGGCGCGTAGTGCGGCGCGTAGGGCGGCGCGGGCGCGGCCGGCGCCACGCCTGCCTCGCCCGGAGACCGCGCGGTAACTCCGCCGCCGCCGCTCACTGCCACAAACACATTTAACATAATGATCGGCCCTGACGAACCTCTGTTGCAATCATCAATGTAATTGAAATAAATCTTGCGTCAATCTAATCTGACATTTATCTAACCAAAATCATGAATTTACCTAATGCCAGCTTGATGGTCTAAGGTCCTATAGATAGATCGGTAAAGTGAGTGACTTAAAAGATATATTTTTTCTTTTATAGTTTAGGTATCGATACCTATCATAACAAAAAACAATTAAACATATATTTTAAATAGTATTTCAACTAACTACACTAACTAGGATTAGATATTATCGATAGGCTAACTAATTTAGTTTGACCTTGTATATAAACTGTTTGACTATTTCGTAGTTTTACAATAGTACCTGGGCGACCGAGCTCTGCTCTGGTGACAATAGAGAATGCTCTTTTAATAATACAGGAAAGTTCATACTAATTCCATGCTGCCATGTCATTATTCTAAGGTTGCATCGTGTTCTAAACTTTGGGCGACCGAGCTCTACTCGGGTGAAAATGAATTTTCCCAGATATGAGACCTAGCTAGATCGATTTTCGCCCCCGTAAAACCCTCTATTGCAACTTTCATCGAAATCGTTAGAGCCGTTTTCCAGAACGTGATTACAAATATATATATATATATATATATACATATACAAATATTGCTCATTTAATAGTATAGGATGTAATAAAAACCTGTCCGATCCGTGACGGTATTATTAGGTGTCGTGATAATAAAATTATTTTTTTAAATAAATACACGAATAAAATCTATTCATGTATTTATTCCAAAAAAATCCCACAAAAATTAATATAAATTAAATGAAATGGCAATACATGCGCAGGCGGCCGACGGACCAGCCGCTGGCAAAGTTACGGTTTTCTAGAAGAGCGGTGGCCGTGACATAGTGTCTGCAATTTACCGGCGGATGACGTCACAGAGACGTTATTTATGAAAGTACATAGGTGTGTTTTCCTACAGAGCGCGAAAAATGTTTTGATATTAAATGGAAGCTAAAACTATCTATATATTGTATTATTCTATTCAGATACCTGCTATATGTTCAGAATCATTCATAAGAACCGAATTATCGGAGAGATTTCCGTTTGACGAAAATTACCTGGTGGAGCATGGTGCTGTTGATGAAGATTAGGCGCTTGCGCTTGATACACGTCACGGTGACGTAGATGGTAATCGTAATTTTCTTCCGGAGCCGGTTCACCGGTAGTGCTCCCTAACGACCGGCTAGTAACACAAACATAACATTTAAGTCACGAAATTTTAATGAAAAACATAATACGTACACACGGCTACACATCAAGCTATACACTTCCAGTTTCTGCTGACCTCGTATTGTATAGGATTTCTGTACAATGTGAGGTCAGCTTATACTGGAAATGTATAGCTTGATGTGTAGCCGTGTGTACTAACTTAAAATAAACACATACTTAGCCAGTGTGTTAGTGCAAACAATGTATTCCACGTCATCATTGTAAGGGTTTAAAAAGGCGAAGGCCGAAGTTCTTAACCAAACCCACTCTCTACTTTTGGTACGAAACCGGTACATCAGTGAAATGATTTGACCTTTCAATTTCAACACTGCAACAAGTAATTGAACATGGTAATTGCCTGTCATATACAATATCATATAACAAAAATGTAAGTTAAAGTGAAATCAAGTACCTTGGTCAAAGTTATCTCTCATATGCTGTTGGTCCTCCGGGTGATAGAACTCGTAACAAAGCTTCCCCAGGAGATCGGCAGGCGCATACCCGACTACCTGTGTTGCACGTTGGTCGGCAAACGTGAAACGACCGTCCACTGAATGACGCGATACGAACTCTACTCCGCCGCTACATAAACTGTTTTCTGAAGAGTTTGGCGTCGATGTGACCTAGTAACATTAACAACGACTCATGTATTTGGACTATTACGATAATTATATAAAAAATTTCAAGTCAGTAAAATATAGATACCTGTAGTCTTCCAATCGCGACTAGACAACAATGAGATGTGTCAAGTTCATCCTGAATGGGACGATCCATCTGCATACCTGGAAAGAGATCTGATATGCCAACATACATAAAACTATGTTTCTTCATGTTTTTAGACAGAATTCATAGCAAATGTTATGTGTAACAAATAACTTTATGCATTTGTTTTGGAATTTTAACATGATAATTATATGTCAGGGGAATTTATTGTTAAGCAAATTAAACCCTACGTCAGTTTGTCGTGTTATGGGAAGTTCATACAACTGTCTAACAATAAGAATGACAGTAGTGATTTGAAAATACGGACAAGTTAAGTTGGTAACCTGCGTTCGCAATTTATTAACAAACATGTAAACAAACACCAGTTTTAGGAAAAACAACTGTAATGCATACACATAAGGTTCAGTCTGCGCTACAACTTCATATTTTTTAAGACTTTTTTAACAGAACTAGTCAGTCTAAAATCAACTTTATTTACACCAGCATAAAGTTGATATTTGTCTAAGTGAAAATAACATCAATTGGAAACGAGGTTATAACTAGCCTTTAGTCAATTTGCTTAACAATTCATATCCCTAACTTTACCTACATGTGATAAATCCTAGACGTCATATTTCTTCCGTACCTTAACCAAACTTATTTCATCGAAGTATAGCGCTTAGAGCAGCGTGAGTATGACACATACTATACTAATAAGAATTCAAACTAGCACACGGTCATTTTTTAAATCTGTGACTACACTTGCATTGTATATAAAGTAATATTTTGGTTAGAATACTTTGAAATATTTAAAAAAAAAACTCTTTCGCGGATACATGTACAATACCTGTAGGAGGCCAATTTTTGATGTATCCAGTGCAATGCACCACGGCGTAATTATGACCATCGTGTGAGGGCCCTAGTGAGTTGCGAGCACGCAGTCTCCCTAGGTGAGCACCTTCCGCTGATCCACCGACGCGCATACGACAAATGAAACCACGACGAGAACCCATTACTTGACGCATGGACGCTGTAATTGATATTCAAATATTTTTTATTATGTAAATGATTGAATACTAACACTTTTTAGGTGTGTATCTAATAAAAAAATTGGCTACTTACATTGGTGTCCTTCTTTCTTCACTGTTCCAGTCTTCAGATCCAAAATACGACCCGTGTTTTGAGGTTCTTGAGTGCTTAGCTGTTCCCTAACTTTTTCTACATCATCTGGGTGTACTTGGTCAAATAAGCAAGAAGAGTACCACTCTCCCTAAAACAAAATAATTTATATGAAGCGGGTGTGTTTGCAGTTTATTACAAAAATATACTACTATTGTGGCACGCTATGATGGATTAACGGATCCTCATAAGCTGGCAAACGTCAAAATGGCCATCGCAATAGACTACAAATCTCAATAAACATGAGTCTTTTTTGGCAGCTACATTAGAGAGGCATTTCTCTCTGTTAGGTTCCTATAATGAATCTCTTAAAGAAAATTCATATAATAAAAATAATGGCAGTCTTTATTTTGTCATTTTTAGGGATCTGAACTTAAAACGAACTCTATGTTTACTCTTAATTTCAATACACCTTTTCGTAGTTTCATACAAGAAGAAGAGGAAACGGTTCATAGAATACACCGTCCTTCGAAATTTCATCGATATAGGTAGTGCCAATATTTTCCGAATAAAATGGCTGTTTGTCATACGGACGGACAGGGTGAAACTATACGGGTTCTGTTTTTACCATTTGTGTATGGCACCCTAAAAATGATGAAATACACTAACTAGTGACTTATAAATGTAACATACCTGAGAGTAGTTCAGTACTGGAGCTATACTATCACTGACGTAAATAATACGTCCAGTGTCGCAACTTACAACGAACAAAAACCCATCAGCTGCTTCAAGAATTAAATGTTTTAGTTCTTGATCAGTTAAGAAGGATGGTTTGTAAGTACCGTCCGTTGAAGTGTTGCCAGTGCCTACAAAGAGAAACAATTAATAAGAAACTTGTGCATAATTTATTATAGTTTACTCTGCTGTGTTTACGCTATTAATAAACTTGATTGTATACCTCTTAAGGCTTTCATATGCGCTACTGCCATACGCAGTATAGTAAGTTTGTCCGGCTTCCGCGCGAGGGCGGAGCATGTTGGAACCATATCAGACAGTTCCGTAATGTATGCCGTCATCTTGTTTCTTCGGCGACGTTCAATTTCACAATGATTCTCGCGGCTGTAAATAAAATGATTATTATTGAAAAAAGTAGTCGCGGAAAAATAAATAAGAATAACTAGGTACTTATTATCTTTATAAAAATGTACAGATTAGGTACCTACTTAGTAAACACTATTAACAACTAAATAATAGTTCAATAGTTCCCAGGAAATAACAGTATGTAGGTACCTATTTATATTAGTATTATAAGAGGTAAAAGTGAGTTTGTATGTAGGTATGTAGGGAACGACAGATCCGATTACGAAAATTCTTTCAGTAATAGGAATTTACAGTATTGTCATTGGATAGGAAATATTTTATCTTATTTTTTACAAGAAATTTCACGCACACGAAGTCGCGGGCAGATACTTGTCTATACATACAGGGTGGCCGGAGAACTGACGTCTAAAGATAAAATTTAGATGCTTGACTGCGGGGCATCCGAATTACCCTCATGTGATTGGGATGTCCCGCGATTATTAGTAGTTTAGGAAATAGATATTTTTTTAAACATCAGTAGAGAGTTCAAAATTACAGCTCAAGCGTAATAGCCACAAAATTTCAACTCATGATAAAAAACCGGCCTTTTAAATTAAAAGGAAGATAAATTATATAGTGGTAAGAAAAAAATATTCATCTTAAAAAGTGCGTGTCGTACCGCGCACAGTGAAGGGTTCCGTAGTTGGGATAAATTTATCCCAAGAACAAACTTAACATTGTAGTTGACAAACATGTTCTCCCATACATTCCAACAGCAAATGTAAGTTTGTACGCACAATATTGAGAGATTTACCGTGTTATTTTAGCACCATAGACTTATGATAGGTTTTCCTGTAATGTATGAGTATAGTAGATAGAACCATTCTGTATTTTAATTTTTTATACTCAGTAGTCTCGAGAAGAGGTTCGTAGGGAAATAATAACAGCTGCACGCTTGCCGTGGTCGGTTCGTGGACCGGTAACCATCCATTTCATATCGAGACCTATCTGTGCCTCGGAAAGCACGTAAAGCCTTTGGTCCCGGCTGTCATTTGAAGATCTTTGACAGTAGTTAAGGGTAGTCAGAAGCCCAAACGTCTGACAACCAGTCTTACCAAGGGGTATCGTGTAACCCAGTAACTGGTTAGATAGGCAGTCGCACCACGTAAAATACTGGTATGCAGCTGCATCCGGTTAGACTGGAAGCCGACCCCAACATAGTTGGGAAAACGCTAAGCAGATTGTATGGGAAGGTTTTTTGCGATTTCTGACTTTTATTGAACTCTAACATCAGTTAGTCTCATAGAGGACCGACTTTTTTTTTTTTTTGGGTGGGAAATCATCGAATAACTTCTCCCGCTCTGGGCGGAGCGGGAGGGCGTGTCAGACTCTTACTGACAAAAACCCACCCGTGTTCCTTCGGTTGCCCTGTTGCCGGGGGCCACGATCTCCCTTTCGGTTTTCTTCGCAACCCCGGCAGGCATCGGCCCTAGCGGACCTCAATTCTGCTGACATTTCTTTAAGGCGCGCGTGGAACACAACGCGCCGTCGACCCGGGCCTGGTCCTTATCGGACGGTGAGCTACCCATTGCTTACCGTCCGCAAGCCCGCGCCTACAGTGGCCGGAAATCGCCTCGCGATTGCCGACGCCCTGGGCGTCTCCTACTGCGGCGGTTAGGGGCGTGAGGGCGCGAAATTTGCCTCTCCCTCACGCGTTCCGCCTCCTGCTTCGCGAGCATTACCGCTTCGCAGAAGGAGGTGACGGCCTCCCATTTCCTCTCGCTCCGTACCATGGCCTGAATCAGGGCCGGACGCGAGAGATCACCGCCGCCGATCGCCTCCACGAGGACACGGCGATGCTCCGCCCAAGCTGGGCAGACCTCCACCGTATGCTCCACCGTGTCCTCCGGGCGATCCACACAATGGTGAGACCCGGGCGTTTTCTCCCGCCTTATCCTTTGCAGGAACTTCCCGAAACAGCCGTGTCCAGTGAGTACCTGCGTCAGGCGGAAGGTGAGGACGCCGTGGCGCCTCTCTAGCCACTCCTCAAAGAGGGGTCTTATCGCCGCAATTGTGGCGTGCCCAGCGCTGGGTTGCGACAATCGCACTCTTCATGACGCCATGAGATCCCACCGGAGCTCTGTCCGCTGTGCCGCGATTTCTCGCGGCAGCGGAGTTAAGCCCCGGCGTTTCGCCTCCTCGCGCCACTCCCAAATGTGCGCGAGGACCTTTGCCTCCAGATCCCATGGCGGTAATCCGGCAAGGAGGCTCGCCGCCTCGCAGGAGACCGTGCGGTATCCTCGGGCCAGCCGGATGGCCATGACCCTCTGGGACGCGTTCAACCGGCGGGCTGGCCGCAGCCTTAGTGAACGCGCCCACAGTGGTGCCCCGTAAAGGGCCATGGACCGCACGACCCTCGCGTAGAGCCTCCGGTAGGAGGCGTTTGGATCCCCTAGATTGGGCAAGAGCCGCTTCAACGCATCCCCGGCCCGCTCCAGTCTGGGAGCCAAACGTCGGAAGTGTTCGACGAAGTTCCACCGGCTGTCGAGGACAAGTCCCAGATACTTCATCGTTGACTCGACGCCGATGTGAACCCCTCCCGCCATTACCTGGGAACCTGACGGTGGCGCGTTCCGAGGTCCATGAAAACCCATGGCCTCAGGCTTGTGCAGGGCCACCTCGAGTCCCAGCTGCCGGATCCTATCGACGATTGTCGCAACCCCGCGTGTCGCTAGTTCGGCCGCCGCCTGGTACGATCCTCCCTGTGCCAGGACCAACGTGTCGTCAGCGTAGCAAACGACACTGACGCCGCTAGGGAGGTCGGCGCACAGCACCCAGTCGTACCGATGTCCCACAGACGCGGCCCCAGGACCGATCCCTGTGGGACACCGCACGACATCTCTCGCCGGCTCCACTCTCCTTGGTGACCGGGGTAGATGACGGCCCCGTCCGTCAAATAGGCCTCGACCACACGACAGAGGTAGGTGGGCATCCGGTGATACCGGAGTGATAGAGGACCGACAGGTATCAAAAAAAGGTTTTTTTTTTTTTCAAAATCTGTGTGTGTAATTTTCTTTTTGTCTGTGTAAATGTATACATTTTGAAAATGTTAAGACAGAAGACCGTTTTCTTGTAGCGACAACGGTTAAGGTTTGCCCTTATTACCCAGTCTCAAAAATCTAATATTGTTATGTTATGATTAACTGCTTAGCTCCATAAATGTATAGCGTGATGTGAATCATTTAAAAGGTTAAATCTGTAACTATCTGCAATATTCTAACCTTTTGGCTCTTCTTTTCACAATTTGCGAAAATACAGAAACCGTTTTAAACCGTAGAAGAATACGAACACAATGTAATATTGCTCATTCCCCATAGCAAATAGCGTGTTAATTTATAGCCTAAATACTAGACTTATAGGGAATATCTAGGCAAAATTTGAACAGAAGTTATCCGATAGTATTTGCGTGATGCTGGAACATGCATTCAGACAAACGGAAAAACATTCTAAAAACGATATTTTCGGCATTAGAATCGTTCCCAGACCTCGTAGCAACTTTTTTTTAAATATTCTATGTACAGTTTTGATTTTTGTACGATTTCATTATTATGTATAAATTAAATATTTGATAAGGATAAGAGCCAGAGAGTGATGATGATAATGATTTTAAAAATCTTAACCAGATGTTTTTATTTTCTAGATTATAATATAAGAATCTCACATCTGAAGTGTGAGCAAAATTGGATAATTTAAAATATGAGTTTTGAGAGAAAAAGCGCGCACTTGTTGCGTGATAATGATAAGACACGTTTTCAATCATCACACAGTAACCTAGTGAGAAGTATCGTGGTTATGGGAAAATCACAGGCCTTGATGTTAAGATTGGTATTCAATTACCCCATAACTGCTCAAGCAATAAGCTGTTAATTGTTATGTAGGCTGTGTTTCTAAGAAAAAAAGACGTAATTGACAACATTTCATACCTTTTCAATATGCTTCTATTTTATAATTTAAAGAAATTATATCTCAAATTAAGACACGCTTATTTTCTGCCAAACTTTGTTGCTTTCCTGTAAAAATAACAGCTTTGAAGTTCGTTCTATTCTAAGCAGACGTAAACGTTAAGATGTATGAAACCGTAATCTACACGTCAGCCATTCCTGTCATATGGCTTATTACTACTATTGGTAGGCCCAGAGGGTTTTTCATCAAGGATATTCAGCACGAAGGCTTTATAGCTGAGTATATGACGCATGATGAGAGAACGACAAAAATATATTTGTAAAGCTTGAGATCTCATCGTACGGGACCTCGCTCAATACGATTTAAAAAGGCAAACCTGACGAAGATATTGTGCGCTTTCTAAATCCGACGACGAAAAACTTAATTTGGTCATTTTCATAAAGGATATTCAGAACGAAAAAATGTTATTCTACCTGATAGTATTCCTTGTCTTGATATCCCGAATATATAAACATCTGACCGATTGATGAGTGTTTTGGCAAATCTAACGAAGTTTCAGTAATTCAGAAGAGTACCCAAAAGTAATCATAATTTCACACCTGGTATTGCCGCGTTGGACTGCTTGAAGAGTAATATTTTTGTTTTGAACTATTAAGTTGGTTTTTGCGGTCGGGTTTTTTTTATAACATGGGCGTGGATCCGGAAATCTTTGTAAATTAGGCTAGCGAAAAAGGGTAAATGACTGATGTCTAGTAAGACTTCTTCGAGCAAATTGTCAAATTCTATTAAGACCCGGACTTCTTAGGTGTTATCAAGTAGCGCTTTGCGGTAATCTGGGGTTCCACCACTGTCCCATCGCCGCCGCTTCCCGCAAAATTATACGGTACATTCTTACCTTGCAAATCTTTCTTTATCCTGAATATTGTCCTCCTCCATCCTTGTATATTTCCCACCACTTGCGTCGTCTTCATCTGACCTATGATGAGAAGATATTTTAGGAAATTGCTTTACGATACACCATAACATGCTAATTATTTGTTTAATAAGTAACTTATACAAGGTGTAATTGAAATAACTAAAAACCTCTTAAGGGGTCATTGTACTCATTATTTCAAAACCACAAATATTTTAAATACATAACTTTTACTTTAAGACATAGGTAATTGCGAAAAAAAAATCTTTTGCTCTAGAAATTATTGAAGGAAAAGTGATTTTGCTGGAAATGGGAATAGACTCGTATTAAGCAGTGGTACTCAGGAATCATAGCACGCGAAATCATCTAAGGATTGATCATAAATATGTATACTAGCTGCTGTTCGTGGCTTCGCCTGCGTAGACTTTTTAATTCTTTTACGGTTACTCCTTATAACATCAGCTATCTTCAGCCACTGAAACTCCCGTCAAAATCGGTTCAGTCGTTTCGGAGATTAGCCGGAACAAACAGACAGACAGATAGACAAAAACAAAAAACTTTTTTTTTTGTTATAAGTACCATATACTTTCATATAAGCATTTAATAAAATGCTATTTTGTCATTACAAACGGACAATTCAATTTTATTTACACATTTCAACTGTATTTGTATGTATATATGTATAGATTGTTGAGACGCTAGTACCAAATAATTATGTAAGAAGGTCGTTTAGGTAGCATCTCTTCTACAATATATTGACATACGAATCAAATCCCCTTGATTCGTGTTAGATAATGTTTTATATTAGTAGTAGTCCTATTATCTCAAATACACGAACGGTTAATAAAGGAGATATCCGCTTTATGTGGCGACGTTGGTTTTTTTCTGAGAAAAATCTAACCAGCATCAAACTACACCTAAATAAAAGCGACAAAAATATGGAACTAGAAACCACTGAAATCATATTTATAGACCCCTCCATTTAAGAGAAAAATTTATAAACTATTAATGTTAGTACATATATTTTATTTGATGGCAACTCAAATAAAGCCCCCCACACACTTTGACAATGTCTTAATTGATAGATGATTCTATCCATCTGTCAAATCATTTTTTTTTTGGGTGTGTTCACTTTAATAACCTAAAGGTTCCGTGTGGTTCCGGAGAAAGAATAAGACCATCCCATCTCGTCCCGTGGGTGTCGTAAGAGGCGACTAAGGGAGCTTAAGAACCGGTGAATACCACAAAGCACTTCGCGTCACCCTCGCGATGGCGAGTAGACCATCAACAATCGCATTCCCAAGGAGGGTTTATTTCAGGCTGGCGGCCGACTGTAAAACTGTGCCAAAACTGCAAGCAGCAGCTTTGTATTAAAATTAAAAATGATGAAATACAAAAATGCACGCAGACGAAGTCAACAGCTAGTTTCTTAATAAAACAGGACCTTGTGGCCAAGTGATAACACCTGCACTTGTCGATGGGTCAAATTTAATCTACGCTTGCTGAGCTTGGTCCGTAGATGGGTGACCGTCTATTACATACCTGAAACCCCTCCGTGCCTCGGAAAAATTAAACCATTGGTTCCGGCTGTCATTTTTACCGTCATTACATTTACATCAATAACCGTTGTTATCGAAACTAGCTATTATTGCGTAGCGTACTGTGATATCCAGCAACTGGGTTGTGGAGGTAAGATCGAAGTCGCTCCATGTAAAATACTAGTAATTGGTATTCAGTTGCATTCGGTTCGACTGGAAACCGATCCTAATATATTTGGGGAAACGCTAGGCAGATGGTGATTCCTTAACTATTTCACTTTGAGGGGCACTAAGGCGTTATAAACAGTAAAACTTATTTTGTGTCTCGTTCAGTGTACTTGAATGCGTTAATAATATTTAAAAAAAAAATATGTTAGGCCATGAGATCATCAGCACTAAAGAAAAGGTGTAGTAAAGTATTCATGCGAGTATGTGACTCATAAAAAAAATTGCTGTGTGAATATTATTTAAGTAGCCTGCCTTAGATCATTTTGACAATATCAATGTTACCCTCCATATGGGCTTCGCCGCAGTTGGGTAAAAACAACCATTTACCCTTTTTACAAAGCACTTTTGATTATTGTATAACTCGTGTTGAATTAAATTAATATTTAAAAAATAAATAGATTAAGGATATTGAGACCAGGCAAGCACAAATGTATTTTTTTAAATACGTATATAGGTATCCAATTTCTTAATCCAAATCAGTGAGAATGATAATACAAATAATTTCTAACAGATTAATTGTTAATTAATTGCCAGTTATAGTAGGTAAAATCTAATACAACATTCATTGTTTTTCAAGAGACCATCAAAATAAAAGACATCCTAGATGTTAGCAGTGTCTACAACAAATTAGGTGTCCATGTTAGTTATAAGTTCCTCAAATAAACACAGCCAACAGCAACTACGGAACACTTCACTGTGCGTGGTCCGACACGTACTTAGCCAGTCTTTAATGTTCCCCCAGTTTTAAGCGGAACATTTTGTTATTTTCTTGAATGCATATTAAGGAAGACGGAGTGACAGTGTGTTAGGTTGGAGAATACTTATTTTTGATGTGAAACATCTATAGCAGCGGGTCAGACCGACTGGTTTTTCTTTTTTTTTTTTTCAACAAAAAAAAGCCAAGGGCGAGTCGAGCTCGCGCACGACGGGTTCCGTACCATTATCTATAAAAACGGCCAAAAAATCACGTTTGTTGTATGGGAGCCACTTAAATATTTATTGTGTTCTGTTTTTAGGGTTCCGTACCTGAAAAGGTAAAAAAAAAAGGAACCCTTATAAGATCACACTCTTGTCCGTCTGTCTCTTAAATATTTATTTTGTTCTGTTTTTAGGGTTCCGTACCTGAAAAGGTAAAAAAGGAACCCTTATAAGATCACACTCTTGTCCGTCTGTCCGTGTGTCACCACCGATTTTCTCAGGAACGGGTGGACCTATCAAATTAAAATTTAAACCAGATACTGAGGTCTGTAGTCCCTACTAGGTGTATAAATATCAAGGTCCTGAGGCTACACAATAAAAAGATATGGGCAAATTTAGATTTTCGCGAAAACTTGTAACTGCCAAAATTTACCTTAATTTTCAACATTTTTTATTTTTCGTGCGCGAGTCCGACTCGCTCTTGACCAGTTTTTTTTTTTTTTGTATTTGTTGTTATAGTGGCAACAAAAATTCATCATCTGTGAAAATTTCAACTGTCTAACTATCACGGTTCATGAGATACAGCCTGGTGACAGACGGACGGGCAGCGGAGTCTTAGTAATAGGGTTTACCCTTTGGGTACGGAACCCTAAAAAGACCGACTGCTGGCGTGGCGATGCGTAGTGGCGCGTCGCCATATTTATTTCCTATCGTAAACTATCATTTTATGCATATTACCTATACATAATAATTTCGATGTTTCACATCTGCCAGGCGTCCCACGACGGCTCATTTTTTAAAATGTATTTTCCCATTTGGCCCTTTTCTACATTAATGTTCTTGGTGGGTACCAAGAGTAAAAAGTAATAAAAAGGGGCCAAGTTTGCTGATAAAAGAATTGAGATTTCGATGGGTGCCCATTACAATGGAGATGAAAATAGGCCAATGATCAAAACTGGTGCCTTTTGCCGGCAGCCATTAACAAAACTTTATACATTAATTTATTATTATTATTACAAGTCTTTATGTCATAGTGAGACATGTATTAAAACCACAGAAAAACTAACTTAACAAGCAAAATTTTGTATGCTTAAAAATTATTCAGATTACACAGGGTGATTTTTGATAGACTTCAGGGCATTATTCGAAACTATGAGTAGTACAGCAACATACTCAAAGGAACGATGATCTTGAATTTGGAGGAAAATAAAACTGCATTTTTTTTATAAAAATTTCCACCTTGGCCAGGAATACAACCTGATCCCTTTTGTAAAAAAAGCACCCTGTATTTTTATACTGAGTGATAGTATTCTTGGTAAGGATCAAATACTGCAAAGGAACATTATTTGCAAAGTCCAAGGAAGTGACAGTTTATTGACGTGATGTGATGTTATGTTATGTTATATTTTTTATCATTTAACATAACATAACATCACGCCTGTAATCCCCGAAGGGTTAGGCAGAGGTGTACCTATAGTGCACCCACATTTCGCCAGTTATGTTTAAGTCCCATGTAATAGGGGGCGAGCCTATTGCCATCAACCGGGCACAAATCCAGACTCCGGGCTGCTACTGCTATCATTTAAATTACGTAAAATAAAAAGAAATATCCATTGCTTTTGATTTGACACATTATGTTTGTTTGCAGCATTTGATCTTTACCAGCTACATTATTGTTAAATGCAGTAATACAGAATGATGCTGATTTTTGGATGTGAATATATTATCAAGAATTGAAGAAAAAGAAATGATGTACCATCAAAGAAACTCATATCTAGACACCCTAAGGACTATTTCTGCTTGCACAATCAGCCGATATAGTAATGCTTACCTACAAAAAAATAGGTTTGTCTGCACAGGATTTTGTTTTCAAACTGCTTAGATAATTATATGTTTCTTCAATAGTAAATACCAAAATCCAAATAAATAGTGATAAGGGTAAGAGAATGATACAAAACTTTGTAGTTATAATTGTTTTTGATTTAGAGGTTGAAAGTATCTTAAAATGATTCATGTAAGGTAAACCATGGGTGTGGATCACCCTTTTCTTCACCTAAATTATGCTGATAAATTAATAAATAGCTCAATCTGCTCAATACCGTCACTGTCATTACCCAGTGTATGTTGCACACTAAGCATTGGATTTTATTTTAAATTTCAATAGCCCTTCTAAATTAGAAATGAATTTTATTAAATTATTCCATAGAAACTCACCCAACACTGCCAGCACGGCGTTTTTGTATATCCTTTGATGGGTCAGCCCCTATAAAAATACAGTTAAATTTATTTAAAGATTTCTACTAAATATTACATTACTTGGTCAAGATGCTTAAATTTTTAAAATAGATTAGGAAAAAGAGTAATATATTTAATAAACACATGATATATATAGTATTATAAGTTCATACATTACTGAAAACCAAGTATCCAGGTGAATATATTAAATGCATTGTATAAGTTTAATGGCTCGCTGAAAAACCCGCAACAAGGGTAATAAAGCTCACTACCTGACAAACTAAATAATAAAAAAGTTAAATTGAATAATTTTACCCATTAAAAACAAAGTCACCAAAAAGAAAATAAATTTGAAAAAGAAAGTTTCAATTCACATAAAATGTTGAATTCAGGACTCTGGGTGTGTACACAATGTATAGATATATATAAACATGACCTTATAAGAAAACGAAATACTTCAGTTAGCTGTTTTCTGGCAAGGAGCAAAATACATAAAATTTATTAGTCAGTCTGCTGTGGTTGAAATTTCTTATCGTAAATATTTTGTGAATTATAATCAGAGGTGCTTTGTAAATATACCTATTATTTATATTTTTGCCCGTGGCATGCGTTAATTCTTAGCTATAATTAAATTTCCATTTCTAACTTGCTGAGTTACTAACAACGCGTCACGCGGTGCAATGTCAAATTGAAAATAGGTCGATAACTTTAGGAAGTTATGTACCCATGCGAAAATCGTAATAAATAATGAAAGTATCTTATCTATTTGCAATCTAAGTAGTGATTTATATTTCATTAATTTCTTATAGCAGTATGCGTGGATTTCCTTTATAGCAACAAAATTTTCACCAACCGGGGATAGTGGGAGCCACGGCAGACATCGGTCAGTAAACTCATTAGTCCACGTTATAGTTATCACTAGCAAATATTAAAATATAAAGCTGTTCAATTCCACAACAAATACTTTCATTTATGCACAAACTAAAACGTATGTTTACAGCTCTTCAATACAACACAAACGCCATTTTCCATTTGCAACAATTCACATACAAAAACGTCACATGTAAATGTTGCCATAATAATATTTAGTTTTCTACTATTTCGAAAAATAAAAATTTAACAAACTAAAATAAGGCGTCGAAAAATTCCTCCGCATCTAGAATATTATAATTAATGAAGTTAAAAACTGAAAGCTCATAACAGGTAGCAGCACAGTTTTACGTCTTTAAACCGCCATTTTTACTTTATGTTTATTTTTGTGTCGATCACAATTTATACGAAAACTAGATAAATATGTATGACACTTAGTGTATGACACGGAGTATAACATTATTAAAAGACGAGCTAAGGAGAGGGGAAACGTCTACCACTGGTAAAAAACAGCTTTAGTGGAAAAGTCAATAAATTATGAACGTTTTATAATTTACTAGCTTTTGCCCGCGGTTTCACCCGCATGGATGTCAGAAAATATCCCACGGGAACATACTACCAGGATATCATACCGAATAGCCGAGGAAAAGGTCATTGAGTCCTACCGCTGCGCCCGCGTTGCCGTCAACCAAAATTATTAGTTAGATGTAATTTTGAATCTGTGATATCTTTTAAACCTGTATGTAATGCAAATGGACTTAGTTCTCTTGGGAGCATCACCTATAAAGCACTTTCTCCAATAAAAGACTTAAAGGATAGCACATCGTCTCGACTAAAATATCAGAGTCCAATTTTTTTCGGAGAGCTTTCTCCCACAGTATTCTTCTTATAGCATCTTTGGCAAATACATGGGTCCCCGTATTTTTGCAGTAAACGATTGTGCAACTGGGCTCAATAATTAATTATGCTAAAAGAAGTCGCTTGTTTACAAAAAAAATGTATGGCTAGCTATTAGATTATTAGACGCTAGAGATCAGCGCCATCTGAAGTGAGAAAGTGGCAGTTTTTATCCCCATTGAATGAACTTTTAGAGGTGACGTCACCAAAACCGCTAAAATATAACATTGTTTCAACAGAAGTTTCAACATTACAATAATGGTTAGTTTATGGATGTTATGGTACGAAATGTCAAAGTAAGATTATAATAAAACTGCTATAAGAGCTTGTGGTAGGCCCCCACCACAAGCTCTTATAGCAGTTTTATTATAATCTTACTTTGACATTTCGAGCGCTTGTTCAAAAATATTTCATCCTAGCTTTTGCCCGGGGTTGCGCTCGCGTGGTTATCGGAAAACATCCCACGGGAACGTATTACCGATATCGGGATTACATACCTTAAAGCCGAGGCAAAGGTCATTGACTCCTACCGCTGCGCCCGCGGTACGGTCAACCATAATTATTTTTTCACGCGTAATTTTGAATCTGTGATCTTTTAAACTATTCATTTAAATGAAATGTCAAGGCATATTTTAATTTAAATTAAATGCGCAATTTAAGTAACATAGTTTATTGAATAAGGATTAATATAATACCGGTCAAAATAGCTTCGGAAATAACAATTAAATTAGCACACATACCCGATTATTCTGACATTAATTTATTTTTATTCCACATTTGTTTTAAAAGAAGAGGGTCTGAACTCGATTCTGACTCATCATCAACAAAACAATTATTATGTTGTAATTATTGGGCAATAGATGTGTACGGTTTACGTACATTCCGTCAGGCTGCAAACGCAGCAACCTACTTTTCTCTTTGGTATTTAAAACAATGTTTAATATGATTTTAAGTTAGTTGACGAATTACATACTTACGCGAACACCGCGGATTAGCATCCAACCCACTTTTACTTTGTTGTGATCGGTACTCTAATAAACCTTTAGTGTTACCGAATCTGTGTGTGTTTACATCAACTCGCCTAACTCCAAGTACTGACTTACCACTTCTTACTTAAAGCTACAAGTGTAAGGTACCAACTACTACGGGACCTTACATTTAATGGTCCTTCGAGTATTTCACAGTTTGGGGTAATTGTATCTCTTGGAACGACAGCGAATCGGCTTGGCTGGCCTTCCACAAGCGGATCTCACCAGTCAAGTTGAGAAAGCGCGCATATTCGTAAAAAGAGTACAAGAGCTCTGAGCAATCAACGAAGAGGGGATACTTTGGAACTTCTTCGTGAATCAAGCGGAAAAACAAGACTCAACTGCGGCAACAAGCCAACTACTACTACGACTACTGCTACTACAGCTTCCGGACTACAACGTGAACTGCGGGCAATACGAGGCCTACAAACTAGAAGACACCGAACTACGTGTTCTTCAATACCTACTTTACTACTACATCTTACTACTACTACTACTTTCGATTACCGAAACGACTACATCAAGATGAGCGAAATCACTGCACAAAACGAAGTCTTCGAGTCAATCAAACGTCTCTGTACTAACTACCAAAAGGACAGCGCGTCTCGGAAAGGAAAGGAGTACCTGACTCAAAGGTTAGTGTCATTGGAAAACCTCTGGCAAGACTTTGGCAATAGACACAATGTATTACTTGAACGAGAGGACAAAGAAATCCAATATTTTACTGGAAACATTTATGAAAAGACGAAACATATGTATGAATCCACCAGGATTGATATACTGCAGCGGTTGTTGGTCTGGGAAGGAAAACAGGCTGAAGTTGTCATTCCTCATCCTACGGGAGTAGATACCAAGACCAAGGAACTGCTTGATCGACAAGAATGTCACATTAAAGCACTAGAACGGGCGATGTCCAAAATAGAAATTGACTCCATAACTGAAAAATGGGAGTTAGAGGATCACCTGAGCGTCCTGAAAACCAAGTGGGACACTGTAGAGAAATGTCACTGGGAGCTAGAAGCTATTTTGAAAGGGTCAAACGAAATATACAACGACTTGTTCGCCAACAAAGAACGTCAGTACGATGTCATGAAAAGATCTCTCAACTCGAAACTATGGACAAGCGTAAACCACCAAAACTATGCACCGAGGATTCAACTACCGGAATTCACTGGAAACTACAGTCAGTGGATTACGTTCAAGGATATGTTTCTGGAGACAATCCACAACAATGCAAATTCTTCGAAAGCGCAGAAAATGCAACACTTAAAATCTAAGCTTAAAGGAGAGCCGGAACGATTAGTTCAACATTTGGTCGGCGCTGAAAACTATGAAACTTGTTGGGATATTCTTATTCAGCGATACGACAACAAGAGACTCCAATTTACGAACTTGATGAATACTTTGATGGAGTTACCATCCATCCAGCAGGTCAATGCTGCTGTCTTGAAGAGAATGCATGACGTAATCAACGAATGCATGAATGGCCTACATAACATCGGTCTAAATACATCAAGCTGGGATCCAATAATCGTGTACTTGATGGCACAGAAGTTGGACTCAACATCATATACTGAATACACTAGAGAATTAGAGCATCCAAAGCAAGTCCCGGAGCTGAGTGAATTTTTGGGGTTCTTGGAGACCAAATTCATGGCGTTGGAAGCAGCAAAGGGTTACCAAAAAGATGCATCTAACCAACATAAACAAATATTCAGCAACAAAACGAAATTTAACTCCAATAAACCATCATATGAACCACATAGAAAAGAAACATCAAGAATATACCATGCGTCATACGGTAAATGCCTTCTGTGCAGCGGTTTTCACGTGATCATGCAGTGTCCAAAGTTCATTGAAATGGACACACGGCAACGGAATGACACAGTAAGGAAATTACAAATATGCAAAAACTGTTTGTATAAGCATGGAGACACAGAATGCACGTCGAACAAAACTTGCAAAGAGTGCAATAAACCACATCATACGATGTTACACTATTCAGCGCAAAAACTGTCGCCAAGTTCCAATATGAACAATATGGGTCAACGTTCTCAACAACGGGAACATCAACCTTCAACATCAACAAACCAACATAGTTCGAACCATTTATCAAACAACTACATTATGGAAATATTACTTACTACAGTAGAACTTCAAGTAAAGACATCAACAGGAGACTTTATAACGTTACGAGCTTTACTGGACCAAGGATCTCAAGTAAACCTCATCACGGAGAACGCGGCTCAACGACTGAAACTACCTAGAAAAAGGATGAACGCTACAATTTCCGGCGTGGGTACGATTTCGGGAGATTGTAAAGGACGACTAGAATTAGAGTGTAAATCAAGATGCACTGACTTTGCATTTTCAGTCAGCACTCTAATAATGAAAAGGATCACGAACAACTTACCTAACAAAACATTTAAAAAAGAAAACTGGCCTCAGCTACAAGGTCTGAAACTAGCGGATCCTGACTTCAACTTATCAAGGAGCGTGGATTTGCTGCTGGGAGCGGATATCTATTCGCAAGTTATATTAGAGGGGGTCCTAAAGGGAGATGCCCAAACGCCGACAGCTCAGCAAACCCGTTTAGGATGGATTTTATGCGGCAAGCTAGAAACTTTTAACTGCCATGTCGCTCTTGTCGACCTGAACGACTTAAAGAGATTCTGGGAGACAGAAGACATCATTCAGAACACTGAGGACACATCTAAAGACGACTGGTGCGAAAACTACTACAAAATGACTACTGAAAGAGATCGCGACGGAAAATACATTGTAAAGATGCCACTGATTCCTCGTTATGAAGAAAAATTGGGAAACTCAAAGTCGATCGCAATCTCTCAATTCTTACAACTGGAAAGAAAATTCGACAGAAACCCTAAACTTGCATCAATGTACAAAGATTTCATCCGCGAGTACATTGATTTAGGTCACATGAAGCTTTCAAACACGACACCCGCCAAAGATGCAATCTTCTTACCGCATCATGGAGTACTGAGAGAACAATCAACAACAACAAAACTACGAGCTGTTTTTAATGCTTCCCAGAAGACCATGGGTGGATGTAGCCTAAATGACGTAATGGAAAAAGGTCCTAATCTGCAAAAGGACATCCAAGCATTGATATTACAATGGCGTGGCTATAAATACGTCTACACAGCGGACATTGAAAAAATGTACCGTTCCATATGGTGTCATCCGGATCAACAACATCTACAGAAGATCCTATGGAGAAAGCAACCAAAAGACAATTTACAAGAATATCAACTGCAAACATTAACATATGGGACAAAAAGTGCTCCATGGCTAGCAATGCGAACACTCAAACAGCTTGCTATCGATGACGGCCACAAATACCCAAAGGCCGCTGAAATATTGCTAAATCAGTTCTACGTCGATGACCTAATCAGCGGCCACAACTCTACAAAACAAGCAAAGGAAATTCAAACATCGATCATAAAACTACTGAAGGAAGGCGGAATGAATCTGCGAAAATGATCAAGCAACGATCCTGAGCTTCTACGACACTTAGACGAAGATCAAATATCGAAAAGTACATTTGATTTTAGAGGCGACGAATCAATGAAAACGTTGGGGTTGAGTTGGAATCCAAAAGATGACGTTTTCATATTCAACTGGTCCATAGACGACTACAACAACGAACCACTAACTAAAAGAAACCTGCTATCACAAATATCCAAACTATACGACCCCTTGGGTTGGCTGGCGCCTATAACTGTGTCAGCTAAACTACTATTCCAAAGGGTGTGGCTAACTAAAATAAACTGGGATGCTGAACTACCTACTGAGTTACAAGACGAATGGCGGCATCTAAACAAAGAACTACATCTAATTAAAAACATTAAAATAAACAGATGGATTGGCAGTACGCAGAAAAATATCCAACTACATGGATTTTGTGACGCAAGCGAAAAGGCATACGCTTGCGTCATATACAGCCGAGTAATCGACGAAAAGGGCGACCCAAGGATCACATTACTAGTATCAAAAACTAGGGTAGTGCCGATTACTCAAAAAACTTCATTGCCCAGACTTGAGCTATGCGGAGCACTACTACTCTCCCAACTCATGGAAAAAGTGAAGAAATCACTAACGGAGCATGAGATATCAGCTTATGGTTGGTGTGACTCCAAGGTGGTGCTAGCTTGGATTCAGGGAGACCTCTCAAGATGGGAAAGATACGTAGCTAACAGAGTGGGGAAAATAAAAGACGTAATTCCACCTCAACAATGGTGTTATGTACGATCGGAACTTAATCCAGCTGACTGCGCTTCGAGAGGCTTGCTACCGAGCAAAGTAGTCAAGTTCAACTTATGGTGGAACGGACCTATGTTTCTGAAAAACTTTGCAGAAACAGAAACACCTCATAATGTGAATTGCCACTTTACTACAAGCGAAGCAAACAGGGTCGAACCCAATGACGTCAGTTCGAAAAACTACAACACTGAAAATATTGTTTACAAGTTGTTGAAGAACCACAGTTCGCTGACTTCAGTAATAAGAATTACTGCTCGAATTGTGCGATATATTGCATCACTAAAGCAAAAATTACGACCAAGCGCTACTTACCTAACAACAACTGACCTACAATACGCAGCAGAATATATAATAAAATATGTTCAACAAAGCGAGTTTGCGCAAGAACACAAACAGTTGAAACAAAATAAAACTGTGTCACCAAAAAGCAACATTTACAAACTCAAACCTTATCTGGATAGGAAGGGAATCATTCGCGTAGGCGGAAGACTACAGCACTCTGATCTTCCTGCAAATATGAAGAATCCCGCAGTGGTACCCTACTCCAGCCGCTTCACTGAACTACTGATCGACCAAGCACATTCGATGACGCTTCATGGAGGAGCCCGTCTGACCCTTACTTACATACGGCAACGATACTGGATAGTCTCTGGAAATCGGGCGGTAAAGGGAAGAATACGACGCTGTGTGAAATGTCATCGTTACAATTCTACGGACAATGCTCAACTAATGGCCGATCTGCCAAAACAAAGAGTAACACCAAGCCGTCCATTCACTCACACTGGTGTTGACTTTACTGGTCACGTAGACGTGAAACTTAACAAAGGAAGAGGAGTGAAGACCTCAAAAGCATACATCGCGGTCTTCGTCTGTATGGCTACGAAAGCTGTACATATCGAATTAGTCTCAGAACTAAGCACGGAAGCGTTTATTGCGGCCCTTCAGAGAATGTGCGCGAGGCGCGGAACGCCTGCTCACATGTACTCAGACAACGGCACGAACTTCGTTGGAGCATCCAAAGTACTGAGAGAGGATTTCAGTAACTTCAAGAAGCTACTCTCTCCTGAGTTCTTTGACGAGATTGGGAAACTAGAAATTCATTGGCACTTCAACGCCCCTGCTTGGCCTAGTGCGGGGGGGATATTCGAAGCAGCCGTCAAATCATTAAAACACCACTTGAAGCGGGTTCTTGGGGATCAAAAACTGACCTGGGAAGAATTCACTACGTTACTAGCGAAAATAGAAGCCTGCCTAAACTCGAGGCCTCTATGTCAGCTAACAGAAGATCCGGAGGAATTTTACAGCACTCTCACTCCTGGCCACTTTCTAACTGGCAGTGCTACGTTGTCTCTACCTCAACCGGAGCCTGACAACAGAAAGATGGATCTGAGAAAACGTTGGCAACTAACGGAGCACATGCTGGATCAATTCTGGAAAGCTTGGTCCAATGACTACCTGAACACCTTACAGTCTAGAAGCAAGTGGAACAGAACTGTACAAAACCTCAAACTAAACGACGTGGTCCTAATCAAGGAAACAAACTTACCTCCTGGCAAATGGGCCATGGGACGAGTGATGGAAACTCATCCCGGTAAGGATGGTCTAGTACGAGTGGCCACCCTTAAAACAAAAACTGGAGTGATAAAACGACCCACTGTTAAACTAACTCCATTACCACAGCAAGAAACACTGCTACCTACCGAAGAAACAACAAATAACAAAAGAGAAGAAGATAAAATAACTGAAAACCAAAGAAGAAAAAGGAGCACGCGAACCAACAAGTACAGTTTCCTGACTTTCGCTCTTATAACTTTAATAGGAATGTTAGGAACTGCACAATCGTCACCAGTAACAAACAACTATAAGGTGACCTCTATAACCAACAATCAACCTATTTATTTCGATGAAGCCGGAAAACTGCAACTTATACATGATGAATGGACTCTACTGATCTATTACAACCTAACGTCCTACTGGCAAGCTGCGAATAACATGAACGACTACATAAACCAAATTGATAAACTCTGTCAAAGAATCGCGCACGAGTTTACACCATGCGAAGCAGTTGTCAGACACCTACGTCATGAAATGCATCACCTTGAGAATTATAACACTATGTTACTTTCTCAGCATTCGCGACAAAAACGAGGCTACTTTGATGGAATCGGAAAATTAGCCAGAACACTTTTCGGGGTTTTGGATGAAGACTTTGCGCAAAAGTACGAGAAGGATATCCAAAACTTGCAAATCAACGATAATTACTTGTTACAGTTGATGAAGAATCAAACTTTGATCATAGAGGCTGAAAACAATGTAATTAAAAACAATACGGAATTTATGGACAAACAATTCCACGCAATACAAACCTACATAAATCAGACTTGCAACATAATCACAAAAATTGAGAACAGAGCACAAATTTTATACACAGCAAATGACGTGAACACTGCCGCTTTATCATCAACTTTAATTCTGAGCGACTTGCATAGAATTCAAGAAATGCTAATGAATGCTCTCGCCAACATTTATCGAGGTCATTTGGATACACACTTGTTTCCTGCATCTCAAATAATAGAACAGCTGAACATCATCTCTGGAAAACTTCCACAGGGACTAGCCTTACCGATAAAGGACATACAAAAAGATTTCCGTGACATCTACGAACTAATCCGTGTCAAGGCTCGGATTACAAACAACTTTCTACTTTTCGAATTGCATATTCCACTTTTGAGCGATGAGGACTACAAAATATACCGGGTAATACCTATACCATTCCAGAAACAAGGACAATTGAGAATCGTGCAGCCTTTCTCCAATTATATCGCCATAAACTTCGTGAAAAATTCGTACATCACTATGGAAGAGCAAGACATGCGCCAATGCACGCCATACGGAGAAGACGAGTACACATGCATTTCACGTCAGCCGGTATTTAGCTTACAAGACAAGGACGCACCTTGCGAGGCCAAGGTATTCAGTCAACAAACTTCATTATCCTGCGTCATCAATGATGTAACTTGCAAAGAAACTTGGATCCAATTACATAAACCTAACTGGTGGTTGTTTACATTATGCGACAGACAGCTGATGCGCGTCATATGTAGCGATCAAGTTACGCCAGCAGTCATCAACGGTACTGGGGGGATTGCCTTGAAACCAAAATGCATACTACAAAAGAAAGATGCGACAATATTCACCTATAACCACTTAGGAAGCAAATTTCACATGGAGGCGGATATTGAAGTACCTACACTTAACACGACTATCAACAATTTATTTGATCTAAGTTGGAAAAACGCACAGCTGAATATGACAGAACTGGATACATCTGCAATAAATATCAGAAACATAGATAAGCAAATAATTCAGCAGAAAGAGCAGGAAAGACTACCACAAGGGATAGATATATCGAGTCACGACATATATCTCTACTCTGTGACTTCTCTGCTGTTGGGAGGAGCTGCTTCGTTTGCTGTCTACATTTGGATTAGGAGACTATGGCATAAGAAAACTAAAAGGCCACCTACAAGACAACCTACAGGAATCGACAACAAAGTCGAAATCGAGATGCAAGAAATACGCCATTCGACACCGCCGGAGCCACTATACAGCGACGCGAGGCCGAAACAACTGTTTCACTTTGAGGAGCAGTAAAGCTTATTGTTTTTATGTGTACATGTTTAATTTTACTTACTTACTAATGTTTACTTTACTGTCTTTACTTTTTATTGTGACGTTCTGGGATGTCTTACTTTTATATTTTTACTTACTTAACCTACTTTTATACGGTCTATACTTTTATTATTGCGTTTTGGAATTTTTACTTTAAAACGTTTTATGTACTGGATGCTCATCCCGCCTTTTCCCTCGGGAGCATGTACGGTTTACGTACATTCCGTCAGGCTGCAAACGCAGCAACCTACTTTTCTCTTTGGTATTTAAAACAATGTTTAATATGATTTTAAGTTAGTTGACGAATTACATACTTACGCGAACACCGCGGATTAGCATCCAACCCACTTTTACTTTGTTGTGATCGGTACTCTAATAAACCTTTAGTGTTACCGAATCTGTGTGTGTTTACATCAACTCGCCTAACTCCAAGTACTGACTTACCACTTCTTACTTAAAGCTACAAGTGTAAGGTACCAACTACTACGGGACCTTACAAGATGTATGGTTTTACCCTATAATATTATGAAATATACAGTAGATAATTGACGATATTGATCTTAAGATAAACAACAGAATGTTCTAATATTCGCGTAAAAAATAAACCTAAACCGGCCAAGTGCGTGTTGGACTACGCACAAAGTAGGGTTCCGTAGTTGAGATGAATTTATTTATCCCAAGAACAAACTTAACATTGTAGTTAAAATTTATGGGAGAACATGTAGTTCTCCCATAAATTCCAATTGCAAATGTAAGTATATACCTACAATATTGAGAGATTTACCATGTTATTTTAAGACCATAGACTTCTTATAAGTTTTCCTGTAATCTATGAGTAAAGAGCCATACAATTTTTTTTTTTTACTTTTATGTCCCAGTAGTATCGGAGATAAGGGGTAATAAAGTATTTATTTTAAAATCATATAAAAATATGTTTAAGATCCTCGCAACAAACCCTTTCATTTGATATGTCACACGCTGTTAACAAAACTTTTTTTTTTTTAATTTTCTTGTTTGCTCCCAAAAGTGACCCCTGTATTCAAAATTCAGTAATTTACGTTACACGTTCGTGTTTGGGTCACAGAAAGACATGTGTGTACCAAATTTCAACTATAGGCTCGTGCAAACTGGCGCGATATCGCGGGCGCTACAAGAGTCGCGTTGCCTGTAGCGCCCGCGATATCGCGCCAGTTTGCACGAGCCTTTAATCGGTCCATTAGATTCGGAGCAAATTGGCTGTGACTGACGGACAGAATGTTTAAATCTATAAATTCATACTATTTTCATCTCGTTACATTCAGGCCCAAGAGTGTATGCCTTTTCACAGAATATATGATGTATTTCTGTTGCCGCTCTATAGCAACAAATACTAAGAAACAGAATAAAATAAATATTTAAGGGGGCTCCCATACAACAAACGTGATTTTTTGCAGTTTTTATAAATAATGGTAATAATGGTTTCGTGCGCGAGTTCGACTCGCACTTGGCCGGTTTTTTTAGTCTTGTGCCTTTTCCTTCTCTCTTCGTCTTTTAATTGTACTACACTCCAAATTGCATCATTGCATTTTTATCTAGGTTTCGTTTCATTCGTGATCAACACAACAGTAAACACATACACAACAATGGCGGTTTCTGGACTAACAACAGCGCTGCCAGATATGATGAGCTTTCAGTTTGTAATCCCATTCTACTTTTGATTAAAAAACTTCCTGCCAATGTTATTTATTTACATAGCAAGTGGTATACGAATTTGTGGGGGTTAGCAACTAAAATGAAAAAAATAAAAAAGTTTTATTTTTAACAAATAACAACTTTGACTTTGACGACCTAATTGCATAGACCCTATGTTACTGGCCGCTTGTCCGTCTATTGTTTTATGATTTTGACAAGTATGGACTTACGTAATGAAATAAAATGATGTGCAACTATATTTGAAAGAATTCAAAATTATGCCTTTAATTTAATGTTTTTATACATATTCTGGATCTGGAAGATCAAATAAAATTATGGACGGCGAGCATGAAGTGTTATCTGATACAGCTACTAACTGTAACTTGGCATCTGCGTCTGAAACGTTGTCGGAAAATAATCAGGCCAAATTAGATTCCTTAGAGAAGAAAGCTGTTCATTTAAGGTTTATTAGTCACTTGTATAATAATAATAAAAGTCTTGTTAATTATTTAACCGCATCTACCTACCTACTTACTTACTGAAAGTATAATATAAAGTGCATTTAAATAGTTACGATACTAAATATGCTTTATTGTGCACAAACACAAACAACAAAGCATAATTGTACAATTTTTTTTTATTTTACATGAACATTTAGTAGGTACCTATCTAGTTTATTTAAAGGAATAGAACGCCTACCTATAATTATGTTCAGGGACGTCTTCGCATATAGGTACTTGTACCTACTTCTTTTGTTTCCTTTATTTCAGATTAGCATTGGAGAAGGATTTTAAAGCTGCAGATATAAAATGGAGTCTATTTGTAGCAGCAGCTTTTAGTTTTAGATATGAAAGCTGTTTGAGACCGTTTCCACCAGCTTTCTTGAAAAATGGGATCAAGGATATGGATGAATTGGTATGCTTATCTTTGTTTTTATGTTCTTGTACTCAAAAATGTACCGTGTAGGTACCTACGTCGCGTCGGTCATTCTCACAGGCGTCTCATTAATTTGGTTGACTTCGGCACAGTATAAATAACTAACAGTATTACATCTTCATAGAAAACGGTCTAAACTACGCGCTTCGAAATCTCAGTGCAACATTTTCGAGTGCGCGGCAGTTACGCACGGACGTGAAACGTCTATCTGCCGAGCGGCCGTAGATACCTACTTAATTATTTCAAGGTCACTGCCGAGATATAATACTGTTACTTTGTTATACTTACTGTGACTTCGGTGTCACAGTTTTTTTCTTGTTGTTGGTACTTACCTAGCTAATTAAGCATACTAAGTAGATAATAAAAGGAAATATCAAATTTGACTGTAGATTTATTTTAGAAGGCCATTACATGCTTTTTACCCGACTGCCCCAGTAGGAGGGTAATGTTTTTCGAGAGTATGTATGTATGTATGTCTGTCTATTTCTTTGGCACGCTCTGAAGCCTAAATGGCTTAATGGATTTGAGGCTTAATGAACTTGTGAGGTGTCGTTAGATTCGTCTTAATTGTGGGAGTGACATAGGCCAGGAATATCTATACTATTTATATATTGCATCTACAAATACAAAAAAGAGGAGTAGGTTTAAATAAAGACTATATTATTAATATCAAATAAATACTAGTAATGAGTCAATCAAATATATATTATTATATTAATAAAACTAAAAATCTTGAAATAAAGCAAATTATTTAAAAAAACAAAAGGCCCGACTGACAGACTGCAAAAACACATAACTGAAAAGAGAAAAATAGATTAGGTACTTCCACTTTGCCCCAGCAAGCCGCCCCACTGGTGGGGCAAAATGGAATGCCTAATCTATTTTTCTCTTTTCAGTTATGTGTTTTTGCAGTCTGTCAGTCGGGCCTTTTGTTCGGAAATTAAAAAAAATTGATTTACCTAAAATTTTGCAGTGGAATCTGCCCCACTGCTTCGACTTGGTGGGGCAGATTCCACTAGTTTTAAATCTTATGGATTCTGCCCCGCTAGGGTTGGCTCCTTAGAATTTGCGTGGGTGCTCGTATTTTATATTTGTTTGGAAAAGAAAGAAATGTATATCCAACTAAAAACGTAACTAAGACTGGTAACGTTAGAATTAGTACATACCTAGGTAGTGTATTTAAATAAAAGTGCAAAAAGAATTGTTTGGTCATTTTTATTTAGGTAAGTACTATTTGTTTCTGAAAGGAATCGGGTTATAAGTCTGTCCGTCCGTCTGTCCAGAAGTCAAACAACCATTTTTAACCGACTTCAAAAAGGAGGAGGTTCTTAATTCGACGGTGTTGTAAAATAATAAAAAAAAGTCGGAGACTTTATTGGCTTTTTCTATATCGATGTCGAATCTTCTTTATACATCGATGAAAATTTGAAAAAAGTGTATTCCGTGCACCGCTAAACAATGGAGTAAAGCGACTTTTTTTATTTAATTAAGTCGGTAGTTTGTGAGACATTTAAGGATGTTGCGGTGACAGCCGCAGAAATAACTTTTTCATAGTTTTTCAAGAAATTCTGTGAAATACAAACTTTTTTACTTTTTTCGGTCGGTAAAATCAATACTGTGCATGTATCCTATCTACGTGGTCCGACGTGCACTTGACCGGTTTTATTAAAACTTGTACGGTCAGTTAAGATGCCCTAAGACTCTAAGTAACCAACAGTCAGAGCCACCATTAACAAGGCCATCCTCACGGAACCTCTACCTTACCTAGTACCTATGTAGCACTAATAACTTGTAAAATTTCAGCTTTGCGTGATAACAGACGTGCCTGCTTTGGATTTGGTCTTACAGCAGCTGGATAACTTAGATAATTTGTCGAATATCAGCGATATTATTGATTTGCTGTTTTACGTCCTCGTAAGATTAAAGGAACCCTCTTTGAAAACAGTACCTTCAGAAGCGGTATGTTAATATTGAAATACCTTCTCAAGTACCTAGCAAATTAATATGTTATCTTAAACCTAGAGAGTAATAAAAATCCCTTTTCTTATAATTTACAACGAAAAGATGGTGTTTCTGAATGAGGTTCCTGAGTTCCTGACCGCCAAATCACGATCAAAACAGAAATTACCTACCTACCTATATTATTTTCAACTGAACCAAGGAGGGCATTGTTTACCCTTCAGAGGCATGTAGAGCACGTTAGGGTCTCTTAGGGGTATAACGAACGGATTTTCAACCAATTAGTTATGATTGTGGAGAAAGACCATTCCACAAACACATTTGTGACAAATTGAATGATTTAAACAAATTTAAAAATCTTACCGGTATGTGAATTATTTTCTAAAATATTAATGTTAAAGTCACCACTGATGCAAATTTTGACAAAACATCTTTCATTACTGACTCAATTATAGAGCAGTTTTGAAAATTTGGGGGGGGACTATTCTAAAACCGTTTCGCGGACTGAGACCCTAGGCTGGGGACTTATTTGTTGTATGTATAAATAATATATTTTAGGTTAGAGGAAATTTTTATTATAGATATGCAGTACAAAGAAAATATTTTTTTGTGACACACGTCATTATGAAAAGTACATATAAAAAAATATAGAACACTGTCTAGCCAGTACGATTATACTAAAAAACTAACATTCTCCCCTTAATCGGAAACGGCTACAAACTATGTAATATGACTGCACCTATATAGAAGTACACAAATTTCAACCTGGCTGTCATAAAACTTTATAAAAACATGGAGCACATAATAAATCAAATACTATTAAAAATAGTAGCAAAATTTAATCATATTAAGCCTGTCTGACACGCCACGTTGGTGTTTGCATCGACCTAAACCTTTGGTCAAAACATCCGTCAACATTTTTTTCCGTAAATACGATAATACTATTTTATTATTCTCAACCAGTACCCTAATTGCGTAATACACGATCAATCACAATTTGTTTCGATTTGAAACCGATTGCTATTCCATTGCTTCATAAATTGGATAAAAATCTGCACAACAACGTAAATAACGCAATGAATATTGTAGAACTGTCAAAATGAAACAAATTAGTTATAATTGTTTACGAAAATAAGTTACGTAATTATCGTACAGCTCTCTAATGAAATGGTAACGGATATCGATATGTTTTGTCCTACTGTGATGTACAGGATTTTGTGTCAACTTTTGCGCACTTGTTGTCGTTATAAATAGAAACAGACGAACACTGACCTGTAATTTAAAATATAAGGCTCTGTAAATAAATTGAACAGCTTCGTTAGATGCAAACCAAACTTAGCATTTATTTTAATTAAACCATTTACAGGCACTTTGGAATTGTCAAGGAATCGGTCAGTCAGAAATATGAAGCTACTTGCCCATTCCAAAGCGTAGTAGGTAGGTAGGTACCTATGGAGAAGAACGGGCAAGAAACTCCACGGACACTCTTTTAATTAAAAAATTGTTACAAAATATTGGTTACACCAACATCAGCGAAACATTTGAGTGAGCATGACATACTCACAGCCGACAGGGCACATCCAAGTCAATGCAAGACATATTACCCGGTAAATGGTAGGTATGGTCTTTAGTATAGTGCTCACAACTGTGCTATGCAATTATATAATACAAAGGAGATTGAGTTTATACAATGCAAAGATAGTTTTACAATCTTCAGCAGCTACAATAGTGTTTGCAAATGTTAATAATCAATTAGTTGTGGTTGTGGAGCAGGACCAGCATTGAGCCAAGCATTTTTATCAGCGATGTAATCCCCCAACTTATAATATGCCTGCCTGCGTAGTGTGTGCTGGACAAAGCCATGTATAATATGTAAGCCTCTGTGGAGGACAAGGCAACTGTGGGTTGTTTTTTGCACTCCCACGAAACCGGTGCATTCGCCAGTTTGAATACAAAACTAGTATACGATCTCGTATCCCCACCGTTGGCTCAGTCAGCATCTTCGAATCCACGAAGTGGCTCTCCAATATTGTTAAATGTAAGACCGTAATCTAACGTACCTTTTAAACATTGAAGGACACATTTAGCGGCAGTTCAATGCGCCTGCATGGGGTTCTTATTAAACTGGCTTAGGAAACTTCCGGAAAACAAAATATCAAGCCTAGAATTGAAGCCAGAAACATCAGGCAACCGACCAAATTTTGATAAGGACATTGACAGATGGTTCTGTCTGAGAACGCAGGTCAACACTAATGTCCATAGAAGTAGAAACAGGTTTGCACTCCAACGTATGAAATCGGTCTAACGTCTCTAATATGTAACGTTTTTTATTTATCTTCACATTGTTAGTTCCCTTCTCTCTAACAACATGCAGATCGAGGCAATAACTAAGTTCTCCTAATCCTTAACACCGAAGAAATCCTTTAAGCCATTTATTAAGAATGTAAGTTTGCTTCCATTATTATGAAACAAAACCAAATCATCTACGTAAATCGCCAAAATAGAGATATTAGTAGACTCCATTTTAATGTAGACGCAGTGCTCAGACTCCAATCTATTGTTACGAGCTGGGTATGGGATAAATTAATTATTACCAATCAGTCAATTAAATAACTTTATTAAACACAAAACACTTAAAACTTAATCACAAATACACTACTGATCACTATTCACTTAGATATCGCACTTATAGTTCACTTCGATTCGCTTCGTTGTATCGCCTAAATCAGACTGACTCATCGTGTGTCGGCTCTCTGCTTTTATACCGCCAATATTCAAGAACATTCCAGCTATGTGTAGAACGGTTCCAGAAAAACATCAACAAATAAACATTACCAGGAAATACAAAAGTAGTAGGTATAAAAAATAATAACCTACTTGTACCGAATAAAGAAATAGGTACTTTATGCCCTCGGCGTACGGTCGAAATTACAATGACGAGTTCTAATATTGTTTATAAGTAGTTACCTACTTAACTTCAAACTAATAATAATGGAATGCTTCTCGAAGTTTTTAGCGCAAACACACTGCAATCCGTGCTTTCTCGAAAGATCTCGTACGGACGACGTAACACTGCCCCCTCCTTAGACATGCTCGTCCCGAGCATCATTAGCCCCGTAGTATCGGGCCAATCGGTCTACATGAACAATCTTAGGCGCACCTCGTAGACCCTTCTGTATTCGGTAGGTGACATCGTTGATCCTAGTCACGACTCGGTATGGTCCATCCCAATTTGCTTGCAATTTCGGAGACTTCCCCTTGCTCCGCACTGGGTTATGTAACCACACCAGTGAACCCTCGTCGAAACCCCTACTGTTTGCCTTGCGGTCATAACGGGTCTTCATCTTCTCAGACATCTGTTGGCCGGATTGTCGGATCTGCTCATAAACGTCATTCAACTTGTTACGCAAATCATTTGCGTAATCTGTTACACTACGTGGAGCATCAGGGGGAGCTCCAGTGATTAAATCTGCAGGCAACCGTAATTCTCTTCCAAAGTTCGCGAAGGCTGGCGTCACAGTCGTACTTTCGTGGACTGCGCTGCGGTAGGACAGCAGAAACGGCTGTATGTGCTTGTCCCAATCCCTCTGCCTGCTTTCCACGACTTTTGCCAGATATCTCTCCAACGTTTGGTTGAATCGTTCCACCATTCCATCAGATTGTGGGTGGTAAGAGGTGGTTCTGGTTTTGTAGGTACCCATCAATCGACAAGTTTCCTGAAATACTTGCGATTCAAAATTCCTTCCTTGATCGCTGTGTATTTCTAAGGGTACTCCAAAACGACAGAAAACTTCCTGAACTAATTTATCTGCGACAGTTGTAGCTTCTTGGTTAGGAATGGCGAAGACTTCTGGCCACTTTGTGAAGTAATCCATGACCACCAGGAAGTACTTGTTTCCGTTCTCACTTTCTGGAAATGGTGCCGCAACGTCTAGTGCTATCCGTTCCCAAGGGGCTCCAACGTTGTACACTTTTAATGCACCTCGGCTGCGTGTGTGGGGTCCTTTCACGGCCGCACAACTGGTACATTTGCGACACCAGTCCTCCACATCATCTCGACAGTGGATCCAGTAAAAGCGTTCTCGAATTTTTAGTAAAGTCCTTTTTACTCCCATATGTCCTCCTGAACATCCATCATGGTAGAGCCGTAGAACATCCGGTACCTTAGCTTTAGGGACAACCATTTGTAGATGACAGCTGTCCCCTCGAGCGTTTTCCCATTTACGGCACAAGACTCCATCCTGGATCACCAAGCTGTTCCATTGCGCCCAATAACTCTTCGTGGTGGAACTCATCGCAGCCACATCACTCCACTTAGGTTTAGGAGCACCAGCTTTGACCCACTCGAAGATCGGTTTGATGTCCGAGTCATTTTGCTGAGCCTGCTGTAGGGTTTCCTTCCATTCATCGGTGAGATCTGTTCTAAGCATCCTCACGGGTACTACTTCCTTAGTCTCTTGCCTGGCACAGTGCTTACCGTCTTCAGGACAAGGTCTTCTTGACAAGGCGTCTACGTTACCGTGAGTTCTCCCAAGAAACCGACTTACAAGGTGAGAATTGACGACCGTGTGAGAAGCTCCAGTATCCAACGTCCGTTTGCATGGTGTTCCGTTGACTTCGCCTTTGATGGTCTGGCTGTTCCCATCATGTGGTTGCGAGATCAAGATTCTCGGGGCTCTTTCAATACCAGCCAGCACCCGCCCCCCAGTCCTGGCATTTACTCGTTTTCCCTGCTGTGGCTGGGCAGTCACTTCAGCCACCCTTCCCTGCTGATCTTCTCTCGGGGTGCTGCGCTTAGGACAGTTTGACCGAAGATGACCCCTTACTCCGCAAGTGTAGCACCTAGGACTGTACCCTTGCGGCCGGTCGCGTACAGGTGATGCTACAACCTCCCTGACGCGGTGCGTTCGGTGGTCCTGCCTCACTGCCTCTACTTCCAAGGCGTGGGCCAAGGCGTCTTTCAACGTCTCATGATGCCCAAGTCTCACAGCGGCTCTAACTTCTAGGTCGCGTATTCCATCAACGAACGCTTGTATCAAATTCCCATCGATAAGTGCAGGGGCAGACTGGTATGCTTTCCGAACCAGCTTTTCAACTTCGAGGGCCCACTGCTGTAGGTTCTCGGCACTACGTTGTATACGATCCTTCAACTTAGCACGAAATACGTGCTCCAGGTGTGCGTCGCCGTATCTGGACTCTAACGCCTCCAGCAGCTGCTCGTAGGTTACATTCTTGCCGAGCGCCTCAAGAATGTTAAGAGCCTGGTCTCGGAGGCCCAAGGTGAGCGCGGTCATGGCTTGCGGTTTTGTCCATCCATTCGCCTTCATAACGGCCTCAAATTGAATTTTATAAGCCGACCACGAAGATGTGCCATCGAATGGAGGCACCTTAAAGCCCCGCGCTGAAGGTGCAGCAACTACTGAAGCTGCAGTCACGTCTCCAGTCTTCAGTTCCCCCAAAGCCTTCTTCACCCCAGCGATCTGAACTTCGGCTTCTGAGAGGCGATTCTCGTGCTGCTGTACTTGATCCTTCATCACCTTTAGCTCTTTGCCAAAAGTTGCATGAAGATCCTTTATGAGGAGCATCTGCTCGTCTTGGCGGCGGACCTGCTCCTCTTTGTCTCGCTGCAACTGCTCTTCCAACCGGCGAGCCTGCTCCTCTTGACGGCGAGCCTGCTCCTCTTGACGGCGAGCCTGCTCCTCTTGACGGCGAGCCTGCTCCTCTTGATGGCGAGCCTGCTCCTCTTTGTCTCGCTGCAACTGCTCTTCCAACCGGCGAGCCTGCTCCTCTTGACGGCGAGCCTGCTCCTCTTTGTCTCGCTGCAACTGCTCTTCCAACCGGCGAGCCTGCTCCTCTTGACGGCCAGACTGCTCATCTTGACGGCGAGACTGCTCCTGTAGCAGCGCCATTAAAGCTGACAAGTCTGGCGCCATTGATGCTGTAGAAACTGCGGATGGGCCAGCGACTGGCACTGACGTAGGCTGGACACCACCCGGTGTCTGTGTTGGAGAATGTCCAAACCGCCTTTGGTCCATGTCCTGCTGTCGCTGACTCCTGGTACGGATACCGTCCGTGTCGTCCTTCGGTAAAATTGGCATAATTTATCCCTCACTTCTGACACCAAATTGTTACGAGCTGGGTATGGGATAAATTAATTATTACCAATCAGTCAATTAAATAACTTTATTAAACACAAAACACTTAAAACTTAATCACAAATACACTACTGATCACTATTCACTTAGATATCGCACTTATAGTTCACTTCGATTCGCTTCGTTGTATCGCCTAAATCAGACTGACTCATCGTGTTTTTTTTTTTTTTTTTTTTTTGAAACGGGCATCTCGCAGTTTGACCACTAAGGTCTTTGCTGCTTAACCGGACTTTCCTGTGGGTGCCTTAAGCTGCTACACTCAAAGCCTCCAGCCAGGGGCAAAATACTAAACTAAGTTAAAACTAGGCGAACGCTCGCTAAGGGCACCCCCTGTGGGGTACGAACCTCGGCTTAGGGCGTCGCTGAGGGGAGGACAGCAAGAAGGGACAGGCTGGATCAAAATTGGTTTAAATCATGATTATTATACGGGGTAGTTTAAAGCTACGTGCTCAGCGGCAACAACTTGCTGGCACCTCGTTTTCGAGCAAGGGTCGGGGAGGAAGCAAGGGTCGGGGAGGACGAACTCATCGTGTGTCGGCTCTCTGCTTTTATACCGCCAATATTCAAGAACATTCCAGCTATGTGTAGAACGGTTCCAGAAAAACATCAACAAATAAACATTACCAGGAAATACAAAAGTAGTAGGTATAAAAAATAATAACCTACTTGTACCGAATAAAGAAATAGGTACTTTATGCCCTCGGCGTACGGTCGAAATTACAATGACGAGTTCTAATATTGTTTATAAGTAGTTACCTACTTAACTTCAAACTAATAATAATGGAATGCTTCTCGAAGTTTTTAGCGCAAACACACTGTAATCCGTGCTTTCTCGAAAGATCTCGTACGGACGACGTAACACTATTATAGCCTAAATTACGGAGCACCTCATCTAATCTTTTATTCCAAGCTCTGGCAGCCTGTTTGAGACCATAAAGCGGTTTATTCAGTTTACACACCTTAAGTCTCTTTCCCCTCGGCTGCAAACCCTTGTGTTGTACTATAAAAACATTCTCCTCTAGTTTTCTATGGAGGAAAGCTGTGTCAATGTCTAAATGATGCATTTTCAAATTATGTTCTGTGGCAATCCAAACCCTTAACGACGAGTAACGATCTACCGGCGATAAGGTTTACTCGTAATCAATTCTGTAGCTTTGACGAAAACCCTTTGCAACTAAACGTGCTTTGTACCTACTAATTTAACCTTCAAAATCACGTTTTAGCTTGAAAACTCATTTACATCTTCTGTCCTGTGTTTTTTACTAAGGTCCAGGTACCATTAGTCATCAAGGAATTTATTCGTCCTCCATTGCAGCTATCCACATGTACTTGTTAGGACGTAAAAGTGCATCAAAATAGGAATAAGGTTCATCATTGAACTCACCACTTTGCATCGCTGAACAACAACAGACAGTGCAGTTACTCACAGGAGTCACAGGCTTCTTTCCCTTAAATTGTACCTGGAAGTTACCTGTATACTTGAGTTTCCTAGAGCCATAACTAAGGGATCAAAAGCTGATGGTAACCCTCCTAGTAAAGTTGCTCCTAAAGGAGCAATTTTACTAACCGTCGGCTTTCGGGTTACCGTCACCTTTCGCAGTAAATGTAGGGCGATTAATTGACGATACTTCTATAGAAGTATCGTCAGTTATTCGGCCTATATTTACTAAATCCTGACCATGGCATTGATATTATAATCTTCAATTGAACCAAAATCAAGTAACTGGTATCTACAAAACTTCCGTTCTAACGCCAACTTTCTATCTACACCTTTATCTTCATACGCGTTTGCTAACGCATCCCGTACTTCCATTGCGGTTTTGCAGGAGCGCACGTGTGTGATTGCGCCGCCATCCAGGGTAAGAAACATCTTGGTGTATACCTTGAGGTATTTGTTTTTCCTCGCGGCCAAAGGTGTACCTATTGTCTAGCGTAGCATGACCACCGTAGAAACGAGTTGTGTCGACAGAAGAATAGACAAAAATGACGTTCCGTGTAGACAGGACGGCAGTAAAGTAGAAAGACACAACTGCACTTTTTACGCAATTCACTCTTTTCATAATTCGACTCAGAATTGTTTGTTTTGTCATAGGATTTTTATTTTCTTTGTTTGATTCTCATTTTTTATTGATATTAAGAGTGTCGAAGTATCGTATTTTGTAAGAAAACAATATTACAGTAATATTGGATTTAACCATTTCCTTGGTAATGGTCCCGATTCTCTTGTACACCGAACTAAACTATCTAAACTATCACTAAAACCCCTTTATTTTTGGCTATAAAAATCTTGAAACTATTCTGCAACAAAAAATCTCTAAATTTAAATATAATTTTGAGACAACTTAAATCGTATTTGATAATCGCGAGTCCACGTGGTACTTGTTTGTCCTACACGTGATTTTTTTTAGAGCCGGGGGCGCGATGGCTCGACGTATTTTATATGGAATTTTTCACTTTTTGTATGGAAAATAAGAAAAATTATTACCTACATGTTCAGTCTTAGGGGTTTAGGAGTTTTATAAAGGGGGGTCGAAAATTTCATTATTTTTGCGATTAGACACACCATTTTCGAGATATAAGCAAAAGAAAAAAAAGATACAGTACTATTTTTGCACATGAATTCGAGGTGTTGGCGTGAATTTTAATTATGATAATTATTACTTATCACAGTTTTGCGTTCAAAACGCTTTTCATGATTTTGTAGATAACCGTATATACTTTGTGGCCGTCGAGTAAAAAGTTTTCTACCGTCTTTAGCATGGCGATTACAAAATCAAATTGTCTTCACTACCTTAGTGATTTTGACAGTTTGGATATAAAACTTTCTTCTGAAATAGTCTACATGTAAAAGGACCTAGACAAAGATCGTTAAAAGCGGAAGACAAAATGACAGATTGTAGAATGATTTCTCATTGAAATAGAAAAAACATGGAGGCGCCGCGATATTCTATACATAAATTTGCTTATACAAATATGGGTGAAATACGAACTAGAATGTGAAATATCGTGTTATTTCACTCTTTCTAATGTGGTAATCGTATTTGATAAAAGCGACAACAATATTTCAGTTGTTCCTCATAATGGCAACATTTTGTTGAGACGTAGTAACAGTTGTAGGTAAGTGCCATATTCGCCATAATATGCGACAAGCCATAATATGGTAGTTCTGCTGTCAAGTGGTTGTTTACTTTTTGTTTTATTGAGATTTGTGAGAAAATTACGAGGGGTTTTACTTTAAAACTACATATATACGTTGGAAAACACCAATTCAACATGCCTGTGTGTTGTATTGTGAAGTGTGGTGCAAGAAAGAAGGAAAATCAACCTCAATTGTCTTTGCACAGGTTAGTAGCCGGTTTTCATGCAGTAGTACATAAAGTGATAAACTTTCAATGAAAAAATTGCTAGGTGATCATCAAATACGGCTTAAATTTTAATATATAGGTTTATTTACGTCCAACAGACCATCTTATTATTTCTTAATTTCATTCGTTTGTTTACAATGATATGTCATGGTGGAATAGTGTTGTACCGTTGCCGTAATAGTTTCTGATACTAGTTCCTTCGCTGCGCTGAAATGATATTGCTAGGTCCGGCCCGTGGTTTACAGAAAACTGTACTCTTTGGTTCATATCACCGAGAGACCGTTCCACAGAGTTTTATGATGTGTATACAATTTTGGTTGAAGTTTAATACTGTAGAACATACATTTTATGTAACTTTTATGATTTCCGCGGCGCACGCTAATAAAGTTCCCAGTCCGCATGATTTTTTCCGATTTCTTCAACAATAATCGTCAAATTTCAGCCAATTTACACAAAACCTTAATGAATTATACACTTAAACCTTCCGCATGAATCACTCCGTCCATTAGTGAAAATTGATTGAAAATCCGTTTGTAGTTTTTGAGTTTTTCGCGTTCAGACAGACAGAAAAACAGACAGACGCGGCGGTGGACTTTGGTTTATAATATGTAAGGATGTGTATTATGATAAATGTTCTTATATGATAAAATTATTAAAAATTTAATTCACTAATGCCCGTTTTCACCTACAACTAAGTGACAATGAAATGAATACCTAAATAAAACTGCACTGTTGGATTTTCAACTCTCAGCGTAGACTCAGGTCTACCGTTGAAAATCCAACAGTGAACTTTTATTAGGGATTCATTTAAGTGTCACTTAGTGAAGGTGAAAACAGGCATAAGACCTGCATGCTCGCTCGATACTAAATATTTGGTTTTGTTTAAACGTTCACTTGCCAAACATTAGGTTTGCCTTACAATTATTTGTGAAAACCTTTATTTGCTAAGTAATAATTCTATAAATGAAATTATAATTATGCGGAAAATTGTTTGGGAAGTGATAAATTGTCGATACTCGTTTTTTTCTGTTACAACGGACTATAAGCTAATAATTTTTTAATATGATTCAACCGTGATATCTAGTAAGATTCGTAATACTATTACGTACTAGTATCGATACTCGAAATAGTAACACTATGTTCCCTGATTGACACAACCCTAGCATTGGCAGCCATTTTATGAGACATTTTGAGTTGTAGGTATGCACCTTTTTTTTGTAGGTATTTCCAGTCCATACTTATTAAATGTCTATGTGATTTCTACGGTGCGATGTCAAAAATGGAGAGACGAAATGTCAATTTGTATAAAAAGAGCTATGTCTATTCTTCGTAGAAATAGAAAGCGTCATGCTACGCGTGCTGATCGTACCCTATAAGTGTAGACCATAGGTCTTCGTGTAGCAAGAATATGCGCATCTTGAATTTCCATTGAGGATAACTATCCTTACCAGTTAACTGCCTGATGAATGTCAGCAAAGCCCCAGGACCTGAAGGCATGACATTATAACCGTCTCCCACTGACATTATGCAAAAAATCTTTTTTGTCTATTTAAATATATTTACGCACCAACAAAAGAAAACCACCAAGAAACAACTATATTATTGTACAAAATGCACTCTGGGCATGGCTGGGCGCATAACCAATTGTTGTATGTATAAATGATATAGTTTAGGTTGGAGGAATTTTTTATTATAGGTATGCAGTACAAAGAAAAGATTTTTTTGTGACACACGGCATTATGAAAAGTACATATAGACTAAAAACTTTACTTTATTGACTTACTAGACCTGCTGGCTCGGAGACCAAACACCGCGGGCACTGGTGCCCGGCATCGCTTTGCACCTTAGTAGCTACGCCACTGTCTGGTCCTGGAGTCGAACTGACATAGTGGGGTTTTCGTCTTCAGCACCTCGCTTCCTCTTAACTAAAATGAATATTTACTTTCAGCATGATACCGTCCTAGCCAACGCACATTCTACAATATCTGCACCGAAACCACAATATATATTCCAAGTTACAAGCACCTGTAAGTCCACTGCAGAAACTAAATGGAAAGAGCTGGCTAAGAACCATCACGTGTTTTACGCCTATCATGGAAATCGTTTGGAAAACTTTTACACTATTCTCAATTTTGGCTTGCAACAACACTTGAATAAGGTTCGTCAGTTAGTCAGACAAGAGGCTGTTAAGGTACAATTCCGAAGCCGATCACAACCGCAAAACGCAGCGACACGACTGGCGGCTTTTCCATTGCGGTCTGCCGTTGCGGTCGCCTTACGAATTGTATCTTTAGCTTTAGTCGACGTTCGCACGGACGTACCTAATGAAATCGCGGCGGGATTTTATGGGGCATTGGATTTTCAAAATCAAGCGTTGAGAATTCAACAGAGTGCATCCTAGCGTCTCCAAAAAAACACACTATTGGATTTTCAACTCTCGGTGATGAGCAGAGCGTTGAAAAACCAGTGCGCGATAAGATCCCGCCGCAATTTTATTACGGCGTATTTTTAATTCTAAGCTACCTCCAAACCGAACAATAAACCGCTAATATTGAAAATATACATCTTGAAATTTTATATAATAACTGAACTAAATATAGAGCAGATACTATATTTTTTATTTATTAATTTCCTTTCCATCGTAAAAGTAATTACCTAAACTATCGGCGCCTTAGAGCCGCCAGCACTGCCAGTCTCGCTCTCACTCAGTCCGTGAGCAGTATGGTGCGATAAAAAGTGAATAAGACCTGAGGTACTATGGGCTCTTAAATTAGGTAAAATTATTAATTAAGTAATAAAAGAATTCTAAAAATATGGAAAGAAAATATTTTTATGTGGGTTGGTATTGGTACGTTTTAGCAGAACGAATTCTAATTATTAGAAGTATTTTTAAGTACCGTATGTTAAATACAAGGCACCTACCTACCTTTACCTACGTAAAGGCAGGTAGGTGCCTTGTATTTTAGACAGTTTCTAAGAAATTAATACCTGCCAGTGCCGTTTTTTAAAACAAATAATTACTTTACAAAATTGATTCGGTTTTAGTAAAAGAATTATTTTAATATTACTTCAGTGGGACAAAGAAATGGAGCTATACGTCCTGTAGAGCTTCATCTCTTTCCCACAATGAAGTAATATTAAAATAATACTGCTTTATGAGCTGGTGGTAGGTCCCCTGTTCGAAGCCACACTTTAAAACCACACAACCGGTGTGCGCAGCGCTTATACAGGGTTATTGGTTGAATGTCGGCATTCGGCAAACCGTTAAGGGGATGTAGGAGAAGAGGGTAGTCATAGTAAATAACCCTGCATACATATGAAAGTGTGCATGTGCATTCTGAAAGTTGGCAACAACGTTGCTCTGTAGTGCACTAAAATGTTGACTATGAATTGAAATTAAGTATCTTAACAGTGCTTAGAGTAAAAAATTGTCGGTCTACGTAATTAAGTATCATAATCTTCCTGCCCTTGTCCCATGTTAATTGGGTCGTCGCAACACGTTTTATTTTTCCGCTCTCCCCTGTCAACTGTGTATTTGTCTACGTAAATACATATTGATATTGTATTTGACAGATATTTGTGACGTTATGTCAACTTTCAGAATAGGGTGCATTCTCATCACATTTATTTTCTAACCGATTACCTTTCATCGCATTCTTTACCGTGTAGAACACACTGCTGGGTAATGGCGTATACTTGTCACCTGAATTGAACATAAGCTTGCCGTACAGTCATGGAGGATTCGGATGGGGTGCGAGCTGCATTGGAGGTCACTTGTCCTGCATAGCCATGTGCGAAGTCATTGACGCTCCGGAAGGAATAAATTATCAAAAACCTGTTTCTAATGAAGGTGAGATGGTATTTAATCTTTCGGGATTACATATAGCTACCGACCTACCTACCAGGTGTTCTGTCTTTGCGCTGGGTTCGTTCTCTCCAAGTGCATTATTGTCTAAACTTCAATGTAGTGGCGGAGTAAGCCTGTCGAAGGCCCAGGGTGCCAAAACTAAATGGGGTTCACACCGCCGCTGTCGCCACCTCGGATAGGTTAGATTTTCTTTTGACTATACAGATATAGGAGATAACTTTGTCGACAAAAGTAAAGCTAGAGTTGAAAATGTTTGCACCCCGCATACTATTTTATAACTAATGTTTATACAGAAATAGGACCCAAGTACCAAAATCTGTTCCTGTAACTGTCCTAGGAGCATGTATTTTTTAGTCCTATAGAAATCATATAAACGTTTATAAAACCGTATTTGTACGCAGTTTATAGGAATATTACACCCTATAGTCGTTTTGTTACAGGCCGGTAAAATGCAGTACGATTTTATAATTATCTTATTAGGTGCTTTTACTGGTGTAATTGATCCAACAGTTGTCACCGTGATGCCATTACTAGAGCATTCGTTCTTCATTACCTATTTTTGTAACGGTGACGTCACCAGCCCGTCTTAAGAAATATATTATATTCTAAGGGAAAGTAATCCACATTATAATATCTATTAGCATTAGCATAACATATAACTTTTGTGTTTTAACTGTTGCGTAAAGAATGCTTATTCAACATGCGAAATTAATTTTATTGATAAAGTGTTCGATGATAATAAATATAATATATTCAGGCCCCTTCAACACTCCTTCTGCGAAGCAGTAATGCTCGCGAAGGAGGAGGCCAAACGCGTGAGGGAGAGGCAAAATTCGCGCCCTCACGCCCCTAACCGCCGCAGAAGGAGACGCCCTGGGCGTCGGGAATCGCAAGCCGATTTCCGGCCACCATAGACGCGGGCCGAGTGAGTATAACTCACCGTCCGATAAGGATCAGGCTTGGATCGACGACGCGTTGTGTTCCGCGCGCGCCTCAAAGAGATGTCAGCAGAATTGACGGGGTCTACTAGGGCCGGTGCCTGCCGGGGTTGCGAAGTAAACCGAAAGGGAGATCGTGGCCCCTGGCAACAGGGTACCTGAAGGAACACGGGTGGGTTTTAGTCAATAAGAGTCTGACACACCTTCTCGCTCCACCCATAGCGGGAGAAGTTATTTGATAATTTACCACCCAAAAAAAGGCCCCTTCAGTACTAAACATATTTATTATTTGTTTATTCGATAATATTAACAAAAACTTAAGCCGCCATTGGATTTCGATAATATTGCATTATCAAAACTTTTATAAAACAATTTAGTCAAAGTTAAGACTACTACTGACAGGACATACCTACTTCGCCATATTTAACTTATAGGGTTCTAGGCCGATTACTCTAGTAAAAGCAAATGTAAAACACGAATAAGTAGAATCTTACCTATAAAAATCGGAGGGCATTCTAGTTTGGTGCTAACAATCCGTTAGAAGTCACAACTAAGACAAATCAATACTATAATATGTTTGACCTATAGCAGCTATATCTAAGACTTTTGTAGAAGTGCATGTCTTATAGAAGAATGAAATAAGACGTTAACAAGAGTAAACAATCTTATTAAATGCATTCATAGTATCAAAAGCGCAGATCGTCTTATAAAATGCTGTTGTAAGAAAGATCTTGTTTATTGATCTTAGTCAAACAAAGCATCTATTAGATTCCTATAAGACGTTTAGTCTTATAAATCGATGACTATAGGAGAATTTTGCTACTTGGGGAATTACTTAAAACAGAAATTAATCTATACAGAAAAGTTTGAAAATGTAGGATGCAAGAACGAGCAACGCGAGCTCGAAAATTTTAGCATCGCATCCCCAGATAGGTACCTAAGGTTTTCTTTTGATTATTCGTACATAAATAAGAGTTACTTTGTCGACTTACGCAGAAAAGCCTGAAAAAAAGAGATGTAGGTACTTTGCAAGAATGAGCGTAGCGAGCTCAACATTTTAGTACCTAAATTACATACTTATTTAGCACTAGCTGCGCCCCGCGGTTTCACCCGCATAAGTCTCGATCCCGTGGGAATATCGGGATAAAAAGTATCGTATGTCCTTCTCCGGGTCAAAGTCTATCCATATCCCAAATTTCACCCAAATCCGTTCATCCGTTTTAGCGTGATGCCGTGACCAAGGGAAAGAGGGATTCATTTTTATATATATAGATGCGTAGGGAGCCCCCCACTACAAACTACCTTTTACTTACTGAACATATTATGGGCTTGTTTGGAATTTGATTAAAAATTCTCGAGCTAGTCTGCCAGTGCTTCAATGTTATTTAATTATGAAATGGTTTCGAATCTCAGGTGACGGTTTATATGAAGATGAGAAAAGCAAGTTATTAACAGAGCAAGGCTGCGACGGACAAATGACACAATACATCGTTACTAACTGTGATCTAGTCAGAGTACGATATATGCTTGTATATGCCAAGCAGCCCGCATCGATGAGGTTCCCTACAGCGAACGTCAATAGAAATGGTATGTCTAAACGATCTTAATAAGTACATATTACATTCAAAAAATCGTGGTAGATACAGTCACATCTAAAATATGTTTGTCACCTTAAGGGCTATTTTTGTCTGCTCGTTGCACGAAAGACTGTTTTACCGACTCAGCATCATACAGCGTATATCAGAATGTCTGGTCGTTTTGAAGGGTGTTGTACAGACCATCATACTGAACAACTTGCTCCAACGTAATTGCAAAAAAATTATCTGCTGTCCCATACATTTGGGTCAAGTAGGTATTAAAGTTTTGTATGGGCCATGTATTTATAATTAAAAAACCTTGCAAGTTGCGTGAATTGCGTCACACTTAGTAGGTAGTTACTTAAGCTTTTGGGCATCGTTTCAGGTTCAATTCCATAGTTATGCAGCAGTTCACAGTTGGTCAAAATTGTCTTGTAACATCAAATGTTGCTGGCAACAATGTTTCGCGAACGAAACATTACCATTTTGTGTTGCCAGCACACTGCAACATTTTAATTATAATGTTTGCCGCAACCATGAAAACATGCTGCTGGAGTAATTTCATTTTCTAATTTAGATTGTAAGCTTACCTTCGCTTTGTAATTTCAGTTGGAGGGCTGCGTCAATGGCTTGCGAGGCACAAGCTTTTTTCCATTCTTCTTGGCTACGGATTAATGTTGGCAACCATAGGCTTCGCAAACAATCAACCGATCCACTATTACTACAAAATACTATTAAAAAAGCTCGATATTGCATACAGTTCTGTAAAAGTGTGATGTTTTTTAAAGTCTTTAGGGACCTCACGCACTTCACGGTCACGACTAGAGCTATGCGGTATTTGGTTTGATGGTAATACCGGTATTCAAAATTTCATAACCGGGATACTGGTGTTTCGTTTTTTTTTAATTTTTATTGATTTGAAGTGAAAACACCTTTTTCTTTCCCTGTCATTATTTTTGTTTTATTGAAACAAAAACAACTATAAATGTAAATAAACAAGTTTTAACAAACTTCCCTTTTAGAGTAAATAATCAACAATAATCATTATTTTTTAACTATACAATAATTATTAAAATAACACAAAACTGCCTAAACTGCAAACAAAACGAGCTAGTGCACGGTAAATTTGAAATGTCAAAGTAAAATAAGCGAAAATGATTTCCCCTCTTTTGTTAAATAAATAATAATTAAATTTTCATTAAATGCGAAAAGTAATTTATAAAGCCACAGAAATCTGAAGAAAAATATTATGGAAATTTCTTGCTCGTCTATATAATACAAAGTTAAATGCTGCATCACTTCGGAACGGCTGGACTGTTTGGCAAATTTTTGTTTAAGTGTTTGTTAGTCAATAGTCAGGTTCGGAAAGAAAATATGAAAATCACCGGCATGCCAGTTTTTCGGTAATACTGATACCGGTATTTGTGCCCTAGTCATGACCACGACTGGCCGTCGCAACCTTGGTCGCAGAAGAAATAAAGCAATCAAGACCTAGACCGACCAAGTTGCGGACGTCCATACTAAAGTACCTACATGAAGTTTGACCGCTAATAGTCGCACGACCGGTCGTGCGACCAGTTGGTTGTTCCCCTCAGCACACACAATGTTTCTCCTGGGGCTGCTCTTCACGTAGCCTTATGAACCTACGTCTCTGCCTCCGTTCCTCGCTACTTCCCACACCAATCGTCCATTGTCATGACTGCTATGTGGCCGCGCACTATACTACTACTACTCACGCACATATTGCCGGTTACTGGTCCTTTGATTGACGCACAACAACTGTCGAAATTAGGAGCGGTAGGATGACGTGCGGCATGAAGAGTAACGTAGCCAAATAACGTCTCTGCGTCCTTCCCTCATTATTTTCCGTAGTCGAGTGTGGCTGCATGGCTGTAGCATTATAGCTTACCGGTCTGCGCGACCACGGCGCGGTCGTGACCGCTAGTGCGGGAGGTCCCTTACTATCAACATTATTTTGGTTTAATGAAGTAAAATTTTAAGTATATTTTAGACAATTTTTTGCATATAATCTAGAAAATGTATTTTTCATAATATCTAATATTAAAATTTTGACCTATCCTATACATATTTATTTTATTACAAGCCATGTGCGGATGGGATTCCTCATCGGCTAATTCTCTGGAGCCTTTGGGGATTCAATAAGTTTCCAAAAAACAATGATAAGTACAACTACTTAAGGCGAAAGCGTCAGTGTAGCCCGCGGAATTCAAATTTTCATCATGTTATGTTGATCTAAATATGATTCGCGGTCGTAACAAATATGGCTTTACTCAATTATAATCATTATAATTAGCAATACAACTCCATAAGTTAGCATAAGTGTCAAATGTCATGATTTCATGAAATCATGACATTTGACACCTTTGCCAAAACCATATTTGTTACGGCCGCGAATCATATTTTAATCAACATACCACATTTCGCGGGCTACCTTAGCGCATCCCCCTTAACTTTTACTTGCAGAAAAATAAATAGATACCTACCAACTTCCACGTTTTTAACTTTAAAACAGACAGAACTACCATACAAACTTTCATCCCCGTTACGGGATGAAATTTCAGAAATCCTTCCTTAGTGCTCACCCGCTCACCGTCGTTACGAGTTCGATGATTCCTGTCATTCCCCTTGGAACCCATGAGTGTCGTTTTCATAGTTTTCGAGGGTGCTAAAGTCTATAGTGAGGTTTAAATGTAAATCCAAGATGGCGGCTGCGAAAATTTTTACATTTTTGTCATCGGTGTCGTTTTCATAGTTGCTGTGAAAACTTTGTTTTTGTTTTTAAATTATATGTAGGTAAGGAACTTCGTTCTTGACGGTGTCCCCCGACCACACATCTTTTTTTGAAGTATAAACTTCTTTAGGCGCGTTGAGCGATTTTGGGTAGACGAAAATCTTATGGGTTCGTGTCACCGACATGCTAATGTTATTAGTAGCTATAATGTAGCTAAGAGTATGCCTTGTTGCGCTTGTTGCTCGGAGTGCAGATATTATGTGAAAACCAGACTATTGATATACATATCATTGTTGATAATAATTTTAATTTACAAATTATGACATTTTAATTTTGTATACCTCCTACAATTAATAAAAAAAGCACTTGTTTAATAATTTAAGTTTTCACTTCTATCGGCAGTGCCCATGACTGCCAATTTTATTTTTAGTTCGACATTTTTTTATGATTCTATTAAATGTCTAACTTAAAAATAATAATAATACATTTTAATATTATCAATTTATCACCATTAATTTCTAAATACTCTAGCGCCGAGTAATACTTACATATTAGCTATCTTACTTATAACTTTAAATTGTAAAGTAATAAGTTAATTCTTAAGTGGGTGGACCGATTTTAATGAAATAGATATATACTAAAATTAATAAATATTTCCTCAAGATACGGACTCAACTGCATTACTTCTACATTTCTAATCTCTTAAAAAGAGGTATACAAAATTTCAATAATCTTGTGAATGCCAAAATCATCCCCAATGTTTCTCTCGGGAGATGATTTAACAAAAACGTATGTTTTTATGTATTACCTCAAGACAGCCCCGGATCTACGATTTTTTCGAACCGGGGCAAAAACTTGATAGTGGCGCCCCCTCCCTTCAGTGATTGAGAAAAACTGTTAAAACTGAGAAATGAGTAGCATTTTTTGTGACCATTTGTGATATATGTACATAAAATAATAATCCTTTAATCTGTTGAGATGCTTTCGTAAATCACTTAGTATGTGTTCAAAAACTAACTGGGCGTATGGAAATACAAAAGTTTTTTTTTTTTCAAACTTTATAAGATTCGATTACTTACTTGATAAGAACCTATGAGATTGTAGGAAAAGAGGCTTCACTTGTACGATATTTCGAATTCTTGTCTCAAGGATTTGGCGCCCCCATGAAACCGCCGCCCGGGGCAAATGCCCCGGTTTGCCCCCCCTTAGATTCGGGGCTGCCTCAAGATACGGACTCAACTACATTACTACTACATTTCTAATCTCTTAAAAAGAGGTATACAAAATTTCAATAATCTTGTGAATGCCAAAATCATCCCCAATGTTTCTCTCGGGAGATGATTTAACAAAAACGTGGAAATGTTATTATGTCTTATCGAAAGCATTGAATTTTCATATTCCTAACTTAAGAAATGCTAAGTTTCCCATAAAACTTTCATCCTCTATGTCATTATTATATTATATCACCCCCTTTAGCATTATTTTAGAGACATAGCCTATGTCCTTCCCCAGGATGTGGCTTGACTATCTCCTTGCCAAATTTTATAGAAATTCGTTCGATGGTTTAGACGTGAACAGGTGACAGACAGACAGACTGAGTTACTTTCGTTTCGAATTTATTAATTCAAATTTAAAGTATTTTATTTCACATAAACCTACAAGAGCACTTATGAAACGTCAGAAGCTAGGTGCACGGTTCCAATTGGTCGCTTCCAATGAAGAAGAGCCGACAAGAAACTTCACGGTTACTCTATTAAAAATAATAAATAAAGGCCGAGCCGTAGGCGAGGAGTTCACTAATACGAGACAGGCAATTGCCATTTCCTCCGAGGCATATATAGTGCTTTTCTCAAAAGAATGCAGGGAAATGAAACATACTTTTACATAATTATGTTAGGAACTCTCCTTTGATTACATCCGGTCAATCTTTTATTTTAGTGTCGCGCAACGTTATTATTGCTTTGTCATCAAGAAATTCTGTCTTTTGTGGTAATATTATAGAGTTCGATACTCCCACATGCTCCGTTAACGCCTAATATCATAACAACCTGTAACAAACAAAACTAAATATCAAGAAATGAAATGAAATTAAATGAAATTGTTTATTCTGCAAATAGGATATCGGAATCACTTTCACACGTCATATTAAAAAAAAAAAAAAAAAAATAAGAAGAAAGGCCGAAACAAACTCAGAGGTCACAGTCTCTTTTAAAGTCCAGACATAATCTTAGTCAGGCCATATGTGGACCATGTAGATAAGTGTCTGAAATGGTCTTTTGAGGAAAGAACCACACAGATTTGAGTGGACCTGTCCAATCAGTGCAAGCATTTGTCAGTAATCGTGGAGCTCAACTCAAAACTTAAGGAGCTCAACTCGACGAACAATACCAAAGAAAGGACATTTGGGTAGGCCGCATAAACTACTCAAACTGCCAGACCATAATTAAAACTAATTGAAAAATTTAAATAATAATGTATCCACATAGTCCTCACATTCACAATAATTAATTAAAATAATATAATACTTTACAAAGTAATCATGTCATTTTGAATATAATTTTCAACAATGTTAATGTGTATATAAAACTGAAATATTTTGATGATTTTACAAAATAATTAAAATGTTAGGTTTTATCACAAGGCTTAGCAGAGCGAGCAACTCAATCCCATGCTTTTTTATCTTCTAAATAATCTGAAATTTTATAATACCCTTTTTTACAAAGTTTGGTGGGAAGTTTGTTGTAAAAGCGTATACATTGACTGACCCATGAACGAGTTGCCTACTTTGTGGAGACGTGTGCGATGTACAGCAAGGTTGTGTTTATTCCTGGTATTTAAAATATTAATATCAGACATTTTCTTAAAATTTGATATATTTTTGTGTACATACAATAGGTTTTCAAAAATATATTGTGAGGCTATAGTCAGAATATTTATTTCTTTGATTTTTTCTCTAAGGGAATCTCTTGGACCTAGGTTGTAAATGGCTCGAACAGGGCCTTTTCTGTAGAACAAAGATAATATCAATGTCCGCACAGGTTCCCCAGAGAAGAATCCCATATGACAAGACTATGAAAATAACTAAAATAAACAATTCTGGCTGTATCCACATCAGTTAGCTACAGCCACGGACAGAATATTTAATAAGACTCATAAATCCTGTGTATCAAAATACACCCAAATCCATCCAGCCTTTTTGGCTTAACTTTTTTTTTTTTTTGAGGGTGGGAAATCATCAAATAACTTCTCCCGCTCTGGGCGGAGCGGGAGGGCGTGTCAGACTCTTACTGACTAAAACCCACCCGTGTTCCTTCGGCTGCCCTGTTGCCGGGGGCCACGATCTCCCTTTCGGTTTTCTTCGCAACCCCGGCAGGCATCGGCCCTAGTGGACCCCTTCGAATCTGCTGACATCTCTTTGAGGCGCGCGTGGAACACAACGCGCCGTCGACCCGGGCCTGGTCCTTATCGGACGGTGAGCCACCCATTGCTCACCGCCCGCAAGCCCGCGCCTACGGTGGCCGGAAATCGCCTCGCGATTCCCGACGCCCTGGGCGTCTCCTCCTGCGGCGAATAGGGGCATGAGGGCGCGAAATTTGCCTCTCCCTCACGCGTTCCGCCTCCTCCTTCGCGAGCATTACCGCTTCGCAGAAGGAGGTGACGGCCTCCCATTTCCTCTCGCTCCGTACCATGGCCTGAACCAGGGCCGGACGCGAGAGATCACCGCCGCCGATCGCCTCCACGAGGACACGGCGATGCTCCGCCCAAGCTGGGCAGACCTCCACCGTATGCTCCACCGTGTCCTCCGGGCGATCCACACAATGGTGACACCCGGGCGTTTCCTCCCGCCTTATCCTGTGCAGGAACCTCCCGAAACTGCCGTGTCCGGTGAGGACCTGCGTCAGGCGGAAGGTGAGGACGCCGTGGCGCCTCTCTAGCCACTCCTCAAAGAGGGGTCTTATCGCCGCAATTGTGGCGTGCCCAGCGCTGGGTTGCGACAATCGCACTCTCCATGACGCCATGAGATCCCGCCGGAGCTCTGTCCGCTGTGCCGCGATTTCTCGCGGCAGCGGAGTTAAGCCCCGGCGTTTCGCCTCCTCGCGCCACTCCCAAATGTGCGCGAGGACCCTTGCCTCCAGATCCCATGGCGGTAATCCGGCAAGGAGGCTCGCCGCCTCGCAGGAGACCGTGCGGTATCCTCGGGCCAGCCGGATGGCCATGACCCTCTGGGACGCGTTCAACCGGCGGGCTGGCCGCAGCCTTAGTGAACGCGCCCACACCGGTGCCCCGTAAAGGGCCATGGACCGCACGACCCCCGCGTAGAGCCTCCGGCAGGAGGCGTTTGGATCCCCTAGATTGGGCAGGAGCCGCTTCAACGCAGCCCCGGCCCGCTCCAGTCTGGGAGCCAAACGTCGGAAGTGTTCGACGAAGTTCCACCGGCTGTCGAGGACAAGTCCCAGATACTTCATCGTCGACTCGACGCCGATGTGAACCCCTCCCGCCATTACCTGGGAACCCGACGGTGGCGCATTCCGAGGTCCATGAAAACCCATGGCCTCGGACTTGTGCAGGGCCACCTCGAGTCCCAGCTGCCGGATCCTGTCGACGATTGTCGCAACCCCGCGTGTCGCTAGTTCGGCCGCCGCCTGGTACGACCCCCCCTGTGCCAGGACCAACGTGTCGTCAGCGTAGCAGACGACGCTGACGCCGCTAGGGAGGTCGGCGCGCAGCACCCAGTCGTATCCGATGTCCCACAGATGCGGCCCCAGGACCGATCCCTGTGGGACACCGCACGACATCTCTCGCCGGTTCCACTCTCCTTGGTGACCGGGGTAGATGACGGCCCTGTCCGTCAAATAGGCCTCGACCACACGACAGAGGTAGGTCGGCATCCGGTGATACCGGAGTGCCTCCCTGATGCAACTCCAGGGCAGGGTGTTGAAGGCATTGGCGATGTCTAGAGACACCGCCAAGACGACCCCACCCCGGGCCACAGCATCCCCCGTCGTGAGGGCCCGCACGCGCATGATGGCGTCCACCGTAGAGCGCCCCTTGCGGAAGCCAAACTGGCTCTCCGCCAGATCCGGTCCCACCCGCACCAGCCGCTCGACGAGGCGGTCTGCAATGACTCTTTCAAAGAGCTTGCCCACCTCGTCGAGCAGCACGATGGGCCGATAAGCGGACGGAGAGTCCGCTGGGCGCCCCGGCTTCCTGATGAGGACCAGTTTCCCCGTCTTCCAACGAAGTGGGAACTGGCCCCTCTCCATGCATGCGCTTAGGAGCCCCCTTAGTCGAGGCCCGAGAGCCCCCAAGGCCAGGACCCAGGCTTTTCCAGGTATGCCGTCGGGTCCTGGGGCGGTATTTTTCGCATTCATCTTGCGTACCGCCACTCTCATTTCTACCTCGGTCACCTCCGGAGCATCGTCGTCGTCGTCGGCGGTGTGGTCCGCATCGGGCACCGCAGTAGGCGGAGCCATGGGCGGGGGAGCGTGTTCCCCTCTTGGGGGGAACAGAGCGCTCACCACGTCCCCCACAAGCTGGGGCCGGAGACTCTGCGTCAGCGGGGGAGCCCATGGGCGGAGTTTCTCCCGCACCATCTTGTATGGGCGTCCCCACGGGTCCCTGTTTAGAGTCTCCAGCAACTCCTCACGGGCCACTGCCCTGGCCCGCAGGATCTCCGCTTGGATTTTTGGCTTAACTGTGTCTCAAATAAATAATGTATAATTATATTTAACTTTGTTGCTAAATATACATATATCATCTGGAGCTATAATTAAAAATTGCTTTATGTTTTCGCCAGTAAAAATTTTCGATTTTTTGCTTTTGAATCCGGTCAATTGTCGTTTAAGAAAAGTAGTTGAATTTCCATATTTTTTCAAGTTAATTCCGTTTTTAACATGAACTGTACATTTCAGCATGGAATAAATTGCCCATAATGTAGATGGATTTTTAGTTTTAGCAATCTCATTAAAATATGCCAAAAATACTGTTTCGGAGAAAATGTTCACTTTTTTCTCGTTTTTCCAAATCATAAAATTTTCATATACTTTCATGTATTTTTCTTTTGACTTCGCTGGAAGCAGGTTTTCCATTGCCAATTTGACTTCTGATTTTAAATCTGGTGGAGTACAATCAATCTCCATTTCACTCTTGAACTGTTGGAACTCATTTTAATATTAAATTTATATTTATTATGTATGGAAATAACAAATCAAGACAAATTTTCAGCTTTGCAACTTTCTAATTATCATCTGTGCCGAAAGGCAAACGCATTTATGGCTATACAGCCACGTGAACGCAATTTGTACTAAGCAAAGAGACTTACTGTGGTATGCCAAGAATGATAAAAGAGATCCAATCAAAGAGTATTTAATAACCTCAGCACGTCGTTTCATACAACATTGCTGGAGCGTTGTAATGTTCCAAATTAAAAAAAAACGCTCCTGCAATGGATTTGATTTTCTTTGACCGTAAATTAGATACTTCGCGTGTTCTTTTTAAAAAAATAATGACAATATTTCTATGCACATTTCAAGAAAATGGTTTTTATAATATTTTACTTACTAGTTTTAGTAAATCTAAATTTGGGTATCATAATTTCATATTTACTACGTGTATTTATATTATGGAAATCGCTTCTTATTTTGAAAATGGATCTTGGAAATTTCTTTGAATTTCCAAGATCCAATTGCCCTCTTTTGTAAAATGAAAATTGAATGTACGTCAGCTGCCGATCCCCATAACAGAACACCATAAGACATAAACACTGTAGAAATAAGCAAAGTATACACACTCTACATCAGTCAACTGCCTAATTTTTATTACTGCATATGCAGCTGAACTTAGTCTACCTGAAAGAGCTCTAATGTGGGAGCCCCATTGCAATCTCGAATCTAGAGTAATTCCTAGAAATACAGTTTCCGTAATAGCATCTAGTTTCTTGCCATCCAGTTTTAAATTTAGAGCTACTTGAGGTACATTTGGTAATGAGAACCTAATAATACATTTAGTTTTGTTCGCATTGAGTAAAAGATTATTAGCTGCAAACCATTTCGAAAGAACTGCCAGACTATCGTTGACATGTAAGACATCCGAATCTTTTATATCTATTTCCGAATCTTTTAAAATAAGAGAGAAGTGTCATCAGCGAATAAAATTACCTATATCCAATTTAATAATAATATATATATATATTAATAAAACGTATATAAAGTATGGAGCACAAGAATAATAAACGGGAGAATGGATGTATCTAAATACATCCATTCTCCCGTTTTTACAGGTTTATTAATGAAATAATTAGGTACTTCAGGCTATCGACTGTTTCATAGACTGCTCAGATAGGTATTTTTATTCGGAACCTTAATTGTGTACGCGAGCCCGAGTCGCTCTTGGCCGGTATTTTTTTTTTGTTTTGTCACAAACTCAAATGTAAATTCCTGGTGAAATTAGAACAATAGTGACCAGCCATCGTTACAATTCTCTCGTCATGGACTGGAGCACAATCATTGTATGATCAGTTTTTTTGTGTCGATAACACAGACATATTCTCTACATAAGTACCTACACTCTACACATACTGAATACAAAGTGACACACCATCAGTGTCAAATGGTCACTACACGCAACGCAACACTGTCTGTGATATTACCTAGGTATTTTAGTACGAAAACAAAAATAGCAGGCAATTAAGTTTCTGGAGTACAATAGGAACCTACTTCGGATATTTTACCATGCTATCCAGTGGCACAATGTGCAATTTACTATCGATAACGAGTATCTGGTGTACGTTACGTTTAAGTAGTGTTTTAGCTCAAGACCCAGTGGCTAATTTACCACAAGGACGAATTGTAGGGGTAAGTCTTTGTTTAACAAATTTATTTAATTTCATTTTAAAGAAGTAGTTACCTATACCTACTCAAAAAGTACGGTAGGCCACAAATCAGTGGTAATAAAAGCAGTAGGTACGGCGCGGGCGGTACCAATATCATATTACTGCCATTATTATTTCAACAGCTTTGAAATAAATATGATAAGTATCTAAACATTATATTTTGTTACCTACAATGTTTTGTGAAAAATGGCTCGCGGATATTTCTTTTGAAGTGAAGAAGTGGCACTGACTCGAAGTCGCCAAACAGCCTACTATTCAAAATATAAAAACTGAATATGTCATAGAACTAATTTATATTAATTGGTTGACAAAAATAAATTTAATGTTAATTGTTCATATATTATTGATGAACACAGATAAGGTACACATAAGGCAAAGGTAAAAAGGCATAAATGTACTATGATGAGAATTTAAAAAAAAAATGTACTAAGGGTTTTTGAGAAGGGGCAATAAGATCCACCGAAACTAGGTGGATAGTTGTTGCAGATCGTCCTGATACGTGGCTGCGACCTGAAGTTTGTCGTAATAATAACATGTTGTTTTAAGTGTAGGTACCAAGATACGGATGAACCTATAGATTTTAATTACAGATAAAAGCTTATACGGAAGTTTCCGCCACCCCGGTGGAAATTTACTACGGAGTACCTTATGCAACGCCCCCAAAAGGCCGATACAGATTTTCGGTACGTATGTTTTTATACTATTTTACCCAAAACGGGAAAACTAGTAGTACGATTCTAATACGACTTCGTCCTTTTGTCTGTCTTGTCACAGCACAGCTACTTATTTCAGGAACTAGGTACTTGCCTACTTACTAATTCTATCGACTGGATATTTGTAAAAGGTTATAAATAATGCTTGTCCATCTATTTTTGCAATAATAGAACTATGAAAAAAGAAAAAAGAAATCTTATCTAGATCCGCAGGCTCTGCTGGCTCTGCTGGTTGCCGCTTTTTATGGTTCCGTTCCTCAAAAGTAAAAAACGGAACCCTTATACAGTGTGAGTCTTTATAATGTAAAAATATATTTTTAAAATATTTTTCCGTCGATAAAATTAAGCATAGATTCCCGCATTTCGATATTGTGCAAATTATAAAGACTCGCACTGTATTATAGTGTCATTTGGTCGTCCGTCTGTCTATCAAGACACCTTTTCTCAAAAACGCGTGGATATCCAGTTGAAATATATATAAAATACTTAGATCCTCGGTACATACGCGCTGTAAAAAAAAAAACAAGATTCTAATTCAACGCAAAAAAAAAATTACTGCCGTTTATGCCGCATATTTTGACGCTCGCAAATAAATTAAAACCTATAGGATACTTCCCGTTGACTTAGAATCATTTAATTTGGCAAGAAGCAAGGTTTCACAGCACAAGTTAAGGAAAAAGTCTAAAAAATCTGCATTTATAATATTAGTATGGATTTTTGTTATAGGCTCCAGAACGACACACGGGTTGGAGGCGAACATTTTTTGCCCATCGAATACCTCCACATTGTCCTCACGTCGGAGATGGTGCTAACGATAATTACAGTGAAGATTGTCTATATCTGAATATATGGACACCTCGGGTTAGGTTCTTTTTGTATAGGTCACATCCAACATTATTACGTTAAACTTACACTTCCCTTTTACCCGACTCAGTGCGAATTTCACCAATGAAACTGAACCCAATCAACACATCTAAACTGAGTTCAAGAGCTGTTATTGTCAATACTTCAAAGAAAATATTGACACTGACAGCTTTTAAATGTAGTTTATGTAAGTACTGATCGTGACGCCAAAGGCTTATGATTTGTCTTGATAAACCTGCGGGGTGATTGCGGGGTACAAAATTTAGAACCCGATCACACGTACCTCAACCACACCACAACAATAACACGTGGACGGATGCTAATTTGTATAAAAATAACATACTTAAACATAATATAATGTGTCTCCGAAGCGTTGGGCAGAAGTGTACCTGATAAGACGTAGTTTATCATCCATGGATTTAAGGGGCGGGAGTGGGGGGGAGGTCAACAACCCTCCCTGTGAAGGAAAACATGCGAAAATCCCCCCTTTTTGAGATATAATTTTTTTTTAATAATCTAACCTAGCTTTCGAATTTTCGGAAGGACTTTTATATTATGTATATTTGTGGAGGAGGGAGTAAGAGATCCGAAAAAGTTCCCCCGCATGGGGGAAGTTTAGGAAATGCATAGTTTTTTTAAATACATTTTTAAGATCTTATTTTGAGGTTATGTTTTGGCGATTTTTTGAGGGAGCACTGTATGTTATGACTATTTTATAGGGCACATTTTTTTTAGTCGCCTTGTCGACGGAGCCCCGCTAAGCAGGGCTCCTATTTCTGAGTGGTTTACAAAAAATAACCACAACCCACAATCTGTCCGAGTCAGGGTGCCGCAAGTCCCGAGCTCGCTTCGCTCGCTCTTGCATTCTAAGTTATTATTGCCTTTTTTACTAAGTCGAGATGTGGGTGCCCACCCCGACTCGGACAGGTTAGGTTCGAAAGGGATGGCGGGGTCTTTGTTCGCTCGCTTCGCTCGCTCACTAGACCCCGCCATCCCTTTCTATCATTCGCCTCCAAGTCTCCAACTCGCAAGACTCGTTCTAATGTGAATTTTAAAAGTTCGCGTCAACCTTGACAGAGTGACAGAAGTATTAGTGACAACACAAAATGGCGTCGTTTTACGTTTGGTTTCACATATCGGCAATAGTCGGTAGATTAATAAGGTCTGTTAATACCACTAATTTAAATCAGAGAAATATAGGTAATATAATGAAATATACGTATTTATTTCATCATTTATAAAGTAAAACATTTTAGTGCGTTGACCTTAGGTAAAACGAAACGTTCAATGGCAAGACAAATTGTCAAAAGTGACTAAATATTGCAAAATTTCTTCGATTTTGATTCTTTTTTTTTTCTCGGAAACGATTTGTCTCCGCAACTATAAACTTTACGTGGAGGCTTCTAAAAATACGATATTTCTGTAAAAAAAAATGGATTTTCAACTCGATGGATCTTAATCTAAAGCTTAGCTGTGTACCTAATACCTATAGTACACCCACATTTTGCCAGTTATGTTTAAGTCCCATGTAATAGGAGACGAGCCTATTGCCATCAACCGGGCACAAATTCAGACGCCGGGCTGATACTGAGAAATTCAACCCAATAACACTTTGCCTGAACTGTGAATCAAACCCAAGACCTCATATTAAGCGGTAGCGCTTGTAACCACTAAATCAACGAGTACGAAATGTATAGTTTATTCACACGGGCCACGTCATAATTATTCATAGATAAGTATTCAAATGTTGTTAAGCCTACCAATTTGTAACGTTGTTCTAGGTAGCGTTCCGATGGTAAAACTGTACCAGTGGTTGTTATATTATTCAGCGAATCTTGGATTAGGGGTGGTGTATCTTTGCCTTGCCAAGAATTAGCGGCTGAAGGAGTAGTGGTAGTCACAGTGATGTATCGCCTACACTTGCTTGCCTTTTTCACACTACGTTCTTTATCGGCTCGTGGTAATCTTGCACTGTTGGATCAGTACCTAGCACTCCTGTGGGTGCGTGACAATATTGCCGCATTTGGTGGGGACCCTACTGCAATAACGTTACTTGGTCATTCTGCTGGTGCCGACAGTGTACTACATCATATTACATCGCCTCGATCTATCGGTAAGTTACCATAGCGTCATATGCCATAATTCTGACACCGTCACACACAAGTTACTTGATTTTAATAGGCACTTAGGTTTTAGCTTTCATTTATTTAAGGTTTTCATCTACAGGTTTATTTCAAAGGGCGCTTATAATGTCCCCTTTTGATATCTGGAAAGCAATCGATGAACAAAAGGTGGTTGAAGCCTCTGAAGTTGAACGAATATCTCGTGAAATTGCAAGTTTACTCGGCTGTAACAGTGACACAGATCACGAAATTCTACATTGTATGCGAGAACGCCCATTATCGGAAATTACGTCATTATATTCGGTAATACTCAATGTTATGTGGAATTTATAGATGAAATAAACCCTGATAAGTAGTTTGAACTGTAATGAAACCTACTTTTGCAGAACAACACCTGGAGCGGAGCTATGCAACCGATATCTGATGTTTTTTTACCAGATTCTGAACAGTTCTTACCAAATTCGTTGCTGGCAGCTTTATCTACATCTACGAGACCTAATAATATGCAAATCGACGTAATTCTAGGAGCTAACGACCTTGAAGCTTTAAATGACAACGGTATTTACTTTATAATAAAATTAACTTCTATTTTATACTAAGTATAAAGTAGGTAGGTAGGTAGAGTCAGCAACGCAAGTCCATTAACTTAACATTCTACAACAATTAATAGTTTCAGATGAAAAAAAAACAGACAATTCCGAGCGCCTTAAGGGTTCCGTTTCAAACCTGTGCCATTTTCACATAAAACGGCCAAGGCCAATTTTATTCGTTAAAGAGACACACATCTAAGTTAAAAACAATAACAAAAGTATACAACTAGGTACTCGACAGTATCACGTATCTTCTTCTATTCATCTGCGAACACACCACAGTCAGGCTTAGTGTCCAAGAGAGCGTGGAGCGCAGAGATTGTGCGAGGGACGGGAAACTGGGCTCGAAGGGACTTGAAAACTAAATTAATTTCGTTTCGTTACACTTAGGCGATTGGCACACTGCACCGCATCACGCAGCGTGGCGCGGGGCATAGTACCAGTTTGTATAGAAAACACAATCTGTTTGCGCGACGCGTTCCCGCGCGCAGATTATTTGCTATGGCTACAAGCAACGGAAGAACACGCATCCACGCGCTACGCTGCATCATGCGGGGCAGTGTGAGAATCGCCTAAATGTTATAACGCTCCAAAGTTTGTAACGATACTAAAACCTAAAAATATCAAAAACGTTCTAAAAAAAAAACGTTATAGAATATCATCTTTGTAGAACAACAATTGCTTGTTAAACGTTACAGATTCATTTGTTTATCGTTATTCTTAAGTCGTTATTAATTTGTTTATCGTTATTCCCGCTGACCACCGCTCCGTCGTCACCCACCACTACCAACACCACCAACATTTCGTTCCGTTTGTTAGTATCGTTATAACCAAGGAATTAATTTTGTTGCGATCCTGGTGGAACGGTACAAATGATCGTTACTGGAACTTCGCGTAACGTTATTTTGTGTAACGTTTCAAGTCCCTGGCTCGAACGACGACCGACGACGGTTTGACTCCGAGGCACAGGGAACAATCTGTGCTTCCTGTTACTGCTATAGTTTATCGTTGCAAAAAAATTGGACAGTTCGTCGTGCAGTTCAGGAGCATCCTGTGTTTTCCGTTAAGGATCTTACACATATTAATAATGTGACATGCATGTAACACGGCCTATGCATTTTCAACTGAATAAAGCGACAAACTTAACTTTACAGTTGAAAAAAAAAACGATTGATGAAGAAGCACAAAATGAAAAACTAGATGTTACTTCAAGATACGGTCTATGTATAATCCATTCAGAATTGAAGGACGAACTTAATTTTGTAGTTGAGAAAAAATAAAGAGCACAATCGCGTTTACAAAAATGAGGTGTCGTCATTGTGTCGCGAAATCAATGGTTTAGTCCCATCTCAAAAATGCGCCTAAAGAAGTTTACACTTCAAAAAATTAGATTATATAACAAAAAATCAATGATTTAAGGGCTTTTTACCCAATTTTATTAGGTTTTAATTTATTTGCAAGTGTCACAATAAGCGGCATAAATGACCGTATTTTTGATGTGTAACATCTTTCCTCTCGCTTTCCTGCGATCAAAATATAAATCTAATACAAACTCAAACTCAAAGCATTCATTTCAATTAAACCATTTACAGGCACTTTTGAATTGTCAAAGAGTCTGTCAGTTAGTGACAAAGTTGAAGCTAATTGCCCATTCCAAAACGTAGATCTCTATAGTGAAGAACGGGCATGAAACTCCAAGGACACTCTAATTACTAATTATCAAATCTGTGGGAGTGATTTCGTGCAAAGCGACAGGAAGCCGGGGAAGCGCGCGCGGTGCTTGAGTTGGCCATAAGATTGTACCAATCCATTTTTCGAGAGGTTGTAAACAGAACGATGATCACGATGACGATGACGATGACGGTGACGGTAACGGTGACGGTGAAGGTGACGGTGACGGTGACGGTGACGGTGACGGTGACGGTGACGGTAATGGTGACGGTGATGATGATTAATATTGTTTAAATTATATACGTCAGCTAAGATGTCAGATGTTACACATCAAATGCGACTACTGTATCTAAGGGTCGCTCGTCTTTTTTTATTGCTTTGCCTTAGAAGCTTGATTATTTTTGTACAGCTCCAAGGGACCGTAGATCTAAGTACTTATTTGATATCAATTTCAACTAGATACCTCCACGCGTTCCTGAGAAAAAGGGGCTTGACAGACAGACGACAACGAATTGAGACTACAAGGGTTCCTTTTAAAAGGTACGGAACCCCGTAAATTGAAAAGATATTAAATTCAGATAGTGACTAAAAACTCTTAAGGCTCTTTCAAACAGGCGCGACACGCGACGCGACACAAAGACACCGCTCGTCGCGCGACGATAGAGACACGAGCGGTGTCTTTGAGTCGCGTCGCGTGTCGCGCCTGTTTGAAAGAGCCTTTAACTACTTAATTATATGAATTGCAGAAAACTTGGTTCGTAATGTGTTGAATAACTTTAGGATTTTTTAGATCGCATGTAAAAGTAATAATTATTGTTCATCTACCTACCTACTTCTGTTGCTGACCGATTCAACCTAAATACATTTAGCACAATATACTTTATAAATAAACATTTGAAACCTCTCTTTAAGGGCTTTCCGAAACCTCATGTATGTTCCGCCATAATTTATACTTAGTTTAGGGGCTAGGCATTTTTTTTTCATAATGTTTTAGGAAATACCTGTTTTTTTTTGTTTCTCTTTATGTGTTGAATACAGAAACAGCATTTTTTTTGGCACTTTTTTTTATTTCAGGTTATTTCCTATGTAAAAGTTATAGAAAATAGTTCATGGTCCAGGTAATACAGTAAACGGTTCGCAGGTTCACAGGTTAACACCAAGCTGAGACTAGGTTAAAATATTACGTACAGCTACATAGGTTACAATGTCTTTTAATGTCAGCTTAGTGAGCTCCAAGCCGACAGCTAATACCCGTCGTCGGAAGAATTGGTAGCGATCGTCTATTTGGTTTGAACCTTAAAAAATCGGGTTTCGTATTTTGTGAACAGCGTTTAGAGGACTCCTTCGATAACATAGATTGATGTTCGATTCGGCACAGAAGCGTATCGAATGGGTCTGAAATCTGAATACCTATGCAGGTCAGGGTCATTATTTCAATTGTTCCGAGTTATCTATTCAATTCAATTCAATTCAATTTTATTTCAGGAACAATTCACATTGTGTTTGAAATCATAAATAAATAAAAACACGTTCATTAAAATTATAAAACTTAACACATTCATAGTACAATAAATTTATAGAAAATAAAAAACAATAAAAATTCAATAAAATTTACAAATTAAACATTCAATACTATTATTTTTTTTAATCAATAACATTACAAGCTACTTCCTTCATACTAATATTACCGAGTCTCAAATTAGCTAATATCATCGTCTATTGAATACAGACATTTCTCCAATAGGAACGGTCTGAGTCTTGACTTAAATGAGCCCCTATAAATTATAGTTTTTAAGTCCAATGACAACCTGTTAAAAATCCGCACTGCTTGATATTGAGGACTATGTTGATCAATCTTAAGTTGGGGTATTATGTATTTTACTTTTAACATCTTTCCTGCGCGTACTTTCTCGCAACTGTCTCTCCTCATCTGTTACATAGTTATGCAGGTATTTTTATAATTAATCAACTATACTAAAAGATAGAGGCTGGGCACAGTAAGAATTATTAAATTCATAAAGTGTGGCCAACAGCTCTCTATTTGTAATATCCGGAGCATGGTTCGTATGGCTCTCTTTTGGAGTATGAAGGCTCTCTGACAGTTATATTTAAAACTATTTCCCCAAAACTGAACACTATATCTCAACCTTGATTCTATAAGAGCATGGTATACCATTTTAAGGTGTTTTATGTCTATTTCATCCCTAAGACTGCATAAGGCATAACACGCTGAGGAAATTAATAGCTTGCAATTCCCTTTTCCAATTTAAAATTTGTCAATGTAGATATATTATGTATGCCTCTAGAAACTTTTAACTATGTCAATTCTAACTTCATTAAGTGCGATCATCAAGTTGTCTTTATTACGAGTTGTAATACTAAATAACATTATTTTGGTTTTTTCAGTGCTAATTATGAGCTTGTTACTTTCAAACCAAGAATCAAAAACTGTCAACACTGCATTAACTTTAGCGGAAAGCTCCCGTTTGTCGTTAGCTTCAACTATTGCGTTGGTGTCATCTGCAAAAACTGTTAGTTGTGTGTCGGGAAATATTGAATTAATATACTTAAATAATTAAATCATTTGTAAATAGTATAAATAAAATAGGCCCCAAAATCGATCCTTGGGGTACGCCCGCTACTAATTCATAATGATGAGTACCTACTTACTCCATTTCGTGTTTTCAGTTTTTATATAAGTACAGACCTACAAACATACTTACATAAAAACATACATAGACTGCTAAAATCATAACTCTTCCTTTTGGCTCTGCCGTAGTCGGGTAAAAATAAGATACCTGCGCCAAAAATCCAATATAATACTTACTAACGTCAATTTTGTATTCCAGGTGTAAAATACGAAGAATTAATTAAACAAGGCAAACTATACGCGTCTGAGATCGCGAATCATAAGATCATACCCGAAAGCCTTCAGCTGTTTTCTTTGAACCGATCGGAAACTTTACCCATGGTAAATTAATGTTTTATTTTGTTAAGATGAATAGCTACAATAATTATAAGTAGGTAATTATTAATTTTCCTAATAATGGAGACTGCTAATTGCAACATGATTCACAGTTGACGGAAGCAGTACGATGGGAATATTGGAAAGATAAAACAAGAAATGTAAAAGACGTTCTTGATAATATAGAATCCCTTAGCCGAGTGGAATCAAGTGCAAAATGGAATGCGGGAATCGCACTGATGGCAGCTCGCTTATCAAGGAGGGTGGCTCGCTTATATGTCTATAGATATTCACAACCTGCAGGAGTCGACTTAGAGGGACGGCAGTATAATTTTACAGGTTTATTAAAATCCAGCTACGAGAATCCTGTGTTAAGGATAATTAATTTCCACCAAAGGGCTCGCATTGTGTCGGATCGGAACGGATTTTACAATCTTTAAACGATATTAAATCGTGTACACAACATTTAAAGTCTATATTACCAAGCCGCGCACAGCAACTTGACTGCGGGCGTCTTCCGAGACACGCGATCGTAGCCGAAAGTATTCCACGACGCGCGATCGGCTCCGTTCGCCTGTCTTATCCGATCGGATCCTTTCGGCTGTTTTATGATTATTTCCTTCTTTCAACTTCACCATTTTCAAAAATTAGAACACGTCAACACGGTAGGAATGAAACTATTTGACTAGGCGAAGAAACGGATACGTTCACAAGCGACGGTACGGAGCCGATCCGATGTATGCGTCGACATCCTGCCGGACGCGATCGGCTGTCGCCGCATCCGTTCGTATCCTTTCCGATCCGATGCGATGCGAGCCGTGCGGTGGAAATCATCCTTTACAAGAATTTCAGGGGACCTTCTATATCTAACACAAGATTCTCCTCTAGCACGAGAGTCATTCTTATTTTTTTCGCACTTTAATTATTAGGTAAGTAAGTAGTTCGCACCACGCACTAATGTTGCACAAGAAGTACTCACCTAATTATTTGTAGGTACTTATCGAAACCAATACCTACCTCATTTTATAATAAGTTGGGAAAACCGGGACATTTGCGCAGGTAGGAGAGATGCTCTACATAACCTAAATCATTTTAAAAATCGCGGCATCGAGTTCGCTTGCAGATGATAGCATGCTCGGTCGCTCGTTGTGTCCCATGCGCGATGCCACATTACCTAGCTCAATAATTGGTTGCCATTACGCGCGCCGGTTTAAGAGTAAGCGGAAAAAACAAGGTTTTGGGGTTGCAGTAAAAATAATGTTTCTTGTTGTTTTTACATTAGGCCTATAATAATAAGAAACGTCAAGTTTTTTTTTATATTATGTCAGGTATTCCGATTTATCCAATTTTAAACACGCGATGTAGTGAAGAAGGGTTAGGTTAGGGTGAATTAATTCATAGTGCATGGAGGAACCATGACCACTAGTAAGTACAACCGCACAACTATAGGAAAATTAAAGTGATTTGCATAAACATTTAAAGTTTATTTTTGATATCTTTAGCTAAGACTCCTATAAGAGTTAGGTACATTTGTTTTTCATATCTTTATGGCTAAGAAAAGTCTAAAGAAAACGGTTTTTTTCTCGTGTTATTATTTTTTTATGTAAAGTTATTTGTTTTTCGCGTCGATGTCCCTGCCATCCTGTATACTAATGACAATCTATGATACCTACTTTCCTCTTTCTCAATATAATAGTATTGTCAATATTTTCCATACAAATAGATATATTAAAGTCCCTCTACTAGATACTATAGTCAACTCTCCCATGCGTTGGGGAGATTTCAACCACAAATAGTTTTTTTTTAACGTTTATAGAGTCTGGCCACGCTAAGTCTGCAATGGAATAAATGGGCAACCCGAAAAAGTTATATTTATGGTAAACTTTTACATCAGTCAGTTAACTCAGTTTCGTGGTACCTACTTGAAATGTCAGATTGGTTACGATAGAACAGAAGTTGTTTTCACAAAATAAAGTAGAAAAATGGTTAAAACTATTAAAAGAGGGTGCAGGAGTTATTATATAATTTATGATATGTAAATTCCAAGATGTGAAGGAAATGAAAATTTTTTCAAGATATCGAAAAGTTGGCGTGTAAGTAGATCTAATGATTTTGATATTTTGCCTTGATTTTTGCCAAATAGATGTCTAATAGACTATGTTGTACCTATACCTCTATGTGATGACAAAACTGTATCAAATCCACACTGCATCGTGTTAATGTGACTATTCTTTACCTTTAAAATAACCTATTAAAAAAAAAACTAAGTATCAAATTCTTTTTTCGTAGGACAGATGGTGTTGCCGTCTATAGATTTTCAAATTTCACCGTTTTTTTTTACTTATGCTACTATTATATTATCTGTGCTTATGCAGACTTAGCGTGGCCAGACTCTAGCTCAAGTTAATGATTAATAGTAACTTTGTCACAAAAAAATGATACCTATCAGAGCTTCATAAACGTTCTTGAGCTGTCATGTTTAAAGTCTTAGAACAGTTACAATTTTATACATTTTCATCATCTTCATCTCGCCACCTCTTTCTGGGCCGGCCTCGGGCGGCGCCATACATCTTCAGGCACTCTCTAGTTTGAGGTGGAGCGGGAAAAAATTTCCAGCAAGGACTGGGAGTAGGACAGTTCTGGAAAAATAAAATGGGGGTTTGACTCTCCCGGACTCGCCTACCTATTATTTTCATAGTACTTAACTTGTTTTATTTCGACAGGGGCTGTCCACGGGTCTGATTTAGTATCTCTGTTAGGAGATGCTTTGATGCTTCAAGTAGCTCGCCGACCCGCCACTCAAGACGAGAAACGAGTATCGTTGCTTTTAAGAAGGCATATAATCAACTTCATTAAATTTGGGTTTGTTGCATGTTCTAAAATCCAAACATAAGTTTAATCAAAAAGTTTAGTATTTAATACCTACCGTTTACATAGGTAATAGGTACCTAGGTACTCGCATAGCGTCATATAAGTCGAGGAACAGCATTTTTGGAATACCAGTACCCTAATTGCGTAACACACGATCAATCACAATCTGTTTCAATTTGTCAGTTCAACAACATTCATTGCGTCATTTACGTTGTTGAGCAGACAAATATTTCGAACATATATGAAGCAATGGATTAGCAATATCCTTCAAAATGGTTCCGAATTTGGTAAATCGTATGTTACACAATTAGGGAATAAGTAGACGACGAAACGGGTTAGCTCAATTAAAGGCTTTAAATTATTGGAACATAATTTAACTATATAAATTAATAAAACAAACAAACACATTAATAAATAGTAAAGCTCAATGTAACTAAAAGAATTTGCCAAAATTTGACTTAGGCTGTAGGTAATTTGGAATAAATTTGATTATTAGCTTAAGTTTTTCGTAAAAATATCTTAAATCTTTGTTGTGTTAATCAGTCATCAAAATGAGCGTTGACCCGGAAAAATTAAAGTGTTTAACTGCCTTAATAGTGGAGGCCCTCTAGGTTAATTATAACCTCGGAATAAGATGACTCTCAATGAATTCGTGTAGATACACACGGCTACATATCAAGCTATACATTTCCAACTTTTTTTTTTTACCAAAAATACTACCGACTTCCAAACTACAAAGTGAAAAATCACTTTAATTTCGGAAGTAAGTGTCTTTGGATCAATCAGTATTTAAGTTTTTTACCACCGACTTCCGAAATTAAAGTTATTTTTCACTTTGTAGTTTGGAAGTCGGTTGTATTTTTGGATTTTTTTTTTCAATTTTTTGTGTGTTGGTTTGTAATTCATCAGTTCCACTTTACGAAATGGTGCTTTTCAAGAGCAAATGCACGAGTTACTGTAAAAAATACCCAAAACGCCACAGGTATGCCTATAATATTTGAAGAGTTCCCTCGATTTCTCCACGATCCCATCATCAGATCGTGACCAAATGACAATGGAACTAACTTGGAAGTATACCCTTCCGAACAAAAAAAAATATTTTTCAAATGGGTTCAGTCGTCTTCGAGTAATCGGGGAACTTAAATAATAAAAATTAAAATAAATCCGACGAGCTGAGAACCTCCTCCTTTTTTTTAAGTCGGTTAAAAAGCTGACATTTCATTGTACGGAAATCCTATACAATGCGAGATCAGCTTATACTGGAAATGTATAACTTGATATGTATAGCCTTCGTTTGTTACTTACTTACATGAAATACCCCCTTTATATGAATTATACTATTGCAAGCCATTACCTACTTACAGAATTTAGAAAAAAAGTTATTTTTTAGTTTTATTAGTAAACGTTTAAAGTGTTTTATGTTATTATAGAATAGGCCCAAATTCAACCAACACGATTTATATTTTAATACCGAATTGAATGGCTCTAATTTCTATTGTAGGTGGTAGACACTTTTTCGAGGTATCTAGGTTTCCAACAGATATTTAAAGGCCAACGAAAAAAAAGGCTTCAGTTTTGATCAATGGCTTTTGCCCAGTCTCCTTTAAATTTTCTTTAAATTTTTATTTATTTATAGTTATACAAAAAAAAAAACAAAAAGTTTTATTGGCAAAGGAAAAGTTGTGATACACATACAGTGATCTTACATATCGCACCCTTAGTAATATAAGGGCACAACTAAATATTGAGGTTTTGAGTTTTTGTGTTAGATGGGCTCAATATCAACTGCTCTACCACGGAGAGGGTGGTGTGTGAAAGAGACACAATTATAGTATTCGCTTTAATATTGTCTTTTTTCTCTTTCTGTGAAGGCGAAATGGTAGAACAGTTTATATTGAGCCCATCGAACACAAAAACCCAAAATCTCAATATTTCGAGTTGTGCCCTTATATCACTAAGAGTGCGAATTATATACAATTAATATACATAACAATGAGAAATGATTCTATTTCGGTGTGTGTAAGTTCCAAAAGCCATTTCTTTAGTACAGTTTACTCTCGCTTACCCGTATTTCAATTCTGCGCCCACGGCTGTAAGTCTGACACTATGTACCTATGTCACTAAAGAGTATGTCTGATCACGATCCTTTGTACCTGGATTCGATAATGGCAAGCGGAAAGCAAGTCTTTGATGTCCAGTGATTTGGAAACCTTGTTAAATGTGCGTAGGTGAGAGAAAACTGGACTGCGTCTGGGTAAAAGGGACTTCGCAGGCGGAGTTGGAATTCTGAACACCCGCTTAGACAAAAGTTCACTATAGTCAGCTCTTTTGAGGAGGGTCTTTTGAGTGCGAACGATTGTTAAAATGTTGCCTCACGAGGAGGACTTGATGTTGAACGCACGTCTATGGAAACATTTTGACCTTGAGCTGGCCCAGCGTAATGATACCTATACGAAGTTTTAATAGACGACAGCACAGCTAATAAGCCTGCTGAAAATACTGGTTTTGTTACCACTTACGTGCAGTCGACTATACTTGTAAAAGGCACTTTCTTACCTGTATGAGCCAGTCTTATTATAGTTGAAATAGTAGGTACAGCTATACCTACAATGTTAACATGATTGCGTTCAAACAGATCACCTGGTGAAGAATGGCAACGATACAAGACGGGTGATGCAAACATATATGACATCCGCGATGCAAGAAGTGCTAACGCTGACTACCACAGTGCTGACAGAGACGTCAAATTTTGGCTGCAATATTTGCCACAACTTCACAATCTTCTGAATTCTGCAGAGAAAACAGGAAAACTGACAGATACGAAAGGTAGGTTTGGTAAATTTCCTTCAAAGCTACGTACAAAATAATGGTGAACAAGGACTTTTAGGGAGGGTGATGTTAATTTACGAGTAGTAGTACAAAGGAAGGAATTGTGAGGAAAGAGCCAGCGTAGATAGTATCTGTTGTCCTGATTTCCTGATATGGGAATATATAGAGCCTCTTGGCAAATCTGACGAGGCATCATAAATTCATAAAATTACCCAGAAGTGGTCATAATTTTACGTTTATCTCTAAATCGACGAACCCCGAAAGCTTTGAATACTATTTGAATTTGAAGGTGACCGTTTTGTGAAGCTCTGTTGGTATTCAGGAGAATAAAAATATCAAACACCTGACCGTAATTATTAAAAGCTTTGCTTAAAGCAACATCGTCGGGGTACTGCATACACAGAGTTCAATATTATAACATTTTAACAAATTATTTTAAAACATCCTCATTTTATGAGATATCCAACGAGCTTACGAGCTATTAATATTTTTTTGAATATTCAGAGGTGCCCATTTTATATCATCCTATTATTGTCCCAGAGTCCCACAGCAGGGCAAATGCCTCTTCTAATACAGAGAATGCATGAGCATTGATCACCACGCTTACTCAAGACGGGTTGGCGATTCAGGTTTTCACACCGATGTCAGTAATATCCACGATATAATAATTATTATTATCACGACAGGTAAGCTTTTGGCCTGCATCTCACCTGTAGCTTGAGCTGTAGAGCGAGCTTCACGCGTAGGTAGCAGGTACAGTGCGTGCCAATAAAGATGAGACTTGACACACCACGTGGTTTGACTTGCGCAGTAGACGATTTAGGGGTATTTCGTGGCGCGTATTGTACACGGTATCGAATAGAAAGTATCGATACTGTACTCATGAGTATTACCGAAAAAAAATATCGTACTCATAAAAGTATCGAAACAAAAGTATCGATACTTCAAGGTATCGAGTACTTTTCTTAGGGTCTAATGCGCATAGAGCATAGATCAGTCAGTAAATAACGTCAGTTTAACTTCAGTAGGGCAGGGCATGAAAAAACAAATGGTATTGGTACACAAATTGAATACAATAATAGAAAAAGACAACTGTAACTCCAAAAATTTTAAAAGAATTGAAACAAAATTAAATTATTTAGTACTTTAGGCATATAAATTTAAAATTCCCATTCCTCCTCCGTACAATCACTTAAAAGAGATAAGCGGTTTCGGATTTTTGTGATTGTACTTCTTGCTTTAGAAAATAATCGTTCTGCAAGCACTAACGTCGCAGGAATTGATAAATATTCTCGTGTCAATTTGTATTATTTTGGGAATACAACTTTCATAACTTCCCATTGTTTCAAGGGATCTAAGGAAAGTGGTGAAACCTGTGCAAATAAGTAATAGCTTAATTCATCCTTATTTTCAGACTGTGATGAAGATGAAGAACTTGGTTTTTTGTTTTATTTTTTCGTATCGATGTAATGTTTTAGAAGGCGTTGCCATAACCATAAACGTAAGCCGTAAGTAAGGTCGCAAGTTTTAAATGGGTACATTTAAAACTTTGTTTCTTATTCGATACGATACCTGCCAAAAAGTACTCATTGAGTAAAAGTATCGAATGCAAAGTATCGAGTACAAAAGTATCGGTATCCAATGGAAATGTACTTGATACCACAAAGTATCGATACTTTTTTCGTGTCCCTACTACACCTCGTTTTTATGTTCATAAGGTTCAAACAAAAATTTTTGCATTACGAGAAAGTACGTCAAATCAGATAAATTGACATGCATTTGCCATGCGATTATGTCTTCTAGCAAAAATGATAACGAGACTACCGTAGGTTTGGTGTCATGTATGAAACCAAAATTGACATGTCGATAATTTCTTAGGTCGAATTAGTATTTTTTGTTGTTTAAGAAAATTGTTTTTGAACGAAGTTCTTTAACGCGGCTTGCGGTAGGAGTAAATTAGCAGAAAAGTCACGTGAAAAAGGAATATTATACTTCCAACTGTCTTCTTCTAATTCGATCGAGAGAGAGAGAGTCAAAATCAAAATCCAAGATGGCGGATGCGATTTTTTCTTAAATTTTTGTCATGGATGTCGTTTTCATAATTTTTGAGGTTGCTAAAGTCGATAGTGAGGTCAAAATATAAATCCAAAGTAGCGGATGCGAAAATTTTGTTTTTGTTTATGATAAATGATTTCTGTAAATAGGTATGTACAAACTTTAAAATCATACGTGAGAAGGAGCTTTATTCCTGACGGGGGTCCACCGAACATACTCGTTTTCTGTTTAATGTTCTGTTTTATATTTCCATTCCAACGGTTTTATAATTTGAAAATCATTATTGTTGGTCACAAAGGCAAATATACAGATACAAGAATTGAGTGAATTACAAAAAACTTTTTCGCCATATATACTCCAAATTGATTCATTTTAAAGATCAGTAGGTGTTATGAACCTACTGATTTTTTAAATGTATTAATTATTGATACTATAACATTTTTTTAAACTTTTATTTAATAGTTGTTATTATTAAAATTTAACTTTTCTATTTTTCAGCTGTTTTATTTCTGGGTTCAAGCAAAATTCCGAATGATTATCGATATCGATAAAAAAAGAAAATCGATGGTACGGACTTCTCTTTCCGAGCTCGAAAAAAACAATAGCTACTAGGTTCTAGGTTAGGTTTAGGTTCTTTTTCGAGAACTTTAGAAGCTAGCGCGTCCCCCGCCAAAAGTAACAGACTTTTGTTCGGAATATTGCGCTTATGGCTTCTCCAGTGATTATAGTCTAAAAGGTTACGGACCAATGTTCTATACAAGTATTTTTCTTCCACCAAGGCAAGCTTTCACTTCTGTCGGCACTCCCGGAGTGTTATCCTTAGTTTTAACTATTTATAATAGCTCGTCATAAAATGAGAATTTTAAAAAAATACATTTTTTGCTTTTTGTCATAGTCAAATGTTGAAATAATAAGCTATGTTTAGGGAGTACCCCGACAATGTTCTATTTTCAAACTTCTAAATACCGACAAACCTTCACATAAAGGGTCAACTGCAAATTCAAATAGTAATCAAAGCTTTGAGATTCGTTTATTTAGAGATATAAATGTAAAGTTATGACCACTTTTGGGTATTAGGTACTTTACAGAGTTTATGATACTCGTCAGATTTGCCAAGATCCATCAATCCGTCAGATATTTATACATACATATACTTATTCACTATCGGATAACGAATACCATCTGGAAAAACATTTTCAGTTAGTGCTGAATATCCTTAAAAAAACTCCAAATTATAATTTTTGGGGTTCACCAGATTAAGTGAAAGCCCACAATATCTTCGTCAGATTTGCTAAAGTCGTTTGTGAGGCGGTACGATAAGATCACCGGTGCTGAATATCCGGTAATTTTTTGTCCTTTTTAAGGTTCCGAACCTCAAAACGAAAAATAAATGGGATCGTGTTTCCGTCTGTCAGTCTGTCACGACCCTTTTTCTCAGGAACGCGTGGTAGGTGGTAGTAGGAGGATACCCTGGTATGATGTGATTATGTGTTGACTTAATATTTGTCGTACGTCTTGTTTTAGGTGAAACTCGACTTCGAGGTGGTGTGTTTGCGATGTGTGGAGTCACAATAGTACTCCTGTTACTCCTGCTTGTATGTGCTATAATATTACACAGACAAAAGTCGCGGCGGTTTACTGTTGATGATGAAAATCATCACTAATACCTCACCTTATTAATATATAAAATTAAAATAAACTTTAAATTGATTATGGTGTATTTTATTATTTATTTTATACATCTGCTTTAAAAGCAGTGCAATGTGGTGGACTTTCGGAGGCTGATTCTATAAGAAAGGGGGCCGATCACGTCACAAGTTTGAAGTAATGCGGCCACTACCGTCAGTCACTTTTTAGGGTTCCGGACTAAAACCAGGAACCCTTATTTATATACTGTATCTTTTATTACATTTACATACATATTAATTACACTTTTAATTATTTTTATATAAAAAGTATACTTAGGTATACTAGCTTTTTTCCGCGGCTCAGCTCGCGTGGAAGTCTGAAATTATCCCATAGGAACGTACTACCGGGATAAAAAGTATCCTATGTGTTAATCCAGGTTATAAACTATGTCTGGCTCATAGAATAGAATATTTATTTATTTGCACAGAATGTAGGTTTTAACAATAAGATGGATGAATGGTTTACAGAATCCTTGTACATTCTGCCATATTGGCATGCAAACATTAATTGGGTAAATACCATGAACATAATATTTTCTACAATATATAAAATTGAATTAAATTTAACTAACTATAACATCTTAAAAAAAAAATTAAAAAAAAAATTACATAACAATGAATCATACCTATTTAAAAGGTTAACAATCTTTATCAGTTAAGAAGTTGGTTACAGAGTAATAGCACTTTTCATCTAATCCTATTAGTAGCATAACCTAATGATTGAATACTATCCTGACTTCATGCAAGCGTAGTACTTTTTGTTAGGTTAGTGCTCAGAAATTGTGCACGTCTTATGATTGAAATACTATCTTGAATTCATGCAAGGCCAAACCTAGTACTTTTTGTGCCAAGTTTCAAGTTTATTACTCAAGGAGAAAGGTTTTTCATACTAACTAAAACCCTTTTCACCCCCCTTAAAGGTGGAATTTTCAAAAATCCCTTCTTAGTGCTTACATTACCTACATTATAAAATGAAGCTGTGTGCAAAATTTCACTTTCCTAGTCCCAGTAATTTCGACATTGATATGTCAGTCAATCAGTTTCTCCTTTTAAATATATCCTTATCCTTACATATTATAAAACGAGGTCCCCCGCCGCATCTTTCTGTCGGTCTGTCTGTCTGTCTGAACGCGATAAACTCAAAAGCTACTGAACGGATTTTCAAACGGTTTTCACCAATGGACGGAGTAATTCATGCGGAAGGTTTTAGTCCATAATTCATTAAGGTGGAACCTTCGACCATGCCCGCGAAATTCAAATTTTCTTATGTTTTTTTTCATTTTGTAGGTCAGTCTCAGATCTCATGTTAATGATTGATTGATTGGCGGTCATAAAAGATGGCCTCCCTCCATTTCTTCCACATCTCACGGTTACCTAAATAACATATCAAATTATTTGCTGCTAAGAATGTCAATTTCGTGAATTTATGACATTATACACCATCACTGAGAATTGTATTTACGATTTTAATTATTAACATTCTGTAAATATATATTTATTATTTTTACGACCGCAAATCAATCAATCATTAACATGAGATCTCAGACTGACCTAAAAAATACAAAAAACGTAAGAAAATTTGAATTTCGAGGGCAGGGTCGGCGCTTTCGCCTTATGGGGGAAGCGCTAAGGTAGCCCGCGAAATTCAAATTTTCTTACGTTTTTTGCAATTTGCTGGTCAGTATTAAGTTGTACATCGATCAAAATATGATTCGCGGCCGTAACAAATATGTATTTACAGAATTATAATCATTAAAGTCATCAACACAACTCTCCAAGACCACGTAAGTCCAAAGAATGATGATTTCATGAAACAGTTATTCTTTGGACTTACGTAGTCTTAGAGAGTTGTGTTGATGACTTTAATGATTATAATTCTGTAAATACATATTTGTTACGGCCGCGAATCGTATATTAATCAACGTACAACTTAATACTGACCAGCAAATTGCAAAAAAAACTAAAAAAAAATTGAATTTCGCGGGCTACCCTGGCGCTTTCGCCTTAAGGTTTTGTGTAAATTGGCTGAAATACGACGATTATTGAAGATGTCGGAAAAAATCATGCCGACTGGAAGCTTAATTGGCGTGCGCCGCGGAAATCGTAAGAGTTACATAAAATGTATGTTCTATAGTATTATTCATCTTAAAAGTTCAACAAAAAAGTCCGTGATGGCATATGTCTATATATATCTTCTAAGAATGACCTACATTAACCATTATTATCTTTCAGAATTTGATGAAAATTTCATTGTTATTTCCGAAGCTTTTTTGACTAGTATTATATTAATCCTTATCCAAAAAATATGTTTGAGCATTTAATTTAGATTAAAATAAGCATCATATCATTTAAATGAATAGTTTAAAAGATATCACAGTTTCAAAATTACGCGTAACTACATAATTGTGGTTGACGACAACGCGAGCGCACTTAAACGACATTCTTGAAACATATATTCACCACAAACAGCAGAAAAAAACTATTTGAATCGCTTAAGCAAGTTCTTCTTAATGTAGACATATCGATTTATTTAAGGAATTTAATCATTTTACATAACATAACATCACGCCTTGTTTCCCCGAAGGGTTGGGTTGGTTTAATAATTTTATGCACTAAAAAAATATTAGTAAGCCGCGTAACGAAATTTTAAGAAGTACAGGTCGTGCCATTAAGGCGAAAGCGCCGACCCTGCCCGCGAAATTCAAATTTTCTTACGTTTTTTGTATTTTTTAGGTCAGTCTCAGATCTCATGTTAATGATTGATTGATTTGCGGTCGTAAAAATAATAAATATATATTTACAGAATGTTAATAATTAAAATCGTAAATACAATTCTCAGTGATGGTGTATAATGTCATAAATTCACGAAATTGACATTCTTAGCAGCAAATAATTTGATATGTTATTTAGGTAACCGTGAGATGTGGAAGAAATGGAGGGAGGCCATCTTTTATGACCGCCAATCAATCAATCATTAACATGAGATCTGAGACTGACCTACAAAATGAAAAAACATAAGAAAATTTGAATTTCGCGGGCATGGTCGAAGGTTCCACCTTAAAGATGAGACTTGACCGCGCCTCCCGCCGCTCTTTCCCCCGCCCCGATGAGGCCAGGGACCTCATACCGCTAAAGAGACCCATAAATCGTCTACTGCGCAAGTCAAACCACGTGGTGCGTCAAGTCTCATCTTTAATGGCACGACCTGTACCTGTATCAGAAAAACTAGAGCTGCTGGAAAAAAACTGAGGGTAGATATTAAATCGGCGAACTCAAATTACTAAAAGAAACAGTTTAGAAACTTCATAAAACAAAAACAAAGTTAAATTTTGTTTATCTGTGTAATCGATGACTGTAGCCAGCTGTAGCCAATTGTAGTCTTTGACTGTAGCTATGGTGTTGTAGTCACCCAGTGGTACCAGATTGGGTATTTTTTTTCGCAATTTTGGGTAAAAATTCGGCTCCTGGAAAAATTTTGGGGAAATGAAATATTTGGTGACATGATTGGAGAGAAGAAAAATTTCATATAGAATAATGAGATTTTTATTTTTATAGTGTCAGAACGCATCCATAGGATATATCACATATTCCGAACGAACCCGATAAAACAGTAAGCTCGTTTTTTAGTTCGTATCTCTTATTAGTCTGTGGTTTGGTTCATTCTTTTTTCACTTTATTATTCGACATATTTGGTTCATTCGTTCACTCATGTTGTGTTGTTATTGTTTCGCACTTTCGCAGAGTTAAGATTTATTTCGATTCAAAATTATCTTCAAAGTTCTAAGACAAAATGTCTCTATGTTGAGTTAGTAATACATAGTATTTATTCAATTATGTCAAAATCAAGAAGATACAAACCAGCTTTGGAAGCTGAACCGCAGTTTTCTGGTAAGTTATGTTTAAAAGTTACTTCATTTGCCAAAACGAACGCGGGTTTGATTACTCCTTTGTTTTATAATATTATAAATCCATTGAAAAAAACTTATTCGATAAAATTACAAATTTAGAATTTCTTATAGTACTTACTTTTTGCCTTTGGGTAAAACTTAAAAAAATAGTATCATTTTGGAGAAAAATTATTTCAAATTTGGGGAGAAATAAAAAATCACATCTGGCAACCCTATAGTCAGACATTTCATAGACATATAGTTTTTTCTATCTCAATGGTTCATTTATAAATATTAGTCTATGGTAGTCACTCTGTCACTGTCACTGTGCTGTCATTTACTGGTGTTGTGTGTTCATAGACATTTAATAAGTATGGACTGGAAATACCTACAAAAAAAAGGTGCATACCTACAACTCAAAATGTCTCATAAAATGGCTGCCAATGCTAGGGTTGTGTCATTCAGGGAACATAGTGTTACTATTTCGAGTATCGATACTAGTACGTAATAGTATTACGAATCTTACTAGATATCACGGTTGAATCATATTAAAAAAATATTAGCTAATAGTCCGTTGTAACAGAAAAAAACGAGTATTGACAATTTATCACTTCCCAAACAATTTTCCGCCTAATTATAATTTCATTTATAGAATTATTACTTAGCAAATAAAGTTTTCACAAATATTTGTAACGCAAACCTAATGTTTGGCAAGTGAACGTTTAAACAAAGCCAAATATTTAGTATCGAGTGAGCATGCAAGTCTTATGCCTGTTTTCACCTTCACTAAGTGACACTTAAATGAATCCCTAATAAAAGTTCACTGTTGGATTTTCAACGGTAGACTTAGCGCTGAGAATTGAAAATCCAACAGTGCAGTTTTATTTAGGTATTCATTTAAGTGTCACTTAGCTGTCTGTTAGTGAATTAAATTTTTAACAATTTTATCATAAATGAACATTCGGAATAATACACATCCTTACATATTATAAAACAAAGTCCACCGCCGCGTCTTTCTGTTTTTCTGTCTGTCTGAACGCGAAAAACTCAAAAACTACTAAACGGATTTTCATTCAATTTTCACTAATGGACGGATCGATTCATACGGAAGGTTTTAGTGTATAATTCATTAAGGTTTTGTGTAAATTGGCTGAAATTTGACGATTATTGTTGAAAATGTCGGATAAAATCATGCGGACTGGGAACTTTATTAGCGTGCGCCGCGGAAATCATAAAAGTTACATAAAATGTATGTTTTACAGTATTGTTCATCTTAAAAACTTCAACAAAAAAATCGTATACACTAGATAAAACTCTGCGGAACGGTCTCTCGGTGCTATGAACCAAAGAGTACAGTTTGCTGTAAACTACGGGCCGGACCTAGCAATATCATTTCAGCGCAGTACAAGGAACTAGTATCAGAAACTATTACGGAAACGGTACAACACTATTCCACCATGACATATCATTGTAAACAAACGAATGAAATTATGAAATAATAAAAAGGTCTGTTGGACGGAAATAAACCCATATATTAAAATTTAAACCGTATTTAATGATCGCCTAGCAATTTTTTCATCGAAAGTTTATCACTTTATGTATTATTGCATGAAAACCGGCTACTAACCTGTGCAAAGATAATTGAGGTTGATTTTCCTTCTTTCTTGCACCACACTTCACAATACAACACACAGGCATATTGAATTGGTGTTTTCCAACGTCTATGTGTAGTTTTAAAGGAAAACTCCACGTAATTTTCTCACAAATCTCAATAAAAGAAAAAGTAAACAACCACTTGACAGCAGAACTACCATGAACTTGTCGCATATTATGGCGGATATGGCACTTACCTACAACTGTTACTACGTCTCAACAAAATGTTGCCATTATGAGGAACAACTGAAATATTGTTGTCTCTTTTATCAAATACGATTACCACACTAGAAAGAGTGAAATAGCACGATATTTCACATTCTAGTTCGTTTTTCACCCATATTTGTATAAGCAAATATATGTATAGAATATCGCGGCGCCTCCGTGTTTTTACTATCTCAATGTGTGTGTTGTGCGTCTGCTTTTAATATAAACCGCATTTTATTTTTCAGCACATTGTGATTTTACATAATATTGTTAATAGAAAGATAAATACTGGTACTACTATATTGTATGTGGCTTCTATAAATTGATTTGAATTAAGCCGTTGTAAAATATGGCTTTAGCCCTCCAAAGAAGAGCCAATGTAAGTACCTGCTAAATTGATATGTAATCTGCATTAACATGGAAATCATTGTGATTTAGATAAAAATAATGGAAAATTAACTTACACTATAAATTTGTTAAAGTAAATACGGTAGTGTCTTGCTTGAACATAAACTTTTGTACAGACATGAAGGTATATTAAATCGTACTCCAGTAGCTGTTCACAAAATTAATGTGTTAGTTAGTTATTTATGTATCTACATACACTGTGTAGCGGTGGTGCTGTAAAAATAGCTTAATATAATAGCTATTTTAACAGCACCACCGCGGCATAGTGTTTGCACCCCTCCATGTATCACCCATGTATGGGTCATACAAATAACTTTAACTTTGTTAAATTAAAATATAAATGAATATATTTCGTACTTCATTCTCCATCTTGCTTGTCTTATTCTCTTTCAACACATAACATCACACCTCTATTCCCTGAAGGGTTACGCAGAGGAGTTCAGTCTCTGTCAAATCCTTTAAAATTTTTAGATCACTCCAGTTTTTTTTTTATACAAATTATAACCAGATAAAGCTGCCTCTCAGAAAACATGCTTAACGATTTAGCCGCAAATGTCAAAAATGTGCCCAAAAAAAGAAAGTGTGAAAGGCAACGTCCGCAACCTAGCTGACTATGTTTTTTTTTGGTAAGTTTAATACAGTATATAAAATAATTAGATGTTTTTAATGAACAAGTCAGCTAGGTAGCGGACATTGCCATTTGCGTTTCACACTTTCTCACTTGCTAAATCATTAAAATAATAATAAAGCCTTTTTTCAGATATGGTTATATCTATAGGTCACAACTTATTAAAATTCCTTTATACGTAAGTCATACTGCCTAAATTAATTGTTTTCTGCTCTAGGTTCGATTACCACCTGAAGTAAACAGAATCCTGTATGTGAGAAATTTACCATACAAAATTTCTGCTGAAGAAATGTATGATATTTTTGGAAAATATGGTGCAATCCGACAGATACGTGTGTAAGTACTCCAGCTATATTATTTGATTCAATAAGTTACTAGTGTAACAGATGAATACAGATGGGACACTCCGCATCCTAGGTATGAAGCTACAAGTAGTTATGCGGCGGGCTCGACTTGTTGAATCCAGTGGGTGTAACATAGCCAAAAGTTATAAGAGTTACATGATAGAATGAGAGGTAACTTATAAGTGAATATAACTGTAGGTAATTAGCACTGTGCAACCTGAATTGCACTTTATTGTGTCATTGCAAGAGTCGTGTCCTATTTGTACTAATCTGTGCTAGTGTGGCTACAATATCTTAGGACCCGGTGATTCTGCCGATTGTGAATGGTAGGTCTGTCAACTACATACTTACCATTCACCACAATCGGCACACACCTATGAAATTTTCTGGGTCGGTAAAACCATCCTTCACGCAAGCCAAGCCAGAGCCAAAATTGATTAATATAGCCGTATATTTCTGAAATTTACTGACTTTAGTTTGAACTGCAATCGCAATAAATTCAATATTTTTTTTTTGCAGTGGAAATACTCCGGAGACAAGAGGTACTGCTTTTATAGTATATGAAGATATATTTGATGCCAAAAATGCATGTGATCACCTGTCAGGCTTTAATGTTTGCAATAGGTACCTAGTAGTATTGTACTACAGGTCAAACAAAGCCTTCAAAGGTATGGATATTGAGAAGAAACAGGAAGAGATAGATGCATTGAAAAAGAAATATGGTATTTCAAGCGAGGATCTTCGAAAATAAATTTTATCCTAAGTAATTAATTATTGTTTGATTTATTGGCTGCTGAATGCCGAAATGGCGATTACGCATTTCAGCAATATTTGTTTCGGTAGTTACCACAATAAATTATTATGTTAAGTGCGCTAACTATCAATTATTTTACTATACTTGTCTTGTAAAACTCGGAAACGTATGCCTGAGAATTAACGCTAGGCCTAGTTGGATAAACAGAATTTCTAGGCTTACACTGATTTTCCACCGCACGGTAAAATTAAGGGCGCGGTTGCTATTTTTCGATACATTTAGTGACAAAACTAAACCGAATCAAATATAAATAATAATATTATCACACAGAGTCTTGAAAAGACCCTGGAAGAAATCGGCACGTGTTTCACCTCTCAACGAGGCATCCTCAGGATGACGATTAACTTGTCGTGAACTCGAACACGGCGTGTTGCCACACCAAGCACCGAGCGCAGACTGAGCTTTATCGCTTTTCTTTTTTTTTTTTTTAACGTGCATCTCGCAGTTTTGACCACTAAGGTCTTGGCTGCTTAACCGGACTAAGCTTTATCGCTTTTTTTTTTTTTTTTTTTTTTAACGGGCATCTCGCTGTTTTGACCACTAAGGTCTTGGCTGCTTAACCGGACTTTCCTGTGGGTGCCTTAAGCTGCTACACTCAAAGCCTCCAGCCAGGGGCAAAAGATGACTCTCCACGAGCATGTCGATTAAACTACTTGTCGAATTATCGAATTAAAAATTAAGTTAAACTTACCAAATCAACATCACTATCTGCAGAACTGTCGTCACTTGGTTTCAATTCATTATTGGATTGCAAAATATTTAATCATTCTTCGTCCTCCAGCAGTTTTTTGGAGTTATTAGAGTTTAACCTAATACGAATTATACAAAAAAAAAACCGACTTCCAAAAAAACACTACAAAGTGAAAAATTACTTAAATTTTGGAAGTCGGTGGCAAGTAACTAAAACCAAAGACACCGACTTCCGAAATTTAAGTAATTTTTCAATTTGTAGTGTTTTTTTGGAATTCGGTTTTTTTGTATAAAAGCTTTTATTTCTCGCTTTTTAGTGGGTAGTTTGTAATATACCTAAGTTACAACAGCCTAACCTCAACTGCTCATCACCTTTTACAATATATTGCTTTTCCCGATACAGGGACGTTCATCGTTGAGGAGTTCTCGTGGTACTTACCTAACCAACAGCTCCATTTCTCCATATGCATTGTGACGAGCATAAATTGCATTGCAGCCATATTAAAGTAATCGAATCGCAACCCGTGAAATACTTATTATTGAGTAATTCCGCTTCTGGCCATTTGTGGTCTTCATCATCAGTTCCACTTCAACAAATGGTGCTTTTCAAGAAAAATTGCATGAGTTACTATAAAAAAAGAATCATCGAAATCGGTTGTCGCGATATTGAGTAAAGGCTCTTCCAAACAGGCGCGACACGCGACGCGACACAAAGACACCGATCGTCGCGCGACGTGCGGTGTCTTTGTGTCGCGCCTGTTTGAAAGAGCTTTTATTCGTTCATTTGTCGCGCACATACTTATGCAAATTTAAGACTTATTCAAAAGAATGCATTGACTGATTGGAAGAAATTTCTTTCTGTCCGTGCAAAACAAATTTTTGCTATATAGAAATTCCTGATGCCAGTTATTTTATTCAGCTATGCGGCTGCACTAAACAGACCAATATATAAATAATATAAGGATTCCAGAACAAAGTGCAAAGGGAAATTGTAAATGCACTTTGGTACAAACGAAATGATGACCGGGACCATAAAATTAAGTCCATCGAAAAAGTGATTCAGAAACTTGTAGAAGCTCACGAAAAGAGAGTTCATCAGCATGTGAACGTCGAGACAATCCAGCTTCTCGACCACGCAAGCATAGTTAAAAGACTATAAAGAAGAAAACCGTTCGAGCTAGTTTAGTGCTAGTGAATAGTGTAAAGTACAAAAGTGCCAAACAAACACAAGAACGAAGTGTATTCGCCATAATCATAGTGCTATTGCACACATTCTTAGTAAAGACAATTTAATAGTTTTGGCAATCATTAAATTACTTATTAGTCTATTTATAAGGCTAAATTGTAATAAGATTAGGGTCCATCCTATTGTTGAACCCCAGAATAAGGCAAAAAAACTATGCTGGTTGAAGTTTAACAATATGATAGTTTGATAGTTACCTACGTTTGCAAAAACTATCAGTCAGCTGGGTGCGGGCCCGGGGGGTTCTGTCAGCTGGACCCTGAAAGATACTGTACATTGCTCGAATAATCTGTATCTTTACTGCGTCAGCTGACGGTCTTTCCACCGCTACCCACGCAGCTCACTGTTTTCTCTACACTCAGTGTTTTCGTACTTTTAATTATTTAAACAATTTCCTAGTTAAATTTCATGCTGCGTATTATAACTTTATTTTACGTGATTTTTATTTTAACGTTCGTGCGAGCAGCTGACGCATATTCCCCCCTCCACGATGCAGCTGACGATTTTTTTTCAACTCAGTATGATGTCAACTATTTATGAAAAAGTTTCAGCCAGCGTACTATTACTTATTAATTTTTTTTTTTTTTACTAGTTTCGCAACCTCCCACACCCACACCCACCGCGGGTGCGTCAGCTGACGCTTGGTCATTAGTCATTCGAGATCTATTTAAAAAGATGGCAATCGATCGGTGTAAAAACACTACCTAAAATATAACGGTACCTCCAGGACCATATCAAACGCTTTCCGGAAGTCAAAGTACAAGACATCGACCTGGCCTCCACGGTCCAATCGTTTAGATATATAGTCTACAAGGGTATGAAGGTTAGTATTTACTGATCTTTTTGCTCTGAAACTAGGTTGTTCGTTACCTACATAGATACTTTTCAACTTCGGATTAAATATAATTATGTAGTATGTTTTCAAAAACTTTAGTTGGGTTATGACAAAATTGCAATGGGACGGAATTCTTCTACTAATGTTTTATTCAAACTCTTGGAATAGGAGTGACCCTTGAAATCTTCCATTGTGGTGGGTATATTTCGGTTTTTAAGGGTAGATTAAATATAGGAAGTAAAGGTAAGCAAAGGTGTTTTTTTACAAGTTTTCAACATTTCTGGAGGAATGTTGTCAGGCCCTACCGAACTACTAAATTTGAGTTTTATATTTCCTATTCCTGACATGATATACTGAGAAGTGAATTTAGATATATTTACTGCTAACATTAGTATCACAAAGAGAGACCTTTTCAACATAAATGCACGGAACAACGCGAAGATAAACGCTAACAAAGAAATCAGCGAAGGCGTCAGCCGCAGGAACACCTGTAAATTTTTCACCGTTGTAGGTAACACTCAGCTCAAAATTACCTTTTGCGCGTAAGCTGGAAAATTAAAAAGATATTACAGCTTTTTAATCATAGGCAAACATAGGACGCCAGGCGAAGTTAGGGCAGTTGACGGTATCAATCGCGTCAGCGCTCTCTTGGACCAACACATCTAAAGTCTGTTTTTTAATCTCGTAGACTAATTTGACAGGTGCAAATGTCAAACTCCAAATTGAAAAAGCAAAGGACAATCACTTGAAATGTCAAATTAATCTACGAGATTAAAAGACAGACTTTAGCATACCTCCATTAAAATTACTCACCACATTCTTCTCATTCAGGCAACAAAAAGATAAAAAGTGAGAATAATAGTTATAGAAGCACTGTTCAAATTTAAACCTCCTAAAATTAAAACAGTTCCTTTTAAGTTAGATATCAAACTTTCAACTTTACAAAACCAACGCTTAAAGTTACGCAGCCATAGTAAAGGTACTATCGCTAGTCTTCGGCGCAATCATCTTGTTCTCATTGAAGTCCCGTTCACAGTGCGGTAGTCAATCAGTGTACTCTATGCTGCGCCAGATGTTCGCCGGCGGTCTATTATTTTATCATGGGTCGGGATAAGAAATAATAAACACAAACTGAGATTACATGTTTATTTTGCATGCATATTGGCTCAATGGTTGAATGTTAAGCTGGAATCGATTATAATGTATTATTAATACAGATACTACGGTATTCATACTTTGATTGATTATATCCCAAGAAGTAGCCGTTGTTTCAAGTCTACTTCATAGGTATGATACAACAATTATTATGTCGATACATTTTTTAAAGAATAATTAGATATTTAAAACTACTTCACAGAGATAATAAAATAGATATCACACAAGAAATATCGTGGTACATTGATTGCCTACCTACTATTGAAATAATAATATCGACTGTCTACATTTGTTGTGTCTGCTGCTATCGAACTTACACTTAAACAAATCGTGCATGAGTTACCTACATAAAATGGCTTAACGTAATCAAAGATAATCTGTTTGGAAAATTCTCACTTAAGACACACACACTCGCTTTTCTGTAACTACCTGTAGTTAAAAGAATATTGCTGTCTTTTTCTTAAGAGTATTTTATATGCACTAATTACAATATGATGTCGATAAGATCATCTCTTGCTAACAAAATACCTAGTACATAACAAATGAGTATGTTTCAAGGTATAACAAAATATTCTAAGTTTTAATCAATAATATTTACTTCTTACGGAGAAACCGAGTTCCTGATTAAGTGGTCTGATGTCTCGAGTAGAATGATGTGAATACCCTTAACTATTTAAATGTCGTAAATTTTAGGTCATAATTATGGAAACTTCGCAATCACGAACGATCAAAACGTTATACTGTCACATAACTCGTTCAGTCGCTACAAATTCATAAGAATCAACATCAAAAGATCTTGTGTTGAGACACAATTTTTTTTTTTTATTGCGCCTCGTCCTAAGAAATATCTCGGCCCGTGCACGGTGTACTGTAAATCATCCTGAAGATATATCGCGAGGATATATTGAAGATTATGACGCTGAGGTACTACATATTCAGATTGCTACATTAATAATAATTAGTGGTGCCAGTATTTTTTTCTACTTTTGTGACCAGCTACTTAGCTCGTTTCGTTCAAAGCTTTATAATAATAATCATTTATTTGATTAAAATACAGAATTTAACTTGTAAACGACACATTTACAATGATCTTCGTCGGTACACCATTGCAAAATAAATGTGTGAATGTGAAAAGAACACACAACATTTAGGTACCTACAATATTAGAAAGAAAACTTTTATAAAATTCCGAGTTTCAAGTATGATGTAATTCCAAAAAATAGGATGTGTAATGTGAGACAAGATTTCAAGAGAAGTTGGAACTATTTCTGTCTTACTGTCGGAGGTACATTGAAAATCTTCGTTCCGTTAGGCAAGTACGTTAAATAAGCTAACAGTCTACATCGGTTTCATTGCTGTGGCTCAGGGGGGGGGCATCTAGACAAAAACATATTCATTGAAACACTATAGCATTATATAATCAATGAAAAGACTACGCAACACTACGTCATTCCACATTATTTCAAACTTAAATTAATAAGTAGTCTAATAAGAGCTTTTGATTTTCCAGTGAATTTATTATTTTTGCATTGTCCCTTCAGCTCTAAATGGCGTTGGAGTTTAAATAATGTGGGATAACGTAGCATTGCGTAGTAAATGGTGTTTATTTCATTTATGTTCAAACGCCATATAAGTGACCCCGAATGGGGTGAAACTGGGTTTACTAGTAGCCGTTCAAGGGTTTGGTTATCTAGTATCCTGGTCAGTTATCAGGTAAAATGAACAGCACGCGTAGCATGACCACCGTAGAAACGGGTTTTGTCTACGGAAGAATAGACAAAATGACAGATAAACAATCATAATCTGTCATTTTGTCTATTCTTCCGTCGACAAAACTCGTCTCTATGGCGGTCATGCTACGCGTGCAGGACTCGTTAAGACACATCTAATGAGCCCACGCCCGATGGGCTTACTAGTAGTCATTCAAGGGTTCCGTTATCTAGCATCCACGTTCGTCATCAGACTAGCTTGATGGTTCCATAATATATATTATCTTCGGAATGCATACATTTGCGAATATTCAAACTAAGACCACTAGAAGTAACTATTCAAGGGTGCCGTTACCTGCGGTCTAGGCCAGCCCTACGAAACATACCTATAACTTTTTTTTACACAGTGCGGCAGCTATTTGAAATGAGCCGGCGCGGCGTGGCAGTTATTGCATTATATTTAAATACCTATCTAATGATATATGAGTGATTGTTATTGGTTCTAGGACCCGCTTCCATACATTTTTGCCGATTCTCCTTTGCCTCACAGGTAGACTATGACCAGGATTAACATTTAGGATACTTCTTATCTGTGTCCCTAAGACGTGAGTAAAACCGCAGGTTAGCTTTTACGAAATTAGATAAACAATTTCGCAAACATTACGATTTTTATTTTAAATGGTAATTTTATAACTAAATCGCTTAATAACTAAAGTTAAACCCGTTACAGCCGATGTGCATTAGCTGGTGCGGGTACCTACTGTTACTGTGCATGACATTTCATAATTTAAGCAATTTTTGCTTGGTAAAAATGCGAGTGATCACCTACGTTTGGGCGCTGGCGCATGTTCTAAAGGCCAGCATATACTGAACATCGTGTGCAACGGGCTTTATTTCTTCTTATGACATACCTTAACATGAATTATGGGCTGAGCTCAAACTGAGGCGAATTCCTAGCGAGATTCTAAAGGAAATGTGTTTTGTGAGGACAGTGACAAAATAATTCTAATACTGTCATTATATTATTTTCTATATGATAGTTACCATGACTAAATAAACCCGATTTGGCAAATCTTATAAGATTCAATGTGTGACACATTATGTATACATAGCTGCGTAATAGCAATTCAGTGCCAGCTCTGACCACGAAACTATTAGCGTGGATGAGTAAATTTCTATCAGTATTTTATTATTATTAAGTTAGGGTATTCACAACCAACCGCTAAGAGTGCATTGAGACGAATTACGCGCTACTGTTTAAAAATATAGATCGTAGTATGAGAGAACTTCGCACATATTTTTCTCCCTGTCTATGTACAATAGGCCGCACGTCAGTGGTAGCACTAACCATGGACTGGTCAAGCGTAGTACGCGGTATCAATAGAATAAAAGGCCAGCTTATACCGCTTTTGTTACCACTCAAGTGCGGCCTACCTTACGTAACAGCAGTACAACCCAATATTATTCGGTATATAAGTTTCTTCGAAATAATAATTGAATTATCCAACACAACTAACTTCGAGCGGATTTTAGTGCTTTCTTTAAAACATTACGTTGGTAGTGAATTGTAAAACGGCAACGTTTGTCCTGGTTGTCAAATAATTATACCTAGTAAAGAGTAAACTTATAACGCAATAATTATCTTAAATGACTCAAAAATGGAATAGGTACGGTCAGAGAATGAAAAGGTTAAGCATATTTAGGTCAATTTTTACTTGAGCCGTGCACGTCCCTTGGGCTCTCTTGCTCCTCAAATCGGTAAACAAGTTTACCGCTAAATGCATTTAAAACATCGGTTCTGGTAAGCAATGGTAATTAAATATCTTTTGGGCTAAACGTATTTAGTGATTTGTGGTGTGCGAGCCTTATTCTTCGGACTAAATACTGACAAAATTTTGCATGAAAATTACTGTTCGAAAAGGTGACATGCCTCGCTCTACGCAAAAGGAATGTATTTGAAAATTGCCTAACCTTTTCGTTCTGCTATTGTACTTATTAATAATCAATACATAGGTACTAGGTATAGATCGCCGTATTTAAAATTGCGCACACGTCCAGTATATTTTCTTTACAAACAATTTAAATATGTATGTATGAAACAAGCGGTGAACGGGTCCGCAATTTTAACATTAGATTAGCTATCCTTATATTTATTTCAGAAGGTATCTCTCGTATATGTTATGTAGGGACTGTCTTGTTTGATTTCGTAACTCAGTCTGCTATCCTCTCTCATAATAACGAAATTAACAATGAGTAGTATCTTAAAGAGTAGTCTGTTACACCTTGTATTTTAACAAACTTAACATTGTTGTATAAATTAATTAAAGTTAAGAAGCGGATGAGAGACGAGCTCTACCTTCAGCAACCAATTGTTTGTTTAAATATATATCTTCATCCGTAGTTGTATCAATGAGGTCAAGCGTTAGTAAAGGCTCGTTTGGATTTAATGGATCCTTCCCAACGTCTTTACAAATGCCAACAAACTGCTGCTCTACACATAATTCTTGAAACCTAATGCAGTCTTCTACAGTCCAGTCCTGGTGCAAAGGCCAAACATCTGGAATAAATATAAAACAATAATTTGACAAATGAAATAGGTAGTGTACATTATATTATTATGTGACGGAATGGAATTAGAAGAGACGTGAGATTTTCCGCATCAGCGCCATCGTCGAAAAATACAAGGTGTTAGGGTAATAATAAGTTGTTGGGCAGTAGTGAACCCACGGACCTGATCTCCTGGGAAGACTCTTTTTGCGTTAATTAGCCGGATTGAGTTGAGATTCGCGAGAGCAAGCGTGCTCAGAGTAAGGTAGGTAGACCGTACTTGTCTTGATAGCCGGAGAATACCTCTCCACCCCTCGAGAAACTCAGGATATATCTCCCTGCTCGTCGTATGTCGTGTCGCTACGTCACTAGGTGCTAGCGACGGTTTTTGCGAGCCCATTATTGAGCCTGCTAGTCACCCTATGTCGTTTTATCCATGTATTATAATAACATTAGTCAGATATGTAAACATATCTCTACATTGACCACATGGTGGGGGGGCTTACGTCGACTTTTTAAGTCTCTACTAGCTACTCGTGATAAGACAAACAACTTCAGGCCAATCGGCCTCAGATAGATGACGAAACACAATTCTCAATTCTCTTCGTCATCTACTTCATCTCTTTTTCCATCGATTTTATCATCATCAAAATCTTTTTGTGACACTCCGACATCATCCACCATCAATCAGTGTTCAGCGGATTTTGTACAGGAGACAAATTTCCAATTTCTGCCCATTTCCTAGTATAGGACGCAAATAATAGATAACAAAAAGGATAGTTCCTAATAATTGTAAATAATTTTAATATTTACATACATTATCATCCTATACTATTAAACAAGCCATATTTGTATATATATATATATATATTTGTAATAATTAAATATGATTTTATTTATGTTTTATATTATGTAGATTCTTTTTTATTTTGTGAATGTGAGAACGTTGTAGGCTTAATAGAATATAGATTTGTAGACCATTTTCTATTTTGTTAAGCACCTGGTACAGGCCTACACTGTACTCCCATACCTATTAACACCGTAATTTGAAAACAGTGTAAACACCATACATACATACATACATAAACTCACGCCTTCTTCCCATGGGGGTAGGCAGAAACTACAGAACGCCACCTGCTACGATCCTTACATACTCCTTTTGCCTCGTTTACGTTCATACATCTGGTCATACACTCCCGCCGATTGCGAGTACTACGCACTTGGCCTTTCTGAAGAACATCACCAATAAGGTCAGTATATGTCCTTCTAGGGCGTCCCCGACCGGCCTTTCCTTTCACATCAGCCTTGTAAATACGTTTTGTTAGTCGCCTTTCATTCATCCTCTCAACATGCCCAAACCATCTCAGCATACCCTTTTCAATTAACCGTAACCAAACCGTAAGTGAGTAACCGTATGTTCTTGCCGGTTCTTCTTCATAAGTAACAATCAACTGGAACCGTGCACCTAGCTTCTAACGTTTCATAAGTGCTCATGTAGGTTTATGTTATTTATTTTTTGATCTAACATAAACTAAAAATCATGAAGTTTACGCCTCGTCTGTTACATATATAATTTTTATAATCTAATTATAAATAATTATAACGGTGAAGGCGTTCATTCAAAACGTCGGATGCAATTGGAAATTTCTACGTCGCGTCGCAAGCATTACAGTCACAAAACATTCAAGGTTGTATTCTGATCATTTTAGAGCTGAAGACTATAAGAATGAAGGATTTTTAACAGGTCAGAGTATTAAACTAATGTAAAAGCACTTTTTTATTCAGTTCTATTTACTTTTAAAAGTATATTATGAAGTAGTTTAATATCACAAAAACAAATTTAATATTATTTTAACCTACATGGATGAAATTAAGCCGAAAAATATTTTAAAAAGTCAAAAATGGATGCCCCACAGTCTGCTTTGTTCGCCCGTGTCTAGATGGCGGTCCTGCTGTCTCAGCTTTACATAAGATTCTCTATTGCAACAATAACGTAGGAAAAAAATATCTACCAGAAGAAATAAGGACCGATAGATATTCCCGTGGTTCAACCTATCAATAACTAATACAGAAAAGGGAGTAAAATTCTTTAGTCCTTACCATATAATCGAGCTTTTATAGCTTGAGGTGGTAGCGAGCGTGCTAAAGGAGCAGCCAGAGGAATAGGCCGCAACGCTTTAGTGGCAAATAAGGCCAAATCTCCATAGTCGCAAAAATAAACAGAAACCATCTCTGATGAAACAGTCCCAGCAACTGTCACTCTACGAAAAAAAAAGAAATTTACAGATCTTTTCAACAGTACAAAATATAATACAGATCTCCCAGAAAAAGCATGCGCTTCGGCAATCATCGTCTATCTTCGGAAATACAAACGCACGCAGGCAACCATGGAAGTACTTACCTTTTTGAGATTATCATAGTTACAAAATTAGAGATAAACAACTCATATGTACTTATACCAAAAGACTAGTTAATTAATGTGACTCATTGTTTGGTAAGTACTTACCTGTACCACGATGAATCTTTTTCGTAGTACACTGTGTATAGTTCTCCACTAGCTGGATTGGAGGGTGCATCCAACTCGGACAATTTCGGACATTCTATTTGTAACGTCGCCATCATTGTTTGAAGAGTATGTCTCGTACTATTTGGTTGTACCTGTAAATAAAAACGTGACGGAATCAAGTCGTTTATAGGCCGTTCATTTCGTTGCTGATATTCCCATGGTTATGGCAGGTGAAGGGAGACGCGGGTAAAACAATTGACGCGCCCCCGACCGCACAAGGTATTGCGTTGTCAAGGATGAGTCTGCAGTTTTCTGCATGAAATATTTCGTGATTTACTTCCGCTGAACCTAAGTATTATATTTATTAGCATTTCAAAAATGTTATCTATACAAAACGATATGTGCCCACGACTCTGCCCTTGTATCGTACAGTTTAATTAATATTGAATAGAAATAAATAAAAAAAATAAAAAATAAACTATTTTTGCGGGTTACACGAGAGGATCCATAACATTTCATACTGCTTCAATCTGGCATTTTATTTTGATTTAGTACTTCTGTCATAACCAGTGATTGGAGTAGGTAGATTGATTGTATGTACTCGCATCATGAATAAGTCATAGAAATCATAACATGGATAAGCCTTTTTTCCGGGATTTCATTTTGGTACTTACGGGATTGAATCAAATATTGTAAAAGTAAGGATTTTTAACTACTAAATTAGAAATTTATAGAATGCGATAGATAAACATTTAAAATTGTTTTTTTTTTTTTTATTATTTATCAAGTAATAAAGTGAATCTTACTGTTGTGCGTCCATTCGAAAATTAATTATTATGACTAATTTAGTAGTTATTTTTCGTAAGTATATTATCTGCTGCTTGTAATTGTTACTATTTTTGAATAAATAAATAAAAATATCTTTTTATACTTCTTTTTAAACTTTTTATGAATATGAAAACAGGTGAAAATAAAATAAAAAGCAATTTAGATCAAAATCAACATCTTTATAGAAATAACACAATTGTAAATTGTATCATAAATATTTTCAATCTTCATCTATAACATTTTCTTCATTATCCTGACTCTCTATACAATTAAAATAAATAACCTTTTCAATATTTTCTAGTTTTAATATATTTCTTTTGACGTCCAAGATCCATTATACAGAAAATGATCTTTTTATTACACCTGCTCTGAAAATACATACTAATTATATCAATTAGAGGGAAGAAACGCCTTTATCCCGCCCTTCAAATCCTTTCATCCCAAGGTATGGAAGTTTGTATGAAAATCCTTCCGACCCAAGGGTGGGAAGTATGTATGAAATTCCATCACATACCCGGTTTTTCTTTTTTTTAAATTTGTCAGCAGTCATACTGCCAAGAGACTTTAACTGTCTACTAATTAAATTTCAAGTAAATTGTTACTGGCCACATACAGTTTTTTTTTTTTACCAGTTACCAACCTCCTTGGTGCATACAGAAAATTAAAAACGAAATTATTTTTGTATATTAAACGCGCGGAATCACGGAAGAAGTGGCTTCTTCAAGCCTTCAACTAACTCAAGATGTAAACATGTCTCAAAATATCAAGATACCCGGACAAAATGTAAAATCTTATAATAGCTGCACTTTTAACTAAATATAAACATTTCTATGCATTTATGTCCATAATTTTCCTCGTAGGTGTAATAAAAAGCACTATACATCCCTCAGGATAAAGTACAGTTCCATACCTCAAATGGTTTGCGCCCCTCGCAAGCTCGTGGCGCAAATGCCATAATCTCGGTATGGAACTGTCACTTTCTTCCCTCTGAAGTAATGTACTATTCTACATCTGAAGATGTTAATGGAAAGTATTTTAAGAAAAGTGTTTGATGATTTGCCTCATTTTTTTCAATTTCCTCACTACATCCTAATTGAGTCTAAATCGGGGTTTCTCTCCATGACTTGTTCAATTTTATTATTTATATTAACTTAATTACATTCGGAAACAACAGCTCTGACTTGGTCAAATGCTACAAGTGAATCAGCTAGGGATAAATTATGCTTTTGTAATTGTTTTATTGATAGTTGTATAACAGAGTAATTGTCTTTGATGTAATTGAAAGTTTTGTTTTTCTATAATGTTTTTTTTGCGTTCCGAATAGCAATAGCATTAGAGCTGTTTAAACAAGACAACACTTCTTTAATTTTATTAAAATGTTGAGCGTGGTAAGATGCTGCCTCTTACCAAGTGCCCCATCTGGTAACAACTGGTTGCGGAGGCAGCGGTGTTAGAGTATTTATCTTTTAAAATTTTAACTCTACTTGGGGCTTTTAAAAAAACTTTCTTAAGATTAGCTATTAAAATATCTACATTGTGATATTCTAATCGTATTTGCTCAGATACACGATGAAGAGCGTGCGCTAAACATGTGACGTGTTTAATTTCTGGTAAGTAATTTTTTAAATTTCTGCCTGCAGACAGCATGTACGCTACACTATCAGTGCAGTGTACTAAAACATTGCTAGCTTTAAGACTCAAAAGAGTTTTGTTTTGCCACAAATTTTCTAAACACTCCAATACAAATTAAGTGATTTGTTAGTTCGTTAACCACAGTTAGCATTTTACAAGCAATCAAATAAGACAGACTAAAATTGTTTGGATGCAACGGTTTTATTAAAAAATGAACTATATATCTACTTAAAAAGTCTGTTGTTTCATCCAATGATATCCACAGTTTCTTATTGTTATTATTTTCATTAATCGAATTAATTTTATTTTTAAAAAACTTGTCCAAATAAACCTTACGCAACTGTGATTCGTCGAGCACTTTACGATTAGTACAAACACAACAAGTACTGCACATATATTTTTCATTTGAGACCACGGAATGTTGCACAGAATCAGAAACTTAATTAAATCAAAATAAAATTCTTCTTGTGGCTTCTTGAACGTTCCTTTATGTACTGCGCCTTCAATGTGTCTCCTGAAGTTGCCTTTATTGATAGTTTTCACGGAGCTTTCACACGATGTACAATATATAGTACCACTAGAGTGATCGTGAAGTAGTTCGGGATAACCTGATATCCACTTTTCGACTGTTTCAGCCTTGACGTTTTTGCCATGTTTAGGCTCTTTGAAGAGCTGGAACCTCGTACCTCATCTAAAACGTAAAATAGAATAACGAAATAATCTTTTTTATTTTATTAAGTTTGATGCGAATTTAAAAAAAAATCTATAACTTAAGAAAGGTCTGCTACCAATTCTATTGATTTCATGTGAGATTCGCAACTATATCGAAAAATGCTTCAGATTTCTATTAGCATTTAATGATATAATAGGCGAATCTTTAAGAATAAACTGATATTGCCATATCGTTACATCAAGATATTTAAAGAACATAAAAACCACGTGGTCTTTTTCAACTGTGAACTAACGAAATATATAAAAATAACTGAATCGAACAATAAATACTTTATATTGCCAAGAAAAGTACATTTAATGTGTACTTTACACAAACAAGGTTAAATTAATATTGGTAAATCGTCAATATTTACTTGCATCACGAAATTTTGTGAGTAAGACGAACATCAATATAAAAATACACTCTTCTATTGGGTAGTCATGTAAAAAATATGATCTTTCGTACGAGAATCTTACTAAACTAGAAAATCATTATTATTAGGTCTTTGAAATTGCCGATTTTCATGAAATAATTGAATGCCCTTGTTTCTCTACATTTTTTTATTTTTATTAATTAAAGTAATTACCCATGCAACCAATGCATTTTTGGCAACGTAGTGGTAGCTTATTGATGCCCTTTTTGAAAAAGTCTGCTGGACGGGAGGCAACAAATTCTTCAAAGGGATTTTGAACTGCCTCTCAGTCATTGAATTTTTTCCCCGCCAAGAAGTTATCCAAATTCTGGAAAAGGTAGAAGTCTGTAGGTGCACGGTCTGGTGAGTACGGTGGATGACAGAGAACTTCCGACCCCAGCTCTTGTAACTTGGAGACCGTCTGCTGTGCAGTATGAGGTCGTGCGTTGTTGTGCAGGAGCAGCGGAGCCGAACGATTGACCAAAGCTGGTTGAAGAAGTGCGAGCTTCTCCATCATTATGTTCAGTTCTTCACAGTACACATCTGCAGTAATGCTCATCCCGTTTGGTAAGAAGCTGTGATGAATGACACCGGCGCTAGACCACCAAACAGTGACCATCACTTTTCTAGGGGTCAGTTTTCGTTTTGGGCATTGTTTAGGTGCTGAACCAGGATCTAACCAACTTGCTGAGCGCTTGCGATTGTCGAACAGAATCCATTTTTCGTCGCAAGTAACAATGCGATTCAATATGCCTTCGTTTGTGTACCTGTTGAGCAGTGCAAGGCTCAACTCGACGCGTGCTTCGCGCTGGCGATCATTCAATTCGTGGGGCACCCATTTGTCAAACTTTTTTACCTTGCCAATTCGACGCAAATGGACCAATATTGTTTTGATGCTAACATCGAAAGCTGCTATATAATTCAGCTGTAGATTGAGAATCATCAGCTTTCACAACCGCCTTTAATTCGTCATTGTCGACTAAAGTTTTCGGTCGACCACGGGGTTCATTTCTTAGGTCGAAATTTCCAGAACGGAAGCAGGCAAACCAATAATAGGTGGTGCGATTGCTAGTAGTGTTCGCTCCGTATACGTCGTTGACGCTGCGTGCCGCTTCTGCCGCTTTGCTGCCGCGACGGTACTCATACTCCTAATCACTCGAATTTTTACGTATCCATGATGACGAAAAACGAACTAATGCGATGAAAACAGAACGCTAACCATGAAACAAATGACTAATTTTCAAAAAAGAATTCCATATTTAAAAATAAAAATAATTTTGGCAAAACTTGCAATTAGCAATAAATCAGTAATTATCTGTGGTGACTTTAACATTAATATTTAAGAAAATAATTCACATACCGGTAGATTTTTAAACTTGTTTAAATCATTCAATTTGACACATGTATTTATAGAACCGACCCGAATAACTACGTCTACTACTACATGTATTGATAATGTGTTTTGTTGCTGCGACCATAGACGACTATTTAGATAAAGCCATCGTTAATTATCTCCCTTCTGATCTCAGTGGTCAATCCGTAACTTTTGAGTCCAACATACCAAAACAAAAAGTGCAGATTCAATTCACACAATAACAACTGTTAATTTAAATAAATATAATAGCACTTTAGTTTGTAAGTTAAGTAATCAGATCCTTACAATGAACAATGTTAATATTTTGTATAAAGAATTATTTTCGTTAGTCCAAACAGAGTTCAATGATTGTTTTAAGAAGAACACTAAAACCATTAGCCCTAAGTTTTTGTCTACGACTAGTGACTGGGCAACTACAGGACTCAGGAAAAGTAGGGATAGACTTTTTGAGCTGTTATGGCCTTAAGCCTTATATTAACACGGAATCTTTTAATAAGTATGTCGCTACTTACTCTAGAACTTTTAAGAACACGTGTAAAAGCAGCTAAAGCCTTATACATTATCAACAAGGTTAAATCAGCAGACAATAATATACAGACAATTTGGAAAATTATCAATAATGAAACGAACAGAAACAAAAAGCATAATTTTGATTATACTCTGAAGAAGTCATGTGGTGGTCTCATTTGTGATAGCAAAGAAGTTTCTCAAGAATTTGTAAATTTCTTTACCAGTATCCCACTTAAAACTACTGAAACCTTAAATTCCTCGCCCTCGCTCTCTTTTCATTTAGTAAAACCAATGTTTCGGCATGCCCGATTGAATATAACTTTAATCATATTAATCCCATAACAGTAATAAAAGCTTTTAAACAAATCAAGATCAAACTGACCGAAGAACTTTGGGAAGAACTGTCCATTAAAGTCTGTACCTCCTCAATTGAGACCATAGCGCCTTACTTAGCCTTAATATTTAATTTGTTTGTGGATCAAGGAGTCTTCCCAGATTTAATGAAATACAGTAAGGTAATACCACTTTTCAAATACGGGGATAGTAAAGACACCAATAATTATAGACCCGTATCCGTGTTGCCGGTATTCAGCAAGGTGTTTGAAAAGGTAATACTTAATCAAATGCTCAATCATTTTCGCACAAATAAAATCCTTCACGATGAACAGAATGGTTTCCCCAAAGGACGTTGTACGACCGACGCTAGTGTAACCTTATTAAGACACATTCTTAACGCGTGGGAAGAGGCCCAAGACGCCATAGGAATCTTTTGTGACCTGTCCAAGGCATTTGATTGCGTCGATCACGAAACCTTACTCTTGAAACTTGAGCATTACAGGCTAGGAAAACTTACGCTCAATTTAGTAAAATCTTATTTAAATGATAGACAACAGCAAGTTCAAATAAACGGTATGAATTCACTAGGTTTAAAAGTAAAAATAGGTGTGCCACAAGGCTCGATATTGGCTCCCTTCCTCTTCTTAGTGTATATTAATGATCTACTCCATTTATTAAAAAATCAACCACAAATGGTGTTATTTTCTGACGATACTTCCTTATTTTTAAGGTAGATAGACGTGCTACAAATTTTGACGACGTAAATAACGCCCTACTGCAGGCCCAAAATTGGTTCACTGCTAATAATCTAGTATTAAATGGAAAAAGACTAAGTGCACCAAATTTCCTTTACCAAATGTCAAAAGTAGTGATTGTGAGATATTATTGAATCAAGAAAAACTAGAATTCGTCGATCTCTTGCAGGACGGCTAAGGTCAGCAGCATATGCTGTCAAAAAAATCCGTCAATTTACTGATGTAGATACCGCGAGGCTAGTCTATTTTAGCTACTTTCATAGTATCATGTCTTACGGTATTTTACTGTGGTGACGGGCTACAGACATCGAGTCTATTTTTATTCTGAAAAGAGCGATTCGCAGAAAAGAGCGATTAGAGCCATATATTATCTTCGCAGGCGCATTCTCTAAGGGAACTGCTTAAGAATATTAACGTCATGACGGTATCTTGTCAATATATCTATGAAAACACCATGTACGTAAGAAAAAATTTACATCTTTTTAATAAAAGAGGTGATAGACATAATTATAGTACAAGAAATAGGGACCTATTAGTTCAGCCAGGTTTCAATCTGGCTAAAGTAGACTCATCTTTCATGGTGTACTGTTTAAAATGTTACAATAAAATTCCTCCCCACATACTTCTACTGAATGAGACGATATTCAAATCTTGTATAAAACGCAAACTATACAGGCAGGAATGTTATAAATTGGAAGATTACATTGCTGATAAAAATGCTTGGCTCAATGCTGGTCCTCCACAACCACGAGTAATTGATTAACATTTGCAAATACTGTTGGAGCTGCTGAAGATTGTAAGACCATCTTTGCATTGTATAAACTCGATCTCCTTTGTATTATATAATTGCATAGCACAGGTGTGAGCACTATGTACTAAAGAGTTACCATTTACCGAGTATATGTCTTGCATTGACTTGAATATGCCCTGGCGGCTGTGAGTATGTCATGCTCACTCAAATGTTTCGCTGATAGAAGCGCGTGTCTTGGATCATTTAGCTCCCTTCAAAGTAGTTGAGCTGAATAGTGCTAATCCATGCGTCATGTTCATGAATGGGCGCCGTCAGTTGGGACTGATAATCTCTTAGCTGCCATGGCTTATTTTTAATTTATTTTTATTTTTGAATTGTTCTTTGTTTTATCCTTCTAACGTGCACGTCTTTCTACATTGTTTTCACATGTATAATTTCAACATGAATGATTTAACCAATATTTTGTAACATATTTTTATTTAAAAGAGCGTCCGTGGAGTTTCTCGCCCGTTCTTCTCCATAGGTACCTACTACGCTTTGGACTTCAAAAGTGCCTGTAAATGGTTTAATTGAAATGAATGCTTTGAGTTTGAGTTGAGTTTGGGTGTTTTAATTTTTTATTTAGAGTACATTTGAGGTCTTTTTTTTTCGATTTTGTATATTTAATTAGTAATGGATAAATATTGATATATTAACAAACACCCGCTATCTTGACGTCAATATGGCGGGTGTGCCTAAATTTTGACACAATTTCGTTCTGAAGAAGGTAAAAGTTTTTTAACCTAGGTACTAAATAGTACATTTTTATGTTTTTTTTTTGTTGATGTGATGATTCGGTTAGTTAAGGAGGTACAGTAGCGACCAAAAGTCCATAGGCAATCGCACAAAGCAATAAACTGACGCTTCGGTTTGACTTACGACCTTCTTCTATAAGATGTTACAATACAATACACACACACACTCACTTTGTCTGCAACTCATAGTAGTTCATAATTTCTATCAATATAGAATACGGCGTGCTAGCTCAGTGGATAACGTGCTTTGGTATGTGCGATTATGGCGAGCCGAGCGAGGGTTCAAATCTCATCTGTGGTTTGCTAGTAATTTTTAATAATTCGCACCTTTAAAGTAAAACCGTTACTAAACGAAATTTTATAGGGGAGCCAATATTAGAAAATAGTCACTGTTTATTCTAAATAAAATTGAGTTCAGGGTTTTTTAAGATATTTAATGAGTTTCTATGATAGATCTCTGTTTACATTATGACATGCCATTTAAAAGTTTATCTTATAGTTTACGTGTATTTTAGATAGATGGCATAGATACCTCAATTCATGAAAATTTTCGTTTAGTAACGGTTTTACTTTAAAGGTGCGAATTACTATTCATAGTTTTTGTTATTTTTTAATAATGACTAGTTCAATAATCATTCGTTTTTTGTTTCGGTCGTCTTGTGCACATAAATATTAAAGTTTAGCAGGTAGACCATATAAAACTAAGTAAATTATTTCGATTTCTGTGGGGTAGAAAGACGCAGTTCGTTACGCGTATTCGCTTAATAAATTTTGTTGGTTCGTGGTTATTGTTGGTGACGAGTATTTAGGTATTAGCGGCGTTGTGGTTATTGTTTTCAAAATGCAGTGAAATATAAATATTGAAGGGAGATCAAATATTATTGCGCTGCGTAAAAGTGAATGTAATTTACACAAATATCTAATGAAACCGGACTAAGTGTGAGTGTTATCATTTAAATATTTCATATTTTACTAAACGAGGTATTGTTGAGACAGAAGATGCCTTTAAAATTTTAAATTCATTATGAGGTTTAATTCGATTAGTGAATGATAAATAATTATTATATGTAATAAATACAATGTTATTCTTTGTTCTAGAGAAATACTGTGAGGGTTAAGAGGAATGAGGAAGAGGCTTATTATCGAGCAGCAGCGACGTCAAATGATGGAGGAATATGAAACAAATGGTTTCATACCAACGAGATATTTTGCTGAATTATTAAACACGTCATTATGAACCGTTCGCTATGCACTCTGAAGACCAGCTAGGAAGCAGTTTTTGACAGAAAGGCATAAACAAGAACGTTTAAGTTTCGCACGATAATATTAAGACATCAAGTGGGACACTGCTATATTTTAACCTTAAAATATTTACCGTACCAACTTAATAAATAACAGATTCGTTATTGCATGAATTTGTGGTAACGGTATTTTTAAGCACGTTACAATATGTTCTTTGTCGTATTTCTCGCAGAAAGACCGAAAATGTTTAAGATTATTTTAGTAATATTATTATTTTAGGATTACAATTTGAGGTTTAGTTTCAATCTTCTATTCGTAAAGAAAATGAATACTTAAGCTATAACCTCAATACCAACCAATATTTACTAAAGCCAAATAAAATGTAAAATAAATAATGTAAACAAACTGCCCATACTTAATCTTAAAATCACCTATTTTGTAAGTAGTTTTTTTTTTACATTTTGAGTAGTCTTATATTCTTATTTATTGCTTAATTACTTCGAACATGATCAAAGCTAACTAATAATAAGCTAGCTAATATTTATGGTGAAAAAATCAATTTAAAATTTAAAACATTTCATAATACAAATATGTCAAAATAATATAAATTGCTTCTAAGTTTCTTGACATCTATTTCACATCTTATTGAGCTGACGTAATGACAAATAATTGTAGCAATATATTATCTATAAGTAAAATAAATATAACGAATACAATTTTTTAATTTTGCTATCACATATCACGCATTTTTAATTCTAAACCCTTTATTGCAATAACAGCATTAATAAAAAAGGCAGCAATAGTTAAAATATAATATTATTGCAAACAAAAATATTAATATTTGCAAAAACTGCACTGTGCTTTACGAGATTGGAACCTAAGCCAGTTTGCATCTCAGACCAATGCTTAACGCGTTCTGCTACACGTAAATTTGGTTCGAATGTTAGCAATGCCATAAACTGGCCAAGGTCAAGCGCATGATGCGTGTTGTGTAACAAAAGCGACGGAAATATATATTTGTTTCGGTAGTGCGGCGCAAGTACGCGACGGTAAGACAGTGTGTAAAGCGCGATACTGCGTTCTCTGTGGTGTGTGTGCCGGGTTGTTTACACATACAGATATACGGACTATACCGCGTGTTCACAGCAATACGATTCTTAACGTGCCTATGCACTTTTGAACGCTTACTGTACATCCGCCATTTGATTCATCAAGTTTTGATTACAATTTTTTTTTATTGTTTAATACTAGCGACCCGCTCCTGCTTCGCAAGGTTTTTACGAATTGACTAAAAATCCGAGATTTCTCAATTATATGTTTAATATTAATATAATATACATATAAACCTTCCGAAATACATTCTCTAACGCACAACTTAAGCTAAGCAAGTTTGACGACGGGAATTTGACACAAAATCAACGCTGGCCTTATGTAGCTGGCTAAGCTGTCTAGGTAAAGTTACTTCATGGATTTGGCTGCCTTAAATTGAGCTGTTCCGTCATTATTTATTTATCACTTTTTAGGCACATATTTATGGAGTGCAATATACTAAAAATGTATAAGCAGGGATCAGACAGCTCACCACAAAGTTCCAGGGGTTGGCGGCCATGGCCACGTACACGTCGAAGCACCGGCCGCGCGCCGGCAGCGGCGGCGGCGGCAGCGCGGCGGCCGGCGCGCGCTCGTCGCCCGCCTGCGACAGGCTGCGGAAGATGCGTTCCTTCTTCTTGTGCAGCGCCTCCACATGGTCCGTAGTGTCCTCTTCGTCTTCCTTTAGTCTGCCACTAAAAATAAAAATAAAAACTGATCATGTTCAAGTCCAACACTTAAACTGATACCACGAATACGCATCAAGCCACATAACACAGAGCACGGAATAAGAAATATGTAACGGATTCTACTAGTCAAGAAACACGTCGCTCTTTTTTTTAATGGATTATTTATTTTACAATTCCTTACTTTTTTTTTTTTTTTTGGAACCGCAACACAAACTCGAAATGCTTGTCTTCGAAAATGACGAAAATATAACCACAATAATAATATAATATACTCATGTAAATAAATATCTATTCTTAATTATTTAAATTGCGCAATAGACGATTTATAGGTCTCTTTAGCGGTATGGGGTCTGAGCCGGGGCGTCATCTAGTATGAGTAAACGGTGACATCGACTAACACGCTTGGTTTTCCTTTGTATGGAAAGTGTAGTTATTATCGCTTCTAGCACTAGCCGCCGCCGAGGCGAATCCGAGCGCACTCCAAATTATTCAAATTAAAACAAATATTATAAGGAAATCATTAGGTTTTTTCGAAGTAAGCTCTATAAATAAAGGTTGAATAAATAAAATATTGTTCGAGCGGTATGCAGAGTACGCTCGCGCTCGCAGTCGAGAAGCGTACGTCGGCAACGATCTCGATCGAACGAATCGCGAATACTCGTAGAGATCGGAACGATGCGACACGCACTGCTGCAGGTAATCGTACTCCATGATGATGGCGTTGTTGACGGAGGCGAGGATGTTCTGCGGGCCGGTGCGCACGAACAGCTCCACGCTGGGCACGGCGGGCGGCGAGCCGGGCGCGGGCAGCGCGCGGCACAGCACGCGCGCGCCCAGCAGCAGCTCGCGCAGGCGCGCCACCATGCCGCCCGCCGCGCGCTCGGCCGGGCCCAGTCGCACCGACAGCGCCTAAGGGCGAGAAAATACGTCAAACTCGAGACTCGTCCGCCGTGCGGCGATGTATGGCTGCAATATTTTCGGAAACACTTTTTATATGTTGCAGACTGCTGTCTTTCCGGTCCGATGGTCTGTTTCAAAAGTATCTGATGAAATGTAAACAAATAGATCAGAAAAAGCGTACCCTGTGGATGCCAATTTGTAGTGCTACTTACAAATTGAGTAGTTTGTATTGATTAATTGAATAATTAATCCCATCAAAAACATTAAACAAAAAAATAGTTGTACTATACAGTACAACTATTACGTAGAAATTCGTCGATTATTTAAAAAAAAAAGTGCTGTTTCATAGAAAAGTGCAATACCTTCGCGGTCAAAATGTATGGAACAACAGATTTTATTTAAATAACCTACGAAACATTTCAAGGCGGCGGGGTTTAAAATCATGTACTGAATCCATGGTAACAGTTTTCGCGTCGATATCCCCGCCACTCCAGAAATCAAAGCAAAACAAAAATAAAGAACAGTTCTGAATTCAAATTATCATACACGATAAATCTTATAATTGATGGACATGGAAATTAGCATTCGTTTGTGTTTGGAAATGCGATGATTACCGAGGGATATTAGGAAAATAGTTGTACTGTACAAAAATGCTAGTCTCGCAACGCAGTTTTTCTACCGGAAAAAGTTGTTAGATCTAATGTAAAACCAAGTCGATTAATTTATTTAGTACCTACCTATAGGTGCATAAATAATTATTTAGATGTTGATAAACTCAATTATCGTATCAAAAATGTGTGTATGAGTTACAAAAAATGTAAATTTCTAGACTGCGAAACATTGAAAATATCTGAACTGTGCACTAAAATAAATTATTTAATTGACTGTAATGATTATAAGGAGAACTATTTAAATCCAAGAGAGCTTGTAAAGAGAATAGCAAGTAACAGATCAAGTATTAAGCTACTTAACAATATTAATGAACCCAAGAGAGGCACAATTCCCTTCTATTTTGATCGCATGAAATTAAAAACACAAAAAAATAATGACCTTATTAATCCTACAGAAAAAGCACAAAAGGGAACTATTCCTTATTATTTTCCAGTGACACAAAAAAAATTAACGTTTTTTCGAGCTTAAGGCTCCACCATCGGTAGGATATAATTTTAAAATAATTCATCAAAACATCGCTAGTATTTTATCCAAAAAAGAAATCCTTGAATTAACCTTAAAGGAACTACGCGAAGAACAGAATAGCCCAGATGTTATATGCCTTTCCGAAACATTTATAAAAAGAGGTAATGAAAGTTTTATTCATATTCATGATTACGAAATGGCTGCCAGTTTCTCCAGGGAAAAACAAAGAGGTGGGACTTGCATTTTCGTAAAGCGTGACCTTGTCTACAAGGATCTGCCGTTTATAAATAACCATGCAATACAAAATACGTTCGAAGTATGTGGCATAGAAATTACCTGTCATAAGTTGATAATTATATGTATCTATAGGACACCTCAATCCGACCCCAACCAATTTTTAATCAAGTTAAACAGTCTTTTGTACCAGGTATTCCAAAAATATAACTCGAAAACAAACGTGGTCCTAACAGGTGACTTTAACATTAACACTCTTAAACAAGGCAATATTACAAATCAATTACTAGATCTAGCATACAATTATAATCTTAAACTACACATTAATGAACCAACTCGTAAGTCTTCTTGTATCGACCACATTCTCAGTAACATTCATAATGCTATTGGTACAGTAATGCCACTCCATTTATCCGACCATGACACAGCACAAATGTTGAGCTTCCCTGTGAGACATAATACACAAACTCAAGCAACGTACTATGCCTACAAAAGAGTTTTCAGTTCAAATAACATTCAGAAGTTCAAAGAATGCTTACAAAATTTGTCTTGGTCAGAAATTTACGCAGAGAAGGACATAAACAAAGCATTTAGTACTTTTCATGAAACTTTGTGCCTGTTCTTTAATTTGTGCTTCCCAAGAATAAAAGTAAAGGTAAACACTAAAAATAAAAATAAACAGAACTGGATAAGTAAAGGACTTAAAAAAAGTTGTAAAACGAAACGGTTCTTGCGTTATCAATACTATAAAAATAAAAATGCAACAAATAAAGTTCATTATATTCAATATTCAAAACTTCTACAGAAATGCATAAATAGCTCAAGGAAGAATGCAAATATCAAATTTATTAATGAAAGTGGAAACAAATGTACAGCGGTATGGAAAGTAATTAAGGATGAAATTATGGGTAATAACTATAAGAACGATGTGGATAGTATCCTAATTGACAATAAAGTACTAACAGACCCCGTAGAAATAGCAACTGCGTTTAATAACCACTACATTAATACAGCACACTCTTCTAGCACGAGTACAAAGCCGCACCACGATGAAGGTTCACTAGTTCATTCGATGTTTCTAAAACCTGTGTCTGAAAACGAAGTCAGAGCGGTGATGACATCATTAAGAAACACAAGCTCGGCAGGTTATGACGAAATTAATACGAAGATTATAAAAGCATGCACTGATGAACTTATTATTGTAATGACATATTTAATAAATCTTTCATTTTCACTTGGCACTTTTCCAGAATCTTTAAAAGTATCAATTGTTAAGCCACTTTTTAAAAAAGGTGAAAAATCTGACATTAATAATTATCGACCAATAACATTAATACCTATTATATCTAAAATTTTCGAGAAGTGTATGTGTAAGAGATTGATTGACTACTGTGATAAATTTAACATTATAAAAAAAGATCAATTTGGCTTCCAAAAAAAGAAATCCACAACACTAGCTATCTTCACTCTTGTAAAAACCATATTGACTAATATTAACCTAAACCACCTTACTACAGGGTTGTTTTTTGACTTATCGAAAGCCTTTGACCTAGTATCTCACGACCTGTTGCTACAGAAATTGGAGGCAATTGGCATTAGAGGTATTGCACTTCAATGGATATCGACATACTTGAGTAACAGAAAACAGCGTGTTATAATTACAAAAGTGACTGAAAAGAACGACATGACACCACACTCTTCTGAACTCAAATATAACAAATATGGCGTCCCACAAGGAAGTGTATTAGGCCCAATTTTATTCATTCTTTATATTAATTCTATTACTGACATAACTAATCATAAATGTATATTATTTGCTGATGACATTTCCATTATTGTGACATCGGATAAAAAGAATACTACAATTGACGATCATGAAACTGACATTAATAACACAATTGACATACTGATTGAATGGCTAAATAAAAATAATTTATCATTAAATCTTGCAAAGTCTGTATATATTCAATTTCACAGATCAAATAATTCTAAATATAATAATAATAAAATGAAGATAAATAAAATTAGTGAAGTAACGCAAACTAAGTTTGTAGGTGTTACTTTGGATCAAGATATGAATTGGAAATCCCATGTCGATATTGTCTCAAAACGAATAAATAAGTTTGTATTTGCGCTGAGAAAAATTAGGAACATAACAAACGTCCAAACGGCAATAATATCTTATCATGCATATGTTGAATCGGTGTTACGCTATGGATTGATTATGTGGGGTAATAGCACCGATCAAAATAGAGCATTTGTTGCTCAAAAAAAATGCATTCGAGCAATCTACGGGCTTCAATCCGACGATTCTTGTCGGCCGGTATTTCAGAAACTTGGTTTGTTACCGCTACCGTCTCTATATATATATGAGATATGTATGTTTGTGTGGAAGCATAAGGAATTATTTAAAAAAGCAGATGATGTAGTTCCTCGAAACCGGCGCGATCCTCACAGGCTCGTACTGGATGTCATGCCAAGGCTAGCTAAATATAATAAAAGCTGTTTGTATATGTGTGTAGAAATATTTAATAAAATACCGAGCGACTTAAAAATTCTAAATACAAGATTATTTAAAAGTAAATTGTATGATTGGCTGTCCACAAATAGTTTCTATAGTGTAAAAGAATTTTTTGACAAAAAATTTAAATGACTGAAATTTTAAATGTATAAATTATAAATTTTAATGTATTATATAATTAAATGTACCAAATGTCATATAATAATTAATTAATTAATAATATAATGAAATGTATGCACGACAAATTTGCACGCTTATAATGTTAAGCAAAGACATGTATGCTCTGTATTTAATTTTTGTACCATCTTCTATACCATGTTTTTATGCAAATAAATTTTATTCTATTCTTATTCTATTCAAATCTAAACAACAACTTTATAATAAATTGTTACCTAATTAGTTAACTAACATTTTATAGTGACCGTATCAATATTAGACATTTATCTATCTTCTATACTTTTTGAATATTTTTGGGATAAAGTAATTGCCAAAAAACTCGTTTTTAGAATTTCATGAAGTTCATGTCTGAACGTATGTTTCAGCATCACGAAAATACTACTCGATAGATTTTGTTAAAATTTTACATAGATGTTTCCTATAAGTCTCGCTATAAATTTCTGCTATTTGCTATGGGGGATGAGCAATATTGCTTTATGTTCGTATTCATCTACAGTTTACCGCAAATTGTAAAAAGACGAGCCAGTAGGTTAAAATATTGCAGATTAAACCTTTTAAATGATTATCTTCTAGCTATACCTTTATGGAGCTAAGCAGTCATGCTTAGCTCCATAAAGGTATAGCTTGTAGATCGTAACATACAGGGTAGATTTTTGAGATGGGGCAATAAGGGCAGGTACCTTAACCGTTGTCACTACAAGAAGACGGTCTTAGAAGAAAGTCCTTAACTTTTTCAAAATTAAATGAAAATATAAGAAAAAAAAATGCAAGTTGGAAACATTTCACTAAAACTTTTTTGGTGCCAATCGATCCAGATTCTTATAAGGATCCTCTGAGTTTTCGGATTCATGTGCGTAATGTATAATTATCACTTGCTTCAAAAAAGTGAAGAAAAACATCGTGAGGAAATGCATGCCTGAGAAATATTTCTCGACGGCATGTAAAGCCAAGTCAAAGGCCCATGGGCGGCATAAAAATTCTGACATCAGGTTAGTCAGTAACCACACGAAGAAGAAGATAAGGATCAAAAAACTATTGGACCAACTGCGGTTTGAGTTCTAGAAAAGTCAGAAATCGCAAAAACAATTGCTGGACAGAGCTTAAAAAAGAACGATTGCAGAATGACTTTAATTCGCTGAATATCGTTTAAAAAATTGTCTAAATCTGAGTTATCAAACTCGTCAGATTTAGGAAAAGTCCACAATTTCTTCATCAGATTTGCCTATTTAAGTAATTATGGGTTGGGCTGCAGACGATCATACCAAAATCAAAGGCTCTGAAAATCACGTTATTTTTGGTCCATTTTCGTAGTCTGAAAGTGGACTCCTGACCACGGGGCTCCTACTTGAAACTTTTCAAATATATTTTCGGTGTTCTCTCGTCATGCTGCACCTGCTCAGCTATCAATCTTTCGCCCTGCATATGCTTACTCAAAAACCCTCTGGGCTCCCCACCATACAAAAGGCTTGGCTGTACTTGAAAATGTTGCAGCCACATATTGTAACAATAGTATTGCCAGTTTAGAAGGTTCCCTTAAGTGTGAAAAGAAGACGGTCAAAAATCAGTTTTGAATATAGACGTTTGTTTATTAGATTTGACCCTCTCCAATCAACTTATATAAATGACTCTAATGAGAATAGTGTCGAATTAAGTATGTTAACTCTGTTGGTTAGTGTTTATTCGGAATAATACATACATTAGCTAATAGTAATAATATACGTTAGGTAGCTAATGTAACAGTATACATTAGGTACGTAGTGTACTAACCTGATATGGGAATGCATTAAGAGCTGGTGAAAATGTTTGGAGTGGCACGAGCGACGACAAAGGTGCTCTCAAAATGAGACCACTGTCCACAAGCTGCGTCCTCACAGTACCTTCACCGTCGAGCCCGCTTATAATAGTGCAGCGAACCCTATGGGGGGAAAAAAGGCATGTTAAGAATGCGCTAGTCGGTTTTTTTTTTCATCCTTATGTTGTTTGATGCTTACTTCATAATGATATTGATAAAATCAGATGGCAGTCTTTTCATCCTCGCCGCACAGTGGGCTGAAAATCGATCTTCATAGACTTAGGAATCAACTTTGCAAATCTGTATTTTTTATGGCAGAAATGGGTTTAGGTATAGTATATTGATCCATCATCAAAATCAAAATCAAAATATTTTTATTTCACATAGACCTACATGGGCACTTATGAAACGTCAGAAGCTAGGTGCACGGTTCCAATTGGTCGTTTCCTATGGAGAAGAGCCGGCAAGAAACTCCACGGTTACTCTTTTAAAAATAATTGGTTTTTTACAATTTTTTCAAATAACAGTATGACTAGGTATGAGAGGACAGTGTAGGTATTTCAATAAGTACCAGGTACTTAAGAAAATAGAAAATGGTCAACAAATCTACAGTCCACTAAGCCTACAGTGTTCTCACATTCACAAAATAGAAAAGAATCTATACAAAAGATATATGAATTAATAAAAATAAGAACCTATTTTAATTAAACGCAATCACATTATTGCTATTACAACTGTAATAAATCTGAATAATTATCATGTGCAAAAAAGCCACTAATAAAGAGTTGAAATTAACTCGTAGGTATATAATGTCAAATAATTGAATGAATATGTCAAGGACGAAAGTAAAAAAAAAAAAAATAAGATAAGAATAAATATGGTAATTTGGGAGCAGTTAATAGACTCTTACATAATTATGACGTTAATGAGATACCAGGGAAGCCACATGTGCAGAAGGAATTATTGCCAAATTTCCTTGTCTTCAACATAGTCTTTAATTTTGTTATATGCCTTCTTGATAAGAACACGTTTGATATGGGTTTTGAACTTCCCATCGCTAAGTTCTGTAACAGACTTTGGCAACTTGTTATAAAAGCGGATACTGTTTATAAGAAATGACTTGCTTGTTTTAGTTCATCTAAATTTGGGTATAACAATTTCATGTCTACTACGCGTATTTATACTATGGAAATCGCTTCTTATTTTGAAAAGTCCTAAGTTTTTGCGAACATACAAAATACTTTCTAAGATATAAAGAGAAGGCAGAGTCAGTATATCAGTTTCTTTAAATTTGTCTCTAAGGGACTCACGAGGACCCATTTTATAGATCGCACGGATTGCCCTCTTTTGTAGAATGAAAATTGAATCTACGTCAGCTGCCGATCCCCACAGCAGAACGCCATAAGACATAATACTGTGGAAATAAGCAAAGTATACTAACCTAGCTGTGGCTATATCAGTCAACTGCCTTATTTTTCTAACTGCATATGCAGCTGAACTTAATCTACCTGAAATAGTTCTAATGTGGGCGCCCCATTGCAATTTTGAATCTAAAGTAATGCCTAAGAATATAGTTTCCGTTATTGCATCTAGTTTTTTGCCATCAAGTTTTAAATTTAGACCTACTTGAGGTACATTTGGTAATGAAAACCTAATACATTTAGTTTTGTTCGCATTAAGTAAAAGATTATTAGCTGCGAACCATTTTGAAAGATCAGCCAGACTATCATTGACATGTAAGACATCTGTATCTTTTCTGTCTATTTTAAAAATAAGAGAAGTATCGTCAGCAAATAGAATTATATCCGATAAGTTAGCCATCATGTAAGGAAGATCATTTATATAAACTAGAAATAAGAAAGGGCCGAGAATTGAACCTTGAGGCACGCCCATTTTAACTAGAGACCCCGTAGACGTCGCCCCATTAACGTTAACTTTTTGCTCCCTGTTGGATAGATAGGAAAGAACAAGATCAGCAGCTTGTCCACGAATTCCGTAGTGGTGTAATTTACAGATCAGTGTATTATGGTCAACGCAGTCAAACGCTTTTGAGAGGTCACAGAAAATGCCAATTGCATCCTGGGAATTCTCCCAGGATTCCAAAATGTGAGTGATGAGTTTTCCTCCTGCGTCAGTCGTCGACCTACCTTTCGTGAAACCAAGCTGGTGACTATGTAAAATCCCATTTTAATTAAAATGTGACAACATCTGGTCTAGCATAATTTTTTCATATATTTTACTCAATGCTGGTAGCACAGATATTGGTCTATAATTTGAGGGATCACTCTTACTACCCGATTTGAAAATTGGTACTACTTTACTATGTTTCATTAAATCAGGAAACGTACCGCTATCTAAACATTGATTAAATATAATGCTATCTCGGCTTTTGAATAAACGTTTTTCTTTACTTTATAGCACTTGGTTGAAAAAAATGTATGGAGAAATATGTTTAAAAGGATCTATTTCAATTTTGGCACGAGTGCCCCTAATTTCCTTTGGGACGATTATACCCCTTATTTTTCTGCATTTTTTGACATATCACATTATGCGCGCACGCGTGAGAGTTTGGGCGAAAAAAAATAAAATATGTTTTTAAAATTCAAAAAGGCTTTTAATCCGTTTAAAATTGACACTAGATACTTAATGATTATAAATAAATTAATATATGAACAAAAATTTAATATCTACCGATTAAAAATTACAAAGAAGAATGTTCATATTTGACCTGACTGTGTATAGAAATGAAATAAATCTTAAAATATAGCTTATTGAATTGTATATTAATTACGCTTATCACAATGTTAAAAGAAACGCAGGAAAAAAGATATTTTTACATTTATTTAAGCTAATTCTAAACGTATTGACATATTTTGAACGCATCCAAACCATCAATTCTTTGAAACGTTCCATTTTACAAATTGCTGGTTGACCATATTTAACTTTGTTCCTTAGTTTTGTACTTATTTTACGTTTAATTCGATCAGTAACTATTTTTTTTATTAGTCATGGGATAAAGTAAATAATTAAAAAAATAACACAATAATTGAATTAAATTAATCATTCAGTGTTTCATTGAGTGTGCGCAAGTGAAATGGATTTTTTTGACATTTTACAGTTCTGTGATTTGCATCGGCGCATCGCGTTTGCATCCAAGATAATTTAATTTTGTTCCCTAGATTAAGTTATAGTGAATTAATATTATTTGCTCTAGGTACTTACCACGTAAGACAAGCAAGGTCATACTATGGAGAACATATAAGATTTCACGGATCATATCGAATAGAAGTATGTAGGGATACACAAGACTTTTCTCAATATAATCTTAGAGGAAGTGGTGATAAAACACTAATAAGAGGAAAAATCATGTCAAGGCACATTTCAAGAAAACAATATTATGTTTATATTTTAGTAGAAAATAATGTGCCTGGCAGAAACGGGATAGTTGAATATTGTTGTAATTGTTTGGTCGGTCGACGAACTATCGGATGTTGCGCTCACGTGATGACGGTAGTGTGGTTGGTACCTTGGATGGGCTAGGTACGAAAACAATATATCTGCTCCAGCAGAATTTCTGGATGACGTAGTTATAAGAGATTTGGATGAAAATGATGAATATTAATAAACTATTCCACTGTAACATAGTGTTTTATTTATTTTCCCCATTTCATTCAACAGATATGTAGGTTGGTAAATAAGTGATCATTTTTGAAAACATGAATTAAGTTAGGCATTTTAGAGGTAGGTATATAAAGAAACTATCTGACAAGATAAGGTGTCGTTTTTATACTAAAAATATAGGTTAGTAAGTACTTGTGACCTTGTACCTGCTACTATTTTATACTGCTGTGTTATTATCCATTAGAACGCCACTGGGAAGTTATATAATATACTATACTGTTATATTATACTGGGAAGATAAATAAATTAATCTAGTTAGTATATACCTAGGTATACTTAATTAAATTAAAAGCAATTATTAGTGTGATAACAATGTACTTATTTAACCACAAATTGTACATATTATGTGGTGTTAGCCAGTAGGTAGGTAACCAAATGTTAGTCTTAGAAAATAAATCATTTGTACTAGAGAATGCAGTTTTCAACTCGACACTCATTTTATAGTGACAATCATGGAGTCTTAGCATTGACTTAGGGGCAGTTAGTTTCAATTAATTAACTGAGTAAAAAAGATGTTTTAGACCATAGTTAGCTAAATATTCCTATTTTAGAGTAAACTACGAGCGTTATTAATTAGTTCATGCACGTTTGTTTCATTATTTCTGGTGACGGCAAATCCCAACCTAAAAAGAAACATTAATACCTATTTTTGAAGTTCGTGGCGTTTAAATTGCCGAAATGACTATTAGACATTACTTTCTAAACTTACAGGAAGTATTTCTACTATATCTTATAACTATACATATACTTTCATCATCAGGTTTTGAAATGTATGGAAGGTGGGCATTGTTCTTTCATGGAAATTAATGTTGTTTTTGGAATTTAATAACAACGATGGATTTTGTTATCCTTTGGCTATTGTCTACCATAATGAGACCCAATGTCCTATTACAGAGATTATGTGATGTCATTAAGTAATTACAAAGTTCTTACAATTTTTTTTTTCAACCATTAGTATTTTTTTCTGTAATTTGTTAATGGTTAAATAATAATTAGATCTTAAGATCCATGGGCTATTATCTATCATAATCAGACCTAACGTCCCATTACTAATGAGATAATATTTCTCATTAACTAACTACCCCTTTCCTACATAGTTTTTGCGATCCTTAGGTATAAATGATATGCATTCAGTTACTATTTTCAATTGACTTTGTGTTTTCAAAGAGTGATAATATAATTTTCTAAAATGGAACAATTGAATTTAGTGAATAATCTTGACTTGTACGTTATTTTAAAGCAATCTGGCAAGCTGGGTAATTACCTTGCATTGGTGCAAGCTATTGTGTCTCAGTTCAATTTAAGTCTTTCAGAATAAGACAGTGATACTTTAAAGGAATTTTGTCGAAGATTCAGCCAAGCTGTCATAAAAAGATGGAATAATTTCAAAAGAAACCCTGAAACATTTAAGAACAAATACGAAGACTGGTTGGCACTTACAGTCGATTGGCCATATTGTGTTGTTGCACCACAAACTGCAGAGGATGCCATTATAGACTATCAAGCACCTTCAACCAGCCAATCTGTGTCCGTTGGAACACTAACCAAGCGTTTAAGTCCTCGAAAACCATTCGTAGATTTGTGTACTAAACAGAAAAAACGTAGAATTGAAGAACTGAGTCAACAAAACTGTGACGAACTAGTTTACACTATAGTAAGCAAGTTAAAGAAAGACGGCAAAGAAAATTTGGCTGAAGTAATTGATTATTTAATGAAAAATCCTGAAGAGGTAGCAAAGTTTTCGCAACTAATAAAAAGTCAGAAGCACAAAAAATTTACTTATACTACGGTGAAAGCCCTTGGATTGCTGTTATCACTGAAACTGACGAAGTGGCAATATATTACATTGCGAGAATCTACAATCCGCGAGGGTGCATCTGATATTTACCCATCATATTATAAAGTGCAGCAGGCTAAACAAGAATGTTACCCTCCAAAGAACGCGTTTAGTTTAACAGATACAATGGCCAAAGTTTCTCTTCAAGCTCTCCTAGACATAACTGTGCAACGTATACTCAAAAGTCTACCAGACAAACCGGCTCACCAGTCCTTAAATTTATTGTCAAAATGGGGTTTTGATGGTTCATCAAACCAAAGTAGATACAAGCAAAAAATTGAAGAAGGGGTGACTGATGAAGCCATTTTTATGACGTCTTTAGTTCCCTTAAAACTAACAGCTGCAGATCAAAAGGAAGTAGTTATATGGGAAAACCCTAAGCCGTGCTCTACACTATACTGCCGACCAATCCAATTTAAATTTGTCAAAGAAAGTGAGTTGGTAGTAAAAAATGAAATGACTGAAATGGAAGCAGAAAGAAAATCTTTATGCTCAACCAAATGTGTTGATGGCATTGAGGTTGAACACAATCTCGTCATGACGATGATTGATGGAAAAGTGTGCACTTATCTATCAGAAGCTCGCTCCAGTGCTATGTGTTACTTGTGTTTGGCGAAACCATCACAGATGAACGATCTCGATGCAATATTGCGAAAAGAAGTGTCATCTGATATGATCAAGTTTGGTTTGTCACCTTTGCATGAACAAATTAATAACATGGAGTGTCTAGACTTGAAAACTTGGTCTGTCAAAGAAGTCAACAAATCCGTGGTGCTGCAGAGAAAGAAACAGATCCAAGAGAGATTTCAAGAAGAGTTAGGGCTTCTGATACACGAACACTGAACAAATGACGGAAATACTGCAAGGAAATTCTTCGAATTACCTGAAAAAAGGCAGCTATTACTGGTTTGGATGAAGAAATAGTGCGCAGGTTTGCAGTTATTATACAGGCAATTACATCAGGTGAAAACATGGATGTTGAAAAATTTCGAGCTTATACCCACCCGTACGACCGCAGAGAGATACTTACAGTTTTATAACTGGTACTATATGTCAGCAACAGTACATAAGCTGTTGATTCACGGAGCTGATATCATCAAAAACTCCATTGTGCCGATTGGAAATCTATCTGAAGAAGCGTCTGAAGCACGTAACAAAGATTTTCGCAGATACAGAGAACACCATTCACGTAAAATAAATAGGAAGAGCACGAATGAAGATGTAATGAAGATGATGCTTCTGACATCCGATCCTTACCTTTCTGCAACACGGCCAGTAATGCATCGTGCTTAGCATAAAACAGAAATGAGGCAAGAAACCATAGATTTGTTAATTATTGAGCCGATGCAACAGGATGTTATTGAGTTCTGTGATATACATGAGATTGATTATGACACAGAGTCTGATGAATCTGATATCGATGTATGATTTTTTTTTTGTTTAAATATTTTTAAGTTATTTAAGATTTTTAAGTTACCTAAGTTTATATTATGTAATTGTGGGTCAGTCATTCCCATTTTTTTGTATTTTAATAATTATTAGATGAAGGTTTCATTATTTAAGAACTCTCAAAAATCTGTAGATAATTATCACGTGCCTTATTGAATCGATTGATATTCGGCTCGATCGATTGCATTTATGCACATAATTTTTTTTATAATCCATATTATACATTATAATCATTTAGTAACTAATGTCAATTTAAATATTAAAATCTTTTGAATTTTAAAAACATTTTTTTTTTTCGCCCAAACTCTCACGCGTGCGCGCATAGTGTGATATGTCAAGAAATGCAGAAAAATTAGGGGCACTCGTGTCAAAATTGAAATAGATCCTTTTTAACATATTTCTCCATACATTTTTTTCAACCAAGTGCTATAAAGTATAGAAAAACGTTTATTCAAAAGCCGAGATAGCATTATATTGATCACTATACTATACCTAAACCCATTTCTGGCAAAAAAATACAGATTTGCAAAGTTGATTCCTAATTCTATGAAGATCGATTTTCAGCCCACTGTGCGCCGCCGAGGCCCGCCACGACGCGCCAGTCCATCCCCGCCCCCGACCCTTGCTCGAGTCAGCCAGCGCCGCTGAGCCTGTAGCTTTAAATTCGTCCCAAATTAATCTAAATTCGATCCAGCCTGTACCTAACTGCCCTCCTCCAGCGACGCCTTAAACCGAAGTCCGTACCCCACAGGTGCCCTTAGCGTGTAGTCGCTTAATTTATAAGCTTCACGACCTGCCTGGAGGCCTTAATTTATTGAGGGACCCACAGGAATGTCCAGCTAAGCAGCCGACAACCTCCTAGGTTGACCTGCGAGATGCCATATATAAAAATAAAAAAACAATGCCCGTACCAGTCTCCGGCGAGCGTGCGCACGATGTAGAGCGTGCCGGCGTTGGGCGCGGGCGCTTGCGGCGCGGCGGGCAGTGGGCGGCGGTAGGCGCCGGCCGTGAGCAGCGCCAGCGCGTTGCGCACCAGCGCCGCGCCGCCCGCACGCGACACCCACACGCGGCCCTCCTCCGTCACGCAACCCACCTCCACCTCGCAAGGTTTCTGCACAAAAGTCACGCACGTGGCTGAGCTATGAATGGTTTCCGATACTGCCGGTCGATTTCGCAAAATATCTCACCGTGAAAACTTAGGTGAAGTGACCTTGAAGTGAACTATCGTTCCACCTGATGCTAGGGATTGTCACAATTGACAGCTGACGTCAAACTCACTCCGCCAAGTTTTCACGGTGAGATTTTAACAGAATGGATCAGCAGTTTATTCGATCGATTTAAAAACGTAAGCGAGCGTTCCCACATCATTCAAAAGAGATCGGTTTTGCATAATAACTAATCCACAAAACCTTCGTTAACCTAGCGCAGCATTTTTCAATGAAACTTGACAAAAACATTTATTAAAAAGAAAAGAAAGAATAACGTTTATTTTGGACACTGTTTGTGAAACACGTTTATTTGTATTTAGTAGGTAACTCCTCGTAACCCTATTTGGCTCATCATCATTCAAAATTTTAGCCGAAAGACGTCCACTACTGGAGATAGGCTAAATTCAGTGCTTCCCGCATCCAGCGAATTCCTGCGGCCTTCACAAGGTTATCGGTCCATCTTGTGGGAGGCCTTTCAACGCTATTCTTACGCGGTCGCCACTCTAGAACCTTTTGGCCCCATCGAACATCTGTTCTGCGAGCAATGTGCCCTGCCCACTGCCACTCAAGTTTGGCAATTCTTCGGGCTATGTCGGTTACCTTGGTTCTCCTACGGATCTCTTTCTTTCTGATTTCGGATCTTTCGACCACATATGGAAACTCCAAGCACATCCCTCTCCAATGCCCTTTGGGTAACTTTTAGCCTTCTGACTAAGCCCATTGTGAGCGACCACATTTCAGTGCCACAAGTCATTACTGGCAACACACACTGGTCAAAGACTTTCGTCTTGAGACACTGCGGTGTGTGTGACGAGAAGGTATTGCGTAGCTTCCCGAACGCTGCCCAGCCGAGTCGGATTCGACGATTGACCTCTTTCTCTAAGTTGGACCTAACTAGACGAGTTTGTTTACCTAGTACAGCTTGTCCTAGGTAAACAAACTCGTCCACAAATTCTTTATGAGAGTGGGTGTTACATGGGCATTTGACATGACTTTTGTCTTGTCCATGTTCAATTTAAGACCCACTCCTTCGAAGGCTCTACTGAGGTTATCGAGCATTGTACTGAGGTCCTCCATGGTTAGTGATATATTCGCCATTGATGTTGATACCTAGCCCTTTCCAGTTCAGAACCTTGAAGACATCCTCCCGAGCAGCGGTGAACAGTTTCGGAGAGATAACGTCTCCCTGTCTCACACCTGGCTGCAGAAGAATAGGTTTCGAGGTCTGGTCCTGGAGTTGGACTGACATAGTGGCGTTTTTGTACAGACACTTTAACCCGTCGATGTACCGATAGTCGATCTGGCACCGTTGAAGAGACTACAGTACAGCCCATGTCGTCGATCGAATCGAAGGCTTTCTCGTAGTCCAAAAACGTTAAGCAGAGAGGCAAGTTATACTCTTCGGTCTTTTGTATAACCTGCCGCAGCGTATGTATGTGATCTACGGTGCTTAAGTCTTTACGGAATCCGGCTTGTTCGGTCCACCGGTCTTCAGGAGCTTGACCGTAATTCCGACATCACCCGGCGCCTTGTTGTTTTTAAGCTGCTTCAGAGTCCTCCTAATCTCGTACAAGCTGAAGGCGGGATGTCTTTGGTATAGTGTCGGGTCAATCTAGCTCTTGGGTCTTTTGCCAAATAAATAACGGAATTACTGGTTGACGTGTATAACTGTCCATAAAAACTCTCGATCTCTCTCAATAGTTCAGGTTTGGCGGATACGATTCTGCCATCAACGGTATTCAGGTTCGCAAGCTGACTCTGCCCAATAGATAGAACTCTTGGAAAAGCCTTGGAGCCCTTGTTCCGCTCTATTCCGTCCTTACGTAGAGATCTGTCTATTGAGCTGCCGCTATTTGAGCGCATCGTCTGAAAGACTGCAGAATCACCTCACGCCTCTCCTCCTTGATCTGTAAACTAGCATCAGAGAGCAACTTGTTTCGATTTATACGACGGGTCTTGAAGATTTTGGACCCGACCGTATGAGCAGTTCGGTTTACGCGAACCCATCGTTATAATCGTCCACGGAACTCCCTAAGCCCTCGAAACGGTTCTGAAGTTCGAGCTGGAAGCTCTCGGGGTTTTGGGCTTGGATCGGTGCTGGGCGGGGCGTAGACTTCATCAGTCGAGATCTTTCCAGCTTGATATTTAAGTTCAATGTGCTTTAGCATGCGGTGATCACTTAAGGTTTTCACCGCGTTGATCACATCGTAGAATACTTGCTTCTTCGTCGACATAATGAAGTCAATCTCATTTTTTGTTGCACCATCAGGGCTCTGCCAGATCCTTTCTGTGCTCACGTTTTCTAAAGAAGTAGTTCATCATAAAGAGGTCTTCCTTCTCCATAAAACTGGCCAGTAGGTGACCCCGGTGGTTCATAACGTCCAACTTCAAATTGCCCCACTCGCAGCTCATCATCGTTTCGTTTGCCCAGTTTCGCGTTAAGTCCCCCATGATAACAGTGAAACGAGTTTTAGAGCCATTCATAGCTCTAGAAATATCCTCATACATGTTCTCGACCTCATCTTCGGGGTGAGACGAGGTCGAGGCGTAAACCTGTACGACCTTCAGTGAATATCTTGCGGAAATTCTGAGTATAAGGTACGCCACCCTGATCGACACACTCGATCTTCACCACGTTACTCACAAGAGACTTATGGACGATAAACTCGACACTACCTTGAGACTGCTGGTCGCCCTACCGGAAATAGAGCAAGTTCCCAGATTTGAGGATTATCGATTCCTCCCCCTCTCTTCGAACTTCAGATAACCCTACTAAACCCCATCGTAACCTGCTCAATTCTTCCTAGAGTTCTATGATCTTCTCGTCGATCCGGAGTGTACGCGTGTTGTATGTTGCCAGGTATTATTTGGCTATAAGCATTGAATTCCTGATTTTTGTGTCATAATTTACCTACGATTTTCAATCAGTTTTTGATGCTGCGGTTGTGATGTCAGATATTTTTGATCACAAGGTATCACATTCTTCTGAACTGAGTAGGCAGATATGTATAACGCAAGACATATCCGTTAATTATGCATTCTGAGAGGTGACACATAGTTTTAAAAAGCCGATGCGGTTTCCTATACTTTGGCAACGCGTTTTGATGTTTCTTGGATGTCACATATATGTGTGCCGCTACTTGCACATATATGCTTCCCACAAATGATTACATATATTTGCTGTCTTCTTGATAACAGATATTTATGAATGAATCATGAAATTAGATATTATTTCCGAACTGTCCATAGTAATATATTTATGCGCGTGATTGTACCTTGTTAACGGGAAACCCGAAATCCAAAAAAAAATATTATTTGAAAGGGTACCTGCGTAATGGTGAAAGCTCCAGCGATGCAGAAGTCATGCACGATCTCCTTGTTGAGGTTGAGGTCACGCTGCGTGGAGGTGTCGTACAGCACGACAGCCACGGAGGGGTCGGCGGGGTCGTGGCGCGGGCCGGGCGCCGCCACCAGCACCTCGCCGGGCAGGCGGCGCCGCACCAACTCCGCGCCCAGCGCGCTGGCCGCCAGCTCCTCCGCACCCTCCAGCCGGCACAGGATCGCCTGCCAAAGCCACGCCGTTACTACTAGTGCACGTATTAGCGATCTGCTCCATTTCCATAGTAGTAAGCTTACACGGGCAGTTTAAATAGCGCCATCCTTGACAATTTCTGTATTATAATCGTAGAATTACCTACCGTAAAGCCAATGACCAAAATAAGTGCCTTTTGTCGGTGGCCATTGACAAAACTTTGTGCATTTAGTATAATAGTTATTTGTGTAACAAGTGTTGAATGTTGAATCCCGAGTAAGCGAAGCGTTGTATAATTGAATCACGAGCGTAGCGAGTGATTCTAGGTTAGAAACCTGAGCGCAGCGAGAGATTGAAAGACACGAGATGCAAATAGCTTTGGTATCGAGTAACACACAACTTTTCACCTCAGCAGCGAGAACATATACCTAAATGTAAAAAAATACAACAAGATAAACTTCATATATTTCCTCGGAACGCAGTACCCTATCATTTATCATTTAAAAAAGAAACAAAATTCTTGCAGCCGCCATCTTGGATTTACATTTTACCTCATTATCGGCTTTAGCGCCCTCAAAAACTATGAAAACGACACCCATGACGAATAATTTGAGTATTTACCAAATTCACACAATCTCTCTCTATCTCTATCTCTCTCCCTCTCTCTCTCCCCCCTCCCCCCCTCTCTTTCTTTCACGGCATTAAAAAAATAAAAGTTACTTTGTCTCACGCTCGCAGCAAAATCAAATTTTGCTCACTACATATACACAGCAAAACCTGCTTGTTTGAGCTGCCGAGGTGAAAAAAAAAAAAAAAAACAATGTTTTAGTAGAAAATAACATGACGAGCGATAATTTGTATGACGACAAAGCTTAAATATTAGTCCGAGCTGAGTTAAATAAGTTTATACATGGTGTTATCGATCGGATTTCTGGGAATTCCGAAATGGTCAAAGGAACCATGATCTAGATTTTGAAGGAAAAATAGAGCTGCATTTTCAATTTTTTTGAGAAACTTGCCTGAATCAGAAACCGAAACCGATTATTATTCCAAAATTGTCAGCAATTATTTATGTATACTTATGTATTGTGTAATACGAAAAGGTTAAAAACACGAACAGAAGTATTTCAAACAGATTTGTTTTTGAGATATTCAACTATGCAATACTTACACGTGCACGTTGCTCTTTAATCCGCAAGCTTGTTATCATTATTTTGTTCAAAACAGGAGATGGATGAATGATGATGATGATGCATGTATTGAATGCAATTACGCATTAAAGTGAGTCGGAAGCGCTATGCATTCTCACCTGGGCTGGGAGCTTTCGGAACTGTGGCTCTAATATCTTTATTTTGTGAATATACACGACGTCATCGTCGCCGTGATCACCAAGGAACACGGTCGCCGTATCTTCTTCTATCTCCAATATTTTAGCACGTTGCCAGCCTCCATCATCTAGATTTACAGCATACCTGTAAAAATAAAAAATTAATTGATATAGCCTGAGATAGCTGACACGTTTAACAATCATTTTAATCTTATAATAATTTTTTCGTGTATGTAACAATTTTTTATCTTAAACAAATAATCTCGCTACGCCTGTGTTAAAAAGGCGTGAGTTTATGTTTGTATGTAGCCTATATAAGCTTAATTTTTGTAGACCCGAAAACTGAGAAGAGGTCATTCATTCGGTCGGACTAACTCAGAAATCGTGAAAAGAAAAATCATGTGCTCCATAAAGTGTTCATATAAATCGACAACTTACACATTTTTGTTTTAGCAATAACGGTCAGTGCCCTGTTCCTAATATTTATTGGTAGGAACCTCTAAAAAACTGTATCGTCTTTCATTAGTAGAAAGTGTTGAAGATTACGATAGATTTGCACGATTCAGAGTGTAAAGAGTTTTATTTCAGTTTAAGAAATGAAAAATGTCATAAATGTAGTCAATGACCACTATTGCCATGCTAAAACGCAAATGGTATAACTTTATCTTAAACAAACTAAGCTGTCTTACCAAGCGTTTTTAATAATCATAGATTTGTCCACAGGTGAACCAGAGTGGTCATAATATTTAGACATGTCAGCTAAAAGGCTTTCGAAGGTATCCTGAAACATAAATTAATTTAATTTACAAATTATAGAAATTGATTTTTGAGATGGAATTACAATGGGTAATTTTTCCTTTAAAACTACTTACTGAAAATAGCTATCAACAATACATTAACTCACAAAATAATCGTGTTTGGCTGCACGATAAGTTTACCGCCAATTTGGACGATAGAGTGGCCGTTCGAAAGTAAGCACCAGTGTCTGTAATATTTCACTCACGCAGTTTACAAAGTCACTTTTCGAGGTTAATTTCTGGAGAATTGTGCCCCCCATACTTACCGGACCGAATCCATTGGACTTCTCCATATGGACCATTTGGGAGGCCACGGTTTCCATGTAACAGATTCATAAACTACAATTGCAGATCTCATTACTGGAATATCTATACTTTTAGATAATTCCGCGGACGACCAATTAATCGTAAATAAAGTGTACTGTGTTATGTACAAGTTTAGCCAATTCAGGAGATTTTAGTGCGAAAAAATAAATAATGCAGTTTTACCTATGTACATTTAATTTTAGTGGTCAGTACTTTTCCTGATTTTTTAAGAAGTTGATATCGTTGGCTTGTTCCCTAGACTTTTTCAAGTAATGTACTTTCTACACTCAAGTTTAGTACTACTACTTTCTACAACACTCACACTATATTGTACCCCAATTATTCGAAGCCAAATTTCAAGAGTCGAATTAGCGACGGTCACGAAGACATTCCAGAAGTCATCATCAGGAAATTGCAATGGTGGCAAGTCGCTGTCCATGGAATCGTCTAATACAGTTGTTTCGATATGTGAAGTAAACACTTCCTGTTGGCAAAGTTTATAAGTTAAAGATAATTGGAATAATTTATTCGTTATGAAAATCCATGTAAGTCTCTTAGAAGATACTCGTCAGATGATTATTGCACCCTTGTGTTTACATTCAAGCAAAACTCGTCAGACAATTATTGTGAAGGTTGATTGTTCGCTTACCGCGACGCTTCGTAAACTGCGAGGTGGGATTTACTTATGATTTCTCGACTCATGTAAATGTCTTCGGCAGATTGGCGCCATTATACAAACGGCGCCATCTGTTTGCCTACAACCGAAGGCAAATTGATGACGCATCTGACTCTTGGCATAATGAATACGATTGTAATAATTATGCCAAGAGTCAGTGATAGGGTAACCAAAAAAAATAACATAGTTGTTATTACGTCTGTTTTATTAATGTAAATGTTCACTTCAATAAAAAACTAGCCAAGAGCGAGTCGGGCTTACACAATTAAGGTTCCGAACAAAACTACACTGAGTGGTAGTCTGTGGTACAGGCGTGCTGTTATAACTTTATTGTGCGTAATTATAGTCATTTGGGATTCAAAGACTATTAAAAAATGACGAGGCATTTTCCAATTGGGCTTTGACATTTTACAATTTGCCTTCGCCATTTTACAATTTGCCTTCGCCATTTAACAATTTGCCTTCGCCATTTAACAATTTGCCTTCGCCATTTTAGTTTGCCTTTGTGATTTCACAAACTATATTTGTAAACGGACGATGCTGTGTATAATGACGAATCATATAATATACTGATGACATAATCACGATCTCAACATGTTTTTTTTTTTTGTATATTCATGAACTCATATGATACGTACCTCATTATTGGGAAGAAGCACTAAAAGTCCATTCACAACTCTATCTTTTATTATCTTCGGACAGTTTTCAACTAATTCTTGCCAGTTACTTGGTAAATTTTCACTGTATTTTTCTCTAAAAATACAAACAATTTAAGAATTAATTATAATAAAATAGAAAACATCAACACAAAAAGAGTAAAATAAAACATAATGCCTGTCTGCACTAAAGTAGGCTAATGTCCGGTTTCTGACTTGAGGTCCTCAATAACCTCTTAATATTTATTCATTAGGCAAAGTTAGTTTTCCTTAACTGAGTGTCGTCTCAAACTAAAAAAGTCAAACTTAAAGCAGTTATTTCAATTAAACCATTTACAGGCACTTTTGAATTGTCCAAGAGTCTGTGAGTTAGTCAGAAAGTTGAAGCTAATTGCCAATTCCAAAATGTAGATCTCTATGGAGAAGAATGGGCAAGAAACTCCAAGGACACTCATTTAAATATAGATATTACAAAATCCTGGGTACATCATTCTTGTTGCTTGTGTATGTGAGAACAATGTACAAAAAATCATCAAAAGCAATTGAAAATCAAGATTAAAAATAAGCCCTGGCAGATAAGAGAAAACCAGTTTCAACTGACGGCGCCCGTTCACGAACATGACGCGTGGATCAGCACCATCCAGCTCAACCATTTTGTAGGGAGCCGAATGATCCAACACACTCGCCACCATCAGCGAGACATTAAAATGAGCATGACTACTCTCAACTGCCATGCTCTTTCAAATAAACGGCTTCATGGTCTCACATTTACAAAAATAAAAATGCTTGTAAATTATACAAAACTATAGTTTGCAATGTATTTAAGAAATTAATAGAATTTTACCACCAAAAAAAAAAGAAAATCATTACTAATTGGAGCATTCAACAATTTACTTGGTAAAACAAAAATAAACATTAAGTTCGTAATGTCAAAAACAAAATTTAAATAAAAGGAAACAACTCTTCCAAATATTTAAATTTTAACTAGTGAGCCCAAGTAGCTGTGGAGCAGGACCAGCATTAAGCCAAGCATTTTAGCCTACGATATAATCATCCAACTTGTAATATGCTTGTCTAAATAGTGTGCGTTTAATGCATGTTTTAAATTTCTTTTCATTTAGTTGAAGAATATCGAGTGGTATTTTATTATAACATTTTACACAGTACCCCATAAAAGAAGTGTGTACTTTAGACAATCTAAAACGTGGTTGATCTAATTTGTTCCTATTTCTAGTGTTAAAATTATGCCTGTCACTTATCTTACTAAAAATATGTAGACCTTTTCGAACATACATAATGTTTTCATATATATACTGACAAGGTACCGTCATGATGTTAATTTTCCTATAACAGTTCCCTTAGCTCGCGTCTGCGGAGGTTGTAGATGGCTCTGACGGCCCTCTTTTATAGAATAAAGATAGAATCAACATCTGCAGCCCGTCCCCACAGCAAAATACCGTAAGACATGATGCTATGAAAGTAACTAAAATAGACCAGTCTCGCGGTATCCACGTCTGTTAGTTGGCGGATTTTCCAAACAGCGTAAGCGACTGAACTTAGCCGCCCTGCAAGTGATGTTAAGTGAGGACCCCACTGTAGTTTGGAGTCAAGCGTTATCCCCAGGAAAAGTCTTTCCGACGAATTCTAGTGTCTCCTTATTCAATACAACGTGACATTCACTACTTCTAACATTCGGTAACGCGAATCTTATGCATTTAGTTTTGTTCTCATTTAATACCAAATTATTTACAGTAAATTAATTATGGACCTTAAGATAGCGTTATTTACGTCTTTAAGCTCCTGTGCATGTCTGTTTACTTTAAAAATCAGTGATGTGTCATCAGCAAATAACACCATTTGTGGTCGGTTTTTCAGTAAATTAGGTAAATCACTTATATATACTAAAAAGAGGAATGGACCCAATATCGAGCCCTGTGGAACACCCATTTTGACTTTTAAACCCAATGAATTTACACCGTTTATTTGAACTTGCTGCATTCAAATATGATTTTAATAAACTCAGCGGAAGTTTATCCAGTCCATAATGCTCAAGTTTCAAGAGCAGTGTTTCATGATCTACGCAATCAAATGCCTTGGATAGGTCGCAAAACATGCCTATTGCATCTCGTGCCTCTTCCCAAGCATTAAAGATGTGTTTTAATAAAGTGACACCGACGTCGGTTGAGCAACGTCCTTTGGTGAAACCAAAGTCTGGTCTGTCGGAGGTCTGTATCTATGTGTACTTCTTCTCTTTATGGACGTTCTAACAAAAAAAAAAAAAAAAAAGTTAAACATTAAAGGGGGCATAAAACAGCGCAACCTACCGAGTCCAATTGTATTTTCAAACCATCTAGGGGCCCACTCAAATATATATACAAAATTTCATCCAAATCGGTCCGGCCGTTTAGGAGGAGTTATGTGACAAACACATTTACAGAAGAATTATATATATATTATAAAATATATAAACGCAAACCACTTGCATACACCCACACGCAAACACCATTACGTTAGTTTAAATTTTGTAATTTTATTTTATCTTATTTCTTTAAAAAAAAGCGCATATTATCATCTACCAAACTTGTACTAAATACTTAACCTAAATTATGGTCCCTTGTTACATTAAATGTCTCCAAAACCCACTATGTTGCCTTCTCAGCGAACTTTTCGACACAGCCTAGCATTCCTAATATATGGATATCCAGGGCAGGCTATTGAAGGCATTGGCTATGTCTAGAGACACCGCCTAGACGATCCCACCCCGGGCCACAGCATCCCTCGTCGTGAGGGCCCGTACGCAGATGATGACGTCCACCGTAGAGCACCCCCTGCGGAAACCAAGCTGGCTCTCCGCCAAATTCGGCCCCACCCGCACCAGTCGCCCGACGAAGCGGTCTGCTATGAATATTTCAAAGAGCTTGTCTACCTCGTCGAGTGCAATCTAGCACTGTCATGGCGTTTAAATTGAGAAGAAATTTTGATTTGAAAACGCTCGTAAAACAGCATACAACACAACATCACTATCGCAACACCGACATCAATTAATTCGAAAAACCGAGCAACAGCCACATCACAATAAAACATCATCTAAACAACAAAGTCAAGTAGCATGACTTCAAAATGCAAAACGAAACAACACGTCACGAAACCATGAAATGTTTCTGCAAAGAAACCCATTCATGGGTAGGTTAAGGACTCAAGTTCTCACTCAAACACTCTATTTCACTTCTTTGTTAGACAAGCAGTATGTGGGACATGATAGCGAATAGTCATCTCATGGTATCAAATACCCTCATCATAATAAATTATGCATCGTGCTGCGTGCACGTCTGTTTGATGGGAATCGAGCCCAAGTAGAATGAATCTGTGGCTCCGGCCATTTGCAGATGGTATCAACGCAACCATGCTGCAGCTCTGTTTTTCGAAAAATCCACGCTATTGTCTATTCGCTTCATTATCAGATTTCTCAGCCCGCTCGTATCCCACTTCTGATGTCGGATCCAGGTACATAGGATCGTGATCAAACATACTCTTAGTGACTCGTAGGCGCAGAATTGGGATACGGGTAAACAAGAGAAATTGCTCCTTCATTGCTACAAGAGTCAATTACTAACACTACTGTACTAATTAATACCCTGAACTTAAGGCGGGCCGAGCCCGAGCGCAGTAGGCATACAACGCTTACCCCAGCCCCCGCAATGAGTAGCGATACGTAACAAATTACGATGCGCGGGAAACGCGAGCGCCAAGCGCACCGCTCATGAGTTCACGACCTCGCGTAGGTAGTAAGTTGGGTCACATAACAGAGCAATGCAGTAAATCAACTTGAATTGATTAATATAAGTTTATTTTATTTTATTTTTCTATTATATATTTTTGAAGGTTATAGATAGATTAGGTAGGTATTGATTAACTTGAACCTAATGAATAATAATTAAAAATAAATATAAATAATAATAATAATAATTTCATTCAAAACGTCTAACGGGCCTCTGCGAGTTGGCTTCGGCCCCTCGTACGCCTTCCAAAGGTCCGGGACCCTAAGGTCCCGAGAAATGTCATAGACCCTATAGTAATAATAATAAATATATTCAAACTCAAACTCAAACTCAAAGCATTTATTTCAATTAAACCATTTACAGGCATTTTTGAATTGTCAAAGAGTCGGTCAGTTAGTCAGAAAGTTGAAGCTAGTTGCCCATTCCAAAACGTAGATCTCTATGGAGAAGAACGGGCAAGAAACTCCAAGGACACTCTTTTAAATATTGATATTACAAAATCCTGGGTACATCATTCTTGTTGCTTCTATATGTGAGAACAATGTACAAAAAATAATCAAAAGCAATTGAAAATATAAGATTAAAAATAAGCCCTGGCAGATAAAAGATGACCAGTTTCAACTGACGGCGCCCGTTCACGAACATGACGCGTGGATCAGCACCTTCCAGCTCAACCATTTTGTAGGGAACCGAATGATCCAACACACTCGCCACCATCAGCGAGACATTTAAGTGAGCATGACATATTCTCAACTGCCATGCTATTTCAAGTCAACATACATCTTAATAAGTTAATAAACGGCTCCATGGTCTCACATTTACAAAAATAAAAATGCTTCTAAATTATACAAAACTATAGTTTGCAATGTATCTAAAAAAATAAAAGAATTTAACCACAAAAAAGAAAGAAAATCATTACTTAATTGGAGCATTCAACAATTAAGTTGGTAAAACAAAAATGAACATTAAGTTCCTAATGTCAAAATATATTTTTTTTTAAAAAGGGGAAGCAACCTCTTCCAAATATTAAAATCTTAACTAGTGAGCCCAAGCGGCTGTGGAGCAGGACCAGCATTAAGCCAAGCATTTTTATCTACGATATAATCATCTAACTTATAATATGCTTGTCTACATAGTGTGCGTTTAATGCATGTTTTAAATTTCTTCTCATTTAGTTGAAGAATATCGAGTGGTATTTTATTATAACATTTTACACAGTACCCCATAAAAGAAGTGTGTACTTTAGACAATCTAAAACGTGGTTGATCTAATTTGTTCCTATTTCTAGTGTTAAAATTATGCCTGTCACTTATCTTACTAAAAAGATGGAGATTTTTTCGAACATACATAATGTTCTCATATATATACTGACAAGGTACCGTCATGATGTTAATTTTCTTAAACAGTTCCCTTAGAGACTCGCGTCTGCGGAGGTTGTAGATTGCTCTGACGGCCCTCTTTTGCAGAATAAAGATAGAATCAATATCTGCAGCCCGTCCCCACAGCAAAATACCGTAAGACATGATGCTATGAAAGTAACTAAAATAGACCAGTCTCGCGGAATCTACGTCTGTTAGTTGGCGGATTTTCCAAACAGCGTAAGCGGCTGAACTTAGCCGCCCTGCAAGTGATGTTAAGTGAGGACCCCACTGTAGTTTACGAGTCAAGCGTTATCCCCAGGAAAACAGTCTTTTCGACGAATTGTAGTGTCTCCTTATTCAATACAACGTGACATTCACTACTTCTAACATTCGGTAACGCGAATCTTATGCATTTAGTTTTCTTCTCATTTAATACCAAATTATTTACAGTAAACCAATTATGGACCTTAAGCATAGCGTTATTTACGTCGTCAAGCTCCTGTGCATGTCTGTTTACTTTAAAAATCAGTGATGTGTCATCAGCAAATAACACCATTTGTGGTCGGGTTTTCAGTAAATTAGGTAAATCATTTATGTATACTAAAAATAGGAATGGACCCAATATCGAGCCCTGTGGAACACCCATTTTGACTTTTAAACCCAATGAATTTACACCGTTTATTTGAACTTGCTGCAGTCTATCATTCAAGTATGATTTTACTAAGCTCAGCGCAAGTTTATCTAGTCCGTAATGTTCAAGTTTCAAGAGCAGCGTTTCATGATCTACGCAATCAAATGCCTTGGATAGGTCGCAAAAGATGCCTATTGCATCTCGTGCCTCTTCCCATGCATTAAATATGTGTTTTAATAAAGTGACACCGGCGTCGGTTGTGCAACGTCCTTTGGTGAAACCATACTGTTGATCGTGTAGGATGTTATTACGATTAAAATGATTGAGCATTTGATTTAACATTACTTTTTCAAAGACCTTGCTGAAAACCGGCAAAACCGATACGGGTCTATAATTATTTGTGTTTTTGCTGTCCCCGGATTTTTTTATCTATTTTTTTATCTATCTATCTATTACAATAATAATATATTTATTTACTCAAAAACGATTAAAAACAGTCTGATAAATGTAATTTACAATTTCTAAATACTTTTCCTCTTGCCAATAAACACTGAATAAAGTTATGCCTTGGATAACGTGTGTATAGCCAAACTAGCTAAATACATGTAGTTTTTATTTATTTATTTGTCATAATTTGATACAGTGTTTTTAGTAAGTAGTGTACTGCGCATAAACGAGCTTGTGCCTAAACGTTACCGAAAATAATATATAATATTTTTTTAGGAAATGGTCATACTGTACATTTCTACACTATGGCACGAGTGTAAAAAAGTATAAATATTATTATTTGTTGTGTTGTGGTGGCTGTGGGATACATAGCTTACTTCTAAATGAACGCCTAAATATTATTGCACTGTTGAATTTTCAACTCTCACGTAGGAAATACGCGCTTTTATTTAGGCATTTACCTATTTAGATGTACGAAAAGTGAAACCGGACATATCAGCAGTAAATAACAAATATTATAAGACTAGGCAAAGGCTCTTATTATACATATTGAGATTTTATTAGGACTTTGTAACCTTGTTGAAATATTACGCAGGCGCTCGGTACCTACCTTTTTATTACCTATCAACTTCGTTTATGCAGTTTGTCCTGCGAGTCGCGTAAACACGTACAGTAGGCCGCACGTCATGTCAGTGGAAACAAAACCAGTGTAAACTGGTATCTTATTCTAATGAAACTCCGTACGTTGGGCCAGCTCAAGATTATAGTGTTATTTATCACTTACCACAGACGCGCGACGTGTGGTCGACTGTACAGTACCTACCTACGCTAATAACCATTATAAAAACCACCCGGACCAACTCAGCGCGGGATGAACTAACTACCTATTTGACATTTGAAAATAGTAAACCATTACAACATTAGTGCGCGTGGCGGCTTTATGCAATGCGATATAGGTTTCAAATTCACCTATTTACACACCTTGATGCGGTTGGTAAATCTATTCAGCGAGAAAAATATACCATTATAATTTTTGCGCGCGTGGCGTCTTTATTCACATTGTCATAGGGTTGAAATTCAACTGATTTACACACATATTTGCGTTTTGTAAATCTATTCGTTAGTAAAGTAAAATATAATACCTTTATATAATGTAGTGTATAATAATATTTTCAATTACCTTTTTTGTTTATTCAGCCTTCGTAGACCCAGCGATGACAACTATATTTTTTTTTAGTTTTGCCCATTTTGTTTAAAAAAATATAACTAAAAGTATCTAATAAAAACTAACTATTTACCACTATTAAAAATTTTAACTATAATAATTACCTATCCTAATACCTAACCCAATTCCTTATCCAGATATCCTAATCCTAGTTACCTATTATAATTTACAATATGTTTTTTGGCTCAGCCGGTAATAAAACTTAGCGGGGGTGGCGGTCTTGCAAAAATTGGCATACGTCCGACCTCCAACACGTTCCGCTCGGGACTAAATGGCACGGGGCGAGCGCATGAAAAGATGAAAACGCTTGATTTTGGAATTAGTGGTATTGGTATTCTCATATTTCACATTATTTTGGCCAGTTTATATCACTTTTTTTACGACCTTTATTATGGTATAAGTTTTATTATTCAAAGCCTAATATAACTCAAATTAAAAAAATATTTGAACATAATTTAGACATGTTTTTGCGATTTAATTGGATGCAGTAAAGTGCAAGTAATCGTGTATCGCACGGCTGAAATATCTAGATCAAAGTGTGAAATATGTAATATGTTTTTTTCAAAATTTTAATCCGTGTTATCTACGAATAAAAGACAATAGAAAACGTCGTTTATACGGGTAACCCCGCCTTAAAAGGAAACACTGACCAGTTCCTAGGTCAGTATGTGTCGCGACCGCCTCTCAACGATCATTGTCGCAGGTCGCTGTCGGTCCATAGTTGGTCCGTATCGGACACCATACTCAATCCTAGACCCCGTCACCCCGCACAACAACGCTAAACAAAGGCGCTTGTGTTTGATTTTAAGTGCATACTTATGAAAGATCCGACAGATATAATTTATGGTGTACATAGCAAAGAGTATTCTATCTATTACTATATATCTATAAAAGTAAGAGCACTCACCTGTACAGATGGGGTATTGTACTAGCCCAAAGTCCAGCTTCATGTTCCGACACAAGTTCTGTGAGACATGCTATAGCATTGCTGCTTGAAGAAGTAGGCATCCCGCCAGCTTCGGAACTTTCTATAACCGCAAGTAACTTTACAGCACCTACTTCTTTCGCTAATTCTTCGGATGGTGATGAGTCGGGATACGAGCAAATACAATACGATGCTCCAACCTTTGGATTAAAAATAATTAGATCAAAGCTAAATCTGTCTGGGAAGTGGGCCATATATGAACCAATAGAGATGCGTTAAATGTACCATAGTTGTTATGGGGGATCATCTAAATAAAGTAGCGAGATAAATTGTTTTACTATTTTTGGAATCTGAAGCTCAGTATCAGATTGTGTGTTGATCAGAATATGATTCGCGACGGTAAGGAATATGTCTTTTTTAAAATAACATAACATAACATCACGCCTTGTTTCCCCGAAGGGTTGGGTTGGGTTTTTAAAATAATTATCATTAAAATCTTATATTCTTATCACTCTTTAATTTTAATTGGTAAAAAATATGACTATTTCATTAAAACATCACGTAAATTCATGAGACATGGTGCAATATTTTTTTAGAAATATTTCCGTCCGCATATTTTGAGTAAAAAAGGGAAATCAAAGACACGGTGACGTCCAAAACAATAAAATTACTTGCTTCAAATTGTCATACTTCGTTGACGCCTACCTCAATCGAGGGTTGAAAATGTAATTAAAAAGTTACGCGCATACAACAAATGGAGTACTTTATTAAGATACGTACAGTCAAAACCGTTTATAACGACCGTGGGTTTACGGTTGTTATAGCCGAGTTGTTATAACCAAACATTTTGTTAATTAAACAGAAATGCTGGGACTTAAAAATTTCGTCATTATAACCGGTAGGTACGTCGTTTTAAGCGAAGTCGTTATAAACGGTTTTGACTGTAGTTACTTTTTCACTGCTTGCCAACATATCTTCAACACCGGGTCCAAGTGAACAGAGCTTGTAATGTCGTAAGAACTTTAATGTTCTAGTCCCACAGCGCGTACATACATTATAAGAAATACTTACTTTCACTGTGCAGTCATAGCTTGCAGGTCCCCGTTTAGGCCGTATCGAATGTACCTTATACACAGGTTCTGGAAGCCCAAGTTTTTTACAAGTCCATTCCAATTTGTCAACGGATGATGTGGAATCAGGTGGAGGTTCTAAGTTATGGGCCGGTACAACATTTGTTACAGGACCACTACTTTCCTGAAAGAAAACAGATTTTCAAGGGAGGGTGGACTCGGCTCGTGTTTCTTTATGAGTAATACTAGATAATAATAGAATGCTTGGGCCAGATTCACATTACTATGTTGTGTCATGACGACTTCTGACACAGTGTTAGCCAGTGAAAACTCATTATGGTATGACGCACTCCTGAACAAATTCATTTTATTGGTCTATCCTGGGTCACGACACAACTCAACTCCACTAATCTGCTGGGCGCTTTAGATTCCTAAAGATATTTTATGAACGCTCAGAACGATATAAATTGCGAAATCTACCTAAATTAAATGTATTTGTATTGTTTAATCAATTCAATAAATAAATCTGTTAGAAGATCGAGTATTTCAAGAAAAATACTTGGTTCAATGACTCGTAATTATTTTTTCACTCCTCTTGCTCAAAAAGTCCGTCATTGTAGCGTACCAGAGCGGGGAAAAATAGCATATCTTATTCTACGGGAAAAAGTCATTTCTTTTTAAATTTTGTCTGTAACCAACGAGCCTACAAAAACGAAAAGTCTGTACTCTTATGTAGAATAATCATGATTAAGCACTCGACTTATTAATATTTAACAAAGAAAGAAAATTTTATTTTTGAAAATGGAACTAAAAGCGGCGATCTCTTTGGTAGAATGCGTGCATTGCGTGATGAATCTGAGCTTACGAGCTCACCCCTATTTCTTTATTGGCCGGCTTGAGTGAAGATTCACAAGAGCGAACGCGCTCGGAAGAAGCAAGTACTCCAGTACTATGCTGGTCTACCTACCATATTGACCGTACCTCCGGGACTGTCCTGCTAGCCGTAGAATACCTTTTCCCTCCTGAAATACCTCAGGATATTTTGTTGCCCCCTTGACGCTACGTCACTATGTGATATAGCGACCGTTTTCGGAGGCCCATTATTGTGTATGGAAGTCACTGATTGCCATTTTATCCGTGTTTTATAAATTGGTCAAGCAGCGGACATGGTCCTTCCATAGATCTAGGTACTCAATCCGCCTTGGGCATCCAAACCCAAAGTCAAAAGTCTTTGTTTGCATAACATGCAATAGTCATGCACCAACCGGGGGTTGTCTTTTGATGCGTTCCTTCGACCGACAGTTAATCGATCAAAAGATCATTCGGGCAAAGTTCTTCGGGTAAGTGAACTTCGGGCAATAGTGACGCACTCATGACATACAAACTAGTTTTTTCTGCCGATAAAATCAATATTGTGCATGCGCATTAATTAATCCCCACTGCGGAACCCTTCACTGACCGTGTTAAGATATGCACTTGGGTCGTTTTTTAGTTTTTCTACTTACCAAACATTCGTTACTAGCAGCTGGCAACTGCAAAGGAATAAGATCCACTGTACTAAGACGATCTCTTAAATTTGAAAGTCTTTGCGACGCTGAAACTTTTCCGCTGTGTTTAACATCCATTTCATGATTCGTGCGTGCTGATTGCTTTAACTGAAGATAAAAAACAGATTAGGACTATCCACACTGTCAAAAAAGAAATACAATTAATACACGACGAGCAGCGGGAACCTGGTGGAATTTCAGGGCAAAATCCGAAGATTAAAGTGGCGACTTGTCACCACTTCATTGCATTGGATTTATGTCATGAGCTTGATTTTGGAGAAAACTAAACCTTTTTTTTTATGTTCTGAAAAGCAAATGACTCAAAAAGCAGGTGACTATCAAACAGCCAATTAATTTATAAGATCAAATTCAAATACAAAAGTAATTTATTCAAACTCGGCTGAGAATCAGCACTTTTCGAACGTCAAAATTACATAAGGCAGTACCCCAAAATGCCCACCCTTCACCACTTCCTAGTGCCTTTAGCTGGGAAGAAGAAGTGGCGCAAAAAAACTCCCCAGCAGCACAGCTGTCTGTCCAAGTTAGAAAAAAAAAAATCTGTAAGTTATTAAATTCAATCTTTATGCGACAATATAATAGGAATGATCATAATAATACAGGATGTCTTCCGAATGACATTGAGAGAAACACAAAATAAAATTTAATTATACGAAAAATCTTAATATCTGATAGTTTTTGTAAATGTAGGTTATACTTATAATATAACCAACCCAAAGGCCTTAATAATAAAATCGCTTATTCCAATCGTTATCCGATGTAACGGGGTTCATAATCGCAAAGTAACAGAGTATTCACTTCGTTATTAAAACGTTAGTGAATACTTACAATAATAACAGTTAATGAGTTTCGACGTTTGATGTTTTTAGCAACGCCTACTAGGATTTTTTCCGATAACCTTTTACGGTATATAATTCGATGAAACAACGAACTACTGATAAAGGAAGGACTCGAAGGACGAAGTAGCCATCGCAGGTCCAGGCTCCGCCTACTGCGGTGCCCAATGCGGACCACACCGCCGACGACGACGATGTTCCGTCTCTAGATATTGCCAATGCCTTCAATACTCTGCCCTGGAGTTGCGTCAAGGAGGCACTCTGGTATCACCGGATACCAGAGTGCCTACCTCTGTCGTGTGGTCGAGGCCTATTTGACGGACAGGACCGTCATTTACCCCGGTCACCAGGAAGAATGGAATGGGCGAGAGATATCGTGCGGTGTCCCACAGGGATCGGTCTTGGGGTCGCATCTGTGGGACATCGGATACCACTGGGTAGTGCGCGCCGACCTGCCTAGCGGCGTCAGCGTCGTTTCTTACGCTGACGACACGTTGGTCCTGGTACAGGGGAAGTCGCACTAGGCGGCGGCTAAACAAGCGACACGCGAGGTTGCAACAATCGTCGACAGCAATTGGGACTCGAAGGGGCCCTGCACAAGTCCGAGGCCATGTTTTTTGATTGTCCTCAGAATGCGCCACCGTCGGGTTCCCAAATAATGGTAGGAGAATTTCACATCGGAGTCGAGTCACCGATGAAGTATTTGGGACTCGTCCTCGGCAGCCGGTGGAACTTCGTGGAGCATTTCCGACGTTTTGCTCCCAGACTGGAGCGGGCCGGGGCTGCCTTGAAGCGACTTCTGCCCAATCTCCAAACGGCTAGGGATCTAGATATATAATAGGGGATCCAATGGCTCTACGCAAGGGTCGTGCGGTCTATAGCCCTTTACGGGGCACCGGTGTGGGCGCGTTCCTTGAGGAGGCGGTCAGCCCGCCGGTTGAACGCGTCCCTGGAGGTCATGGCCATTCGGCAGGTCCGGGGATACCACACGGTCTCCTGTGAGGCGGAGAGCCTCCTTGCCGGATTGCCGCCGTGGGATCTGGAGGAAAAAGTCCTCGCGCCCATTTGGGAGTGGCGCAGGAGGCGAAACGCCGGGGCGTGACTCCACTGCCGCGAGAAATCACGGCACAGCGGAAAGAGCTCTCATGGCGGGATCTAATGGCGTCATGGAAAGTGCGATTGTCGCAACCCAGTGCTGGGCACTGTGGAGCATACGGCGAAGGTCTGCCCGGCTTGGGCAGAGCACCGCCGTGTCCTCGTAGAGGCGATCGGTGGGGGTGATCATCGCGTCCGGCCGTAGCCCAGGCCATGGTACGGAGCGAGAGGGCATGGGAAGCCGTCACCTCCTGCGAAGCAGTAATGCTCGCGGTGAAGCGAGCGCACAGAGCGCGTGAGGGAGAGACAAATTTTGTGCCCTCACGCCCCTACCAGCCGCAGGAGACGCCCTGGGCGTCGAGAACCCCAGGCCGGTTCCCAGCCACCGTAGGCGCGTGCTTGCGGACGGTGAGTAATAGGTAGTTCGCCGTCCGATAAGGACCAAGCCCGGCTCGACGGCGCGTTGTGTTCCACGCGCGCCTCAATGAGATGTCAGCACAACTGACGCGGTCCGCTAGGGCCGATGCTTGTCGGGGTCGCGGGTCCGATAAGGACAAAAGAATAATAATAACGTGTTTACGTACGTGTTTTTGATTTCTCGGAAATGAACCCCCTGATTGGGTGAAAAGGAGTAAGTTTTAGGGGACGATGATATTTGCTTGCTTTGAATAACACGAAAATTGGTACAAATAATCTACGGGTCAAATAATGGAAACGTACCAAACGACCTTTAAATAATCAATCCCCGTTGGTGGGAAAAGGTGGAACACAGTTTGTATTAAAAATCTCATTCCTTGCGTATTTTTGCTTTACCACAGTCCAATAATATCTCTTTTGGATTTGCTGACAAAATGTTTTGCACAAGGATCGTATCACTTTGGCAGTGATATTTCTTGATATTACTTTGTTTACATAAAGTACCTGAGATTTAAGATTTCTAGTTATATATCGTCGGCTTATTGCAAGAACCCATTAATTGCAAAAAAACACTAAATACGTTTTTATCTATAGTGGACTTCTTTTATAAGATAATAATATGGGATAAGATAATATACTTCTTTCATACTTCTTTTCTAGGATAATATGGGCAAATCAACATAACCACTAACTAAATCGAACTAAAATACCGTTTATCTCAGAATAGTGAATATGTCACATAATGACTTCTTGCAAATAAGCCGACGATATTATACATACCTCTTCAGTGTGTATATTATTAGCTTCTCTCAAGCTTTGTGATGATGAATTTGAACTTTTCGATACCTTCTCTACATGTTCGTTCAACGACTTTGTAGTTTGTTTCACATTCGACACTAATTTCGTTTCGTTCGACTTTGAATTGTATTTATTCATCTGTAAAAAAAGAAACAATTTCAAAATAGAAGTTATCTAGCAAAATTTCCCTGTTGCTATAATTGCACTGTTGGATTTTCAACTCTCGGCTAAGCCCCGACAGTTGACAATTCAACAGTGCAATATTATTTAGGTGTTTCTTAGTGTTTGTGAAAACCGCATAATTTTATAAACTACACAATTACACTGGGTTACAATAGCGGTTAAAAAAGGGAGAATAATCAAAAACCAGTCAAGAAGAAATTTTAAATATTTATAATTACCTTATAATATTGTGTGTTATTATTATATGGAGCATTACCCTTTGCTCTATAATATTGATTGGAGTACTGGTTGTTATAGTTAGGTGTGTAGCCAGAAGCTGGTTTTCGCCAGGATCCTTGTTTTTTTGGGAATCGATTCTGTAAAAAGATATATGCATATACAGGGTTATTGGTAAAACACCAACAACCTCTTAAGGGGTCATTATACTCATCATTATGAACAACTTTTACTATGGGACCAAACCTGAAATCGCGAAAACAAAATCAGCTGTTCCCAACATTTTTACTAGTTTATGCGAACATAAATGTATGGGCAGCAGATTTTTTTTTTTGCGATATCAGCTTTGTTCCCATAGTGAAAGTTGTTCATAATGATGAGTATAATGACCCCTTAAGAGGTTGTTGGTGTTTTACCAATAACCCTGTATATGTTATTTGTGTATTATGCTCATGTATAAGGTAGCAAACTTGTAATTAAGAATACTGGGCAGCATTAGTGGTGCAGTGGGAGCTGTTATGGCCCAATGGTAACGACCCAGACTTAAGACTTGCAGGTCATAGGTTTGAACCCAGACAGGCAACTTTGTGCAATTTATTCAAACTCAAAGCATTTATTTAGTCGTTCAGTCAGAAAAATGAAGCTTGGCCATTCCAAAGCGTAGTTGGTACCTTAAGGTGGAACCTTCGACCATGCCCGCGAAATTCAAATTTTCTTATGTTTTTTTCATTTTGTAGGTCAGTCTCAGATCTCATGTTAATGATTGATTGATTGGCGGTCATAAAAGATGGCCTCCCTCCATTTCTTCCACATCTCACGGTTACCTAAATAACATATCAAATTATTTGCTGCTAAGAATTTCAATTTCGTGAATTTATGACATTATACACCATCACTGAGAATTGTATTTACGATTTTAATTATTAACATTCTGTAAATATATATTTATTATTTTCACGACCGCAAATCAATCAATCATTAACATGAGATCTGAGACTGACCTAAAAAATACAAAAAACGTAAGAAAATTTGAATTTCGCGGGCAGGGTCGGCGCTTTCACCTTAAATGAAAATATTGTTAGATCATTCATGTTGAAATTATACATGTGAGAACAATGTAGAGAGACGTGCACGTTAAAAGCGTCCGTAATAAAAAAACAAAAACAAATAAAAAATAATAACAAACTGTGGCAGCTAAGAGATGACCAGTCCCTACTGACGGCGCCCGTTCACGAACATGACGCATGGATCAGCACCATTGAGCTCAACCATTTTGAAGAGAACTTAACACACACGACACCATCAGCGAGACATTTGAGTGAGCATGACATACTCTCAGCTGCCAGTACACATTCAAGTCAATGAAAGACGTACCCATTAAATATGCGAGGAATTAGCTCTTTTCGAGAAAAGACGACGTATAGATAGATATACATAGGTAGGATGGACTATATATATTCAAAGGGGAATCCCTAAAATAGTTGCGGGAAATTACTTCATTTCGACCGGCGACGAAGTGTATAAAACTACTAACCTTTTTAATATCTTTTCGAGCTATTTCAAGCCCAAAAAATTTATAAACCATTCATTTGCGATTTAAAACCACATTTCTTTTTTCTTAATGTTTGAAAGATTATTTTAAACTTGTTTTATATTTTTATTTTAAACACTTAATAAAAAACATTGTTTTATTTCAAACTGTTTAAAATACGTGTTTTAAAACAACTTGTTTGTTTTATGGGCCGACAGAAGAGAAAACTTGAAAAAAAAAGTCGGCACCGCGGTTATCAACGCGTTGATGTCTCAAAAAAACTTCTTGGTCACCAAATTTTAGCCACCAATTAGTAACACCAAGTAGTTGCATTTTATGAATTGGTATCAAAATAAAGGACTCGAAGAGAAAATATAACTCACTAAGTACTCACTGAAGTAAAAGTAAAGCAAAATTTAAAAAAAGTTAAAATTTGCCTTAAAAAAAGTTTTTTTTTTAATTCTTTGACAATCAAACATAAATTATGAATTACCAAGTCTCTGAGGAATGAGAGGACCGTGCGAGACGCAGGCGCGGAGTCGCGCCGATAAAATTCGCGCTCAAGTGAACGCCCCCTAAGCCGACGTTCGCATGGACGTAATAAAATCGCGGCATTTTTTTTCGTGCACTGTATTTTCAACGCGCTGCTTAGCGCCGAGAGTTGAAAATCCAACACAGGGTTTTTTCAACGCGCTGGGACGAGAGCGCATTGGATTCTCCTCAACGCTCGGCTTAACACCGAGAATTGAAAATCCATTGCGCGATAAAATCCCGCCGCGATTTTATTACGTCCGTGCAGATTCGTCCGTGCTTACTGTCAAATTACTGAATGCAACTAGTCAATATGTAGGTATAGTTAATAAAATTATCATAAACTCACCAGATAGCTCAATTTCGGCGTCACCTTTTTGCTTGGTTTCTGTCGTGAGACCATAGTGGCAATATGTTGTGTTTCTTGACTAGCTATTGCATCAACATACCATTCACCATTTAGTTGGGTCACTTTAAAACCGGGAACATCAATAAATAATTTATCCAACGAAGGATAGCCAAGTTTTTTGAATGGTATCCATTCTCCTTGTAGCTCTCGATAGTCTCCTGTATAACAACATGCAATTTTAATAAAGTTAACTTAGTTCCATCTCACTGTGTGATTGTTACTATATTTTCTTTGCTTCTCAAAACAAAATTTGTCCTGAAATCTACAAGGTTTTAATATTATTCAACAACGAAACCTTTGTCTCGCCTATTGACAATAAGTCTCCTGACTCTTTTAACCGACTTCCAAAAAGGAGGAAGTTATACGTTCGTAGCGTATGTTTTTTTTTAATGTATGTCCACCGATTTCTTCGTCAATTGTAGACCGATTTTGAAAGGACAGACTGTTCTTAACTTTTTGAGACATTTTGATCTGCATTCTCTTTTTTATATCTACTTTAAGTTCTGGAAATGTACCTTTTAATTTAAAATTGTTAACGGAACGAAGGAGCCTGGATCTCACAACACAAGGAATCCTATTGTGAGGCCTAGGAATTCAATCCACTTGAATGTAAACTTTGCTAAATAAATTTATTTTTATTCAGTTTTTTCAAAATGTCTCAAAAACTTAAGGACAGTCTCCTAAGACCATTTTCCTGTAGCTACTGCCCCATCTCAAAATTATAAATGTGAAAGTTTGTATGTTTTTTGCGCAATCACGCATGAACGGTGGAACGGAATTGGATCAAATTTGGCAAATAGATAGTTTATAACCTGGAAAAACATAAAGGATACTTTTTATCCCGGTACTATGTTCCCGAGGAATAGTTTCTGGACTCCAAGCGTGCGAAGCCGCGAGCTAAAGCTAGTAAATAAGAAATAAAACTTACTGTTACATTGTTTTATTGTCAGTGCTCCTTTAACAGATATCAGAGTAGCTCTCAATGCTTGGATAACTTGCTCTTTGTCAGCCATAGCTAGATACCTGCAAAAAAGGTTCTGATAAAGACACTAATTTTAACAGAATTAGCTCTGCCACATTCCCCACAGAGTAGCAATATTAGTATGGAGTGGCACTCGATTCTAATGTAAATTTTAATGTGATAGTTGGTGGTAATATGTGGGCAATAAGATTTGCTCGGTGTACTGACCAAGTAAAAATGAAGCTATTTAAAGCTTATTGTCAGTTTTTATACCAGCCGCGGCTTTCTTTGGGACAACTACACGATGTGTCGCTGGATTTTCTACGTGTCCAATATAATAATGTTTTTAGGAAGCAATACGTGCGGAGATTGGCACCCTAGCTTCCTTTTCTTGTGTCTAGTTGTAGGGTGATCTTAATTCGTTTTTAGTTTAAGTTACTAACAATAACAATAGTATTTTAATGCAAACCTGTTTATAACAATTAATGGATCTTTGAGTTGTACGAAATAAAAATGATTTTATTTATTTATTTTAAAAATATTTCTTTTATTGTATTGTATACTAGTCGGGTCATCAAGCGCAATTATTAGACCACAAATACTCAAAAAGTAGAACGAAGTAAAATATGCTTATTTCCATAAGAATATATATTTTAAATCGCCCTAAAAGAGATTTAGAATATGGCGATTGGTGATTTCACCAGTAAAACCAATTGAATGGAAGTGATAAATCAGATAAATAATAAAAACCTACACTAGGATCTATGTCTCACGCAAAGTGGACACAACTGAAGCTATTGGCAAACGTTAGTCAACCTAATGCCCGTTTTCCCTAACACCTAGGCGACACCTAAATGAAATGGCTAAATAATGATTGCACTGTTGGATTTAGAACTCTCGGCACAGTCAGCACTGAGACGAACGTGCAACAATGTGCTTATATTTAGGCGTTACATTTAGGTGTCATCTAGTGTTAGTGAAAACTGGCATAAGTTCCTCTAAATAACAGTGGTTATTACTAACCTAGGATGCAATAGCAAGCAAAGCAAGGTCGAGTCGTCGAAGTATCTTGGATAGATTAGTTTTTACGGTTCCATAGCCAAATAGCAAAAAGTAAAAACGGAATCCTTATAATTTCGTCATGTTCGTCTGTCCTGTCCGTCCGTCTGGAAGTTACACAACCATTTTACTAGTAGCCTAAATTAATTGTCAATCCATCGTATTAATTTTTTTTTCTTCAATGAAAATTGAAAAAATAATGAATTCTGTGCACCGCTCAACTTGACGTAGTGAAATTGAAAAGTTATAAGGACTGAAAAAAAATTAATTCAATGGTTTGTAGAATGTTTTCGGTTACAATCACAGTAATAACTAAATTTTTTCTAAAAATACTATGTTTTTTTGTATCTCCTGTTTAATATCGTGGCACATTCAATAGCAGCAATAGGTAGATGATGGTTCCTGATCTTGCACGGTATGAAGCCACTGCCTCATCCGATGGATACTACAGCTCATTCTTGCTGGTTGTAAGTCTTGGGGTGCCCTTCTTTTTAGTCTTGTGAAGGTAACTGGGTTTCACATTAATTTCATTGCCAAGTGATTTGGGTGAACTTTTAATCTGGTGGAGTTTGTGGTAATATTGGCTTTGATTTCCTCTTTGACAGTTTTTTTATCTTTAAATCTTTGTGAATTCTCTCGTTTGTGACGTACCAGGGAGCATTTACTATCGTCGCAGTATTTTTAATTGAAACCTTTGTAGGATTTCGATGTTGGAATTCGCTGCAGTTCCCCAAATCTGGATACCATAGCACCAGATAGGCTTGAGAATGCATTTGTATAGTAGTAGTTTGCTTTCCAGAGACATTTGGGACTTTTTGTTGAGCATCCAGTGTAAGCTGCAGAGTTTTAGCCCTAGGGCTTTGCGTTTGGTAAATATGTGGTGTCTCCACGTAAGGCGTCTGTCAAGGTATATTCCAAGGTATCGTGTGACCTTTGCTTGGAGTACGTCTATGTCATTTAAGGTGGGCGGGAATGTTTCTTTGCGTGTATTGAAAGTCACCTGGACTGATTGTTTCGTTGGCTGTTATCTACCATCTTAAAGCCATTCAGAGATCAGCTTGAGGCTGTTTTGTAGTTTTGCAGAGGCCTCTCTCGGGCAGCCATCAGTACCCAGTCTGGCCGTATCATCGGTAAAAGTGCCTGTTATGTATAAATTCTATCTAGCGGCACGTCGGCAGTAAATAACAGATCCCACCCTGTATCTGTACCCAGGACACTGCCCTGAGGCACTCCGGCCTGAATCGCACGTAGATTTGAGACCTCATCTCTCTGCTTCCCTAAGAAAAATCTCTTGCTGAGGTAGGAGCGCAGATAGAAATTTGTTGAGAGAGTTTTTATTTTTGTAAGTAAACGGGTTTTGTCGACGGAAGAATAGACAAAATGACAGATAAACAATCACAATCTGTCAGTTTGTCTATTCTTCCATCGACAAAACCCGTTTCTACGGTGGTCATGCTATGCGTGCTGGTGCCATACACGATCGAAAGCCTGCGAAATGTCCAGAAAGACAGCAGAGCAGGGTACTCCTTATTTTCAAACGAGGTGTTGATTTTTTCCACCAGTCTAAGTACCTGTTCTATAGTACCGAGGCCCTTCCTAAACTTCGAAGCAATAGGCAATAGGCTGATAGGAAGATATGATTTGACATCATTTTGAGACTTGCCAGGCTTTATAATCATGATGATCTGCGCGACCTTCCACTGTTTGGGGACATACGTTCGCTTTTGTATTGCATTAAAAAGGTATGTGAGAAATGTTACAGTGACTTCCGGTAACTGTTTTAGAACGGACGCGGTTATTAAGTCGTATCCTGGAGCCTTGTAGTTTCTCAATTTATTGATGGTATATTTAACTTCACTGGGAGAACATTTTCTCAGTGGTGTCTAGTTGGTGAACAGATGATAGTGTGTCATTGACAGTCCAGTTTTCTTGACACTCGGAAACCTATTCACTTGCCAATTCCTTCTTAGTTTGCGTTTCTCAGCAAGCAGTTCTTGGACCAAAGCAGGGCAATTGGTGCTTCTTTTACCACTTCTGTTCATTGGGGTAGCTCCCAATGCACTTTGCTGTATATGTTATTAAAGTATTCCACACCTTCTTCAATTTCTTGGTCACTTGAAAACGGTAAGTTTAAGTTGATTTGTTCAGCCACAAGGCATTTGAACTTATCCCAGTCTGTTTTGTGGTTGCAGAGTTGACATGGTGGTAAGGTCTGTACTATTCAAATTGAGGTGCAAAAACACTGTGGAATGATCAGACAATAGTTCCAAGGTAGTTTTACATTCAAGGTTTTGGATATTTACGTTTTTTGTGATGAAGAAATCTATTAAGTAAAGGGGTCTTATTCTGTCCGTAGCCCAGTAACTTGGTTCACCAAAAGATATTTGTCTTAGGTTAAAAGAGTCCACTGCCAGGTACATTTGGCGACCTTTAGTAGATGTAGTTCAGGAACCCCAGAAGGTGTGCATGGCATTATTGTCTGCCTGCTATAAACTTAGCTGCAAATGTAAAAAATAGTTTTACATAGTCCTCCTTATTGGGTTTGTATTTGGGAGGGCTGTAGATGGTAATAACTACAAGATTGCTTTGGTGGTCTTCAATCACAAGACCAGTTGATTGAAAATTAGCTGTGCAGATTAGCTGCATTTCATAGTGCTTGATGTATGCCCTGATCAACACATTATTATGAAAAACAAACTCATTTTTGTGATTGGTAAAGTCAATACTGTGCCTGCGTTAATATTCATACCAAGCCAACTATAAACCCTTCACTGTGTGGGTCTGACACGCACATAACAGGTTTTGCTTTTAACCACTCATACAGAAAAGGAATTACTTTGTTGACGTAAAAAGCAATAAAGCACAATAATCAAGAGAATCTAGGACACAAGAGTGTGTGAAGCAAATTCACATATTGTAGCATCACGGATAGGTTACAATGTCTTTTGACAATTCATAGGTATAGAAATAGGAGCAAATTTGTTGGCTTTCACAGAAAATTTCGAGAATTTAGATAACCAGATGCGAGAGCAAGAAAATCGAGCTTATCTTGGGTGAAAATTAAATAAGTACTGGTATTTAGGGCCCCCACCAAGCCAGGAGCCTTACCCCCTTATGGTAGAGATAGAACTTTTGTACACTGTCAAAGCATATAATATCTCTTTCTGGTGTTACTTTACATATTTTAGATGTTATTATAAGTACTACTACTTCTTTACATTTTTCATAGTTTTAAATTGTACGTTCATTTTCGGTTTAAAGACATTTATTTTTCTCAAAGAACATTTTAAGATTAAGATTGTGCTATCGCATTAGGTATAAGCCTGTAATGATAGTTATAAAGGAGATTTTAATAAATAAATAAAGATAAATACCAGGGATATTGTAGTGCATTACACATAACAACATCACACCTGTCCCTGACCTTATTTTTGTAGCCAGTTAATAAGATAATAACATTGCAATCACTTATTACAGTAAAAATTTGCCAAGTTTAGAATAATAAGTTGTTAAAGTCATAAGTTTCCCATTCCTTCTAGTCTTATCATTTGGTAAGTCTTCACACCAGCCTTTATTAAAGTAACAAATATCAATTGAGAATTTCTTGAGCTTGTTACAAATCCGGTGATGACAATTTTTTTTTTTTTTTTGTTTCTCTTGCACAATGACACTGTTAATTATTTTTTTATCATGTTCATTATAGTATCAGGGATGCACCCAATGTAATCCATTTCAGTTCACTATTCTAAAAATATGTTAAATATGTACATGATCAGGCTAAATTTCCAGTCTTAAAACAGTGTCATAATTTTCTGACTGTAAAAGATAGAATTGAACATCGTTTATTGTAGGTGGTTAACAAACGTTGCTTAAAAATTTAAAAAGTTAAGTATCTCTACAACATACCTCCAAGGTGTGTGCATATAAAAACGGCTCTATTGGAAAACTACTCAGAATTCTCTTCGTTTTAAGTGGTCGCAAGAATTATTGGTTTATCTAATCTAATTGAAGCTTAGAAATACTCAATTAAAATATTCAAAATAAACACAACTTTGGCGGCTAGAATCTAGAGAACAGTTAAAAATTTAAGTGGTACGAAATATGTAACTGAATCGTTAGAAAATAGATATATCTAATATTTTTATTTATGTACCTGCCGTAACGTAAATGCCGGGTGATAGTTAGGTACTCTAGTAGTGGCAGTATCGTCAGTTGGCAAACTGCGGTTTATGGCTTAGGAGTTAAGAAGCGTACTGTAAAGTTAATTGACCTTCCCCGTTGATTATCACAAAAATATATCCTGAAAATTTTGCCTGAAACAATTCGTGACGCGTAAGCAAGAGAAATCAGAACATATTAGCAAATATTGTAAACAGTATACTTACCTACTTTCACTACGACAAAAAGGCATTGAAATACTATAACAAAAAAAATATTCCCAATTCATCGTAATAAATGTAATGATTCTTACCTCACTGCAACTAAATTTGAAAGAAGTAAGAAAACTTCATCAAATTCTTCAATACAACAATCTTGTAATAATTTTTTTTCCGGGTATTGCCAAATTTGCCAACCAAACCAATCCACCACAGAGCATGTATGTAACTCACAGAAATTAGACGTAACCAGTGTTGTTATCGTAAAAATCTGAGCTGCCGTATATCGCAGTCTGGTTTGCCGTGTTTTAAGGGAAAATATACTTGTAGTATTTGTAAAAAAAACTATTCCTAATTTGTTTCTTCTCCATAAAAGTTTCTTATCGTTTCTATTAGTTTAGATTCATGTTTATCTAATTTGCACTAATACTTGCTTCTCGAACATGTCGCACAACACCTTAAACTTGGTACAGTATCCTCGATTTTTGCCTTGATTTTGAATTAGTTGTCATCGATTTTTTTGAGGTAATTTTTAGTTTTGACAAGTCCAATAGTTTCTGGATTAGTGGTAACATTGACGAAAAAATTTCTTTACAGCTCCTTCAGGTGACAGATATTTGAGTATCATTTTCCTTTCATTCATTACGCTAGTGAAAAATCGTTTCGTTTACCTATGGTCAATTGCCGTATTTTGTAAGACGACAATGATAGGCCTGCCGTATGCCATAGTTTCCGAAAAAAAATAGTAGTTTGCCGTATAAAACGGCAATTGCCGTATCAATAACAACACTGGGCGTAACATAACTTCACAATCCACAGAACATATAAACTCCTTGAACCAATCACACAGATTAAACAGTCATGCCACAGACTACATACACATAGATATTAGAGTGCTCGCAAGTTATGTCTGCGCGTGGCTAAAATCGGAACTAATCATATGCTATGCCGCACAGTGGATCGAAAAATGGCTCTCAAAGACATGGGAGCTTAATTAAAGTGTTGGAATCGGTATTTTGCTTGAAATGGCTTCTAATAGCCAATATTACTTAGGCTTATATTATAACATATCATCGCTCGTCATACAATACCGAGAATGTGACATTTTTGACAAAAATCAGATTTTTGTTTTATTTCATTCTACATGTCCAAATAAGTACGTAATTCATTTAAAAATGGTTTTCGTCAAAAATGTCACATTTGCGGTATTGGATGCCGAGTGACGATATGATATAATCTGGTAGATAGGCAAAGTGGCAACTTATTTATTATTTGAAAAAAAATATGGAGCTAATACTTTTATCTCCGGCCTTTTTTCAATCCACTGTGCGCCATCTTGTCGATAATGTAAGTTAAAATTAAGTACAGAATGTTTTAATTAGGTAATTAATATTTTAGTAAAATGATTAATAATAAATTAATTATTAACCACTAAAGTGTCAAATCATATTTAAGATTGATGATTATATTTTAAATATTACAGTTTAAAAATAAGCACGCCACCAGTCACGCTCAGACTTATCTTGCGCACACTTTATGTGAGAAAGTGATGCTAATCATGATTTTTGGATCAGTTGGACTTGATGGCATGCATGGCAAGGCGAAGTGTTGCCAATGCTATGTACTATTTTGACGAGACTTTAGATGTTGCGTCGAGCTTGAGCGATTAGTATTTCCCCCAGCCCACGACGCCACCACCTGCATCTTGAGAACGCTGCCGCCAGACGATTTAGGACCTCGAGGCAAATCCCGAATGAAGTGTGTAGCACATGAGGTGGTCACAATACACAAGGGCAGATCCATGGAGGTCATGACCCCCTCCCCGTGGGTTGCGTCTAGGTCAACTACTGGATTTTTTTCTAATCTCATTGATAAATTGAATCAAATAAATACTTTGTACGATATTGCCACGTGTATGGCAAACACAACCTGTGTTTGCCACACATGCGCGTACGACACGCAGAATAAGACTATGTGCTGTTATTATAATTATGATGATGGCAGTGGATTTTCTGCTGGCTTTTTTTCATAGGAAACGACCAAATAAAACCGTGTTCCTAGCTTCTAATGTTTCATAAGTGCCCATGTAGGTTTATCTGAAGATGTAGAAATTAAAAACAGCAGAAAAGTGCCAAGACAAACCGTCCCAAGCCCCCAGTCCTGGCGGCCCCCTAAATCTTAAGAAGTATTTTTAATGACATCCCAACGAAAATGCACCTCCCTGAAAAAAAATATCCTGCCGGTTGCGAGGTCCATGGTGTAGGTAGATTATATTATAATAATTACGTACGTTATACTTGTTTTTGAAATGAAAACTTCTTTAGGCGCATTAGGCATTTTTGAGATGGGACTAAACCATTGATTTCGCGACACCATGTCACCTCATCCTTGTAAACGCTATTGATCTCTTTATTTATATTAAGTTAAGGATCAATATTATTCTATGCAATTATTTTTACTTTAAAATTTTGAAAACCCGATTGTGCTCTTTATTTAGATAAGGTTATGGACCAATGATTTATACAAGTATTTTTCTTCCACCAAATCTTGTACAAGTTTTCACTTCTGTCGGCACTCCTGAAGTGCCACCACTTTTTTTTTTGCTGTCGTTATAACTTTTTTGCAAAATGTTACTAGAGATACGTATATAAACTGAGAAAACCGGGGGGTCTCATTTTGTTGTGCTGCTCTTGGCCCCCGACTATGTGACCCCCCGCCCCAACTCGAAGGCTGGATCCGCCCGTAACAATACATGAATGAAAATGCGCTAATCACAGTTATCAGACGATGCTGATTGCCGACAAATAGCCTTGTTAAGTGGTGTAAAGGGTCGTTGGCCAACTTAATTATTTTTATCCGACGCTTTCGGTTAGTTGAGACGCAACCAAATCAGGCCCCTCTTTTCCACTGGGCACTCTGAGCACATGCCCAGGGCCCACGGACGACGAACACCCTGGCCTGCCCTCAAAAAAATCATTCTATGCAGCCGCCATCACATTCTAAGCTTTATACAAAATAATTGATTTGCAGTGCGATTTACAATAAGTTTCTAGCCCCAAACTTATGAAATATTAATATTATGTTTTTTTTGTTGGTTTTACTTATATAATTTAATTAGGTCAACTATCAAAATACGTAAAATAGTACCAAATGCGGCAATGACATTGAATAACTATCTAATGGGGAAAAAAACTGCCTCTTGCTCACTTCAGATGGCGCTGATCTCCAGCGTCTTATATTTGACAGCTAGCCATACATTTTCTTTGAAAACAAGCGACTTCTTTTACGCATAATTTATTATTGAGCCCAGTTGCGCAGCTGTTTACTAGCGAAATACGGGGACCCATGTATTTTCCAAAGATTTTATAAGAAGAAAACTGTGAGAGAAAGCTCTCCGAAAAAAATTGGAATCTGATACTTCGTCGAGACGATGTGCTATCATTGAGATAGAATACTTATTAAATGTCTATGTGTGCTATCCTTTAGGCCTATAGGGGAGAAAGCGGTTTTACACTATTTGCGCTGTAGCATGGTGCGGGTGACAGTTTCAGTAACATTTCGTTTCACTCTTGAAAGTTGCCGCGATTTACAATTTATGACTTAATATTTCAGTTGTACCACATTCGTAATATATTAAATAATTAATAACTGTAGTAAATTAAATTAAACCCAACCAGAATGTTCTAATCAAGAAATAAAATCAAATTGAATGAAAAATTAAGCAAAGTGTTATGCGTATAACGTAACGCCATAGACGTATTTAGTGATGGGATGTACTGCTACGATGGATAGTCGATATTTTTTATAATAAAAAACGTATATTGTGCGTAGGTCAATTTTTATTTTTAAAAGGTCTAATTATACAACAGAACATTTATAGGGTAAGGTTGCTTAAAAGGTTGCTAAAAAAAAATACATGTTATTCGTCTAAACTCATATCAGAGTCAGGAACATCTGAATTGTCACTCAATTCATCATCTGAATCTGTGACGGATATTATTAACGATGACTCAATTATGTTGTCAATATGTATGTCACGATCCCAATCAGACATAATGTCCCTTTTTGTTTTATTCACGACCTTCGACCAGTCTTCAGGTTGAACATTGTTGATGGCCTCTTGTAATAGGGCCAACATCTTATTTGCCGTAAATGGCGGCGAAGTATTATTTCTTGCGGCGTAACCTAAAAATAAACGAACTTATAAAAAAAAGTATTCAAATAATCATCAATCAGCCTAATCTAGTATCTGGTAATGTTTTTAAACTAGGTACATGCTACGATCGGAAAGCTGATTTTTTTATAAAGCTTCAAAATGGGAATTGAAATTAAAAGCATACCTTTTATTTGGGCCCAAATCAGCTCAATAGCGTTATACTGGCAATGGTAGGGTGGTAGTCGAAGGACCTGGTGGCCTTTTTCTTTTGCCATCTCGTCCAGAGCATAGGTAGGAGTTGGTGGCTTATGGCGTCGGACTAAGGCAATAAGCTCCGTCTTTAACATTTTTATATCTGCTGTAACTCCGTTTTCACTCAGCCACTTCACCAACTCGCTTTTGCGGTTGGATTGGTTTGGGGGTTTATTAACTTGCACCGAATGGTAGGGTGCGTTGTCCATTATTATGGTCATAGGCTCTTTTAAATTGTTTAATAGACCTATGAACCAATCTTTAAATTTTTCGTAATTCATCTCCTCATGATACTCCGTAGTTTTTTTTGACTTAAAAGCCAGCAAACAATCAGGGACGAATCCACTTGCTGTACCTGCGTGACAAATAATAAGGCGTTCGCCTTTGCCTTCCGGCACTTTGGTACACGATTGTGCCGTATCGTCGGTCCAACTTTTACCCACTGTGTGGTTGGCGTTTAGCCACGTTTCATCCAAAAAGACAACTTTGCTCCAATCACTTATGTTTTTGGCCTTCCTTAAAAATCTACATCTTGCTAGGGCAATGTCAGTCCTATCCATAATAATCTTTCTTTTGTTAACTTTTTTGTAAACAAAGCCAATATCTTTTATAACTTGCCGTAGCGAAGTAATACCTCCTTTGAACAAGTCAGCTTCTTTTAATGATTTTAGAAGCTTGAGCAATGTGGGTAGCTCCATTCTTCTATAATAATCATAAATATGATTTCTAATAGCAACCTTAGCAAAATCATCCAAATCTGTGATTGGCTTCACCTTGGTCCGCTTTTTGTTGGGTGTCGATAATTTATTTTCAAACATCCCATCTTGGCCAATTTTCTCACGTGTTATACGCGAAACAGTATTGCGGCCAATATCAAGAGCTTCGGCTACTCGTTCTACAATATGATTCAATGGTAACAACGGTCCATTATTTTGTTGTTCTCTTTCAAAGTAGTCTCGGAGGCGAACAACAAGCTCCCTGGCCTGACTACCCAAAACAGTTTTTTTTGTATGCTTAGGCATGGTAATAACAACAAACTCAACAAACTTATAACAAATAACAATTTAACAAAAATGAAAACAAACAATGAAATCGTAATACGTGTCACATTAAGTCACAATATAACGCGCTTGCACTCGTACTCGCACTCACAGCATCGCACGGGTAAACAACATGGCCGCCGCGCCGATGCACCATAGAGCAAAAATGTTGTCACGAAAAAAAAAACATAAACCCGATTTTGATTATTTTATATAAGTACAAAGATAATTATGTAGCCATAAAACATTTATATTGACAAGTTTATACACGTAGCACACACGTAGTTACACTGCACAACTGAATAATACACTAATTTTCATAACAATATTAAAGAGAACTAGATTCACGCTGCGAGTATCGTTAGCGATAAAAATGAATTGCATAACCTCACATCCCTACGTGGTACTGACAAATGTCAACGTCATACGGGCAACTGTCACCCGCACCATGCTACAGCGCAAATAGTGTAATTAAGTGATGCTCCCAAGCAGTGTTGCCATGTGCACCGTAAATGCGGTATATGCACCGTACTCAGCAAAAAATTACCACCGTAATCCGGGAAGGTCTCGAAATCAGAGCAATAAAACAGTTAACAAAAAACGAGTCAACAAACACAAAATAACTTATAAAACGTTCATATAATTTATTGACTTTTGCACTAAAGCTGCTTTTTTACCAGTGGTAGACGCTTCCCCTGTCTTTAGCTCGTCTTTTAAAAATTCTACACTCCAAGTCTCATACATATTTAACTAGTTTTCGTATAATTTGTGATGAACACAAAGTAAACAAACACAACAATGGCGGTTTAAAGACGTACAAATGTGCTGCCACTTGTTATGAGCTTTCAGTTTTTTGCCTCATTTGCCTAGCAGATTGTATCCAATGATATATTTATGCTATTAGAGTGTGGCCTCGCTAAGTCTGCATTTGTAAAATAACGGTGGAATTTGAAATCTATAGACGGCAGCACCATCCTGTCCTACAAAGAAAGAATTTGATACTTTGTTTGTCTTTTTGTTTTTTATGTTATTTTTTTATTCTGATTTATTCCTGATAAAGAATAGTCACTTTAGCACGATGCAGTGCGGATTTGTTTTGTCATCGTATGGAGGTAGAGCATAGGTACGACATAGTCTATTACGCATAATCTATTAAGCAAAAATCAAAAGGCAAAATATCAAAATCATTAGTATAACCCTAAAACTGACTGACGTAAAATATACCATAAACATGTGGGTAAAAAATCGTGGATCAAATGAAACAGGGCGACAGTTGAGGTTATTTGCAGTAAAAAATATGAATACAAAATAATAAATGTTTAAATGTGTGTGTGTTTTGTTTTTTTGTTGTTTATTATTATCTCCTCTTTAGGGTTCCGTACCCTAAAAGAAAAAACTGAACCCTTATAGGATCACTCGTGTGTCTGTTTGTCCGTCTGTCACAGCCAATTTGCTTCGAATCTAATGGACCGATTAATTCAAATTTAGTACACCTATCAATTTCTGTGACCCATACACGGACGTAAATTCATTTTAAATATGGGGATCAGCTTTCGGAGGTGAAGTGATTTTTTTTTCTGTAAGTTTTGCAAACTGTACTGTGTGACATAATTATCAAATGAAAGGACATGTTGTGAGTGTTAAAATAAATAATTTTAATGTTATGAAAATATATGAAAATTGACCCTTTATCTCCGAAACTACGGAGCCTAAAATTTTGAAAAAAATACAGAAAGTAGTTTTACAAATAGATTACAGGAAATCCTATGAGAAGTTGGCTATGGTCTTAAAATAACATGGTAAATCATTCAATACTGAGCGTAAAAACTTACATTTGCTGTTGGAACGTATGGGAGAACATGTTTTTCAACTACAATGTTAAGTTCGTCCTTGGGATAAATTCATCATAAATTCAGAATCCTTAATAATTGTGTGTGGTCCAACACACACTTGGCAGGATTTTTTCATGATTATATTGGGGTCAGCTACTAGTCTGGTTGGATCTAGCTGAATACTAGCACTTAACATATATGAAGCTACTGATGTCGACGACGGTCTGTTAATAGAAGGTTAATACTAATAGTTAAAAATCAAGAATCACAACAAAAAATACGCTTTTATGGGTCACAAACAAAACCTATCAACGCAATAGGCTTCTAATCGAAAGAAAATAAGTTAGTAATGCAAATTGGGCACCAAAAGGATCTTTTGGTGCGTGACTGACGTAGACATAGGAGGCTGTTGGTAAACAATTGTTAAATTGTTTTGTAAAATAATGGATTAAAAAACAAGATGGTGGCGTTAGTTTTGAACAAAGACAGTTTTGAACGATTTTGCGGAAAGACCAAGTAAATGAAAGTCAGTGAAAACTAGAGAGTTGGAAACGTCGCGCCGATGGGCACCTATTTTTGGTTTGATGTCACACAAAGGCTATATCCGAATATCATCAAATACGTTCCGCCGAGCAGCCTTTAAACGAGCATTTGCATGCACGTACATATGACATACGTTTACTCAGAACTACTATCAAAAATACCATATAATGTACCTACCGACATGCGGCGGAGCACGATCAAAAGAGAACGAAGCAACACCGAATTCGCTCGCCTTCGGTGACACGATCACCTGAAATTGTTTGCTTACGTTCGCTTGGTCTGAACCTAGCTTTACGTATTGTACAGACGATGCAAATAAAGTGTACTGCTTCAACTGGCAAGAAGCTTGTATCGTGTGACAGCGTTACCAGATTTTTTTCGCAATTTTTGGTAAAAATTTGATTTCTGGAGTTTGAAGAAATGAAATATTTGGAGAAATGATTGGAGAGAGGAAAAAATTAATGGAGAATTTTTGGGGTTTTTATTTTTATAGTTTCCTACTGGATGTATCATAACATTTTCCGAAGACACCCGATAAAACTAAAACAGTACGCTCACAGATCTCGAAATATGTGTGTGTGCTCTATTTTTAATTCGTATCTCTTAATAGTCTATGGTTCGGTTAATTCTACTTCCACAATATTCTACATAATCTAATGCATATTGTTCATTCGTTTCATTCATTCGTAATAAAATCGCGGCAGGATTTTATCGCGCACAGGATTATCAACTCTCGGTGTAAAGCCGAGCGTTGAGAATCCAACGCGTTGGGACGCACTCCCGTCCCAGCGTGTTGAAAAAACACACTGTTGGATTTTCAACTCTCGGTGCTGAAAAGAAAGTTGAAAATCGAGTGCACGAAAAAAAATCGCCGCGATTTTATTACGTCCGTGCGAACGTCAGCTTACTGTTTCGCACTTTCGCAGAGTTAAGATTTATTTCGATTAAAAAATTATCTTCAATGTTCAAAGACATGTCTTTCTGTTGAGTTAGTGTTGCATAGTATTTATTAAATCTGTTAAACTTTTATTGTATTCTTAAAGCTTATAATTGTTTAGTTGCCGTAGATGCAGAAATAAACGTTTTAATAAAACTTTGTTTTATTATGTAGAAAGCATATTTTTTTTATAATAAGTGACAAGACAAATATAACAAACATTGCTAAGCAACAAACCATCGATAATATATAAAGGTTATATATCTTCACATCCACGATACTTTTAGAGCTTGGACAAATCTTGAAGTCCAATTCTACAACTTAGCATGTTCAGTCTTGGTCCAAACAATGGCTTCGTAAACATGTCCGCCAATTGCAATTCTGTAGAGACTTGTTTGACAGCGAAGTCTCCATTCTGAATACATTCTCGAATGAAGAAATGTTTTATCTTGATATGTTTTGTTCTCTTATGGAACTCATAAGGTGGGTTCTCAGACAACCTTATAACAGACTCATTGTCAACGTAAATTGTCGGTTTTTCGTTCAGGTCTGTTAAGTCCGTTAATTCCTCCAGGAGTTCTTTTAGCCATAAGGCTTCTCTCGCAGTTTCTGTCATGGCTACGAGTTCGGCTTCCGTTGAAGAGATTGCTACTCTTGGTTGTTTTTGGCTTTTCCACATGATGGGACCAGAGAATAGGAAAATCATCCCTGACGTCGAATGGCCAGTTGTTGTGTCACCACCAAAATCAGCATCACTGAAACATATCAGCCTCTTCTCCCGGCTTTTCGCGAAGACAAGTCCTTTGTCTATAGTACCCTTAAGGTATCTAAAAATTCGCTTAACTCTCATCACATCAAACCTAGTAGGAGTTTCTAGATGCCTTGACGCAACACTCACAGCGTAGCTTATATCTGGCCTTGGCGAGGTATGCTAGGGCACCTACAGCTTGACGATAAGGAAATGATGCAATGGTTTACGATTTTTCGGAAAGTCGACTAATTCCCAAGTCTTCATTTCTTTCAATGATTCCATTTCATTTTCCATAGCCTCTAACCATTTGACCTTATCCTTGCTATTCATAGCATCATTAAACGTTTGAGGTTCTGTTTCATTATTCATATCCATGGCTGCCATAACATAATCCTCAAATATTTTAGGTCTGTCAATCTGTGATCTATCACGAAGATTGTATGACCTCCGTTCTTCTGTGACAAGAACAGATGCATCGACATCTATGTCGTTTTCATTTGATTGATCAGCAGTTTCACTGCCGTCATCAATCCCGAGAGAGTCATAAAACAACTCGTTATTTTCATTTTGTATAGGTACCTCGTTAGAGCTTGCAATAACATTATCTTGTACTGCTTGCTGTCTACTAGCATTTTCTTTTGTAGTACCTTTTAAATATATTTCTGTTTCATCCAGTTCACTGTCAGTCTCGTTTGATCGCTTGTGATCATTTAATTCTTGAAAAGGAACAGAAATCACATTTTTACCATCTTCGTAACAAGAATGCTTTTCTTCGATGGGACGTATATTCTAAACGCTTTTGAAACTTCCGAGTAACCAGCGAACATACCCGGAATTGCCTTTGAAGCAAATTTGTGTTCATGTTTTCCTTTCTTTAGGATGAACGTTTTAGCACCGAATACATATAGATGATTAACGCAGGGTTTTCTACCTACCCATCTTTCGAATGGTGTTTGGTTTTCAATACTCTGGTTAACGCTTCGGTTTGACAAGTAATTAGCAGTATAAACCGTTTCTGCCCATAAACACATAGGCGCTTTTGATTCCAACATCATGCATCTTGCTTTTACTATAAGGGTTCTATTTTTCCTTTCAGCGATTCCATTTTGATGTGGAGTGTACGGTGCTGTCAATCTTCTTGCTATAACATTTTGCTTCTGAAATGTGTCAAACTTCAAATTTCTGCATTCCGTACCGCGTTATCGGTCTGTAGGCATTTAATTTTGTTTCCTGTGCAGTTCTCTGCTTCTACCTTGTAGTCTATGAATTTTTGTAAAACTTCGTCTTTATTTTTAATAAAGTATACTCGGCAGTATCTACTGTAGTCATCAATGAAACTTACGAAATACCTGTTGCCATTCAGTGAAGGTTGTTTCAGTGGTCCACAGACGTCACTGTGTACGATCTCAAGACACGGACTCGTACGTGAATTATTTTTGTCACTCTTCTTGCTAGGCACTCTGCTCAATTTCCCTTCTATGCATATTTCGCATTCACCTAAAGAACTATTACGGTTGAAATCTAATCCAATCAGGCTTTCATTCTTTAAGGCGAGCTTCAAGTCCCTTTCGCTCATGTGTCCCATTTTACAGTGCCATTGTTTAATAGCATCTGACTATCTACGTATAGCATCTTTTGCTACGTCATTACCACATTCTGTAGCATTGGCTCTATGTCTGTCAACATTATTATTTTTCGTTTGGAGATAATATAGACCATCGTCTTCTCTCACTGCTTGCATTTGTACTCCTCGCTTGTGATCATTAATTATTGCCTTCTTCTTAGTAAATAGAACAGTGAGTCCTTTATCTGTCATTTTCCCAACAGATAGAAGATTAGCACACAAGCTTGGTACATAAAGTGCATCAGTTATTCCAATTTTTCCTTCTTCAATTTCTATTTCTGCAAGCCCTAACCCTTTTATCTCTGCATTTTTTTTCTTTGAAGCGAGTTTAAGGGTTTTTGAAATTTTCTTCATTTCAATAAAAGGCTTATCCGAAAATGTCATATGTGACGTACATCCACTGTTCATTCTCTATCTACGATCCAGTATTTTTGGGCTTTGTCATTTATGAAGTAGCTACTGAAGAGGTTTGTTTCTTTATCGTCCTTTTTGGTATAGCTGTTCTTAGACTTCCTATAATTATTTTTCTTGTCTGTATTCTTATTTTTACACCAGCATTTGGATGAGTCATGGGCTTTCTTTTTACAAATCTTGCAAAAAGTGTAGAAACTTTCTTCAGCATCATTGTTTACGCTAGTACTAGGGATGTCACGACGACGTGCATCACTCTCTTCTATAATTTTAATTTTTAGCTTTTCAGGGTCTGGAAGCGAGTCTTGTGATTCAATTGCAGTCCTGAAATTTTCGTATTCCGAAGAAAGGCTATAGAGCATCATGATTGATAACAGATCACTGTTGATATCAATATCCATATCTTTTAATTTATCTACAGTATCCATAAATTTCTTTAAATGCTCGCGTGTATCTGAACCTTCTTCTATTTTAGCTAATATTAGTTGTTTTAGTAGGGTAGCCTTTATGGCTGGACCCTTACTAGCATAGATGGATTCAAGAGTCGTCCACACATCTCTGGCAAATTTACAGTTTTTAATCTGTTTTAGTTCTGAAGCCGCTATCAACAACATTAGCTCTGACTTTGCCATTTCGTCATGGTCAAGATCATTTTTTGACGCATCTACCTTTGGGTATTCTTTTACACATGCCCATAGTTTATTTTTTATTAAATATGCTTTTGCATGTATACACCATGTATCATAGTTTTCTTTTCCTAAAGGTTAAATTTTTACAATAGACATTTTGAATTTTTACCTTTTCGTTTTTCTTCTAATCTTACTTTTTTCGCTCTGCTACCATGTTAAACTTTTATTGTATTCTTAAAGCTTATAATTGTTTAGTTGCCGTAGATGCAGAAATAAACTTTTATAAAACTTTGTTTTATTATGTAGAAAGCATATTTTTTTATAATAGTGACAAGACAAATATAACAAACATTGCTAAGCAACAAACCATCGATAATATATAAAGGTTGTATATCTTCACAAAATTATATCAAAATCAAGACGATACAGACCAGCTTGTATAGCTGAACCGTAGTTTTCTGGTAAGTTATGTTTCAAATTTACTTCATTTGCCAAACAGAACACGGGTTTTATTACTCCTTTGTATTTTATTATTATAAATCCATTGAAAGCATTTTTTTTCAATCAATTTACAATTTTTTGATAGTAATAACTTTTGCTTTTGAGTAAAACTTAGAAAAATGGTGTCATTTTGGAGAAAAATTAATTCTCCCCAGAGAAATAAAAAATCACATCTGGCAGCCCTGTCGTGTGAATGTTATTTGTTGGGGTAATTAAAAAATGTTTTTGTGAAATTAAAAATATATAGTTCTTTTAAAAATGTATGAGTTTTATTTTCTTTTGAAAATCATTGATCTAAGGCATGTCATGAGGTGGAATAATACAGTATATTATTTTCTACGTAACGTAAAGTCTTAAAATCTCCCTTCGTTTTAAATGTTGGCATCACTGCTTTGCAAGGCTGGCTAGACTAGACATGGCCGGGTGACGCCATCTTGAATTTCGTCAAACGTCACCCTTTCCTTTGGTGAGCAAGGTGTGTTCACGTGAGGTTGTGTGTTCCCTTCATTAGTAGGCCACACAATCCTCAGAATTTCGTGAAATATTCTTGTAAAATAAAAAAAAAAAACAAAAAAATACATAAAACCCAAAAAAATAGTAAAATAACAAAAATTTAACGGGAATCACTTGATTTTAAGTTAGTGTACGTAAGCGTGCAACGTGGTCTGAGGAATGCGACAGTCATTATAAAGAGAAAGTGAAGTTGATCTTTGCCTACGTTTAAGTTAATGTCGACGTGAACCGCTGCAGTGAAATTTAAAAATGAATCCTGGTCCACCTAATTACCCGATGGCATCTCTATATGTCGGGGATTTACACTCCGATATTACTGAGGCCATGTTGTTTGAAAAATTTTCTACTGCTGGTCCGGTTCTTTCTATACGCGTATGTCGCGATATGATAACTCGTAGATCCCTTGGCTATGCTTATGTTAATTTCCAGCAGCCCGCAGATGGTGAGTAAATTTTTATTAATTTTTTTTCGTTTTTTACTTTTCATATTGACACTTCATTTGACTAGGTACCTCTATGATGACCCTTTGACCATTATTTCATCATATTTTATGTAATATTTAATAGTAAATGAGTTTTATTTTTAAATTTTCCTCAAAAAAAAAACCTAACCTATTTCTTTTTATCAACATTGATATTTTAGTGGAATAGCTAGATATGATTTTTTATTTCAATACTAATATTGTCCGCAATCATAAATCATGTCACTGTAATACACAGGATGTATTGGCAATTAAACCATGAGTAATGTCTTCAGCCTATGTAAAGCCCTGAGACATGGCTTTAATAAGCGTTTTAGTCTTTTAAGCTCTGTGTCAAGACTCATTATTAAAAGTATAAACTTGGCTTGGTACTTAACCTATAATTTATCCCATAAGGATCAAAACTTGCCAAGTCTTTCCCCTTTTCATGTTGAGCTGGCCTTTCAGTCTTTCTTTCAGAAGTTTCCAAAACTACTGTAACTTAAGCCATGAACCATGAAATGTCATTATGGTTTATTTTTTCATATTGATTTTGTGCAGGCTTATTGTATGATACTTTTAGAATAGAATAGAGAATACAATAGTTCTTTATTTTCACAGAAAGTAGGTACGAGTTACAGATGTTAAGTTTAAAAACGATCCTTATACTAACTACCTCAACTAAGGCATGCAAACAGTTTTAAGCTATAATGGTAAAGACTCTCAATATAATATTATTAAAACATTCAATCAAATTAATACAAATTTGCCATGTCAAGATGAAATTCAGTAAATAATTTGAAATAAATACATAATGTCAAGTTTAATAAAATGGGATTATAAATTTGTCAAGTTTGAGGTTAATACAGTTAAATTAAAATGATTTAGAACAAGTCAGGAGTACAGAGATGTCATATTATCAATTTAAATTCTTATTGGTCAAAAAATCGCCAATTGAGTAATAACATTTATTAATTAATAGATCTGACAATTTATTTTTGAAAAGTGTAAATGTCTCATTTTTTATTACGTGGGGTATTTTGTTAAATATGATTGGACCCATACATAAAATGCTTTTCCTTAATAGTGCGGTATTGGAACCACTAACAATTAGCGAATTTTTATACTGTCTCCTGATTAGCCGGTTTCTATTAAAAATTAAAAAGATGCATGTTTGACTTAACAAAAACAGCCACTTCGAAAATCTAAAGTGATGGGAATGTTAGTAATTTTAGGGATTAAATACAGGTACACAGCTATCTATTACTATTAAATTGCACATAGCTCTTATACAGCGTTTTTGATTCTTGAACACCTGTTCCCTGAGACTACAATTTCCCCAAAATATTATGATGAAATATTTTGACATAAACATGCCTAACACATAGGGGGTGGCAGGGCCATTGATGCGAAAACTGTTACCATGGATTTAGTACATGATTCTGAACACCCAGTGTTGAAATTTTTAGTTGAGTATTTAAAAAAACAAATCTGCTGTTTCATAGAAAACTGCAATACCGACACGGTCAAAATATGTATATGAATCAGCAGACTTTTTTAAAAATTAAACAATGTATGATTTCAACCCAGAGTGTTTAGAATCATATACTGAATCCATGGTAACAGTATTCGCGTTGATGTCCCTGCCACCCTGTATAACTTGCCTACTTTTTTGTGAGTGATTAAAAACATTGCAGTTGGAGTATAGTTACAGGGATATCCAATCACATTTATTAATACCTTGGTATCTTATCTAATTTTAAACTTCCAACTACTAGTCATGAGGTTTTGAATTGGTTAGACATGGGCTAATTGGCTCTGAAGAAGTTGAACCTAATTTTATTTAACAACATAACATCACGCCTTGTTTCCCCTAAGGGTTAAGCAGAGGTGTACCCATAGTAGGAGCACCCACATTTCGTCAGTTATGAATAAGTCCCATTTAATAGGGGCAAGCCTATTGCCATTAATTTTATTAGTTTGTAACATGTTTGCCAAACAACTTCCAATTTTTTAAATACAAGAAATGACATAATATGACATCACACAGCTATCCTTTCTGAAATCTCATAGAAAATCACAACTATTTGCCAAACATATTTATTGATAAAATGCTGACCCTCTACCTACACTTTGCAATTTGTTTGCTAAAGATGAATGCTCCTAAATGTATGGGAAAAAATCCTGCATTGATTAAAAAACCCATATAATGTGGGGTAGAAGGTCATAAACTGTAGATAACAAATATGAAATCATTTTTAGGGTTACATATATCCAAATGCAAAACGGAACCTTTATAGGATCACTGGTGTGTCTGTCTGTGTGTTGGTCTGTCACAGACAAGTTGCTCCGAATCTCATGGACCGATTTAATAAAAATTTGGTACACATATGAATTTCTGTGACCCAAACATAGATGTATGATGTAAATAAATGAATTTTGAATTAGGGTTAGGAGTTTTGCAAACTGTACACACGGCTACATGTCAAGCTGTGGACATTTTCAGTACAAGCTGACCTCTCATTGTGCAGAAATCCTTTACAATAAGTGATCAGCATGAACTGGAAATGTATAGCTTCATTTATGTAGCTGTGTGTACAGTCAGCTGCAGAGAAATCTCTCTTCCTCTGTGCTACCATGTGATATCTACATAACATAACATCACGCCTTGTTTCCCCGAAGGGTTGGGCAGAGGTGTCCCTGTAGCAGGCACACCCACATTTCGCCAATCGCATATCTATACTAATATTATAAAGAGAAAAGATTTGATTTTTGTATATTTTTTTGTAATTAATAAACTCAAAAATTACTGGACTGATTTAAAAATTATTTTACCAGTAGAATGCTATATTATCACTGAGTAACATAGGCTATAATTTATAAACATATCACGCGGGAAAAGCCGCTGGCGGAAGCTAGTAGTATCAAATAATCTTATTCTTAAGACCAGGCACTCCAGACAATTTCCACGCAAACTCCGCACCCATGCACCCCACCACTCCACTATGTGCTAAACGCTAACATATCTTGTTTTTATTTAAACAATTTTTAAAGAAGACATGATTTTCGAATAAAAATAATCACTGTTAACAATTATTATAGTCATATTCTTCAACAATAATAGTCATATTTAAGGTAATTTGCACAAAATCTTAAGAGGAGGGTCCCTAAATTGTATGTTAATTTGCATTCATATTCTGAAAAACGTCACGCCTACAATCAAAATGGAACTTTAATATATATCCTATTGGATCTTTTTCTTTCCTAATATAAGACAGTTACGTAATTGGAACATTTTCGTTCGATCCATTTTTTATTAAAAAATCATGTCTTTTAAAGATTATTTGAAACAAAAACAAGATTACTCCGCTTTTATGTCTACAATAATTATTGACAGTAAGGAAATAGTGTATTATCCAAATATAAGATATTTTTATCTATCAATTATTAATTGAGTTATAAACGAAATAAGAATTGAGACTTGCGACATTTAGTTCCGTGCTTAAACACGACCAAAGAGCGCACGCGATATTCAACTTTATTACTGTATTGGGGCGGATTTTGCGTGGAAATTGTCTTTAGAGTGCCTGGTCTTAATGAATTATACACCAAAACCTTCCTCGTGAATCACTCCGTCTATGGGTGAAAACTGTTTGAAAATTCGTTCGGCAGTTTTTGAGTTTATCGCGTTCAGACAACGGCGGGTGGATTTTGTTTTATAATATGTACTAGCTTTTGCCCGCGGCTTCGCCCGCGTGGATGTCTGAAAGTATCTTTCGGGAACTATCAACCGGGATTTCATACCTAATAGCCGAGAAAAATATTACACACTACCTATTACAAACTATAAAAAAAACCATGCAATCAATGATACAAATCGCTTTTGAGTTCAACGTGTCCTAATTGGTCACGCGTCATCTCGCAAGCACAGCAACGCGACGGTATCGCATGATGCCCATCGCGCAAGCTATTAGGACACCTGTTGAACCATCACACGATTATTTTCATCGTACGACGAAATCGCATCGTTTGCTCGTACGATCGTTAGCCAACTAGGACGACGTCATACAGCTATTTGAATTGCTTTGCATTCATTCAGTGGTATCTAACTACTTAACTAGATGCATAACTTGAAATAGCCCTGTGCAATATAATGGAGATAGGCTAAGTTAGTTAGTTTCGTTCTTGATTATGACACCAATTTTTTTTTGTTTCAGCTGAACGGGCTTTGGACACTATGAATTTTGATATGATCAAAGGAAGACCTATTAGAATCATGTGGTCCCAACGAGATCCATCTCTTCGCAAATCTGGCGTTGGGAATGTTTTTATTAAAAATCTTGACAAAACCATTGACAACAAAGCCATGTATGACACTTTTTCTGCGTTTGGAAACATTTTAAGTTGCAAAGTTGCTCAAGATGAAAACAGTGCCTCCAAAGGATATGGATTCGTTCATTTTGAAACTGAGGAGGCAGCTAATAAATCTATTGAAAAAGTAAATGGAATGCTGTTGAATGGAAAAAAAGTTTACGTGGGTAGATTTATCCCACGTAAAGAACGTGAAAAGGAACTTGGTGAGAAGGCAAAGTTGTTCACAAATGTGTATGTCAAGAACTTTGGAGAAGACTTTAGCGATGAAGGGCTTAAAGACATGTTTGAAAAGTATGGCCGCATTACCAGCCATAAAGTAATGTATAAAGATGACGGATCGTCTAGAGGTTTCGGTTTTGTTGCATTTGAAGACCCAGATGCAGCAGAGAGAGCTTGCATGGAATTAAATGGAAAAGAACTTGTTGAAGGAAAGCCTCTTTATGTAGGACGGGCTCAAAAGAAAGCTGAACGTCAAAAGGAGTTGAAGCGCAAATTCGAGCAGTTGAAATCTGAGCGACTGACACGTTATCAAGGTGTTAACTTGTATGTCAAAAACTTAGATGACACAATTGATGATGAACGTCTTCGTAAAGAATTTGCTCCCTTTGGAACCATTACTTCCGCTAAGGTAAGTGGTTATTGGATTAAAAATCTCTCAATTATTTGTTTCTGATTTCATATTAGTATCTCAAGTTCTCAGGTCCTAAAGGCTCTTTCAAACAGACGCGACACAAAGACACCGCTCGTCGCGCGACGAGCGGTGTCTTTGCGTCGCGTCGCGTGTCGCGTCTGTTTGAAAGTGCCTTAAAGTTATGTATTTAAGAGCCATTTCACAAAATTTGAATGCTCGAGTTTAGGTAAAAGACGGCAGCATTGTGTATGTGTGTGTAGCTATCCACACATACACAATACAAACAGTGTAGCGCGAGTGTCGAGACGGACTAAACAATCTAGAGCCCGTATATGCACCATTTCGAGATTTTTGAAAAAAGTTATTTTATTTTATAATAAAAAATAACAGGAAAACAATCATTTTATTGTCAAGTAATCATGACTATCACTTACGTTAAATGAATATTTCTCGTAAAGGCATTGATCTTGCGTTTCTAGGGTCTATAATTTCTGTCAATACGCAGAACCTTCATAAAACCGAGTTAATTTCGGAAGCATTTTTTCCTGCCAAACAACGTCATCTTTTACTACCCTTACTACTTTCAATGGAAAATCAGGACCACTCCACACAGCAAATAAACATACGTTTTTTTTTTCGCAATGTGTAACTGACCATGTACCAGTCATGATTTTGGTTCATTTCGATTTGATATTGACTGTTCAATTTGAAACATTTCAGTTTGTTTGCTTGTACAGTGGTATCAGGATCGATTCCGAAAAGTGAGCTTTCACTTCCATTAATCCTTCACTGCACAATCCATCCGGTGTTGCACCTAAATAACTATGTTCCTTGTCTATAAAAAGAACACATTTACCTATAATTATGTTTTCTTGCACACTGAGTTGTGCTAAAGCCTTTGGTTCATTGTCCCTCCTAAAGTGTGTGTCTCAGCGGTGTTTCTCCTAAAGTGACTATCCTTCCCTACTCGATTCACGCGATTTCTCATTCTAAATTAAAACAAAATAGTAATCATAATTATTATTAAAATCATCAATATTTTTATAGAAGAGTAAGTGTATACAAATCCTTAATATTGGAATGGAATATTGGAACGTTCTACAAGGTGCAGTTTTGAACCTGCAAAACATTTTAGGAGGTTGTTATGAGACTCGTAAATAATCATATAACAATACGATACCAAGTCAATAATCAATAATACTTTTTCTTTTCGATTTTTCAATATTATTGTTTTTCAGAATAACTCTCTTAATAACCCTCTTCAAAAAAACAGAATCACCCATTGCGATGTATCGCGCGTCATGTCACTGTGTGCGTGAATGCGATGACCAGTGACGTCAGCCTGTACGAGTCTCCGCCCACATTTCTATGAAACGAACGCGGCACGTACGTTAAACTAAAATGAAGGTCGTTGCTATGGTTACGGGGAGCCCCCGCGATGCTCGTCATACCGCATTTCGATTAAGACTCGAAAATCTGTTACTGCGCATCGAAGGTTCAACCAACGTGCCGCGATCTGTACAAGTTGTTGTAGCTACAACAACTTATAGCAAATAATTTTACCTTAGATGTAGTTCGAATTTGAAAATCACAATGTACCTACATTATTGTTTTAAATTTCGCTAAATAATAACTCATTTTTAAGCATCATTACAATGCCGTGGCCAATCTGCCGAGCCTGTTCCCAACTATGTTAGGGTCGGCTTTCAGTTTAACTGTATGCAGCTCACTACAATGGAGTGCCAGTGAATCACGTAGGGCGACTGCGTATCAGACCTCAACAAACCAGTTACTTGATAACACGATACCCATATGTTAGACTAATTGTCTGACTTTCTGGCTTTTGACTACCCGTACCAACGACCATACGGCAGGGCTGTAAGGTCGTTGACCCGTACCGACCCGTGTGGTACCTAACGACCGTCCGAGAGCTACAAATCAATTCGAACCAAAGGCTTTAATTAAGTGCTTACCGAAACACGGGATTTCAATGATGTCCTAGATAAATTTAAAAAGTACTTACATCATTATGAATTAAAAAAATAACACAATGGTACTTGCTCAGTTGCGAACCCGCAACCTCATGCATGAGAGGAGAAAGCCTTAACCACTGGGCTATTACGATAAATAATAATAGTAGGAATTAGATACAACTGCGCCAAAAAAAGATCACGTTGGCGTCGTTAGTTACCTATCAGCTGATGAATAAAATGATAGGCGGAGATAAATAAACCTTACAAAGCACGTAAGCAGTTCCTGTTGCACAATTGTGAAACTACGATCGCGAGCGCGTGCGCGGGATTTAGGTAGGCACCTAATAATAATAATAAGGCATGTAGGTACTCGGCGCAGTCGGCGCGCTCTGTAGGTAAATTCAGCCCCAAGGACGGTTTTTATTTGTAGATTTAAGATTTTCCTTCCTACTTTTTAACGGGCTGAGGACCGACAGAAATACATCAAGATAATTTGTGCTAGTTAAGTAGGTAGGTACCCATGTGTTAGGGATTTTAGGTGATTCATTTTGTCTGATAGGTATTTTTGGCGTAGTTAAAAATTTTAAATCAACTTATTTACACTAATCAAGTTGATTTAGCTAACATCGTATTTACAAATTATTGTCTATGTACAAATAAATAAATAAATTACCTACTTATGTTACCTGGAGATATTGTTCAAAGTTTCCACCGTCACACTCCAGGCACAGTCTAGCACAACGTTGCTGATTTTCCTTCAGCTTACGTAACACAAACACATTCGTTTTTATTGTGTCGAAAGCACTGATCGTCGAACTGCCGATGATCGCGCAGTCTCTGCGTAGCAGCCAGCATTACCCTGTGTGAGGGACGTTGCCGATTGGGGAATAACTCCGCGAACATTTCGATGGCTCGAGATACATTGTCTCCACTGATGGCATACAAGCGGACCATCTCCACCAACTCTACATTGGAGTATTGGCCCGTCATTTTTACAACTAGGTAGTAGGTAAGTACCTATCCCGACCGTTAATCGAAGGCGCACTTGAGGGGCGGAATTTGCAAGCGTATGCACATACCGGCGTCATCAAATACACTAATAAATTGGCCCGATTTATGCATTTGCGATGGCCGCGGGGGCGTGGCGGGGGAGAGGGAGCGGGCGGTGGTTGGTTCTTTGGATTTATGAAAGAAATGTCGGTTGCGTTTGTTTGTGTGTGTGAAAGCGCAGTTTAAGGACACGTACAGATTGGTCGCGTTTTAAAAAGGGGAGTTCACACTTACCGATTTCCGTAAATAAGAATAAAATGAAAAAAAAATACCTGCCCATTTTATTGTTGATTCGGGTCGAGAATCACTAACATAATTACCTCCTAAAATGTTTTGCAGATCCAAAACTGCACCTTGTATAGTCCATGTCGATATGTGCGTATGTGATCGATTTAGCAAATAAATATAAAGGTCTACCTCGCTTCTGTTGCTTTCTTTATGGTTGCAGAATTTTTATTTTTCCTTTTTTTTTTGACACAGTGGTATACAGAACCCTTGCGCCCATTGCTAAAACTAATAAAACAAAAATATATATTTATTCTAGAAACTACTAAAATAATACTTAATTTGATAATGAACGAAACTTACATTATGCAAAAAAAGTGCAAGATATGTGCATTCGAAAATCGAGACGCGGGAAAAAGTGGCATAGACCCTTTCTCGACGGGCGCTCGCGCCGTACTAAACGGCGCTCGCTCATGCATCGTAATTTTTTTTTTTTTTTTTTTTACTGTCTCTGTATCTCGTAGCTGACCTCTGAGGTCATGACTACTTAACCGGTTGATTTAATAACGATATTATGTCTAAATAAATGAAGGGATTTTAATCAAACTTTAGAATTCGATATGCTAAAGAACATAGTTTATTTTAACATGATTTTTAAAATGTAATTACGCTTTATTCAAACCCAAAAATCGCGATATAATTTCGATATAAATCGTAAAAATTGTGCTGACTTTATTTTTTTACTCATTAATGTTAATATTAATCGATATTATAGTACATGATGTGTCGACAAAATTACATGTCTGATGCTTTATGTATTTTTTTCATTAAAAAAAAAACAATATTAATGATAGATAAAGGAGTCTGAAATTGACTCTGCGATAATTTTTCAGTAAACTAGTTGTGGGAGAGTAATTACTACAAAGAAAACAAATACATTTTTGTAATTGTGTTACATGAAGTATCAATACGAAAGATTGATCTATTTTTTACATGTATTCAACAATGTCAGAGTATTACCTTTTTTTTTTTTTTTTTTTTTTTGAGGGTGGGAAATCATCAAATAACTTCTCCCGCTCTGGGCGGAGCGGGAGGGCGTGTCAGACTCTTACTGACTAAAACCCACCCGTGTTCCTTCGGTTGCCCTGTCGCCGGGGGCCACGATCTCCCTTTCGGTTTTCTTCGCAACCCCGGCAGGCATCGGTCCTAGTGGACCCCTTCAATTATGCTGACATCTCTTTGAGGCGCGCGTGGAACACAACGCGCCGTCGACCCGGGCCTGGTCCTTATCGGACGGTGAGCCACCCATTGCTCACCGCCCGCAAGCCCGCGCCTACGGTGGCCGGAAATCGCCCCGCGATTCCCGACGCCCTGGGCGTCTCCTCCTGCGGCGGTTAGGGGCGTGAGGGCGCGAAATTTGCCTCTCCCTCACGCGTTCCGCCTCCTCCTTCGCGAGCATTACCGCTTCGCAGAAGGAGGTGACGGCCTCCCATTTCCTCTCGCTCCGTACCATAGCCTGAACCAGGGCCGGACGCGAGAGATCACCGCCGCCGATCGCCTCCACGAGGACACGGCGATGCTCCGCCCAAGCTGGGCAGACCTCCACCGTATGCTCCACCGTGTCCTCCGGGCGACCCACACAATGGTGACACCCGGGCGTTTCCTCCCGCCTTATCCTGTGCAGGAACCTCCCGAAACAGCCGTGTCCGGTGAGGACCTGCGTCAGGCGGAAGGTGAGGACGCCGTGGCGCCTCTCAAGCCACTCCTCAAAGAGGGGTCTTATCGCCGCAATTGTGGCGTGCCCAGTCAGAGTATTACCTAAGATGGTAAATTGGGCAACTAAAATCTTAAATGTTCGCGCGAAAACGTGAAATGGCTCTTAATCAAACTTCTTCTAAAAGACGGGTTTTAGTCGGTCAATTATGCTGCACAATATCACGTATTACCAGGGTTGGCATAAAACAAACAAGTTTTTTTAAAACACGTATTTACACTAAAATTATGTTTCTTATTAAGTGTTTAAAATCACAATATAAAACAAGTTTAAATTAATGTTTTAAACATTTAAAAAAAAAACATGGTTTTAAATCTAGAATGAGTGGAAATAAATGAAAAGTTATAAAATTTTTAGGACTTGAAATAGCTCGAAAATAAATTAAAAAGGTTAGATAGTTTTATATACTTCGTCGCCGGTCGAAATGAAGTAATTCCCCGCAACTATTTTGGGGATTCCCCTTATTTGAATTTAGTCCATCCTACCTATCTTATATCTATGCTTAGCCTTTTGTCGAAAAGAGGTAATTCCCCATAATCATTTTAGGGACTTCCCCATTTTAAATATACTTTTAGGTAGGGAAAGAGTTACATACCTACTTTAACTGATTCTAAAAAAAAAGTATGTGCACTGATTCGATTTTTTATTAACGATTTTTTCGGTGTCTTTGTGTCGCGTCGCATGTCGCCCCTGTTTGTAGGAGCCTTTACTTTATTAGTTAGTACCTACTAACTAACTATAATTAGTATTATGTTGTCGTGATTATTATTCTGACCGTTTTTTGTAAATGTTTCCTCAGGTTAATTTTAAAATTGTCTAAAAATAAATAATATTAGGCCTAATCGATTTTTGTTTATAGTAAATTTGATAAATCGCTCAATGAAAAAATATAGTTTTTTTTTTTGCAAATTGCAGCGCTGTTTTACGTTGTATGCTGGTGAAAATTAAATTCGCTGCTATGATAATAAAATAATTACTAATCCCTTTATTTTTAAACATTGTCTAAAGTTAAGAGATGTTTTTAAACGTCAAAATGTAAATATGGTAAAAATGTACAGTCTTGTATTCATTACTAAATTATTATATAATTACATATTCAATAAAAAAATATAATTTCGACAGCTATATTGATGTTTTAAATTATTATTATTTAGTAATACTTTTATTTTATCATTATTGCCGCGATATGAATTTTGATCAACATACAACGTAAAACAGTACCCTAATTGCGTAATAACGATCAATCACAATTTGTTTCGATTTGAAGTAGATTGCTAATCCATTGCTTTATAAGTTGCAAAAAATCTGCTCAGCAACATAAAAAACGCAATTAATGTTGTTGAACTATCAAAATGAAACAAAGTCATAATCTTTCACGAAAATAAGTTACAGCGCTGCAATTTGCAAAGTCCTTAAGAAATATTGAATTTCGCGAGTTTACCATGACAGAATACTGTGAATTTCATTACCATCCAAGCAAACTTTTTAATATCAATCCTTGAGGGGGTTGATATTAAAGATCGCTTGGGTGGTAATGAAATTCACAGTACTTTTGCACAATCTCATTAACCAACTAAGTGTTTAGAAATGCAAAATATGGAACCAATAGCACTTGCTAATAGTTAAACTACGGTTAAGACTACATCGAAAACCAGGCATATGTAGGCTACGCTCGACCGATTTATATTGTTCACTAGCTGCGCCCCGCGGTTTCACCCGCATAAGTCTCGATCCAGTAAAAGTATCGGGATAAAAAGTATCCTATGTACTTCTCCGGGTCAAGGTCTATCCATATCCCAAATTTCATCCAAATCCGTTCAGCCGTTTTAGCGTGATGTCGTGACCAAGGGAAATAGGGATTCATTTTTATATATATAGATTGATACGGGTACAGTTACTGAGCAGAATATTTTTTTGCCCATAATTTTATTTTGCAATCCATAGACGGGAAACATATTGATTGAGTTCGAATCGACGCGTCACGCAAGCAAGAAGTGTCGGAGCGCGACGAGCGTGCTTTCACGATAATAATTTTTTATATTTTTTTAACATGGCATCTCGCAGTTTTGACCACTAAGGTCTTGGCTGCTTAACCGGACTTTAGAGCTTTCACGATGATGTACGGGCCCTTTTAAATGACTGAGCGCGCGCGTATTTGTAGCAATTTATCGTGAAATCGCCGAGCGAGTGCCTCTCTTATCTATTAGACTTTTAACTTTTCTATACAAATAACAGAAAATGTTCGGAGTTAGCCCAAGTATGCAGGAACGATTTTTTATCGCACTGGATTTTCAACTCTCTGTGTTGAGTCGAGCAGCGAGAATCCAACAGAGAGAATGTATCCCAGTGCGTCAAAAAAATACACTGTTGGATATTCAACCCCGTGCGCTAAGCAGTGCTTGGAAAATCCAATTATCATTGACCTCAAATGTCGTGATTTCACGAAATAATCATTCAGTAGGGTAATTTGAACTTAGAGAGTCGTATTGATGAATTTAAAACTCCCTTTCTCAGAATGTCTATTTCGTACAATTTCCTTTTTTTCCAATGCACATTCAATCTCTCACATTAATACAAAATCGGTCAAGTCGGATTCTCACACAGAGGGTTACAATACTTAATAATCTTTTATCCCCCCCCCCCCCCCTCCGGATTAGCTATGTTCTTTTGACCATTAATTGTATGAATTGGAAGGGCCCATGTTTTTTTTGGTGTTCGGTGCACTTTCTTCTTAGCTTAATATGTTATTCTAAAATCCTTTCATCGACTGAGGCCCTAGGCTGGTGCCTTGCTGACTTAGTCGATCCCGGCTCGGACACTAAGGAGGCCCCCAAACACCGCGGACCCTGGTGCCCGATAATAATTTGCACCTTAGTAGTTGCGCCACTATGTAAGACTCCCGACTCCTGTTTATTCATATATAAACTTAATTTCAGGTGATGTTGGAGGATGGTCGCAGTAAAGGTTTTGGATTCGTATGCTTCTCATCTCCAGAGGAAGCTACAAAAGCTGTAACAGAAATGAATGGTCGTATTGTTGGTACTAAACCTTTGTATGTAGCCTTGGCTCAGCGCAAAGAAGATCGTAAAGCCCATCTGACTTCTCAATATATGCAAAGAATGGCCAGCATGCGTATGCAGCAAATGGGTCAAATTTTCCAACCAGGCGGCGCAGGCGGATATTTTGTACCAACCATCCCGCCCGCTCAAAGATTCTATGGTCCTGCTCAGATGACACAAATTAGACCATCACCCCGTTGGACCGCACAGCCACCAGTTAGGCCCAGCACTCAAACTGCCGCATCAGGATACCCTAATATGCAGGCGCCATTCCGTCCAGCACCTAGGGCTCCTACTCAAGCTGCTCTTCGAACATCTCTTGGAGCTAGACCTATTACAGGTCAGCAAGGCGTTGCTACTGCAGCCTCTATTCGTGCACCACTTGTAACTCAGGGTGGGCGCCCCGCAGGTTATAAGTACACCGCTAACATGCGTAACCCACCAGCGCCTCAACCAGCAGTACACATACAGGGTCAAGAACCGTTGACATCAACCATGTTGGCAGCAGCTCCACTTCAAGAACAAAAGCAAATGCTTGGAGAGCGTTTGTTCCCATTAATTCAAAGAATGCATCCAGATTTGGCTGGCAAAATTACCGGAATGCTTTTGGAAATTGACAATTCAGAACTTCTCCATATGTTGGAACATGGAGAGTCACTTAAAGCGAAAGTGGATGAAGCTGTTGCTGTATTGCAAGCCCACCAGGCCAAGCAGCAAGCTACTAAAAAGGAGTAAGATATCCACAACAATAGTGGCCAAAATAAAATATAGTTGACCAGATTTTACAGGAACCCATAAATGTTCTTGTTAATTTTAATGCTTTGAACATCTTACATTGTTAATCCCGCTCATAAAAAATACATAAATAAAAATTGAAAAAAAATACAAAAAGTGGATTGCACTCTTTCCAAATAATTATATAATAACATTATTATACATAATACTTGAGTGCAAATCTGCAAACAAAAATAAGAAACTGTCAACATTTCTATATTTGAGAGAGTATTCTAAACTCCGTAGACTTTTTACAATAACAGAAGTTTGGTTTTAGTTTTTTCATTAGCTTTTTATTTCAATCGTACCTCAAGAAGAGGAGTTATTTGGCTTATGTTCTTTCCATTTCATTATTTTATTTATCTTAAAATCGGTTTTACATTTGTATGATACCATGAATTGTAAACTTGGTCTCTCGTGTAGCTGATTCAATATTCCTTTATGATTTGTTACATATATTCTGTGAAAGCACATTAACCAGCTGTTTTTTATTTCATATTCTTCGGTACCCTATTCCAAGGTTCGGCAATTGGGGTCCGAATTATAAATATGTTCAGAAAAGAAAATGATGATTGATGAGATGCCAAAAGAGAAGGTTCAGTTTTATGCCTCCGTGGTTCTCGAATAATTGCCGAACCCTGCCTTACATGCAACTTGGTCAGTTATCGGCACAGTTATAACTGGTGCAAAAAGACCCATCACCAGGTCGATGGACGTGTCCAATAATGTCTGTGTGAGTCATGCTAGCAAAGATTCAAGATGTTCTTGTTGGGAGACTGAAGTTCGACAGACCCTATAGAGTAGAGGGTCTGTTGAACTTCAGTTCAAAGTACAGAAGCGGAACCTCGACATGCTACAGGCCCGTAGTCCACGACTCTATCATAAATAAAACGCAAGTTAACAATTACGAAATCAAATCACTAATGATAGCCAGAATGTCAAAGTGTGTGTGAAATGAGGGCGCCAATATCGCACTTATGCGACTTTGAATGGGAAATATGTAAACTAATTTTTTTAAACTTGTGGGCGGACCACAGAGTACATTATACTATACTGAAATAGAGACCAATCTTCGGCCTCAAAGTGGGTAACCACTTTCGACGCGCTTCTAACGCCATCTGTTATCAGGAGTGAGAATCTTTATTAAACCTATCTGAGTGTGTGTGCATGTATAGATACACCATAGCTGTGTGTGTACAGATACAACATACGCATATACGTACCCATAGGTACCATTTTTTGTTTTGTTTTTCATGGGAGGGAATTTATAAATGAAACATTTTATTAAACAAAACTAGTTTATTTGTGTCTTTTATAACACTTATTAAATTTTTTAGCTTTGATTTGGAGACTGTCCTCATCATCATCAACCTGTCTTCTCCCAGATAATATTTTATTTATATTTTTGCAATAATTAAAAATCATACAACGAATGACAATTCTAATTAAATAATCAATCAACTTTTCTCTATGTAATTTACATTTTATAAATTGAAAATCAATAAATATTATAATGGCTGTTTTAATTATTTCTTTTAAATTACATTTTTCGATATTCTCTTTAATAATTTCATTTATTATGTCTTGCATATTAGAAATTAATTCGATTAATTCTTTGCTGGGAGGGCAAAGCCATCGTCGACCTGCATATTCCCTATATTTAATATATTCTAATTCATTTTTTGATGACAAATCATTTATGCAATCACTGCAAGATTTAAAAACTTGTGATTTTGTTTTTTTTAAAAAGTATCCGCTCATATATTGGATTGGAGCAATTATACGGGGATCCCTTTCTTTTACCTCTAGCGGAGTAAAATTAAAATCAAATATTTTAGAAAAATCGAACGAGGAGCAGGTCGACGTTGCTTTCGCATTTTCGTTAATGATGAGAGAGTGCAGTGCATTACAAAAATCTCCTTCGCAGTTACCGCGGGTGTGGACACTGCTTAAATTATTTATTAATAGTGTGGCGAACGCAGATTCAAACTGATCACACGTGGGATTAATGTTGCGACACCCTTGGCTTCTCACTGCGCCAAAGAAATTCTCCAAGGGGTCCTGATTAAGGTGCCGCAACCATACCGATGACACGTTGAAATCGTCTTTTAACTTTTTTAACAAAGTTTGTATGCCGTTCAGTGTCCACACCCAATTGGTTACAGAGGGAACAGTTTCTTTTTTATCGGTTGATGTAACAAATTTCATTGTATTAAATATTTTTATGCCCTCCACCCACATTTTATGGTGGACAGAGTTTGGTGTTGCTGGTCCAAGTAGGGGTTTAGCGTTTTTATTTTTCATGTAGCTTCCATTGACGGAATCGAACATTTTGTCCATGAAGAGCAACAGGTCCGCAGTATCCTTGCATTCTGTAGGAAGAATGTTCTTATCTGAAACAAACAGAAAAAATAATAAATAACATAGGTACTCAATAAAATAATACCAGCAAACCTTAATCAGCATGGGTTTTGTTGTATTTGACATTTACATTATTAGCCCAAATAAAACATTTTGGGAATAATAATTCTCAATAGTATACAGCACAATATATCCAGTTTCATGTTTAATGGGTCATAGTTTTTTATGGCTTAGAAATAACAGCCGCACCAGTTGATCAATCAGTTTAAGCTTGCCACGGTTGGCTGATCATCTATTACTACCCCATGCCTCAGAAAGTATTTTAATCTGTTAGTCCCAGCTGTTATTTGTGCATCTTTGACAGTTGTTACGGGTCATCAGAAGCCCGGAAGCTAGGATAAGCAGTAGCTCCACGAAAATTCAGGAATTCAACTGCTAACCGTAAAAAAGTGGGGAAATAGCTAAACTAGGATGATGATAGTCATAATATAAGGCAAAAATTACCTGCTAGGTATCCCATGGTTGATGCCACAGTACAGCTGAATATTTGTGAGGCGAATTTCACTTTCATTTTGTTCAGTTTTTCAGGGTTGACGTGATTTTCTGTCAATTTTGGAATTAATCTAATGCCCTTATAACCTGGGTTTTCATCATATAGTAATTTTAAATGAGACCATTTCGCGGTTTTTGTAACACCTTCTATGGTGAATTCTAAATTTTTAGTGAGGAGGTTGTTTCTAATTCCTTTGAGAAGGTGTGGAGGGTCATACAGCGGTATTATTTCTTGGCTATTTATCATAATTATATTTTTTTTTGGTTCCTCCCCTTTTCTCAAATATAGTCCTCTGGTCTCATCAACCAGCAGTTTGAGGGCCTGTCTATTGTTGGTTCCCTGGTCACATACAGAAGCAACCACTATCAACCCTGCTTCTTGCAAACCTGTTACGACTTCTTTAATTTGTTTCGCCAGCTCGGGTCCCTTGGTTGCACTTGACGCAAATGTGTAGGAAACTGCCTGTTTGTAATTGTAAATTAGACCACGCACCATAAAAACTTGGGCGTGATCTGCAAAGTCACCCTTTCTTTCTTGCCCATTGTCAACAAGACCTGTTATTTTATCCTTTCTCTCCTGGTATGTGAGATTGGTTTTCAGTGACACTTCGTCAAACATTAGTAGACACAACTTTTCTTCCATTTTCATAACGTCAACTTTCGCTTTTAGTTGTGAGAAAATGTTTTGGTTGATCCCAGGCTTGAGATTACTCATTTGAATAAGTTTTACAAGTGTTTGCTGAGCAGGCAAAATAAAAATTTTCCTGAAAAATCGATATCCTTTGGGACTTTGCTTAAAGATTGATAAGGCAGCAATTTTTTCATTTAATGTAAAGCGTCGGCCTTTTCCCTTTTTTAGGTCTTCTCGGCATTGCATTTTCATTAACAATTTTGCAGTACTAGTGCAATTTTCGAGTGTATCTAGGAATGCAGGACTAGATATCAATTTTTTCGCCGTTTTTAAATTGGCTGCCTGTTTCCTCACTTTATTTTTTATTTTGCTAATTTTTATTCTTGCATCAATAAGTTTTTTATGCAATTCCTTTTCCGAATTTGTAAGGAAAACTTTTTTGATAGTTTTCTTGATTCTATTCTTTGCTCCTGTAAAATAGAAACATAACAACATGTTAATTATTTCATATACTTTGGTGACATTTTTAAATAGAAAAGTCAGCTATTATGAATCAAACTACATGATGTTTATCTAAAACAAAATATTATTTTTTTAGTAAAAGGAAACTTATAAACCTATACTTAAGTACCTATAGCTGTTCTATAGGTACATAAGGGATATACAACTGGTCGCGCTGTATTTGAACAAGTCATTTTATACTGGCTGAATTTCATAACACTAATAGTTTTGCTCTAAAGGTGCGTACAAACTATGTAACATTGTTTATAACACGACCACATTTGTAACATTGTTTACCTTTTGTTTAAAAATGTTGTATATCGTGTTTTGTTACATAGTTTGTACACACCGTAATACATAAGTGAACTGAACGTCAGCTAGTCTGGGAGTGGTGGAGCAAAATGTGGCATTATTTTGAAGTAGTAATTTTTTTTGGAAGTAATTGTATACTGTGACATTTATGAGATGATTATTTAGCTGTTTTTTTCAACAACAAGAAAAACGTCATCTGTATGGAAGACGCCGGATTAAACTTATAACTACGTCAGTCACGTATATGAACATGTCGAAAGTTTTCAAGTATAATGTAATTTTATATCTTATGATCTTTACGGAGCTGAAAGTTCATACTTTAAAAATGATAGAAATAATCGTCATCTGTATGTATAACGGTGATAAGACTAAAAGTCAACGTCATAAACATCTCAGTGTTGCATAGTCATTTCAAATTAACTGACGATCTTTTCACCTGAAAACATGCAGCTGACGTCGATTTTTAGTTTTGTCAACAATAAAATTACACTTCCTGCAATTGCAATCGGTATTATATTAATTTAACATATGTTTTACTTTATACTGTAAATAACAAGTTTTTGAACTTCCGTTTCTATAATTTAACAATGGTTTGTGGTATAATTTTTTTAGCTTCTTGAATTTGTTAACATTTTGCTCCACCAATGGTACTTCGTCTGACGCTCATTTTGCAAATTATTGAAAGTTAATCAACCACTCACAATCAATTTGGTATAAAATTCCTTGAAAAAAGCATTACCACCTACTGTACTACTTTATATTGGTAAAATTACATTTAACCAATTACAGATTTCCACACATACTTACCAAGGTTTTGTTTAACATTTTTCTCGGAGATTGAAAGATGTCCAAGTGGCGCAATATTATGCTGATGCACTGGAATGTCTGGATCTGAAATATGAGTTAATTTCATTTAACATTCAAGCTAACAATATTTTTATAATGTAGTATGTACATACCTACTACAGTAAAAGGCCAATAAGTGGCCAGTACCTATTTTAAAAGATTAAAATAAATGTTGCAAACCAAGGAAGTTGATTATTTACTAGGTGCAACGCGCAACTACTTCTGAGTCACATATTTAAACATTTTTCATTGATGATTTAACCAAGATCCTGTGTTCTGTGTGTCTTATATATTATATAAGATCTTACACAGGGTGAATTGTTCAAGTGTGCGTGAATGGCCAAGTCCGAAACTATAAGGAGCATCGAAAAACCAGGTATCTTAGCCAGGAATCGAACCTGTTGGTTTTGAAAAAATAAACACACTCACTCAGTATTATTGCACCATCCGAAAGTGTAGCTAAGAAGGATCAAATTCTGTTATAATGACCAAAAATTCAGTTCTTATGTGTATCTGCACCTCTGTGTTTAACGTAACCAAATTAGTAAGTTGTCAATTGTATTGAGCTGAACACAGATGCACATTATTTATGGATGTCGGAAGGTTATTAGTAATATTTTACAAACTGTGTACCTATGGTGGGCGTCACTTAAATCTGAAATAATGTTCATTGACCCGCATACATTTATTCAAACATGTAATTCCGAAAACAGAAATAATAACATTGTCCTGAAATGACCTCTATCATGATTTTTGACTTTATCTAGTAATAAAAAACGATTTATAATATTATGTTGTCTGACTACCAAAGCAGAGAAATTAAGAAAAGAGCAACAAACCTTATTTTAGTTTTAAGTGGTAAGACAAAGGAATAATTGCAAATTAATATGTAATATTATCCTTTTATAATATTATTTAGTATGTTATGTTATGTATTTCCTTGCATTTATTCAGGTTTCCTAAAATATCAAATTTCATACAGTACAATCATATAATGCAGTGAAAGAAAAGATCAGGGAAAATCTAAATAATGTTTGAATTAAAAAACTTACCAATATTTTCTTTTTGTATTTCATCCTTTTCAACATTCATTGACATATGTGACAGATTTTCAATATTTGAAGTGGGATCTGGAAGAAAAATTTCATCTTGACTCATTTTAAGTTTTAAAAGAATGATTTTTACAAATTTAAGATTATAAATTGGTACCTGATGATGTTGATGGCAGCTCCAAAATTTGTTGCAATGGCTGTCTATTAACAGATGTAAATCTCTTCAGTGCAAAAAGTGCTGAAAAAAAAAAGTACACTTATCTCAATAGAGATGCAAATGATTACTAATGTATTAACCTAAATCCAAACAGGAATATTTACATATATTTCTTTATGATAGATTATATTTCTTTATGACAGTAAAAATATAGTATTTTTCTCTGTACCAATAGCAATATAGTTTTGTAGTGTGCGTGACTGGTACCTTAACTCTTTTGGCCTGTGTACATATGACAATTTAAACAAACCTGGCATATTAAGTGTTGGCACAGCAATGTTACTGATTTTGTTGTTACGACATAGATATTTATCTTCAAAATGTGAGCGGCATACACGGCGGTACTTATATATGTGCTCATTTTTCAAGCCCAACATATCACCACCAATCGCATAAAGCCATGTGTTGAAGCGTTCTCTATCTTCTTCAGGATTTGGGAACTTATGGAGCACTCGACGCATATCTAAAACAAATAATGAAGACTTTAAAATTTGGAAATATCCAAGTCAAGTTTACAAACACTAATTTAGGTTTTACTGTCAAGATTTAACAATAGCTAGGCTAGCAGCTTTGCAACAGTATAGTGAACTTTAGGCCGAGGCCGCGAGGGGTGCAAATGATAAAGTATCATTATGACTTGTAATATGCAATTTGTAATTTCAACAAGCAAGTAAAAGTAACTCTGACATACCTCCACTCTCTTTGCATCCTGGAACACAGCAATGCTTGTCCGAAGACATAGTGCAATAAAACAAATACACTAAAGGAGTCCTATCTCAAACACAACACTACACCAGAGTCCTGTCTCAGTTTTGGTACAAAAACACACAAAATTCTTTCCGATCACAATTATGGATAAGCCGGAGGAACTTCAGCTCAACTCGACGACAAATGCACAACGAAAAACAGAAAGATTGCAAAAAATATCGCATGAAACCGGCACACACGTCAGGCATCAGCAGACATTTGCATTTGGGGTTACCAGTTTATTGATAAATAGACTACCAATAAAATTCTACTGGATCGCTGCATTAAACTGGAGCAAAATTATGTTAGATATTTTTAAACACTAAGGATATTTTTTGTTATTTTCTTAAACTAATGGAATATCTTAACATCTTATAAACTGATCAAAAATAAATGTTGCAGTATAATAAAACCTACTATTTTAGTAGCAATCGGGTCAATTCAGTCACACAAAATTCACAATGTTCGGTTTTGTTTAGTGCCATCTGTCGGAATTTTATTGAAAATTGGTGTAGAGCTGCCATTTCTTAGCGAGAGTAAGAAAATATCCTCACTATAATCCGACAAAATATAAACACATCCTACACCTGGTTCGCTTAAGGACTATTATATACTTCGTGATTTAGTATCATTCTATCCACTGACTTCCCCGGTTTTTTGTACTAAGGACATAAACTGCGTTACGCGTGTGCACGCACGTGAGCACGTCGCGGGCCACGCTTCTGGTGCACGCACGTGAGCACGTCGCGGGCCACGCTTCTGGTGCACGCACGTGAGCACGTCGCGGGCCACGCTTCTGGTGCACGCACGTGAGCACGTTCGCGTGCTTATGCGCGGGCATCGGCGCGTCAGTTTTCTCAGTACAATTTTGACGTTGGAGGTGTACAGTCGAGTAATTATGGATAAATTAATGTTGTATTATTTATCAAGACGACGGCGACGACGAATTGCCAAAAAAAGACGCCAGCCAGTAAGCCCGTACGTTGAATCTAGGTTACTGTCCGGGGAATTCGTGGTGAAGTTTGGTATATTAAGAGAAAATGAAAGGTTTTTTTTTCAAATATTTTAAAGTTTCATTACAAGTCTATGATGAATTATATTCAAAACTGGAGCCCTATTTGAAGACTAACAATCTACGATTGAAATCTACGTCAATCGTATCACCAATGGAACGATTTGCAATGACATTGCGGTAAGTAAAGACATTTCGATATTAATAATCATCTTTATTCATGTAAAAAAAACAGTCATTATTTAACAAAAGTTTAGAACACTCATATTTTTTTGCCAATTTATGTAAGTCACACTACTGTTTAGCCACATCAAGCCAGAAAGAAGAAGAAGTTCTTATTGTTTCGGCAGTGACACCTGGGGGCCTACCACCAGCTCATAAGCAGTATTATTTTAATATTACTTCAGTGGGAGAAAGAGATGGAGCTATACGTACTGTAGAGCTTCATCTCTTTCTCCCATGGAAGTAATATTAAAATAATACTGATTATGAGCTGGTGGTAGGCCCCCTGAATATGGCTTAAAATGTTTTTCTTGATGTGGTGCACTCTGTTCTTAGGGCCGAAACACATAACCGCACACTTATTAATCATCATATTAATCACAGTTTCTTACATTTATTAATTATATTTTGTTATTTCTAAATTACACAGTTTTATCGTTTTCGTTTTTTTTATCTATACCTACTTATTTACTTATTTTTTTATATAATCACAACAGTCATCACAGTGTCTTGCATAAACGTTACGTTACAATTAGTTTTTGATTATTCATTTGAAATACACTAATAAAATCACAGGTTCAAGTTTAAAATAAAAAAAACACAATAACAGTTAAAACAGTACAATAAGTCTAAATGTCTTAATTATAATAATATACCTACCTTACAAAGTATTAATTATAATGACGCATATTGATTGCAAGTTTTTACATACGAATATTTCCCTTATTAATTATTCCCTTCTATTACTAGATCGGGTACTAATATTATTTTAAATTCTTATTTATCATCACAATCATAATCACAGTTTACTACATAAAAGATTAAATTTAAGAAGAGGATATATGAAGGAGCAATGTTATGAGTAGGTTCAAAAAAAAGGTCCATTAAGTAAAAAAAGGGGTCTGAAGTGTATCAATTACACTTTTTTATTTGACCCTAAATAGGGTTTAAGATAAAAGTGTCCGAATCGACCCCGTTTCTTTCCTTATGAACATTACACTCAAGGCTTGTAAACTTTTGGCGAATGCCCTTGTATATCATAATAATTCCACATGAGACCAGAAAAATATAAATATAAAATTGCGCTTTTTACTAACTTAAATAGTTCTTCATGTTCTTCCTTTTGTTCTTAATAATTAAACAGTCTTAATCAAATCTTCAGTCTTTCTTGTTACCTATTTATTCATTGTTCGTGTCTGATCTTATATTTAAGGATTCTAAATCATTCGTTACCGTATTTTGCGTTAATGAAAGGTCATCAATGGTAATAATAATTTCTTTTTCTATATCAATTAAAGCTTGTAATACTTTTGTACGAAATAATAATTTTTTAAAGCAACTCAATTTTTTCACAGTTGGTAATAATGACTTAAAAAAATTCAAGTCTTCGTCCATATTATCTGCAGTGTTATTCTTCACGCAATTTAACAACTCTAATTCGAAATCAGTTGGCGATTCGCACTTACGTTTCTTGGAAGATCGTGTTTCTTTGGTAACGCTGGAGCTGGTGCTAGGTACATTAATCAAATCTTCTTCAATAATCGTATTATTTTGTGAAGTTCTCGGTGACGCGTTTTGCTCTACTGACTGATTAAAATCGTCTGCCGATTCTTCTCCTTGAGTATTCGAGTTTGAATCTAAAAATGACAGCATGTCATAGTAAATGTATGTTTTATTTGCCCTGGAACCGGAACCTGATTTAAGTTTTTTTTTAGTAGACCTCACTCTTATATAAGTGTCTCTTGCAGTTTTCCATCTTTGCTGCAGCTTTTTCACTGAAACAATAACACAGGTATTTTATTTTATTACAGATATTTAGTTAGTGGACATACCTTCGTCGATATTCATCTGGCGTATCAGACAGGACTAACCACGGTCAGAAAAATAGTAACAGAAGTTTGTCAAATTATAATTGAAAGGTTAAAGGAAGAATGTATACCAAAATTTTCCCGTGCGCTATGGGTAGAGACTGAAAAAGGTTTTTTAACGCAAGCCCAGTTTCCTAACTGCATAGGTGCAATAGACGGAAAACATATACGCATTATAAGACCTCCACATAGTGGTTCCCTCTATTACAACTATAAGCATTACTATTCTATTGTACTGCTTGCAATGTGTAACGCCAACTATGAGTTTACCTATATAAATGTGGGAGTGCAGGGTAAAGAATCTGACTCCGCAATTTTCACACAAAGCCGATTGTACGAACAAATCAACAATGACTTAATAGATATTCCTCCTGCCAAAGCATTGCCCGTAATACACAATGATAAACCAACCAACACTGCTGCAACCGCAGCTTTGCCCTATATTATTGTAGGAGATGAAGCATTCGGGTTATCTAGCCATGTCATGCGGCCATATGCTCGAGCTCTCGATTTAAACTACAAAAAAAAAATATTCAATTATAGGTTAACGAGGGCGCGACGTTATATTGAGTGTACATTTGGTATCATGGCTAATAAATTTCGCATACTCCATCGTCCATTGAACGTTGGAAAAGACAAAGCAATTTGTTTTCTTAAAACAATTTGTATTTTGCATAATTTTATAAGATCAAGAAGTCAAATTAATGACTTTCATGATATTGTCATTATACCAGACCATATACGTTCAGTTCGGGGGTTAATTGGAAATACCCACAGAGATTCGTATACATTACGCGATAACTTCGCAGATTATTTCGTTGCAGACGGACAGCTGTCATGGCAAGATCGCAGTATTTATTGAAGATAGTTGGCTTTTTTATAATTTATGTACATTCAATAATTGATTTTTCACGGTTTGTTACCACACATTTTTTATTAACATAGCAGGCATATTTTAATAATATACCTAATGATTTTATTTGTTAAATTCATCGGATGTAACCAAATAACTTAGATTGTTGTAAACTAAAGTTGAGAGATGTCAAAGAAAAACCTACAAAACTACAAAACGCACGCTTATTTTACAAAGTTACTAGCCCAATTCTAAAACCAATATAATAAATATTTTAGTTGATAATTGTTTTATTTATTTACCTACCGATCCACTGTTTCTGCCCTAAAATGATTTTGAACCCTAAATACACCGATAGTGTGAAGTAGTGTGAAGCTCGCAGTCGTGAACATAGGTACTGGTTGTCTCGTGACGCGCAAAATGGCGGCGACCGCGTGGCCGAAAGAAAGAACTTTGGAATTTATCGAGCAATATAAAACCATACCAATATTATGGGACATTGTTCACACGAATTTCACAATGTTCAGAAATACGCAGTATCTCTGCACTAGTTTTGAATATAAGCATGATTTTATATTTACATAGGTAAATTATTGTAAATATTCCGAGTTTTAATTTTATAGTTGGATTAATTGTTGAAAACATTTAATTGACACAAATACAATTGAAATAACTAATTATATATAACTAATTGCATAGATTATTAAAAATAAAAATTTGGCGCAAAGAATAGTTTACCTAACCTACGTTATTATAAAATAAATAAAGAGTGTAGGTACTTACCTTGTATGTTTTTTTCTGCTGCACTCCAGTCATCAAAATTTTGAAACAGTACTGTACAAATGTCTAGCCATGCTTTTGATTTAGCGTCCCGGTCTTTAAATATTTCGCTAGATTGGTCCCATATGGCAGGACGACACTGAACTTCAACAATTACCCTTTCTGTATCAAAATTTGTCATTTTTTGTTATGGGCCGGGCACGCGCGTGCGGTCGGTTCGAGATAGCGCTGTCAACTGAACAAGCACGCGCGTGCACCCGCTAGCGGGCTTCGCGCGTGGACCCGTCCAACGTGATGCGTGATCACGTCGCGTGCATGCGTGCCCCGTTGCACGGAAGTATCACGCGACGGGCGCCCGACGGGCTCACGAGCGTGTGCACGCGCATGGGCACGCGCGGGTCGGTTTTGTGTGGACACGCGAGAGGCACGCTTAACGCAGTTTATGCCCTAAGATTGAACCGCCTGGGGCGGACTCAAAAGCTACTACAGACCAGACCTATGATGATGGAATTACTTTGCCGACAAGTGCAGACACTAGCACTTGTTGGCAAAGTAGTACCATCATCATAGGTGTGCATTGCTAATAAAATATTTAGTTCCAAATGTCACCACGTCAGACTCTAAGTCGACCTGGGCTGTATTATTATTTTGATAGCGGTCCTTACATGTATTGATGTACCAAACAACAACACTTAGCGCACGTAAGCACGGACGTAAAAATATCGCGGCGGGATTGTTTCATACACTGGATTTTCGATGCGCTGGGATGCACTATTGAATTCGCTCTGCATAACACCGAGAGTTGAAAATACAGTGCGCGATAAAATCCCGCCGCGATACTTTTACGTCCGTGCGAACGTGGACTTACGGACTTGCCCGCACGGGTGTGCCTGTGAGTATTGATGTAAGGGCGGTTTAAAACCAATTTGATTCGTTTAAAACCAAACTCACACTCTCGTTGACGTGCACTGTACAGTCGCGGCGACGGCACCGGCGCGACGGCCTTGAAGACAACGTTCTCTTTCATGCGCAAGTAAAACGGACGGCATTGTGTTAATGATGAGCTGAATGGTGCTAACCCATGTCGTGAACGGGCGCTGTCAGTAGGGGCTGGTCATCTCTTTGCTGCCATGGCTTATATTAATTTAATTTCTGAATTGTTTTATTTTTTTTATTACGGACGCTTTTAACGTTCTGCATCGTTCTCACATTTATAACTTCAACATGAATGATGTAACCATATTGTGATTTAAAAGAGTGTCCGTGGAGTTTCTTGCCCGTTCTTCTCCATAGGTACCTACTACGCTTTGAAGTGAGCAACTAGCTTCATCTGACTGACCGACCCCTTTTTTTTTGGGTGGTAAATCATCAAATAACTTCTCCCGCTCTGGACGGAGCGGGAGGGCGTGTCAGACTCTTACTGACTAAAACCCACCCGTGTTCCTTCGGTTGCCCTGTTGCCGGGGGCCATGATCTCCCTTTTGGTTTTCTTCTCAACCCCGGCAGGCATCGGCCCTAGCGGACCCCGTCAATTCTGCTGACATCTCTTTGAGGCACGCGAGGAACACAACGCACCGTCGACCCGGGCCTGGTCCTTATCGGACGGTGAGCTACCCATTGCTCACAGTCCGCAAGCCCGCGCCTACGGTGGCCGGAAATCGGCTTGCGACTCCCGATGCCCTGGGCGTCTCCTCCTGCGGCGGTTAGGAGCGTGAGGGCGCGAAATTTGCCTCTCCCTCACGCGTTCCGCCTTCTTCGCGAGCATTACCGCTTCGCAGAAGGAGGTGACGGCCTCCCATTTCCTCTCGCTCCGTACCATGGCCTGAACCAGGGCCAGACGCGAGAGATCACCGCCGCCGATCGCCTCCACGAGGACACGGCGATGCTCCACCCACGCTGGGCAGACCTCCACCGTGTGCTCTACCGTGACCTCCGGGCGATCCACACAATGATGACACCCAGGCGTTTCCTCCCGCCTTATCCTGTGCAGGAACCTCCCGAAACAGCCGTGTCCGGTGAGGACCTGCGTCAGGCGGAAGGTGAGGACGCCGTGGCGTCCTCTAGCCACTCCTCAAAGAGGGGTCTTATCGCCGCGACTGACCGACCCCTTGACAATTCAAAAGTAATTGGTTTATTTCAAATGGTTTGAGTTTGATGTCTTGCAATCTAGTGTGTTTAATACCGGCGCCGATATTATGAGTTCAAAGATTAACTCTATCTGGCGCCGGTATTATAATAGGAAGGTATACCTACATACTTAAGTTTTCGTGTAGTAGGTAATTTAGGTAGGTAGGTACTTTCTATTGATTTTCTATTAACTAATTAAAACGAAACATGACGTCAGGTGACCATAAATTGCCCATAATGAAGTGTAAACCACAGTTCTTTTATTTTTGTTGGGGAGTTTATTTGGGGGTTTAAAACGGCAATATTTTATTTAAAACGTTGCCGTTTTTTTGTTGTTTTACATCTTTACCTGTGAGTATGACCGCCGCACCTCGCTGCTATTATTATGGATCTGCCCTATCGGTCTGTTCAGTGTATGAACGTCGCAGCGCACGGTGGGCTGAAAATCGGCTTTCATAGACTTAGGGATTTCAATTTGCAAGTGCTTGTTTTTATGCTGGATATCGCTTCTATTAGTCATTACTATGTACAAAAATGACACCCGAGTTAATTCTGCTCAAAAACGAAGGAAATATTTTTTTTTTACGAAAAATTTGTATGAAGCTAGTAGATATGAAAAATCGAATTATCTCCTAAACGGCATTTTTAACCGTAATATCCTTGGAGGTGGTCATAGTGCTAATTTCACAGGCTTTATCTCAAGTAACACAGACAGATATTTGTTCTCTCCCTTATTCTAGTAAAGATTGTTATTGTTCTATTATGGTTTCAGATAGTTTAGGGAGAGGGTTAGGTAAATTATTAAGTAACAACCTGAGTCAAACTTCAGTTAATTATTGTATACCAGGGAAATCCTACGAGGAGATAATTTCATCAATAATAGGGAATAAATATGATCCGAAAGCCATTATTTCTGTATTTGTAGGCAATAGTACTAATGTAAAAAAAGATGACATCACTGCAATGTCACTGAAATCTTGAAGATTAATTGTCAGAAAATAATATTGTGTGCTCCATACTTTGAGCACTTGTCAAGTAGGCAAAATCATAATATACATATGTTAAATAACCACATGCATTTATTAGTTAATCACTATAGTGATAAACTTATATTTTTTGACACCAACAATTTTGTTGAGAAATTAAAATCGACTAGGGATACTCCGTACCTGCCTATTAGTTTAAGACGTCAAATAGCATCGCTATTAGCTTTTAATATAAACTCAGACATAAGTAGTATGTCGAAGTATTTTGTAAATAGCACCACAAAAATTAGTAATAATACTAATATTAAGGTGGTTAGTAATATTTTTAACTAGTCAGTAAGACAACAGAAGGTACCAGTAACAATTTTTTTGATCTCACCATCAACAAGGTATCTTCTAGCAATCAATTAGTCAATTGTAAAAAAGGGGCTAAGATAATTCCTTGAAATTATTTCATCAAAATATTCAAGGTTTTTCTTCCAAACAATTACAAATTGAATTGTTTTTAGAAAAAACAGTGTTTGATATTATTTGTATAGCTGAACACTGGTTGAAAGATTATGAAATGTTAATTAATTTTGAGAATTATAGTGTGGGCAGTTGTTTTAACCGAAAATCCATGCTACGTGGAGGTTCATTAATCATAATTAAAAATTGTATTAAATCTAAGAATCGTAATGACATAGTTGAACTATCGGTGGATCATAGCATTGAACTGTCCTGTGTTGAGCTAGATAAGCATTTTATAGTGTGCGTATACAGACCTCCAAATTATCAAAACTACTCTATATTTGAATCAGTAATGGAAGATGTTTTGGCAAAACTTACAACTGGTAATAAATCAGTAATTATTTGTGGTGACTTTAATATTAATATTTTGGAAAATAATTCAAATAGCAGTAGATTATTAAGCCTCTTCAAATCATTCAATCTGTCAAATGTGTTTTTAGAACCAACGCGAATAACTTCGACTACTGCTACATGTATTGATAATGTCTTTTGTTGCTGTGACTATTTAGATAAAGCCATTGTTAATTATCTCCCTTCTGATCACAGCGGTCAAACCGTTATTTTTGAGTCAAACACACCAATACTAAAAGTGCAGATACAAACTAGACCAATAACAATAGGTAATTTAAATAAGTTTAATAGCACTTTAATCAGCAAGTTAAGTGATCAGGGTCTAAATATGTCCAATGGCAATATTTTGCATGAACAATTCTTTTCATTAGCGCAATCAGAGTTTAATAATTAGTCTTTTAAGAAAAAAACTAAAACTATTTGCCCTAAGTTTTTATTCAGTGACTGGGCAACTAAAGGTATCAGGAAAAGTAGGAAAACATTATTTGAACTGTATGGCCTTATCTAAGCCGTATATTAAGATGGACACTTTTAGTAAGTATGTTGCTACTTACTCTAAAACGTTTAAAAATATCTGCAAAGCAGCTAAAGCTTCTTTCATTAGCAACAAGATTAAATCAGCAGATAATAAAATAAAGACAGTTTGGAAAATTATTAACAATGAAACAAACAAGAACAAAAAACATAATACAGATTACACACTAGACACTTCCCGCGGTCTCATTAGCGATAACATCGATGTTGCTCAGGAATTTGCAACTTTCTTTACCAATATTCCAATGAAAACTACTGAAACTTTAAATTCCTCCCCTTCACTTGCTATTGATTTATTAAAAGCAAATGTTTCAGCCTGTCCTGTGGAATTTAAATTTAAACATATAAACCCTGTGGTCGTCGTAAAGGCTTTTAAGCAACTAAAGATTAAAATGACCGAAGATCTGTGGGGCATGTCTACTAAAGTTTGTCAATCAATTATTGAGACAATTGCACCCTATATAGCTTTAATATTTAATTTATGTGTAGATCAAGGGATATTCCCGGATTTAATGAAATAAGTTATTCCACTTTTCAAATCCGGGGACAGCAAAAACACAAATAATTATAGACCCGTATCGGTTTTGCCTGTTTTCAGCAAGGTCTTTGAAAAAGTAATGTTAAATCAAATGCTCAATCATTTTAATCGTAATAACATCCTACACGATCAACAGTATGGTTTCACCAAAGGACGTTGCACAACCGACGCACGGTGGATCGAAAATCGGCTGTAGAAGACATAGGATCTCGATGTCTTAAATGTTATTTTTTTTGCTGGAAATGACTTCTGCCGATCATTACTGTTCTATAAAATGTCATATGAAGTAAGTAATTGTGTGCACAAATGGAAGAGTTATAATTTTTATAAGAAAAAAATGTATGGAGCTGACATGAAAAATGAGGATATCTCTGGAATCGCAAGGTTCGCCGTTATATCCTTGCACACCTTGAGCGAGAGGAAATGGGAGGCCGTCACCTCCTTCTGCGAAGCGGTAATGCTCGCGAAGGAGGAGGCGGAACGCGTGAGGGAGAGGTAAATTTCGCGCCCTCACGCCCCTAACCGCCGCAGGAGGAGACGCCCAGGGCGTCGGGAGTCGCAAGCCGATTTCCGGCCACCGTAGGCGCGGGCTTGCGGACTGTGAGCAATGGGTAGCTCACCGTCCGATAAGGACCAGGCCCGGGTCGACGGCGCGTTGTGTTCCACGCGCGCCTCAAAGAGATGTCAGCAGAATTGACGGGCCCCGCTAGGGCCGATGCCTGCCGGGGTTGCGAAGAAAACCGAAAGGGAGATCGTGGCCCCCGGCAACAGGGCAACTGAAGGAACACGGGTGGGTTTTAGTCAGTAAGAGTCTGACACGCCCTCCCGCTCCGCCCAGAGCGAGAGAAGTTATTTGATGATTTCCCACCCAAAAAAAAAAGGCATTAGACAAGATTACGTATTACGTAATTCATAATTACCATGTCATTTCAAATGAAAATCACAAAGTAGGTAATACGACTTTGTGATTTCTTAGAATGTTTTGGTCTAAGCATAAAAAATATAATAAATTACACTTGGTATAGCCATATTTAAGCATTAAAATGTATCATATACTTTTCTTTTTTTTTTAATTTGGACGATTTAAAAAAAAATCGCAAGTGATGCCGCGATATTAAGTATGTCAAAAATTCACAAATAAATAGTACTATAACAGTGTAAGTAAGGATATAACGGCGAACTTTGCGATTCCAGAGATATCCTCATTTTTCATGTCAGCTCCATACATTTTTTTCTTATAAAAATTATAACTCTTCCATTTGTGCACACAATTACTTACTTCATATGACATTTTATAGAACAGTAATGATCGGCAGAAGTCATTTCCAGCAAAAAAATAACATTTAAGACATCTAGATTATATGTCTTCTACAGCCGATTTTCGATCCACCGTGCGACGCCGGTGTCACTTTATTAAAACACATATTTAATGCATGGGAAGAGGCACGAGATGCAATAGGCATCTTTTGCGACCTATCCAAGGCATTTGATTGCGTAGATCATGAAACGCTGCTCTTGAAACTTGAACATTACGGACTAGATAAACTTGCGCTGAGCTTAGTAAAATCATATTTGAATGATAGACTGCAGCAAGTTTAAATAAACGGTGTAAATTCATTGGGTTTAAAAGTCAAAATGGGCGTTCCACAGGGCTCGATATTGGGTCCATTCCTATTTTTAGTATTCATAAATGATTTACCTAATTTACTGAAAACCCGACCACAAATGGTGTTATTTGTTGATGACACACCACTGATTTTTAAAGTAAACAGACATGCACAGGAGCTTGACGACGTAAATAACGCTATGCTTAAGGTCCATAATTGGTTTACTGTAAATAATTTGGTATTAAATGAGAAGAAAACTAAATGCATAAGATTCGCGTTACCGAATGTTAGAAGTAGTGAATGTCACGTTGTATTGAATAAGGAGACACTAGAATTCGTCGAAAAGACTGTTTTCCTGGGGATAACGCTTGACTCTAAACTACAGTGGGGTCCTCACTTAACATCACTTTCAGGGCGGCTAAGTTCAGCCGCTTACGCTGTTTGGAAAATCCGCCAACTAACAGATGTAGATTCCGCGAGACTGGTCTATTTTAGTTACTTTCATAGCATCATGTCTTACGGTATTTTGCTGTGGGGACGGGCTGCAGATATTGATTCTATCTTTATTCTGCAAAAGAGGGCCGTCAGAGCCATCTACAACCTCCGCAGACGCGAGTCTCTAAGGGAACTGTTTAAGAAAATTAACATCATGACGTGACGGTACCTTGTCAGTATATATATGAGAACATTATGTATGTTCGAAAAAATCTCCATCTTTTTAGTAAGATAAGTGACAGGCATAATTTTAACACTAGAAATAGGAACAAATTAGATCAACCACGTTTTAGATTGTCTAAAGTACACACTTCTTTTATGGGGTACTGTGTAAAATGTTATAATAAAATACCACTCGATATTCTTCAACTAAATGAGAAGAAATTTAAAACATGCATTAAACGCACACTATGTAGACAAGCATATTATAAGTTAGAGGATTATATCGTAGATAAAAATGCTTGGCTTAATGCTGGTCCTGCTCCACAGCCGCTTGGGCTCACTAGTTAAAATTTTAATATTTGGAAGAGTTGCTTCCCCTTTTAAAAAAAATAAATATATTTTGACATTAGGAACTTAATGTTCATTTTTGTTTTACCAACTTAATTGTTGAATGCTCCAATTAAGTAACGATTTTCTTTCTTTTTGGTGGTAAAATTCTTTTATTTTTTTTTAATACATTGCAAACTATAGTTTTGTATAATTTAGAAGCATTTTTATTTTTGTAAATGTGAGACCATGGAGCCGTTTATTAAGTTATTAAGATGTATGTTGACTTGAAATAGCATGGCAGTTGAGAATATGTCATGCTCACTTAAACGTCTCGCTGATGGTGGCGAGTGTGTTGGATCATTCGGTTCCCTACAAAATAGTTGAGCTGGATGGTGCTGATCCACGCGTCATGTTCGTGAACGTCAGTTGAAACTGGTCATCTCTTATCTGCCAGGGCTTATTTTTAATCTCATATTTTCAATTGCTTTTGATTATTTTTTGTACATTGGTCTCACATATAGAAGCAACAAGAATGATGTACCCAGGATTTTGTAATATCTATAAAGTCAAAGTCAAAACATTTATTTCAAATAGGCCCATGTATGGCACTTTTGAACGTCAAAATTTACAGAATAATATAATTGATTCTAGTCGCCCCTTCCAAAAGGTAGTTTTCGTATGGAGAAGAATGGGCAAGAAACTCCACCGTTACTCTTTTAAAATGTTTACAATAGTTTGTATTAGTACGTACATTACTTAAATAATTATATGTGAAGACGATGCACCTAGAATAAAATTACTATACCACAATAGGTAAAAAGAATTAAAAATGAAGCAACGACAGATAATTTAATTATATGATAGATACATGGTGCTCACATATTTACAAACATAGTAAAAGTAGACGATTTTCCTAATGTTTTTAAAATTAATAAGTCAGTGTGTGAGGAAGTAATCATAGAATGTAAAATCAATGTCATATAATACAAAATTATAAATTTAACAATTAAATTAGCAACCTGTTTGATTTTGTCTTGATTCTAAATTGTCCTATGGAGCAGGACCAGCATGTTTCCAAGCACTCTTATCTTGGATATAATCCTCTAATTTGTAATATGCTTGTTTACAAAGTGTACTTTTAATCTGAGTTTTAAATTTTCTTTCATTTAATTGCAATATGTCACAAGGTATTTTGTTGTAACATTTAACACAGTACCCCATAAAAGATGTATGTACTTTAGATAATCTGAAAAATGGTTGATCTAGTTTATCTTTATTTCTAGTATTAAAATTATGTCTATCACTTATTTTATTAAAAAGATGTGGATTTTTCCTTACATACATAATATTTTCATAAATGAATTGGCAAGGTACCGTCATAATATTAATCCTTTTAAATAGTTTCCTGAGAGATTCGCGGCGACGTAGATTATAAATGGCTCTGACAGCTCTCTTTTGTAAAATAAAGATGGATTCAATGTCAGCAGCCCGACCCCACAGTAAAATGCCATACGACATAATGCTGTGGAAGTAGCTACAATAAAATAGACCAATCGCGCGGTTTCTACATCTGTTAACTGTCTTATCTTTCTAACAGCATAAGCGGCCGAGCTTAGCCGCCCCGCAAGAGATATTATATGAGGTCCCCATTGTAATTTCTCGTCTAGCGTGATTCCTAGGAAAACCGTTTGATTAATAAATTCCAGTTTTTCCCCATTCAATATGATGTCACATTCGCTACTTCTAACATTAGGTAATTTAAATCTAATGCATTTGGTTTTTGTTTTATTTAGTACTAAATTGTTTACCGTAAACCAATCTTGGACTTGCAGAATAGAGCTATTAACGTCTTCAAGATTTTGTGACCGTCGGTTTATTTTAAAGATTAATGATGTGTCATCTGCAAATAACACCATCTTCGGTTGATTTTGAAATAATTGGGGTAAATCATTAATGTAAACTAAAAAGAGTAATGGACCCAATATCGAACCTTGGGGAACGCCCATTGCCATTTCAGACCCTAATGAGTTTACGCCGTTTACCTGAACTTTAACCTTTCTATCTTTCAGGTATGATCTAAGTAAATCAAGAGCTGTATTCCTAATCCCATAGTGCTCTAGTTTCAGCAGAAGTGTCTCATGGTCTACACAATCGAACGCCTTCGAGAGGTCGCAAAAGATTCCAATGGCATCTTGTGCTTCTTCCCAGGCATTAAAAATGTTCTTTATTAGGGTGACACCGGCGTCAGTGGTACAACGCCCTTTGGTGAAACCGTACTGTTGTTCATGAAAGATGGAATTTTTATTAAAGTGAGGTAACATTTGATTGAGCATCAACTTTTCAAACACCTTACTGAGCACTGGTAGAATTGATACAGGCCTATAATTGTTGGGTTCTTTACTATCACCAGATTTGAACAATGGAACTACTTTACTGAGTTTCATGAGATCCGGAAAGACTCCTTGGTCTATACTGGTGTTAAATATGTAAGCTAAATAGGGCGCAATGGTTTCGATTATAGATCTACAGACTTTTACAGACATTCCCCAGAGATCTTCTGTTGATTTAATTTTAAGATCTTTAAAAGCTTTTATAACAGCCTGGGGGTTTGTATGCTGAAACCTAAACTCCAAAGGGCAAGCCTTCACATTCTGTTTAAGTAAGGCAGCAGAAAGCGCGGGTGAGGAATTTAAAGCTTGAGTAGTTTTAAGGGGAATATTAGCAAAAAAGGATTCAAATTCTTGAGCTATTTCTATATCTGAGTTAATGGGGCCATGTGCAGTCTCTAAATTAAATTCAGTATTTCGCTGTTTTTTCCTACCTGTTTCATTATTTATTATTTGCCAGGTAGTTTTTATTTTATCATCAGCTGATTTTATTTTATTGCTAATATAAAGAGCTTTGGCTATTTTGCACACACTTTTAAAAGTTTTTGAATATTTTGCAACATACTTGTGAAAGCTTGTATTATTCATATGTTGCTTTAGGCCATAAAGTTCAAATAGTTTTTCCCTGCTTTTACGAATACCTGGAGTCGCCCAATCACTAAATAAGAACTTTGTGTAAATACTTTTAGTCTTTTGTGGAAAAGTGTCATTAAATTGCGTGTTTAATAGTGAAAAGAACTCGGCGTAGAACTCATTTGGGTCATCTATATTATTAAAACTCTGAACACATAATTTATTGGCCAAAGAATTATTTAATTTCTCTAAACTTTTACATGTAATTGGCCTAAACCTTATTTGAATTTTTTGTAAAGGTATGTAGGAGCAAAATGTTATTGTTTGTCCACTGTGATCTGATGGCAACTTATTTACAATTTGTTTGTGTAGGTAATCACAGTTACAAAAAATATTATCTATACAAGTGGCAGAAGAAGCTGTCACTCGGGTTGGTTCAATAAAAACATTTGACAAATCAAATGACCTAAAAAGACTTAGTAATCTGACAGTGTTCGAGTTATTTTCTAATAAGTTAATATTAAAATCACCACATATGATTATTGACTTACTACTAGTACTAAGTTTTTTTAATACATCTTCCATCACAGAATCAAACACAGATAGATTCTATATATATTAAAAAGAGTGCCCGTTCTTCTCCATAGAGATCTACGTTTTGGAATGGGCAATTAGCTTCAACTTTCTGACTCACTGACCGACTCTTTGACAGTTCAAAAGTGCCTGTAAATGGTTTAATTGAAATAAATGCTTTGAGTTTGAGTTTTGAGTTTGCAGTTTTCGACCTCATCTAATGCAGCTGAAGATGCACCCACCCTAAAAAAATCCTGCCACCGCCCATGAATGTCTCCATTCAACTCTACATAGAAGGCCCTTATATTCAGCCTTAAGCATCAGAAAACGCATTTAAATCATAGTCTGTAGTTACTTGGAAAAGGCTGTATATTTAGTTTTTAAACTCTGCTTACAATTTTGCATTATGTAAATATTAAATTTATTTCAATGTTTAAAAACAGTTACTAATAACAACCACTTTATTATGAACTAAAGCTATATTTCCAACCAATAAAACACTTTACACAAAGTGAAAAATACCAAAATAAACCAGTTAAATTGTTATCACTGAATACATGTTCTATTTAGTATTATTGCAGAACTAATCCAATTTTATTAGGCGTCATACTTGGACACCTCCAATTGTACAAATAGTATTGCAAATTCCCATCTCCAATTCCAAACTTCAAAGGCTCCAAAAATTCTTTATTTTCCATCAAATCCAATGCATTAAAAACATCAAAACCAGAATTTCTTGCAGTAATCAATCCATCAAGCATTAAGTCTGTCCATGGAGTCTTAGTAGATACATTATAAAATGAATAAGCCGCTTTTAAAGTTTTGTGTACAGGGTGATACACAACTGTGGAGGGTAGAGTATAGTAACTAACAAAATCTGTTATACTGCCATCAGAGGCTTCAACAACAAAGCTGTCAATTATGCCAGACTGAGGCATAAACCAATGCTTGAAATCCTCTTCTGAAAATATCGGAGCCAAATCAAACTTTCCCAAATAATCATTCAATAATTTTACCACCTTTTCACTATCCTGAACTTCCATTTTGCGAAATCCGGCAGTCTTAGGTAAATCTGGGAGCTTAAATAGTTTAAGTGTTCTTTGCATTGTCATGTTTCTGGACAAATGGCTGAATTTAATATCAATCAGCTTCTTTGGATTGAGAGACCTGTGCCAGTAACGACAAGTAGCTATTGGTTTTGGCAATACAATGCCAGCAGTATAAACTCCTTGAAATATACCTGTCAGATTTACTCTACGCGTTATTTCCCTAATTAAAACCGGCGCAACTCTCTTGGCACGAAGTTTTTTATGTACACATAAAAAGTTGATCTCAACAACTGTTTGCATATGGTCATATATTCTTAACTGTGCTGGAATTGCAGATATGAAGCCAACCAATCTGCCAGACTTCACTACGCGAACCCCACAATGCCATTCCATTCTCCAGCCAGGTGGCTGAAGGGCCCACTTGAGAAAATCGGTTTGATAGTCAAACCGAAACATTGAGTCATCATCCTCGACATAGTTTTCATTAAGCAGTGTATACAATTCCTTTAACACCAAAGGTTCATTCAAATTCAAGGTGTCCCATTGAAATCCATCTGGCAAGGTGTAAGGTTCAGACCTTATATCTTCAACAGATTTTGGAGGCTCTATAGGTTCATTGGACATAATTTTTTCATCCATTTTTGGTACAGGTTGGGTGGACCAAAATTGATATGACTTATGCAGTGCTTCTTCGGTAGTTTTAGCTGGTTTTTGCTGGAGATTTAAAACTTCCATTGCCATTTTCAAATCTTTTAAAGATATGTTCTGATGAACATCACTAGAATTAGGCACACTGACTAGACCATCGGGCAAGGTTGGAACGCCGTGGTCGCCATCCCCGCCGCTACGCTTTTTCTTATTTTTACTTTTCTTCTTCTGATGCTTTTCCTCATTTTCTCTATGATAATCACTAGACTGAGTAGCTTTGGCGTCTTCCATAATTACACACACCTTATTGAATTAAAGATAATTTACCTACCTAAAATTTCAGAGAATTTCAATTTCCTATGACTATGAGTTAATCAATTTTTTTTTAAATTGAGACTTTTCTTTGACACTCTATCTTTTAGCGAAGGCAACATACAATGCGGCTTTTTGCCGCGCGTAATAAACGCGTTAAATTAGTTGCGGTGTGCTGGTACCATGTGGAACCAGCCGGAGTCAGTTAACCATTTATTGGTAACAGCTGGTACCAGCCAGAGGTCAGAGGTACTTACTCACTTCAGATGGCGCTGACGTCTAGCGTCTGATAATTTGCAAGCTAGCCATACCTTTTTTGTAAACAAGAGAATTTTATTACGCATAATTAATTATTGAGCCCAGTTGCTACTGTTTACAGCAAAAATACGGGGACCCATGTATTTGCCAAAGATGTTATAAGAAGAAAACTGTAGGAGAAAGCTTTTCGTCGAGAAGATGTGTTATCCTTTAAGCCTTTTATGGCAGAAAGTGGTTTATAGTAAGAGTGAGGCGTATTTATCATACAGGTAGAAATAACAGATATTTAAAAATAACAATATAAAATATTTGTTACTTAAAATAACAGACGGCTGTTACTGTTAATTTATTATAACAATCTCACACAGGCTGTTACTACGGCTGTTACTTACATACACACTCACACAAAGGAAGAAATATTGCAAGGTTAACAATTTCTCTTTCTTCCTCATTAAGGAATAACCCTTGCTAAATAGAGAAACACCTATTATTTACTACACGAAATATGTTTACTTCTCCCTGTTACTAAAGCGGTAAGTGCTTCACTTTTTAGCGGCGCTAAAATGTGAAGCACTTATAAACGAATATAAATAAAGAAGATATTTAAATACGTATTTATCATCCGTACAAAAATAACAGGCTGTTATTTAATAAGAGATATTTGGATCCCTTATTTTTGTGCAACAGTAACACAGTGATAACAGATATCGTGTTTAACCTGTTACAACCCATCTCTACTTTATAGGTGATGGTCCCAAGAGAACTAAGTCTGTTTTCATTACATACAGGCACTTGTGATGTGATATTATGTAAATTATAGAAAAGTATATGTGTGTTTATATTATCACATTAGACAAGTACTAGAAGTGCTATCTTTGAGGTTTTTCAGTCAGGAAGATCATGCTGGAGTTGGTTTTCAACTCTGATCAGGATATTATAAATTAACTAACCTATAAATTATGAAACGTTTATAGTTTAACTTTTTTTGACTTTTCCACTTTCTCACCAACCCAGATGACCCCATAACCCTCCTCCAGGAGAGCAATAGGGCCACTAGTACTCTACACAAATACAGACGCCTCCCGTCATTCCGACCTCGCCGTCGAGGTCCTTTGCGATCGCGCCCGCGCCCCCGAGTAAATGATACTCCTCCCCGACCCTTGCTCGATAACGAGGTGCCAGCAGTGGTTTCGGCTGTGCACGTAGCTGTAAATTCCCCGATTAATAATAATGATCAATACCTTGATCCAGCCCGTCCCATCTTTGATGTCCTCCCTCCGGTGACGCCCTAAGCCGAGGGTCGTACCCCACAGGGGGTGCCCTTAGCGAGCGTTCACCTAGCTTTTTAGCTTAGTTTTGTATGCCCCTGGCTGGAGGCTTTGAGTGTAGCAGCTTAAGGCAACCACAGGATTGACCGGTTAAGTAGTCATGACCTCAGAGGTCAGCTACGAGAAGCCCAACAGAAAAAAAAAAAAAAAAAAAAATCCACTAAAACTGCTTTTTTACCAGTGGTAGACGCTTCCCCTGTCCTTAGCTCGTCTTTTAATAGTGCTACACTCCAAGTCTCTTACATATTTATCTAGTTTTCGTATAATTTGTGATCGACACAAAAGTAAACATAAACACAACAGTGGCGCGATATGGCAGTTTAAAGACGTGCAACTGTGCTGCCACCTGTTGTGAGCTTTCAGTTTTTAACCTCATTACAATAAAATGGTAAATTGCTCGAAAATGGTTGTTATAAATTTGCCTACGAGGTGTGGAGAGGGAATTATAATTTATATTTAATTATATTAATTTAATTAAAGGAGAGCACAAAATCCACGCAGTCCTAAGTCCTAAGTTAGGATATACTATTCTAGTAGCCAACCAGCCTAGTCGCGAGCGACTATTTCAAAATGTCACGTTCACACACAGGTTTTGACAGGCGAGAGTGCGGACTCAGATTTTATATTCGCAAACGAGTCACCAGCGATCAATATCGCTGCGGGTGTGTCTAAAATTATAGTTTCATGCAGTAATGCAGCTTCATAGAAAAATCTATTTAAAGCCTCTACTCCACAGGCTCGTTTCTATAGTTCGATAATATCGCTCGTTATTGCGATAATGCGTCCTGATTTCTTGCACACAGCTGCGTTTTTATCGTGTAATATTTCTAACGTCTGTGTGTAAACCGTGTAACCTACACTTCATGCCCCCCGCCTGCACTACACCATACTAACGTTAATAACGCAAGTGTGTGTAAGATTGCATGCATCATAATACAAAATGTTCTAAGGCTATCTTAAATGTCCTAATCTATAAATATTAATATCGCAGGACGGAGGAACGTAGGCATCCTGCTTCTATTACGTCATTATTATCGCAGCAGTGTGTAACTTTGTGGCCGTCCTAATACAAAATGTTATGAAAACAGTTATCGCAATAACGCTGGCGTTAGAATTCAATTATCGATCGATAAATGCGTGCCTGTGAGAGGGAGTTTTTATTATTCTTCAAAGTTTAAACAAAACATCATCATCATGTGCCAATTCTACTATCGTCTGGCATCAACGCAGGGATGCCAAGCGTACGATAATTATCGTACATGTACGATCTTTTGGACACCGGTACGATGTACAATACAATATGTTTTAACGTACACAAAAGTACGATACTGTGCAATCCTCCTCTAAAATAGGATGAAACGACTATTCAGCAAAAATAATGTAATAAAAACCAGAATAAAGGGCCTGCTACACGGCTGCCAACCGCGTCCCCGACAGAGTTGACCTTGGTTGACGACAGGCAGAGCTGTTTGAAAGGTCGTAAACCAACAACTACACGGTGGTAAACCACCAAGGTCATTTCTATTGGGACGTGGTTGGCGACCGTTTAGCAGGCACTTAAGAAACAATCTTCCAAAAAAACTGTTATAGGGGGGCTTTACTTTCAGCGCAATGCGTAAATACTCAAGAATGCTGTTATGGTTTACAACTGATTTTTTTTTAACTTTTTAAATTCTTTCACATTTCACAACTTCCTAAAATTCCTATCCTATTTCTAGTTTTGCGAACTAGCTATGCGTTCCGCACGGCTCTGGCAGTTGTTGTACGTCTTGATACGATACAATAATTCATTTTCACTCGCCCTCGTCTGGCAACAGTGGCAACCCTGCATCAATGTGTCAAACGAATTTGATGTTCTTTTAGCACTACTTCTGCTTGACACCGGTTAGTGTTTTAATAATCAAAGTATTTTACTGGAATCCTGCAAGATATCACAAATCTTTCATTTATTCATAAAATTGTTATTCATGTACTAGATTCTTACTTGTCTATTTCGTGTTTCCGTGTTTTAGGTGAAGTTGTGGTTATCCAAACATGGGGAAGGGTAATAATATGATCCCTAATGGGCATTTCCATAAAGATTGGCAACGTTTTGTGAAGACCTGGTTCAACCAACCAGCAAGACGTTACCGCAGAAAACAAAACAGGATCAAGAAAGCTAAGGCCATTGCTCCACGTCCTGCTGCTGGCCCATTGAGACCTGTAGTCCGATGCCCAACTGTTCGGTATCACACGAAGGTCCGTGCGGGTCGTGGATTTACTCTTCGTGAAATCAGAGTAAGTTTTTTACGAGTTATTAGATTATGAACATAAGAAATGCTGATTAATTAACAAACACAGTAGCTGCAATTGCCCAGTAGAAAGTTGCAGTACGCTACTTTCTACTGAGCCAACTGCTCAGCTGCCATTAACATGTAGGTAGATGTTGGAAAACTTGTCCCATGAAAGAAATCTATTTTTTTGACAGACTTCAAGATTTATTGTTGGCTAGGTTCTCACTGTTCTTAAACTTATTTAAAAGACACGTTTTGTATAGAAATTTGTCTTGTTTGATGTTCATACATTTTTTTTATATGGAATTTGTAGTTGTTTGTTTGTGTCTCACATCTTGTCTATAGCTTGTGTTAAGGCTAAGTTGTGTGTTTTCCAAATAAGACTAAACATTGAAATATCTATGTAAACGTGATGCAACATTCAAACTAACATTTTGTTATGGAATTGGTTTTTAAATGTCATGCCTTTGAAATCGTCAAACAAATTTTGTTTTACAAAAGTTGTGTGATTGTGCAAACGTGGATTAATACACTGACAATGAAAGAAGAAGAAAACAATTTTCTTAATACAGTGAAAACCATTTATAACGAATTCAAAGGGACTGTCGGAAAATGGTTGTTATAGCTGATAGTTGTTATAATCAAAAACAATGTTAAGTAAACAAAAATGTTGGGACCTCAAAATTTCGTCGTAATAATCCGATGTTTTAAGCGAAGTAGTAGTAACTATTTATGTTGATTTGGATATTTCCAATTTTTGTTTTTTCTAATAAAATTGTGGTTACGAAGCTGTGATAGTTTCATATACAGTCATACTTCTGTGTTTATATGCTATATTAACCAGGTACTGCAGAAGACATTAGTTCAAATGAATGTCTAAGCACCTACTTGGACAATCATTACATTGTCTGTTAATGACTGACTTAAATGTGTTAATTGGAAATTGAATCCATTTATTTATTATGACCACAGAACTAGATACACCAGTTACATAACATAATAATAAATAAGATGCTGTGTCTGACAAACTAGTTAGAATAAAACAATTCAGTCAATTCTAATCATCACAATAGTGAAGTTATATTTCTCTTAAAGAAGATTCTATACTATTTTCTTTTGCTGTTACTAACACAGTGAAAGCATTCCAATTTGCAAATATAACTTCAAAAAGGGTGTTCAAAATTAATTATTATAAATAACATAAAGTTTGATGATTTCCATGTTTACGTTTCAGGCATCTGGTCTTAACCCTGCTTTTGCCAGAACTATTGGCATTGCTGTGGATCCTCGCAGACGTAACAAATCTGTGGAGTCACTGCAAGTCAATGTTCAAAGGCTAAAGGAATACCGTGCAAGACTGATCCTGTTCCCGAAGGGCAAGAAGGTATGTTATGAAACTGCCACCCATAATGAATTTAGCATGCGTTGGCACTGGGTAACAGTAATTGCAATTTCCTGATTGCCGGTCCTGAACTTGCTCAAATGACGATAGTCAAACAGAAGACAGTGACTACTTTCACTGTCTGATAACATAGGTAAAAATACACCTGATAGAGATAGATGTTGACTGATCTAATTGACCAGGACCTGTTGTTTCAATCTAATTGCCAACATCACATACTGGTGACAAGAAAATCTTAACAAGGCATGCATCGAAAAATGTATTCTTCCAAGTACTATCAAAATATAACCTTTTCAGGAACAACATATTTCTTTCAAACACTTAATAAAAGTGGGCACTGTTATAACTTTTTCCTGTAATTGGTAGTCTTTGAACAAACTGCCTCGATAAACAAAAAGTACCTAAAAAACTACAAATCTTTACTATGCTTAATTTTGAAAGGTGTGGTAGGTAAGTTTTTCATAAATTTGTTTTCGGTTCATTCATGAGCTTTCAGAAAAGTGTCAGTTTAACATGCACAGCAGAGAAGATTTCACAGATTTGCGGTTTTTGATAGAGAGGTGGAAAATGTCAAAAAAATCTTAATAAGTTGGTAACTTCAAAAGAACCCAATTTATGCAGGTTGAAATTGTTCAAATTAGCTCTAATAATAATAAAACCTATTTCAAGGAATGTGCCCAATTACCAATCACCTGTGTAATGCCTTTTTCATATTTGTATTATGTAAAACTTAATTTTATATATTTGTTATCGTCTAGGTATTGAAGGGTGAAGCAAATGAGGAAGAACGCAAGTTGGCCACTCAGCTCCGCGGTCCATTAATGCCGGTACAGCAGCCAGCACCTAAGTCTATTGCTCGTGCTATTACTGAAGAAGAAAAGGACTTCAAGGCATACCAATACCTAAGAGGGGTATGTTTATTTTTAATCTTGCATTGTGTTCAAATTTGACTGTAAATTGGTTCTCATAATAACAAACTGTATTTTTTCACAGGCTCGTTCAATTGCTAAACTTGTCGGTATTCGTGCCAAGCGTCTGAAGGACGCAGCGGAAAATCCAGATGACGTCACTAAAGCTCCTACTGTAGTGAAAGAAACTAAAGCTAAGAAGTGATGAAAAAAAATAAACATATAAGTATATAAATTTCTTTATTTTTACCTTTTCCACTTTATAATTTTCTACCTTTTCGTGTTGTACTTCGTAGCACGACCATGAACGCATTCAGGGCAAGGTTCCTTCCCAGCACGACCACGCTAAAATTTCAGCTGGCATAGAATTTCATGAATTGGGAGCATGCCTAAGCATTTGTACTCATTATGTACTCCCTTTTTTCATCGTCGTAAATTGTTAGAAAACAAAAAAAAAACATTTTCTGCCTAGAGTCTGAAAGCTGAGAGTGGGTTTTTCACGTTTTCATAAATTGACAACACTGCTGAAAGTGTCACTTGTTCTTTTTATAACCTCTTACGAAAAAAAAATTGTATATATTTTGTCGTATTTCAAGTAAAACGATGCCTAAGAAGCAGTCATTTGTTCCCAACGAGTAACACCCTCAAATGTCACACTGTTACTCGATGGGATTTTTTTCTGAAAAAATTCCCAACCGGTCACACTACCAGTCACACTGTTACTCGATGGGAACACACTGTTACAGAACTTAATGAAAATAAGAATTAAATCGGTTTTTTAAATTTTTATTAAAATCAACAAAATAACAACATTGGTAAATACAGTTACTTAATTACGGACGTTAAACGTTAACATTCGTCATATTGCTAGTAATTCTCATTTTAATGTTTTAGTCATAGTAACAATATCTAAACACAATCGGCCTTATATAATATAACAGAGTAAATCATCACATTTTACAATAATTAACAGTCCTTATTTCTAATATTAATTTGAACCTTTAAAGAAGAATTTTCTAAATATAATCAGCCTTATGTTTGTACCTATATGCATGTATCACAGTAAATCATCACATTTTACAACAATTAACAGTTATTAATTCTAATGTTAATTTGAACTTTAAAGAACAATTTTCTAAATATAATCAACCTTATGTTTGTACCTATATGTATGTATCACAGTAAATCACCACATTTTACAATAAGTATCAGTTCTTAATTCTAGTGTCGTAAAATCTCCAAAGCATGGCCAACTGAAATAAGACCTTGTGTTAATTCCAGCTGCACTTCCTGAATAAACTCGTCTCTTGATATACACTATTTGCGCTGTAGCATGGTGCGGGTGACAGTTTCAGTAACATTTCGTTTCACTCTTGAAAGTTGCCGCGATTTACAATTTATGACTTAATATTTCAGTTGTACCACATTCGTAATATATTAAATAATTAATAACTGTAGTAAATTAAATTAAACCCAACCAGAATGTTCTAATCAAGAAATAAAATCAAATTGAATGAAAAATTAAGCAAAGTGTTATGCGTATAACGTAACGCCATAGACGTATTTAGTGATGGGATGTACTGCTACGATGGATAGTCGATATTTTTTATAATAAAAAACGTATATTGTGCGTAGGTCAATTTTTATTTTTAAAAGGTCTAATTATACAACAGAACATTTATAGGGTAAGGTTGCTTAAAAGGTTGCTAAAAAAAAATACATGTTATTCGTCTAAACTCATATCAGAGTCAGGAACATCTGAATTGTCACTCAATTCATCATCTGAATCTGTGACGGATATTATTAACGATGACTCAATTATGTTGTCAATATGTATGTCACGATCCCAATCAGACATAATGTCCCTTTTTGTTTTATTCACGACCTTCGACCAGTCTTCAGGTTGAACATTGTTGATGGCCTCTTGTAATAGGGCCAACATCTTATTTGCCGTAAATGGCGGCGAAGTATTATTTCTTGCGGCGTAACCTAAAAATAAACGAACTTATAAAAAAAAGTATTCAAATAATCATCAATCAGCCTAATCTAGTATCTGGTAATGTTTTTAAACTAGGTACATGCTACGATCGGAAAGTTGATTTTTTTATAAAGCTTCAAAATGGGAATTGAAATTAAAAGCATACCTTTTATTTGGGCCCAAATCAGCTCAATAGCGTTATACTGGCAATGGTAGGGTGGTAGTCGAAGGACCTGGTGGCCTTTTTCTTTTGCCATCTCGTCCAGAGCATAGGTAGGAGTTGGTGGCTTATGGCGTCGGACTAAGGCAATAAGCTCCGTCTTTAACATTTTTATATCTGCTGTAACTCCGTTTTCACTCAGCCACTTCACCAACTCGCTTTTGCGGTTGGATTGGTTTGGGGGTTTATTAACTTGCACCGAATGGTAGGGTGCGTTGTCCATTATTATGGTCATAGGCTCTTTTAAATTGTTTAATAGACCTATGAACCAATCTTTAAATTTTTCGTAATTCATCTCCTCATGATACTCCGTAGTTTTTTTTGACTTAAAAGCCAGCAAACAATCAGGGACGAATCCACTTGCTGTACCTGCGTGACAAATAATAAGGCGTTCGCCTTTGCCTTCCGGCACTTTGGTACACGATTGTGCCGTATCGTCGGTCCAACTTTTACCCACTGTGTGGTTGGCGTTTAGCCACGTTTCATCCAAAAAGACAACTTTGCTCCAATCACTTATGTTTTTGGCCTTCCTTAAAAATCTACATCTTGCTAGGGCAATGTCAGTCCTATCCATAATAATCTTTCTTTTGTTAACTTTTTTGTAAACAAAGCCAATATCTTTTATAACTTGCCGTAGCGAAGTAATACCTCCTTTGAACAAGTCAGCTTCTTTTAATGATTTTAGAAGCTTGAGCAATGTGGGTAGCTCCATTCTTCTATAATAATCATAAATATGATTTCTAATAGCAACCTTAGCAAAATCATCCAAATCTGTGATTGGCTTCACCTTGGTCCGCTTTTTGTTGGGTGTCGATAATTTATTTTCAAACATCCCATCTTGGCCAATTTTCTCACGTGTTATACGCGAAACAGTATTGCGGCCAATATCAAGAGCTTCGGCTACTCGTTCTACAATATGATTCAATGGTAACAACGGTCCATTATTTTGTTGTTCTCTTTCAAAGTAGTCTCGGAGGCGAACAACAAGCTCCCTGGCCTGACTACCCAAAACAGTTTTTTTTGTATGCTTAGGCATGGTAATAACAACAAACTCAACAAACTTATAACAAATAACAATTTAACAAAAATGAAAACAAACAATGAAATCGTAATACGTGTCACATTAAGTCACAATATAACGCGCTTGCACTCGTACTCGCACTCACAGCATCGCACGGGTAAACAACATGGCCGCCGCGCCGATGCACCATAGAGCAAAAATGTTGTCACGAAAAAAAAAACATAAACCCGATTTTGATTATTTTATATAAGTACAAAGATAATTATGTAGCCATAAAACATTTATATTGACAAGTTTATACACGTAGCACACACGTAGTTACACTGCACAACTGAATAATACACTAATTTTCATAACAATATTAAAGAGAACTAGATTCACGCTGCGAGTATCGTTAGCGATAAAAATGAATTGCATAACCTCACATCCCTACGTGGTACTGACAAATGTCAACGTCATACGGGCAACTGTCACCCGCACCATGCTACAGCGCAAATAGTGTAGATTTCTTACCCCGTTTTCTTTTTGACGGTTTGCCTTGTTGTTTCAGAACATTTCTGACAGTATTCTGAGAAGAATCTTCTTCAATTGTGTGCAAGAAATGCATAATATTCGGGTGTTTTGTTCCAATGGTCTTATTTAGTTTATTATGCCAAGATTCGAGTGCATTTGTTGTGCGATGGGCGTCACCAAAAACGCACCACACTTTTAAATATTCCTCACGGAGCCACTGTTTTTCCATGTAGTTAATGAATTTTTTTGTGCCTGTACCTTCACTATCTCCGTATCTAGCAATTATGTAAACCCATCCATTAATTATCTCGTTTTCGGGCAATAATGGAAGAATCGCACTAAGTTCAATTATTCGCACCTCCTTCAAATCTTGTGACGTTCGTGAGGTCATATTCAGGCTTTTTCCTTTTTTTAAAAATGGCTTTGTTGTAATGATAATAACAACCTTTTATTATGACTGTTGGAAAGACTTTGATAATGGCATTCATTGCAGCCTTTTCATAATCAAGTTTAAATTTTGTTGGATTCCAATCCGGCAACTGCGACTTAATCATTTGAAACAGAATTAAGTAGCTCTGCATTGTTTTGTTGGTCATTAAAGCATATATCACAGGGGTTATATTTGTGTGGTTTATTGTACTACCAGTATCTACATGAATTGTATACAATTGCACGAATGGAGAAGGGCAGCTTCTGAATGTGCCATCGCCATAAAATTCTTTTGATTCACATGTAATTTGCCTTGCTTCCACCGAGGAAAATACTATTATTCGTGTATTATTAGTTTTATTTGAGTAGTCTGCTAACAAAAAGTTATTATATCTTGGTGGCACTTCGACTTCAAGAGCGTTTTTAAATAACATCTTTGAAACTCCAGCTTCTTTGTTCCGTTGTCTATACAGTGTACTTTTAACGCTAGTAAATTTTGATATGTTGGATACAATATTTATACCGGCATCTTTAAGGTTGCCTATCATGGAATTGTATTTTTGTGGAATGTTAGGAAAGTCCGGTTTGTACAATTCAGTCTTTAATTTATGGATTGATTCATCAATTTCGTTCTTCGCAAAGTCTGGAGCATGGCTATGAGCAGTCTCGTCTAGTATTCGTTGATCCTATAAATAGAAAATAGCAACAATAATAACAGGAGTCAAAGCTGTCGTATTAGTAATATTCGTCATATTGTTTAACCCTGCGTATGATTAAAACAAGTTGTTTTAAAACACGTGTTTATAACAGTTCCAAATAAATCGATTAAGTGTTTATGCCGCGTTTGTGTATGACGCATCTACTACTACTTAGCATACATGTTGAACGTCACTTGTCGCGCGCCTAATGTTGTCTTATAGTGTAAACTCGGCTTTATTAATAATACATTTTGAAACAAGTTTTAAGCAATTTTAAAAGCCTTAAGAAAAAATGTTTTAAGCCGCTTTTAATAATAGCGTATGCTTGGAAGAAATGAAAACGAATAAGTATTTAGGACTTTAAGTAGCTTGAAATAAAACAAATCTATAGTTTTATGAAAATAATGCAAAGCATTCATTCACAAATAAACGTATTGATTAACAAACAAACCATAGGTTTATCAGTAAACTTTATTATATAGGTACTTACTTTTATTCTCAAGATTCCTTTGCAAATGTTTCGTTTTGTGCACGCCCACACTATTAATCCGCTACTATGCTTTCGTCTAGCATAAAATTGATGTCCACTTCGTAGCAAAATTGTCCCACCATTCCTTTTAATTAAATTTAATGGCACTTGACCGGACGAACTAGATGCGGTGGGCTCTGACATTGTCGACAACGTGCACTTTGCTTCGTTGCACTGCTCTGACTAATTCATTTTGCGTCCCTCTCCCCCACTTACGACACGTGGCCGCCGCCGCCGGGGCCGCGGGAAGAGGGATGCAAAAGTATTTTTACATTAAATGTGCATGGAAAATAACCGCCATTACACACTCGCGATAACTGATGTTGCCGGCTTATCATAACTTTATTTTGCTATACATAATTTTAATTGTCACAACATACTTATGGCTAATTATATGTATTTGGAAAATTGTTTAAAGTTCAAATTAACATTAGAAATTAGAACTGATAATTGTTGTAAAATGTGATGATTTACTCTGATATATTATATAAAGCTGATTGTATTTAGGTACCTCCCCCCCCCCCTTATTACGTGGGACTTAAATATAGATGGCGAGATGTGGGTGTAATATTACACCTCTGCCTACCCCTTCGGGGATACAGGCGTGAGTCTATGTATGTATGTATGTATTTAGGTATTGTAATTTTATTTAATTATTTAAGAATAAAACGTTCAAAGGAGATTCACCAGCAATATGACGAATAAATGTTTTTAAAGTAAAAACCGATTTAATTCTTCTTTTCATTAACTACTGTAATATTGTGACTGGTTGGGAAATTACTAATAAGAAGTTCCCATCGAGTAACAGTGTGACTGGTTGGGAAATTAGTAATAAAAAGTTCCCATCGAGTAACAGTGTGACTGGTTGGGAATTTTTTCTTAAAAACATTCCCATCGAGTAACAGTGTGACATTTGAGGGTGTTACTCGTTGGGAACAAATGGAAGCAGTGCGAGAAAGTAGTTATACACTGTGATAAATAATTACAACCGAGTGAAAAGCGAATGCGAGGATGCATTTAGGGGCGATTTGAATTGAGCAGAGAAAAAGAGGACGCCCTGGTACAATAGGCGGAGTGGACAAAGTTCTTTTAAAAAAAAATAATTTCAAAAATTAAAAAATTTTTGAAGAAGATAAAAACGCTCGCCTTCAACGTATTTTAGATCGAGAAAAAAGTTACACTGAATCCCTGCGAGAAAAGTGCATACTATCTTTTTCGTCTAGCAGTAGTGATAATGAAAGTACGACGGCAGATTTAGAAGTCCCACCGAAACGCAAACGCGGCAGAAAGAACATCTTTGATGAACGCTTATCCGCAAACCTCGACTTTGTTAAATTAAGTGACACGAATGCAACTGTTGTTTTGAAATTAACGCTCAAAAGTGCAGGTACCGATCCATCAGAGTACAATATAAATTCAATACAATACGATACAATAACAAATCAATACAATACGAATAGAGGTATTCGTCGCCAACGTATGAAACAAAGGCAAAGGGTAGCGGAATCCTTAAAGAAAGAATTTAATCCAAATACGCCTAGTAAGAGGCGTATTTCGATTAAATTATTTATTTCTTCGTTAATTGGGGCGGCAAACTAATCGAAAACATAACAGGACACAAAACAGTGGATCGCATTCCCATTTTAGTGTCAGGACACACACTGGTCCCGAATGATAAAAAAGTGGACATTAAGAAATTTTTGACAGAAGGTCAACGGATTCGGCTGATTTTTTGTAGACAGCTGATGCAATTACAAATCACTTTTATAGATTGAGTTTTTGCCAAATAAGCCGTATTTTCAGAGAAAAAAAATATTGAAATATTTTTTGTATGAAAGAAATCCTAATTTTGTCTTTATCTTCCAAGATTCAAACGTATTCAAAATAAAACTTAGCGCAGCTTGTAGAGGTGCTAATTGCTCACCACTTTGTCATAGACACTCTTCTGCGATTTTGTGCTCCTTTTGAGTTACAGGCACTTTAAATATTTTTTGTATGAAAAAATCCTAATTTTCTCTTTATCTTCCAAGATTCAAACGTATTCAAAATAAAACTTAGCGCAGCTTGTAGAGTAACTCTTACAAATATATGAAATTATCAGTATCAAATAAACAAACAAGGAAATCTCAAAACGTGTTCAGACATGTTTATGTACAGGTAAGTTATTGTGTGACTCGTATGTAAAAATTTTTTTGTATAGAGTCATTGCTTAATTACCCTATAAGTGACGATTTCGGCTCTATTTGGTCATCTAGTCGAACGCGTCGAAAACGCTGAATGATGAATAGGTATATAAATTGCAATTAAAAATTCCCTTTGTAGTTTTGCGGTATTTATGTAGGAGCACATCTTAGTATGTTTTATTTTCTCGTGACTCATCCAAATTGCAAGAATATTTGGCTCATTATCTAACTACCCCATTAAGTAATGAGGTAGTTAGGTAATGAGCCATTATCTAACTACCCCATTAAGTAACGGGATAGTTGGGTAATGAGTCATATATCAATAGTATAAGGGCAAGCGGAACCCGTTTTTGTTCATTACGCGTCTTGTGCTCGTAAAAACAACACAATTTTTTATCAACTATCACCACATTGTAACTTTTATTTATTTGCCTGTAACATTTTTGTATCAAAATGACTACATTTGTGACTAATTTAGACATTTTTTCTTTTTTGAGTAATAGTGGGTGCCTTAAAAATAGTGATTTACTGTGTCAAACCATTATAAATCGTATTTCAAGTGAAATTCCAAACGAAGAGCTCAGTATTATCAAAAAGTTTTGCCAAAATTATACGTCAAACCTAGCTAGAAGATGGGACAATTCAGGTAGAAACGAAAGATTTGGTGTTAAAAACAAGGAGTGGTTGGAGTCTAAAATTTTGTGGCCAACTTTAACTTCTGAGAATTTTCCTATGTTGTTTGATCCAGAATATACCATAGAGGACATTTCAGTAGACGTAGAAGAGCATAATTTATCGTACGAAGAGGAAGCGGGTGCATCTACATCAGAAGCTACCACAAATACTCCCAGAACTAGAAATAAACGACCATTTGAAGATTTAACAAATAAGCAGAAGAAAAGACGTTCTTTGTCTCTTTTGGAGCATTCCGAAGAAGAGCTGTTCTATGCTCTTATTGCTAAACTTAATGAAAACGGGCGCACTGTTTGTTCTAAAGTTATTAAGTGCCTCTCAAATAAGCCAGAAAAGGTGCAAGAAGTAAGTGACTTTTTATATAAAGCTTCTGATAAATCGATTTCCGAGGAAGACACCTTAGCTCTTGCCACAGCATTGAGTTTATCAAAATGGCAATATCTAACTTTGAGGTCCATTTTAAGTACAAATGGCACAGCGGCTTTTCCATCTTACCAGAAGTTACTGTTGAAGAAGAAAGAATGCTATCCAGCAAAAGAAGATATTGTGATATCGGAGTCAGGAGCTAAAATTAAGTTACAGGCAGTTCTAGATTTAACTGCCGAGAAGATTTTGAAAGTGACTGGTTCAAATATTAATGGTGGTGTTTTGAAGCTAGTTAGTAAATGGGGCTGTGACGGAGCTTCTTCACAAAGTTGTTACAAACAAAAACCAACTGGTGACATATTTTCAGAATCTTCTGTATTTATGGTTAGTTTTGTGCCACTTCGCCTTATGAGTGACAACGATGTGATAGTATGGGAAAATCCGCGCCCTTCTTCAACAAACTATTGCAGACCAATTATGTTCGAATTCAAACAAGAAACAAAAGAATATATTCAGCAAGTAGAAGCAACATTACAAGAAGAAATTCAGAACCTTCTACCAACAAAGTTATTTGATGGCGAATTTGAAGTATTTCATGAATTGCATATGACGATGATCGACGGCAAAGTATGCACGGCACTTTCACAGACACAGTCTGCAGCCAATTGCAACATTTGCTTAACAAATCCGAAAGATATGAACAACTTGAACCTCGTTTTTAACAAACCAGAAAACCATGATATGTACAAATATGGTTTATCTTCACTTCACATGTGGTTGCGATGCATGGAATGTATTTTGCACATATCTTACAACTTAGATTTCAAAAAATGGGCGGCTCGGGGTGAGGACAAACTGCTCCGAAAATCAAGAAAAAAGTTAACGCAGCATGAGTTTTTTGTTGTAACTGGCTTAATGATTGATATCGTCAAACAAGGCTTTGGGACAACAAACGATGGCAATACAGCTCGACGGTTTTTCAATGATTACGAAAGGTCAGCTGAGATAACAGGAGTTAATGCTAATTTGATTAAGAGATTTGCTGTAATTTTGCAGGCAATATCTTCTGGGAGAAATGTAGATATTGAAAAATTTAGAATTTATTGCAGAGAAACAGCAGAACTTTATGTCAGCGAGTACTCGTGGTATTACATGCCTTCGAGTGTACATAAACTTTTAGTGCATGGTGCAGATATTTGCCAGCATTTTTCTTTTATTCCAATTGGTATGATGTCCGAAGAAGCCTCAGAAGCAAGAAACAAAGATTTTCGTTCAATCAGAGAAAAGCATACTAGAAAGATAGGCAGAATGCAAACAAATGAAGATATTTTACACCAGTTACTTATCAGCTCCGATCCGTACATTACGAACATAAGACCGAAGTTCACCAAAATTCAAAAGCAGCAGAGGTTTGAAGAAGCCGAAAATCTTCTAAAGGATGACGTTTCACCCAATGAACTCGATTTAGAAGATGCTGATGAGGAAGAAGTATACGTCGACATTGAGAATAATCCCCCACAAGATCCGCTAGCATAATTCACATTGTAACATACGCACGTTCATGTTAGTTTATTTAAGTTTGTAAGTTTGTAATCTAGTTTATTTAAGTTATTAAGTTTATAGGTACTGAGAAAAAATGCGCTTAAAATTAATTTATGTTCTAGTTTATTTAAATTTGTAAAATAATAGTTTACTTTAGTTATTAAGTTTACAGGTACTGAAAAAAAATGCGCTTTGTTTTATTTTTTGTGTTTGTTTTATTTATTTATTTATTCATATTATGTTGACGACAGCCCTAGCAAAGTATTACATTTGTAAACAAAGACTACCCACTGTTGGGGTAGTCAAATAAAAAGTTGTATTTTACATTTCATATGACTTATTAGGAAAAAATATTTAAAGTGCATGTAACTCAAAAGGAGCACAAAATCGCAGTTGAGTGTCTATGACAAAGTAGTGAGAAATTAGCCCCTCTACAAGCTGCGCTAAGTTTTATTTTGAATACGTTTGAATCTTGGAAGATAAAGAGAAAATTAGGATTTTTTCATACAAAAAATATTTAAAGTGCCTGTAACTCAAAAGGAGCACAAAATCGCAGAAGAGTGTCTATGACAAAGTAATGAGCAATTAGCATCTCTACAAGCTGCTTTAAGTTTTATTTTGAATACGTTTGAATCTTGGAAGATAAAGACAAAATTAGGATTTCTTTCATACACAAAATATTTGAATATTTTTTTTCTCTGAAAATACGGCTTTTTTGGCAAAAACTTAATGTACAAAAGTGATTTGTAATTGCATCAGCTGTCTACAAAAAAAAAAATAAGCTGAATCGGTTGACCTTTTGTCAAAAATTTCTTAATGTCCCCTTTTTTATCATTTGGGACCAGTGTGGGACAGGGTGTAGATCTTTTTTTGGCAGTTCCAAAATTCAATCATGGAACTGGGGAGGCGTGTGCTCTATTCTTTCTTGGAACTTGAGCAACAAAATAAAATGAGTTTGCTCACCGCAGTGGTGTCGAAGCAAAAGCATTTTATTTTTATTTTGGTTTAAGAGCAGGTGCTTGCATTCTATTAGAGCAAAAGATGCTCTTTGGTTGGCCTGTCGTCACCATATAACGAAAATACTGCTAGAAGCAATCATAGTTCAAGCACTAGGTCCATCAAGTGGACCAGAAATATTTTTCTTCAAACGATTTAGATCTGCTTGGCCTAACAATGACCAGAATAATTTCAGTATAGTTTCTTCAGACCCTGACGCTTTAAGATACGTAGAAATAATAGCAGGCAGCGCAATTTAATTTGCTGAAAAGCAGCTTGATGATTATCACCCACGTGACCATTAAAAGGAACTTTTGACACTTACAATAATATTTTTGGGAGGTGTTTCTAATAAAGGGATATCATTCAAAGCTCCAGCAGGTCTTCATCACGCGCGATGGATGGCAAAAGCAATTTATTGCCTTAAGCTTTTTATGTTCAAAGACCAGTTTAAACTGACAATAAAAGAACTTTAAGCCATTACTGAAATTTGCGTTTTCGTTGTTAGGATTTATGTAAGATGCTGGCCCCATGATCTCCCGTCGCATTGAAAATGACTATTTCATTAGGCACTTAAAAATCTGAGGAGTTAAAAGGGAGAACTTCAATCAAGCATGTTCTGAACGATGTCTCCGAACGGGGTAAACCCTTAAATTATCCTATAATCACCAGAATGCTATCATTTTGAAGCCCTTTTAACTCTCCAAGGTATATATATTTTTTATTTTTTTGTTATCTCTTTTCGTTTTTGAGAAGTTTAATAATTGAGGATGCTAGTAGCACTTTACTTGAAAACGGGTACCCTACTGAAGCGATTGAAAAAGCATTTTCAATGCTAAAATACTTATAAAGAGAAGACAAACTTCCACTATTCCAATTTCAAAAAAACGGACGAATTTTCCCTGTATTCCATTCAAACTTTCGTCCCATAAATTAACCCCTAAATGGAAAACATTAACAGGTTTATTCAAAATTTCATGTCTATAGCACTGTAGGTTCCTGAAATAAGCAGCTGTGACAGAAGAACGGATAAACCGATTGCATTATTTGTTGCCATGCTGTCAGATCAATGATTGCATCTTCAGTCGACCTACCACGTCTTAATACAAATTGATTTTGTGGTGCTTGAATTTCGTTTGTATTGAGGAAGTTCACCACACGTGGCGTCGAGTGCTTTTTCTATCAATTTAAAAATTCTCGTCGATACTGAAATCGGTCTGTAGTTCGTGTCACTGCTTACGTCCCCACCCTTGAAGATAAGATGCAGCACAAGAGCTCTCTTGAATACTCTAGAAAATTTGCCATGCAAAAACAACCAATTAATGACAGGTCAGGGAAGATATTTTGTTTGTTTATTTGTCACCCTTATACCCATCACTACACACACAAGTCTCTAATAATGTTTATAAAAACTCAATTATTAGGAATATCAACCTTTTTATTTATACTTTTTTTGAGAGAGAGTGCAATGTGCTTCTCTAGCGGGATAAATTGTCAGTAAAGAATTGACTATAACTATCCTTTTCGATTGCGTTGGCTTGAGAAAAGCTTGATTTTTTCACCCGTCCAAGACACCGCAGACTTAGGGCCTGCGCACTCTGGCGGACGGCAGGGGACAGCATCGAGGGGAATTCCTCTATCCGCCAGCGCACACTGACAAGAATAATTCCCTGCGATACCGCGAGCGTCCGCCAGCTTACCAGAGCATCCGCCGGTATGCCGTGGCATGCTCCGTGGTCGATCACAGAGCATTGAAATATATACCTTATTTCGATTGGATAAGTATTAAATTCGATTGATAAATTTAAAACCCTCGGCCGTCCCATCCGCAAGTCTGCGCAGGCCCTTAGTATTTGATATTAATTTCAACTAATTACCTCTGAGAAAAGCGGTCTTGACAGATGGATAACAAAGTATGGTTTTCGATTTTCCTTTTGAGGTACGAAACTAAAAATATGTGTGGTCCAATAACAAAAGGCTGATAATGCAAAGCAAAGAGAAAAAATCATCTTGGTACCAAGTATTTAATTAATTTAGGTCAGCTGACTAACATACAGGAGTGGTGCAAGTAATGAATACATTGCAAATCATAAAAAAAAACAGTAAAGTTATTAATTAATTCTTAAAATAACGTTTTTTCTTAGGCATTTGTATTAACTTCGATATTGCTTTTCTCATTAACGGCATCTGCAGCATCAACGGGATTTTCTCCATTTTCACCAGCTTTGGTTTTCTTGTCACTCTTCCTAAATTTATCGTACCTAAAAACAGAAACAAAAGTTATTGACCGGGTTAATTTAACTATGGAATATTTTCAAGAGGACCGCAATTGAGCGGCTTTTGCAGAACTTCGATATTCGGCCCAAATGCCCAATCAGTTCATATGCCTTGGATTCACTAGGGATAAATACTTGGATAAAAACACACAGGATAAAAACTTGGGCTCTAAAATAGCAGACGTCACTTGCGTATTAATTAACCCGCAGAAAGGCAATAGGTGCAGCGACTTATGCAAAGCGCAGTAACTTGCGCCGCTGACAACGATCTTAATTAATATCTGTGAAAATTTAAAAAATATTAATACCTTCCAAGGTCCTCCTCATCGTCACTGCCTTCATTGCCTTGGGGGTCTACTTCTCGAAGCAACTCTCCAATGTCTTTGTCAACATCTGCCCACAATTTATCCTCACTCCCTGAAACATACATAATAGGCTTATTCCTGAAATCCTATCAGAAATTGAATCCTATCCTATAAGGGGGAAAAGTGGAATCTACAAAAAAAAGTCTAGAATTTCCCCTGAAATCTCCCTTAGGAGGGAAAACTGGAATCGAAAAAAATTGTTATTCCACAAAACTCCCCCAAGTGCACCCTAGGGGGAAAACTGTAGGTACTTTAAAAAGTCTGGAATTTCCCCTTAGGCGGGAAAACTGGAATCTGCAAAACCAATGTCCAGAAATCCCCACTGTTGGCCTTGTAAAGTTTAAGTAGGTAGTGCCTCTGCTACCAGCGCGGAGCTGGGCGTCGGATTTGTTCGCCCGCACTGCTTGGGAAATTTTTGACTTATTTCGTTCTTATCCCACTGGCATTTGTTTCAACTCATATTTATTTTCTATTCCGAACGGATACCACTATATAAATACTTATGTGCGAACGAATATTAACTTGAATTTGGTAGTCAGCTCAGTCAAACTTAATCATACTAAATTTGTTTTCTAATATTATTTAGTGATAAAATACATGTTATGCTACTCATATGATTTGTATGAGGCAGACAGATAATATAATAACACATAAGAAAATTAATACATAGGATACTTTTTATCCTAGTAGTACGTTTCCATGGGATAATTTCAGACATCCACGTGAGCGAAGCTGCGGGAAAAAGCTAGTAACTAATATGCTTTTGGCAGCATTTTAGTTATTCTTCTGATCGTCAAAGTGAGAGTTTTGAAAAATCAACCTATCAGATTGTTACATTTTAACTATGAATAAAAATAATAATATACTTGACTGTTTTTCTCTTTCATCATGAACACAGCCCTTGTTTTTCTTTGTGTAACTGTGTTTGTGTAACTGTGACATAAATATTAACACTAATGAAAATGTCCAAAATTTTGGTTTAGACCCACGCACACCGGGCGGGGCGAGGCAATCCACCGAATGGGCCCACTAAGGCTAACCCACTGTAGTTGTAGCTTCGTACCTAAAGCACAGAGTGCTCCACTGTATTATTATGTGCTTAAGGAATTTACTAACCGGATGCAGCAGAATTATCAGCACCATTGTCGAGTTTCTTTTTGTTTTCTTCAGTAACAGCCTCAACATTTTCTGATTTAATTACGTCGCCAGCCTCAGCAGTAGCTTCTTTCTCTTCTTCTAAAAACAAAGATCAATGACAAGACTCTTCTTTCTCGTAACTCATCATGAAAAAATATACATTTTAGGAATAGTTTGTTTAGAAAATACTTCTATATAATAGTTCGTTCGTGAAACTGAGTCTGATATGAAAAAAAAAAATTTAAACGGATTTTTTCATTATTTAGATATTTTAGACAATAACTTTAAAATCGTTACTTTTCGTGGTACAAATATGTTGCTCTATTGGTATTCCTGACCCCCACAGTATTTTGCACTATTTACTGGACAGCCAGAAATCGTTTCTATAACAATTCATTTCAATAACACCTTGTATAGCAATATAAGAACGCCCACTGTTATATATGTCGACCTACCTTTTTGTTGATGTAACTGGCGATGAATTCTCTCAGCGTGTTTACGAAGAGTGCGAGTGTCGCGATGCTGTACGTAACGACCCAGATGAATACGTAGGCGACAGTGGCGGCGCAGTGCCTCGGCTTCCTCAGTGCCACCTGCTTCCACCCGGGGCAAGTACACGCGGCATAACTCACACCACCAAACCTAGATTACAAAATATTCTGAGTATGAGAAAAAGAGTCATTCTTCGCTGGCGAAATCCGAAAGTATGGAGGACTAGGGAATTACGATGTCTGCTTAAGTAATTTTTAACTGTAACAACTATTAAAGACCGTACACATCGCGAACATTCACTTTGCAAAATAATTTTGCAATCATTCGTTGCGGAAGCTTTTATTACGCAACGTTGGTAAAACAAATTCGTGAAGTGAATGCTTGCGCTGAGGTTCAGTCCATTATAAGCTAGGAATAAAACTCGAGTTTTTGAAAAAATCAAACACATCCAGATGAACTACATATACTTAGACTTGTTGTTATACGATTGTAAAAAAAAAAAACATTACTGAATAGTTAAGATCCTTAACATATGAAGAAACAGAAAACATTTTGATCAGGATAAGCTAAAACATACCGATTTAGCATCTCTCGAGAGTCTCTGTGTGTGTACACACAGATTGTCGAGAGATGCTAAATCAATACTTTATTTTTAAAAATCTTGAAATCTTGTATTCACTGAATAGCCTCATTATTGTTAAGCTACCACGTAAGGGAAGAGTGAGACTGCTCCGACAACTGTACCACAGATTAATATAGATGGGACACTCCGCAAAATCAGTTAAAAAAAGCGACTCTTAATACAACAAAATAAAGCGCAATTCAAGTTGCACAACGCTAATTTACGTACAGTTATATTCACCTTTTGCTTCTCTTTCTATCGTGTAACTCTTATACCTTCTGACCACGTTGTCATCTATCCTTACATAATAAAAAACAAAGTCCCCCGCGGCGTCTGTCTGTCTGTCTGAACGCGATACACTCAAAAACTACCGAACGGATTTGCAAACGGTTTTCACCAATGGACGGAGTGATTCATGCGGAAGGTTTTAGTGTATAATTTATTAAGGTTTTGTGTAAATTGGCTGAAATTTGACGATTATTGTTGAAGATGTCGGAAAAAATAATGCCGACCGGGACTTTTAATGGCGTGCGCCTCGGAAATGGTAAAAGTTACATAAAATTTATGTTCTACAGTATTGTTCATCTTAAAAAGTTCAACAAAAAAAGTCCGCGATGGCATATGTCTATCTTCTAAGGATGACCCACAGTAACCATTATTATCTTTCAGAATTTTATACAAAAATAATTGTTATTTATGAAGCTATTTTGACCAATATTATATTAATCCCTATCCAATATACTATGTTACTGAAATTGAGCATTTAATTTAGATTAAAATATGCCTTCACATCATTTCATTTAAATGAATAGTTTAAAAGATATCACAGATTCAAAATTACGCGAAACTAATAATTTTGGTTGACGGCAACGCGGGCGCAGCGGTAGGAGTCAATGAGCTTTTCCTCGGCTATTATAAGTATGAAATCCCGGTAGTATGTACCCGTGGGATATTTTCCGACATCCACGCGGGCGAAGCCGCGGGCAAATATTCTAACTACGTAAATACGGTTGACATAGATAAGAATAACAAATGTAAACATTTGGTAGGTAGGTACCTACGTAATTACTAACTACTTTAGGTAGACGTGCATTTCTTTAGGTTTCGGTGTCCTTTGGAAGTGAGAAAAATTCCTTATTATTCTCCTATTATTATTTAAGCAGCCAAATGCGTTGCAATATACTTTTGCTTTCATTTTTAGTTTTAATATCTTGCAACGAACGGACATGGCGTGAGTATTGAATTGATGTAGGTATAACCCGGCGCGCGGCAGCCTTACTGAATTGACACAATGAGACGAGCCCGCCACGTACTTGTAGCTTCATACTTAAACTGCGGAGTGTCCCATCTGTATTAATCTGCGACTGTACTTATTGTGGCTGCCTCAATTTATGTTCGACATAATGTTTGATAAGAATTTTTTTTCCTTCCTCTTTGTGTTTTCACTAATACACTTGACGGTGGGGGATCAATTATTGTTTGCAAAATTATCTGATTATTTTCCTGGTTCAAAAAAACAAAAGGCGTATGTTGTTCTCCAAACTCAACACAATTTTTTGGACCACATTGCTCCAGATATTATACATTCGGTACTTCCCCTGTATAGGTTTGTAGGTTCATTCTTACCTCCATCTTTTTAATATGTTCACTGCCAATGTTAATTTCAACTTTAGGTTTTTTTGGAGAAGACTCATCCTTTTTTTCGCCCCCAGAGTCGTCATCTTCAACTTCTATAAAAAAATATGTAAATAAATGATAGGCACTGCCAAGCCATGACTATTGTCGTAACGTATGATCATATTTTGACTTACCATCTACATCGCCCACTGAGTCAAGAGTCATGAAGTTGTCCAAATCCACATCCATACCTTCGTCGCCGCTAGCTTCCGCCTTGGGGCTTACACGGCGGGCTGATTGGCTAGCCTTTCTCTGAATCATAAACATGTTAATATAAGGATTTTAAATTATAAAAACAATTATAACCTGGTTGAACATTAACTGTGCAGTTGAAATATGTTCATAATGTCATCATTACTGACAAGCTGAATTGGGGTTATTGTACACATGTACAATGACCCCAATTCAGCTTGTCAGTTATTACAACTACACCTTGTATAATCGAAGATCAAAGCTAACCTTAAGATGTTCCAGAGAGCATATATGGTGTTCGTAAATCATGGGCGAACGGAAGGTAAGTCGACAAATCTGACAGAAAGGCATCAGGAAGCGCTTCATGGCCCGGTGGGTGTCGGTGAGGTTGTGCGCGTGGCGCGTGGTGCGGTGGTTGAGGCGGCACACGGGGCAGAACGTGGTGCGCGTGGCCAGCTGCGCGCCCGCCGCCGCTTCCAGCTCCCTCTGCGCGCCGCGCTGCGCCACGCGCATGCGTAGCAGCTGCGCCTTGTGGCGCCGCGCCACTGCGCTCATGGCGGCGCGGTGCTTGCTGGACACCAGGTGCTTCACGTACGCCTGGACGAGTAACGTCACGTCGTTATTCTACTTTGTCCTTACAGTCAGAGGCACTTTTGTGCCGAACGGAAATACTGCAGAATGGGACAATATGCGGGAGCTTTTTTTTTCTGATTTCATACATTATTGAAATAGTTGCAACTTTAAATACTCTAGTTAGTATAAATAAATTTGAGAATAATAAAAGAGACAATTTTCCAGTGGATACCCTTTAGGCCTGAAACAGCGTTAAGACGTCCGCGCGGACAGTGCCGTCCTTACCATAAGGGCACAGGGGGCTCGTGCCCACAGCCCCTGACCTCACGGGAGCCCCGTTAGCTAGTTAGTTTTAGCTAGATACAAATATAAGTTCCGTCAACATTTCTAAATTGAAATACTAATCGGGCACCAGATAATATTTTTAAACTTTTCTTTTATTTTTATGATAAACGTTTTAGTTTTCTTTCTCAGTTAATATCTAATTATTTATTCTGACCAGTTGACATGCAAATAATTTGCAGATATTAATGCTTAAGAGCTCAAACACAGACTACAATTATATTAAGCTCAAAACAGAATGTTTTCAACAAAGGAATCAGCAGAATTGAGTATCTCAACCTCACAAAATCTGATAAGTTAGAAGAAACTTTTCCGATTGTTGAAGTCGCTACAAGAATATTCCTTTACTTGATTGTAGTGGAGAGCCCTCATTTTCTCAACTAAAGAGAAAAACGGGCCAAGTGCGTGACGGACTACGCACAATGAAGGGTTCCGTAGTTGGGATGAATTTATCCCAAATACAAACTTAAAATTGTAGTTGAATTACATATTCTCCATTCATACATTCGAACTGCAAATGTAAGTTTGTACGCACAATATTGAGAGATTTACCATGTTATATTAAGACCATATACTTTTTACAGGTTTTCCTGTAATTTATGAGTAAAGAGCCATACTATGTATTTTTCAAAATTTTAGAAGTTTCGGAGATGGGGGGGGTGGTCAATTTTCATCGAATTTTTTATACATCTTTAAAAGTATTTATTTTAAATTTATATAAAAAAATATGTTTAAGATCCTCGCAACAAGTCCTTTCATTTGATATGTCACACAGTACTGTTAGCAAATTACAAAATACCCAAGGGATGTTCAAAACCTAAACTTGTCCTTGTCCTAAACGTGTCCTTATCAAGAAAACATATTATAAAATTAAAGACTATGTTGAAGACAAGGAAGTTTGGCAATAATTCTTTCTGCACATGTGGCTTCCCTGGTAGATACCACCACCTGGTATCTACCAGGGAAGCCACATGTGCAGAAAGAATTATTGCCAAACTTCCTTGTCTTCAACATAGTCTTTAATTTTGTACATAATTATGCCGTTAATGAGATCATTAACGGCATAATTATGTAAGAGTTTTTTAACTGGTCCCAAATTACCATGTTTATTTTAATTTTATTATTTTTACATTCGTCCTTGACATATTCATCCTATTATTCGACATTATATACCTACAAGTTAATTTAAACTCTTTATTAGTGGCTTTTGTGCACATGATAATAATTCAGATTTATTACAGTTGTAATACCTGGAAAGTGACTTACGCGGTATTAATTTTGACCCAGTTTATAATTCAGACGATGCAAATATTACGTTAAAGTATTTCATAGATTCGCTACAATATGCAATAAGGAAAAACACGTTTACTAAGACAATGCCTAGAAAGTATAGTTGTATTAAACCCTGGATTACACCCGGTCTCGTTCGTTGTATAAGACATAGAGACAAACTTCACCTGAAATTGAAACTCACACCTGATAACGAAATACTTTCTGTTACGTACAAAAGCTATCGAAACTTCTGTAATAATCTTTTGAAAAAACTAAAAAAGCAGTATGATAAAAATGAATTACAGAAGGCGGGGACAAATAGTAAACTTGTGTGGAAATTTATAAAAACGAATACATTTAGATCGAAAAATCCCGAACCTCCGTTTGACTTACTATCTGCAGAGACAAGCCCATCCGAAGCAATGAATAAAGTAAACAACTTTTTTGCTAACGTTGGTAAAAACTTGGCTGAAAAATCTTTACATTCTAGTAATTCTTCCCGTCAAAACCCGACGACATCCTCTACATTAAATTCAATTGTTTTATTAGATACTGACGTTTGCGAAGTAGTAAGAATAATAAACGGGTTAAAAGATGTTTGTGCTACTGGGTGGGATGACATACCTAATAATATACTTAAGAGGTTTAAATACCTCCTTGCCCCGCCGCTAACACACATTTTTCAGCTATGTTTATCTAAAGGTAAATTCCCTAAGTTGCTTAAAAAAGCTGTCGTCACACCTGTCTTCAAATCTGGAGACAAACACTATGTGAATAACTACAGACCCATCTCAGTGTTAACAGGCCTTTCAAAAATTTTAGAAAAAATAATTAACAGTAGATTGATAAAATATCTGGAAGATAACAAACTACTTTCAGATAGTCAATTTGGTTTTAGGCCCAAAAGATCAACTGGACAAGCAGTACACAAATTGACTAATTATGTGACTACCAATCTAGATAATGGTATGCACACAATTGGGATCTTTCTAGACCTTGCCAAGGCCTTCGATACCATTTCATGTACTTTACTTTTGCACAAGCTTGAAACACTTGGGATAAGAGGAGCACAACTTCAACTATTTTCTGATTATCTTAGCGATCGTCAGCAATGTGTAAAAATTGGTCAGTATACAAGTTCTGAACTTAAAAATAGTTGTTTTGGAATTCCCCAAGGCAGCATTTTGGGCCCTACGTTATTTTTAATCTATATAAATGAACTTTGCTGCTTGGCACTCCAAAATGGTGTCATATTGTCTTATGCGGATGACACCGCTCTATTGTTCTCAGCTAAATCAAGAGTTGAAGTCTATGAACATGCTCAGAATGGTTTTAACATTGTGTCTAATTGGCTTCATAATAATCTACTAACATTAAATACAGATAAAACAAAATACATTTTATTTACAATGAGAAATACTAACATACCGCTTACTAATCTAAACATTTACTCACATAATTGTAGCACGTGCGCTGACACTGCATGTTCCTGCCCCACTTTAGCTAAAGCTGACCATTTAAAATATCTGGGTGTCACTATTGACTCCAATGTAAACTTCCGTAAACACATCGATTTACTTTGTGCTAGAGTGCGCAAATTAATATATGTCTTTAAGAATTTGCGGACCATAGCAGACTTTAAATTAATTAAACAGGTTTATTTAGCTTTGTGTCAATCCATTCTTACCTATTGCATAACTTCTTGGGGCGGTGCTGCAAAAACAATTTTACTCCCTCTAGAGCGTGCTCAAAGAGCAATTCTAAAGGTTGCAACATTTCGCCCTTTTACATTTCCTACGCACCAGCTCTACATAGCATGTAATGTACTAACAATACTGCAATTATTTGTACTAAACATAGTATTACACCAGCACACTGCACTTCCTTTTGACCCATCATCTAGCGACAAGAGAAGGAAGGATTTGGTTTGCATAAAGCCTCAAACTAGACATGCGTTTGCTAATCGATTTTATGTGTTTTTAGGACCTTTTCTGTATAATAGGCTCAACAAGTTACTAAGCTTCTATAGTGTACGTTACAAAAAATGTAGTAAATTGTTAGCAGAACATTTAGCGACACTCAATTACACAGACACAGAAAATCTTCTAGAAATTTTGTCATGACGATAATTTATCCCTCGTAAGTATTTACTTTTGTATATTTACATAGGTTTAGTTTTAGATATAAATGAACCAATATGCTTTTTCTCATAGTTATTAATTAATTGTTTTATATTAGTTTAGTTTTAAATTTTACTGTTCCAATTTAATTAAAATGCAAAGTGATGGCCTGAAACACAGGTTTGAATTAACCTAGATCGGGCGGGTCGCTACCTAATACTGTAATTCCGAAACATCATTACTGACTTGCACTTGTAATTAACATGTTTTAGTTTTAATTTATTTTTAGGTATTATAATTGTTTGGGAAATCTTACTGTTGCCTAAATGTACACTTTTTGTAAACGTTTTTATTCAATAAATATTATTATTATATAATAGCAATCATGTAACTGCGTTTAATTAAAAGAGGTTTTTATTTTTTATTAATTTATACATCTTTTGTCTAGATTCTTTTCTATTTTGTGAATGTGAGAACGCTGTAGGCTTAGTGGACTGTAGATTTGTCGACTATTTTCTTAAGTACCTGGTACTTATTGAAAGACCTACACTGTCCTCCCATACCTAGTCACACTGTTATTTGAAAGAATTGTAAAAGCCAATTATTTTTAAAAGAGTAACCGTGGAGTTTCTAGCCGGCTCTTCTTCATAGGAAACGACCAATTGGAACCGTGCACCTAGCTTCTGACGTTTCATAAGTGCCCATGTTGGTTTATGTGAAATAAAAATATTTTTAATTGAATTGAAAACATTTTTTTTTTCTTGTTTGACTCCAGAAGTTACCTCTATATTCAAAATGTATTTATTTATGTTTCACGTTCGTGTTTGGGTCACAGAAATATATATGTGTACCAAATTTCAACTTAATCGGTCCATTCGATTCGCAGCAAATTGGCTGTGTCAGACGGACAAACGAGTGATACTATAAGGGTTCCGTTTTTTCCTTTTGCGGTACGGAACCCTAATAAAAAATGAATAATGAACGACATTGTTACAAGAACGACTAACTAATTTGTCAATTATGTGCGTAAACCGCGATATCCGTAAAAAAGTAGACTCAGGATATAATAGAAGATTTTTTTAGAACAGAAATCCCGAAAGAAACTATTATAGGTATCGTAAATTCGAAACCAACTCAAACCTGCAGCATTTTATTTATAATATTTGATTTGTAACAATTACCCATACTAAATATAAATCATAACAGAAAAATGTTTTTTTGAGGGGTTTGAAAAGGGTTAACGGGGGCGAAAAATCGATCTAACTAGGTCTCATATCTGAGAAAATTCGTTTTCTCCGTATTTTCACCTGAGCAGAGCTCGGTCGCCCAAAGTTTAGAACAAGATAAAGAATGATGACATAAGAATAATGACATGGCAGCATGGCATGCATGGCATTAGTATATACTATATAATCGGAATAAAAATTTTGGCCCACCGTCAAAATTGGTTGAACAGCCTTGCTTTAGATCTTTGACAGTCATCACGGGTAGTCAGAAGATCGAACGTCTGACAACTAGTCTCACCAAGTGGTACCGAATTACCCATCAACTGGGTTGTGGAAGGCAGATAGGCAATCGCTCTATGTAAAATACTGGTACTTAGTAGCATTTAGTTAGACTGGACCCCAACCTAGTTGGAAAAGGCTAGGCAAATGATGATGAACTTTCTCCTTGTCCAAGAAGTCCTAAGAACTTACCGCGAAAGTAGCACATTTTTCCTTGCAGTGCACGCAGGCTAGATGCACATAGGGGCGTGGGCGTGGCGGCGCAGTGTCCGAAGCGGCATCGGGTTCTTTGTCCGTATCTTCGCCGCCCTCCACTTGCTCGCCGTCTGACACTTCAGGTTCGACCTATGAATTAATAAACTAAGTGTACTTTGAAAAACAAAAAAAAAAAACTTTAGAACAGTTTTTAGTACTATGAAGCATTTTTGTAACTCATTCCATGAAAAAACGACTGAAAGTTAGTTAAAATCCGTACTATAATATTATAAACTAGCTGCTGCCCGTGGCTTCGGGCGTGTGGACCCTCATTCTTTCTCTAATAAAAGTCCAGCCATTTCAGAGATTAGCCAGACCTGTATATACTTTCATATGCATTTAGTAAAAAGCTGTTATTTTGACATTACAGACACTTCAATTTTATTTATTTGTATAAACTTTTCTAAAGTAAACATAAGATGCCGCGTGTAAAGAAGTCTCTTGAATCCTTCTTCAAAACTTACGAGGAACATTGTAGAATTACTGCCTCGTGCCAGTTTCTCCTTTGTCGATTAACAAGCAAGTCAAAGCTACCTACATAGCACTATGTAACGTGTTGTACATTTTTTTTAAAGATCGGAATCACCTGCTCATCAATAAAAAAATATATAAATGAAAATTGTACAGCTTGAAGTTAAAAAGAACAGGTCAAATAATCAGGTTAAGTTAAATACAGGTCTGGCATAATTTTTTACACAAGTCAAATTTAAATTAACCTAACATGACATTATTCGCTTGAACCACCTACTTGGCATCTAATCTCATTTATTTTAAAATATTACCTTTGGAGATTTGATTTTGGTCTCTTTTTTTTCTTCAGGAACCTCTTCCTTCTCTTCAGCATCCCAATCCTCTTCTGTTGAGGAAGCGTCCTCTTCCTTAGACTTGACAGAGCTGCTTGATGATAATTCAAAATATATTAATGTAAATAGTTATTCGTAATTTAAACTCAAATTTAAGATGTTATATAATTATCGCAATACATACACATTTTCATTATAAAATTCAATATCCAATTATTTATTCTACTTTTATTACAACAGCCGCTGTACCATCTTAGTAGCTCTCATTTCTACATTTCTTAGAGCATATCCTTTTATATGGACGGGTATTAATTTCAATATCGGTTCACCGTCAGTGATTTTACCATCTTAATATTTCAATCGTGGTGTCGATTTCGGCCTCACTCATTTCTGGTACTCTCGTTGTTTTGTGAAAAAATAAACTAAATGTAAGCAATGGGTACATACTCAGTGTATCGAATTACCTTCGGCCCTTCAGAGATCGGAACGCACGGGTGTAACCGAGCGATCTTTCGGTGTATCGCCTAGAGGTAAATGTACCGCGAGAGCGCGGTGCGCCTCGGAAGGAGGCCCGCGAGCGCATGGTGCGGCCGCGGAAGGATCGGCGCACAGCGCGCGGGCGCGTCGCGGGCCTGGCCACCTCTCGCGGCGGGCCCATTCCGCTCGGCTTGCGGTAGCTTTCTCGGTTTGGCGAGCGTCTCCGATCTTCGCCACCGAACGATCTCCTTTCGCTGCTGTAACTCTCTTGTCGAGCGCCATATGATCCGTAATGGCCGCCTCCATCATGGCTACGTCTATCGCTCGAGGAACCCTGTACATAACTCTCTTTGGTTCTTTCGACACGCTTTACATATGAAATAGAATATAAAGTGTTTAATGAGGATGGAAATTGTATTATTCTTCATTTCTAGCCCTCGCCAAAGTGTAAACACACTAGTCTTAGGCACCAATAAACTCCTTTTACAAGTTATTGCCAAAGTCCAATGCGATTGAATCTTTTTTTTCTCTAGATTCACCATCTCACTTCTAAAATTTTTAAAAGATTTCTTTCCTTGTGATTGTTATCGCCTAGCAGTAAATAACGCTCAGGCACATGAATAAAAAAAATAGTCTTACATCACACATGCTCACATTGATATTGCATTAGAGGAATGGGGTGATCCATATCTAAATTAGATACAAGTCTGGAAGGTTAATAATTCTAACTATTCATTAGTCCTTGTGATATAGCATTATCATACTCATAGTGGTCTCAGCTTGAATAGTTCAAAATTATCAGTATCCTTGTCAAATCTTGAAGTAATAGTTCACGCCTGTATGCATCTCTATATTATCTGCTTATGTAAATCATGGCTTACCCAAGGATCTGCATATCAAATCCAACAAGTGAATATACCACAATATTTCTCATTTTCTCTATATTGAAGATAACCCATACATAGCTATATAAATCACTAACTTCGCCAAATATTTCTTATTTTATAGCCTGTCAGGAATGTATCTTTAATTTTCCTCTAAATTTGATTTCCATAAGGAATATATTATATAGCTATATTTTATGTTTCAAAATTCTGTGATGATTCTATGAGCATGTTGTTTATTAACTGTATGTTTTAGCAAGTCTTACTGTGTATACAGTTGTTGTAACGGCCATTACTTTCATTTTAACTTTCAGGTTTTCATTGATTTTGTCGAAATATACAGTAATATAATAGTGTTTGTAGAACTTATAAGTCAAAATAACCTGTTATCACAATATACTGACCTCCATCCTCATCCTCTTTCGGTCTGGAGACCCAGAGCGACCACCGTAATCACGGTTGGAATAACTAGCAGAACTTTCCTAAAAAAAAAAAACTTTCTATTACACTAACTAGGCAACACTCAAAAATTTCCAGAATAAATTAATTGCGTATTTCGAAGATAATCATGCCCTCAATACCAGAAAAATAACCATATTTTTATCACATAGAAATTAAGTTTTTTTATAGCTTTTTTATTAATTTAGCTTTAAATTTTCTTAGAAATGATCATATTATCATCTTGTATTGTAAGTATATATTTTTAGTTCTTTCAGTCTCACTTTTGTGTTAATTCTCCAGATTTATTTTGTTTTATTTCATAAAAAAGGGACCATTTTTCGAGTTTTTAAGGCAAAAAATGTCTTCTGTGTGTGGTGTAATAATAAAAGAAGGTAAACATTTTGGGCAGACATTAAGAAGTTAATAAAAGATCCCTTCTTCGTTTCGACCTTAAACATTAAAGAAAAAAACTTTTTGGGAAATCACTGATCGCCCCAATATTAAAGCATTACAAATCAATGGTTAAATGCCTGTATAGAATTGGGTTGTAATATGTCGTTAAAGATACACTTTCTGCACTAACACCTAGATTTTTGAAGAGAAAACTTCTTACATTAGGTATTTTTTAAATGGGACTAAACCATTGATTTCGCGATACTGTGACAACACCAGCTTTTGACCATTAAAAGACATCAACGCGTTGATTACCGCGGTGCGTGGAGTAAAAAACATCAACGCTTTGATTACCGCGCTGTCGATTTTTCTTTTAAGTTTTCACTTCTGTCGGCACTCCCGGAATGCCACTGTTTTTTTTTTAAATGAAACTGGGTGCAGTGAGTGATAGACACGGTGAGCGCTCCCTTGATATTGCTTCAATTGAAAAGTATTATCAAGGGAAAAGGACCCCTGCAATGCTTGCAGACTAAAAACAAAAAAATGTACTTCTTACTCCTAAATAATTTATTCACTTTAAAATAAGACTAAAATCTATGAAAATTGAAAATTAATTTCTCTAACTTATGTGACTGAGATGATGTATTTACTGTTGTAAGTTCTCTCTAGCATGGTGATTTCAAATCACATACTCAAATCTCTGAGATAAAAATAAGTAAGTTTCTATTGACTAGTGTTATTATTAAAGGACATAATCCATTTTGACGGTTGGCCAAAGATCTCAAAATTCATTAGGAAATTCTCTTTGAAATATAAAATAATTGTAATACCAGAGAATTTAGGTTTTACCAAATCATTCACAATTCATGTTCTATTATTTAAACTTGAACCCTTAAATTCTGCCAGCACTCATTATATGTATAGTAAAATTAATCAAATTTAATTTATCATCATAGACCATAATATGTTAGCATTATTTAATTATGAAAATCTATGATTTCATTGTCACACATATGCATAGTCAAATGCAGAATGAGTCTGACCAAAGATGAGTAATTAAAACTAATAAAATAAATAGTGTACTATTTTATGGCAGATTTAGTGTACACTATTTCCGGAAACACTGCTCTTAGTCATTGGACTGATTGCATGATAACGAAAAACAAGAAGTACTATTTTGTGCTGACCACATATCTTTTGATGTGATTGATAATTTGATGTTACTGCCATACTTACAGATCTATATGGTTTTTTATAGGAATCCTCCATCCTGTCACGACTGGAATTGTATCGGCTTGCACTGCCACTAGTGTATCTCGAGTCATTATTGTATGAGGAGTAACCTCCACCGCGCCCCCCTCGACTCTCATAAGAGCCTCGACTGCTACTTCCTCTGTATGATCCTCTATAGCCACTCCCTCTGCCACCGCTATAGCTGCCCCTACCTCCATAGCCTCTTCCTCGAGATGACATCTAAAAAATGAATAATATTGTCTGAATAAACCATGTCATCTAAAACTATGTTGTACCGCATGTTGCATAAATCGAAGGAAGTCTTAACATAGAATCACCGAATAATGAGAAAATAGCTTTTGCTTTTTAAATCTCGTTCATTTAGATTTAAAAAAAAAAGCTTAATTCAAGTCTTGTTGTGTTGTCCACAAGTTGGGCCAGGAATGGACTTTTTCCATTGGAAAAAATAAAAACCGGCCAAGTGCGTGTCGGACTACGCACAATGAAGGGTTCCGTAGTTGGGATGAATTTATTCCAAATACAAACTTAACATTTTAGTTGAAATACATGTTCTCCGATACATTCCAACTGCAAATGTAAGTTTGCACACACAATATTGAGAGATTTAAAGTTTCCGGAAAATAAAAGGCCCGTTTTGACATTTGAGAAAGACCGTAGAATGTAACTTGGAACGAAACTGAAAGAAACAATAAAATAATAATTAATTACATATAGTGCCTTAGAAAAATACATACATTTTTTTTTGGGGCGTTAAATAATATGATGGAATACATTGCGAGTATTCTTTTCACGCTTACTTTATAGTAGCATGCAATTTCTAATTATTACGAAACGTCTCAAGAACAGTTACGTTCTCAGTCTTTTTTTTTTTAAATACTACTATTGTAACTTAATTACTGAATTTCACCAGCGTCATTCGATTTTAATAGTAATTAAATATTGTGTAGTATCTTTACTGAACAGAATGAGCTTGGCGCTCAAAGCCATAAATAAAATTTTGAATTGGCGACACTGGTTTCTATAGAATGGCTTGTCTCTGACCAAGCGGCACGTGTCTTAGCTTCCACGCGTGCACTGCGCAGTCTTTCGTTCGCACAGTATGAAAAATGACCTTAAAGGCGGTCATCCTCTTTTTATTTGTTTAATGGACACTATAACCTATTTCAATTGTAAGAGTAGAACTCACCAAGTCTAGTTGTTTTTGGAACCAGAATTACGGCCATTTACATTATTTTCTATGGAAATAAAAAAAAAAACCATAGAAACACCAGTGATGTAAAAGTACTAGGCAAATACAATTGTTTTATATGTTATGAAAAGATTAATTTTCTACATTATCCACCAAACCCTATAATTTTATCCCTAATAATAACAAAACTATGCCGTTTTTAGTGTTATTTATTTTATTTTATCTCGTAATTCTTTACCAATGTGGATTTTATTATTTAACCAGAGGTTCCTTAGAACCTTTTCTATAAACCATAAAAATATCTAATCTTACTCATGCAAGATTTCAGAGTTATTTAAGTTTTTTAAAACTGTGTCAGGGCTGTCACCAAATCGTAATGTTTAATTTTTGTGGAAAAAGTATGAGTTTACATAAAATAACACACATGCTACGAATGTGTACTGTCGATAGTTCTTAACAGAAGAAGAATTCTACACACTTTTTTGGGTAGGCCTGTTTATTATTAATAAATATTTTTAAATCTCTTATTCTGACAATAAGAGATATAAAAATCGTTTTTTTAGATGCTTTATTTTTACATTTTTAGTTTTTTTTTACATAATTATGCGCACAACTATATTCCCTGAGGTGGTGCCAGAGATATTCAACAAATCCAGTACATTCGCTTTGCACTAAATAGCATCCATACTCTGTCGAGCAAAAAAAAAATCCGATGAAGGAATCTATGTAGCATAGGGAAGGAACTGAAACCCCTATGCTCATGGATAAATTCTGGAGGAATGGGGGTGAGGCACTATGGGGCCGTCAAAGATCCATAGTGCTACTTTGCCTCAACAGAAATTGACACAACTTGTTGAGGGATGTCTGTTTGGGCTCCGACCGACTGACTTAGTGCAAGGAAGGCAAGAGGGCGCCAACCCTCTTGTTGGTCAACAAGTGGCAAGTGATGCTATGGACAGCGCCATAGCCGGTACTCTTCAAACTCTGAGAGTGTCCGAAAATACACAAGGAGACAATCTGACATCATGTCATTTTACCAGGCTAAAAGCCTACAGCATTTTAATCGATCTTGCAAAAAAACGTGGAAAGTGCATCTACCAGACTTACCCATACAAACAGACTAAGATGCGATTCAAGAAGCTATGTGTCATTGCCATTACATTTAAAAGATGAGGCAGATTTCAAATCGATTATAACCAGATTCACTTACCAATGTGAAAAGATGTACAAAAAATGTAAATATTGTTTAAGCCGTTTCACAAATAAGCACAAATTATGGCTAAATCGATTTTGATGCAGATTTCTCAGTGGCACTATCGGATAAGTCACATTCAGTTCTTGAACCTGTTTGAAGTTCTGGGACTATTTTTTCCGAATCAGTTTCGAAACCAACTAGTATCTGTAACTAGTACTATTAAGAAATCAGATCATAGTACCAAAAAGCCCCATTTGGATTCTATTACTGATCCAGATATTTGTTTTGAGAAGCCATGTCGAGAATTATTTCTTGAATCTTTCTCTTGTTTGGAAAGGCCAACTACCGATTCAATCCACGAAGCTCGCCTAAGTTTGGAAAAAACCTGTTCTGATGCAATTCTTCAACTTGCCCCTAGTTTGGAGAGACCGATTTCTGATTTAAATCTTGAGCCTGCCCTAAGTGATTTAAATCTTGAGCCTGGACAAAGTTTGGACAAGTCAAGTTCAGATGCAATTATTCAATTTGAATCTAGTTCCTTTTCTGATTTAAGTAACTATGAAAATCTAGGGCAAAGGCAGAGACGAAGAATGCATAATCGCCTTAAAGATTATTTGGAAAAAGAACCTCCCAAAAAAAATTATCAAGGTGCTTGCTACTACAGTGGAAGTAAAAGGGCATAAGCTTAGTAAAAGTGCCACTAAAGATTATGAATTTGTTTTGGGTACGTGTTTGCAAATTCCTACTAAGTCAACTGAAGTACAAAGCAAAATGAGAATGAATCCTACGCCCATGCCGTATACTTCAGATGAAGCCTTAACTATATTTATAGATTGCCTGCAGCAAGATCTAAAAGTACAGGGTTTCAATGCCTTTCCTCCGTATTACCAAATAAGAGGTGCAAAAAAACAATGCTATCCGTCTGAACCAGTAATTGTAATGGAAAGAGAAGCATTTATACCTCTCTTCAGCCTATTATCTCACATTTTAGGATAGTCAAGTCATTCTCACATTATTGCAACCAGCAGAATGTTGATGGAAGCTCTGGTCAATCTTTGCATAAACAAAAGTTTCTCAAAGGCGACAAAAGTACTCTCTTTGCCGCTACATTCATTCCCCTTCAAATTAAAATGGAGTTTGGTCAAGTTCTATGGATAAATCCACCTCCACAATCCTACAGTATAACTTAATTATAAGAGAGTAAAAATTTGGTCATTCCATTGTGTATTATGTCATTATATCTGAAACTCTTTTATTATCATGTAAATTAATTGAATACTTTCCCACAACGCACCCTTTTGATAGGAGGTGAAGTCCTGGAAGTATGATAGCTCTCGGCTTTTGTTAAAATAAATGTGTTTTAGATTAATAAACTATCATATGATAGGTATGTAATATGCACAACAATATCTCTATAGCATACAAAAATAATAATAAAAATATTTGGTATTGAGCAGTTGAGCACTAAAACCATAGAAATAAATATGAAACTTTAGAAGCATTTTACTGCAAAATCTAGTAAGATAAAGATTCGAGATTTTTCTTTAATAATACATATAGTTCTGTAGAATAGCAGCATTTGAATGTGGTAAAAATAAAATGATCCAGATACGGATTATTTACTGCTGGGTCTCCGTATTTTAAGATAGTGTTTATTTTTTAACAATTTATCAAATAGGGTTAGATTGCCCTTGTCGGGCTAAAGGAATAAAAACGGGTTCAACGAGTGTAAAAAAAGCTAGATCTAGCCAGAAAAGGGCTAAGGTGGCAACTACAGTTGACTATCCAAAATAAGATGCAACACACTTCAGCATAGAATTGCCTAAAATTGACTATGTACCAAAACCGTAAATGGCTAAATGGCATGGCAGTAGGGCTGTAGTTAGCCGATATTAATGATGTAGATGAGAAACTCCAGTGTGATAGGTACATGGAAAATACTAATGAATTCGACCCTCTTGAGTGTTGAAAAAGTACGCGCACGAAGATGTGGTTGACCGGCTGTTTCAGTGCGTTTTAAACTATCTATGAGCCAGAAGGCTGTAAGATGTTTTACTTACGTGATTTAAAATTTTAAAAGTAAATTGAACACATTCAGTACAAAAGGTAGCCACGTACGTCGGCGTCGCGTCAGGTTGGGTCGGACAGGTTATTTTAAAATTTCTAATACCACGTCATTAAAAAAGCTATTTACAAGAATCCGCATATTTATGAAATCATTTTTCCGCTCGATTTCATGTTCATATTAGCGACACCACGAAATACCAATTTAACCGGCACCGGGCAGCCACTTCATTTGTTACGGAAAATGGCGTCGTTCGGCAGGAATTGAATCTGCCACTATTGCTGGATTTGATACCGATTTATCATAATACCACGACATTTTTTAAAACTAATCGATTAACTTACCGTCTTATAACAAAAATAAGATAATGTCTTTAGATCACTGCACAATCTTTTTAGTGAAATAAGATTCGCACAAGCACACTATTCCGGATGCCCCCTAACTATGGTCAGTCACAGCCCACAGACTATTTCTATAGAGGCATAGCAGTGTTGCAAACTCCAAATTATCGAGTTCCCACGTCAAAATTATCGTACAAAAAAAAAAAAACAATACCGCGGTAAACAACGCGTTGATGTCTTTTACTCTTAGAGTATAAATCACTGGAGAAGCCATAAGCGCAATATTCCGAACAAAAAAGTCTGTCACTTTTAGCAGGGGACGCGCGGTAGCTTCTACGAAAAAGAACAATAACTATTGTTTTTTTCGAGCCCGGAAAGAGAAGTCTGTAGGTACCATTCATTTTTTTTATCGAGTTCGATAATCATTCGGAATTTTGCTTGAACCCAGAAATAAAACAACTGAAGCATAGAAAAGTTAAATTTTAATAATAGCAAATATAATGAATTAAACTAAAAAAAAAATGTTATAGTACCAACAATGAATACATTTAAAAACATGTGTGGTCGGGGGACCCCCGCCAGGAAAGAAGTACTTTCTCACGTATGATTTATTTATTTGGCACCTCAACGACTTACTCACTTAAACATACACATACAAAAATCACACACAGTTTTAGGTATTGTGAACTCGTCACTTATAGAAGTAGATTTAAAACAAAAACAACATTTTTGCCGCCGCCATCTTGGATTTACATTTTGAACTCATATTAGAACTATGAAAACGACACCCATGACGAAAAATATGAAAATTTTCGCAGCCGCCATCTTGGATTTTAAGTATAATTCTAGTGGATTCCTAGATGCTGTATGTCCAAATAATAGCTTATGAGGTGTATAATCTGTTGCCGAATGAATATAGAGTTATAATATGCAATGATAGAATAGTACATACTGTCTTTGTTGGTCATTCTAATTATTTCAGCTAATGTAGAATGTAAACGTTCGATGGGTGAATTAGATTTAGGGTTATATGGTGTCGTGAAATGTATATGAATATTATATAAAGCGCAGATATCTTTTATGACGTCATTATCAAACTTAGTATCTGAGTCAGTGGTTATTTTGTTTGGTAAGTCTAACACCGAGAAGACATCTACCAATGCTTCCGCTACATGCACACTAATACACGCGTTTAAAGGAACTGCCTCACAGTGGAACGAATGTATGGAAGCGGTTGGACGTAGACATGTCCGAAAAATAAGAGTAAAATTATGACAAACTAATGATGCCATCTTATTCGATTACTTAATGCCTTCATAAATTGTGGTGATGAATTTCTTCATAACTCCCATATTTCGGGAGTAATTTGAGAAAATGTGAAATTTTACTATGAAAATGAGTGTATTGAGCTCTCTCCCTCCTGATTCCGGGCTTGTTTCAAGTAGCGGTCTCTAATATCGTAATGCTATTACTAAGAGCTATATTTAATACTAAGACACATAGTGCGCCAAATGTGCACTTTCTGGGATAAAAGGAAATGAAAATTTAAAAAAAAAAACGTTTTTTCCCCATTTGTATTTACTTTAAACCGCAGACAGACTTATTAAGAGGTCTATAAATATATTATATATATACAGAAATATATATTAACAAAAATATTCACAAGAACTGATGAGAGTATGACTTTTAAGTAAGTTGATAATAAATTACCTAGTTTCATTAAAAGTACAATAAATAATTAAGACGTAAGCTCTAATTTACTAAGTTACACATTTTAAAACAATAACATCATTTAATTATCTTCGTCATCATCATCATCATCAATTAATTCAAATTCAGAATCGATGTCCGCTAAATCATTTATGTTAACAAATTCGATATCACTTTTCTCAGAATCCGTAAGCTCATAAAATTCCTTAAAAGAAGATTTTTTTACAAACTTATTTCCTTTTGGACGGATACTTGTAACAAGTGGATCAGAAGACAGTAAAAGATTGTGCATAATATCTTCATTGCATGAGATACTGCTATGCTTTCGAGAATGCCCCTCTCTATATTTTCTAAAATCTTTATTTCTAGCCTCAGATGCCTCTTCGGATAGAAAACCAATGGGCACAATTGACATGTTCTGAACTATGTCTGGCCCATGCATTAAAATTTTATGAAGTGAAGAAGGCATATAATACCATGGGTATAACTCCACGTAAAGCTTAGCAGTATCAAAGCAGAACTCTCGGAATTTAGTTACGTTGATCTTCTCTCCTGATGAAATACACTGCAAGATCACACAGATTTTTCTTAAAAGCATAGCATCTATTCCGGTCAGTTCAGCAGATTTAGTGTAGTTTTCAAAAAATCTCCTTGCCGAGTTGCCATTGTTGGTGGATCCACTGCCTTGTTTCACAACATCGAGAAGTAAGCCCGTTTCTCTTCTTACAGCCTCTTGAACTCTTTTCTTCCTGTCATCAACTTGCCTTTTTGCTATATCACCCCTTACTTGCCATGATTTTATGTCTAATTTGTAGGAAATGTGTAATAAGCATTCCATTGAGCGAATCCAAGCGTGAAGGGTGCTTAAGCTATATTTATACATGTCCTCGTTTGCGTGTTTATCTTTGATTAACTCTAAATTATTCATTTCTTTAGGACAAGCCTTGCATATGTCACACACTGAAGCTGCTGTATTGGATATAATGGAATGAATTTTACCATCAATCATTGTCAACAGCAGTTGGTGTTTGACACTAATTCCATCAGTGATGGTGGATGGAGTTAAGGCTTCAATCTCTGCTTCGATTTCAGCCATCTCTCTCTGCACATTTTCTTTGGTTTCCTTTATAAACTTAAACAATATTGGCCGGCAAAATGAAGTGGAAGATGGTCGCTCGTTTTCCCAAATTGTTACACCTTTTGAGACGAGCCGCAGTGGTACAAGACTAATCATAAAATTACTAGCAAGATCGATTTGCTCATCTTCACTCGTCCTTTGATGATAAATGCTTTGGCTAGATGATCCGTCAAAACCCCATTTGCTGGTCAATACGAGCTGTTGATTGGGATCAACAGGGGTTTCTAACGACCTAATAAGTCTTCTTGAGGTTAAATCCATCAAGGCTTGTAATTTGATTTTTGCAGAGCTCTCTGTAACTGTGAGATCTTCTTTGGCCGGATAGCACTTAATTTTTTCTTTAACCAACATGTAGTAACTCGGGTATTGAAGAGCTCCTTCTTGAGTGTTGAAATCCCGAAGAGTGTTATAGCGCCATTTCGATAAGTTCATCGATACATAAAGAGCCAATGCCTTCAAAGGGGATATTTCCCGTACCTGAATTGATTTACCTTCAATGAAGGCTTTGATTTTTGAGGCCTCTTCTGGATTCTCCGTCAAGTATTTCATAACATAAGCTGTATCGCTTTGTCCTGCCTTTTGAAGCGCCCTTTCGGCCGAAAACATAATTTCAGCGCTGCTACTGCTGCATGAAAGACTATCTTCAGTGGTGCGTCTTCTTTTTTGCCGGTTACTAAGGTCCTCAAAAGATTTACGAGGACTAGGATGTGTACAAGTTGAAGCATCAGATTTAGCAGGAGAAATTATGGGCTCGATGACGTCACTTATATTTTCTGTAGAAGGTTCCATATTTTCATTCTGTAATTCCGGCCATTGAATTGCAGCCTGTAGCCAAATCTCATGTTTCTTCCGAAACTTATCTGTGCTTCTTCCAGACTGTGTCCATTTTGCATAAATGCGGTAGCAAAATCGACGACACCAGTCTTTTAAACTTGTTTCAGCACTTTCACATAACTGAACACAACTGTTATCTTTTAAAACACTGAACAAATAGTTAAAGTCGCGTAAATCTTTATGTGCGCGTGCGCATAAAGCAACGTGAATATCAAGATTTGTATTAAAATTTGGAAAATACATTGCGAGATTAGCTTGGATACAACGAGGTGTAAATCAACACTGATTTTAAAGTTACTAATAGTGACCTATTTATATAAAATCCAGGTATCCCAGGTATCCTTTGTTAAATATTGCAAGGTAATTAGTTATTGTGATAATTAGTAAATGATGCATGCTAAATTAGTGTATTAAGAGCCATTTAGTAATTAAATAATAGCAATGTTCTTATCAGTAATCATTAGTGCATCAGTTTTATATGTAAACCTTAAGTCCCTAATTATATATCCTAATTAGCTTATATCTTCTCTAATTGGCTGATCAGAAATGTTATTGTAATAAGGTAAACCTTTAGAAAAACGGTTTTAATCAACAAAATAAACAAAAAATTAAAAAATTGTGTTATAAAATAAACATCACTCTTTATCCCAGAAAGTGCACATTTGGCGCACTATGTGTCTTAGTATTAAATATAGCTCTTAGTATTAGCATTATGATATTAGAGACCGCTACTTGAAACAAGCCCGGAATCAGGAGGGAGAGAGCTCGATACACTCATTTTCATAGTAAAATTTCACATTTTCTCAAATTACTCCCGAAATATGGGAGTTATGAAGAAATTCATCACCACAAGTTATGAAGGCATTAAGTAATCGAATAAGATGGCATCATTAGTTTGGCATAATTTTACTCTTTTTTTTCGGACATGTCTACGTCCAACCGCTCCCATACATTCGTTCCACTGTGTGCCTGAGCATATTTGGAGAAATTATCAATGACTGTGAGGAATGTTAATCCACCTGTTGAATAAAGATCCATAAATATGTGTTCTATTGGCTTGCGCGGTGTATTAGTAATAGCTAGAGGTGGTCTTAGGGGATTGCGCTCATATTTAGACTGCAAACAAAACTTGCACTGATTAAAAAATCTCTGAATGGTAAGTAACATATAAAGCCAGTGATAATTTCTATGCAACTGTTTTTACGTCTCTTGAATACCGCGATGTACTGTCTTTCCTTCGTGATATTCTTAATTAACTCGTGTTGTTAAGTTTTGTTTTCTACTAGGTTCATACGCGTAGTGCATTTAAGTAACTTTGGGCCACACTCGTTAAATATAGTAGTATAGACTCTGGAGAAGGCATGATACTGTTCTTTACTATGGAAATAACAATGAAACAGTCGGTCAGCAATTGTGTGTTCCATTAAAAATCTAAGTATTTCTAATTCTGTATTATTAACTGAAATAAAAATATCTTTAGGTAATGACAACTTTTGAGTTAGTGGATCTGTTATCTACTCTATATGTTGAGCCGGGTGTTGATCTAATTTGGAATTGTTTCAGCTGTCTAGGTATCTATAGCATCTGATATTATAGGTACGCCATTCTTTTCATTGTCTGGTTGTGTATGCCGTGTAGAGACTAATTCAGGCTCGGCTGACACTATGCTCATACTATCTGATCATGTTCCTATATGAGATTGGGGAACGCTAGGGTTTAGTGATTGAATATTGTCATTATCTTGGGGTATGGCTGCCTCCGTTTCATTTTCATCTACTCTACGTGCGTTCTCAAATATTCTATTAATTATTTCATCATCCTCATTATCATCTAAATTTACTAGTAATGAATCGATACTATCGTGAAATATTTTAACAGGAGACAAAGTATCTGCATTAGTATTCTGACGACCCTTTTTGTAAACTACTTTATAGTAGTAGCCTGCATACTTTAAACGCCATCTGGTTAATTTAGAGTTAAGATCTTTAGAGATATTAACCAAGTAAGGGGTCTGTGACCTGTGTAAATAACGACCTTCCTACCATAAAGATAAGGACGGAAATACTCGATTGCCCATACTAGCTAGTAACTCTTTTTCTATCGTAGAATACCGCGATTCGGTGTCTGATAGTGTGCGGGATGCGTAAGCTATCGGTTTATCGGAATCTACAATATCTTGTATAGGCGAAAATCATAAAGCTACATTTATATTAATGTTGTATTATAACGGAATAACTTCTTTTTTCTGATAAAAACTGAACATATCTGTTTAATTAAATTAATTACAAAGAAACTACCTATTCGTATTTTAAGCATTCTAATTTTATTTCTATTATCCATATTCTTGTCCTAAACATAACTAGACAAAAGTTTTTATGTTACAAGCAAAGTGTTTTTTTGTTGACCAGTGTAATTTGACAGCTAGCCATACATTTTTTGTAAACAAGCGATTTCTTTTACGCATAATTAATTATTGAGTCCAGTTGCGCAGCTGTTTACTGCAAAAATACGGGGACCCATGTATTTACCAAAGATGTTATAAGAAGAAAACTGTGGGAGAAAGCTCTCCGTAAAAAATTGGAATCCGATATTTCGTCGAGACGATGTGCTATTCTTTAGGCCTTTTATGGGAGAAAATGGTTTATTAGGTGATGCTCCCAAGATAACTAAGTCTGTTTTCATTACATACAGGCACTCGCGGTGTGATATTATGTAAATTATGTGTGTGTTTATATTATCATATTAGATCAGAAGTGCTATCACTGAGGTTTTTCAGTCAGGAAGATTATGCCTGAGTTGGTTTTCAACTTTGATCAGGTTACTTTTATCGTACGCCTCCAGTCTTTAACAAAAAATGAACTTAAAGTCAACAAACACAAAATAACCTATAAATTATAAAACGTTCATAAATTATTGACTTTTCCACTAAAGCTACTTTTTTACCAGTGGTAGACGCTTCCCCTGTCGTTAACTCGTCTTTTAATAGTGGTACACTTCAAGTCTCATACTATTTATCTAGTTTTCGTATAATTTGTGATCGACACAAAAGTAAACATAAACACAACAATGGCGGTTTAAAGACGTGCAACTGTGCTGCCACCTGTTATGAGCTTTTAGTTTTTAACCTCATAGTCATAAATCATTTATTTGAATAAAACAGGGTATACAATGGTGTTAAAATATAATTATAATGGCACAAACTCTTTTTGAACATATTACCTGTAGAGACATAATTAAAAAATTTCACACTTTAAATGTAAAAAAGACTGCAGATCTGTGGGGTAACTCTGTAGAAGTTGCCAAGTCTATTATTGATATTGTAGCACCTACTTTAGCTCTTATCTTTAATAATTGTATTGACTGTGGGGAGTTTCCTGACCTTATGAAAAATAGTAAAATTATACCATTGTTTAAATCAGGTAGTACATCAGACCCCACAAATTATAGACCTATTTCAGTACTACCTACCTTTAGTAAAATTTTTGAGAAATTAATTTTAGAGCAATTGCAAAGATTTTTTAATAGACATAAATTATTAAATAGCAAACAGTTCGGTTTTACAAGGGGTCGTTCAACTACTGACGCCGGTGTTGAAGTTTTAGGTCACATTTATAATGCATGGGAAAATAAATGTGATGCCTTGGGCATCTTTTGTGATTTGTCCAAGGCATTTGATTGCGTTCTTCATGACACGTTAATCAGGAAACTCCGCCACTATGGGATCCGGAACAGCGCTCTGGATCTTCTTACTTCATACTTGAGTAATAGGATTCAAAGCGTTGATGTTAATGGAAAAATATCTCCCGGATCTTTAGTAACAATGGGAGTCCCACAGGGCTCGATTCTTGGTCCTTTCTTGTTTCTTATTTATATTAATGACTTGCCTTACCTCATAAAGGATAACCATGATATAGTGTTGTTTGCGGATGACACTTCACTTTTGTTTAAACTTAAACGTCAGCAGTTAGTAACTGACGATGTAAATACCGCAATCTCAAAAGTAGTTCACTGGTTCAATGTTAACAATTTACTTCTGAATGAAAAAAAAACTAAATGCATTAAGTTTACCCTACCTCATGTTAGGCAGGTGAAAACTAAAGTGTTGATAAAGGTCGAAGAATTGAATCCTGAAGATAGCACAGTATTCTTGGGCTTAACTTTGGATACTAAGCTTCAGTGGGGCCCACATATAGATAAATTGTCAAAAAAGCTAAGCTCCGCAACATATACTGTTAGAAAAATTCGTAATTTAACTAACATAGAGACAGCTCGTTTAGTGTACTTTAGCTATTTTCATAGTGTAATGTCGTACGGTATTCTGTTGTGGGGAAATGCCGCCGACATTCAAACTATCTTTGTTTTGCAGAAAAGAGCTGTTCGATCAATTTATAAATTAAGTCCGAGACACTCTCTCAGAGATAAATTTAAGGAGATAAATGTAATGACTGTGCCTTCTCAGTATATTTTTGATAATCTTTATCAAAAATATAGCTAATAATTTCTATTAGCTAATAATTTTTTAATACGATTCAACCGTGATATCTAGTAAGATTCGTAATACTATTACGTACTAGTATCGATACTCGAAATAGTAACACTATGTTTCCCTGATTGACACAACCCTAGCATTGGCAGCCATTTTAAGAGACATTTTGAGTTGTAGGTATGCACCTTTTTTTTGTAGGTATTTCCAGTCCATACTTATTAAATGTCTATGACAAAAAGGCATGGGATTGAGCTGCTCCAATTTTATTATTTCTTTTTATTTTTTTACTTTCGGAACTTTGTTTATTTTGCTAAATTTAAAATTAATACAAATGACATGAATATTTACTTTGTGAAGTATAATATATACAAGGTGTCCAAGAACCTGGCGTCCAACTGGATTCCCACGATGCCCCAAGTTCTAACAGTACTCAGAAAAATATTTTAAAAAATCCACCCCATGTACTTACAGAATTATACTGATTTCAAAAAAAAGGGGAAATGAGCACCCTGTGACATACTTTTGAATGCTGTGACTGCTAATGCTGATAATTTCGATATTTCTTGGAGGTTTTGTAATCTAGGGTATTGCTGTGTCTAAATAGAATGTAAAAATAAAGTACTTATTGTACCATTTTAAAATAAAATATTATTTTAACTAAAGGTGATATGGAAAACTATTGAATTTCGCAACTTTGACCGACTGTAGTGTAAAAAAAATGTACCAAAATAGTATGGCAAGTGACGTCAAATTTTGACGCGTTTATTCCTCTTTTTAAAAAGGTATAATACTTACACATTAATTTGAAAAAAAAAATTTTTGATAATATTTTTACTCAACAACCCAATTTTTACGATGTCTTACAGAATTCTTAGAAAGAAAAATTTACGACGAATTGAATCTAACCTCTAAAGAATTACTATTGTATGCTCATAAAAATAACAACAGGCCTCTCAAAAAACAGGTTAGACCGTAAGGGACGGTATGTGCATGCATCTCACCATAGTGATTCGTTATTACAACAGGAGGGAGCAAGACAGAAACTATCTTTGCGATTTGCTGGTTCTTCTTTATGGTACCCCATTATTCAGGTAAGAGTGAGGGAGAAAAAGGTTAGAGGTGCGAGTGAGATAGATAGTGACGCTATCTGGGATCGTGCTATTTAGGATAACAGTACGGTCAGTACGCGTCACTGCCTCCTGCCGTTACTACGCACCTCTCTCTTATTGTTACCATTGATCACGTACTACGATTTAAAGCTTTGTTTATTGGACTCGATTACTCTTTGTGCTCTGGACTTTGAAACGAACTCTTTACGACGACCTTTGCCTGTGTTTGGACAGTTTGTGTTTTGTGTGTGCTACCATGGCGACCTACACTCCGCAAGAATACGCAAATATGCACTACATTTATGGAGAATGTAGAGGTAATGGACGAGCTGCAGCGAGACTTTACAGAGAAAGGTATCCGAGGGCTACGCGATATCCCGACCATCGAGTTTTCATTAATGTGCACAGATCACTATGTGACGGGCGGTTCCCCAATCAAGTAGCTGGTGAAGGACGACCCGTAAATGACTTCATACGCGATGAAGTTTTAGAGGCGGTGTCGGCAAATCCAAGCATCTCTGTGCGAGGAATAGAAGCTGATACGGGGATACCGAAGAGCACAGCACACAGTATTCTCCAAAAAGAAGAATATCATCCGTACCACGTACAGCGAGTGCAAAGTCTTTTACCTCGAGACTATCCGAGCCGAGTCGCGTTTTGTGAAACAATCCTGCAAAAACATCGAGAAGACGAAAACTTTATCGACAAAATTTTGTGGTCAGATGAATCAACATTTAAGAAGGATGGCTACATGAACCTACACAACTTGCACGAGTGGCATGTGGAAAATCCGCACTTGATGCGAGAAGATAGATCCCAGTACCGGTTCAAAGTGAACATGTGGACCGGTATTCTCTGTGGGAATATTATTGGTCCATTTGAGATGCCCGAGAATTTGACTGGCGAATCATAATTAAATTTTCTTCAAAATGATTTGCCAAACTTACTAGAAGAGACCCCACCAGATATGTGGTTCCAACACGACGGCTGTCCAGCACATTTTCGCGTATCCGTTAGAGAGTTTTTGGACGAGCAATACCCGAACAGGTGGATTGGGCGATCAGGAACAATCCCGTGGCCAGCCCGCTCACCTGACTTAAATCCGCTGGATTTTTTTTTCTGGGGAACTATGAAGGAGCTCGTTTATGCGAAGCCCATTAATGACATCGCTGACCTTCGTGAGAAGATAACACAAGCAGTGCAGGTGATACGTCAAAAAAGTTACTCGCGAAACATAAAGCGGTCCTTTTTAAGGAGAGTGAGAGCTTGTATTGCCGCGGGTGGTCAACATTTTGAACATTTATTGTAATAAAATATCTTTAAACTAACATTCTTTGCTTTTATTCTACTGGGAACCCATCTACCTGTGTGTATTTCCTTCTTGCTCACTCTTGGAACCGAAGTAAATAATAGTAGTAACATAACAGTTTCTAAGATAAGAAAGGGTCCGACAGTTACCGTTAGTAGGTAGGCACTTCGTAAAAATTGGGTTGTTGAGTAAAAATATTATCAAATTTTTTTTTTTCAAATTAATGTGTAAGTATTATACCTTTTTAAAAAGAGGAATAAACGCGTCAAAATTTGACGTCACTTGCCATACTATTTTGGTACATTTTTTTTACACTACAGTCGGTCAAAGTTGCGAAATTCAATAGTTTTCCATATCACCTTTAGTTAAAATAATATTTTATTTTAAAATGGTACAATAAGTACTTTATTTTTACATTCTATTTAGACACAGCAATACCCTAGATTACAAAACCTCCAAGAAATATCGAAATTATCAGCATTAGCAGTCACAGCATTCAAAAGTATGTCACAGGGTGCTCATTTCCCCTTTTTTTTTTAAATCAGTATAATTCTGTAAGTACATGGGGTGGATTTTTTAAAATATTTTTCTGAGTACTGTTAGAACTTGGGGCATCGTGGGAATCCAGTTGGACGCCAGGTTCTTGGACACCCTGTATATATATATATATATATTTTTTTTTTGTTTTAATTATTTTGAATGTGAGGACTATGTGGGTCATATATATATATATTTTTTTTTTTTCTCAGTTACTTTTAATGATAATCGTGCAGTTGTGAGTACTTTATGCGACCTACCCAAATGTCATTTCTTTGGTATTGTTCGTCGAATCATTGAGCTCCTTTTTTAAGTTCTGAGTTGAGCTACACGATTACTGACAAATGCGTGCATGGAATGGACAGGTCCACTCAAATCTGTATGGTTCTTTCCTCAAAAGACCATTTCAGACACAAATCTACATGGTCCTCAAATGAAATGCTGACCAAGATTATTTCCTGGTTTTTATATACACATTGACATTAATGAATTTTATATATACAACGACATTAATATTTACTTTTAAAGTATTATATTATTAAAATTTTTGTGAATGTGAAGACTATGTGGGTTATTCCTTTTTCTTTTTGATTTGTTTTTAATTTTTTCTCAGTTAGTTCTAATTATAGTCTGACAGTTTGAGCAATTTATGAGGCCTACCCAAATGTCATTTCTTTGGTATTGTTCGTCGAATCGTTGAGCTCCTTAAATTCTGAGTTGAGCTGCACGATAACTGTCAAATGCGTGCACTGACTGGACAGGCCCTCTCAACCTGTGTGATGCTTTCCTGAAAAGACCACTTCAGACACCAATCTACATGGTCTTCACATGATCTGACCAAGATTATGTCTGGACTTTAAAAGAGACTGTGACGTCTGAGTTTGTTTCGGCCTTTCTTCTCATTTGATTAAATCATTGATTTTAATTGAAAAAAGTCATTTTAATCGTGTCAATCCTGCTACTAACCCTTCATGTGCGTAGTCCGACACGCACTTGGCCGGTTTTTTGTATTGATTGCAGTTTGTATAGTACTTTATACAAGTGTTATTCTATTTGTTAATTTTGTTATTTTCTCATGTTTATACTATGTTTTTTTTTTTGTAATTTAACTAACGTACTTACGTAGGTATGTGTGTCACTTTTAAATTTGTATATTGTGTTTGTACAAACCTATTTACAGAAATAAAATCATTTATCATTTAAACATGTTCAGCTAGGATAAAACATAGCATGCAAAATTAGAGCGTATTTGAAAAATGCAAAATTTGAGGGTATTTGAAAATATCACATCAACAATTTTTATCAATAAATTCTTTTAAACAATGGAAACTGCACTCATTCAACCACTTGTACAACTTTATCTTAAATAATCTAGAATTTAATGTTTCGAATTGACTTGGTGTCTTGTTATACATACGCACGGACATTGCTAGGCACTTACGCAGTATTTGTTATATTTGGCAAGTCTTGGCAAATTTGCCAAGACTTGCCAAATTCAGCACTAATTTATATGGATCTCGTCTATTCCGAGGATTTACAACATTTACTGTCTTAAATAATGTTTTATTCTTAACTACGAAAACACAGATTTCATAAATGTACAGACATGGTTACGGTAACAAACCAAGTCTTTCAAACACTTGTCGACATGAGTCATCAGGTTGAAGGCCACATATTGCTCTTATGCACTTTTTTTGAGCGACAAATGCTCTGTTCAGGTCGGTAATATTACCCCACATTACAAGACCATAGCGTAGTAAAGATTCTACATAATTATACGTGGTATGGTATAATAGCAGTTTTTACATTAATTTGTTACATTTTTTTACTTGTTTCAATGCATACACGAATTTATTAATTTTAGTGCTAATGTTATCTACGTGTTGTTTCCAGTTTTTATCTATTATTACACCTAAGAATTTTGTATGTGTTACTTTATTTATTTTATTTATATTAATTTTGATATTGTATTTAATTTTATTCGATTGATTAAATTGAAGGTAAACGGATTTATCTAAAATTATTTTCAAACTGTTAATGTCAAGCCAATGCAATAATGTGTCTATTGTATAATTAATATCGCAACTCATGATCTGTAATGGTACTATTCTTTTTATCAGATGTCACTAAAATAGATATATCGTTGGCAAATAATATACATTTATGCTTGGTTATTTGTATACTGTCGTTTATGTCGTTGATGTCGTCATGCCATTTATGTATAGAATACATAATATCGGGCCTAGTACGTTTCCCTGTGGAACGCCATATTTATTATATTTATATTCCGAGGACTAGAAAGTAAGATTTTTAGTAATTTTATTGATAATGACACGTTGTTGTCTATTATTTAAATAGGACGATATCCACAAGAGTGCAGGTCCACTAATTCCGATAGTCTCTAACTTATCTAGCAATATATCGTGTGACACCAGATCGAAGGCTTTTGATAAATCAAAGAAAAGACCAGTAGTCAGGTGATTATTGTTAATATTCGAAAGTATTTCATTTTTATATTCATTGTATTCAATTTCATTAAATTTTGAGTAAAACTATTCGAACAGCGCAAAACTACTGCAAAGAAACGTCATCGCAAATTCAAACATGTGGATAGAGCGTTTGCCTTGGCTTGTGTAGGTTGTATTTTACAATTCCAGGAAACATTTAAATCCAACAAGAACCATGACATGTATCTGGAATCTGAAACATATAGACCAGGAAGATAAAAAAAAGTAGCATGGCATTGGTTATGTGGAATTTTAAAGAAGCCAGTTGCGAAAGTCAAAAACAAGTAAGAAATAGTTATTTTTATTTTATTTATTAGGGACAAAAAAACAGTTACATGTTAAGGTTAAAAATTATGAGTCGTAACACAAATAGGTAAACATATAACCCACACCATTGTCCACGAGTTAATAGATGAATAAATCAGGAACGGAAATGTATTTACAATATTATCTTATTATGTTTAACTGAATTTAAAAATTATTGATAGGTTAAGATTGTGGTGAAAGAGTATTTATAGCTAGTGTTTTAAATTTTTTACTTGAAAGAGAGAAGACATCTATGTCCATGAAGTGCGTGTTATAGGTTTCAACAAGTTGACGAAGAGGCACTCGTGCCCCGGCGTTAGTCCTGCATGAATCTACGTGGAACAGCCGGGGCACGCGCGCTGCCCGTCTGATAACAGTTCTAGGCACTGTATAGCGCGACTTATTTGTGATTTCAATACAGTCAAATCTATTGTTACACAAACCATGTAGCATCATGGCCACCAAAAGTAATCGCCGAGATTCTAAACTTAAAATATTAAATTGCTGTAATAATTGTGTGTAAGGAATCCTTGAATGATAACATTTATAGTTTACAGTACGTAAAAACTTTTTCTGTACTAATTCCAATTTAATGTTATATTTGAGGTAGAACGGATTCCAAATAGGAATCGCGTATTCTAATTGAGATCTTATCAACGCTTTATATAGTAGCAAAAAAGTAGAGGGTCGCACGAAGTCTTTCGAGGATCTCATGACGAAACCATACATCCGAAAGGCTTTATTTATTATGTTCTCTATGTGCAAATCAAAGTGCAAACACGAGTCAATTGTCACACCAAGGTCGCGAACGGATTCTACCACATTTAAATGATGGCCATTCAGTATATACGAATAATTATGTTTGTTTTTGTTTTTAGTAATAGATATACTATGACATTTCGGAAGGCTAAGAAAGAGTTTGTTTTCTTTGCAGAAGTTATCAAGTCTGTGCAGGTCCTCTTGGAGCAGTAGGCAGTCATCGATTTTTTGGCAGGCTTTGTAAACTTTTACATCATCCGCATACAACAAGAAGTTGGAATGAATAAAACACTGCTTTATATTGTTTATAAACAGGATAAAAAGCAAAGGACCCAAAATAGACCCTTGAGGAACGCCAGACTCGACAGCCACAATTTCAGATTCAAACCCATTAATAACGACCTTTTGTGACCTATTATAAATATATGATGCAACCCATTGCAACCCATCGAAGTAAATTGCCTCGAATACCGTTGTAGGCAAGCTTTTCGAAAAGGATTGAATGATCCACCTTGTCAAAAGCCTTCTGAAAGTCAGTGTACACAGCGTCTACCTGGACTCTCCTATCCATATTTTCAAAAAGAAAGTTAGTGAATATCATTAAATTGGTAGTTGTCGATCGCCGTTTAACAAATACATGTTGTTCGGGTATAATAAGGCTATGTAATTGAGGGTAAAGAGCACTGTGCACAAGTCTCTCAAAAAGCTTCGACAAGGTGGAAATAATTGATATGGGACGATAATTCTCCACATTCTCCTTATCTCCACTTTTATAAATAGGTGTAACAAATGCTCGCTTCCACACGGTGGGAAAGATACTTTTCTGTAGACATTTGTTGAAAATTTAGTACAACGCAGCATAGATATTATCGGCTGTTTTTATAAAAAAGACCGGTGGAATACTATCGGGGCCAGCTCCCTTAGAAGGGTCCAGTGATTTGACTGCTCGGTGAATTACTTCTTTTGCGAGGTAAATATCGGGTATACAAACAGAGCTATCCTGGTATTTGTTCGATGGTTCCCAAGTGTCAGGATCAAATGTGGATGGTTCATAGACAGATGCAAAAAAAGTTGAAAATAAATTGCATATATCAGTAGGGCTATCAGACAAGGTATTTTTCAGATACATACTGGCTGGGTAGTTATTCTTGCTCTTTCTGCTGGCTACATATGTCCAAAAATACTTAACGCTTTTAGGTATACTATCTTCGACTGAATTAATATAGTTTCTAAAACAAATACCAGATTCATCCTGAAATAATTTACGGTAACTTGAGAAGTGATTATAGTCGCACAGGTTTTGATAAATTTTCCACTTTATCCACGCACGTTCCTTACTTTTAAAGATACGGATCAAAGAGGGTGTAAACCAAACAGGAAATTGTGAATTTTTTACTCGAGTTAGTGGCACGTGTTGTCTAATTATCCCATACAAAGTATCATAGAACGTGTTGACAGCCGGTTCAGCAGTCAGATGAGCGAGTTTTGTATCCCAATCTATAGAAGCGAGTTCTGCATTAATTTCGGGATAATTAGCCTTATGATAGTTGTACCTAGGTACGGAACGGCATTTCATAGGAGCAAATTGCATGTTGAGATCAACAAACACAGAAAAAGGAGGATGGTGTGTGTCAGCCGGAAGAAGTGACGTACAGGGTACAGTCTGACAGTCAGTGTTGGAGATAAACAAATCAAGTATTCGTCCGAGATTATTTCTAGTCTTATTGTATTGTGAACCGTTAATTAATGACATGAAGTTTGATATTAGCTGGCCGCTAGATGTTGTGGCATCGGCCACTGCAACATTACCCCGATCCAACCATTTTATATCGGGCAAGTTGAAATCTCCGACGACAAAAAATGACTCAGTAGTAGAATTATTAGCAATCAGATGTAACATGTCTAAATATTGCCTGTATATTGCATCAGTAGTTCGAGGTGGTAAGTACGCTACACTGATGACGTGGTATTTATTAGACTGGGATGCAGGTAACCGAACCACAAGCTGTTCGACGCAAGCATGGGTAAACTGTGTCACAATCGTAGTCGGTCGCAGCCCATGAAGTGTGGCTATTAAGACACCCCCACCCTCCCGTTTATTTGTCGCAGATCGGTCACGATCACATCTGAAGATTGTGTAGCGATCATCAATAAACTCGCCATCATGAATGCTAGAAATGAGCCAGGTTTCAGTAAGTATGATAACATCATAAGAACACGACAGGATGCTCATATAAAGCGTGTGCAACTTTGTACGAATACCTCTACAATTTTGGTAATATATCAGAAAATTGTTAGTAGCCATAGATAACAATTATTGTTAACGCATAAACCAATTAGTACAGCAACATGAAGCATAACGCTTAACAGTTTGACATTCCAAATACAGTAGAACCAGAAATTATTACTGTTCATTTTCTTATTGACCATGAGATAAGATATTAGACGCACCATATTACAAATAACAAAACATAATTGAAAGGGTAGATAACCGATAATATAAAAAACTAAGGTATATAAAACTATTAGCATAAAGACATGGATGAATGAAACATTCACAAACAAACACAAAATGGAAACATAGGTTGATGTAGATTGAATAAATGAACACATCATACATCTAAATTGCCCACTAGGCGTAGTGTTAAGCACTAGTCTTCTCATTAGCAATAATCTTTTTGAGATCACTTTCGGAGCGCACAACAAAGGCCGCCATCCCATCTCTCTCACGTACAAGGATCGTGGCATTCTTAATCCATACATATTTAAAACCACGTTTTCCAGCGACTTCCTTACACATACGAAATAAGGCTTTATTTTTTAAAGTCAGATGTTCGTTAATGTACGTTCGTTATGGTCACATTCCATAAACATCAAACGTTATAGTCGACAAAAGCTCGATGTTCGTCATGCTCGCTTCCTTCCAACACAAGCACACTCGCAAGCGTGTGGATATCGCTGTATGCATCACCTAATTTATCCAACAGTTTGTTTAAGTTTGTAGTTTGTGGCAAGTGGCAAATGTGTGGAGCCAGCATTTTGTTATGGTAAGCATTTGGGAGGCCCCTTACATGTGCAAAATTTTAATGCTAAAGTTTTCGAGCTCTTGCAACCTATGTTCTTCTTATTCTCAAACTTTTCTTCCTTTACTTTTTTCTTAAAACAAAACGAGGCCCCCTCATTTTGTTTAGCTTCGAGCCCGAGTCCGCCCCGGGCCCCCAACACGGCAGTCTTACTAGCTAGTCGATTTCAGCGTCAATTTAGGGAATTTAAAAAATCGGATGTGGAAACACTTTCGTGCTGTGTCACTGTCAAGTGTGTCAGTGTGTCACTGTCAAGCCTGTCAAGTCAAGTCTTCGAAATGAAATGTTTGTGTTGTGTTGGTCTTGGTAGATTTACGAGTGATAGAATACAGAATAAACGGGCGTTGTATCGCAAGGAATAAATATTCAATAACAATTTAAAACTAACATAGCTATAATAACTGCTAAGGAAACTCAACTTTGCAATATTTTTAACAGCAAGTGTTAAATATGCAAGCCAAAAAACGTTTTGTTCTTCTCTCTTTTACTTGTGGAGTTTTGGTATATTGTTATTTCGGTACATATCATTTAAAGTCAGAACGGACTCAAAACAGCCGACTGAGTCAACTGCCCAGTTTTGCTTCTTTAGAAGAGCTGTCCGAGTTGCCTTCTCAACCACATAGAAAGTTGACAACAGGAACGATTCCTTGTAGAATGGAGACTTGCTTTGACTTCTCCAAATGTGGTAAAGATCCAAAAATTTATGTTTACCCTAGTGACGGCCCAGTTAGTGCGTCATATCGTAAAGTACTATCAGTCATCAGAGAGTCGCGGTATGCCACAAGAGATCCAAATGAAGCTTGCCTTTATGTGCCAGCCATAGATACGTTAGATGCCGATCCACTGTCTCCTGAGCATGCCCCAGATGTGGCATCACGCCTATCCCGTTTACCTTATTGGAACAATGGTCGAAATCATCTCATATTTAATTTGTATGCTGGGACATGGCCTGATTATGCTGAAAGTGCACTAGGATTTAGCCCAGGAGAGGCAATTTTAGCTCGAGCTAGTGCTTCTGAAGCATTCTTTAGGGATGAATTTGATATTTCATTACCATTGTTTCACAAAGAACATCCAGAGCGTGGTGGAGTTCCACCTGCTGCCACTAGCAACCCCTTCCCAGCACCAAGGCGACATTTGCTGGCATTTAAAGGCAAGAGATATGTTCATGGTATTGGTAGTGAAACAAGGAATTCATTGTGGCATTTACATGATGGTAATCATTTAATTCTGGTTACCACATGCCGTCATGGAAAATCTTGGAAGGATTTACGTGATGAAAGGTGCGATGAAGACAACAGAGAATATGATAAGTATGTATATCTTGCCTAATTATAGTCTTAATGTTAATTCTAACTAACCTGTTTTGTCACAAAAAGAGCAACAGCCTGATATTGAAAACAAATTGCCCTAAAATCAACCAAAATCAAAATACTCTTTTATCTACACTCCTATTGTGTGTTCTTATTATGATATTAAAAATAGTATCATAATGAAAGAAAGAAAGCAAAATATTTTATTTGATTAATGAATTTTACTCTATGTAAAAATAAATAATAGTTTATGAAACTGTTGTACTTGTTTATCAAGGGTTATTAAAATACGATTGTGAGTTTATAATAGTAGGTATTACTCGAATATTTTATCACCTAGTTGTATGCAGTTTCCAACACTAGTATTATATATTTTGTGTCACATTTTACGACAACTACTTTTTTAAAATATATTTTAAAATTTATCAGATCAGTTTAGATAAAGTAGGTAGTGTTATAGTGTATGAAACTGCACTTAACCAGGTATTAAAACACGGGTGTGATATTATTATTAAATTCGCACTCATGTTCTAATAATCCTTGATAAATAATAGTTTCATACATAGGTACGTATTATGCAACAAATATTCTAAGAATATTTTTCTAATAGGTACAAGTTATTCGGCAAAACTATAAAAAAACACAGTAGAATCAAAAGTTCTTTTATTGTCCCCTTTTTTTTTTTTATTGAGGGTGGGAAATCATCAAATAACTTTTCCCGCTCTGGGCGGAGCGGGAGGGCGTGTCAGACTCACTGATCCACCCGTGTTCCTTCGGTTGCCCTGTTGCCGGGGGCCACGATCTCCCTTTCGGTTTTCTTCGCAACCCCGGCAGGCATCGGCCCTAGTGGACCCCTTCAAATCTGCTGACATCTCTTTGAGGCGCGCGTGGAACACAACGCGCCGTCGACCCGGGTTTTATTTTCCCCTAAAGGTAGTCGCGCACATCAGGAGATCTACTCCCTAAGCGAAACCCGTAGTTTCGGCCGAAGTTACGGGCGCGTCGTACACCTACAGACATACCAAGTGAGACGGTGTACGAAGCGCCCGTAACGTTGGCCGAAACTACGGATGTCGCTTAGGGAGTAGACCCCCAGCTCCGCGCCGGAATCATGTGTTTGTGGTCTCAGCGACACCGTACGTTGTATTATTAATTTGGTCGACCTTGTATCCTACAAATTAATATACAGTGCCGGATTAACCACGTCGCAAGAGTAGCAATTTCTACGGGCCCCGCACAAAAGGGGGAAAAATTACGCTCAGGTGGAGGTGGGCGAGTTTGGATACGCATCCAAACTATTGGGTAAAATTTATTAAGACGATATTGAGTAAATTTGATGTTACAAAAACGTGTAACCTTTTCCGACTAAGACAATCCACGTCAGAAAATCGGTAACCGATTATTTCGTTGGCGAAAATAAAACAGAATTTAATACAGTAAACAAGTTCTACAAAAAGTCGCTCGTAGAAATCTATAGAATTTAAATCAGCCAGAAAATCGGCTCTACAAAGTCAGACGTGTGCGAGAACCCTTAAATATTATGTAAGAACGGTCAAAACAAATCGAACCTCCGAGGAACGGCGTGCAAAAAATCGTTTGGCGTTAAAAAAAAATACCGACATTGCTTCGCTCGCTCTTGCATCTAAGCCCACGTTCACACGGACGCAAAAATATCGCGGCGGGATTTTATCGCTCACTGGATTTCTAACTCTCGATGTTGAGCCGAGCGTTGAGAATCCAATGCGCTGGGACGCACTTTCGTCTCTGCGCGTTGAAAAACACACTGTTAAATTTTCAACTCTTGGCGCTAAGCAGAGCGTTGAAAATACGGTGCACGAAAAAAAATCGCCACAGGAAAAAATCACCCGTGCCTATCTGGGCTGAGTTTCTCTTCCTTCTTAAACTTTTCTACATTAGAAGACAAAGTAACTCCTATCCTATTCCTACTTAATAATAATATTATAAATGTGAAAGTTTGTGAGGATGATAGATGTTCGTTACTCTTTCCCGCAAAAACTATTGAACGGATTTGGATGAAATTTGGCACACCGATAGTTTATAACCTGGATTAACACAGAATACATTTTATCCCTATATTCCCACGGGATCGAGACTTATGCGGGTGAAACAGCGGGGCGCAGCTAGTTTCAATTTCAATATACACTGGTCATAAAAAAAAAACGGCCCACTTGCAGTTTTACCGCAAATCACATTTTTTCTTTAGCTAAACAAAACAAAATTATTGACCCTAATTCTTCTTATTTACATGAAGGGTAAAGGTAACATGTGTATTTCTTAAATAACGGTTTACAGCTGTCTAAAAAAAGACGCCAGATATTGCCCCAACACACTTCTTTTGTACCCGAAATACTATTAGAACTTCAACGGATGTGATAGCACAGACGATACGTATCCGTCATATGCAGACTGCTGCGTCTACAGACACTTGATCGTAGACGAGTTTATTGCGTATACGAATTTGTCTAGCTTATCGCATACGTAATTCATGTGCGATTTCCAGTTACAGTTTTGGTCCACTATTATTCCCAAGAATTTTGTCTTTACTACTTGTTCTAAGAAAGTGTCTTTATATTTTATACTAAGAGTCTGAAAGTTTGATTTATAAATTTGAAATTTAATTATTTTTGTTTTATTTAGATTGATTTTAAAATTTTTGTTACTAAGCTAAATTATGATATATTTGATTGCTTTATTAATTTCCTGTTCCAATTTATTTTTGTCATTACTTTTTATTATTAGTGTCGTATCGTCAGCAAATAAGATTGTTTTGTGGCGTGTTGCATTAGAAAGGTCATTAAAATATATAGCAGAAATCTGATCACACCACGCTGCCTTGGGGTACTCCTACTGCATTCGTTTTAAAATTAGACTTATATTCTAATTTGTTTCCATCAATTACTTTTGATATTTGCACACATTGACGCCTATCATTTAGGTAAGATTTAAGCCAGTCATTTGCTTTGCCCCTTATTCCATATTAATCCAATTTGCTTAGAAATAGCTTACTTTCATATGCATTCAGTAAAAACTGTTATTTTGACATCACAAACAGACACTTCAATTTTATTTATTTGTTATTTGACTTGTATATTTACACTAATTTTAGCACAATATAAACATAAAAATGATAAATAAACATTTAATTTTGATTACAAAAATTTTAAAGAATAATTTTACACTTTTTTGGATTAATTTTAAACACCCTCTAAACTTTTAGTTTTAAGTGTTATTCATGAACACAATTGTTCAAATCAAATTATTTATTATATATCCTGTATAGGTATAACCAGATGTTACAAATAAATATAAAGTACTCTATATCATTTACCTATTATGGTGTGCAAATATTTACATTATTATTAATCTAATTAAATCATTATTAAAATAACATTACAAAATTATAAAGTTCAAAAAAAAAAAAACAGAATACTATACATGTCAAAGGTTTCAAAATAAAAATTGTCAGATGAATTAAAATACATGTCATAGACTTAACAATCAAATAAATTAAATAAAAATATAGATCCAAATTAAAACAAAATAAAATTATGCAGATGACAAATTAAATTATTATAGCACGTCACTAATTGTATTGTCATATTATTTAATGTCAATAAATTACTCTTAATTTATGTATCTATCTATATTGCATTTTAATATTGAGTATTCCCGTCTCTTGCTCGACCTGCATTCGCCGTTTTAGTAACCTAATCAAGGTTTTGATGGTCTCTTTGAGGGATTCGGTTCCATTCTTCTCTGATAGCGGTTTCCAGGTTTCCTAAGGATGTAGGGGTCGGAATTTAACCTTTTGTTTAAGGTTGTCCCACATGAGCTCTACAGGGTTAAGATCAGGGCTTCTTGCTGGCCACGACATTACTCCAATGCCGACCTCTTCAAGGTAATTGGTGACAATGCGCGCTACGTGTGATAGTGCATTATCACGCATTAGTACAAAATTTTCTCCAATATAGCCGATATATGGCACCACATGGTCTTCCAAGACCTCTGTGGTGTAGCGTACCGCAGTTAAAGCACCACTTCTTATAAAAACCAAATCCGTGCGTCCAGTTAAAGATATCCCAGCCCAAAACATTACAGAGCCCCCACCATAATTGACTGTTTATCTAATGCAGCACTGGGCATAATGCTCACCTGGTCGTCGCATGACATTACGGCGTCCATCAGAACCGTATAAAGTCATCCGACTCTCATCACTAAAAATAACTGATTCACATTGGCCTATAGTCCAATTGACGTGATTCTGCGCAAATTAAAGTCTACCTTGTCCGTTTGTTCCAATTTAAAACCGTCAAATCAGCACTCAACAGTATTTCTGTATACAAAAATTGTTAAGTACCTTCAAGTGCAATAAGATTTATAACAAACAAAACGTCAATCATCATATCGACCCTTAAAATTAAATAAAAAACCATGTGAAACAGCTTATCTGTGAAATAATCGACTAATATTTAACAAAACCTGGGTATGTCGATTTTTTTGATGACCAGTAATTGCGTAACTTATTTTCGCAAAACAATTATGCCTAATTTATTTCATTTTGACAGTTCAACAACATCCATTGCGTTATATACGTTGTTGAGCTATTTTTTTTTCCACCTTATGAAACAATGGATTAGCAATCTGTTTCAAATCGAAACATATTGTGATTGTGTTGTATTACGCAATTAGGGTACTGGTCACAGTAGGAAGCCTAGACTATACGAGATGAGAAAAATAATTCAATCTCGCTGCGCTCGTTCTTGCAATCAAGGCTCTCTTATATGAATTACAATTAAATCACTGCCAGTATTAGCTATTCTAAAAATGAATCATAAAGGTTTTTAAAAAGTGTAAGTACCTTTATAATTCTTTACAGTTAGCATTGTTTGAAAAAAAGTCAGTAATAAAGTACCTACTTTACTATTTAGGAACAGGAACAGAACATATCTATTTGTCTAGAAACATTGATATGACTAGTTTATCTCCTAAACTTTACAACTGAAAATAAACCAAGTTCTACCATTGGGGGCCCCTAGGCATAATTTTCTACAGGCCCTGCGCTGGCTTAATCCGGCACTGCTGATATAATATTATAAATGTGAAAGTTTGTATGTTTGGATGTTTGTTACTCAATCACGCAGAACTGGCTGAACGAATTTAGATATTTGGCATACAGATTTACCTGGATAACACATTAACACATAAAATAGTTTTTTATCCCAGTAAATGACTTTAATGGCTTAACGACTGCTATTTTATGTTAAAACTAGCAGCTGGCGGCGATTCGATTGACAAATAAATGATGAAATACAAAATACACTCAAACGTAGTCGCCGCAAACAGCTAGTTACATAATAATTATAATTATCATTAAATACGTACATTTGACTTTTCGCAGATTTGATTATGAGCAGTTATTAGCCAATTCGACATTTTGCCTTGTGGCACGAGGACGGCGTTTGGGTTCATATCGCTTTCTTGAGGCATTGGCAGCAGGGTGCATACCCGTTTTATTAAGCAATGGTTGGCGGCTACCTTTTGACGAACGCATCGATTGGCGCCGTGCTGTTATTTGGGCAGATGAACGTCTCCTATTGCAGGTAAATGCCATGTGACGGCACGGCTGGTGCAGTGAAGGAGCGATTGGCTACGTTTCGTGGGTTCGATATGTGCACGGAACATAATAATTATATTTGTGCGGCCTAAAGACTAATAAAAATATTCATAGCCTACAGGTAGTTGTTGTGGGTCTGGCTGTTTGTGTATGTAATATTATATAATTCCGAGAGCGGGGCAAGTATTTTAATGTGAATTATAAAATATGGGTGCCCTAGATGTCTGAACTAAGATCGGTTTTTAACGGGGATGCGACGTCATCCTTTTTCAGGTATTATTTGAGTAATCTCTTTAGATCTTAATTCTGGTTTAGCGGTGAAACTGACGTGACAATTTCTACTTATACCAGCCGACCGATCACACGGTTTAAACATTCAAACCGTGATTTAAATCATAACACAAAATATTTCCGTTCGGGGAAGCCCTCCTAAGACTTGATCTGAACTTTTGAACGAACACTTTCACGGCCAAAGAAATATACTACCTACCTACCTAAGTACTGAGAAAAAATAATTTTGGACATTGTGTTTTTTGTAGCCCCTAACCCCCATTTTTTATTATCTAGGTTCCTGAGCTGGTGCGCTCTGTTTCTCCTGAGCGTATTCTTGCTCTGCGCCAACAAACTCAATTTCTCTGGGAGCAGTATTTTTCTTCAATCGAAAAAATTGTGTTCACTACAATAGAGGTAGGTAAATATTTACTTAACTAAAGTGTAAGTGTTTCTCTTTATTTTTATACGTTGCTTAAAGTTAAGTTATGATTAGCGACTGTTTACCCATTCATTTTTGATGTTTGTACTTTTTAACTAACATGCTACCTAGACAAAAGTCACTGAGCAGGGCCTCAGGTAATAAATTCCAGGAAATTCCAAGAATTGTTTTGCACTAATATCAACTACTGATAAGGTAATGAAGGCAAAGAAAGGGTTAAAAAATTACTTATTTATTAATCTTGTCTCCTGCATACGTCCCTCTAACCCCAACTAGACCCTCTTCACTAGAAAGGTGACGGATTGGAGGAAAGTAAGCGTTAAGCAGAATTCCAACACGTCCCCCTTATTAGACTCTATCTTCAATAATTTGACTCAATCGCTAACACGACAGCCGCGATCGACTCACTCACCGAGCACGTACAAACCGTCCTGTGCGACTGCTCAAGGGAGGTTCCAGTAACAGATCCCTGTTACTGGAACAGCCTGTCCCCTCTTGCTGTCCTCCCCCCAGCGATCCCCCAGCCAAAGTTCGTACCCCACAGGCCCTTAGCGAGCGTTCGCTTAATTTTAATTTAGAATAGTTTACTTGCTCCTGGCTGAAGGCTCTAAGTATAGTAGCTCCTTACACAAAGACCAAAACTCCGCACCCCAGCGACCTCGTGTCGGAGACTTCAGTTGCATGCCTGTACAAGAACAACTTCATCATTTTTCCAGTGCGAGACACAGACGTAGCTATCATGACCGATAGCTATCTAGGTTCCTTTAATTAAACCCTGCAGACAGAACTAGAATCCGTCGAATCTGCTTAAACCGACAGTTTTCCCCCCCAACCACTCTCCAAACGACTTATTAGTAAACAAAAAATTCATCTAAAAAGGTATAAACAAGACAGCACCACAGACAGACAAATTAAAAATCCGGAGTCACACGTAATCAGTTCGATTTATGCCCTACGCCCTACGTACTTCCGATCCGAATCCGAGAAATACCGGTCCGAAGCTGCCATAGTACTATTTGTATGAGGGGTTATGTACTAGATCCCGCCCAAGTAGCAAAATTCTCCTATAGTCATCGGCTTATAAGACTAAACGTCTTATAGGAATCTAATAGACGCTTTGACTAAGATCACTGATCCTACAAAAGCATTTTATAAAACGATCTGCGCTTTTGATACTATAAATGCATTCAATAAGAGTGTTTACTCTTGTTAACGTCTTATTTCATTCTTTTATAAGACATGCACTTCTGTAAAAGTCATAGATATAGCTGCTATAGGTCAAGGATAGTATAGGATTGATTTGTCTTAGTCGTGAACTCGTGACTTCTAACGGATTGTTAGCACCAAATTAGCATGCACTCCGATTTTTATAGGTAAGACTCTACTTATACGTGTCCTACATTTGCTTTTACTAGAGTAATCGGCCTAGAACCCTAAAACTTAAATATGGCGAAGTATATATGCCCCTGTAGTAGACTTAACTTTGACCAAATTGTATTATAAAAGTTTTGATAATGCAATATTAGGGCATGTGATCCAGATCCAATGGCGGCTTAAGTTTTTGTTAAGATATTATCGAATAAACTAATAATAAATATGTTTAGTTTAGAAGGGGCATGAATATATGTTTATTGTCATCGAACACTTTATCAGTAAAATTAATTTCGCATGTTGAGTAGGCATTCTTTACACAACAGTTAAAACACAAAAGTTTTATGTTATGCTAATAGATATTGTAATGTCGATTACTTTCCCTTTGAAAACAATATATTTCTTAAGACACCAGCACGTCACCGTTACAAAAAGAATGAAGAACGAATGCTCAATTACACCAGTAACAGCACCTAATAAGATAATTATAAAATCGAACTGCATTTTACCGGACTATAACAGAACGACTATAGGGCGGAATATTCCGATAAACTGCGCCCAAATACGGTTTTATAAACGTTTTTATGATTTCTATAGGACTAAAAAAACATGCTCCTAGGATACTTACAGGAACAGATTTTGCTACTTGGGCGGTCTTTGTCCGTCCGAACTTAGAACATTCTCAATTCGGATTAAATTCAGATTCGGATCAGACGTAGTGCGAAACCGCTCTAACACGTATGTCTCACGTATATGTCTTGTTTATACCTTTTTAGATGACTTTTTAGTAGTTGGGTTTTAGTTTTATAACTTTTTTTTTGTGTTATAATTTACATATTTTTGGAATGTTTTTATTTTATTTTAAGTTCATAACTTTATGTCCTCTAGAGGGCGCCATATTCATAGCCTATAACCAGCGGACGATCAAGACGCTTCCGACAATACCTCATTTGTCAAATCATGAGTTGATTAGAAGTTATGAGGGAACAAATGAATATACATACAATCCCAAAATGTGTAGGTAGGATATGTAGGATAGGACCTATGGCACATGTCAGACTACCTGAACTTTCGAACAACTTCTCTCTATATGTTCAAGGTATTTATATGACAAGGACTTTATTTTGTACGCCATATGGTTTAAAGTTAAGTACCTACTGTATTTTTTGTGGTAGCTGTAATGTTGAATTAAAATAAAAACAAAGCTCATGCAAACTGGCGCGATATCGTGGGAGCTACAGGCAGCGCGACCCTTGTCGCGCCCGCGATATCGCGCTGGTATGCACGAGCCTTTATTTTAACGTATAGTTTTTCCAGTGGTACGTTACATGTTTGTACCTCTGGACAACTCTGTGTGTGCCTTTGGACAAAATAAAAGAGAACATTTTCAATTAAAATCAGTCTTTTAATAATAAGTTTAATAATATCATGACCTAATGATTTTTAGAACTGGCTCTGCTAGCTAATCGTAACGTTTATTATATTTACAGATTTTATTGGAGCGTGTGTTAGAACACAGATTGTCAAATAAACGAGAAGCTTTAATTTGGAATGCATCTCCTGGCGCCCTGGGAACTTTAGCGACTTATGGTGATTCCCGAGTTCATTTCCCAATTGCGGCACCCATTCTCCAAGCCCCGGTTTGTCCATCCGCCCCGCTGTCTCCTCTCCCTGCTCCGTCGGTGCCTCTGGCAGCGCCACCGCCTACACCGGGAAACATGTATACAGCCTTATTATACGTCCAAGCAACATCAGCAGCGTTACATAAGCTACTCGCCAACATAGCGAGCAGCGAATATTGTGAGAAGGTAATATGGAAATTAGCCAGTAGCCTTATTAGTATAATCATATTAAAGTTATGAAATGCCGTTTGTGAAATGTGGGTGTACCTACAGTAGGTGCAACCCTTCGCGGAAACAGGCGTGATGTTATCAAACTCAACTCAAAACATTTATTTTAATTAAACCATTTACAGGCACTTTTGAATTGACATGGAATCGGTCAGTCAGAAAGATGAAGTTATTTGCCTATTCCAGAGCGTCGAAGGTTCTTATGGAGAAGAGCAATATATTAGGTTAGATAATATGATGTGTATTATGTGACACATTTTTTAAATATTATTTTGTAGGTCGTTTTAGTGTGGGATAGCGAGCGTGCCGCGCCTTCGCTAAAGTCATTGTCGCGCTTAGCTGGCGACACGCGCGATCCGTTACCCGTACTCGTTGTTGACGCCACTACTCACTATCCTGGGTAATTTGAAAATCCTTTCTTCTTGTAATTACTAACTAATTATCATAATTTCTTAGGTACTTAGAATTTAATTTTAGGGAAGGAGTTTCGGCTAGGTGGCAACCACTGTGGGCAGTTCCAACGGCTGGTGTCTTTTCTCTAGACGGCGATGCTCCCCTACTGGCCGAAGAGCTTGATTTTGCTTTTCGCGTGTGGCAACATTTTCCGGAACGGATAGTCGGCTATCCGGCTCGAACTCACTTCTGGGACGAGGCAAAGGTTAGCATTTACCTATTTATTATTTTTATCAGGTTATCTATTAAGATTGATTTTCCTTAATAACTGTTAGGTACTTAAAGGTTGTTTGTTCGACAGGGGGCATGGGGTTACAGCAGTAAGTGGGGTGACTCGTACTCCATGGTGCTGCCGGGCGCGGCGCTTGTGCACCGCGCTGTGCTGGCGCAGTACGCAGCCGCGGCGCCGGCGTTGCGCCAGGCCGTGCGCCGCACGCGAAATTGCGAGGATATTTTACTCAATTGTCTCGCTTCACATCTCACCCGACGCCCACCACTTAAACTAGCACAGCGTCGACGCTATAAAGCAACGCATCATCGATATAAGTAAATCTTCATCAGTCTAAAATACGGCTACCCCATGTCAAAAACCCAGAAAGGGACCAAAAAAAGTTCTTTTAGCAAATAACGGAGATAGGTATTAATACCGCTAAACTTAGTTAAGTTTCCACAACTCTCAAATATATTAATTAAGCTAGAACTTAAATCACTTTGACCATTTCAAAACCTAGTTATTTATTGTTCGGAACCTACTGGAATTTTAAATGGTTAATTGTGTTGTTAATGTGGGTTACTAGGTTTTTGAAATCACGTACCCACTAACCAATTTTCAAAGTTAATAAGGCGTAATAATATTAATATAGGTAGGTGGTATCATATTTGTGATATAATATGTGTCGCTGAAGGATTGTCGAATCTGCTGTTTTACATAACCGCTAGCTGTTTTACAAAACAGCTCCGTTATGTAAAACAACTGAACGACGTTTAGCTATTTACCATAATTATCAACTACATACATTTAACAATGCAGCGGGTCCGGCAATCCGGCTGAACATTGTTCAGCTGTTTAACATAACGAAGGTGTTTTGTAAAATAGCTAACGGTTATATTAAACGACGGATCCGAAATTCCATCTGCGACATAATTAAGCATTCTTGAGTACTTTTATTATTATAATTTACCACAATGTATGTTTTTGCGCCCTCCTGGGACTTTCAAATGGGACAGCCGAATAAAACCTAACATTTAAATTGATTTAACTATAGTAATACTATTTATATTACAGATCATCTTGGAGCGACCCTGAGCACTTTGTTCAAAGACAATCCTGTCTCAACACATTCGCTACTGCTTGGGGCTACATGCCACTTATGCGATCCGTGCTAAGATTAGATCCAATATTATTTAAAGACCCTGTATCGACACTCAGAAAAAAATATAGAAAAATGGAGTTAGTAACTTCTTGAATCTTTGTAAATTAATTGAATAAGCAAATAGGCTAATAAAGGATACTTGATTAACTGATAATGCAATTTTATTACCAGTACACGTGGGATTTAATGGTGCCGATTCTCTTGTACACCTAAATAAACTACCACTGAAATTCCTTACTTTTGGCTATGAGAATCTTAAAGCTATTTTGCAAAATAAATTCTCTAAATATTTAATAGTAGATTGTTTGGTAAGGGAGCAAACAACTATTTTTAAGACGAGAATGTTTATCACCCACTCTGAGAAAAATAAACGTCTGTGACGCGACCTCCGTCAGCAACAAAGTTCCTTCACATGTATGATTTCATATAAAAAAATTTCGCAGCCGCCATCGTGGATTTACATTTTGACTTCACTATCGGCTTAAGCACCCTCGAAAACTATGAAAACGACACATATGACGAAAAATTTGAAAACGTTCACAGCCCCCTTTGGCGGTTTTTTATTCGGTTTATGCTCGGTTTCTATAAAAAAAACCGAATCTTTTTATAACCAATGGTAGCTTTTTTTATTGCCCTACTGGGCACATAGATTCGTAAACTAATTTTACCTGTGATAGCTACTTCAATCATGGGAGGGTCTACTACACAAAGCTATGAGGTCTTTGCTTCATTGTGGGTTAAGATTCATTATTGAGTAAATTATAGGAATCTGCCATTAGTGATGTAGTTGTATGAATTTGTTCAGGGGTAATCGATGTTAGAATTCTAATTTTGTTATTTCCGCGCACAGAGTAGATAAAATGATTTCAATTTTGATGATTTCCGTTTGTTTTTAAGGTTCCGTACCTCAAAAAGTAAAAACGGAACCCTTATAGGACCACTCTTGTCTGTTTGTCCGTCTGTCACAGCCAATTTGCTCCGAATGTAATGGACCGATTAAGTTGAAATTTGTTACACATATGTATTTCTGTGACCCAAACAGGAACGTGTAACGTAAATAAATGAATTTTGAATAATAGGGGTCACTTTTGGGGGCAAACAAGAAAATAAAATATTAGGTTGGTGCATAAATTCTTGGACACTCAAACACATTTATTAAAAATAATTTTATTTATTATTAAAGAAATATTAATCCACAATATAATGACCGTCATGTTCAACGACATGTAACCATCTCTCTGGCAAAGACATTATGCCGTGTTCCCAAAAAGCAGGAGGCTGGTGGTCCAAAAACTCGGCGATATCGTCTTGGAGTTGTTCATATTTTTCAAACTTCTTCTTTCTTAGACGTAACTTTAGAGCCCGAAATAGACAATAGTCCGACGGCGCAATATCAGGACTGTATGGCGGGTGAGGTACCACTGTCCAGTTCAGCTTTTCCAGAATGTGGCGGACAGACTTCGCAGTATGTGGTCGAGCGTTGTCCTGAAGAAGTGATACAGACAGCCTTTTTGGACGCTTAGTCGCTATTTCTGAGGCTAACTTTTGCAGTTGCTCTCCGTAAATAGTAGCGTTAATAGTCTGCTTCTCGTCCAAAAGTTCCCAATAGAGAATGCCCTGCCAATCCCAGAAAACTGATAACATTATCTTTCGTCCATGACGATCTGGCTTTGGTTCCGTTGGCGCCCTTTCTCCGCATGGAACCCAATAGGCCTGCCGCGTTTTGCTGTTGTAGTGAACCCAAGATTCGTCGACAGTGACAATGGACCTGAGAAAGTCTTGTCTGTGTGGTTGCAGAAGAAGACTTTCGCATATGGTCACGCGTGCTGCGCGCTCGCTGTCTGTCAAAGCGTGGGGTATCCACCGACTCATTATTTTGTGGTAGCCCATTGCATGCAGGTGCCGAATTATAGTGGAATGATCGTACCCAAGTTCCTTCTCCAAGTCCCTGGTATTCGCATCCGGATGTCTTTCCAAATGTGAGCGTAGAAGGTCTTCGTCAAAGACAACTGGCCGACCGGAGCGAGGTTTGTCTTCACAACTCGTATCCCCCTTATCGAAAGACTTAAACCAATAACTCACTGTGGAATGAGCAATAGTGCCTTGTCCAAACGCAGTGTTAATTTTCTCGGCCGTTTGCCTTGCACTCGTTCCTAGATTATGCTCGTAAAGCATGATCGCTCGTAGTTGACGCGATTCCATTTTGAACTAAAGTGAACAACTCGGAACGCGCGCGCCCTTTTATACCCCTTGGCGTAAAGCTCCTACACTATTTGCGCTGTAGCATGGTGCGGGTGACAGTTGCCCGTATGACGTTGACATTTGTCAGTACCACGTAGGGATGTGAGGTTATGCAATTCATTTTTATCGCTAACGATACTCGCAGCGTGAATCTAGTTCTCTTTAATATTGTTATGAAAATTAGTGTATTATTCAGTTGTGCAGTGTAACTACGTGTGTGCTACGTGTATAAACTTGTCAATATAAATGTTTTATGGCTACATAATTATCTTTGTACTTATATAAAATAATCAAAATCGGGTTTATGTTTTTTTTTTCGTGACAACATTTTTGCTCTATGGTGCATCGGCGCGGCGGCCATGTTGTTTACCCGTGCGATGCTGTGAGTGCGAGTACGAGTGCAAGCGCGTTATATTGTGACTTAATGTGACACGTATTACGATTTCATTGTTTGTTTTCATTTTTGTTAAATTGTTATTTGTTATAAGTTTGTTGAGTTTGTTGTTATTACCATGCCTAAGCATACAAAAAAAACTGTTTTGGGTAGTCAGGCCAGGGAGCTTGTTGTTCGCCTCCGAGACTACTTTGAAAGAGAACAACAAAATAATGGACCGTTGTTACCATTGAATCATATTGTAGAACGAGTAGCCGAAGCTCTTGATATTGGCCGCAATACTGTTTCGCGTATAACACGTGAGAAAATTGGCCAAGATGGGATGTTTGAAAATAAATTATCGACACCCAACAAAAAGCGGACCAAGGTGAAGCCAATCACAGATTTGGATGATTTTGCTAAGGTTGCTATTAGAAATCATATTTATGATTATTATAGAAGAATGGAGCTACCCACATTGCTCAAGCTTCTAAAATCATTAAAAGAAGCTGACTTGTTCAAAGGAGGTATTACTTCGCTACGGCAAGTTATAAAAGATATTGGCTTTGTTTACAAAAAAGTTAACAAAAGAAAGATTATTATGGATAGGACTGACATTGCCCTAGCAAGATGTAGATTTTTAAGGAAGGCCAAAAACATAAGTGATTGGAGCAAAGTTGTCTTTTTGGATGAAACGTGGCTAAACGCCAACCACACAGTGGGTAAAAGTTGGACCGACGATACGGCACAATCGTGTACCAAAGTGCCGGAAGGCAAAGGCGAACGCCTTATTATTTGTCACGCAGGTACAGCAAGTGGATTCGTCCCTGATTGTTTGCTGGCTTTTAAGTCAAAAAAAACTACGGAGTATCATGAGGAGATGAATTACGAAAAATTTAAAGATTGGTTCATAGGTCTATTAAACAATTTAAAAGAGCCTATGACCATAATAATGGACAACGCACCCTACCATTCGGTGCAAGTTAATAAACCCCCAAACCAATCCAACCGCAAAAGCGAGTTGGTGAAGTGGCTGAGTGAAAACGGAGTTACAGCAGATATAAAAATGTTAAAGACGGAGCTTATTGCCTTAGTCCGACGCCATAAGCCACCAACTCCTACCTATGCTCTGGACGAGATGGCAAAAGAAAAAGGCCACCAGGTCCTTCGACTACCACCCTACCATTGCCAGTATAACGCTATTGAGCTGATTTGGGCCCAAATAAAAGGTATGCTTTTAATTTCAATTCCCATTTTGAAGCTTTATAAAAAAATCAGCTTTCCGATCGTAGCATGTACCTAGTTTAAAAACATTACCAGATACTAGATTAGGCTGATTGATGATTATTTGAATACTTTTTTTTATAAGTTCGTTTATTTTTAGGTTACGCCGCAAGAAATAATACTTCGCCGCCATTTACGGCAAATAAGATGTTGGCCCTATTACAAGAGGCCATCAACAATGTTCAACCTGAAGACTGGTCGAAGGTCGTGAATAAAACAAAAAGGGACATTATGTCTGATTGGGATCGTGACATACATATTGACAACATAATTGAGTCATCGTTAATAATATCCGTCACAGATTCAGATGATGAATTGAGTGACAATTCAGATGTTCCTGACTCTGATATGAGTTTAGACGAATAACATGTATTTTTTTTTAGCAACCTTTTAAGCAACCTTACCCTATAAATGTTCTGTTGTATAATTAGACCTTTTAAAAATAAAAATTGACCTACGCACAATATACGTTTTTTATTATAAAAAATATCGACTATCCATCGTAGCAGTACATCCCATCACTAAATACGTCTATGGCGTTACGTTATACGCATAACACTTTGCTTAATTTTTCATTCAATTTGATTTTATTTCTTGATTAGAACATTCTGGTTGGGTTTAATTTAATTTACTACAGTTATTAATTATTTAATATATTACGAATGTGGTACAACTGAAATATTAAGTCATAAATTGTAAATCGCGGCAACTTTCAAGAGTGAAACGAAATGTTACTGAAACTGTCACCCGCACCATGCTACAGCGCAAATAGTGTAGAACATTCTGTAGAATAATAGATTATTCTAGCATATAATCGAATTGAAACCTAGAATTTTTTTTATGAAATCCAAGTGTCCAAGAATTTATGCACCAACCTAATAAAAGATTTTCTAACAGTCCGTGTGACATATCAAATGAAAGGGTTTGTTGCAAGGATCTTAAACATATTTTTATATAATTTTAAAATAAATTCTTTTAAAGATATTTAAGAAAATCGATGAAAATTTACCATTATCTCCAAAACTACTGGACCTAAAATTAAATAAAAATACACTCATAGATTATAGAAAAATCTATAAGAAGTTTATGGTCTTAAAATAACATGGTAAATCTCTCAATATTGTGCGTACAAACTTACATTTGCAGTTGGAATGTATAAGAACATGTATTTCAACTACAATGTTAAGTTTGTATGTGGGATAAATTCATCCCAACTACGAAACCATTGTGCGTAGTCCGACACGCACTTGGCCGGTTTTATTATGAAAAACTAGCTGCCCGGCCCGGCTTCGCACGGGTAGCATTAAGAACTTATTTACGGCGCACCTAACTACCTACCCTACCTACCCTACCCTACCTACCTACCCTACCTACCTACCCTACCTACCCTACCTACCCTACCTACCTACCCTACCTACCTACCTACCCTACTTACCCTACCTATCCTACCTACCTACCCTACCTACCCTACTTACCTTACCTACCTATCCTACCTACCTACCCTACTTACCCTACTTACCCGACCTATCCTACCTACCTACCCTACCCACCTACCCTACTTACCCTACCTACCCTACCTATCCTATTCCTATTCCTATTTATTGATAGATCACTTTATATATTTTTTTTTTTTTAAACGTGTGGAATAAAATTGGTTGTAATGAACTTTAAATTCACACCAACACCTCGACTTCAGGTGGAAAAACAGTAAGTACCTACTGTCTATCTTTTTTTTTCTTTTGCTTATATCTCGAAAATGGTGTGTCCTATCGTAAAAATAATGAAAATTTCGACCCCCTTATGAAACCCATAAACCTCTAAAACTTAACTAAAATAAGAAAATGAATACCTACCATGTAGGTAATCATTTTTCTTATTTTAGTTAAGTTTTCTTATTTTTCATATAAAAAGTAAAAAATTCCATATAAAACACGTCGAGGATGATCCCCTGCGCGCCTCCGGCTCTAAAAAAAATCACGGGATAGGGTAAACAAGTTCTGTCAAAATTTAAGTTTACGAGAATTTATATTGCAGAATAGCTTTAGGATTCTCATAGCCAAAAGTAAGGAATTTTAGTGATAGTTTAGTTCAATATACAAGAGAATTGGCACCAATATCAACATCATTAAGATTCACCGAACTTATGAAAATGCAATGAAATGTCAAAACAAATCTTACAACATGTTGCTAGATTCAAACTAGACATACATTTTCGTAGGAAATTGATTCGTAAAAACATGTTTCGCGTCAACAAGTTGCGTGAATGCGAACGCGAGTCGATACATTGACAGGAAACAGATTTTCAACATGTTTTTATGTGAATGTTTCGCCAGTGCAAACGCACGGTTAGGAAAACAAATTTGTGTATATTTTGTCGTATTTCAAGTAAAACAAACCCTAAAACTGTAAGTAGCAGTGCGAGAAAGTTGTTATACATAAATAATTACAACCGAGTGAAAAGCGAACGCGAGGATGCATTTGGCGAAACAGTACAATGGTTTACAACAATTTCGAAAATTACTGGTAAGCTATTGAATTAGTTTTGATACTAAGTAAACAGGATTTATAATTATAAGACTACCCTAATTGCTTAATACACGATCAATCATAATTTGTTTCAATTTGAAATACTTAGTAGATTGCTAATCCATTGATTCATAAGTTGGAAAAAAAACTGCTCGACAATGTAAATGACGCAATGAATGTTGTTCAACTGTCAATTTAAAAGAAATTAGTCATAATCGTTTACGAAAATGAGTTATGCAATTAGGGTACTGGTCTATCAATACAACAGTTTTAAATGTGAAATCATAATAGAATATAGCGATGAGAAATCGCTATATTCCATATTTTTATGTAGTCCGGTAGTCCATTCTAGGTTTTCTGCTATGCAAACCTTTATAGAAGAAAACATAGTATAAAGGTGTATCCAAACATTGAGCGGCAAGAGTGCGGCAACAAAACGCGGCGTTTGCAGGGCAAATTTCTGCCGCACTCTAGTTAGGACTAAACCGACGAATCTTTGCGCGGCAGTACCTACTGCGCGGCACATCCGAGACTCTTTTTTTATTTTTTGGGTGGAAAATTATCAAATAACTTCTCCCGTTCTGGGCGGAGCGGGAAGGCGTGACTCGCTCTGCACTTCAGTTGGCAATATCAATCGGCCTAACCTATGTTGGGGTCAGCTTCCAGTCTAACCGGATGCAGCTAAATACCAGTATTTTAAATGGAGCTACTGCCTATCTGACCTCCACAATCCAGTACTTGGGTAATACGATACCCCTTGGTAAGACTGGTTGTCAGATTTTCGAGATTCAGACGACCCGTAACCCAACGACTATGAAAGATCCACGAATGACAGCTGAGACCAACGGTTTAACGTTAACGTGCTTTCCGAGGTACGCAGGAATCTCAGTATGTAAAGATTGTCACCCATCCCCGTATCAACCCCAGCAAGCAATCTCTAACTCATTAAAAGATGACTGTGGATTAAAAGATGAATGGTGAATACCATTAAAAGATCTATAGTACCTACATTTCAATCAAACGAATCGATGCATGTTACATTGTCCATTTTTATACGTTCATACAATTACTAAAACACAGCGCGGCAACCTCAGCGGACTCATTTGGATTTTCTCATGTTTTAATTTTTAGATTTAATAAAAAAAAAAAAAATACGTACGTATTGTTTATTTATATCATCTTATTATATGCGTCCTAGTGGACCTGCCCATGATGTTGTCTTTTTTGTCCAGCGATTATTGCTAAGTCTCGCTACGTGTCCAGCTCATCACCATTTGAGCTATGGGGAATAGCTGAGAGCGTCAGTGGCTTTAGTTTTCTGTCCTATATCAGTGTGGCGGATATCCATACTCTTTGGCAGGATGTAATTTTAATTTTTGCTTTTCTGGTAAATGTTCAAGTTTGTAGGCGTATGTTAATGAGGGGAGTAGGCAGGTGTTCATGACTTTAGTTTTCATCCATGTGGTCCCTTTTGAGCATTTCTTTGAGACTCCAGAACTTCTCTCTCTCTCTTCTTCTCTCTTCATCCAGTTCGTTATTTTGTTGATTGAATGAAACCTGCTTTCCCAGATAAATGTATGCATCGACGTATGCTAAAGCTGAATTTTCTTGATATATAGGTCTTTTAATATGGTTCGTCATGATATTAATTTTTGTTAGGTTGATTTTTAAGCCTACTTTACGACTTTCTTCGTGTAGAGTGTTTATCATTACTTGCAGTTGAGTAATACTTTCTGATAGCAGGACTATGTCATCGGCAAATTTCAAGTGAAAAAAGAGGAAAACCAAACGCACGTTGGGTAGACGACATCATAAAAGTAGCAGGTATCAATGGCCGCGAGCGGCAGAGAATAGAGAATACTGGTCATCTCTGGAGGAGGCCTTTACCTTTCATTGAGAGGGTTCTTGCTAATAAAATACAAACACTGACTAGGTCTAATTAATTAAATAAATATATAATAATGTTTTAATTTTAAATCTAATAATTATTTAATTAAGTATATCATGATTGTGTTATGAATGTTATTCATCATATTACTTCTTAAAATGAAAATAGAATTAATTATACTACTTATAAGTATGTACTAAACATCTAAATAATCAAGGTCTAACCATATTATTTTTATTGTTTTTCTTTTTTTAAATGCACTAAAATTTGTAAAATAAATTTGAAATTGTGAATAATTTTGCAAGCAAATTATTATTGATATTGAAATTGTACTGTGAAAAAGCAAGAAATAAAAGGTTTATTTATTTTTATTTATTTTATTTTATGCCTATTTTATTTATATTTTTTTCAGGAACTCGAAAAAATTTTTATACAATAATAAAAGGGAGAATCGACAACTTTCCGATTTAGTCAGTCACTAGCGTCTATCTAAATTAAAGTCGCTTTTCGTGTTTGTATTTATGACCGCGTTTTTCTTCTAAACCATGCAACAGATTTTGATGAGGTTTTCACCATCGTTTAGAGAAATTATTCCGGAAGGTTTATGTGCATAAATACGTTAGTATTAAAAATACATATAACTAAAAACCGTGCGAAGCAGGAGCGGATCGCTAGTCTATACATCTATTAATACATACTAATTAATAAAATTGAAGAGTCTGTTTCTAATGTGAAAATAACAGCTACAGCAATTTTACTAAATGCATAACAAAGTATATACGGTACATACAACAAAAACACAACTTTTAGAACTTTGTCTGTCTGTCGGTCTGTTTGTTCCAGCTAATCTCCGAAACGGCTGGTCCGATTTTGACGGTACTTTCACTAGAAGATAGCTGATGTTATAACGAATAACTTAGGCTTTACTTTTGTTTTGGAAACTATACAAATAATTAAAATTGATGTATAGAATTCCACGCGGACGAAGTCTCGGGTAACAGCTATAATAAACGGCTTTTGCACAGCACAACGACAACGATCGATGTTTTGTGGAGGATGGGATAAGGTTTATAATTGATTGTGTAGCACATTCTCATTTATGAATTGCAAGTGTGAGCGCGACTTCGTATCTATTGGGTTTACTGATCTGCAATTCTGCATGTGTAGGTAGTTGTGGCGGTAGTGGGGAAAAATTGGAGACATTGGGTTTCGATACATTTTCAACTACCGGGCATATGTCTCCTATTTTCTTATATCTATGGTTAGGGCACATTTCCCTTGGGAACTACTTAGGGCCCTAACAGGCCAACAGCGTTGCAAAGTGGGGGTTGGTGCTAGTTTCTTATTATTACCCTCACTCCGGTCTCTTCCCCGCCCCGTCTGCAATTTCTTTAAAGGTTTCCACCAGAAAAAGGTCGGTAAATTAAATACCGACTTAACCTTTTGGGCGCCATGGTCACATATACGTGACAAGCAAGAACTGTTCCTGGACGCTAACGACACAAATACGTGACAGAAAAAGCGGTATACAGAAACACAAAATAAACAATTTGAACATTACTTTAATGCCTGTTTATTTATTGGTAGGTATTTGCGCGGAATTTGTGGCTTGGCGTTGAGGGCAGGTTCATGTGTTTTTGCGCTGGCGTTCAAAAGATTAAAAACCGTTGCCGCTGGATTAGTAATACTTAGAGGGATTTCATTGTCTCCAACAGATCATCCTATTATTCAGAAAAACTAAACTATAATTAGGTAGGTAGGTACCTACTTTGTAAAAATTCTTAAGTAAGCTTCTTGCAGCAAGGTAAACTGCCCGTATAGCATACAATTTGCATCCGGGACCCGGGTAAGCAACTTGTTACCTACTGCTACTGGCATCATCCCAGTGCAGGGCAGAGGTCCCATGACTTCTAGCTATTTCAGTCCAGGGCCAGTGTAGACCACCCATTGACTATTAATTTTATCTAATAACTCCGAACGAGTCATCTTCTGGGTGGTCTGCTGCGACGCCTTCTGATTCTGGTTGTGTCAGGGCTCCACATAGTGGTTATTTTGGCCCACAGCTCATTGAGTCATTAGGCATGCGGCAAACGTGGCCAGCCCAGTCCTACTTAAATTTTGCTGCTCTCTGCGACGTTAATAATTTGTGTTTTGGAACGAAGTGTGATGTTGCGAATATATGTATGATCTATTAGGTAATTTTAACAGTATAATAATTAAGTAGGTAATAGTATAATAATATAGTAATAGTATTATAATAATATGGGTACGTTGGCAAACCTTGTGTTTGGACTTTAGAATGTTTGTCAAAGACCAAGTCTGGGACCCATAAGTCAAAATGGGAAGAGTGTCTATGATTTGACGCATACGGAGACGGGGATTACCCTTAATGTCTATTTTACAATTTAATTATACTAAAAATTAGTATAATACCTCCGTTATAGAAAAATATCGGAAAAAAACCCAACTGCAACTAAAAAAAAATTCAAAACAATACTGTGTCCTATCTTTGCTATCGCGCAGTCGGGTAACAAATATAAAAATATCAAAACCATCAAGTCCAACCTTAAATAGCAGTACACCTAATATTGCTGAAGTATCATCGGGCCATCGAACTGCACCGTAATGGTAGTAAGCATTGCATAAGTAGAACACAAGCTGACATAACGAATAACTACTTCGCAATCAGCGCCAGCGATGGCCTTGGCACCGATGGTGCTTGTGCTTGCGCGGGCTTGGCACGCTTAGTGTGAATACCGTGCTATAGAGTGCACTCGTCTACTTAAGTCCGCGGAGCCGGGTGCAATCGCTTCGATTAAAACCTTGTACATCATATTGGTAAAAAAAATGTGTTAAATACTTCAGTGATAAATAGATCTTAAAATGTACCTTACAAAGTTATTGTTGTGAATGATTGTGTCACCTGCATAGTGAATTTATCTGCCTGTTTGTGTGTGTTTATTTTATATACATAGTATGGTTTCAATAAGCACCCATCAGCCCTGGGTCTAGAATATTTTTGAGGCGGGGCAGATACCGCCGTCTGCCGCCCGCCGCTAATCTTTAATGGGGCTTAATAATGCGCCAATCCAACAGGGGCGCCAAAACAGTAGTAAAAAAAACAATGAAAAATTATATGCGCTGAGCGTCTCATTTATTGCAAAGTTGCGGTATACTGGGTGGTACGCTTGTCTGCTAGGTACTCTTGAATTTGTCGCCCCTTGAAGTTGGCGTCCGGGGCACGTGCCCCAGTTTGCCCCCGCCCCCCCTAGATCCGGGGCTGCTACCCATTCATTTGTAGATAGCTGTCTAGATAACGAGTTGGTACCTATCGTGGTCCCTATTATATTATAAAGTATGTTTGTTACCACTGAAGTCCACATAGTCTTTAGGGGTTACACTAGTCTCAGCTTAGCCGTGCGTTTGTTTACTTTGCATACTAAAACATAGTTAGGTACGTTCAGCAACGACAGTTAACCCTAGCTAATCATCTAAATTGGTACATAAAATTAGATACACAGCTTTTATTTTTACAGTTGGTACAGTTTGTGCTGAAAATGTTGAAAAACGTCGTTTGGTAGGTAGGTACGCGTGAGCATTTGTCATGCATTACATTACACTCTTGCACACTTGCATCGTTCTATCAAAATGTAGGTAGGTAGGTACTAAGTATTACATGAATAAAGATAATGAAAAGCCCAGGGCCGCATTATCCCTAAGGCAGTATTGGCAACTGCCTAAGGGCCCCGCACTGGCTAGGGGCCCCGCAAACTTGCGTGTTCTTTTTTTGAAAATGTTTCATCGAGTGAAAATTTTATTTAAAGATATAGATTATAAGACATATTATCATTGAGGATACAACCTCAATGACAATATGCCTTGTTTTTTATATTAGATATGTCATATTTCAAATTATTATAGAATATTTTTTTCGCGGCGATTCCCCATTTGTCGCTAATAAGCGACATCGGGGCCGATACGGTTGTCAAACCCCACTGTCGCCAAATGGTGACGGTGACTCACGCGGCTGAGATCTCTGTTTTTTGTGTTAAATAAGGGATATTATAGTCTGGGATTCTCATGAAACTTTTTTTTTAAATAAAAAATATCGAGCGATTTTTTGCGCCGTGACGCAGTTTCGGGGCCTTTACCGATTAACGCTGACTAATCAGACGATGGCAAGCAAAAGCAAGATTTTTTAACGCACGCTTCAAAAATTCTACATTGTGATTGTGAATGCACAGGAAAGCGCCTTTTTCACGATCCATCCCAGTTGTACGTCCGCTCAAGGCCGCAATGCTTGACGTAGCATATACACTATAGTGCGCGCATCCAGCATGCTAACGAATGTAATCAAACGAATTAAATGAGCGCACGTGATTTATTTATTTAAATGCCACCAGTTTTTTCAAAATAACAAAATGGTAGTTCTAATGTTGTCAGCAGCATCAGAGGGAGGATAAAATATAGGAAAAGGTTTTGGATGAAATTTTATTATCATAAACATGCAGATTATACTTAAATTAATAAAAAAATATCATGAAAGATTTAAATGTGATAGATTTGCACTTGAAACTTTCCACAAACAAGGGTAGGACTTATATCTTTCAATAAATCTTGAAAGTGTCCTTGTCGCGATCCATTTTGACGTGCAGTCAACCTTGCGACACAAGTTCTAAATGCTTAATCTGCTGTACAGCAAGTTTATAAACGATCAAGCACGCACGACCCACGCTCGCTCTGACGTACGTCCGCGTTTGTCACTGTCTACTACACGACGTTCGAACTGGTGGGGGGTTTTCTCATTCTATGTTTTTTCGGAAACAAAGTGGTGGTAAAATTATACGAGAGTGGCTCATGTTTTCTCCATCTACTAGAAAAGTATAGTGTTTTCCATGATTGCTTTGTGGTGAAGCTTAAAGCCAATCGCAATTTCAAACTGGATTTTCTTATTGCAAAAATGCTTTGCACCGAATTGTATTTTATTGTATTTAATAAAAAATACGCATACTTTCCATTCATTTGTTTAATTGTTTAGTTAGGGTGATGGCACACTTTCGTAATGTAGTAAAAAAATAACGTATTTATGAATATAATTGCATTGTGGTAGACGAAATGTATTTTAGGAAGGTAGAAAAGGGTAAAGGGGCCCCGATATGGTTAATCTGGCCCTGGAAAAGCCTACATGTATACATACAACATCTCGCTGCAATCCCGTCTCGAGTGTAGATACCTACTGTCAAACTGCGCACTTGAATGAAAATGTACCTAGAAATATCTCATTCCGTTTACAAACAAAATAAATGTTCAATGATAATTTTAAAAGTGACGTGTTTCCCCTTAGACTTTCGTTGTTGGCTACGTAGGTCCACCGTAAACAACTTGTGACCTTAGGTAAATTGAAATGTGGAAACGCCCAAAAACAAAAACACATTCATATTGTATCCTTGCTTGCCTGAGTGCTGAGACTTCGACGACCTTGTACGCAACGCGATAAGTACGGTCTAACTATTTAATATTTGAGGTGTTGGTAGAACTAAGATAAAATCAGCCGTAAATGTGCTATGCCTTAGCACATCCCCTTACCAACCATTTACCTAGGGCTGATTTTATCTTGGTTCTACCAACACCTCAAATATTAAATAGTTAGACAAAAGTCAATGTCAGGATATAAGTAGTTGATAAAAATATCATTCGCGACAGTATCTAATGAATATGTATTTAAGAATCTTTAGAATTGATTCTACCAACACCTCAAATATTAAAAATAGTTAGACAAAAGTCAATGTCAGGATATAAGTAGTTGCTAAAAATATGATTCGCGACAGTATCTAATTAATATCTATTTAAGAATCTTTAGAATCATCAATACAGCTCTCTCAAGTAAGAATTAGCCTCAAATGTCATGATTTCAAGAAATAGTCACGCTCTCTAATATCAGTGAAAAATATTTCAAAAAACCTCAAAAAATAAAATTTAACTTGATGGTCGCCCTTTTTAATTAATGAGCGTCTTTTAAATTGTTGATCTTTTTAAAAACTATCTGTATGGTACCTACCTACCTATCGTTAAAGTTGATCAAAAAAGGTTTCCCATTGTGGTCTTTTGATTACCTACGCAGTGCGTATCAAAAAACTTTAATCTTTAATCAAAACAAAAAATTATAAAAAAAGAAACCAATCGACTTCCAAAAAAAAACACGACCTACAAAATAAAAATAAATTTAATTTCGGAAGTTGGTGTCTTAGGTTTTGACATTTTTTGCCACCGACTTCCGAAATAAAATTTATTTTTCACATTGTAGTGTTTTTTTGGAAGTTGGTTGTTTTTATTTTTCACTTTTTATAGGTCTACACAAATTGTAATACAACTACCTGCTATGTAAATATTTGTGACAGGGGCTTATTGTTGTGTAAAGCGGTCCGTAGACGATCATGCGGCCTGACATGCAATTCTTTGAATTAGACTACGTGAATTATTATGCTGCATGAAGTAATTGCATGTCATGCATTGTTGGTAACTCAGAATCTGTAGGTACCTTTTGTATTACATGCCGATTATACCCTAATTGCGTAATACACGATCAATCACAATTTGTTTCGATTTGAAACATATTGCTAATCCATTGCTTCACAAGTTGGAAAAAAAAAATCTGCTCAACAACGTAAATAACGCAATGAATGTTGTTGAACTGTCAAAATGAAACAAATTTGTCATAATCGTTTACGAAAATAAGTTACGCAATTGTGGTAGGGATCATGCGTCATGTATTTTTTTTTGAATGATGAAAAATTGTCAATCGACTGCCAGCACGTAGTTTGCATGACATTCACATCATGCAATACAGCTAAACGGTCATGCATTCATGAAAGCACGTAACGCATGTCATGCCGCATGATCGTCTAGGGACCGCACTAGAATTGCATGTCGTGCCGCATGATCATCTAGGGACCGCTTAACATCTTTCCTCTCGCTTTCCTGCAATCTGTGGGAGTGATTTCGTGAAAACCGACGGAAGTGTGTAATAGGAAGCCGGAGAAGTGCGCGCTATTTGATTTGTTTTAGCATCATCCGCATTGATCAGTGGTTCCCAACCTTTTCTTGAGCAGGGACCACGATGTACAAGAAAAATAAACAAAATTAATTCGAAAATAAACTTTATTCAAAAACTCAATAGCAGCATTAACAATATTACCTATTTTGATAGAAAACATAACATTTCTATTAGAAAGATAACAAAATTATAAAATAAAGAATCAATGTGATTTTTTAGCTAGCATCTTCTGCACAATTTCGGTAATCCTATGACCAATATTATTGTTCAAAGCTACACGCAAATCATCACTTACTTTCAATCGAATCGTTTCTGTTACGAATAATGAAAATAAGTACTTAGTGTTTGTACATAAAGTCACATAAAATATATCCCAGACCCTTTGGGGAATACAAGCGTGATGGCAACAAAGAAGAAAACCTTTGTCCACATATATAAGTTGTCGAGAAAACCATATGAAGGCGCAAGGCGATTTCTCGAATTTTGGTGTAGGCATTGACATATATATTACTGTAAATCAATGGGTGTAGGTAATTAGGTACTTTACTTATAAACACTAAAACTTCTCAAGTGAATTTGAGTCGAATGCGTCCTTTCATTTTAAAATTCAATGAGTTCCGCCTGGATGTCTTCTGTAACTTCACCAGCATTCATGCTAAAAGGGTTGCAAATCAGTTTTTGATCAACTTTAGCTTCTGTTTCATAATGTTCTGGGAAGTAACGATTGAATTCATCATCGTCAATCATCATATTTTGTTTTGCCACTCACTTTTCGTCGTCCACAAGCACTTGCTTTTAATGTCGCGAATGCAGAATTCTAATTGATTTCCCCAATTTTGCCTAGGCTAACGACCATAATAGGTATCTAAAGTTTGCAAATAAAGGCGCGGAGTTTATCATTATCATTTGCAACGTTTTCTAACTGTTTGTTTGCGGAACCTTGCAATTGTAAGTTCAATTTATTTAAGTGTGTGAAAATATCAAGAAGATGTTGGTTAGTCGCGAAATTTCGAAATCGTTCGCGGATCATATTTTGCCTGCTCCTTGGTTAGACTAAGTGGACAAAAGACGTAACAATATCTAGGAACATTAAAAAAAAACATAAGTAAGTACCTACATAAAGACGAACATAGAACCTCCTCCTTTTTGGAAGTTGGTTAAAAATCATGCTTACCGTGATCCTTTTGATTTCCAATTGATAAAAATTGCTTGCGCTCCTTCAAAACCGTTTGTTCCTCTTTCATATCTAATCTGCCATGGTTCGTTTCGAACCCATTTTCGTTATCAGCGCCCTCTAAAACCATGACAATGCCACCCGTGACGAAAAACTACATGAAAAAATAAAGTACACACAAACAGTACAGTACACAGTACAGTAGTAGTAGTATTTTAAACAAATTGCTAAAAGTTGATTGTGACTTAAAATAAACATAGGTACATAATAATGCAAATATTCATATTTCGAGTGGACCAAAATAGGTTTTGAGTTTACAAAATTCCATTTACTTCTGATTTAGTAATGTACCGCATGTAAACGACAGATTTTTTTCAGACGCACTGTTGGCCAAATTGATAAAAATAATAATTTCAGACTCATAGAAAGAAGCTCAATTAAGTATAGGTACAGGGTCAAATTAAATTAGGTAGCGAAAATATCAACTCCGGCGTGAGGGTACCAATCTAAATACCTATACAAAAAAAAAATGGGTTAATAGCGAGTCGGACTCGCGCACCGACGCGACGGTTCCGTGCCTACCCATTATACCGCCATAATAAAATTGGTATCATTTTTATTGGTAAAAAGATATGGGCAAATTTAGATTTTCGCAAAAACTTGTAAGTACCAAAACTTACCTTAATTATTTTTTTGTTCAATTTCGGGAAGAGCGGAGACAAAGACTTGTGTTATCTAAATATTAGACATATATACTTGTGATTCCAAAGTATTTAAAAACCGTTGAAAAAATGGGTGAAAATAACAAAACTTATTTTTAGTGTAAACATGCTCGTTTTATTGAAAACAAAATTCTTATAGATCTTATAAGAACCAATATAAAAGAATTATTCAGATTACGAAATAGTTACAGTTATCAGTTTTATATGGGGTTCATAGTCAAATAGCGAGAAATCAGGATTTAAAAGCAAGTGGTCCGATAAGGGGCGGGGCCTCGTCAAGGTCATTTCTGACGGCCAAGTCTAGCACCGCGCGCGCTCATTGGTCAAATCAAATAGCGCACGCTTCCCCGGCATCCTGTAATACACTTCCTTTTTACGAAATTACTCCCACAGGTTTCCCACTCCACAAATTGCAGGAAAGCGAGGGGAAACATGTCTACACAACAACAACAAAAAATTTAGGTCAATGACCGTAGGTAGTGTTGTTACTGGAAATATCAGTTCAGGTTTAGTTTACCTGTGTGCCAAGTTTCATCGAAATCCGTTCATATGGGAAAAGGTAACAGACAGTCGGACAGATAGACAAACAGACTGACAGACCGAGTCACTTTCGCATTTGTAATATTAGGTAGGTACCTAGTATGGATTAACTACTCGGCACACTCACAATTTTGATTGGGTAAAAATAAGAATGTAGTTGCAAGTTAGCTGACTGTATACCAAGAAGTTTGCTAGACTGTACCTAAATACAGCCCAAGAAATACCTACTAAGTATCATTTAATTTCATAGAGGTGCATGATCTGCGATTATAAACACGGGTGGTGATACCGAGGGCCGAACGTCACGTCTTCTAGTGATGAAGAGTAAAGTTAAATTTGATGTAGCTAGTTTGCCATATTTAATTTACCTAATTCGTATAAGTTTAAAAAATATCTGCCACCTTTTAATTAAGTAGATAGGTACTTCATATTACATTCCTGCACGGCGCCAATCGAGTTTGCCAGTACATTGCGGATACGTATCTTAAGGGGTTGCGATGAAATACTTGACCCCTAGAAGTTTAATATGATCCTGACTATACTAGAGATTTAAGATCGAAAGCTTCAACTCATAATTATTCGACAAGTACGATATGACACTGACACACTTCGCCACCGGTGTCATGTTGTGTCACTCAGCGGCAGCGGCATCTTATTCTATGTATAGGTAGATACCTATAGTATTATTACGTATAGTTGTAAATTCATTGCACATCTGTGGCAGCACTTGCGCTACATACGATACGAAAGTCGTCCTTACTGCTACGACATAAAGGCGCTGTAAATGTCAAATTGTTACCACTGTTGTACGGTTGACTTAAATATAATTTCACTCAGCTGTCAAGTTGTTACATCAAAACGTTCTCTAGTATATCATAGTTTAACTTCGGAATAGTACACACGGCTATACATCAAGCTATAAATTTGCAGTATAACCTGACCTCGCATTGTCCGGAAATCCTACCAAATGCGAGATCAGCATAAACTGGAAATGTATAGCTCGATGTGTAGCCGTGTGTACCTACCAAAAGTGGATCTTGTAAGACAGGTTTTGATTTTCCGCATTTCTGTGTTACGAAAGAAATGGAATAGGTAGACAAGTACCTATCTAATACCTACTTAGACGAAATAACTACCCATACTTACACGAGTAGGAACTATAACCTATTATAGAATCCCTGTCTACTTTTTTTCGTAGGTAGGTCTGTACTTACCTGGATAGGTATCTATGTAACATGGTACAGGCACCATAAGAAAATATAAAAAAAATTCAACAACATTTACTCTACGCTATTTATTGCCTTATAATGATGATAATGATGAATAGATAATTAATTGGTCCGTTTTATCTTCATTAGCGACGCGCAACGGACCACACAGGAAGGCAAGACGGACTCGCATAATAAAAGCTGTCAGAAAATTTTGATCACAGAAAAACACTGTCTGTCACTGTCACTGTCTCTGTGTCTGTCTGTATCTTCGTCAGTCAGCCCAAACTCAATGTTTCTACCCAAGCGAAAATGTGGACATTGCAATGACATCGCAACTACTTAATTCTGAAAACATGTTTTCATCGTCGAATAATAAACTGTAATTTTTCCTATTTAACCAACTTAAAAAAGGAGGAGGTTCTATATTCATCTATATGCATGTTTTTTATTTTTTTTATCTCTTATTATCTTTACTTTCTTGTTTTTCCTTTCTTAGGTGTTTTTGGTCCACTGATGCTATCAAATGAACTATTTCTTTTTATCTTTTTAACCGACTTCCAAAAAGGAGGAGCTTCTATTTTCGTCTGTATGTATGTCTTTTTATTTTTTATGTAGGTATGTTCATCGATACTTCTTCAACTGTAAAGGATTTTGTGAATTATTTTTTCATTTGCTAGAGGAAGCTTCCGCGGTGGTCCCATATTTTATTAACTTTGCTTGGTAAAGATAGGTACGTATTTTTCACACTTTAGTCTACACAGCAGGTAGTGGTATTCGAATTCGTGTGGGGTAGATACCACGAATACAAAGTGATACCACGAATACAACGGACTTCCAGATAAATACTACTTACAAAGTGATAAGTAACTTTCATTTCGAAAGTCGGTGGCAAAGAACGAAAATTCAAAACCAAAGACACCGACTTCCGAAATTAATTATTTTTCACTTTGTAGTGTTTTTTTTTAGAAGTCGGTTGTTTTTATTGTTTTTTAAATATTTTCATATTTCTCCGGTCCGTTTTGCCTTTTTACATAAAATGTCCAGTTTTTTATTACTATTCGCTATCGTCCACATAGTTTGATATTAGTTCAATCTGAAATACAGAGACCAAGCCAAAGCAAACTGCAGGTCAATTGAAATTCGTCAATTTTATATAAAATATCAAAACACGGAAAAACAAACTAACTCGTCCTAAAACAGTGCTTACTTGGACGACGGAGCATAACTGTATGAAGAACATCATGAGTTCATGACATAACTCATTCTGTGATAGCATTTTTAAGGAATAACCTTTAAAAATTACTCTACCTTTTTCTTCTTACCATCTTTTCCCCTACCTACTGCTACGAAACAAGGCGCTGATATGTCGACATTAATTAATGACGTTACGGTTATTAATTATACCGACAATAGGTACACAATCTTAATAAGTAGGTAGGATACACAACATTTTATTAGGTACTTACCTTTGTATGCCTGTACCTACCTACCCAAATAGTCAAATGCATGAAATAGCAATTTCAAAAAATATTCATAGTAAAAAATTTATGAATCATTAAAATCATTATTATTCTAATTATTGAACATCATGACTAGGTATTAAAAACATTGGGAGATAGCCGCAGACGGAGACGTTAACCACTACCTACTTACGTACCTAGCTAGCTACCACGGCCCACAGTGGAACGAATGTATGGGAGCGGTTGGACGTAGACATGTCCGAAAAAAAAGAGTAAAATTATGCCAAACTAATGATGCCATCTTATTCGATTACTTAATGCCTTCATAACTTGTGGTGATGAATTTCTTCATAACTCCCATATTTCGGGAGTAATTTGAGAAAATGTGAAATTTTACTATGAAAATGAGTGTATCGAGCTCTCTCCCTCCTGATTCCGGGCTTGTTTCAAGTAGCGGTCTCTAATATCATAATGCTAATACTAAGAGCTATATTTAATACTAAGACACATAGTGCGCCAAATGTGCACTTTCTGGGATAAAGAGTGATGTTTATTTTATAACACAATTTTTTAATTTTTTGTTTATTTTGTTGATTAAAACCGTTTTTCTAAAGGTTTACCTTATTACAATAACATTTCTGATCAGCCAATTAGAGAAGATATAAGCTAATTAGGATATATAATTAGGGACTTAAGGTTTACATATAAAACTGATGCACTAATGATTACTGATAAGAACATTGCTATTATTTAATTACTAAATGGCTCTTAATACACTAATTTAGCATGCATCATTTACTAATTATCACAATAACTAATTACCTTGCAATATTTAACAAAGGATACCTGGGATACCTGGATTTTATATAAATAGGTCACTATTAGTAACTTTAAAATCAGTGTTGATTTACACCTCGTTGTATCCAAGCTAATCTCGCAATGTATTTTCCAAATTTTAATACAAATCTTGATATTCACGTTGCTTTATGCGCACGCGCACATAAAGATTTACGCGACTTTAACTATTTGTTCAGTGTTTTAAAAGATAACAGTTGTGTTCAGTTATGTGAAAGTGCTGAAACAAGTTTAAAAGACTGGTGTCGTCGATTTTGCTACCGCATTTATGCAAAATGGACACAGTCTGGAAGAAGCACAGATAAGTTTCGGAAGAAACATGAGATTTGGCTACAGGCTGCAATTCAATGGCCGGAATTACAGAATGAAAATATGGAACCTTCTACAGAAAATATAAGTGACGTCATCGAGCCCATAATTTCTCCTGCTAAATCTGATGCTTCAACTTGTACACATCCTAGTCCTCGTAAATCTTTTGAGGACCTTAGTAACCGGCAAAAAAGAAGACGCACCACTGAAGATAGTCTTTCATGCAGCAGTAGCAGCGCTGAAATTATGTTTTCGGCCGAAAGGGCGCTTCAAAAGGCAGGACAAAGCGATACAGCTTATGTTATGAAATACTTGACGGAGAATCCAGAAGAGGCCTCAAAAATCAAAGCCTTCATTGAAGGTAAATCAATTCAGGTACGGGAAATATCCCCTTTGAAGGCATTGGCTCTTTGTGTATCGATGAACTTATCGAAATGGCGCTATAACACTCTTCGGGATTTCAACACTCAAGAAGGAGCTCTTCAATACCCGAGTTACTACATGTTGGTTAAAGAAAAAATTAAGTGCTATCCGGCCAAAGAAGATCTCACAGTTACAGAGAGCTCTGCAAAAATCAAATTACAAGCCTTGATGGATTTAACCTCAAGAAGACTTATTAGGTCGTTAGAAACCCCTGTTGATCCCAATCAACAGCTCGTATTGACCAGCAAATGGGGTTTTGACGGATCATCTAGCCAAAGCATTTATCATCAAAGGACGAGTGAAGATGAGCAAATCGATCTTGCTAGTAATTTTATGATTAGTCTTGTACCACTGCGGCTCGTCTCAAAAGGTGTAACAATTTGGGAAAACGAGCGACCATCTTCCACTTCATTTTGCCGGCCAATATTGTTTAAGTTTATAAAGGAAACCAAAGAAAATGTGCAGAGAGAGATGGCTGAAATCGAAGCAGAGATTGAAGCCTTAACTCCATCCACCATCACTGATGGAATTAGTGTCAAACACCAACTGCTGTTGACAATGATTGATGGTAAAATTCATTCCATTATATCCAATACAGCAGCTTCAGTGTGTGACATATGCAAGGCTTGTCCTAAAGAAATGAATAATTTAGAGTTAATCAAAGATAAACACGCAAACGAGGACATGTATAAATATAGCTTAAGCACCCTTCACGCTTGGATTCGCTCAATGGAATGCTTATTACACATTTCCTACAAATTAGACATAAAATCATGGCAAGTAAGGGGTGATATAGCAAAAAGGCAAGTTGATGACAGGAAGAAAAGAGTTCAAGAGGCTGTAAGAAGAGAAACGGGCTTACTTCTCGATGTTGTGAAACAAGGCAGTGGATCCACCAACAATGGCAACTCGGCAAGGAGATTTTTTGAAAACTACACTAAATCTGCTGAACTGACCGGAATAGATGCTATGCTTTTAAGAAAAATCTGTGTGATCTTGCAGTGTATTTCATCAGGAGAGAAGATCAACGTAACTAAATTCCGAGAGTTCTGCTTTGATACTGCTAAGCTTTACGTGGAGTTATACCCATGGTATTATATGCCTTCTTCACTTCATAAAATTTTAATGCATGGGCCAGACATAGTTCAGAACATGTCAATTGTGCCCATTGGTTTTCTATCCGAAGAGGCATCTGAGGCTAGAAATAAAGATTTTAGAAAATATAGAGAGGGGCATTCTCGAAAGCATAGCAGTATCTCATGCAATGAAGATATTATGCACAATCTTTTACTGTCTTCTGATCCACTTGTTACAAGTATCCGTCCAAAAGGAAATAAGTTTGTAAAAAAATCTTCTTTTAAGGAATTTTATGAGCTTACGGATTCTGAGAAAAGTGATATCGAATTTGTTAACATAAATGATTTAGCGGACATCGATTCTGAATTTGAATTAATTGATGATGATGATGATGACGAAGATAATTAAATGATGTTATTGTTTTAAAATGTGTAACTTAGTAAATTAGAGCTTACGTCTTAATTATTTATTGTACTTTTAATGAAACTAGGTAATTTATTATCAACTTACTTAAAAGTCATACTCTCATCAGTTCTTGTGAATATTTTTGTTAATATATATTTCTGTATATATATAATATATTTATAGACCTCTTAATAAGTCTGTCTGCGGTTTAAAGTAAATACAAATGGGGAAAAAACGTTTTTTTTTTTAAATTTTCATTTCCTTTTATCCCAGAAAGTGCACATTTGGCGCACTATGTGTCTTAGTATTAAATATAGCTCTTAGTAATAGCATTACGATATTAGAGACCGCTACTTGAAACAAGCCCGGAATCAGGAGGGAGAGAGCTCAATACACTCATTTTCATAGTAAAATTTCACATTTTCTCAAATTACTCCCGAAATATGGGAGTTATGAAGAAATTCATCACCACAATTTATGAAGGCATTAAGTAATCGAATAAGATGGCATCATTAGTTTGTCATAATTTTACTCTTATTTTTCGGACATGTCTACGTCCAACCGCTTCCATACATTCGTTCCACTGTGCGGCCGGGCCGTGGCGTTTGCGACATCACTTGCGACAACGTAATAACGGAGGTAATTTTCACAAGCAATAAGTAAATGTCGTCTTATATGCGTAACTTTACATTCTATCCATGATCGTGGAAGTGAATGGCTCTTAATAACAAAAACATCTTATGTCCTATCCCAGAAGGAAGGTATGTAGGTTTATACTGAGATAAAAGGTAGGTACAAAAACATCTAGATTATACCTACATTAAGTAAAAACAACCCTGTCCGATCCGAAAGGGGCACATAGGTCCTGCAATAACAAACCAAAAAAGTATTTTTTTTTGTTAAGTATTATTAATGAAAATAAAAAAGTTATTGTTACTTAAAATTCACATTTTTATGTGAAATTTAACATATTTTTTTTTGTGTTGGAAATTTTTCTAATGATTTTGGACCCATTAGAAAATTTTCGACAGGGGTCATAAATTATGACTTGTCCTTGTTAAGTCTTAACTTGTGTTGACACCCGCTAAACGACGGCCGCCCGCGCCCGATAACCCGGTTAAATTCCCCATTGAAAAAAAATGTGTTGATTTTTTAAATATATGTTTTTTTAGAATGTTACTACATAAATAGACTCTCAGTACGATACCTAACAAAACCCTCACGGATCGAACAGGGTTTTTTTACATGTTGTGCAGTATAAAGGGTGGAAAGTCGAAGCGGGCCCTGGTGGGATTGCCTTAAATATTGAAGTTAACCTATTTTACTCAAAGGAAACAATTCTTACTCGACTTCCAAAAAGCAGGAGGTTCTATCTTCGTCTGTATGTGATTTTGTTGTTTTTTCATTTGGTAGATGAACTTTGCACGGTGGTCCCATATAAATTTTATTAACTTAGCTTGGGTAGTTTTTGAGTTCAATAATACATATGTTTCCCACTTATCCTATGTGATAGATGTTTTTTATTAAACTTCCTGTCACTGTTATTTACATAGCAGGTATTGTGTGGGATAGGTACCACAATTAAAAAGTGAAAAATAAAAACTTTTTACAGAAACAAAACAACCGACTTCTAAAAAAAATACTACAAAGTGAAAAATAACTTTAATTATGGAAGTCGGTGACAATAAACGAAAATTGGAAACCAAAGACACCGACTTCCGAAATTAAAGTTAACTTTCATTCTGTAGTGTTTTTTTAGAAGTCGGTTGTTTTGTTTCTGTAAAAAGTTATTTTTTACTTTGCTGGAACATTTAACTCCAAAACGGTGCTAAGTTGTACGCAGCATCGAAGCATTCGCAGGAGCCGGCAGGTCTAGGATGAGGAGCCAGACCAAAGGAAATAGGTACATAAACCCACAGGGCGAACTGTTGGGTAGTAGCGACCCCACGAACCTACCTCCCGGGAGAAGTCTTGTTCCTCACCTCAGGATTGCCTTTATTGGCATTGGCAGGTTGGAGTAAACACTGACGAGGAACCAAGCGCCCACTTTTTTCTTGCATTTATTGGCCTGCTTGGTTGAAGATTCGCAAAAGCAAACGTACTCGGAGGAAGGAAGTATTCCAGTAAGATTTGGATTTTGACTGTACTTCCGGTCACCCCCCTTTTTTTTGGGTGGGAAATTATCAAATGACTTCTTCCACTCTGCGTGTCAGACTCTTACTGACTAAAACTCATCCGTGTTCGTTCAGTATTCCAAGGGGCCAAGCCACCCAAGCCAGCGGGTGGTTGCCCGCCTGTGCTTCGCCACAGTTATATAAACATACGGTGCCTATTTGCGGCACCTGGTATGTCAGAGCATATCGAACAGCCAGTACGTACACGTACTGGCTGTTCGATATGCTCTGACATACCAGGTGACCAATCTACTGAACGCCCTGATTGCTCAGGAGCCGGTTGTTGACATAATATTTATGAACCTACTTACCTATAAGTTTTTTAGTTAAATTTTATGTTGTTAGCTTGCTGCACGCTTTGGTGTAAACTGTAAGTGAAGCAATTAGTTGTTACCTAAGTACCTACTTACCTAAATAAAAAAAATAAAAAATATGTTTCAACAACGTTACTAAATGGTTTTTGTCCATTTTTGTCTTGATAAAAAGCTTATCCCAAAATTGCCTATACATATAAAAATTCCAGATAAGGCAGCAGCACCACGGCGAGCATCAGCAATGGCGATTGCGCCAGGAGTGCAGCACTTCGTCCTAGTCACGATCTTATTCGTCGCTATTATATCACCCTGCTTCAGTGCGCAGCCAGTAAGTACCTACCCGTTCATTTACGTTTTATATTTTTTTATTGTATTATGTTATTAATTATTATATCTATATAGGTATAGTATACTCCATATATATAACTTTGAACTTTAAAAAAAAATCTATTTATTTATTAACACAGTAGGCATAAAAAGGCATAGGGTCTTTGATGAGATTAAAAAAGCGCACATCTCTGACTAGTAAATAGTAATCTGTGGCGCACATTACCGCACTAGTGCGGTTATATAAAGTAAAAAGCACGCATGTTTAATACACTGAAGTGATGGATTAATTAGTATTCGCATTCTTTGTTAGCATGCGAATGCTCATTTAGCATTTAGCAAATGAAATGTAGTTGCGAAATTCAGTGAGGTGCGAAGTGAATTTATCGCTTCGTACTTTTTAATACTATCATACGTCAGAGCGTTAACGCACGCAGCGGTAGTGTGCGTTCTCCGTCGCACCCCCCCGGGAAGTCGGGAATACTAAATGTATCGGTTTCACGTGACCGTGACCTCATTCGCGAGTGAAATTTATTAGCAGGTGATGCGAACTTGCGAAGAACGGATTAAGCACGCGCTTTTTAATTCGCATATTAACAAAATTCACATACTTCATTATTATTCATTATCGTCAAATTAGCGAAAAGCCTTGCAATAGCAATTAGCATGCTAAGACGCGAGAATTCTCATGCTAATGAAATTTATGCGAAATTGCATTAATTGACATTACTAATACACTGCATTATGATTTTATGAACATAAAAACGATTGAATAAGAGCTACTTTACGAGCAAGCGTGTTGAAAAATATATCGTTAATTTATCATATTTTATTAAGTTACACAGTTTCACAAAAAAAATAGCCATAAAAAGGTATGTCGAAGGTTCTTCGCTGAGATTTTTTTTTTAATCGCACATTTCTACTTAGTAGGTTTATTATTGATTAATTTACTATTATAGTTCCAGTAGCATTATATATCTAAACTACATTGTGTTGCGTAGAGCTACTTTCCCACACAAGTGCTGGAATGCACGTGTGTTAAATACACTGCATTGTGATCCTCAAAGCGGTGCAATAAGAGCCAGTTTCCAAGCAGGTGTATTGAAAATATTATTCAACATTATTTATCTAAACAAATATTGTATTGTTTTTAAAGTGATTAAAATTTAACCCTCATTATTAATTTAATATCAGGAACAATGCACCCGTTATGTGATTTTTTCAGCCCACAGCAGATGATGTAATAGAAAAAGATCGAACTGCCAGGGCAGCGGCAATTAGAACTGGTAGACATATAGCTGCAGCTCCAAAATGGGGATTTTTTGGAACTATTTTTCACGTCATATTAGAGGTATGTATCATATAATACCTACGTACTGTGATTAAATGTGATATTGTTATTTAAAGACACGCGAGTTATTATTCCGTGCATCGGTAGGTATATGCTAGCTACCGTAAACCGTTGATCACTGATAAGTGAGTGGTAACTGTTTAAAGTTTAAAGTTAAGGGCAAATAAGAAGGTCATCTCATCACGGTACTATGCCTTTGAAAAGACAGAATATGTTTTAAGAAATTAATGAATATTATGAAAACGCTTAACTTAAAACATTTTTTTGTAAGTTATAAAGCGCTTCTGCTTCGGTAGATAGGAATACCTATATTTTAGCAAGTACTTATGTAATTATTATATTTAGTATTTAAGTTGCAAGCAACCAACTAATCATGCTTGTTTTTTGCAGCAAATCAACGACACAAAAAGCGCATACAATCAAATATCTGATTTGGTAAACAATCAATTTGCCGATGACAACGTAAGTAATATTTTTGCTCTATACATATAAACTGTACTGTCTATAAGGACCGACGACCCTGATTTGTTACCTAACATAAATGTTTGTGCTCCAAACTAATGACAAAGAAAAAAAGAGGGAGAAAGTATACGACCTTGTGACACCCCACTTACCAGACGGACAATTCCCGTATTTTTAAGAACGTTTGCATTCCAAATTTCCAATCTCAGTCTCAATCTGTAAAAAAAAACCAATAAAAAGTGAAATAGTAGATTGTTATACAAGGGTCGAAAGGAATCAATTCCCATACGAATTATGTAGACGCACGAGCGCAGCGAGGGCGGCTATAATCACTCTCAAAAAACTCTTACTAAAATAAACACTCTACTTTTCATTTCGAATACAAGGACATAAAAAATATTAGATTTTCTAAAATTGATTATAATAACATGAGTAATATATGTACCTACCTATTTAAAATTAATCAGAAATCAGAAATCAGAAATCAGAAAGCTTTATTTGTGAACACAGGTCAAGTTACACATAGTGTGAGGTGTTATAAATAGGTAGATCCTCCATGTTTTGCCCAGAGGCGTACAAATATAATTTTTTAAGTTTAAAAATAACAAATTGGTGAAATTCCGTCAACTTTCACGTCAGTAATAAAATCAGTTTAAATAGGCATAGCATATCAAAAGAAAAAATAAACATACAATCAATTTCTAAATAAATGTCAAATGGTTCAATTACATGCCATAATTAATAATGATAATGTCGAACAAAATTCAAGGTCATTAAAACAGGTCAGGTAGGGTGTTCTAAGGCAGTAATTATAGAATTGTCGTCGAAATAGTCCTTTATTGAGTAATAGCATTTATTAGTCAAAATTCTAAATAGTTCTTTTTTGAATTTGTCCACATTTAACATTTTAATTTTTTCGGGCAGTTTATTAAATATTTTTTTGGCCATACAGAATGTGCTTTTATTCATAAGTGCAGTTTTGCCATAAGTCACTTCAAGTTCTGACTTATTTTTATCGCGTAATTTTCTGTAGGAACTTTTAGCAGCTATTTTGTATGATGAAATGTTGGATTTGACGAATACATTTGTTTCGTATATGTACAACGATGGTAAGGTAAGGATTTTATGTCGTATAAAAGTCGGTTGGCAACTGTCTGTGCTTTTAAGGCCACACATAGCTCTGATACATCTTTTTTGGGCTCTAAAGACCAATTCTCTATCAACTGAATTGCCCCAGTACATTACGCCATATCTGAGTGTTGACGCAACATAACCGTGATAGGCTGTAAGTACGGATTCTAGACTGACTATTTTTGAAAGTTTATATAGAACATAGGTAAATGTATTAAGTTTCTTGCATATTACATCTGTCTGGGATCTCCAAGTCAAGTTATTATCTATATTGATACCAAGAAATTTAGTAGCAATAGTTGATTCAATATTTGTCCCTAAATAGCTAATGTCAAGATTTTTATTCGGGATTCTTTGATAAAAATGCATAATTTTAGTCTTTTCTAAGTTTATAATTAGATTATTGCTGTCAAACCACGATATAATTTTATTTAATGTCATATTTATCTCCTTTTCATAAGTTTTGGGATCGTCACATTCAATCACTACGGTGCTGTCATCGGCGAATAGCACCATGGGGTGATTTATTTGCCCCGGAAGGTCATTTATGTACAGTAAAAAAAGAGGGGGTCCCAGTACGCTACCCTGAGGAACGCCAAATTTAATTATCTCGCTTTCAGAACGATATTTTTTCTCATAGCTGGTTTTTGAACATATTTGTGTGATTTCTACAAATTGTTTTCTGTCCGTTAAGTAAGATCGAATGAGATCAAGTATATTTCCCCTGATACCATATTTTTCAAGTTTTTGTAATAGAATTGGGTAATCTACATAATCAAAAGCCTTAGTTAGATCCATATAGATAGCACATACAGGATTTCTCTTATCTACATTTGACATAATAGGGAGAAGCAGGTCATGTATGGCCATATTGATGGTCTTCTGCTTACGAAATCCCTTTTGTTCTTTTACTAATATGTTTGACTTCTCGAGATAGTTATATAAGGACTTGTAAATTACTTTTTCAAAGATTTTTGAAAAGACGGGTATCAACGCGATAGGTCTATAATTTGACATACTGTGTCTATCATTTTTTTTGTGCAATGGTACAATTATTGATGTTTTTAATTTTTCAGGGAAGATTCCGCTAGATATACACATATTAATTATGTGACTGAGATGTGGAGCTATATATTGAGACACCACTTTGATAACTTTAGTGCATATTCCGTCATACCCAACACTGTTTGTATTTCGAAGTGACTGAGTATGATTATTTATATCTTGAGGTGTGGTCGGCTCCATAAATATAGAGTTTGGAGTGTTTGAGCGGATTTTAATTTCTGGTATAGTTTTATTTTTTGGTTTGGTAACTTGATTAACATAAAATTTGTTAAAAGCCTGAGCTATTTTTAATGGGTTCGTGATTTTCTGTGGTCCTGTTTGAATTTGTGTAATTGGTTCTTTAGGGAAGCAGGTCTTAGATTTATTAATTACAGACCATGCCGCTTTAGATTTATTTTGGGATGTCTTAATAAAGTAGTTATTTCGTGATTTCTGTGTTAACGTTATAACTCTTTTAAATCTTGCAGAATATGTCTTAAACGACTGTTTGTTCTTTGGGGTAGGCTTTTTCCTGTATTGCCATAGCAAGTGCCGCTTCTTTTTACTACATATTCTTATCCCATTAGTGATCCATTGGGCGCTTTTTGTAATTGTTTTTGTTATTATTTCATACGGAAAGCAAAGGTCATAAAAACATCTGAATAAGTCAAGAAAATGGGCGTAGGCATCATTGGCGTCACTAGTTGTATATATGTCCGAAAAAGTGAGATTTTTAATGCAATTTTTAAATTTTTCTACGTTATCTTGACAATAATTTCGTCTTTTTATTTTCCAACGCTTCAAGATACATGTTTTCTTAACAGGACATTTCAAAAGTTGTGCGGTATGATCTGACAGGCCCAGTTCTATAATTTCTCCCTTACAGCCTTTTACATTATGTGCTATGTTGTCCAAGCAGGTCCCACTGCTTAATCTAGTAGGTTGACAAAATTTTAATTTTAAATTATAATTTAACAATGTATATTCGAAATCTAAGGCTTGCTTATTTCTTTTTAATAGGTTAATGTTAAAGTCCCCACATAGGACAACCTTTTTATTATTCAGTTTTAAACATAACAGATGTAAAGTATTATTTAAATTTTCGAAAAATGTATCCAAATTTGATTGGGGCACCCTATACATACAGACAATAATAATGTTGTGTTCTGTCAGTTCTATCGCGCAGCATTCAATTACGTTGATAACGGAATATTTTCTTAAGTTTAGCACTTTATACTTGTGACCGACTTTGATCAAAATGCACGCGCCACCTCTTCTATTATCTCTGGAAAAACTGGTTGCCAGGATGTAGTTTGGTATATTTAGAAGTAATTCCTGTTCAGGTGTCATAAAATGTTCGGTAATGCACATAGTATCGATCTGTCTTTTACTATTTTCTAGTTCTTCCAAATGCAGGGTAAGCGTATCACTTTTACTCAGGAGTCCAGCAATATTCTGGTGAAGGATATGTATACTGTTATAGACGAAAAAAAAATAATCCTACTTATATGTGGAACACACCGCGTCACCGTCACGGGCCGTTCGGCTTAATAGGTTTTTTTTTTAATTCTCTCTGGCTCTTTATACATACACTCATAACACCGTAGCATTTTTTATTCGATACCGGCTAATTATCCAAAAGTTCTATTTTTTAAATTCATTCCCGCCGTAGAGAGGGAAGTAATTACTTTGAGTCTTTCCCGCCCAAAGATGGGGAGCAGCGTCTTCCACCCGCTACTCGGTTCAAACAAACACTACTTTCCAAGTATGAGAAATAACTTTAATTTTGGAAGTCGGTGTCTTTGGTCTATAATTCGTTTTTTGCCCACCGACTTCCGAAATTAAAGTTATTTTTCACTTTGCAGTGTTTGTTTGGAAGTCCGTCGGTTGTTTTTTTTTTTGAAAATGTATTTATATTTCACTTTTTAGTTGTGGTACCTATTACCTATCTACACCATACCTACTAATTAGAATACTACCTGTTATGTAAATAACAGTGACAGGAAGTTATTATATGTTTAATCATATTAATCATCCACATAGACTAAGTGGGAAAAATACGTATTATCTAATGAAGCTAACTCAAAAGCTACCTAAGCAAAGTTAATAAAATTTATATGGGACCACCTCTGAAGTATGACCTCCCAAACAAAAAAGAAGTGCCGACAGAAGTGAAAACTTGAACAATTTTATTGTGCAGGAAATAATGTATCGCGCGTTGATGTCTTTTCAATGGTCAAAAGCTGGTGTCGTAACAGTGTCGCTAAATCAATTGTTTAGTCCCATCTCAAAAATGCCCAACGCGCCTAAAGAAGTTTTCACATTAAAAAAATATACTGTCGAATTTAATGAATCGTGCTCCTTTTTGAAGTCGGTTAAAATACCACTTTACCTACATTTTTGACATTGATTGTTGCTGAGATAAGATTGCGACAACGTTTTTAATTTCGGGAATGGGCCTTCTGTGACTGTACCACCCACCAACCTATACAGCACTAATTTTATTATTAATTTAGTGTGAAAAAGAGATGGAGCTATAGAAGACGTACAGCTTTATATTTTTCCTACTATGAAGTAATATTAAAATAATATTACTGTATGAGATGGTGGTTGGCACCCAGTACCCTAATTGCGTAATTCATTTTCGTACACAATTATGCTTACGTAATTTGTTTCATTTTGACAGTTCAACAACATTCATTGCGTTATTTACGTTGTTGAGCAGATTTTTTTTTCCAACTTATGAACCAATGGATTAGTAATCTGTTTCAAAACGAAACAGATTGTGATTGTGTTGTATTACGCAATTAGGGTACAGATTGCATGTCGAGATAACTTCTGGGCAATACGTAAACGATACTGTTTAGTTGAGAGCATGAAAGTAAACTCTTTTATCGGGGCTTTGCATATTTAGGGAAAGGAAAATAGGTAGGTACAACGTAGTTACGTCTAGTTCGTTAGGAAAACTCATAAAAAAATGTGTAAGTAATTTATTTGTGTTTTGTAATTATTAAGTATTAGATAAAATACTGGATACTTATACATATAATAGATAAGTTAGTGCGACGTGGCAGGTATTTTTTGGAAATCCCCCATGCTTATAGACAGTATAGTCAAAACAAGTGTTATCGTTAACTACTACCTAGTTAGAAATTACTTAAATTACGATTTTATGAAATTAACTATTTGTTAATAAGTCAGGTTCCTCTTTATTTAATGCACCTACTTAATTAAGTTAATAATTTAGTTAATTAAGTTAGGTTGCATCATTGACTCACACATAACGATGTAAGAATCGTTAGAAATAGATTAAATATTAAACTGGGATAGTCAGACGCTGTGAGTCAACATTTCTCCAAGTACAGATTGGCTTAAGTACCTACCTAGACAGAAGATTGAAGGTCACTTGCTCTGCACCGACGGGATGGATCACAAAAGCCGGGTCCTCAGGTAAGAACCATTGTCAGGGTCCGGCTTCTGATTGGGTGCTCGTCATGAACTTGTGTCAGATGAAACCAAGATTTAGAATAAAGGTTCTGCATGGTGACGGAAGGCGACATCGTCGTCGCCGAGGCAAGACTACTGGTGACGTGATGGGACGACTAATATTTTCATTAGATTGTGAGATTGATCAGAAGTGGCAACACAGGGAAAAGTGAAAGGTAATAGGGATAGGAACCTTTGTCCAGTAGTGGGACAATACAGGCTGAACAATAAAAGGTATAGTCATATAAGTAGAATAAGGTTATTCTGCAGGTATCTATTGGTTAGTCGAAGTGCCCGGTAAGCGACCCCTACTTAAAAATGACATTTCTTGGAAGAAAAGTGAGTTATAGGCAGACTTTTTCGTTGGTGATAGTACGATGGTTCACGCGGGCGACTGGGGAGTGGAGAGGGGGAGACGTACTGCGGGGGTGTTAAGAAGTGTGCGGCAGTCTCCAAAATCAGTTTTTGATGGGAAACATCTATAGCGGCGGGTCAGACCGACTGTTGGCGTGGCGATTTGGCGGTTTTTTTGTACTTTTTAACGGGTGTAAAAAACCGCTCCCCGTCATTGTAGTTTTTTTTTTTGTACAGGCTGATACCTGGGAACCCTCTGGTTACGTAGATATTAACTTAACTTTAACATTAAAGTAACAGACCTCTAGTATTAACTTACTACAAAATTCCTGGGTCGCGAAATTAAATTGGAAATCACACGTGGATACTTTATGTAAGAAAACGAGTAAGTCTGCATACGCTCTACACATTTTATCACCTATAATAAGCACGGATCTTACTATTATGGGATAGTAGAATCACATTTACGTTACGGGATCATAATTTGGGAAAACTCTACTGAAAGTGAGACCGCCTTCAAGGCACAAAAAAAATGCATTCAAGCGATGTTTAAACTTAAACCGACTGATAGTTGTGAACCGTACTTAAAAAATTACAAAATATTAACATTACCTTGTCTGTACATATTAGAAGTAGCTGTGTTTGTAAAGACAAATCGAGTCGTTTTAAACGTTTATCGGATATAGTACCCCGCAATAGACGCGATAACAGTGTGCTATGTAGGAGTCAGCCAAGACAGCACTTATGCGCAAAAGTGTCTACTTCATGGCTCCAGTCATTTATAACAAATTGCCAAAGACATGGAAAGAAAGAGCTTCCGCTTTCATTATTTAAAAAGAAACACCGAAGCTTTTTAGTGGCGAAAGCATATTATAATATTAAGGAGTTCCTAACTGAGAAAGAATTTTTAAGCTAGTGTATACGTATTTGTATATTATTTTTTGTACTTAGTTCATTGTGTAATTTAAAATTGCATTATTTAGTTATAGGTTTGAGGAATGTTTTAAATAATTTGCATGCCTACGTGGTAAAATATGGCTGAACTCTTTTTTTGTCATCATTTGCTGCTACCCATATTTGCAAAATAAAATTATCTTTATCTTTAGCAATAATTTACGTAGGTAGTACTTACCTATATAATGTCGCAGATGGATGTCGTATCCGTTGTTTTACATAACCGGTAGCTGTTTTACAAAACCGCTCCGTTGTGTAAAATAGCTGAACGAACACGCAGAATTGCTTAAACGTGTTGCATTTACAAATGCAGCGGATTAACGATTACAGGTTATGTAAAACAGCGTGAAATGAAACGTACTGCGGATATGATACGATTGTAGATTTTAGTTCTAAATTTTGTCGGTCGTGGCTCTGTGTGTCATAACAACAATGATGCCATAAAACGAGTAATATGAGTGAAAATGACCCTTAACTCAAGTGAAAACATCAGAGTTTTATAAAAGTTAGTCCTAAAAATACTAAATAACCAAGTAACTGCGACCAACTTGGAAGTAGTGGTCACCGGTCGCTGCCGCGGTTGGTCACATTTCTAACCTAACCTAAACTAATTAGTTATGTTGTCCTAGGCGGGCTTAGTTATTGCGACAAATTTGGCACTAAAAACCACGGTTATTATGACTGCAGCTAAACCATTCTGCATTACGTGTAAACATGGGTACAGGTCGACACAACTTAGATGTAGCATCGGCAAAGTCCGTGAAACCGATTATTTCCGATTTACACAACCAATAGAAATAGCTGACTATCGCGCCATCCAATGCTATTCGCGCTATATATTCCCGATTTCCCGCCTCAGTTCATCCCGAGACAGCGTTGTGAATGCACGTGGGTGAATCATGTACACTTCGTGACAATTTAATGGGAAAGGGTTTTTTTTGTTGGTAATTTTTTTCTCAGTATGACTTCGTTGAAACGTGGTAAGCCGTATAACAGCAAAAATCGTGAAATAATTTTTAATGTTTATCGATTTTTGAGTCAAGAGGCCACGGTGTCTAAAAATATAGGTTTTGGGAAGATCACTTTCAAAACCTTCAAGAGCGAACTGCGAAAGCAACTGGTGTGTCACGTAGAACAATAAGTGCTGTTTTGAAAGAACATGAAAATGCCCCGTCTTCGACTAGCTCAACCGATGATTCTGCTCGTGACAATGCTTCGGCTTCGACTAGTACAACTCGTGGTTCCGCTCCTGCAACTTTTAGTTCGCCTTAGAAGTCCAGAAAAAATAAAGAAAGAAAAAAGAAAGAGAGCAAATTTAGACGAATATGATCATGATGTCATAAGAAGGAAGATACCGGAAGACGTCGCAATGGAAGGCCTCTCACAAGATGGACTGATGACCTTGTGAATGCCGCAGGTATCCGCTGGATGCGGAAAGCACAGAATCGGTAGAAATGGCGGTGCTTTTTTTTTTTTTTGTATTGGTACTTGGTGGTTTTTGCTTGGGGTTTTTTCTTTCGGCTGAAATGATGATGATGATGAAGAAAGAAGATTTATGACTTTCATGTCACTGAAAAAAGGTTGCCTCCAATAAAATTATTGCTATACAATTTAAAAGAAGACATAAACTTCACAGGCAGTCAAGAAAATTTTCGAAGAATATTGCATGAACTGAGTTTCAAATTCAAGTAAATGGAAAATAGTTGATCTTTACAGGCCGAGAAAGATGAAATAAAACTTCAGCGGATTATCTTCGACAGATACAAGTTTAGAAGTGAGGGTCGTGATATAGTTTATACTGACGAGACTTACATACACGCCACACATACAAAAGAAAGTAGTTGGACGGATAGTTCTAAGAAAGAATAAAAAAAACCGATATCAAAAGGTGAGAGATTAATTTTTGTCCACGCTGGCGGCTCAAGAGGTTTTGTACCTGGCGCTCTCTTACTTTATAAATCGTCTCAAAAGTACTGGCGATTATCACCACAAGATTAATAAAGATAATTACGAAAAATTGTTAAAACAACATCTCATTCCGAATCTACAACCTAATACGGTTGTGGTCGTTGATAACGCTTCTTACCATAACACACGGATAGACAATACACCGAATTCTAACTATCTAAAAAAAAACCATGCTTACATCTAAAAACATACCCCTGCCCCTACCCTACCCCTGCGTCAAATCAAACAAACAAACGGATAAACAAAGTCACTTTCGCAATTATAATATTAGTTAGGATAATGTAATAATTCAATGAACCAAATAATTTAAACAATATTGAAGTTTTAACTTTAAATATCTCTAAAAGCTTCGCCAAATACAACGCGTACTTAGCGCGCGTTAGAGCGCTAGCCTGACGCCTCGCTAACGTAGCGTGCGAAACGAACCTAGCGCACGTCATAGTACAAAACCATTCGGCGCTATAGCGCAGCGTCAGGCTAGCGTTCTAACGCACGCTAAGTACGCGTTTTATTTGGTGAAGACTTGAAAGTTTGATTTGTAATATTCATCGTTAGGGGCTGTTATCCTTCAAATCGAATCTAAAAAACAAACAAATAATACAGACTTTATTTACGTGATCATTTATTTTGCAAGATAGTACATGTCAGTCTACGCATCAATTTTACAAATGTATTTGGTTCCATAACTTTACACGTTATAACGTTTGCTTAACGATCAATTTCGCCTAAAGCAGTAATAGTTAGTTAGTTCGGATGTGATCGGTTTTGCGGACTTTGCCGATGCTACATATAAGTTGTGTCGACCTGCACGCGTAGCATGACGCTTTCTATTTCTACGAAGAATAGACATAGTTCTTTCTATATAAATTGACATTTCGTCTCTCCATTTTTGACATCGCACCGTAGAAATCATTCTACAATCTGTCATTTTGTCTTTCGCTTCTAACGATCTTTGTCTAGGTCCTTTTACATGTAGACTATTTCAGAAGAAAGTTTTCTATCCAAACTGTCAAAATCACTAAGGTAGTGAAGACAATTTGATTTTGTAATCGCCATGCTAAAGACGGTAGAAAACTTTTTACTCGACGGCCACAAAATATATACGGTTATCTACAAAATCATGAAACGCTCTCCTATAAAGGAGAGCGTTTTGAACGCAAAACTGTGATAAGTAATAATTATCATAATTAAAATTCACACCAACACCTCGAATTCACGTGCAAAAATAGTACTGTATCTTTTTTCTTTTGCTTATATCTCGAAAATGGTGTGTCTAATCGCAAAAATAATGAAAATTTCGACCCCCTTTATATCACATTAAACTCTCAAACCCCTAAGACTGAACATGTAGGTAATAATTTTTCTTATTTTTCATACAAAAAGTGAAAAATTCCATATAAAATACGTCGAGCCTTCGCGTCTCCGGCTCTAAAAAAAATCACGGGGTAGGACAAACAAGTACCACGTGGACTCGCGATTGTCAAATACGATTTAAGTTGTGTCAAAATTATATTTAAATTTAGGGATTTTTTGTTGCAGAATAGTTTTAAGATTTTCATAGTCAAAAATAAAGGGGTTTTAGTGATAGTTTAGATAGTTTAGTTCGGTGTACAAGAGAATCGGTACCATTACCAAGGAAATGGTTAAATCCAATATTACTGTAATATTGTTTTCTTCCAAAATACGATACTTCGACACTCTTAATATCAATAAAAATTGAGAATCTAACAAAGAAAAAAAAAATCCTATGACAAAATAAACAATTCTGAGTCGAATTATGAAAAGAGTGAATTGCGTAAAAAGTGCAGTTGTGTCTTTCTACTTTACTGTCGTCCTGTCTACACGGAACGTCATTTTTGTCTATTCTTCTGTCGACACAACTCGTTTCTACGGTGGTCATGCTACGCGTGCTGTAGGTAGTGGTTTTCTTAAACGTACCACAATGGTAATCCAGTTGAACGTTGTTGAGCTGTTTTGTAAAACAAATAGCAGTTTTGCAAAACAGCGGATTCTACCTTCGACACCAATCCAGTTTATCTCAATGAACGCCAATTTAGATCATCAAGACGAATACGAGTTTTCTTGGTTTGAGAAAACATGGAGAATTCTTTATTATGTATAATATGTAAGTTTAATTTAATGTATTATACACATGTACACAACAACACTATCTTTCCACTTCGTCATTTGCGTATATATTTATTACTTTTATTACATTTTAAACATATAATGATTAATATTTTAGTGATATTTATTTTAGAATTAAAAACCTATGTAAGTAGATATGTATTTATGTAAGTATATTTTCATATTATATATTTGTTTTATTTAAATAAGTTAGTTGTTTTATTTTATTTTCTTTTCTACTTACATCTTTTTATGTAATTTCCAGAAGAGAATTCTTTAGATATAAGTGTCACCCTTGTACCTACTTAAGTATTTTTATATTCTACCTATTCTTCTTTCTGTATAGGTATGTGTGTGTAGTAGAATGGTTAAATAAGTAAATAAACTTACTGCAATAAATTTTCGAAGCGTGCTCGTACACGGCATACTTTTTGTAGGTTTTACCACAGAATAAAAGATAGTAAATAGATATACATTTCTTCGATAGTACCTATACTAAGACATAGATTTATACATTATACATACGTGATTAAGTATATTTTTGTACGAAAATAAATGTACCTAAATAATTTATATCTATACTAATATTATAAAGAGGAAAGATTTGTATTTTTGTATGTAACGAATAAACTTAAAAACTGCTGGACCGATTGAAAAATTCTTTCAGCAGTGGATAGCTACATTATCAGCGAGTAACGTAAGCTATATTTTATCCCCGTACTCCCACGGGAACGGGAACTATGCGGGTGAAACCGCGTGACGTCCGCTAGTAATATATAAAATCGTATTAATACCTGAAATTCCAAAATATTATTATACCTAAAGAAATAGATTCATGTAGATTCATACTGTAGATTCATCTTTGATACCTAAAGCAAATAGGTACCTTATGTGGTCAGGTGCGCGTGATTTGTTTTTACTCTTTAACCACGTCCCCCTTCACCCGCTAGGACCATGGGAGTGTCACCAACGAAAAATCGGCTTATAGTCTTTACTTCACACTCTAAAGTTTAGATTATTGGCCGACTTTTTCGTTGGTGCATGGACCATACCTACATCTATGTTTAGAGTTTTAGGCTTTATACATATCTATGGCCCATGCAGTTGGTATGTATGCACCTTAGTATTAGCGTAGGTATAGTGGCAAACTTGTTATGGCAGGTAGGTACTAAATGATATGTTAATGATTTTAAATATAATACAGGCCGTGACGACGACTCCAGATCCAACAAACAATGGTACCACCGAGACACCGAAAATTACAAGAGCCGAGTTCCTTAAAATACTCGACCGTAACCTTAAAGGATTGAGTCGACTCCGCAATTTAGAGTGGCGGGAAGCGAACAAGGTAAAAGATTTTACTAGTTCATTAATCATTGTGATGGTGGCCTGGAGATTGGCTTCAATTGCGAGGACAAAGGTACAACATGGAAAATACGTAGATATGTGACGTACCTACTTATGTAGGTAAACCTCGTCAATTATATACTTTTTAAGTACTTATATTGGACATCTGCAAACGGTGAAGGAAAACGTTCATCGTGAGAAAACCTAGACTGAAACCTTCAACAATGCAGGTTTACCTATCTAGAGATTTTTTTTTTTAGGTAGGGCATCTCGTAGTTGACCTCTGAGATCATGACTACTTAACCGGGCTTTCCTGTGGGTGCCTTAAGCTCCTACACTTAAAACCTCCAGCCAGGGGTTATTCAACTATGCTAATTAAAACTAGGTGAACGCTGGCTAAGACTCCCTGTGGGGTACGAAACTCGGCTTAGGGCGTCAACCGGAGGGAGGACATCAAGGATGGGACGGGCTGGGCTATATAGACAGTTCTCACTTTTTCTTTGTACTAGAAGAGGCCCATTAAATAATGAAGGGAAACATGTAACAGTTCATATTAATTATTTTTATCACGTCGATCGCTAATTCAATCAATTTGTAAAAAAATAATAAGCTCATGCTCGATAACATTAGGAACAAAGCTATGGTAAAACTAATTTATTGTATTTATTATCATTTTATTTTTTAGGATTCAGCAGCAAACATGAGAATGTACAAGGACGAAATATTTCGAGGAAAGAAAGCCAGAAGCACAAGATAGCATAGCATTAAAGTAAATGAATGACTTATGCATGGGAATATCGAGGAATTACTATTTGTAAAGATGTCTCTGTTTATTAAGACTTTATAATTTAATACTGAGTACTACTAAAGAACGCGCGCCGTCGGTAGGCGGTTTGGTACTTTTATTTAAATTTGCTGGCAAGTCAACTACTACGTATAATATATATTATGTGGATATAGGTAACATATTATTATTATTATTATGTTTATTATAGTAGCTGATTTCTGCAAATATAATTTAATATTTGGTTTGCTTAGTGCATACATCGAGGCACTGAGCAACAATAAGTGTTCACAAAATAATACAATATGATTTGAATGAATTTGCTATTTGTAATATTCAACTACTCATTAGGATTTTTTTTTGTTATGCAAGCATGAAGCTCAAGTTTAATTAAACAATTTAATCCGATTTTATCTACTCTGTTGTTAGTGACTACAATAAATAAGCACCGGAAAAAATACTTTGTAAATAATAACCCGTATATAAATATCTATAATATTAAATATGATTGATAAACATGTTTATTTAAGCTATTGATTTTATTCAACGAAACAACAGGGATCATTAAAACTATCTTGAAAAAACTAATTGTCTACAATAGTTTCCTCTACTTCAACTTGTTTAGCCTTTTTTTTCGGGTATATATGTAATATTGCACGACAATACGGATACAGTTCAAATTTCGTCTTATGTATATCACTTTTAAGTCTCTTTTTGACAGATTCCTCGTTTAGCATCATTTGTAATGCCTTTTCGTGGCTAAGATTTAGGAGATCGCTCGCCTTTATTTTAAGTTCACATCTGTCTGCCCCGTCAACCTGGAACAATCGAGTTTATTTACCATAACGTTGTGTGTTAAAGAAAGATTGCCAGTCACATATGGATGCAAGTTTGAGAATCACCTAGAGTGCACGGTCTGAACGTACATTACATGTGTCGCCTGTGCGTAAACGGTAAATATGATACATCGATCTTTGCAAAGAGACCGTCACGGGGGGCTTTAAAATGCAGAACGCAAAAAAAAAAAACTTCGGTGTTTCACTTTATGGCCGGATACTGCACTTACACACACAGTCACATTCCGAAAACCTTCATCAATTTTCCAATTCTTTATTGATTCAGGACACATAGTTTCTTTTGAAGCTATGGCACGGAGCAGACTACTACATTGAAAACTACAACCTTAGTTTTTGTTTAAACCTAATCCTTTTAGGGGTAATTGTACTCATAATCGCTCTCATAATCGCATCAATAGGCTCGCCCCCTATTACATGGGACTTAAACATAACTGGCGAAATGTGGGTGTGCCTGCTACAGGGACACCTCTGCCCAACCCTTCGGGGAAACAAGGCGTGATGTTATGTTATGTACTCATAATTATGAACAACTTTTACTGTGGTACTAAAATAACCCAGAAATTGCACACACATAAGCGTGTGGGGTATTGTGGGATGCAATAATTTAAAATATTATGATGTTTCTAAGTGCCTGCTATTTACATATGTCAATAGGTAATGAGGTATTTTCGGTTACAACCGCAGAAGTAACTTTATTTTTCAATGTTTTGGAGTAATATTATGAAATACAAATTTATTTTTGCGGCCGATATATTAATTATTAATATTGTGTATGCGTAAATATTCATCCCAACTGCGGAACCCTTCACTGTGCGTGGTCCAACACGAACTTGGGTTGGTATTTTTTTTCATATTTCTGATTCCGTCATAGTAAAAGTTGTCCATAATTATATTACTCATGTAGATACTACACTCCCATAAATTAAGTCCCTCGTTAAAACTAACATCCTGTATAATACTGAGTTGAGCACATCGTATCGTGCACTAAGCAAACAGATAATAGATCTTAAGGTGACGAACATTTTTTACTATGACTGTACATTGATGTTGGTGAGTATCCGTTAATTAATCCTGAATAAATACTTACTTTACATAAAAATGATAACTCATATTGTTCATCTACTTTCGGCCATGTCTGTTCGAGGACACTTTTCTCCCAATCGACGAAATTAGATGAATCACACATTCTATGTGGTGCAGACTGGATACCGGCCCAAAGCTCAGAACAAAAGTGCGGAGTCACTGGCGCCAGCATTATTATTAAAACTGCTAAGGCTTTTTCAAATTCCTTACTTTTGGCTATTACTTCTGGTGGTACCTTGTTCTAAAATAATAAAGAGTTATTTTAAATTATATCAATGTTTAAAAAAGCCAAACTCACAAGAAATAATAATAATTATTATTAGGTATACAATAAGCTTTTTCTTTGTAAATTCCCGCAATAATAATGTAAATAAAACCTTGATACAGAAATATAAACTTTTTGCCTTTACTATTAAGAACTGAAATTTATTACCCTTAGCACACTGGTTAAACTCTGTAGTCTTGAAATGCCAACACTTAGTTTTTGAGTGTATTTAAAATGGTATGTTGTGGTAGCAATTAAATAGTTTCTTGAATCCCATATTTTATATTCATACTTATTAAATTCTTCAGGAGTCAAAGTATTTTTGTCAGGAATATTATTTCGGTGTTGCAAAAATTCTCTCATGGTCATCCACAGCCGGTGTTGCCAGTTTAGCACGCCTGGTAATGCTTTAACAAAAGAGACAATATTTAAAGATAATTAATTTGTACAGTTTAGAAAATTGGGTATGTTACAGCGTTACAGGTAAGTTGCATTTTGCAATATGGAATAAAATATCTGCCTCGTACCACAGATGAATACAGATGGGACACTGCATTTGAGGTAAGAAGCTGCAAGTAGGTACGCGGCGGGCTCGACTTGTCAACAAGTTGAGCCCGCCGCGTAAATTAGTTCATTACAAGCAGTTAGTGCTCATTACTGCATTATACTGTGTAGTCATTGCCCTAATCACTTTTCTTAATAACATATATCACATTTAATTGGGTTCCCAGGAAAGTTGTATTTTGTATCGATACTCCTAATAGCTATTCCACAATACAGTCCATGTGTGCAGGTGGGCGTTTTGAGCGACTGTCTTATGTAATTTTGACGTTCGAAAAGTGCTGATGCTCAGCCTAGTTTGAATAGATGACTTTTGAATTTGAATCATATTACTATAAGTCTAACGAAATCATAAGGACAAAATATGTTTTTGTTAAAAATATATAAATCAACCTGTATATCAGTAGGTGTAAGTTTCCTAAGTCTAAATGCAGCTCTTGGTTTGTGTATTATGATAATAAAGACCACAACTTGCAACAGGACCAGATTCAGGAGGTAGGGAGTTCGATTCACTCATTTTCATAGTAAAATTTCACATTTTCTCAATTAACTCCCGAAACACGAGAGATAGAAAGAAATTTGTCAGTACAAGTTTTGAAGGCATTTGATAACTAAATACGATGACAGTATTTGTTTTTCAAAATGAGTTTTCTCGGAAATGCCTATGTTAACATCCCCCATACAACACCCTATATGCCAGAAGGTGAACGTATAGCGCACCGTGTCTTAGCACTAAATGCAGCTCTTGGTATGTGTATTATGCTCGTAAAGACCACAACTTGAAATAGGATCAGATTCAGGAAGCAAAGAGCTCGATTCAGTAAAAAAAGACATCACCCTATATGTAGTAAGTTTGGTGCACCATGTCTCTTAGCAGTAATGTACCTTTTGCTATACGTAATACGATAGTAAAGCCCACACGACGATTTGAATCATATTACTATAAGTCTAACGAAACCATAAGGACAAAATATGTTTAATATGTTTTTTGTTAAAAATATATAAATCAACCTGCATGTCAGAAGGTGCACGTTTCCTAAGTCTAAATGCAGCTCTTGGTATGTGTATTATGATAGTAAAGACCACAACTTGCAACAGGACCAGATTCAGGCGGCAGAGAGCTCGATACAGTCATTTTCATATTAAAATTTCAATTTTTTTTTAATAAGGAGGAGGACGAATTTCTTTCTATCTGAAAGAAATTCGTCAGCACAAGTATTGAAGGCATTTGATAGCTAAATACGATGGCATTATTCGTTTTTCTCGGAAATGCCTAAGTTCAACCTCTCTCATACACTCGTTCCACTGTGGGGGGCGTAACGTAGTTAGTAGAAGCTATAAGAGTTACGCAATAGAAAGAGAGGCAACTTCTGTGCAACAGGAATTGCACTTTATTGTGTGGTGGCAAGAGTCGCTTTTTATTTAAATGATTTTACGGTGTCCCATCTGTACTAATCTGTGCTCGTACTTCGTCATAAACTAAACTTTCATACTAATCATCTCATCTTACCATGTTCTCAAATAGGTTAAAGTTGGTCTTGAGTCTGATACGACATGGAAGGATTATGGTCACCGATTTTATGAGTAGTAATCTTAACATGTAAAAAAAACCAACACCGTTGCCGACGTGAGTTCAAAGATTGAATTGACAGCGGCAAGCGCAGCTATACCCAGCAGATCAACCGGCTCCCAACAGACCGCAATTTTACTTTTTTATATTTTTGGTTAGCAATACGGTGTAACTTGTGAAATGTGCGTGCACGTAAAGTTGCGCACCATGGTATTTTTAGGTATCAAACTCGTATAAATCTTACTTGCATCGGACCAGCGCCTGGGTGTCGCCGGCGGGACATCAGCGAGGATAAGCAGCCGAGTAGTGTCACATCCATATTTTGCAAGCAACCTTTCAGGATTTTCACCATTGTATTTAGACTTGCTCATTTTTTCCCATTGGGTCAACACAGTATCTCCTGTGGCCTTGTCTTTATACTCCTTTCCGACTTTTTCTACTTGTTCTGGTGGTATATACTTTCCAGAACCTTTTAATTTATATGATTGCCCCATAACCATTCCTTGTACTACCAGTTTCTTAAATGGTTCTTTAGTTGGTGTCCATCCAAGTGAATGTAAGAAATAACTCATAAATCTAGCATAATATAAATGCAATACGGCATGTTCCTTGCCCCCAACATATATGTCAACCGGCATGTGATCAAGAATATTTTCTTTTGAAAAAGGCCTTTCTTGATTGGTTGGATCCAAAAATCGATAGTAATACCATGAAGAATCAACAAATGTGTCCATAGTATCAGTCTCTCTTTTAGCATTGGTTTGACATTTAGGACATTTGCATTGAATCCAGTCCTCTAATTTCTCCAATGTTTGTATACCTGACTTTAAAGAATGGATTTCAGGCAGCTCTACAGGAAGTTCTCCAGAAGGAACAGGAACTGCACCACAATTGTCGCAATGGATTATTGGTATAGGTGTTCCCCAGTACCTCTGCCTGGATATAAGCCAGTCCTTGAGTTTAGAGCTAACAAAATGTCCCCCCACATTTTTGCTAAGCGCCATATCAATTGCCTTACGATTATCGCTTTCAATATCGATTTCAAATTGATCACTGCTAATGGGTATATTTAATGACAACGCGATTTTTTTGTCATCCTTATTAATTTGAGAACATGCAATAAACACATCTCTTCCCAAAGGATAATTAATGTTATCAGTTATATATACAGGTAACTCACGATTTGATATTGGATTATAACTTGTTAGAACATTTTCATGGCCTTGCAATTCCTGAACCAATGGATGACTAGAATTCATAGTTAAAAAATTACCATGAATAAATTTATAGGGTTCAGAGGTCCAAACATCAAAAGTTTTCATTTCAGTTTTTACTTTGATTTTAAAGGTTACAACAACCCCATCACACTCGCCAATCCAATGTTTTTGTAAATTAATAATATCTTTCCAATTTTCCAAACCTCCATTGTCAAGTCCATCATACAAGTCTTTGGCAAACTTTGTAGTTTTTATAAACCACTGAGTAAGATATTTCTTTTCAACTTTAGCACCAGATCTCCATGAACACCCAAAATCATCAACTTGTTCATCGGCCAGAACAGTCTTATCTACTGGATCCCAGTTCACTTGTGCCTGGAAAGTAGAACAAAGGGAAGCTGACCTAAACACTCATTTTAATATAATTAGGAAAAATTAAAGTTTCATCAGCTAATATTTGGCAGATCTGAGATTTCCGCCTCAATTCTGTGCCCTGCTATCTGCGGCCTCACTTAAGTGACATGGCCTAAAAAATTCCGAAAAATACTCCCATGTTATGTTCCAACTGCAAATATAAGTAGAATCACAAAAAAAAAAAATGTGCTGAACTACAAATTGGTAATTTTCAGATATTTTCCTTTCTTTTACTGTGAGACCTTGACCTTGCTTCCTACAAAAATTAATAGTCCAAAAATTTGTAGATCAACGGAAAGTACCCTAAATATTGTGAAACATTTGATAATCATCAAAAATATGTGACAGAATTGTCTCTTGATCATGTTAACTTAGCAGCATGAACTTTTTCACCTCTCCAAGGGTCCTTGGTATTTCATATTTATTTTCAACTTGATATTTCTACCTATTCCTAAGAAAAAGGATCTTGACAGTCAGACAACAAAGTGATCCTATATGGGGTCCATTTTTTCCTTTTGAGGTATGCACCCCTAAAAATGAATCAAGTTTGTTTTTTTAGCCAGTGCACTTGGATTTAAGTTTTCTGCTTTTGTAATCAATTCTAGGTAAAAATATGCATGACATGATCTCTTACCTTACTTTGATAAGCTAAACCTTTTTCAAATAACTTTAAGAATATATATTGAGTCCATTTGTAATAGTTAGGGTCACATGTAGAGACTTCTCTATTCCAATCGAAATTGAAACCCAATTGTTGCAGCTGAATTTTCATTGAATTTATATTTGATTTTGTCCAATGTTGAGGTGGGATATTACGTTCTATAGCTGCATTTTCTGCTGGTAGACCAAAAGCATCCCACCCTATTGGATGAATAGAATTCCTTCCATTCAGCTGTTCAAATCGTGCTATAGTATCTGATATAGAGTATACACGTACATGTCCCATATGTAAGTTCCCCGATGGGTATGGAAACATTGGCAGCACATAATATGGCTTTCTGTCACAACTGTTAACTGATCTTTTCACAACATCATTTGACCAATGTTTTTCTATATTTAGTTTGATTTCTGTGCTTATATCTTCTTCCTGTGTACAATAAATAATTGATTGAGAATAACATTACAGTCAGACTGACCTCACATAATAGTAGAGTTATAGTTTCAATATAAACATAAAATGAAAGCAATATGTTGATCTTGATCAAATATTCTACTGCTGGACATGCATGGCTAAGATACACACAATATGTCATTCACTTGGCAGATACAATGGTGATCACATTTATATTGTTACTGGCTAACTGTAGCATTTTACTTGTGTTTTAAGACTTCGAAAAGTGGAGGCTGCAGGTGGAGATTTTATCCAATAACCACAATTTTTTAATATTAATTACTGATTTACAATTTGAATGCAATACATGCAATGCAAGGTTGTTTTATTTTAAATTAGGTAAAGTGTTCGTTTTTAATCATGATTAGACAGAAAGTTCAAAGGTATTATGTTATAATGTAATAAATTACCTCTTACCCATAACCTTAAACTACTTTTTTTTCTGAAAATGTAACATAGATAATTACGAAATAGACTTGTTCTCGCATAATTGTAAGTTTGAAGTATTTTCAATTGAAGAACTGGCATAATTTTTATGGAAATACAATCGTCAATAAATTATTAACCACGAGAACGAGCAGTTTCTTCTTTTTATTATAAATGAAAATAAATTGTTATTTATATTATTTTTAAGCTAGTGGGGTAAAATATTATTTTTGATTAGTTTTCTACTTCGCTTCGTCCATTCGATAGTATAGAATTATAATAATTTGGCGACACGATATTAACTCCAACAATATAATACACAGACCAAAGTAGTACTATACAATACAAACACTTGACGATTGACGTCTTGACTTGACTTGACAAGTTGACAGTTGACCAGTGTTGTTATCGTAAAAATCCGAGCTACCGTATGTCGCAGTCTGGTTTACCGTATTTTAAGGGAAAAAAATTAAATTGCCGTATTATAAAAAAACAATGTATGCCTCATTTGTTTCTTCTCCATAAAGCGACGTTCGCACGGACGTAATAAAATCGTGGCAATTTTTTTTGTGCACTGGATTTTCAACGCTCTGCTTATCGCGGATAGTTGAAAATCCAACAGTGTGTTATTTCAACGCGCTGGGACGAGGGTGCACCAAGAGTTGAAAATCCAGTGCGCGATAAAATCCCGCTGCGATTTTATTACGTCCGTGTGTACATCGGCTAAAGGTTTCTTATCGTTTCTATTACTTTAGATTAATGTTTATCTAATGTGTACTTATTCTTACTTCTCGAACATGTTGCGCAACACCTTAAACTTGGTACAGTATCATTAATTTTTGCCTTGATTTTGAATCAGTTGTCATCGATTTTTTAAAAGTCATTTTTAGTTTTGACAATTCATGACAGTTTCTGGGTTAGTGGTAAAATTGACGAATTTTTTTCTTTAAAGCTTCTTGTGGTGACAGATATTTGAGTTTAATTTTCGTTTCATTCATGACGCTAGTGAAAAAACGTAGTCAATTGCCGTATTTTGTAATACGGCAATGAGAGGCCTGCTGTATTTCCGAAAAAAAAAAAAACATGAATTGCCGTATCAATAACAACACTGCAGGTCCTGTGACTGCACAGCTAAGACTGCGTTCCAAGTAAAGCTGTAATCGATTTGAGGGTGCTAACAACCGTATCGAATTAGCGTGATGTTGATGTCTGGAGTGCAAGTCCAGACATCAACATCACGCTAATTCGATAACATCGACCATGCCCTAAATTAAAATCACCGTGAGCGCTGTTAAAAATGACAGTTGTGCTGTTTTGATTTGAGTAGCATCGTAACTTTAAACTAACGTGGCATTTTCGAAATTGTGCTTCTGGCTACAGTCACCACCTAGCCAAAGAAGAAGAAGAAAGTGGTGTATACTCAAAGAAATACGGCAGTCCAACTATCTTGTGCAAGTTTTGGGGTTATGTTATAAGTTTTGTCGTTGAGCGACCACTGTGAGCAGTGTGAGCACGTCACTGACGTATAAATCATGATTTAGACGTCAGTGGAGCACGTTCACGAGCGTTCTGAATTGTTGACAGCTCCGAGGTGTCATAATCATAATATCTAAATAGGAACGCGAAGATGTACGCGCTGAGAGCGATTAAGGCGTAATTCGGAATGCAGCCTAAGTAGTACGTTGACTGCACTTCAGTCTGTCCATCTTACCCTACCGGGGTTGCGAAGACCTGCCGGAGTTGCGAAGGAAACCGAAAGGGAGATCGTGGCCCCCGGCAACAGGGCAACCGAAGGAACACAGTGGGTTTTAGTCAGTAAGAGTCTGACACGCCCTCCCGCTCCGCCCAGAGCGGGAGAAGTTATTTGATGATTTCCCACCCCAAAAAAAAAGGGGGTATTACACTATGATATATCTAGAATCATAACATAGGATCCTATCTCTTTCTCTATTCTATTTCTTAAGCCGGCGCTAGACATAGCAGCAATATTTGATCACTTGTTTGAACACATATCTGGCAGGGGTGTTTGGGTATTTGATCAAAGTTTGATTACTTATTACTACGTTTCCATTCCGTGTCGGTTTTTCATTTCATCAAAGCGTTAAATTTTCAAATGTGTGCGTAGAACATATGAAAGCGTTGAAAGTTCAAATGTGTGTGTAGCCTACAGTTCCAGTGTCTCGTCAATCACTGAGCAGAACGGTCGTTTTGTTCAGTCGACAGCTAGTCATACAATTTTTGTAAACAAGCGACTTCTTTTACGCATAATTAATTATTGAGCTCAGTTGCGCAGCTGTTTACTGCAAAAATACGGGGACCCATGTATTTGCCAAAGATGTTATAAGAAGAAAACTCTGGGAGAAGCTTCTCCGAAAAAAATTGGACCCCGATATTTCGTCGAGGCGACGATGTGCGGATAGCACATCGTCTCGTCTCTCATCGTTAAGCCTTTTAAGGGAACAAGTGGTTTATAGGTGATGCTCCCAAGAGAACTTAGTCTGTTTTCATTACAAACAGGCACATGTGATGTGATATTATGAAAACTATAGTAAAGTATGTGTGTGTTTATATTATCATATTAGATCAGTGCTAGAAGTGCTATCTCTGAGGTTTTCAGTCAGGAAGATCATGCCCGAGTTGGTTTTCAACTCTGATCAGGTTACTTCTATCGTACGCCTCCAGTCTTTAATAAAAAACGAACTTAAAGTCAACAAACACAAAATAACCTATAAATTATAAAACGTTCATAATTTATTGACTTTTCCACTAAAGCTGTTTTTTTACCCGTGGTAGACGTTTCCCCTGTCCTAAGCTTGTCTTTAATGCTACACTATAAGGATCATACATATTTATCTAGTTTTCGTATAATTTGTGATCGATACAAAAGTAAACATAAACACAATAATGGCGGTTTAAAGACGTACAACTGTGCTGCCACCTGTTATGAGCTTTCAGTTTTTAACCTCATTGTGAACGTACGCCAAACTTTCGTTTGTTCAATTTAAAATATGGTAGTAGTAAAAGGGGAAAGGCAAAATCACATAATTTTATGAACGCATTTTGTATCAGGAAATTATGAAAATAAATGTGATAATTAAATATATAATATTCAATATGGCAAGACCCGTTTCTATGATTCTATCTAACAACAAATGTCAAAAATCTGTGATCAAAGACGATTTGAGTCATTTGTTTGTATTACATTATCATTTAAATATGACTCGGAGATCTGATCCTAGATATGTTATAGTGTAATACTCACCTATGTCCATGGGACAGGGTGTGTCTACTTAGTCTGTGGCACAGACTATGTATATTCTGTGGACTAATAAAGTGCTTGCTACACGGCTGCCAACCGCGTCCCGGACAGAGGTGACCTTGGTTGACGACAGGCAGAGCTGTTTGAAATTTAGTCGTAAACCATCTACATGGTTGTAAACCAGCAAGGTCATCACTGTCAGGATTCGGTTGGCAGACGTGTAGAGCCCTTTAGTAGTCTGTGGTCTGGTGTGTGTTTCGTCCAAAGACATTTAATAAGTATGGACTGGAAATACCTACAAAAAAAGGTGCATACCTATAACTCAAAATGTCTCTTAAAATGGCTGCCAATGCTAGGGTTGTGTCAATCAGGAAACATAGTGTTACTATTTCGAGTATCGATACTAGTACGTAATAGTATTATGAATCTTACTAGATATCACGGTTGAATCGTATTAAAAAAATATTAGCTAATAGTCCGTTGTAACAGAAAAAAACGAGTATTGACAATTTATCACTTCCCAAACAATTTTCCGCATAATTATAATTTCATTTATAGAATTATTACTTAGCAAATAAAGTTTTCACAAATAATTGTAACGCAAACCTAATGTTTGGCAAGTGAACGTTTAAACAAAGCCAAATATTTAGTATCGAGCGAGCATGCAAGTCTTATGCCTGTTTTCACCTTCACTAAGAGACACTTAAATGAATCCCTAATAAAAGTTCACTGTTGGTTTTTTAACGGTAGACTAAGCGCTGAGAGTTGAAAATCCAACAGTGCAGTTTTATTTAGGTATTCATTTAAGTGTCACTTAGCTGTCGGTGAAAACGGGCATTAGTGAATTAAATTTTTAACAATTTTATCATAAATGAACATTCGGAATAATACACATCCTTACATATTATACAACAAAGTCCACCGCCCGCGCCACGTCTGTCTGTTTTTCTGTCTTTTGAACGCGAAAAACTCAAAAACTACTAAACGGATTTTCAATCAATTTTTACTAATGGACGGAGTGATTCATGCGGAAGGTTTTAGTGTATAATTCATGAAGGTTTTGTGTAAATTGGCTGAAATTTGACGATTATTGTTGAAGATGTCGGTAAAAATCATGCGGACCGGGAACTTTATTAGCATGCGCCGCGGAAATCATAAAAGTTACATAAAATGTATGTTCTACAGTATTGTTCATCTTAAAAACTTCAACAAAAAAATCGTATACACATCATAAAACTCTGTGGAACGATCTCTCGGTGCTATGAACCAAAGAGTACAGTTTGCTATAAACCACGGGCCGGACCTAGCAATATCATTTCAGCGCAGCAAAGGAACTAGTATCAGAAACTATTACGGCAACGGCACAACACTATTCCACCATGACATATCATTGTAAACAAACGAATGAAATTATGAAATAATAAAAAGGTCTGTTGGACGGAAATGAACCCATATAATTAAAATTTAAGCCGTATTTAATGATCGCCTAGCAATTTTTTCATCGAAAGTTTACCACTTTCTGTAGTATTACATGAAAACCGGCTACTAACCTGTGCAAAGACAATTGAGGTTGATTTTCCTTCTTTCTTGCACCACACTTCACAAAATAACAGGCATGTTGAATTGGTGTTTTCCAACGTATATATGTAGTTTTAAAGGAAAACTCCTCGTAATTTTCTCACATATCTCAATAAAACAAAAAGTAAACAACCACTTGACAGCAGAACTACCATGAACTTGTCGCATATTATGGCGGATATGGCACTTACCTACAACTGTTACTACGTCTCAACAAAATGTTGCCATTATGAGGAACAACTGAAATATTGTTGTCTCTTTTATCAAATACGATTACCACATTAGAAAGAGTGAAATAACACGATATTTCACATTCTAGTTCGTATTTCACCCATATTTATATAAGCAAATTTATGTATAGAATATCGCGGCGCCTCCATGTTTTTTCTATCTCAATGGTTTCGTCATATGGTTTCGTAGAGTATTTATGTTCTCTGTGTGTGTGTGATCTGCTATGGATCTGCTGTAGTGATGTGAACCGATTACGATTTTCAACACCGGTATATACTGATTACTTATTTTAAAAAACCGTTATTTTAAGTTTTTTTTAGGTTTTTGCAAAAGAATATTAATCAATATTTAATCATACTCTTAGTATTTATTTTGATTATCTAAAAAAAAAAAAATACAATTAATAAATTAAAACTTTAGAAAGTAATGACTACTTTTAAAACACAAAACTAACCAGAAAATTTTGATTTCATAGTGTGTCTGTTTCGAGCAAATCAGAATTCTGATTTATAAAACAAATTTGGTTTACAGCATCTGCTTGTAGCCTGCTTCTTCTGGAGGACATTATATATCCAGGTTTCGAGAACATCCTCTCTGAAGGTACCGACGTCGCTGGTATGACCATATACTTTAGCGCTATCGTATTTAATGGCGCTAAGTGTTTGTTACTGGACCAAAAAGCTCCCGCACTTTTAACTGCTTTTGTTGTGAGCTCATCTTCTTCGCCTTGTGGATTTGTCTCCATATACATCCGTAATATGTTAACTGCAGAAGCAGTTGAATTCGTAGAAGATATTCCTTTTTTTTTAAATTCACCCGCTTCATCACGATCCACATCCACTGCAGCCTGAGAATGATTTCGTTTAATATGTGCCAACATATTTGAGGTTCCTCCTCCAACTTTGATCACTTTATCGCATAGCTTACACTTTTGCACTAACAATATCAATCTTCTCAAAATAATTTCTAGTAATTGATTTACCTTTTACTTTAGGCATTTTTTCGCAAAATAGTTTGTCAACTTTAAAGAATTCGTAAGCACAACTGAAAATTCTTTTATTTTAGTACTATGAGGTTATTCACGTAATATAACTGGATATCGGGCGATTCCCCTACCATAGACAACATTTTGAATGGAACAGACCCATGTTCGGATACATACCACAGACTCGGATTTATGCTTTGTGATTGTAATCGGTTTTTCCAAGAGAACCGGTGATTATCGGGTTTCACAAAAACCGTTTTTTTTAAGGTTTTTATGAAACCATTGAGATAGTAAAAACACGGAGGCGCCGCGATATTCTATACCTACATAAGTTTGCTTATACAAATATGGGTGAAAAACGAACTAGAATGTGAAATATCGTGTTATTTCACTCTTTCTAATGTGGTAATCGTATTTGATAAAAGAGACAACAACATTTCAGTTGTTCCTCATAATGGCAACATTTTGTTGAGACGTAGTAACAGTTGTAGGTAAGTGCCATATCCGCCATAATATGCGACAAGTTCATGGTAGTTCTGCTGTCAAGTGGTTGTTTACTTTTTGTTTTATTGAGATTTGTGAGAAAATTACGTGGAGTTTTCCTTTAAAACTACATATATACGTTGGAAAACACCAATTCAACATGCCTGTGTGTTGTATTGTGAAGTGTGGTGCAAGAAAGAAGGAAAATCAACCTCAATTATCTTTGCACAGGTTAGTAGCCGGTTTTCATGCAATAGTACATAAAGTGATAAACTTTCGATGAAAAAATTGCTAGGTGATCATTAAATACGGCTTCAATTTTAATATATGGCTTAATTTCCGTCCAACAGACCTTTTTATTATTTCATAATTTCATTCGTTTGTTTACAATGATATGTCATGGTGGAATAGTGTTGTACCGTTTCCGTAATAGTTTCTGATACTAGTTCCTTCGCTGCGCTGAAATGATATTGCTAGGTCCGGCCCGTGGTTTATAGCAAACTGTACTCTTTGGTTCATAGCACCGAGAGACCGTTCCGCAGAGTTTTATGTAGTGTATACGATTTTTTGTTGAAGTTTTTAAGATTAACAATACTGTAGTACATACATTTTATGTAACTTTTATAATTTCCGCGGCTCACGCTAATAAAGATCCCAGTCCGCATGATTTTATCCGACATCTTCTACAATAATCGTCAAATTTCAGCCAATTTACACAAAACCTTAATGAATTATACACTAAAACCTTCCGCATGAATCACTCCGTCCATTAGTGAAAATTGATTGAAAATCCGTTTAGTAGTTTTTGAGTTTTTCGCGTTCAGACAGACAGAAAAACAGACAGACGCGGCGGTGGACTTTGTTTTATAATATGTAAGGATGTGTATTATTCCGAATGTTCATTTATGATAAAATTGTTAAAAATTTAATTCACTAATGCCCGTTTTCACCGACAGCTAAGTGACACTTAAATGAATACCTAAATAAAACTGCACTGTTTTTCAACTCTCAGCGCTGAGTCTACCGTTGAAAATCCAACAGTGAACTTTTATTAGGGATTCATTTAAGTGTCACTTAGTGAAGGTGAAAACAGGCATAAGACTTGCATGCTCACTCGATACTAAATATTTGGCTTTGTTTAAACGTTCACTTGCCAAACATTAGGTTTGCGTTACAAATATTTGTGAAAACTTTATTTGCTAAGTAATAATTCTATAAATGAAATTATAATTATGCGGAAAATTGTTTGAGAAGTGATAAATTGTAAATACTCGTTTTTTTCTGTTATAACGGACTATTAGCTAATATTTTTTTAAATATGATTCAACCGTGATATCTAGTAAGATTCGTTATACTATTACGTACTAGTATCGATACTCGAAATAGTAACACCATGTTCCCTGAATGACACAACCCTAGCATTGGCAGCCATTTTATGCGACATTTTGAGTTGTAGGTATGCACCTTTTTTTTGTAGGTATTTCCAGTCCATACTTATTAAATGTCTATGTATGAAACCGGTTCACATCACTAATCTCTGATGTCTGCAATCTGTCTGCATTCGCTCCATTCCATTCTGTCCAATTCTATCGTAATAACTGCAGTAATTTTGTTTTAAAGGAAAGTAGTAAATTGTCTGTTGTCTTATAACAATGGCACGGCCAGGGAAAGAAGACGCCTCAGAAGATGCAAAGAAAATAGTAGATGATGCCAAGAATTTTATTGAAAAAGCGATAGGAGATATTGGGAAAACATCGGCAACAAAGCAGTTAATTTTAGGAACTACGTCAGGATGGTAAGTGCATTCGTCTCTAGATCTATTTCGTTTCATTTAATTGAACGTTTATATCTAAGTACCTTTATGAACGATATTCCTTTTGTTTGCTCACTTTACTGTTTGATAAAATAACTCACTTTTATATCTCGGGCAGTCTTAATATTATGGCCTTCTTTGCTATGATTCATAATGTATGATCTAATCCTCTATTTGATTGTTGACTGACAGTTAATTATAACATTTTCAGGATAACTGGTTTCATTTCTATGAAGATTGGAAAAATTGCTGCAGTTGGGTTGGGAGGCAGTGTTATACTATTACATATTGCTAGCCAGAAAGGATACATTGATATTAATTGGGATAAAATCAACAAGAAAGTTGATAAAATCAGTGACAAAATTGAGAAGGAAGCAACTGGAAAATCACCTGATTGGTTTGAGAAAGTAAGTTATCTTTCTTTATCTCCACCCTTTTTATATAGGGTGCATAAACTACGCACTTATGCAAAAATTGTTTAAATCTTTTCACTAATTGCATGCTATCCGCCAGAAACAATGGTACACTTCAGTTTACTCTTTTACCTATTTTGGTATGGTATTTTTAAGATTTTCATCACTTCATGCTTATTGGTGCACACCAATATCCTAAAGGCTTGAGTAAATGTTTTGTATTGCCCCAGAAAACAAACATGTTATGAGAAGGTGAGAATCTCTTGGAGAGATCCTGTGGGGTATATTGCATAATACATATAAAAATGGCAATTGATTGCAATGCTTTTCATGTCGACATTCATTACTTCATAGGTTTGAAAATTCAACTACTCAACAAATAACAATGAATGTGGCTGAACTGACTAAATAAAAGCTACTGATTAATTATCCTGCTGTTCTGAATTGCTGGGAAGTTGGTAAATAACATAGGGACATTTCTAAATTCAAATTCAATTCAAGTAAACAATATGCACTGTTATCAAACAATCGTAAAAAGTGCATCTTTTTCTTGTTAAGAGGGTGTATTCTGAAAGTTTGCAATGTCGCAAATAACTGTCAAATATTTCCTTGTTTTGATTAAACCAAGATTCAATGTGTAAATAGAATTATGATGTATTGCTTTGTAGTGCTCTAAGTCTAAACTCTAAAATATTGATAATGAATTGCAATATTGTAATTAATGTCATAACACTGAATAGTTAGTCTTAGGTGTAAACCTAAATCTGTGACAACATATAATTGAGTATTATTATTGCAATGAACATTTGATATGTTCATGCACTACAGAGCGATATTTCATAACTTAATTTAGTAATATTGACAAATTAATCAACACATTGAAATATTTGACAGCTTTTTGCAACATTGCTAACTTTCAGAATGCACCCTCTTAGTTTAACATCATATGTACTGGCCCGTGGCTCTAATTTTAATAATTAGGAAGTGTTATTACTTTCTTCATTTGCACATTAGTTTCAACTGTAATTTTTTAATAATACTTATACATAGTCCCCCAAAAGTTAATTAAAGTGTATTCACTTCAGCTGTAATGTCACATAATTATTTAAAATCCTAGTTTCAAATGATTAAACTGTACCTACACTATAACTTTTTATTCATGAGGGATTACCTGATATTTTATTTGAAAACTGGTTTTTACTTGAATTCTAGCCCCCAAAAGTCAGTTGAAGTTTATCAATAATAAGTTTATAATTCTGCTTATTGACAATATTTACAAGGTTATAATATTATTCTTAGTTAAATATTTTCAATATTTTTCAAATCAAGTTGAGTCATTGGCAGGACAAATAAAAAGTTGCACGTGCAGCACTGTATTATTATGTGATAGAAGTGAAACATTTCAAATCCTATATTATAAAACAAAGTCCCCCACCGAGACTGTCTGTCTAAACGCAATAAACTCAAAAACTACTGAACGGATTTCCAAACGGTTTTCACTAATGGATGGAGTGATTCATGCGGAAGGTTTTAGTGTATAATTCATTAAGGTTTTGTGTAAATTGGCTGAAATTTGACTATTATTGTTGGAGATGTCGGAAAAAATCATGCCGACTTCCGAGTCGGCATGATTAGTAGTAATAGTTTGCTTTATTGGCGTGCGCCGCGGAAATCGCAAAGTTACATAGAATTGATGTTCTACAGTATCTTGCGCTCTCGTCTCGCGGACGTTTTTGTTGAACTTTTTAAGTTCATATGTATACGACGTACGATAGCATATGTCTATCTTCTAAGGATGTCCCACAGTAACCTTTATTATCTTTCAGAATTTGATGAAAATTTCATTGTTTTGACTGGTATTATATTAATCCTTATCCAATAAAATATGTTATTTAAATTGGGCATTTAATTTAGATTAAAATATGCCTTGACATCATATCATTTAAATGAATAGTTTAAAAGATATCATAGTTTCAAAATTACGCGGAACTACATAATTATGGTTGATGACTTCGCGGGCGCATCGGTACTAGTCAATGACATTTCCTCGGCTATTAGGTATGTAATCCCGGTAGTACACTCGGCTACATATCCTTTCCAGTTTATGGTGATCTTGCATTGTATAGAATTTCCGTACAATGCGAGGTCAGCTTATACTGGAAATTTATGGCTTGATGTGTAGCCGTGTCGTGGGTACGTTCCCGTGGGATATTTTTCGACATCCACGCGGGCGAAGCCGCGGGCAAAAGCTAGTAAAGAATAAGAGAGATTTAGTGTGCGAGAGAGAGAGATAAAGTTATATCTTTCTTTTCTCACATTTAACGAAATGTGCCTGACGTGACGCGTCCAAATTTCACTTTCAATTCTCGTACCATTATCAAATCGCCCACTAAGAAATTTCACTTTAAAACAAATCTGCGTCTCCTATGGATCGATTACAAAGGCTTTTTCCTGGCGACGTAACCTCTTAAAAAACGCGCGCCGCAAATGCTCACACTCAATAACCAATACGTCATAGTCGGTGCGAGTAGCAGTGTTTAAACCAATGGCATAGTATTGATCTTACCAATACGTCATAGTCGGTGCGAGTAGCAGTGTTTAAACCAATGGCATAGTATTGATCTTCGCATTTGCTCTCACGTCAATACTTTTAGCGGATGTTTTGGAGGTAAAAATTGGCGGGAAGAGCGTGACTCCAGCGAGCCATTTACTCCGTATTCGTGGTTAGGTCTTTTTCTGTAACTTCTTGTTTTTAGTGCGGCAGCCAGATCGTTGGGCCGCCTTCTCCTGCACCGTAATTGCGTTACACACGATCAATCACATCTGTTTCATTTTGGCAGTTTAACAATATTAATTGCATTATTTACGTTGTTGAGCAGATAATTTCTCCGAACATATGAAGGGAGCAATGGATTAGCAATATCCTTCAAAATGTTTCAGATTATGATTGATCGTCTGTTACGCAATAAGGGTGCTGGTATCTTTTTATGATATTTGTTATTTGGGCCATAACGGTATCTGTTGTTAGTTAGACCCATAAGTTAAGAAACGCCACTAATTGAGCGTGGACAGGCAGGATACACAATGTCGATAAGTTTGCGCTTCAGGGAGATCGCCAGATTGTACTTCATTTGGCTCTTCATTAATGTTTCGATTTGATGATCGATTTCCTTAAAGAGCAGTATCAAATAAATAAACATATCCTTACCTACCATAGATAGTTGCATTAGTCAATAAAAACTCAATGGCACGTAGAATTTTATCGGAGAGGCAACCGGATGGCGAGTGGTAATCTGGGTGTTGAAGTGATACCGAACCCCCTCGTACCGTCCGAATGGACCCCAAATGGACGGGGCGGAGATATGGAGGATGGGGGCAAAACATTTTTTTTTTAAATGGCATTTATAATTTAAGCTCTATTATGTACAAGGAATTTGTGTGTATCAATACCATCCGGTTGCCACCCCCCAATATTGTTTTAATTGAAGTAATGTATACAATTCTTGAAACTCCTTACCGATGATTTATCACCGAAAATGAGAGTTAATTTTATCAAAAGCAGATGGCATTGACACACACAATAAATAGAGCTTAAATTATGAATGCCACGTCAAAAAAAAAAAATGTTACGCCCCATCCCCCATATTTCCGCCCTGTCCATTTAGGGTTTCCATTTGGGCCCATTCGGACGGTACGGGGGGGTTCGTTATCACTTCAAGACCCAGATTACCACTCGCCATCCGGTTGCCTCTCTAAAATTTTACGTGCCATTGCCTTGAATAAACTGGGATTTGATATGATATTGTGACATTACATTTGAAGTGAATAGACTTAAATTAACCTTTGGAGGGTACTTTAGGTATCTCCATAAAAATACATTTTAGTATTGAAAAGTCAGCATTTATATATTTCTAATATAGTTTATTGTACTTTAGCTATATAAAAATATATTTTAGTATGGAGAAGTCGGCATTTATATACATTTCAAATGCAGTTTATTTGTTACAGGTATTGTTATTTGTCAAAAATAATACCTATTATTCGGCAGGGTTTACTGGAGGATTCTTTTTTGGTATTGCTTCATCATGATTTTATTTTAAAAATAGAATGTGAGTTTGTAAAGTTATATTATATTCCTTCTTTGTGATTATTTTTGATTAAGTCTATGTAGTCTTTGTATTCATATTTAAATTCCAATATACTAGAGTTGACCATAAATGAAAGGTCATGGAGCGTTAAGCGTAGGATGCTGTTTTTTTATACATACTTACCAACCTCACATTGTGTAATAAACGGAGGTGCAAAATATACCCAGTTTTATTAACCAACTTCAAAAGGGAGGAGGTTTCATTCATCTGGTCCAAAACGATTATTAGTAGCCACTCGCCAAGGGCTTGAGGGTCGCAAGGGTCCAAAACATCCCCATATATGTTCAGCAATTATTAGAGTTTAGAAGAAAAGTAAGTTAAAAATTAGGGAAATATTTTGTTTGACAAATTCTATTTCAGATTTTCAGTCCCCAAAAATTAAATAAAGGAAGTGTGGCAAAGACTTCCAGTAGATAGTTTTAAAAACTCTTATGGACCGTTGGCTTGCCTTTTTTCAGTTTTTCATATCCCACCATTAACAATAGGAGATCATACATATTGTCACTCACACTACAGGCCTAGATTTTTTGAGAACCCCGAAACTATGTATATCAAATAGACAAAAGTGGCGTACTGCCGAATCGAATGTGCCAACCCGAATGTGTAGTAGGTACCCCTTACATTGTACATAACTAAAGTGGCCAACAAATAGAAATAAAAACGGCTGTAGTAAAAGTACTTACCTACTTACCAATGTAAGCACGTACGTACACACAATATTGGTTTCGACTAAATAACCATCTGCAAATCTGTAGTCCGGGGAAAGAAAGAAAAGTGACATAGGGGAGTCCGGGGCGTGATAAGAGACGGAGTAGAGGAATGACGTCAAATTAATATCTAATTAAAAACTTCATTCAGAGTGGATCCCGGAGCCGAAAAAGGTATCGGGGTTCACAAGCTATCGAATTAAGAGATCAGTCACAGTACAAAGCAAAAGATACAAAAAATACGTAAGTAACGTGGTTACGCTAGACTCTACTAGAGAACCTAGGTCAGTTAAGTAATGTTTCATCAGTAGTTTATTTTCAACATTAGGTAAGTACCGAGGTGTCGTGATTTTGCGTGCATCGGAGTTTTGCACGCAGTCAGACGGCCGAATGTCGTGATTCGTTGTAAATTCTTGCAGTGTTATTATAGTTATTTTAATTCAGTACGGTAGCTGGTTTGAATTTAAATTTAAACGGGTGTGAAACGGTTTATAAATCTTTATTTTTCACAAAATTGATGTTTAACTGTGCGTTTGCACTGGCGAAACATTCACAACAAAACATGTTGAAATCTTTAGTTTCTGTCAATGTTCCATACAATTTTTGACAGGAACTAGAGATTTCAACATGTTTTGTTTTACTTGCATTTTAAGTAGGTATTTAAATTATTAGTAGGCATTATGAATATCAGATAGTTATTATTAAAAATCGCGTTTAGTTTGTTGTTGTAATTGGATTTTGATGCGGTTTTCACCATCATTTAGAGCAGCGGTTCCTAAACTTTTAAGGATACGGGACACTCGACAAATTCCTTACATTTTATGTAACCCTCGTGAAATGAACTTGTAGTACCATAAATTGACGCAAAACTAATCCTTTATGAGATGTTTCACAGCATTTTTTTTTGCTCTTGTTTCTTTTCGCAATGGACTTTTCACACTTTAGTTCTAATAACCAAACATATATCCCGAAGATAAATTTTCAATAGGATTTTTTTTTCGCAGAAAAATTATTTTTGAAGTGAAAACTTCTTTAGGCGCATTTTTGAGATGGGACTAAACCATTGATTTTGCGACACTGTGACGACACCAGCTTTTGACCATTAAAAAGATATCAACGCATTGATTGCCGCGGTGCTTGGAGTAAAAGACATCAACGCGTTGATTACCGCGGTGCCGATTTTTTCAAGTTTTCACTTCTGTCGGCACTTCCGGAGTGCCACTGTTTTTTTTTTCTATAGAATTAATATCTTTCACTGTTTTAATTAATAAGCTTCTGCCCGCGACTTTGTTCGCGTGGAAGTCGTAAGACGCCACAATATACTAAAATAACTACCACATTTTCCACCCGCGCTATTACTTCATTTTCGCTTAGTGTTCTTTTTTTCTTCTTTTTGCTCGGCTCCTTAGGGCCGTAGCGTGATGTAAAATAGCCTATAACCTTCCTCAAGAATAGGGTTGGATGTGGGAATTTATTTTTGCATGTGAGCAAAAATAAATTCCCACATCCAACTGGTAATTCCAGAGATTACGCGTTCAAACAACAAACAAACCAATCTAATAAACATACTCTTCAGCATTATTATATTTGTATTGATTATTTTAAATTTCGGATTCGCGGAACCCTTGGGTTCCGCGGAACCCACTTTAGGAATCGCTGATTTAGAGAATTGATTCTGGAATGTTTATGTGTAAATACTTTCTTTAAACTTACATAAGTATTATAATCAAAGTCGAATTTTATTTCAATTAGCACATATGAATAAGTATGGCACTTTTGAACGTCAAGATTTTACAAAAATTGATTAATTCTAGTCGCCCCTTCCAATAGGAAGTTTTCAATCAAGAAATCATGAAGTTTTGTCAAGTCGTAATCACAGTCGTTAGTTTTGATTACATAACTTGAATTTTTCGGAAATTGAAGTCAATTAACTTAATTTAATCCAACACTGGCTGGAAGTAGGTCCTGCCTTCAATTTTTTTATGATCGATGATATAGGTGTATGACAGCAACTACAATCAGATTTAGTGCACTAATCTATCCAATTGTGGAAAAGTATACGGCCGTACTTGTTTAACTTTAGTAGATATTATGTAAGAATGTCGTTATGTACAAAGTTACAACTTAATTTGTAAATCAGTGAACCTTTATGTATATACGAAAATGTTTTTTTTTTAAAGGTTGAGAGATTTGTGGACCGTAAACTGGATAAAGCTGAAGACCTATTGAAGAAAAAGGAAGTTAAAGCAAAACGCTGGGTTAACAACATTGCAGCAGGAGATCACTATCGTGCTACCGAGTCTCACGTCTTTATGGCATCGTTTGTTGCTGGAATGGCAATTGGACTCCTTTGTGGAAACTAGATTTTTCAAAACTTAATTCCTAATGTAGGTCTATGTCTAACCTACCTCTAGCCTACATCATTAAAATAAATAGGTTATCTAATACCGTTCGCAGATTGTATCTCATTCAAAATGTAGTATTAATATTTTAAAATCGAACATAATTATTATACTTGTTAGTAGGTAATAAAGTTTGTAGTGATCTTTTAGAATAGGAATCGACTATTGTAAAATAATAACCCTTAATAAATAATCATTTATTTTATAAAGGCGTTTTTCTTCGTTAATAAGGACCTACACCTTTAGGAGTTACAGGTAAAATATTACCATTTCCATTAAACTACATAAAACAAACATAACATCACGCCTGTATTCCCCGAAGGGTTAGGCAGAGGTGTACCTATAGTACACCCACATTTCGCCAGTGCTGTTTAAGTGCCTATATCCATCAACCGGGCACAAATCCAGACTCCGGGCTTCTACTGAGAAATTCCAGATGGAAAAACCCAATAACACTGCCCGACCCGGGAATCGAATCCTGGACCTCATACTCATCAGTAGCGCTTTGCGACCACTAGACCAATGAGGCATTACACTACCTATATTCATTTTTAGGGTTCCATACCTCAAAAGGAAAAAACGGAACCCTTGTATAGGATCACTCGTGTGTCTGTCTATCTGTCCGTCCGTCAGTCAGTCACAGCCAATTTGCTCCGAATCTAATGGACCGATTAAGTTGAAATTTGATACACATGTATTTCTGTGACCCAAATACGGATGCGTAATGTAAATAAATGAATTTTGAATATGGGGGTCACTTTTGGGGGCAAACAAGAAAATCAAATGAAAGGACTTATTAAGAGGATCTCAAACATAGTTTTTTGTAACTTTAAAATAAATGATTTTAAAGATATTTAATAAGAAAATTGATGAAAATTGACTGTTCCCCCCTTATCTCCGAAACTACTGAACCTAATATTTTGAAAAAAATACAGCGAATTGTTCTTTAGCCATAGAAAACCTATACGAAGTCAATGGTCTTAAAATAACATGGTAAATCTCTCAATATTGTGCGTACAAACTTACATTTGCAGTTGGAATGTATGGGAGAACATGTTTTTCAACTACAGTGTTAAGTTTTTATTTGGGATAAATTCAACTCAACTACGGAACCCTTCATTGTGCGTGATCCGACACGCACTTGGCCGGTTTTATTGTTAGTGTTTTAATAAAGCTTGATTTATCCGGTGCGATATAATTACCGTGGCATATCATAAGTTGAAGCAAAAATAAAAGTTGTACCGTCTATACAGTGTTGAGACTATGCGACTGATTCAAGTCATTTGTGGTTTCAACTTTTTCGCGAAAATTAAGCACAGGTAATGCTATATACACACGCGACTTTAGTCATTGGCGATTTCAAAATCTCACGCTAGCCATCGACAAATCGACTGTCCCGATTGGTAGATTATGACCTATAGTCCTAACCTAACCCAGGTCATGGTCTACCTGTGTACCAAATATTTGGAAATTCGTAAGTTGTTATGGCGTGAAAAGGTAAGGCAGTTACTTTCGCATTTATAATAAGTACTAGCTTTTGTCCGCGGCTTCGCCCCCATGTACATCGGAAATATTTCACAGGAACGTACTACTAGTATAAAAAAAAGTATCCTATGTCATAATCCAGGTCACGGTCTACCTGCGAGCCAAATTTCATCAATAAGGTAACGGACGGAGTTACTTTCGCTAATATTAGTATGGATTGAACACTTAACCTTTTGACCGCCACAGTCATGTATAGATGACAAGCCAAAAAGTGCCCAGCACGCCACTGTCACGACTACATGACACGACTTTTAAACGTAAATAAATCTTATTAAACAACATTATTTTTTTTATTTCTTTTGCTAATTATGTTCCTTGACTCATTCTTATTTATATTCATAAACCTCCTTTCTTTATATTTCATCTATATTTACATAAGATGACAAAAACTTAAACCAATTCTAAAGTTCGAAAAACATAGTTCCCTCCACGCCAGTGTCATCATAGGATGACAAGTAGTGATGTAGCTAACAGACAACATAAAAATAATATCGACCTGAACGGAAACCTACGTTACAGTTAATTTATTTAAATAAAAGTTTTTAGTGACTGTTATACTTGTATGAAAAGATTATAATTAGATTTTTTTGAAATTGTTTACATTATATTTTTTATTATACAAAAATATCTATCTACAAACTTAAATAAAAGACTGATTTTTCGTAAATGTTTTATAATTATCACTATCCCTTTCGTTTCCTCCTTTTTACATATACTGTTAAAATGTGATTTATATTCGGAATAAAAATACGAATAGCAATGGCAACCCAGACGGAATTTTATACATCGTGACATTTTTCTCAAAAAATAATATAGCTTTTTAATTTTACACTGTTTAAATTAATTGAGTAATCACCATATTATTATCCAGCCCCGGATCTAGATTTTTTTTGAGGCGGGGCAAAAACTGCCGTCTGCCGCCCCCCGCTAATCTTTTATGGGGATGCGCTAAGTTAGCCCGTGAAATTCAATTTATCTCAAAATGAAAATTTTGCCAGCAACATATTAATAATAAATTTCGATAAAAATAGATTTTATCGATCGATAATGGTCCAACAGGGGCGCCATAACGGTTGTAAAAAAAATCAAATAGAAAGGTTAAATGTGCCGCGCGTCTCATTTATTGCAAAGTTGCGATGTGCTGGGTGGTGCACTTGTCTGCTACATTTGAATTTGTCGCCCCCTGAAATTGGCGCCCGGGGCGCGTGCCCCGGTTTGCCCCCCCCCCCCCCCCCCCCTAGATCCGGGGCTGTTATTATCTACCCAAAACCCATTGCAAACTCCAAATATTTTACAGAAAACCGCATAAATTTAAATTGGACAAACCGTTGTGACGATAAAGGCCCACACAAACTAAAAACAAACAACCTCTCACCTCAAACTTAAACTAGGTACTACTCCGTTGCGTCGTGGGTATAAAATAATACGAAACCATAAAAATAAAAGCTCTATTATTATTTCGATATTATTAATAAATAACGCTTGCACACCTCTAGTGCAGAGGCGAGCAAATAAAAAAAATCCGTGCCGGCCACGCCACAGTCATCATAGGATGACAGAAAAGTACTTCATGATTGAACATAGTGCTGTGATGGTATTGACGTGATTTTATCGATTGATGTTTTTAATTGTGGATTGAAAAGGTAAACGGTGCCGAAATTTTGACACATATCATTATAGAGGGACACAGCGGGACAAAATAAAACTCCTGTATATTATATTTGAGGTATTTTAAAGTTTATTTAAAAAAAAAACATCGTTAAAAAATGAACAGTCAGTTTTTATCGATATCATTCGGAACTCACTACTGTTTTGTAGGTATCTAAGGTTGAATTTTTAGCTTGGCGCTGAGGGCACGTCGTAGTTTTTTTGACGTGGCGGTCAAAAGGTTAACAAGTCATTTAAGTACTTCCTGATCCTGATCACTACTTCCTACGCACCTAGTATTTTATTATCTATAATTAATTCACAATCACAACCTAAATTAAATTATGCTTCCGTTGTTTCGGCGGGGGACGGGTGGGACGTTGTGTTGACATGTAGGGTACATGTCTATTGCGTAATGCACGATCAATCACAATTTGTTTCGATTTTAACAGATTGCTATTAATACATTGCTAGATTTTTAAAAAAAAATCTGCTCAACAACGTAAATAACGCAATGAATGTTGTTGATCTGCCAAAATGAAACAAATTAGTCAATGTACTATATAAAAATAAGTCGGGTTTTCCTTCCTGACGCTATAACTCCAGAACGCACGAACCGATTTCCACGGTTTTGCATTCGTTGGAAAGGTCTCGGGCTCCGTGAGGTTTTAGGTAGGGTAGGTAGTTAGGTGCGCCGTAAATAAGTTCTTAATGCTACCCGTGCGAAGCCGGGCCGGGCAGCTAGTTGTTTATGAAAATAAGTTACGCAATTAGGGTACTGGAGCGCAGGGTGAGTGCCGGCAGCAAAGATATATAAATACTTGCCGGCAGGAACGGCGCGGCGGCGGCGGCACGCTCAGGCATGGTGAAAATAAACGTGGCAAAAAATACTTCAATTTTCAGTTAGAATAATGTTTTATTGTAATAATCGAATAATTCTCTTGGGGTCAAACTCTCTAAATATTCTTTGTACTTGGTAATGTAATCTGTTTTTAATAAAGTCACCGCACGGCTGTATTGGTTTTTTTCTGTTGTTGGCAATGATGTCCAAGATACACTTTCCGTTCCACCCGCTGGATTGAGCATATAAAATAAATCTTTGCTAGTCCTGAAATAGGTAATATTGTTTTTTTGAATTTTTATTGGCCCGTCCATTATTAACAGCCCCTTTTTGCGTACGTCTAGGCATCAAAGCTGATGAACCGATTGCATGCATTTTTTCTTTTCTTTTTAAATAAATGCATTCCTTTTATTACCTATATAACATCTTGTAACTCGACGTCGTCGGTCCATAAGGATACGTGCCATTTACGATTGTTCTATAAAAAATCTTTTACTATAGTACTGGTTGTTTAGTCATAGGTTGTAGCAATATTGACATCTAAGGTCTAGTGTAAAACTTTTCTCATTACCCATAAACAAATCTATCTAGTTGTAGTGGGGTTTTTCGGGTTTTACTTATTGTGTACTCCCTATGTACAATTAGGTTCCTATTTTTGATAAAACATATATTGAACTTAAACTTACTTTAACATGGGAGGTAATGGCTCTACCAGAAACGTCCTGGGTGTCTCTTCATTGGTATGTTGTATTGGATCCCTTATAGTTTCGTTGTGATTATCTTGGTCATGCTCATGGTTAGGCCTACTGCAAATAAAATCATAATATTATTTCTGATTAAGTAGCATATTGGTTTTTGCTCCCCATTCATTTGTTGTAAAAGAGTTTGTAAAGTACATTTAATAGGCAGACACAGCTTGCACAGTATTAAGAATTAAGAAACAACACCATCTATGCAAGTCATATTTATTTACTGACAGAGTACATACATATCAGTTACTATATCCTTATCATAGCTTAAATTCATATCTTCATCATTTACTATTTGCTTAGCATGTTCTATCTCTGTCTGTTCTTTAATATGCTCTTCAGGCTCCTGAATTACTGAACTGCTGCTGTTCAAGTCCAAATTTTTCAATCTGTAATCATTAATAGTAGATAAAAAAAAAAAAAAAAAAATAGATTTTAAAATATTCTTGTAAACAAAGTTAGAGTGATTTTGTGATTGTTCATTGATTCATAGAACAATGCTTACTAACATAGTGATTGTTTCATGTAGGTATCTTAAAATCACCATCACCATCGTAATCCTAGATCACTGTAGAGGTCTGGGTCAGAATCAAAGCCAAGTGTATCCTGATTATAAAAGTTATGAGTTGGGTCAATACCTTACATATATAATGATCATTATTATTATGTGTGTGACAAGTGATTTATGTTAAAGATAAAGTATGAGCATTGTTTTCTATGGAAAACTCGAGTCCGGATTCAGCTTTTAGTTAGTATGATTAATTATTGAATTATTGCCAATAGTATAGTAGGGAATTTTAGCTTTAAACTACTTTCATAACATTATAAGTGAATGTTTTCTTTACCCAGTTTGATCCTTAACTTTCATAAAAGGTTCTGCATTTTTCAACTGATCAAAACATTGTAGTTTAAATTTATGTTCTTTTTCCTTGTATGATTCATGAACTTCTTGTCTTTCTTCTTCAGTCAAAGACAGCCAAGATTTGGTTGCTTCAACTAGATTACTTTGATACTGGAATTAAAAATTTAAACTGTTTGATTTGATAGAAACTCAGTTTGGAGGACTCAAGACTATCGTGTTACAGACTTTGCAGACACTACGCTTCTTTGCTTAGACCAGCATTTATAGCTATAGGAACAATTTTATTTCGCTTACAACTAGGTCACATAATTCAAATTAAATATTGTTCCTTTTGCACAAACCCATATCCCAGTGCTTTGGAGAACAAAGCTCTTCGAAACAAAAACGATACACTAATCTGCCCTTTCTGCATTATTGTACCCGGTAATTGGCAGTGATAATGTTGCTGTTGCCCAATCCTCATGGTGACCCATGATGTCCAAGATGACCAATATGACCAAGGAATGCTCAGTATTGGGTTTAATGAAAGTATTGAAAACAAACTATTTTAACCATGTTTTAACCTTGGTTTCAGATGAGCCTTTTTGTTTACAATATAGTCTGATATAAAAACCTAGTGCAGTTTCAGGAAATTTATTAGCTTTAGGTTTATTCCGCTTCGATTCCATAACATCCCAATTAAACTAAACAAAACGCAGTTTGGACTTCAACTATTGAAAGAAAATAATATTAAAAAATAAACACGACGGTGATCAAAGACTGAAGAAAAAAACAATGAAATAATTCACTTTTTGTGTATCGAATTGACAATCACATCACGAAGACATTTACTGAGTAGTGTTCTATTTTTTTGTATGGCAATATGCTATTCAAGTACAGATGGCAAATAACAAACAACACCGTGTACCTATTCAATAGGGATGGCGATCTGAGATCGATTAATCGAAAGATCGATTTTTTAAATCGATATGCAGTACTGAATCGATTCAGTGAATCGACATTTCACCCTTGAAAATCGCCATTCGATTATTTTTTGTTTTAAATTATTTACAATTAGTTGACTGTACCCGTAATATTACGGTATTGCTGGTTAAAGGCTTAATTAAGTACTCAATAACGAGATTTCATGTACATTTTGAAAATAAATGTCTTCTTTCATACCTAATCTGACTTTAATATAGTAATAAAAATAATTGTTATTATCAAATTCCCTGAACTAAAAAAAAAAACTGATTTTACTGATGAGATCATTTTATTTTGGTATCTAACTTGTTTTTCATAAAATGGATACATTATAAATGTAAACTTGAAAAAAAATCGAGAATCGATTTTTTAGAAATCGATCTTTTAGACCTCGATTTTTTTTGTAAATCGATACATCAGCTAACGGTCCGAATCGATTTAAAAATCGATCTTTTTCGAAAAGAATCGCCATCTCTACTATTCAAAACCGAAGTCTTTCTAATGAGGTTAAAAACTGAAAGCTCAGAATAGATGGCAGCACAGTTGTACATCTTTAAAACCGCCATTGTTGTGTTTGTTTACTTTTGTGTCGATCACAAATTATACGAAAACTAGATAAATATGTTTGAGACTTGGAGTCTGGCACTATTAAAAGACGGGCTAAGGACAGGGGAAGCGTCTACCACTGGTAAAAAAGCAGCGTTAGTGGAAAAGTCAATAAATTATGAACGTTTTATATTTTGTAGGTTATTTAGTGTTTGTTGACTTTAAATTTAATTTTAGTTAAAGACTGGAGGCGTACGATAGAAATAACCTGATCAGAGTTGAAAACCAACTCGGGCATGATATTCCTGTCTGAAAAACCTCAGAGATAGCACTTCTAGCACTAATCTAATATGATAATATAAACACACACATACTTTACCGTAATTTACATAATATCACATCACAAATGCCTGTATGCAATGAAAACAAACTTAGTTCTCTTGGGAGCATCACCTATAAACCACTTTCTCCCATAAAAGGCTTAAAGGATAGCACATCGTCTCGATCGACGGAATATCGGATTCCAATTTTTTTCGGAGAGCTTTCTCCCACAGTTTTCTTCTTATAACATCTTTGGCAAGAACATGGGTCTCCGTATTTTTGCAGTAAACAGCAACTGAGCCAATCATTAATTATGCGTAAAAGAAGTCGCTTGTTTACAAAAAACGTATGGCTAGCTATCAAATTATAAGACGCTGGAGATCAGCGCTATCTGAAGTGAGCAATGGCAGTTTTTAGCCCCATTGGCGATTTTTTCGTAGTTGAGTGAAACTTTAGGGATGTAAAAAGGTAAAATTACTCTTGTACAATACGATAAAAAAATGTTATTTTTCGGTAAAATATGCTAACTTTCGGTAAAAAATGTACTTATACAGTCATACCCACTAAAACCCAAAACACAAATACGGAAGTGAGTAGTTTGTGTGTGGCATCTGTATGTCACTACTTCACTATAAACGGATAAATGGATTTAAATGAAAGCCAGAGATTTAAGCAGTACTGGAACTTAAAAATAAAACAGAAAACTGAGCTTGTGCGACTCATGCGAGTACTAAAAATCCCTAAAATTTAATTCTCAAGTCAAGATATTAATCACACCATGTCATGGATTATAATAATATCATCTATGTGCAGAGGTAGAACCATTGAGATAGTAAAAACACGGAGGCGCCGCGATATTCTATACATAAGTTTGCTTATACAAATATGGGTGAAAAACGAACTAGAATGTGAAATATCGTGTTATTTCACTCTTTCTAATGTGGTAATCGTATTTGATAAAAGAGACAACAATATTTCAGTTGTTCCTCATAATGGCAACATTTTGTTGAGACGTAGTAACAGTTGTAGGTAAGTGCCATATCCGCCATAATATGCGACAAGTTCATGGTAGTTCTGCTGTCAAGTGGTTGTTTACTTTTTGTTTTATTGAGATTTGTGAGAAAATTACGTGGAGTTTTCCTTTAAAACTACATATATACGTTGGAAAACACCAATTCAACATGCCTGTGTGTTGTATTGTGAAGTGTGGTGCAAGAAAGAAGGAAAATCAACCTCAATTATCTTTGCACAGGTTAGTAGCCGGTTTTCATGCAATAGTACATAAAGTGATAAACTTTCGATGAAAAAATTGCTAGGTGATCATTAAATACGGCTTAAATGTTAATATATGGGTTTATTTCCGTCCAACAGACCTTTTTATTATTTCATAATTTCATTCGTTTGTTTACAATGATATGTCATGGTGGAATAGTGTTGTACCGTTTCCGTAATAGTTTCTGATACTAGTTCCTTCGCTGCGCTGAAATGATATTGCTAGGTCCGGCCCGTGGTTTACAGCAAACTGTACTCTTTGGTTCATAGCACCGAGAGACCGTTCCGCAGAGTTTTATGTAGTGTATACGATTTTTTTGTTGAAGTTTTTAAGATGAACAATACTGTAGTACATACATTTTATGTAACTTTTATGATTTCCGCGGCTCACGCTAATAAAGATCCCAGTCCGCATGATTTTATCCGACATCTTCAACAATAATCGTCAAATTTCAGCCAATTTACACAAAACTTTAATGAATTATACACTAAAACCTTCCGCATGAATCACTCCGTCCATTAGTGAAAATTGATTGAAAATCCGTTTAGTAGTTTTTGAATTTTTCGCGTTCAGACAGACAGAAAAACAGACAGACGCGGCGGTGTACTTTGTTTTATAATATGTAAGGATGTGTATTATTCCGAATGTTCATTGATGATAAAATTGTTAAAAATTTAATTCGCTAATGCTCGTTTTCACCGACAGCTAAGTGACACTTAAATGAATACCTAAATAAAACTGCACTGTTTTTCAACTCTCAGCGCTGAGTCTACCGTTGAAAATCCAACAGTGAACTTTTATTAGGGATTCATTTAAGTGTCACTTAGTGAAGGTGAAAACAGGCATAAGACTTACATGCTCACTCGATACTAAATATTTGGCTTTGTTTAAACGTTCACTTGCCAAACATTAGGTTTGCGTTACAAATATTTGTGAAAACTTTATTTGCTAAGTAATAATTCTATAAATGAAATTATAATTATGCGGAAAATTGTTTGAGAAGTGATAAATTGTCAATACTCGTTTTTTTCTGTTACAACGGACTATTAGCTTTTTTTTTTTAATATGATTCAACCGTGATATCTAGTAAGATTCGTAATACTGTTACGTACTAGTATCGAATGACACAACCCTAGCATTGGCAGCCATTTTATGCGACATTTTGAGTTGTAGGTATGCACCTTTTTTTTGTAGGTATTTCCAGTCCATACTTATTAAATGTCTATGGGTAGAACAGAGGACAGCAGAAATTAAAATTTAAAACTTCATAAGTCAAAAAATAACTTCATAAATTAAAATTTAAAACTTTGTCTTTTTACCGTAATTTATATAAATGACCGTAAAATACTCGTATTTTTTTACCAGCGTTTTAAGTAAAATTACGCAATTTTGCAAACCTAAGAACATTATAACGAAACATGTTGAAAATTTGAAATCTTTAGTCTGTGGCACAGGGTACATTTTATATTGGTCTGTGGGCTATTGTCTGCTTTGGTGTTGTTTAGTCATGTGTAGTTTTTACAACTTTTTATTCTTAAAGTAATCGATTATTAACCCTTCCAACAGCCAGCCCGATTAATTAATTAATATTTTTATGCAAATTTGCTAATATCTACAGCTGGCGGTCCACTGGTGCTGAGTTTGGGCTAGCTCGAAGGACTGTAAAGATAAAACTTGGCCGAAATGTCAAATAAAAAGTATGTCTACTATAATTAATTAATATTCAATGGTGAAACTATCATTGTTGTTTAGCTTGAATAACTGTGAACATATACAACATATGATACAACTTGTCAAAATTTCATAATAAAATTTAACACAAATTGTACAACTTTTGTATAACCTCATTGTAAAACTTAGTTTCTTATTAGCGAGAGTTTATGGATGTGTATGTATGTTGTTTCTTTTTCTTAAACTTATGTTCTTTTATGGATGTGTATGTATGTAGTTTCTTTTTCTTAAACTTATGTTCTTCATATGTTACAGATATGGCCTAATATTATCTGATGTAGGCAAACAAAAACCAACATTCCAGGCAACAAGAAATGTCTTTGGAAATGATTCTGATTCAGAAGACGAATCCAAGAAAAAACCAGCTTTGCTTCGACCTAGTGATAATACAACTAGACAGGTATGTCAAACTCTAATACAAACATAATAAATATAAGATATATGAAATACCAAACACTGTGTGCGCCTTACACCTCTCCACCATACAAAGGCAACTTCAGGCACTAGCCTGAAGATTTCAGACTGCCTGCATGTACTGAGCCATCTGGCAGTGTGGCGGAATAAGGGGAAGAGAGCGTTTGGGAGTATCAGGTTTTATGTTGATCAAAATATCATTGTTGTTTATATATAGTTAGTATTGATGATTTTAATTCTGTGAATACACATTAGTTACATTCGTCTAAACTATCTAACTAAACTAATATTATGAAGAGAAAAGATTTGATTTTTTGTATGTTTGTTTGTTTGTAATGAATAAACTCAAAAACTATTGAACCAATTTAAAAAATATTTCACCAGTAGAATGCTATATTATCCCTGAGTAACATAGACTATAATTATAATGTGGGCGAAGCTACTGGCGGAAGCCTATTTTAATCAACATACACCAAATACTGACCTGCAGATTGCAAATATGCAAGAAAATTTAACCCTTGTGCTTTCGTTTTAAAGAGAAACATTGTGTTTGCCAAAATTTGGTCCAGATTTACAGCCCCCAAAAACTCAATATAGGTATTATGATAGACTTCCCAGTACTTGTTAAAATGTTTCATTGTTTCAAAATTTGAACCTTGCAGGCCAAAATAACACAGGAAAAAGCATTGACAGAAGATCCAACAGTTTATCAGTATGATGAAATTTATGAAGAAATGGCTAGCAAAAAGGAAAAGGTTAAGGTTAAGACAAAAGAAGAAAAAAAACCACAGTATATAGAAAATTTAATGAAGGCTGCCAACAAACGGAAAATTGAGAATGAGCGCCGTATTGAAAGACAAGTAAGTTAACGAATTATAATTATCAATATTAATAATATCCTCGATGCGGACAAGTACTTTGACGCCTAAGTCGTCGTTTACGAAGACGCGGGGCCTCGCACGTCTGATGTTTTTTAGTTAACAGACAGGCAGGCGGCGCGTATAGCGTGCGACGCGGCCATGCACTCCGCGGGCTCCGTAAAATCGCTTCTCCATAAACAAGGCCTTTGTGTGCTTTTGTTTTTTATTTATTTGTACAGTTAGTCATTTAATTTAGCATTAGATTATATAATAAGATTTGTTACAATGAATGAAATTTACTTTTCTTAGAAAATAGTACTAAAGTATACAGGTATTCTAAAAAGTATGTATTTTACTACTTTACTAAGAAAAAAATAATTGTAAATAGATATTGTTGAAAAAAATAACACTTCTAAGCGAAAAATAACTTTAGTTTGGTGGCACAAAACAAAAAACCAAAAACCGAAATTAAAGTAATTTCACACTGGCACTGTACTGTTTTTTTCGGAAGTCAAAGCTATTTTTTTTTTTATCGTGTTAACATAGAGGCAGTCAGCGCAAAAGCGGTCTAACCTATTTTTATTTGTTTTAAAATTCTATCTATATTTAATCGTTCGCGACGGACAGGTTAAAAACAAATAAAAATGTGGGTTAGGCCGCTTTTGCGCTAACTACTTCATATAGACCCATCACGTCTGCACCGTTTCGCTAGCTAGTTTAATTTGACCCTGTTTTTGCAATTCTGCATTCTATTAGTTGCAATATGGATTCAGTGTTCATTTAATTTCAAATTAGGTTTGAATATGTTGTTCTTCTAAACTATGAAACGGATTTTGATGCGGTTTTCAACATAATTTCAAGAATTTATTCCAGAATTTTTATGTGCATATTACATTACTATTAAACTTACATTTAATGAAGAAATCTCGATTTTTTGTCAAGCCTTAAAATCCGTGCGAAGCAGGGAACAAGAGCCACTAGTAGAATAATATATAATTTCGCTATTGCACCTACCGTTTGCATCACCCAAAGGTTGACTGGTAGAAAATGCCTATGCCATTAAGTTCGCCTCTGTACATTTGTGTGCTTGAAGTATTAAATAAATAAATCATTTCATTATAGTATGTAAGATATGGATCTTGGATAAAGTTTCTTTTTTATTAGATTGTTATGTTCATATTTACAGGTACAAAAGGAAAGAGAAAAGGAAGGTGACGAGTTCCAGGATAAAGAAGTGTTTGTAACATCTGCTTATAAAAAGAAATTGGAGGAAATGCGCTTAGAAGAAGAGAAAGAAAAACGTGAAGAGTATTTGGAAAATATCGGAGATGTTACGAAACAAAAGGATTTAGGTGACTGTTACATAATAATCACCCTAAATTGTTCCCGCTGCTGAGATACAGGCATTCTCTCTGTGAGAGGGAGTTGACGGGTCGTAATCTAAAACGCGGGTCAGTGGGGGTTGGCTGATGTCACATGGCTTCGAATTTTTGGTTTTATGACTTGCTCGTTTCCTTACGATGTTTTCCTTCATCGTTTTGAGAACAGTGTTGATAAAATAATTTGTATAAAGTATGTACCTGAGTACGAACCTACGACCTAACTAAGTCGCGGCTGTTTCCATTGCTCGTAAAAAATAATTATATTATTACTTATTGAGTGAATTGCTATGAAAATCACAAAATAAGTTTGTAATGATACGTTGTAATGCAGAGTTCTTTTCTAGCATCTAAGTTTTTGTAATTTTTCAATCTCACATTCCACTAAATTTCTTAAAAAAAATACAAACTTCATTCCACTTTTTTTGTTCAAGCGAGACGCTTGTAATTTCTCATTTGTCGCTATTTTGTTTTATCAATTTTATATGTACGTCTTTTTCGTCGTTTATCTCGTAAAAATAGAACACCGTTCAACTCCACGCTTTCTAATGGCCTCCGAGTGGATTAGTTTACATGAGTGCGAGTAGACCGCAATCCGAGAGGATTCGGTCCGAGTGCACTCGTAACGTGAAAACGCAGCTTCGTGGGCCATCGGCTAATATCAATTATTGGAAGTGTTAGCAAGCATGTTGCTTGCTAACACTTCCAATAATTGATATTGATATTGACGCACTAGTGCGGGAATACAAATTTAAAAGTAACGTAATACGTGTGTTTAATACACTACATTGTAAACCTTAAAGTAGTGCAATAAGAGCCACTTTACGAGCAAGTGTGTTAATTTTTTGTAAGACCTTTCCCTTAATTCGCAGGTGGTTTCTACCGTCACCTGTATGAACAGAAGCTAGGAAAAGATGATGAGGTAATAAAACGTGAATTGCCAGAAGACAATGAGACGGAAGATTCATCTAAAAAAACTACATCTGATTCTATTGATACACTAAAGAAGAGAAATTACAGGAAGAGAAAATCATCAGATAGGGCTCGTTTATCTGAAGGAGAAATAGAGGACTCTGATGAAGAAATTAATCGCGTAAATTTAGATGATATCAGAATGGCTAAAAAGCATAAGCAAGAAAATATTGATGCTGACTCTGACTTTTCAATAGATGAGTCAAGTGACGAAGACAAGGATGGTAAAAATGAAGATATAAAACAATTGAAAAGTAAGAGCAAAAATAGTGACAATGGTAGTCCATTAGAAAAGGAAAGTAAGCTTAAACACGATAAAAAAGATTCAAATGAAAATGAAAATAAAGAAGATCATATTGAAGAACCTAAAGAGAAAATTGATATTTGGAAGAAGAGAACTGTTGGAACAGTTTTTGAAGAAGCTTTAAAGAGATATTATGAAAGGAAAGCTGCAAGGGGATGTTAGCACGAATTAATAGAAAAAAAAACCTTGGATTTAATTACTAAGTGAAATTTATTTCATAGATAATTACGGCCCAACATAATGCGCCTTGCAGTGAACTGAAAAAAAAGTAACATTAGTTTACAAACAAAAACAATAAACTTTAAAAATAGTAGGCTAGAATGTGTTTTAATCAATTATTGTTACCTATGAATTCAGAAACTGGATCATTTTCTCCTTCCGCTCTCATTGTTCCAGTAATTTCCTCATTCTCAACCATTGGTAGTACTAACTGGACGAATTCTGGTGTATATGGTGGTGCTATCGCATCTAAAACCTGTTATTAAAAAATTACAAATAAGTGGTTATAATTCTAGTTCCAATATGGCACAGGTAATTCGTGGCACAACCTTGGATATTTTATTATATTTTAGACGGTATAAAATAATATTTAATGTATATTTGCAATTTCATATCATACTATTACACAATTCTAAGGCGACTGGCACACTGCGCCGCATCACGCAGCGTGGCGCGGGGCAGCAGATTTAACATAGCACCAGTTTGTATAGAAAACACAATCTGTTTGCGCGACGCGTTCCCGCGCGCAGATTATTTGCTATGGCTGCCCCGGACCACGCAGCGTGATGCGGTAGTGTGCGAATCGCCTAATATGGAACACAAAAAATGAAAAAGACTATGGTTTCATCTATTAACTTACCTCTGTAATAAAGTATCTAATTAGAGAAATGTCGGTGTCATCACGACGCCAGCACTCTTTTATATAACGCAGGACAGGCACAACACATCCTCGGCTTAGTAAGTTCACCATCCTATCAAGTAACATTTTCTTTAATTCCAACTGAAAATCAATAGTAGTAGGTATAATATCCGTTTTTAGCTTTTTCTTGCGTAGGGAAATCTGTCTACTGCGGATAGGGACTCCGCTTCCTTTGCGACCATCACGTCCTCGCAAAAGGGAGCGACGGCGTTCCACGCGCTCTCGCTTCTTCATGGACTAAACCACGACCAGTATTCTAATTACGTAACACATTTTCGTAAACGATTAACCCTTCGTATGGCCGGAACGTGGATCCACGCGAGACGCAATGTCTTTTTAATTGTTTCTGTAATTACGGCATTCAACCGGTTAAGACTGTTTCATTTTGACAGTTCAAAAACATTCATTGCGTTATTTACGTTGTTGAGCAGATTTTTTTTTCCAACTTATGAAGCAACGGATTAGCAATCTGTTTCAAAACGATTCTGATTCTGATGGATCGTGTATTACGTAATAAGGGTACTGAAGCGAGAGATTATCTGCAGCGTGTTTATTCATAACGACACAATCATATAGCACACCAATTGCATTATACACAGTTATACCTGAACTAAAATTTCTAATTCATCTTGTGGAGATTCAAATAATTGGACAAGTAATCTCAGGAGTCGGTGATGCAATAATTGGTGGCAGGATGCAACTTCATCTAGGAGAGCCAAATGTACGGGACAGTGTTCTGTGCACAACTTGAAGTATGAAGGCTCTGTCACTACACATTCTACCCAAACTAGGACGCCCATTCCAACGACGGGAAACCTGAAAGTATAAAGATGTTACAGTGCATACCTTCCATTAAATTAGACAATAGCCGTTTGCTTCAGTGTTAATGATAGTCTTTAATTCTGCAATTACCTTATACAATGATACAATGTAGGTAATTCTGCAATCAGTTCACTAGAACTAGCAGAACTGCAACATACGGCATGTACTTTTTCAATAGCTTGAACCGTAGCCTTTAATTCATCCTTGACAGGTCTGCCGGGAGTGAGCCCTTCGCACACACTCGCAGCATACGCCAATAAATACATGTATTTTGATTTATGTTCCGGATTTAGTTTGCTGCCTAATTTAAACAATGCATCGACCAGGAGCTCTGTGAAGTTGAAAATGTGTTAAGGTAAAACACACTCAGGTACAAGCTTATTCTCTTAATATAATTATATAGACAGGCAAGCCCTAAACAGAATGATTATTCATATCGATGAAAACCCGGCCAAGTTATTATCAGACTAAGCAGTAATAAACAATGAACAAATAGAAATTAATCCTAGTAACATACCTAAAAACTGAGGAATTCTTAATAAATGTACTGGTGGTGGTTCTGGTTGCGTGTAAGCTCTAAATAATACTGAAATATCAGCAGGGTTGAGTGCACCGCGTGACAACATAGCTGCCAATGCCGTGCGAGCATTGCGCCAGGATTCGCCTGATGTAAGAGCCAATGTGATGGGAGTCACATCATGTCCACTGCGAAAAAAAACATAGTTACAACAGAACGTGGACTTTGGATTTACTCTGCAAATCCAAATGGGTCTTTAAAGGATTTACTATTGTAAATTCATCTTTTACCGTTTTTCACACGAAGGTATGTATCATGTATTTTTGCAGCTATGAGAGATTATTTTTACTCTAGATTCTTTATACCTATGCGGACTTTAATAAATTAGGTGATCTCATGGTTTTTTTTTGTACTTTATAGTTAGTACAACTGGAATGCTTACAAACACCGAAAAGTCGGTCTTGAAAGAGAAAAACGAACTGTAGTGTGTCTTTTTCTTATAAGGTAACCATACATTTACTAGAAAAGTAGGACACGGTGGAAAATTTAAGAGTATTACGTTACTGACGGAATGTAGGTATGTATTAGTAGGTAAGAAGTGAAAATAATATTTTAATTTACCAGGCAAGTAAATGGGAAAAAAAGCAAGCAAGAGAACATAAAGATTCAAAAGAGTACAGCTTGACGTGGAATCGAACCAACCGCATTGCCCAACAACGTCGCCATTAAATACAGTAGTAGTTTTGACCAACTAGCGAGCGAGCTCGTTGAGATTGTGATGAATTTATTATACAGGGTGTTAGGCAGACGGTTGAACACACGAAAATGACGGATCCGTGGGGCCGTCTGCTACGTGTTTAGGCCCAATAAAAAAACCCAGGCCACACAGATTTCCCGGAGGACACGGTGGGGCATACGGTGGAGATCTGCCCAGCTTGGGCGGAGCATCGCCGTGTCCTCGTGGAGGCGATCGGCGGCGGTGATCTCTCGCGTCCGGCCCTGGTTCAGGCCATGGTACGGAGCGAGAGGAAATGGGAGGCCGTCACCTCCTTCTGCGAAGCGGTAATGCTCGCGAAGGAGGAGGCGGAACGCGTGAGGGAGAGGCAAATTTCGCGCCCTCACGCCCCTAACCGCCGCAGGAGGAGACGCCCAGGGCGTCGGGAATCGCGAGGCGATTTCCGGCCACCGTAGGCGCGGGCTTACGGGCGGTGAGCAATGGGTGGCTCACCGTCCGATAAGGACCAGGCCCGGGTCGACGGCGCGTTGTGTTCCACGCGCGCCTCAAAGAGATGTCAGCAGAATTGAAGGGGTCCACTAGGGCCGATGCCTGCCGGGGTTGCGAAGAAAACCGAAAGGGAGATCGTGGCCCCCGGCGACAGGGCAACCGAAGGAACACGGGTGGGTTTTAGTCAGTAAGAGTCTGACACGCCCTCCCGCTCCGCCCAGAGCGGGAGAAGTTATTTGAAGATTTCCCACCCTCAAAAAAAAAAAAAAAAAAGGCCACACAGATTTTTTTAAATGACTTTTTTTTTTAATTTCGAAGTCCATCGTTGCTCAAACTTCAATAATTTTCATTTAAAAATAACCGAATTCCAAAAGAAAACACTACAAAGTAAAAAATAACTTTAATTTCAGAAGGTGTCTTTGGTTTTGCATTTCCGTTTTTTGCCACTGACTTCCGAAATTAAAGTTATTGAAGTGAAAACTTCTTTAGGCGCGTTGGGCATTTTTGAGATGGGAGTAAACCATTGATTTCGCGACACCATGACGACACCTCATTTTTGTAAACGCGATTGTGCTCTTTATTTATATTTCATTACGGATCAATGTTGTATACAAGAATTTTTCTGCCACCAAGCGATCTGGTTCAAGTTTTCACTTCTGTCGGCACACCCGAAGTGCCACCTTTTTCAGGATCATCTTTTATTAGCCATACTCCCTATATCAATGAAACATTCAGATTGATCATGTATAGCTTCAGTTGCGCATCTTTGAGGTACTGCCGCAGGCGTCTTCTAAATGTGTTGATTGTGTTAATTGCTCGAATAGGTGGTGACAGGTTATTCCACACTTTGGAAGCCGCATAACGAAAGCTACCTGTGAAAGCTGCTGTATTATGCGACTGAGTCGAGGGTAACTTTTCAATTTGTGTTATCTACTCGGTAACTTATACATAGACAATAAGTACTGACCATATTGTTAGGAAACATGAACTTTATGGTCTGGTCTCCAAAATGCATTGTGCTAGTGGGTTGATTAGCATGATTGAGTTCCATATGTGAAGAAGCCTCTGCCTTTTTAAGAGAGCCAGCTGCAGGCTGCTGTTACAGTACCTAATCATTTTTTTAATTAAATACTTACCTTTGCTGCGCACAACGAGTTATTTCTTGGCCAAGTCTTTTCATGATGGCACCTCCTCTAGGCTCTTGAGAAAGTATATGCACAATGACTTGACTGTACACATATGTGTGGGCACCATGGCAGACCATTTTCTGTAATGTTATAAATCTTGTTACATAGTGAAGTGTACCTACCTATTATTAAAGTCAGCGCCGGCCTTGGGGTAGAGCGGAGGAGCGGTTGCTCGAGGCGCCAGATGACAAGGTGCGCCAAAAAGCCAGATGCAGAAGACAATTTCCAGCGCAAAATAGAATTCTGATGGTGCCTTTTAATTTTAAAGCAGTAAAAGCTTTCTTTTTTTTTCTTTGCTTTTGTTTTTTTCTTTTTTTAAACAAGTGGGAGTATACTAATTAGAGCTACTTAATTTAATTTCAAATCAATAGGGGTTGATATATGCAATAAAAGTAGATTTTTGAAAATTTGAGAATTATTATTTAGTAGCTTTCGCCTCCGGCTTCGCCCGCGTGGATGTCGGAAATTATCCCACGGGAACGTACTACCAGGATAAAAGTATCCTATATGTTAAACCAGGTTATAAACTATCTATTAGTAGGATTTAACATGAAGCCGAAGTAGAATTTACGTGTAGTGAAAGCGTCGATCAAAGGGCGCCGAAAGACAATCTCGCTCTATCACAGACTACCCTGATCAAGGGCTAAGTTTTATTCTTAGGTATATTGAGTGCATTTTATCAACATATTTATTAGATTGAAGTTGATAAATTTTCAAATTGATAAAAAGATTAACAGAAAGAGTGCCCTCTCAGTTCTTGTTACAAAGGGAAATAAAAAAGTTTATACATACTGCACATTCATTAACACTATTCTGCCAATCATCAGAACTTTGTAAGAATCCAACAATAGCGGATTTAAGAACCCTGGAAAATACTTCAATTTGCTGTGCTGCAGTAGATATGCTAGTAATTTCTCCTTGAAACCCAGCATCTGATATCAACTGGAAATCATAGATATTTATTAAAACTATTGCCCATTCTACCAAGTCTGATCCTGAAAAAAAAAATTCTTTCCACTCTAAGATAAGACTTACTCAAGTTCGGTTAAAGCTTCCCTTTAAGAGTTTAAATTGAAGCAATATTATTTTGTATTTAGTTGTGTTTACATAGCTCACCTTAATAGTAAAGTTAAGCATAAGACAGTCAGGATACTCTTCTGCCAATCTATAAATTAAAGACCGCCATGTTGGATGCTCAATCATTTCTGTTAACCAAGCCGGAGTCTGAAAAAAATTTATAAATTTTTTGTAACACTAACTTATTATAAAACGCAAGTACAAAATATTACAGTGTTGACCACACTTACTTCACCTTCCTCAGTGAATATAGTGTCAGCTTTTTTGGGATCAAATGTTTTCAAAATCATATCTTTCAAATGGTTTTCAACCATTGCTTGTACCTCAGTCACTTTGACCCCTGGAAATTTAGATTGATTGTGATTACACTATGTAAGAATAGAAATCAATAAAGAAGGTTTCTATGTTATGGGGTTCGCCATTGTGTGTGATAAGGAAGGTTTTTATCTGTTAATTTTTAATGAACAGCAAAAATCCTATCATTTATAAACTAACCTCCGAGTATTAGCCATTCTGCTAGTAAATTAGCCATTTGGGCAACTGCATTGTAGTTTATAGATAATTGCTCTATCACTTGTTCTGGATTGCCTCCAGCTTGAAAGTATCGCTTCAGTTGACCAAATATTCCTGGTTCCATAATATAATCTGGTGTTTTAAATTTTTCGAGACATTCATGTAAGACTTCTTCAGGATTTTCAATAACATCTTCATTCCCTTCTTCCTAAATTATAGAAAAATACATAAGGAATATATCAGAAGATTTTATCAGTATGCATCTTTTGTGTTCTTAGGAATGCCTGGGTGGTTTGGTTGTTCTAATTAAATAGTTAACACGGTTACTGTGGATTTGACAAATAAAATACTAGTCATTTACAAAATAATCAAGAAATTAATTTCAACATACTTCGTATTGATTGTGATTTGGGGCTTCCCACGTACGCTCTTCTTCATATTGGCTAGGCATAATTCGACACTGTATGTAAAATATAAATTAGCTAAGATGTTTAGAATAATAGCGAAGAAACACTAATGAAATAAGAAATGTAATCAATACAAATCAAGACAAGAAGACGCCACTCGCCAGCGGGCGGGACAAACAAATTTGACATTGACATTAATGACATTTGTTTTAATTTGTTTGACGTCATTGCTGTCATTAGGCTCTGTTCTGTCCACAGATTATTTAAAGCATTAAAACTGGTAACACCTCAAGGAAAATTAAAGTATCTAATGTTCCTTGAGGTGTTACCAGTTTATAACACATAGAATAGTGTGGGATTAGTACATACTCAGTACCTGGAAACTATAGCCATTGACGCGAGAGACATTATAATGCAAAATTGTGCGACACAGACACAGGTACTAAGCCCTGCTGATAATATTATTGCGGGGCTCGGACATCCCCAGGCCCTATGGCTAAGGCTCAGCGCAAGTGTTCACAGCCCACATGCAGAACGGACTATGAAGAGATGAGGCGGTAGTGCGGTACTGATTGTATACCTAACACTGATCATATGTGGTAGAATTGCCTATCGCTTGCCTAATATCGATTCAGGCCGTCCTGTATGTATTAAGTACAAGGTTTACCTACTTAGCATTCACTAGCGTTTTATTCTCAGTTTCTAGTGGTGGGTCCAGTTTTTGTTTGTTTAATATGGTAAGAAAAGGCGTCTCATTGTCGTGTCATATAATCTGTTAGAAAGAACCTTCCAAATTGTAACAAGAATCGCGACTGTAACATCACCTTTTTTTTCCTTCGAAATTCACTCGTTTAATTATTGATCAGGCTTATTTTGTCATTAATTCTGCAGGGATTCTTCACAGGAAATCTCCGCAGCACTAAGCCCGGCTTAGGAAAAGGACCTAAGATGTATTTTAAACTTGTTTGCCTTGGTGGTCATTTATCTAAATACACGACACCGACATAAAACGAGTATTTTTCCAATAGCTAACTTAAATCCTGGGAGCGGTCATTTTCGCAAAGAGAGACTAACTTTGTGAAAATGATCGCTCCCGGGATATAAGTTACATATAGCTGTACGTGCAAGGATATTTTGGCCTGGATAAAAAGTAACATATCTACATACCTAGTGCCCAGACTACCTATCTGTCTAACATAACGAGTGACAAAGTGATAGACAGACGGATTCGAGTTAGTTTCGCATAAAAAATTATCGAACAGTGCAGGCGCGCGCAATTTTAAATGAAAATCTTTACTTATGCATGATTTTTTTAACGTTTGTTGAACTGCCCATAGTTTATTTTTATTATAGTACTTAATTACTTTAATGGAAAAAAACACCACAGAACTAGTCGAAGTGGAGGAACTTAGGGGAGGCCTATGTCCAGCAGTGAACGTTTTTTGGCTGAAATGATGATGATGATTACTTTGATAACAATAACTTATGGGTGTATGTACACACGGCTACACATTAAGCTATACATTTCCAGTTTATCCTGATCTCGCATTGTATAGGATTTCCGTACAATGCGGGATCAGCTTATACTAGAATTGTATAGCTTCATGTGTAGCTGTGTGTACCTACCTAAGCGGTACAGGTCATGCCATTAAAGATGAGACTTGACCGCGCCTCCCGCCGCTCTTTCCCCCGCCCCGATGACGCCCCAGCGGGGACCTCATACCGCTAAAGAGACCCATAAATCGTCTACTGCGCAAGTCAAACCACGTGGTGCGTCAAGTCTCATCTTTAATGGCACGACCTGTACGTGCCTATCCTTTTTAGTTAAATTATGGACGAGGATAACTTTACAAAATTGTTGTAGGTACCTACGAGAAAGGTAGGATTTTATTTCGAACTTCGTACAGAAGGTTGAGCTCTGGGAGAAAAGCGAGGGATTTCGTTTGCGTAAGTACACGCCGTAGTGAGGGATGAGAGTTGTGCTCTGCGAGGTAGCGAAGCAAAGCTAAGTATACCTAAACGTCGCGTAGTAATTAATGCAAGTGTCTACAGGGTCTGCACCCTGTTTCAAGGTTGCACCACAATATCCTCGCACATATTATTTATCTAGTCTTAAATAAGTAGGTATCTTTATAGTGTTTTACAGCTTAGCTTTGCTCCCTTGGCCTCGCATAACACTAGTCACTAGTGGAGAATGAAGAGCCAGTCCAAAGGAATAAAAAATAAACTCAAATGTTGTCTGTGATGAATTTATTTGTGCTGGCTTGTTGCTACTAGAGTCGATTAAAACGATTCAATCGGTTTCGACCATTGTATTTGACAAGCGAAGGGTTAGTAGTACGTGCTTTAAGTCTAGATATGTTCGGGATTTTAAGGTATGATTAGGCCATATCCCTGCAACAAGCTTTTCTGTTAAGTATTGACCTATGTATATTACTGTGAAAGCCCAGAACAAACATCTAGAAGGTACTGCATTTTTATGAACAAAGGTGAATAAGCAGGATTCACCCAAAGGTAATTCAGTTTTAATCACTCTTTTTTAGAGTTAGGCGCTGCTGGGTCATTCGTAGTGAGTAATACCAAACCGACCCTGACTAACATGTAGTAAATATAGTGATACAGATCTACAGGCTGGTCAACGTCAATTTTTTTTCGCAAGGTAAGGTACAGTTCGATTCAAACTTAATGGCGGCTCGGAAGTGCGCTGCTCGCTGCGCAATACCCCACCCCTCACCCCCGCTGACCCATGAATTCGTTACTGCGCAGCGACTCGCCTCATGTTCCGAGCCGCCATTAAGTTTGAATCGGACTGTACTGTCTGTAAAAACTGGAATCAGAGCTGTCAACTTTCAAAAATGGCCTACCCGGAGATTTTAAGAATAAATAAGTTTTTTTTTACTACTACAAAAAAAAAACCGGTAATTTCACAATCAAGAAAAAGAACGGAACTAGGTAGACACTACATACACAGTACCACTAGGTCCAGCTCGATTCTAAAAATCATAATTTTTCGTGGACTGTGACTTTTTTAAGCTTTTTTCTTGTTCAGGTTGTTTTAAACAATAAAAAATCTTAACACGTCATATTATTATAATTTATTTTTACTATTAACTCCGACTTGACCATATTGACTGATAATAAACAGTTTCGCTCATTTGTCCATAAGTTCCCTATTAGAGAAAAAAAACGTGTATGATTTAAAACAAAACAAAGTTTTGCAGCCGCCGTTTTGGATTTACATTTTGACCTCATATCGGCTTTAGCACCCCCGAAAACTATGAAAACGACACCCATGACGAAAACTTTGATTTTTATTGCGGCCTCCATCTTGAATTTACATTTTGACCTCACTATCGGCTTTAACACCCTGGAAAATGATGAAAACGGTACGCATTAGAAAATGTGAAAAATTTCAGAGCCGCAATCTTGGATTTACATTTCGACCCCACTATCGGCTTTAACACTCTTAAAAATTATGAAAACGATATCCATGATGAAAAGTTTTTAAATTTTCAGAGCCGCCATCTTGGATTTTAATTTGGACTAAAATCACACTTTCACTCTCTCCGGCATGCAGTGTACTCGGGCCTATGTGTATAATTTTATCCCATGACACTGTAATCACTTTACTCTTTTCTTTTGTTTCTTTCTGCCGGCGTTCTCTCTCCCTCTCTGTTTCTTTCTCTTTGAATTAGAAGAAGACAGTCGCAAGTATTAACACTTCAGCGTGACGATTTCTGAATGTTTACAAGCCGTGTTAAAGAACTTCGTTCCAAAAACGCGTTACACAAAAGCGTTACTAACGGGTATATAGAATTTTTTTTCAAGGACTTTCAGTAGGTATTTCAGTAAGATTTGCTGTCTTGAAGGTTATTGAAGACAGCAAATGTGGGTTCGGTTGAACCCACATTAAATCCATCGGTAATATTGAAGCGAGCGATAGGACTTAGGGTTTTGCGCTCACCCCGTCTAACCCGGAGATAATACTTAACCGATGTCAACCCCTAGCCCGGAGAAACATCATTCAAACCCGGAGTCTCCAGGTCAAACCCGGAGGGTGGGCAGCCCTTTTCGGACGGCTATCGTCTAGTCTAAGACAGAAAGCAATTTGGTTATTGTAAATAACCTTTAATGTATTTGCGCTCCAACTTGATTTTGGTTTAAAAGCGAATGAATCTGTTGATGCTTTAACGTTCACAGTAATATACAAATATACCTATAGGTACAGTATATGTTGCCAATATTAGTAATTATTTTGATTTATATACAGTGTAAATTGACTTAGGTAAGTAATTCATAAACATATCACAATTTATAGATCTAACAGTTAGGCAATAATAGGTCCCATTGTATTTATTATTTTACTGAACTGATGAATTATCTTGCCTACAAATAAATGCGCTTTCGAATAGTAATAATTTACAATCGTATTCTGACGTCACTATTACAATGCTGATAAAGCCGCATTTGATAAGAGAGGGGAAGCCTTCTTCGATGTAACTAGGCATACATTATGAAATAATTATGAAGTAGGTACAACTAGGTTTTATTTCTTTTTCTTTAGGTAATAAAGACTACGCCGATGATGATTTCTGCTGACGTTATTGTGCATACAGCATCAGTCACATTTTAAAGTCTGATACACAGTTCTAAACATGTATGTTTTTAAAATATATATATATATATATATATATACCAATAATTATAATCTTATTAATTATTTATATTGTTTTTCAGGCAATAGTTTACCCTGCTTTTATTAAGAAACATGTCCAAAATTTCAAAATTGGTTCAAGAATAGGACTTTAGTGATAAATAAAATAAATAGATAGATATGGTATAAACCGGTAGTCAATCTAGATATTGCCTACCTAACTTACCTATTATTGAAGTCTGGTCTATAGTGGATACTATCATCTTATGGTCTGCTTTGTTCGGCGTGATGGGAAAACTGAATGTCTATCACAGTTTCTTTGTCAATTATGTTACCTTTAAAGTTATCTATTCGTATAGAAACAATATAATTATATACCTCTATTATCTACATTATTTGCAGACGTCATATCTAATCCTGGATGTTCCACTTATAAAATGTCTAGGTAGTAGGTATAAATTGTTTGTTTTAGGCATTTTTATAATATCTAGCCTATCTTTCAGGATTGTCGATTTATCCGGTTTTCGTTCACTGCTAATAACATTTCCTAAATAACTTTAGAATATAATAGATCTATAATAATTATTAAACAACTTATTACAAAAATATGTACATCTTAACAATTATGGTACATTTTTATTATAGGTAAAGATTTCTATTTATTTATTGGTAAATCTCATAATCTTTTAAAGCAATAAGTAATTAAACAATGTAAGCGTAATAATAATATTATGTACGTACTACTCGCATCGAGTCCTTGGTCTTTATACATATCTAAACGAGTGGAAGTGGTCATCACAACATCAACTCGTTGCATATGTTCTTTATTTATTGGAGTTGCACAAGTCACCTTATCAACTACCTATCTACTCGTTTAAACTAAACTATGATTGCTTATTTTCTCATTACAAGCACCTATCAATAGGGAAATTAATGTGAATGGACAGCATTGTGTCACGTCAATATTGTGCGAACACGTAGTAGGCATTTACAATCAAGTCATAACACTGGTAATTAGTTATTTTGATGGAAAGCCAATTTCCTTCGGCCGATCTGAAGATACTGAAAAGTATGTGTTAGACGTCAGGTCGTAGCAGATGAAGATCGACAGCGACGTCCCGGCGCGCGTTGCGCACCGCGCGCGGTTGCGACGCGTGCGCGGCGCCGCCGAGCAGCGCGGCGTCCTCGGCCAGCGAGTCCCCGGAGCCGTAGCCGCGTTCCTCCGCCGCGTCGCCCTCGCACCATGACGCAGAGCCCGAGCTCATCGACCGGGGCTCCGTTTCCGCGCCCGCGGAACCGCTCCCGCAAACTTCTGTAATCATGTCTGAATTAAAATATTTTCTGAAATCTATTTATTTCAAGTTTATGCTTCAATTCTTGAGATCTGAATTTCCAGCCTATTTGACTCGATTGACTGGTATTTTATTACTCTCCTTGTTTCGTTGGATAAATATTATTTGTGAGATGGGTTGGTTGATGTGGGCTGGGCGCCCAGCCGCGCGCCGCGGCGCCGCGGTGCCACACATTTTGTTAGACAAGGGACAAACAGAAAGTAAATCCTGAAATAAGCTGCTTAACCTTATATCAATGACGAATAAGTCGCTTATCGTGTCTATCAAAGATGTGGATTAGATTGATTGTACTTATTAAGTAGGTACCTATATTATGTTGCAGTTTTCATAATATACCTAAACGGATATCGACGTGCAAACTGTTACCATGAATTCAGCACAGGAATCTAGACATCTTTATTTAAAAAAAACCTGTTGTTTCATACAAAAGGTGCAATCTACACAATGTATCCAGGAACAGTTGATTTTTTTTAATAACCGAGGAAAGTTTCAATACTGGTCTAGAATTAGATAGGTACCAATCGGGGTGAATAGATAGGTTTTTGATCTTTTGTAACGATTTTCGTAATTTTGCAGAATTGATACCCATTTTGCTAAGCATATATTTGTTGAGTTCTAGACCAAACTACTGAAATACACTCTTTTGCAAAAAAAACGGGCACCTAAGGAAATTTACGTTTTAAGGTCGATTTGAGTTAATTAAATGAAATTTATTTCTTTGACGTAGTCTATGTATACTTATAATCGTGTAAATTAATGCGCGTGAAGTGAATTGGGGCAATTAAAAGAAAAAAAACGATTGATTCTTTAAAACCGATGTACATGCCCAAACGATAAGAAGTGGTCGGCAATAAAGACAAGATTTTTTTTTACTTTTTTTAATTAAATAAAGTTACAAATGTAAAAACCTAATAACGAGTGTGACCTCTTCTTGCCAAAATCACAGCTTGAATCCTTTTGGGCATGCTTTCCACGATGTTTTTAATAACGTTTTGAGGAATACGTTCCCACTCTTCTGCAATGACTCTTTTTAGCTCCTTGATGTTTTGTGGAGCAGGTTGCACTGATCTTACCCGTCTCTTTAGAACATCCCAGACATGCTCAATTGGATTGAGGTCAGGACTTCGAGCTGGCCAATCTAAACGACGGATCCCAACTTCTTGCATGTACGCTTCCACGTCGCCAGAACGGTGCGGGCGAGCATTGTCGTCCATAAAAATGGAATCTTCCCCAAGTGCAGTCAATGTGGGTTGTGCATATAGAATTAGGACTTCCATTATGTACCGGTGTGCATTTCATAATCCATTTTCTATGAAAACTAACTCCGTACGCTCCGTCGAATTAATTGCTGCCCAAAACATAACGGAGCCTCCGCCATAAGGAGTGATTTCTTCGAAACACACTTCCGCATAGCGTTCCCGTGGTCTTCGCAGCACTCGCCGGCGTCGGTCCTCTCCACACAAAGAGATTCTAGTTTCATCAAAAAACAATACTTTATTCCAGTCCTCCAGAGTCCATGAAGCTCAGTTCCGAGCAAACTGAAGTCGAGCAACACGGTGCTCACGGAGTAATTTAGGGCCCCGAGCTGGGCGGTAACTCCTGATATTGGCAGCCAAAAGCCTCCTCCTGACCGTCCACAAGCTAACTTCTACTCCTCTTACTTCTTCAAGGCTCTTCTTCAGGTCCACACTTGACGCCTTACGATTCCGCAACGCCTGACTCACCAAAAAGCGGTCATCTCTTGGTTCTGTGCATCGTTTTCTTCCCGAACCGGGTCTTCTTTTGACCGAACCGGTCTCTTAATACCGTTGCCAAGTCCTCTGGACAGTTGAACGACTCACATTTAGCCGCTGAGACACGTAAGTTTGCGAACAACCTTCTTCAAGTAGGGCTATAATTTTACCGGCCCTTATCGCTTTATCACTCATATCAAAAAGTGGTATTTAATGTAAAAAGAAAGATTAAATTGTTTAATTTGCAGAAAATATCCAAAAACTTTTAAAATATCGTAATCAGTTAAAAATCGTTTCAGCAATTCGCGCCATTAGTAAAGCAATTTTAGAATAATCCACAATAATAATTATTTTTCTTTTATTAATTTCAAATTTTAAATTTGGAACGTAAATAATCATGCCAGGATGCTTCAAATAACATGCCAATACATCGTCAAATTAATAAAACCTATTTCTTGTTCTTCTTCATTGAAGTAGAGAAAAAAATCTAAAGTGCCCGTTTTTTTTGCAAAAGAGTTTATATTCATTTTTATACCGATATGTTTATAGTTAATAAGAAATACCTCAAAATATACGTGATTTCTATTTACTCTCCATCAGGGGACAAAAACGGGGCGATAAGACACACATGAGGGGCGAATACAAAACTCATAACAAAATAACATTACAATCATGAAATTTAAACCTGACAACGGGGCTTAAACTTTGTGATAGCCTGTCATTATAATTTCTAATCATCCGTCTTTCATAACTAATCACCCCTTTGCCGTATCTATTCACCCCTCCCTCAGGCGTATCTATTCACCTCTTTCGTGTGTCTAAACACCTCGAAAAATTAAAGAAAATAAGCCTTACGAAATAAGATTTTTTTTTATATAATGCATATATTACAGCACAATATATTTATAATTGCACTGATCGTAATTTGAAGATAATTTTGAACTATTATGACTAAAATTCACCGAAATACGGAGGTTCAAACTCACGCGTACAAGTCGTGCCATTAAAGATGAGACTTGACGCACCACGTGGTTTGACTTGCGCAGTAGACGATTTATTGGTCTCTTTAGCGGTATGAGGTCCCCGACTCCCCGCTGGGGCGTCATCGGGGCGGGGGAAAGAGCGGCGGGAGGCGCGGTCAAGTCTCAACTTTAACGGCACGACCTGTACCTACTTAACGACTTGTTGTCAACTTTGACATTCAGTTTTGACGTTTTTAGCGATGCTGCCACAAATAAAACGTTGCCAGACTAAGAAAAGGAATACCAAAAAATGACTAAAGTTGCGGGTTTTTTTGGTACTTGGGGTCATGTCATTTAAATTGTCATGCTACCAACGCAACAGAAGTCAAAATTGGTTGAACGGACTGTAAAAAGGTTTATATAAATGTCTAATCTTATTTCAAATGGAGTATACATACCATTAAAAATTAGGAAAAGGTATATAATAAGCTGTTGGATTAATGAAATAACTTAAAATAATATTAACCATATTTATCATTCGGTATACTTGTATAATTAGTACCTAAATATAACACATGTCTAAATAAATACATAAGAAAACTACATTACAGATACATGCTGAAATTGATGGGAGGTGTTGTAAATAATAAAAAATATAGAGATATATTTGCAGTTTTGTAAATATTCTACAGATAGTAGGTACTTAGGCTGAAATCTAGCGTGTGTTATAACATACTTAATGTTAAGTAACGTTTTTGACGATTTATTTAAATGTTGGCTAATATTTTCTGTTGTTCCATTTGTTCAGAAATTCTTTTGTTTTTTAAGCTGTACCCAAGTTCAACATGCACCAACCAAGACAAATAAAAATTTTAATTAATGGCTAATAATAGTAGAAACGTATTAAGAAGTTCTGGCTGTATTTTAATTTAGATCCATCTCTTTTATTGATTAAATTATTTCTTTAGATTAATGTAAGCAATCAGTTGCACAACCATTATAAATGGTTGATTTGCTCTAGACTCTAGGCACAGATTACTCTTTTCTGCGAAAACCTTATTACGTCGCTTTACAGATTTCAGCCTAGTTATTGTTTTTTTTTGACACGAAGTCTCAAACATGCCACAAGTTTTACGAATTGGCTCATCATTTTTACTTTTACTTGACTCCGAAAAGGGTTATATGTTTCACGCGTACTTTGTAGGTATGTAGGTTTCTTTACACCTTCGAAGCATCCAAATCGCTTTTGTCAAATCGATGCATTGCTCTAATCGTTGATTCGTCTAGGTCGTGCGATGGTTAAGTATAGGCTAGGTTTTAGATCTTATGATATCAAATGGCGGATTTTAGTCATCAATAAGGAACGTCTTGAAATTCTTTTTTAGTATCGTGGCCCTTGGGTATCAAAATAAAGGGCTTGAGAAGACGATTCTAAAAATATAACACACGAAACGGTAGAAAAAAAATACAAAAGCTAGACTGCAACTAAAAAGTTCAAAACAAGATCACTTTTTGAGCAGTCTGTCAGTCGGTGGTATCAAATCTGAGATTGAACTAAAATGACTGCCTATTAGTCGCAGTCGGGTTTTTATTTTTTTCGTTTACATTAGGATACATATTATTGTGCCCCGGTGCTATCGAGGATTGACGAAGTAAGTCATTAATACGTTATACAATATGTAAAAAAAAAACTTGTTCGATCCGAAAGGGGCACGTAGGTTAGTACTGCAATAACATTAAGTACCAAAAAGTAATAAAATCATATTATTATTGAAAATAAAAAATAACAATTCGTTTTTTTATTCTAAATAATAATAAGATTTTTTGACTCCCTAAACAACAGCCGCCTGCGCCCCATGTAATGACCCGGTAAAACGCCCCATTGAAAAAATTGCGGCGTATGTTTTTTTCTTTTTTTCTCAAAATTACCGCATAAATAGCATTTTTTTAAACAAATATCTGGGATGAAACAACCTATTCCTCAGACCTTCAGATATCAGGTTACCTATCTGTCCAATTTCATAACGATCGTTTCCGTAGTTTAGGCGTAACAACCTGCAGACAGAGTTGAGTACGTGTATAATTGAATTATTAAGCAATTATGGATATAATAATTACTATATAAGCGACTTACTTTGTCGTTTAGGTAATATATTTTTCACGCCTCTTGCTCAAAAAGTCCGTCATTGTAGCGTACCAGAACAGGGAAAAAATAGCATATCTGGCTCTAGGGGAAAAAGTAATTGCTTTTTAAATTTTCTGTAACCAAAGAGCCTACAAAAACGAAAGTATTCTTATGTAAAACTAGCCTTTTCCCGCGGCTTCACTCGCGTGGAAGTCAGAAATTATCCCATGGAAACGTATCTACTACCGCATACCGGGATAAAATGTTTCCTTTAAACTTCTGATTTAAGAAATTGTATATTTAAAAAAATAAAATAATGTATTTAATATTGTATTGGATTATTTTATTTTCTCGCAATCGAAGTGAAAAGTAGAGTGTAACTCACGGCGCTAAAAACCCATTATAACTCGGTTTCTATTTACTCCCCCGCTAAAGCTCGGGAGTAAAACTAACTCTATAGAATAGGTTATTTTAGCCCCTCGTATAACAACCTACTGATAGATATGGTAAGTGTCTATTGTGAATTCTTATTAACATAAATCACTCACACGTCCCGTGGTGCTATTTTTTCCTTACTTCTATGCATAGTGCGTCAGCAGTCGGCATTGGTCAAAGCTACGTTCAGCAGGAACTTGTCGGATAAATAGATCGTAACAGTAGTATCGTGTGTGATCATAAAGTGCTGAAGCAATCGTTGTTTTCATTCGTCTATACACCTATCTATAGACGAATGAAATATCCTATATATATACTTTATACTTATGGGGTCGTCAGAGCTGATATAAAATTTGTTGCATGTTTTTTGGGTACAGAAACATCTGATACCTACTTGAAACCTTTGGTTCAACAATCAATATGTTTTTCTTAAATATAGAGAGACATATTGTGTTTAAAAAAGGTAGGTACACAAGTTTTGATAAAGTAACATATGAATTGTATGTCCAGATAAAAAATAAAATCAGATAAAGATAATTCTAAATCTACGACACCTTCATTAGTACATTCATGTGGTAGGAGGGTCTAGGAGGACACAGAGAGACACTATTAAATGATAAACATTCCACACATCGATAGGGGTAGGGTGTAGGACTCACTGAGCCGGCGGCGGCCGTTTACTATGGGGCTCTCCCATGTCATCGGTCAGAGAGAAGTCGACGACGAATAATCTTCATAAGATGCTGCAATTTTGTAATATTCGCATATTTATACCTATGGCAACGACGTTTAATTGGTTAAGTTAGCATCACATTAACTACAGCATTCTATTCACACGAGTGTGACTCTACGTGGCGACTATAAATGTGTCAGTGGTTCCATAGGGCGCAGTGAACAATGTAGACATTGATTAGAGCATCTGAAACAGTTAATTCAAACGATAGTATCTAATACAATAGGACACCAAAAACATTATTGGTAGGATGATTAGGAAACTACCAACTATGTGACAAATACTCCAAACAATTTCTACTAATCTACTAATTTATGATTGTTTCCGAATCGTAGGTATACTAAGTAGTAAATATAGGTTTGTGTGGGCAGTTAGATGAACTAATGTTCCAGTAGGTATATACATGTGCAGGTACGTGGGACAGATACCGACCTGAGCTGTCGGTGGCGAGACGGGGAGGTGTGACCTCGTGGTCCGGCACTACGATAACTACTTCATCGTCTCTTGGGGAATCACCGTTGCGACTTGTACTTGCTGTCCTGTTAACATTTATTATTCAGCTATGCATTTACACTTAAGCAAAGTTGACAAGATTACAAGAAGCACCTAACTAACTATTCTTAAAATATATTATATTAATTTTACTTAGGTAGGTTGGTATTTATTTCAAGCTAGAGAAATAAAAACTTGGGAATATACTGCAAAATTCAGACATGGAAATGGACGGTGTACAACCATATTTTGGGCATAATAGTTTCGTACTTTACTATAACTTTTTTTTTCATGAATCTGGTTCCGAGGTCGGAGTAACCCCGGTTCATGGGCCGCTTCAAGTACGGCATGAGCGATGCTGCGACCGGCGGCGGGGGCGGCTCGAAGGTACGCGACACCGGCGAGTTGGGCTCCGAACACTGCTTGTCGGCCAGCGCCGGTCGGTGCCGAACCACCAACCCACTCTCACCGGACGGGCCGCCCGAGCCCTCTCCTCCGCCGGAACCACCTCCTAGTAGTCTTCGTGACGCCCCTCTGTCTTCCTTATACATTTCTAACAAATGATCCAACTTACTTTCTATATCATCTACCTGGAACAAATTAAATTGACTAGGTATAAGAATACTTTTATATGTAAAAATATTAATTTGTAAATTGATGAGATGATTCTATAATAATCTCACCAATCAATGACTCCTTCTCATTTAATTTAACGATGATTTCATAATGCATTTATCCAAATAATGCATATATTAATTATGATCCAACCGGAATGTGGTTACTTACTCGTGTTGTATAGATATTTCCAAAATGGGTAGGTAGTAGGTAGGTACTTTACGAATATGTAATGTGTAACATTATGCCTAACTCGTAATTTTGCCGATATCAGACGCTTTACTTTTTGTTCATTTTTGACTTTCATTCCGGCGGCATCTTGCACTCACCAACCACATGATAAAATTGGGTCTACCCTTTATAGCAGAACTTTTTATGTCATTGTTCTCTTATTATTTTGCATAACAGCGCATAGCATAAACTTCATTTCGCAGAAAATCGTTTGGCATACACTCATTTATAATACATTAAAAACGCATAATTTTGTAAGTCAGAATCATCTTTAGGCATAAATTTCATATCCATAATAATTAAAAGTAGAACCATCATATTGCAGAAAGTTCACTGTCAGAATCGTCTTTTGGCATAAAGCAAGCATGCAACATGCAGCAGGCATGGTTTCTGTCACGGCTCCGGCGCTGCGGAGCTCCGGCGGTCCCACGCAAGCTTCTCGTCGCAGATGGTTGTAACGCTCACCACAGCAGCTTCGGCTTGCTCAGCCTCAGCCGCGGCGGCGAGCGTTAAAACCACCTGCTCCTAAGCTCGCGGGCCGCCTCGCCCCTCCGCGCCTACGCGGGCTTAAATTACACTCTAGGGGTAGGGCAGACACGGTCTCCTGCGAGGCGGCGAGCCTCCTTGCCGGATTACCGCCATGGGATCTGGAGGCAAAGGTCCTCGCGCACATCTGGGAGTGGCGCGAGGAGGCGAAACGCCGGGGCTTAACTCCGCTGCCGCGAGAAATCGCGGCACAGCGGACAGAGCTCCGGCGGGATCTCATGGCGTCATGGAGTGCGATTGTCGCAACCCAGCGCTGGGCACGCCACAATTGCGGCGATAAGACCCCTCTTTGAGGAGTGGCTGGAGAGGCGCCACGGCGTCCTCACCTTCCGCCTGACGCAGGTCCTCACCGGACACGGCTGTTTCGGGAGGTTCCTGCACAGGATAAGGCGGGAGGACACGCCCGGGTGTCATCATTGTGTGGATCGCCCGGAGGACACGGTGGAGCATACGGTGGAGGTCTGCCCAGCTTGGGCGGAGCATCGCCGTGTCCTAGTGGAGGCGATCGGCGGCGGTGATCTCTCGCGTCCGGCCCTGGTTCAGGCCATGGTACGGAGCGAGAGGAAATGGGAGGCCGTCACCTCCTTCTGCGAAGCGGTAATGCTCGCGAAGGAGGAGACGGAGCGCGTGAGGGAGAGGCAAATTTCGCGCCCTCACGCCCCTAACCGCCGCAGGAGGAGACGCCCAGGGCGTCGGGAATCGCGAGGCGATTTCCGGCCACCGTAGGCGCGGGTTTGCGGGCGGTGAGCAATGGGTAGCTCACCGTCCGATAAGGACCAAGCCCGGGTCGACGGCGCGTTGTGTTCCACGTGCGCCTCAAAGAGATGTCAGCAGAATCGACGGGGTCCGCTAGGGCCAATGCCTGCCGGGGTTGCGAAGAAAACCGAGAGGGAGATCGTGGCCCCCGGCAACAGGGCAACGGAAGGAACACGGGTGGGTTTTAGTCAGTAAGAGTCTGACACGCTCTCCCGCTCCGCCCAGAGCGGGAGAAGTTATTTGATGATTTCCCACCCAGAAAAAAAAAAAAAAAAAGGGGTAGGGCAGACAAGACTACGTGCAGTCGGTTTTGCAGCGATTCGGTTCTGTCACTTCACTAACTTTTGTAGTACAACATATTGACTTTCTAAGAACGTTATGTGAAACGAAATTATGCGAAATTAAGCTTTGCCAAAAGTAATTATGGAGCATAAAATTCTGCCACTTTAAAAGTATGCCTTTGTAAATTCGGACATATAAACATTCGGCCAAACAATAATTATATTAAATGATTTTTATGCCATATATATATTCGTTTAAAGAAGATTATGCCAAGTGTGTTATGCCAAATAAAATTCGGAGCATCAAAATTCTGCCAGATAGAGGGAACCCGATAAAATTATATGAAGGAGCAGTGAACTTTCATTCCTATATAATTTTGTCAGTGTCGTATGAACGTGGAATAAAACAAAAATGAACCTAACTTGAGTGAATCATTCACTCGATTGAAGCGTCTGATGTTGTCTGCTTTAGCTAAAGTATACGAATGTAAGACCAAAGTATGATAAAACGTTAGGAGTTACAAAACCACTTACTTGTCTTTCAATTTTAACTACTCTGGAAGCTAGGCTGATTTTTGATGCGTAGACATCTTTAGCTTTAGATCCTTGTTTTCCAAGTATTTGGTCTAACCTGTTGGCGTATTTAAAAAAGTATAAGTAAATATTCATTTCATATTTACAAAGAAACACCAACTTAAATACAACCTACCAAAAACGAGCACGTTTCCGTACTTAAAGAATTGAAGAAATTCAATTCTTTTACGTACGAAAAATGTGCTCGTTGTGGGGAGATCATAGAAGTAACTACTTATCATACAGAGGTACTAAATTACTTTTGCTATATAGTAGAATCCAATTTATCACAGGAAGTTTAGTACCTAATTAATGGCTTTCATTAGTAGGCTAGACATAGAGTAGAGACTGTTCCTCATCGGAATGGCCAATAGAAAGAAAAACACATGAAAATCATTAAGATAAAATTTGCCAATATTTGCGTTGAATTTAAAAATAAAATATGTTCTGAAAATTCAACGCTGACGGACTGCAGCAAGCGTAGCATGACCAGCAATCTAATTGCGTAACACACTTTGAATCACAATCTGAGAGTTTTGAAGGATATTGCTAATCTATTGCTTCATAGGTTTGAAAAATTCGTCTGCTCAACAACGTAAATAACGCAATGGACGTGGGTGAACTGTCAAAATGAAACCCATTACGATCAATTATCATTTTATGTGTACTCCGCAATTACCCCGCTGTTCTATATCTGCTCTAGAGAATAGTCATATAAATATTTCTATACTATGTCACATTTCTTTTATTTTTTTATTTTTTTGACATCAAGCCGTACAAATCTTTCTAAAATCTGTCATTTCGTCTTTCATTTCTTCAGTTTCTACGTGGTTTTTACAGGGTGGTCATGCTATGCGTGCTGGCAATTTTTATAGTACCTAAGTAGATAATTAAAACTCAGAATAAAAAAAATAGATAGGTAAAATATTATTGCAATTAATATATAGTGGGATTGGCATTGGACCAAATAAACAAGACCGTTTTAAAAAATGAAACAAATTAAATTGGATTCCTACATCTAAAAGTTCCAATATTACCTATCTTCGAACACATAGCTACACACACCGCGAGAGGAGTAAAATAATATATAGTTACGCATAGTACCTATGTTAGTAAAAGCATGCGGCTTCAACTAATTAAAAGAAGTTACTAATTATTATTTTACTCTACTTGCGGAATAAAGGTTTAGGTAGCCGACAAAAAGACACAAATGTATATAATAGCTGTATCTAAAATGTGTGTGTAAAATACAAATGAAATGATGGATAACGAAGCTATTTCTAGGGAAAATAAATTGCTTGCATCTGAACTATGTCCAACTATTGATAAATCACTTCGAAAGCTAGTTGAAGTGGAATTGCAACCATAAGAAAATACTATATCTAAGTTCTTTATTATTGCTTGCGTTCAGACACATTTAAAGCAAGAGTAAGCACATAAACCGCTATGTATGTTACTTACACAAGGTTTCTGACTTGAGAATTTGAAGTTGAGAGCTTGTTAACCCCTTCTTTAGCATTTCTTAGGGCTGTGCAAGTGTGCATTCTGAAACTTGGCAACGTCACTGCGTCGTCGCTGTTTTGATTAAACAGCGATATATTTGACAGCTATTTGAGACGTTGCCTACTTTCAAAATGCACACTTTTAAGGTGACTCCTTCAATGTAGGCCGAGAAATTTAAAATGTCATTGCAAAGAGTGTAAGAAATTTTGAATTTTGTGAGCTACATTGAATGATCACCTTATGTAATGCTGAAGTAGAGTGTGAAAAGTTCTCAACTTTAAATTCTCAATTCAGAAACCGTGTGTTCGAAAATGTCACGTATCCTATACTCAAAAATACGGTTTTTTTTATCGTTAATCAATGTTGCTCAACTTTACCTGCGAACGAAACTAACGGGTGTAATATACTCTGTTTCGAAACAATTTGATGAAAATATAAATAAATGGTAAAAGTACCTGTGGATGCCAATTTGCAGTGCCACTTACATTAGTGATTTGATTTATTTATTAGAATATATCATTTGAAATTCTAGTTTTGTATTAAGACCCTAAAGAAATTTTTAATTGACAACAACATTCAGGTTTTTTTATAATCTCATTTTTCGTCAATGGTTTTTCAATTACAATTTCATAATAATATTTAACCATTTGCTCTGTTGGGATAAGACTTTGTTACTAACTCCCTTTTTAGGGTTCCGTAGCCAAATGGCAAAAACGGAACCCTTATAATTTCATCATGGCCGTCTGACCGCCCGTCTGGACGACATTTTACTGTTCAGGCCATTTGTACTAAATCGATAAAAACTGGAAAGACGGCCCTCATAGATGTTAATACACAACTCTATGGTTCAGTCTATATATCTATTCGTATATGTTGTCTTTGAGTATATGTTGTAAACACGAACATTCATAGTTTTCGGACAAGGTGGAGAAGAACAATATCTATTCAATAACAACAGCCTTCAACTATTCTGTTATGAAAGCTCATTATCAAAATTTTCTTTGTTGACTCAATCGGCCGTGTTTATTCCTTAACATGGGGACACCCAATCTCTTTTACGGACTGCAGTCATGATGCAACTTAGATAATGTTTTAATGCAGCGGCTGCAGAACACGACCTGAACTCCTTTCTGAAGTAAAACTCAGTATTATCTTCTAACGAACACCGGGTGACGTTAAGCGCATGCGGCTCCGCGGTCCGACCGGAGGGAGATTACCGTTTCTTTATAAAGAGATTTTAATGTAGTGAAAGAATTAAAAAAATGTGCAAACATGGACATAATATGCAGAATATTTAGCAATGCATGTGTAAATGTCGTTGCGATATCTAATGATGAATCTTTTCATGCATAATATTCGAATGAGTGATCTTTATCGCCCGAGGAACATGTAGGTTCTGCGAAGGGCAATTTTATTAATTAAATTATAATAATTTATCATGCAAATGGTAGTTATATAGGTACACCCGGCTCTGTAGTCTTACAATAAACATAAAATTTTAAAATAGGTTTCATTTCATATTTTAGTTAGGTACTTTTTTGTAACAAAGAAAGTAGTGTTAAACATTGTGATCGTCTACGCAATAGGCGACCGGACACTAATCAGAAATCCAAAATAACAAATATTTATATTTTTTAATAAATAAGACAAATAATTCTAACATTTAATCTGTACTTCGCCTCAAACTAAACACCACAGGACAGTTATGTTATTCGTGTGTAAACAAACATTACCGGTACGTAATAACTTGGTGATTTTTCTACGATTATTCCTCTTCTAAATAAAACTATAAATGTATTAGGACAAGAATAATATTCGACCAAAAATTTCTAATACCTAAGTGCGCATGTTGTCTCGTTAATGTATTGGTGAATAGGTTAAATAGGTACCTACTTCGTACTAATAAATATTAACACACTGCTTAAATCTATTTTCACTGTCTATTATTTTCTTACATCGAAATTATCCTTATAAAATTAAATCGGTGAATTAACATTTTTCAATTAATTTGTCGTAAGCTAATATCAGACGCTTCACTCGAGTGATTTTTTATTTTTGTTTAATTCCACGTTCATACGACACCTGCAAGATTAAATAGGAATGAACGTCCACCTTCATGCCATTTTTCATTATCATTCGGTAGGTTAGTAAATGATGCCGAGTGCCGAAATCCAATATAGTTGGATCGGTTCACTTAATTAATTAATTTTTCACTTGTGTTTAATTTTGTGTTCTACTTTTCTCTTCGAGTAAAACATTAATGAACAAAAAGTGAAACGTCTGAAATCTGCTTTATTTCCTTATGATGTCATCTGACGGCTTATGTTCTAATAGTTCTATAGTTTTCATAGCTTTATACAAAATAAACAATTTCGTGGCTATATGGTTAAACACTTTCTGAAAAACTGTCCGGTCCCCTAGGATTGTCCCTATAATAATTGTACAAACGTGTAACTTCTGGTGTATTACGTACGCCACATGCCTCAAAATAACATTAGGTTTGTAAAAAAATACTCATAGCCTACCCTACGTTAAAAATGTTTTATCCATAACGGAGCCAGGTTTCCCTACAACTGAGTACCTATTTGACTATTTACTTTGTAACCCTCGGGCTATATCTACGTCTAAGTGTAAACTTATCAATCATCATCTACATAGATACTAGGTAATTCATTACGGACAAGACAATCGCTGAAGTCATTTATTGAAAACGAATACGTACCTACTTAGCTAGGTACACTAAGGTTCATCGTCCACAACAACCGCGTTACAAACTTAGTTCACCAATAAATGGGTAGCCAGCATCTTTCTATTATTTTATTGCACTAGTATTTCAAACAAATTAATAACGCGATAGTACCTAATTCACGTAGTGAACGGACCGCCATTTAAATACTAATGCTATGTCATTTTGGCAACTCATTGGTGATTTAAGTTACACGTTACTTTTGAGTGGCGTCGTAGACGTTGGGCCTTACATTAAATTTATTGACATGACAAAAAGTATAAAATAAACTGTACCTAAACATCAAAACCAATGAAGGAATATAACCTTACTTTAAATTAAATTAATCTAACCTAATTTATAATGTAACTACTTACAACACATAAACAAGGATGTGATTACACAATGCAGATACAGTAAAAATGATAATTATAAATTCAAACCACATTTAAAATATACATCATAGTGTTAAAGGTCGCACTTCCTTATAAGTAGTGTTATACCTACCTATATGGATGGGTGGTCGTGTTAGTTAGAGAGGAATGTCTTGGTTACTGGAGACCCGTACGGTCAGCTTTCGAACAAGTTTGCTTAGCGAGTAGCTGTACAAGGAGGCGGTCGAGCTGATGATGATCAGTGAATGAAGCGGCGGCGGTAACCGACGACAGTGCGTGTGCGCCAGGCGCATGGCTCTCTCATCTCACCTGTACTGCAGGTTCTTGGTCCTGTTTAGCAGGTCCGCGTGCCCCGACGAATATTGCTCTATCACATCTTTGACGTCGTACGGTTTCAATGCTTCTCTAAATCTCTTGCGTGCGACAAAATACTTGAGCTACACCAAAATAAAACATCCTGATAGCTAAAGTTGCAAATGTTAGGTTTGCATACATTAAAATACGAGAGTTATTCAGAGCGAACTGACTTGGGTATGACACCTACACAGTTATATGAAAACCGTGTGTATTCCTACTAGTAATGCTTGAAATGTAGAGAGTTTAGCTCATCGTAGTAGGTGATCAGTATTGTATCTACGTCACTGTTTCTTAGTAGGTACTAAACAAGAAGTAAATATTATGTACTATTTAATTAACAGGGTTTGTTTTATCATACATACGTAGTCGCTGGGTGTTACCTACTAGTTATATAAAAAGAAGAACATATCGATTTTTAGGATTAAATATATCATGTATCAATTAAGACTCTACCTTAAATCGAATAGGCGGTCATGCAGTAGGCTTAGGTACCGAGCAACTATTTGTTAATAAAGTCTAACTGCTGATAACAATAAACAGTTAAAATCTTTAGTTTTAACTTTACTTTTTTCTCCTTTAAGGCACTGAAAAATTCTTTGAAGTTGACCAGTATGGCTCATTGATTCGGTGTAAGACTTGACATATACTATCAGGCATCTAGACTAAGAGGCAGGGAGCAGTTTTCATTTGAAGTTTTCAGTGTAGAGACCGCTTCAAAATCGCTACAATTTAAGGCTGTTTTAGGCCGGCCACATACAAAACGTTTCGGAATTCATTCCGTTTCGAAATATCGATTCGGAATTTCGAAGGCAGCAAATCCATACAAAATCAAGGATACACGTTCTCCATTCGAAATTTTCTCTGATTCGAAATACCGCATGGTAGTCTGTGCAATCGGAATCCTGCATGAAAAAAAGCCGTTCCGAATGCAAGTCTTCCAAAGATTTTGTGTGGGTCGCTTCACACATTCGTGAATTCTGTACGGAACACGCTCAGTGTGCGTCGCACAACCGAAGCGAATGGAGGTGTGTGAGCTCTGGATTGGCTCGTAATTTCGCTCTTTTTATATAAAATTAGCTATCTTGCAATCTTCGGGTGTTTAGGGGATGCACCCAGTAACGGCGAGGTTTTTCTTTTCCTTAGCAAGATAGAGCAACAATGCAATCGCAATCAGAAAATCATCGTCAATGTCCATATTCGCCGCCAGTTCGTCTGGACTCAGTGCTCAGCGTCTCTCAACTGAGGCTTGTTGTATTGAACGGAAATATACGTATGAATGTGTGTGACATATACGGAATCTCGAAACAATATTTCGAATCGTTATTTCGAAACGGAATTCCGTCTGTACATGGCCAGGCTTATACTATACCACTAACCAGTTTCAATGGGGAAGTTGAACATGATTCTGCATTACATTAAAATAACATTTGCAAATGTTTGAAAATTAATTACGAACGCAACCGACCTATACGTTGGAATTCATATTGTTTATTACTACCTCATCGGGAATAAATCATATTAAAACTGGCACTAAAAACTTTCATGATCTTAATAATTCTGTAAGAAAATGTTATTATCACTCAAACGAATAACATACACATGGAAATACGTGTGTTCTTTGAAGTGGTAAGAAAAAAGATTTTAGCGATTTCGAGGCAGCCAGGTAATGTACTGTAGTTATGCATTGTGTATAGCGTAGCACACACTAACTACGGAGGTAGTATAAAGGTATTAAGTTCAATGCCAACGTTGACTACGAAGATTACAAGACACAGTCGGTACACAGTCCAGACGAAAAGTACAGTAGGTAGGTATGTAGAAAGTAAATGGTAGTGCATGGTGTGGATGGTTGGCTGGTGGCTGCAGTACCTAGTCTGGACGTTTTTCACCCGGCCCAGCAGGTCCACGTGTCCCGCGGAATACTGTTCGATTACGTCCTTGACGTCGTAAGGCTTAAGCGCTTCTTTAAACTTACGTCGGGCCACAAAATACTTCATCTGTTAGAATTTAACAAGTCAGTAAGTTACGAATTGATATTTATCATAAAACTCTAACTAACACAAAGTCCGAGCTTATTCTCAGATTTAAATTAAACTTTTACGCTTTCTTGAGTGCTCAAATTAAAAGTGAGATGTCGTTATTAGAAGCTCGTTATTCAGGTATAACAAGTTTCGAAATTCAATATTCTGTGGTAGCTACTTCCTCATGTCAATTTAGTTACATAGATTGGTGTTTGGTATTTAATGAGAAAGATCTTTCTTTATTCTTTATTTTAAGATTAATAATAATAATATTTTAAGAAAAACTTATTATGTACCTACATACTTATAAGTTCTTTAACTGCAAACTGTGCCTAATTTAATGTATCTACTTCCTATTATGACTTTGTAATCACATACGTTTTAAGTGTAATTAAGAGCATTGTAAATATGTGATCATCTCACTCTATAATGTGCCCTGTGTCATTGAAAATGTTTACAAACTTTGTCAGACTGGATTGGGATTTTAAAGTTGGTCATGAATTTTTAATAGATGCCATTAGTCTCTTACAGACGAGGTGTCAAAAGAGGAAAAGTCTGGGAAAAAAATATTACTTTTTGTTTTTGACATAAGAATCATTTTAGATTGTTGAGAGCATTGTATAGTTATTTCTGCAGCGCCAGAAATCATGGACCTTGAACTAAAATTTTATTAAAAATAGTCGACATTTTGTTTGTCTCTATGTTAATTTGCGAACGTAGGTATTCGTGATCATAAACTTTGTGTTATTACATGACAACACGCTGCTAGTATTGCCTAATAATTAACATTTTGAATGTACTATGTAGTTATTAAGGCGTCGTCAGTTATTTAATATACTCTATAGCTATTATAAAAATATTGAAAATTTCAGCAGAACATTACGTACCTTTCTTATAAATCGTATGGCAGCTTTGTGGCGCGGCGTCAACGTCACGCAGCGCGGCTCCTCGTCCTCGTCTGCACAAAAAGCTCGGTTTTAGATAAATGTGTCGAGTGAAACTATCAGCTGTGACTGCCATTCGAAGCGAGTATGTGTTTACGGCGAAATTTTAATGTTAAAGCTTATTTAGACATGACCTTTTCATTGAATACACTTTTTGATAAGGTTGTGGCCAGCTGCCACTTTTGCTAAATATAATGATTATGGTTTAGAGTATGGTTATAGATATTTTACTTCATTAACAATTTCATTAGCAATTAACATGTTCTTGTTTTCATTATACGTAACATCAAAAGGCAATCCCTAATTACAATTTGTAGGGAAATGGGTACCCAATTAATTGAGTAGCAACGCTATATTCCTCACGACATCACAGAGTAGTAAATTGGTGAACCGCATAATTGACCACACGATATATACCAACACATTATGTACTAGCGGCTCAGTCGATCGTAATGCGGTCTAGTTTGTGTTGGGGTTTAGAGTTAACACTTGGATTGTAGCACAAAATTATTATTTTAATTGCGTATGTTCATGTTGAACGATGTGCACATTAATTAATTAATTTATTTGATTTCATAAAAATAACATATCAAATGTAATAACAGGATACAAGTCAATGGCAGTTTCAACCCAGTTCTCATACAATTTTGACCCGAAGTCTGATGATTCGATATAATTTGTAATAGAGCCAGATTTGAACCGCCCCACGGCGTCATACAATCGGGCCTAAATATTGTTTTATGTTCTGGAGCTTAATAGCAACCGGCGTTGCCCCATAACAATGGAGCTCTGGTCAAACAATAACGGTCAATGATGTCATAAAACAACACAGACACATAAATTCTTTCGCAGAAAATAACATTCGGTACTTATAATAAATTTATTTATTTATAGTTATTATTACTTAGACTGTAAGTTGTTTTATTACACAGTAACATAACCCAAATTATCGAGATTTAGACCAATTGGTAAAAGGTATGAATTCAACTCCTCAGTTGAATACAGGAATTGAGATAATAGAATATAAATTCTTAAAAATGTGGTGGAATTATTTTGTATCATTGCGCGCAAACTATGAGGTCATAGTACGATATTTTACTGAATAATTTTGGGAATTTGAGTGGGTAATATAAAATACATAAGTTTGTCATTACTGTAGCCTGTAAGTATATGAATTAATGAAGGCAAATGGCGACGACTACACTAAATAGCAAGCTCATTTAGTTTGTTATCAGCTGTCATAAAAACGAAGCCGTTCGCAAGCCATTCCCACCTATGACCACTAAAGAAATCAAGTGTTCAACTGGAAAACACGGCGGCGTGGTGCGTTAGTTGTGCGCTCTACTTCAGTCTAAACTGGGTCCGAATTTACGCAGCGCTGTATGTACTGTCTGATGGATAAGTAACAGTATTTGTGTACCCTACTTATACACTATCTATTTATTAGATGTCACCTGGTCAGCATTGCCTCGTAATGACAGGTGGTTATTATTGAAAACTAACGGGGCTAGTAGAGCTTGGCCCAAAAAGTAATAGGTAGTTGTAATAATAAATAAAATACTATAATCAATCTTCACCATGATATTATCTTGGCCAATTGTCAAGAGTCTATCGTATAGTGGTAAAAATATACCGATCCTATAGCTGATGTGTTCACGACATTTACAGGAAGGCTGGAATATGCTTATTTATTTGGGCACCTCAATAAATACTAATCAAAAATTCAAAAAAAAAAAAAAAAATCAGAGACAAAATTCAAAAGTCATTTATTAAAACTAGGCTGAAAATCGGCACTTTTCGAACGTCACAATTACATAAGATAGTCCCCCAAAACGCCCACCCTTCACCACAGTCAAAAGTCAGGTCAACAGCACTGTGATTAAGATCAACCTCGAAATATCTAGGATTCACATTGATTCAAGTTCCTTTCACTGTGTGACGGCAAGATGGTATCAAAATAAGTAAATAAATATTATGTAAATTAGTAATTTATGAACTTATATTATAGTACGTAGGTATATCCGCGCTTATACAGTAATGTGCTCTGGTTCCTAAACTAGGGCAAATTGTTCGTAAGAGTCAGGAGCAAACAAACTTTTTAAATGTAAACACATTAATAAGTATCGTCGTGAAGAAAATATATAGGATAAAGAAATGTTATGAACTTATGAGACATGGATTAGAAAATACTCGTTGCACGAAAATGTTACTCGCAGTGGTCGAAAGGATTTAGCTTTGAAGAAAACCGAGGAACTCTTCCCTTGTCTCGAGAACGAAAGCCCTTGAGCATAGCTTATCCCACGTCCAACTATGTATATAATATATGTACGTACCTACGTATACAAAAATAATTCAGTCTTCGTGAAAGAGTTATGAGAAAAATTGTTTAGAGACTACAACACGAGTTTATCCCTACAGATTTACGCGATACGTGGACCATACTTTATGACTAAATTCGTAATTAAATAAAAGTAAAAGATAGACATGTATATAAATATACGTACCGGAGTTATTTCTATTATTGTAAGTTCTCTTTCATACTATTTTAACAAACACAATGATGTAAGCAGCTCAATAATAATATAGAGAAAGAAAATAGGTTACCACTAATATTAAATAAGATTAATTCTTATCGAATATACGTATACTCTTTATTTTTATTTTTTTGTAGGTACTTGTTATCGTATGCATAATCAGAATTTTCGTCGGAAAATTATTATGGCGAGTACAATACACCCCCACCATGTGGAGTGCGTTTGTCAGCAAAGTGCCTGTTCACGAACTTTGTTATGTACATAAATGTACCATATGTGCGCCATATGTAAATATTACGCAATTTCTACCCATTCATATTCACCCTTTCACTTTTCCTTACACCAGAATTCGTTTTTTGAAACTTGCAGAGTGAAGTTTTCTTTAATTAAATAGTTGTTTAGGACAATAAAGTTTTGTTAATAATTTGCTGACAAACTATACGAAAACCTAGATGATGGTCATTTCTCTTACAATAAAATAGTGAAGATTTTCAAGAAGAGCTGTCTATTTTCATTCATCGTCGTTCGTTGCTTAACAATAATAATAGTGATAATAGGTTAGAGTAAGCTTGAAAATACGATCAGCCCTATTTCTCAGACTTTCAAACTAAAAAGAGTAGGTATATGAAAGAAAAGATTTTTTCCCATGCTACCGTCGATTCTTCGTGGTTTATATGCTGTGTAGGCACGAAGGCCGTAGAGATGAATGTAATACGGATTAAAGGATATTTTATTTGTTTGGCTATTCCAAGTAACGTACAACTATAACAGAAATGGGTTAATGTAATCAACAACTGAAGGCTTTGCCGCGTGCACGAATTATTTATTGTTTATTACAAGGAGAAACTAAAGATTTTCTTATAAGATTAGTACATTTTGGTTATTACGGAAATTAATGGTTTATAATGTTCACGTTCACAGTCCACACATTGCATTTCCATATTGTAGCATGCGTTATTGTGCCTAGGAAGGTCATCGAACCATGCTATATATATATATAGATTTTAATATCTAATATTTAAAGTTAACATATTAATATACATATACGTTTTAACAACAGTCAAACTGATGCGACAACATTTTATAGGAATAAATAAAATAAATAAAGTTAACCAATTAAATCATAATATTATATAATGTTGTTTTAATGCAATGAGCTACAGAACTACTACTTTTGTACTTATAATCTAACCGGAACAGGTGCATCCCATAGAGTTGACATATTTTTTTATATATTACATAGTTTCCAATGGTGACATGTCCAGATATATAATATGTATATAAAGCGCGTGTCAATAGCGATTTAGTTAGTTTATATTTTTGTATAGAATTTATATCTATGAAGCTACGCGCGTTTTACTTGAGGTTACCAAGTGTACAAACAAGCTGTGAATGTGGGTGTAAGCGCAGGAGGTCTCGGTACCATCCGAGACAATAACTAAGTCGGAAGAGTGTTTGTGTGCACGTGTGTGTTATGTGCTGACGCTAGTCGTCTTCACGCACACATTCACAGCGTGTTTCTACACTTGGTTAACACAAGTAAAGCGCACGTCGCTTCGTGAGATAAAAATTCTGTACAGAATAACAGATCTAAGTGGAAACTTTAGTGATACATTACTCAATATCTAGGTGTCGGAAAGTAGTGAATATGTTTCTAATGTACACAATCTCATCAAACCACATACACTACGTATGTACATACATACACCTAGTGAAGAAATGTTAATCTACTCGAAAGCGACAGGAAGAGCATTTCAACAGACAAACAGTCTTGTCTAATACGAAATACAGCTATTTGTAGATATTTGTTGCTTTTCCACTTCTTACCATCTGAGTTTTTCTTGGAGAGCGGTGTCTCTGCGACCGAGTCCTCGCTGTGCGCCTCGGGCGCGGGTTGCGCGCGCGCAGGCCGGCCCGCCGTCGCGCCTGCCGACCCACACACACGCTCACTTCAACACTGCACCCACACTCGTCTACCTCGTCTAGCTGCCGGCGCGGCCTACCCCCGCAGCCCCGTGCCGATGATCCCCGAACATATTCTTGTAATTACCATAACTCATGTAATATTTATAAGACACCAAGTGATTGATTGTAATTACTGGGTATCTACGCCCTCTACCATCAGCCTTTTCCCTTGCCATAAACATCAAACTGCCTGCCTGTCCGCCAGCTGCGTGTTTTTGTAATGTAAATTTGTCTGTTGGGACGATATTGAACGGTTTTTTTTTTCATAGTTTATGTATATCCATGATATTGATCATACATATGTATGTATGGTTGAACTTATTATCACGTTGGAAGTGTTAAGTATTCTAAGGGCACGTGTTATTAGGTATTAGGTTTACAACTGCTACAATACAACTATAATGATATGCTACCTATAATTTCTTTATTATTTGTATTCTGTTCTTAGGTAGAGGATTCTTCATACGGAAATTTGGTAGCTGAGTAGGTCGGGCGTGGTGAGAGAAAATGTATTTGCAAAGCTTTAGATAGGAGCCCTGCGAGAGGGCTGCTTACAGATTAAAAAAAAAGACAAAAAATTACGTATTGTTCGTTGATTTTGATCTCATCATACGGGGCCTGACGCAAAACGACTTAAATAAGCAAATCTGACGAAGAGGTGTTTTCCTCGTCTGGAATCGAACTCTAGTCGATACATTTTCGGCGGTCCCTCATCACCCCACCTACATAGCTATCAAATCTTTGAGCCGAATATGCTTGCTGAAAAACCCTCTGGACTCCCCTACCATAAGTACTAGCCCTTATGAATATTTATAACAGATTTATAAAACTGACGCTTTCTAGCTAGAAATTTAAAATTTATTATTTAGGTTAATTATGATAATACATAAATTTTAGAAAATTAGAACATTTTGTTTTGCATTATCCTAATTCTTCTTTTTGAAATGTCAACGAATGCAAAATGGTCCTAAATAATAATGCTTAATATCATTTAAATTAAAATTTCCGCACCGTACAGCTTATGCTAAGTAGGATTCGTCTTTCATTTTGTTTTAAATTACAGGGTTGTGGGAGACGTCTCGGATGGGGTATCCTTTTAAACCTTATTTGAAGAGGAGGCTTGTCATTAGAACCGAGCATCAGTGTAATGATGCAGTGATTGACATAAGAGGTTACATATTTAGGATTCAATGAACGGATGTAACAACTGTAGAAGTGTTCACATCAATCTTTTATTTTAGTAAGATAAGGGATTGTTCTTTTTTAATAATTTGCATATTTGTTAAGGCTGCATCAAAGGAACACCTAAATAATGAGGTCAATGCAGCGGTTGCTATTTAATGTCTCGGGCAAACTATTGATCCGTTCTTTGTCTCTTTCTGACTAATATGCAAACGCTCTATGAATGTAGCTCATTGTACCTTAACAATATACCTACAGCAATATTCCAAATTAAACATTATTATTACTTTACGGAGCTACTGAACCTGGAGTTGTGATTGACGGTTATGACCAGGTCACTTCCTGTTAGATGCTACCAGTAGCAGCGACTTGTAGCTATTTTAATTATTTTATAGGTACCTAAAAGGCAATGAACTTGCATAGTAGTATGAATAACTGTTTATCTGCCCTGTGACATGGGCTTGAATAAATAAGTGCTACAAACTCACTCTTCTATGTATAAGTTCCATAAACACAACGTGCGGGAATGTGTGGGGGGAATGGAAATACAGAAACTGACTGTTTTTATGACAGCAAAAGTTGTTTACTTACACTAAAGGCGTTTCATGTTTTTGTGATCACCGAATGCCCACTAGGGGTTGGTTATCTAAGTTTTTATTACGAATTAACTTCACAAGTAACACAAACACGTCAGAATCTTTTAGTTGTTGACATCGCTCATGTCTTATTAAGTGCCCGTTGAATGGGAACAGTGAATAAGTGTTTTTATTTAACCTACTTAAAAAGACTGAAAATGGTATACTAAGTAATAGAAATATCACTAAGATGTTTCAATTTATTCAGGATTCACAAACGGTGCTATGATAAAAGTTTTATAGACAGAATTAGCTTTAGATCCCGCAGTCAGAAGTAATTTTATCCACGTTTCATTACTAACAGAATGCGATTGTGAATTCCCCCAAGATTAACTTGAATTGAATTCAGTAGAGAGTACAGTACCTATCTATTGATACTATTGACATGCACGTTTGCCGATGAACTGAGTTCCCAAATGACACATTTACAATTATTGTGTATAAAGTATGGTGGAAAGGAAAATTTCTTATAATTTTGTTGACTGCGTAGATATATTAAATATCAACTCTAGTTTGATCAATATTATCGAAAAAGACATCATCATCATCGTTATTTTGTAACATTTGACGTTTGTTTGTACTTAAAATCCAAATAAAACTAAATATTTTTCACACGTTTTACCCTCTAAGTAAATCTAGGTCATATTTAGTGCCTAGAAGAATATCATAATCTATCTTAAAACAGAGTAATATAAAAATAAAGAGAAATATTTGAAATCATGACAAGTGAAGGCGAATGTCGGCACAAAGAAGTCTGCAACATGCCTACAGTTATTCTGATAGGAAAAATATCCCACATTTTGAATCCTATTAAGAAAATCTCACCAATCATCACCCACGTATGAACTTAAGATATTGTGATGATAAAATACCTATAAATATTTTACAGGATTCCTATGAACTATCTGGCATGCATAATAAAAAATGCAAAGCAGTGTAAATACTTAGTTATTATTTATTTAAGATACGTAACCGAACTTAAAATTACAAGCTCTTTAAGGAAGCCATTCCAGTAACATGAGGTCGCTTGTATAATCTGGAAATTCATTGTGTGAACCGCGATCTATGATGCTAAATGAACGCAAGTCTTGCAGTCGTAGAAATTAACGAAATTAACATTTCATGTTTTGATCTTCTAACTTTAGCAGTTAAAATACGCGGAAGCAATTGTTATTTAGAAGCCACTCCGTCAAATGTAGGTATATAAAGCTTCTGATTGCGATACAAGTACAAGTAAGTACTGTAAAGTTTTCGAAGCGATATTTTAATCTACGCGGGTGCATTCTGATTCCAAAAAAAGTGAAAAATAATAGAAAGAAGTAGAAGGTAAGTAGGATGTCAGCAATCGTGTCTGGAGCTAAGAGACGTAGCCATTATCGCCGGAAGTTTGACATTTAGTCCGGGCTGAAAGCTACGTCAACATGTTCGCTTTTCGTGTATTCACATATTCTGGAAAGTATTTACTAATAAGAATCAACAAGAAACGCAGCGGAAGTTTATCGACTGTAATATTGTCATGCCATAGTGCCGTCTAAAATATTTATAACAGAACCTTTAAAGCAGCTTTTCCAACAATGTAGTAGACAACACGCACGGTCCCCTCCCGACGTATGATTATCTACGGAACAGGGCAATAAATGACATCACACTCCATTCCACGAAACTCTTCACATGTCACACACACTGCACATCACTGCGCTAATTAAAACGGCTCGTCAATCTACAGTGTTGATGAATATTTGTCCTTTTTGTTGTGTTAGCAATTGAAAAAAGTTGCGATTCGAGTGCACCACGTTAATGGCTTGTAGTATGTACATGATGGATGTGGCGGCGAACATTTTACTATGTATTCAATTGATTATTCCCAACTTGTCTTATTTAGCGATCTCCTCGCTTTATTTATTAGCCGATGCGTTGTCTTTTGTTGTTCGAATTTCCTCTTCTTTTGTTTTCTTTCGTGTTGTTTATTGTCTCATAGTTACAGCCAATTGGATTCTTGTTGGTAACATTATAATCTTGTTAATCTGAACATTGTCTGCATTAATAGTATTACTTATTTTAGTGATTAACTTATATTCTTATGATCATCATCCATGCTGTGTGTTGATTCTAATGAAAATGAGTGAGATCGTCCGGTGCCTAGTAAGGGTTTCCCGTGTTGTTCATAAATGAAGTGAATAAAAGGTCTGTTAATCGCAATTATATCATGTATGTTTAAATGTACCTAGATAGAATAGTAAAAGATAATTTTAAATTATTTTGTAAAATTTGGAGTCATCATCATTGCTTAAAATGTAGTTAAATAGGATGAAGTCAAACTTTAGGAAAGAGAATGAGAATAATAAATATGCCACAAATAATCTTACCAAGATTTTCAGCGCTGGCATTGACATCGTATCTGTGCGCGGGCTTGGAGTGCGGCGCCGGGGAGTGCAGGGAGGTGCTCTTGTGGCGGCGGATCGTCGGCAGCCGCGACACAAAGGATGCATTGTTCTTGAACGACGCACTCATCACTCGGCTGTCAAATATACACACACTCGTCAATGCTCGCTGTTAAGTTTTCCTCCAGCACGTTTTATGGCAAGTGGGAGCGTGCACTGAATGTCTGAATTTATTTGATGTTTTAATTGAGGAAATTTAGAATAACTCTTTGTTTTTCAGCTTTAACGTCGGCACTTTTGATTGGTCGAAAACATTTGATTGTGGAGTTTATTGTTGATAAGGAAAAAGTCAAAGTAATTAACTTCGTGGAAACGCGTTTGAGTTACTGCTTGGAAAAGCTATTAATTAACGTTGACCACAGGCAAAAAATTACCTAGCTTGTGGACTGGGAAGTGGCACTTGGTGTATTTTCCAAGTGGCTATACTCATGGAGTGCTCATCGGCGGCGTAGCAGCGCCACAGCGCCTGGATGAGCGTCGCGGCTGGCTGCCGGCGACGGATCATGTGCTTCTGACGTTGCTGCTGCTGAACTTTGAGCGCAAAACCAGAGCCCAGTATACCCTGTCCATAACATATATCTATATCGATTACATCAAACGATTTCCTACACAATTGCTAAATATGATCGTGACACAACTTTATCTTGATGTACAAGAAATTGAATCAATACTGAGGAAAATTAGCTTTATTATCATATTGCAATTATCATAATTTAATGGATGGATTAGATAGTCTGAGTGGTTCTCACGGCGGGCAGCGCGAAGAAGGAGATCCCCAGCAGTGCGCAGAAGGACGCGATGAACTTCCCTTGCCAGGTCTGCGGCACCATGTCGCCGTACCCCACCGTGCACAGCGTGATCTACAGCGTGACAACATCTTGACGCATACGCTATAACATATACTTGTTGTGATTGTATCGAAACGTATTCGCCGTATTGCTGAATCATGATAATACAATACTGAACTTTTTCTTTGAACAAACTGTTTAAAAATAAAATTAATAACATGAAAGAACACCAAAAGTTCCTTTTCAAAATAAAATCTAATTTGTTAGTTCCTTTGATGAGCGTATAAAAGGAAACACTTACTACACCCCACCACAAAGCTTCGGCGAAATTTTTGAACTTTGTGTCCGCGACGTCTTTCTCAGCTAAGTACACCAAAAACGAGGCGAATATCAGCCCGAGGAACCCAATGTATAATGTGGTTATTAATTCCTGAAACAAAAATATTCTATTACAAGTGCTAGCAATTACTGCTTCTGTAGCCTGTAGCCGTAATCAATTACAAGTGGACAATCTTAAATAATTTTAACAGAAGGAAATTAAAGTTTAATTGAAGTAGCGTAGCGTGACGTAGCAGGGCGAGCCGTAGCGCAACGTAGCATCGTAGCTTCGTAGCAATGCCTGTCGGGGACGTTCCTCGCAAAGGTCAAGGGTCAAAGATCCCATTACGTTTGCAAACTTACCGATATCATTTTACTAATGATTTGAACAACTCAGTAAGTCGAATTTATTTAAGCTTTTAAGTCTAATATTCGATGTTCATTTAGCTGAAAGCAACCATTCCCAATGAAGGGCTCTTGAACTGAGATAGGCTTACATCAGATTTATCTTCATCTGATTTTTTGTTGTGAAGTTTACACAAAACGAAGTTGAATTGTAGACTCAAGCTCCTCTTTATTAACTACAGGATATTAAGTTTGGGTGTTAAGGCTAATCGCAGTTATTTGACAATCTGCTTCTCAAGTTTGTAAAACTCCAACAGGCCTAAGGGTCATCAAAGTTTCAGGACTAAGCTTCTAAAGTCCGGCTGAAAGTGGCAATATATTGTACATTTTCGAGGATCCGAGGTTGTGAAAACATTTTCTTTAATATTACATGTAGTACAAAATCTTTGTTGAACTTTTCTGCCTCCATTTCGAACCATTACCTGCATAGTGTAGGAGTATTTTGATTAGATTTCTAGATCGTGCACGCTTTTGTCTAGGAAGTGGCCGTTTTGGTAGAAACCAACACATACAGAATATTTATCACTTGTTCTTCGGCGAAGGAAACATTACGAGTTTGCACGTCTTAGAAAAAAATCTGGAGCACGTAAAATATGTACCGGAGAATGTGGCATTGTGCCGGTCGATGTCAGGAGGGATACGACATATGAGGAATTCTAAATACCGAGCATATCGACCTTTCGTCTGTTATTTAATCGTTTAATATATATTTATTTCACATTTACTTTAATTACTCTGTTCCATTTATATCTCTGCAAAATACGTATATTGTTTTGTTCTATAAACCCAGACGCTTAATTTACAAAACAAGCACAAATTGCTGCTTGTGACAAGATATTAGTCACAATAGACCGAGTAAAAGCGTTGACCAACTTAGTCAATCTTAAGTAACAAAAGCTTTTGTTCATTAATCTGACATGGCTGTTGTATTTTTTAGCGCTACTACGTACGCTGACCAAGCAAGTTTGTGTCATAATATTATTCTCGGTAGCTACATTTTCCGCAAAGTAATAGATGTAGTCTGAACATTTTATAGAGACGTGGTAAGTCAATTTTATGATGAAAACAAAATTGGAAATAAATCCAAGTATTTATATCCATTTCCTGACCGCACACCTTTAGAGCTATAAAGTCAGAAAGGCGAAATTTTGCGGCTGAAATTGTTACTCACACTAAAATATAGTAGGAGCATCGCGGTAGCGGCGCGTCCCCCGGGGCCCGGGGCACCTCCGCACACGTATAAACTATGCATGACGTAAACAGGCGAATAAAAGTCGTCCGTATTAAAGCTGATATTAGATATTAAATTAGCACCCGCCTGCATTGAAACGAGATGCCAGCGGTTGTGTTTACTTTAGAACGAAGCGTTCCAAAAGTCAATATTGTAGGAGCAGCGAGGAAAGCGCCAGTTGCTTCGGTTTATTTGCTCTGCATTGTGATCATGCAACTTTAACCTGAAGTGATTGTGAGTAGATATTGAGCCCGCCGCTTGACTACCTACACACAACTTGGACGGAGGAAATTGCGACCCGCGTCGGCAATGCTTACTCAGCAAGGCTGTATACACCACTTTAATTACCTAACCAGGTAGGTCTGGGCGGCCTAAGCTTTGATAACATTCATTCGAGAGATGGGTTTTTTAATCAGACGTTTCTTACCCGACTGCGCGACAGCAAAAAGTGGGTTATATTTTATAAAAAAAACCTAACATTGAAAAACAACACCTATAAAATATTGCCCTAAATATTACTATTAGATGTAACGTTAAAACTGGGTTGTTAAGTAAGAAAATCTGCATAAATAATATATTTAATAATTACGTCATGTTCTACGGATCCTCTACGCCGCGCTTGCTACGACCGCTACGACTGCTACGAGCGGACGCTACGAACACGGACCGCTACGTTTGCTACGACTCGACCGCGGCTACATAGTAGGCGTGTAGTATGCTCCTAACTTAATTTAATGGTGTGTACTGTGTATGCGTGTGTTTCGTGTATTTTATATGATATAAGATAAAGAGTATTATTATGTTACATTCCACTACATATAGCTATTACTATCCCTATAGTAGGTACGCAATATACGAATTCATTTATATAAAGTTTGAAAGTATGAAATGAATAAAGTTATGTGACTTATTATTTCAGTTAAGCTAGTGTTACTTAATGGAGAGCGCGAGACAACTTGGACGTCTTTCTGAATAAGTTACTATCGGCAAAAATGTATGAAAAAGCAGAGAGATTAAAAAAAAAGTATTTACTAGTATTTACGAACCATTACTTAAGAATAAAAATTTCTACAGGATAAAACATATTAGGTATTAAACAAGTTATTTTTGTGACCGTACTCATTACCGTTCATAATATTTTTCTTTTGAGGCTGTTGACATATTAAAAACCATCCTAATATTTAATGAGTAAAAGAGGCAATCATGCAAAACATTTTGCTTTGCCGTCGTCGTTGAAATATCATTTCTCAAGGGGATAATTTAGTGACGAGAAAAATACTCATAACACGGAAATAAAAAAATAAAAACAGTGGGGACTTAATTAACATAATTCTTCTTTTTAGCGTTATCCCGACTCAACGCTCAACTTTTTCTTCACTTCGGTTTAACTCGAATGCATTCAATGTTGACGAATACTATTATTTCGGAGTGGACATTACCGAGACGAGGAGTGCTGAGCAACGAACTAATATGAAGCTTTTGTGACTGTCCTCGTTCCAGATGTACGTTCAGCAGACATAAATGCATATAAAACGCAGCATATCTATATATTTTACATTCAGTTATTGCATCTTTGCTCTAAGTTGTGAAGTATAAAGAAAAACCGGCCAAGTCCGAGTCGGACTCGCGGATCAAGTGTTCCATACCACTAAAACTGTTATATATCTATTATTCACATGATAGAGGACATAGTAATACGTATTAGATGAAAACTTAAACAGGATACCTATTGTGATAAACCGACTGATACAGCCCTGAGAAAGACAGACGGTGTAGGCTTAGTAATAGGTTTCCATCAGCGATACCATATTAATGAAAACTTAACAACATAATCACTGTAAGTAAGCAGTGAGAACGTAATATTGATGACCTTTCAAAGTGAGGTAAAAGGTGAGGTGCGCCATATTTGCAAGCGCCGTTCGTTTATGAAATATGCATGAATGTAGAAGAAGCTAAAACAGTATGTTTCTCATGGGAAAAGCGCGTGGTGCTATGTATGTACATATTTATTATGTATATTACCAGTGAAAAATAAATAGTTTAAGAACGGAATTATGATTAAAAACGATTTTTTGTTGGTCAGGTTTTTTAGATATTCACTCATACGCTAGTTCTGTAACGGTGCAGGTATCAGTTAATGATTTTTTCATGGCCCCACTTGTTTTACGGTTGTCCTGACGTCACAGCACATGCATCATACGTGTAGTATGTCGTCGAATGACGCTTTTATGCCTGTGGCATTAAACTTTAATAATAGGAAAGTTATTCGTAGAATCAGACGCATCAGAAAGACATGGGTGGGGGAAAATATGCCTGTTATTATAGACCGAGTTTCCGCCGCAAAATTACAAGGTGAGCTCTGTGACAACTGACAAGATGGAACACTTTATTTCTTTCTATAGTAGTTTTCTTACTACAAGTTTGGTATTTCTAATTTAATATGATTTAATAATGAAATAAATGTTCCTTTTGTACTTTGAAGAAATGTTTTCGTAAATGGTAATTTATTTAATGGAACATGAAAGACAATCAAATAACTAAACCAATGTGCTGAATACTGCAAGTATCTTAACTGAGATGCACGAGGTGTAATACCTCGCACTCGTAATGGAATCGCTGAAGAAACATATCTAAGTATCAAAATTCATTTAGTGAAGTAACTTATTACGATCAAATATCTGCAATAAAATCACGTTGACACTTTTATGCTTTTCCAAACATTATGTTTATTTATATTTAGGGTCTGGATCACTACAGCTCATTAGTATCTCGTTAAATATCCGTTACGTAAATTCATATAAAAGTGCTCCACTCAGCAATCTATTTACGATTACTCACGAATAGAAAAACAGTTTGTACGTGAGTATAAGAATATCGGGAATGGTGTTGGCGTACTTATATTTTACGTCTCATAATCAAAATAATTACGTTCGTAAAGTCGTATTCATCTTGTTGGAAGTGTATAGTTTTGTCTGATGTTTGACGCGGATATTAGTCTGCTTTAAATTAGTTAGAACCTACTTCGATAAATTAAGCAAAGTTAATCTCTAATAATTAAGAGTTTCGTGATAAGCGATCGCCCCAACAGCTAAGCTATTAGGACTGGTAAATTGTGATTAATGAATATGTTTATTTATAGATTTGGATCCTAAATTAATAATAAGTAGAAGTACCTAAATTGCATTGATGAAATAATTGAATAAGCAGATAAGCTAGTCCTGTTAAACGTACGGAGCTGTAAGTAATCAAAATTAGAATGTATGATATAGGGCGCTTATCATAATGGAACATGTCGTAAAATTCGGCTGAGGGGAAGGATGTCGCTGTAGGTAAGCGATAACTTACAATGCCTGTCACTCAATCATGCAAATTTTTCAAGCGGTTCCACATGGCAATATGTATTTATACAAGTATCTATTGTGAAATCTAATTCGTTTTCTTGACACTGGAGAAAGAAATACATATAATCTATAACTACCTAGTATTAACTCAAAAGTTAATTTACATACGGAGAAACAACGAACTTATACAAGATCAACTTTAAATGTGTTCAAGCTAAACAAAGATGATTAAAAAATTCTGAATATTTTGCGCACAGTGTTTAAAGTAGGTAGTTAGTAATGGATTATGTGCATAACCATCTAGTTTTATTTTAGTGTTGTCAGGAGTGGACGGGTAAGACCGAGCTCAGCGGGATCTACTCAGTTCAAAGCGGTCCTCGGTTTTTGTCGGCTAGCGAGGAAAATGAAGATTAATTAAAAAAGAGATCCCAAAGAGAACCCATTCGTAAATATACAAGTGTTTGTCAGTTTTTGGGGCAGATTATATGACAGTGAATTCATTATCCAAGAACATTGAAAATATGGTACATCGCACGTATTTAAAATTGAACATGAAAAAAACGTGGATACCTAATTGCTGTTTGTTTTGAAATCGAAACAAAGTTAGGTAAAACAAAAAGGGTTCCAGTTGGATACAAAAATACCTCTATAATCCGTTGTATTTATGTTAAAACCCGAAACCTGCGCACAACACGTGTCGAGGTTGTGTATCGTAGCTGGCCCTACCTTCGTCACGGTGAAACTTATAAATGTAACCTATTGTACGCCGAGCAGACTAGATTACGGTTCCGTTCGTTTTTCCGCCGTCGGTCGTGGCCTAGCTATGCAAATTTCTTGAAAAACGTTCCGCTTCCACAAAGAACTGCTGCCTACACACATATAACTATAGTCACTTAATAGCTACACGTTTTGTGCTTTAGCGTACAGCTCTATAGATCCACTCTATCGACTGACATTTTATTTTATGTTTTTGTTGTTGTTCGAAGCGACGGGGTTGATTACGAAACTCGCTTTTTACGTGTCTTCGGAATGAAAAATATCTTCATCTATAACCAACTTGATCAATTTCTCAATATTGTCTACCCTACGGAACGGATACATATGGAACTAGTTTACAGTGAGATACATGTAGTCCAAATCCGTTCGAATCAGTTCTATTAGATTACGGGTATTGATGGGTGGACGGTGTGCCCAGCGGGGGAACTCATCGGACCTACAGCTGTGCCTGTAGTACTTTGTATACCAGTATTTTGTGCAGAGATGCGTTCACTGTGTTTTGTTTTTTGGATATTCGGGGTTCTCAATGTTTTTAGCATCAGTATACTCAGATATTTATGCAAACTTTTCTTAGAGAGGCTCATTTCGTATTCCATAGCTTCAGAATACAATGTCTTCGCACTACCAAATGTGGCATAAAACAGAGACAAACCGTCTAGTCAGATATTTCATCGCTCGTTCTCAAATTATGATATAAAAAAGGAAAGATCTACGTTCAGGGGAGAACAATAGAGATAGAGAGATAGATAGAGAAAGTGGCTAATCTAATTTTATTATACCCAGTGTTATTCGACAAAGCGATGTCATTTTTTCATTGTTAGTCGTGACTCACTCCATTATCTCTTTGTGTGTTCTGTGGCCTGTCATTGTGGTAAGGGAATTAATGTAAGCTATTTGTTATCATGATCGTATCGGTTAATGAATTACCTGTCGATGTGCGTACACGACGGAACCGAGTAGTTTCCAAGTGCCGCCGCGTCGGTCCATGCGCACCATGCGCAGGATTTGGAAGAAGCGCAGTCCGCGCAGCGCAGACGCAGCGAACACCTGCCCCGATGAGCCCATGCCCAGCACCACCACAGATGCCAGTATTGTGGTCACATCTATGTACAAAAGTAGCTGTTAATATTTTTTTTTACTGGAACTGTGTATCACAATTTCAATTTGAACTGTAATTGATAATTAAACTGTGGAACCAAAGGTAGGCCACCCAAAAGCCACATACAATTTCTGCCCAAAACTGAAGCATACTGCAGTATAGTATGCTTTTTTACCTCACCCTCTAGCTTCTTTCTTTTAATATTTATATTCTTCATACTTTTTGAGGTCAATCTCAATCATTCTGCAAAAGCAACTTAAACATTTTATAGCTTGACCGTAAATAAATAAAGAAAAAATCAAACAAAGGCAAGTTACACAGAGTGTTTTAATATTTATACAGGGAGCCGGCAGGTATCCACTTCGTATGTATGTAACTACCTGCATGCACGAAAAAGGAAGAAGGGGTAATCACCTACTTAGTAAGTAACAAATTGAATATGCTTAAAACAACAAAGCACTTTAACCCCTTTCAAGTAATAAATTGGTGGAATCCAGAAAAGGCCAAAAGTTTATTTAATATTGGCAGTGGTTACGTGTACCAAACGCTATCAAGTTTTGAGTAAAGTGGGTATGCCTTTTATAATATTAAGATTGACTATTAAGCCTCCATAAATTTATCAAAGGCCCATTCTCCGTTAATTGGCTTTGCAACAGAAATCAAGTTTTTAATTTTATATTTGGAGCGAGCGGCAATGGTTCACCACGCGAATGTTGGTGCTGCAACATTAATATATAATTGGGGGACGATGGCAGCGTCCATTTTATTGTCCTCGGCAGTGTTTCGTGCGGCTATGTGTGGCGGTTACTACGGTCTCGAGCGGCCGACTCCCCAGAGAGCGCAAAGCGGTCGCACGAAACTGGTGTCAAGGGAGCGCAGGCCGAAAATGCGAAGGTCACAGCGGATTGCTCGCACCTGAAATAGGGTCACTTCGTCACGGTTTATAGACGAAACGTGACTTTCACTTGGAAATGTTGAAAATGAAAGTACATAGAACGCAGAACTACGGCATTTTTTCCGACTCCCTTCTTTTATGATATTTGTTTGGCATTCTCAAGACATTTTCTTTGACGATTCTTAGAGGTCGTTGAAAATTATGTTTCTTCTGTTTTGCTCTTTGTGTGCCGTGTTTGTTTATTTCATACCGTCACCTTAAATTTTGTCAGGGGTATTGTTTGTATTTTTCACACCATTGGAGCACTTTTGAATAGTGAAAAGAAAAAGAAAAATGTTTTCTTAACTCAACACTAATATTAGCTACATAAATATAATTCCAAATATGTGAAGCAGCACAACGCAAGCTGTAGGAATAGGTATAATTTGTTATAAATTTCTCCAACAACAGTAATCGAGAACACCCGGAGAACATGTAGTTACAATTACAATAAATGGTTCGACAGTCCACATTACCCGCTGAAACCTAGTTGATACCTAGTTGTGAAGCATCTACATATTTTTTTGCGCTTTTTTCATTTTTAATATGTTTATTATTATACAACTAATTACAGTGGACACTAAATTAAATATCTGACTGCATACATATAGGTATATTATCCAAAATCAAAATGGAGGAATAGTATGGATTTAAAAGGCTTACTTACAATTTTATTTTACGTCCCTAAGTTCAGATTTTACCTTTACAATTTACTCACCTATAATACAAAACGGGCGCCTCAAAAATTTGAGGCGACCTATTGAGCCTTGATACCGGGACCTGCATCCTGACGACCATAACCTGCAGAAACAGACAAATATCAAAAAGACAATACAAGTTGCGGTAAATAAATACTTGGTCGTTATAAAAATTAAATCATAAAAACATAAGTATGCCAATAAATTAACAATGGAAGGAAGTCAACGAGTGAAATATGGAAATAAAGAATTTGAATAATTAGCACCAGCTTATATTACTTAGTATTTTACATAATATTGAATCTAATAATGTATTTTAATGAAATTGCTGGGCACTCCTCTAGATACATTAAATTATTAATTATTATCGTGCCTAACATAATATTACTTTTCTTTTCGTAGCAAATAGCTGATGGAAAAGAAAAACGCCCATAACATGTATCGAGCTCATCGACGTGTCACTGTCATTCTGCAGCTGACCCGTGTTACACTTGCGCTTGATAGATAGATAAAATAAATAAAACAAAAGAAAATAATGGCCTGGGAGCCCACTGTAGGCAGAGTAATCCGTCTACATTGAGTGACGAATTACCTACTTCACGCGCGCAAAGCTCTCGGAACTTATCTATGAGAGTGTTGTTTGCTGTGTGTATCAAACAAAACACAGCCGCTGTAAAACGATAGCGGAATTGAAACTAGAATTGGCAGCTCTTTGTGCGCCGTTCATAGTATTGGAAGAGAACTTGCCTACAGCGCGATTTGATTTGTGTATAGTCATTCTCGTAGCCAACATTTGCAATCCACAATATTTATCACATTCAATCAATAGCAGAACGTATTTAAAGTTTACTTACCTTAAAAAGAATTCGATGGCGAACCAAATTACAACTACTGTCTCCATATAGAAAAGGACAATTCCTGCTTTTGCTTCGTACTCTTCAATTGTTGAGAAAACTGACAGCGATAAACACATGAACACCATCAGAAACCTGAACAGAGAAAATATCACTTTAACGCATATGTAGGTGGTAAGTTGGTGTAGAACGCTAGATTGCTGGTGAAGCTATCAGAATGTGACGTAATCGAATTTCGACACTGAATATGTTAGTTGATTGTCGAATAGGATTACGAACGTTCCTCTTTAACTCGTACGATTTAATTCGCAGCTGTAGTGTGTAACTGCATTAATGGGATTACATGGAAAGATGCCGAATCTATTATTAAGGTGGTGTTACTAGTACTCATAACTGTATTTCTGGAAATCTACGCGAATAAAAACTACTAGGTAGGTATACTAATTAAACGTGAGTTATTTTAAGCTAAACGTTCTGTAAAATAATTTCAGCTTTAAAATGATTTTAGTACCATCTATTACCGTCATATTTTCGTACCTTGCCATACCAATTTGTGTGATATATTACTTAACGAATTATACGTACACGATTTTTCCATTATTAAAGTTTAAATGCATGCATGTTATTGTCTTCTATCAATCGTTTCATGTTGATTGTCCAACCCTTATCTTATAACAATTTCTGAGTTTTAAACTGTAGAATGATACTGCCGCAAATTTGTGCTTCTCATCTATACATATTATTTTTAAAGTAAGTGTAAAGTGTCTTTCTGTATGACTGCGTTGTTCTTATAAACTACGCATCGGACTTCGATGCGGTTTTAACCATAATTTCGAGAATTTATTCCGGAAGTTTATGTGTATAATACGATGGTATTAAACTTACATTTAATACCATTATCTTTAATACATAACATAAACATAACATAACATCACGCCTGTATTCCCCGAAGGGTAAGGCATAGGTGTAACTTATAGTACACCCACATTTCGCCAGTTATGTTTAATTAACATGTAATAGGGGGTGAGCCTATTGCCATCAATCGGGCACAAATCCAGACTCTGGGCTGCTACTGGGTAATTCCAGATGGAAAAACCCAATAACACTTTGACCGACCCGGGAATCGAACCCTTATGCACAGCAGTAGCGCTTACGACCACTAGACCAACGAGGCAATCAATATTTATTCCAAAAGGTTGTTAAGTTTGTGATACAATAATATTTAACTTGCAAATAATAAAGAAATCTCTGTTTTGTCAAGTCGTAAAAACTGTGCTTAGCAGGGGCGGGTGGTGGCGATAAATAGTACAAAAATCGTCTGATTGTGTAACCATGTTGTTTTCTAAACAACGGATTTTGATGCGGTTTTTATCATAATTTCAGAGAATTAATTTCCGAAGGTTTATGTGTGAAATATTCATATTAAACTTTAATATAGGTTATAAAGAACTTTTGAAATGTGGTTCAACATCGCCTCAACTCGAGCCGTCCGCGCTTTCAGGATTCTTTCTATGAGACTCCAGACCGTGCAGTGATTATACGTGTACGGTGACTGTATTTCGTTTGTTTTAGGTATGATTAATGCTAATAAAACATTGATATTCGCTGCTAAAGTTCCAGCTTTGGTCGAACCCAGGCTTTATTGCGTGTGACCGATCGGAACGTTATGATTTAGTGATTTTTCCCTAAAAACGGGACATAACAACGTAACTTAACTGCGTGCCTCATTGCATTGGTAATTTTAATTAAAATAATATGGCGGTATAGTAGCATTAAATATAATATTTCTTAAACATATCATTAATTTGAAAATACAGATAGTGTCTGGTCATGGCACATGTATGTTAAATTGTAAACAGAACAGTTTAAAACTTCTCACGCTTAAATCCTATACAAAATATTTGGGATTTGAGTCGCTTTAGGAAAGTTGCTTGACATGCGGATACGATAGACTTACACGATCATATGATAGAGAACAGCCTTAACACCTCGAGGCCGTTCAAGAAAATTGTAGAACTTGGACTGAAGGCGGCGGTAACGCGCGTCGCGTCGCGTGGCGCGGTAGCTGAGCGGTTTGCCAAGCAGCGACATCCGCGGCGTCGCCAGCCGGTCGCCGCCACTCTTACACTCACTGCAACCAACCACACCGCAACTACGCTCAACCGAGCCACATCACACTTCATCTAAAATGTCAATTGTCATTAAATCAATTGCTGCTGCCGGTGTTGCACCACCGCAACGATACCGCAGCCACACTGTACCGAGCTTCAGCACACTTTGACAAAAAAAAATAAATGGAATTTGTATCAATTGCAAGTATTTACTGGCAATTGATTCAAATTAATACCACAGAGCACGAACACATCGATTTCCCTGGCGACCTCAGACGGATTGCAACCTTTTCACTAGTCAAAGACTTAGGTATAAATATTTGGAAGGGCAACTGTGGGCTAAAATCGCGGCAGTTAAAATAATTTTAACGTCGGTAATTTATTACAAGCGCGTTCCTCCAGGATTATAAGCTATAGCGGTCTCTCGGAAAGGTCCTTATTCAGCAGTGGTGGATACTGGATATGCTGAAACACATTATTGTGTCATATATTCCTAAGTAGGTACTCATATTTTATTTTGAACTACTTAAGTTTTTTTGTGGACAATGTGTGCTTTCCATTTATTTGAAGTTTTTCTTATACATATTAATTGTTTGGTACCGAAATGATAGGTATTTTCGTATAAAAATTTAGCTCACCCTGTTCTAAGACAAACATGCTGGTCTAAATAGGTGATGGATACCTATGTAAAAATGTACCATACATTGGCGATCACAATAATATGACTAAGGTGGAAAGGTTAGGTTTAGTACCTACCTATATGACGGTATACGGTGCGCAGGAAGGCAGTTTTGCCAAAATGGACAATCCTAGAATTGGATAATGACCACAGCTGTTGGGCCCATATTGAAGCACCTCGGGAAAAATAGCACAAAGTTACAGATATATGAGTAGGTAGTTGCAATCGCAGAATACTGACCTTTAGAGGAAGTGTACAAGAAACCTTAGTCATCAGTTATCAGTTAATTTATAAATCCAAAATGAACGCGACACCACCTGTGCGTAACGCATAGCGTTTGGGCTGCTCACGCAACTGACTACCAGCCCCTGATAACCTGAATAGTCAGTGATGTTGCAGGTCGCAGGACCAGCTTCAGGGGTGCAGGCTGTGGTACGGACATGTCTTATGCAGCCCACAGAATCCGGACCAGTGTGATGTTATAGGTAGAGAATTCGGGCGGTATAAACTGAGCTCTATGTGACCAGCAGGAATAGTATATTTTAATGCAAGTGTGCAATGACAAATTCTCACGCGTATCCAATGACGTTTTTCAACACACTTGCGAAGAAACAATAATTTAAAAAAATTATACATAATATTTGACGCATCTTTGACTAATTATTACTAGTAGTGCTATCTATTATTGTGAACCTAAAAGCGGTGCAATAAGAACCAGTTTTCAAGCAAGTGTGTTCCGCTAGTGTTTTAGTTTTGTTATGTTTAATGTGCTAATGAAATGAAATTGTTTATTCTGTAAATAGGATATCGAAATCACTTTTACACGTCATATTAAAAAAATGTTAAAAATAAGCTAGATGAGTTCGGCGTTTCCTATCTGATTACTCGGAGAAGAAAGGCCGAAACAAACTCGGAGGTCGCAGTCTCTTTTAAAGTTCAGACATACCTAATCTTGGTCAAGCCATATGAGGACCATGTTGATTAGTGTCTGAAATGCTCTTTTGAGGAAAGAACCACACAGATTTGAATGTACCTGCCCAGTCAGTGCAAGCATTTGTCAGTAATCGTAGAGCTCAACTCAGAACTTAAGGAGCTCAATTCGACGAACAATACCAAAGAAAGGACATTTGGGTAGGCCGCATAAACTACTCAAACTACCAGACTATCATTAAAACTAGCAGAAAAATGATAATAATATCCACATAGTCCTCACATTCACAATAATTAAAATAATATAATTCTTTACAAAGTAATCATGGCAATTCGAATATAATTTTCAACAATGTCAATGTGTATATAAAACTGGTATATTTTGATGATTTTACATGGTAATAATAAAAATGTCAAGTTTTATGGTTTTATCACAAGGCTTAGCAGAGCGAGTAGCTCAATCCCAAGCTTTTTTATCTTCTAAATAATCTGAAATGTTATGGTACCCTTTTCACAAAGTTTGGATTAGTAAGTTTGAATACAGATTTTAAATCGTTTAATGGGTAAGTTTCGAATGTCAATGGGAAGTTTGTTGTAAAAGCGTATACATTGACCCATGAACGAGTTGCCTACTTTGTGGAGACGTGTACGATGTACAGCAAGGTTGTGTTTATTCCTTATATTTAAACTATGAATATCGGACATTTTCTTAAAAGTTGATATATTTTTGTGTACATACTTACAATAGGTTTTCAAAAATATATTGTGAGGCTACAGTCAGAATATTTATTTCTTTGTATTTTTCTCTCAGGGTCGAACAGCCCTTTTCTGTTTAACAAAGATAGTTTAATGTCCGCACAGGTTCCCCACAGAAGAATCCCATATGACATAAGACAATAACTAAAAGAAACAATTCTGGTTGTACGTACTACGTCAGTTATCTGTCTATTTTTTTTTACAGTATAGGCGGCCGGACTTGCCTTCCTGACAATTTTTCTTCAGGGTCCAACTCTGTTCCGTTAACTTGAACATTGGTAGATAGCTGCCTGACATTTGGCATTGAAAATTTAATTAGTTTAGTCTTTTTTCGTTTAGAAGATTATGTACTTAAAACAATGCACAACTTTAGAGAGTGCATTGTTAACTTGTTCAAAGTTGACTAACGGACGTTTGATTTAAAAAATGAGGGAAGTGAATTAATCACTCAAAGGTAATTAGTGTGTATCGACAATACTAATGCACTAGCGGAATGTTGCACTCTTGTACTGTAATCGTTTAGGAAGAAGAGTGAGGCGCGTGTTCGTGGATGGTTCTGGATCAGGATCTGTCTATAAACTAGTCAAAAATGCGGGTTTTTTTTAAATCTCAGTTTATAGCCTTCGTGCATTAACATTGTATTTCATAAAATTATTAACTTTATTAAACAAATTAATATTAATTTGTGATCTTAATACAAAAATATTCAGTTTTTATATTTTTTATACTAGGCTATATATTTCATATATTTGCCTCTCCTTTCAAAAGTACAGCGGCGCACAAAAAAACATTTACAATAGGGATGATGCCAGGGTCAAAAAAAAAGAAATTCTATTTAGTCCGTCAGTCAGATAATAAAAAAATGTTAGACACGTATTTTTTGCTTAATCATATTATTTAAAAAATACTTAGCTAAAACGCATTGAAGTTGAAGAGTGGGGGTCGCTACATCACAAGTAAGTATAAAATCTACAAACTCGTGACGTCATGGCAAATTATAACTCAATGTATGGCCGTAATCTTTTATAACGTAAAAAAAGAAAAAATACGTGTCCAATAATTTTTAATAATCTACAAGGCAGACAAAAAAATAATTTTTAGTCATCATCCCTATTATTCTTCGTCATTACTTAAGTAAAAGAGTACTTTTGTTTCAATTTGATGCCGTCGGTTATACTACTAACTGAGGCACAAAATACAAGTGATCAAATCAAAGTAAAAATATAAAGCAATCTTCGAAAATTCCATCCAGTGGAAGAATAGCAAAAATGCCCCGTATTTTTTCAATGAACTGGCAAAAAAATACAAGCCGAGCACGCTATGCCATGTTAAAAAGCAAAATAAGTGATAGTTTCGTTAGAAATAAACAAAATAAGTTTGTGTTCTATTTATTTTTCCTCGTAAGTGTGTTGAAAAACGTCCGTATGTATACTTGCGTCAAAGTGTACTAATATTTAATATATTTTAACTAAAACATTAACCATCTATTATTATCGTACGAGTAGAAATACAATTATATTATGGATATATTTTGCAGCGTGATTTAATACCTACAGTTTTTTATCAGAGTTCAAACAAGGTAATCTATCTCTATTTACTTAATATTTTTAACGATTGTCCCACGTTACGACAACAAGTTAGCATTTTATTTTATTAATATTATGCAATTCATATGAGCAGTTTCCGTGTATTCCCTTATTAAAAATACAAGCATTACTTTAAGGTTGTCTTTGCAGCGCAAACAACTTTTTTGCAGGGTAAAATTCAATAAAATCGCGTGCCATGGAGTCCGAGTGCTTTGTTCAAAACAATTCCGCTGCCTCGGCGTCCGAAGTACGACTCAAACACAAAACACAAAACTAAGCAAAGCACCCCTACAGTAATTTTAAAGCTATAAAGATAATTACCACCATACCGACCCAAACTTAATGCTTTTGTAACATGTACTAAGAATACAACAATATTTACCACCACATTGCATCGTTTTGAAGGAAAACTGACTGAAAGCGGTTGTTAAAGTTATCCAAAGCTTTAGGTTTATGTTTCACGTTAAAATATTAAATTCAATTTTGCTGGTCTAGCAAAAAATAATGTTGATTCGTGAATGCAGTGAGCCATACGATAGCAAGTTGCTTGCGTTAAGCTTAGTAAACGCTCGTTGGCGCGACTACAGTTCAGTTTATCAACACGGCGGAAACGCGATGAAATCGCGACGATAAACTTGCCTTCTCGCCGGTGGAGACGGTCCTATCCACAAACATCGTATAACTTCTAGCTACCAACCGCTACGCGTCAGCTTTCATTTTATGAAATTGGATAGTTGCTACCCTTTACGAAGCGTAACGTAACATACGTGTATAAATACACAGCTGTACTGAAATACTTTCTCGTCTGAATATTGCAGGATACTTTTTCAGCAAAAATGTTGTTCTATAGGTATTGGATTCATAATAAGTTTTTTCATAATTTAATTTGATCCACTTACGCTACGCTTCATACAGGAATTATATCTACACAGATATTAAGAACAAAAACTGGCACTAATATACAGCTTTACGATCACAATCAGGTCTACGAAGCAAGAACAAAGGAATCGGATACTCAACCCACATATTAATGAACTATTCGAGTGAAAGCTATATACCGCACCCTATTAAAATTAAAATCTATTCTAATTACATTATATAGTACAAAATGCGTAATCATTACAATGAGATCTCTTCCAAAGTTGCAATAAACACTACCAACGTGTTATGTGACCTTTGTATCAGCTTCTCGTTCGATTTCGGATTCAATCTATTGGATTATAATGGATGTGCATTTTCTGTGCATATCCCAAATAGTGTTTAAATTAACAGCTTTTTTATCTATCTCACGTATAATATGAGTTTTTTTGTTTACCTCCCCATGGGGTAGCTTATTGTGTAAATATTAAGTAGTGAAAGTAGGTACATATAACGTGACCTCAATGTCAAATTAAGCATACAAAATTAGGAACAATTTTGGGTTAAGTAAAAGCTGTTTTCGTGACATTTTATGGCAGGAATTTATTCAGTGGGTGCTTACGAAAATTTAGGTACTTGCTACTATGGCCCGTTTGTAGATATATGGGCTCCTTGGCGATTTAATTACATAGTTGCTATATTTATTAAACGGATATCTATTGAAACTTTCTGGAGACAGTTATAGGAGGTAAGCCCTCTTCGAGAATGACATCCTAATACTTAAACATGATGTTATAAGACGAAGACGGTATACTTACTTAAGCCAACATCAAAGTCCGTGTCAAAGTTTTGCCCTTAATTCAGCTCACGATGAATATAATATCGTGTATACCTAGCGAGTTAATTACGTTGGCGTGAAAATTAGCCATGCTGCTAAATGAGTTTCGGTGATGGCGTGCATATGTTGTAGTTTATTGCAGATGTCGATAGTACGTGCGTAAGTGTTATTTATTGACATTTTTGTTATTGTTTATGAACTGGCATTAAGATTAGCGCAATCGTTTACATTACCAGCATTTCAAAGATTACCTCGACGGTCTTAATAGTAGAGTAAATATAGAATTCAGAATAAGTACAATGTTGTATGAGCGAAGAGAATTAATGTAATTTTAGTTAATTGATGTGAGATATGCATTCTCTAGGGCTTGTTCGTAACTGATGGTAAATACGAGTTATATTCGCTCCCAATTAGCTCATGTTATGGTCTAGCAGTAACATTTTCATATTTTTTTTAAACTACATTTATTTACGTAGATTCTGGTCTTGTGGCAGCAAGCAGGGTTGCAGTTTCTGATCCTCAGTTTGATTCCAGACTGGCAAAAGTATAATTGCATTTTTCTATAAGAAAACATCTTATATATAGCCGGTATATTATAATGTTGGCTTATAAATGGCTTGGGTTGGCTAGCTAATACTATTGTAGAGAACTATAGAATTATAGATGGACCTTAGCACACGTCTGCCAAAACCTTCGGGACTAGCGTGCGTACCTGTCGTGCTATTTTTGCTACATCAACATTATAATTTCCACGCATCTCGCAGTTAATGTATTTTATTGGCAAAATTATCCGTTTCAATGGAGCGCGTGCGTTTATTTCCGCTCGATGTGGTAACATTTATTTTGGAAAATATTTTATTGTACTACAACAAATTGATTCTGTCTACGTCTTCAATAAAATAAATCATTAGTCGAAACGAACTACATATAGTGAGAGGTGAAATAATAGACTATTTCCCGATATACTTGGGGGAACAGAGTTAAAGCGTAGGTAGTGATAAAACAGACACGACTCAATGGTTGTAATGACCTCGTGCCGGTGCGATCCCCGGGGATCACGTTTTGATCCAATCTTATTTTTACTATCCATAAATTATATTGGATAGCATCTTGTGCTTACCCGCAGTAATTGTTAGCAGTTGGTCACGTTATTATTACGAGGTGATCTAGGTCACCTGATAATACCTATTAAGCAGGCAGTATGTAACTGAGGAATAGATCAATTCGTAAAATCGCAACCCATTATTAAGTCTTCTACGAGTAGTCAAAAATCGATTTGAATGGACACTACCATGCTCATAAATGGATCATGGATCAATCCATGCTCATAAATGATAATTACTTCACCGAATTGAATTTAAATAGTGTGTAATGTTTTCTCAGTCGAGTCAAATCAACTTAAACCATGTTACCTAGTAAAATACTTACGCCTCTTCTCTTCTTCTTAACTATTAACATGTTTCTCTTATAAACACTAAATATGAAATTGTTAAAGAGCATCTAAAAGTACTGTTGCATCAAGATCGTTTTATGTTCTCAGCAGTTGGTTGGATCTTTACTGACCCAAGCATCGATTGCTCGAGAAACGAGAAAGTTTTCACTGAAAGAGTAATTTTCCAATGGACGACTTGTCGAGTGCTGACGGGTCGCCATTCAATAATGCCTACAATTCTAGAGCACCCCTTTTTATATGAGTAAAAGATCGTCAGAAACAAACTTCGCTAGCCCTCTTTGTAATTGGCTAGTGAGGACATTATTTCCATAAATTCATCATATTATTGCGCAAGCAAAATTAATTTGGTTTTACACTTCACTACATGAAGAAACAGATTTATTGGCAAAACGATCTTTTCGGTGGAACGAACGTCAACAAATTATACCTGTGACAAATCGTTCGTTGCCAAATTGAATTTCGATAAAGCGTTCACTTTTGTTAATTATTTACAAATAAGATGGCGGTGTATTGGTTAACGTACCTATACCTTACATAAATACTGTATGTGTATTAAAGATGAATGTGTTTATGTATGTACAACTAGCAAAACAGTTAACTGTGATGATTTAAGGCAAACGTTTATAGTTTTCTAATTGCTACAAACACTACGTCACGTCATAATTATTTATTTCAGTTTTGTTTCTATACATATTTGATTTATTATTTATTTTATTTTCTATATTAGTACAGAATACCCAAATAATTCCTTTCTTCACAAATAGCTCAAAGACCTTTTCTCAGTAATAACTTAAAGCACTCGTAACCAATATTTATGAGGTACATGTCATGTACAGCGCCGTGGTGCCCAGTTCCGAATAAGCCTGTTCCCATGGGAGCTTTAAGAAATTACCCACACGTACAATGTTAGTAGGATTGGCAGCTGCTATCATTGGCAATTAGGAACAAATTGTATCTAACAGTGATCACACCTAAGTCTGTTATGCAGCAGGAATAATCGTTACGGCAATATCCTGAACTGACAGAGAGCTTCCGACTGCTACGAGAGGGGACTAAGAAGATTATGAAAATACGTATGGGTATAATTTGTAACCGAATTTCAATAAATCCCAAGATTTTCTTTTCGAAGCGTAAGTTATTTTTTGGATTGTTTAAATCTGGAGTCTATATGTAAAGGAATATAAATACATTTTGCCCACTGAATCTGATAGCTACATTTTTTTATTGAGTCTGTTCCATTTTGCTTAATTAAAGTGCTGAAAATTACAATCGCATCCTATAAACGTCCGTTGCTAGATATGGGTCTCGGCCATAAAACGCTTCCACAACGATCTTGGGGGGATAATACTATAATCACGATGCTTGGCAGGCAGATCGGTAATCGCAAAAAGATATAATCAGTGAGGCTTTCGTTCGTCCATCTGATAAAGACTGTTAGTCGTTTTTGCGGCACCCATGGGTAGACAGAACTTGGACTGTTCTTGATTGCACGTGTGCAGGAAACCAAAGTACATAGAACGCAACATTGTACCTAATAACAAACAATTGTTTCAACTTTTTTTGCAAAGAATTGAACGGTTTTTGGACCTACGCAAAGCAGTAGATGTGGTTAAAACAGAGTAATCGGGTTTACTCTGTTTTAACCACATCTAAATCTACTGTTTTGCGCAAAAAGAGCCTTGTCACTCTGTTTGTCATCGTAGTAAACATTGTAGCTTCGTAGCAGTCAAACCGATACGGTTTTTAAATCACTTACAAGTTAGAAATAGTTAATTGATTCAGGCGTGACCTTGCACTTAGAAGTTGAATTATTTAATTTAAGATCTGGGGTCTGTCCCATCTTTCGCTTACGAAGTCCCTCATCTAGGGATCACATTTAATTTACTTTAATTCGTTTTACCGCAATGCTTAAAACAAAGCGGAGAGCCCAAATGGTTTTATTTGTTTAGATGGCAACAGTGAGATTTTGAAATCAACGACGCCAAAATTGTTTCCATCAGCTATCCTGATATTTCGCGAATGGTGAAACAAACTCTCATGGTAGATACCCATACATATTTATAAGGATAGTAACCTCCTCGCCAATAAATTATGTACCTATTATAGTGCTGTATATGTTTGTATACTTTCAGCCACGAATTTATGTAGTATTTGCGTAAATGAATCGTTTAATAAATTCATTCATTGGAAGTACTTTCGTCATATTTCCAGTATTGGAAACGTGTGCTATAAGTTTACGTAGGTAGGTCCTGTAACAATGTGCTATGATTGAAGTGAGTTTGATTGATATTTAAAAAAAATATTACTGATTTATTTTATTTTATTAAGTATTTATAAACTAGGAAGTGGAACCACACTGTGAAGAAAAGTATTGGTTTAAGTGATTGATAGCTTCGGAATAGTTATAGTTTTTATATACAACAGTGATTAAATAAATAGCATATTGACAGAAAATTTATTAAACTAGATTTGAAGAAAAATAAATTTATTTTAGTACTTTTTACATTTTGTTGTAGGTATTTTTTAATGGGTATTATATAAAGTGTTTCTAATCAGTAGTTTTTATAACGGACTTTATAAGTACTAACTACTACGGCAAATAAAAGTAAGTAGATGTTAAGTAAGAAGAATTATTTTCAAGTTAAAATGTTTCAGCTAAGGGAAAAAATAACTCAGGTGTGGTAAAGAAAATGGTAGGAGGTATTATCTTGGCTACGCAAGGACTACTATTAGAAAAAATAAAATTAAGTTAATATATTACCTATGGCGTATAGCATCTTCATGTACCCGAACACGCCTTGTCGATTTCATTTTCACCTAAACATTTTATGCCAATAAATACGTTATTTTAAATAATAATCTAGTTTTTTTTTTATTGGTTGGTTTTGCAATAGAAGTAACTTTTTTGGATGAGACAAAAAAAGTACATGGGGTTGTAGTAGTGTGTGATTATGTAGGTATATAGAGTCTCGTATGTATTGTTTGTACCTGTCACTAACTCGTAAACGTGGCTATGTACGTAAAGTAACAACGTGAACGTACCGCTGTGACAACTGACGGTGATACAACACTTGGAAGACTAAATTTAATCAAATTACTTTAAGAAATTCAAAAATATTTAAAAAGTTTAACTTTTATAATGGTGTGCATATAGCGTGAGAATTATGAATTAAGTTATGCAAAAGCTAGTAAATAATAAAAGATCAACTGGTGAGGCTAATAGATATTGATTGATATTCATTAAAGTTTACTTGGAAATACTTTTCAATTGTTATGCATATCAATTTGGCATGTTCGCGGCGGCGCACTGTCGCTTGCCGCCGTCATATTTTAATCACGTAATGTAATGCGAAAAATCTGTTCGACTAATGCCACCAACGTTTAATGGTAAACTATCGATCCAAATATAGAAGGGTAGGTACTCCGAACGCCATTAATATCGAAGTCATCGTCAGCAATTATGTACAAAGGCACAAAGCACAATGCGATATTGAACAGACATGCTATTTATTTAATTTTATAATCGACCCATATAGTCTATTCAATCGACACAATCGTTGTCTAAATAATGTCGTGCAAAAATCGAAACACCAGACATTAGTTACGTACCTTAAAATTCACAGCCAATCTAAACAACTGAAAACTGACATCCATAAATATTTACATTCCGGCAGACGTGAGACGTGTAATAGCGTGCGTTATGTTGTTGGCGCTGCGGTCGCTGTAGACGGTGCTGGCGTGCACTGTGTGCGGGCGCGCGGCACACGCGGCGGCGGCCGGCGAGCGGGCGGAACGGGGCTGCGGCGCCGGCATAGTACGCGGCGGTCATCTGACAGCGGCGCGCGCGGCCACCTGACGCGGGACGCGGACGCCGACTGCCGCGCGCCACCCGCACCCGCGCCACGCCATGCCGCCACCGCCACCACCGCCGCCCGCCCAAAGCACCCGCCCGCACTCCTCTAATTCTAATTGTTGGCCACCTCTGACGATCCAGGTCATCGTACCTGCATGTGAATTCTTTCTTAAACGAAAAACCCGGTTCGAAGCTACATATTTAATATTGTGATTCAATTCAAGTCGAGATTACGTGGGACCTTCAGTTTCATAAAAAGTTACAAGCGAATAAGTTAAGCCGGCAGATTTTTTATTTAGAGGAGACGGCCGCTCTAACAAGAATTAAAAACCCATTGTAAGAGTTTTTATATCGATCTAAGTAGGTTCTACATAATTATAAAAACTGTGCACAAAAGTAAACAAGCGTATGTGTAACGTATAAAGTTTGTGAGCTTCAAAAACGTGTTAATGGAGCAAAGGGAAACCCCATGGGAAGACCCCCGTTCTGATGTGTGGGTTGCGAGTTCAAATATTTTACTCTACTTTTTCGTATACATTAACCGAATTTTTTGGTGTTTCGCCTCAGAGTTAACCGTGATATCTAAAGGATACATGAAGACTAACTTTATAAAAAGGTATAATTTTGTGAAAACTATAAATTAGGTACACTATATGCTTCTATTTAAAAGCTTTTGTTAAAGCTATCGATCTCTAACATCGTAAGTCAGGTTGGGAAAGTTTGTTCAGAGTGTGTATTTAGTGGTTGTGGCATTATTGTATTATACCGGGTTGAAGCCGCACGTGGGAGCATTTCAAACCCCTTATGATTTAATGAGGCGTTTTAAAATTATAATTGGATTTTACAAATAAAAGGCCACACGAAGTCTATAGATACAGATAGACGTCTTGTACATAATGCTGGTTTTCCACGGACGAGGTGGTTGTAAACTCATTTTTATTGATCTTATTCAACTTTCCCTGCATGCATTAGACGTGCATGCATATATGGCATTAGACGTGACAGTCATGATTGCGTTACAGGTTGCATGTGCGCCGTTGTAATTATCTACAAATACATATTGCGGTCATAATGATATTCTAATTGGTACATTATATTGATTTCTTTGTTGCAAATGTCAGTGGTTCACTGAAAATTAGCTTTGTTTTTATTATAAAATAACTGCAAATACTTCATGCTATCTCAACACTAAGACAGGTTTCATTCACAGCCGTCCGGGAGACCCGCGCGGGCCGCTCGTACGGGCTTCCCGAACGGAGACAAACTGTAGGCGCTAGAACACTGTTTCACAGCGACGCGGATTGGTCAGTACGCGACCTGCTCCGGGTAGAGCCCGTACAACGCTAGCAACCGTATCGTACGGGTCTCCCGTATGCGGACGGTCCGTGCGGGTCTCCCGGACATCTGTGAAAACAGCCTAACAATGCTACGTTAAATGTGTTTTTACAGTTTTATATTGTAAGGTCTTACTTACAGGCTGCTGCTACTCGGTCATTTCCATGTGAGACAGCACTTGCTACTCGGTAATCTTAAACACTTTCAGACGCCTCATACAATATTATGGAAAAATAAGAAACATCATGACTGAAATATAAAGTTTTACAGAAGTCCATACACGTCAAGCGAATCGGATCGATATCCAAAATGAAATACTTTAGTTAATTTTATTGGATTAATTAATGAGTCCGTTATTAATGTCGACTGTCAGTACATGTTGTGACTTTATGGAAATTGCCATCACCTGCAAGGCTACGTGTACGGCAGACCGTTTGGTGATGGTATTTCATAAAGTATTAGATGGTCTATCTATATATATAATAAAATAGTAAGTTAAAAATGTTGTTCGTTTGTCCGGGTGTATGTTCCGGATTGGCGCAAAAACGGCTGCACGGATTTGGATGAAATTTGGCACACATATAGTTTATAACCTATTTTAACACATAGGGTACTTGTCATCCTGGTCGTACATTCCCGTTGTATATTTATTGACATCCACGCAGGCGACGCCTCAGGCAAAAGCTAGTGGCTTATAATCAGCTTGTATTTACAATAGTTCAGGCATACTTCCTTATATTTGCTTACTAGTTGAGCCATGGCATAAATATGGTGCGTTAAAAGTTCATAAAACACACGATGTACAAGATTGCCATGCTATACATTATCTGCAACACAATGGCAACCCTTCCTCCGAGTTTACGACTTACGCCGAATGATAAGTTGCCGACATATTCTATACTCTACTAGCTTCCAAGTAGGTAACGATTGTTCTATAAATGTCTAAGTTATATTCACTTGTATATTTTACATTAGGTACTAGGATTTCGCGTACCTAGGTACTGTACTGTTTTCATCTTCATCCGAAGAATGTTTATAAATAGTGAATGTTGTGCAAGAATGAATAACATAAGCTGGCTATTAGCTATTTTTAACAAAACGCAGCAATTACTATAAATAAGTATTATTTAGTACCTACTTGAATGACGGTGGTGAGATTTTTCACGTTTCCTAACGCAATTATTTGAAAGATGTACGTTAAGTAATAATACTAAAATATATGATGGCGTTAGTTACAATTTGTATTGGAGTGGTACTAATTTACGACATGTATTTGTAAACAATGAGGCGCACAGGACTGATTTGCTTACATTAACGCCTACGCGCGTGCCGTGTATTAGGTACCTACCTATTAGTTAAAATTACGTGTAGTCTGTGTTGCACTCTGATTATTTACCGATAATCAACTAACGATTAATTACGGTTTCTCCTGCGAAGCAATTATATTAATGAAGGAGGGGTTAACGTTACCTTTTTACACGCTATCATGCGATCAGTGTTCGAGGGGTTAAGTGTAGAAATATTAAATCGTAGTTAGTGATGGTAGGTACTTACACTTCGTGTCTATAACAAAAATATGTTACTTCCTCTAATGACACCTGACATTAAGTGTGAACTTTTACAGCTACGTATGGTATTCCGAAATACCGCTCACCGAAAGGACGGTTTTCCGATAACACTCTACTCCGACGGTTAGTTGAACGAAAAAATAATTGGCCGATGAAACGTTTCGCCGAAAATATTATTTATCGACGGTTGGTAGTCCGAATGAATCCTTCACCGATGTAACGGTTCACCGAAAACACTCTTCAACGACGATTGGTTAAACGAACGAATCTTTCGCCGATAGCATTCAGTCTACGCTAATTTCGTTTCACACGTTTAATATAATTTACAAACGTCATCATCAACACCGCGGCAGCGGCCACCGACAGATATCCTTTCGTTTAACCAATCGAACTTTTACTTGGTTACGCAGGTACCTAAAGTTATCGTAAGTAGGAAGGTAGTCATTAGAGGGGTGGACACGATTTGATTTGATCGCAATTTTTTGAACGGGTTATCTATCACTGTTATCGAGTAAGAGTTTCCGATCGTAGTACATGTATTTTCGACGTACCTACGTCATATAAGAAGTATTACCAGTTGTACTTTTCAGGTACAGTCGACATAAGTAGCTGGTAAGTACTCGATCCTGATGAATATTTTGAAATTCCTTGAAACATTTATCACTGGACTGGAGTTCATTAGATGAGGAAATAGCTGTAGCCGTGACTCTATCCGCGGTTGAAATCCGAAATCAACACTGAGGCAAAAGCTATTGCTTTTCGAAATCCGTTACTAATCTGAGACTGGAGGTTGATTTTGCAATTGACCAACATACCATGTGTCGACAAGAAACTTATTTGGTGTAGCAGAGACGTTTCACTTGGTCAAGTAAGTTTTTGCCGCCACATGACTCGATTAGACGACCACTCTATTCTGGTACAGTACAAATTCTTCAGTTTTACGAGATAGTGGGCCCTTGGGCGACGGTTGCTGAGGATAGCTATGCTATATCAACAAAAACTGTCCACTTGTGAAAGTTTCACTTTATTCATTCTGAAAATACGGTTTATTGTCTATCCCGTGGGAACCCTTTGCTTTTCCGGTATATAAAAAGTATTGCATATATAAAAAGTATTGCATTTTATATACCGTTTTTACATTCACAGTGCTTTTTACTTTGCATTCCCGAACTAGTGCAGAAAAGTGCGCCACAGATAAATATTACTAGACAGAGATGTATGCTTTCTTTTAAATCTCAGCAAAGAACCGACATGCGTTTCGGCAAAAAAACAAGTTGTGAATATTATAAACTTAGTAAAATATATAAAATATGATAAATAAACATTATATTTCAGCAAATTATTTATGTTTGTCAACAATCTAACATTAATTTGTGTTCTTTATATCAAAATATAAAAACATACACAACCCAATAAACATACTTTTATAATATATCTACATATTGGCGGTTTTAAGTCGGTACCTTTCCTTCAAAATGTAAAGACAGGGACACGAAAAAAAATGGGAGCCATTTGTTACAAAATATTATGTTTCTCACCCATGTTCTATATGTCGTGATGGCCCAGTTATTAAGGGTTCGCCTCTCATGCACGAGGTTGTGGGTTCAAATCCGGGCAAGTACCAATGTGACTTTTTCAATTCATTTGTACTTTCTGGTGTTTATTTTGCACATTACTAACATCGGTGAAGGAAAAAAATCATGAGGGTACCTGGACTTATAGTTAATAAATAAATAAATAATATAAAAATAAAAAGCCTTTATTATTGCATTGGCATGTACAATCGTATGAATAGTAATGGGTGTGGATATGGTTAGTCCAATAAACATGCCATCTGGACCCTTCTTCGGGTGAAGGCCTTCTCCAGAGATTGCCAATCGTCGCGATTTCTTGCGCGGTTGGACCAATTACGTTTTCCGACGGTCTCTATCTCGCCCTTCCACCTTGCCTTTGGTCTCCGTCTGCTTCTCTACCCATGAGGTCGTTTCCACATAGTTACGGTCTTCGTCCACCTGTTGTCAGTGTAGCATGCCACGTGACCCGCCCACCTCCATTTCAGACCTCGTGCGAAGGACATGACATCTATCACGCCAGTCTGTCTTCTTATTGCCCTGTGACGGACTCTGCCCTTTAATTTTATTTTTAGTGAGCTATGTTCTAAAATTTTGGTGTCTAACTCATCTGTATATTTCTATTTTTTGGCCTGAACTTTCTAGTTTGATTTTGCCAGTACTGTTTTCATAGACGTATTTAATGATTCTGATATATTTGTTGCTTATATTTTGTTCGTAGAGGGATTTCTAGATGCTTTGATGAGACATAGAATCAAATGCCTTCTTATAGTCAATAAAAGCGAGACATGGTGGCCTTTTTTATGATGGGAAATTATCAAATAACTTCTTCCGCTTTGGGAGCGGGAGGGCGTGTCAGACTCTTACTGACTGACTAAAACCCACCCGTGTTCCTTCAGTTGCCATATTGTTAGGGGGCACAGTAACCCTTTTGAACTTTTCCGCGACGCCGGCCGGCAGGCATCGGCCCCGTCAGTTCTGCTAACTGATAAATGATTTTATTTCTGTAAGTAGGTTTGTACAAACACTTTTACACGTCAATCATATTTTAAAAACTAGATGAGGTCGGAGTTTCCTTTCTGACTACTCTGAGAAGAAAGGCCGAAACAAACTCAGAGGTCGCAGTCTCTTTTAAAATCCAGACATAATCTTGGTCAGATCATGTGAAGACCATGTAGATTGGTGTCTCAAGTGGTCTTTGAGGAAAGCATCACACAGATTGAGAGGGCTTGTCCAGTCAGTGCACGCATTTGTCAGTTATCGTGCAGGTAAACTCAGAATTTAAGGACCTCAACGATTCGACGAACAATACCAAGGACATTTGGGTAGGCCACATAAATTACTTAAACTGTCAGACCATAATTAGAACTAACTGAGAAAAAATTAAAAACAAAACAAAAAGGACTGACCCACGTAGTCTTCACATTCACAATAATTAAAATAATATTAATACTTTAAAAGTAAATATTCATGTCATTGTATATTATATAAAATTCATTAATGTCAATGTGTATATAAAAACCCGGAAATAATCTTGGTCAGAGCATTTAATTTGAGGACCAGGTAGATTTGTGTCTGAAATGGTCTTTTGAGGAATAAACCATACAGATTTGAGTGGACCTGTCCAGTCAGTGCACGCATTTGTCATTTGCTGACATATCTTTGAGGCGTGCGTGGAACACAGCGGGCCTGGTCCTTATCGGACGGCGAGCTACCCATTGCTCACCGTCCGCAAGTCCGTGCCTACGGTGGCCGGGAATCGGCCTGCGACTCCCGACGCCCAGGGCGTCTCCTGCGGCGTTGGGGCGCGAAATCAGCCTCTCCCTAAGACATAGCGGCCTTTTTTTTTTTGGGTGGGAAATCATCAAATAACTTCTCCCGCTCTGGGCGGAGCGGGAGGGCGTGTCAGACTCTTACTGACTAAAACCCACCCGTGTTCCTTCGGTTGCCCGGTTGCCGGGGGCCACGATCTCCCTCTCGGTTTTCTTCGCAACCCCGGCAGGCATCGGCCCTAGCGGACCCCGTCGATTCTGCTGACATCTCTTTGAGGCGCGCGTGGAACACAACGCGCCGTCGACCCGGGCCTGATCCTTATCGGACGGTGAGCTACGCATTGCTTACCGTCCGAAGACACAGTGGCCTGCGAGATTCATAATATTTTTCAGTTATTTGTTCTAGTACTTGTATGTGGTCAATGGTGCTGAACTATTTTCGAAACCCTGCTTGCTCTGTTGGTTGATGTTTTTCTATGTGGTTGTTAATTCTTTCCAGTAGGCAGCTAGCAAAGAGTTTAAACAAACATGGCATTATACTTATGGGTCTGTAATTCCCTACGTGTGTTGGGTGTCCTTTCTTATAATCCTGATTCTGTCTGAAAAAAAAAGGGGGTAAAAGATCACTGTTTTAGCCAATTGTATGGCTTCATTTGATATTCCGTCGATGCCGGGATTTATGTCATCTTTTAATTTCTCCAATTTACTTAATATGTCGATCCCTTTGAAGTATGGTGTCTCTATATTTTTATGGTACATGAGGTCCTTAGAGGCACTATATTTAGCCGTCGGTAGAATTCTGTGGCGGTGTTTATGACATCTGGTCTAGTTTGTTGCTTTGGAGCGTTCGCGTTCGCTGATGGTATCCATTGTATTGCTGTATTTAGTTCTTTTATAGCCTTTTTAAGACTTCGGGAAGATTTTAAATGTCTCGTAAAAATGGATTCTTTATGATCTTTTATGTTCTTTTTAATCTCTTTGTTAATTGATTTGAAAAGGCAGGTAAGTCTAGCTTTTTCATCGTTGCTTAGGTCTTGTTTGTGAGGTAGTTGACTTATCTCTTTCATTCAGTTTAAGGTGTATTCTGTGAGTAGGTATATTTGGTTTTTGACGTAGACTCGTAGACTATTGTCTTTTTGTTTGTTTAGACATGTATTGATTGTGGTTTCAATCTTTTTGTAGTATGCATTGGCGTCTAGAATTTCGTTTTCTTTTTCAGAGAGGTCGTGTTCGGCGTATTTTAAGTTGGTGATATATTCTGATCGGTCTTCTATTGTTTTTAGTTGGTTTCTTGGGTTAGTGAAGTTTCTCCTATTAAATTTTGCGGCTTTTAATTTGACTGTGCTTCTTAGCATCATATGGTTCTGCTGGGAAACCAGTAGATCTAGTGTCGAAGTTAGTAAATGAACTTGGGGAATTTGATAAGATAAAATCAATCTCACTTTTCGTCTTCTTGTCGGGGGAGAACCATGTACATTTTTTTTTCCTTACCTAAATAGAGTGTTGAGTTAGCTTTTGCTCGTATGCGTATTGAAGTAGTCTTTCTCTGCGGTTGTTCTTGTTTCCATACCCAAATTTCCCAGTTATCAGTGATTCTTCGTTTTTTTTTAGTTAGCCAATTTTTGCGTTGTAATCTCCAATGCTTATTACATTTTTTCCTGCTCGTCATGGTAACATTTTTCGATCTCATCGTCGCTGGCGCTTTCTGTTGGAGCAAACACTTGTATAAGAGTAAGATTGTAATCATCAAATATTAATTTTAGTAAGCATACTCTCTCTGATATACCAGTGTAGTTTTCTATGTTGTGTTTTAACTCTGCTTTTATTAGGAATCCAACGCCGTATTGGCCTTTTTTTTTTTTTGAGGGTGGGAAATCATCAAATAACTTCTCCCGCTCTGGGCGGAGCGGGAGGGCGTGTCAGACTCTTACTGACTAAAACCCACCCGTGTTCCTTCGGTTGCCCTGTCGCCGGGGGCCACGATCTCCCTTTCGGTTTTCTTCGCAACCCCGGCAGGCATCGGTCCTAGTGGACCCCTTCAATTATGCTGACATCTATTTTAGGCGCGCGTGGAACACAACGCGCCGTCGACCCGGGCCTGGTCCTTATCGGACGGTGAGCCACCCATTGCTCACCGCCCGCAAGCCCGCGCCTACGGTGGCCGGAAATCGCCCCGCGATTCCCGACGCCCTGGGCGTCTCCTCCTGCGGCGGTTAGGGGCGTGAGGGCGCGAAATTTGCCTCTCCCTCACGCGTTCCGCCTCCTCCTTCGCGAGCATTACCGCTTCGCAGAAGGAGGTGACGGCCTCCCATTTCCTCTCGCTCCGTACCATAGCCTGAACCAGGGCCGGACGCGAGAGATCACCGCCGCCGATCGCCTCCACGAGGACACGGCGATGCTCCGCCCAAGCTGGGCAGACCTCCACCGTATGCTCCACCGTGTCCTCCGGGCGATCCACACAATGGTGACACCCGGGCGTTTCCTCCCGCCTTATCCTGTGCAGGAACCTCCCGAAACAGCCGTGTCCGGTGAGGACCTGCGTCAGGCGGAAGGTGAGGACGCCGTGGCGCCTCTCAAGCCACTCCTCAAAGAGGGGTCTTATCGCCGCAATTGTGGCGTGCCCAGCGCTGGGTTGCGACAATCGCACTCTCCATGACGCCATGAGATCCCGCCGGAGCTCTGCCCGCTGAGCCACGATTTCTCGCGGCAGCGGAGCTAAGCCCCGGCGCCTCGCCTCCTCGCGCCACTCCCAAATGTGCGCGAGGACCTTTGCCTCCAGATCCCATGGCGGTACGCCGTATTGGCCTGGAGTTTGACCCGTAGTACACAATATATGATCTTTATCTTCTACTTATAGTTAATATAAGTTTTAAATCGCCAACCCGTCTTGAGCAAGCGCGGTGATCAATGCGGGAAGAGGCCTTTGCCATGCAGTGGAATAATAATAAGCTGATATTACTATTGTTTCTAAAATGTAGTTTATTTTTTCCTCCCAAGTGTCTTGAAAAATGTCGTTTGATACGCATGAGCATTTGTTTTCCGAAGCACGGAGGGGGTCCCCCGCGATATGTAATGGATGGTCACTCATCCACAAACTGACTGCGACAAGCGCAGCTTAACCTTCGATCGACCCATGCGGCTGTTATTATTTAGCCATGAGCTCCACACCCTCATGCACCCATGTTATTACTGAAAGAACAGTGATACAAGTTATTTAAAACGGAATATTTACCATGTTTTTTGTTTTTATAAACATAGTATGTAACTTAAACAAAAAAACCGACTGCCGCTGTAGGTTATTAAAAAGCTTAAGTCGGCAAGACGATAATATTAAACAGAAATAAACTAACCTACAACTAACCAACTGTCTGTTAAACACGAGACTTTACTTTTGAAGCTACTTTACACCTAACAAAACTCAGTCACACAAAATGTTCGACGAGAGCTAACCATTTAGCAAGTGATAACGGCATCGCGATCTAGCGGTGCACGGTAGCGCCATCTAGCGACCTTATTGTAAAACGTTGTAAAGTTTTGTGATGAGAAGGTGGTCCCAGGTGTTCCATCAATCCCTACCTAGTAGTTATAGGGCCGATTCCAGTGGTAGAAATCTAAAAGTGAGCAATTTACTGTATTTTGCGGAACTATTCTGCTCATCACGCTGAAGATCATTATCTCATCTCGTCAGATTTTCCCAAATTTTTATGAGACCAATTGAAGGTACCTTTTTGCCCCTTTTTGGAGGAAGTACCCCCTCTAATAAAAAAATCCCGACGAAAAAATAAACAAATCATAAAGTTGTAAAACCTTTAAACCAAGTCTCATCTAGATCGGTTGTAAAATACGACAAATTTTGGAAGACTTGAAGCAGAGACGCTTCGCTTGCTTTGTTCGGACAACAATTTAGGTACATCAAGATCATAGGCACACGTAGCGGTGAAAGTAATCCCCGACCCCGGCTAAGGATCTTTTCCTCCCATAGGAATTATTTAAAGTGACTATGGTGATATCAGGCCGTCTGGCTTACCTACCTACAACATGCCTATGATGAAATTATTACAAAACTAGATATTGTCAGTGACTTTGTTCGCAAACAAACTAACAATCGGCTTAAACCACTCTATGGTGAAGTTTAAAAAAGTCGATCCTAAGCCAGTGATAAACGTTTATATTATTGCCCTTCCAAAAAACGAACTAAAAAGTGATAAAAAACAAGTTGTATTAGTTAATCTGTATTTATCCCTTTCCCCTTGTAAGAGGTACCTTTGTATGTAAAAGGTACCTCTTAAAAGGGGAAAGGGGGGACTTCTTAGATTAAAAAGTGTTCCACACAACGATGAAACGGTCCCCCGACAGCAATGACAATTTTATTTATCTTTTTAGTCAGCAAGTAAATGAGTGACCTTTCGCTTTGTATATAGTACAGATTAACTAATACAACTTGTTTTTTACTCTTTAGTTCGTTTTTTGGCAGGGCAGTTGTGTTTTTAATTATTTATTTTAATTTTATACGTTTTAGTGACAAGTTTTATTTTAAAAGATGTCATGCTAGGTGGCTTTAATTTTTAAGCACTAAAGGTGGTTTTATAATCTCACAGCGAGACGAGGAGAGGCGTGGATGACGTGGGGACGAAATTTTTGTTTTGCATGTAAACCTTACCTAAGTAAAATGTATGCCAGTATATTATATAGTTTTAAAATGCTCATCAAGGCCTTCAATTGGATACCCAAATTGTAATAAATGAAGAAATATTTTTTTATACATTTTAATATGGACCATACTGGGGCCTTTTTTTAATTATTGCTTATGTCACTTGGGATTATATAAGGATTCTAACGGTACCCTACACATCTAAATCTATTCAGGGATTTAAAAGTTATGGTGGAACAAAGAAACTCACATACATAAATATACGAACCCTGAAAACATTATACTCCTTTTTGGGCAGTCGTGTAATAATAGTAACAAATTATTAATTTGTCTAGGTACATATTATACATATATACCTTGGTATTTTATTTTACAACAAAAAAAAAAATGCTTTGCTCACTGCCTTGCCCGAGTAGACCCACGTATATATACATTCCTACTTGCATAGTGTATACATACCTACTTAGGTACCTGTGATAGAATAGGACACCCATTTTTAGGTGAAAAAGAAAGACGATTGGTGGACGGAAAGTACCTCTTTCGTAGGATCAATTGAATTATTAATTATGACTTGAGAGAATAAAGAAAGCAATGATCACACATTTGATGATCATGACTTTGCCTCGTCCAAGCGGTTTTTTCCCGGTCAAATCACCAACATAGAGGCGTCACAGGCCACGGGGAGTTTCGAATCCAAATCCGAGGTTAGTGCTTCGGTAAAAAGGGTTGCCGCCAAAGAAATCCACATTGCCTACTCTAGAGCACCTCACTCTAGGGTAGACAAGCGTGCCTGAAGCGTGGAATCAGGGTTGGCTGATTCAACTCTGATTGTTTTAACCTAATCAGCTAGCTATTTTATTCGTGATTAGCTTAGTATAACCTTTGCAAACCTGAATGATGTGTGTAAACTAACCTGGCCTACCTATAATATGGGATCTGTGACTAATTTCAAAACCAACTCATCTTTTCCTACACGAATAAGCAGTACACAGTAGTAGGAAAAACCTACCCAGGTTCTATATAATAAAAACCTATTATAATTTTCAGAATACTGGTGCTACGCCGTATTAAATTTTGCAATGTTTTTAGGTATTTTTTTGAATATTGCTAGAATTTTAGTGCCATGGTCACTCTCGAATCCCATCCAGTCTTATTGAATGTTATATAAAGAATCTATTATTGTATGGCTTAATTGAAACTGGATCCAGCCTTCTGAGAAATTCAGGTGCTACGCTAAAGTATGAAGTTCGTAGCATATTGCTACGAATGTTTTACTTGACGTATTCGTTAATTTTTATCTTACATTTTTTTTTTTCAGTTTTCATTAACGACTTTTGGCGTTAACACTGAAACTTTCAACAAGTATGTTGCTACATATTACAAAAAAATAGAAATACTTGCAAGATAGCTCTGTATATTAGCAATAAGATAAAATCAGCAGAAAATAAAATAAAAACAGTTTGGAGAGTTATAAGTAGTAGGAAAAAAAAATCGAAACACTGAGTACACATTGGAAACTTCACGTGGTGCCATAAGCTCTAACTTAGAAGTAGCGCAAGAATTTGTACATTTCTTTACTAATATACCATCAAAAACGACGGAAGGTTTAAATTTTTCCACCCGATGTCTCAATTGATTTATTAAGAGCGAACGTTCCGGGCTGCCCTATTGAATTTCAATTTAAACAAATAAACCCTATGATAGTTATGAAAGCTTTTCGGCAAATCAAAATCAAATTGACCGAAGATCTATGGGGATTATCTATCAAAGTTTGCAAATCCATAATCGAGACTATAGCACCATACTTAGCTTTAATATTTAATTTGTGTGTGGATCAAGGTGCCTTACCAGATTTAATGAAATACAGTAAGGTTATACCACTTTTTAAAACTGGGGACAGTAAAGACACCAACAATTATAGACCAGTATCTGTGCTGCCGGTATTCAGCAAGGTGTTTGAAAAGGTAATGCTCAATCAAATGTTTAATCATTTTAACGCCAACCAAATCTTACACGATCAGCAATATGGTTTCACCAAAGAACGTTGTACAACTGACGCCGGTGTCACCTTATTAAAACACATATTTACAGCTTGGGGGGGCAAGATGCCATAGGAATCCTTTGTGAGTCTGCGTGAGTCTTGAAACCTTGCTTTTGAAACTTGAGCATTACGGACTAGGTAAACTTGCGCCCAGTTTAGTAAAATCTTATTTAAATGATAGACAGCAGCAGGTTAAAAATGGATAAAAAATGGGTAAAAATGGATGTTCCACAAGGCTCGATATTGCGTCCTTTTCTCTTTTAAGTATATATTAATGACCTACCCCATTTATTAAAAAAACCAACCACAAATGGTGTTATTTCCTTTATTTTTAAGATAAAGAGACGTGCATCAAATCTTGACGACGTAAATAACGCCCTACTGCAGGTCCAAAATTGGTTCACTGCTAATAATTTAGTATTCAATGGGAAAAAACCTAAATACATAAGATTTACTTTACCGAATGTTAAAAGTAATGATTCTGATATAGTATTGAATAAAGAGAAATTAGAATTCGTTGATAAAACTGTTTTCTTGGGGATCACGCTCGACTCAAGGCTGTAATGGGGTCCTCATTTAACATCTCTTGCAGGACGGCTATGTTCAGCAGCATATACTGTGAGAAAAATCCATCAATTTATACTGATGTAGATACCGCGAGGCTAGTCTTTTTCATTACTTTCATAGTATCATGTCTTACGGTATTTTACTATGGGGACGGGCTGCAGATATCGAATCTATTTTTATTCTGCAGAAGAGAGCCATCAAAGCAATATAGGGCCTCCGCAGACGCGACTCTCTAAGGGAACTGTTTAAAGATATTAACATTATGACGGTACCTTGGTAATATATCGATCTATGAAAACATCATGTACGTAAGGAAAAATTTAAGTCTTTTCAGTAAAAGAGGTGATAGACACAATTATAGGACTAGAAATAGGGACCAATTAGTTCAACCGGGTTTCAGACTGGCTAAAGTAGACTCATCCTTCATGGGGTGCTGTTTCAAATGTTACAATAAAATACCTCCCCACATACTCCAACTGAACAAAACAAAAAAACTTGTATAAAACGCACACTATGCTGCCAAGCATTTTATAAGTTGGGGGATTACATCGCTGATAAAAATGCTTGGCTCAGCGCTGGTCCAGCTCCACAAGGGCGCATAAACTAATTGATTAGCATTCGAAAGTATTGTTGCAGCTGCTAAAGATTGTAAAAACTATCTTTGCTTTGTATAAATTGAATCTCTTTGTATTGTATAATTGCATAACACATGTGTGAGCACTGTGACCACGTACATTCCATAAAGCTACCATTTACCGGGTACGTCTTTCATTGATTTGAATGTGCCCTGGCGGCTGAGAGAATGTCATGCTCACTCAAATGTCTCGCTGATGGTGGCGTGTGTGTTGGAACATTATGTTACCTTCAAAATGTGTGTCAAATTTAAAAGAGTTTTCGTGGAGTTATTTTACCCGTTCTTCTCCATAGGTACCTACTACGTTTTGGAATGGGCAACTAGCTTCGTCTTTCTGACTGACTGACCCCTTGACAATTCAAAAGTACCTGTAATTGGTTTATTTGAAATAAATGCTTTGAGTTTAGAGTTTGAGATAACCAAATAACTTATTTAAGCATTCCATCATCATCCTCACTCTTCAGTCCGAATTGCTTCTGTAATTTCGAATATTTCGTAAGTAAGTAGAAGAGTAACAAGTTATCTCTCTCAACCAGGAAATAAAATCAACTAAATTTCAGTAAGTTATGTTAGTCAATTAAGGGTTTGTTAACTCACTACTCAGTTATCTAAATTTCTTGTCTATAGGAATAAGTATAGTCATAAAGTTGTTGCAAAAGCTGTTATTTTCGAGTTGTTGAAGAAAATACTGTCTCTGAATGGAGTGCCTGTGTGGTGGCTGTTTAGAATTACACAGCTGGTAAGGGAAAGAAAGGTAACATGGCGAGACCTCTATAATTTGGAGATAATAATGTCTGAATGAGTTGTCATGAAGAAGCTGCATACCTGTTCAACGATGCTGACAGCGTTTGCACTGTTTTATCAAGGAAAGTTTGTTTTCCCAACGTCTGATGTAAAAATAACAATTTTCAACTAACCTTTAGTTTGCTTTGCTTTACGTTATGGTGGTGTCAGTAATGTGACAGTATAGAAAAAATTACTTATGAATGATTGAACTTGGAGATAACTAATTTCGGGCTAAATTATGAAAGGACCGGCCAAACAAAAAAAAGTTATATTCCGTTGGAACATGTTATTCTTTTCACTATGGGACCATATCTATAAGGCCAATTCCTGCGCCGTTACTACGAGTTTGATAAATATTGTTTTCTTTCAGTGTGTTTTAGTTAAAAGAATAATAGTAATCTATTATGGTCGGTGGCATACTAAGCCTATCGGGGGCCCGGGGCGACAAACTACATGAAGGCCCCGCCCATATATGCAGATAATTTTGAGAACTAGAAGAAGGTAAAATATAAGAGCGAGCGTAGCGAGTTCGAAATTTTTGCACACTGCGTCAATAAAGGTTAGGTTTTCCTTTGACTGTTCATACAGAAATAGGAGTTACTTTGTTGACTAGAAAAGTTTGAGAAAAAGAGAATGTAAGAGCGAGCGAAGCGAGCTTGAAAATTGTAGCACTCTACATTAATATGTAGCATACGTAGGGAGGCCTCAACAAAGATTGCTTTAAAGTTACTGAACATATTTTGGGTTTGTTTGGGATTTTCAAAAGTATTTCTAAAGATTTAGGGGCTCCCCTACACCGGGGGCCCGGGGCGGGCCGCATATGCCGCCACCCCCACACCCCCTTAGTCCGCTAGTACTTTTGGTAATAACTTTGTATGCCAGTAAACATTACAGTTATAATTTTTGACTGTGAAACTAAGGCTCTAGGGTTATTCTGCAGATGGTATCCGATTTTTGTTTTTCGGCAGTACTACTATTAACTAATTGAAATAGGCAACTGGTTTAAGGTCTATTTAGTGGTTTATGGTAACGAAAAAAAACAGTGAAAAAAAAAATAACACATGTATTTTTATACATAAATAACGGATGTAAAACGAAGGCGAGAGTCACTTAAACTCCCCGTTGTGATTGTGATTTTTTTTGTACTGGACTAGCTATGGTCCAGTATGTGCAGATTAGCAGGCTGCTGCAGGCTGATTATGCAACACATTTTCTTTTAGAATTCGGAACCAAAATGTAGCACTCGGAATCGTTTACCTTATTTGGAATTGCGTAACAAACATTAGGAACCTTCTGGTTACCGAGATATTGAAGGTCAAATTTTCAACATTATTTACTTTTTTACACGAAAACAAGGTTTGATGTTATAACCTAACTTTAAATACTCCCACAACTTCTGTACCGTTGCATGCACCGATAAGCACTATGGTTTACGTACGTTATATTGCTGCTGCCGTAAACAGTGATTTTTCAAACCAAACATAAAGTCGATTCTTAGCAATATACATATTTAGCTTAATTTATTAAGTTTGATGTACACAATGCGTAGATAACGGATATGTGATGGGTCTTTTAACACCCTGTGTATTTAAAAATACAACAAAGATGAAAAGAAACACCTCCAAGCTGTTGTCCTATGTTTCAAGCCGGTACGAAAGAGAAAGAATTAAATCATAGCCGTATTAATCCAATAATTTGGCTATTTAAATGTACTAGCAAACGAAAAGTGTATGATAGCAATAGCTTGCCTGAATAAAAATCAATTAAATTAATTATACCAATCTTACGCCCATATCAAATATGTATGAGAAAGTGAATTTTCGAACTCATCTAACTTGACTGAGTATGAACCCCCACAGGTTTGTTCCCATAGTAAAATATTTGGAAAATACAAAAGTGCACGCCTCATTACGCTCGTTAAAAATATTTAAACGACTTTTCATGAAATATGTTTATGACTACTTTTTTCCACCATGAATATGGGTGAAATTTCTCAATCGTATAAGTTCTTTGAGTAGGTACTGTCAAAGATTATTTAGGTTTGCTTTGTTGGTTGCTAGGGAACGGAAGGGGGTCGAAGTTGGAAATATTATTGTAGTTAGTTTTATTAATTATAATTAAACTACTTTGAATAAAAGAGCCATTTTCAATACTGTTTCCTTCTATGGCTGAAACGAATCTATTAAAAAAAATTACTCAATTAATTGATTTTCTCGCAAGGTACAATGTTTTCAGGTTTCATACATTGATTGACGGGATTTTTTAAAAACTATTTTGATGATTTTTTCGTTTCTGATGCATTAAATCAATTTTTGAAGTACAGTATTAATCTCAATTAAATTATCTATACAAAGGTATGTAAGTTCTGTGTACTAACAGGATTGTAACAATAAAAACAGTTGCAGAAAGGGGGCAAAACAAATTTTTCGATCGCAGAGCACTCTCTAACGCTTCACATTATCGGTCGTGCAAAATTAAGAGAAAAACGTATTCTTTCGGAGTAGGTAGGTAATTGCTTTTTTTGTTTGGCACTTCCTCATTTAGCCCAAAAATGTATGGACGGTAAATGATCTCCTTTAAAGCGCGGATCTTTTTAGTTAGGTACCTACTTGTCTATATCTGATTCCGATAACATATTTACAGAACAAACAATTTCATTTCAAACAGAATTAACGATTTTATTCGACAAAGACGTAAGATAGGGATAAAACAACCGACCCTCGAAGATTTTCAAATGTTTCGTGCAGCAAAACGGACTGGGGAAGATGAAGAGAATTGAAAAGAAAAAAGTGATATTGTACCGATGTAGTTCATCAAGTGACATCTGTCAGTGGAACAAAAACCTATAACAAAGAATAGCGATAGAATAGATTTAAAATTAAATTAAATGGCAGTCTATCCGAGTGCGAAAACTTGTTTTCAGCTTGGGTGGTGGATCAGTTCAGTTTCCAGATTTTCGTTTATACATTTGTCTTGCGCAGCCAGCGCAGGAGTCATTCATGACAGTAGACAGAAGGAGAGAGTTAGGCAGAGATGTGTCTTTAGCCCAATATCCCTTTGCCCTGATTGGGAATCGAACTCGGGACCTCATGCTCCGCAGTAGCGCTTGCGGCCACTAGGCCAACGACGCAAGTATTAATTACCTTTTGAAAAATTCTGACATTTTTTTTATGCGAGTCAATTTAGCCTTTCTGTGTAGTCCGTTGTAAGTACTTGTCCCTCACTTGTGAAGGTAAGGTAAAACGGACCAATTTAAGCTTTGGAAATCATCTAATTTCTTAATTAGCTGTGACTGTATTAAAGTCTATTTAGGTAATATGTACGTAGAGTTAATATTGTGGATTAGTTTTACTCTTGAATAAATCAAATAGTTTTTAATACATTAATGTTTGCTTAAAGTGATCGTTCTGCCTTCCCATTCCCTTCCCCCACCTATGTCAATAATTTGTACTATCATTTTTTATATAATTATTTTCCAATTTTACATGGATTCTTCATATTGTCTAATAATTAATTAGCCAAGGGAAATACCTCCCTCCGTCCCCTCCTTCCACCTCTCCATATCTATTAGGACCTACCTAATAACATTTCTGCTAATACCCAAAAAATATTTTGAAACTCCCAAGAATAGACTCCCTCCTAGACTCTTACCTACTTTCTATCTTTCCCTGTATTTCTTAGAATAGTTCCTATGCAAAAAACGAAACTACCTATAGTTTCGTATTTTTTTTCAGTACGATGTTAGATATTTTATGTTTTTTTATTTTTATTATTGTAGTTTCACCCTAGAAGTATGTCGTAAAGATACTTTTTTAATTTTGACCAACTTTATCCATATTTTGATAACCACCTAAAACAACAATAAATAATATCCTATTCTGTGTGTGTTTAAGTGCGGTTTATCGATGTTGTGTTTATTACTTACGACGAATATTGGAATGAGTGATCAACAGTTAGTCGACTTGCTAGTTGGATACAGTGCGAGTACCTAACATCTTAGTATGGTTATAGTTTAGACTAGAAAATAAAGTTATAAACGTTTTAAATAATACATCTATGGCCGGGATCAACGGCTTAACGTGCTTTCCGAGGCACGGAGGAGTCTGGATATGTTGAGATGGTTTCCCATCCACTGACCAATCCCGGTAAGCGTAGCTTAATCTGATGGATCTACCCGTGCGGCTGATACCAAGTATAACGAAATATTTATGTTTTGGATTTCTTCGAAGCTCGATAAATGGTGTTGGTGTCGAATAAATCGCGCTATGGGTTCAAGGCAATAAGCACTGCTATTGGAATTTTATTTCCTGTTTACTTGCCAATAGGTAGCGCTGTTTTGGTGCAGTGACCACAGTAACCTTCCTCTATTAGTTCCTAGATGGCAAGATGGCACTGTGCTCTGTAATATCATTTTTTAATGATGGTGTTTAGGACACGCTGAAATAGGCACAGACTAATATATATAAACTCTTTTGCAAAAAAAAAAAACGGGCACTTTAGATTTTTTTCTCTACTTCAATGAAGAAGAACAAGAAATAGGTTTTATTAATTTGACGATGTATTGGCATGTTATTTGAAGCATCCTGGCATGATTCTTTACGTTCCAAATTTAAAATTAATAAAAGAAAAATAATGATTATTGTAGATTATTCTAAAATTGCTTTACTAATGGCGCGAATTGCTGAAACGATTATTAACTGATTACGATATTTTAAAACTTTTTGGATATTTTCTGCAAATTAAACAATTTAATCTTTCTTTTTACATTAAATACCACTTTTTGATATGAGTGATAAAGCGATAAGGGCCGGTAAAATTATAGCACTACTTGAAGAAGGTTGTTCGCAAACTTACGTGTCTCAGCGGCTAAACGTGATTCGTTCAACTGTCCAGAAGACTTGGCAACGGTATCAAGAGACCGGTTCGGTCAAAAGAAGACCCGGTTCGGGAAGAAAACGATGCATAGAACCAAGAGATGACCGCTTTTTGGTGAGTCAGGCGTTGCGGAATCGTAAGGCGTCAAGTGTGGACCTGAAGAAGAGCCTTGAAGAAGTAAGAGGAGTAGAAGTTAGCTTGTGGACGGTCAGGAGGAGGCTTTTGGCTGCCAATATCAGGAGTTACCGCCCAGCTCGGGGCCCTAAATTACTCCGTGAGCACCGTGTTGCTCGACTTCAGTTTGCTCGGAACTGTGCTTCATGGACTCTGGAGGACTGGAATAAAGTATTGTTTTCTGATGAAGCTAGAATCTCTTTGTGTGGAGAGGACCGACGCCGGCGAGTGCTGCGAAGACCACGGGAACGCTATGCGGAAGTGTGTTTCGAAGAAATCACTCCTTATGGCAGAGGCTCCGTTATGTTTTGGGCAGCAATTAATTCGACGGAGCGTACGGAGTTCGTTTTCATAGAAAATGGAACATTAAATGCACACCGGTACATAATGGAAGTCCTAATTCCATATGCACAACCCACATTGACTGCACTTGGGGAAGATTCCATTTTTATGGACGACAATGCTCGCCCGCACCGTTCTGGCGACGTGGAAGCGTACATGCAAGAAGTTGGGATCCGTCGTTTAGATTGGCCAGCTTGAAGTCCAGACCTCAATCCAATTGAGCATGTCTGGGATGTTCTAAAGAGAGGGGTAAGATCAGTGCAACCTGCTCCACAAAACATCAGGGAGCTAAAAAGAGTCATTGCAGAAGAGTGGGAACGTATTCCTCAAAACGTTATTAAAAACATCGTGGAAAGCATGCCCAGAAGGATTCAAGCTGTGATTTTGGCAAGAGGAGGTCACATTCGTTATTAGGTTTTTACATTTGTAACTTTAATTAATTAAAAAAAGTAATAAAAAATCTTGTCTTTATTGCCGACCACTTCTTATTGTTTGGGCATGTACATGGGTTTTAAAGAATACATCGTTTTTTTTTTTCTTTTAATTGCCCCAATTCACTTCACGCGCATTAATTTACACGATTATAAGTATACATAGACTACGTCAAAGAAATAAATTTCATTTAATTAACTCAAATCGACCTTAGAACGTAAATTTCCTTAGGTGCCCGTTTCAAAAGAGTGTAAATGAGGAAATAGGAGATAACCGCTATTAACTCATAGATATTGTGCTAATGATAATTCATGATAATTCTTAACCGCGGTGTAAAGATTTTTTTGTCGCTATTAGGCCATAGATGCTTTTTGTAATTGAAATAAACAATTTTTATTTTTTTATAGATGACGTTGCTGTGACGTATTTTTTCTGAATTGCGGTGTTAAAACAGAAAAATATAAAATAACATTTTTAAAAATTATAACCTGACTACGGAAAAATAAAATTGATCTAAAAAGTAGTACGAAGTACGAGTATCTTCATGGGTAGATACTGCTTCTACCTATGAAGTGGGAATCATAAGCAGCCGTCAAAGACCGCAGATTAAGTTGGGATTGACATTATATTAATTTACGTCGTAAGTTTGTCCAGATATTTTATGTTAATCATAAAATACCTACTGTTATAGTCTATGGTTACGGAACGAAGTGATTCATGTCAATTGTCTTTGTCGTAAAACTGACGTGTTCATTCTTGCTTTTACCGCGTTTTCACGCATGTGTTTCTATGCTACTACAAATACTACAATTATTACAAGAATCATACAAATTACATTGTTTTATTGCTATCTACATTGTTATAGTACGATTTAATAGTGGCGACGACAATTGGTGAAGTTTCTGCAGTGAATCATGGCTAAAGTGCCACCTAATTTCATAGAATTCTATGATACTAAACACAAGTTTAAAAGATGGGTGCAGAGGTTTGAAAGTGCCCTAACGATTTACGCAATCACGGTGGAAGGAGATAAGAACTCCTATCTTCTTCATTACATCGGTGCGGATCTATACGAGACATTATGTGACCTAGTCTCGCCAGCGGAACCAAGCTCAAATTCGTATAGTCAAAATGTTGAAATCCTTACGAAGCACCTAGATCCAGACCCGTTGGAGATTGCGGAATACTTTAAATATCATCACCGTCACCAAAAAGAAGGTGAATCGATTAAGGAATATTTAGCGTCGTTAAGGAAAATGGCCTCGACCTGCAATTTTGGTACTTTTCTAGATACAGCTTTGAGAAATCAGTTCGTGTGTGGTGTCAGATCCCAAAAAATACGTGACAGGCTTCTTGAGTCAAGCAAGTTAACATTAGAACAAGCAGTGAGGATTGCCACAGGCATTGAAAGTGCTCAATCAGAGGGAACACAGACAATTGAGAGAGAGGTACAGGCAGTGTACATAAATAAAAAGAAACCCTCAGTTGCTCCATCACCGCAAACAAAGCCAGGCACCAACTACAACACGGGATCATTGGATAAAGATGGGCCAGCAACATCATCAAAAATTGTGTGTTTCCGATGCGGTGGAAACCATTATGCCAGCAAATGCACTATGATGAACATTAAATGTAATTTCTGCCAGAAAACAGGACATCTTAGAAAGATGTGCCTTCGTTTAAAAAGAGTTAATGCTGTGGATGTAACTGGCCAAGTGGAAGATAATACAGAGGAGGTTGTATTTGTTAATAATTGCAACCTAAATGTAAATACAAACAAGTTTTGGATAAATGTAAAAATCAATGGGTCCAAAGTCTCAATGGAGTTTGACAGTGGGTCAGCAGTGTCCATAATGAACCTGGAAGACTATAGAAAAATTTGTGACGAGGAATTGATTTCTACAAAAACTAAATTGTGTACTTATTCTAATCAATTTTTAAATGTTTTAGGTGTCTCTAACGTAACAGCTGCCATTGGAAAGGAGAGTAGAAGTGTCAAGTTATACATCATATCGGGGAATCAACACCCACTCCTGGGAAGAGAGTGGATCAATAGTTTTAACGCATTTTGTGGCTTCAGGGATTGCATAGCACAGGTTAACCAAGTATCTCCAGGTATTGTGTCGCATGCCCATTCTTTGCAAAAATTATTTAAAAAGTACTGTACATTGTTTGATGACAAAAGCGTAGGTAAGATCAAAGGGGACCCAGTTGCATTACACTTAAAAGAAAATGCCAAACCTATTTTCTATAGGGCTAGACCAGTGCCTTTTGCATTGAAGGAGAGAGTTGAAATGGAAATTGATAATTTGGTTAGGGAAGGGGTTTTGATCAAAGTTGATTATAGTGAATATGCCACTCCAGTGGTACCAGTAGTGAAAGCGAATGGCAAAATTAGACTTTGTGGAGATTACAAGATAACTTTAAATAAAAATTTACTAGTAGATGAACACCCTTTACCAACTCCAGAAGAGTTATTTAATGGTTTGGCTGGTGGTGATAAATTTTCTAAAATTGATCTTCGAAATGCTTACTTAAATTGGGAAGTTAGAGAAGAAGATCAACATTTACTTACACTTAATACCCACAAAGGGCTTTACAAATGCACTCGATTAATGTTTGGTCTTAACTGTGCTCCAGCGAAATGGCAAAGGAAAATTGAGAATATACTAAAAGGCATACCGGGGGTACATTGCTTTATTGATGATATCCGTATATCAGCTCCAAATGATGAGGAACATCTTGATAGGCTGGAACAAGTTTTCGCTAGGCTTTCTGAATTTGGGTTGAAGGTTAATTTAGAGAAATCCGAGTTTATGAAAGAGATGATTGAATACTGTGGGTACAAAATCAGTAGACATGGAATCCATAAGTCAGACAGTAAAATAAGAGCTGTAGTTGGCGCTCTTCAACCTAAAAATATCTCAGAACTGCAAAGCCTCCTGGGTTTAGTTAATTACTATGGCAGGTTTTTACCAAATTTAAGTGATACATTAGAACCATTGCATGAACTGTTAAGAAAGGAAACTAATTGGGTTTGGTCTGCTGATTGTGAAAAGGCACTATCATTGATAAAGAAGCAAATGCTTTCAGACACTGTACTCGCTCATTATACACCAAGCTTACCTTTAATTTTGGCTACAGATGCTTCTGCTACGGGGGTGGGAGCTGTACTTTCACACATTATGCCGGATGGGAATGAACGTCCTATTCAATACGCTTCTCAGACTTTAAATGTTACACAAAGGAAATGGGCACAGATTGACAAAGAGGCTTATGCAATAGTGTTTGGCGTTAAACGTTTTTTTCAATACCTATATGGGAGAAAATTTATCCTTTACACGGATCATAAACCACTTGTTCAAATTTTCTCACCATCTAAAGCCTTACCTCATTTTTCTGCTACACGCATGCAACATTACGCCATTTTTTTGCAAGGTTTCCAGTACGATATTAAATACAAAAACACCAAGAGTAATGCAAATGCAGATGTTTTCTCGCGGTTGCCGATGGCGGAAGAAGTGCCATCGACAATGCTCGAGGAGGCAGATGTTTTTCAAGTCAGTATGATTACTGTTCTGCCTGTGACAGTTACGGACATTGCTGCCGCTACACTTCATGACATTACGCTTAAGCCATTGTTGGGGGCGTTACGAACTGGGAAGATGGTGCCTCCGAATGACAGGTTTGGTATTGACCAAATAGAGTTTTCCTTGCAAAATGATTGCTTAATGAGAGGGAGCCGCGTTGTTGTGCCTATATGCTTGAGAAGCAAGATATTAAAGGACCTGCATTCATGTCATTTCGGAGCTACTAGGATGTTGGCTTTGGCTAGGAGCTACTGCTGGTGGCCTGGGATGGACAAAGACATTAGGGAATTAGTAAAGAATTGCACGGAATGCTCCTTACATTTAAATTCACCGCCGTCGGTAGCGCCCAAACATACGTGGGAATACCCGTCGAAACCATTTGAACGAGTGCACATTGATTTTGCTGGCAGGTTCCATAATGTATATTTTCTATTATTAATTGACGCATTTTCAAAGTGGCCTGAAATCCATATTTTAAATAGAATAGACACGGATTCTACAATTGAAGTATTAGATAAAATTTTTACAACCTTCGGTTACCCAGATATTTTGACTAGTGATAATGGAACACAATTTGTTAATCCTAAATTTAATGAGTTTCTTAAAATGCGCGGAATTACACACAGGCGGTCAGCTCCGTACAATCCGGCTACAAATGGACAAGTAGAACGCTATGTTCAAACTTTTAAGAATAAATTACGCTGTCTCAGCACATCGAGGGATTCATTGGAAGCCAAGTTGAACCAAATTCTTTTTCAATATCGTATTACACCACACCCTGCTACAGGCAGATCTCCAAGTGACTTGGTTTTGTCCTACCAGCCTAACTCGCGGTTTTCATTAATTTGTCCAGCCAAGAGAACAATGCTCCCCCGAATGGATCCAGTTTGTCCAAGCAATAGTACAGAGCCTTTCGAAAGAAAGGTGAAGGTGGCGCGTGTTAGAACATTAGTACCTGGGGATAGAGTGGTTGCTAGAAACTATACGAATGAGGGTCATTGGAAGCTGGGGGTGATTAATAAGGTTTTTGGGAAGCTACATTATTCTGTTGAACTTGACAATGGCATGCTGTGGCGTCGACACATTGATCAGATACGTAAAGTGGGCGGTAATATACCCATACTCGAGGAAAGTACTGATGCACCCGTCTCTGAGGAGAGGGGAAATAACGAACGACCGATTTCCAGCCTGACTCCTGCCTGTCATTCAAAATTGGACTCTTCTCAAACCGAGCAGTGTTTGGACTCTAGTACGGTTGCTCAACCAGACTCTAATCCAAATATTGTTGCAAATTCTGAGGCCGAGGCGAACACTGGTTCGGGCACCTCTTGCTCAGAACAAGGCTTGCGCAGGAGTCAAAGAGTTAGGAAGCCAGTAGTTCGGCTTGATTTGTAATAGATTAAGTTTAGGTTATGATTTATATTGTATGTTGATGTTTCAAAGTTAATTATGTTATTAAATTAGTGAAGGAAGTTGATATCGTCAGATTCACGTTACGGGGTGTGAAACAGTCGCTTCTAAGTGAGGGAGGAACTGTTATAGTCTATGGTTACGGAACGAAGTGATTCATGTCAATTGTCTTTGTCGTAAAACTGACGTGTTCATTCTTGCTTTTACCGCGTTTTCACGCATGTGTTTCTATGCTACTACAAATACTACAATTATTACAAGAATCATACAAATTACATTGTTTTATTGCTATCTACATTGTTATAGTACGATTTAATACCTACCTACACTCAACTTTTAATTTATTTTATGAAGGCATAAGGCACCTGTCCCACCGCCGCCGCCGGCGATTACCGAACGACAAGCGAGTAGAGTAGAACTATATCAACTTAAAACGAGTTGCCGAGCAACGAGAAGCAGTGCGCGACTTTGAGTTTCTTGAGCGAGAAAATCGTTGATAGGTAGTCGCTTAAGGTAGTCGTTTCTTCGTCGGCGGTGTCTTCAACCCCACAAAATCGGAGTTTTGTATTTGGAACCACTGCATTATTTAGTTATAAAAAGGAGAGCCTATATTATTATTTTCAGAATCAGCATGGGTATCATCAGACGCTATAGCGCAAAGCAAAGATAGTCGATTAAAGTTTTTTAATACATTTTTTTTTTTTAAATCTACTAAATTCAAGCAAAAACGGCTGAACGGATCAAGATGAGATTTGGCACACATTTGGTCTCTAACCTGGTTTATCCCATAGGCTATTAACGCAAAAGCTAGAATTGAATAATATTGTATCCGAGTTTAGATGGAAAAGTATTAATCTATTGTTGGTGACCCTACACAGTGGCAAAAGGGAAAATAAGAGTTGTTAGATAGCTGTATGCTATTTATAACACAATTTATAAGCATAAACACAGTATCTTGACAGTTTCAAATGTTTGTACAACTAACACCTCCACTTTTTGTACATTAAGTCACAAATTTTGATTTTATTTATATCTACGAATTACAGAAAGTTGTTTTTGATAAAATATGTCTAACTTATACTAAATTTGCAGAATGTATTATCCACCTTTCTTCCACTTTTCTCCTGGTGTATACTCTGTCATGGGTTTTCCTGATATTCCACATGTTCCGATGCCAACTCTTCCAGTCAAATTATCAGGAGAAGCAAATATGCTCTTTGTTCTTACGCCAGGTTTTTTTGCAGCCTTTGTGTGAAAATTGAGCCATTTGTTCTTTTCACTTTCTCTTTCCTCTTCAATTTGTTTAAATCTCTGTTGTTTCTTTTGTTTTTTCTTTTTGAGGTATTCTCTGTTGTAACCCTTACCATGTCTGTAACAACAACAATATACTTAGTTAAGTACATGAAATATTGCTATAGCTATAATAGCTCAGTTTCATCATTTCCCCAGCCCGTCCCATCCTTGATGTCCTCCCTCCGGTTGACGCCCTAAGCCAAGGTTCGTACCCCACAGGGGGTGCCCTTAGCGAGCGTTCACCTAGTTTTAATTAGCATAGTTGAATAGCCCCTGGCTCCAGCTTTCCTGTGGGTGCTTTAAGCTACTACACTTAAAACCTCCAGGTTTTAAGTGTAGTAGCTTAAAGCACCCACAGGAAAGCCCGGTTAAGTAGTCATGATCTCTGAGGTCAACTACGAGATGCCCTAATTTAAAAAAATTAAATTAAAAAAAAACATAATTTCATCAATTTCCTGCTGTAGGTATCTGTAAGAACTCCTCTATAACATTTTTTAAGTTAAACTAATGAGTCATGTGTCACTCACTTGCTTTCATCACCACTGTGAGGTCTCTTCAGTGCTGATCCAGGTATAATCTTCACATCATTAATAGATACCACTTCTGCAGTTGCATAGCCATCAAACTTTATCTTTAGATTATCTTCAGTAACATCTTCAATGAGGCCTTCATAAAATCTGTAATAGAGGAATTTTGTTTTAGTTGATACAATAATAATTACATAGTAATTATTCTACAATTGTGGATAAAAATGCAAATCTTCTTTGGCAAATAATGCATAGTTCCTTATAAATATTTATTTTAACTGATGAAATCCATTCAATCAATTACTATTAAATAGATTATGTGTGCCTGTGAGTATTTTATGGTATATTTTATGTTTTTGAGATTTTTAAAATAAAAAATTGCATGTAAGAGTAAAAAAATACACAAAAAGCACACAAAGATCTTGAAATCTGTGGTGTGGCAGTCATAAATCACATGTGATGTGAAACAGACATGATGTTACTAACTACATTTTAATACATACATAATAAATGCTTGTGAATATTCACTTCAATGCAGAAGACTAGGAGGCTTCTGTTTCACACTGACCACTCTTTTATTCCTTCAGCAGGCCATAGTGCACAACCAGAAGAAGCAAGAAGTACTGGTACTACCCTACGGCTGCAACTTACCGAGTCTTGAAGCTTTTTGAATAGTGCCGGGAACATCATTTATAGTTGATTGTTTGTGTAGAACTATGTGGTGGATAAGAGTTGTAAAAATATTCATTTACACTTTTAATTTTATGATTTTTGCAGTATGTTTTCAATAATGTTTTAGTAATGTATGATCCAAAGAAACAGCTGAGACATTGATAACAACATAAAGGTAAAATTAACTCACTGTCCATCTGATCTCCATTTAGCCAGGCACCTCTCCCCAACTTGCCAATTTGAAAGGTATTTGCTTGCGTTTTCTTCTTCCTCGGCCGCCAACAGGGAAGCTGTAACATCATGATCATTACTAGAACCATGAATATTGGGCACTTTGGAGTCACCATCTTGAGTTTTTATAAGATCTTGTGTCAACTCTATTACTTCCTCCAAGTCAGCCTTTAGCTTCAGCAACTCCTCATTCTCACCATCGGTGAGCAACGCTGCTTCTACCTAAGAAAAAAAACATACACCACATGAATAATAGCAGACTATCTCATGGCAAAACAACAATCGATAAAACTTATCCAACTGACCTGTTGAAGTTGCAATTTATAATTCCTTAAATCATCGGCCATTGTAGAAATTATTACTACAACCACTTCAATTTGCTAAATCGAATTCATTCAGAGAATATGTAATACAATTTGACTCATTACAATAACTATATAGTTTTCATTAATCTGTCAAATCAAGGATGCCCATTGCCCACAGGATGCCATTGTTTTATTAGATATTTATCTGTGGTAGTAACGCATAAACATCAAGCGCTACATTCCACACATGGAATTAGTAAGAACTATATAACATTTGTTTACCATAAGTGTGACCAGATTTAAATTAAATATTCTATTTTTTCATTTTATAACACGTAAGGTGGATTATTTTCTCATATGGGTGATGCGCTAAGGTAGCCCGCGAAATTAAAATTTTCTTTTGTTTTTGCAATTTGCATGTCAGTATCAGGTTGTATGTTGATTAAAATATGATTCGCGACCGTAACAAAAATGGCTTTACAGAATTATAATCATTAGAACCAGCAACACACTCCTTAAGATAGCATAATCCTGAAAATGATTTCATGAGATAGTAATTCAATAGGATTTCACGAACTGAGAGAGTTGTATTGCTGATTATAATTCTGTAAAGCCATTTTTGTTACGGTCGCACAAAAGCACCAGCTTTTGACCATTAAAAAGACATCAACGTGCGATACATTATTTCCTGCATAATATAATAAAATTGTTCTGTCGGCACTCCTGGAGTTCCACTGTTTTTTTTTTACAGGTATTTATTCAATTTTATTGGATGTCATTTATAGTTTTTTTAATTTAATGTGTAATCAATCAGCAAAAAATTAAAAACAAAAAGATACTACGCAATGAAACACCACAAATTTAACAATGAAACTAAATAATTAATAGTTTCTGTCTCAATTTTTGTATAATGTATGGAGTAGGTGAATGACAAAAAATGCTTGAGTTCAATAAAAACAGGTATTATTCTTAATTTCACTTTAATAGCAGGACATTGGATATTGTATTTACTTTTGCTATTTGATAAGCAATACGGCGCAAATCTTTGAAGCATATTCCATAAAAAATGAAAATGTTTACCAATGCGTTGGAGGACGTTTTCAAGACGCTGCGCACTGGACTGGACTGGCTAGGTAGCACTACGTAAACGGTGAGTATATCCAGTGTCGGGGCAAGATCAAAATTTGTTGTGGGCGAGGTATATTTCGCGAGGCCCTTTAGTTGCGCAAGAAGACGAAAAAACAAAAATCTGTTGAACAGATATCTAATTTTTAGGTACATATAGGTATAGGATATGCCGTTCAAAAATATTGCGGGTCTGTGAAAACCATTTTTCTATTCAGGGATAATATTAAGCTCTCCTGGAGTGCTCATGTCAATATATTTATCGTTTTAGCACGAGTAAAATTTTTTCTGCGCGTTCATGGCTATTATGTAATGCATAAAAACCTACGAGGTGCGAAGGCCCTCCGACCGAGGCCTTAGGCGGTGGCCCACGTCACCCACGCCTTACGCCACCCTCTGAGTATATCTCACATCTTCGTTTTGCCGATGACATCGTCATAATGGCAGAGACGCTGGAACAGTTAGACTAGATGCTGTACAGTCTAGCTGGAGCTTCTCGGCGGATTGGCTTCGGCGTAAATTTGGAAAAGACGAAAGTCATGCACAATTCACACGTCTTGTCGAGTCCAATCCACATCAAAGGGTAGCTTCTCCAAGTTGGGAAGGAGTAGGTCTACCTAAGGCAAGTCATCCAGCTCGGTAGACAGAACTTTGAGAAAGAAGCCGACAGAAGTATCTTGTTGGGTTGGGCAGCGTTTAGAAAACTTCGTCAAGTCTTCTCGTTGCCTATCCCGCAATGTTTGAACTAAGGTCTTCAACCAGTGCGTCCTGCCCGTTATGACATATGGTGCCGAAACGTGGACACTGGGCTGGTCCGCAAATTCAAGATCGCTCGGCGCGCTATGAAGCGGGCTATGCTCAGAGTTTCTTTAAGGGATAAGATCAGAAATGAAATTATTCGGAAAACACCCGGTCAGTGGGCTGGCAATGTTTGTCGAAGGACCGAAGGCCGATAGAGCAAACGAGTCCTAGAGTGGAGACCGCGTATTGGCAATTGTAATTAGTAACATACATATATAAATAACTACCTTTGCTATTATTAGTTACCTACTATAGTTAATTGATTCAGGCGTGACCTTGCGGAAATCCATAATGAAATGATGATGTGGATATATTTAGTAACCTTTTCCGCTTAGCTATTTCTACCTACTATAATTTTCAATGTATAACAGAAAAAAATAAAAAACGGCAAGGCAAGAGGCAATTTTTTTCCGTTTGAGTAAAATTTTAGTCAATTTGGGTGATATTTAGACATATTGTATTTTTTACCGACGGTAGACCATAATTTAAGGACTTTATAATCAATTTTTTTTTTTATCGACATAAAGAGAAAGATAAAAAACCTGAAGTCAAGTGAGAATTTTCCTTAAAAGATTAAAAGCCGTAGCTCGTAAACTGTAAACATAATCGCTGAAAATACATAGGTATGTTTCGGGAATGCCTTGGAGGAGGCTGGTGAAGCTTCTAAAATTTTGCTTTGGACCTCGTTTCAGAAGCCACCCTGTATGGACCGTTGGACATTATCACATAGGCCTCTCTCAAGAGCCCAGTCCCGTGCTGCTCGCAACTATTTACTGACTTAGTGTTACGGTTGTAATGGAAATAAAATACTAAGAGAATATAAAAATATGTTATTATTTAAAAAGTCCAATTAGTTTTTAATTTATCTTACAAAAAAGGTATGACTGAAATATATTTTATTTATAATTTCTTAATGTTAAATCTTAATACATAACTGAAGACATAAATGTCACATATTTACGTAAATTTAATTAAAAATCAGTCAAAAATGCTACAAATTAGTTAATGATTCTCAAATAGTTAGATTAGATTAGATGTTATCATCTAAATAATTATATTCTCTATAGGACAAAGTTTTCATTAGTCAGACTAGCTGACCCAATGTCCTGTTCAAATAATAATTCATACAAAAATCGTATAGAAAAAAGGATGTTCAGAATAATTTCCGGGGTCCAACTTTTCTTTCCATAAAACCTAATTCGAACATTTTTGTACAAAAAATAGCCTAATCGGTCCAGCCACTCTCAAGTGATGCGTTTACCTAAGAACAACATTTAAAAAATATATTTTTATACAGTTAAATAAGTATTGTGGTTTGACAGCTTTTGTATAGCAAATAATTATGTCAAACTGTCATATTTATTCGTCAGATAAAAGTAATCTGACCATTGAAAAATGGGCCCTTGAAAAGTATAATGTTGAGACCCATAAATTACATTGGTGTAATTACAAGTTACATTGGAGTATAATCTTCGAAAAAAGAAAAAAAAGTAAAAGTATTATGTCACCTATTATAGTTATTTTGTGCTATTATCAGAAGCGTGTCTCAAAAGGTATTAAAGTGCAAAGTTGTTTGTATTTTTCAAAACACTATTATGGTATTTAATTGTTTGTTAGTTTGGGAGATACTTAAAGTTAACCGTGATTTAAGTAGGTACTATAATATTATAAAACACGATGAATTAAAGTATCATCCCAACAATTATAGAAATAGAAATTCGTGGTCGAAAAATAAATGCAAGAATAAAAAGATCACAGAATTAATCCTATTCTATGTTTCCAAGATTCAAGATTCATTCCAGAAAAAGCACAACATTTTTGATGCTGGAATATTACGTTTTGGTTAGATAAGCCTGGTGGTAAATTATGTGATATATTTGATCAATGTTAAGTAGTATGTAGTAGCCAAATTTGATTTGTATTAAGTTCATTTTGTCATTATAATAATCTTGTCTCATAATTTCACCGGGCATTATTAACTGTCGACGCTGACGAGATGGCTTTGCAGCGCGGTAGACTGGTGGTACCGCCGACGTGACGCGAAGTCTTCGTTGTCATCATTCAATCTTTCTTGTTCTACAGATATGTCCCCATGCACTGGTGTCACAACCAACTGTTCATATTCTAATGGTCGTTTCCTGAGTAGAAAAGAGAGAAAATACTTTAAATTGTACATGTACGTACAATAAACATTTGTTCAATAATGTATCACGATAGCCATAATTTTTAATCAATATCAGTAGATAATGGGAGGCCTTACCCAATTAACTGTAGGAAAGAAATCTTCAGCCAATGGAAGAAACGGAACTCCGATGCGCGGCCGGGCTTGAGCGCGGGATTTGCCGCGCCAATATAAAGCCAGAACAGCCACAAGATACTGAGGCACCCAAGAGCATAACCCCAGTGTACGAGAAACATGAGCAACAATTTTATTGCTACCTGAAACAAAACACAGATAATATCTTATGAGTTTCGTTCTCATAACGGTATCTCGAGCAGACTGGATTAATATAAACATCCAATGAATGAAATGTTGTTTAATTATTACAGATCACAAATGAGATTAAAACGCTTAGGCAGAAAAAAGTTACGGCAAAGTCTAAATTTAAGCGTAGGGCTAATGACGGTAATAGGGAAAAATACCTCTCCATACGTAATCACTGTAATAAGGTGTGTAGGAATGCTAATTGCTTACGCAAGCTAGCAATATAAAATTTTGGTATCATGTATCCAAACGCGTCTCACATATTGAGGGTAGAATTCATATTGGACCACAGTATTGAGCCAATCATACTCCTGTTCCTTTTCCAATCCTACCCCCATCCCACAGCGACTTGATAGAGGTCGCCAAGAAGATTCACACTGTTCTCATCAAGCAGCCAACCGCATAACACCGCTACCGCAACCGCTTTACCGATTATACTATAATATAAACTTTATAACGTGCTGGCCGACACGGTTGAGTTAACGAGCGCGAGTGCAACCCAGAAGAACGAGTGAACCTCCACGTCGGCAGTCGTTGCACCCACCTGCCATCCAGTGCTCCAAGTAAGTCCTTCTCCATTTTACTCGATAGCTGTGTCGTCCAATATTTTCCCGCCAAAACTACACAACGCTTATTGGTCCTTCGGAAGCCGCTATACCCAACTTCACCATAAGTTTTGGTCCATTCGAGTCGGATTCATAGAATCAGCATTCATAGGTCTCATACCTAGGATTTAGGTCAAATACCTAAATTCAAAAAACCGCCATATTGAACGCATACTGACGTTCGTGAGTGATTCTCATATCACGCAATAAAATGACGAATTTTAAAAAAGCTTCTATATTACATAAATTTATTTATCTGTCGTGTTATTGGTTAAAATATAAGTAACATTAAGTATGAGGCACCTCATTCTATTAATTATTTATAGAGTAATAAGCCATTAAAATTTTACGCACGGGACGGGAATGAAATTAAACGAAGGGGAATGAAATAAATGTTTATTAAATTCTAACCGAAACACTAATCAACAATAATATAATCTTTGAGTGATAAATTGCTCTTACGCATCTACTGTAGATATTTGGTATATAGATCACAATTATTTGAACGATTAAGGTGGTAACATTTTTAAGAATATTTAAGGCTGATTATCAGAATCAATAAAAAAAATAAAAAAAAAATATAGGAAGGAAGGTTCCTGCAACATGTATATAGGTCGTACAAATAACGTCAAAATATGCGACCTCTGTCGCAGGACCCTTCCTATATTTTACGAACTATAATAACGATATCTTAAGCAAATTAAGCACACAAAAATAAAAAAATAAAGTAATCTCAGATACATTAATTTCAATATTTGTTTGAACAAAAATACTTCGGGAGTAATAATTAAGGTAAACGCTGTGATGTTGAAGGTTGCGGATCATTTTGAGAAATGACAGTTGAATCAATTAATGATTCAAAATCTTTTGCAATGTCGCATGATGAAATATTATAAGATCTAGAATTTTTAATTTCAAGTTGTTTATCATCAGCAAAACGCCGTTTCCTAGAAACCCGCAATTTATCCACATTAAGACTAATGTCTGAAAGGACCGTAATCCTCTTGGATTGGGGTATAATCTTTGTTACAATAGGTGGTTGAGATTCCTTTAGCTCCGGATCTTTAATTAAGTCTATAAAGCCTAAATGTTTTCCATGTAAGCATGGACTTGGGATACACATACAAGAGAAGCAACTTAAGCTTCTAGCAGCCATGACAGGTGCTTTAGACTCCCATAAAACCTGATGAATGCGTAATGTACCTTTAAATGAGGGAATTGTGGCAGGCAGTAACGCTTCTATATTCATTATGTCAACTTCGTCAATAACTTTAATTTGAATGTTGCTATTGCACTGTCTCATGGCTGTTAGAAAGTTTGCAAAATTACCTATATCACGACCGTGACTAACAACGCGGTCCATTGCAGTCTTTAAAGCACCGCCTACTCCATCTGGTGCACCCTTACCATGGCCGGCTTCGCTATAATTCCAAGTAACACATTAGAGTGCGCTAAATTCTTCATGTAATTTAGAAATCATGTAAAAAGTAAACTTGTTACGGTAATGACTAGTTGGACGGTCGGACATAAAATGAATTGTGTTAACGTGAGGATTGTTACTTTTAATGTAATGCAGTAATGGTTTTAAGTGTGCCCAAATGGCAGGAGTAGTGTGGTTTAAAGACTGGCTAACAGTGCAAAATGATCGGGGAGTTATCACCCCTGTTAATGGATCGCAAATGTAAACAACTGATGTATGTAAGCTAATATGCTGTCGACTGCCTCCAAAGTGTAGTGACTGAACTTCTTTAGCGTATTTAAGTGCATAATTTTCACTCCAGTCACAATGAATAATAGCCTCAGTCATTTTTAGGTTTGATTTGATTTCATTCAAGGATTTATATTGAACAAGAATATTTCGAACATGTGACAAAAAGTTCTCTAAAGTCTCATCTACTTTCGATATAACCACTCTAGCAGGATCTACAAATTTAACTTTAGATATGAATGACTTGGAGTTTTCCTTCCTAGTAACCCATTGGTGGTAGACTACTCTTTTTGAATCATTAAACTCTAGATACTTAACGCTCTTACTCTTACAAGACGCACACAAACGACCCAAGCAATTTTCGTTATATTCATCACAGCACAAAGACTTAAGTAGTTGACTTGTATTACTTTCTGATATGACACTAGCTCTATGCAAACCAGAAACCAATAGATCCATATTTGTAAGTGTTTTACATAAACAAGTGTCACGTTTTTTTTTGTGGGAAACATACCCAAAACGGTCTCAGCCTGCAAAACGACGAGTAACTCAAACATATTCTAGGGTTATCAGTTTTAAATTTTTTATAAATATCAATTAATGTACCTGACAAATACCTCTTTGCTTTTCTTACTCCAGATTTCTTAATATACTGATTCTTGCCAGGTGCTACATAACTAATTATATCAGACTCAAAAAAAGTCTCAACTATTTTGAGCTTTTCTTTATAAGTTGCATCCTGTTGCTTTTTGGTATCTTTCTTATTATGTTTATAGTCATTATTTTCCTTTTCTTCTAAACACTTTATCAGTTTTCTGTATTTCAAATTTTGTTTCTTTAAAAAAAATATAGTTTGCTCTAGCGTTTTTTTTTCTTTATTCATTTTATATCGCAATTTTCTGATTTTGATTTTACATTGACAGTTGCTTGATGTAGGAGATGAGAGATCACTAGGAAGAAAGGGATCACTATATTCATCTGAATTATGTAAATTGAAAATACTTTTTCCAGTTTCGTCAATAAAGACTTGAGCTGTTTCTTTTTCGTTTCTCTTCTTCTCTAAATATTTCTTTGAGTTTTCTCTCCATCTTGCACGTTGAGCTTTTTGATCACGTCTATTCATTTCTTTCACAGAGACTTTTATTTTCTTCTTTTTTTGATCTAAATACTTCTTTCTGTTTTTTTCTTTTTCGATTTGGTATAGTAAAGGATCATTTTTAATTCTTGCATAGATCATTTTTAATTGTGCTGCTCGTTTTTCTTCAGAGGATTTCTTTGGTTTAGGCATTTAAGATCTAAAACAAACATTAAGTATATATTTATATTATTTTATAATTAGCAAATAAAAACAATTGTATAGGCATTAAAGATAATAATAAGAAACTTACAACTGTTGTTGTCCTTGTATGAAAAAAAATGGTGGTAGTGAAAATTTAGATTCTGACGGATGTTCCTTAATTGGCTTATTGTTCTTGATATTTTTTTAAGATAGATAAAATTTCTGCCCAACAATCGTCAAGTTTCGAGTCCGGTACGTGATTTATTAAGTAACGAAATGCTACTGCTTTTACGTTTCTGTTACACGGACACGTGCACATACCCGTCTTCACGCCACCCAACAAAACCTCCTTCACGTCAGTTTTTAATGAATCTTTATCTAAAAATAAAATAATAATATTTGTATCTTTTACGAAAATAATTTGAAAATGTCATAAAAAAAGAATAAAAAGTAAACCTTTGTCATCAGAATTAGTTTTGGTTTTGTTCCAATTTTTGTGATTAGGTATTATGGACGGTGAATTTGGACGACTCATATTTCCTAAAACATTTATTTACTTTGAGCATAGTAGGTATAAAATATAAATATGTACCTTTTGTACTTATATAATGATGGCTGAAATTATACATAATATTATACATTAGCTACCTACTAAACAAAAAAAGAAATTATTTTAAATAAATTATTTATCATTCCCCTAGACACAAAATCATTCTCCTCATATGTTGAAATAGAGGGAATGAAAAGTAGGGGAATGAAAAATTCACGTAAAAACACGAAACAAGCAATAAAATCGTTAGAATTATGAGAGAAAAAGTAACCTGTTGATAGTTTCTTATTATCATTTAAATAATAAAAAAGTCATATTGTTATCATTAAGAATACTTACCAAGATATGAGGTATTTGAATAATGAAAATCACTTGGACAAACTCCGTGCAAGGAACAATCACCAGCACTATTTTTTAAAAACAGAACACCTGCTCCCTTTCCGGTGGCTTGCGGCGACTGTTTGAAAATCCCGAACATTTGATGAGGGTGACGGTTGCGGTGCGCGGGGGGCTGCTGCATTAAAGTTGCATTCACGATTTGTTGGGGTAATGAGCAAAATGGGATTACAATTTTTCTCTTTCGATTCTTGGGCCCTTGGAAATTTTATGGAGTAAAAGAGTTAACGATATATTATTTAGGCCTAATCGACAACATCGAAATATATTAGTTTGATAAGATTTTTGGAACAAAAGCTTAAAATTTGTGAAGACAAATGTATAACTACCAAGAAATAACCTATGGTAATGAAAAAAAATGCCAATTTTCTATATATAAAACTGAATAGCGAAATATACACACAAATTTTCGTAGCTGCCCTTTTAAAACAAAAAATGAGAAATAATATGGGATTTTTGTTTATTTAATATGAGTTCATTTTAGGGCACTTAAATGGATAAATAAGGTTTTTTACGTGATATGAGAATCACTCTCGTACATTCCCCGCTAGGTACATTATTCATTGGGAACTACTGTACCAATTTAATAGTTCGCCTGTTGCATTGAAATAGCATAGGTAATTATTAAAACCGCCAAATATCGTGAGTTAGTTCGGCAAACTTGCCTACAACTTATACTCAACCGCAATAATCTTACACCCGCTTATGATAAAAAATAAATAAAAAATATTCTAGAAGTCTACCCACTACACCTAAATTATTTTATCCGCTGTACTTTCTAGAACTACTCCAATATGGAAGATCTTAAAATAAAAGTTAAATTACTGCAAGCTAAAAACCAAGCAATCTTTGAGCGTTTATCATCACTATATGAAACTTCAAAGAAAATAAATGTAACTAGTATTGAGCTTCGTTCGTCGGAGACGTTTATGGCAGACACTCAAATACTCTCAGTTACTCGTCAGGAATTTATTAATAACATAGATAAAATAAATACATATTCTTTACAAATAAATCCTGATCATACAATTGATTACAACAGTCAAATATCATTTGACGGCGTTTACACTCGTGTCGAGAGAATACGTTCACTTATTGAAGCGAAGTCCTCAAGGTCATTGAATGACTCAACATCAACCGATATCGCGACGCAGTCTAAATGCTCGGTCAAACTGCCATCAATTCAGATTCCGTTCTTTGACGGTAGAATTGAAAATTGGCCTGTTTTTTATGAATCATTTAAATCAAATATCCATAGCAACTTAAACCTTACAGATTCTCAACGTGTGCAATATTTAATTGGTAATCTAAAAGGAAACGCATTGCAAATTACCGCCGGAATTATTCCGTCAGGTGAAAATTATGCGTCTATCTGGAACAGTTTGGTTCAAAAGTATCAAGATAAACGAGCATTAGGCTCACACTATATGTCTAATAGCAATTAATAATTCCGCCTCTTTAAATAATTTTATTGAAAGTTTTCATGCGTCTGTTTCGGCACTAGAACAATTAAAAATTAACGACTTAAAGGATTTCATGTTATTAAATTTAGCATTAAAAAAGTTAGATCCTGCTATCATACATTTATTCGAGATGCATATGAGAGATGTGGAGATTCCTACTTATACGGATTTCGTTGAATTCATAAAATCACAAGTTAAAATATTAGATAGATCTACTTCTTCTCGGACCGCATCATTAAGTAACAACAATAATAAAAATAATTCTTATCGTAATCAGTCACGTGATAGTACAGTGCATACTTTTGTTGCTTGTGATAATAACCAAACTTGTTTATATTGTAACAACAAGGATCATTGGAAGCTTTACATCTGTCCAAACTTTCAAGCACTATCGGCCGGTTCGCGTTTGGATTTTATTAAAAACAAACGTGGATGTGTAAACTGTCTTAGTGCAACGCACACTGCCTCACAGTGTAAATCTATACACACTTGTAGGACATGTAACAAAAAGCATCATTCTCTTTTACATCTGGAACAAAGTTCACAGCCGCGATCGATATCAGCTGACGCTGTATCTAGTTCCGCGCATTCACAACAGGTGGCGCTTTGTGCGCGTTCTCGCGTAGGCATGAAGAGTACCCACCCTACGATTCTTTTGTCTACCGCGCAAGTCTAGGTTGATAACAAATATAACAAATACGTTTCTGTAAGGTGCTTAATAGATAACGCTTCGCAAAATAATATAATTACTTCAGCTTGTTGTAAGAAACTGCAATTAAATATTATACCACTTTCAAATTCATTTATAAAAGGTGTAGGAACCTCTTCGCGGCCTATCATAGGTTACGTGGAGATAACAGTTACTGCAAAAAATAAAACAAATTCTTTTAAAATAACCGCTCTTGTTATGGATTGTATAACGGATAAATTACCATCTCACTTTGTTGACACCTCTGCTGTGCAACATTTGTTCGAGTTACCCCCTATGGCACGTGCCCGGCGAGGTTGAATTGCTTCTAGGGGCAAAGCTGTTTCCGTATTTATTACTTCATAATAAAATTCTCTCACCTACCGCGCCATCAGCTATTGAAACCGTGTTTGGTTACATTCTTATGGGTGAGATACCCTCTAGTTTATCTAATAACAATAACAGTCTCGTTGATTTAAATACCGCTTCATATTTTACTACCGCGTTAAATACAGATGATTCTCATTGTTTTCTGTCGTTGGACGAATCTTTACATAAATTTTGGAATATCGAAGAAATACCTTCAAAATCCTTTATGAGCCCCGCTGAACAGGAATGTGAACAGCTGTACGCTTCTACTGTGTCACGTGACTCCAGTGGTAGGTACTGTACTGCGTTACCATTTTGTAAAAATCCAGAATCACTCGGAAATTCATATGCTGTCGCTTATCGACGTTTAATTAACTTGGAAAAAACTAAGCTTCGCGACCCTGCTTTGCGCGCTAGTTATAACGAAATAATCCAAGAGTATATCGATCAAAATTATTTAACTGAAATTGCACCTAGTTCTGTTGATCAGACTATAGGATATTATATACCACATCACCCTGTTATTAGGAATGATAAACAAACTACTAAGGTGCGTATTGTCCTTGATGCGAGCGCTAAGTCTCATAATGGCGTTTCATTGAATGACTTATTGCACACAGGGCCGAATTTACAGGCTGACATATTTTTATTACTTCTAAACTTCCGGTTGTTTCCTATTGCCGTTACAGCTGATATAAAACAGATGTATCTTCAAATTAAGGTTATTGATGATCATCGAAAATATCAAAAAATATTGTTTCGATTTAATTCTATTGAACCTGTTCGCGAATTATTTAACCGAGTTGCCTTCGGTCTCAAGCCCAGTCCTTTTCTAGCCATGCGCACTGTGCGCCAGCTATCAGAGGATGAAAAACATCGCTTCCCGCGCGCATCTATTGTCGCTTCTCATGAGCTTTATATGGATGACTTGGCTAATTCGACCCCTACTCTGGAGGAGGCCAAGATCCTCTCCGCTGAGCTTATCGCCTTATTTAAGGCTGGGGGCTTTGAACTTACTAAGTGGGCAAGTAATTCCTTGGAATTACTAGAGGTTATTCCACACTCCAAACGCTCTTCTATTAACTTCTCTGACGGGGATAATTTAAAGATCCTTGGACTCAAATGGATTCCTTCCGAGGATTGTTTCACCTTTACTACATTGGAGTTAGATAAAAGTTGTACTAAACGCTCCATACTTTCCACTATTGCCCGTCTGTGGGATGTTCTCGGTCTAGTGGCTCCTGTAGTTTTATTCGCAAAATTACTCATAAAAGAATTATGGAAATTAAACACAGATTGGGATGAAACTCCACCCGATTCTATCGTACTTCACTTTCAAAAATTTAAAGAGCAACTGCCTCTACTTTCTTCTTTAAAATTGCCGCGTCATGTAGCCGTTACTATGGGTTGCGTGACAAATATAGTAGGTTTTGCTGACGCCAGCTTGAATGCGTATGGCTGCGTCATATACTTACATGTCACTGACACAAATGGTAACACACACGTAAATTTGGTGTGTGCTAAATCTAAAGTTGCACCTGTCAAGGTCGTATCTCTGGCTCGTCTAGAGCTTTGCGCCGCTGTTCTTTTGTCTAACCTAATTAAATTAGTTTATGACACTTACCGCTCTCGCACCGCTATTAATAAAATATTTGCCTTTTCCGATTCTACAATTACACTTTCATGGATTCATTCCTCACCTCACAAGTGGAACATTTTTGTTAGTAACCGCGTCGCTAAATGTCAGGAAAATCTTGATCCTGAACATTTTTACCATATTAACGGAAAGGAAAATCCTAGTGACTGTCTGTCTCGAGGTCTTCTACCTGAACAGTTACTAAACCATAATTTATGGTGGCATGGCCCCGAGTGGCTTCTGCGACCAGTTGCTGAGTGGCCTATCACTCCATTTGTTTCCTCATGCAGCGAACAATTGCCTGAGTTTAACAATAAATCTTTAACATTAGTATCTACCGTATCAGAACTTAATTTGATATATAGCCTTTCTCAAAAATTTACATCGTTAAATAAAATATTGCGCATAATTGTATACATTTTGAGATTTTTACATATTACACATTATAACAAGCCACATAAGACAATTACTGTCCGTGAGTTAGTTACCTCTGAAATTTATTTAATTCGTTGTATTCAACAATTTCATTTTTTAGATATTTATGACGAAATTAAAAGTAAAAAACTTCGCTCACAGTTTAAGAAACTCGATCTGTTTATAGACGAGCATAACATAATTAGAATTGGTGGCAGGTTGTCAAATGCGAACCTTCCTTATGAAGCTCAGCATCCCGCGCTTTTACCTAAACATGATAATTTTACACATGTTCTAATAGACTATTATCATCGCATTCATTGTCATGCCGGTGTAAGCCTTCTTAGCTCTCTGTTACGCCAAAAATATTGGATCCTCTCTTCCAGAGGTGTCATAAGACAAAGGGTACATGCTTGTAACTCTTGTTTCAAGGTTTCTCCTTCTCACGCCAGTCCAAAGACGGCTGATTTACCCGCTTGTCGCGTACAAGAAACTAAAGCTTTCGTCCATACTGGTGTGGATTACGCTGGTCCCATCAAAGTAACCTTATGTCGACGCAGAGGCCAAAGAAGTCAGAAGGCTTACATATGCTTATTCATTTGTTTCGTTACCAAAGCAGTTCATATTGAATTAGTTACCGATGTGTCATCGGACACTTTTATTTCCGCTTTTAAAAGATTCATTTCCCGCAGAGGACCTGTCTCTTACTTATATTCCGACAACGGAACAAATTTCGTTGGAGCCAAGGCTCAATTGCAAGAACTACTTGCTAACCGCTACCGCATAGAGTGGAAAATGATTCCACCCCGCGCCCCCCACTTTGGAGGGCTGTGGGAATCAAATATTAAATCTACTAAAACTCATTTATACCGTGTAATCGGTTCCCAACTTCTTACTTATGAGGAGCTTTCGACTGTTCTCACTGAAATTGAGGCAATTTTAAACTCCAGACCGCTCTGTGTCCTGAATGAGGATCCGTACCCAGAACCGCTTACTCCCGCTCATTTTATAATGGCTTCTCCGTTGACTACGTTGCCTGTCGTGAACGTTCCCGAAACGACGAAACCTCTAACTTGCCGCAAAAAATTGCTTGACCAAATGGTTTGTAGCTTTTGGAGAAGATGGCGTATAGAATATCTACATAACTTGCAAGTTAGGCAAAAATGGTTGAATGCCGCCGAGAATATTAAAATTGGTACAGTGGTTCTCATGCATCAGGATGACGCATCCATGATCCTTTACGTTGGCCAGTGGGCATAATCACCGAGATTTTTCCCGGCAGGGATGGGACAACCCGCGTTGCAATGGTGAAGACATGCAGTGGCTCTTTCAAAAGACCCGTTGTTAAACTATGTCCTTTACCTTCTCAATAATACCACCGCGTAATTAAAAATCTAATTTAGCTGTAGTTCACATATTTTAATTATTACTTTTCACTTTTTGTCCGCTTTAATTTAATTTCAATCCGCTTTAATGTAATTTCTTCCCTTTTGAGAATACTACATATCCTCAAAGCCGGGCAGGATGCTTACGCAAGCTAGCAATATAAAATTTTGGTATCATGTATCCAAACGCGTCTCACATATTGAGGGTAGAATTCATATTGGACCACAGTATTGAGCCAATCATACTCCTGTTCCTTTTCCAATCCTACCCCCATCCCACAGCGACTTGATAGAGGTCGCCAAGAAGATTCACACTGTTCTCATCAAGCAGCCAACCGCATAACACCGCTACCGCAACCGCTTTACCGATTATACTATAATATAAACTTTATAACGTGCTGGCCGACACGGTTGAGTTAACGAGCGCGAGTGCAACCCAGAAGAACGAGTGAACCTCCACGTCGGCAGTCGTTGCACCCACCTGCCATCCAGTGCTCCAAGTAAGTCCTTCTCCATTTTACTCGATAGCTGTGTCGTCCAATATTTTCCCGCCAAAACTACACAACGCTTATTGGTCCTTCGGAAGCCGCTATACCCAACTTCACCACTAATCGTCACCACATTCGTAGTTCAGTCCAAAATCCGTCATGCGTCCCCAACGCATCCAAGGTTTGGAAATTTCTTAGATCATTGGGGGTCGGTAAAACACGACAAGACAGAATTCCAAAAGACATAGACATTGATGCAATGAATACTCATTTTACTACCTCGTCCAATTTTAATAGGACAATCTAATGAAATACACTGAATTATCTATCTTCACTTCCGACTCCCAGTTATTCTCCATTTGTTTTTAATCAGTTTTCGGCATGTGATGTTAAGAGCATAGTATCGATTACTTCCAATGCGGTAGGAAGTGACTGTATTAAGCGTAATATGTGCCTGTGCTGGATTTGATCCTTCCCGTCATTTGTCACATTCTCAATTTTTCTGCATCTAGTGGTGTATTTCCATGCTCATGGAAAGATGCTCAAATTATTCCTTTACCTAAAAAGTCTTATTCCTCATCCTTTTCTGAATACCGTCCAATATCCGTCCTACCATTCCTATCCAAAGTCCTTGAATGGTTAATTCACAATAAAATAAGCACTTTCCTCTCTAATCTCCTCAACCCCTTCCAGTCTGGCTTCCGTCCTAATCATAGCGCCACCACAGCGCTTCTGAACATTACGGATGATATAAGGTCAGCCATGGAAAACGGTTATCTAACGGTCTTAGCTTTGCTAGATTTCAGTAATGCTTTTAATACCGTTGTTTTTGATATTTTGCTTGGCATTTTATGCTTTCTTAACATATCTCCATCGGTAATTGACTGGTTTCGTACTTACCTGTTCGGCCGCCGGCAACGTATTTGCATTGGAGAGACCTTGTCTTCCTGGAGTAATATTTCTGCCGGTGTACCTCAGGGTAGCGTTCTATCTCCTTTACTTTTCGGAGTTTTTATTAACTTAATCTCCGACGAGCTAATTTCTTTCTACCATCTTTATGCAGATGATTTACAAATTTACTCGCGAGCTCCTCTTGAAAATCTTATACACTCTATATACTTATTATTTGTACCAATGACAACCCCATTTTATGTCCAGGCAAATCACTGTCCATTCCAAGGTTGCCTGGAAGAGATCGCGGAAAGCGATAATACCGGCCATTGTATATTTTGTAGTGTTTGATTTATTTTTTTGTTATGTATTTTTGTGGTGTACAATAAAGTATATATAAATAAATAAATACAGATAGTGCCATCCACGTAGACGCGCCCCACTCCGCGATTACTATATTGTAAGCTGTACTTTAGTACGGAGCGGAGCGGAGTGGGGGCCGACTTCGTGGATTATCTATACAATGTAGTACCCACCCCAACCAACGACAGCCATCTGTTACATAGATGCGAGTACCAGTTCTTGTTTTTAGAGTGAACGCTGATGCTAGGGCGCTGAATATCTCCGTTAGACGCCCGTCCGTTCATTAAGGCCGAATCAGTAGGGGAGGGAGTGAAGTCCTGAAAAAATAGTGTTTTGTTTTACTTGTATATTATTTTTGTTTTTTCCGTATGATCCGGTAAGGACATCATAACGGGTGTAAGTTTACTCTTAACGAAGCCGAGAGTCACTTGTTATTCTCGTCTTTTTGATATTTTTTGTACTGAACCAGATACACATGTAACACAGATATGGAAGGTCAAAGTTCTAATTTTAGACGTTTTTTTTTACGAAAACAAGTTTCAAATGTTATAACTTAAATACCACTACGATCCCAGTACCGTTGCATGCACCAGCAAATTTTCACACCAAAAATAAAAGTAATTTCCCAGCAATTATAATATTTGCACAAAGTTACTTTGTTTGATGTGCAGAATGCGTAGATGATGGCTTCGTAATGGTTCTTTTTACACCCTGTATATGGGTTGACTAGAAGCATGGATGGTACACTTACCCCAACATTTTTATGTCTGATCCGTTCCGGGAATAGCAAATCAAGGTCGCTACCAGTAGCGCCGTAAACTTGGGTATCACGTTGAGAATGTCCTTGATATCTGTAAACAATTATTTATTTAAACAAAGTTTATAGCAACATTAGGCGAAACAACATGACGGGGTCCATGGGAGGACAAATATTTTAATTCCTGGTAACACCAGGGAATTCGTAAATATAAAACTATTTCCGCGTTCACAAATGTAGAGTGTGTCGGATAAAAAAAGAATATTCTTCAAAACATGAAGAGTAATATGTAAGCTCTTATGAAAAATATGCTATTTTATCGCACACTTTGAGATATTACATCAGCGAATGTGGCGCCTTCCTTTTTATTCTAGCTACGCTGGAGAATGCAGTGTATAACTAAATGAAAAAAGAAAAAAAAAAGCAAATCATACCTCATTTCACGTCTATGTTGCAAATCAAAAGTTTGGGCGAGAGCAAAGTAGGAGTAATCAATGCAAGCATAAGTGATGAGGAACGGCATAGTGACAATGGGTGCAAGTTGGTTGATGTCACCAATGATGATAAATGTAACGGTGACCACGGCTACTACAACCATCGAGTATATCGGTACCTTGTTGGGACCTCTCTGGAAACAATAACAGTATGTAATAAATAAGGGTATTATGGGTTAGATTGCTATTAAGCAAACAAAAAATATTATAAATAAAACATCGAAACTGTGATTTCAAGTCAATCATAACAATTATTTTGCGCGCACGCAAAGTTAGAACTTGATATCGGCAACATAGTTCTTGCTCGAAATTGTTTTGTTAAAATATAATTAAATATATTGTAAACGATTTTTTCTTACTAGTGCTAAGTTAGCTCGTATGCACACAACTACAGTTATTTTAGAACATCATCAAACACTAACCCCATTTCCAAGAAACTCAAGTCCTGGTATAACTTTTTCATTCGCAATGCTTTGTAAAACCCTGGGTGTTCCATACATGGCGCCTAAACATGAGCTCATTGAACTGACGTATAGACCAGCAAGCAATAGGATTGTCACAGCAGAGATATCAGCTGTAATAGAGAGGTTCTGCAGCAGGCCTTCCCTAGTCACTGTCGCTGCTAATGTTATTATGAACATCAGGTACAAAAATGTTCTGGAAATAATGACCGAAGATGAATAAATTGTTGCTCATAATTTTAGAATGTTGTTCAATTTTCCAAATAATCAGGATAACCTTACCCAGTGCCAATAGCTGCTAATGAGCCATTAGGTATATTTACAGAGGGATTCTTCAAATCTCCGCTCATGTTAATTCCTGCTAATATACCAGTGATGGTGGGGAAGAATATTCCAAAACATTTGAACCATGTGTAACCATCTTGGTAAGCAGGCCATGTATTATTTGCTGCTACTCCACTGAGCCACCCTTTAAATTCCAGCTGAACTGAAAAATTAGCAAGAGGAAGAAATTATTAAGTATTCAGATAGGAAGGAATTACAAAGTATTTTGTTAATAATAGATTATATATTTTACATTAATAATAAATAATACGCACGTTTTTCGTCAGTTGGTATAGTGGTGAATGATCCTACAAAGAAGTCAAGTGCTGCCAACATGATGATCATTAGCAGTAGAAATTGTAACTTCACTACCCATTTCACCCCAGCTACATTGATAGTGCCAAGTAGTAATACTGCGGCTATAGCAAACCCTCTGGACGCCCACTTGTGGGTGTCACTAAGTGGGTCTTCAACTACAAACCCAGCCATTGATTCACCAAAACCAAACACGTTTAAGGCACATCCCACTGCCTGAAAAAGATTTTTAAAGTAATTGTTATACTGAATTTATACATGAGCTTATATAGATATAACAACTTCCACTAAATATTTAATTAATTTACATCTAGTTCGAAATGAAACTACATTTTGATGAGATGCTCATACATTGGTTGCAAAAAACTTAATGATTTGCTAAAATTCATTATTCTTATTCGGGGTCACCAGTATAGAGGTATGAGGAACAGGGTTTAAATTTCCTCATCCTTCATAGAAAAAGGAGGATTCTCCGACCAGACAGGGTATTGTGTCTGGCGGGCTACTGCCCAACGGCGACGATTGATGTCGAGACGTTGTGAACATAATTATATGCTAGTTGCGCATCGAACTTTGCTTGTGCGATGCAGGACTTTCGGTGACATCAGTACAATGTGTAGTTCGCATGTGGAGTTGTAGATGCCTCCACAATTTTAATCACAATAGGATGCAGGAAAGTTGAATAATAACTCATTGGTGGAAGGTCATTTGATTTTCAGTTCAGACATATTCTGTTTTAACAATGAAATGTTATTTAGATACTTATGTTCATTTACTAGTATTTTCCTCATTATAATTGGTTTTATAATAGTACCTTTACCTATATAAACCACACTAACCACAATGGGTATCATATTGGTCTGAAGTAAAAAATATAGTTCAATTAATCAATTACGGTAAATAAGGTTATTTGAGTTATTTTCTATCACAATCTTATGAATCAAGTATGAATAATGAACTATCTACAGGCATAGCACAGGTTATGTTTAGGGTCACAGAGTGGCAACGTGCGCCGTCGCACGGTAAGCATGCTACAACGAATCCTTCCTTTCCAATTCCAGGAGATTTAAATTTTCTTATCTGAAACCCTAGGGAGCCAGCAAGAGCTCCAAGACAAATGCAAAATATCGTAATATTTTCAAATAAACAAAATTCTTTCGCAATTTAAAATACACGTACGCTGGCGGAATAATTGACAGACAACATGTAGAATTATTGTATATTTATTTTATTTTTATATCTTATTTATAATCTCATTGTATGCTGCACCGCTCGACGTCATAACGTCAACGCCGGCCGTCGTTGAAAACCAGCGCTGGGGCTCTGTCTCGCATAGGGTCGCAGCATTATACTGAGCGATAGCCGTTTTGCGTGGATGTGACGCATATTTTTCCCTAACTTATTCTTTTTTGTTTTGTGTTCTTTCTTTGCGTCATGTTTACTGCAAATATACGTATTTTCTTTCTTTCTTTAGACAGTGGCGAAAATCATACAACCGCGCACGGTAGCACGCTACTGGCCAATGTAGTCGCGAAAAACACGCTAATAAAAACACGCTCGCAGGTATGGACAAAACGCGCAAAGTGCGCGACACTCGAAACTAAGTTTTGTGTATTATTATGTATTATTAGTATAGTATTCGATATTATGGACAAAAGATTGATTCCGCTGAAATGACGAACATTTCAAGGCAGAAATCCAATTTTTTCAATTTGAAAATGGACTGCAAAGTTGTTTAAAGTTAGTTCAAGACCAAATATTTTGAAGTCAATATGTTTAAATGGAAAAATAAAAGAAAAAATTGTTTTTTTTTTTCTCCCGGATTTTGCCTAACATGAGGTGGCAAACTTATTGCTCCTGCCGAAATTTAAAAAAAAATTGATAGAAGTTTTGTAATCATTGCGTTTTACCCTAAGAACTTTTGTTATTATTTGCTGTGTGTGCATAATATTTAGTATCATATACTGTTTCTGCACCATGAATATAATGTTTTTTCAATGAATCTAACTGACACCATTAGAACTATTATTTACCTGACCAAAACAATATATCATGCCAAGAGCTCCTCCCATTCTGGATCCTAAAGTGTGTGCGAGCAAAAAGTACACTCCACCACTTTCTATTCTGCATCTTTCACATATTCCCACTGCAGATAACACTGAGATCAATGCTACAAAAACTGAAAAAGGAATAAAGTAGTATCAAACACCCATTTCCATATTCAGTAGCTTTTCATGTCTTTGTGACCGCATTGTTCTTCTGAACTCTTCACCATAGTTTAGGGAATTTATTCTAGAAGGTGTATGTGTATAATGCATTAATATTAAACTTACTAATAATAATGAAATCTCTATGTTTTGTCAAGTCTTAAAAACCATGCGAAGCATCTCACTAGTGTTTGATAATTTATTGATATCAATATCAAAACATAAAATAAAATAACACAGGGAATTCACACTTAATTAATTCCACTGTAATAGGTAATAAATCTTTGGATTAGACTGCAAATGTTTAGATAACAAATACCACCAACTCATATTTTATGAATATTATTATTGATACATTGCTGATAAGTTTCAGGATTTTTTTTAAAAGACTGTAACTAAATTGTGTCCTATTATTTAAACTTACCTGTAAAAAGTACTATAAATATTGCATTAACTAATCCAGCTTGTCCAACAATCCATCCAGATCTTAGAAATACAATAACTCCAAAAATATTGATAAGGCATGATGTGAACACTCCATCCCATGTGCCAAACAGCACGGGTTGGGATATAAAAAAGTTTGATTTCCACCATGGTACATCACCCTGAAATTATATTTTTAAAATAAATTAGGTTTATAGACATTATAGACAATGGCTATTTATCAGTCATTATTAATCTTGAGATATTAGTTGATGATTAGATAAATATAGCATTACAGATATTATCTTGTATGAAAATGATTATCACAACTTGGGAATAGCATACCAAATGCAATCATATTACTTTACAAATGATTCATTCAAAGGGTGTGAATGAGGATCTGTATAGGTACCTACAAAATATTAATAAAAGCCTTGATAACTACACATAAGAGTTAAAGATGTTTGAATTCATTCTTTTTAGTTTGAATTGGTTCGGATGGAGACAAAATAGAAACTGAACACAGTAGACTCGGCTTCAAATAAAGTTGACTCATTAGTTCAAATACATATTAGGTAATACAATGTTTTACACCTGTGAAAATAAACAATTGCTTGTGGTAGTAGATCGAAACTAGGACGCCTTTGCTTTAAAAAAAAAAATGTAGAGCAGCACAGCCACAATTGGTAGGTATCACTTAAGAAAGTGTGCCAGTGAATGAATGTATCATTGGTAACATTAGGTTTAAGAACATGTTTACTTACCTGTATATCTGCAAATATTTCATTAGCCCCTGAAGCTTGGTGTCCGCCTGATCCATATTGTGATTCATTGCCTAAATCCACGAAGCCACCTGATTGTCTTCGCATTCGAGCCCTGTCAAACCCTGGCTCTTCGCTCCGAAAACTGTCTATTTCTAAATCATTTCTCCTTTGGCGATTACTTTGATCCATTTTTGATTGATTTATAATAATTACGTATAAATATTAATAGAAAACATCGGAACACATATCGCAGACTGTTTACTTATCTCTGAAAGCACAAATACAGGGTCGGAAAGTGACTGTGAGTGAAGCGCGTTCTCAAGTGTTGTGAAACGTCACTGATGACTGGAAAATAATGAATAATTTGAAGTTTAGTTTTATCTACTTTTCTTTGTTTCACAAATGAATTAGGCATGAGCAAGAAATGAAAGTACTGTAAAAACATGCTAGAAATATTAAATTTACTGTACCGGAATCTCTTCACTTCACTTCGGAATATTCTTCTGACATTTACAACAACTGACTTTGACAGATGCCAAGTCGAGTGTCGTTACATGATTGTCAATGCAATGTCAACAGTATTTTTTAAAATAAAATTAATATTTGATAAAGAAGCTTTAAGTTTAGTGTACTTTTCTATAAAATTAGTCAGAGTGACACACAATAATATGATAAACTGTCAATTAAACATTGGGTTCCGTACGTAATGCTACATAGCATATTATACCTATAAACTATGTAGTGTGTGCGTAAATATGTGTACCGCACTTGTGTAAGAAAATAATATTGATGTAGAATATTTATAGCGGCGGGTCACATCGACTGCTGACGTGGCGACGCGACGTCGCCACGCCAACTGTGCCAATGCTAATCCAACGCCAACGCCAACGCCAATGTTGGCGTCGGTAAACTATCCTTTTATGCATATATTACCTATACATAATAATTTTGATGTTTTACATCTGCGAGGCGTTCCGCGACGGATTATTTTATGAACGTGGACTAAGCACAAGGAGTACTTATGTGAGAGTAAGAGTTTATCTTAGTATGCCAAGCTTAGCGTATTCCTAAATAAGCAGAAGCTCTGCAATTTACACCCGGCGTTTTTTATAGGAGTAATTTCTTTTTTGGGTAGGATAGACCCATTTTAGTGTATATGTCACGGCTAAAACTCGAAGGGCGGCTATACCCATTTTTAGCCGGCTAAAATAAAATGTGGCCGGTAGCAGCTGGTTAAATTTTGTTGTAGAAATGAAAGGCAAGCTTAACCAACTGCTTGCCTTACCTAGTTGTAGCCGGCTAAAACTAGATATAGCCGCACTTCGGGTTTTAGCCGTAAAGCATACAAGTATTAAAAAAAAAACAGCTATTCCATACATTTCGACCGCGTAGTTATTGCACTTTTCTATGAAACAGCTGATAAAAAAAACCCACGCAAAATTCGTGTCAGTCACAGCACGTGTTCAACAGCAATTGCATCATTTTTGCGCTCTCGAAAATATGGTTTATTTCGCCTTTGATTTACTTAATGAAGATATAGTATAATCATAAAATAAAATTTTGATTTTATTTCAGGGACAGCTTAAGACTAATGTGTGATTTTTAAATTTCTTGATATGGTTTGAATAGAATAGAATTTAAAGGACAGGCTGACAGGGTTTTAAAAAAATGGTTATTTCAACATTTTTTTTCTGCTGTATTTTGTATGGAACTTGAAAAAAGTGGTTCCCCTACCTACAAGTAGACCATATAATGATGTTGATAGTATATTTTTCGTACCACTTGCTCAAAAAAGTGACATTCTATGCCACAAAAAGCGAACATAACAATAGTCATTTTTAATCTGTTAAAAACAGGGAAAGAAAATTGTACTGAATTTCATTCATCCTCTAGGGGGAGAATGTGATTTAAATTTGGAATACTTACCGAAATTTATACTGAACTACATCTGTGTTTACACCATAGAGTTTGTATATGAAGCATTATACATCTTTTTGAAAAAGGAATACGCATTTATTATGCAGTTATGATTATTAAATAAAATTACGAAAACCGACGAGGCCGTATGAGCTTGATGCCTTTGCTTTTCCGACAAAAAAATATTAGTCTAGGAATTTGCCGCGTTTTTGTTTTCTTCAAATACATAAACATTAAGTTTATTTTAATTTATTTTTATAAATAGGTAAGTTAATGTTCTAAAACTACGTTACGATGTTAAATCAAAGCGACAGTGACAGTGAGTGAATTGTCGGATTCCATCAGTGCAAATGCTGCCGCAATTATAAATAATTTGCTCCCAACAAAATCCAAGGAAAATTATTTAAAAACTTATGAAGAATTTTCAACGTGGAGAAGTGCGAAAGACCTATCCATTTCAGAATCAGTACTTCTTGTCTATTTTGATTATTTACCCAAGACAAGGAATCCGAATACACTTTGGTGCATATACTCAAAACTGAAAGCTACAATAAGCATCAAACACAGCATTGAAATAAATAGATTCACGAAATTACTGGCTTTTTTAAAAAGAAAATCAGAAGGGCATTGCGCAAAGAAGCCTAAAATTTTTACGATTCAAAATGTGGAAAAATTTCTTAATGAACCTCCTGACGAAATTTTTCTGGCCACAAAAGTAAGTATACATGATTTAACTATGAATATTTCGTATCTTAGTAATGGTAATTATTCTATATATTTACCTATTTTTTATCTTTGTTATAGGTGGCCTTAATTTTTGGACTCAATGGTGCTTGCCGCGGATGTGAACTTGTAAACTTAAAGCTGGAGGATGTTGAAAATCATTCCAATGAGTTGCTGCTGATTAATGTAAACGAAACTAAGACAAAGAAAAATCGGTCATTCATTGTACAAGGACAATATACTAAAATCATTCATAAATACCAAGCATTACGTCCCACCAACATGGAAAACAATAGATTTTTTATAAATTATCGGAATGGGAAATGTACTCGACAAGTCATCGGCAAATATAAAATTAGCAATATGCCAAAGGAAATTGCTAAATATTTAAAACTTAAAGATGTTGAACGCTACACCGGTCACTGCTTTAGAAGAACTTCGGCGACTTTCTTGGCGGATTCAGGGGCGGATATTACGTCAATAAAAAGACACGGTGGTTGGAGCTCTGATGGAGTAGCTGAAGGTTATATCGAAAGCTCAATGGCGAATAAAGGCATATTAAGCAATCAAATTAACAAAAATATAAAACTTAATCCATCAGAGCCACAACCATCAACTTCCGGCATCTTATCTTCGTCCGTAACTCACGATGCACCACCACCACTATCTCCGACGTATACTACAATGAAACGCAAGTTCCTCAGACGCAAGAACAGAGAAATATTCAAATCAACTCATCAACAATAAATGTACCAAACAAAAATGTAACTCTCTCTATCAATAATTGGACCAATGTTTCGAATGTTAACTTTTACTTTTAATTGTCATTATTTTTAATAAATGCTTATCTCATATTATTATTGTGTTAATTTTTTCGCAAATGGTACGAAACGTAGAGTATTTTCCTCGGTGATAAAGCTGTCTTGGGTGAACTTAAATCCCTCGCTACACTCAGGACTCGTCTTAAATCTTAAGTTTTTAACACCCTCGCTACGCTCATGAGTAAACCTCGAGTCCTTCGTTACGCTCGCGATTTAAATCGTCACCCGCGACAGAAGACACTGCTTTATCCCCTTGGTTAATAATCTACTATTAATTTTCAAAATCATACGCAGTTCTTCTAACGAAACGATCAAACGTCAGTCTCGCGTCAATTTTTGGAAAACTTGTTGCGAATTTCGGTGGTTTTCCAGAAATTCTTAATTTATTTGAAAAATCCCTTTTCGCCATGTACCTACAAGACAAAGAATTCGACTTTTCAAATCATAAATCATTTTGTTTAAATTCTGTTTCCCGTTCTCATAACTAATCATAAAAATTGATCAAAATCAGTCCATTTCGTGCACGGCCCCTAAAGATTTTCATAGACAAAAATAAGGAATTTTAGTGATAGTTTAGTTCGGTGTACAAGAGAATCGGCACCAGTGTCAGGTTGTATCTTGATCAAAATATGATTCGCGACCGTAACAAATATGTATTTACAGAATTATAATTTCGAACCTAACCTGTCCGAGTCCGGGTGCCACAAGGTCAGTATCTAAATAAATAAATTAAAAAAAAATATTACCATATTTTTTTATTATTTATATATTTATTACATGGGACTTAAACATAACTGGCGAAATGTGAGTGTACAATAGGTACACCTAATCCTTCGGGGATTACAGGCGTGATGTTTTAAAGGATAATGAAGGCCGAACAGATGATTTTTTTATCGATCAATGAATAAATAGTCAGAAAGTATTAAAATACAAGAATATTTTTTTATATTATTTTTAAACTAAAATCGAACAAAAAAAAAAACAAAGCCAAGAGAACAATAAAGAATAGATGAAATGAAGATGATTTTTTGGGTATTTCATCTGTTCTTTATCACCAATTAAAAGAGCTTTTGGAAAAAAAATCTTTCTTACTAATACGACTTTTGCCTATTGTTAGTCAGTTCGGTGTTAATGACCTAAATAGGTGTGATATCTTAGGCACCGAAGATAAGGAATTCTCTTGGCTCAATAGCGATAAGATAAACATCAATAGAAAGAGCTTTCCAAGGAGAACCTTTGCTACTAACACGACGTTTTAGTAGGAATGTATTTTTCCAAAAGCTCTTTTAATTGTGCGCCAAGCATTCCTTAACTCTGATGCCTAAGTTGTTACCTATTTAGGTCATTAACTCCGAACTGACTAACAATTGTGTAAAGTCGTGTTATTAGCAAAGGTTCTCCTTGGAAAGTTCTTTCCATTGGTGTATATCTTATGGCTATTGCTCCAAGGAAATTCCTTAACTTCGGTGCCGAAGAAGTCTCCTATTTAGTTCATTAACTCGGAACTGAATAACAATTGACAAAAGTCGTGTGAGTAGCAAAGGTTTTTCTTAAAAAGTTCTTTCCATTGATGTATATCTTATGGCTATTTGGTCAAGAAAATTCCTTAACTTCTGTGGCCAAGGAGTCACACTTATTTAGGTCATTAACTCCAAACTGATTAACAATTGGCAAAAGTCGTGTTAGTAGCAAAGATTTTCCATGGAAAGCTCTTTCCATTGGCATATATCATAACGCTATTAAGGGGGATGCGGCAGGCCTATTGTTCAGGCCAACTGACTCATAAAAAACATTGTTCCTAAAATGGCATCTAAGGAGGCTAATGTTTTAAAATGTTCGTTTATAGGCTTGAAAGATGATGTTTGCAAGGCATTGAGCTAATAAAAGTTAATTAATTGACGAAATCCCAAAATTTAAATAATATTTATTACTCACATTTAGAGCTATGTTGCTCGTAACATAGGTACTAACAATTAAGAGAAGTCTTCATAATAAGAAATATTCTCCTTGATGAGATCTTTTCATTAGTATATAAATCTTAACGCTTGGGCTTCAGGGCAGAAACACCCATTCAACCTTTAAATTCTGAAGTGATTTATACGTAAACGAACGGACTGCAATTGAACTGCACGCCAGCTGCAAAATTGCAGTTGGGATGCAGTTGACATACCACTGCATAGAAGCTGCCAACCGATTGCATTAGAACTGTACGCCGATTGCAAGCGGACTGCGCAGCCGGTCAGCAGTTTCGATGTAGTCTGTCTGACTATAAACAGTAATGCATGTCATTGTATTTTTAAGGTTAAGAAGGTTTTCGGCACTCAGTAGTTAGTTATTTGTGTTTTTAATGAGTTTATCAGTTTACGAATACTTCCAGTATAAACTGACCTCTCATTGTACGGAAATCCTATACAATGCGAGATCAGCATAAACTGGATTTGTATAGCTTGATGTGTAGCCGTGTGTACTTGCATCAATCGTTTAATTTGTTTTGATTCTAGGAGAATTATACGAGTAGTATTACAGCTGTAGTAGCGAAAAGACTGTTGAAATTGCTTATCTTTTGACTATTGAATAACAAAGTATACCTGTGTTCCCCTATGAGAGGAGCAAATCCATCGTACACCCACATTTCGCCAATTATGTTTAAGGCCTTTGTTTTAGTGCTCATACACAAGCGGTACGCGTCAACGGCGGTACTATTCTTCTCTTCTTCACTGCTACTGTCACTAGAGCTGAACATTTTAATGGTACAAAAATATTAAGGAATAAAATTGGGATTTACTATGTAAATTATAACTTGTAATTATAAACTTTTCTGGTATAATTAAATTATCCTTAAAAGAAACTGCGTCCAGCAGTATTAATTTTATTTTTAAAAATTTTACTAATCGCACTCGACCAAAAAGTTAAATTTGCCAAAGAAAAATCATGAAAAATTAGCTAATACTTCCTATGACAGTTTCCCCGTATCTTTTATGGATTTGGTTTACCCCATACTGTCCCAGTAAAAATAAAACACTGTTTATGGAACTCTTGTGAAAAATTTCATGCTTCTAGACCCAGAGATTTAGACTACGTTGTCAATCAGTATTTATGAATTTAGGATTTTAATTATGTAGACAAGCCTTGTGCTCCATGGGATTTACCATCGGCTACTTCTCAGGAGACTTAGGGGATGAGTTTTCAAAAAAAGATGAAACAATTAACTTATACTACTACTACCGTATACTACTACTTACTATTAACAGAAGTTTAAGTAAGTACCAAATTCCACGTTTCTCACTTAAAAATGACGAACTCAGTCCTTCATCCCCTATTTAACTGTTTTAGGGGAGGAATTTTCAAAAATCCTTCCTTAGTGTTCACCTACGTTATTTATAGAACTCTTGTGCAAACTTTCATGCTTCTAAACCCGGTTTATACTGTGTGTTGTCTGTCAGTGAATGAACGAATTTAAGATTTGGGTAAGAAAATCTTGCTGGTTTATACTAACCTACAAAAACTGTTAATTTTTCCAATATTTCTGATAAGAAAATGAACGGTTATTGTACGTTAGTATAAGAAGAATGAAAATAATTTGTATTTGTATTCAGAATAACGCATTTATGTAGGACATCGCAGCCCATAACGTTCCCACTGCTGGGACACAGACCTCCTCTCTGTGGTTGAGAGTGGGCTATAATCCACCACGCGGGCCTAGTACGGGTTTGGTGGTTTAAGCACAAAACCAAAACCGTATCAGCCTTTAGAGCACGTCGGTATTACGTGGTAACTTCAGAAAAAGAGTAGTACAAATGGAATTAAATATCAAGTTATACCCCTTTATTTATAAACGTTGCTTAAAGCTTAGAGATGTTTAAATTTCAAAGATTTATGTTTACACAGTCACAGTACATACCTAACTTTAATAACATTATGATTTTGTAAAGTAATATATTAAGTACTTTAATTATTGTGAATGTGAGAACGATATTGATCATTTTTAGGGTTCCGTACTTTAAAAGGAAAAACGGCACCCTTATAGGTTCATCCGGGTGTCTCTCTGTCTGTCTGTCTGTCCGTCTGTCACAGCCAATTTGCTCCGAATCTAATAGACAGATTTAGTTGAAATTTGGTATACATGTGTATTTCTGTGACCCAAACACGGACGTGTAACGTTAATAAATGAATCTTGAATATGATGATCACTTTTGGGGGCAAAGAAGAAAACTAAAAAAAAACTTTGCAAGCTGTACCGTGTGACATATCAAATGAAAGATGTACTGGCAGTTAGAGTACTTTATGCGGCCTACCCAAATGTTGTTACTTTGGTATTGTTCGTCGAGTGGTTGAGCTCTTTATGTTTTGAGTTGAGCTACACGATTACTGACAAATGCTTGTACTGACTGGACAGATCCACACATATCTGGGTGGTTCTCTCCTCAAAAGACTATTTCAGACACTTATCCTCATAATGGCCTGACCAAGATTATGTCTTGACTTTAATAGAGACTTTGACTTATGTTTGTTTCGCCATTTCTTCTCAGGGATAGTCAAGAAAATGTCGAGTCCATCTAGCTTATTTTTTAATAAAAAAAAAATATGACCTGTAAATTGATTCCGATATCCTATTTACAGAATAAACAATATCATTTCATTTCATTTAAGCAACGTTTATAATTTTTTAACCCAATATATCAAAACTATCCCTACGCTTTTCATTTACTCAGTAAATAACGTTCAACGGAAGTTTCTATTGCATGTGTTATGTTGACATTCTTTTTGCTCAAGTTAAGTTTGTTTTTTAGCAAATTATCCTAATCTATCTCATTTTTTAATAATTTTGAACTCGAGCCTCTGTTTTGTGCTAGGAAAAAAAATATTATGAGAAAATAAATTACCTGCTTCATTGGTCTAGAGGTCGCAAGCACTACTGCTGAGTCCTGGGTCCTATTCCCAGGTCGGACAAAGTGCAGGAATTTCTCAGTAGCAGTCCGCAGTCTGGATTTCTGCCTGGTAAAAGTTCTCACCCTATTACATGGGACTAAAACGTAACTATCGAAATGTGGGATTAATATAGGTAGACCTCTGCCTCGGGGATTACAGGCATGATGTTATGTCAAATTATCTAAATAACCAGTAGGTACTATAATGGGGTAGTCATAAGTAATCAATTAGGCATAACTAGTCAGTAGCAACGAGTAACGTACCTATATTTTTGTTATTTTTTACGAAGAAATATTATATTTTCGTTGTATCATAGTAAAAATCACTGAAAAGGTTCTACGAGGAATATGAGGAAAATTAATTGTGAGTACATTTGTCGCAGTTTTCCTAGGGAAATCATTTAAGTGCTACAGTGCTTATGTAAGTAATTGTAAAGCGTTTTTGTCGTCGTTCACTAAAATATTCATAGGAGTTATTCCCTACCGTTGCTTAAGCTTTCGGTAGGCATTGCTAGAGGCCACAAGGCTACTATGTAAACGTACTGACGGATACCTAGACCTTCTAGTACTAAAGCATTTTTATCTGTAGGGACTACGTCAAAGAAGAGTGTAATTCAAGCTTAAAATAAGACAAGAGAAAATATACAAAAAAAAAAGATAACTTCGCAATATTATTTTTTTTCAGGGTGGTTCTTAAATAGATAGTACTATGTTTTTTTAGTTGTGTATTGATAGCAATTCTTCATGTTTCTCAGTTTGCTAGTAAATTGAAAATTCGAGAAAATCTGATTTAGTTGTACCTACTTACCTACTACAAGTTATATATTAACAATATTATGTAGAGATTTTCATGTAGTGAGTTCTCGTTTTAGCTTTACTCTGTCAGGGGACGTCATTTATTGATGATATATGGGCCTCGGTGTAGTCTATCAGATTACTCATTAATAGTTAATTGATTCAGACGTGACCTTGCGGAAATCCATTATAAAAAACAATAGACGTAGAAATATTTAGTAACCTATTCCGCTTAACTATTCTTAAAGAGTATCTAATAAAAAAACCCTTTAAGAAAACCTTTAAGAATGCCTCGTTGAACGTGTACAATGTGAACAATACAATTTAAAAATAATTAATACTTATCACAATGATGCAATTTAAAGCTATCAACCACATGTAAAATAGAGGTTATACTTCAGCCACATTTTACAAGTTAAGCTGACTCTTACAGCAGTATCTTAAAATTTATTCAGGAATATTACAATTTACCCTAAAAGTACATAACATTGCAGAAAGGTAAATTGGCAGGTAAAACAGCCGGGAGTAGGGTCGGTACTTCGACATGGTTTCGGGCGCTATCTTAATCGTCCAGCGTTTAAGCATATTTATGTAGCAATAAGTTATCAGAAGCCTAATTACGGCCGCGAAACCACCTGTCCGCTATCATCTGTACATAGGCCTTCGCATATACTTCCGTGCGTCTTACGCGCGGTCCCACCCCCGCGGCGTCATTGGTTGGCGAGGTGGTTGCGCGCGCAGCGGCCCTCCTCGCGGCCGGGTGTGAGACGCCGCGACTCCGAAGGAGCCGGTCGCGACCGCGATGTGCCGCCGCGGACAGTTCTGCCGCGACCACGTCGCCACGCTGCCGTCGCACGCTCCGCAAGCTCCGCCGCCGCCGCTGCCGATACGGCCGTGCGGCACTTATTTTTCACGAATCTGTCTTCACATTTCGAACTTTCCCTTTGAATGCAGTAGTTAAAAGTTACTTTTGAAGGCCCAAACTAAAGTTAAATTAGTTTTAAAAACTTTAAAAAACTTTAAAGCGTATCTAGTTTATTAGTGGTAGTAAGGATTTAAAAAGAGATTTATTTGGTGATGTGATATGGCTAGGCGGCGCCAGTACACTAGTTGCGCACGGCTGGTGGTAGCTGGCTGCGCGTGGGCATGCGCGCTGCTCACCTCGGTTGCAGCGGAAGCACATGCCGATGTTGATACGTCTACTGGACTTGGTGATAATACACTCACTAATTCAGGTAACTGCATTAGTTTTCCTATAGAATAAATTACGTCAAATATTGAAAATATATTCAACCCAAACTGTTTAATAAACAAAAGTTTTCTCGAAGAAAAGAAATTGAAAAATACGCTAAGGAAAATAAAATAAGCTCATGTATTTAGTATGGCTAATACTAAAAATGCGCGTTCTTAAAAAAGAACATAATTAGAAATACTTTAAAACTAGGTAATCAGAGTATCTACCTATAAGAATATGAGATGTTTTGACTTGTAGAAGTCAAAACATGTCATACTCTTAATGGTTATAAAAACTAGGTAACACTTTTACGAATACTTGGTTACAATAAAAACAACCTAAGTAGATATTAAAACTAGACTTATCAGTTAAAACAGATGTCATGTTTGTTGAGTTATTTATATTCTAGTTATCAGGGCTCAATTATATTGTTTGTATTACTTTGGTATGAAAGTAGATATAATTGCAACTATGAATATCAAACTACGTAAGTGAGGTTGAGTCGAGGCGAGGAAATTATGAGGATTTGACTTAGAATATGGGTGATAAAGTTTGTTGATCAATTAATGCAGCGCAATATTTTGCTCATTGAAGTTCGTTTTTGAGTAGTTATTTGTATATTATAAAACAAAGTTTGTAATACCTATGTACTGAACAATCTACCCCTTTCAGGTTTCATAACTAAAATGAAAGTATTTGATTAACCATTATTTAAATAGAAAAAGTTGTAACATTAAATATGGCGAACTAGAACAAACATTCAAATATTTAAATGTGTATCAATTTTAAATGTATTTCAGAATAGGATTGATTAAATTGTTGATTAGATATGCTTCGATACTTTATATATTAAGAAAGTGAATAGGTACATGACGTCTAGACAGGTTAATTAAACAACACATTTATCTAAAAACCAAAAAGAATACCTCATTAAATAAATTATATACTTACTTGTATACTACTGGGTTCCTTTAAACTTACAAATTTTTTATTATAATGCTAAAGAATAATTATGGTTTTGTTTATTAACAGGTACGCTTGGTTTTTAATTAAGTTTTCTGTCCATTTACAAACTACTTGAATTTAAATTTAAATTTACGCAAAAATGTCTCACATTAAAATTTAACTAACATTATTTAGATAACACATTTCGGGTCCCCAAGATACAAGCGCTGCCTATTTTGGAGACCACTGTTCAAGTGACAATTTTAATTGATCTCAAATATAACTTCAAAATAATCATATTAATAATATATACTTACTGTAGCTTAAATAATTATTTTTAAGTTATATTTTGTTACAATGGACCAACAAAGTATTCTTTTCTTTAAATATTGGTAGGCTTCTATGACATTTCACATTTGGTAAACTCATAATTTAATTTAATTAACATAAAGCAGTTGATGGCAATAGGTTTTGTCCCCTATTGCACTGGTGAAGTGGGGTGTAGGTACTCTACCTAACTCTTCGGAAAAAACAGTCATGATCTTGATACCATAAACCAATCAACTAATTAATTATGCTTTACAAGACATATTAAATCATGGTGGTTTATAACAACACTATATTCTCTTTAAAAGTGATATTTCTACACAAACGTAGGGAAGTAATTTTATTAATTTCATCAAATAAAATGATTTCCCTATTCTAGGTACTTACATATTTGCCGTAGTCACCTGTATGCAAAGGTTTTATTTATTTTGTCTGTGTTTCAAAATAAATATTCGATACGTATAATATTTTAGTTAATAAAACAATATTGTAGACACATAAAAATGTTAATGAATATTTAATATTTTCTTTAATAATATTTCATAGTCACTCTTCATAAAAAATATTTTTGACGCATAAATTGTCACGAGTTATGAGATAGGTCAAACATTTCTTTATAATTATAAAAACAACTGAAATTTCCATGATTTTAACGAAAACGTGACTTTTTATAAATAATATGATTTATAAATTCAAGTCTTTACTTTAATCCTTTTTCTTTTTGCTATTTCGTGTCTATGTTAGTTGCTTATGCCCCCCGGCATCGCCCGCGTGGATGTCGGAAGTTATTCCACGGGAAGTATTGTAATACCTACCGAGATAAAAAGTCTCCTTTGTCCTAGGCCAGCTCGTGATCAACTAAATTTCATTTTTGTGTGCCAAATTTCATCAAAATCCGTTTAGCTGTTAGGGTAAAAGACAAACAGACAGAAAGAGCTACTTTCACATTTTAATATAAATATGGAAATATGTATTGTGATGCATGTTGTATTGTGTTCCATTTATATGTGACACTGCTTAAAAGCAAGGATGTTTTAGAGGAAAAACCTTGTGTTCTAAGTTATGGTAGTAGTAGTTAGAATAGTTTATTTGACACAGTTCTTGCTTCAGAATTGGTTCTTCTATTTATTGACATATCTAACTAAATTGGAATTAATTACATTATACATACATTTTTGAGAGAACACACGTAATAGTTTTTTTTGAGCTTTTCAGAAATTTGTAAAGGTCATTTGTGGATTATTATAAAACAAGCGACCCGCCCCTGCTTTGCACGATTTTTACTACCAAACAAAACATCGAGATTTTTTTATTCTGTGTAAATTTAATATTAATGCGTTACACACATAAACCTTTCGGAATACATTCTCTAAACGATGGTGAAAACCGCATTAAAATCTTTTGCGCAGTTTAGAAGTGGTCACATAGACACACGAAAAGCTACTTTAATGTGTAATATAATAAGTATGTATATCTATACAGAAAAAAATATGATAAAATATAAAATTAAGGCTGTGGAGTTCACTTCCAATTAGGATAGGTATAAATTAAATTGCCCTAGAACCAAAAATTAAAAAAAATGGCATCCACCAACCCGCACCATGCCCGCGTGGTGGATTACGGCCCCTTTCACAGAGAGGAGGTCCGAGTCCCAGCAGTGAGAACATTATATTAGGCTGATTATGCATGCACGTATTAAATATCGTTAAAATGAAATGAAAACGAAGTTACCAGTCGTACCAAATAGACATGACTAAATTAAATTACATTTAAAAATTAATTATTTTTTACAGTAATATAATGTACGAATTTGCAATGTTCCACATGGATAAAATAAACAGAAAATTGATCAAAAATTTAGATTTAGAGGCTTTATCACAGTTGCTTTCGAAATTTTCAATTACATCATTCCAATGTTGTAAGACGGTGGGCGGTGTCCAAATAGAACAACACCTATTATGTACTTCTCACTTATGTACGTTTTTCTCATTAAATAAATGTTGCTTGGAAGTAAATCCATATGATTTTGTGTTTTATCGCGAAAATATTATTTGTTCATGGATACTACTTTGTCTTTTATTTTAAGTTAGATAACAATATAATGCAGTTTACTTAAAGATTAAAAAAACGAAATTGAGAAGAAATGAAATGTATTGAGTATTAAATAAATGATTTATTTAAAACCCAATAAAACGAGGGTATTGTTTTTAATTGACACATTTTCCATCATACAAATCCTAACTCATTTAATAATAATAAAAGTGAGTTTGTTTATTTGTTTGTTAGGCTTTCACATAAAAACGGCTGAACGGATTTGGATGAAATTTGGCACATGGGTAAACCATGCAGGTCATGGTTTATCCATGTGCTATAGGCATGTGTGTATGGGTGTATATTTTTTTTTTCTACCGATATTATGTTCCCGTGGGATAATTTCCGACCTTCACGCGAAGCCGCGAGCAAAAGCTAGTAGTAAATAAATAACGTTCAATGCATGGTAAAACCATGAGTTATTATTTTGTGGCTTATATTGAATTAAGATTTTGATTTTAAATTATTTATGTAAATTCGTGTCTCATGTCTGAGAATCATAGATTAGAATTGTTATAATCAGGCCACGGAGTAAAAGAAACATTTTGTTACCTACTTTAGATATCAAACAATATTTAGTTTTATCTCGGTCTAAAGGTGTTTGAACTAAACTCGCTACTGACTGTAAGCAATATAAATCAGCTATAACAGACGGTTTAAGATGCGCTACTACGGTAAAAATTGTGTCCGACGGAAACACGTTTTCCGAAAATCGTAACCAAATATACGGCTCACCTGAGGGCTTAGTGCGAGTTTTTTTAACTTCACCATCGCGTTAGAGTAAACGCAGATTTGTATGGCGTTGAGTTAGCGCCACCTGGTGCCATACGCGAGAACTAAAAATTGTGAGTGTAAGTTTTTTAGTTTACTTTGTCGATGGTGACGATTGATTCCCACTCGAAAGTGAGCTCGTAAATTAGCGTGACTCTGTGATAACGCGAGTGTGAGTTACAATTTTGACAGTTTTGACAGCTCGTTTGAGAAACTTATTCACTTTCGAACGTGTAAAGTTGTCACGGAAGGATTTGTAGTGAGAGCCTTGTGAGTGAGGTGAATTACTATCAAAATTATTTTATTTTAATTAGTTGTGTGGATTAAACCATGGCATCACGTTTATATTTTGCTTGGAAGATGTTTAAGACCGCTAGGGCAAAAGATGAGCGTATTTACATGTCCAGTGTTCGTACAAAAGCCCGTACTTCAAGTAATTCCCTAAGAGATCTTCCGGAGGGCGAATTTAAGAGAAGGTATCGGCTTCCGAAGAAAGCGGTCAGGTTTTTATGCCGAGAGCTGAAACAGCTTACTGGTTTAAAGTCTTCTCAGCGGGTAACCTTGGAAGATAAGGTAATATATCATCGAGATATAAGTACTAACGTACTAGTTTACATTGATCTCAATGTAATATATCAGCATTTGTGTGAAATACACTTTCTTCATCCTACCTCGTTGTCCTACATCTAAAGCGGGTTGCAGGCATACTTTACATATTTAAACTTAATTTTTTTAGGTACCTACTTACTGCACTATTTTTTTATGCATCTGGGTCTTACCAGCGGCCAGTGGGAGTAGCTGCTAATATATCTCAAAAAATGTGCAGTGTTTATATTGAAGAGGTTACCAAGGCTCTAACACATAGAAATATAATAAACAAATATATAAAATTTCCTAACACTCCATCTGCCAGACAAGCAATCAGTCAAAGGTACTCACATTATTTATTGTAAATAGTTAGGTACGTAGGTACTAGTAAATACACAACATTTATGTAATTCGGAAATGTATGTTGTTTATTTCAGGTTTTGTGCCAAATATAGAATACCTGGAGTAATAGGGTGCATTGATTGTAGTCACTTTAGAATTTTTGGTTAAAATTCAAAAATCTGTTAATATTAGAAAAAAACAAAGAAACAAGATGGGCGGACGATCTGAGGCTGAAGGCTGGACACCACTGGAGAAGGGTAGCGCGAGATAGAACCCAGTGGGAAACGCTAAGCGTTTTCGTTTGGCATAGGCCAAGAGACACTCTGAATTACGTGATATTCTTTAAAAAACCTCTACACTGTCATATTATGAAAAGTTTCCTTCGATAGTCAGAATAAAGGGCTTAATATTAATAAAATATTAGAATGCAATAACTTCAAACTTCAAAATAAACAAACACAAAACGTCACTATAACCAACACAAATTTGATAGACAGCCGCTTTTAATAAGAACACTGAATATAAATGGCATTCTATTTGGTCGGTTTATCGGACGACGCGTACGTGCCACCAACATAAGAAAAATAATAATCGCTATTCACGGTGACCAAACGCATAGTGAATGGTTAGGTTTGATGGTAACTCGCACTCGCATGCATTCACTTGTCGATGCGTTTGACGTTAACTCGATTAACGCGATGGTGAAGTGATTCGAACAAAGTTGTAAAACTCGCACTAAGCCCTCTGCTCTATTTTTTGGCCGTAAACTGAAACGGAAACTTCGGTCGGAAACTAGTAAAAATGAGTGAAGTACAACACCAATCTTTTTTTTTGTACTCCGTCTTAGGGCATATCAGAGGAACCACAAGGTTCCACCATAAGGTGGAACCAGTAGGAGCATTCGTAGCTTGCTCAGAGAAGCACCACTGCACGATGTTACAAGAAGATCGGTAACGGTTGCAGCCTGGGGAACATTTCTTGTTTTCGTAGCTCAGTGCTACGAGCTGCTACGACACTACGAGTGCTACGAGACGATAGTGTTCTTGATAAGGGAATTGTTCTTGTATAAGTACTGAATTGCTGCGGAACTAGTGCTGTATTGTATGGCACATTCCTCTGTGTTGCGTGGGAGCCAAAAATTATAAGAGTAGAATATCTCCTTATATCATCAAATGTAAACTTTGTTGTTACATTTTTTGATGAATGGTCTTCAGTCTACTTCTCTAGTTCGTAAAATATTATTATGTTTTAAAACGAAACCTGATTTTGAAGCATCGCGATTTTATTATAAAAGGCGTATTCATAGTAGACTACAAACAAAAATCCGGCCACCACTTACATCTACTGCCATCATGTAACTTTGCATGCGTATAATTAAAATTCACGTTTCTGCAACACATTTTCAATGACATTACATAAAATCGCGTTAATAGTTTGGCTCCTGCGTCAGATAGTCGGACATAGTGATGCCAGTAATTTGGCCAGTCATAAATTACTCGTTTAACTGAATTACGCGAGTTGAAAGCATTCCGCCGCTGTCGAATGCGGACCGTTTCCATTCCCATGCTACTCGCGCGGCCACTGATATGCAGGCATCCGACGCACTTCACAAATGAGCTTTGAATCAACGAAATTTCATTTGTGAGTCATTTGCCATCGATAACGTGTCAATCTTAATAACAATCCCGTCAGTTTGTTGGCACGAAATTCAGTTACTAATGCTTCGGTGGGTACATGGACTGATGGACTGTCGGTGCACGTATGCGTGGCGCAACTTGTACGGGTTAACTTGAGTATGTTGTCGCATTACCGCTAAACAAATGAATGTGCGTCAAAGATAAATGCCTAGATTTTGACCTGAGAGTTTAGCGCAACTGAAACGAAGTGTATAACTGATTTCGTCGATTGCATCTGTATTCGGTGATGATACCATTATTATTCAGGAAACGTTGCGCACGTATGGTGTGATTAATTAATTTAATTATCAAACTGAGTAAATCGGTAATTACGATTCACGTTGGGAAAAAACAGATTTTACAACACATTCACTCATTACAAAAACTTTGTAATTAAAACGTTATTGGGGCATGCTTTCAATACTACTTGTTTATTTGACTTTAAAAAGGAATAGCTTAATTTCTGCACGTATTTCTTTGTGTTACGTGTACGCTTTTATATGGGATACTGTAAATCAAAGATTGGTTTAATAGGTTTAAAATACCCGGCCCATAGGCCTTCTCATCGGAGACACGCTTGCTTGACAAAATGACTATTGTTTGTATATGAATACCCGGCATCAACTTATCTCGTAGTCAGCCACCGTAACACATCTTATAAATAACACTTACCAGCTCATAGAAGTCAATTGCTGAACAATGCATGTTCAGCTCAGCTTTATGTGCATGTTTATTTCTACAATGAACATTGCTAGGCATGGAAAACAGATTGTTTATTGTAATACGTTGTTATGGCGCACAGGCAAGCGTGTCCGTTTTTCGTTCCGACGGCCGCGTTTAACATTACTCACGAAATGCGTAGTGGTGGCCTGTCATCCGGTTGTTCCACGAGGTGTTTGTCATCCTATCCTTTACTATTAAACGAGTAATATTTATATATATGTTTATATATTTATACCCACGTTCTCGAAAACGGCTCTAACGATTTCGATGAAAGTTGCAATATAGGTGTTTACGGGGGCGAAAAAATTATCTAGCTAGGTCTCTATCTGTGAAAATTCTCGGTCGCCCAAAGTTTAAAACAAGATAATGAATAATGACATGAGAATAATGACATTAGAATAATAACATGGCACCATGGAATCAGTAAGTACATGGATTAGTATGAACTTTCCAATCAAATGAGCATTCTCTGTTTTCACCAGAGCAGAGCTCGGTCGCCCAGGTACTTGATATATTAATAATGATAAACATAATCAGTCAAGTTTCATATTCTTAGAGTCTACATTGAAGTGGAATGATAGTCTTTCGCTGGACATGTAGGAATACTGATCAGTTGACGATTATAATCTGCAAATTATTTCTCAAGTTCATTTTATTAACTCAAGTCAGTTATTTAAAAGTTAAAAAAGTAAGGTCTGGCTGATTGAGCAAGTGAGATATTTGTTTGTAATCGTGACATAAGTGGGGATAGGTATAAGATACACAAAGTCAGTATATTATACTGTAACCCTTTAAGTATTTCAGTCTCATTTGTATGCCTATTTAATAGCACGACAATTTCTACTCATATTCTGTACTCCATGCTGTTATTATACACTCCTGCTTTGTCCCGACAACCATTGGATGTTCGTGGCATTTAATCTCCTAGTGTCCTCTTGTCAAACTTGTTTGTCTAGAAACTTGTGATGATAAGTTTTGATGATTGATAAAATGCAGAATTGGAGGATGATCGACCTAATGCTCTAAACGGTAACTTCTTTCGTCTTGAACGGAAAAGCCTTTGGAATTCCTGAAATTGAAAGAGCAGTGGTGGCCCAGTGGTAACGGCCCTGATTACGAGTTGTGTAGGTCGTGAGTTCGAACCTAGTCAGGCGCTTTACTTTGTGTAAATAATTTCATCACCCCTGCTCTCAAAACGGTGAAGGAAAACATCGTGAGAAAACCGGTATGTCCTAGTACCAAGAATTCGAAGACATGTGGCATCTACCAACCCGCTCTGGGCTCGCGTGGTGGATTATGACCCACTCTCTCTCGAAGAGAGGAGGCTTGTATTCCAGCAGTGGGAACATTAATGATACCTTCATTGCATTGTGCCCGACACATGAATTCTCACATGCATGTAATTTAACCGGTATTTGTACCCTTCAAACCGGAACACTGCAATCCTGCTCGGCGAAATGGTAATATATATGGTAGTAGATACACATACCTTGTACCATCCCTTTTGTAATAAGTTTTACCACGAATAACCTATTATTAGGTTATGAATATAATTTCAGCAATTAGAATTAAGTTTTGAGTACTATGACAGAGGTTTCAAGTGCTATGCAGAAATAAGCCTTTGTGGGAAACTGGATCGATATTCCATGTTAAAAGTTGTAGAAAATACTTAAATGTAGGTAACGATTTCTTTGAATTCATAATGGTAACTGTTCTAGTAGTTAGTGCTGGAAAGCTTTCCGAATAAAACTTGCAAGCGTGCACTAAATATCTCGACGTCATGCAGTAACGACGTTTCAAACTAACCAGATGCAATTATCCCACAGTTCAGAGCGCCCATTCACAGAAGTTCCACGGCCTGAACTACCGATAACGGAGAATAGTGTAACGAATTAATCAAAATTTCACCTCGGGGCCTAATATGAGTCATGATTGCTGGTGAACAATGGAGGTGGAGGCGCACTCGATCCGAAGTTGAATCACTACGTACATTCGGAGAGTTCCTTTGTTACAGAACCGAGTAATGAAAGCGCTAGCTGATAATAATTTACGAACAGCAGAAGTGTCGCTGTTTAATGGCGAAAATAGGGGTCCGAGGAGCATTCCAGCGCGGGGCGAGCGCCGGCGCCGACTGACAACCGCGCCGACAGCAAACTAAAATAATTATCATCATTGTCCCTGGCCACGGCGAGCGCTTTAATTGTTCATTTACATTTGCAACGATGATACCAGTTCCGAACTATTTCGCTCGGCGTTTATTTTACTCTCGCCCGTTCCGCTGCCGTGTTATTGTTCAGAGTTAATGGTCTGAAAAATAGAAATGATTCGCAATTTGTATGATGTTATTGTTGTACGTAACTTATAGCTCTATCTGGATTTCCCTGTATGTGTTGATTTATGATTATTTCTGTTATGAGCAAATGAGCTTGCTAGAATTGAGTTCCTCCTACTTCAGTTATTTTGTTCAGACATACCAACAGGCATCCTCTAGTGCCCCGTCTATAGCGAACCTACATAAATAAGCTGACAGTTATTTATCCAAGTTTTCTTTTGCTGTACAGATTGTAAGTTCTGATGTAATAGGGCGTTAAGGCTGCTTGTAGACATCCTATCTATAGGTGCTGGTTCGCATAACTTCCAGCTCGCCTGTTGTGTTAGTGTTTATTACAAAATGTAATATTCGTAAACTCACAGACACATCTTATCGTTGTTTCTATTGAAACAATATAATCAAGTCAAGATCTTGAGGCAACTCTTAAACTAGATAAACCTACAACATCAACTATTAAGCACGTTGAACATCTCACATACTGAATGTTTTCATTGTGTCTAAGGGGCAAATTTCTAATACAAAGTGAAATTACAAGAGATGTTCGCGGAGTCCTCCCACGGCATTAATTTGTATCAAGAATTTGTAGAGATTTAGCTTGAGCCGGGACGGAGTGTTCATCGCAGCCGGCGAGCGTTAACACTTATTAAGGGGGTGCATCCCTGCGACAGATGTAGGGGAGGGCCCGCCATTTGCGTAATGTCAGGAATGGTTACACTCGATTTAATAAAACTCCGACAGCATTTCATTCTGAAGAATTTAAGAGTCAATTCGTTTTAAACGCCACAGTAGCATAGCGAGAAAAAACCGTGAGCCGAAACGTGCCTCGAATACATTGCCAAGGCTTGGATTTCTTATCGGTAGCAATTGAGATGAGTACTTATGGCTTTTCGAGTGGCTCGGCTTCGTTTAATTTGTTGTTTCAGCGTGGAATTTTTATTAACGTCTCCCCTCACTTTACATTTTTAGGGACGTGTTCCTTATTGGCAAGTCAAGGTGAAGACAAAGTTTGGCTTCGTATTTTTTGTTTTCCTTTGAGCACCTCTGCGCGAAGGTTGTGAATAGTAAATAGATCGATGACCACAAGGTTGTAGCATGCAGTTTGCGGTTAACCTGTTGACTCGTTGTGGTTACATTGCGTATCATATACGTACGTGTATAGGTAGTGACCGATTAGTTATACCAGCTGTGGATAACTAGACCCATTCATTAATCAAGTCAGTTAGTTTCTGGTGTGTAGTGTGTCTCGGGTTGCGTGATTTTGCTTAACATATAAACCGTAACGTTCAATTAGGCACAGCTCAGACATAACGTCGTGGTTTTATATCTCAGCTATCTTGATCAGACGCGTTCATCAACGTTCACACAGGGATTTTTCCTCAGGCATGATAATACGACTGCATAAAATTATAGTGCTAACCTCATTTTACTTGCTAATATAATCACATTATGTCCAAGCTTTGTGACTGGGTTCAGAAATTAATAGCAACACAGAGCGTGTGTCGATCGGAAAACACAAGGGGACCACTCAGCAGATGCTTATCTACACGCGCTCTGCTCGGAGGCCAAATACTGTTTCTACGTACCTATGTAAATATAATGTACTTATTGCTTCACTTACTGCGCTCAGTTTATACCACACAATAATATTGGTTCTTTTTATTGAGAAACGTTATATCTGATCTTGACGACATTTCTGTTGTCTAGAAGCCCATTTATTTTTATTTTGAAACGTAAGATGCACTATTCTCACAGCATCTAGGTACTTTACACTCTTCACTATTTGTGATCTATATGTGTAATTTGTAAGTTTTGAGTAAGTGTAAATATACTGCAACAAAAAATACAATTATTGCTAAATATGTATAAGTAGGGGTCTCTACAAGGACATTACACGAAAGCATACAGCAACATGTGGCGCGTAAATGTGACTAAACGTAATTAATGATCGATTGTACGTCCGACTATGGAGAATGGCCCGCACCCTCCGCAAATCTTTACCGCTTCAAAATGGGTGTCCCTGGAGACTACAGCGCCTTTTAATTTGCCGGTATTAGGGGTACCCTGTATTGCTACCGGGCTAAAAAAAAATACATATTTTAGTGAGAGATCGCATTTTTAATTTTTTTTTTACATATTTTAGTGCGAATCAGAAAAAATAATACATTTTTTTTGCAATTATTATTACTTGCTTTTTTTTAATGTGTTTGGGTTGGAAATTACATCTGCGAAGTTTACGTGCTGTAACACCTCCTTCCTATTTTTTCCTGAAATATTTGAAACCGTTAAATAAGTTTTTATGCAAAATCTATAAATTATTTGACGAAATAATTTTACGTTCATATCCCGTATTGTGGCTGAGTGGAATTATTTAATCGGGTCTCATGTTTCCACGACACCCTTGTATCTTTAAGTTCGTGCGAACGTGTAATAGATGACACTGTGTGTAGCTTAATTAAACAGATGATTCGATGTGTTCCCAAAGAACATTGACATTTAGTTCAGAAGTTCAGTTTTTTTATTGAAATTGAGTATCGGTGCACACGTGTACCTAGGAAATCTGTGAAAATTTCAAAAATGTTTCATACAATCGATTTATGAACATAAACAACAGAAGTTTTGTTGGCCTAATGTTAGCGGCCCCGACTTACGTGTCGTAGGGTTGAACCCAGGCAGGCACTTTACTTTGAGTTATTTATTTAATCACCACTGCTTTCAAAATGGTGAAAGAAAACATAGTGAGGAAAACGGCGTGTTTTAAAACCAAATACTTTAAGACATATATTAAATATGACATCCATTAACCCGCATTCAAGTTCGTGTGGTGGATTATACCCACTCCTCCCAGAGAACGGGCCTATGTCCTAGCAGTGCGAAATAGGCTTATTATGCTATAAGCTGACGAAAAACCGACTATGTGCGTGTCGGACCACTCACAGAAAAGGTTCCGTAGTTGGAATGAATATAATTATTTACGCATGCTCAGTATTGTTTTATTTACCGCAACAATTTGTTAGTATTTTCGAAAAAAACTATGAAAAACAACTTTTTTCTAGATTTTATTTTACAACTTTTTAGGCATAATTACTATGTACTTATAGCGATGCCAAATTACAACTTTTTAGTACCAAGGGTAGACCCTTGATTGGTTGAGTTAAACTGAAGACAGACAGACAGACATGGAGACTTGGCGAAACTATAAGGGTTTCTTGTTTTACTACGGAACTCTAAACATCGAATAAAAAAAAAACTTTGTTGAACCTTATACGTAAGTATACCTTACATACGATGTCAAAAAACAAAAAACAAACCTCGGCTACATTACGTTTTAAATATAACACACACGCTGCGCGCGGATGCGTGGTTTATGACATCACGGGGGCTGAACCCGCCCCGTGGTGTGGCGAAGTTTACAAACATACCCACGACAGAGCAAGTATCTATACACCACATGGGTATTTTTTTGCAGGTGAAATGCAAGCTTCTGGGGCTGCTTTTGGTCTATGGGTGCAGGTGAAATGCTACACACTTGTTCGAGTCGGCATGCTTCGGCACAGACGGGTGGCATAATTGAATATTATGTAGATATGTGTTCGGGAAAAAGCCGTTCAGCTTAGCTCGAATTCTGCCGAGCCAACCAGAACTGGATTCAGCGAGTATTGGTGCCGAACGGAGTTCGCCGATCGACACGAGCCAAATGGAAGCCGATATATGTGGTATTTGCTACGGATCGGCTTTATTGTTCAATAAAGTCGTATAGCTTGTCCACATTTGAAATGACGCGTCCCACTACTGTATTTTACACCCACGGTGCATTACCGTGTGCGTAAAATATGGTAGTGGGGCGCGTCATTTCAGAGTGGACTAGCTATACTGCCAATACGAATGTGCCGACTAGAACAAGGTGTGAAACTCTCCTAACTTCTTGTTCATGTGGGTCTTATTTTCGTATATAGTGTTCATGTAAGTACTGCTTTTAAAAATTAATTCTTTACTTTGTTTTTCCTATGGGCACGTTTTTAGTTCCGTTGTCATGGAATGACAAAACCTGAAATTTATACATATTTAGGTTTTTTAAGGTTCCGTACGTCATGTACGCCGAATGAAAAAACGTTTGGTTGCGGTTTGTCTGTCTGTCTGTCCGTCTATCACAACTAGTTGGCTGCGAATCTACTGGACTGTGACCCAAACACGGACGTGTAACGTAAATAAATGAATTTTAAATACGGAAGTCACTTTTGGCATATTAGAAAATGTTTTGCAAACTGTTGCGTGTGACATATTAATTGACAGGGTAAGATTGTGATGGTTAATTTTTTTTTTGTAATTTTAAAATAATAGATCTCTATTTCAGAAAATTCATCATTCCACCCCGTTTATTTTGTTAAAAATACTGAAAACAGTGCTTGACTGTTTTCAGTAGTACTTTACATTAGTTGATTACAGGAAAACCTATAAGAAGTCTATGGTCTTAAAATAATATGGTAAATCTCTTAATATTGTGCATACAAACTTACATTTGGAATGTAGGGGAGAATGTATTTTTCAGCTACATACAATGTTAAGTTTGTTTTTTGAGATAAACATGGTAGATAACACATTGATCGTACGGTACCCTTTTCACGCGAATTCAACTCGCTCTTGTCCAGTTTTTTCCCTAAACTCACTTTGATTCAAAGCTTTCTTATCCATTTATAATATACAAAAGATAAATGAAATCTGAGCATGTCTTACGAAGCAGGCACTGCTTCCTAAATCTTACCCTCGGCCTCTGGGCTCAAAACGCTTTTGCTTCGATAACATCATGCACAGCCCCCCGTCGAATTTTTAATAGGGCCCCTCTGATGTCGTTTGTCTGTCGCGGCAGCCCTGGGGCTCGCGATGTCGACTCGCGACTCCGCACTGCACCACAGCGTCCAAACCCCTTTGTCAATTTAAAATTCATATCATCTGCAACCGTAAATTAGTTTTCTCTTCACTATCACTGACGATTCTAAAAAAGTTGTTTACCACACATCGCGGTATTTGTCATAACTTCGGCATTCCGGTGTAGGTTTTTAAGTTTTTATTGGCTTTACATTTGGAGTGGAAATATCAGACCATTATTTCTATTTTCTAAATGTCTCCAAGAATTATCGTATTTCCGAATACAAACGAACGCTAATTTCCATGTCCATCAATTATTAGATTTATCTTGTACAATAATTTGAATTCAGAAGTAAGTACTTTATTGTTGTTTTGTTTTGATTTTCGTGTGAACTATATAGAGTTGTAAAACTATTTTCCTATCTGTCGTGCCTGCGACTTAAGCAGCTTTTCTACCATTTTTAAATTAATTACATTCATTAAAAGAGTATTAACAACTCTTCTATATTTCCAAGTCGATTGAGGGCATCCGGTCTGCACTAAGTGCAAAGGGCAACTACTGATAGAAATCCGACGACTGACGAAATACGAGGTTTGCCGAGGGATATTAAGAACATATTTATACTGTACATAAACTCTCACGCAGAACTACCAAATGAAAACTATGTACTTAATGAAATTCCGCTGACGTGATGGGTATCGGTATCAAACATGACAAAACAAAAAAAAAAAAAATGTTTACTGACCGCAGATTGTGTTAACATTACTTGAATTAAATAGCAGTTTAAAAACTGAGTTTTTTGTGTAAACTTCACAGACGTGATAATCTAAGCATGATAGCGCAAAAAAACTGATTTTATCAACTCACACTTCAAATAACCACAATGCCAGCAGTGGTTGACCCAAGAAAAAAAACTATCAAATCTTTTTTTTTGTTTTATCTTGTTTAGATACCATCCCATCACAATCGGAGTTTTGCTAGCTACTTTAATGTGACCTTGTGTGTGTAGTGTAGTGTAACATGAGTAACTATGTAATGATTGGTAGATGAATGCAATCATAAATCTATTTGTTGCCCAAAAAGAAAGATATCGTTATTGGTAAACAGGCACGCGGCACTCGGGGAATATGAGAAGGCAAGTCCGGCGTAATGTTTGTTTGATACAAGTAATCGCCACATGATGTATGGACGCGATCGGGCGCGGTCGCCGGCCGCGCCGCGCGCCGCTCACTCACCGACGACGTAAGGTTTATGATGATTATTCGATCTAAATGATGATTTATTACAGGATTAGGCAGGCACACGGTCCATTTTGTGGGGAGATTGGCTTTATTTATATTATAATACCATCCCCACATTAAATCGGGAAGAAATCGGCTTTGTTGAATATTAATCACCGAGTTATTTGTAAAATGTTTGTAGGGATATTTTACTCACAAAAAATCGAATGTTAGAATGGCTACATATTTACTTGCTTATATGTAGTCATTTGTAGGACAGTGTCCGCGTAGTTAGCATTTCCTTCTGTAAATATCAGAAAACCGGACTTACCCGCTAAAAAAGCCGGACTTTTGAGTCCAACGGCCGGACGGACGCCAATAAAAAGAAGGATTTTTGACTAAAAGTTCAAATAAAACACTTTTTTTTTTTTTTGAGAAAGTCTTAATCGGTATTATAATTTTCATTTGCATATTTTTCTTTGGTAGAAACGTGCTTTAAAAGTTCAACCTCCTTAATAATTTTATCATAAAACATTTGCAAGTTACATGTCTTAAATTAAATTCCACGACTAACATTTTTACAATAGTTGCCGATTTTAACCTGTTTCTTTGTTTCGTTCATTGCTGGCCTATTAAAGAGAATAAAAAGCCTGAAAAAAGCCGGACGCAGTCAAATTGGCCCGGACAAGAGGTCAAAAAGCCTAACACTGTCCGGCTTTATCCGAACGGATAGCAACTCTACGCGTAGGTATAACGTATTTGACGTAAAATACTAATATTGACCATAATCTGTATCATAGCAAGTACCTAGAAGAGATTTTCATTCATTACCTATACTCGTAAATGAGGCAGTCAGCGCAAAAGCGGCCTAACCGACATTTTTTTTTGTTTTTATCCTGATCGTCGCAAACGATTAAAAATAGATAAAATTTTAAAACAAAAAAAAACAAATGAGGGTTAGGCCGCTTTTGCGCTGACTGTCTCAAATGTGCTTCTTAAATCCTCCAATAGGAACAGTCCCAATGTAAATAGAATATTGAAATGAAAAATTAAAACATAGCAGGTGCTTTCAGGTGCACTCTTAACTCGCTTAATTTATTTTTGTTAAAAACAAAACTTTGTTATCTTGGTATCGTTACTCCAAAAAGCAATTTAATATACCATCTTCCAAAGATTTAAGAATTTAATATTGGCAGCAGCTTGTTTAAATGGACGGATGCTTTTTTCGTTACCATAATTTTTAAGCCCGAGATAATCAAATTATGATTTCATAAAATGTGTTCTCAGGAACTCTGTACAATATTGTCTCTGGCGGCCACAGCAGTAAATAACAATTATTGCAAAAGACTTCCTCTCTCTTGTATCCAGCACAAAGCTAATCAAATTATAATTTCAAATTAACCTTGGTTGCAGGCGACTTTATGGCAAGAGACACAACAATATAATTTAAAGTATTACTCTTAATTTGTCGACAAAAACGTTTGTTTAGAACTAACTTTCTTTTGTGAAACTCTGTAGTTAACTGTATTCTGTTTATCTGATGAGTGGTGACATGCATTTTTACTTATTCTACTAATTGATCAAATGCACCTAAAAAACCGGCCAAGTGCGTGTCGGACTACGCACAATGAAGGGTTCCGTAGTTGGGATGAATTTATCCCAAGAACAAACTTAACATTGTAGTTGAATCGGATACATTCCAACTGCAAATGTAAATTTGTACGAACAATATTGAGAGATTTACCATGTTATTTTAAAACCATAGACTTCTTATAATAGGTTTTCCTGGAAAGAACCATTGTCTGTATTTTTTTTTTAATTTTAGACTCAGTAGTTTCTGAGATATAGTCAATTTAGATCAATTATCCTAAATATCGTTAAAAATATATATACTAAAATGATTAAAAAAATATATTTGAGATTCACGTAAAGGCTCCTACAAACAGGGGCGACACGCGACGCGACACAAAGACACCGCTCGTCGCGCGACGAGCGGTGTCTTTGTGTCGCGTCGCGTGTCGCGCCTGTTTGAAAGAGCCTTAACAAGTTTTTTCATTAGATATGCCACACGGTATAGTCCGCAAAACTTTTTTTTTAATTTTTCATGTAGCCCCGAAAAGTGATATTCAAAATTTATTTATTTACGTTACACGTCCATGTTTGGGTCACAGAAATTCATATGTGTACCAAATTTCAACTAAATTGGTCCAGTAGATCCGGAGAAATTGGCTGTGACTGACGGACAGACAGACACACGAGTGATCCTATAAGCGTTTCATTTTTTCGTTTTGAAGTACAGAACCCTAAAAACGCGTTTTTGTGTTACTTATAGGTCTTAGTTTTATCGATTCAAGGTACAATAATAAACATGTTTTCCATTTGTTTTGCGCAAAAATACAAAATGCATAACTTCTAACTTTGGACAAAGAATAACAAAGACGCCTTTTAAATTACTTTAATATAAGTTTGTTTCTTTGAATCGCAATGTTGAGGGGAAATTTTCGGAATTCGTCTTAAAACATTTCTTGCAAAGAAGAAGCTTCCGACGTTGGCAGGAGTTAGACGGGCCTCAACATGTAGAAAGTAAAATATGAGGCTACAAATAAACTTGCAACAACCGCACTAAATGTTGTGACCGTAAGTACACTGTTTGTTGAATGTTCAAGAAATAAATAGAAAAACCTTTAAAGGAGTATTGAACACGTGGGTAATGTAATTTGTAACTGATGTGTCAGTACCTACCTGTGACATGAGACTTGAGAACTCATAATACATGACGTTTTGTAGCATTTTAAGTCGAAGATTCTTAAAAATAAAACAAGCCCAAATAAATAATGAAAAATAAAATATTCAAAAGTTACGAAGTAAAAATACTTGCATGTTTATAATAAAATAACTCACCGTAACCTTAAAAGGTAGGTATCCGATTCATAAAACGATTACTATAAACGTTCCAGACGTATTCATAGAGGATCAAAAGTGCAATCGTCGATAATATAGGTAACATGGCCCGGAGCGACCGTTGATTCAAAAGAAAGACAAGTAGAAAGTTTCCCGCCGAAGACATGAAATCATAGAACGATTTCTTTTACGACTTCGGTTTCAACTTCATAGCGATGAATTATGCAGAAAGGAGAGAGATTTCCTGCGATAAAAGTCGTAACACCCAAGAGTGTTCTAAAAAGAACTCTTAGAATATGATAAGGGAACAAACATAAAATATTTAAATTCGGATTTTTTGTTTGAATTTTAGACTACGCTAAATATTGACATCAATTTGGGAAAACTAAATATGCGGAACCTAGGTCTATTTGACTTTACTTTACAAAGCAGCATTATTGTTATGTTAATAATTTAATGAGTCTTAGTTTCATCTAGAAATACGTATACACACATTATGTGAGCAATCTAAAGAAATTCTTCGACAGAACCAGCAGACGTTCGCAACATTAGCTAACATGGCTCAGTATTTTTTTAATTGGCATTGCAGCGTGGAATAGAAGCGAAAGCGAGCCGAAGCTAGACGCAGGCGGCAGGAGCGAGCGGGGTGCGCCGTGCGCGTCCTGAATACCTAATTGACTAATATTAGTTGCTCCGAGGGGGAACTTCCTTAGAGGTGAGCACAAAACTTGAGACAAAGAACACGTACGAGTCTTGTAAGGGCTAGTTTTTAACTTTTAATACGCGAACTTGATCCATTACTAACGCGTTAATATTACAAACCTGCAGGGATTCAAAAATTAAATTGGGTCATATTAGTATCAACACTGTATATGATATTGGTCACAGTGCAACTTGTTATTTAATTAACAGTTTAGTAAAAACATGTCAAGAAAATAGAGTTAATTGACCACCAACAATGAATAAAACCCACATACCTGACTATAACTTTCTCTATTTATAAATCTTTCATTCAGTATTGGTTAAACTAACTTTGCTGTACTAAAACATTAAGAACATATTAAGAGGTTTTACGTTCACGGCAACTAGTACAACTTAAACTAAGTTTACAAAAGGTGTATTGTATCCATTTGAAGTTGAATAAAACACCTAGAGCGCATAGTACGGACTTCAGCGGCAACGTGGGTTTGAAATGAAATAAATTCCATTAGCGTAATTGGTACCGAAAGCGAGTTATAGGCCTGTGTTCCGCGCCGTGCTGCGCGCTCGCCCTCGGCTTTTTAGTCGTCGAATGCAGCTTTTTAATACAACAGTGACAATAGAATCATGAAAATATGAATCTTTATCTTAATTCTTCACAATATTGTCGTAACTTTAGAAATAAATATAGCGCCAGATTCGTGAGTTGCAGAAGGCGACGCATTCTCTGAGCAGTCTCAGGTTACTTTGTTATGCTAATCTTCATAATTCTTTAGGCGGAGGAAGTTTTGGGCAACTTACTTTTTTGAAAATAACTTGTAATTCAGTCGTAATTTGTTACGCCGTTGAATGTTTACTTGCTCGGATAAAGTTAAAACCCACAGGTTTACCAGTATCTTTTTTATTCGTAGTATTTTATTTCTACATTTTATTTAGACACGTGTGGCAAAAAAGAATTTGTTTAAAGAGTACACAGATTGGTTAAATCTAAAGCTAATAAAAATACCGAGTACATATTGTTATCATGGTAATTATAAACTCGACAATCACGGGCACCTTGTTCCTGAAACTATCCTGACAGTTTTGTAAAGCTCCTCCTTGTTCAAATTAACGAAGAAAACTTCTCGATCAAGTCCGTCTACCTGAAAACACAAAGTAAACTCCGTGCCTTCGCAACTTATCCATTAACTTAAGTAGAATCTGTAGACAGCATGGAGAGAACAGTGGCTCCGCCCGCCACCGCCGTCGTGTTACAGATAGTTTGAGCATTAAACGAAATTTATGATATTAGATTGATTGGTTGGCAGGTATCTGTTTACTTACAAGCTCTTTGTTCTCCTTTGTAAACGTTCAGCTATTTAATATAATAATTTCGCCTTCTTGTAATTTATCATGCGAAAAAGTCGATGAGAAAAGAATCGCTATACGACAGCGCAGAATCACGAGTCACCCTTTATATTATGGTGCTGTCACGTGGTGCCCGATCAAGCGTGAATGTTTCAAATTGTTAATGTATTCCTCGTTAAATTTTATATGCTAATTTTACAATAGGTTTCTTATAAAATCATTGAAGAGTTTTCTTTTCACGCGGTTAACCCGGCTTTGAAAGTCGCACCGTGTTCTCTATGAAATCTTCATTAATTTACGAAACTTCCGACAATTTCCTTTTGACTCGAGACCCGAAAATGAAAAATTATTTCTTGAATTTTTACTTCACTTAAAATCTGCACAACGTTGTAGTCGACGACCGCTTTATTATTTATGACAAGGAACACGAAACTCATCTCGAGTTATAAACTTCTTGGAATTTCTCCTGAAGTAATACAGAGCTATTATTATGATGTCCCCACAAAAAATATTCGCTGTAGCGGGGCCAGGGTCGGGCACGGGGGTGACTCCGGCCGGGCGTCGGGCGAGCATCGCGATGTAGTCCCGCACAGGAGACCAAGGGGGACAGTCGTCTCCGACACGTTCAATGTCGACCGTCATCCCCATGAAATGTTATCGGAATCCTTGTTGTTATCTAATTAGGTAAATTGCTATAAAAAATATTTACATTTCAATTTCCAGGTAACTTTAATTTTTATTATTTATGTTGTTTCACCAAAAATAAGTTAAACGTTTTGTCTATTGGTTTAGTATAGATTACTTACTCTTTAAAATAAGTATATTCACAATGAAAATAAATTGAAGGAGAAAAAAACAATGAAAAACAAAAATGGCCAAAGCAACATCGATTTGCTTAGATCACTCGTGACTACTCGAGAGTCGGGTGGTAACCGAGGATTTGGAAAAGCGCTCTCTATGCGGTGATCTTTTTACGACTATTCGACAACCGTAAACTTTTATCGCATTCCTTATCCGGGAAACACTGCATTCTAAGTTACAACACTTCTTCGGGTTCCCCTAATTTTTAATAGCTTTTTGTAAGTTTGTTTAAAATATTTAATTTGTAATTTTAGTTTGTGGCAATATGATTAATGTGGCATAATGTAGAATGATGTAGTTCAAATTATTTTCCAACATATTTGCTCGTAACGTGGCTTTTATTGCACTGCTTTTAGGTTTACAATGCTGCGTATTTGATACGCATGTTTTTTAGTTTGCTTTCCCACACTAGTGCGGGAAAGTGCGCCACAGATCGGTCACACACACTATCTGTCAGTTGGAGATGTGCGCTTTTTTTTATCTCAGCATAGACCCTTCCTGCCTTTTTATGGCAAATTTTTTTGTGAATGGATAAACTGAGCAATTACTTGAATAAAATACGATAAATAAACATTATTTGTCATCATATTATTTATTTTTGTCTACAAATTAACATTAGTTTGTGTTATCAATGGAACAATGTTTAATTTTATATTTTTAATAATAGGCTCTTTGGTGGCATCGAGTCAGTGCCTTTATTTCAAAATGCAAAGGCAAGAAACACGAAAAATTCTGTGAGCCATTCTCTACAAAACTTTTTTTCCTCTCGAGTGTGTTGTAAACGTCGTTTGATACGCGTGAGAATTTGTCATTTCACTTTCAGGTCCATTACGTCGCGAACGCTCTGTAATTTCACCTCGAGTGCAATGCCAAACGTTGCACACTTGTATCATACATTTCCTTACTTAGATAAAATCGTATGTTGCACTTCTGCCCCTAGTAGTAAATTATCTTTTCGGAAATACTATAACCCTACTATAACCCTTTAAACCACCCAATTTGTTAGTATGTACAGTCGGATTAAGATAAGACGGATACTTCCTTAATCTGATAACACTAGGCTAAGAAGGTCGGGTGACAGCCGCGTCGTGGAGAACGAAAGTCATGAGTTAAGGAGCAGGTCCGTGTTAATGAGGGCATGACCTAACCCTTTAACAAAACGAAACTTGGGAATAAGCAAGCAACAACTAGGCCGGAATAAAGAAGAAACATGTTAACATTTATTAGAGCAGATGTTATTATCCTCAAAATACTAAACTTACTTCAACTGATAACATATTTTTATGTGTCTCTCAAGTCTGTATAGAACAGTTACCTATACAAAAGGAATACATACGGCTTAAATGGCTTACGACAATAAAAAAACTTTTTGTGATGTTTTTCTTCCAAACCACTTAACAAGCTTGGCGCACGTAGACATGTTTGTGTCTTGCTTGCATTATGACACCGTGGTGCTATAAGATTTAGAGGGGGCAAAAGTGAGGAGACGCGCCGGCGCCAGACACGTTGCCTACTTTGTCATAACTACCGTACACAGTTAACTGTAAGTGTTCTAATGTCTAATGGAAGTCAATCGGATTCGTTTAAGGATAAAAAATATGCTGCGAGAAACAGTATTTTTTTTCAAGTGTATCTAAAAATATGTTGAGCAGCTCGATTAGCAGAAAAGCTATATGTTTGAGGTGCGTACATACCTGTAGGATATCTGTTTCATTGGTCTCGTGGTCAGTGAGTTACCATAATGGGATACATTTTGTTAGTAACATAGGGGTGTTCTGCCAGAAACCCACTTGCAACCCGAAATTCGGGGTCCATTACCAGAAGATAATGGACTAAGTACTGTTATCACCAGAACGATGGTGTTAAACACTCCCCATTCCTCTTACTCCTTCGGGAAATACTCGCGTGTCGTGTATCTCTGTCATGTTTCGCGACTCTATATGTTTGGGTTTTGGTGGTATGACGTGACCTCCTATTATTTATTTATTTATATATACTTTATTGTACACCACAAAAATACATAACAAAAAAAATAAATCAAACACTACAAAATATACAATGGGCGGCCTTATCGCTTTCCGCGATCTCTTCCAGGCAACCTTAGTAAAAATGTAAAAAAATAAATAAAAAAATAGTAAAAATGTGTGCAAAATATTTTTACTTAGAATTTCGTCGTTCAGTTTCTCACTATATTCACATTTATCTAAGAACTAGCTTTTGCCCGCGGCTTCGCCCACGTGGGTGAAAGGGATAAAAAGGAAGCGAAGCAAAGATTGCATACCTAATAGCTGAGGAGAAGATCATTGACCCTGTCCTAGCCCTCTCAACCATAATTATTAACGTGTAATTTTGAATGTGATATCTGATAAATGATATGGTGTCAATGCATATCTTAATCTAAATTAAATATCCAATTTAAATAATATAGTTTATTGTATAAGGATTAATTTTGGTACCGGTCAAAATAACTTCGGAAATAACAATTAAATTTTTATCAAATTCTGAAAGATAAAAATGGTTCCTGTGGGTCATCCTTAAAAGATAGACATATGCTATTGCACACTTTTTGTTGAACTTTTTAAGATGTACCATCCTATAGAACATTAATTTTATGTATCTCTTATGGTTTATGCAGCGTACGCGAGTAAAGCTTCCAGTCGGCATGATTTTTTTTACAACATCTTCAACAATAATCGTGATATTTCAGCCAATTTACAACCTAATGAATTGTACACTTAAACCTTCGCCTTGAATCACGCCGTTCATTGGTGAAAACGGTTTAAAAATCCGAATAGTTTTTGAGTCTATCGCGATCAGACAGACAGACAGATGCGGCGGGAGCACTTTTTTTTAAATAATAAAAACACGTAATATGCGAGCTACTTGTAAGCCACAGAAACTAAGATATAATAAAACTAAGAGAAACTTGTATTACAAAATGTAGTACAGTTTGGACTACCTATTAATTACAGCGATTCTATTGTTGTAAAGAAACCTGATTTCAATTGAATATAGTTTGAATAATAAAGTATCGGTAGAGACGTCAACTCGGGAAAGTTGGTGCCGAACTTCGGCTATTCACTCATTACGGCGGGACTCTTGTTGCAGGTTGTTGTCATAAAATTGACTTACGTACTTCCTCTATTTGAAAAATAAACTTTTAATAAGCTCCGACGACATAACATGCTTTGTTTAAGCTCTCCACAGAAACTGTAAGTACGTACTTATATTTTGAGTTAGTAGGTAGTTAGTTGGCGTAATTATCATAAGAGCTTTAAAGTTTGTGATATTACAGAAGTTGTTTGTGTAACTGTAACAACTCTGGCTAATTTTTGTGTAACGATGAAAAACGCACAAGTTAACATAGTGAAACTGAGTTAAGAAGCACGCAGCAGGCGATGTCTCAGGCGGCGTAATATACGCTAACGGTCCGGGACAAGACAAATGTGTTTTCTCTCGCTTGCTATTAGAAGCTTTCCGCTGGCTCCGCTCTCATGCGCCCCCTGGATCTTGATTGAAAACGGTAGCTTATTATTGGATTTTTAGACGATGTGACAACAACGTTTATGTCGAATTATTTGCTTCTGTGGTGTTATGTGTCGTTTATTGTACTATTCCTTGGGAATGTACAAAGAGGTATTTTAATACTACCCAAATTAAAATATCTCTTTGTACGTTTTTTAACTCTTTGTATCTTTTGTCTTAAGTAACAGATTAACATAGGATGACTTGCATACGTTTTATGTTCATTAATAGTAGATTTTTTATAGAGAAATATTTTCAATACATGTCTGATCAAGTAGAAAGTACTTAGTAAACACGCCTACGGATCTGGACGTACATAGTTTAGTTTAAAGATTATAAAAACTGGGTGTCAGCATCGATGAAGCTTATTTTTCTTCGTCGATATCGCGAAATTCATTTGAAATCGTAACTTAATATAAAGTAGCTGTGATCAGCGAGCGTAGTGAACAGGTACGCTAGTATTTCAGGAACCGGTAACTAAAATGGTTAGACAGATATAATATAAAGACAAGGGTGGTAGCATTCACGTCGCAGCTAGTTAGCAGCGCAAACTGGCTCGTCGTCGGCGTTCGCGCAAATTCAATTTGTCTCGAATGCTCTGTGAGTGTGGAGCCGAAGCGCGCCGTGCGACCGGCGACCGGCGACCAACTCAGTGTATACGCTCCCTTCCATTACTGTCACACTATTTGTCTATAGACGTAAGTTGGTAAATTACGACCATCTGACAAGATAAAACCTTAGGAAAATGTGAAAAAGTTTTCGCGTTCGAGATTGTGTTGCGCTGTTGGCGGCGGACGACGTTTACGTAAATACTAAAATTCTTTATTCTTCTTCTCGATTTTTTCGTAATTAGTGAAGGTAAATTAAATGTTTGGTTTTTCTATATGAATATAGTTAATGGATGGTAGTGGGTGGTGGATAAAATATTTTATTTATAAATTCAACGAATGACATGCTTTGAAGTTGTACGACCTAGAATGTCCTCTAAATACTGACATAGAGAACTTTCTAGGACATTAGCACTGGCTTATTACCCAAAAAGTTTTCATTTCGTATTCATTAATTACTTTAATACATTTAAGCAGCCGCAGTGGCTGTACAATTTACAATAACATTACATAACAAAATGCTCGCTCGGGAGGGGTGTGACTATAACATTGTAGCATGACTTGTGCGTTTTATCGAGTGTTGGCGAGATTAATGGCGGCTCGTCGCACGCTCGCGGCAATTACACGCGCAATGTGGCAGCCCGGCTCGCATCATGGTTTTGTTGCGTTCATCAGCCGAATGAACGTCGCGTCGCCGAAATGACGCAGCCGACACGACCGCGCCACATTTGCTTTACGATACTCAATAACGCGACAAATTCTCTGCGGACGATGAGCAGATTGTCTCCCACCAAATTCAGAGTTATTTCGCGTTCGTCGTGTCTGGTTTTTGCCATTTATTTGTTCAACGAAATGACTTCCTATTTGATATTTGGCTGCGACTCAAATATTTTGAATGTTAATACAAACACAATTTTGTCTCGAAGCCCATTCTTTGTCTTAACAACCTGTTCTAATATTTCGACAAAAACTGAGCATGTCGGTATGACTTGATAAATGTATTCATTAGGAATGCAAATTTATATAATTTCCTTCTAGTAGCCACGCTCTCATACATATGAAATACTCATTCATAAAATATTCAAAATGGTTTCACGCTCCTTAATTATCTGTGTTTGTACGTCGGCGAAAAGTTTCATATGTTTTATATTACATATGTTAGGCCATGGTGCATCTCTCTTTATCACGCTATTTTGAACGAGCCATCTTGTTTTTATTCAAGTTATTAAAAATACAAACGCATGTCACATTATTAAAACTGTATTAAGTAAACAAACGCTATAAGCAGTGAACTGTTAAATTGAGCACAGCAACGTAAAGTAAATAATTGTTACACGTACGTTTTTAGTACAAAATGAAATGTTAACACAATTAACACGTACTAAAATACCAAGAGACAACAGACTACTATAACTTTTTGTACTGTTTGCTCGGCGCAATAGCAATTTTCCGTGGACAAATGTTTTGTGGCGAATGTTTGTATAAGTTCCAACGGTAATGCAGCGGCGGCATGTTCCACGACAACGCTCTCTACCCGCACAGCGAGGCCACACAATGATCGTAGCTTTTACAACCCACTGCTAATACCCCGCGATTTCCAGGTACAATTAAGACCAGGTCACATAGCGTGCAGCTTTATAATAGCTAAAGTGAATATTAACGTTTTGTGATGGTGGACACCATGTTTTTGTTTATTTTTTATTAAAAACCAAATTATAATTTGATACTAATTACCTTTTAATGATATAACGTCGTGTTTAAACGGTGGCTTAGAGCTACGAGCTATCTGCTACGCAGTCACGTGATAATCGGTAGCGTAGCGGTCTGTAGCTCGTAGCCTCGTAGCCCGTAGCACGTGTCGGTCGCGTCAGTTCTATGTTGCAACTACGCGCTAAATGACGTACAACTAGTAATCTTGTATACTTGTACATTTTGTTTTACTGTAATCTGTCTTTCATTGCTGGCTCTTGGGGCCAGTTATTTTATTGTATAATGGCGTTCACCAATGCGTCAATGGATATAATTTTATTGGCCATTATTGAAACCACCATAAATCGAATAAGAGACATGTTATACGCATGAAACACAGGTTATGTCAATTGTTACAACGATGGAAATGTTAGTACCCACTTACCTTTTATTTCTTGTTATAATCTACAGGTATTAAGTACTCTCATCTCATCACAGCCCGAAAATATTATTTTTACGAGTTTTTATTAAAATCATACGTATGCATGCATTTTTATTATTAAATTGCACGTTAAGCCGTTGATCCTGGCTGTCATTCGAGGATGTTTGATAGTCGTTACGAGTCCTCAGAAGCCCGAAAGTCTGACAACCAGTCTTACCAAGGGGTATCGTATTACTCAGTTACTGCATTGTAGAGGTCAGATAGGCAGTCGCTCCTTGTAAAATACTAGTATTCAGCTGCATCGGGTTAGACTGGAAGCGGACCCCAACATTTATTGGGAAAAGACCAGGCAGATTGATTGATTATTAAAATTATATACGCATACTTTCCTAACTTTTCTTCTTACTATTTAATAATAAAATAAATAGACGTGTCAAATAAAGCTTACAAAAAATAAGTACCTCATATTGCGTCTAGGGTTGCACAACATATTTTCAATCCCATTCAATAAACAATTCGGCGAAATCTAAACATACGTTTACCAAATCTGCTAAGAGGCCCATCTCGCCGCTACGTGACTGAATCGAAACGAATTTGTCCCACTAAAGCCGCAGCCTTTTTCTCACATTCGATGGACAGATAGAGATAGTAGTCCCTTCCAACGAATGGCCGCACTAAATCCTTAACACTCAACTTCACAGTGACTTGCAGCACTTTTCGTATCTTTCAATGTTTACAAAAGCGATCTGATAAACTAAAACCTTAAAATGTTTCGCTTTTCTGTTGATTTAGAAATCGTTTTCGCAACGAACTTATAAGTACGACTTATTGGAAACGTGGAATTGTATTTTCAAAGAGAAAATAATATAAAGGTCCAAAATAAATTGTAACACAAAGATGAAATAAGAGAATCACTAATAAAATAACAAGACTAGTATATTTCCTTGCAGTTTTATGAAATCAGAGAAAGAATAATGGAAAAGATTCGTCAGTCAGTGAGCGAAGCAAACGCGCCTCGCGAGGCTTCCACCAGGTGCAAAGATGTTTCATGATTTAATTTGGGACCAAGGGATCTGCTCTATTGAATCTATTGAACCGAACAATCTTTTTATCTCAGTCACATCCCGCAAGTGTTCACTTTACGTCGGGACTATTATTAAGTAAGCTTTGTATTGAATCATCAAACAACGTTTGATTATTTGTTGCAGCAAAAAGTCAATCTCAATGCAACTCTGCGCAGTAATTGCACTCGGGTATATCGTGGTGCGACTCGATTGAATCAATTTAGGTAGGTATTTGAAATTGCTAATCAAATATGAGACAGTTTCGTTTCAGGACTAATGGTTTTGGAAATATTCAAATAACCGCAAGCTCACAGACACTGAACAAACGCACAAAAACAAAATCACGCATGGTTGGGCGCGCCGCGCGCCGAGAGCCTCCGGAAAAATGAATGGGCATTTTGCTATAATGGCGACCTCAGACAATGCATGTTTACTTTATGCGCATTTTATTGAAATTTTAAATAAACATTTGTAACAACTTTTTTGAACCAATTGAATTTAGTGGCATTTGGTTGTTGTGAAAAATTATGATAACAGTTAGATACATGAAGCATATCAGCTGTGAAGTTTGATTCATCGACACTATTTCTTTATGACGATATCAAACTTTTATCTTAGTGCCACGTAAACACAGTTTCAGAGTTGACGAAATAGCTTTTAATTACATATTTTTGTGTGAGATGATCGCAGAATGTTATTGCAACGTGTATCGCTAAGGCCCGCGCCGGGCGCGAGCGGGTGCGGCAGGAATACCAAGCAGTGGCCGCACTTCCCGGCAGGCCTCAGCTAATATTGTGCTGACTCACATACCTTCTACTAATGTACACCATTTATCGTTTTATTTCCTTTTTACGTCAACGCTGTCGTGGTGCGTCTTAATTACCTATAAAAGATGGTATCTACCTTTTCATCTTAACACATTTAATCTAAATCTAAACTAATATTATAAAGAGAAAAACTTTTTTTTTTTCTGTGTGTTTGTTTGCAATCGATAAAATAAAAAAATACCCGATTTAAAAAAAAAAGTCACTAGAAAACTACATTATCAGCGGGTAGCATGGGCCGTATTTTATCAAAAAACACGGGTAGAATCGAAAAATGATGACGTTCGTATCACGATATTAATCCTAATCCAACTAATAGTTTCATAAGTTTATAACCTGAATTGACACATAGGATTAAGTACTTTTAATCCCGGTAGTACGATCCCGTGGAATATTTTCCGATATCCACGCGAGCGAAGCCGCGGGTAAAAGATAGTAATTAATATAACGCACTGTATCTATTTGTGATTTCATCACTACAGTGAAAGCGTGAATCAAATGGACAATCAATACTTTGAACGTTGAAACCAATATAATTCATGACATTGGAAAAATGTACCTATATTAAATTTTGCTATAGGTAAGTAGCTTACACCAGTATCCTTGACCATCCATCATTTAAGCCGAAAGACGTCCACTGCTGGACATAGGCTGCCCCCAAACACCGCCACTTCGACCGCTTTTATGCTTCTCGCATCCAGCGGATTCCTGCGGCCTTCACCAGGTCATCGGCCCACCTTATGGGGGGGCTTCCAATGCTACGTCTTCCGGAACGGGATGCTACTCCAGAACCTTTTGGCCCTATCGGCCATCTGTTCTGCGAGCAACGTGTCCTTGGCCACTCACGGGATGGTAATGAATCTGCCATTCAAACCCATAAAATGAGATTAATTTAGAATGTGCGACGACAACATAGAGTTACTGACACTACATATATTATTTAAATTTTAGCAAGAAATACAATTGAAATAAGACAGTTAATTGATTAAGGCGTGACCTTGCGGAAATCCATGATAAAATAGACGTGGATATATTTAGTAACCTGTTCCGCTTAGCTATTTCTAAACAGCCATAAAAAAACCCTGAAAGAAACCCCCTGAAGAACCCTGATTTCTTTCAGGGTTTTTTATGGCTCTTTAGAAATAGCTAAGCGGAACAGGTTACTAATCATATCCACGTCTATTGTATTTTATAGATTTCTTTCAAGGTTTTTTATTTCATATATTTCAAGATACCCCTGGGCATGAGGAATCTATTTTTTTATGACGTCACTATTTGGACCACCCTGTATTAGAAAGTCATGTTACCAAACAGGATTACTTTTAAAGTTCTCAAGTTTTGTTTTCAGCAAGAGGTGACTAAAGAGCGATGCGACATGGGAGTTTATATTCAATAGTCCCTGGGCGACCGAGCTTTGCTCGGTTATTACTATTGATTGTAAAAAAAAAAAATCGTTTTACACTATTGCTTCATAAGTCTCAATCAAATAAAAACTCGAAAGCATAAATCTTATTCACGTAATCAGTATAGGTAAATGTTAGACATATCTATGAGAAATACACTCAGCGGCAGAAAAAGTGGCCCAAGTACATAAAGGAAGCTTATAAACAAACTAAGTGTTATTTATGAGATGTTTTGATGACGGTAGGTTTCAAGTGACCTGTTTAGTTTGTTTAAGTGGGTAATTTGAAATTAACTTGTGTTCTGATTGACGCTGTCTAAAAACTTATGCCACAACTGTTTTAAACGTTAATCCGGGAGGTAAGTTAAAATTCAATTTTTTGTCATGGGTCTGTAAAATTGTTTTTTATGGATTTTTTTATTGATTACGGGTTCATTTCGATTCCAGAAAAAATTAGAAGATGCCACTTACTGCTGCTCAAGTTGCTCAGGCGGTTTTGTTAACCGACCAAGGACGAACTCAACGTGAGGTGGCTGCAACTCTCAATGTGCCGCGTACCATCCTACGATATGCACTTAAGAGGTATCGTGAGACTGGACTCTATACACGGCGACCAGGTAGCGGCAGAGTAAGATGTACTTCTGCCAGCGATGACCGATTTGTGATACTGGAAGTGCTGAGAAATCGCTTCCTTACCGCTGTTGAAATCAGGCGGCGGCTTCAAGCGGCAAGGGGTATCATTGTTAGTGAACGAACCATAAGGCGAAGGATGGAGGAACGTGATTTACGTGCCAGGAGACCAGCACGAGGGCCAGAACTTGAGAGACACCACCGAGTTGCACGCTTACGATTTGCCCGAGAACACGTGAATTGGACTTTGGACCAATGGAGCAAGGTCTTGTTTACTGATGAGTGCAGAGTAGCCTTGAGAGCACCAGATGGTCGTGAGAGAGTGTATAGGCGCCGTGGAGAACGTTTCCTTCCCATCACCACACGCCAGACGGTAAGTTACCAAGGTGGGTCTGTCACGGTGTGGGGAGGCGTTTGTTACGAAGCGCGTACTGAGCTTGTGATCGTGGATCAGCGACTAACAGCAGTCAGGTACATTGAAGAAATCCTCCAAGATCATGTTGTGCCATTTGTGGACTTTATTGGTCGAGAAGATTTTCTGCTCATGCAGGATAAAGCAAGAGCTCATACTGCGGGCATTGTTGAGGCTTATTTAGCTGAGGTCGGCATTCTGAAACTTCCTTGGCCAGCTCGCAGCCCAGACATGAATTCCGTTGAACATGTCTGGGACATGCTTAAAAGATGGATCCGAGCACTGCCGAACTCGCCAGAGACGCTCCGTGAGCTAAAAGTGGCTCTAATCAGAGCGTGGGAGGAAATTCCTCAAGTGGACATCTAAAACATACTGCAAACCATGCCAGAACGCATGCAAGCAGTCATCCAAGCAAGAGGGGGTAATACGCGGTATTAATTTAAGTGTGTTTTTTTTGTAATTCCAAGAAATTTTGTGAAAATATTAATAAAAAAATCTTTAAAAATCTTCATTTTTACTGTTTTCCTAAATTCTTATGAAAACTTTACCTTTAAAGTCTTAATTTTAACTAAACTTACGTTGTAAACCGTTAAAGCATTACGTGTAATAAAAATAACAACCATATTTTATTATTAAAAAAAATAGATCATCTTTTCATTTTGGGCCACATTTTCTGCCGCTGAGTGTATATATTGTTATCTCAAACATTAACTAAATTTTTTTAAACTTGTCTAAAAACAATAAAAATTAAAAAATTGTATATAAACTTGAACATATAGAAAAAAAAAACAAAAGTAAGTCATCGAGCGGGATTCGAACCCGTTTCTTGCCATTCGCGTCTTAACCCACTGGACCAGACGGACAATGCCCATATAATACAAAATTAGCAATCATATTCTGCGTGGAAAGAAAAACGCATGATAACTCAAAAACGCGCGTTTTTCCAAACATAAAACTAATCTAGATCGATTGTTTACCCCCGAAAACTCCCATATACCAAATTTCAGCGAAATCGTTAAAGCCGTTTCCGAGATCACAGAAATAAATTTATATACATATAAATATACAAGAATTGCTCGTTTAAAGGTATAAGATAAACTCCATGTCGCAATATATACTCACAGATTAATTTGATTTAAAAATACTCACTAAATGAAAACTGTTTTAGAGTTGTATAAACTACATTTTCACTAACCAATAGTAAATAGTTGTGCCTGGTTCAATAACTTCGAATACATGTCCGATCAAGTTTGCTATCAGAATTGAAATGATATTCAAATAGGACGTGATTACATATAAACAGTAGGTATGTGATGACATCCAAATTATGTGATTATAACTGAATGCATGACGCGTGCAGTAATAACATTGTCTGTAGGTATTTAGAGGGATGTATGACGTGACTTCGTTGTTATTGCATCCCTGCTGCCGCGATGACATACGTAGCATGAATGAAAACAATGTCATATTAGACATTATGTTTGCATAATATAATGCATATTTTTGTATGAATTTGAAGGAGAAATACTTACTTCATGACGGAAGAAAAGATTGTTTTTGAGTTGAACCTACACATATTATGGTTTGTCTAATAGAGTTTTCTCCCGGTAAGCACAATGTATAGGTAGGCATGTGCATTGTTAAGTTTGCGAGTGCTGAGACAACTTTATATTCCTCAACATAAAAGCCTACTTATATTATTATTACTTATTTATTTTATACCTAGGTACTTATTATTATTTTAAGAAATCTTCTTCTGGTCGATATTATCGTGTTGAATCAATATCGCCTTAAAGTAAGTATATAAAAGAAACGCGCCTAACCGTGCGTTAATCCCGGGGAGAATATAGCCAGTGTGTAACTTCTCGCCCCTTTATCGTACCGTTGAAATCGTACTTCTTTGTGAGTAATCCCTCCACGTCCCAGCCATGTCGCCGACGAAGATAGAGCACGATCTTCACAAATAATGTCACATGCGATTCGTTTCAGACGACGTGACTCGCATCACCGTGGCTACCCGCCGTGCCGTGCATAATGGGATAAATATGCTGCGGTTATGTGCCCACACATGGCCCTCAAATTAAGTGAGCGCTATTTACTGCACGCGGCGGAACTTCCTTCTCCGCTTGATTAACTAGATGGTGTTTACCTTTAGATCTACCTTATTAAATGCAAGATGTCTGCCCGCGACGCGACCTGCGCTTAGCACGAGCAGCGCCGAGCAAAGCCACGTGCGCGTTCTCGCTCGTCGCCTGCATCAACGACAAAGTTCACGTTTTATGAGGACCGAATTAAAACCGCATTTAAGCAGAATATGTTGTGATAGTCACCTGTCGACATACAACACACACCTCCGTACAATAAAACAAAAATAAAACGGTATGACAGGTTGTTTTATTTTATTATGTGTGTTACTTTCTTCATTGCAATGACATAAAAGTATAATACTTATGCTTTTTGTCTTCGACGTCAGATCACGAACAATCGCGTTTACCGATTGTAAAATTACTCGGAGCCCAAGGCAATAGCAGAGTTACTAATTTTCTTTTAAATTCGTACTAATACTTCGAAAAAAGTATGCAATTCCAGGAACGTCTCAAGTAAAATATGTAATTTGAGATAAAGCGGCATCCCATTCCAGATAAGACGCAGCACGACCCACGTCGAGAGCCATCCGACTCGTTACGAGCCGCCCGAAGCGAGGTGTGATACAAAATCATCAATCTTTCCCGAGATTGTACTATTAAATGCCTCTTCGCTCTTTTCCCTCGAACTCGAGACCAGAAACAAATGTAAAAAGTTGTGTGATAAGTTCAATTTGAATTTGTAAAGCCCCTTTCAGCGTTTCTCGCCTGTTTATCTCGGCGAGGAAAGAACGGAAAATACAAAAGTAAGAGATAGGAAATGAAGAGGCGGAAAAAAGTGTCGGGCGAGGAACAAACGCGGAAAAGTTGGCGTTATCCGGGAGACAAGTTAAATCGCAATTTATTAGGGCGTACCAGTGGGCTTAGCACGGCCGGCGTGTAGCCGTTCCTGGGCGGAGCCGTCTTACCCGGTCACATCACGCGTGGTACGGGCCTATAGATACGAATTAACGGGAACATTAGTAGCGCAAACTCGATATCTTATATACCTAGGGTATCAATTAATCGTATAGTATTTCTCCGATCTTAGATAAAATATGTACATCCAACTTGTAAAACTCGCACATGAGGCTAATACAAACAAACACCGCTGCACTTGCACCGGGCGCGCGCGTGCTCATGTCGCGGTCGTACTATCGCGCGTCTCCAGCCTCATTCACAAATCTTTATTCATGCCCCATATTTACTTGCAGCGTGCGAGAGTGCGCCGCGGAATATTTTAACATACTTTCAATCTGAATTATTGAGGCCGTATCAACACGTTGCTCTATAAAACAGCGAGCTTAGAAATTTTCTTAGACCCGAGAATTTTTTATGAAATATCAATGTATCATAGAAAATTCTCAAAAAATACGCAGAACTCTTTAAAGTATTATTTATCTACGAATTTTATTTTTGATGATTAAGTTAGTAAAAACCATTTTTTATAATTACTAACTTTTAGTTCCAATTACTCCCAATATATAATAACTACTTAAAAAAATTAATGCTAACAAAATAACATACGCTAGTTGAAGTGAAGCATTACACACTCATAGTAGGAGGTAGTCTGATAAATAAATGAATAGAAATGAAAGAATGAAAAACCCTTCCTTGGTACTTGTATGTTTTGTAACAGCATCCATCGCCTAATGTTGAATTCAACTAGGTAGGCTTATTCTTCGACATTTACATCAAGATAGACAGATAGGTATTTAGATAATCGGACAGCAATTTTTATATTAAAATGTCCAAGTGCACAAAAATAGAATGTTGTTTAACTGTATTGAATTATGGTCACATGATTTATTTCCCAACATTAAAGTTTTTTTTACAGCATTCCTGTTAATTGTGGTAGCGACTAATCGGATCCGCTTCCATGTGCAGATTCCATTATCTGTAGGATCGTGTCCACCGGCCCATACATATTCATACCGGCCGTCGAGTCTCGCGCTTGCACGACTAAATCACCGTCGTTATGATCTCATTTTTATAATCGTATTCCATTTTTATGTTCTAAACGTCTGGATTGCTATTCTCGTATCGGTCTCTGAATCTATTTCTCCACTGAATCCTGCTTACTTCGACGCTACTTCCGTTCGGAAGTTGTAGAAACAAACTTTTTAATTAGTCTGCGAGGACAAACAAGCTGTCTCTTAGTTTCTTCGATACACTGCGACGACGTACCTACTTGTCTTTACAAATAGGATAGCTGCCTCCGTCCTCTCGGTTATTTTAAGTGATTTATCGAACAACCAACTACGTGAATATTTGAAACAGCTTATTTATAACATTAATTAACGAAGTTCAGGTATATTTCACAGCGAAATTGTAAATTAATTAACCACATAATTATGTGCCTGTATCTGAATCGCTCCAACTATGCAGGAAATCTAATAACATAACAGGATTGTTTGTCTTACGATGAGATGCTTTAATGAATAGTCAACACACCGACATCGTCGCATTGTGAGCAGGTCGTCATTGTTTTATTAGCGCTATCGCAGCATCATGTTACACCATGTCGAAGCGTATTGTAATAACAACTCCAGGAGCGACGTACAGCGGCGTGGGGCCTTGAGTAGGATGTGATCGGGACGCAATTTTTAATAAAGCTGAGCTAAGTGATAATTAATTGGTGTTGAAAGCATTGTAATTATAGTGTTAATTTGTGCGTGTCGGCGCGGAGGCGGCTCGAGTGGCGCAGTCGCGCGACGTCACGCGGCGGTGTGGCGGTGTGGGCGCATGCCGCGACTGCCAGGCGCCACAATTACACAAGCCTCCGTAAATCATAAACATCAACCCTCCATTTAATCCAAATAGTCCGTCGTTAGTCGAGCAGGCTGCGTCTAATTTGTCTCCTGTAACTGTAGATTAATTTATTAACATTAATTACATGAGAATACGTAGGTATTACCTTGTTTGTAATGAATTTTGCAAGGAAGATTACGGCTGAATAGGTACTGTAGTTCTATTTTTTTAATGACCCTTGGCAAACTTCGTGTTTCGTCAGTTGTCGGACTTCTATCAGTTGCCCTTTGCACTTGGTGCAGACCGGACGCTCTGAATCGATTTGGAAGTATACAGAGTTGTTAATAATCTTTTAACTTAATGTAATTTATTTTAAAAAAATGGGAGGAAAGCTGCTAAAGTCGCAGGCACGACCGCACGACACATAGGAAAATAGTTTTACAGCTCTATATAGTTCACACGGAAATCAAAACAAAACATCAATAAAGTACTTAGTTCTGAATTCAAATTATTATATACGATAAATCTAATAATTGATGGACATGGAAATTAGCATTCGTTGGTATTCGGAAATCCGATGATACCCGAGGGACATTAAGAAAATAGAAATTCTCTACGTAATTTGGATTTCAGATATATATAATTTTTCAAATAGACCTATATACTGAGGTGCAATGGTACGTGGAACCAATAGCAATAATATTGAACTTGCCTGGGTATACTGGGTATATATATATGTATAACGCGATAATTGCCCGTCGCTGATTAAACACGCGCCTAATAGCATACACGTATTATCACAATCACTTTTTCATTCTGTGGATCACCACAAAACGATTACTAAACTAATACATAGCCATAGCGTATTAAGTCCATAGCGGCTAGTCTTTTCATTATAAAAAATAAAGGTACTGTAGCGGCATCGTGCGACTGGTCACGCGAAGTTTTGTGTGGTCAGGGATTCGTAAGGACTGTAGAGAGTGGTGCTTGCAGTGGTCTTCACTGCCAGCGCTGTAAAGTTACTCGACACACATCCGCTCCTCTTTCCTATTTCCCTACTACTTCGTCGAGATTCTTCCACATCCATCTCGACATCGTAGGGCCTCTAATACCGTCTTCTGATTACAGATATTGCCTCACCATCGTTGACCAGTTCACATGATGGCTTGAGGCGATCCCGCTCATAGACATCACTGCCGAAACCTGCGCGGCCGCCTCGGTATCTGGCTGGATATCGAGGTTTGATCGATAATAATTCGACAATTCACATGATTCAGTAGCTGACCAAACCGAAAGGATTAACGTGGCCCCTGGCAATATAGGCAACTGAAGGAACACGGGTGGGTTTTAGTCAGTAAGAGTCTGACACGCCCTCCCTATCCTCCCAGAGCGGGAGAAGTTATTTGATAAATCCCCACCCAAAAAAAAAAAAACGGCAACTGCAGGCGACGACGTGTCGCCGCGACAGGACTGGTTTCTATGTATTTCTATGAAACCGACGTGTCCCATATAAATTTTATTAACTTTGCTTGGATAGTTTTTGAGTTAGCTTCAATAATACGTATATTTTCCCTCATATTACGTGGATGATATGATAAGTTCCCGTCACTGTTGGAGAAAGAAAGAGCGAGAGAGAGAGAGAACGCTGGCATAAAAAAAAACAAAAGAAAAGAGTTGTTACAGTGGTTACAGTGTCGTGATTACAGTGTCGTGGGATAAAATTGAACCCATCAGCCCGAGTAAAATGCATGCGGAGAGAAAGTGTGAATTTGGTTAAAATTAAAATCTAAGATGGCGGCTGCGAATATTTTCAAATTTTTCGTCATTGGTGTCGTTTTCATAGTTTCCGAGGATGCTAAAGGCGATAGTGGGGTCGAAATGTAAAACCAAGATGGCGGCTGCAAAAAATTGTTTTTGTTTTAAATCTTATGTGAGAAGGAACTTCGTTCCGGACGGGGGTCTCCCGACCGCACGTTTTTTTTTATTTTTACGCCTAAAAAATCTCTCGAAGCAAAAGGAGAATGTAGGAAGGTAGGAACCCTAAACCATAGACAATTTCAAGCGGCCAACAATGGCCGCTTGAAATATTTATTAGGGTCTAGGTTTAGGTTTCTATTATTTTGGAATTTTTGAAAATATCGTTCTATGTGTTTATAAAGGCACGTGAAACTTTTTGAAGAAGCTCTGCAATACTTTCGGGTCGCCAAAAAATTGAAAACGGCCTAATTGTTCATGAATGGTTTTAGAATAAGTTTAACACTATAGAGTCTGTCTAATGAAAGCTCAAAATGTTTTTTCACGTTTTCATAAATTAACAACACTGCTGCAAGTTCACTTTTGTCAGTTGTTGTTTTTATAACTTCTTACGAAAACAAATTCGTGTATATTTTGTCGTATTTCAAGTTAAATAATGCCTAAAACTTTAAGAAACAGTGCGAGAAAGTTGTTATACACTAAAAATAATTACAACCGAGTGAAAGCGAACGCGAGGATGCATTTAACGAAAGAGTACAATTGTTTACAATAATTTCGAAAAATACTGATAAACTATTGAATTCGTTTTGATACTAAGTAAACAGGATTTATATTTATTAGACCTGATCCATCAATATAACAGTTTTAAATGTGGAGTCACAATTAAATATAGCGATAAGAAATTGCGTGTCATCAATATAAAAATCTGTGTTATTATTTATGTAATCTAGTTTAACATCCTAGGTTTTCTGCTATGGAACCTAATTAACCTATATTGGAATGGCCAGCAAAAATCCTAGACATTAATCCCATAGAACATGGGACATGCTTAAAAAGCGAATCCGGTAAAGTCTCAACCCTCTTTAGATTTGTTAACCGCTCTGGTTGTTGCCTGGGACAAAATTCTCCAAGTAAACGTTAAGAACATCATCCAGAGCATGTCTGATCGCCTGCAGGCGGTGATCTGAGCCAGAGGTGGAAATACACGTATATTTTGTAAAATGTTCTTGAGTTTTTTTGTAACGAAACCTTTATTTTAATGTTATGCCATTTTTGTATCGTGTTAATTTTGACAATAAACTAGATAATAGGCTTGGGCCAAATTTCATGCCGCTGAGTGTACATAGAACCAGGATAACTAATCAAATGACCTTCCCATGGGTGTCATAAAAGGCGACTAAGGGACTTACTAGAGAATGGGCAACAACGTTCTCTATGCATTTTTAACACCATACTGCAATCGCCAACCCGTTTACCAACCGTGGCGATTATGGCATACTCCCCAAAAATGACAAGCATCAAAAAGAAATGGCCCCTAGTGCCCAGCGGCCCACCTACCCTTGGCTGCGGTAGCGGTCAAGCAAGGCCACGGTGAGGCAAGGGATGCGAAGGATCCCCGAAGAGATCCGGTTGCCATAATCACCGGAATCTGGACCTGGCAACATTCAACTCGCGTACACTCCGGGCCGAAGAGATCATCGAACTCGAAGAAGAATTGAGCAGATTACGATGGGGTGGGTATAGTAGGGTTATCTGAAGACTCGACAATCCTCAAATCCGGGAACTTGCTCTATTTCTGGGAGGGCGACCAGTAGTCCCAAGGTGGTATCGGGTTTATCGTCCATAAGTCCCTTGTGAGTAACGTGATGAAGATCGAGTGTGTCGACCAAGGTGGCGTACCTTAAGCTCAGAATGTCTACAAAGTGGACCGATGACCTTGTGAAGGCCACAGGAATCCGCTGGATGCGGGAAGCACAGAGTCGGGCGAAGTGGTCGTACTTGGGGAACACCTATGTCCAGTAGTGGACGTCTTTTGGCTGAAATGATGATGATGATGATGTGACCTTATGATCATAAAAGCTTATCTACACAATTTTTTGCTTTAATTTCCTATTAATCTGTTAAAACAAAAATAAATATTCTGCATAAAAATATTCAAGTATCAAATACGTTTATCCATAGTTGATCCGGGGATACACGACATATTTTTTTTTAAATTTACCGCTCTTTTTCACTCTTATTTCAATAGACAGACTCTAGCTCGCACCAGCTAGCACTATAATCGAACCATTATTAATCGTAAGTCACTAAATGGATCATCAAATGTCCTGCGGTCCATTTCACTCAGTAAATGTATTATTAAATCTATGGTCTCACTACCATCGATACGTCTTATCGGCCAGTTTCAATTTATGACACAATATTAGGGTTTATTTTATTTGTAAATTCAGCGTTGTTATTACAAAAGCCCGTCCAATTTCCCCGTTTTATTAATTTTCTTTTGCAATATGTTGCATCAGTTTCCTAAACTATTACTGGCTTGCTGGATGAAACTAAATTGAGCATAACTTTTTATGGGGCTTTTTGTTACGAACTCTTCTAATATATTTAGCTACTCAACTTTATCCAGTGTGACAACGAATAATGTCAGAGTACTTGGAGCATATTGTACAACAATATTTAAAACGTGTCGTTCTTTATTGTGTACGTTATTGTTAGGGGTTCCAGATTTTTGATCTGATCAGAACGATTCGGTATAACTGAGCGGCAAAATTGAACATATGTATATATAATATGTTCGAGAAAAAGCCGCTCGACTTAGTTTGTCTTGTCGAGCCGACCCGAACATGATTCAGCGAGGATATAATGCCGAATGGAGTTTGACGATCGTCGCGACCCGAATTACTACTATGTATACCTAGTTGCTTCGAGTCGGCTTTGTGTTGTTCAACAAGCAGTACTTTTTTCACGCAAAGCCGAAAAAAGAATCGAATGTGCATTATGTAGCACCCCTTACTACCAGTGTGATATGAACAACAGAAAATAATAATTGCATTGGACAAATTCTGCCGATGAAAGCGCAATGGGATTTACGGCTAGTGGATGATAGAGCTAATACCTAAATACATTCATATTTGTATACGTCCGTATGTATATGAAACAAATAATGCAGCGCGACTATGAGGCATTCCACTTTGAAACGAAAAATATTTTCATAGTGCCATCAATACATTTCATTCAATTTGCATGAATTTTTGTCCACTGTAGAGTGCTTTAGCTTTTACCACTTTTGTTGCTGCCTTTTAAACCTGCTGGCTTTATGACACTTTTTCGGTATCTATATTTGATTGAAGTTTATAAAAACACGAAATTTTATAATACTTCTGCATGGTGATGAATAAAAAAAACGTAGTAGCTAATTATATATTTATAACACAAATACACAATTCATCTCGTTAAAATTAAAAAAAAAAACCGGGCGAGGAAGTATCGGACCACGCACAATGTAAATTCCGTGTAAATTTAGTTAAGTAAAGTTTGTTAAAGAATACTCGACATGAACAAACTGAACAAAAAAATCTCCCATACTACGTTATACGTCACGGTCAATTCTCCAACTGCAAATGTAAGTATGTACTGGCAAAAAAAAACTATGGTGAAACTACAAATTAACGATTCTAGGACTTTTTCTTTTATGTGTGATACCTTGCTTCTTCCCAAATTTCATGATTCTAGGTCAAGGAAGTACCAAATAGGTTTAGATTTATTTGCGACTATCGACTATACGTCGCTTAAATGGCCGTATTTTTTTAATGCGTTAACTTAGACGCTTGATTTTTTAGAGCTCCAAGGGACCGTAGAATTCCGTATTTGATGTTAATTCCAACTTGATACATCCACGCGGTTTCTGAGAAATAGGGTCTTGACAGACAGACCGACAATGAAGTAATCCTAAATGGGTTCCATTTTTTCCTTTTGAGGTACGGAGCCCTAAAATTGCCCAAAATTGTTATTTGTAACAAATTTGCAAAAATAAATACTACCATCATTTATCATAACATCACGCCTGTTTTTCCGAAGGGGTTAGGCTGACCTGAACTTACAGTACACGTACTTTGGACAACTTGGTACTTGAAACCCAATAACATTTTGCCCGACCTGGGGATCGAGCCCAGGACCTCATGCTGAGTAGTAGTTATTTCATTTATTAGTAACAGTATAAGCTTTTCACAGCACCTGCTCGCTAATGTCAAATTATGTCACGCAAACCTAACCTAAAGCAAGTCATTAAAGACCCAGGCTCTAGCCAGGCAATAATATTATACAAAATTTCATTATGACCCGCTGGTGCATAATGTGATTTGAATATAATATGGAACGTCAACTAAATAATTCGTATGAAAACTTTTACCATCTGTGATGATCTGTGGCGTAATAGCGTAACGGCATATCATCGAAACAGCTGATCGGTTGCTGTGGCGCGTAGCCCCGCCACAGTATACTAAAGTACTGTAAGTAGTGTGCGTTAGAATATTGGATTTGAGCGACATATTTACGATATTAATTATAGTGTTTTTGATGAAATTGCATGAGTAAAATATAAAATAGTGTATGAAACTGCACATAACTAGGTATTCCCCGGTTATTTAACAGTTTCATGAACTACTAATCCGAGAATCGAATTGGTTTTTATTACCTCGTAGTATGTGCAAAAAGTAGAGTATTCTCCTCGGGTATAAAGGTGTCTTCGTCTTGGGAGAGCTTGAATCCCTCGCTGCACTCAGGATTCTAACTCATAGCTCTCTCGCTACGCTCGGGAGCCCTTGAATCCATCGTTTTGATCGGGATTCAAAATATCACCCGCGACATTAAGACGCTGCTTTATCCCCTTAGTGAATAATCTAGTATTATTACTAAGTATTACGAATTAATTCAATTGACAAATTTACGAGATTTTCTTTTAAAGCAAAATATTAATTTAAGCTGTATTATTCATCACGTCGCCGCGGGACAGTCAGCGTGTTTTGTACATACAAAATCTGTGATATGTCCGTTGTGAAGGTTTGCATTTTGTCCGGTTTTAAATAAAGGGCGAGGGCAAAGCGGTGCTGATGGTTGTTTGGGAAATTGCGGAAAATTGCTCGCGGAAAAATTACTCAGAGAAGCGGACGCCGGCCACATGGCGCGCGACGATACGCCCTACATAACTGATGACTTTTCAATGGCCATTCATTCGCGGACACGCCGACAGCGGCCACCGGCTCGCCCTTAGCACCATATTGTACATTTATATAACCACTCGTGTGTTCATGGGTGAAACAATTACCGCTATTGCCTACTATTGACACTCCTTTGTTATACATTTTTGCATCTAAAACCGCGTGTACAACTATTACGTTTTGAATCCCAACCATTACTTTCGGAGAAAACAATGTGTCAATACATAATTATATTCAATAGAAGAGAGGTAAGATGCTTTTTTAAGCTAGTGATTGTAAAGCAGCTTAGTCAGGGATTTTGATCGCATTATGATTGTTCTGGTGAAACATTGATAAGCGGAAGATTTTATGGCCTCCATTTTTTTGTTTTTCTTTCTAAATATTCTTAGAAACAGGTACCTATGTATACAAGAGTTGGTGCTCAGGAACCAAAACCAATAACATTGAACTTGCCTAGGAATAGAAACACGATATCTGCGTGTCGGTGATTAATGACGCACCTAATAGTACCCAAACTATGAAATATACAATATATTTATTAATAATAGCGAAAATCTGGGTCAATTTTTTAATTCATACAAAACTTCAAACGCCTGACATCATTTTGGTCTCGTCGAAATTTATTTTTATCTGATATTATATGATGTGACGTAACAACTATCGACAATAACTACAAAGAGAATTTAATACACATTTATAGAGATAAAAATAATGCCGTAGATGTATAAAAGACGACTATAACTTTAGAGTCTGTAAAAAAAGAGTATAATGGAAGGGCGGAGAAGATGCCTTTGGCATAGTTTTTCAATGTTCTTCTTATAAAATACTAGCAGCGCCCGACGGTTTCACCCGCATAAGGTTCGATCCCGTGGGACAATCGGTATAAAAAGTATCCTATGTGTTAATCCAAGTTATAGACTATCTGTGTACCAAATTTCATCTTAATCCGTTCTGTAGTTTTAGCGTGAAAGAGTAACAAACATCCATCCATGTTCACAAACGTAAATAAATGAATTTTGAATATTGGGGTCACTTTTGGGGGCAAACAAGAAAATTATAAAAAATGTTGCTCAAAGTACCGTGTGACATATCAAATGAAAGGGCTTGTTGCGAGTATCTTAAACATATTTTTTATATACTTTAAAAAAATATGTTTAAGAATAAATGTTTAAAACATTATTTTAAAATATGCTTTTAAAGATATTTAAGAAATTCGATGAAAATTTACCATACCCCCCTTATCTCCAAAACTACTGGACCTAAAATTCAAAAAAAAATAATACATAAACATAATACCCAACAATATCATAGGATAACTAACTACATATTATTAATACAATAACATACTTTTTAAGAACAACCTGTATCAATCGAAATCACTTTCCTCCACCATTTTTTGTTCTAAGGACGGTCAGTAGATTGGTCATCATAACTAACTACATATTATTAATACAATAACATACTTTTTAAGAACAACCTGTATCAATCGAAATCACTTTCCTCCACCACTTTTTGTTCTAAGGACGGTCAGTAGAGTGGTCATCGATGTTTGCTCGTTAGTAATAGATAAATATTTTGCTTGTTACCCTCGTTGTATTTTTATTATTGTTTCTTTTTACATATAATTAAGAACTTAAGTTTGTTTTAATTGTCTTAATCATGTGGTCGATGATTTTGGTGCACGGAAAAACTCTAATAAGTTTATGTCTGCACCAACTTATAAATATAAAGATGTAAGTGTATTACTGAATGCATAAATAAAAAATATATTAATACGCTACTGCTGGGTATGAGGTCCTGGGTTCGATTCCCGGGTCGGGCAAGGTGTTATTGGGTTTTTCCATCTGGAATTTCTCAGTAGCAGCCCGGACTCTGGATTTGTGCCTGGTTGATGGCAATAGGCTTGCCCCATATTACATGGGACTTAAACATAACTGGCGAATTGTGGGTGTACTATAGGTACACCTCTGCCTAGCCCTTCGCGGAATACAGGCGTGATGTTATATTAATGAGCATTCTCTATTTTCATCAGAACAGAGCTCGATCGCCCAGGTACTAATATTAGTATAGTAGGAAGTAAGTTCTTTTTACAAATAAAGTGTATTATTGTTTATTGATAGATAAACACTAACACGTTTCTATCATCAGTAATACTATCTATGAGTAAAACTACTAATTTGGAGTACATTTTTCGTAGTAAAAACAAACGGAAATTATCAAAATACAAATCATTTAATCAGCTTTATGCGCGAAAATAATATAATTATTGTCGGAAATACGTCAGTGATTCGACTAATTGGGGTGCCAGCGCTGCCTAGCGGCGCTCGACATAGTCTACAACAGCTGAGTTTGTCGCTGGCAGTCAAGCAGTGAACACGTTTAGAAGCTGTCGTGAGTTCCGTATAGTTGTGTTGCGTACCTACAGGGTGTAAATTGCTAGTGTGATTAATTCGATCGGAAATTATAATTTCATCTGAACTGCAAACGGTTTTGTTATTGCGCAATAACCAACACTGGCCATAGTACGTCCACAGTAGTTAAATATGTCTGATAATAATGAAGAAAGAAGTATCCTCTCCGTCATAATTATAATTGTAACATCGATTACCCCTGAACTCAAAATTCATACAACCACATCACTAAAACAAATAAAAATATTACAAAATTTCGAGCGGCCATTGTTGTTTACATCTTTGGCAAATTTAGAAATCCAGGGTTTATACATTCTACATCGTTTTAATCTACAATTTGTATTCTACCGATGAATAAAGGTGCCCGGCCTGGGCACCATCACAAGGGACTCAAAACCGATATTGACAAAATGTGTGTGTAGGACAATAAGTACCTACCCAACTCTTTCATTCCTGTCAAAGGCTTTCAAGAGCACCTGTTTTATTTAAAAAATACTTTTAAATAATTTAAAACATAAATGTAATAAAACCAATTCAATCAAATTAATGGCAGTTGTAGCAAATAGATAATTTATAGAATACGTTCAGACTTGATTCTTGAACGAGAAGCATCGATCGCACAAGTCTGAAATAAGAATTCGGCCAAAGTAGAGAAGATAATTATGTATTTTATTTATTAATCAAATGCTTTATACTATTTACTTACATGTTTATCGATAATAAGGGCAATGCAAATAAATAAAAAAACGCTTTGGCAAATTAACTGAATCCCCAGCTTAACTTTCATTCAATTTCACAATACTTACTTATGAGACTGAAAATCTACCTTCGAATTTATTCATATCGCACATTTTTGTAAACAGATAATGCATAATTCATATTCGAATTACAAATACCTTGTTCTGCATTTAAATTAAAATGCCATATCCGTATTGAAACAAATGTATTCATAGCTTCTCGGTCAGTCTAGGTGGATGGTATCGACATAACGATGCGATGCATACAGGACAGGGAAACCGAGCAATTATTTCAGCTAATAGGATTATATCCGTTTTAATTGAAGTTAAAGTTTCCAAAAGTATCACAACATTTACAAAGCCGTCTGACCATTAGGTACAAAGATCTTAAAAACCGTGACATACTCGGCAATTCTTATTGACGAGTATGTCACTGTTTTTAAGATCTTTTAAGTAACTGGGTTATTTGACAAATGACTCATGCTTGTACTGTATCTGTAGTCAAACCTGTGTGAGGGTAAAAAATTAAAGGCATAAGCTTGGTCATAACTTAAAACAGAGCATAAAAGATACAATTAAAACTTGGCTATCGTTCATTGATGGATAGAAGAGCCGACAGAAACATAAAGCTTGCAGTTTCCGATTTCCGTCGGGTTATTGTCGCAGCGCAACAATTGAAGACAGGAATAGAGCTTGAATAATTTATTTTAGGTACAGTTGTCACGTGTTTGAACAGGGTGAAACATGGGCGATTCACTCAGCCAAACAGTGGCGTACAAAGCAAGAGCACCGACCGTTCACCCGCTCCGGTGCACCGTTTTTCCGCCTCTCAACCTTTAAATTGAAACAAAATCGTACACACCATTCCAATTGCCTTTATACACGTGCCTAACTGATGCACACGTGAAACACACGAATATAATAAATGCTGCACACATGTACATGTGTGCCCATGAATGATTCTTTGAAACATATCGTTTTAGTATTTTCATATATGAAATATTATTCCTGACATACACTCCTCGTGTTTGTAGCACTGCAACTGGGATGTTCAGTGTACCGAGGCGAGCCTGGTGAAGATCTAGTTTCTAGATGAATCTATAGTAAGTAGAAATTAGTTTCTTTGACATATTCAGTACATACAACATATTCAGCAAGTTTGACTTTCTAGGTTTTGGTACCAAAATAACCATGACCAAAATTATCTATGAATTATTAAATTATTACCTTATCGTTTTACGAACAAAACTGTATAAAATCGCTAGATTTAGTTATTCTGAATCTAAAAATCTTATTTCCAGAAATTTTCCGCGACACGTCTGACCTGCCGCAATTTTAAATATGTAAAAAAAATACCGAACTGTTTCATAGCACTGTATCTGATTTTCAGAATGTAGTTGAACGATAGATTTTAGATACCGAAAATTTTCAGAAACGTAGTAGTAAGCGTCGCTACTAAGCGTCACACGTACCCAGGATAGCATACCATTTGAGAAAATTAAAAATGAGGCATAAAATAAAACCCATAGCAACCCTTTTGAAAATTTTGTTTTCAGGTGAACATTGGTCAGTTGATGCGAATAAATCATTTTTCAGAAGAAAGTGTGAGCATCTTATGTGCTGAAACCATTTTGAACGTGTTGAAAAATGTTACCGGTCGGTAACATAGCATTCTGTCTGAAAACTGTTGGACATGATGAAAAAGTTTGCCCGTTGTAGAAAAAATTGTATCAGATTTTTTTTTTTGTCTCACTTTATTCAGACGTCACGGTTGGTGCAGTGGATAAGCGATTGACTGCTGCGCTGCGTATCGCGGGGTCGATTCCCGCACGGAACAAATATCAGTATGACCTACAAGTAGTTGTTCAGGGTCTGGCTGTTTGTGTATGTGAGTTTAAATGTATGTAAACGCACCCACAATACAGGAGAAATTCCTAGTAGGCAACGTTTTTTTTTTAAAAAAAAAAGAGAACTTTACCATAATCAGAAATTGTTAATAAATTGTATTGCGTCGTTTTACCTACGATTAATATAAGAGCTTACCCGGAACCATCGATCTGAAATTAATAGGTTTTTTTTTAATAAATTGAACAAAATGAAACCGAACGTTTGAAATTTATTGTTTATAGAAAAAAAAACTTTTTTTTGGCATTATCGTTGTCATCATCGGTGTCGAGGAGCGTAACAAGCACCGCGCGTTTGCCGGGCGACTCCGAAACGTTCTTTTGGTTTTTGGAGTTATAGGTGACATTTAAAATGTTTGAAAACAGGTTTGTAACAGTAACCCCAGTAACTATACAGAACATTTAAAAAAAAATTGAACCAAGTTGCTATGAAACAGATCGGTTAAATTTATTGACATTTTTTAAAATGCGCTCAGGCCATATGTGACACACAAAATGTTAAAAAACAAAATTATTCGTAATAAAATTACGAAACCTATGTATATTTTTAATATCAGTCATATTGTGATGAAACCGTGTGCCAGTTTTTTTTTGACATAGCAGTAATGGGCTGCCATAAAACTGTGATGTTTCTGACTGGTACTGCCTACCGAGTCAAGTTCAAAATCATCAAAACTAGCGATTTTGTACGGTTTTGGCCGTAAAACGATGTGACATGGTTTTGGTCGTGGGCTCTCGTACTATATCATTTACTAGCTTTTGCGAGCGGCGTTGCCTGCGTGCATGTCGTATTATCCCACAGGAACGTACTACCAGGATAAAAAGTATCCTATGTACCCTGTATCCTCCCCCCCTCCCCCCTATGTACCCTGTATCCTGTGTATCTTGTTTGTGTGTCTATGTATGTGTGTGTGTAGTATCCAAGTCATGGTCAACCCATGTGCCAAATTTCATCCAAATCCGTTCAGCTGTTTTAGCGTGAAAGATGAACAAACAAACATACAGACTCACTTTCGTATTTATAATTTTATATATATATGAGGCGCTCGGTAAGCTTTCGGTACCGATGCAGTAAAACGCGTGACGTCACTCAGTAACGAAACGATCCCACACCGCAGACTGACTTCTTTTACCTTACGTAAAAGTAGTCAAACATGGCTGTTCAATGCTCTTGCGGTTTAAAAATACTCCACCGAAGTCGCTCTACTGACGTCGTCTTTTTGAGGTATTGCTTTTATATAAGTCTTCATTAGTTAGGTGTTGGTAATCGTAAATATATCTTACTTCCTTTAAATTTATATTTCTACTTATCAACTGGCTTAATTTTGCTACTTTTTCTGTTTACGCATTTTAGAGCACATTATCTACAGAGGACTGTTGCGCTAAAACTCGTCATAAATGACAAGTGAGTAAATCGTTGTTCAAAGGTGTTAAGTAGTGGGGAGTGTAGCATAGTCGTCGTCGCGATGTCTCCTGAGACTCAGCCACCCGAGCCACCCGAGCCACCCGGACTACCCGGCAGTCGGGACTCTTTTGATACATATTTTATGCTCTTCACTACTCTAAAACACGTATCTCACGATCTCTTTTTGCTTAGATTAAAATAGTTTATTTTTCTTTCTTTTATATAAATGATTCTCATTGATATTCACTTTGTTCTTTCTTTTTGTACATCATCGTCAATATTTTGAACTTATCGGTATTTGAAATATATCGACGTCTATTGAAAAAACTCTGGTGGTAGGTATAGACTGCCCATTATACGTGCTAAGTTCAATGTCTGTGCTAATCCGGGTTTTACAGTCTTGTAATTTTTGCGAACTTGTTTTGAAAGGGCAGGAAGATTACAAAAAGGAGAGGGTGCCGGTTGAAAGAAGTCCGGATAAAAAACCTGCGGCCGGAATTTGTGGCGGAGAGGGTGGCTAGTGGTACTTCCATGCTCAAAATTACACGTTATCGACATTTTGGCATAAAGACTGCTAAAATAAGTATTGAAAAATTCAATAGGTGAAAGAGATTACATTTTGCATTAGAGTTGGTGGTATTTTTATAAACTTGTGATTAGATTAGCTAAATATACCTACATCGCTGTATGCGGATAAGCTTCCCTAGTGATGTTTTCACAAGAAACTTGTTTTCGATGTGGCTCCGTTAACAGTTAAATAAATTAGATAAGACGGGATACACGCCGCGCCGATGGAGGCACTTGGCAACTTTCTGTTTTGTCAACACTTTTATGTGTGTATCCACATATAGTTGACCACTAGGCTAATTCAGATAGTATGTATATTCACACAAAATAAACGAATTAATTTACGATAAAAACTAAAAATAAAAAACTAGCAGCAGTTATCTTAAAACGTAAATAGAGTAATGTTTACTTTTAAACAAATGAAAACCAAAAGGACCACTCAATCAATTGCAGTACTTTCATTTTGATATTGGTCCGTAAATATACGTGGCTGCACCTCATCCCTCTCCGGGAGATTCAGCAGTCCGCTACAGCGAACAATCCTGGAGGGATATTGCCATAATCAACACGCTTGACAGGCAGATTGGTGATCGCACTACGCTGTTATTTGTACACGGATTGATGCCACTGTCCATCATTCGTAGTGTTTTGTAGATTTACCAATAGTTATGAACATGCATTTACTGTTTACTGCATACAATCAAGCAAAGCACTGCCTTAAAATACTAGTACAATTTACTTATGTCTGTACACACGGCACCACGTAGCCAACATTGGCACTGTTTTACATAAATCAGGAAATCAAAGTAGCATTTTTTCTTTTTATCGTTTCCTCTTGAAAAGTCCCACAAAGCTAAGCCACCGCAGCGCACTGGGAACAGACACGGAATATTGTCTGCCTGCCCGCCTCGCATTTCTAAGCTCGGACGCTTCATTTAATCAAAACCTCGTCCTTTGAGTGTTTATTTGACAAAAGTATCTTCAAACCGCTTGGTATTTTTCTATTTGGTCTACGGATGGTAGCTAATCCATTAACATAAAATAAAGTAAGCCCTCTTTGAGTCATCTGGTTCCGCAATACAGGTTCTACAAAATTAAAATAGAGTTAAATAGTAGAGCGTAAAAATAGTCGTGCATTAACAAGTAGTGAGCCACGAACTGGTTCACGTTATTTCGGTAAATATAATCGAAAGAACGAGTCACTTGTAAGGAAAGTTTTAATATCTATTCCGATTAGATTCAGTGTCAGGAAGGAACGCAGATAGCGTCGGCAGAGTTGGAAGGAAATATTAGATGGATCGGGCTTCGAATACAAATATGGGGAGATAGGGAAATCGGATTTGCCAGTAGTCCCAGACGTGTCGTATTATCGGACTCTTTTTGTGAAACATATCACATTTTAATAAGACAAGCTTCCAATACGACGTCTTTCATAACCGCTGTATCGTGTCCACTAAAAAGGGTTTCTGGGGATAAGTTATTACAAGACAGTGTATAGGAAAAGTTACAGTGCCATTTTATACTTAGCAATAGTGAACTTGGTTACTGTTAGATTATGTACTTTATCTGTCGCACGTCTATACTAATTTCTGTACTAGGTAGATGCGAGTAATTAAATAAAAAAAGCAAATTTAATATAAAGAGTCCGCTTCAATGTTGACACCATCGGGTTTTATAAATACGGGTCTAGGAATCGTATTGGATCTTTATTTGAAAATCGAGAGTTGGCAGAGTTATCCCTCAAGGGTTGACCTTTACACTGTCACCCTTTTCCAGACCGATTTGCCGTTGAGATTCAACAGATTAAGGACTTCATTTTGTTCTTTTCAACAGTTTACGGATAGAGAACCTGGAGATGTATACCATAATTATTCTTGCCATAGTTTAAAAAGCTTTTATTTAAAATATTCAAGCTCTTCTTAACTGAAAGCTTTTTATTTTATTAAATATTACGTTATGAAACACCATAGTCTTATAATTGTATTTAATTAGGAAGATAATCTATTTAGGAGTTTATAAAACCTAAATAAGCCTTTTGCCGTACCTAACGTGGACTAGCGACTCGGCGTGACTCACTGTGACTCGACTACGGCGTCCAAAAGTACAAGAGTCGGGTCGCTCCGCCCGCGCGCCATGGATTGTTCGCTCACTAATTAAATCTCGCCGACGACGACGCGGTTTCAAACCGACAGCCTCTTAATTATTGTTTCGGCTCTTAACATCTGTCTTAATGTCACTTTCTGTTTAATACCGAAATTCTTTGACTTTAGATATGTTATAAATGTTAATTTCTTCGTGTAAAATCTTAATTATTATTAAAGTAAACGGCTTCAGTTCAGAGTTCAATTTTAATTAAATAAATTCAACTACATTTACCGAAAAAAGGTTTTGGTACAATGTAAATAAATCCTTTCAAAAACCTCATTAAAATGACATCTAAAGGTCGGGCACGTACGTCCGCGTCCAATTGCTAATACTCTTTTCAAGTTGGTTAAAAAAAGCTCTTATTGGGTTTAAGAAGGTAACTGCGAAAACATCCAAAGTTTTTAATTTTCTTACTGGTATACAAATTGGTTTCTGAAGCTACAAAAGGAGCACACGCCGCTCCCCCGTACGCCGAGTCCGACGGCCGAATACAAATTAAGAGGCAGACTTCGTTCGCGCAAAACTAGTTAATGTGTGCAACGTCTGGATTTGAGATAGTTCTAAAAGCAAAGCGACTATCTACGAAAGCTAATCATTCACTTTAAACTTCTTGTGTTTTCTCGAAAATGCTCGTTGGGAAAGAGAATTTACATCGACTTTCCTTGGATAGATACATCTTACAGTTTTGGTTGGAAAATGCTTCGTTTTCTTGTAGAGCTCCCAGTAACATATTTTTAAAGAAGTCAAAAGGTTGTCCCCCCTTCGACAAAAAAAAAAACATGATATAAACAAGTTTATCATTGCCATAGGCACTAGACGATCTTATACATATTTGAATTTAAGAAATGAATAAAAAGTTCTAATTAGTACTCAGCAGGGAGGAGCCGGGGCGGGCTGCGTCGAACGCTTTCTTAATTATTTATGCGCTGCAGGCTGGATAAGGAACACATTTGCTTCGCTGCGCCAAATTAAGACAGATATTAAAAAAAAAGCTTCTTATTTATTCAGTTTTGAAATATCTTTTTGGTAAACTCAAAAGATTTCAGTTTGAAATAACTGCATTTTAATCTGTAAACATTAAAAAGGAAAGTGGTCCGCAGGAAATATCGCGTCTGCATTTATATTTATTTATATACATTTGGAAAGTCAAATTAGTTCAGTACATTTTTAAGATGTAGAGGAGATCGGTCGGCGGCGAGTCGGACTCGCAGCGCTCTCCAGTACAAAGGGCCGGAGCACAGCGGGCGGAAAGTTTTAATATCCCTCCGACTGGATTCAGCCGCAGCCGGGGACGAAGGTACAGCCGTATTGAAAGGAAATTCGCATTCAACACTAATACGTATATCGAATGATAAGGAAATCGACCAAGACGGTTTGGTTACCGAGATTTTTTTGTACGTTGTTAAAATTAACTTCTTTGCGAATTGGATATTTTGTGATTAGATATTACAATTTAATTTAAGATAGAATACCTACCTTCATTTGCAAAATGACATGACATTCTCCCTAATTATTCCAGGTAATAGTTTTGATGTCCCTGGTGAAAGGAATACTGGTTGTATTTCTTTCAAGTTGGCAAACTCGATAATAAAATTACCTTAAATAACGATTACCTACGGAATATTTCGAATTACCAATAACGAAATGTCAATAACATTCACAGTCAAACATTTGTCGCGGTTGTGTAAGACGTCGAAAGATTATTTTTCGGGTGTCCGACTGCGTCGGCAGGGCAGGAGGGTGCGTCGCTGAGCGGACGAAATGGGGACGACTCTAAATCCATATTCGATCAGTAGGATCTGCACTGAGCCGATCTGACAAGCTGCCGATCTGTTTTGCATTTATATAAACAGCTTTTTACCTCTAATATTGGCACTCCTCCTCCGAGTTGTTCCGAAAACTTTGGACGGTAATATAGGATTACTATAGGTATACGTACCTTTATTTCGGTTACCGTCCCACTATTTAGAAATGTCATAATATGCGATAAATGTTGGCTATCTTCCAAACTGTAAGTAACTAGCTATACTATGACATTGGGGGAAATGTAGTCAGTTTTTAAACTTTCTTCGTGACGGTAAAGCTTTCAGCTTAAATAGGTTTCTGCAATTCTACCCGTAGCTGTACATTAATTTAATTGCATACTTATGTGCCTACATCTTTATGTTAATAATAGCTTCTGCCCGCGACTCCGTTCGCGTGGAAGTCGTAAGACACCACAATATACTAAAGTATCAGCCACATTTTTATAAAACTTCCCTGTATACTAAGCTTGTAGTTTTGGTCTTAGCAGCCAAAATATAAAGAGAGTCAGGACTGGTGACACGGGAGCAAGCGACGCGACGTACAGTTGTATGTGTGAGATGAGAAGCAGCTCGTCCTGAAGTCGACACCCGCAGCCTTCAGTAGCAACTTCCCATGGCTTGCGATTGTTTTCGTTTTTTGGTGAATTAATGAACGCCTGCAATCTTGCAAACTGCCTGTAAACTACCTAAAGACACAACACTGATGTGTTGTGTCTTTAGGTAGTTTACAGGCAGTTATAATAATCTGTAAGAATGCAACAGTTAGTATATCAATACTAACTGTTCCTGGCGAACAGCTTTCACTAAAATAATATAACAGTAGATAGTTAACACACGGGACTCCGCATTAACAGTTACCTAACCAAAGATATTTATATTTATTATACAGGGTTATTGGTTATATGTCGGCAATGTATTAAAGGAATGTAGGAGAGGTCATTTGCAACCTACCCCTCATGACCCCTATGCCAATGTCAAACATTTTCGAGTAATTTGAAAATAAAAATATAAAATGGCAAATGACTCGAAAATTGTTGACCTCTCCTACATCCCCTTAACGGATTGCCGATATAAACTAATAACCCTGTATAAACCCTAGTTATCAGAAGAGATAGAGATAATAATTTAAAATGTTAAATCTGTAACTATCTGCAATAATCTAACCTTTTGGCTCGCCTTTTACAATTTGCGGTAAACTATAGAAGAATACGAATCAATATTGCTCATCCCCATAGCAAATAACGTGATAATTTGTAGCCTAAGACTGACTAGACTTATAGGGCATATCTATGCAAAATTTTAACAAATTCTATCTAGTAGTATTTGCTTGATGCTGGAACTCACATTCAGACAAACAGACAAAAATCTAAAAACGATATTTTCATCATCAGAAACTTTCCCAGACCTCGTAGCAATTACTTTTTTTTTAAATATTCAATGTACAGTTTTGACTTCGCTACGATTTACATATTTATAGTTTTTGTCAGGGGGTTTCATTACGTTACGTACAATCTACCCAAGAGCACGTAGGTATGTTCCAGTTTGCGTATACGTTCGGCTGACAGGAAGTGGTGCGAAGAGGGGCGCGCGGATGGTACGGGGGGGGGGGGCGGCTGGACCTTCATCAACCGGTTGACTGGTATTAGGGCGTGCAATTGTTCCAGTGCGCCGCATTCCACAGTCTATACAACACATATTTCACTCTGTGATTTCACAAATTAGCACCCATGTCTGGCAAGGGCCCGAATCGTTCAAAAAAACTAATCATTCATCCGGACACAGAGTTCTTTACGTGAATATTTTAAACACTCAGCCGCTGGTACAATTAAAACGTTGGAAATCCCATATTCTGTTTTCGTTGCGTATCATAGAACAAAAACTGTTTGTTTAAAAGGTGTAATTACAAAATCCCTCGTGTACTGAATTTTCCGGTGTTTTCGCGCGGTGTACGAGTACGTGCCGTAAAAATAATTCGACGCTCCTCGGGGATCGTTTGTAAAACGTCACGCGTAAAACATATTATAAAGCCAATAAAACGTGTTTACAAGGGTGAGTAGAGCTCGCCGTCCTCGGGGCGTTTCGTTTCCGCGCGATATCCGTAAACATTTTAGCGCTGCAATAAATTTAACATTATCCAAGTCGCGAGACATTCTGTTTTCTTCCGTCCCGGGATCAGTTGGTTAACGGTTGTAATCTCGGCTGTCTCGGATTTTCTGCTCTCTGGTAACAGGAATTATACAATTATGTGGCTTTCGCATGTTTCTTCCGCTCAGCTTTATTTATGAGGAGTTTTTATATCTTACGTTTTTGTCGTCATCGCTTTACATGGATTATAAATGGGCGGCGTTTTGTTCGTCCGATTAATCGATTTCTATTCCTGGGCAGTGTCTGCACTCACAATTTATATTCTTGAGTAGGCAAGTTAAAACTGCTTACTTTGCCTTAAGCACCTACTGCTCAAGAGAATTAAAAAAACGCTAATTCTTAAATACTAATAATGATAGTTAATTGATTCAGGCGTGACCTTGCGGAAATCCATTATAAAATGATGATGTGGATATATCTAGTAACCTGTTCCGCTTAGCTATTTCTAAAGGTCTGAAAAAGACCCTGAAAGAAATCGACACATGTTTCACCTCTCAACGAGGCATCCTCAGGGTGACGATTGACTTGTCGCGAACTCGAAAACGGCGTGTTGTCACTCCAAGCACTGAGCGCAGTGCTTTGAAATAGCTAAGCGGAACAGGTTACTAGATATTATCCATATCATCATTTTACTAATAATGATGTCTATAAACTTTTCTAAATTACATACATTAGTACAAGAAAGAAAGAAAACATATTTATTCTGCATAAACATGAGGCACATTACAAAAAAAAAGACAAATAAAATACAATCTAATACAAAGTAGGCAAAAGCATTATTAGCAGTATTTTGTATCAAGACAGGTTGAGTATTCTAGATTATAAGAACACAATTATAAAAAAAAAAAAACATTCAACTGCGTAATACAATCTAAACGTGATTATTTCCTCGCTTATTAAGATTCACTTGCATATAAATGGCAGATTGGCCCGGGAAATCCGGTGGGGCCCGGTACGCGAAAAGCAACCTCAAATTAGTCGGTGAAAATAAAAACCGCCCTGTTTTTCTCAGAGCGTCTGTCAGGGGTGCCTCGAGTGGCCACGGGGTACACTGTTTTGGTCAATGGACGCCCATCTGCTCTCATTATGTCATGAAAACACTCGCTCTGAATTTTATGAGACTTATAAATGTTTAACAACGCATTTGAGCAGTGAATACCACAATTTTATGGATCAGTGGTCATATGCCTTTAGAGCACGTGCTCAATATAAAAACACTGATATGAATTTATGACCTGAACGAAATGTGCGTCATTGATAAAACTGCATCGAGAGTACAAAAGAAACGATACTAATAATAGCTTCCATCGCTGACCAATCCTTTATTGAAGTAATATTCTTTCACTTAATTAATTAAGAGAGTGAAATCAGCTAATACTTTCACAATAGATTAATCAGAGCATGTCTGCTGTCTGCATTGCAATGCCCTTTTGCAACGCTGATCCACTTTTCTACGGATGCGAGATTAAAGGGGAGAGTAACAAAATGAGAAATGGAACGATTTCAGGACGCATTGTTAGACGGCCGCCCGTTGTCGGATTTATGACAAAGAACAGCGGATGATTCAATCAAGTCGGTTCTTTAGTTTGTTATATTCATGTTACAGGAGCCCATCTACGAGCCTTATTGTTATCACAACGTTGCCTTTTTGCTCCATTTGCGCGTTTTTTCTCTAAAAATATTTTTTTCCTAAGTGGATACTGGATAGTTCACAACTATACTAGGTACTTACCTACGCGCCCATTTTTATTCGTATAGACATAGATATATTTGAAAGAAACCCTACTTTAGTTTTTAGAAGCATTAGATTTGTTTCTTTTATTTAGATTCACACAAAATCCGCTTTAAACAAATATTATCCCTGTTTTGTTCCCAATAAGTAAACTAACTGCCCGTAATAAATGTTTTTCAAGGTAAGTGTCGTTCAATAACACTGTATCTTGTAAACTAAAATCGTATCTAAAATGACACTGTATTCAAATGATTTTCAAATTGCACAAGGAATTTCGAAAATGGTATGTTTGTAATAAGGGATACTCTAGCGGTGGAATGTTATGCGATCCACACTATATTAACGTGCATACGTAGAGTAGATAGTATTTCTCGTATTTCTCCGCATACGGAAAGTCGCATAATCATGTAGATACTTAAATTCCTGTTTTGTTTACTTTACAAACAACTCGTGCGTTATGATATTGTTATTTGAATAAAATGTATGTTAACTGCGCTCACAAGTTTGAGCGGCGATTGTATAAAAGGGCAAACTTTTCGTAAATAGGTATTCAGTGCAGGGGAGCAATTTACAATTTAAATATTCTTAATGTCTCCAAGTTGTCGCAGCGGGAGGGGGCTGGGGGCTCACTCCGGGAGTGGGGGGGCACAGGCACGGCAATAGCAGCGACTTCCACTACATCAATCACTCGCGGACGCTGCGTCTGAACATTTCTAATTATTCGCCGCGCTTTGAATAGCCTAAATTCTTATTACATGTCCACACCTACATCAAGTGTTCAGTTCGGTCAGGTACATGTAGGTACCTAATATCGAATAGCAGCTAGATGAACCTGTTTTTGGAAAGTGACGCTACAACTCACTACCGACTCGCTCCACGGCAAACTTCATATAATAAAATCGTGACAACAACCCTGGAATTAACTCGTGAAATATTGTCGCGGAACTTTAGAATTTTCCTAATTAAAGTAGATAAAAACAGCAAACTATATGCAGCAAGCGGTGTTTCCTGACTTTATTTTGAGTAACATTATAGACAGGAAGGTGAAACTTAATTTGAGGGCGCGTTCTGCATATTTTGTGAGAGGCGTGTTTGCTCACAAACGTCGCGAGGGTCGCTCGTCTCGAGAGGCCCTACAATTCGAGGGCTCGAGGTGACAGCGCCGTCTAATCTCCGAGCTTCGAGTTTATCTCATTGATACACTTGAACCACTTCCAGTAATAATTCACTGATCAATTACTGCCAGGCTTGTACATTTCTTATGTTGATTCATACTTTATAGGGCAAAGTTCGTGGCTTTTCTAAGTAAGGTATTACTTTGTATTACATTTTGTTAAGTCCTACTTCAAGGAAGGTCATCATATTTTATTTCCATCTTAATTCTAGGTAAGTAAAATATCTTGCAGTAGGTAAGTAATTATTAAAAGTCTTGTCCATCTACGCATAATTATCACTTTTATGCGTGTATCCCGAGTCCATTGCTATGATACTAGAGTCCGAACGAAAATGGCTTTCTTTTTGCCAAAACCTAAACCTATGTTCGGCCTTGCATTTTCTGCCGAAAACCAAAAACGTAGACAATGTTTTTTTGTTCGTCAATAGATTTTTGTTTGGTAAAACTATAAAAACGTGTGCGGTCGGGGGACCTGCGTCAGGAACGACGCAGGTCTTCCTTCTCACGTATGATTTAAAAGAAAAACAAAATTTTCGCAGCCGCCATCTTGGATTTATATTTTGACCTCAACATAGTTTTAGCACCCTCGAAAACTATGAAAACGACAGCCACGAAAAAAATTGTTTAAAAAATGTTGGCAGCCGCCATCTTAGATTTTCATTTTGACAAAATTTAAACTTGCTACTTTCTTCTTGTAATTTTAAGAGAAATAAAGAGAGAGAGAGAGTATGTAAATTCACACTTTCTCTCTGTCTCTCTTTCTCTTTGAATTAGTAGAAGACAGTCGTAAGTATTAACGCTTTTTCGCGTGACGATTTCTGCCAGTCTGAAAATCGCGTTAAAGAACTGCGTTCCAATAAATACAGGGTCAATCTAGAATTCAATTTTCAAATTTACGGTCTTTTTAATTTAGGTCACACGAATACTTACGGTATACTTTTCTCAAAGGTATAGTTATTAATAAATAATCTGATAACACAGCACACACAATCCAGCGTTACAAAAAATACACAATAACTGAGAAAATACAGAAAAAATGCAAAAAAGTCTATGAAAAATAAATTATAAGTATTGATTTTTTGGTAACCAATTGGCCGCTGCCGAAAATTCTTTATTTTTTGGACGAAATCAAAAACGGTGAATGGATATTAATGCCGAAAACCGAATACAACATTCTGACCGACTCTATATGGTACTCATTTACAATCAAATAGTGCATGGTTCACTTAATTAGATCAATACAATGTTAATTATTTAATCTCCCCTAGGTATACGAATTTTGAGAGTAGCTTGTCGTAAATATGTTTTAATTTTCACTATTTCTAGAAAGCGGGTAAGCAACCCAATAGCTGTGATCTTGAATCGGCAATGTCACACAGTCACACTGAAAGTAGTGCACGGAGCCCGATTCACTTCAGTCATGTGAAAACTTTTATATATATAAAAAATAAAACTTTTATAAACACATTGGTCAAACAAGCTCATTCAGTTTCAGGTAATTTTCAGGTTTTTCGATAACATAAACATAACATAACCTATATTCCCCGCAATATTAGGCAGAAGTATACACCTCTAGGTTTTCGATATTTATAATTAATGACACTGTACATCATTTGGTTTCCCTTTGTCGTCTCTCGTCACTGATTTATATGTCAAATATGTATTTGTATATTACATTTCAACAGTTGACTGCTTATTTCCGCAATTTTATCTCACTCATTTAAATTAACTGCACCGGTTAATTAATACTCTCCTCATTACCTTAACCAACGATCAGCGCGTAATTAATAATGTTATAATTATTACCATTAATAACTCGAAATCATAGCTAGATGTTGACACTGTGAAAATGTTAAATTCTCGGTTAAAATAAACAATTTATATACGTACACTGGACCCGGAACAATAATTGTTTACAACATTTATTGTTGTTCCACGGCTTATCCCTGCAGTCGGGACGAATTTTAACCATCTCAGTAACGAATAATTATTACTTTACAAATCTAACACAACACTGAAAAGCAGGCGGACATTAGATTTCACTGCAAAGCTAAAGCAAATAAAATTCCAATGGAAAAAAGAATATTTATATTAATATTGTGATTAATATATTGTCCCTGTGTCGGCAGATATTTGTGTATAGTCAGGAATGAGTCTGGACATTGTCGAAATAATTTTAGTTTTTATGATTTGGTAAACTGAAAATTTTAATTGCTATTTATATTAATTTACAATATTTATAAAAAAGAATACTCATTTGAAACTATATAATAATAATGTTATCAAGCAGACAGTAAAGATGCATTAGTTGTCCATCGGTGACCTACACATACACATTAAAATTTCGTAGCGATTTGTAGCAGATTGCTACGCTTTTATAATTTCTTTTATAGTTAAGGATAAGTACTTTTGTGGGCTGAAACAGAATAATAAAAAAATAAATCAGCCTGTGTTGACCCACTGCAGGGCAAGGGCCGAAACAAAACATGAGTTCACATAAAATACGCGAAAAAATAAGCATAAAATTATCTTTAAGCATGAATAAAGCATAATTTAACATTAGCATTGTCGTTTTCTCACCCATTGAATGGCTAAGCACGCATAAGAAAATGTAACACAAATAATTATTCGCAACATTTTCCCTCGTGAAGGGTGTGAGAGCAGCATGTCGGCAGTCGGCGACACAATAGATGTGTTTACAGGAAATCAGCGTGAACTGTGAACGCCTTCTCGACCGGGGCCCGCACACGCAAACATCGTGCACAATAAACACTACCGCTACTACTGGTCCTACTTTATCTACAGACTAGCAATATTGATTTCTTCACCCTTCATTCTATCTAGTAGTTGAATGACTTCTTTGTTAATTAATATTCGCCACTTACATTCTAGTAGTGATTTTAACGAGACCAACAAGTAGCGATCCATTCACTCAGGATGTACGTATACTTAAGTGAAGATGTTTGGCGCATCCCCAATGGCGCACCGTCGAGAATCAAATGATTGCTAGCTCAAAGTGTTCCGATAACTCGGGGTTTCTTTGAATGCGTCGTGCATTCATTTAAAGTGAAATATAAATAAGTATTTTGTTTTATTGGGGTTCTTGGAATAATTATTCACCGTTGTTAAATGGTGAGTAAAGAGCAGTTCTCGATAAAAAATAGATGCGGTGCAACATTCAATTGCTACCCTTTAATTATTTATATGTCTAGATAGAGTATCGCGCTGCAAGATAACTAAAACAAACAAGCCAACTTTGTTATGCTGGTGTGCGTGACAGCTACGTCTTACACTCGCGCACGTCATTGTACTGTCATTGTGCTTTTCTAGAGTGCGTGCATTTAACGGCCAACAGTTAGACGCAATTTTTTCGACAAGTTCACAGCTTTGACTACCTATCTATCTACATATTTATATATTTGTTGCTACCAATGAACGTTGAATAAAGTTGTGCGTAGAATAGTTCACTTTACATTTTGACGATTATGGGAGGAATCTTTTGAGTATTAAGTTTGGCAAGGCTTCGTATTGACTTTCACAGTTTTTTCTTACAACATTCTACACGTCCACTTTTGGCTCTAATAATTAATTTACTTAATATCAAAATTGTCTCTGTGAACGCTCACCTAGTATAGTCAATATCCATGGGCATGGTACAAATCGTCTCAATTACCAGATTTGAGCAGTAAATCCACTCGAATTCTCGGTTCTGTCTATGGAGACAAGAGAGATGGCGTATTTGTATTCATTCACAGTTTGAGAAGGCGTTATGAATAAGTATGGCATGTTGGTGGCATTATCTGCGTGTTCGGTAATGTATTCAAATATGTATCAAGCCCCATCCGCACCATGTTGCCGTTGTTATTTTATTTCGCACGCGTGACGCCGTACATACCAGCTTTATTTTTTTCGCGATACGAGAATATCATATTGTCCCTGTGTCGGCAGATATTTGTGTATAGTCAGGAATGAGTCTGGACATTTTCGAAATAATTTTCGTTATTATGATTAGGTAAACTGAAAATTTTAATTGCTATTTACTCATTTCATATAAGTTTATCAATACCCTATTTACTAACTATTATTTAGTTACACAGTTAAATATAGATTCACTTAAATGCTGTATAAATATTGTCTACCGTGTTCAAGTTGTGTGTGTCCAGTTGACGAACTGGTTAGATATTGAAAGAAAAATTGTTGAACATAGGACAGTTCTGTCCGTGCTCTCGCCGTTCAACGGATATTGATTACTTGTCTGTAAGGAATACAAATGTATCAAGGAGACTGTTCTAGCGCTGCTGAGCGCCATCCTTTGTACTGACATCTAACATTAAACTTCATAGCCGACCCTGCGTTTTGTGTTACAGTTACTACACTTTGTGCTCAAGCTCTGCACGTACAATATTTTTATTTAGCTTTTGTCGTCTCATGCAAGAATATAAAGTGGGGGTTTTTATATTTTTTCTAAAACGTTTAACATTAAGATACAATTTATATCTTTATGATCCGAGAAACCGGGCAGCTAACATTGCAGGCGAAATGAGAGCCTCAGGCAGCTAACTAGCAGGTGCACGATAGCAAAGAAAAATGAAATAACGCAAAAAGGAGAAGTCGAGTCGGGCGAAGGGGGACGCTGAAACCGTTGGGGTGGTTCTTTCGTGGAAAGCCAGTTTCCTTTAGTGGAAACAGATAACGATCCGGTGCCGACGACAGAATACGTAACTGCACTCACTAAGCATACATCTACATACTAACGGAACGCTTGCCTATCAAAGGTATCTCACACAACAGATTCCCTTTATTGAGCAGGGAGAAAGTGCTCAGTCAGTGTTGTCGTCGCGATCATATTCCGCTTCATTCAATACGTATCACACGAGCGTACAATGTTCTACGCCAATTACCCTCCTTGCAGATAAGAACGTGCGGCTCAGCGCGATGTTATTTGGCTAATATTGGCAGTGATTTGTGATGACCGAAACAATAAGTTCATACGGCGCTTGTGAGCGAGCTCTGTGGACGAAATCAGGAGAATAGGTACACAAACATATGCGAGCGGGAAGGATCATTGATTCCTAAGAGACGCTGCGTCATACTTCCGTGCGCTGCATTGCAATGCAAAATTCACAATGTCCGCAGGATCTTAAAGGAAAATATTATGGGAAAAATTCTGTAGACATTTCTATGGTCGGGGTCGCGACTTCTAAATTATTTGGACTATGGTACTATAAATAACGCTACAAGCACAGTTGACCAGGTGAAATGACATTTTTAAATGCTGACTTTTGCGGTTTTACATCGGTTTCAGCAACCACTATTTATACGAGTACCAGTCTGCTATCAATGCTTTGCACATAAAGTAAAGTCTATCTTCACGCTCTTATTTTTCTCAGGGGAACCCTCACGTCAAGTAGGCTAGTAGACAGGACTCCAAGCAGTTCTCGCAGTAAGTGCGTCAATATTACTCAAGCGTGTGTCAACATAATATGAATCCTGAAGACGTGTAAACAGATGGAGGTATAATTGTTATGTAATAAATTAATAATAGAAAAAGACTTTTGATGAAACCAACACTTTTCTGAAAAATATTGAATAGCGTGCGACTTGTATATCATGTCAGCAAATAACGTTCTACTACACAGATAATCAGTACAGGTAGTCAGTCAGTAGACCGCAGACGTACAAAATGAAGTGGTGCTCTAAAATCCGATACACACTAATTGGCTAATATTAATTTGCTGGCAAGGTGCAATAGAAATGTTTCATATTACTTGTGCGTACAAAATATAGTGTTGCGCGGGCCGCGCGCGCCGGCACGCGGCCCGCGGGCGCGCTCGTGACCTGCATCCATTGCGTTACGATACGGCGACGTGCCCTCCATTCTGTTATATTGTATTGCCAATTTGTAAACATACGGCTTACTACTATCGAAACATACGAGACTCAGCTTAAAATACGGAACAAAATATACACGAATATTACAAAAGTCTATGCCAACGTAAGCATTACTGTAAATCAGTCTGTAGATCACTGTCATGGTCATAAGAAGTAATTTGCTACATAGCTTTATGTATTTTGACTCTAAGGTCAGAATAAAAATGTGAAGCCGGGCTTGTAAGGGGATACAAGAAGCTGAAAATCTCTTTTCAGATTCCACTAATCAGAGACCTTACAATAAGATGACTAGATATCTTTTACCAATAATCAAATATTAGAATTCAAAAATGAAGTAATAAGTCGCAGATACTAGGCGGGCGCACCGCACAGTGCGCTTAATGGGCGGCATTACCATTCCAAGTCGGTAGGTGAGCGGCGAACGGTAACACAGCGCCGACCGCCTTGTGAATATGCAAAGTGAAACACGTTAAATATTGAACTACCGTATTGTACCAAATTGTGCCTAAATGTGCGCTTTAATTCTAAACTCTTCTCACTATCTACAACTTTTAATTTTTATATTATTAAAGCCAAACTGCGCAATTTACCATTACACTGGCAACTTGCCAACTTTAAAACTTCCGAATTAGAACAAATTAGAGGTTTATTATAAAGTAAAGGAACGAGGATGCGACTTCGGAGCTGGAATAGGATTAAAAATAACACCGTGTTTTGGGAAATCCGCTTTAAACTTTATTTTTGTTAAGAGAGCTCGTTTCGTTTCCTAACAGAATTGTCATAGATAAAATGTTTATTTCATAACAGATAAGCAACAGTTGAGCCTGACTTATAATTCTATTTTATAATAACTCGGTTGCTTCTGTACAGTTCGCGACAAACTGTTTCTCGGAACTTGGCCTTAATGAAGACCTCTCGCTGCTGTAATGAAATAGTTAATTATAGTTTCTGCGACAGAAATAAGCAACAATATTTACTGCCTTATTTTACATAAAACCCACTTTGAATGAATGGAGGAGGTTCCCACAAATTCACCTGTTTTACGAACGGAGACACACAGAAACACAGATCACACATGACCCGTAACATAAAACCTATTATCTCGTAATATCTTGTATTTGTACCATCAAGTGTGTATCAAATCATGATATGACTGTGTTCAGAATTCTACATATTTGGGATGTGTAATAAGAAACGTGGAGGACATACAGACGACTGGGTAGATAATACATAAAGGACGTGTAATCTCACAACTACAATAATTTATGTGTACCTACGCATATTTATGTAACCACAACGCACACCACACGCCGTAGATATGACACGTCATTCAAGTACGGAATACGAATCTAACGTGAGGAGAATATAATAACAGTGTATCCGCATAAAATATTTCTCGATAAACTGATAAAAAGCATACGCTGGCATGTCAGAGCAAAAATTGCCAAGCGTCGCGTCCCTCGCCGCGCGGCATTGTGCCCGAAATGACACGCGAAAGGCGTCAAGAGCGGCGCGCTCCCGCCTTCACAAAAGGCTTACAGATGCGCGCACCAGAAGATTTTAATGAGGCAACGACTCTGTGTGATTTTATCGCGTGTGCCGTAATGAGAAATAACCAAGCGCATCCTCTTTGACTGCGCTCGTGCGGCGCTGCCAGCAAAAATGCTACAAGTGACATCTATGCCTTCTAATTTATACTCTCGCACAAAGACTATCAGATAACTGACGACTTGTTAAACTTGAAATGCGCAGTTTTTCACTATATTTCCACCATGTTGTGTGTCGTAGATATGTGTTTGTTTTTACAGCTGATTAGCTACGTGTACATTACCAGATGTAAACAAATCGCGTCGGCGATAAAATCGTCTCCGTTTTACAAACGTAATAAAACAAATTAGGCGACGAAGTAAGTTACGAGGGCCCGGTACACTGGCCAATTTTCATCAATGCAAATCACGTTGTCGACTCGTCAACCCAATTACCAAGAAGTGAATTTAAATAAAGATAAGTATCGCCCTCGAGGAGACAATGCTAATAGGAGGCGGAGGCGTGATAATAGGCTCCGACTGGGGTTGAGCGGCGCACCGCGGTAGGTGCTTTAATTAGATCTCGCGACTTACGCCGTCAGCCCGAACACTTGTTCAATTAGTGATTAGCTTAAAGAAACTTTATTACACAAACGTTTAGTGCTCTTCGGTTTCAAACCGTGACAATATGATGAAGCTATTTGTATGTAAACAAACTTCAAATATACGGCACGGATGTTCTAATAACATTTGTTTCGATTGCGTAGGTGTACCTACATAAATAATATACAGTCAATCAATTCCGTAAATGCTATCAATCAGCATAAGCGGGCCGATTTTAATTAAAATGTAGAGAGCTAGGTATTTTCATTATAAAGCATTTAATGGATTCACTGGTCTTGCGGTAGAACGGTTTGTTTTCCTTCCGTAGACTTTTCAGTTTCACAATCGAATTTAAAATGCCAATTTTAACTGCCTTATTATATAATCCGTTTTCTAAGGCATAGAACTTTATACCAGCGCTAATGCAGTACTTAATGTTACCCACCTTTTTAAGTACATAGAAGTGAAAGATAAGTAGGTACCTACTACTATATTTTCATTCATACATACCTACCATTTTATGTTGATAATATCTAAAGGTACTTACGATTAATGGCATTCGAAATTTTCAGTATATACTTATGACTGGGCAACAAGATTCCATGTTCTGGGTATCAGTAGTAAGCACCGGTGACAGTTACGGGGCCGATAAGGGGAGCGAGGTTGGGAGGGGCTGACTTCCCGCGACCTGTCAACATCTGCTTCCGTACTTCCGCTTAACTGACCGCAACATGACCCGGCCGCGGTACATATTTGTAGGGTCACCTAACTAATATGTATGTTTCATCAATAAACGTGTGTCTAATGCTAACTACACACGCAGCGACTTTAGCTGCCGTCAACTCGGTCGCGATTTCAAAATCTCACGTCGATATACAAATTTAGACCACCTATTTATTACTAGCAATGTTATTAATTGCACAAAAGTCGTCAAAGTAACACTGGCTATTCTGTACTATATTAACTCTTTGACAGTAGTTTACACATAGGAAATAATATTTCAGTTTATAAGTAATAAATACACAGAAATGTGTGGGTTAACGGCCTGTGAGTAGACGAACGTTTACGTGCTGATATGTTGAAATATGTAAGCAAATAATCAATACCGGAAAAGGACTATCACAGATTTAAAACAATCCAGAGGATTTATAGCTCATTGCCTGATTATCTTAAGTGAAATTAAAAGTTAATAAAGGCACACTCACACCAACGTTGTTTCAGCATGTGATTATGTTTCGACAGTCCTTGCAAACTGCTATTTCGCCCACCAAACTCTGTGAGTGTTACACACTTTATTTTATACACACAATATGTGACACTAGAACGTTTATTTAATGCTGCTGATAGCATCTATTTTATGTCTCCCGCTGGGCGCAACCCTTAGCTTTTTCTCCCCTAAATGTTCCATCTCATGAAAGCTTAAAGAAGTATTGGCTTCTTTCGCAAGATTTGCTAAAAGCCACATACTGCAATCGTCTGTACCGTGTACCAAGCTTATACGTCCATAAACATATACTCATTTGTAAAGCGTATGCTTACTTTGATGAGCAGATACAGAATAACGCTAGACTGATTAATGAAAATATTTCAAATCACAAAGCATTGTGTTTTTTAACAAAACAAATAGCTTGTAAAACTTCTAATAAAAAAAAACAAGCTGAATAACAACAACAGCAAATACTACCAATTGTACCGACATCATTTTTTCCACAATCCGTCTACTAAAACTAATATTATGTATGTTACTTTATTTCTATTTTCTGTATTCACTCAGGGTTTATGTATCTCGAATAGTCACGTCCGTGTCCCGGCGAAGGGTAAAGCATACAAATAAGTGAAAGTCCGAAACCGCCCAAACACCCGCCGCCACGTTCTTTATCTGTGGATCTCTTAAAAGAATTTCATCGTATATGAGAATATTACGAGCCACATCTGTGACAAGGGATGTATAAACTTAAATATTTGGCTATAGAATTGCACTTACCATAACAAAACTTTATATTGGTTTCGCTCAAACTAGTCAGTGTGTTAATTAGGTGATTTTTAAATACGACAATAATATGCCTGGAGAATACTTCTGATGTTTTATAATAACGAGAGAGTGCCAATCAGACTTTCAGTTTTTGGATTTTAAATAAACCCGCCTAGACATAATAAAAGTTGGGAAACGATCAAAAGGGATACTATTAATATTCAATAATTGTGTATTGAAAGGTTACAAATGCAAGACCAATTTAATTTATGATACTCGTTTGGCCAATAATTGTTGCTAAAGCTATATACAATAATTACCTAATGAAATAATAACATTAATCATTTATTGTAATTACGGTAGATTGTACAAAATAATGTTGAAGCATGTTATTTAAGGAAACTCGTTTGCTCTAAAACTTCCCTGAACTTGCACGTACGGTAGCTGCATAGGAGGCCTCACTCTCAATTTTTCTTGCTGTTTTGAAAACACTCTCACTTTCATGTTCTGTCAAAACTTTTTGATGTAAAAACAATAATTGGAGAAGTCTTTCAAAACATATAAACCATAGAACGATAGACTATTTGTCATGATGGCGTGTCACGGGTATTATAACGAGGTGTCTGTGTAGCCGCAATCAATTTGGCGGTGTGGGCCCTGTCAATTTGCGGCGGGCCGGAGCCGCGCCGTGCCCACGCCGTCGCCGTCCCGCCGCGCCGCCGCCGCCGGCCCGTGCGCGCCTGATGACTTCCGACTGACCGCTTCTCATTTGCATAAGGGCCAGCCTTAATATGAGATTATTCTCGAGTTAGGAGCGACTGCGGTCCCATTCATTATTAGTTTTGGAATATTTAGTAGACCCAATCCCGGACGTAATTATTTGAATTGCCACTCGTATTTGACATGCTTGTTGGTAAATTGCAATTCGATCGAGTTTTAATAATATCGTCTAGGTCAATATTTCTTTACATATTTTTTTTCAATCCATTTTGATTGTTTTCAATAGTACCTGCCTAGGTATGCAGTTTTACATGAAACCAATTGAATTTATTGTAATAAATATTGTTGTAAGTAATCTCTTAAAAACCTACAATCCGTTTTAAACTTAATAAAGTTATTACATTTACATTCATATTGTTTGTTGCATACCGACACGCAACTAAATACAGCAATAAGGCTTAACATCATGTAGGAATTTAATCGACAAGGTGTACACGTCGCTACATTGTAATCACAACAATAGTACTAACGTGTAGCCGTGGCGGAGGCAGCGTCTTGCCATCGGTGACAAAGGGATTACCTCCTCCCCCCGTGCCGCTGTCTGCGGTTTCTTAATTAACCCCTAAATACCCTTGCACGCGCCGCACTGCCTCGTGCGGTATGTAAGATTATTGCCAACGTTACCCTTGTTAATTTTAATGTACGGTATTATTGAAACAAATAGAAGACCTCGTCTCTACGAGCGCCTTATTAACTTAAACGTACGTACGTATGCTCTTACTGTGACTCATTATTAGCATATTACATATATAAAGGCAGTGTGTCTCGCGTTGTTATATGGTTGTTATTGTTTGTACTGTCTCGTGGCCCATAATCTTCCTTTGGGTCGTTGACGCGACCGCCATTGATACACTGAACTAATGTTATAGTCTTCTATAATATGTGAGTGTTGTTTATCTTGAATAATCTCTGTTATTCATCTAGGAGACACATCGATTTTCGTAATTGCTCTGAAGGCGTTCTATTACTATTATGTTGAGGCGATTTATTTTGAAGATTGATTTATTGTACGCGTGAACTGAAAATCTAGTTGCACGACAATAATATTTAATTAGGATTGATTCCTCTATTATTGTGGCACTCTATTCGTGATTGACTAACGTAACGATCTCAAAATTAACGACGTGTTTGGAATGTCGACTGTAGAACTTTACAAATTACCCATCGTGTAGGTGTTACGTAATGAATACGCGTCATTGTTACTGGAAGGTACCTCCGACCAACGATGTTGTATCCATTGTTAGAAATGAACGTAGAGAAACGCATACACAGCTAATAGGGTGCGTTATAGATGTTAATGCGCGATTTACATCGGTTGAGTCAGGGGCACCCGGGCAGAAAATGGAGCATCGTGCTTAGAGCTAATACGATCAGGTGAGCAAACACGCAACAACCGGAGCTTTCATCTTCAGTCGGGTATCTCTTAGCCATGTTCACACAAATATACGTAAATCTAAATGTTAGCTCTGTGGCGAATTGCTGCGTACGCCGAAACGAATATAGACTCTGTTGAGCGAGCATAATATTGACAATATCACCAAGTAAACCATACGCTTCCTTTGTTTAAATAAAAAGGTATACAAAATTTGTTCGCATGGTATGGAAGGTAACTTTGTTTAAATAAAATCTATTTTAGAAGAGCTAAAAGTTTAGAGTTTTAACATAAGGAAACATGAATATTTGTTAGAAACAAACAATAGATACTTAGTATTTTGTTAATATAATCGATCATCTTGACCTTGCTTGTCAGGTCGTTAGTCAAGTGTATTTGTCACGGTCAACAAGATTTTTAGGGGTTGCGCTTGAATAGTGACGATGAGTACCTACGTGAGGGGGAATTGGCAGTGAAAAGTAACATCAACGTTATTCCAAAACAAGTTAATTATTCCTTTCTTACAAGTACAAGGAACCTTTCTTATGAAGTTCTAAAAATTCATTTTCTTATGTGAGACGTTGGTCACATAAAATAGTTTTGGTAAAAGAACGTTATTTAAAAATCTTGGAACTACTTTTTTCTTCGATTTGTCCAAACCGGAATAAAATAAATCTATTGCGAATCTGAATCCGGCGGTGATATGTAAACAACATCCAGCCAGACTAACTATCGCCACCGAGCAAGTTTATTCTCCAAACACAAACGTAGGTACAGCCACGTCGCAGTGAAGGCATGTTCAATCGGACCAGCTCTCCTCGATTTGTGTTCATGCTCAAAGAACACGGTTAGTCTTTGCGTCACAGCTAAATAAAGCCCATTGACTCTCGTCTCAAAAATTTTGTATTCGCCACATTAAACATTGGAACCATTAATCAAACACAGCACGTTGACTGCGAACGTTTGACTGTTCCCTGACTCAATACTGTTGTCGTAGACGACATCGCTCCTTTCTTTACATAGACTCCCGCCTCGCTCACGGGATGACAAATGTTTACTTGCTTATTCAACCCCTGTATAACCCCTTCTCCTTGCACAGTTCAACACTTCCCGCTTTTTCCAAACAGTATTAACATTTTCACCGCAGCGATCAAATACTTAACCATTCCGCACCTCGTGTAGCGACATAAAAGTAAGAACTTAAGAAGAAAACAAAGAACGCCAATTTGGCAAGTCGAAGACAAACGCATTTAAAATGGGCAGAGCAGAGCAAGGGCCATTCATCTTGGAGCTTGATAAACGACGACATTATTCCTTATCGCCCACTCAATTTGTTTAAAAGCGTTCTGCTTTGATAATTTGAGAATTACAAATCGTATCTCTTGACACAAAAATGTCCTCATAACTGCAAAATCTTGCCAGCTTGATAAGGCTAAGGGGGGATCGGTCCAATTTATCTAAATTTATATCTTCGGAATATGCCGCGTGACTACGAAAGGCAAAAAATCGGTTGATAGTATTTCTTTTTTGTACAAGATGTATTTGTGTTTAAGTCACGCATGTATTAAGATTAGTAAAGAAATGTTTTTGTTCCAGTGGTGGAGGAGCCGGAGTTCACGGACGTCATTCAGAACGTCACGGTGCCGGCCGGCCGCAGCGTGCGCCTCGCCTGCTCCGTCAAGAACCTCGGCTCTTATAAGGTAACCTCTTGTCTCACCCAACCTTACAACAGACATAGCACAACAGGTTGACTTCTACATGTACAACATATGTCCCAGACTGGTTTCTTTCAAACCTTGTTTATTTCCGAGACAAACACAAAATCACATCTCTAAATGGGCTTCACTAGATAGGTCGGAGGCGACGGCAGCGCGGTGAATAGACGACAATATGCGTGGAGCGGCGAAAGGAAACATAAAATAAGAAGCATTTTATCATTTGATTTAGAACGCGCCGTCGTAATAAAGTGTCCATATAAATGGAAGAAGATATGATTTACAACCCCTACGCCGAGTTTGCACCTCGAATCGCTCTTGTGGCTGAGACGGTTTAAAAACTAAAATATTTTCAGGAAGTATGTAAAGTTTGTGGTTTTAGTTTATTCATTTACGTGTACCTAATAATATCAAATATTTAAATTAACTAATCCGGAAAAGGAATGTTAACTTTTAAATCAAATTAGTTTATCAGGATGTAAGTGCTACGTCAGCTACGGCGTAGCAGCTACGCCGTAGCAACTACGCAGCCGTTCATTTTATTCATTTGTGAATTTAACAGTTTGGTATTAGTACTAATACTCTGCACATTAGATGAAAGATTAAACTTAACGACATCAATTTGGTGTCGCAATATATCTGTAACGAGTAATACAACTACCGGAGTAGTGAGTACTAGCGACGGACGAGCCCCGACAGCCGGCGCCCGGTGACCGGACGGCCGATAAGCCGCAAGGTGACGCCGCGCCGGCTAACTGCCGACACCGCACGCTCCCTCTCCCAGGGGGTGCACGGTTCATTCGGTTCCCACTGAAACTCCCTGCACCCACTGTTAACCAGAAACGTAGATTAGTTAGTAATAGCCAATCCGTAGGTAAATGCTCCGATGTCTACTACTACGTTCGTGTAATTATTTTACATTAAACTTTCATATCCCTATTCCAGAACAATATACAACGTATGAGATGGTAAATGTACAACCAGCTGAACATCAATAGTATTTCTATCGATTTCCGTTTGGCCGACTTTTTATTTTTATTTTATTGCATTTACTTACTTGTGAAGCTGTCTACGGTGCGGGAGCAATAAAAGCCGAGATAGTGTTCTCGTACTTCTGAAATAAAGGCTTAACTGGGGGAGCCATCACGGTTGCCCTGTATTGACAACAAGAAGCGGATTTCCCCGAAAGCCTCGCCTGTGCCATTAGTTTCCCGCATCGGTTAAAAAGATTTGCCTTTTCGTCCGTATTTTTTTAGAATTATTGACTCATGCGAAATATTGTGATGAAACGACGGAGTTTACTTGTTAAGCTACTTTAATGGAAAAAATATTGGCAAATAATAATTTGGACACAGTTTATAAACATTTAGCTTGAACCTAAATTGCGTTTGCTTCTGTGTTTATGGCAGCGCGTTTGATTCACGCGTCACAACAAATATTTTTGTATTGCCTACGGATATTTGTTCGGAGTCGGTGTTATTATTTGTAGAATAATAAAAATTGAGGAGTGAAAATGTGGGTAAAATGTTATCCATGTGTCATTCATCACAGAAATAAGGAGGGCCAATTTAACTATAAGTTTTTTTTAAACTTATTATATCAATCCCTTGATGTGTTTGTTCGTTTGCATTGCCTATATGCATAATTTCAATATTGATTATGATGACAGAACAATAACCTAAAATGAGAATGCACACAGATATTTTAATAACGTTAAACTAATATGTTAAAACATTCAAATAAATGTTTCCTATGTTAAATTTTATTCACGAGGCAATTCGACGAAAAGATTTCCTATTTTATGCAAATGTCTGTAAGTATGCGCACGTAGCCGGTTCATCGGCATGAAATGTCAGATAGGTAGTCGAAAGTAGCACGTATGTGGGTTTGCAATAACATGCCACAACGAGTCGCAGCAATGTTACACTCGCGCCGCATGCGAGCGCCGCCTGTTCAAATTCTGGAATATTTCTCGTGCCTTAATACTGGGGCTGGCTGCGCAAACTGAGCCCAAGATGAGGGGAGCCTAGAGCACTTGTTCCGACGACCACCCAGCTGCGCTACCGCCGCTCTAATGTCTGTAATGATCGTGTTCACCATTACACAATCCTGAGGAATACCGATTCATGTTTTAATTAAAAATATGCACCCCTTTTGTACACAAATATGAAGTGAAATGAAAAGCTATCTGGTAAAACATTTTAACTATAACGATATAGTTTTTGCTTGTAAAATGTTTTCAATCAGCACTACTTACATCAACCCCAAAATAACTTATTGGTCGAAGATTCCGTGAAAACTTGGAGAGCCCTCGGCACAAATCCGCAGCTGAAGAGATCTCTAAGTGGGCTTTTAGCAGAACTAAGCTAAGCCGTCTCGTGCAAGATGTTCGCTCATTTCTGACTGCGCCATTGCATTAGTGTGTCAACCATACTAACGTTTTGTGACGTGGAGAGTATTCCACGAACAACACATTGATAGAAACTGCGTTGTTCTATTATTCTTTAGTAGTTTTTGATGTTTTATACATTTGTCTAAAACGTGTAAAACTACTGTGCAATACATATACTCACTTTTAAACTCCGTGCAAAAATAAGTTTCATCTTTGTGTCTGTCTACTACTATCGTATGTAAAATTTTCTTTTATGAATACGTAACACACAGTTAGATATTTATCATATTTATGAAGGTTGTATCAAAAGCGACTGCTGGGCAAATCTCTCCAAAGACCAGCAAAAACTATCTTAAGTAGTTTTGAGAGCTTTTATTTTTCTTCGCTTTTATAAGATTTTCACAAAAATATATCCCATTTATTAGATCATGCGTTGGTATATAGCAATGGAGATTGTTGTTCTTCTGTATTTTTTTGCATCGCTATACGTAACGTATAACATGATATTTGATTTTATATCATAAAGCTAATAGCATAAAGCTAATAAATAATTGAACGCCTTGAAACGCGCAACATGTTCGTGCAGTACTTAGACGTCGGAGAGTGAGCGCTACGTAATTCGGTGGTATGTTAAGCGTTGCAATCATAAGCTTTCGTTTTCTTTTGTTTCACAGACCTAGTCATACATTGGTACATCTACTTTTATCAAATTTTTCAGCAACAAGGATCAAAGTATTTTACAAATGTATAAAATTAGGTTATGGGTTCATTTTACATTGCGTTAAGGATTTTATGGATTTGGCAAGAAATAGATATTTAAAGATACAAATTTTCGCTACAGGTTTTCAGGAGATATTTAATAAAGGTTCAAAAAAGAGAAACAATCATACATTTGTGCCGTTGCTACTTTCCATACCTAAAATTCATACCTCAAATTATGAAATTAACAAATCGTTCTTTATTTGACACAGTTAATAGCACTAACCGAGAGAATATCAAATAAAAAAATATGAACCATTCCACAACTTGAAACAAACAAAGTTAGGGTAATAGCGTAAGATGAAGCTCTTTAAACGTTCCATAATTAAATCTGTCGTAATATTATTAAACACGTCTACGAATCATCTCCTGCGGCGATAGGATCCGTCGTTAAAGAGGTTCGGTGCGGTGCGCGGTGGAATGGGTAAAGTTTGCAACGAGTCCATTATAAATCAAACGATGCCTTCCAGGCATGTCCTGAGGGACGAGAACGTCTCCCGCCGTGCCACCGAACTTCAACTTTGCCTCCTTAATGCCTCAACAATTAAGATAAAAAGAAAGAAGGGCCTAAATTAAAGGTGGTTAAAAGATAACGAGTTAATAGGCCGCTCTAACTTTATAAGTTAAGCGTAGGCGGGATTTTCGGTGTTACCATAGTAAAGTGTTCGATGCGTATCATTTTGACAATAATAAGTAGATCGTGCTCAATCTACCGGAACTCATCATTTTTGGGTGCTGTTTCCTTAAATCAAATCTGTTTTTAAATAAACATAAACAGCTTTACCTAACACTAAACTCAAAAATGTAACAGCAACCTGTCCATAAAATTTGCGGTTAGGTAATTTTGCATATTTGAAGTAATGGGCCGAGTGCCGGCAGCGGTGCGGTGCGGGGGTGAGGCAGCGAGGGGGGGCGGCAGGGGGCAGAGGCAGGCAACAACTCGGGTAACGACGTCGTGACCTAACTCGTTTAGGATCCGCAGACGAATGAAATTAGTTAGCCGCTACCGTCATTACGAATATCATATTTTCATCTGCCACTTCCGCCAGCTTCATTAGTCACTTACGTAGCGGGAAACCATTTTGCTTCAGAGAAAAATCTCACTCCGTAATTTACCATTAGGTTGGTTATTTCCTGAAAACTAATCAATAATTTATTTGCGGGAATTCAGAAAGCTAAATTATATAAATCCCGGACCACTTGTGCACTTACTAAATGTTTCTAGCCAGCCCGAGTTCGCAGTGCGATTGGAGAACTTCGTTAAGTTCAACACTCAACGCTTATCTTCCGACCGCTTATAAAATTTTGATTCCTATTTAATTTTATCTTAATTGTTAGAACAGTAAAAGAGAACTTTGGGCAATATCTCTTTGTGTTATAACGGATTTAAGATAACTGGTTTAATCTTTGGTTTGGAATGAATATACGTAGCTAAGCGTCTTATAATTTTGGCATTTTATTATTTAATCATTTGCTTATAATAATATTGATATAGCTATATTAGTTGGAAGACGGTCCATCCAGCCGGCGTCGTGGTGGCGGCGGCTGCGGCTCGTAATTCAATCAGTGCGGTGCAGAGGGACACACCGTCGTGATTAGATTAGACGCCGGCCACAATTACGCAGATCAGATTTACATCTACCGTCGCCGACCGCGCCACACTGTCGTTGTCGCGCCACGCCGCCTTGTCGCTCGCGTATCCCCGCGCTCCACACTCCACCTCACGCTACTTACTCTCAACCAACTTCCGAGCACTTCTACGAGATTACTTATACAAACTTCGAAGATTAGAAAATAAGTAGATCTTACTTAAAGAATTTTACATGAAATTATTTTCATGTAAATCGTTTGAAATATTACTAAGCCTGTTTAATATCCCTGAGCCCCAGGTTACACCGACGAGTCAGGTCGCCGTCATTAGAGGGGTTACCGTCCCATTGCATAATAAAATGGGCGAAGTTTCCTCAAGTCCATTATAAATTAGACAGCGGCTGAGAGCCGCATCACTTAAGATAGGTAAGATGTGACCCGGCACGAGTTTTAGCTTCCAAACTTCCGCTATATTGCCTCCGCAATCTTGACAAAAAGAACTACCCATGATTCAAACTTAAAGAAGGATTAAGAGATAAAGGATGCACGTCGAACTTTTAAAGCTCAGAAACCACCTAACTCTAGTTACTTTTTCTTGCGATTACCCCACTTTAATTAATTTTATAGGTGTAGTTTCTTTTAAAGTTTAAAAATGCCAAACCTTCGTTTAATCATGGAGAACTCGAAAAGTGTTCGAAAGTTTAAGCGCGCTGTCTCTCATAAACATTTTGTGTTGTAGATTGCCTTTTACTGAAATTGTTTATTTCAAAATGGATGATAAGCTTTGAGAATTTTACAAAACAATGTCATATTTTATTTTTCTAGCGCGGATCTAGTGTACATCTACTGGAATAATTAAAAAATGAAGCTAGTCTAACGTAATTTGATGGAGGTACATACGTACGGGCGAATTAAATCTTTTTCTCCGAGGGGAGATCAAAAGTGGCGAGATTGTTCGTACTGAGTATAACAATCTCGGTAAAATGCATTTTAAGCGCTTAATGCCGTGGAAATTGGTGTGAAGCGGGGACGCGATGGCAGCTCCGTGCAATTACACAGATGTCGCGGAGACGACTCGCGTACTAGACGCCACGCCACCGCACTGTACAAGTGTACTAAGCCACTCGCCACACTACATTTGTGAACCGATTTCACTACACTAATAAATCATAAAAGATACTGCGATTTTGTGTCACGGTTGGATGCTGTCCAATCTTTCTTTATTTTGAAATAGTTCACAGTTCAGTTATCCTATCCAGTAGGTGTCCTATTATTTTTAGCATAGTTGTGAAGTTGTCTATTTTTAACCGACTTCAAAAAAGGAGGAGGTTTTTTCATGTATATTTCCTGATTACTCGAAGACCGCTGGACCGATTCGGAAAATGATTTTTTTGTTTGAAAGGCATTATTACATATTTCACTTCCAAAGTGATCCCATATAAATTTGTGTGGGGTAGGTACCACAACTAAAAAGTGAAAAATAAAAACTTTTTTAAAGTAAACTTTTTTTCGGTGGCAAAAACGGAAATACAAAAAACAAAGGCTTCCGAAATTAAAGTTACTTTTTAGTTCGTAGTTTTTTTTTTTTTTTGTCTAAAATGTTTAAATATTCCATATAACCCTAACCCCGCTAGAAACTCTTGAACTCCTTTTATTTCGTAACGAGGTGAGCGGACAATTCAAGGTGCCGGGTGCTTGGCACCAGCTAATTAGCCGATGTTTTGTAATTGAAACATCTCGCAGTCAAAGTGTAGGTACTTTTGCCTTCTTCGTCAGAATTTCTTCTATTCCTCAAATCTATATTATTGTTTTTATTCTAGTTTTATTGATGTAGTATTTTTAGTAAATATAATACCTATTACTAGGAATCCCGCTTTGCACGGTTTAAACGACTTGACAAAACATTGAGACATTTTTGTTATTTATTAGATTTATAAGTTTAATATTAATGTATTTATGCATGAGGTCCTAGGTTCGATTCCCAGGTCGGCCAAAGTGTTATTGGGTTTTTCTATCTGAAATTTCTCAGTAGCAGCCTGGAGTCTAGATTTGTGCCCGGTTGATGGCAATAGGCTCGCCCCCTATTACATGGGACTTCAAACATAACTGGCGAAATGTGGGTGAACCTGCTACTGGGACACCTCTGCCCAACCCTTCGGGGAAACAAGGCGTGATGTTATGTTATGTAATATTAATGTATTACACACATAAACCTTCCAGAATACATTCTCTAAATGATGATGAAAACTGCATCAAAATTCGTTTAGAAGAATAGCGCGCCCACATACGACAGATACGAAAAGCTACTTTAATTTATAATATACCAACATCGCAACATATAAAATCAACCAAAGAAATACGCACACCGTGACAGCTGAATTATATTCGAGATACACCTACATTTTATTTATAAAAAATGTGTCCTCGGAGAAGTCTTTAATTTCCGTTACGTCACTCGTCCAATTGGGAGAGCGATTGGAAATCATTGAAGCATACTCCACACCCTAGTTTTCTCGTTTTACATTTTCTGAAGGAATTATTAAGGGGAGTATTTCTCGTTATATTTCAGAGCATTTTGAAAAAGCGTTGTACAATAGGTTTAAAAATTATTAAAACTTGCAATATATTTAGAAAAATTCTTTAAAATGAATGAATAGGTATGGGAATTTTTTTACAGCTTTTCATTAAAAAAATAAATAAAAGGAATGAGATCTAGACACAATTTTATTATTCGGTATTGTTGAAGCGAAAGCATTGTGCAAATCACATTCACTTTGGAGTACCTCATTTGTACCTTCTTTGCTTTGTTCGTACCAGGTGGCGTGGATGCACTTCGAGCAGTCCGCGATCCTCACGGTGCACAATCACGTGATCACGCGCAACCCTCGCGTCAGCGTCACGCACGACAAGCACCGCACATGGTTCCTGCACATCAGTGACGTCAGAGAGGAGGACCGCGGACGCTACATGTGCCAGATCAACACCGTTACCGCCAAGACACAGTTTGGATACCTACATGTTGTTGGTAAGATCAGTATTTAACCACGAACTTAGTTAAAACCATGTGCCCGAGATGGGATCTATCTGACGACGAACTTCCATACAAACTTTCATCCCTATTAACCCCGGGTATAATTTTTCAAAAATCTTTTCTTAGTGTTCACTTTCTGTATATAAGGAACTCTTGCACAAAATTTCATGCTTCTCTAGACCTAGCGTTTTAGGCTGTGCGTGGTGTTTCAGTGAATCGTTTCATCTCATTTTAGAAACGATTAGGTTGGTGCGTTAAATAGTCATCAACAAAATCCTGTCTGGAGCGTTATTACAATATCATAACAGTCGAAAGACTAACTTTTTTACAGATTATGATACATAAATAGGTCAACACAATTTACATATGCCGAAAGCTCTCGTTAAAATCATGGCATCACTCTCGGTCAGTTTTTTCAACACAGGTTCATATAAATAAAGAAAAAACGTCAATTAAAACATGAAAACCGCACGTCTTTAAAGTGGTATTAATGTTTGTTTATAGTGCCGCCGACCATCGACGACTCGTTGAGCTCGAGCGACGTGATCGTGCGCGAGGGCGCCAACGTCACGCTGACGTGCCGCGCTAATGGCTCTCCTAAGCCCACCATCAAGTGGAAACGGGACGACAACTCAAAAATCTCCATCAGCAAGGGACATTCCGGTGACACATCGAATTTGTTCATGATCGAAATAGGTTTTTGCTTCGCTTTTTGCACCGACTTTATCTATCGTTAATTTCCAGTTTCTGAATGGGAAGGTGAAGTGTTGGAGATGGCACGGATTTCAAGATTGGACATGGGTGCTTACCTGTGCATTGCCAGCAATGGTGTGCCACCGACCGTATCGAAACGAGTAAAAGTCAGCGTTGATTGTAAGTGGCCCAAATCATTTACGGTTTAAATTACAAAATGTACATCTTTCGGTGATGAACTTAAACATTGGTATTATATTCCAGTTCCACCGATGCTATGGATCCCTCATCAACTCGTCGGTGCTCCGCTCTACTACAATGTCACTCTAGAATGCTTCACTGAAGCACACCCGACTTCTCTAAACTATTGGACGAGGGACGATGGCCATATGATTCATGAAAGTCTTAAGTATCATATGGAAAACACTATAGGAGTACCAGCTTATAAGACGCACATGCGACTTCTGATTAGGAACATAAACAATGAAGACTATGGGACTTACAAGTGCATTGCTAAGAACCCAAGGGGAGAGTCCGATGGCACCATTCGCTTATATAGTAAGTATGCTCCTGTTACTGAAAATACTGAATATAATCATTGTTTCGCCGGGAAGACGGCCATATTGCTGGACATATTTTTATGCCTTAGAGAGCAATGAAAAATTCCAAATGACATCATTCGGTGTTAAAAACTTAAATAAAGGAGAAAATTCAGTAATAATAATAGCAGTAGTAATAATAGTTTATTAAATATTAAAACACGAGCGTGAGTTCATCACACGAGTTTTAATACGAAAAAAGCATACCCTCGGATAGGTTAGTTTTCTTTTGACCATTCATAAACACATATGAATACTTATTTTGTCGACGTATGCATAATAAATACATAGTCAATTTTTGGAGCAGCCGCGCGCCCCTTTGGTCATTCTACACCCCAAGTGGAGCGCATCCCACTGGTTGGGAACTCATAGTCTAGACCAACTAATCTAAGTATTAGTAGACATGCTAAGTGACAGCTAGAAGGTAAAGACACTTGCTGTTCGGAAAGTAACAAACTACTTTGCTAAGCGCACAAGAAGATATGTTATGTAATACCAACGTTAGTGAATGAGCTACCCCCAAGAGAGTTCTAAAAATTTTTATCTCTCATTGTGTCAATACTTAACTATTTTTGTAACAAGCATCTTTCTTCTCTCTCGTCTTTTATTATATTTAGGTAGCACAATTAAGTTACTCTAGCACATCTATTGTGTAAAAATGTCCAAAATTTTCATTCATTTTTAAACGACAATAACTGCCGAAAATCTATTATGCAGTTTGGCAGACTTTATGTAAGTTATTTTTAAACAGATTTTGAATAAATTAATTCCTAAAACATTAAATTTGTTGAGTTGATCAGCATTTAAGACTAGGGCTGGTAAATCACGATGCAACTTTGTTTAGTATTTTTGTAACATTCAATTAAACACACTTACTTTTAATACAGCATCTTCACCCCCGACCACAACTCCAGACCCTCACGCGCTTACCGTGCCTCCGCCCTCCAGGCCTCCGCGCCGCGACACTCCGCTCACAGACAAAGGTAAGTAAGAAAGCTTTCGGGGTCAGGTTCTGGTTAAATATTGTGTAACACAAATAACATTTCATTTCTTTCATTTCATACATCACTTTTATATTTCTTAGTTTAATCGTTCAACACAATCATAGATAGCATAGTTTTACACTTAATATTTATGAATGTCTGTACGACTTGACGGTTAGAACCCGAATGCCGTCCGCAACTTCAATCTTATAATTCTGACGTTAATCAATTGAGATACTTTAATCGTAGCAAAATAATGCTAAGTACTTCCGTTTGCTAACTGATGTCAAACTATTTACCATTTAATATTAATAAACAGAACTGTAATATGTAGAATAAAATAGAGTAAGTAAATAAGATTGTTTATAGCTCGACCATCCGTTAACCAACGAGTCCCCTCGTTATACAAAAGCAAGATTAAACGTCATTTATTGAACTTATGCCGAGAATCAGCACATTTTGAACGTCATAATTACATAAGACAGTCCCCCAAAACGCCCGCCCGTCACTACTTCCTAGTGCTTTAGCCGGGAAGAAGTTGCGCAACAAACTTCCCAGCAGCACAGCTTTCTGTTTTGTTAGAAGAACTTAATTCTATACAATTGTATGCAAAGTAATTAACATTACGAAGCGCAAACCATTAAATAAAATTATTTGCCATAATTATGTCAGCTAGCACACGCCAATATACCAACAAAGACATTGTAAACAACTCGAACATAACAAAAACGTATGTGTGTGCCCGCTTACATGTGTAGACTAATTGACGTATACAGTCAAAATTGTATAATTATATGAGTACATATAACTTTTCAATAGTTAAGCTAACTCTGGAGAAGAACATGAACATTGTCTTGAGTTAATCATTTTCTTCATCATTAGTACAATTTAATATAAATAAACGGAATTATAATGGATAAAATAGAGTAAGTAAATAAGATTGTTTACAATTGTGACACAAACAATATGTTAGTTGGGGATATGATAAGGCAAAATTCCATTAAACATGTGCAAATTCAAATGTTCAAGGATACGAAAGATGTGAAGATGCACTGCGCCAACTCCTTTTTTCAGTATTTATACATGACGTACTATCGAAGAAACACATATCTGTACACTGTAAGGACTATTCTTGCTTGCAGCGCTCGGCCGCTATAGTACCTACGAAAAAAAGGGGACATGTGTGTGCACGGGATTTTATTTCAAAATGCTAGCTAGATATGCGTTGCCTCGATGGTGCCTATATTACCCAAAACATTTATTAAAAACAATCGACAAATTCAATTTCCGTCCGATAACGTCCTTTAAATTAAATTACGAGAAGTAAAGAAGCGTAAAATGCAATAAAATAATTTATAGATTCGACTTGGGATGAATATATCGCGCAGTATATATATATTCAATAACGGCAATTTATTATGTTCGTGTGTGGGAATAGTAATTAATTACACTATAGCAAACGTCGCGGTCGAATGGGTTTATCAATATCTGATATCGATGCCAATAAAACGCATTGAAACAACATTTTTATGTCGGCGGTTTCATTTATTAAGAGATAACATTACCTTTACGAGTTGTATCCCCCATGAGATCGTTCAATTTGTTTTCATTGTTTGTTGCTGTTTCAGTTATTATTAGTGGCCGTTATATTTGTTTATAGATCGTAAACTGTTACGACGATCTGCTTGTCGCCAGCCGGTAGTTTGTTAACTGGCTCCGAATGTTATGAGGCCTCGTAAACTATGACCAAATCGTTTACAAACAAAACATTTTATGAAGTGCTGTTATTATAATCTCCACATCAAATTATTATAAAATTGGTTTATGCAAAGTTAATAGCCGTAAAGTGTATCGCCCTTTAAATATCGCGATCTTTGATCGACGTAACCTTACCTGAAACTTTAGTTTAGAAGTTATAATCCGGCCTGAACTAGATGGCACTCTTGAAATGCTAATTCGATGATTGCACATTCAAGATAATCGGCACTTTAAAGATATTGAGAACAGCTCAAGTTTACACTGATTTATGCTTTATAGAGGGATGTTTAGAAATAGAATAGAAAATTGTGTAACTGACCGAAAACCTTAAAAACAGAAACTCGGAGGAATCTCGGGGAAACGGGGAAATTCTTATCATCGAAATTTAAGTATAACAGTAGGTACCTATTTTCGGCTTGTCTTATCCCTAGGTAGGTAACTGATTATCACAAGTCTTTAATTAACCATGCCTTCTCTATGGTGTAATATGAACTAGTAATGTCAGAATCATTGGTGTAGGAGCTTGCGTGTATTGTAATATCGTGGTGTCATAAGTTGTTGGGTTCGCGTCATTACTCGCGCGTTATTGGGAACTTGGGCATTTCCCCGGCCACGCTGCCGCACAACATCTTGCGCCAACCTATTACGGACAAGTGTTCCCGTCCTTCTTGTTGCAAACTCTTAATAAGCTTTGTTAACACGATAAATTGAAAGTATTGTAGCCCGCAGACAGTACTGCGAAAAATACGTACAGCGAATTGTGAATAATCAATATAGACATCTATCAATAAATGTACATACTTATAATATCTACCCAAGAGCCGAAGGATATCATTTTAACATGTTCGCGCGAACTTGAAAAACCCATTTAGGGGTAGCGCCGGCACGAGTGTAAGTTTTGCGGCTGGTTGTTTTTGCGGCGTGGTGTGGCGCGGCGGCGCGCCGTCCGCGTCGGACCCGCTACTGTTTTATTTTTTGCAACCATTACGAATTTACGGCTGGCCCCGGATACTCGACAATATTGCGCAACTTTTCAATAACTGTTAGCCGACCGCCTGCCGACGGCCCGTCCCTTGCCATATTGAATCCTTTGCCCAATCAGTTCACGTTGTCGTTTTTCCTCCACAAACTTTTTAGGGTGATCCAAACATTTTCATCTTTGAACAATTTTTGAACTCATCTATTTATCTGTTACGCAGGTACTAAGTATCAATCGAACCTCAACGAAATCGATAAGGGCAAACAGAAAACAGATGAAGGCGGTGGGAAGACGCACCTGAACTGGGTAGGAGGTGCATCGCAGGTTACAGGTACGTAAAGACTCATATTTCTTTTTACCTCTTTATAGAACATAATATATTTTCCGAGAAAATTAATACGATTTTCTCTTGCCGCATTTATCACGGGAAAACAATCATTTTTTCAAAGTGGTAAACTTATAATTTTCGAGATAGTTTAGTACCACCAGTATGACATCGGTTTCAATAACCAATTCTTGTCTGATAAGAACTTTGAAATAAAAAGATAAAGCAGCCTTCAAAAAAAAAACATAACAAAAACCAAACACTATTTCAGTACCTACCCACAAATAACTAACACGAAAACATTTTGTTTGCAGGCGACGCTGACTGGAGGAGAAGCTCCATATGTGTTTTAGTTTCGCTAATCACTGTGCCATATTATTTTATGATGTAACTCTATTATCATTTATCCGAATCCGCTGTCCATTTACATACACGTAGGTACTTTTAGCCGAGCTTGGCTCGCCCGAGATAATGCAAATTAAAAGGAAATTGTTTTTTATCACTCACCCATGCAAGTCATGGATATATTCTGCCTAGTATCAGTTAATATTTGCCTGTGTGTAGGCGACTCACAACCCAATTTTATTGTTCTATAATAAATGCCGAAGAAAATTTTAAATGTAACTAATAACGAGCTTGTAGCCGTAACTTGCTTTTAAACAATAGAGATTGGATTATATGCAACATAATATTTAAGGCTCTTTCAAACAGGCGCGACACGCGACGCGACACAAAGACACCGCCCGTCGCGCGACGAGCGGTGTGTTTGTGTCGCGTCGCGTGTCGCGCCTGTTTGAAAGACCCTTTAAACGAAAAAAAAAATCTGCTTTATAAAACAAAAGAAAACATGAAAACAATTTGAGAAGAGGTCAAGTACCTACTTCATTTTTAGGGCAAAAAGTATCGAACTACGAAATATGTTTTATTACTGACTGACTTTTTCTTATAAAACTAATATACCTACATATTACATGACCGGTTAGTACGACGATGCAGGGTGGGAATAGTTTTACCATCAGAATCAATTAATACGATACAGAGAGCAATTCACATCCACTTAACTCCTTGTTAGGGCTGTTCACTTAAGCTTATATTATATTTTAACTGGTTTATTTTGTAACTTACATCAGTTTATATTATTTTTGTGAATAAATAATCTACCAATAAAAAATAAGGAATCTGCAAATAATCCGGTCTCTACAATGTTCATTATGTTGATGACCCTCAAAACATGACATTATAAAAAGATACTTGATGTGATGATAAAATTAATTACAACGTAAACAATTCGTATTTCAAAAAGCAACTGATAACGAGTTTTGTAAACAAAATAACGTAACTGAGCTTAGAGCTTTGACCAATGAATGAACAGCTACCCGTTACATTAAAATAATTCATATTTAAGTAACACTTATGAATTTATTGTCCTCGAAAACAGGTAACTTAGAATAAAAACGAGTATTAAAACGTAGTCACATCGCCGTCGTTATGTACCTACAATAGACTAAGAGGTTTAGGTTTCATAACCGAAATTATATTCGTAATTACTATAAGCGTTGTTGTTAATTATATAAACTAAAGGTATTGTATGTACAACAGTTCCTCGAACTTACTCACGGTTCAGCAGAATTTCATATAGATGTCTTAGAACATTTATTTTCACCGTTGACATAGTTCTAAAATCTGCTCGGCCGTGAACAAATGTAATAGACAAATTCACTGCACACATATTATTATTAATATATAATACAAAGTGCACTATTATCATAGTTACTGATTTTAGTATAAGAATATAATAATTAGATAGAGTAAGACTGAATGAATTATAAAATTGTGTCTTTAGATGATATTGAAATTTTATTATTTTATTGTGCTTACGTAAACCTCATGTTCGCTGTGATAAAATATTAACTGAATTGACGAAATTTCCAAATTGAGCATATAGTATTGTTTCCTGTGTCAGCGTGCCATAGGGTGTAAATCCAGTCAGTATTCCTAATGTGACTCCTGCCTGCCTTCCAACTATATTTTCGAGGTAATGGAAACTTTGTGATGCGTGAGTTATATTTCATATGAATGTATTTTGTGCTACTCCTGTATTTTACATTTTAATATCCCAGCATTTTAATGTTTACATTACACATTTGGATTTGTAGCTTTATTTAAAGATTAATATTGATTTATTTTTCAGTTTTTTTGTGTTTTTCCTTCACAAATCCAAATTTTCTTCTGTCAATTACACCTAGTTTATATATTGTAGTAACATACCTATATGTAAATGTTACCGTTATCATGTTGCCAAATTGCTAAATATAAGATAACGCCACATAGATAGAAATGTTGTAAATATATTCATTAAGCGAAGCCACTGAGTGTGTTTTTAATAACAGAGTGTAATGTTGATAGCGGTCAATGCGGCGACGATTGTAACCTTACTACGTAATACACGTAACGACTAAGAGTGAGTAGGTAACAAACTAAATAAAGCTTGTTTTAAACATCAATCTTTTAATAATCCTTACAGTCCTACACTTACCCTTGGTGCAAACCTAGTGATCAATCTTAAATAATGTCTTCAGCATTACTTTTTTTATTTTAGCAAAACTTCTATTTAATATTAAATTCTTTGATTTAAGCTCTCATATTTTAAACCCGGAGTAGCGAAAAATGTTATTGCCATTTAATTGGATTTTTCGCTACTCCGGATGTCAAAATAATGTAGGTAAAGTTTTCCCCGTCATATTTTGATGGACCGAAATGCTTGCAAACAATCTGCGGCGAATCTTTGAAGATTAGGACCGGCTTTGAGGCGCCGAAAAGGCTCCAACTACGTATGGCCGAACGCCAACTTGTGTAAGCCAATCTAACTTCTTTTAAATGTGTTTTTGATATAAAGAACACATTACCGTACGCATCGCTTTCGGCTTCCAAATCCTGGAGCAAATTAGCTTTTGATTTATAAGGCTTTAAGTTTGTTGAGTTCGTAAATTGTGTACGCTCCGATATCTTCGTACACTTTAGGAATACTGATACATCGTAAATATAAACACAATGCCGTGTTACACAAACAAGCGAAATTCCTCGGTATAAATTGACTGTCTTGAAACTTCAGGTCTACTGCCATCACTTATATTTTGAAAAGAGTGGAAGGACGAAGCAACGAACATAAAAACATTTTACAGAGTTGAGATAGAGCTCAGTTTCTTAACATCTCGGTCCGGCAGCCAACTCGTCCTACAATAACAACCCAGTGGATATCAAATTATAATAAACCATCACAGAGGATTTATTACTACAGTTTGAAATTGGCGTTATAATCCTTCAGTGTAAAGGAAAGTATACAAGATACGTAGCAGAATACTCTAACACATACCTGCACGTTCACACAGTTTATTTTACTTCACATACTACGCAGCGCTTTTAATAGAATGACCTAAACAACGATTTAAAAAACGCAATGTAATGGAAAATGAAATTAGAAGTAACGTCGCTTCGAGTTTTCGTAGCCACTTCCTGTTTAGGTTGCTATGCAGTTATTTTAAATAACTCTTATTAAAAGTTTACAAAGTGTAGCAGAATATGCTTTTATATAAATTAGAATTTATTAAGAGCCATAAAGGTACAATAAAATTAGTAATTAATTAAATGTCGGGTATAAGTCGATCAGCGCCTGCAAATTAACTTATTGCTTCTTCTTCAGACGAAGCGATCACAAAATGAATCTTGTCGATTTTCAATTATAAAATAGTCAGCTGATACTTGGACAGGACAGTCATCGAAGCAATAGATATAGAACTTTACTACGTTCACTTAAAGCTCAGAATGCAGTGTGCGTCGTGTGATAATTTATAGCCTTTCATCTAGAGTGCAGTGTTTGTAACAGTAGCCTCATTACTTAGCGGCGGCGCAGTAGGCGTGTGCTTCCGTCGAAACCGGATATCGCAGGGCGTACAAATAAAATTAACGCTTATTGCCATTCACTAAAAGCACCCCAAATTAAGAGGTTCGCTTTTCATTGGCTTCTACTTGGAGGTTTTACGAATGGAGTAGTTGTGTTGTTTACTTTGTTAATTGTGTTGCCGAACCCTGAGAGTTTTGTTTCTTGTTGATACGAAGTATAAAACTGCTAATTATATTCTTATTAGATTTGTTTCTATTCTTTCCTCGGCTTTGTTTTCTTTGCTATTTTTATAGTCATCAATCAAAGTCGCAAATGCTGCAGGTCGAAGTAAAAGAATTATAAAAAGATCAGTTTTTGATGAAAACTTGGTAAACTTTTAGCTTACGAGTTGGGTCGAAGATTAAAAAAAATACATTTTAAAAACCACCGGTACTGAAGTTTAATAGAGCTCTCGGTACGGACTTAAATCCTCTAAGTATCATAGGAATTATGCTAAAAAGACCAGAATCTCTTAATAACCTGCACAAACAACGATACGCCGAACCATTCAAAGTGGCACACTGTGCGCACACCCTGATTGAAGACAAATTCAGCAGGCGTACAAGTGAAAACAAAGCAATATTCTCCGGGTCGGTGATCGTTTCGGTCCACATAGAGCCTCCATAATTTTCAGGAGGCAAATTAATCCGAGCACGGCTGGGCTGATCGGCGGTCAGTGCGTCCTCGCATACTAATGCTATTGTTTATCGAAGGGGCTAATCTGTGCGTACCAGCCGTCACTGTCCACCCTCCAAATTATAACGGATCACTTTCGGTCGCGTCTAATCCTGCGCCCCTCGCCCGTCTCGATCGCCAACGTGGCTGGACTAGCAGACAGATACAAGTATCTACGTACCAAATATAAAAAGCGACCTACTTTCAAATATACAAATTTTTCGTTTTTGACGAATATTAGCACAAAGCAATGCATTCTTACTGAACATCTTATCATTCAACGATACGCAACATCAGCACGAAAATCGCCTTTTATCGAGCACAATTCCATTGTCAGGCGATAAATACGTACGTACGAAATAACGATTTTCCAAATAGCAAATCCAATTAAGTACACTATACACGACGGGAATCGAACCCATTGTTAACTATTTAACATTTTAGTCATAAACTAAAAGTAGAAATTTTAACTGTAAAACGTAAAAGGGGATCAAGAACCTTGCGAGGGGTTGGCGAAAGATGTGAGTGATGATGATATAATATAAGCCAAGAGATACCCTATTTTGATTTTTTATATGTGGATAAAACCCCGTGACTCACTCATGCACAATCAAATAAAACGCTCTTCAATAATACACTCGAAGTAGCACATGTACTCACTTTCCCTACTTTAATATTTCTGTCACAACACACACGTACAGTTTATAAAACAGCCTTAAAAGCATAGCACAAAAGTGTGACATAAGAGTCAGCCCATTTTAGCGTTACTAACATGTGTAAAGTTGTAAAAGAGTCGTCCCACACTGAGTGATAATAAAGGTAACCCTCTGCGGCACCTTTATCGTTATCGAATAAAAATAATCCCGGGATTTTTCGGGATGATCGTAAATTATAACGGGATTCACAGGGGTGGTTAGCCTCGCCTTCGCCTTTGCTAACAGCTTTCACCTAAAGAATGTTGACTTTCTTTTCATAAACCACATTTTAATAAATCTTAAAATATAAATGTGGGGTAAATTCAGTTATGACAATGGTAGCTAACCAACACTTATGAGTGAAGTCGCTATATGAGATTTTGTCTAATAAGTACTAAAAGAATCTGACTTAAACACAAACACGTAGGTACCTAACTAAAAAGCCAGCGAAACGCCGCAGCTTAAATCTGTACTCCACACTACCAAAACATGATTTTACGTGTAACGTGTAAAATTTATTGTTCCGTAAAAAATTCATAAAACATCTCTCCGCGACACGACACATTTAAAATGAACGAGAGACGGTAAAGAGGAGATTCTAACAATAACCAGACCCTCAACGCATATTTTTGACTGTGTGAAGCGCTGAAAATCCACCGATACCAACAAAAGTGGCAACTGAAACTAATGAATTATTCATACCGGTGGCGCGGTGCATGTTCTATCACTGTTTTATCTATTGCGGGGCTTACGGCGACCGCGACCCGCGCCCCTCGGTGCTCGCCGCCGCCGCCTCGCTGGCCCGCGCAAGGGTTAACTACCTTGCAACCAACAATTTTAGTGTCGTTTGAGAAGACTAGATAAGCTTCATGTTGGATATAAACATTAGCGTAATGCGACCGCTAACGCAGTAAGTGTTAAACAAGGGCCGCTCGCTTATTTAGTTAGGCACTTGATATCGTTTATGCTATATTTTTACAATAATTACTGGGCTCGTTACCTTCTTGAATTGTATTGAGTATTTGGTAATTAACTTTGACAAAGTACCTACACAATCGTTATACAATAACAACGACAAAGTTAAGCCACTAAAGATATTATAGTAAGAAAAGAATTTCACAAAGCAATTCGCCGTTCCGCAATTCTTTCATTCTATGAAGCAGCCATACAGATAGTGTCGAATAAACAAGGATAACAAAGTGGCAAGTTTTCAACGTGCACAACATGTCGGCGCGATATTGGTTGCGGGCGACGCGACGACACGGCTGGCGGCGACCGCTCCCGTAAACAAGATAAACCCGGCCACGGGATGCCAGGAGGAGCCCTCCTGTAAACCGCTAACCGGTAACGCACCACCACACATAAATCTGCACAGATTTCATTGCCTTGAACCTCGGGCCCGCTGGTAATCTCGACTAGGATTACTTTCGTGGTTTCCTAAGTGTCATTTGTCTACCTCTTTTTTCTTTGATAAAGATTTCGATAATTTTATAAAGAAGTTATTTCCAGGAATTTCTATGGCTATGTTGACAATTCAAAAGTTCTATTATTGGTTCTTATTCATTTTTACCCGACTACGGCAAAGCAAAATGGAGGGTTATGATTTTGACCAGTAATGTATGTGTGTATGTTCATCTGTTACCTCATAACTTCTAAACTACCGATCATAATTTGACAAATAAGGTATCTTTGGAAGAATTTTGATTGTTCGCTGGTTATAGGCTATGTGACGTCACATTAAATGCAATATGGCGCCCTCTGGAGGACATAAAGTCATGAACTAAAAAATAAAAGTTATTGTGCCATGTTGGGTATTAAATGAAAGGACTTGGCGAGCACATTACAAATATGTATATATATCATGTTATCTAACTAAATAAATATGTTTAAACTGCTAAAAACAAGCAAAAGTGATATTGTGCTACGTACAGCGCGGCTGTAAAATTAATACCTATTATACAATAAAATCCAAATAAAAAAACAATTAAAGCTGCTTTGCTAATATCTACTTAATCACGAAATTATAAACCCCAAAATAATTAAAATAAAAAGTAAGTTCAAAAACTAAAACCCGACTAATGAAAAATCACTCTCTAAAAAGTATGAAACAAGAAAGTATTTCAGACAGAAATCAAGACATAGGTACAAAAAAAAATCAAGGTAAAGCCGTGGTTGCATGCCTGTACATCTATAAAATTATAATGGTATGCGACCACGGATTTATCTTGACCATTTTTGTACCATGTCTTGTTATTATTCAACAAAACTAAAAAAAAAAAACAAAATTAATAGTTTGTCAGTTAATTTAGTTTATCCAGTGTATATATTTTATCCTCTTTAATAAATCAATACCAGACACTTTAAAATCGAAAAAAAAAACTAAACTACCTAATAAAAACCGAGTCGTTTTAATATTACTCAAATCTGCAAATAGTCATACTTCGTCAAAGGCTATTGAAAAGCAAAAAATATTTTTTCCAATCAGTCATACTACCCTAAAATTAAATTCATTCATACATTCATCAATGAATACATGTTGTATGGGAAAAATAAAAGTGAACACGGATAAACGGCAGAGGACAAAATAACCCAGAACTTGTTTGATGTTTAGGTGCAGAATACCGAGTTCAAATAAAATATGGTAGGTACACATGTTGACCCGTGTTTCATTTTTGTAACCCACGGAGCAAGTGCAGCCTCAGGCTAAACTACTACTAAAAGCATTGTCGGGACTAATCCTTACTGAGAGGAATCGAAAGATTGACTTCAGTGCTGAAAGTAACAGCATATTCCCTACACAAATACACTATAATGCTACTAAATAAAAATACAAATAATATCACAAACGTAATTAGGTAACTCATCTCTTTAGTAATGAGGAAGAGTTCAAACTTGAACTAGTGTACAAAATAGGTTACTCAAAACTTCACATACAGCTTGGCAGTTGTATCGAACCAGACATATTTTTGTATTGTACAAACTCCGTTCTTGGTTTCAATTTAAACAATCATTTTCAAATCAACATTACACTCTGGTTTCACAAATATTTAAATGGAGCAAGTTTGTAAACTTCCTACACGTAGGAATCGATAGTTATTGAATCGAAATTGAATAAGCAAGTTAAGGAACTGTTAGTAATTGTCTGTCGGAGCACAGAGCGCGCGCGCTCTCGGAGACCATCGCAGGAGTCGCCTAGCCGTCTGCACACTATAAACAACTTTCGCAATTAAACTTTTATTCGGTAGATCGATATTACTCAACTCCCGTTTATATTTTGCTTATCAACCAAATACAACTTGGATAAAGTTGTAGAAGGACGAGCGAACTCCTTCTTAGTTACCCACTCGGAAATGTGGTCCAAAAATACATGCTCTGATTCCGACTTGCATAAACTACGTGTTTGTTTGTAACATATGTAATGCTGGTTCCGTTTTTAACTATTTGTTTTTCTTTTAAAACTTAAAAAAGCCATCGAGTCTCGGTAACAGTCGTGAACCCTTTTAATTATTGACCAGTATTTTTTGTACATCAAACACACTAACGACTTCAAAAGTCTGTAGTTTTCAATAATAGTTTCTGAGGCTATTGATAAAGTTCGCTTATTATAATTTTATGTGAATATGTTTGAAAACCCACAAACTTGTTTACATAGAATTCAAATTGAGTTTTTAGTTTGCATTATACAGTCGCCGTGGCTGCCAACTGAACACTGCAATAATACAATGTTTAGTGCCCATTTGTTAGAATTCTTAGGTTTCGGTTCTACAAATGAGTTTGTAACTGTTTCAATTGAATTGAATTACAAGCAGCAGATGACAGTCAAATAAAGTCACGACTGTATGCGAGTAAACCAACATCAAAGAAAGTTGTTATATTGAAACCAGCCATTCCAACAAATACAGATCAAACAAACGTAAGCCTCCACACGGTCTAAACTCTCCTTAAAATGTTCACAGCCGCTTATTAATACGGAATAAGGAAATTCGAATTTCCATGTATTAAACGTATACGTCGGGTAGAGGCGTCGCGTCGTGATCGTGGCCGCGGGACGGTGCGGCGGCGGCGCGACGCAGCCGAGCCGGCACGCGCTCGATGCCCGCACATAAATCTCGTCGGCAATATGAGACGCCGCAATATCACAATAACCCCTTCCTTCCAGCGCACGACGTCCTTACTACACGCCACCAGTCACGAGACCTGCTCAAATTGAAATTATTATAATATAACATACCCAGTCGCACTTTTATGAATACACGTATTATAATTTCGGAAATATGTGGTGTACCTCGATTCTATTTTAGGGATTATTTTATGGAAAAGATTGCTGTTGTTATGTCAAAATTGTTATATTAAAAACATTAAAATATAAATCCGTTGTCTTCGTCATTTCAACTGTCAGCTCTGAGTAACTGAAACGAAAAAACTGTGCGTTCAGTAATTTCTGTATTTCAATTTCGTATTTTCGTAACCCATAACCAATATTAAGAGAAGATTCTTATGATGTTAATGTAGGCTATCGATACTCAGAAATATCCTTTCTGCGATGAAGACCATACAGTCGTAAACTAGTTTGTCTTGACACGATCGAAAGCGCTGCGTTACATAGATATTGTTTCCGTGAACTAAGACCGTACGTATCTCCTGTGGCTTGAAGTGAGTGTCTACCACAGGTACGTCAAACAATCTTCAATTAATTTTGCTTGGTATTCTATTCATCTGTGGACAGAACAATACTGTGTGACTATGTCGCATCCTTTGTCTTTGTCCATGGTGATCGGTTAATACCATATAAACATGTATAGGTAGAGGTGACTCAATTTACTTGTGTTTCAAAGACACTTTGCAAGTACATCAATTATTTTGTGACATGATCGATTTCCGGACATTGTTGCAAGTTAATTAGTTAGTGGTTCTGATGTTACAATAATAACAATAACCTCAAACACCTTTCTCTATTTACGATCGTGCTTTTTAAAACTAGTGCCTGTAATGTTGATTTAATGTTGAGAAAAATGAAGATTGTGATTGATTTGATAGTCGTTTTTATTACACTTTTCTGATGGTATCAGATGACAGTGTCCAGTCTCACCAACCTGTCTATACATACAAATCAATGCTAATACCATTATCCGATATTATATCAAGTGATAATACGTTTCACAATTGAACAACTTTGATAGATATACAAAGGCTGAGCGGAGAAACCGAGGGAACACGTTCTCATTATTCAAATGCATCGAAGCAAATTATGGTAATCTGGGAAACCTGTTCTGTTTCACTAATATTAATAGGTAGACAAACATCGGCGCCCGCTGTGCGTTCCGGTCCGTATTGCTTTGCTTATTCAGAATTTCACGTCGCCTGTGCGTCACTGTATTGTGATGACTCTGCAAATACAAACACAGTACACATTTAGGAATGGAACTTACTGTAAGCAAAAGTCACAGGCCCTACAACTGGTCTTTTAATCAAAGATGATGTTAAATAAAGCCCTTATTAGTAAAATTATGTTTAAAATATTTCGGTCAAACTGTGTAAATAATAAATAGTTAATGAAAACCGTAGCCGAAAGGCGAAGCGAACGAGCTCGTAGTAGGAAAGCTACGGCGTAGCACACGAGCTAACGGGCATATTATTTCTTCACCTAAATGGGGTAAGAGTTGGGCTTGATACATAGCAAAGATTTTTATTAATATTTGAAACCTAGAGGTCCAGTACCCTAAGTCTAGTACACTGTTATTCGATTTCTGCTACCAACAATATCAATGTATGCAAAAGGTGAACAAACAGAGGCTGATGGCAAAATTAAATAAAGCAATACTATTTCCACATGTCACGTTACATATGTGACGTGTTCATCGACAGGCGAGTGCGAGGCGCGAGGCGTGACATCACGCCGCTGACGCCACGTCACGACTGTGACACCGCTGTCACGCCGCGTCCGCGTCGCCCGCTGCGTCGGCCGCATCCGTCCCACAACACTCAGTTTTCACTGATAATGATACTCATTAATATATTACATTCCGTCAACCAGTCCGCACTTTTTCAGCAGATTTAATTAAGAATTTGACCGAAAAGCTCATTTGAGTGAATCATTCTAAACACGTACGGTAATGACAAAATTAATTTCATCGTAAAAGTCAATGTGATGTAAATAACGATCTTAATGTGAAACTTTTCTATCATATCTTTAGCTCTAAGTGTTCATGTGCTTCACTAACTGGCAAGTTCACTTATTTGGCAAAGATGTGTATGGTGTTGATAATCTACAAAATCCAGATTATGTTAGGTATTTGAAAAAAAAAATATCACAACATTCCATCGACTTTAAGAATGTTTTGAAGGTTTTATCCAGGGTTTTGCTATCTTATATTTTTAATGGTTTTATTTTATGTTATCGGAAATTTCATGCGGCTAAAGTAATTTTCCGCGAGCATAGAGCGGAAATTACCACATAGTGTAGTGACGTGTTCGACAAACGTCACGTAGCCGGATCCGAGCGCGCAGATCCTTATATCCAATTTCCGGCCGTTTTTGTTGGAAATGAGAATTAGCTGACGTGTCGTGACGGAAAGTTAAATATCAATGTCGATCGTATCAATGCCGAAGCGGACACGGCGATGGCCGCTGCTGCCGATAAACTTGTTACGTAACATCGAGGGGACGGTGAGATAAAACCCCCATCCTGTCGAACAGCTATCATAAATGTTGTACCACAAACAGCTATATCTTTTATGATCAACCATCTACTGTTTCTTTTAACTCATAAAGGTAGACAAACACAAGAAACTCAAATCCCGTAGATAATAAATACAGTCGTTTTGTTTTTATACAGCATTTAAACAAGAGTATATCCGAGCCTCTGATTTTAGTACACGAAAAGTTGGTAATCCAAACAAATAAGTATCAAGGTACAATAATTTTCTCGAAGGTGGAGCGGTGACATTGCAATTTTGTGTCCTCTCAAACTCGTTGAGAAGTTGAAAAGGTATGTTTTTTACTTAATACATTTTTTCGAATGATATTCGGCGGTGGAGAGGCTTGGGTGTCACTCGCGAAGTCAGTGGGGCGTGCGTAACGAACTCGTCAGTGCGGTTCGCTCCGCCCGCTTCGCCTCGCCGCGACCGCGCCAAGGGTCGCTCTCACCTCGCAAATAAGTCGCGTATAATTTACCTCCATCTGTCATCTAGGTGCATTGGGTGCAGGAGTTAGTCGGAATCTGCGGAGATCCTATTATTCCACTGAAAGAATAATTGGATACAGCGCTTTGATTAATTAAATATATTAACTGTCCCACGTAAAAGGGACTTAGCTAATCGAATCTGTTTTCTGATTTTTGTTACTTCTTTGTATGTAAATAATACCAATTTTAAAATCTTGCATGGACCATTTTCTTATTGGCCTCTGGGCTCTCCATTTAATTGATTAACATTTATTTGATAAGCTAGGTATGAGATACTTTCCGTTAAATTATATATTTTTCCATCGTCATGAGCATGAAGTTCGCATTCTTTTGAAAAATCACTTTTTATTTTCCAAATAGCTTTTACGTAGGCGTCGCCGTCGATGTGCGCTGAAGGGTAATTACTCGTATTATGGTTCTCATTCGTATCGCTTTCATTTTCAACGAAATGATTTCAATCCTTTGTGAGATTAATGGTATGGTATGCTGTTATTATTTATTTCATTATAAAGGGCTGACGATCACAATGATTAGCAATATTTCAATCTCGAATCTTGATACGTGGCGTGATAAGGATTACATGAATAGGCAAAAACAAATCAACAGTAGAACTTATCATACGCAAAAATACGCAAAATAGATTTGAGAAATATTTGATATTATAAAAGCTAATACGTAATCCATTAATATTATTGCAAGTACGCACAGAATCCTTACCTGCGTCGGCACTAAGTTGGCGTGTTATTGAAAACCAGACTCGATCCTTATGAAAAATTACTTTTTCGTCTCGTGCCGTACGTTCTCGGGCTCCCTTTCGTTTTGTACGGTCGGATGCAAATACGAGATTCCTTTACTCGAACACAATAGATGTAATGTTGAGCTCCGCCACTGGAAAATGTTGAGATAAGTTATTTGTCTGTTAGCATTTTGTGCGAGTACATTATCATTTCGCTACATAACTATAGAATTTAATCATTTGTCAACATGTTTCTTTTTATATTCTAGTTCCTTATATGGACGAGGAATATCCGTCTTACAATTTGAGTTTATTGTCCGTCACCGGTCACATTAATCTGCTTAACATTTAGGAATCTGAGTAGACTGTCGTGATTTTCTTTAATTCGTTATAGGGACAGCTAAGCATTATAAAATAAGACCAAAGTATTGATTGACAGTATCTTAGCTAAATTCGAATCGTCATTGAACAATATCGCTATGACCAGGTAGAACTGTGTGCCATTAAAACGAAAGTCTAAAGAAGGTACAGGTCAACCTCTGATAGGTATCGTCGTTATACGCAATGAATTAAAACTCATTATTATTTCATGCCTCCATTTAAGACCTACGAATAAAAGCAATAACGAATTAACATCAGGTTGTAGTAGTACAAGGCTAGTTAAAGCCGAGCCTCGTCGGTTGGTTAATGTGCTAAGGGGTAGGAAAACTTTCAGGTAAGCGTCTTCTTTCGTGGAACGTGATCCGCCTACAGTATGCACAGGGCCTTACTTGTAGGTACACGCTTGTCCCGTTTACGCAACAGATAAAAAATACTGTCACCATGAGTTACAAACTTTAAGGGTGATGAGAGGGCATGACGGACGACTTCCAAAACAAAATACACTTTTTCAGCACGTTCACAAAATCTAATAGAAGCAGTTCCGTGAAACTTAGACAAGTGAAGGAATAAGTGAGAGTGGGTGGGAAAGTATTCTAATAATATGAAGTTCACTTCAACGTTTGACTTGCAACCTATTTTATTTAACATAATATGAACAAATAACTTAAATAATGTTTGGCATTGATAGCGTCTTTACTGTGATTTAAGTTGATCTCATTACAGAGAAATGAGAGAGTTATAGAGAGTGAAGTACTTCGTTTGAAACAAAGTTTTCTAAAAACGTATAAAAAGTTACAAGACGAGCGAAAAATTCCCGCACAAATCAGACAAGTATAAAAAATGAGTCAAAATTTAAAGTAGTAGGTTTTTATATTAGGTACGCGCCGCAGCTCCCTGTCATGGGACCGACTGAAGATGAAAATATAATAATAGAGGCGCATCAAACGTGATGTTATTAAGGGCTTCCGTGACCGGGTTGCGATGGGAGGGGTGGGCGCGGCGCGCACGCACCACGCGTGCACCGAATACCGACCCATTCACATGCAAAATGTACTCCTTACCTAAAACGCGACATAGGTAACTAAAGTAAAGTGTTCCATAAATCCACCCGTTTTTTGCAAGTATACGCCGACTATTGGATTTCATTCTTGCGGACTTGAATTATATCGACGACTACTTAGAAATAAGTAGACATCTCAGAAAACTATAATATCTTAGAACGTAGAACTGATTCACCCCCATACAATTATCACTGAAAATCGAACTTTTATCTTTCAACCTTTTGTTTTACAGTCGATTCTTCAATTGGCGTGCAGGGGAAAATCTTTTATTTGTTGTAGAAGAGAAGTAACGCCCGTCGGCGCCTAATCAAGGAGTTGGCCGGGACTTGCGCCGCTAACGAACAGGTGTACCTATAAATACTTTCCGGGGCGATTGCTCCAGGCTTTAATCAGCGCCGCAGCACCACTTTACCGCTTTTCATTGACTCTCGACTGACCCGCCAGCGCCGATTGGAAACCTACACTCCCGAGAAATATGGCCGAAAGAAAATTTACGCGCTGTTTGGCCTCCTTTGGATTTTATGTAAGTTTAAAAAGTAAACTCTAATAAATACTCTTGTCACCTTTAACAAATTTACTTCTTATTACATTGTATTATCGTGATGTAAAATTTGATATGTGTTTTCATCAACTCCGCTTTTCATATCTTGAAAATATGCATTAAATTCCATGGTTCCTTTTTCGACATAATCCAACTTAATTGTAAGTTTTATAATCAAATATATAAAACAGAGATAACAATTTGCTCATTAAGTATCTAAATACGAGATTGACGCGACTATTCACCGCACGTCGCGGGCGCACGCTTTGTGCCAAACTTCGGCTGTATCGAATTAAAAATGAATGCATGTGCGGTAGACGCAGCTAGGGCTGCGCGCAAGCTGAGACGACTAAGTGTTTTCACAATATTTTTATTTTAAAGGCTGCCGTGACTTAGCGTTTGCTTTTCTTATATCAGAAACCAGATATCTTTATGGAGACTAAAAAATAAGAAAAGTTTAAAAAAATTACAATTATATTTGATAGCAATGCTGATTTGGTTGCAAAATTGATTGCTTTTAGAGTTGTGGTTATTTAATGTTCAGTTTTTATTTGGTTGTCATTTTACTATACTTGCCTAAGAGTTGACACAGTAAATATGTCTAAATTCTTCAGTAGTTTGTAATAATAATAGTTACTTTTTGTATGGCTGGCAAGTAGCTAAAGTAACGTGGGCCAGCCCTAAACAAGGGAGTCATCAGAGTATTCCGCTAACGTTACGTGCTTCGTACGACCTTTCAATGGGAAGTAGACTCAGTTGCTTTTAATTGGATCCGGACCGCTTCTCACCATCTGTCCACCCACCTCAAAAATGAACAAGTTTTATCAAACTGTTGCAACTAATTAAAATGTTCAATTACTGCTTTTATTAGCGGGTGTGGATTTCACACCTGAAGAGGTTTTATAACCACCCCTAGCACTTGAAATCAATGAACGTGTGAACTAAAATGAAATTGTAGAAAACACGAACAAAGTTAGACTTTGGTTCAGTGCACCTCTCGCTCAGCATTCAGGGCTGAGAAAATTCTTGTGAAACACAATCCCATTTAGTTTTTAAGACACCTTCAAACGTTTTATCTGAAGTGAACGCACGAGACGTTAATAATTACGATCACATAAATATTTTTAAAAAGGAATTCAAAAATTCAAGGGTTATTTTCTTATAGGCATTTTAAAATTCTTCCATTACTGCTTGCTACATCCACACATTATATTCATCGATCCAATAACACTCCAAATAAATATCACTAGAACCGAAACCACTATCGGGTTTGTTTCCAATCTTCTAACCAGAAAACAGAAACATTTTTCTATCTGTATGATAAATAAGTCCCTTTGCAACTGACCGCAATCTTTATAATAACCGAGGGCATGCCTATCTCCGGTAATGAATACAAATAAATCAGAGAGAGCATCGCAAACTCTTCGAGTAAATTAATATAAAGTTGTGCAATCCTACGTGCATTAGTATTCAGAGTCTACGTTCATATAATACGGAAACGAAAGATTTTAATGAAAGCCTGCCATTGCGTTAATTCTATAGAGATGATAATACACTGTTTAAGTAATAAATTAATCTGCTTCAAAATAATTGTAGCAAATTATTAGTAAGTCATACAAAATGTTACAGGTGTTAATATATTGATAAAAAACGGTGAAACATATACAACATTTAAGAAGATAAGTTTTACATGCTAAAGCTATTATTCTATTTAGTAAATGCAATGAGGTTCATTACACTTTAGACAATTTTATTTTTGTTAATGTCCCTAATATTTTGTATTACTAATAATTAGCAATAAATAATGATGAATAAATAATTTTATTTATCTATCCACCAAACAAAACTAAATACGAGTTACAAGTATGTCGTCAAAGACGCTGCGTATCACCTTACGGACTTACGAAAACTGAAATTGGTGTAGCCGGGTATTGTTTTCTATTATTATCATATATTTTTTAAATAATATAAACAGGTAAACGATTTTTTAACATTTTACTTTTAATAATTAAAGCGTCATATAAACACATTAAATACATAATTATCTTACATTCTACCGAAACAATCTATTTGAGAAAAAAAAATCCGTTCCACAGGCTCGGTTTCGTATGCGTTCCTATATGTCGACGGGTTGATTTGCAGGCTCAGCAGCGTCAAAATCGGTTGTCATATAGATGGAGTCGGTGTTAGTAATATCAGCTACGCAGACGACATGGCGCTGCTAAATGTGTCAGTCTTGTGGCCTCAGAAAACTTCTGGCCATTTGTGAGGCGTATGCCGCCGACTCACATGGCTTAATTTACAATTATAAAAAAAAGTGAAGGTAATATCAGCTACGCAGACGACATGGCACTGCTAAATGTGTCAGTCTTGTGGCCTCAGAAAACTTCTGGCCATTTGTGAGGAGTATGCCGCCGCCTCACATGGCTTAATTTACAATTATAAAAAAAAGTGAACTCATGGTCTTTGGGACCCGAGGTAGGTATCCTATTTATGTACTACCTGTTTACCTTAATGGTATGCCACCAGAGAGGGCATACAAGTTTAAATATCTTGGCCATATACTTACCCCTGATCTCAGGGACGATGATGATATTAAACGGGCGCGGAGGGCCTTGTCGGCTAGAGCGAACATGCTGGCTCGCGGGTTTGTTCGTTCTTCAGTAAGCGTTAAAATTACTCTTTTCAGAAGGTACTGCACTACGTTTTACACGAGCAGCCTGTTGGCTAGATATACTCAAAAATCGTACAGTACCCTCTGCTTGCAATACAACAACGCGTTCAGGGTGCTGTTGAGGCTGCCCGGCTGCTGCAGCACATCAGGGATGTTCGCGGATATAGAATCATTTTTTTTCTAATTTGAACAGACAGCTGTGCTGCTGGGGAGTTTGTTGCACCACTTCTTCTTCCCAGCTAAAGGCTCTAGGAAATGGTGAAGGGTGGGTTATGTAATTTGGACGTTCTAAAAGTGCTGATTCTCAGCCTAGTTTGAATAAATGACTTTTGAATTTTGAATTGTTGACATGTGGATAGTTTCTTTGCCACAATGCGTAAGCTTCTTGCGTCCCTAATGCGTGGGGTGTGGGGCGCCAACAACAGTATCTTGTCTCTAATTTCGAGCGGGCTGGACTGCCCGCACGTGAATCGCTGCTGCGCCATTTCCCATGGAATGGTGCAGCCGCGGTGAAGCATCGGACAGTACTGCCGCTTTGTATATTATACAGGAATTTGTTTAGGACGTAGATAAAATTATCTTATTACTAACATATGATAAGTTTACTAACAAATGAGTCATGGTTACTTGAATAAATAAATAAATTGAATTGATAGCTAATTTATTTTTAGTCTAAATCCAAGTTTACTTTTCACACCATTTATTTACCATTTCAATTAAGTATTTTAAGACCAAATCAGTTTCATTGCGGTGGTATTACCCTCTCTATGTAAGTGGGTGCCGATGTTCGGTGGGATCGCGTAGCGTCGGCGCCGCGCCGCAGCTGTTTCTTTAAGTACTTCTGTTCTGCGGCCGACCACATACTACTGCTCCATCTTGACGCTCTCCTTCATTATCTTACTCTGCATTCTGTTTCTTTTCATTTCTCCTGTGACGTCTTTACGCTAAGTATGCGCAAACAAGAGGCAGTGAGCGTATCATAAAGTTAGTTAGAATAACTCTATTGAGTTATTCTGATTTTTGCTTATTACTTCAATAAAAAAACAGCATTAGCAGTACCTTTGTACTCTTCTATCTTTATGTCACACATCACACCTTATTTCCCCAAAGGGTTGGGCAGAGGTGGACCTATAGTGATATTCGGATAACACTTCATATACATATTTTCAAAAGTTTAAACACATCGCTCAACCGTCGATTTGCTTTAAAAGTCGATAACAATAAAAATTCTATTGTGTCTCGTTAGTAACAGTTAAGCTCGTAACATTAATAAGTTGTTTGTATTTATGAACAGAGAGAGAAACAATGTTTAAAAGTCAACAACTTTACTTGATAGGAAAAGTTAATTAAATAAGCTTTTATTGCAAAACAAAGAAAAGTGGAACCGTCGCTGGCCCAGTTTAAGAACCGGACAGAAACGCGATATTGTAAGGTGAAACAGGGGAGCTTCGAAATTACTTAAGACTGACTTACATTAATTATTTCTTTTATTTTTTCAACACGCTTGCTCTTAATGTAGCTCTTATTGCACCGCTTTTAGATTCGCAATGCAGTGTATTGAGCACGTAACGCATTACTTTGTATTTCCGCACTAGTTCGGGAAAGTACGCCACCAATATACTGGTCAGAGAATTGAGTTTTTTTTTTATCTCAGCAAAGAAGCTTCATGCCTTTTTAGGCCTAAGTTTGTGGGATTATGTCCCTTAAACATCTATTTTTCCTTTGCAAATGTGATGCAAATATCGTGAACATTAAACTTTTGTCATTGAGCTGCAACCCCGGCTCGAGTGCAATGACAAACTTTGCACTCTTGCATCAAAATGTACAATTTCTTTCATTTGAGGTGATTGATAATAGGTGTGTAGCACGCGCAGAATTTGTGTAAGTATTACCGCAGAGTTTTGATACTCTCTGTCAACCATTATGGTTCGTTTATCAAAACTCTGCCCACTCAAACGCCCAAGATATTTATTTCTGAAAATTGGTAAAAAAAAAAACAGTTTTACAGGTCAAGATAAAATTATGTTGTAAAACTAGATGAGTTCGGTGTTTCCTAACTGACTACTCTGAGAAGAAAAAACGAAATAAACTCAGAGGTCTCAGTCTCTTTAAAGTCCACACTTGGTCAGACCTTATGAGATGAGAACATATAGGTTAATGTCTGAGATGGTCTTTTGAGGAAATAACCATACAGATTAGAGTGGACCTGTTCAAGACCTGTATATTTGAAATTCTCCAAAGGAAAGCGAGTTCAATAAAATAAGTACCTACTTACATACCTATATTACACCACCTATTATGAAACCGCCCCTAAATATGGCACATGGAGTTTTGGTAAAAGTTCGGCTTTCCAGAGCTTTGTCTCTATCATTAATACCTGTGTGGCAGTGCCTTCAGGAGGATGGATAGGAGCGGAGCTCTGAAGCGGAGTTTAGATTCTATTGATAATATTGGCACTTTTCTCCGCTCCGCTGCCTCACTCCGCTCCAGTGGACAGGCAGTTTTTAGCTACTGTTTGATAGAAAAGCTGATTAACCACGTTACGGCCATAGCGCCGCTTGTCATGAATATGATGGCGGCGGGTTTTGACGTTACGGTGTCAAAAACGCTTTCTAAGAAAACTTATGCATACCAACTTACTTTCATAATTATGACGTTTCAGTGTCATCATTCGCCGCTATTCTATAAAACCGTAGCTTCAAGCTCGATATGTCATATTTACGCCCGGGTACTGTATGTAAGTTTAAGCTAAGGAACCCGTCATGTGCGTGTCAAACGCGCTCGACGTGGGTTTTAGAAATTGTTCGAGGATCCCTACACACATACCACGTAGATTACGTTAGACATTGAAACTGTTATCACCGTTATTATAGCACATTTTTCTCATTTGTTCTAGAATGTCTGTACCGTTAAGCGTCTACGTGTAGGGTTCGTTTCTAAAGTTTTTCTTGATTCTCTTAGATTTTTTACAAGAACTATAAAAATATAACTGAGACGGTTCCTGCGGAAGCTCCGCGGTGCGGGAGGGGTGTGAAGGCGTATTGCGAGAACTCAGTCATTGGCCCGCTAACGGTCATTTTCATTACATTCAAACATAAAAGAAATGTTTTCGTTTTTTTAACCTAACTAGTCCACAGCCTAGATACTTTTTTGGCATTCGTTTTTTTATCATATGAATTTGGAAATTGTTCTCATATAATATCTTTTGGTAACGGTTGAAAACCAAACATGGTGGACGAGAAAGTTAACTTAAATTAGTAGCTTTATTTTTGTTTAATTTTTTCTTTGTAACACGTTATTTTGAGGAAAAAGTGAAACATATTCAATAATAAATAAATAAATATTGTTAACATGTAGTTCTGCCTTGCCTGCCCTATATTGAACCAGACTAAAGATAAATCACAGTATAGCTTCCACGAACCTCTCAGAAATCGACTTTTGAAAAGAAGTCAACTCATCAACTACAGTGAAGAACTCGCAATACAACTAAATAATTGAATCAAGCAAGGTATCCCGAGAAATAAGAACTAGAAGACTATTTGTAGGTACAAAAAGAAAAGAAAGAAAGAAAGAAAATATTTTTATTTGGGACACGCACAGTAAATACAACATAAAAACTAAGAAAATTATACAAACGATAACAATTTCAGAAAAACATTTAAATAAAAAATATAAAAAATTGTGTAAAAAAAAAACAATTGTAGGCCAAAAAGGTATCTCAGCATAATGCTACGATATTTGAAAAAGAACCAGCTTGAACTACAAATTTATCAATAGCACCAAGAATAGGATCGCGACAAAAAACGCTAACACCGAGGTTTTGTTCCCGAAAGTACGATACAATAACAAGTGGTAGGGTAGTTGGTGTGCCTTGCTGCCCCCCCTTCCTCCCTCCCGCGGTACTCTGGCCTCATTAAACCCCGCTATTTGTTTAGGACCACAGCTCAAACACGCCGTCACTCCGCCAGGACTAACAGATTTTACGATTTAAAATATTTAGGTAGCAATTTTACCTTGGTGCGTTTATGACAACAAACATCTCGCCGTTTGTATTTGGAATTGAAGATAGGCGTAAATGAAAACCTAGCAGCTGTTATACGTTGTTGTGGACTGTTTGTGCCATCAGCGCCGTATATTTCTGTAGCTGTGAGCTGTAATCAAAGTGATGCTTCGAAAGCCCTTTAGATTCCCGACAGATCTACTTTACAACGAATTTCCGGTTCTCCGAGTACGTCAACTATATATACTTAGTACAACACTGCAAGCACACAAATCTATTAAAAACAGCTTCGACAACCAAAGCCTTCTTTCAAAACGTATCTTACATGTTCCTCTTTCTAATGCAGTCTTCTGGCCAGAAGGGCCTTTTACTCACTCACTCTTATTTACAATAAAATAAGCAAGCACACTCACACACTCATTCATATAAAAGAACGATAAAAAGTTTGCTTCTCTCCTTGTCATACAATGCAACTGAGGAAATAGTGAGTTAAGTTGATTATTGAAAAAATGGGTTTTTTCTTTATCGTGTACCTTTTTAAGTATATGGAATAGGAATTTAACATTTTGGTGTATCTTTTTTGACTATATGACCTAATATTATGAAAAAGGTCTATCTATTTTTATCTTTTTTGAGTATCATGGCGCCACGCTTATGAGTTATTTAATGGAATTTACTTTAAAACATAGAGAGTAATTGTATCATGTTGTAAGAAGGGCAGTTTTTGTTTTAATAATACTTTTCTTTTACAAAAACCGGCATTTCGTTTTGGTACATACCAAAATCTTCAAGTAAGTAATTCACACAGTCATTCAGTTCCTTCACACAACAACTCACAACTACAACTCACCACCACACAGACTCACAATCACACTCACACAAACCAATTAAATAATTCTAAATAATGTCACACTATGACATTATTTAGAATTATTTTATTTTTGCTCAATTTATTATTTCAATTTATTTTTATTTCATCTTGATCGTTCTCTACCCTTATTTAACTAAGTATTCTGTGAAACATCCTGAAATAAAATTTAAGTTAACGCAAACATGTCTCGAATTAAAATTTAAGATAACGCAACTCAAGCCCCCAAGATACAGGGGCTGCTTAGTTTAAGGACAACTGTTCAAATAACATTGTTAAATATTATAGTTACAGTAAGCATACATTATAATTATTTTTAAATTTATTTTTAAACAGTGGACCAATAAAATGATTCGTGTTGTTCTTATATTTTTATTCTGATAAAATGAATGTATTAATTGTAATTTTTTTGGATAATTTACTAAGCGGGTACGGATACAGGTAGTTTTCATTTTAAACACTAAAAAGTGTAGAAAGAAAAGAAAATATCTCCTTTTTCTTTTTTTTTTCATTTACAAATCTGAGGTTTTTCCTCTTCTTTGCCATCCGTGAATTCACGAAAGGCAACTAAGGAATAACAATGGGAAGCAGCGTTCTTATGTTTCCTATTGGTCTTTGTAGCGGCCATTAACTTTATACTATACTGTAAGCAAGATTTTACCTCAAAATAATGACTTAGGATAGCAGGTATCATTATCTGCCTAGCATTTTCCCAATTGTGTTCGGTCGGCTTCTAGTCTCACCAGATGCAGTTGAATGCCAGTATTAGTACAGCAGGTATAAGATAAAATATTAGGCTTACTACTTCTTTTTACCACGTCAAATATGAAGTTACTCCAACCCAACTAAGTATATTCCCACAATCTATAACATAATCACAACAATAACACGACATATCCGCTACATAGCCGCGACATACCATACATATGTTCGTCGGATCGTACCGTTTCAAGCCAGATGTCACTTCACAATACCAATGCACGTTGACACAGTACATTTTCATTGCAAATTCTGTCTCCGTGCGACATACACGGAGGCTCCACAAACAGTTGACTTACAAATGTCAAACTTAAACGAACCGAAATGGACCCCGAGTCTCACGTTAAGCCGCGTTTCGCGAAAATACTCCGAGTTATGTACAATAGTTGTACAAATGGTAGCATAGATATACATAATATCAAATTGGATCGGAATAATCATTGAATTTATTTCTAGATTAAACTTATCTTAGTTGTCCTCAATTCCGGTTTATACGGTTTATACAGTGTCCAACACGTTTGGTTGATTTTCTGCGCTACAAGTAGCTACACTGATCTTCGAACACTATGATCTGTTGATGAAAATTCTTCCGATTACATATTTGTAAGTGTGAACTCCAGTACAGGAAAATCCCGAACATTTTCAAGAACAGAACAATATGAAATATTTTTTAGAAATAAAACCGGTTGCTTTTTGTGAATCAGGGCCTAGAACGCACTGAATGTGTATTCCAGTTGCGATTCGTGACGAGTAACGAACCACGCACGTCTCCGCAGAGCTCGATCGTTCAGTCATGCACAACAGAAAAAAATGTATGGCAATAAAGGCGAGTTTCACTATTGAATCTCGATCGAAGCTGTAGTGCCATCAGACTTATAGTAGACAGAAATAAGAAAAAATCTGTGCGATTACTGTAGATACTTTGCATTCGTTATGGGCACTTTCCTCAGTCTCTTTTTACTGGTGCTTCTTTAACTAAAAGTATAGAAGATATAGAGAAGAATTTGGCCAAAAGTTTAAAAGGTAAGGACATAAGTAAAAAATGCTTTTAAAAATTCTTAAGAAATAAGCAGTACCTTTGTACCCAAAATTATATTATGTCGTATCTCTATGTATTTTACTGTGTGTACATAAAAGATAAAATAAATAAATAAATACATGAGTTTCCAAATAGGTACATTGCACAGGAACAAAAAAAAAATTGAAAGCAAGAATTAAGTGTCGTAAACAGCCTAAAAAATATTAAACATGAAATAACATTACGCCTGTATTCCCAAAAGGGTATCGGGGTTAGGCGTATCAAAACACTAAATCTTGTACTACCACATTTCACCATTTATGGTATAAGTTAACACCCATGTAATTGGTGGCAAGTCCATAACCTTAACCAAGCACAAAATCTAAATTCCCAGCTGCTATTGAAAAATATTTTTTTTTATAACAATAAATTATAACTTAAATAATTAGCAAAATTTTTCAAAAAAAAAAAAAAATATCTATATCATCTATGCATATAATAAAATCGTAGTAAAGTCAGAACTGCTCACAGAATATTAAAAAAAAAAAAATTGCTACGAGGTCTGGAAATTCTAATGACGAAAAGATAGTTTTTAAAATTTTTGTCTGTTTGTCTGAATGTATGCTCCAGCATCACGCAAATACAACAGAATAGATTCTGTTCAAATGTATAGAAATTTCCTATAAGACTGGTCAGTCTGTAAGCTATAAATTATCAGCCCATTTGCTATGGCGGATGAGCAATATTGCATTATATTTGTATTCTTCTATATTTGCCGCACATTTTCAAAAACAAGCCCGATGGATACAGATTAAACCTTTCAAATGATTATCATTAGCAATTATACGTTTGTGGGGCCAAGCAGTCAATCACATAATATATAATAACAAAATTCAACAAAGCAAATAGCTTAGCGGTTCGACGACTGCTTTACAAAAAATATTTTATATAAAACCTGTGGTTGTAACTTGTAAGTTCCACTTCCACTCCCAAATATTGAAAATTTTTGTGTTTATTTTTTATTATTTTGTTGTATGTATGATGTTATTGTTCATGTCCGTAGAACGTGCACAAGACAAACATTAGGCCTCTTCTGTAATCTATGGTTATTATAAAATAAATGTCTATGGGTGACTGTAAATGAGGAATCCCGTGTATTTACAATCTACTGTTATATATTTTATAGCCGGTCGTCAGGAATAATCTTTAAGAATGCAGCAGTCAATGTATCAGTGTTATGTCATTAGGTAGTGTGTACAGGAACGCAAGCGTTTATTAATTCCTTCGATCAATAATAGTATTAATTCACTTAAAACGAAAAACTTCGCAAGCAATGCAAATTTCTATTGAAGGCTCGGGTGTTGATCTCAGGAGGAGCTGCTTTTCACACGGACAACTGTAAGTCGCTTGCCCCTGCGTCAGCAGTCCTTACCGTCTGTAAGGTTTACCACTATTATTGTACAGAGGTACTTAATATTGGACACGATAAGTTACACAACAAACTACACCTTTGCAAAACCTTTTTTAGATTAAATTGTAATTTTAAAACTTTTAAGTTAGGTGGCTGAAATAAGGATAGCGGTTAATTAAAAGTAAGGTACACCTACACAAATAATAACGAGCTACATCAGGAGGGCACCGGCACTGACTTACCTATTATATTATATTCCGATCATGTATTCAATTACTGCCATATAATATCATTTTTCATTTGGTTGAGCCGCCTCGCGTTATACGTATTAACAATTTTCACTAGTTTATTGAAAGATACGTGTATGTCATTCAGTAGGCTAGATATTGTAAATTATTTACAAGGATACTATCTCATTTGGGATCTGATATAAATAAATACGTAATGTAAATGCACAGGTAAAGTATTAGATATTTGTGCCTAAAATTACAATATACTTGAGCTACACTTGCAGAAAGAAGAAGCTATGATGAATATAAAAAAAAATTAGTTCACATTTAGACTCGCTTGCACCACAACACAACTCATTAAATGTGTTTAAAACATAATTCTGTCACTGACATCTTCAAACGATTGACTGAATCAGAACGATGTTTTAAATATTTTTAGCGCTAAACGCAATGAATGATTTGTGTTGCAAGCGAGTTTTAGTCCCAGTAAGAACAAACCATTTTATGTTCTTGTTGGAAATATCGTATGTTCGTGCTGATTGGTACATTAACTAGGTTAACTTCGACTGCCAATAAATAGCTTAGAAAAAAAAAACATTGTAATTTAAAAATATACCTTAGAAGCACTGCCGACCCGGGCCCCTCTTACAGGCTTAGGTAACCACTGGTCAGAAGCCCGAAAGTCTGCCTTTCAGACTTACCAAGGGATAGGTAGATATTGGTCCTACCGTGTTAACCAGTAGGTAGCTTTTTGGGTTGTGGAGATCAGATAAGCTCGCTCGCTCATTCCAGGTAAAATTGTCTTCAGCTACAATAAGTAGTAGTTGCTAGGCAGCTGTTGACCTGAGAGGGAAAATCGTTTTGAATTAGGTATTGTTTATTTAAAATTAATAATTAAATCAGTTTTTCTTTTTTTGTTTAATTTTCAGAACCGCGATTATTCAACTTTGTTAGTTTGCTTGTGATTGCATACTTTTCATTGCCTGGAAAACTATTAAACGTATTTATGAAACGTCTAATAGTTTACGTCTTTCAGATTATTGCGATAGAATTTTGGTCATTACTACAAAGCACCAGAAGTATTCGAAGATAGATATGGCGTATTGATCGAGTCATTGATGCGACAACAATTTGCCGGTCCGCTCGGCTCCAGTGCCGCTATGCAAATGCCCGCGCTCCATTTTACGCTCGGCCCGGTGGCGGCTGCGGCGATGGCGGGCGCCGTCGGGGGCGGCCGGGGGCGAGGGGCGCGTTGCATGCCGGATGTTCCGTTGTCGTCGCAGGAAATTGAGAGCGTTGCATAAATCCTGATGCTACAAATCAAATTTGATTCGACCTAATCCGGATATTGATACGAAACAAACACTGCTGACATTTTCAAATTTATTAGCGAAGTTTATTTTAATTTTTATTATCACCATATTTGACATCTAGGTCTACCTAGGTAGTAATTGAGTATACTTAGATAAATAGGTATGTTTTGAGGCATTCTTGTGGCGACCTCGCAAAGTAACGAACAACGCCAGCAGAGTGAAATATTGTCGAGAAAATTGAATACGTGCAAGCATTCACAGAGTGTTCGATGCCCTGTCGGGTGGTATACAATGATCTTTAGATTATATCGACGAGTACCTATTACCAGTTACCGAAGGTAAGTAAAATCATTCAGAAAAGGGGAACTTTGAAGGAAATGAAACAGTATTTCATACTGAATCATTCTATGACATGATTTATCTAATCTATTTTTAATTCTTCTTCTTAGCGCGTCGATGGCAATTAATATAGAGTCAGCCCAGAATTTCGCTACGAGTTTGACATCTTCAATAGCGTCCATCAGCTCCTGCATCGTGCAGGCCACAGGACACGCTAGACACGGTATTAAGTGGCTCAATGTTTGTATTTTTAATTGAAGCTGCAGAACATGTATGACTGAATGACAATTCAGCTTAAGATTCAGCACAAAATATTATAGATAAAATAACATTTTTTTTTTTTAAATGTAACCCGACTACGGAAAAATAAAAGTGATGTAAAAAGTACGAAACAAGAAAATATTTCCTCGTTTCGTACTTTTTAGATCACTTTTATTTTTCCGTAGTCGGATTACTGTTTTAAAAACATTTATTTTATACATTTATTTCATTTATTTTAAATAAGAGTAATACAATAGATCAGTGATTAACCTATTTTAAATTCCAATAGCAGTGTATAGTGCTTTGAATGAAACCAAAGCGCGTTTTATTTCGACGCCAACATCATTTATCGAGTTTCGAAGAAATCCAAAATATAAATATTTCGTTTTACTTGTTTTTCTTTTTAAGAGTGGAATGACAAATCGTCACTATTTTTACTAAGATTTGATTAACCGTGCGTTGGTTCATCTCGCGCCGTACGAAGCGCAGTCTCACTTTGTCAAAGTCAAATCATTTATTTCAAATAGGCCCATGTATGGCACTATTGAACGTCAAAATTTACAAAATAATATAATTGATTCTAGTCGCCCCTTCCAAAAGGTAGTTTTCGTATGGAGAAGAATGGGCAAGAAACTCCACCGTTACTCTTTTAAAATGTTTTACAATAGTTTGTAAAAGTAACTAATAGTTTGTTTGTTTTTAACAATTTAAACATATTTATTTTCTTTTTAAATATAATATTATATACATATTTTTAAAGTGGTCGTCAAGACCTTTCTTTTGATACCAAACATGTCATGATTATCTCAATATAATTTTTTTCGAGGTTAGAAATTTACGTGTAAACTCCACCGTATTAATTTCAGGGCAAATTTATATAGCCTATGTCACCCGGACTATTATTACGAATCTATTGATATCACAATCATCGAAATCGGTTCAGTAGTGTAGGCGCTATACGGTAAAACACAAGTAAATACAAACATACATACACAGACTGCTAAAATTATAACCCTTCCTTTTGGCTTTGCCGTAGTCGGGTAAAAAAGTAAAATGCATTAAAGTATAAAATACATATTTTGTCTTATGAACCTGAAACTATTTAAAATTAGCTTCTCAATGTTGGATTTCGACATACACGCGAACGGACCCGCGGCCATAGCTAGGAAACAAATTAAAAAGTTAAGTACCTTCCTTAAATACGCCCGATGAGAATTTAAAAAACACGAATTCAATTTGTATCACGAATTATTTGTGACATATAAATTGCTAATTCTATAAACCAGCAGGATAAACGAAGATTAATCTCGAATCCGTTTGAAAAAGTTCACAAACGAATCTTCCGCGAAATTGCCCGAACGAAACAAATATTTTTTGTACTATTTGCGGGAAAAAACTGGATTTGATAAGAAATTCCAATATTTAAAATTGCTCGTCGGCTCTTCCCACCTGTTCTCTGTGATTAAAGTGCGTCTCTCAAACCGAAGGCGACGCCAAATGCAAATGTTAGCTTAAAGAAACCTTTTGCGGTGAACCGAAGGAAAAAAATTACACGCCGACTCATCTAGTTCGTGTGTCATTTTATTATTTACGTGTATTTTGTAAACACAAGACATCAAAAGGAACTCTTTGGAATAAAGCAAACAGACTTTTCTTTCATTCGTTCGAGCAACACTAATTCAAGGCACTTAGTTGGCAGACACACACTGGTACATGTACAGCAGTACGGCATCAACACACACTGTAATGTCTAACAGGTCCAAGTGATTTTATCGACACTGAATAGAGCTAGGTACGGGGAGGGTACATTAAATTCAATAACACGAGTTAGGGAGTTCGACGCTCGCTCCGACCGTCCTCAAAATAAGTAAAGAAGGAAAGTTTCGAAAAACTCCGCTCAACTTGTACCATGTTGTATGTGTACATTTTTTGTGGGAAAACTAAAATAATATGTTTTTATCAGTCAGATGTTCTGCGCATTTGTTGTGATATTGATATTTTTCTATTGTAGGTTTGGTGTCTTCAGTAATATGCAATCTTTTTAATTTACTACAGAATGTAAAGTAAAAAAAAGTTTAGACTCCTTAATTTCTTAGAAGTTTCATACCCAATTGTATTTTTTTTCTTATTTATTCACAAGAGAAAATAGAAAACAGATTCTCAAAATCGTACAAGTACGTCATCTGAACTTGTACAATTTTTACATATCGTTAAGAAGTGAAGTGAAAGTTAAGACGACGACAACTGACTCTTAATGATTTTATGCTGAAGATCACGTCTAAACGAGTACTGTTAATGATTTTGAGAAAATATATGTTAAATTAGAGTATTTTCTTAATAACTTAATATAATAATATTTTAGATTATGTATAAATTACATTTAGTGAAATTAATTTGTAAAGTTATGTCTAACGCGGATAAAAAACTGAGAATCACGCAAAATCTATCAAGCGTATTTTTCTAAAATCTTCACCATTTTAAAGATAATTTAATTATTGATATATTAATATACGTGTTTTATTAAAATACCTTTTGTTTTATGTATAATAAATTAATAATGCGTATAATTTGGGACAGCGCTTCTTGATGGGCGAGTCCTATTACTGGCTGGACGTACGGCGCGTTGTGTGAGCTCAGTACAGAACACGCAAGCTAACCACTCAAGGTGACTGGCATATATCTGCGTCTTAAGAGTACATGTTGTCGTAGAAGCTTTTTGTTGAAATTCCAATTACTTATTTTGTACATAAACCTACATGGGCACTTATGAAACGTCAAAAGCTAGGCGCACAGTTCCAATTGTTTGGTCATTTCCTATGGAGAAGAACCGGCAAGAAACTCCTCGATTACTCTTTTAAAAATAATTTGCTTTGACAATATTTTCATATTACAGTATTATTAGTACGATAGGACAGTGTAAGCCCGTCAACAATACTAGATACTTAAGAAAAAATGAAAAATGGTAAAAAAATTGTTCATGCAATACATTGTTATTCTCTGCACACTTGGGATAGTTCACTTGTTAGGACGTGCCCATCTCCAGCTGGCCGTTGTGTGTCTATCACTGAACTAGTAAGTGTCCCGCAGTTTGCTCGCTAATTTCCACTCACAAACATGTTAACATGTAGTTTACTACAAGTACCTACAACTTCAGAATATGCTCTCGTGTCGCTCCCTAAGCAAACAGCCCCTCGTATAAAAGCTATTAATATGATTAAGTTGAAAATTGTTGCTAGCAGTTAGGAGCTACTTGTACGTGAGACTTGTTTTGATAATAGTCTAGGTACAGAAGCTCATTTCTTTGCTAGAAAACATCCTTGCAGTGTTTTTCTTATTAATAATTTTCACTATTTCTGAAGTATTCTCTCAGTGAACTACAAATAATATGTGTTGTACATTATTTATGGAGGTTTAATCAATACAAGCAGTGTACCCGATAGGATTTCCCATCGCCGACTTCTCAAGAGATCAGTTTCCAAAAATCGATGATCATAGAATTAACTTTTACTTGTAGAAGTCACGTGCACGTGTCTAACTTCATAACGGACGAAGTTCGTTACAAACTCTAAACTAAAACAGTTAAACCTAGAATATGAATTTAAAAAAAAACTTCCTTAGTGCTCACCTTCGGTATACATATAACTCTTGTACATTTCATGCTTCTAGATCCAGCGGTTTAGGCTGTGCGTTGTCTGTCTGTCAGTGAATTAAATATTTTGATTAGGTAATAATACTTTCCCAAAAAAATATTTGTTTACAAAAGTCTCATATGAAACTGCTGAACCTTACAATGAAAACATCGTATATTTTCGGTACTTTCATGACGTAGAAAATCGATGTGACCTTTTCAGACTCCCAAAAAGTTTTGGAACGAGTTCTTTTTAGCGATCACGTAAAAATCTAAAAGGCTATGTACAGGAAAGGCCTTGGAGTCGGGAGTGGGAGGCCGGGAGTGCAGCACACTGACGCGGCTCTCATCAAGCCATCATTATGGACGCGCCATGTTTTTAAAATGGCTTTGGATTGCGCATAGCCGTGGTCCAAATTAATCCCCTACTACAATGTTGCTACGTTAAATTGGGATAATCTGTTTTGCGGGAAATATGCTTCGTTTTTATGAAAAAAACTTTACAAAGCTTCAATATTATTAATTATTCGCCGCTGAACCTTTCCGTCAAGCCGTGACTTCCGTCGTGATTTTGCATATAATTTTCTACTCAATGAACGTAACCCACTGTGTGCTAAGCCAAAGCAGGAATTATGAAAAAATGTTAAGTGCTATTTGTGTTAACTAGATAAGGTAAAAAAGTTCTACTCTGAGATAATGTTTGAGGATTTATATATCTGTATTATCATCCTGACGTTTTATTATCATCCTAACATTTTTAGGAGACTGCTGTCTAGAAATGCATTTGAAATAGATTCATTCCATCCGTTTTCCTTATGATCCGCATAGAACATGAGAGATCGTCGACAAGACATGCAATATTTTATACAAACAAAATACCGCAAGCAGCAATTTAGACTAAGATATTAAATAAAATAGTATAATTGAACTGTTATAGAGATACAGTTTCGGGTTTTTCGAGGTTCCGTCGGGTTGTCTGCGAGGTTCGTCGCGGGCTGCAATAACCGGCACAATGCGGCACAACTAACGACGAGGGGAGCACCTCCCCCCACCCTCACCCCGCCGGGAGGTAATAAAACCACGCATTCCACTTGCAAGTCACGGACTAGATTACCGAGAGCCGCGACATCCTTCGATGTGCCGATCGCCGAACTGGTTGGCACACATTCGATATAGCGATGATATTGAGCAGACACGGGAAATATTCAGATGGAAATGAATGGAGTTGTAATTGAATGGATGTTCTATTTTATTATGAATGAAAATATATTTCAGAAGTTATTTTAAAATTAACTGGCTGCATTTTAGCCAACAATTACTCTTTAGAAAGAGAAGAAAACGTTAAGTTATGAAAAGAAACTAGTTCTAGAACAAAAATACTCAGACACATCCAATGTTTACTTGACTTCGTAGTTCCTTTACCGTTTTTGTAAAAAAACTCTCTGCTTATTGAAACTATCTAACTGTAACCTTGGTTCAAAAGTAAAAATAGGCCTTGACCTTTATGACGTGCACTCAACCTTAGGGTGGTAAAAGAATTACGAGGTCGACTAGACTATACACTCCGTTCAGATGCAATCCGAAACGAACACATGATACAAGACAAAAACCGATAAAAAAATCCGAGATCAAAGCAAAATCACAATCGGTTAATATTTGACCATTGTTGCGAGCACGAAGCCCGAGCAAATTAACAGCGAACAAAGAAAAGTATGTCCTATCAATAAGTGGCGGTGGAACTGGCAAATTGAATTGAATAAAACACACAAGTCCTCTAACGAGCTGGTGTTTACCCAAGTGGACACTAATTGGCTTAGCCAGCGGTCGCCGACGCGCCTGCACAACGGAATAAAGAAACTTGGGCAGGAGGAGGCATTTGGTTACTTTGTAACATGATAGCCTGGATAGTTTTTGCGTTGTTCTATAATTCAGTTAGGAATTTTTGTCCTGAAATTTGGAAGTTACCAGCTACGCAGTAAATTGGATCTGAATCTCATTGACAAGATCGGGAACAAAGAAATTTACTGCTAGACAAACGGGTTTTAGTCGTTGCAGTCGCTTGAGAAAGAAGGTGAAAATGCAATGACTATTTTTACCTTAACTTTGTTGCCAGGCACCAAAACTGGAGGTATTATAAATGTGTCAATAAAAGGATATTACTGGCAAGTTCAAGCGAGTTTCTAAAAATCCTTAAATAAAAACTAATCTTGAGACTTACGAATCCTTTTTATGCCATATCTGATTTCATTTAGTAATTCGTTAATTTCGTCCAACATTATTCGAGCAGGGTTGCTTCGGAATGAAGATGCAATCACTGTAACTGGAGGCAATAGGCCTGTCAATACTTACTTGACCTCCATTGTTAACTATGAACGTTTAAGAAAAACAGTTAAAACAAAAGAAAAATAAACTATCTTTGCAAAGATTGTTTAAAGAAAGCAATATACCTGTGAGTAGGTTTTTAATTTGGTTCATACAACAGGCTCGCCCGCAAGGCAAATATAATTTACTGTTTCTTTTTATTATATTTTCCTTTAGTCGTTGAAGAAAACAAATGGAGAATCCGTTTAAAACAAACACCGCAGAAATGTAATTTGCGTGTAATATTCTCATTTTCAACAGTTTGAAACATAAGTATTGCGTACCTAGGTAGCGATTAAATCTCAGGCAACAAATAGATATGCGGCTCAAAATTGCCATTGAATAACATGTTAGAAACACGAAGCACCTTCTCTATTAATCACGTTTTAAAATGTGAATAAGTATTAAAATATATACAGCATCACGTTGAAAATGAACGAACATAATAAAGCCTTTCCCCGACCGCGCAACAATATATTATATATTTTAATATCATGTGTATTACCAATACAACATGAATATTCTGTGTGCAAAAGTAATTTTAAAGGCTATCACAGAAGGCGACGGGCGCGGGGCGAGAGTGGCGGCACCCACTGACATCAGTGGCTTGTATCTTGCGCTGAATTTGCATATAAATTGTATCTTCTGGACATAGCGAGCAAGATGACACGCGTCTATGATGTGACCGCTACCGTAAACACAACTGCATATTTATGTCCCCACTGATCAACGCCCAAACATATTTGCAAAACGGTAACGAAATCTGCAAATTCGTAGATAACAAATTATTAGAGATTAACATTCGTATATTTTATACAGAATTCTCTAATCATTGTAATCTGTCAAAATTACGCCATAAAATTAATGAACATAAACGAAGCCATCACAATCCACAATTTTAATGACCCCAAATAAATCTACGTGATCGTTACTAAGCAAAATTAAAGGTAATATTAGTCTTCATCAGCGCGCTTCCGAACGATGCAGGGCAATAAAACGATGAAAAGAAGCTAATTTTTTAGCAAATCATCTCCGGCCACCATGAAGTCATCAATATTCATTTTGCGGCGCGCCTCCGAAACAAACACCTTTGCGAAGGAGCACAACGCGCTTCCTTTGAGCGAACTATGCCGGGGGCGCGACCGGCTAACTCAATTTATTTGGATAATTGGCTTGTTTCACTAACGTTCCTGACACACATCAATTAATTCAGTGTATAGCGATAGTTTTTAAATAACAACAAGTAGTCATTTAAATTTCAAATAAAATACTTTCTTTTTTTCTTTCTTTCTTTTCTTTCATTTGTTTTCATACCTTGTAGTATTTTGGGTTCTGATTTTAAGAGACAAAGAGACAAATATTTGTATAGTGATCGTTTACTATGTGTAAAGCAGTGATAGCCTAGTGGTGTGACCGTCGGACTGCCAAGTCCATAGGTCTCGAGATCGAACCCAACGCGCGCACCTCTGATTTTTCGGATTTATGTGCGTAATGTATAATTATAACTTGCGGCATCGTGAAGAAATGCCGGAGAAATATTTCTCGATGGCATGTGAAGCCAAGTCAGAGGGCCATGGGTGGCATGAAAACTCTGACACCAGGTTAGTCACTAACCACACAAAAAAGAAAGAAAGTTTACTATGCAGTCATGCTCACTATGCTAACGCTCAATACGCTGTTTTAATCACACGAACACATATCTAACTTTCCATAATCTTGACTGGCCCTAAAATCAAAACGGATATGTCCAATGAAATATCAAATAACACATTGGAACGGTCATCTGTGGGGAATAAACCAAACATTATGTATTCGAATCTATTGTTTGTTTGGACGTCTCCACTGTTTGTGATTATCAAATCACGATGCCATTATGGTCGGGGCTATTAATATTCTGAATAGGGAGCGGAATAATTTGGGGGTAAGTCCAGCGTTCGGCTCCGCTCGTATTAGTCTATCGGCTACGGCTACCTCTACTCGTGCTACGCCGCGCGCCGTCTACGTGTGCATTCGTCCGGCGTAGTACACTCGTAGCGAGCTCGTAGCACTTTGTAGCCCAGCAGTAACTTCTTACTAACTCGTTCAATTATTGTTTGTATTTTGATTCAATTTGAAACCTAGTTAGTAAGTTTTCATTAGGTTAACTAATAAATTGAAACATTCTACAAACAATATTTTATTTCCAGAATTGTCTGTCTTGAGAACCCTAGTTTAATTATTCGTATGTTTGATTATATTAACATGTTCATAAATTATTAGCATTTTATAAAGTACCAAATAAACAATGTAAAAAGGTTTTTGTTTTCAGATAGATTATGTTGACGTCTTATAATTGGCCCCAAGTTTATTAATATTCATGTCAAGTCTGAAATTAAATAGTGCACGCACTAACTGAACCTTTGTGAGCAAAACATTTTATTAGACATTAGCTAAATGATTTCTTTAAATAAGTTGAACAGAATTTCAGTAGATTGTAGCTATTTGGTGTAGCCAGTGCACGTACACGACCGCAACGTCCAGCTAGGCCGTCATTACTGCGGCTCAGCGCCAAATTGCGATATCCGCTGCCTTCACCGACTGGCCGCCTGCACCCACCTTGCAGGTAGTTGGCGCAATCAATTTTCTCATTTCAAATTAATACTATTTTTTTTCACACAATTGTAAGAAGGAGTTCGAAACTCATAAGCTTGTAAACTCTTTAAAGTGTTCGTAGTTCAGACAGCACCTGCAGTAGTTGTAAAGTAAGGTTGAAGGTGAAGAGTTCGTCTTGTACGGCGTTAAGTCGGCGTGGCGCTCCCTACGCTGTCCGCAGTAACAAGCCACTCCTGTTTATTTTACCGCAATGAATTTCCTTGCAATATTTTCTTCATTTTTTAATTTTGAATACATTTGAGCACAATTCTCCGTGGCGGTTGTGCGCCCCCGGCAATATCCAAATTGCCTCTTTATGTGCAGATGTTCCGACCCTCGTTTTTTCCGTCTTTTGAATGTCGTTTTGCTGTTAAATAACCTGCTCTTCTATTGTAATTGGGGTTTGCAAGTTTACTTTCTACTTCCGATTCCATTGTCACCATAAGTAGAATTGAAAACATTGCGAAGGAATTTAATTTATATTGTGATACGCCTTATTTACGCTCTAAAGAAAGGTTGTATACCATGTTAATATTATAAATGCAAAACGAACCTTGTCACCTTTTTACGCCTCATCCTCTGAACTGATTGTTATGAGATAGTTAGGTAGCCTGGGACCTAGACAAGGACATAGGCTACTTTAATTCTAAATATTTGTATTAAATACAAAATACATGCAGACAAAGTCGCGGGCAACAGCTAGTAGGAAATAAAATCACAATACTCAAGCACTAACGAGATAATTTCATAAAAGTGAAAGCCACAACCAAATGAAATTCTTAACCTTTACATTTATTTCTATTTTAACTTTATTACGTCAGCCTTTGTGTTCACAAAAACGCAATATTAATAACAAAAAGTTAAGTGGGACATGCGGTAGCGAGAACTGCTTTTTACACGAGTTCTTCTAAATTTAATCTTGGGAGGGTAACTAAAGATCACAATTACACGTTTTACAAGATTCCAACTCATTTATTTTTCCGGGAACAAATTATTTCTCGTGAAGCAAATTAATTCCTTAGCATTATACTTCTTTCAAGATCTGAATAAATTTGAACGAGATTTCATAAAAAAAATAGACGGGCTGAGGGCCCGCGGCTAGCGGCAAATTACGTCTTTATTTACAAGTGCGTGCCTAAATATTTTCTTCCCATTGGAGAGTAGCTATAAGTATAATTTATTGCCATAAAGACAAAAAAAAACCGGCCAAGTGCGTGTCGGACTACGCACAATGAAGGGTTCCGTAGTTGGGATGCATTTATCCCAAATACAAACTTAACATTGTAGTTGAAATACATGTTCTCCTATACATACTAACTGAAAATGTAAGCTTGTACGCACAATATTGAGAGATTTACCATGCTTTTAAGACCATAGACTCCTTATAGGTTTTCCTAATTTATGAATAAAGAGTCATATTATGTATTTTTTTCAAAATGTTTGGTCCAGTAGTTTCAGAAATAAGGGGGGAATGGTCAATTTTCATCTAATTTCTTAAAAATCTTTAAAATTATTTATTTTAAAATTATATAAAAATATTTTCAAGGTTCTCGCAACAAACCCTTTCATTTGATATGTCACACGGTACTGTTAGCAAAAATTTTTTTTTTTGGCCTCCAAAAGTGACGTGTAAGGTAAATAAATAAATTTTGAATATAGGGAATATTCAAAATTCATTTATTTACGTTACACGTTCGTGTTTGGGTCACAGAAATACATTTATGTGTACCAAATTTCAACTTAATCGGTCTATTAGATTCGGAGCAAAATGGCTATGACAGACGGACAGACAGACAGACACACAAGTGTTCCTATAAGGGTTCCGTTTTTCCTTTACATAAAATTTAATGCCTGCATTAACGTGACCACTTGCAGGGCTATACTCATGCCATCGACTCGAAAATAAGAAGAATACTGAATGACCATACTTGAATTATTTCAAAGTCACAGTCTTGTGTGTGCTTATAAAACTGAAGTATTTTCATACGTCTGGACGGAGAAGAAACACACACAAAACTGTCAGCCGTCGCAAGTAAATTGACATAATTTACTAACATACTTCTTTCGCCCACAGATTGTATGGGAAATTGAGATGTAGGTATGTACCTATTACTATCATTTATGATATAGGACCAATTCTAAGTTATGTTAAATCATATACCATCATCACGTATAAAACAAGAAGATAATAAACTGTAGAAACAGCTAGAACAGAAAAATATGAAATAAATAAAGCGACATGACAATAAAGTTAATTTATTTTATTAGTAGAAACACAATCATCCCTTCTCGCCAGTCGCTTGCTCACGCCTCAGAATAAGAAGTATAACTGAAAATGAATTCACGTTATAACACCTTATTATTGTAAAAACTAATTCACCTTCATAAACTATAGCTGTGGTAGACATGTGAGTTTTATTAACTATTCGTGATATTAAATAATACGCGTATGAAGATCTTTCTTTCTCATACATTAAAATTTAATACAACCTCGCGTTCTAAAACAAATATATACAAAGATTTCTGTGATCTAGTCTAGATCACAGAAATCTTCGTCTTCTTAATCTTTGTGTTTTACAACCTTGTCCGGCAGACAAGGACTGGAAAATAATTAACTAATTCAAAATACATAGGTAGTTATACTTACTTCTGGATCCTTTCCATAAGAGCATTTGTGTACTTCAAATGCTCTCTGGCATTTATCTTTGTCCGGGGTATCTAAAAACACAATTATTATACTGTAGCCCAATTATAACATAATAATGAAATGCAACGAACTTCAACCAAAATTAATGTCAGACACTAGCCTCTCATGAGTCCCACATTAAGAGAAAACAGTAATACTGATATTGTTGTAATCCACGAGCAATCTATACCAATACTAACAAAATAATGTTATAGTATAATTTAATATAATATTTATTATATATTATGTATTTTATATATTATTTTTACGTCTTTACTTTTCTCGGGACCCTGGGGTCCCGGACCTTTGGAAGGCGTACGAGGGGCCGAAGCCAACTCGCACAGGCCCATTAGACGTTTTTAATTAAATGAAGCACCAACCGACGATTGTCCCTGTTCGCACTATGCAAGTGCACCCAAGGACAACCCTCGGTTGGTACCTACAGGACTATTGCAAAAAATGGAAACAAAACATTGGGCTATGGGTTTGGGTGGCTATAGTGAATTGGTTACCTAGGACTATGGAAGGCCTATGTCCCCTGCCGGGTCAATGTTATGGTATACACGGATAAAAGGGCAACGGGTGACTAGCGTCCTGGCGCAGGGGAGATCGTAACAGGCGGCGGCCGACTTAGCGACACGCGGGGTTGCGACAATCGTTGACAGGATCCGGCAGTTGGGGCTCGAGGTGGCCCTGCATAAGTCCGAGGCCATGGGTTTTCATGGTTCTCGGAATGCGCCACCGTCGGGTCCCCAGGTAATGGCGGGAGGGTTTCACATCAGTGTCGAGTCGACGATGAAGTATCTGGGACTCGTCCTCGACAGCCGGTGGAACTTCGTGGAGCATTTTCGACGTTTGGCTCCTAGACTGGAGCCGGCCGGGGCTGCTTTGAAGCGGCTCCTGCCCAATCTAGGGGGTCGTGCGGTCCATGGCCCTTTACGGGGCGCCGGTGTGGGCGCGTTCATTGAGGCTGCGGCCAGCCCGTCGATTGAACGCGTCCCAGAGGGTCATGGCCATCCGACTGGCCCGAGGATACCGCACGGTCTCTTGCGAGGCGTGAGCCTCCTTGCCGGATTACCGCCATGGGATCTGGAGGCAGATCCTCGCGCACATCTGGGAGTGGCGCGAGGAGGCGAAACGCCGGGGCTTAACTCCGCTAACGTGAGAAATCACGGCACAGCGGAGAGAGCTCCGGCGGGATCTCATGGCGTTATGGAGAGTGCGATTATCGCAACCCAGTGCTGGGCACGCCACAATTGCGGCGATAAGTCCCCTCTTTAAGGAGTGGCTAGAGAGGCGCCACGGCGTCCTCACCTTCCGCCTGACGCAGGTCCTCACCGGACACGGCTGTTTAGGGAGGTTCCTGCACAGGATAAGGCGGGAGGAAACGCCCGGGTGTCACCATTGTGTGGATCGCCCGAAGGACACGGTGGAGCATAACGTGGAGGTCTGCCCAGCTTGGGCGGAGCATCGCCGTGTCCTCGTGGAGGCGATCGGCGGTGGTGATCTCTCGCGTTCGGCCCTGGTTCAGGCCATGGTACGGAGCGAGAGGAAATGGGAGGCCGTCACCTCCTTCTGCGAAGCGGTAATGCTCGCGAAGGAGGAGGCGGAACGCGTGAGGGAGAGGCAAATTTCGCGCCCACACGCCCCTAACCGCCGCAGGAGGAGACGCCCAGGGCGTCGGGAATCGCGAGGCGATTTCCGGCCACCGTAGGCGCGGGCTTGCGGGCGGTGAGCAATGAGTGGCTCACCGTCCGATAAGGACCAGGCAAGGGTCGACGGCGCGTTGTGTTCCACACACGCCTCAAAGAGATGTCAGCAGAATTGAAGGGGTCCGCTAGGGCCGATGCCTGCCGGGGTTGCGAAGAAAACCAAAAGGGAGATCGTGGCCCCCGGCAACAGGGCAGCCGAAAGAACACGGGTGGTTTTTAGTCAGTAAGAGTCTGACATGCCCTCCCGCTCCGCCCAGAGCGGGAGAAGTTATTTGATGATTTCCCACGCAAAAAAATAAAAAAAGGGGGTGACTAGCACAATCAATAATGGGCCCCCGAAAACGGTCGCTAGGACAAAGTGTCGGTCGTATCGACAAGGGGGCAACATGTCCTGAGGTACTTATGAGGAGTGGAGAGATATTCCTCGGCTATCAGGATAATTCCGGAAGTACGGTCAAGATCCCTACCAGCATTTTACAGGAATACTTCCTTCCTCCGAGCACGTTTGCTCTTGCAAATTTCCACTCAAGCCAGCCAATAAAGGCAAGAAAGAAGTGGGGGCTCTGTTCCTCGTCAGTGTTTACTCCAGCCGGCCAATAAAGGCAAGCTAGAGGTGAGGAACAAGACGTCTCCAGTCAGGAGTCAGGAGATAGGGTCCGTGGGGTCGCTACTGCCCAACAGCTCGCCACATGCTGCCCTGCGGGTTTCTATATCTCTCTCGGTCTGGCTCCTCATCCTAAACCCATTCCGGCAAAGTAAACTGTACCGGCACAGGCCTAGAGTTCAGAGTGCGCAAGCCCCACCACGACATCAACGTAGAGATACGGCGGTGGGGTTATTATTATTATTATAAAGAGGTAAAATTTGTTTGTTTGTTTGTAATTTTGTATAGTGGGTAATCTCAGACACTCATGATCCAATAAAAAAAAAAATCATTTTCATTCATTCACTGGTAGAAAGCTACATTATACCTGAGTGCTATAGTACCAAGTCACACCAAACTTGTTGACGAAATGTTGCTTTATTGACTCGGGACATAAGGATAAGTTCGAGAAATACTAGAACGAAGGTCTAGTGTGTATGATCATTTTATTAAGTTATAAATAAATAATAATAATTTTCGACTAATTGGAAAGTACTTACGTATTTAAAAAAGTCAAATAAAACGTAAAAAAAAAATTTACCACTCACCGAGATGTTTACACGAAAATATCATTTTAGTTGTTCTCTCGTAGTATTCGTCTGGTATCAGACTGACCAGCATGTCGTAGTCCACAGTGCCATCGTCGTCTACCTGCACATTGACAAATAATATTTCAATCAACACAGTAATCAAAATAATAGTATAAAGTAGTAGGTATTAATGTATAAAATGTATTAGCATTGCGTGTTTTACGTTAAAACACAAAGCAAACAAATTGAATTAAAAATAAATTAAACGTCTGTTTGTATCTAATTTCGTACACGACAGGGTGAAGAGAGAAACAAACAAAAGACAGATAACTCACGAGGCTCGCTTCCTCCATCAGGCAAAACATATAGCACTTCAATTTCGGGTCCTCCTTAAATATGCCGTTTTCGCAATTCGTTATATCCTCTGGGGGCAAGTAAGAATAAAGACTCTTTAATGTACGCAAACATAAGACATTGTATTTGAAAACAATGCTAGTGGGGAGATAAACTCGAGATATTATGAGCAGAAAAAAGTTACAATTTCTTAAATCTTCTATTCTTTAATTATCTTCAATTTTTTAAATATTATTTTGTTTATTCAATAAATAGTGATGATGTCTTCTGTGAGCGCTTGCTTAGGCTGTAGCTTAGCCGTGCCGATTGCTCGGCGTCATTCGCATGCTAACATAGAACAAAAGAGGAAGAAAATTTTCTTTTGAACGCTCACCCTCTGCCACCCCTGTTTTATCAACACACTCGTCGTGAACTGTTTGTATTATTTCTTTGATTTCGTCACTGAAAACCTGAAATGAAAATAATGGAAATATAGTTAACTTAGATGTTTTCAATATACTTTGAATGCTGAATTTGACACATTTATAAAGTGGCAAATTCCAATTCACGCAATAAACTCATTTGTTCTCAATTCAATTGTTATTTCTAACTGCCAAAGTAAAGTTACTGTCTGCAACAATAGAGCAAATCCGACCATCTTGCATCCCCCAAGCGATGCCTCAAACTACTTAAATAGGTTCTTCCACAAACTTGCCACACATTAGAACCACAAAGTTCCCGAGATTTCCTTATTAAATCATTTTCTGTGTAGTGGGCGAACCACTGAGACACCCCGGTCTCTTGATCTACACGACTACCTTTGTGAACAAGGGGGAAATAAGTCGTTTCAATATTAAAAATGAGATAACATTCTCAAAGAAAATATTAAGTCGCGGTTCCCCCGGGAGCAACCCAATGCGCATCAACTTGTATCATAATGTTAAATATTAATTTAAATGGTGAGGGACTGTCTCCATTGTGGCCTTTCTGTGTTTTCTCAATTTAAATAGAGCATATTTTGGAGGTAAGTTTGTTTTACTATGCCGAGATGTCTGAAAGAAGTGAAGAAGAAGTTTAAATTTTCCTGAGATACTGTCATCATATTTTTAAATAGTCATGAAACCACCTAGTTTTCGCTGAAGAATGCGTAAATATGGAAGTACTTAAGCAACCGGTTGGTTAGAGACTCCTGAAAACGTCACGGTTCTTAAAAAATGCGTTATTCGACAGTCTTGTAATAGTCATGTTAGTGCACAATCGTTTATTATTGGGGACGTTTTCATTTATCTTTTAAACCTGTTTTCAGGAATGTGGAAACGTCGTGTATCATTGGAGATGCTCTCCGGGTGGCTAGCAGCGCGGCGGCGGCGCACACGATGCATTACGTATTCGCGCGGCGACGTTGAGCAATAGTGTCGCGCGCCGAGCCGTCAGCCATCCATCACACCGACACACCGCGCCTCCGCAAACACTTCATAAACTTATATTTACAAGTGATAAATGCACTACTTTTAAATATGATAATTTTCATCGATGTGATTCCTAGTGTGTTTTGTAAACTATTTTACAAGGCAAGTATTTGGTTTCGACGCTAAATATTAGAATAAAATGAAATTGTTTATTCTGTAAATAGGATATCGGATCAATTTTACACGTCAAAAATAAGCTAGATGAGGTCGGCGTTTCCTATCTGACTACTCTGAGAAGATAGGCCGAAACAAACTCAGAGATCACAGTCTCTTTTAAAGTCCATACATAATCTTGGTCATATGAGGACCACGTAGATTAGTGTCTGAAATGGTCTTTTTAGGAAAGAACCACAGATTTTAGTGGACCTGTCCTGTCAGTGCAAGCATTTGTCAGTAATCATGGAGCTCAACTCAGTTCCGAACTTAAGGAGCTCAACGACTCTTGGTACCTACTTAGGCCATTAAAGTCACATCACGTACGTTCAAGTTTAAAAGATGAACATTAATTTCGAAATAACAAGAAGATCTACTTATTTAATTTCAATGTGACAAATAATTAAAAACAACTAACACAGTGATACATTTTGTCGCGAATCTGAACAGATATTATAATTATTACAAACTTACCGGTTTCTCTTTACCACCATAAACAACAGCAATCAAACACAGTACCACGGGCAGCGTTCCTGTGAACATGGCGCCGCTGCCTGTGCGCCAGTGAACGCCTTGTTCGCCAACTACTCTTATATTAGATATCGCCAACTCCAACCCAACTAAATCACACAGTTAAGGCACATAGTTAACGCGCAGTTATCCAAAGCCAGCAATTAACGAGTTAAAGGTGTTACGCTACTTGCAGCACAAGCGGTAATCATGAGGCGGAAACTTTTCGAACTATGAATGAGTAAGCAACTAGCTAAATACACGGTGCAACTCAGCCTTAAGATAACTTATTAAGTAGTCTGTCTGACACGGTGGGAAATATAAAAAGGTGAATGTGTTGTGATTTTCTGAAAGTTTTGTCCAGATTATTTGTGGAAAGTTATTCACATAAAAGCTTACTGGAAAGAGAAGTGTAGAAGAGAAGTAGCTAAGTACTTGTACCATAGAAAACTGCTACGAATATTGGCTGAAGCCTTAATATAAATAATTAAACCAATTATTTTTAAAAGAGACCTAAGCTAGCCTAACCTTGGAGTTTCTTGCCAGCTCTTCTCCATAGGAAACGACCAATGGGAACCGTGCACCTAGCTGAAGTTTCATAAGCCAGTGTTGAATTTTGAATTTTGAAAATTTTGAATTTTTAATAATAATAAAGATACAGTCTCAACATCTATGATCCAAACACAATATTTATTATTATTAATTATTAAGGGCGGATTTCACCAATGAAACTAAAGGCGAACAAGCACGTCGAAACGGCATTCAAGCGCTGTCAGTGTCATCATTATTCTGAAATATTAACACTGACAGCTCTTTAAGGCGACGATAACCTACTTTTAATGATTATTAAACAATGGTATATTATTCGACAATGGTAAATTATATGTCATGCAAACCTAACCTAAAGTAAGTCATTTAACACCTGAGGGCTAGCAGGGTATTAATATTGTACTGAATTTCATTATGACCCGCTGGTCATTAATGTGATTTGAATTTGGAACATAAAGTAGGAATCGCATACGAACATTTACGATACTACATACTAATTCGACGCATTCACCAGTAAGATCTGCACTAAAAAAAAATTGTTCGGAAATAGAACTGGCCACCACGAGTACCTAAAATATAAATAGAAGAAAAATGGAACTCAAATTAAAAAGAGGCGCGAATACTGAAAATTGCTTTGTTTTGTTATACACATAGAGTATAGTAATAGACAACAAATTACGTATCTACAAATTCTCACTAAAATTTTGAGTGTCGATAGTGATTTGACTTCGGAGTACATTAAATCCGAAGTCATTGTTATTGCCAACAATCTACTCCCAGAAAAGTCCAAGGAATCGTACATGAAAGCCTACGACGATTTTTACAAATGGAAAATTACAAAGGGCGTCATGTCTGTATCTAAATCAATGCTTTTAGTCTACTTCCAGCATTTATCTTCATCATTGACATGATGCTCAGGTCAACAATAAGCATCAAAAATAATATAAAAATTAATACGTACACCAAATTACTGGCATTTTTAAAAAGGAAATCAAAAGGTCATCACCAACTTTCACGATCCAAAATGGTCCTCAGCAGACCCAAGTTTCTGAAACTTTACTTAACAGTAATTCTCAAATAAATTCTACCTCAACTTCAATAAATGTACCGAATAAAAACATAACCTTGTCTTTCCACAACTGGTCTAATGTATCAAACATTACCTTTTTAAATAGGTCTACTAACTGTAATTGTAATTTTAATAAATACTTTGATTCTAGTACTATTGCTTTTTATTGTCTCGTCGATGGTGTGAATAGTAGAGTATTCTCCTCGTGGATAAAGGTGCCTTCGTCTTGGGCAACCTTGAATCCCACGCTGCACTCAGGATTCTTGAACTCTAAAAGGGTAAGCGTGATTTCAATTCTTGCCCATCCCATCCACGCCTCACCTCGATGGTATAAAACCACCTTAATAACTGAAAATATGGGGCAGAATTTCTTAACCACGGTTTTAGGATTTTATATAATTTTGAATATCATTAAACCAACAAATAACTTTAATTTATTTAAAAACATATACCTACCTAATTTACCAATCAGAACCAATAATTAAATCAGGTAACAAAAACAATTTACTATCAATAATTTAGCTACAAGAAGCGCACGAGGGATAGTATTTCCTGAGTCATTTTCCCACTTTGGAACAATCATTGTTTCCATCGTGAACAATGAAAGGGATCTTACGTGTTTTTGTGCGCCCTCCTCTATTGTGTCCTACACAATAATAATTATAAAATTAATGTCATAATTTGCTATGTTCCCTGACGTAGCGGCCACAATGCGCCCCGACGATATCACACTTAATGATTATTAATGGTCCGAAGGCAGCTTGGAAAATCACGCTTAACTTGTAGTTATAGGTGAGCGAGCTTATTGAACATTGAACTTAAAACGCAACCTATTCATCATGTTTATTTCATATACATTAATATGCTTATATACAATATATAACGCAACTAACTATTTACACTAGATACTAAATTAATTAACTAACTAACTAAACATACAAGTCAATACAAAATGTAGGTAAACTAACACATTATCCTTAAGGTTGGTTAGTATTTTACCTTCTAGATAGGCGTCGACTTGATAACTAACCAGATGCATCTGAATTTTAATATTAAAACCAACAACAGACACATCGAATATTAATGAAACAGACAATCACTTAACGTGTGATAATAACAGATTAGAGATAGACCGAGCACGGCATTGATGCATAAAAGTAAGTATTTTCTATTTGGCACAAAACATTTGTAATAAGATGCATACTAGACTATTTAAACTAAAACTCAAAAAATATGTTTTAGCCAAATATTATTACAGAATTCTAAAATGACTGAAAAATAACTTGACGTATTTTTAAATACTAATAATGTTACCTAAGTACACCTCTAGTTACAACCAAGAAAAAAATTGTACGCCATACCTAAATGGCTAAACATGTAGCTACTTTCTCATTTAGGTATACATACATATACAAGACCTGCATTTTTCACTCATGTTTTACAACATAAATATATCTTTATTTATTAATAATTCCTATAACGGGAAGCTGATCCGTACTTCGTACAGCAACATAGTGTTTTTTTCCAATATTCGATTATCTTCCACGCATTTATACCTATGCCGTGTTCAATCGACATGAAAAATCCATTAGACTTGTTTGCGTCGGCGACTGGGCCGATAGGCGTCGCCAGTGACCGTGCCTAAGAGGATTTGTTGCTTCCCTGTCGGTTGCATCATGCAGCTGTGCATTCGTTAGCTGCATGCGCAGTCCGACAACTCGATACAACGGGCATTCGATGCTGAAATGCGAATTGTGTTATTACAATGAAGCGCTATTGTTTGTCTTTACGTCTATAATACCTACTGTCATCGGTATATTGGATAATAATTTGAATATGATAGTCATTGCAACGCGTTGTAGAACTTCCGTCTACCATTCATCCACTGGGTCCTATTAGCGCTATTACACCTGATTAATTTGTTTCCCCTAGACCCTAGAGCAGGGATGGGGAAACATTTTCCTTCGCGTGCCAATATTTACTAACGAAATATATGGCGGGCCAAGTTGTTGCGTTTTTGGCTTTACTATTTACTGAAATAAAAATATGAATATGTATTTTCTGAAACAGTAATTTATTGTGCAATATTACGAAATACTATTGAAATAAGAAATAAATTTCAAATTGCAAATAAATTAAACTTTTAAGTTAGCTGGGAAGTAGAAGGTTGAGGAGCGCTGGTCTTTGTGAGGACATGTGACATGTAGAACTGTTTTTGTTTCTCCAAGATTTCATCATAAGCCGGCTCCATTAAATTTGTGATGCTGAAATTTTTAGCAGTGAAAAAAGGTGGTCATCCGAAAGCCTATTACGAAGACAATTTTTTCTTAGTTTCAGTATTGAAAACACTGAAGAGATAAAAGAGGTATTGAAAACTTTTGTTCGCACAAATAGCTTGTTCCAAACACAGCCATTATTTTTTGGGCGTGGGCAACCATATTTCGGGATAGTGTCCTAGATATGGACTTTTGTGATGTGATTGTTTTATGCGAGCCGCGCACTTCCAATGAGAATGAAATTTCTAACAATACGAAAACTTCACTTGATTTTTGTTTGATGGTCGCGGGCCGGAGATGGCCCGCGGGCCGGAGATGGCCGGAGATGGCCCGCGGGCCGGAGATGGCCCGCGGGCCGTAGTTTCCCCATTCCTGCCCTAGAGACTTAGCGGTGACAGAATTATTCAAATATTATTTAAGTTAATGCCACCACCATATCAGTTCAATAACATCAAAAAAATTCAACTGGTCTTTGTAAAATTTCTAAGTTCAAGAAGTAAACACGATAAGTAAAACTTTCGCTGGTGAAATTCAGATATACGCCGTCCTGGCAAAACTGTTGACTAGTTTTGGTAGGAAAGTTTTTACAATATTTGTATTGTATGTAAACTCGCCCGACTATTGCCGACGCGGGATAACAAGTAAACTTTAGCATTCGTAGCTGTAGACGCGCGTTCACAACCGCCAACTTTGAACGCCCGGCTGACATAAGAGGATGTCTTATGGAAGTGTCAACAACGTCTCTAATCATGCTGAAAAACTATTAAATATTGAATTATAAACATAGTCTAGTATTTTATTGGCTCTAAGACCTAATAAAACGTGGCTGTATCCTGACTAGTGATTTATTCAACATACGCAGCTTCAAGCCTCAGATAATTTCGCCGCCCCCGCAGAATACACGCGCAAGTGTAAAAAGTCAATTTTACAGGAAAATTAAAAAACTAAATTGATCCATAACTTTATGACTACACCGAATAGAAGTTTGTTTTTTATGTCGTTAAAAGATTTTTTTTTTTAGTATATAGTCTAATTAATATTAAGTGTTAAACAGGTACCGTTTTTGAGTTATTAATAAAAAAACATTTCACAAAAATATTTTAGTTTTTTTTTTGTTTTCGTTAATGTTACATTTTATTTTTGTTTTGCAATGTAATATAACTTGAAATTTCTTTGCGTTTTTCGCAGTACTGTGATACCGTTAATATGCTATTAAGCGCTTATTCTGGTGCAATCGAAAAGTTTCTGATAATGTAATAGGTGATTAAGTTTTTATTCTGGATAATATATCGTCAAGGTCGGATTTATAACATTATGTTACGGTATATCGTGTGTGGAACTTCGTAAATACTTGATATAAAAATCTGGAAAAAAATTAGGTGATTTATTTTGACCTATAAATAACGAATATGGATTAACATCAAAACCGCCGCAATAGCACTTACGCGTTTATTCTGCGGGGGCGGAGATTTAATCTACCAAATAACGCAAAATATTTCTAAATAACAACCGGATATAAGTCCAACTGCAACAGTTCAGATAGTTACAGGTGTTAACAAGCGGAAGTTTAACAGTGAATCATAAACACAATGGGCCCTACAAAACCAATAAATTCGAATTGTTTGACCACTGTAGACGGGACAGTCCAACCGAGAAAGAGCAATTGGATTGTCTTCCGACCCCTGCACCCACTGACAATAAATGTTGGCACTGGCAACTCTGTCAGGGACTAATAGTTGAATAAGTGTGCTTGTACCAGCACGGAGACTGAGGGAACTAGGTATTATATTGGGTGCTACATTAAAAAATGTTAAATATGGGACAGGTTAAATGTGTAGTGACTGTGTACAATTACAGTAGATGCCTATTTAAGTAGGTTCCTACCATAGACATAGAGAATTAGACTGAGCGTTAGCTTCACAAAAGTGACCATCTAGCTAATTAAGTAGGTACTTTTTTGTTTAATTTTAGTTGAGTATATTGCTGAATAAGTAGTTAATTGATAATGTACATATTTCGCTGTAATTTGTTAAAAATAATATTAGGTAATAATATAATTCATAGCCGCACTATCGAATTAGGTCGGAGATCTGTGAACGTAGTTGTAAGAGGTTAATAAATAAGTAATTTTCTAGAAAGAGACAAAGCGACTGTGCGGCCAATACCTGTAGTACTACTAAAAAGACAACTACTGGCCGCGAATTCGCTTTGTCTCTCTCGTACTTTTCGGTCTGTATTAACTGAATACGGAACGCTCTGTCCATTGGTTCGCTCACGTCTATGATTTCTACCGAAGTAATAGGTACCCATGATTATGTAGTCTGTAAAATAGCCTTAACATTTTCAAGGCACTTTCAAACAATACTCATTTTAACTTATAGGTAGGTCGTTCCCTACCTACTTATAAGTTAAAAATGTTTCTCATAATATTTCCAAGTTAGGTACTCAGAAAATACCAGTATAAACAATGTCAAAGGACAACTAGTACATAGTTCCCCGTAGTTAATTCCAGGAACGACTAATGAAAACGTTTTCAGCAACAGAAAACAACTTCTAAAGCTTCACTTTTGATTTAAAAAAATACGTAACTAAAACATGGACATCATTAATTTGTAAAGCAATAATCATTTGAAGATAGTGAGGAGACACAAGTGGCGAGGAAGTCGGAGAGACGTCATTACCGCAATCAAAGCCGAAAGCCGTAAGCCCCCGCACCCGCTAACGACGAGTGCTCTCGATAAAAATTAAAAACACGTGCAAGCCCAGCCTGAGGAAAGTTTTAATGAGAGTACACCGAGTACACAGCTCGTTCGCGTACAGATAGATATATATCTAGGTCCGTCTCGGCTACACACATGCTTCGTAGGTAACTGCGTATTTATCTAATTACGACGGCCCCTAAGCATGGAAAACAGAACCGAGATAAGTAGGTAAGGTAAGTATGGACTTTCACGGGGAAAATGTAAATTTGCATTGCAACTTAAATTTTTTCCCTTTTTACTGATAACAGGAGTTGTACAGATAATATTATAAATGCGAAATAAAGTTTGTTTGTTTATTTGTTACGTTTTCACGACCGATCATCATGAAATTTTGCAATCACGTTGTCAGAGGTACAGAAATGGACGTAGAAGATCTACATCATCCAGAAAAATCTACATTAACGCAAGTGAAGCCGCAGGCAAAAGCTATTATGAAAATAAATGTTTGTAGATGACTGCTTGACTATAGATATTATGAACATTCTGGCTGAAAATAAACAACATACCATAAGCAGTCATTTATAAATTGTAAAATGAATGGACATTAGTCATTTATAAATTGGAAAATAGGTACATCATTGAACGTAGATAGATACCTACATTCAATGATGTATTAGAAAGTTTCGTCCATTCATTTTACAATTTATAAATGACTGACAATTGGATTGGATAGATTGAAAATGCGGTAGGTAGTATCTACACCAATTCTCAATTATTTATTACATTCCAAAATATTGGTAAAACTGTTGGTAGGCTTAAAATTAATTAAACAATCATGGACCCTGTCGGGCACAGTTTTATAAGTGTTTATCGATAGCTAAGGATTAGGAATTAAGATTATGGTAGGATATCTTCAGCCCATCCTGAGCCGATACTTATTAAATTCAGTATAGAAATGTTGCTGTTCGAACTGAGCAGCTACTTTATTATTTAAATATGCCTTTGCCTCGTGATAATCGTTGCATACATAGTTACGCACTAATAATATCTACTTCAAAATGCACAATAACCTTCTTGTGCCGTAACAATAGGAAGAATCTATTATGCCGTGAATGTGCCGATTAGGTGCGAAGTGAAGACGTCTGATATTACGGGTCGAGTGTAATTAAAAACCGGGGCATTCATTATGCGAGCAACAACAATTTTCAATTATACAGTCACTTACACAGAGACATAAAATTTCCAGTCAGGGCTGTCTCAGTCACGAAATATTGGATGTCTCAAAATAGCTTCAAAAGAAAAACTTAATTATTATTAAACTTCAAAACAGGAACCAGACTAGTTTTTACCATCAGACCAATTTATCTAAAAGTTCAATAGATGTGTTAAAATCTTCTATCTAAAACGGTCAGTTCGATAAAAATAAAACTGATTTATAGCGCGCGGGTAAAATCTTTTTGGCAAGGTGCATTTTCCATTTTATGCATATCGGTACGTTTTCAGGCAACATAAAAAATCCATTAGATTTGTGCATTGGCTTAAGGCTCCGTGCACGAAAAAACCCTTTTTCGTCAATAACTTATCTAACTGTAAAAAGCTTGAAATAATTGAAACATTAAATCTGGGTAAGTATAAAAGTACAGTTTTCCTGGTGGCTAAACCATTCGTGTCAGTCACAGAACCTGTTAATAGTTGCATCACTTTTGCGTTTTCGAAAATATGGTTTATTTCGCCTTTGATTTACTTAATGAAGATATAGAATAATCATAAAATAAAATTTTGATTTTATTTTAAGGATAGCTAAAGACTAATGTGTGATTTTTAAATTTCTTGATATGGTTTGCTAAATAATAGGACAAAATACATTACTGACAGGGTTAAAAAAAATGGATATTTCAAAAACTAAAATCTGCTATATTTTGTATGGAAGTGGTTCCCCTATGTATAAGTAGACCATGTAATGATGTTAATGATATTTTTAATTTTGAAAACCAAAAGTAGTTTCTTCTAACGAAACGATCAAACGTCAGTCTCGCGTCAATTTTTGCGGTTGCGGTTTTTAGTGATTTTTCACGAATCCTTAATTTATTTGAAAAATCTTACCGCTATGTACAATACAAAGAATTTGACTTTTCAAATCACAAATAACTTTGTTTATATTCTGTTTCCCCGTCTCACAACTAATAAACAAAATTGATCAAAATCAGTCGGTTTCGTGCACGGCCGCTTAACGAGCGACGACGTGGGGTGGACGCGGAGAGTTCGGCCGGGCGGTGGCAACCCTCAGTTGACCCTGCGTAAGCGGCTTTATTGCGTTCCTATCAGCATCACCGAGCTGTAATAGACAGGTGAACAGTCTGATAGCCGTTTCGTGTACCCGTTCGATCCAAATGCATGACAACAAGGTAGCACGACACTTGCGCGAAACACATTTCCGCGAAAAATACTTGCGCGAAAGACACTTGCGCGAAAAGATATTTCCGCGAATGGGCTTTCGCGCGAATAGACTTTTATTATATATAGAATAGAGATATAGAAGAGACTAACACTATAGAATAGACTTTTGCGCCAAAGGACACTTGCGCAAATCCACCTGCGCAAAAGTTCAGTTGCACGAAAAAGTTGCGGTAATGAGATTCTTTCAAACCATTACGCCTGTATTCTTTTAAAGGGTTGGGTAGGGGTGTATACTGTGAATATACTGTGAATATACATATACATATACTGTGAATCGCCTACAATTCGCTATTTATGTTCAAGGAACAGACAGACTAGTCCAATTAGCTGTCAACAGTTACTGTGGTTAAAGAGATAGTTTTCGTTTTCTTTCTATCTATATTTCTACTAGTAGTCTTTCCCGCAAATATCCATTCACGCAATATCAGCACAGAGGTTGATAGTTACAACCTAGTTACCTTGAATAGAAAAGTGTTACCTAGGGCGTAAAAGTGTTATTGCTAATTTTAAAAACTGTTATTTTCCATCTCTGCCAGCTTAATCAAAAAAATTAGGGTAGCTCATAAAATTAGGATGTTTTTAAAACAATTTGTTTGCTTCTTGTCATAGTAAAATGTTGAAATAATGAAATTCCTGCAGAAATTCATGCAAATGGCACAAATAATAATTGAAAGAGGTATGATATTGAAAAGTTGTCATATTTATAATAATTGTCATATTACTTAGTATGTACGTAATTCTTTGAAATTTTGCTTACAAAAAAAAAAAAAGTCAAACAATTTTTTTTTAATTTTAGGTAGACGTAGTGACATAAAACATCACCTTGGATGATTCTGTAAAGGCGTTATAATTGTGATTTAAATAAATTATTAAATAATCAAAAATAAATATAATGAAATGATGATGTGGATATATTTAGTAACCTTTTCCGATTAGCTATTTCTAAAGAGTCTTGAAAAGACCCTGGAAGAAATATACTTAGATTTCTTCCAGGGTCTAACACATACATACCTAATACTTCAATGGCCTTCTAAATAGTTTTTTCTGTACCATCTTCAAAAAATATGTAGGTACCTATTAATTAGACTAAGTTCTGCCAAAATGTACCAATGCACAAAATTTTGAAATTCATTTTATTGCCCCAAACAGGTCTAAAGGCTCTTTCAAACAGGCGCGACACGCGACGTGACACAAAGACACCGCTTGTCGCGCGACAAGCGGTGTCTTTGTGTCGCGTCGTGTGTCGCGCCTGTTTGAAAGTGCATTTAATGTTGTATGTAGGTATGTTACTATTCTGCAAAGGCACTTAAATAAATATTCAATACTTAGGTACTACATTACTTACAGAAATGAAAATGCTTCATATTTTTAATACCTCATAAAACGTTACACATTACACTAAACAATTCACATAACAAAATAACTTCTTTCTATAGGTACCTTTGGCATATGTTTTATTACTGTACCTACCTACCTTACCTACTTTAACCGCATCTAAACAAACGCTTGCTGTGAGAATAAACAGACTAGATACAACAGCTTTTTTTTCGTTTTGTTATTTTGCTGAGTAAAAGAATGTCCTAAAAAGGATTTTAATGGTTTTGCGAAAATTAAAAAGTTGGTTAGTAGGTAGATACTTACATCAATCTGCCTAGCCTTTTTCCAACTATATTGGTATCGGCTTCCAGTCTAACCGGATGCAGCTGAATATCAGTATTTTACATGGAGCGACTGCCTTTCTGACCTCCATAATTAGTTACTGGCTTGTTAGCCAGTAACTAGTTTTGTTCTGGTTTTGGATACCCCTTGGGAAGACTAGTTATCAGATTTTTTCGGCTTCTGACTCCCCATAACGACTGTCAAGATCTACGAATGACAGCCGGGGCCAAAGACTTAACGTGCTTTCCGAGGGGTCTCGGTATGTTAAGATGGCCCCCAACCACGAACCGACCGCGGCAAGCGCAGTTTAACCATCGATCGACCCGTGTGGTTGTTTTTATTAAGCCACGAGCCCGTCTCTATGACTATCAACCTGAAATCTACTATGAAAGTTGGGCTATGCCTATTGAAGTAGACAAGCATCACGTGACGTAATAGGTAAGGTCAGCAACAAAAGTCGATTAACACTGCTATGTGTTTACACATCATCTAATTAAATTGACATAAAATAAAATTATGTATTTGATATCCATATTGTAAGTACCTGCATCAGCATTTCATATACCTACCTACCTACTAAGAGTTAAGGCTCGTGCGTACAGACAGCTCGACCCTTGTAGCGCCCGCGATATCGCGCTGGTCTGCACGAGCCTTTAATATTTTTTACTTCTGTTCCGATTTTATCTCAATAATTAAGATAAAAAAAACTGAAGTAACCCTTGTCGCTGCCTGTAGGTACCTACCTAACTATCCGCATTACCTAATCGCCAAGCGGCGTGCTCCTCGCGGCCGCCGAGCCCGGTGAGCTAGCCTGCGGTCATCAATCATTTGCATCAAGCTCCCACTTTTCCATATCGTGTACGAAGCCAATAAATTAGCAGCTTTCCACCTTTTTCCGTGAGTCACCGTTGAAGGCAAACAAGCGACTTCAGTCAATTCAATTTAAAACCCGCTCTGACAACACCAATTTGCTTGCGTCTAAATGGCTACCTTTTGCTACGAAAACCATTTCAAACACAACAATAAATCTTCAGTGAAATCACGGTCTAATTTCGTAAAAGCCCCGTCTCGCTTTGCTAATTAATATGAATGGCATTTGCATCCGGCTTTTTCTCGCGTACACCATTTCCAACTATTGTTTTGCAAAGATTCTCGCAATTTATTCCTGTTTTTACCCGACTGCGCAGAGTGAAGGAGTGTTATTGAGATTAATAAAACACGCAGCTTGTTTGATTGCTCTACTCAAATTAAAGCTCTTGTAGGTAGGTACTCTTTTAGTAATTAATGGGCACGTTTGTCATAGTTTAATACCGATGTACTTAGATACCTAACTAATATCGAACCTAACTGTGACTTAATTAACGAACGCATTTTATCTTTTCGGGCGAAATCTGACAACTTCGAAAATTAAGGAGGATTAGCTTTTGCACACAGCTTCACTCGTGTGGATGTCGTAAAATATCCCACGGGACAGTACTGGACTAAAAATACCCTATGTGTTAATTGCGTAACTTATTGTAGTAAACAATTTTGCCTAATTTGTTTCATTTTGACAGTTCAACAACATTCATTGCGTTATTTACGTAGTTGAGCAGTTTTTTTTTCCAACTTATGAAGCAATGGATTAGAAATCTGGAATAGCAATCAAAACAGATTGTGATTGTGTTGTATTACGCGATTAGGGTACAGGTTATAAACTATCTGTGTGCCAAATTTTAACTAAATCCGTTCAGCCGTTTTTGCGCCAATCCGTAACATAAATCCAGACAAACAGACAAAAATTCTAAAAACTAGATTTTTAACATTAGACTCATTCTCTCAACTCATAGCAATTACTTTTTTTAAATTATTGAAAGTACAGTTTTGACTTTGTTTATAATTTTAACCGATTTTAAAAAGGAGGAGGTTCGCAATTAGACTGTTTTTTTTTTGTTGTAAAATACAAAAAAAAAGTAACAAATATACAAAAAAAAAAACTTTTTTTTGTATATTTGTTACGCGATTACCCAATTATGAATTGATTTTCATGATTCTTGGCAGGTAATACTTCAGAGGTGGTCCCATATAAATTTTATTAACTTTGGTTGGGTAGTTTTTGAGTTAGCTTCAATAATACGTATTTTTTCCACTAGTTTATGGGGATCATGATAATAAGTTCCTGTCACTGTTATTTACCTATATAGCAGGTACCTAATGGTATTCGAATTTGTGTGGGCTACGTACCACAACTACACAGACACACACAATATAAAAACTTTTTACAAAATAAACGACAACCGACTTCAAAAAAAAACACTACAGAGTATAAAATAACTTTAATTTCGAAAGTCGGTGGCAAAAAATACAAAATCAAAGACACCGACTTCCAAAATTAAAGTTATACACTTTGTAGTGTTTTTTTTTTTTTTTTTGGAAATCGGTTGTTGTTTATTTTGTATAACGTTTTTATATTATATATTGTAATAGATGTATAGTTAAAGGTTATATTCAGGTAGTATCATAAATGTTATTATATGTGCAATAGCCTACCCTCTGCCTAACCCTTCGAGGACAACAGGCGTGATGTTATGTTATGCATAAAGATCTCATGTTATGTTGTGTGATGTGTTATGTTGTGCTTAAGATCTCTTTAGCACGAATAAAAGTTATTCTCCCTGATAGTGTTTATTGTCCTGTCAGTGAATATATATAAATATCTCACGGATTGATTGAGCCTTTTGGTAAATCTGACTATGTTTCATCAATTCCGAAAAGTGGGTACCCAAAAGTAGTAATTATTTTACATTTACGAGATATCTCTAAATTAACGAACCTTAAATCTTTGATTATTGTTTGAATTTAGTTCGCGATGGGTTCTCGGTATTCAGAAGTTTGAAAAAAGAAACACTTGAAAATGATGATTAAAAGTTAAGTAGCAAAATAAGAACATTGTCGGGGTCTCTAAATATATTTATTTTTAAGATAGTTAATTGATTCAGGCGTGACCTTGCGGAAATCCATAATAAAATGATGATGTGGATATATTTAGTAATCTTTTCCGATTAGCTATTTCTAAAGAGTCTTGAAAAGACCCTGGAAGAAATATAGATTTCTTCCAGGGTCTTGTCCTTTAAAGAAACCTGAACAGATTTAAAATATATATATATAGGTACCAATGTTTACCTAAGCATAGGAGGTAAAAACTTTGCTTACTTTTGCTGAAATGCCGAGGATTAAAAATTACAAAAATTCTGCTTACGTAATAGATACTTGAAGGGCCCGTACAAGTTATTATTCTATCCTTGTCACTAAAAAAGGTCATTTATACCTGAAAGTTACTATGGCGTTATACCTCTGTAGACAATAGGTACCTACTAGTAGGTAGGATATATCCTCAGTTCGTGATCTATTCGATCAGATTTGTCCTCCGGTACCTGAGGTGCAAAACCGATTGAATATAAGAAATAAGGTACCTACGGTAAAGAAATACACGGAATTGAAAATGTGCACTTTAATTTTCAACATTATTTTCACATGACAACATCACACTGGTCTTGGTATTACTTAGCTACCTACCTACTATCCCATTCACAAAAAAAGTAACATTATGATTGACGGCAAGAGAGGCAAAAAACCTACAACACGTACATGTGCATACAACCTACTTTTAATTTATTTGCCTGCATTTTACAATAAGAATGTTTTACGATAAGTCCTATATAGCTGACCCCGCACTATTTCTTAGTATGTAGGTACAACATGATAAAATTAAGTATAACATAATGCGTGCATGAAATTGCAATAGGCTGACAAACGACATAGTTTGCTGTTTTAACGCTATTCAAATACATAACTATAGTTACTACGTATATAATTGACTAAGTTCCGAACAAATTATTTTAATGCTGATTTGTAAGAAAATTGATTTTCTATGATTGTTGAGAACCGTTAGGTACTAGCTAGCCGTTTATCAGACTATTGACTTCATATGGATCTTGAAACATTCATTTTGAAAGTTTCTCCTGCTTATAAGGACTTATAATATGACCGATTTTTTTTATAAGGCGTAGGTAAGTACAATAATCCACATTAGTGCGCTAAACTCTACAAACTACCTCAGCGCTGTACCTTTCAGAAAGTTACTGACTACAGTAAACAACAAAATTTGGCACATATCGACACGTTCAGTAACTTATGACATAAATTATATTAAAGATGTTCGCTGAGATGCTTCGTTTTGGACAAGTTAAGCCACTTTTGTAGACCACCGTACTTATTGAGCCTTCGCAGCAGTTTTACCTGGGGGTAAAACTGCTGCGTGGTAATCAAAAAATATTCGAAAGAATGGTTGGTGGCAAACAGACAGTTTAGGTAATTCTACAATACCTACCATTACTATTTACTACTACTATAAACATTATTATCAAAACGTTACACGATTCCCTGATACAACGGGTCATGGTTTTATTTTTATTTTTTTTGTAAGAAGGATCGTTTAAGATTGATGAAGGTTCGTTTTACATTACAATGTGGATTCGCCTTTGATAACTTGTGTTTATTTGCAAACGCTAACATGATAATTTTATTAGGTACATTTACGAAGATTTTTCTACTTTAACACAGTACATCATAAATACATATTTATTACCAACACCCTCATAAAATACATACTTCCATTCCAATTCCAATTTTATAATTCATAAAAATAATGTAAGTCATAAGTTTCTGTAGGTAATAGTAGTTTGTTTCAAACTTTAGCCCAAGGGAAATAAACATTAGCCTCACGATTGACTTTAAGTAGCACATTCAATACTGTTGAAAACACAACTTTTGTGCTACTTATTTTAATACTTTCGTCAAGTCTCTTGAACAATTAAATAATTTATATAACAAACATCTTTCTAGTCTTTCTTTTCATATAATTTAAGTAGTTTACTTTTAGTTCCAAGTGTTCCAACACAGTGCTCTGTTTGTTTGGAATACAACTTCCTAATACCGTGTTATTAGTATTTTTGACTATTATGCTATAATAGACTATTTTTATGCCTCTGCATTTTTGTTTCTGGTATATGTAAAATACATAATAACCTAAAATCCTTCAGTACATAGGTATGAACAATTAGTTAAGTTGTGCGCTAGCTCGGTAATTAGTGTAAATATAAATGACTCATGCCATGAAACATAATATGATTAGGTATATTATTATACAATGTAACAGGCACACAATTTAATTAACAGGCTTGCGATTAAGTGAAATCTTTTAAGAATGAATAAGTTTCTTATCACATTTACACTTAAGCAATTAGTAGCAATTAAAATAGTAAGAATAAGTGTTATTGTATGAAAACCAAATTATTGTAAGAAAAATAATTATGTATAAGTTAAAGCAGTGTGGAAAATCTTATTATACTCAGACTTTAATCCTAATGTATCTTTATCCTTTATATTATTAAATGTTACGTATACTAAATAATTATTAACCAATTGACCGCTTTGTTTTATATCAATTGTTGTGCCCCCAGCGCCCTGGCCATAAGTCGACAAATAGATACGTACAACACGACGAATAGGGTCGTGCAATGACATAAAAAACGAACATAGGTTTTCAGTCGTATAAATACGATTGAGGCGACGTGGGCACGAAAACATTTGTCGTATTAGTCCGACTGGGATGGTCAACGGGTTAATATGGTTACTGGAATTAATTTATTATTACTGGTACAAGTCATTCGTCAAGATTACATCATTCTACAAATTGACAGATAAAGTTTCAATAGAAAAAATATAGGTAAATAAAGAGGTACAAAAATACAACAGTTTATAAAGTAAAAAAGTTATCACTAAATGCAATAACAACCAGAAATATGCACATTTAAACAAATTCTAGAAACAATAGTTTGTTCATTGACTCACTAGGTTTAGGAAACACAACCCATTAAAACTTACTTAAAATAATTATTAAAAAATAACAAACAAATTTAAATATATATCACCTTGTTTTTCTTTTTTCATTTTTAATTTAGTACTTCGATAGCCTTTTTAGTTCTCGAAACACAGCCCGATATGATTGTTTTTATACAATAAATTGAGTACATGTTAGTGTAAAAATAGTGTTAAAACCGTTAACGTTTATTGTTTGTTTGTTTGATGTACAACAAATAAATTACAATGTAGGTAAGTATATTATTTTCACTGTATTTTGTTACGGTACTTGAAAATTGCATGGAAGTAATAAATATTATGAGCAATTTGAATTTGAGCTTCAATTGACAAAACATTGGAATTGATGATTTTACTCAAAATGCTGAAGTATATTGTGCATATTTGGCTGATCAAATTTGTTATGTCACAAACAAGGTGGCGGTAGAGGCATGTCAATCAATTTGCATACTTCTAATAGGAAGTTTTTCAATATGGCTGCTTGATTATCTCTTGAACCATTGATTGTTATTGTTGGAATGAATGTTGGTTTCAATATGTGAGTATCATCGCCATGTTTCTTTAGGAGAGCTGATCCAAAGTCCTGATGAGCGCAATTACTGATTGGATCAGGATCAATTTTAATTTCCTTTGCACACTGAAATAAAATATAAGTATTTATTAGTTTTATACTACTACTAGACTATATTTTACATATATAGGGATATTATTAAAAATTCAAGAATGAATTAAAATAACTTTTATATTTACCCTGGTGAGAGCACCATCAGCATCTGTGTTATCTGAGATCATACATTCTGTTATCTTGACAGCAGTAGTCATGTTTGCCACAGCCTCTATTGCACAAGCATGGACCTTGTTTGCGTAGCACTCTTCTTCACCATGCTGGCATTGAAAAATATACTTCCCATTCTCTTCTTTGGTCTATAAAAATATAAAGCATTTTATTATAATGTATCAATAAGCAGAAGAATGTGTAGATCATCCAAAAACACTTATTCATCATATTTTTTTTCATACTATTACAATAATACCATTTTCAAATGTGTGTCACAAGTTCACAACTAAAATATTTATAAGTATGCTACAGCAAATTAAAATGAGAACAACATACTTTGTTTTATGCATATTCAATCAAACTTTGTTTATTTAGTTAGAAACCCAAAAGATTCAAACGCTGAGTCATGTTTATGGAGCTCAATATTATTTATTCTTTTGTTCTAGTATTTGGTTGAAGTTAAAATACTGGTTACATTTTAGTACATATACTTACTGTAGCCTTTCCATAGGGTACTAAAGTTACATCTAAAAACTCTGAAAGCTTCTCTGTCACGGGTGCCAAATGCCTCACAAAGAAATGTTTGGAGTCGGGACAGAGGGCCTCATAGTACACCCTCACTTTCACTTTGTCTTGTTTATGCTTATTGTACTTGTCATCTTCTAACTCCACTATGCCAGACTATAAAACAGAAAAATAACTTTAATTAAATTTTAATTCATGAAATGAGTTCAGGGACTAAATACTTTCACAAAATACTTCTAAAGGATGGGCTAGACGCTAGACCGAATAACCTTGATGTCACGTTTAAAAAATAAAAATTAGAAAAACAATGTATGAGCATTGAGGAAGCAACAGGAGTATGTTATGTAAGGATTGTAGCATGTGGAATTTTCTAGTTTCTGCCTAACCCCATTAAAAGGCATGATTTTATGTATGAACATAAGACATTTATGCGGAATAAAATAAACACCTGCCTCATAAGATTCACCTGACTGCTTTGTTGGCTTAGTGGTCGCAAGCATGACTGCTGAGCGTGGGGTACTGGGTTCAATCCCCGGGTCAGAAGCGTTATGAGAATTTTCCATTTGAAAACTCTCAGTAGCAGCCTGGGGTCCAGATGTGTGTCCAGGGACTGGCAATAGGCTCTCCTTGCCCTAATACATGAGACTTATAACATAACTGGCAACATGTGGGTGTAAAATACACTTCTGCTTACCCTTTCGTGGGAATACAGGCGTTATATTGTGTAAACTAACCATTATTATCTACAAAAACATTGAATATGACTATTCACACAAATAAGGAAAATCAATATATGCATACCTACTGCATACAATTAACCTGAAACTGCCTATATTCCCATTTACGCTATAGATAATAGATTAAATTAATGGTTAGTAAAGATTAAGATAAAATATTGATATTCTAGCAAAAGATAGATTACATACCTCAGATATTAATGTTGCGTTTTTGTCGGGCAATAGCCGAAAGAACTGCCACATGATTAACATTAGCAGAAGCAAAACTATTAATCTATATCTGTTACAAGTATAGAATGCCATTGTTTTTTATGTAAATGATTTATTTCGATCCAGTTAGCACTTCTCACTATCACCCTATTCACGTTATGCAGCTGTTGAGATTGACACCAACGCCTTTAAACCATGCCTGATTCCACTGAATTTTAATACCTATACTATAATTTAGAATGATTATTGTCTAATTATATTAAAAGCAATGCATTTTTTTTTGATAATTTTAGTTTTTATTAACGCAAGATGTAGTAAACACTCATTTGGAATTAATGATTAAATCATTGACTTGTCATTTTTGACACTTTGTTTGACAGTCGCAATTTACTTATCAAGAATCATAAACATGCTGGTGCATAGACATTTTCTATCTCAATGTGCTGGTGCCACCAATTCTCTTGTCACAAATGCCTACTAGACTAAAAATGAGTAAAAGGACATGTCCAAAAAGTGTTTTTTATTATTCAATAATTCTAACCAGGATAAGTTAAATATATTTGGATTGACATCCCAAAAACTAGTGGTTCTAACTATATCATACATTTTTAAAGACCCCCAATTTTGAGAAAAAATGTTTTTTGTTTTAGTGAGAATTTACTCCTAAAACGAACAAACCTTTCTAATTATCTAGGATAATATAATGAACACACCCCAAAAAAATAGTAAACTTGTCAAAATTGACACATGTTACTGTCAATTAATTGACAGTAATGACAGTGCCATATGTCATATTGACATATTCAAATAGTAAACTTGCCAAAATTGACACATGTTACTGTCATCACTGTCAATTGATTGACAGTATAATATATTACTATGTCAATTTATATCATATTTGTGATAGTTGCCATCACCAATAAAATATATATATTTTAAACTTAGAGCAAGACTTTAAAGGATAGCACATCGTCACCAATTTTTTTTTGGAGATCTTTCTTCCACAGTTTTCTTCTTATAACATCCTTGGAAAATACATGGGTCTTCGTATTTTTGCAGTAAACAGCTGCGCAACTGGGTTCAATAATTATTATGCGTAAAAGTAACTTGTTTACAAAAAAAAATGGCTAGCTGTCAAATTATAAGACGAGATCAGCGCCATCCGAAGTGAGCAAGTGGCAGTTTTTACCCCCGTTGGTCAAGTTGTCCCTAGATACAAAAAAACAAAGACAAAGAGTTGTCCCTAGATTACCAAATTTTATTGATGTTTCATGTTCCGTTGTGTTATTCTAAAGGAAGAAAAAAATCTGGATGGCAAAAATAGGCCAAAGAATCATCATTCTCTTGCCCATATTCCAATTTATTTGGAAACAATATTTTTGTTCCCTAGTTATTTATTAACAAAGATCTCGGTAGTCACTACTTAGAAGTGGGTCAAATAAATGGAAGAATACAAATATTATGATGATTAATAAAAGAGTAATTTACGTAAATAAAGCTCTATTCAGTCAATAGTAATGAAGCAAATCTTTCTACATCGTAGAATCCTGCTTTGACTTGTCTGCCTCCAAAAAATCTGCCATTTAAATCCACAACTGCTTTGATAGCACTTTCAATACGCTTAAATTCAACAAAAATTCTGACAGCTTCATCAGATGGCGCATTGGGCATTTCAAAGATTAATACTTTTATAACATCTCCGTATTTAGTGTTACATTCGTCTTTCACTTCAGGTTCTAATTCCTCGTCCACATCGCCTGGTCCAACCATATTCTGGAAAAATATTTTATTGTGAGTAACAGAATTCTGGTTATACATCTTACAGTGACCAAAATGCATGCAGTTAGTAAACGTTGGTCAAATCAAATAGCGCGCGCTTGTTACACACTTCCGTCCCTTTTCAGCAAATTACTCCTACAGCTTGCAGGAAAGCGAGAGGAAAGATGTTACACATAAAAAAATAAATAATGATGGTTATGACGTGTAACTTCAAGATCATTTTTAACCGACTTAAAAAAAGGAGGAGGTTCTCAGTTCGTCGGATTTTTTTTTTTTCATATCACACATTGATTTATATTATTGCTTCATAATATGGGATGTCCTTACTCTCAATAACACCACTTTGCTGGGTGACTTCATTATCTCTGTAATAGATGGTTCCCGATTAAATGAATGTGGAGAGGTAGATGCTTGCGGCGAATCTGGAAATTGGACACATTAAGGTCGATTATTGTACTTACATAATACGGTTTTTATTTGAGGTCCTTATTCCTACTAGTATTAATTAAATACCAGCTGGACTAATAAGATAGCATGCCCATTAGTAATTTTATAATCATGATTTAGCTTAGCCATGTTAAAATATTTTGCAATTTTCAGGGGTTGATTTGCTTATCTTCATATTAAATCAACATTATAAATACTGAATTCTGAGGGATTAATAATTAGCTTCTGCCCGCGATTTTGTCCGCGAACCTATAACCTTCCTCAAAAATTGGGCCATCAAACGCAAAAATATTTTTTCAAATCCGTTTGGTAGTTCTGGAGATTACCCCCTACACACAAAATTACAAATATACTACAAACTTATAAATAGCTCTTTATAATATTAGTACAGATTTCAATAAAATATAGTAAGTATTATATGGATGAAGGCAGTTAGCAACTACAACTAGATAAAGTTGATTAATTATTCAATTAGTTTATATTCTGAGAATAATCATCCCATTCCGAATTTTATAATAATTTTAACTTCCAACGCAAATACCTGGTCCTGGCAGGGAAGGCATAGCAAATCCAGGAGGAGGCATTACAGTAGGAACTTCTTTCTCATGAATAATGCGACCACCACGTTTGGATGTCTTTTCCACTTGCAGAGCCACTGACATTCCTTGTTCTTTTTTACCCAAACCTTGACCTTCCTATAGAAATAATAATAACAAAAGTTATAACTCTTATTGAATGTATTCAATAAAAAAATAAATTAATGTGAACTAATAAGTGTAATTCTACCAGGGATGTTAAGGAGCTCCGTAACCGTAACCGAAAATATCGGATATTCGAAATAAAAATCTATCCATAAACGTAAACGAATCTGATATAAAGGTTTCGGATAGGGGCGGGTCGTAAGTCAGACACGTTATGACAGGTTTTTCTGCCCGGCCGAGCCAACACATTAGCCGCACGCGTCACTTGCATGTTTTTTTATTTGTTTTACTTTTACAATTTCGTAAAAATCTAATATCTGTAAACGAAACTATCCGAAACTAACAGATAATCAGAAATTATTTTATATCCATAACCGGTATAATATTATTTCTTTATCCGTATCCCTATCCAGATTCGAAATTTCATATCCATAACATCCCTAAATTGTACTACAAGTTTATAAAGCCAGATTTTAACCATATAATATGCACTGATAGTTTTTGTTGCCTTTTAAAATTTATTACCTTGAAACCATATTTGGCCATGATTTTAGCAGCTATAGAGCTTGCGCCATATCCGCCAATGGAGAACCCAGATGGAGGAGGGGTTTGTGTCGATGGGGGCCGAGGTGGTGGGGAAGGTGTCTCCGCTGTGAGAGATGGTGGCGGAGCTATGGCTGCACCAGCTGATCGCTTTGATATCTCCTCTGCTTCTTCTTCTTCAGGTTGCTTTATTAGAAACAAAAAAAGCTGGTTTAAAAAAATAATGTTTTTTTTTCGACCGATTACCCTGTTCTTATTTTATATTACACTGGTTACTGGTTTGTAGAAGGTCATAAAGAAAGTCTTGATAGTCCAATTGGTTAGTTAACATTTAGTTTATCACAATATTTTTTAAAAAAGATAACGAGGGTATTCTCTCCATTTAAAATATACCCTGTACATGTACAGGTGCACTGTGTCAAAATATTAAATATTACCATAGCCACAAGAGTTTTTTCTGGTATTATTTCCTCATCATCCCCAAACCTGCTTTTACGTTTTCTTTCTGATCGGTCACCTCTATCCCCATCAAGCTGCAATCTCTTTGCTTGTATCTCTGAAAAATAACAGTCATCCGTTAAAAGTGAGAAATATTGAAAAACTTATCTTGTTTAGGAAGAATCATAGCTTTATCAAGAAATAAAGTAATATTAAAAAAGATTTAAATAAACAGCAACAACAGTAAGTAAGGTATCACAGTAATATAAAAATTATTTAGGCGCATTTTCTAGACAAAAGCCAAATATGGGATGTATGTAGATGTAGACTTGGATTATGTTAACACTATCTTATCGTAACACGCTTTTAGAATTTATATGCAGTAGTGAAATATAAGTTTGTTTCCATTGCTTTCTATTTAAATTGATGTAAGTACACTAAATAACAACCAACCAAGGGTGTGGGTATTGTGTTACCCAGTAGCTGGGTTGTGGAGGTCAGATAGGCTATGGCTCCATATAAAATACAGGTATTCAGCTGTATCTTATTAGACTGGAAGCCTATCTCAACATGGTTTTAAAAAAGCTAGGCAGATGATTATGTAAATACACTAAATAGCATGATTTTATACCACATTGTAATATTGTCAGTTCCAAAAAAAACTATCATAATCAATCTTTCTTTCAGAATTTGGATTTGGCTTACCTTTAGCAACTTTTTCATAATCATTGGGCCACATTGGGTCATATTCATTAGCAACATTCCAATCAAAATCACGAACATTCAGTGATGCTGCCAGTGTTTTTCCTTGACCTTTGGGACTGTTTGAATTAGATTCGTCATCGTCTTTTTGTTTACTCTTTAAGTCTATTACTGGAGTAAGAACCTGTAACTCACAATATTGTAATCAAAACCCTTTTAGAAAAAACAATTTATTTATGCAATTGAAATTACCTGAGTAGATCGTCTTAACGCCTCACGCTTGGGCTGGGTAACAGCTGCTTTTTTTAATTGCAGCTGAGACTGTAACAACTTAATACCTGAAGACCATCCTGCTACCTTTTCGGTGGTGCGAGCTTTGATTGTATCAAGATCGTCATATAACGACATCTTTGTTTATATTTATGCATACAAGAGTTTTTCTAACGTAATATCTATATTACCCAGCCCACTAACCTTTATTCTACAATATAATTCACTGTGTTTATTTCTGCGAATTAATTGTACACAAATTTACACAAGCAATTTAAGTGTAGTAACTATGCAAGCAGCAAAGCAAAGCAATGCACTACTGCTGCTGCCGAGTGCTGCCTGGCTGCCATTGACAGTTAATGACAGTAATTTACATCTGGTTTTGCATCACAGTGATATTTATTTTCCTAATTTTAAGGTTGCAATAATAGTAATTCTACTTTTCAGGTATTTTTAGTGCGGTTTTCGTATAAACGTCAATATGTCAACTTAATTTTGACATTCTGACAATAACTTATTTTCTTCTGGCTAATCAGCGTGGAATTAGTATTTACTTTAAGAACCCACCCTACTACGTTATAAAATGGACAATTAGCTTCATCTTTGTGACAGTCTAACTGCCCAACCCCTTTCTGAATTTGAACTATGTTAGGTTCTTTGCATGGTTTGTAAATTATTTTAGCCAATGTCAAGTTTAGACGATTTCGAGAAAAAAGGCGGGGGAAAACGCAAATAAATAGATTATGAAATAGATAAAATAGATACGAGTTTGGCTATCTCAGCTAGCTGGGGACTGGGAAATGCGCTTGATTTTGTTTGACCCATGAAATTAACAAATAGAATAATAATGAATAAATATGGTTTGACCAAAGAGTCTTATCTTAAATATATTTTTAAATACAAAAGAAGTATTTTTCGGCCCTGAATGAAAATCAATACTTTTGGAAAAATCATTTACAATCACTTGTCAGAGGAAAATCCGAAAAATATTGTCACTGTCATCGTAAGAATGAAATAATAGGACAAAGTTTTCAGAATAAATTGTGATAAAGAAGCAGTATTCAATGTTTTAATGGAACTTAAATTTTAAAATGGGAACTCTTGTTAGTAGAGATACCAGACGCATCAGTTTTGATAACAATTTTGCATTAAGCCCTCCCATTGCACTACAGAAATCTATAGAGGCAGAGAATGCGATAGCTTTTGATAATCTGCAGTCACCGGTAAGTTTGAGTAGTTTATCCGCATAAATAACTACTGCCACAATAAAGAACACTACACAGCAAATCCCCCGACCCACGGTTTTTCAAGTTTAGCAAAGCAGATAATACGCCTTAAGCCACGTCCAACTGAAAGTGACTGTTGCTGTTGGCTGAGCTTGCTTTCAATGAAAATAGAACATCATTGTAACACAGTGATTTAATAAAGTTGTTTACATATTATTAATATAAAAATTAACTTCATCTGAAAAAACAAAAGGATAACAGAACAGAACATAAGTTGCTAGTCGCTAGGCAACAACTAAAGAAGACTACTCCTAGAACATAGTGCGTTATAACGTTCATGGTACAACACCCCCACTTAATCCACTATGCTGTGTGCAGACACAGCAGACAGCGATAGTTCTGCTGTCCTCTTTGGATATCTAAGCACTCTTTTCAGTACCACCATGTGAGTAGAATCATTGCAGTTATTAAATTTACTTAATATCGTAACTGCATTCGATATATCAGGTCTTGTACAACAGGCCAGGTACATTAGTGAACCGATAATTTCAGATAGCGCGTGTTGTCATTATTTTCACCAGATTTGAGACGAAGATTCACTTCAACCGGTGTACTAACAACTGGCTTGCAGTCCAACATTGCATATTTCTCCAAGATTTTTGAAATGTATTTCTTTTGAGACAAGTGGATTTCACTTACACTCTTCCTCTCAATCTGGACTCCCAAGACATTCTCTTGCTTCACCCAAATCCTTTATATTGAAGGATCTTCCAATCTGATGTATCACCGTCCTGGCTTCACCAGCTTTATTTGTGAATATATAAAAATCATCCACGTACAGAGCTATGACAATGACTGTAGTATTCGTTGTGTAGACACGCTGGTCATATTTAGACCGATAAAATCCCATCTTTATTATATGCTCATGAATCTTTTGGTTCCAACACCTGGCAGCTTGTTTAAGGCCTTAAATGGCTTTCTTTAATTTGCGAACCTTGCCTTCACTCCCCTCTTGAACAAAAGATTGCAGCTGTTCCATATAAATCTCTTCGTGCAGATCTTTATTGAGAAAAGCGGTGGTAACATCAATATGATAAACACTCAGGTTCTTCTCAATTGCCAGTGCTAGTAGAAGATGAATTGACGACATCTTGACTACCGGTGCAAATGTTTCAAAATAGTCTTCACCAGGTTTTTGCGAATAACTCTTAGCAACCAGCCTGGCCTTATAGCACTGGGTGCTGCCATCAGCTCCAATCTTCAACTTGAAAACCCATATCGTTTTGATAACATTAGCGTCTAATGGTCGATTAACTAATTCCCAGGTTCCATTCACCTTCAAGGAATTAAACTCATCCTTCATCGCTTCTTCAACCTTTTCTCATTTATGTATTTTAAACTTTTTTTTGCGTCATGTTAACCGCAAATAAACGTTTTTCTTTCTTCTACCCAAAACTTCTTATCAGAACGCTCCATGGCATCTTTAACTGAAACAGGATCAGGATCATCTTACACATGGAAATTTTATACCATATCTTTGTCTTTGCTTCGGAGCCCTATTTCGAGCAGGGTAACGTCTCGAACTTTGCAAATCTTGTCATAGGATTCTCTATATCGGCAGAGTCGTAAAAATTCTCTCCAGAATCCGATCTCGTCAGTGAACTTGCCCTCATTGTACTAGATACAATTCTAGATTTCTTCTTCATACATTTTCGAACTAGCTACCGGAACCCCCACTGCAGTAGGACCAGCAATCCTTGGAACCTCTGGTTGAGTAGTGGAACGACTACCTCTTTGAATGTCATCCTGTAAATCTATGATTACAGCATCCTTCTTAAAACAGGAACAGCGGCTTTTTGTTTCTCTTTATGCTCTCTTTTATGCACGGAAATATTTTCCATAAATGTAACATCTCGAGCAATAATAATCCTCGTTGGATCATCCTCCAAATTGAGAAATCGGTACGCCTTCGAATTGGTCGAATACCCAGTCATTATCATTTGAACCGTCTTCGGATCAAACTTCTTGCGACTATGATCCTTTACCAGAACCTGAGCTCTACATCCGAATATTTTCAGATTCGATAGATCGACTCTCTCTCTCCTGTAAAAACCTCCTCTGGAACTTTATCCTTGAGGGCCATTGTTAGAGATCGGTTCTTCAAGTATACCTGAAGAACCGATCCACCTCCTCCTCCTTCGCGAGCTTTATTGTTTCACAGAAGGAGGTGACGGCCTCCCATGCCCTCTCGCTCCGTACCATGGCCTAGACTAGGGCCGGACGCGAGAGATCGCCGCCGCCGCGCCGATCGCCTCCACGAGGACATGGTGTTGCTCCGCCCAAGCCGGGCAGACCCTCACTGTATGCTCCACGGTGTCCTCAGGCGATCCACACAATGGTGGCACTTGGGCGTTTCCTCCCGCCTTATCCTGAACAGGAACCTCCCGAAACAACCGTGTCCGGTGAGGACCTGCGTCAGGCCGAAGATGAGTGTGCATAGGGCCAAACTGTTACCATAGACTTGCGGTTGGCTGTATTTTTATTTTCATGTAGTCGTCGGTTGCAGATGGGTTTATTAAGCTAGTTATAATATCCAGGGTAATGTGTTCCAAAATCTTCAAGAATGTAGGTAGTAACCAAACTTTAAAATCGAAGGTGTGGATAATATTGTTTCCAATTATCGTCAATTTTAGGAGTCAGCAGGAGAAATCATTTATAAAGAAAAGAGCACAGATTACCAAGAAGATGGTGAAATGGATTACTGGTCGCACAGAATAGATTATCTGAAGAAAGAACATCAGGTTATCAACAAAATTATTGAAGCTGAATATGACAAAAGTATTGAAAATACAAATAAATCGTTTGATCCACCTAAAATAACGCACGAAAAAATTCAAAGAATAAAACCTTGTATCGACTGGCGAACAAAGGTATCGTTACACAAGCAACAAGTTTTCACACATTTATGTTTTTTTTTTTTATTGTATAGAGTACCGCTAGCGGCATTCTATCACTATCGGCTAAAGTGTCGCAGTTTGCGGCATAATAGTGGCACCACCTAGACCCGGTTAAAGTGCCGTAAGAATTGCATTGTCACTGTCACTTACTATTTTGGTTGAGCTTGCTATTTTCCCATTCCGAAATAAACTTTAGCGGTTTTTTTCTTTTCACGTTTTGCGAACTTTGGGGTTTTCAAATATACACTAAAAAGGGTCACTAACGTCAACACTCAACCAAAATAACAAGTAACTTGACAAAGCAATATATACGGCATTTTATCCGATAGTGATAAAATGTCGCTAGCGGCACACTGCCATTTTTTATTAATTACCTATTATTACAGACCGTTCATAGTTAATATATCTCTGATTTGCATCACAATCAAAATCACTGTGATCTTTATTCTCGTGGAAATAATGTTGCTGGTGTCTCAGCTCAAAGGTAAAATAACTGTGAAAGGGCTATAGTAGGGTGCTAAAATTTCGAGCTCGCTCCGCTCACTCTTACAACCCCAACATTCTCTTTTTTCTTAGAATTCTCTGCGTAAATTGACAATGTAATTCCTATTTAAGATGTATGAATGGTCAAAAGAAAAATTGACCTATCCGGGGCAAGGTGTTATCGAGCTTGCTTCGCTCGCTCTTGCATCCTACATTTTCAAACTTTTCTGTATAGGTCAACAAACTAATTCCTATTTCTGAATCAATGGTCAAAAGAAAACAACCTTTTCGAGGCAGTGTGCTAAATATTTCAACTTTCATTCCTTCGGCATTAATTTTGCCGCCCCAGGCCCCCGCCCGGCTTAGTCCGCCACTAGCTAGCACCTTAGTTGCGTATATGATTACCATGTTTACCATCTGACAGATATTTGCCGCCTTTGACAAGCATATTACGGTTAAGACAGGCGTGCGGGGCGCTAAGATGAGACAGGCATTTTTTAATTTCCTTAATAAATGCACAGTTGAGCAAAGAAAGAAATCACCTGACAATAGAGTCAGTAAAAGCGTTTTAATAACCCAGGAAAACTTTAAAAACGTTTCGTGGGAAGATTTCATATTTATATTTAAGAAAAAAAAAAGAAATTTGAAATAAAAAATGTTTTCGGTAAAATATCACTCGGTGTAGAAGTTAATTTTTTCTGAAAAATCAAGCATTTTGTACATCCTAGACCATCCTCCCTTATATAAATAGATGGTCAATTCTGCCGTCATAAGGAGAAAAGACGTATCTGATTTTTTTCGAAATAGAGTTATATACATATTCGGAATCAGCAAAAAAAGACGATTCCGAATATGTATATAACTCTATTTCGAAATAAATGTCAGATACGTCTTTTCTCCTTATGACGGCAGAATTGGTAACCCTAGTTTACACAACATACTTTCAATCACATTCTCAATGAATTTGAAGGATATTGCTAATCCATAATAATAAATTGCTTCGTATGTTCGAAAAATTTGTCTGGTTAACAACGTTAATAACGTAATGAATGTTTTTGAACTGTCAAAATGAAAGCCAGTGTTGCCAACCCGTACGATAATTATGGGGCATACGATAATTTGGTCAATGGTAGGATGAACGATAATTAATGTCTAATGTACGATAATTTTGCGATTTACTGGAAAAACAAGTTCCATTAACAAAATGTGTTTGTCAGGCAAGATTAAACACAGAAAAAAAAAAAACAAAAAAATGTCAATGTCAATTGTCAAATATATCAACATCACTTTTACGGTGAAAACGTAAAAATATCAACTAAGTATTATGACAACACATGTTTACGGTTTGTGCTGGTAGCACCATTAGTGGTGAAACTTGGCATTTACTTAACCTTCGACTCTAGAATAAAATTAATCATTGTCTTTTGAATTTGGATCTTTTTTGTTTGGATTTTTCTTTTGTACGATAATTTTACCGGAAATACGATAATTTCGAAGTGGATCTCAATAATTTAAACTTTTGGAGTTGACAACACTGGCCATATTTCATAACAGCTATATTAGAAATTCCCTGCTACTGATAGGTGCTACTGTAACTTTGTAAAATAATTTGTTCCTTTTTTAAAATTATATTTTAGACTTCACAGTTATAATCAGTTATTTTACATTATATTGTACACTAGCGACTCGTCCCTGCTGCACACGGTTTTTGAGACTTGACAAATCATCGAGATTTCTTTTTTTATGTACTTAAGTTCAATATTAATTAAACACAAATCTTTCAGAATAAATTCTCTAAACTATGGTGAAAACCGCATCTAAATCCCTTGCGTAGTATAGAAGAAAACCGCGGTCCCGCAGACTGACACGAAAATCGACTTTAGATTTAGGTACTTGTTGATACTCAGTCAAAAATCGACTGAACACAAGGGCAGATCCAGCCTTCGAGTCAAGGGTGGTCACAGAGTCGGCGCCAGTCAGGACAGGCTCCAATCAGTGGCGGACTAAGCCTCAAAGCCTGTCGGGGGCCCGGGGCGGCAAAATAAAACGAGGCCCACGTGTTAATTACGTAACTTATTTTCGTAAACGATTATGACAAATTTGTTTCATTTTTAACCGACTTCAAAAAAGGAGAAGGTTCTCAGTTCGTCGGAATATATATAACTTTTTTTTAGGTATGTTCCCCGATTACTCGAAGGCGGCTAGACCGATTAGAAAAAAAAAAAAATTGTTTGAAAGCGTCATGGTCATGTCATCTTATAACGACATCTGGAGAGATCGGGGGAACTCTTCACATATCATAGGCACACCTATAGCGATTTGGGTATTTTTTTATAGTAACTCGTGCATTTGCTCTCGGAAAGCACCATTTGGTAAAGTGGAACTGATGATGAAGGACACAGATGGCCACCGGAACTACTCAATAATATGTTTTTCACGGGTTGCGATTCGATTACTTTAATGTGGGTGGTAAGCAATTGATGCTCGTCACAATTCATATGGTGCTGGTGGTGAATTACCTGGAGAACTCCTCAACAATTAAAGTCCCTGCATTGCAAAAAGCAATATTTTGTAAAAGGTGACGACCAGTTGACATTAAGCTATTGTAACTTAGATAAATTACAAACCAACCCACTAAAAAGTGAAAAAAAAAAAAAAACAATAAAATACAACCGACTTCCAAACTACAAAGTGAAAAATTACTTTAATTTCGGAAGTCGGTGACAAAAAACATACACGATCATTCACAATTTGTTTCAGTTTGAAACAGATTGCTAATCCATTGTTTCATAAGTGGAAACAAAAAATCTGCTCAATAACCTAAATAACGCAATGAATGTTGTTGAAATTTGAAAAAAAAATATCATAATCGTTTACGAAAATAAGTTACGCTTAGGTTTCTATTGAACATCCAAAGAAATAGGAATTTCTTTGTCGACTTATGCAGTAAAAATTTTAGAGTTATAAACTAGAAGAATATAAAATTCAAGAGCGAGCGAAGCGAGGTCGAAAATTTTAGCTTAGTTTTTGTTTAGGTAAGGTTAGGATAGGTCAGACAGACAGACACAAGAGTTCGGAACCCTTATAGGATCATTCGTGTCTCTGTCTGTCCATCTGTCACAACAAATTTGCTCTGAATCTAATGGACCAATTAAGTTGAAAAGTACACATATGTATTTATGTGATTCAAACACGGAAGTCAGTGAATGAATTTTGAATATGGGGTTCACTTTTGGCCAAATAAGAAAAAAAAAAAAGTTCTGTAAACTGTATCGTCATCGTGTGACATAACAAATGATAGACAATGAAAGGGCTTGTTATGAGGATCTGATTTTTTTTTTTATATTTATTTAATAAGAAAATTGATGAAATTGACCACCCCCCCTTATCTCCGAAATTAAAGAACCTACAATTTTGAAGAAAATACAGAGAATTTTTCTTTACTCATAGATTACAGGAAAACCTGTATCAAGTTTGTAGTCTTAAAATAACATGGAAAACAAATCTTTCAATATTATGCTTACAAACTTACATTTACAGTTGGAATGTGTGGCAGAACATGTTTTTCAACTACAATGTTAAGTTTGTATTTAGGATAAATTCATCCCAACTACCGAACCCTTCATAGTGCGTGGTCTGACATGCACTTGGCTGGTTTTTTTTTGCAGTCATATATAAATATGAGTTCCTTTGTCAGCTTATGGCAAAAATTTGAGAAATTAGATTATTAGATTGAAAATTTTCATCCTCAGCTTTTAGCTCTAAACTACTTCTTACTGAATATATTTTGTGTTTGGGATATCATTAAAAAGTATTTCTTAAGATTTGGGGATTTGATCTCCGTCAGGGCCCGGCCCAAGGCAGTTTGTCTTGACAATAATCTGTGGTATTTAATTTCTACGTCTAGTTGTTAGCTTCAGTTAAACATAAACGGGCAGTTATTGCAACATCAGAAGCTAGGAGTACGGTTTCATTGTGAACATCAGAATGAATGGCCAAAATGACCAATCATCTTTAAAATATTACAAAAATCGAATACCTATTTGCTAACTATTTGATACCTTTGTTTAAATAATTGGTACTTAATACCTGAGAAAATTAATTTCAAAAATGAGCAGCCATTCTAAAGTCAAAATGACTGACTTTTTTGTTTGCTATGTTATCCAATACGGAAGATCAGCTTGAGAGTGACAAGAAGTGACAATCGAATGTCTATAGACGAACATACAATGTACATATTTTGTGAATAAAAAAAAACATTTGAACAGTATTTTTTTATTTTACTTATATATATAAATACAGGGTGGGCAAAAAATCGTAGATCATTCGAAACAGAGCGATAGTAGTGGTTATTCATAGTGAAAAAAAATTTTTTTTTTTGGTACTGTAACACCTACTATAAATAACCCCAACCATCGTCTTGTTTCGTTTGATCCACGATTGTTTGCCCACCCGGTAATAGGTGTAATCAAATTAACTGCAAATATTTTAGTTTTTGATACTGGAGTGCCGGCAGAAGTGAAAAAAAATCGGCAACGCGGTAATCAACGTGTTGATGTCTTTTTAATGATTAAAAGCTGGTATCATCACACTGTCGCGAAATCAATGGTTTAGTCCCATCTGAAAATGAAATGCCAACGCACCTAAAGAAGTTTTCACTTTAAAAAAGTGGTGACACACTCCAGGAGTACTTACCAACAAATGAAAACTTGAACAAGATCGCCTTGGTGGAAGAAAAATACTTGTATAGATCATTTGTCCGCAACCTTATCTAAATACAGAGCACAATCGCTTTTACAAAAAAAAAAAAACTTCTAAAGTAAAAATACTTGCATAGAACATTGATCCTTCATTGCATACAAATAAACAGCACAATGGCGTCTACAAAACCTTTAAAGTAAAAAAGTAAAAAAAAAAACTTACATAGAACATTGATCCGTAACAGAATATAAATAAAGAGCACAATCGCGATTGCAAAAATGAGGTGTCATCATAGTAACGCGAAATCAATGGTTTAATCCCATCTCAAAAATTTCCAACGCGCCTAAAGAACTTTTCACTTCAAAAAATAAAATCAATTAACTTTCTGTACTAGTTAACATAGTAAATAAAAAATCTCTAAATCTCTCTCTCTCTCTCAGCCCTAAAAATCTAGTAAAAATATATGTTTAGGGAGGGTATATGGGTAGGAAGGTAGGGTAGGTATGGTAAGTAGGTATGTACAGCGCACCTACCCTACATACCTAGGTAGGTATGTAGGGTACGTATGTAGGGTTGGTAATTTTAGGGTAGGTACCCTAGGTATGTATGTAGGGTAGGTGCACCGTAGACAAGTCCTTAACTAGTTGATTATAATATCTATAGCTGCTGCACCTGTAATACCGAAGTTTTGCAGAAGTGGAATACACGAGCATTTGTTAAATATTGTAATAGTTGTACAGACAGTTACCGCCATTCAGATAAATCGTGCATTTTGTGCTACAAGGATCTTTTGACGCTCGAATGACATTGACAAAGTGCGCTGTTGGTAATTTGAGAAATGGCATTTAGTTTCAATTTTGGCCACGCGCTAAAAGATCCTTATCAGGTACAGCTATTCTTTCATATTTTTTCAGTTGTTCTGTCTGATCATTCTAAATTCTTTTCATCCCTATAATTTACGCTGACTATACAATATGTTCACAGATTATGGGCTGTTACGAAGAAAATAGTCATCAACCATTGGTGTGTGCCAAGTTAGTGCAAGCTTTTACCAAATGTGTCACAAATTGCAGATTGGAAGATTAATTATTAACAGTTTTTGTCATTTTTTATATATTTAGTGGTCCAAATACCATGCAAAATAAATAAATATTACGTTCTATTATGATTATGTTTTTTTTTGTTAAGGCGAATGCGTCTGGGTGGCTCGCGAAATCCAAAATTTTCTTACGTTTTTTTTGGAATTTGTAGGTCAGTATCAGGTTGTATGTTGATGTAAATATGTTTCGCGGGTGTATAAAATATTTATTTATAGATTATAATTTAAAAAATCATCAATCCAACTCTCTAAGTTCATATAATCCTATTGAATGACTATTTCATGAAATCATGACATTTTAGGATTATTCTAACTTGGAGTTGTATTGCTGATTCTTATTATTATGATTCTGTAAAGCAATTTTTGTTACACTTTCGAATCATATTTTAATCAACATACATACATATAACATACCTGCAAATTGCAAAAAAGTAGTAAAATTTGAATTTCGCAGGTTACCTTAGTGCACCCCCTTAAGTAAATTAGTCACGCAATTCAAATTTGCACCTAAAAACTTAATTACCTACTTTTCGTTTTCTGTAAAAAGCACTTAAAAACTTAATTAATTTTCGTTTTCATATTTTAACAATCCCTAAAACCAGCAACAAACTTTTATTTATCTACGAATGTATTCGTGCACACTGCTCGAGAGTAGTTATGAAAACTATGATTATGAGCAGTCCGTGTACATACAACGTTTAAGGAATGATCTTTTGGGGCTTGAATGACATTCACAAGGGATCGTTGTTGGGAAAACAGGAAACATTAGTGTGTGTTTTGAGAAATGGAGATAAAAACTGCCACTTGCTCACTTCAGATAACGCTGATCTCCAGCGTCTAATAATTTGACAACTAGCCATACATTTTTTTTGTAAACAAGCGACTTCTTTTACGCATAATTGATTATTGAGCCTAGTTGCGCAGCAGTTTACTGCAAAAAAAGGGCGACCCATGTATTTGCCAAAGATGTTATAAGAAGAAAACTGTGGAAGCTCTCCGAAAAAAATTGGAATCCGATATTTCGTCGAGACGATGTGCTATCCTTTAAGCCTTTAATGGGAGAAAGTGGTTTATAGGTGATGCTCCTGAGAGAAACTAAGTTTGTTTTCATTATATACAGGCACTTATGATGTGATATGTTATAAATTATAGAAAAGTTTATATTATCATAATAGATCAGTGCTAGAAGTGCTATCCCTGAGGTTTTCCAGTCAGGAAGATCATGCCCGAGTTGGTTTTCAACTCGCATCAGGTTATTTCTATCGTACGCCTCCAGTTTTTAACAAAAAACGAACTTAAAGTCAACAAACACAAAATAACCTATAAATTATAAAACGTTTATAATTTATTGACTTTTCCACTAAAGCTGCTTTTTTTACCAGTGGTAGACACTTCCCCTGTCGTTAGCTCGTCTTTTAATAGTGCTACACTCCAAGTCTCATTCATATTTATCTAGTTTTCGTATAATTTGTGATCGACACAAAAGTAAACATAAACACAAAGATGGCGGTTTCAATTGTGCTGCCACCTGTTATGAGCTTTTAGTTTTTAATCTCATTGTTTTGTTACATTATCATGGAATTAGTAAATACTAGCAAAACAGATTGTTTGCACCAGTTTGAGTTTGTATCATTTCTTTGACTGAAAATGTCAATGTCACACTGACACTGACTGCATGTCACTTTTTGCTTGTCATCACTGTCATCAGCATTGCTTCTGTCGAATTCAGTGAAATTTTTCGTTAGATTCGAATATATAGATATCTGATTCGAATTTATAAAAGTGGTCAAGTGAAATATGTTATTTTTTATTAGTATTTAATTCAGTGTGTTGTTCTTTTCCCTACAATGGCTTCAAATGATTCTAAAATAGAAGATGTAGCTACATGCCACACTATTTTAGATAAAATTAATTCAATAAACGACACTGTTGTCACCAAGGTACTTATAAACACGTAACTTTATTACAAGCGATTTGTAAACATTATAATTAAATTGATGAGTATTTCTTCTTTTCTAGGCACCAGATATTAATGACTTCACAATCATTAAACCCATAAGCCGAGGCGCTTTCGGAAAAGTATTCCTCGCACATAAAAAAAGTAATGAGGATCAGTTGTATGCAATCAAAGTTATGAAAAAGTCGGACATGATAAACAAAAATATGGTCACACAAGTTGTAACTGAGAGGAACGCTTTGGCGCTGTCGAGAAGTCCTTTTTGTGTTCATTTATTTTACTCATTGCAATCAACTTCATCTATATACTTGGTGAGATATCAAGGCTACTTTTGAAAAAAAAAAAAACTATTAAATTTTAGAAATAAAAACTCACTGGCTTCAGTAGCTGTGTAGTTTTGATATTGTTGAATTGATTGATTGTTGTATTTGGGATCCTTTTAGGTCATGGAGTACATGGTTGGTGGTGATTTAAAATCACTGCTTGGTGTTTATGGGTTTTTAGAAGAATCTATGGCAGTATTTTATGTAGCTGAAATCACTCTTGCATTAGACTACCTGCATAGACACAACATTGTACATAGAGACCTGAAACCAGATAACATGCTTATATCTAGCTCTGGGCATGTGAAGCTTTCTGACTTTGGTTTATCTACAATCGACGTTAATAGAGGTAATTTTTTAATAATTCATTAATATCATAAATCTCTTAGTAATAACATTTAAAAAAACTGAAGATTTAAATTAGACGTTATTGTTGCATGGAAATGTTTTGTAATCTAATAAAAATATTCCCGTTTCAGATTTGGAGATATCAGATTTCGTGAACTGCACACCCAGCCTGAACATGAGAACTCCGGGACAACTGCTCTCACTCACATCTCATTTGTCTTTCGGTTCGGGTGGTGGAGACAGCACACACACTTCTGTGATGTCTACAGATGCTTGTGAGAACCTTCTTGATGAGCTTAAAGAAACCAGTATGCTTTTATTATTTCAACATAACATCTTATCTGTTATAAATCCATGGTATTAATGTGTAATTTTTGCAGGTAAATTAAAAAATCTGTTTGATGGGGTCAGTGGTTTTGAAAGTTCACCATTAATGAATCAGTCAAACATGTCAGGGATACATCCATTTATGAGTGCTGAAAGTATTAATTTTGAAAATGTAAGTACTTTCGCTTCTACTTACTTCTTTAGAGCATGGACACTACAATTATTTCTAACACAACATAGCTAATGGTCTTTGCATTTCATGAAATAATTTGATTTATTTTACAAATAAACTATGCCTGTTATTTTTATGGTACTTCTTCTTTTGTAGTCTCAAGACTCGAGCTCTTACCACACCTGTGAGAGTTCAAAGAACAGTTCGAACTCCAGAAGTAACAAATCTACAGATCCGAGTAGCAACAGTTCTGTGGGGGAGTCCACTGTGCTGTCAGATTCCCAGCATGATCAGTCCACCTCTCCACTGTGCAGGGGAAACTCCTTGAAGAGAATACCTAGGTAGTTACAAGTTGCTACTTCATAAAATATGGTTTAGTCCAGATACTGTTTTTAGTTTGTTGAATCCATTTTACTGTTAAGATTTATGACAAATAGATGTTTTACTGCCGCGTGCGGCGTTGTTCGGAATCATACCTTTAATCATTAAAATTAGTAGTCTACGCTCTCAGTCGCGTTCTTAATCCAACGCGGAATTCGCATCAGTGTGGCCAAACCTTTAAAAATTGTTTTTATTGTTTTAATTCATGAAATCATCATAACTTTTCATTCACGAATGAATATTCGTCGCGTAACAAAAGCTCGCGCAACGAATGTTAAGAAAACAAGTTCACTAAGCGAATAATCGCGGTGAGTAGATGCTCACGAAAGTTACTCATTATCATCACCTAAAGATTTAGAGCCGCGAATGAGCCTTAGTCTGGTCGAGTATATTTCTTCATTGTGACCAATTTTCGGCTTTTTACAACAGTTCTTAAATTTTGATCTATGCCATCCAACCATCTGTATGATTTTGGGCCGGCCACGGCTTCTCCGGCTATCTGGTTTCCGATCAAATCAACGTTTGGGTGCTCTGGGTTGTCCAAAACGTCCTATTTTTATGACCTACCTAGCTGCGCCCCACGGTTTCACCCGCATAAGTCTCGATCCCGTGGGAATATCGGAATAAAAAGTCCTATTCCAGGTCACGGTCTATCCATGTGCAAAATTTCATCCAAATCTGTTCAACTGTTTTAGCGTGAAAGTGTAACAAACAAATTCACTTTCGCATTTACAATATTAATTAGGATAACATTAGACTCATCGCACATTTCCTAGAACTTATGGTTGTACCGCGTTCGCCATAGCTCATTTTTCAGCACTGCACCGAATTCGAAAACTAACAGAGTTCTCGTCCTTAAAGTTTATGCTGGTTATTAAAAACGTTATTATTTACTTATCATTGAAAAAAAAAACATTATATTGTTGCAGCTTCAGAGCCAAAAAAAGAAAAAGGATTTTAGATTGTGATGGAGACACACCTACAGGTGTGACCAGCCTACTAGAGTCTAAAGTGAATCACAGTGGTCTGACACAAGAGATCATGGCCTTGGAGTTGAGTCAGAATACGCCTAAACGCATGTCCATACATCCTACCCCTGATAAACGCAAGAATCCCATAAAGGGTGTGCTGAAAAAACGGTAAGTTAAAAAAAAAACTTTCATAAATATTCAAAGTTATAATCTATTTTTTAGTGCTCATATACACGAGCGGCACGTTGTCAGTGGCAGAGGCAACTGCAGCCATCGACACTTGTCGGCGGCAATCGTCGACTGCAACGCAGAGTGCCACGATGCCGTCGACGCGTCTACGGCTGCCGCCGACGAATGTCCACGGCTGCAGTTGCATCTGCCGTTGGCAACTTGCCGCTCGTGTATATGAGCACTTAGTGGTTAGTGGTTAAATAATGTTGAAAGTTTTATTTTGAGATTGTAACCAATAATTCGAAATCTATTTCATTATGAATAACTGAATTGCACTCTGAATGAAAATAATTTACGTCTTTTTCACAGTTGGGTCTCGCAAAATGACAGCCATCATTTCAATGTTGGAGTAATATTCTCCACGCCAGTATCGAATAAATCGCCGGAAACAAAGAAGAAGGAGACTCGCTTCAATCTTCCTAAAGAAGACCAACCGTCATCTGGGGCTAAGGAGAAAACCTTTATGTTTGGGAAACATGTTTCCACCAGTTTAGAAATATTTCCTACTAGAAGATTAAGTAAGGTAATATAGGTACATCAAGTACTTACTACACTTCCAGCATACCCTTTTCAATGTTCTGTTAGTTAAAATTGTTCTAAGTATTTAAAATTTTGTTATTATTGTTAGACTGAGAATCAGTATTTTTTTAACTAGAAATGCTACAAAAGACAGCTCCCAAAACGCCTTCATCACTTTCTAGTGTTTGATGTTGGTAAATGGAAGGGACACCAGAAATTCTTTAGCCAGCCAACCAGCGTCTGTCTGTTATTTTATAAGAAGTTCTGATTCTTTTGGTTGCATATTTGTGATTAGAACTATGTAGTCTTGATTTTTAGAATGAAGACGTAAGTTTTTCATAAATTAAATTTTCACCAAAATAAAATTCTAATTTATTTATACAATTGACCATTAACTTACTGAAAGTGCATGCAAGCAGGCTGCCTCAGGTTAGCACGTGGAAAACTTGCGCAATACTGACAGGCTTATCTGAAGAAGCCTTGGCCACAATAAATTAAAATTATCAACTTGTTACAGGGCGAAGCAATACGGTCACCTACAGATTTGTGTAGGACTCCATTAGCTACTGCGCATACGCCTTACAGGACACCAAAAAGCGTGAGGCGAGGCAACTTAGTCTCAGACCAAAGGATTTTAGGAACACCTGACTATCTGGCGCCTGAGTTACTTTTGAGGTATGATGTAATAGTATATCTTGTCTAATTTAACTTAATAATGCTTAAAGCAACTAATAGGTATAAATTACCAATACTGTTGAAAAGAGGAAGTAGCAGTCTAGCGATTAACTTAGCTCAAATGTCGTTAGACGGCAGTTATGACTACTTAAATCAGGTATTTAAGCTACCTGCACGATTGCCACCTAGTAACATACATTTCTCCAATCCATACCATGATATCGACGGAATGAATCGTGATGCTTCTGTTCTAAACTGTTTCCAGACAAGGCCACGGTCCTGCAGTAGACTGGTGGGCGTTGGGAGTATGTCTGTACGAGTTCATGACAGGCGTTCCACCTTTCAACGACGAAACTCGGCAAGCAGTGTTCAAGAATATATTGTCTAGAAGTGAGTATTTTTTTATTTAAACTACAAGTTAGTCGAATAACTTTATATTTTTACTCAGCATCAGCAAGTGTCGGCGAAGATGGATGGTTATCATTCTTTAATGACATCTACTGCCTTGCCGTAATTTTCGTTTCCTCTTGACTAGTTCGTCAAGAGGAAACGAAAATTATATTAATTAATTATATTACGATAATAACTATAGTATACTTATCTGGTAACCGCTACCTGCTTTTCTTCTTTCGTAAAAGGATTTACCAGTCAGTATGGCAGGCATTAAACCCTGTGTATAATCTACTAAAATCTTCAATTCATTCATTCACTGAAAGACAACGCACAGCCTAAACCTCTGGGTCGAGAAGCTTGACATTTTGCAGAAGAGTTCCTTATATAACGAAGGATTTTCGAAAAATCACCTCTAAAGGGGTTAAATAGAGGATGAAAGTTTGCGGGGAAGTCCCCCATTTTTACCCCTGAAAAATCCCATTGGCACTAGTCCCATGTCACTAGATATGTCATGATAATGTTTCAGACATCGAATGGCCGGAAGACGACGAGGCCCTATCTCCGGAGGCAGTGAGCGCCATCGAGGCGCTACTGACGATGGAGCCGGCGGCGCGGCCCACGGCGCCCGCCGTGAAAGCTATGCCGATATTCAGAAACATCGACTGGGACAACCAACTCGATGTGGAACCACCCTTCGTACCTACCCTTGATGACGTGCACGATACGGGCTACTTCCAAGGTACGATTTATACTGACTGGATCCAAATATCCCTAACTGATCCTTTAAAAATATTGTTGAAGTTTTTTTCATGGGAAGGTTTTTAACCAATGCAAGTTCCCCCGTCATAAAGACTTCGCATCGATATACAAGCTGAAATTTTAATGGTTGTTTTTCCGCAGCAAAAATAGATTTATAAAAATATTTAAAGAAAAAAAAAATGGCGGATTTAGAATTGTGAAAAAAAAAAAACTTGAAAGCAACCTAGAACCTATAGTATCTCTCAGCGCGATCGATGACTCCCTCTGATTGACGCTCTAAGCCGAGGTTCGTACCGCACAGGAGGTGCCCTTAGCGAGCGTGCACCTACTTTTAATTAGCATAGTTGAATAACCCCTGGCTTGAGGTTTTTAGTGTAGTAGCTTCAGGAAAGCCCGGTTAAGTAGTCATGATCTCAGACGTCAACTACGGGATGCCTAGCCTAAAAAAAAATGTTTTAATAAAAAATTTAAAAAAAGATCTACTGACTGGACAAGACAGGCGTGAGCGACGCGCGGTCGTTGACCCTCCCTTCAAACATTTTAATTTTTTGAGTTTGACTCTATGATTCAATAGTACTACTAAGGGCAAATCGTTCTGCCGCGGGAAAACAACCATTAAAATTTCAGCTTGTAGATTAACGCAATTACCTTTAGCTTTAATTGATTTTGTGTCGGCACAAGCTCTTTTTTTTTCAATTTCTTATACCGCGATGAATAGATTTCCTAGTCAATAAGTTGATAGCTGTGCTGCATGGCTAATAAACGATATCAATAACTCATTCCATTTGGGTTGGGAATAACTGAAGTAGCTTTTTGACTTATGATTTAGCAAAAAAATTGAAATGGGATCAGGTAAGTATGTGTGCGAATATTTTTCAGTAGGTAGTTAGAGATAGACTTAGTAGACAATTTCGATGACAAGACAAAATCGGCGTAACATTATTTCATGTTTCTTTTTTGTTTCAGCTCGTAATATTCTACAACATTTACATGTTTCTAATTTCGACATGTAACATAGAGGTTTGTATATAATTCAATATGAAATTAAATTAAATAACCCCTAAATAAATTGAACTAAGGGCAGGAGAATGATGAGTCAATATAACGTGATAATATAATGCGTATACATAATTTTTTTATATTGTTATTATTATTGCTTCCTTCTACTTACAATTATGTATTAAATAAATCCATAATATAGACTTATTTGAAAACTGTATGCCATTTCACTAAGTACCTTTAAGATATATTATTGTTTAAAATTAATCATTTAATTGTGATAGTAATCAGTGTTCATTCAAATAGTTAAGATTTAAAAAATAAATAACATGTATTTCGAAATATAGTAATTTTTATTTAATTTAGAACCTTAAACTAAATTTGCACAATTTCCATAAAGTTAAAAGTTAATATTGTAGCAACTGATTGAGAAAAGCAAGGTCGTTAGGTTGTTTTTCTCAAAATAATTGTCCGTAAAAATTATTCATGGAATAATAATTATCAAAGATAACATTAAATTTTGCTGTTGGAATTGTACTCGGTTTGAGTACCACAAAATCTACTTGGCGTTCTTCTGGATCCAAGGCAGGAAGTAGGTGACACGTGTGTATACTCCGGGGTACTGGCCTTTGCCGCAACCGATGCCCCACGACACGATGCCCACTTGCGTCCAGCGACCATTCTCGTTTACCATCAGGGGGCCACCGCTGTCACCCTGTTCAAATATAAAAAAAAGTTTAAGCGAATTACATAAAAAAAAAGAAATGCGCGTTGACTTGAGAACCTCCTCCTTTTTTTTTTGGGTTAAAAATAAACAAACGGTAATCTGTAAAAAAAAATACGTCGTCTTTTGTCCAAGAACTTACACTGCAGGAATCCATACTAGCTTTGCCAGCACAAAGCATGTGCTCGACGATCCCGCCCGGGGCAGCTCCACCGTATTTCAACTTACACTCCTGGTTTGACCAAACTGGAATCGATACCTCTTGAAGGACGGAAGGCTGCGGTCCACCTTTACGAAACAAAGTACAATGAATCATAAATCCATTAGGGCGGAAAACAATATTAACAAAAACGACCTAAATTATTTACGAAACAATTTCAAAGGTATTGTTAAAATAAATATGCTAATATCTTTTATGTAGTAATACAATTCGCCTTTGTTCTGTATGATTCACATTGTTTCCTAAATTATTTCGCTCTGACAGATACGGTTCAGTAATTTGTGAGTGGTGACACTTACTTTCACGCAAACTTCCCCAACCGATGACCGTTGCAACTTTGCCCTGATACGTGGATCTACCAGCAACTGGCATGCAGATAGGACGAATGTTCTTTGTAAAGCCAACAGGCTGGTCGATCGTTAGAACGGCGACGTCGTTGTACTAAAATGAATGAAAAAAATAATAGTTTTAGCTAATAGATGATCCAGCAAGTTTCTGAATACAAAATTTTACAAAAAGCCTGGTTTACAAAATGTTCTTACCAAAGTACGCATGTCGAAGCCTCGGTGTCTGACTACTCTCTTGATTTTCCGTTCTATGTGTTGAGTCTCTGTGTTTGTTCGGATGTTATAGTCTCCAAGTCTTGCTGTCAGGCGAGCTACATCCCATGAGGTCATACTGGAAATGGACATCGTGTTAAAAAAAATTATGATCATAAGTAGTACTAAGTAGATGCTTGAATCTTTTACTCTTTCCCTAACTTACCTATAAGGTTTACATGAAAGTCATCAAAGCATTCGACATTTCTCTTTTACTTTACCGTCTTTTTAAAAGCTTTTGGTTCGAATAGATTCTAATTCTAGTATGACTTACTGCGCCACGCAATGTGCTGCAGAAAGGACATGTCGGTCGTCCATGAGGGAGCCTCCACAGAACTGACGTCCAGCGTTAAACAGTGCCACGATCCACGGCCATTCGTTGAGCTCAGCATTATGGCCTCCTACGATGCGTTCCTCGTCTTGGTACGTGCTTTCGTAAGTCTGCAATTGAATTGAGAGAGAAAGTAGTATCTATTCATTACCTATTTGTAGTGTAGTGACAATTCATTGGGATATTTGTCTGTAATAGAACATTATTGCAAAGGCTGTGAAATAGGCAATTGCAGGTCGAGTATGAGTTTGAAGGTCGAGCCGTAGGCGAGGACTTCACTAATACAAGACAGGCAATTACCATTTCTGCCGAGGCATATATCCTCAAAACAATGCAGGGAAATAAAACATCATTTTTATATTATATATTTAATTTAATTTATATTTATTATGTATGTAAATAACAAATCAAGACAAATTTTCAGCTTTGCCGCCAATTTTCTATTTATTATCTCTGCCGAAAGGCAAACGCATTTATGGCTATACAGCCACGTGAACGCATTTTGTACTAAGCAAAGAGACTTACTTCGGTATGCCAAGAATGATAAAAGGGATCCAATCAAAGAGTATGTAATAACCTCAGCACGCCGTTTCATAAAACATTGCTAGAGCGTTGTAATGTTCCAAATTCAAAAAACGCTCCTGCAATGGATTTCATTTTCTTTGACCGTAAATTCGAAACTTTGCGTTTTCTTTTCGAAAATAATGTCAATATTTCCATGCATGTTTGAGAAAATAATTTTTATTTTATTTGGATCAGGCTCCTTGCGTTTAATTCCAAACAACAAATATTGTTTGTCTTCATTAAGATCTGATGTTGTTTGGTTAAATATTCAGTCGTAATTAGATATAACTTTAGAAAACAATAGACCATGTATTTGTTGTATCGTACCTGAGGTCCATTCTTGGCTCCGCAAGACCCATCCACGGCAGGCTGAGAAGGTTGAACTGGTTGTGCAGGCACACTCGGCTTTGTAGGGTACGCCGGCTTTGTAGGGTACGCCGGCTTTGTAGGGTACGCTGGCGCCCATGTCTAATTCATCAATTATTTGATCAGTATTGCATGCTTAGTCGGACGTTATAGTGAAAAGGAATGTACAGTATTTCGTCAGTCGTTGAATTTCCATCAGTGGCCCTTTGCACTTGGTGCAGACCGGACGCTTTCAATCGACTTGGAAGTATATAGAGTTATTAATACTCTTTTAACTTAATGTAATTTATTTAAAAATTGGGAGGAAAACTGCTAAAGTCGCAGGCACGACAGATAGGAAAATAGTTTTACAGCTCTATATAGTTCACACGAAAATCAAAACAAAACAACAATAAAGTACTTAGTTCTGAATTCAAATTATTATACACGATAAATCAATATTGATGGACATGGAAATTTTCATGTATTTTGGACATATTAATTCATTCATTCGTTTGTATTCGGAAATACGATGATTCCCGAGGGACATTAAGAAAATGGAAATACTGTACTAATTATAGTTTTTACCTGTTTGGTTGTGCTAGGCGGTCTGGTAGCCCAAGTTGTTGATGAAGCAGGGAAGTTACTTGGTGGCTTCGTTACGCCTGCAACTTGGACAATATTTCATCATTTTAGTTTGATATAAAAAATCCTGGTTTCTGCATTTTCTGTAGCGTTTTATAAACCCAAAACTTCTACTGTTTTCTTACCCAAAGATGGCGGATGCGTGGGCGCAGCGTGATTAGGGGGGTGGGTCGGTAGTGGGGGGATCGTTGGTGGCCATTGCGCAGGGATCTGCCGGAAACCGTCGTTGTTCCCGTAAGACCATCTTGTCAGTGCCGATAGAACACCGCCTGAAATTCTGTTGAGAGTAACAATCGTCAGTAAGATTTATTTTTACATTACTGAATATACGGTGTAATTTATAAGCTTCCGGTAGTACATAGCAATAAGTGAAATCTTCAAACAGGAAACGATGTTGTAGTCCTTGTTTAAAATTGGTTATTTCATAAACGAAGCTCTCTAATCTTGTATGGATTGGGTATAGAACGACATGTTTTGTTCTTTTTTAATTATTGTAGCATACAAACTCACCCCGCTAAAGCTGGTAGCTGTACTGGAACAGCAGGTTGCAGATAACCGAATCTTTGGACATCAGGTTCCTGTTGTGGTGGTGTGCCCACTGGCTCCGTGCAGCATACTCCAAATACCTAAGTTCCAATAAATATTCATTGAATCTTAATTTTGAATCCTATTGTCTTTCGACCTAATTTGTACACCAGCCATTGTCAAACATGTTGAGCCAAAAAATACCTTGTTACACCTATAATAAGCATCATACCATGTATATTTACTACACATGTTTTTGCAAATAAATGAATCTGAATCTGAATTAAAATTCGTGAACAATGGGATGGATGTCAGGTTTTTATTGTTTTGGTTAGCAAAAAGAGTCATGTTCTGATGTTTTATGAAATTTGGTTTCTGTATTCCCATTTGTATTCAAGTGGTTATTTTGAAGGGCAGGTCGATTTTTTATTATCCAATACTTGATGTGCTTTACAATACAGGCTACCTACGGTAAACTATAAGTGGATGTATCTTTCCACTTCCCCCTAAATTCTATAGTGATATCCCCTATATTATTAATATTGTTCTATACCTCCATGTTGTCTCCGTTGACGTAGCTGCAAGTGTCATAGTGGCCCATCACCCACCCATCCCAGCCTGAAAAGTCTGCTACTTTGAACAACGGGTAGCAGTCGCGGAAACTCTTGCACGATCCTTTCTTGCCAAGAGTCGTTTCGCATTCCATTCCAAACGCTCCATCTGTCTGCTAAAATGAGAAATATGGATTAGAAAGGAACAGTAAAATTTCAGTAAGTTGTGTGTATAAGCATGATTTCTAAACTATTTTGAACCTGTCTAGGTCGCAGCAGCAATAATTGTTTTCCATCGCGAGTAGAGTTCGATGCGTCGCGCTTCACACGCCCCACGTAAGCTGAAAAAGAATAAAAATCGTTCATCAATTCAATTTTAATGAATTATTATTTTATTGCTATAAATTAATTAAAATAAAACGATTGACAAAAACACGGTGGGGTCCAAATATAAAAGCACAGGAGCCCTCAACTTTTTTTAGTTATAACTAAATGTACAGTTAGCGACAAAATATGGGTTCAGCAAAAATAACAAAACCAAAAATAATTCAACAATTTTAATCCTAACCTTAAAAAAGTACTGAATTAATTTAAGGGTTATTGTTTGGTCATTTATTTAAATTAAAAGACTCATTCATGTGTGCAAAAACAAAATTATAAATTCGTTACACTGCAATTTTCTAAAACGATAACTCATTCAAAAATAAAATGTTTGATCCCTTTTTATGACGGCTAATCAACAGTATCTTTTGTAAATTATTGCAACTGGCTATATAATAAAAATTAAGAACGTTAAAATAAGAACACGATGTGTTAGGTACATTGAACCTGTCACATATTGACAGCTCAACTTAGTTGTTTATGATTAGTCCCCAACATCACAACGCAAATGAATAACGGATCCAATGAGCATGTACCGTATTAAGGTCTAAAAATTATAAGTGCGATTTAATAATTATCATTTCTAAAACCTGTTTTGCGTTGAGTATTCACTTATATTGATCATAAACAGTTGCTAATTAACTCTTTGATTTTTAATTGATGATCTAAACTTTTTATGTCAAAGTAATTTATGTAGACGAGACAAAGTAAGAAATACAAATGATCAAATGTCCGTTTGTTTTTGTCAAATGTTTGATTCCAACAATATCGACAGTAGAGTAAACGAACTTTGCCAGCGATAATCGTAAACATCGGAGGAATTATTATTCTAAAGGCGATCTAAAAGCATAGCTGAAGTACAACAACGTACGAAACGTGTCGTAAACATGCATGTTATTTATTTCGGATCGCTGCATAACGGTTTCCGTTATATTCAAACCTCAGCATGCCATGTGTCATGTGCAGCATGCCAATAATATAAATGACCTAAATAATATGCTACATAGTTGCAGAATTATGTCATTAGACTTTTATTTTTCTCTTTTGTCCAGACATTTAAATTGATTGAAACAATATAATTGAATAGCCAGAGATAGATGAACAAATAGCCATTTAAAGGTGAACTGGTTCGGGATAGTAGATTCATTTTTAAGAAGGCGTACAAGTTAAATTGTACCCGTAAATAATCGACCTTGAATATGTTGGGAGTTGACGGTGAATCGCTCTCGAATTACGACCGAGGGTTCTAAATAATTAAACCTGATTTTCTGAGATGCCTTTAATGAAAATATACGACCTTTAAAGGTTCCTAGATTTAAAATGAAAAAATCGTTTCACGTTCATGTTATTAAACAAAATTAAGCTTTATAATCTTCTTTTGAGAGAATATTTTACACTGCTGGGTAGACTGCGTCGCGTAATAGCATGCAGTGGTATTCCAACTGACGCGAAACCTTGAACTTGTTACCAATATCAGGTAATTTAAGTTGCCTGTTGGGTAGGGGCCTAAAAAGGAATAAACAACAGTGATCGTATCTTTTATGTACAGTGATGGTAACAAAATATTGTAAAACGTGTTTTTCTAACGAAGAGCAACTGAACTTTTTGTCCTTTCTTTTGGAGCGGGCAACTAGATTCAATTCTTCTATTTCCTTGTAGATTTTGACATGCTAAGTGCCTTAAAATGGTCTGAATTGATATAAACGATTTGACTTTGACTTTAAGGTCCCATTTGCTGTATACAATTTTAGCATTTAAATCAATATACCTATAAATTAAAAAAAATCCGGCAAAGTGCGTGTCGGACCACGCAAAATGAAGGCTTCCGTATTACGATGGGATGATATCCCAAGAACAAACTTAACATTGTAGTTGATCATGTTAATCATATTCTCCCATATGGAATGCATGGGAGAACATGTTTTTTCAACTGTAAATGTAAGTTGGACGATTATCTACTCGTTAACTTGTACAGCCTACTTAGCTGTGATAGTTTTCTTTTTAATTTCGTCATATTTAATATTTACTACTGCTGTGAATTTTTCCACATATTCAGAACCAACCAATTAGGTGGCAGAGGGGACACTTTACTCTAACAAAAATTGGCACTTTAATGCTTAATATTTCGCAGACGGAACCTTAAATTCAAATTGGTTTTCACAAACTCTCAATATTTTTGAACGACCTTTCCAACGGCACCCCACACAATAGGAAAGACGAGAAAAAAAAACACATCCCCACTTTACGTATACGAAAAAGAAATTTGTTTTCATGGTTTTATTTTTCCACTTGTTGGCGTGTTTAAATGTTTACCCATGCCAAATTACAGCTTTCTAATACTAACATTTTCTGACCTAAGCCGCGGACAGACAGACGAATATGGCGAAATTATAAGGGTTCCTTGTTGACTACGGAACCCTAAAAAATGACAATATTTTTTTTCGATTAAATTTTGTCACGATCATAAACAAGTCTGTTCGGTGACGCGCATAAATCTAATAACATTTGCTTCTGGATTCCGGGTTCAGCAATCTATGCGGAGGAAATGTCAGCGGCGTCATCCCGCTTCAATCACCAGTCTCCGATCTAATTAATGTCCTCGACGCGAGTCACAAAAAGTTTAACAACTTGAGCCGTGCTATGGACAATGATGTGATTGATGTGGATCGCCTTTAGATGTGTGGGCGTATGACAATTTGCATTGAATTGATCCCATAGGTATTTCCGAATAATAGCCCACGTGCTTTAGAAGTTCTGAGTACCAACTCAATTACGGGTTGATGACCAACAAGTCATCAAGTTCAATACAGACTGATGAAGACGTTTTAGTATAGAAATGTTGATATTAACTTTTTTTCTGTAAATAAAACGCTGTTTAGGTACCTATTTAAAAAAATAATGTTTTTGCCAGTTTATAAATCAACTTTATATATATGACCGATCGCAGTTTTTACGATGGACATACATCTTGCAAATTTTAACTTTCTCTAGCCTCAAAACCCCATACCCACATGTTTCGTCCATTGTTTTGAGTCCTCGCAATACAAATACTGGACGTTATACTCATTCTATGAATAAGCCGTACGTGAGTGAGTAAACCTTTATGTTACGGTTAAAGTACACACCTCACTGTCTTGAGCGACAAAATGAATAAAAAGTCTTATGAGGCGGATCGATAAATCGTCATGTTAATATCACAAACTGTTGTGCGTATTAATATGTCCAAAATGTTTGTAATGTGTAGATTTGATCGCAATTTTCTCCAATTTATTTTCTCTGTTTGAGTTTTGTTAAATGTTAAGAAGTTTTTGACGCTGACTGTACGTTGATCAGTTTGGAGAAAAATAAAAAGAATATTGTTGAAACAAGTGGTAGCTGTAAGCGACTGTACGCTTAGGCTCCGTGGTCCTTGCACGAAATCGACTGATTTTTATCAATTTTGTTAATTAATTGTGAGAAAAGGAAACAGAATTTTAACAAAATTATTTGTGATTTTAAAACTCGAATTATTTTTCTTGTACATAGCGGAAAGGGATTTTTTAAATAAATTAAGGATTCCTGGAAAAATCACTAAAATTCGCAACAAGTTTTTCAAAAATTGACGCGAGACTGATGTTTGATCGTTTCGTTAGAAGAAACTACTTTTGATTTTGAAAATAATAAAATTTCATCGACATCATTATATGGTCTACTTGTACATACAGGAACTACTTTTTCAATTTCCATACAAAACATAGCAGAAAAAAAATGTTGAAATAACCTTTTTTTTAAACCCTTTCAGTAACGTATTTTTTCCTATTATTTAGCAAACCATATAAAGAAATTAAAAACTCACACATTAGTCTTCAGCCATCCTTGAAATAAAATCAAAATTTTATTTTATGATTAAACTATATCTTCATTAAGTAAATCAAAGGCGAAATAAACCATATTTTCGAGAGCGCAAAAGTGATGCAACTATTAACAGGTGCTGTGACTGATACGAATGGTTTAGCACCACGAAAACTGTACTTTAATACTTACACAGACTTAATGTTGCATAGCTTTCTTACAATTAGATAAGTTACTGACGAAAAAGGGTTTTTTCGTGCACGGATTCTTAATATAGATGTTATACATTACACAACAACAACATAACAACAACAACAACATAACTGGTGAAACGTGGGTGTGCCTGCTGCAGGTACACCTCTTCCCAACCCTCGTGGAGATAAGACGTGGTGTTATGTAATGTGTTATACATATTATCATTTCTTTTTATGTCAAAAAATATAGGAAATCCGCTTACCATTTAAAATAATCGCATCGTCAGTGTAAAATGCACCATCAGCCGCTGAGAATCCATTTGTATCGACGTGGGAGTCACTCCCGTAGCCCAACGCTAGAAGTCCTACCCAAACAATAGTTAATTTAGTCCCTATCAACATTTTTTGTTTCGATAATTACGACATTCACTTAGAGGTATGATGTACAAAAAGGATAGAATAATTTTAGTTGGTGCGCGTCGCGGGTGTGTGCAGCCCGCAAGGAGTCGCTTCGCAAAATGCTTCGGGCTCTTGACTCCGCGCCTTTATAATATTTTTGCACCGACGGACGACATTAGGTTAAAAAGATAACAGAGCTTTTTCTCCTTTTGTAATGACATTTGCCGGCCAATACAAGCAAGCTTTATAAAATATGACAACCGTTTCGTTCGGCATGCCCGAAAAGGAATATTCGATTGATGGTGTTTATTTTTGCTGCATTCACACGGCACCATGGACTAACACTTAAAATATTTATGAGATCAATGAACCTTATAAAAAAATTGTCACATTGAACCACACAATAATAGTCAAGTTTTATCGGGGTTTGGAACAAACAGAATGTTATTAAATACTTGGTTTATGTAAACAAGAGTTTATCATTAAAAAAAAACGATTATTTTAATTTTTAAATGGCTTTCTTGGCGCCACCGTGAACCGAACACCATACAAGAGGTCCATTATCGTACATTGCAAACCCACTTGAGATAAATTAATGAAAAAAGAGTTGAGATGGTAGGACTGTTAAAGAGTATTTATATGTAAAATTTAATTGATAGCTTTGCCGCAAAAATTCTGCCCCATACTTTAATTTACAAATTTAGTTATTCTTTCATCAGATTATTTTACCTTCATCTCTCTTACAAATAAAACCAACCAACTTAGTAGACATTTATCCTTTGACAAGGATCCCAAAAAAGATAATGGGACTCACCCACCCTTAGCTTTTGGGATGATTTTTCCTGTTTACAGCGTCACGATTTTGATGCATGCGATCCGATAATCCCACCTATCTAAAAATGTATGTACCTAAGTGCTTAAAACCACAACTGGCATTCAGTTTAATGTCAGTGACCTTTTCCAAATAAAGGAACTCTATCGTCAGTTTCAACAACTGGCTTACTACCTTTGGGCAAGGTATGTTTCATATAGTAAGTAGACTTTGACAGTCACAGACAGGTGATTTGCATTAGATTCTAAACATAGCAAAAGAAAAAAAGTTATTTTATTTTTGACATTTCCTCGCGATACTCGTTTTGGGTATTGATTACTCACATTAGGTACTCACACAGGATTCGTCACCTGAGCTTATTTGAATATAAGTTCATCATGGCCCTGATCTTGAGGGAGTATCCAGACGTGTTTAAGTGTCAACTTTAAATAAATCTATCAAGTATTGTGTATGTATATAAAATAGCTTGAATTTGTAAATAAACAAAACGCTGAACGCCTTCAACGAAAATAAACTGAAAGTCTTTAGTATTGGAGAGGTTTTAGAAGGTGAAATAAATGCTCCACTTGGAAATTGGTTTCTAGTCTTAGACAGAACGCGTTTGAAAACCAAAAGACGGTTTCATTAATTTTGTATGTGGAATGTTATTAATTTGTTTAGATCACACAAGAACAAGATCAGAATATAGATATGAACTGACGCGTCGTGTCCCGAACAAGCAGTGCGATTATATTAAAACGCGTACGATAAAGCGTCATTAATCTTTAAATGTCCCGTTATGGTCAATGTCGTAGATCAGTATCTGTCGGTGCTATGCAAAAACGTAATACGGTCTTACACTACTTCATAGATAACCTCCTACTTACATTCACATTTTGTTCACTGCGTGGGCCATAACATTTAAGCTTAGTGGCGCTTCGTGAGGTCCGAAAACAACGAATTATACGGAATTATTGTTTACTCACGTCAGGTATAACAGAGTCCTGATGATATGGGACGGCCAATAGGTAAATAAGTCAACTCTTTGTCAACGGGGTCTCGTTAGGACTTTGTTGATATTTGGATAACAATCTGTAATTGATACCATGTATCAACCTAGTTTGCGTTTGCGCAGGTGCGTTAGATAGATCGTGAGCCTGCAAAGTTCACAGACTCTCTTCGAAAAAAAAAAAAACGATGGCACTCCGGGAGTGCTGACAGAAGTGAATTGAACTTTTTTTTTGTGCAGGAAATTGAGTATCGCGCGTTGATGTCTTTTTAATGGTCAAAAGCTGGTGTCGTAACAGTGTCGCGAAGTAAATGGTTTAGTCCCATCTCAAAAATGCCCAACGTTCCTAAAGAAGTTTTCTCTTCAAAAAAACTAGAAATTACTTATCTTTGCTTTGAATTACCGGACCGTTTTGTTGTTTTAAGAGTCCTATTACACTTTTTACGCAAATTCATGATTTTTGACGTTGTAATTTTCAGCAACAGTAATATATTTTAATTATTTGATTATAAATAACGATAGTGCTATTCTCTTTCTTGTAAGTTGGAGTTACACATTTTAATTTTTCTTTTCGTGTAATTTACTATAAATATTTTACGAACTCAGTTTACAAGAAAATCCGTTGGCGATGGAACTTTGACGCTTAAATTCACTTTGTTCCATTCAATTCAAATAAAAGCTAAAATTACTAAAAGATAAGTTGAATGTTTTACTTGTTTATTGGAGTTCTAGAATTTCTTTAAATTTCTTGAGTTTTCACAGAAAAAATCATAAAGAAAAGCAATAAATGTCTTGATTCAGCGTCCATTATATTCCAAATAAACAAAATTTTATCAAATAAACTAATAAGGTATAAAACTTCTACCTACAATGAATACGTTTCATTAGTTTTCGTTTCTCAATATAATAAGAAAAAATTACCATAAATAAAATTAAAGTACTATATATTCCGCGTCAATTCAGCAAATCACTTGAAAATAATGTGTAACTCCAACTTATAAGAAAGAGAATGGCACTATCGTTATTGTAATTAAATAATTAAAATATCATAATGTTAATGAAAATTACAACGTCAAAAATTACGAATTTCCGGAAAAAAATGTAATAGGACTCTTAATAATTCGTCCAAGTCAACAACTTTCAAAAGTTAGCCAAACATTTGTCATGTGCATATAAGCACACGTCATTGTGTTGAATTCATAGTTCCAAGTTTATGAAGCATTTCTTACAACAAATCTTCGTACGCCTAACAAAAATCAAAATATTTTATTTCACATAAACCTATACGGGCCATTGGGCATTTATGAAACGTCAAAAGCTAGGTGCACGGTTCCAATTGGTCGTTTCCAATGGAGAAGAGCAGGGAAGAAACTCCACGGTTACTCTTTAAAAAATAATTGCTTATTACAATATATTGTAATAAGCAATTCCAAAAAATAGTGTTAATAGGTATGGGGGGCAATGTAGGCCTTTCAACAAGTACTAGGTACTGTCAGGTAACGACAACCATAGCCGCAGTTAGTTTAAAAAGTGCGTGTCGGACCAGGCTTAGTGAAAGGTTCCGTATTCGGGATGAGTATTTACGCGTGCACGGTTGATTTATCCGGCCGCTAAAATAGTGTTGTATTTCGTAGTATTTCTCAAAAACACAAATAAACTTGAAAAACAAAGTTATTTCTTCTGTTGTAATCGAAAATATCCCATAATACAAAAACTATTAACTTAAATAGAAAACTCATTTAGAAACATCATAATCTTTTTAATTACTTATGGAATAAAATAAAAAAACGCTTATGTGCCTTGAATATTTTTTTTTCATCTATTTGTTACGTGTACGAGTGCCATTCCTAATAAAGTTTTCGTATTTTCTAGTGAAAAAAAGGTACAGAATACAGCTTCTTTCAAATTTTCATTGATATACATACATAGTGTTAATAGTATGAGTAAAATGGCTGTGTCACATCTGGACGCACAGACGGACATATGGACATGATGACGGTTCCGTTTTTACCATTTCGCTACAGAACCCTAAAAATTTTGTTCTTTTATAGCTCCGTACTATACACATATTTGAAAATTACTTATCATTTGGAGAAGTTGTCCTGGAATTTAGTCAGATGCATGAGAAGTTTATACTTTATAGCTTGGAAATTCCATTATGAACTGGTTCCGTTTATAAAAATTAAATGCTGTTCATTACTAACCGCATCACTTGAGAATGACACGACCGATTTGGTTAATTTAAAAAATAAGTTCGTAGTAGTCCAAATAAGGTTTTTAGGGAAAGAAAATTGGAAAAGTGAATAGTTGGAAAGTTCGGGAAACACTGAAAGTTCTTTTTAGGATTCCGTAAATCCGAATGAAAATTCGGAACCCTTATAGGGTCACTCGTGTGTCTGTCTTTTATTTTTTTGAGTGGGAAATTATCAAATAACTTCTCCCGCTCTGGGCGGAACGGGAGGGCGTGTCAGACTCTTACGGTAACCCGGGTCTGGTCCTTATCGGACGGCAAGCTACCCATTGCTCACCGTCCACAAGTCCGCGCCTACGGTGGCCGGAAATCGGCCTGCCATTCCCGACGCCCAAGGCGCCTCCTCCTGCGGCGGTTAGGGGCGCGAAATTTGTCTCTCCCTCACGCGGTTCGCCTCCTCCTTCGCGAGCATTAGGTACTGCTTCATAGAAGGGTGATGGCCTCCCGTGCTCTCTCGCTCCGTACCATGGCCTGTACCAGGGCCGGACGCGAGAGATCACCGCCGCTGATCGCCTCCATTAGGACACGTCGATGCTCCGCCCAAGCCGGGCAGACCTCCACCGTATGCTCCACCGTGTCCTCCGGGCGATCCACACAGTGGTGACACCCGGGCGTTTCCCCGTTTCCCATCGCCTTATCCTGAACAGGAACCTCCCAAAACAACCGTGTCCGGTGAGGATCTGCGTCAGGAAGAAGGTGAGGACTACGTGGCGCCTCTCTAGCCACTCCACAAAAAGGGGACTTATTGCCGCAATTGTGGCGTTCCCAGTCGTGTCTGTCTGTCTGTCTGTTGGTCACGGCCAATTTGCTCCGAATCTACTGAATGTTTGAACCGATTAAGTTGAAATTTGGTACACGTGTGAATTTCTGTAATACGGACGTGTAGCGTAAATAGATTAATTTTGAATGTGGAGATCTTTGCTACGTAAAAAATTACGTAGCAAAGATTAATGTATGTCGGGTGAGCTAGTAGTAAAAAAAATCCTCCAGCTTATAAACAACTATCTTGATGTTTTATTAATGTACCTACCATGATATTGAAACCGGAAACAAGTCTGACTATTTAATTAAGTTAGCTCTCATTTCAGACAGACTGCTGTCCACGTTTCGCGAGAAACAACTTTTATTATATTTACTACCAATCTTCTGATGCGATGCGATGCAATAAATACATTTTTATTGCCAAGAGATCGTCAACCTCAGTAATAAGGATGAACTAATCGACAACTATCAATCTAATGAACAATTAGGTATAACAGCATTGTATGTAGTGATCATTTTGTATTAGTCACGTCTGATGGTGTTACATTAATTTCTGTGCCGTGACATTAATCGTTATTTTAAATTACTAACATTTGGACTAGTGTGTTCCATATATAGACCAACTTAGATTTATTATTAAACATAACCTACCTTTATTTTTTAACTTGACAAAGTATATTGCTCAAAAGAAGACTCGTTTATAATCGCCTCAATTCTTTGCTGATTTAGAAGATTTATTAACGTAGTTTGTCTTAGTTTATTTATTTCAGATAGTAGTAGAATCTAGTCACTTAATTAATTGTGATTAATTCGGTACAGCTTCTGTGCGTTGGATTATTAGTGACCTAGTTATTCTTAATAGCTGTGACAACCAGTTTAAAACGATCTAAGTTTTCGTCTTATTTGCTATTCTAAAAACATGATTAAACGACAACCTACAAAATACAAATACTCAACTCAAATACGCAAGAAGTAAAAAAAAATTGGGAAACAGCAAACGCCTATAAAATAATATACTTACGTAAGTATATTTAAATGATTGCAGAATCGTGATTTTGCTTTCTGCTTTTCAGAAGGCGCCGCCGCATCAACAAATTTTCACGCTTGGGAAGTGTCGTTGTCAATATTGCAAATTGTTTCAAAGTAACTAACTCGATAAACCTACAATGCATATTATGTTGTTCCGTTTGTCATAAGTGAACTTCATTACCTACTGTAAATAATTCTATTTATACTGAAGTCACTTCCTATAAGTAGGCAGGCAGTAACTTTAGAGCCATAACAAATTAGCACTTATAAAAAAATGGATTACCTAGCTGCCAAAATATCTACAGACGTTTAATTACAATTAAAAATAAAACGATTGATAGTTTGTTCTAACACATAAATATTAAGTATTGGTAGGAATAATACATAATATAATGAAATAATACATAACACGCGTTTCACCTCTTCACCTGCGTTTGGAGCTCTGAACTCGGTGTGGCAACACGCCGTGTTAGAATTCGCGACAAGTCAATCGTCATCCTGAGGGTGCCTCGTTGAAAGGTGAAACACATGGCAATATCTTACAGGGATTTTTATGGCTCTTAAGAAATAGCTAAGCGGAACAGGTTACTAAATATATCTACGTCTATTGTATTTTAAGAAAGAATAAGTATTTATTGGGACTCGCACAGGAGATCACAAATTAAACTTATCTTAACTAAAATAACTAACTAAACATGAATAAAAAATAAAATAAAAACAAAGTAAAATGAAAGCAGAAAGTCCTGTACATACGAGACCAAAAGGCTCCTATCTCAGCATGATGCTGCGACTCTTAAAAATAAGTGTCGCAGCGCTGGTATTCTGATGGGCAGGGATGTCACGGATAGATACAGAAATAAACAAAATAATAATAATAGTAATGTATAATCTTTTTTCAGCTGACTGTACTTACTTGCCAAAAAGTTATGGTAATCACAGATGAACTTGGGATATGAATTGCTGCGTATTTTATCTACTGTAGGAACAGTTATGTATTTTAAATATCAAATAATAACCTTTGTATGTAAGTTGGAAAGAAGGAAAAGTCAAGATTTACGGATTTACATAATGCCGACATTATTTAGGTACGTCATGAAATATTATAAAGAGGTATTTTTGAGTTTTTATGAGTCATCTTCAGAACTACTGATATGATTCCGAAAATTCTTTCACTAATGGGAAGCTACAGTATTGCCGAGTGATATAGGATATATTTTATGTTAATACTTTTTTAGTAAAAATACAGTAGGTAAGTAGGTACTTACCCCACACCAATTCATAGGTATACCACTACTTCCCCCGCTGAAGCAGAGTCTCCGGCCAGAGCTTGTGGGGGACGTGGTCAGCGCTCTGTTCCCTTCAAGGGTATGTTCCCCACATACCCCCTCGCCCATGGGTCCGCCTACTGCGATGCCCGATGCGGACCACACCGCCGACGACGACTGAGGTAGAGATAAGAGATACGCAGACCGAATGCCAAAAATGCCGTCCCAGGATTACCTGGAAAAACCTGGGTCCTGGCCTTGGAGGCTCTCGGACCTCGACTGATGGGGTTCCTAAGCGCATGCTTGGAGAGGGGCCAGTTTTCACTTCGTTGGAAGACGGAGAAACTGGTCCTTATCAGGAAGCTGGGGCGCCCTGCGGACTCTCCGTCCGCTTATCGGCCCATCGTGTTCAACGAGGTGGGCAAGCTCTTTAAAAGAGCCCTTGCAGACCGCCTCGTCGGGCGGCTGGTGCAGGTGGTCTGACACGCCCTCCCGGTCCGCCCAGAACGGGAGAAGTTATTTGACAATTTCCCACCCAAAAAAAAAGAAAAAGTAATACGTAATGGTATTACTTTTCTGGGCGGACCGGGAGGGCGTGTTCAGTTGCTATGTAAACAACAGTGACAAGAAGTATTATAACATCATCAAGATACACTAACTGGAATAAATATGTATTATCGATGCTATATTTATGGGACCACCGTGCAAGCTCCCTCTACCAAATGAAAAAGGAATTTTCAAAATCGGTCCACAATTATTGACAAAAATATCGATGAACATAAATAAAAAAAAAATACAAACGAACAAACAGAAATGTCACCCGCACAAAGTCGCCGGTGGAGCTAGTAAGAAATAAAATATACACACGTAGATAACAAATATAGCATCATGACGGTGGAAGTGGAACCTAAATAGAAATAAAATGATAAAAAAATGTTGTAGGTATAGTGATGGAAGCATTTATTATCGTCTATGAACTCGATGCTTGATTTTGTTTGCATGCAGTTAATTAGCATATTAATTAATACTGCAAAATTATTATAATATAAAATACTCGTAATACTCGTATTAGTTACGTAAACAGGGTGGCAGGGACGCATATAAGCAGAGTCCACCAACTGAGTTTTGTCTAATTATATAGTCGCAGATTGTATGATTCATCATTTTGAACTAGGTGAAATAGGTTAGGTTAGAACTGTAACCAACCACGCGCGAGCTGAGCGAGCGGTTAGCAGCTACTTCCAAGTTGCTCGCAGAAATATTTTCACCATTGCCTAGTTGTTTCAAACTTAATTGGTGGATTTTGTAGACAAAGGCTACCTACTATGGGAGTTTAACGACCAATCAGAAGCCATATTCAAAACTCAGTTGGTGAACTTTGCTTACATGCGGCAGGGACATCGACGCGAAAACTGTTACCATGGATTCAGTACATGATTCTAAAAACAACTACATAGGTCATAGGTAATCGACGCTATTTTTCGTATTTCGATTAGCAGCGACGCGCGTGGTAAGATATAGAACTAAATACTTACTTAAATTTGCCGCGGCATTTTTTAATTAGCGTTTGAATTGTTCATCTAATGTTGTGGCATATTATGTATTGACTAGGCAATTTAGATTTTACCTTCGGCATTTTATATAACTGCGAACGTTTGAAAACGGTCGGCGCCGTTTGTATAGGGACGAATCATACAATTTGCCTGCGACATATATATAGGTACCTATACTTATACCTACTATCAATTAGAGCTACCTACTCAACTGGTTTTAAAAATTATCTATTGGTAAATTACGAACTCCTTGAAGGAGATTTAAAAAATGCGCTATACTTATTTAGCCAATACACACAAAACTATTTGTGTATATTGATTGCACCAAGGTTATGCAAAGCTATCGTGGATTAGGTGCGGTGTTGCTTTATGCTAGTCATCTCAATCTCGATAACTTTGCGTTCAACAAGTGGGTCATATTTAAGCTTAAGCCTCCTTGCGAGGTTTAAAGCTGGCCACCTACACCTACATACCTCCTTTACGCAGACGGTTTGCGACAGTTGGCGCTCTGTAGATGTAGACATTTCCACCAAACCAATTAAACTGTTCTACTTTTTTTTTTCTTATGTTACTTTTTTCGTTAAAATTATTTAGTCATTTAAAATCACAGCGTTCCATCACTAAGTAAAGTAAACAGTTAATACTAACTTCAAATGCACCATAGAGACGACAAAATCATCTCTTTAAAGCGCTCTAACCACCAAAAGGAGCCACATTTTCATTTTTTTAAAACAATTCTATTAAATTAATAAGTTATTGAAGATTTAACAATAAAATTTAACACCTTATCTCAAACGCTGTCCTAACTGAATGTTTAAAAATTAAAAGTATCTTGGTAAACATTTATCGGTTCAATTAAAAATGCATAACACTCTTCGAATATTGATAGGATAATTGCGTTATTACGTAACTTTATTATATATTCATCAAACCAGTAGTGACATTGAAGGCTTTTATGCAATCGCCGCTCGATGTACGGCGGGCGGAGCGACGCGGCGCAGGCGCACCGCTGGACCGAAACTTACAAACGACGCCACAACTTTGGTCGTAATACCCGTCTCTTACGTCGTATTTTTATGTGTCAATAAATAAATAAAAATAAGTACTAGAAATTATCTCAAAATGTTTGGTTCAAAAAGTGTTTTTTATTTATTGACGGTGTTCAGTGCTTGTTATGGTGCAGTGGATATTAGTAAGTGAAATCTAAATATTTTAATATAGTAACTGACTAACAAATTATTTAATATTATTAAGTATATTTTTGTTCAGATAAATAGGTAATTAATAATTATATCTGAAGAATAAATATTATAGTTTAACACATTTTTTATAAAAGAGCTGCTAAACCGCAATATTTATTTCTCAGATAAAAAATATCTGCCCTTAACCTACTAAGATGTTTTTTTTTTATTTCTCATGGCTCTTCCTGTTTTCCGATAAAAGAATAATTTTATAGTACGAGTAATGTTTACACGCCATAATCACGGTTTAACGCACACTTTAATTGTCCACCAACACAGTACTGTATAATTTTAGTCCCTTCTCTATAAACAGCGTCATCAAGCCGCAAGTGACGAAGGTACATAGGTACATAATTACCACGTACTTTTAAGAAAAACGTGCAGTTACTGTAAAAACCAACTAAAGTAGCATTTAGAACTTATGGATGCCCAAAGACCATGAACTCTAGAAATGTTACAGAAACCGCCAAATCATTTAAATTGTTTTGTTTTTCTTGACATGACTATATTACGAAAGAACATAATAGCATGCTTGCACTAATCTACTGGAACCTCATCAAGATTTATTTAAAACTTTTTTTTTTATATTTCAGAAAAATATTTCAAGATATGCGACAGAAATGCAATAGATGTGAATGACTGCATGGCAGACGCAGTGCAAAAGGGCATTGCAGTGATGATCCCTGGCATAGACGAGCTGGGATTGCCGCCCATTGACCCTTACCTGCAGAAGGAGTTCCGAGTGGAGTACAAGAATAACCAGGTACCAACTAATTTTCTATCGCTAACTCTTGCGCTAAAACATAGCAGATATTCGACTTCTATATTAATACTGTGCTGGTCTCAAAGTCATAATTGTGTAATAACTTTAGATATGAATCGTCTAATTAACTAAGTCCATTCAACAGTCAGTAGTCATGTTTAGAAGATATAAATACCCGCCCTTCATGGGTCAAAACCGATTGACTAATTAAAAATTGCTAATAGCTATAAGAAATAGCTTCAGACATGCACATAAAATTTAAATTCGCGCACTTTTTGCCGACAAATTCCGATGGACTGATTCTCTTTTATTATTTATTACTTTGATTATATCAGGTATCGTGCACGCCAACTAAAATGTTCTTATATGACGCCATATTAAATAATGTGGTAAACCCACGACTATTTAGGTACTACGAATAGGGTCTCCCGCAATGCAAGCGAAACCCAAGTCAAAATTAAAGAGATACGATTTGACCTTTTAAGCACGAAAACCCTAAAAATAAATATCAATGAGAGTAACGTATGAAATATGCAATCAGCTTAAGGCCATGCACACATGAACTGCTTACTATAATTTATCAGATCAAGGTTCCATTTTTACCAATGTTTAATACTTCCACGCACATTACAATACATCGTCGTTCAAACTTCGATAAACACCATACAAAGGAAGCTTAAGAAAAAAAACGAGCGAGTCTTATAGTAGTCGCATAAGATGTGTGACATCCCAACAGTACCAACCTATCGGCAAATTGGCTGGTACCATCTGACGGCAAACCCTAGCACTGCCCGAACTCATTGGTAAAATCAAATAGCGCGCGCTTCCCCGACTTCCTGTTACACACTTCCGTCCCTTTTCACGAAATTATTCCTACAGATTGCAGGAAAGCGAGAGGAAAGATGTTTCACATCAATTAACATTCTTACACTGAACTTACACAAGTATCAATAGTTAGTCAATACAGTGAAAACCGTTTAAAACGACGTACACACGGTTACACATCAAGCCATATATTTCCAGTAAGCTGACCTCTCATTTTACGGAAATCCTATGCAATGCGAGATCAGCATAAACAGGTATTGTATAGCTTGATGTGTAGCCGTGTGTACCTGTTATAACGACGACATTTTGAGGTCCCAGCAGTTCTGTTTACATAAATAGTGTTTGGTTAATACGACTATCGGCTATAACAACCGTTCTCTGACAGTCCCTTCGAAGTCGTTATAAACGGTTCTAGCTGTATATTAGATACAGCTAAGGCATCATCCAGAAATAGTACCTAAATTTTTATGATAGGATCAAGACTGGCTTAGTTAGCTAGAACAAGAACCCTAACATGAAAAATTAAAACATCATGTGTTATTCCACTACGTGATAGATGATATTGTGTATAAAATGTCGCATCAATGACAGAAAACGTCGAATAAAAAACAAAAGTAACGAGAATTATCAAAAAACAAACATTCTAAAAAAAAACGCATTTTTGCTTAACTGCCCAGACTTTCTGTTATTCTACTGAAATAAATTTGTTTTTAATATTGAATGTAGGTACCATGCATTAAGTGAACGATTCTATGAACGCTTTGTAAAAAGAAAGTTAACACTGAGACAACGACTCTCGAATAAGTGGTGACGTAACCTAAACCGCACCTGAATTAATCAAAATATTATTCGTCCGAATCTTAAATGACCAAAAAGTAGTAAACCTATACTAACCTGAAAAGGAAGACTTTTGGGCCGCCCATTGTATGTTTTGTAGTGTTAAATTTATTTTTTAGGGTTCCGTAATCAACAAGGAACCCTTATAGTTTCGCCATGTGCGTCTATCTGTCTGTCTGTCTGTCCGCCTGTCCGCGGATTAGCTCAGAGACTGTTAGTACTAGAAAGTTGTAATTTGGCATACTAATGAAAACCGAAAAAAAGAGAGAATGGGATAAAAGCAGGGGGGTAATGTTTGTCTCGAAATGCAACGATATTCATTTGTTGCTGGATATTTAAACAGACTCGCTGAAACCATTAAAATCAGCAAGTCACATACCAACAAAACCTATTAAAAAAAAATATTTCCTTCAACTGAATGTCATCACAGCCATTAAGAGTAAATCTTTATGTGTTTGACCCGACCTCATAAAACTCTATTGTTGTAAACGTTTTACCCAAAGTCTAAGAATAACAATTTGAATTTTGAGACGTGTATTTATCCTAGGATTTAAAAAAAAACCTTTACCTTGAATCTAAATCTTTTGAAACAATCGGCTTATGTACAGTCACAACAAATGTCGTTAACATCTCGTGTGTGTGTGTGTGTAATTTAATTAACAGTTATTATCATGTCTGCGGTTTTAGCCAAAAATATCGCATAGATCAAAAACTATTGACTTTAACAAAAAAGTCGCTTAGAAACATCATAATATATGATCCAACGATACTAAATAATTAAAAGGGGCAATTTGATATTTCTTCATTCTTGTTTATAGCATCAATTTTGTGATATGGATAAAATTAAATTAAAATGTTAGCAACAGGCACACGCTTATGTGCATTGAATAAAAAAAAAAACATCCTTCGGTTACATGTATTGTATTGGGAGTGCCACCCCCAATTATATTTTACGTACCTAATTTCACTAAACCATTGTGTATCGGACCTTGTTTCCAATTTTCATAGTTGTTTTTTTATTTTTATAAATGGCATCTTGCAGCTCAACCTAGGAGCTTGTCTGCTGCTTAACCGGACTTTTCTGTGGTTGCCTCAATAAATTACCTCCAGCTAGGGCATAAAACTTAAAAACGAAGCGACTACACGCTAAGGGGGTGAGGACCTCGGCTTAGGGCGTCGCTGGTGGAGGACAGCAAGGGACGGGCTGGATCGGATTAAAGGACCTTGTTTCCAATTATACTCTTCAAGTAAATTTGCTTTGTGTCATCCGAAGAATCCGAACGGACGGACGGACCAACATGACCATGAAATTGTAGATGTTGCCAAAAGGCAAAAACTGTTATTCTTATTTTAGTGTGGTTAGTGACTAACCTGGTGTCAGAGTTTTAAAGCCGCCCATGGGCTTCTGACTTAGCTTCACATGCCGTCGAGAAATATCTCCCAGGCATGCTGGTTTCCTCACGATGTTTTCCTTCACCGGTTTTGAAACAAGTGATAATTATACAATACGCACATGAATCCGAAAAGTCAGAGGTACGTGCCTTGGGTTCGAACTTGAGACCTATGACTTGGCAGTCCGAAGCGACGGTCACACCTATTATGGAACCCTAAAAAACATTACATATCCGTGTAGAACATACCAAGAGACTTTCGTGGCTGACCTTACCTATATCGTAACGTAAGTTAGTTAGGTAGAAAACGTGTTGCGCCGACCTCAAGTATCTTGAGACAAAAGCAGGAAGATGATGAATTATTTGCATAACGTTCGGTACAACATATTTTTTTTCGATTTTCTAGTTATATGCATCTACATGAGAACTAGAATAACTTCTTGCTTTCTGTCTTCAACTTTAATTTGAGCAATAAAAAAATTTTAATGAGTTATTTTAATATTAATATTTTTCTGACACTTTTAAGTAGATTAATTATTGGATGGATTACTCTACCCTAATTGCGTAACTTATTTTCGTAAACAATTATGACTAATTTGTTTCATTTTGACCGTTCAACAACATTCATTGCGTTATTTATGCTGTTGAGCAAATTTTTTTTCCAACTTATGAAGCAATGGATTAGCAATCTGTTTCAAATCGAAAAAAATTGTGATTGATCGTGCATTACGCAATTAGGGTACAGGTTAAGTGTGCCTGTAGGTGATATACACATCAGTCTGTTTAAAAGTAAATGTTAATAGTAGTGACTTACCAAGTAGAGCTAACTCTTGTCACACTTTTAAGCCCACCTTTAAAGATAAATCCTTGCAATGGATGAATTATCTTTTATGTACATGACTTTTTAGAGCGTTCTCATACTGATATTTTATCAAAATAGTAACAAAAAAAAAAACAAAGAATCCAACTGCAAAAACACATAACTGAAAAAAGAAAAACAAGCATTATAAATTTATAATCAATATGATTTAGGTATCGCAGGCGGGCAAACCAATAACCTGAAATATGGTGTAACTTTTGTTTGTGTAACCCCGCAAGAAAACAAAAGCCAAAAAAAAAGTTAAATATTTTTTTAATTTTCAGATTTTTTTTATCAATTCTTATTCCAAATTACTTTTAAACATATATATTGTATATTTTTTTGTAATCACCATTAAAACCCTTCATTTCGATACTCGATAGGTTTGGAAGTTTTTTTATATTTTAAACATACATTTTGGCGCCGGAAACTAGCCATTTTGATTTTTATATACCCAGTGATACTCACGCAAGACGCGTAGACGCGCTTAAGACGAATCTAACGACATATCATTCATCAAAATCGGTTAGCCGGTTAGTAGTTACGAGGGAACATAGAGACGGACATACATAATATAGTCCTCCAGACCGTATTTCGTTCGGTCATGACTGCCAATCTCAACGGAAACTAGTCTTCGGCGCGGGAGATATTGTAGTGCACAAAATATAGTAGTATTGTAGAAGTAGTAGTTATAGTATACATACATACAGGTCAAACACATAACCCTTCTTTTTTGGTTTCGCCGCAGTCGGGTAATAAAAAAGTAATATTTTATTAAAAACCTGCCTTTTATTGTACGTCTAATAAAAACGATTGATTGATTCATTGATTGTACCTACTAATTAACAGCAATATTATAGGTACAAAAAATAATGTCAAGTTCTACTATATTCTTGTAGAACTGGTTTTATTGTTGCTAATTACTTAATTCTTGTTTTAATTAAATAAACAAAAAATGGCTCAAATGATCTGAATATTTTTTCTAACCGGATGCAGCTGAATACCAGTATTGTACATGGAAAGATTGCCTATCTGATCTCCACAAGCCATTTACTGGGTAACACGATACCCCTTGGTAAAACTGGTTGTCAGACTTTCAGGCTTCTGACAACCCATAACAATTGTCAAAGATCCAAGAATGACAGCCGGGACCAACGACTTACCGTGCTTCCGAGGCATGGAGGGGTCTCGGTATGTTAAGGTAATCACCCATCCATGTTCTGACCGCGGCAAGCGTAGCTTAACCTAATCGATCCACCCGTGCGGCTGTTATTACTTAGCCACGAGCCCCAATGATTAAAAACATAGCAGGTACAGTCAGCCTTAAAAAGATGTCAGGGCCATCTCTGTTCTTAGCTACAGAACATTATTACACATTATAATACATTGATATAATATTCTACTACGAGGGCATACAGTCAGCCGCGAAAAGATGTACTATAGTTACATCTTTTGCTGACTGTACGTCCTCGTCAACAACGTCGACATTTGCCGACCAGCTCTTTGTTTATAGTCGGCAGTTAAAAAATAAACTTAATCGAAGTTGAAGGTTAGTCAGTGAAGGAAATTCAATAACCGGTTGAATCCTTTTTTAATTAAATCTTTAATGTTAACGACATTTCGTCTCGATTCTCCTGTACTCTCACATCGTCGAGGTATAAAACATTGGTGTAGTAAGGTATCATCTATCTCTCATTTGCGCGTTCTGTCTTTTAAATACATCTTTTACATCAACGCGCAGTTGAGGTTCACTAAAATCACTCCATTGGTTGGGGAGAAACTTAAGGACAAACCTATGTCCACCAACTGCTTAGACTGCTTTATTTAAAGCTCCAGTGGATCACCGCGACTAAATACCACTTTACCATATGTAAAAAAAATTTAAAAATTTTGCCATTATCCTTGTAATTTTTATGAGACCCTACATAATAATGAGTGGTTTTAAAATCATACATACACAAACTCCCGCCTTCTTCCCATGGGGCTATACAGAAACTACAGAACGTCACCTGCTAAAGTCTTTACATACTCCTTTTGTTTCGTTGTACTACGAACCTGACCTTTCTGAAGAACATCAACAATAAAGCCACTAAATGTCCTTCTAGGCCTCATCGTCGTCGTCCCATCGTTCCCGCGCACATCTGCCATCATCGTAATTTTTAGACAAAACTGGTCTTCTTATTTTGTATGTATACGGTACCTACTCCCATAAAACAGATTAAATAATAAAACGATTTCGATTCTATTTACAGATATCCATTATTGTATGTTGATGATTTCCTTCTATGTTATGACTACGAATGAGAATGTCACCACATTCTCATTATTATTACGAATGAGAATGTGGTGAACCAGCATAACAATTTGAAATCGGCAGCGGTAGGTTCTTCAAAATAATTAACTAATTAGGCAGTGATCACCAATGCTAAAAGGGATAGATACCTGTCGCTAACCCACCATTGCCTAAGGCCGCGTCTTATTTAAAAGCGATCGTTGCGCGAATACGCTATCGTCGCATACATAATGTCAGTTTTTGTTCGGTGTACTTGAACGTGTTGTCGCGTGGACAGAGGGCGCTTTCCGGTTTTCCGAACAAAAAGTAACATAGAAGGCAACGATCGCGTAAACGCTTTTGAATAAGACGCGGGGTTAGTGTTTGGGTAGGTATTAGGTAAGGTACTCTTCCGAAGGCGATCGCAAGCGGCAACGTCGCCCAATTGCAATGACAGACCGCAGTGACACGACTGGTTTCTATGTAACTCTATGGAATCGTGGGTGGCGACACTGGCGACAAAGCCGCCTAACGCTGCGGTCAAACAAACGTCGACCACATAACGCAAACCATAGTGCCTTGGCTGTCATTAATAGAGCGACAAGACGTTCTTTTTTAATTAAACAAATGACTATCTTGAAACTGAAGAAGAGAAATGCCGCTGCCGTCGAAGTTTTGATGCCGCGTTTGGAATTAAATCCACCGCGGCATCAAAACCGTCGACCGCAGCGATTCGAACTGGACATGCCGATGCATGTCCAGTTCGAATCGCTGCGGTCTATCATTGCGATTGGGTGACGTTGCCACTTGCGGTTTGCGGTTGCGGTCGCTTTCACACCTTTACTTAATTAGTGTTAGGTGTACCTAGAGTAAACTGTGATGATGAGCTCAAGAAGTTCCTACACACACACAACTATCCTTTGCCATAGCCCACGCCAAACATATTTTGGTTACTAAGCTTGGTATCAATCACCTTTCATACCAACGATTTGGCGTTTCATCCTGATTGATTATATCTACAAAACAAATATCCGACCAAATACTTCTAACTTAATTTTCACATCACCTGCTCGACAATGTCAAATTAAATGTCATGCAAACCATTTCAAAGTAAGTCATTTAACACCTGAGGTCTAGCAGGGTATTAATATTGTATTGAATTTCATTATGAACCGCTGGTCATTAATGTGATTTTAATTTGGAACATAAAGAAGAAATCTTATACGAACATTTACGATAGGTAGTAGGTACATACTAATTCCATGCACCATTAAGATCTGCACTAAAAAAAAAATTGTTCTAAAATTGAACTATAGCCACCATGAGTACCTAGAATATGAAATAAAAGAAAAATAGAACACAAATTAAAAAGAGGCGCGAATACTGAAAATTGCTTTGCTTTGTTATATAACAAATTACTTATCTACAAATTCTCACAAAAATGTCTAGTGATGATAGTGATTTGACTCCAGAGTACATTAAATCCGAAGCCATTGGCATTTCCAACAATCTACTCCCAGGAAAGTCCAAGGAATCATACATGAAAGCCTACGAACAAATGGAAAATTACAAAGGGCGTCAAGTCTGTATCTGAATCAGTGCTTTTACTCTACTTTCAGCATTTATCCTTACATATTATAAAACAAAGTCCCCCGCTGCATCTGTCTGTCTGAACGCGATAAACTCAAAAACTACCGGATGGAATTTCAAACGGTTTTCACCAATGGACGGAGTAATTCATGCGGAAGGTTCATTCATTAATGTTTTGTGTAAATTGGCTGAAATTTGACGATTATTGTTGAAGATGTCGGAAAAAATCATGCCGACTGGGAAATTTATTGGCGTGCGCCGCGGAAATCGCAAAAGTTACATAAAATTTATGTTCTACGGTATTGTTCATCTTAAACATTTCAACAAAAAAGTCTGCGATGGCATATGTCTATCTTCTAAGGATGAACCCACAATAACCATTTTTATCTTTCGGAATTTGATAAAAATTTCATTGTTATTTCCGAAGCTATTTTGACCAGTATTATATTAATCCTTATCCAATAAACTATGTTACTTAAATTGAGCATTTAATTTAGATTAAAATATGCCTTGACGTCATTTCATTTAGATTCAAAATTACGCGTAACAAAATAATTATGGTTAACGGCAACGCGGGTGCAGCGATAGGAGTCAATGATCTTTTCCTCGGCTATTAGGTATGTAATCCCGGTATCGGTAGTACGTTCCCGTGGGATATTTTCCGACATCCACGCGGGCGAAGCCGCGGGCAAAAGCTAGTCATGTACAAAGAAGCCAAGTAGCCTATGGTGCATCTATTCTACGCTCAGTTCAACAATAAGCATCAAAAATAATATACAAATTAGTACATACACCAAATTACTGGCATTTTTTAAAAGGAAATCAGAACCACTGCTTTCTTGTCCAAAAAGTAAGTACCTATCTATTGATTCAATTTTTAGTAACTAAAATAGCTACATACTTACTATAGGTAAGTATAGGTACTAACTACCCGCATAATAATTATTATTGTAAACCTTCGTAAGGTTTATTATGTATTATTATTAAAAGTAATAAACTTTCTTAGATTTGACTGACACACACATGAGTGTGTCAGTCAAATCTAATAAAGTTTATAACATGTAATGCATAAAAAATAATATATTAAGTATGTTACCTTCCTAATTAAATACTAACCTACCTACCTATTTTTGTTACTAGTGGCATTGATTTTTGAAGTGAATGGCGCTTGTCGTGGAAATGAACTAGGAAACATTAAAATCGAAGATATAATCAGATAACATTCAGATTTGTTGCTGGTAAATTTGCCAGATACAAAATCAAAGGAAGAACAGTAATTCGTATTCTCCACGGGAGAATACGTAAGAATTATCGAAAAGTACCAATTTCTACGCCCTCTAATATAAACACTAATAGATTTTTCGTAACTTATTATAATGGCAAGTGCACCAGGCAAGTCATTGGAAAAAATAAGATCCGAAGGAAATAGTGAAATACCTGAAATTGACACATGTCGAGCTCTCCACGGGCCATTGTTTCAGGAGAACATCGGCTACTCTATTGGCGGATTCATTGAAAATTCTAAACATAATAAGGATAAAATAAGCTACCGCATTGGTGACAACATCAAACTAAAAACACCGTTGATAACTGCAGGGACTTAAAAACGCCTTCATAAAGGTTACAGAATTATAAGTGTTACATTTTGAATTGATAATAGAATTAAATATTTAACACTTATGTGTTTTTCAATGTGTTAACCCAAAATACTTACAAAAGTGTAACCGCAATATATCTGTGACAGATAAAAAAGTGTTAACAGTGTTAATAAGTGTAACAGGTAAACGCGGCGTTGCCAAATTTAAGTAATGGTTAGCCGCAATCTATTCGCCGTGTGTTATATTCGTGCAAAAACACGTACTCCGAAATATTTAAAATTAAAGCTTATTTGAACACTTTTGTGTTTTTTTTTGTGTTTTTCACTTTTGTTGACTAAAAAAAAACCTCGTCTAGATGAGGATGACAAATAACCATCCTAAAATCAGCTGCTTACCACTTCAACAAGAAGTTGTGCGTCCTAATAGTTCCGATATCTTGATAGATCCGGAAGTATATTCGGAGGATTCATCATCATCATCATTTTTAGACGTCCACTGCTGGACATAGGCCACCACCAAGCACCGCCACTTCGACCGATTCTGTGCTTCCCGCATCCAGCGGATTCCTGCGGCCTTCACGAGATCATCAGTCCATCTAGTGGGAGGCCTTGCAACGCTACGTCTTCCGGTACGCTGTCGCTAATTCCGGTGGCCATTTGTGGTCTTAATCTTCAGCTCCACTTCACCAAATGGTGCTTTCCAAGAGCAACTGCACGAGTTACTATAAAAAAACTCCTAAATCGCTATAAGCTTTCCTATAATATTGGAAGAGTTCCTTCGATTTCTCCAGGATCCCATCATCAGATCCTGGTTTCCATATCATGGTACCACCCTTGGGATATCTCCTTTCCAATAAAAAAAGAATCATCAAAATCGGTTCATAAACGACGAAGTAATCCCCGAACACAAAAAAAATATCCGGTCGAATTGAGAAACCTCCTCCTTTTTTTGAAGTCAGTTAAAAAGGGCGTGCGCGAGCGCGGTCGGAAGTCGGAATGGGAACTGAACAAATGTTTCTTGGATGCGTTAGTTTGTGTATGTGTGTGTGTACTGAAGATCTTCGTCTGTTCGGTGTTGACGTCGCGCGCGTCGTCGGGCCGCGCGACGTCACACGCGCACGATTTTGCCGTACTGTGCAATTATACCTAAAACTATGCTAAAACTATCTATTTCAGTTGCACATATTAACAGTTATTAACACATACAAAAGGTTACACTTTAATTCGGTAACATTATTGTATCTGTTAATTTTCAAAATGTTTTTCTTCTAAAACGGTTTTAAAAAACAGTGTTAAAAACACTTATTATGGCTACAGTTTGAGTCCCTGGATAACTGATCCTTGGACACCTTTGTCACCACAACCTTCCACATCAAAACACTATTCATCTAGCCCGCTGTCTCAAGCACCACCTTCACCAACTTTCACGATCCAAAATGGTCCTCAGCAGACCCAAGCTTCTGAAACTTTACTTAACAGTAATACTCAAATAAACTCTACCTCAACTTCAATAAAAGTACCGAATAAAAACATAACTTTGTCTTTCCACAACTGGTCTAATGTATCAAACATTACCTTTAACATTTAATTGTTTTAAATAGGTCTACTAACTGTAATTGTAATTTTAATAAATACTTTGATTCTATTGTTTTTATTGTCTCGTAGATAGTGTGAAAAGTAGAGTATTCATCTCGGGGATAAAGGTGCCTTCGTCGTGGGTGACCTTGAATCCCACGCTGCACTCAGGATTCTTGTCTTAATTCCCGAGCAAAGCGAGGGAGTTAACGCTAGAATCCTTCGTTTTTCTCGGGATTTAATACGGCGCCCGCTACATAAGACACTACTTTATCCCCTTAGCTTACAGCATAATCTACTATTATTACCAGCAAAAACTTTTATATTTGTAGAATTGTAGATCAAGCCGGTTTATTAAGTATATTTTTTATAAATTCTGGTTTGGTAGATCAAAAAAGAAGGTCGTTTGCTCTATTGACATTCTGAGCTCGTAAGTAAGTACACGTAACTCATAATAACTAGGTAGTTAGGTACAAGGCTCAGCTGAGGTCACAATTTCCATTAAATAAAGTATCACAAACCCGATTAGACTCAATAGTCGACAGGCTTATACGATGTGCGCCTTTAATTCTGATGGACCATTATGTCGCTCTTCCTGAATTAGTTGATTTATCTACACCTATGCTATAAATCCTTTATAAAAGTTTCTGAAAAAGTTAGCTTATTGCCAACATTAAAAGAATCAGTGTCATAGTAACCATAATATTATCCAAACGAGTGTTATAATGTACTAAATTTCATTATGCAACTCCTTTGCTTTTGCGGTCCCTTCCTTACTCATCAAACAGCCACATTCTCACTACTCAATTCATGGTAGGTATCTTTATGAATTAAAAAAAGAACATTGTCATGCATGCGCGTTTCACTACCACAGCGCTGTAATTTAAAAAATAAATATTCCAAGTACATAGGATCTGCCCACATTCAACAAGGTGCAAATATTCAAGTGCATTTCAATAATAATTGTAGGATCCAAAATGTAAATAATTATTACAATCAATAATTCTATTATTACCTATTCATTGTTTGTGTTAGATAGTCAGCAATTAAACTCTCCATGAATTTTCATAGAGTTCTTACAACACTACTAAGGTTTACTAGGTAACTATGGTATTAGAACCTTTTATAGAGAATTCATGTTATGGGTGTAGATAAAGTCTTGTATGCAACTGTATATAATTAGGTATTAAAACTGTCGTGTGATAACCCAAATTCGTGTTTTAATACCCCTTATTATACAACAGTTGCCTATAATTTTATCTACACCCATGCTATAAAACCTCTATAAAAGTTTCTGAAACAGTTAGCTTATTGCTAACAATAAAACAGCTAGTGTCATAGTAACTACAATATCATCCAAATGAGTGTTATAATGTTGTACTAAATTTCATTATGCAGCTCGAATTTTCAAAAAAGAACAATGTCATGTATGCAACTCCTTGTTTCCATCAACTTTTATAATGGAACGTTGAAGCGGGGGACAGCAACACCCGCTGCACGCATGCGCGGGGATGTGCTGCTGCAGGCGACACTCAAACGTGCACTTGTAATGAATTTCGTGGGATTTTATTTATTCTTGATCTTGAATTACAAACATCCAATGGTTTCAGAACCTTTTATAGAGGATTCATATCATGGGTGTAGATAAAATCTTGTATGCAACTGTATATAATTAGGTATTAAAACACTCATGTGTTGATACTATTATTACACTCTGCTTCGCCTCGTGTGATAAAACCACATCCGTGTTTTAATACCCCTTATTATACAATAGTTGCATAAATAACTATTAAGTACCTACCTATATATCTACTACTTTTACCTAAAGATGCAGGATGAGTTAGGTAAGGTAGTCACTCACGAGAGCGAGTTATCCCCAAAAACTAGACAAATGCCATGCGCCAGAGCAATATTAGTAGCTCTAATAAGAATGAATAGGCTAATTAGTGCAGCCGCTCCTTTTAAATCACTTTGAATTGTAATTAAGTTCTTACTACATAATCTACAATAGGTACTACTAATCTAATGAAATCTCATTAAAACATAAAACACAGATTTTTTCCCAGTCTTCAGTTCCACTTTATGTAACTACCTATTATAGTCTAACTACACTGTAATTATGTAAATCCCAGATGCTATCAATTATACAGTGGCTTGTGAAGGTAAATACGTTGAAACACACCTTATAAAAATAGTGGAACAAGATCATAACCATAACTTGAGAGATAGATTCAAAACCTCTAATGACCATAATTAGCGCCAAACGGGTTCGTTAGCCGACCTTAACATAGGTGCGAAAAGGCTAGGCAGATTGATTGGGTTCGTTGGTACCGAGTAGTGCTACGATAGGTCTGTACTCTTTTGACGCTATCATTTGGGGGTTTTTGAAGTGAAAACTTCTTTAGGCACATTGGACATTTTTGAGATGAGACTAAACCGTTGATTTCGCGACACCATGACGACACCTCATTTTTATAAACGCGATTGTGCTATTTAGATAAGGTTACGGACCAAGGTTCAATACAAGTATTTTTCTCGCAAAAAAATGTTTCTCGTTGCACTATCAGATCTAAATGAACATTCTACTGTAGAATGTTATTCACTAATGAAAAAAACACAACACAAAGGCTTGTTGACTTACATAATTATTTACAATATCAACAAAATCTAAATGTAAACACATCCGAAACACGTCCATCGCCATCTATGAATAACATATTCACCACAGACTTTAACGATCATTCCGGCGCGAATCGTTTACAGATGTTTAACATGTGATGTTATATTACTTTCCTTATCTTTTCTCTACACTCTGTATAAGTTAGAGCAGGAAGGTATAGTTTAAACAGGCATTTTGACGCGTTTTTTTCGACCCGGAATACGTAGACTGTGGCTGTGTTCCGAGTAACGATGTAATGAATAAAAAAACACTTCATTTAAAAGTATTTCCTGCACAATAAAATATTTCCTGACAAAAAAAAAATACACACGTAATTGTTCATGTTTTCACTTCTGTCGGCACTCCCGGAGTGCCAGTGCCATTTTTTATTTTTTATAACATCATGTCTAACCTACAGCTGCACCTTGCAAACCAATACTGTTTAAAAAATTTAGAAATGCAGTGTTGTGCCAAAATCAAGCTCATGAATTCTTTGACCATTTGCTGTGTACGTTACATACCTACTTCATTTAGTTTCGGATTTACCCTGAAGTGAGACGCTCAATTTTCTATCTGAGCCCCTGTTAACTTCTCAATTATTATTTAAATTGATATAAACGATGAATGATCATTGGCTAAAATTGAATAGGATGTGAATCAAAGGAAACTATTTTACTACGGTACTTACTAAATTATTGTTGTGTTTACTATATACATATGCAGAAAACTTAAATAGTTCATTTAGGAGGCGTCTGTTTTATTGCAAAGTTTACAAACAATGGAAGAATATCGGGGTTGCGTAAATTGTGTAACAAAAACTAGATAGAGAGAGTTCGAGAACAATAACTGAGAAACTGAGATTCCCAACCCAGTAGACGTCCGTAACGTCGACATCGAGCTATGATTTTCCCAAGTACTGCCATTAATTTGATTTTATTAAGCTTTTTACGGTTCCGTACCCGGGTACCAAGCGGTACCCTATTAATATGCCTCATGGTCCGTCTGTCCGTCTGTCAGGGGGCTGTATCTTATGAACCGAAATAGGAAGTAGTTGAAGTTTTCACAGATTATGTATTTCTATTGCCGTTATAACAAAAAAAACAAAAATACTACAGGAGGTCCCCCCTTTAGTACCTATTTAATTTGGGAACTCTAAAAATATGCAGAGTAACATTTTTTTTCCCGTTTCCGTTTTTTTGCTAAATATTGTATGGTGGTACGAAACCCTTCGTGTGCGAGTCCGATTCGCAATTGGCCGGTTTTTTTATGTGAAATATCTATAGCGGCAGTTTAGACCTACTATTGGCGTGGCGACGCGTGGCGACACGTCGCCACACCAACAATCGCCATATTTATTTCCTGTTGTAAACTATCCTTTTATGCATATTACCTGTACATAATAATTTCAATGTTTCACATCTGCCAGGCGTCCCGCGACAGCTATTTTTTTTTTGTATATTTCAGTGAACTTTAGTAAATAATTCTAAAATTAATCCAATGCCTGGAAGAGATCGCGGAAAGCGATAAGGCCGCCCATTGTATATTTTGTAGTGTTTGATTTATTTTTTGTTGTGTGTATAATTATTAACTATTTAACTCGCTTTAACTGCAGTAAATTTAACACCAATTAACGCCATGATACTCATAGATTCATTGCCGTCATTAAATTACCTCATTAATTTATCTAGAATACATTCTATTATAAATAAACATCATATTAATGTACATATTTAATTGTCGCAGTTTGTACCCGACTGCGGCGAAGCCAAAAAAGGAGGGTTATGTGTTTGACCTATATGTATGTATGTCCGTCTCTATGTTCCCTCGTAACAACTAAACGGCTCAACCGATTTTGATGATTGTAATGTCGTTTTATTCGTCTTTATATTATAATCAATAGAATTTTGGTACCGCAGGCTAGGCGGGGACAAACCAATAACCTGAAATATGGTGTAACTTTTGTTTGCATGTTTTTCTCTTTTCATTTAAGTGTTTTTGCAGTCGGATTTTTTTTTTTTAGTGTTCCGTACCCCAAAAGAAAAAACGGAACCCTTATAGGATCACTCGTGTGTCTGTCTGTCCGTCTGTTACAGCTAATTTGCTCCGAAACTAATGGACCGATTAAGTAGAAATTTGGTACTCATATGTATTTCTGTGACCTAAACACAAAAGTTTAACATAAATAAATGAATTTTGAATATAGGGGTCGCGTTTGGGAGGCAAACAAGAAAATTAAAATAATGATTGCAGTCAGTACCGTGTGACATATCAAATGAAAGGGCATTTTGTGAGGATCTTAAATATAATTTTTATATAATTTTAAAATAAATGGTTTTAAAGATATTTTAGAAATTCGATGAAAGTTTACCATTCCCCCATATCTCCGAAACTATCGGACCTAAAATTTTGAAAAAATACACAGTAAGTATGACTCTTTACTCATAGATTACAGAAAAACTTATAAGAAATCTATGGTCTTAAAATAACATGGTAAATCTGCGTACAAACTTACATTAGCAGTTGGAATGTATGGGAGAACATGTTTTTCAACTACAATGTTAAGTTAGTTCTTGGTATAAATTCATCTCAACTACGGAACCCTTCATTGTGTGTAGTCCGACACGTACTTGGCCGGTTTTTTTAAATTATTTTCCTATCTATTACATATGTTCTGTTTGTATTTATAATTATTCACTATTTAACTCGCTCCGTCTGTAGTGGCACGAAATGATAGGTACTCGTAGATTCATTGATGTCATTAAATTATCCCATTCATGAATGTAGAAAACATTCTATTATAATTATCATATAGTTATCATATAATTATCATATTAACATAATAATAATTGTTGCAATTTTTATCAATTATTTTCCTGACGTTGTTTTCTTTTTACATTCCAGATCACAGCGAAGCTGTTACTAAAAGATATATACGTAGAAGGTTTGAAGATAGCCAAGGTTCACGATGCCAGGTGAGATTGTGCAGATGGTTGATTTATGTTTTTTGGGTTCTGTACCTCAAAAGGAAAAAACGGAACCCTTATAGGAACACATCGTTGTCCGTCCGTCTGTCTGTCAAGACCCTTTCTCTCAGGGACGCGTGGAGGTATCAACTTGAAATTAATATCAAATATGTAAGTATATAGTCCCTTGAAGCTCTAAAAAATTGAGCTTCTAAGTCAACGCAATAAAAAAATATGGCCACTTATGCGACATATTTTGATTCGCGCAAATAAATCAAAACCTACAGGCTACTTCCCGTTGACCTAGCAAGCAAGATCTCACAGCACATGTAAAGGAAAAATTCCGAAAATTTGTAGATTTCTAACCAAAAAAGAAAAATGCGATTACAAACTTACATTTGTAGTTAGAGAAGACCCTGACATATATTGATTTATGAAAGGAGAACATATTTTTCACCAACAATGTTAAGTTTGGTTTTGGGATAAATTCATCCCAAATACGGAACCCTTCATTGTGCGTGGTCCGACATGCACTTGGCCGGTTTTTTATTCCCATATATGTTTGTCAGACCGTCTAAACCCCTGCCGAACACTGCAGAAGTACCATCTGAAGGAACACCTTTAATCACCATGATTGAAGGTTTTCCATCAGGTGTGCGGGATTCGCGCCACGCTCAGCATTACGGAGAGAAGTTCTGCTGGTCATAAATGGCAGGCAGGCCTTAACAGCAGACCAATGTGACATAATGTAATGATGATAACCTAATTATTTAAATTAATTTCAGATTGCGAGCGGATGACGACAAGTTCCATTTAGAAGTGGACATGACTTGCCCACAGGTGAAGGTCAGTTCTCAAATCTATGGAGAGGGACAGTTCAATTCCCTGAAGATTAAAGCTTATGGCGAAGTTAATACCACAATGAGTAAGTATAACCACGTTGTATACTTAAGTTGATCATTACAAGCATGAAACAGAGCCTTTGTTTTTATTTTACAGCCATTGTCTCTGTTTTTCTAACGTTAGTCCAAATTTTTTGGTCAACTTTCCTGATTTTCTTTCTATTTCACCTTATATTCATTAAATCATCGAAGTCTTCGTATCTATGAGAATTATCTATTTTTTTAATCTCACCTGGACGGTAAGTTCCTACTCTGGAGATAGCAAATTTTACTCAAAGGAAACATTCCTTTATTTAAAAAAACAAATCTGCATTCAAAGATTTTCGAAAATTCGCTTGCCACACTCGGGAATCGAACCGCCTAAAATCCGAAAAAAGAACTTCCTGTACTTTTATGTCATCATTCGATAGGGTCAATCATAAGGATCAAATCTCTCTAACACACATAATAAATTAAATGAAAACAAAACAAAAAAAAATCCACCTGTATACTGGGGTATAGACGTGTATAAGAGTTAGCCTCTTCCTCCACGTAACTCATCAAGTCATCACACTCTTTATAAACAACGTCTTAATTATTGCTAATATTTTTGCAGCTGACTTGATTTATACCTGGAAAATCGATGGAGTTCCAGAAAAAAACGGCAGTGACACATACCTCCGAATTAAAGATTTCTACATGAGGCCCGATCTTGGGAGCCTTGTGACTTCCTTCAGAAACGACAACTTGGAATCAAGAGAATTCAGTGAGTTGAATACCTACGTACTAGTTTTGAGAGGTGTATTGTAAACAAATATTAAATAATAACTTGAGAATCATAATCATTTGATTAAGTCGCAAAAGCAACTACTACTTATAAGCAATTGGGTCTTTAAATAAAAATATTACATTTCAAAAATCTCAATGAAAAGTGGCTAATAAAGACAGTTTTCTATTTTGTGTGAATGTCGTATTAAACAAAGTTTTTTTTTTTATGTTTCAGCTGATTTGGGTACTAGATTCGCTAACGAAAACTGGAGAACCTTGTACAAAGAATTTCTACCTTATGCACAAGCTAACTGGAATAGAATTGGAGTCAAAATAGCCAATAAATTATTTTTGAAAGTTCCTTATGATCAACTGTTTCCTGCGTCTTCATAATTTGCAAATAAAACTAAATATTACTAAGTTAACTAACGAACTCATCATCATTTAAATGTACATCGGTGTTCTGTGATACCTAAGGTTATATTATTATTCCTTTATTTCATTTATATATATTATTTAAATTTTTAAATATCCTTATAAAATAAAACATTTAATATAGGTTACATTATTATTAGGTTTCAAAATGTGTTTTTTTCTTCCTGTAATCTTCCATAACTACAACCAACCTATCCCACGAAAATTATTCTTGAGGTCCAACTTATTAGTATGTTTTTTTTTCTAAGCCCAATTTAAATTATTGCGAGGTTATTCCCAGAGACATAAAATAACGTGCAAGGGAAGTCACTACAGACTTTAATTGAACAACAAAATAATTATAGATGTAAGTAGGTACTAATGTTGAAACTACATTATGTTGTGATACAGTGATTTAAAAAACTGCTGCTAATTCAGAATAAAATACCTGATTGAATATATTTTGTTTTACTTTATTTACGCATCCGGTCAGACCGATCCTTACTGGTTTTTTATGCTGTTCTGTTAGATAGCTAGATGCATGAAAACAAACATTTAAAGTACTAAAGAAGCATTAAGCGAATAAGTACATAATAATATGTTGGCGGAACATACTTGTAGTAGATATGCTAATTAAAAAAAAAAACAGTGGCACTCCGGGAGTGCCGACAGAAGTGAAAACTTGAAAAATATCGGCACCGCGATAATCAACGCGTTGATGTCTTTTTAATGGTAATAAGCTGGTGGTAGCACGGTGTCGATAAATCAATCCCATCTCAAAAATTCCCAACGCGCCTAAAGAAGTTTTCACTTCAAAAACTTTAAAAGGCGGTTGGCAGGGGCCTATTTAATTTATAAGACAATACATTTTTACAAACAAAGTGAAATAGTAGTCAAAAAGCTATTTTAGAAAAAATATTATATTTAACTAGCTGTCCGGCCCGGCTTCGCACGGGTAGCATTAAGACTCATTCACGGCGCACTTAACTACCTACCCTACCTACCCTACCTATCCTACCTACCTACCCTACTTACCCTACCTACCCTACCCTGAATTTTCTTTGCTATAAACCTCACGGAGCCCGAGACCTTTCCAACGAATGAAAAACCGTGGAAATCGGTTCGTGCGTTCTGGAGTTATAGCGTCAGGAAGGAAAACCCGACTTATTTTTATATAGTAGATTAATGACGAATTCTGGAAATGTGCTTGATTTCCGCCTAGGCTATATGGGGTGATTAAATGTTGCGAATAGGTCACACTATCATAATCATGTCGTTTCGGGAATACGCCATGGAAGCGCGTAGAGAATAGTAGATTATCTCATTTATATCATATTTATATATATATTAGTCTATGGTAGATTCGAGGGATACAAGGGCTGAGTAAAATGTTTTTTTTTTTCACGAGTTGTGTACTCTACTTTTTACCATTGACTGCGAGAAAATAAATATGATAAGTTATATTTATGTTTTATAATCACATTTTTGGCGACGAAAAAAATATCTACTATAATTATTGCTGCTAAATACTAACAGCCGAACGGTTCGATCCATCAGGTTAAGCTACGCTTGCCGGGGTTGGTCCGTGGATGGGTGACCATCTTTACATACCGAGACTCCTCCGTGCCTCAGAAAGCACATTAAGTTGTTGATCTCGGCTGTCATTCGTCGATCTTTGACAGTCGTTACGGGTCGTCAGAAACACGAAAGTCTGACAACCAGTCCTACCAAGGGGTATAACCTACCGAGTTGTGGAAGTCAGACAGGCAATCGCTCCATGTAAAATAACGGTATTCAGCTGCATCCGGTTAGACTGGAAGCCGACCTCAACATATAGTTAGGAAAAGGCTAGGCGATTGAATTGCTACTTTAGAACGACATGATTCCTAAGTCAGTAGCTTCCCTCATTTTATTATAATTATTTTAATAGATTTTCCAATACCATAAACAACCGCGATAACAGATAGAAAGAACCTAACTAAAATTGCCGGTTTTTTTTTTATTTATTAATTTAATTGTATGGCTCTATAGCTCCATTTAGCCACCTAGTATGTACTTTCAGCACGTTTTATTTATCGTTTGTACATAATTTGTACAATTCGTGCTTGTTCCGAATTCAAAACGTTTTTATTCACTCAGTGAGTAAAAGAGAGTTTTATTCACTGTTATCGATGAACAAAATGCTCTTTTTCATGCCGGCCAGCGGTTTTGCAATGTAATCCTATACAATTAAACAAGCAATATTTGTAATCACGTTCTCGAAAACGGCTCTAACGATTTCGATTAAAGTTGCAATATTATAGAGGTCTTATATCTGGGAAAATTCGTTTTCTACGTATTTTCGTCCGAGCAGAGCATAATCGCCAAAAGTTAAGAACAAGATAATGAATAATGACATGGCAGCATGGAATTAGTAAGTACTATACATGGGATTAGTAGTATGAGCTATCCTATACTACTAAATGAGCATTCTCTATTTTCACCAGAGCAGAGCTCGGTCGCCCAGGTACTAATATAATATATTAAGTTCTCTATCGACATGACTGTGCATGCACACCGTTTAAATTGAACTAGCAACACTGCGTAGTGAACTAATAATCCGGTCTCGCGACGAGGGCCGTCGCGTTCCTACGGAGCCCATCCGCATATCCACGCACGTAGACACGCGACGGATGCTCGTCGCTGGCGCCCGCTTAACGCACTTTCACAGAAGAAGTAAGTACTAAATAGTAGAAACGGTTTGTTTCTCTGGCGTGTACGCTGATTTCAATTTATCAGAATCTTGCTATAATTTGATAACTAAAGCATGTGTCCGTCCACATACGAACATTTTATTATTACCTATTTCATAATTTCCTTGGCGGGTCATTTGTTACAGATATAGTAATTTACGCAATAAGAAATGATGTTTGATAGTATTTTTTAGGGAATCCAATTTTTTAGTGATGCTATAATAATATCCTTCCTCTCTTGAGATTGTGAGTGTGAGTGAAATGAAACGTGAAGTGAAATGTACAATTCTCTGTCCTTGTTTTACACTAAGATTTTTGTGTATAGCTGTCCTGCTGTCAATAATGTCAATTGTGTTGTCAACATGTCCAACTTACGAATGTCACTTTAAATATTTTATCTCTGAAAGTTAGAATTTTAGCAGATTTATTCATTGTATTTATGTATGTATCACAAAAATGGGTGTAATTCTAAAATATGTTGTAGCCGGTTTAGTGCGGTATTGGCTAATACATATAGATTATTGGCAAACAATAGCTAACCGAGTAGAAATAGCGACTCCTCTGAACTCATGGAAGAGGTTAATGGAAGGCGTTTATTTATATGATCACAACATAAACCCATATGAGGGAGACTCATTTCATGAATCTCCCATAATGCTACTGGCTTTCTACTACATTATGAAGAAAGTGCCATTTATATTGCCAGTTCTATTTACTGTATTGGATCTCCTAACTGCTCATCTTCTGTATAAAACTTCAAAGGCTTTCATACGAATCTTCAAAGAATCCCAAGAGAAAAACTTGCTTGATGTTGCGGAGGAGTCAAAACCTATGCTCCTGGATGATACACAGTTGAAAGAATCTGCTGAATATGTGTTATCAGTTTACTTGTTCAACCCATACTCTGTTTTGAATTGTGCTGGTATGACAACGACTGTTATACAGAACTTGTTGGTGGCTACAGCTCTGTGGGGTGCTTCAAGTGGTCTGAGAATAGTAGCATGTGTATTCATAGCACTCGCCACACACCAGGCCCTCTATCCGCTATTGCTGATTGTACCGATTGCTATCCTATTGGCTGATGTCAATAAAGGATGTACCAAATGCTCTTACATCAGAACATTACTCGTGTTTGTGCTGAGCTGGGGATTCCTTATTTATTTGTCATCCTATATAATGGATGGATCTTACAATTATGTCTACAACACTTATGGATTTATGTAAGTATCAATAGACTTTTTACACACATAACACAATACAATATTACTTCTAAAATGTTTCTCTTTATGAATAATAAAATATATATCAAATAAATTAAATTATAGACAGACATGGGAGATACTTGTTACTTAATCTTTCAGTAACAACCAAATCGTAAATCATTAGGACAATGGGGGAATATGAGAAAGCAAACACCATTTTGAAGATATTCTCAATATGTTAATCCATAAAATAAAATGTTTCAGATTGACCGTGCCTGACTTGAAACCAAACATTGGCTTGTTCTGGTATTTCTTCACAGAAATGTTTGAACACTTCAGAGTGCTGTTTGTGTGTGCATTCCAAATCAACGCACTGGCTTTGTACATAGTACCTCTCACTCTGCGGTTCAAGCGAGAGCCTGTGCTCCTTGCAACAGTACTTATTGCTCTTTCCACCATATTCAGATCCTACCCATGTGTGGGTGATGTTGGATTCTACCTAGCACTACTACCAATGTGGAAACATTTATTCACATGTAAGTATATTATATGCGAATTTATTGTTATAAGTAAAACACAGCTATGCAATCATGCTTTTCTATAGTAAGATTTGTGTGAAAATGCTGACAGTACAGTATATGATACAATACAGTATATGATAATTTATGCTTCCTTATTTGTAATTTGCAAAGTGATATTGACTGCACAATATACAAGAAGAAAGGTTTTGAGAAGAATCGGTAAATATAAAGTCCTGCAAAGGTTTATGAGCAAAGTGAAGTAAAAAGTTATTGATTCTAAAGCTCTAAAATACCATTTTAAACTTTACCTTATAATTATAAAAACGAAGTTTGTAATGTGGTGTGTATTTTTTTGTTACAGTCATGCAACAAAAATTCATAGTTGGCTGCACATTTATCATCACATCAGCTCTTGGACCAACAGTTTGGCACCTCTGGATATATTCAGGATCAGCTAATGCAAACTTCTTCTTCGGAGTCACGCTCTCTTTCGCCACCGCACAAATATTCCTTATAACAGACTTACTGTTTGCCTACATAAAGAGAGAATTTACCTTAAAACACGGATCATCACGAAAAGTGGACGGAAAACCAGCCAAATTAGTACTTCGATAATAGTTTTTAATGTTTTATACAACTTTCAGTCAGTAATTTAACAGTGCTGTGAATAACTAAAATTTCCATGTAACTTAATTTCGCTATACATGTACTATCGGGATAACACATATCTTAACAATCCCGTGCACACAACTCTTTTTTCTCGTAGCTAAGCGATACTATAGCGGCCGAGCGCTGCAAGCAAGAATAGTCTTTACAGTGTATTTTTAATCCATCCAAACTAACATTATGTTATAGTTACATGGGGAGTCTTATAAGTACACGTTAAACATTCACAACTTATTATACTTAAAAATACTATTCGGTGTACATTAATCCAGTAACAACTGGTTCAGAACAAACATTTTTTATTCTAAGGTTAGTCTGTAAAGTTATTTTAGAGATTATATGACTGCATAGTATGATACTAACAAAAGTTACAAGCCATAGGGGGCATTATGGCAATACAGGCTGTTGTGTAAGTTGAAGTAAGCTTATGAGTGTGAGAAAGAGCCCTTTGATTAGGGTTGCCAGGTGTCCGGCGCAAAACGTCCGGCTAAATATGAATTTGTGTCCGGCTTTTCTAATTTAGGGCCTGGCAGCTAGGGTTGCTAAAAAAAAGTCTAGTAAACTCTGGTTAAGCTAGTCTACTATTCATTTCTCAAGCTTCAAACAAACTAATCAAGAAAGTCTAGTTTTCACTTTGTATATTCAAATGAAATAGTTTTAGGGTTGCTTGCACTACAAATCACTAAACACGTTAAACAAATTTAAAACATTGTTCTGTTTTTGTCAATCGTTTAAAGATGACAAAGACAGAATGATAATTAAAATATGTTTAGCTAAACGTATTTAGTGATTTGTGGTGCAAATGGGCTTTCACGTTGTACTTTTTATGAATTTGAATAAAACAAAGTCTTCAGTTAATATTGGTAGAGATTATGATGGGTTTCTTTTACATACCTTTTTATAATAATTATTATTTTATTTTAGATGATTGAGGGATCAATTTTATTTTGTTCACATGTTGGTATTTGTTGTAAATTTGGTTGTGTTTACCAGTGAACTACACTTCACCAATAATGTATTTCACGTCACAATTGCATTTAAAATTATCGTACGATGTATTTATGTTTTACACAATCTATCTATATATTTAATTTGTTCTTACCTTAATACCAAATAATGTAAAGAATGATTTTAGTTTTTTTTTTTTTTTTTAAACTAGTATAATATTGTACAGATGGATCCTGAATAAAAGGTAAATTATTTTTATAATTATTTTATTAATCCAATCCTTTATTTGGTTTATCTGTTGGAACAAAAAGGTATCGTTGCAACCTGGTGTCGTAATGATTCATTATCACTATCTTATCATTTCGCTGTGATCTAAATAGTAGCACTCCTACGCGTGCTTCACCACGCACTGTGTTGTGTTGTTTTATTGTTTTTACGAAAAAGAATGTGAGTGAATAAAATATGAGGAAAGTGATATTGGACTTAATATTGTTAATTAGCTGTAAGTATTTTTTACACTTTTATTGTTTTTACAATAAAAGTACCGCGCCTTTATTGTAAAATGATTAAAACATCGTTGAGATATTATTATAAGTAATTTAGATAATGATGTGAACTTAAATATGTGTGTATTTTGTTGCTTTAGTTGCAAAATGTGCGCTAGTGCCGAGTATACCGGCCCACTTGCGGGACTGCTACCGCGCGGCGGTGCCCGGTCTGCTGGCTCCGAGACGCCTCGATGTTTACCTGTCCCTGTTGAGGAAGGTGGAGCAGTATTCTCAACTGGATATGAGGCTACTTAGCTCTGCTTTACTTAGAAGGTATTTTTTTCCTGAAATGTTCCTTCCTAAGCTCATTTAAGTATACAAATGAAAGCTAAGGTACTAAAGCAACTTTGCGAAATCGGTGAAAAATAAATTTTACGAGATGCATTATAAAATGAATTATAATCGGGGAATGATTTATTACGATACAAAATCAGAATTTTGCTAAAAAGTATCGTGAGGCATCCACGGGGTTTGATCCAGGCAAACCTTATAATCGTATTCATAGGCTCATAGCAGGATAATCCATATGAAAAGCAAGAAACAGCGCCATCTATTATGTTATGACTAAATCTATACCGGTCCGGCGTTACATCAAACCAAATTTAAAAAAAACACCCATTATAATATAAATCAGCCATTGTATAGTCTGCTTATCACATGGACCAAGTGTTTACTTTGAGATATTTTTAGTAGCGCCCTCTATAAAGTTACATTGCTTTCAACTCGCGAAATACTTACAAAGATTAAATAAGTACTTATAAACGTCGTATTATTTCCACAGCCTGCGGCTAGATGGCATTGAGCAATCTTCAGCAAACGCCGTGGAAACCGAATTCATACTACCGTACAGGGCATCCAGCTTCCAATTCCACAAGTACAAGATCCTCATGGATATATTCCTGCCGAGTCAAGATCTCATACAAGTCGACGAAATTCTGCCGGTTGCCGAGAAATGTCTCTTGCATAGAATGCTCAGTTCGGCAGTGCGACAATGGGAGCGAGGCGATGAAAATTTAGTATGCCCCTTATCGGCACAGCTATCTCAGGGTAGCAATAATATGGAGGCACAAAGTAGCAGTAGGTGAGTATGTATTAAACATGAAATAATAAATAGAAGCCAAAACATCCGGTCATTCATCTATGACGTAACATGTATTCGCCGATTTTTACTTGGTTCTTGTTTTCTTGAACGTAGAGCTCATAAAAATACTTTTACTATCGTAAGGTCAAAAGCCACTTCGTTGACCATACCTACTGTTACCAACAAAGCTTTGTTGGTATACAAGTAGTATTCTGTAGTGGGTTTTTATGAACTATATTAATTTATTGACGTCACAAGTTCATTGCTGAAACTTTATCATTTGCGTCAGCAAAGGTCGGCTTTAGTTTAGTTAGATGACCTTTTTTACTGTAAAATAACAATAAAAATACAAATTCATAGTGATATTGTAGTAGGTTAGTTAGGTGAATAGGTAAATTCAAGTCTTCTTTAATTAATTTGGGTATTTAATTATCAGGGTCGTAAACATAGCTAGGGCCAAGATGGAGTAACCATCAGCCATGTTTCTATCGAAAGCCCGGACAAAAGGCCGTTGAATCAAACAACTAGGTGTCATGCGCATATCTAGAATGGATACTGGATGTTATTATAAAATTTACAAACTCCCTATGAAACAGTAACTTGCAGATAAACTTGTACCCAAGTTGAACACAGAAAAACATGTTCATCATCCTACAGTTAAACCGAGGCTAAAATTCCTCAACGAAATTTTTCAGAGTAATCAGCAGATGTCCGATAGAGGACGGTGTAATTCAAACGAATTGGGGAACCATTTCTCCCGGAACATTAGTAGCCGCCATTGCCGCATCACTGGAATCTCAACGAGTAGCTGTCACAGAAATACTTAACGCGAACATCTTCAAAGAAGATATTGCCGAACCCCTCATGGTGTCCGCTAAGCAAGAGTGGTTTGAAGACATAGAGACATTAGACCCTGGACTCGGCACCCAAAGACAATCGGATATCGCAGATATTGGCAACATTTGGGTCGCCACACTCGCTGGTAGGAAACTTCTATTAATTAAATGTTGATATGCCTTATCATTACCACTTCCTTCCTTGGAATGGTTGCGCAAACCATGTCGTAATTACTAATTAGTTACGTACAGGAATATTAAATAAAGTTAATTAAATGTTGTTTTTCCCGATACGGTGGATAGAGAATGGCCCGAATGACTTGATGTTAATTTCATGCCTGATTAGCCGAAAACGACCCCTTTGCATGCATAGGTCTTCTTATCACTAATAAGAATACCATTCGCGGTGAAGTGATTACGGTCCGTGCGTTCGTAATCACCAGTCACAGCAGAAAAGTTGGTGATTAAAACATGTTTTTATTTTCATACACATTTGGCTACTCTTCCTTGAAGTAAACGTGTGCTTATCAGAATCTCTTCACAACCATAGTGAATAAGAATGATTTGATCAGGCTCACGGAAACTTCTAGATTTGCTCATGTGTTACTTCTAAGAAAGATTACTGTGTATGTACCAGTTAAGGAGATGGAGGGGATAATGAATGCTGCGGTCACTGAATTCTGGACAATAATGTAGGAACCAAAACAATTTTCCAGGTGATATAGCAGAAGTTGTAGTAAATCAAGGTCCTCGAGTGGGCGCCGTGTCGCAGAACATGGTGATCGGCAGTAACAACCGGTGGAACGACACATTGCTGCCCCGAGACCATTACATCTTCCCGCTAAACTTGACGGTCGCCGACTGGCAGCTCACGGATGCTGAGATTTTAGCTGGCATTGATGGTAAATGGAGTATATAGCTATTTTTGTAATCATCGTGAATATTTTGCATACAAGATTAATGTTATTTGGTTTTTAATTTGGCTCCAAAAACATAAATTAATATTGGCGTGGCGATTATCTGCATCAAGGCTACACCTTTCCCTAATGTTGTGCAGTTATACTATTATTTATATGTGGATATTTATGACCAGGAAAAAATTGTACATCACCAGTACTCTCACTCATACATAAATAAACAATTTCAGGTCTTATATTAGCGCATCACGTACCAAAATGGATAGAGCAGAGACGCTCTCTAAGGCTATCTCAAGTCTTGGACATGTACTACTCCAACGAAGGAGTATCATTCGACCCGACAGTAAAAGCCTGCAACCGACAGAATCTCTTCACAACCATAGTGAATAAGAATGATTTGCTCACGGAAACTTCTAGATTCGCTCATGTGTTGTCGCTAAGACAGATTACTGTGTATGTACCAGTTGAAGAGATGGAGAGGATAACGAACGCTGCGGTTACTGCCTTCATGGATTATGCTCGTAAGTGTTAAGTTAATGAGCAATGTTTGTTAACGGTGGACATAATTATGATGTTTACAAAAGAAAGAAGAGACGGTTGGTTGTCGCTTCATCGCTGCATTTGTTAAGTCACATTGGGTTTCTTTGTGTTCCATAGTGTATAGAAATTCCAACTATAGCTTAGGGACAACTCCTTACAGTTACATTTCTTGTTCACCATCTGCCTACTAACTGCATTTTTCAGTATGCTAACTTTAGGAATGCTGTCCGACTGAACACGCCAAGTCCTTTGTTTTTGTGATGTTACGTGGCGAAAAATCTTATATGCATACTTAAGTTATTGTATTTTTTTAATACAATGATATACCTACTAGCTCATTAATGTCTCAATGCAGGGCAAAGGCTTCTTATCATACAGAAAAGACATCATTTTTTTAATGATTGGAATAAACTATACTTTTAATTTCAGCAACCATAATGCGGAGAAATCATCGAGATTGTCAAGTGGTCGGCGGTGCACCGATAATAGACCTCATCGTCGCCACGGACGGGTCATGGAAAGGTTACGACGTGGAACAATTCATGTCGTGAGTACACTAAGGACCACTTGCACCACAAATCACTAAACACAATTAACGCGAAACTGCAGATGAATACAGATGGGACACTCCGCAGTTTAGATGTGAAGCTACAAGTACGCGGCGGGCTCAGTCGAGCCCGCCGCGTACTTGTAGCTTCTTGTTGTTGAGCCGATTCAGTGAGTGTAACTTAGTCAGAAGATCTAAGAGTTACGCGATAGAAAGAGAAGCAACTTCTAGGTGAATAGGTATAACTGTAGGTAATTAGCGCTGTGCTACTTAAATTGTACTTTATTGTATCGACGCAAGAGTCGCTTTTTATTTAAATGATTTTGCGGAGTGTCCCGTCTGTATTAATCTGTGGCTAAACAAACTTAAAACATCGATGTCTTTCTGAAAATGGTTCAAAGATAGCAGAGATCTGTCTCTGTTATCTATCTGCTATACGTTTAGCGTTAAATGTATTTAGTGTTTGGTGCAACTGGACCTGACTGCACACAAGGCCTAGCGTTACGTAATTATGCATAATTTAATTATTGTTAAAAAAGGATTGCAAAAAACAACCCAAGCAGGAAATTAGATAAAGCTGGAGTGACCTCGCGACTCGTGCAAATTGCTTGTATGTTAATTATTAAAAAGGCTACAAAAAGAATGTCTTGAAGGCGATAACAAAAAATACTTTAAATATTTTTTTCGGTTAGAAAATGGCTTTTATGAGAAGAGCAACTTTAAATACGTCCTGTTTGTGTATGCGAATATATGCATAATAAAAAAAAATAATGTAGTTTTTCAAAAGAGACTATACAGAAAACATCGATACAGACCTATGAATTTTCTGCAGGATTCCTTTCCCAATTTTTTTTATTTTTCTAAATAAGTACTGGTTAAATAGGGAAGTAGAATTAATTGGGTCTTTCAAATCTATCTAAACCTCAAATATCCACTCTCAAACCTCACATGCAACTCTCGTTAAAATATTAATTGTTCTATTTTTAACTGTCATCAGATGGCTCGGTGGATCATTCGAGATAAATATGCAACGCGGTTCAATATCCCTGCTCCACGGGAACACGGGCGCTTGGATCGCTCCTCCGTCATATAACCTCACCACAATGTATTCCTACATTAGGAACTTTACTGAAGAGTGTAAGTACTTAACATTCCCGAGTTACCTTCTCACTCAAATTGAGTGGTAACGCATCTTTTAGTCACATAATTGATAGTACCTGGGCGACCGAGCTCTGCTCCGGTGAAAATAGAGAATGCTCATTTAATAGTATAGGATAGTTCATAGTTAGATGTCAATGTATACGCTTTTATAATAAACTTCCAAGCCACGTACAAGATCTAAGCCTTAATAAATTCAAATCATTTACTAAACGCAAGTTGTGCCAGAAGGCTTTTTATGCCGTTAAAGATTACATTGAGGACAAAAAGGCATGGGATTGAGCTGCTCCAATTTTATTTTTTTTTTTTTTTTGCTAACTTTAAAATTATATACACAATGACATGAATATTTACTTTGTGAAGTATAATATTTTTTATTATTTTTTTATTATTGTGAATGTGAGGACTATGTGGGTCATATATATATATTTATTTTTCTCAGTTACTTTTAATGATCATCTGGCAGTTGTGAGTACTTTATGCGGCCTACCCAAATGTCCTTTCTTTGGTATTGTTCGTCGAATCATTGAGCTCCTTTTAAGTTCTGAGTTGAGCTACACGATTACTGACAAATGCGTGCATGGAATGGACAGGTCCACTCACATCTGTATGGTTCTTTCCTCAAAAGACCATTTCAGACACAAATCTACATGGTCCTCAAATGAAATGCTCTGACCAAGATTATTTCCTGGTTTTTATATACACATTGACATTAATGAATTTTATATACTTTTAAAGTATTATATTATTTAAATTATTGTGAATGTGAAGACTATGTGGGTCATTCCTTTTTCTTTTTTTTTTTTTAATTTTTTCTCACTTAGTTCTAATTATAGTCTGACAGTTTTGAGTAATTTATGCGGCCTACCCAAATGTCCTTTCTTTGGTATTGTTCGTCGAATCGTTGAGCTCCTTAATTCTGAGTTGAGCTGCACGATAACTGACAAATGCGTGCACTGACTGGACAGGCCCTCTCAATCTGTGTGATGCTTTCCTCAAAAGACCACTCCAGACACCAATCTACATGGTCTTCACATGATCTGACCAAGATTATGTCTGGACTTTAAAAGAGACTGTGACCTCTGAGTTTGTTTCGGCCTTTCTTCTCAGAGTAGTCAGTTAGGAAACGCCGACCTCATCTAGTTTTTAAAATATGATTGACGTGTAAAAGTGTTTGTACAAACCTATTTACAGAAATAAAATCATTTATCATACTAATTCCATGCTGCCATGATAGTAGGTACTTACTAATGCTGCCTTGTCATTATTCATTATCTTGTTCTAAACTTTGGGCGACTGAGCTCTGCTCGGGTGAAAATACGGAGAAAACTTTTGAGAACGTGATTACAAATATTTATATATTATATACAAATATTGCTCGTTTAATAGTATAGGGTTAAGTGGTTCAATATTGATTATGTACCTAAAAGATAACAGTTCTGTAACTAAAATGATGATTTGGATATATTTAGTAACCTTTTCCGCTTAGCTATTTCTAAAGAGTCTTGAAAAGACCCTGGAAGAAATCGACACGTGTTTCATCTCTCAACGAGGCATCCTCAGGATGACGATTAACTTGTCGTGAACTCGAACACGGCGTGTTGCCACACCAAGCACCGAGCGCAGACTGAGCTTTATCGCAGTATATAAGTGGGTTGGACAGCTCAGTCTGCGCTCGGTGCTTGGTGTTAAAAAAATAAAAAATCCATTCATTATAACAATGTTTTGCTTGTGTCATTCTTGGTATACGAAATGTGCTTATAGCTATGCGTTATTTTTTGTCGTAAAAAACAATCGCGGAAAGACTAATTAGGTCTGCCCTTGAAGGCTTTCAATTTAGTTTTACGTTGCGGAAAAAATTACTGAAGCTATACCTAAGCACAGACTGACAATCGGTTTCTCGAACTTGTAAAACTATACTTTTTAATGTATCCCGCGAAATTCAAAATTTCATACAATTTTTTGCAAAGATTTTTTTGTATTTCGCGGGTTACACTGAAGGAACCAAATTCTCAATTCAGAAACTGGGAGCATAGCCTATAACCTTTCACCGAGGTGCTAATGCTATTAATATATTTGTCACTAGCGGACGTCACGCAGTTTCACCTGCGTAGTTCCGCTTCCCGTGGGAGTACGGGGATAAAATATAGCCTGTTACTCGCTGATAATGTAGCTATCCATTGCTGAAAGAATTTTTCAAATCGGTCCAGTAGTTTTTAAAATACAAATCTTTCCTCTTTATAGTATATAATATATTATTGTATAAGTATAGATAGCATCGGACCATGATAATTTTCACACCTTATTATTGAACTCCATCCTAGTTTTGGCTTATATACTTACTTAAATGTTATCACTCATAAAAATCCGTATATTATTGGGTAGGTAGGTTACAAAAAATACAGTTGATAAGAGCCAACTTATCTGATTACTTTTAGGGCCAAACCGCCTCAACCTTCCAACGGTGTTGTCCTCCGTCCTGCAGCATTCGCTCAACAGTTCACTGACGGAATTAGCAAACAACGCGAGCGCCGGCCTCAGTACTGTGGTGCTCATAGTGAGTCCCAGCGACCGGCCGTCCACGACCGAGATGGAACGTGCCAGAGAACTAATGACGTCGCTCAGAACCACATACTTTGACGTCTACTTCACGTACATCGCTGAAGATCTGTCAGATTTCCAGAATATTAACAATGAGTATTTGGATTACTCAGAGCTGTTTTTACAAGTAAGTTTTATCTGTCTCGTTGTTATCATCATCTCAGCCCGGAATCACGCATTGCTGGGTGTAGGGCCTCTGCTAGTCACGGTTGTTCACAGCTTTGTGAATCCTGGTCTTAGTTTTTTATCCATACTAATATTATACATCCGAAAGTAAATTTGTCTGTTTGTTACCTTTTCACCACGACCTGGGTTAGGACAACGGATACGTTTTTTATCCTAGTAGTACGTCCCCGTGAGATAACTTCCGACGTTCACGTGGGCGAACCCGTGGGCAAAAGCTAGTGTTTATAAAAATATAGCGTGTCATTGCACTTGTTCAAATGAAAACAATTTTCGCAATACAAGTACGTGGTTCTTGTCCTTACTACCCACCTACGTACTAGCAATGTGTAATTAAGGCAGTTAATTGCTACAACTGGCTACTCGCAGTCGGCAGTTAAGTTTAGTAGGAACGTTGATCCCGAAGTTACTAAACAACATTCCAATAGTCATGTGATGTTGCTTGTATACTTTTTTGAAATTTTTGCTAGCTCATTATGTTATTATATATTGTTTCGTAAATATTTCAAGGAAGTCTTAAGTGTATTTAGACTTCCTTGAAATGTTTATACGAAACTTTAAATAAAGAAAATTATAGGTCATCTTGAGGCTAATTTTTAAGTAAATTTTATTCTGTAAATGGTAAAATCATCAGTTCTTACTGTACACGAAGGAAAGCGTGACGTAATCAACCATTCACTAATAAGTGGCCATTATTTCAAGATCTAACAATTGATTAGGTAGGAATGTGTACACTATACACGCAACAGAAAATACTTCAAAGAAAATGACTGAATGTCTTCGTCGATAGCTCATAATGTCCCACTGCTGGGCAAAGGCCTCCCTTTCCCGTTTCCCCACATGTCTATGCACTGTATTTGCGGGCCAGTCGTTTCGGTTGGAGTCAAAATCCTCCCTCCATCTTTGTCTTGGTCTGCCGCAATGTCGTCTACCATTTAATGGGACCCAATCAGTGGTTCTTTTGGCCCACAGCTCATCTGAAATGCGGCAAACATGTCCGGCCCACTTAAGATTGTACGTATTTTTTTATATTTCAGACGACTTCAACAAGCGTGCAAGATGTAATAGACGCAGTAGATACGTATCTGGTCAAGAATAACATTCCGCAGCGGCTGATAGGCGCCCAGTGTCCCTTCAACAAGACTGTGTTCAACCAGGCCGAGTACGAGGATTCTGTGGTGCCCAACCGACCCGTGTTCTACCGCATGCACCCCTATTATTTGAGGCTGCAGACTTTAATACGCGTTCAGGTATTTAATTACAAGCCGTCTGCCCGATGGGGTTCACAACTCTCTCTCGACAAAAATGACGAATTTCCATCCCCTATTTTTTTGCATGGAACATCATTCCATTCTGTATCTGGAGAAGGGCGTTGCTAGCTGCGCTACAGTTTATACTTTTGCAGTTATCATCGTTTTACTTGTACTTAGTTTTGTGTTATTGTTCCGAAATAAACTTTTTATTATTTATTTATCTATTTTAACCCCTTTAGAGAATTAATTTTCAAAAATCCTTTCTTAGTGCTCACCTTTGTTATTTTATGTTTTTTTTTTTTGCAAAATTTCATGCTACTGGACCTAGCGGCGTAAGCTAGGCGTTGTATCTTAGTAATTGAATGAATATAAGATTTTTGTTAATTAAGTAGATGAAGTAATTAAAGCCGCCGGTTTCTGAAAACCTGATAAAGAATGATTGCAGTTAATTATGTAGCTGCGAAATGTCATGTCAATATTATACAATCAAAATAATGATATGAGTTTTGAAAACAGACTAAAATACTAGAAAAATGTTGGCTTGAATGTACGTAGAGTTGGCCACGCTAACTCTGCATAACTAAAAAAATCGGCCATTTGCGTGTCGGACTACACAGAATGAAGGGTTCCGTAGTTGAGATGAATTTATTTATCCCAAGAACAAACTTAACATAGTAGTTGAAAAACACGTTCTCCCATACATTCCAACTGCAAATGTAAGTTTGTACGCACAATATTGAGAGGTTTATAGGTTTTTCTGTAATATATGAGTAAAAAGCCATGCTATGTATTTTTTTTCAATATTTTAGGTCCAGTAGTTTCGGACATTATTGGGGCGGGAGAATGGTCAATTTTCATCGAATTTCTTAAATATCTTTAAAAGTATTGATTTTAAAATTATAAAAAAAATATTTTTAAGATCCTCGCAACAAGCCCCTTTCATTTGATATGTCACACGGTACTTTTAGCAAAACTTTTTTGTGTTCTTGTTTGCCCCCAAAAGTGGTCCCAATATCCAAAATTGATTTATTTACGTTACACGTTCGTATTTGGGTCACAGAAAGTGACCAAACACGAACGAAATACATATGTGTGAAATACATAATTAAGTGTACCAAATTTCAACTTAATCGGTCCATTAGATTCGGAGCAAATTGGTTGTGACAGACGGACAGACAGACAGACAGACACACGAGTGATCCTGTAAGGGTTCCGTTTTTTCCTTATGAGGTACGGAACCCTAAAAACGGTGGAATTTGAAAATCTATAGACGGCAACACCGTCCTACGAAATAAGAATTTGATACGTTGTTTGTCTTCTTATTTTTGATAAGTTATTTTGTTTATATTCTGATTTATTCCTGTTAAAGAATAGTCAATTTAGCACGATGCAGTGTGGATTTGATACAGTTTTGTTATCGTACGGAGGTAGAACATAGGTACGACATAGTCTATTACACATAATCTATTATGCATAAAACAAAATATCAAATTCATTAGATCTACTTAAAATCCCGAAACTGACATAACTGACTGATGTTAAAGTATTTTTATTTTTCTTTTTACACAATACCATATATACTTCAAACTTTTTGGTGTTGTCCATTTATTCCATTGCAGACTTAGCGTGGCCAGACTATCAACTTTAAAGAATATCATAGACTACATACGTTCTTTAAGACCCCTAATAAGTTTTCCAATTAAATTAGTTTATCTCATCTCCAAGAATAAATTCCGTTTTCTGTAGTACAAGACTTGTTAATCTCGGTATGTGCGAGTAGTATATACTTGCACCTACGACAAAAAGTCGGCGACCGATTGTCGGTCTGCGATCTATTTTTGTCTGCGTGGAACAGTATTTTTATCTAGCCTGTTTGAAAAACTGGTCACAAAAGTAGATGTTTTGCATTCCACGGTTAGAAGTAGACTATGTTGCGAGATTATAACTATGCTCGAAGCTCGTATGTGTCTTTTTTTGCGTTCATTCGTAAAATGTATTCCTTAATACTTACTCGTTGTTCCAATTAGTATAATACCGATTTAATATTATTTTAAAAAGTACTTGTTGTTTACAAGTACTTTTTAAAATAATATTAAATCTTTTTCAGAAGGGAATACAAAAAATAAATAAGTACCTACCTAATTAAGTTGATGGATCAATAATTTGCTTGCATACAAAGACTTGGTCATCGAGAGAAGTGAATGAGAGTGGTAGAGAGACATTTGTCGTGCAGTGGCCCTTAATAAAATACAAAAACACGAAATATATGGTAGATAACATATCGCATCATATAGCAAAATTACGTTATAGGGCAATTTGAATACGTAACAAGTGTCTACTTTAATAATAATCGGAATAATTCCCCCAGTTTCGCAACGATGGTCAAGGCCAGCTGCTGGTCTGCTCGTGGCGCGGGGCGGAGGCCTCTCACAGCTGCCAGGTCATCCTAGAGCGAGAGCTGCACATCTTCAACTTGACGGAGCCCTGCCCATCGCCGGACTTCTGTCCACCCGCCTACTTTACCGTCACTGCTACATCCACTGCCAATCTGTGTGCAAGTAAGATATATTTTTATTGTATCTTGGAAACTGAAAAGTACAGTACTGTGATTACTTCCTCACACACTGACTTATTAATTTTAAAAACATTTGGAAAATCGTGTACTTTTACAATGTTTGTAAATATGTGAGCACCATGTATCTATCACATAATTAAATTATCTGTCGTTGCTTCATTTTTATTTTTTTTCCCCTATTGTTGTATAGCAATTTTATTCTAGGTGCATCGTCTTCACATATAATTATTTAACTAATGTCCGTACTTATACAAACTATTGTAAAACATTTTAAAAGAGTAACGGTGGAGTTTCTTGCCCATTGTTCTCCATACGAAAACTACCTTTTGGAAGGGGCGACAAGAATCAATTATATTATTTTGTAAATTTTGACGTTCAAAAGTGCCATACATTAGCCTATTTGAAATAAATTATTTGACTTTGACTTTACGAAAATAAAAATTACTTTAAGTACTAAAAAGTACTATAAGTAAAAAATATAGTTTACAGTAAAATAGGCCTTAAAGTGATTAAAGGTGTATGTTAGAGTTGCTGCTGATACCTAAGTTAACAATATCTTGTAATAATAGGTATCGCCTACCCTCATTATAGCCGATGTTATTGTTCCTAACCTGTGGCAACACTCCAACACTGCACTCTTGTGTAACATTACTCCTCTTGGCACTAATATACCACATAATTATATGCGATGTTAAATAAAGCCCATATCATAAATAATTAATTAACATCGTTAAAATCGGCTGGCTATAAGTAAATAAGCATTTAAAATTCGGAATGTTTTTTAGAAGAACGCCTTGAGACTAACTTACATTCACTCTAGCACACATTACGATTGCGACACATGCAATATCATAATTATCAATCATACAATTTATGGGCAGGAATATTCCGTACCATAAGTTAAATATCAAATTACTCTTATACACCTAATATTTCTATTACATTACATTATAACTAAATAAAATAGTGTGTACATTATTGCCACAATTGCGATTATTAAGGATGATAATCCTTACAACTGACTTTTATGGTCCCGGCCTATTTCGAGTTTTTAGCAAAAAAGAGATAAAAGTGACAAAAAATATGATTATGTATTTTTGTCTTTAGTAACAAAACTCAAAAAGAATTAACCATCTGTAGGCCCCGGGGGGATTCGAACCCCCGATCTCCTGTTTACTAGACAGGCGCTTTAACCAACTAAGCCACGGCGCCGTTGTGAGTGTCGGCAAAATAATGGCTCGTTTATCAAACTAAATAATATGCACGAACATAGAGCCGACAGGAACATTATTGTTGATAAAAATCTAAATAATAAAAATTAATTGCCGTGCGTTAGTTACGCAAAAACTCGAAAATGGCGCGACCGTTTGCAATGAAACTTTGGTAAGTTGTTAAGTGCGCGCTGGAGAAGGTTCATACCAAAAACAAGCATTGCAACGCAATATCTGGTAGATAAAAAACTTCATTATTCTCCTGCCCTTATCCCAATTTATTTGCGGTCGGCCCAACATGTCCCTTTCTTCTATACTTCTAAGTCGTCATCTCGGTAGTCATCCTCTTTCTAGCCATATCATCTTTCACACAGTCCATCCATCGTTTCTTTACAAATAAAAATGTCAGTGATTAACTGATTAATATTTTGTACATTTTGAATTGTGGTATAATCATCTATTGTTTATAAATAATGGCGCTAAACAATATTTCAATTATAAATACGATATGATCAGGAGAGTTTTTAAAAAGTACTTCTACTTATCTACAGATAATGACTGCCGGCTCCCTCACCAAGTGGGGTACTACATATCGCACGGAGGGCTACGGTGCTTACCACTGCGAGGCGAGGCGATCCATACGGAACCTTTTGTTAAATTACTCTTTGTTACCATTGCATTATTATTTTTACAAATAAAAACTCTAAAATAAAATTAAAGGATAGCTTTATTTTATAAAGAACACCAAAAGGAGTTTGTACCCCTGGTGGGACTCGAACCCACAATCCCCGGCTTAGGAGGCCGATGCCTTATCCATTAGGCCACAGGGGCTTGACGTATGAGAATGAATTTAATAATCATTTCGTTACTTATGATTACTTAGCATAAAAAATTAAAAATATTCTCAACCGCAAACAGAAGTTAAAATTGTAACAAATGTATTTGCGCAGCTTTCAAGCGACTGTTGTTAGGAATCTCCGGAATCTCAGTGCCCTTTCATTTGAAAATCATTTTTTATTTTTTTACCCGTTGTATTCGTTTGTCGTCGATGACAAAATATTTCATCTTACCTGCTTTAGACAGACTCCTACGAGGTTTTCTATTGACAAAGTCATGTGCCTGAGGCCTGAGATGAAGTTTCAAATAATCATTATAAGTTTCAATTTGATTAAATACATATATTACTTAAATGGCTACTTAAAATGAGTTACCCTAAAAACATTGTTACCTATAATCATTTTCACTTAACAGCGCCATCTATCTTCACACAAGATCTTGTTTTAACTTTCATGTTCGTCTGTCTACATTTTTATATTGTAGAGGTCGCTTTATTAGAATTTGTGTTAAATATTTGTACCGTATTTTACTCTTTTCCAAGTGGTTTTAATTATTAAAATATTAGATTAAATAAAGTGTCAATTAAAATATAACCATTTACTCAACTTAAGTTCTTAACACCAAGCCAAAAAAATCGTTATGAAATCGTTTTCATTATAAACATATTTTGGAAAAGAGTAAAATGTTTAATTAAATTGAATAAATAATTTTTTATAAAATTCATTTTAGAGAGATACTTATTGCTTTATTTCGCTCAATTTCATAACGACTCCGTGGCGCAACGGTAGCGCGTCTGACTCCAGATCAGAAGGTTGCGTGTTCAAATCACGTCGGGGTCAAAGAGTTTCTTTTTGGGAAAAAAAAAAAAATAATTTCTAAAACATTTTTTTTTTCTTTAGAGGGTTATAAAATTAATTTTCTATACTTGCAACTTGACATTGCCTTATCAATCTACACCCGTCCATGAAGAAATTAAAAAAAAAATGCACTGATGTCGACCCTGCTCTAACTATAAAATATTAAATAAGTAATTGACTAAAAGTTGAAAGACAAACTTATCATAAAAAAACCACTTCTGTCCGCTTCCAGTCGGGTGTTTACGATACTTCGTGGTCAATTGGATTGCTCAAACAATTAGCAAACACATGACAAAACGTTTTTTTGTATGTAAGTAACCATATATATACGTACTTGCAAAATCAATATTATAGTAATGTGCATATAATTTAGTACCAAATTAAGTAGTTACCTACATGCCTGTGTGGTGACTGTATGTATTTGACAGTATGACATTGGCACAAGTCATGCATGGTAATGTAACATATTATGCAGTTCAAATTTTTCCATTCATTTCATAGTTATGTGGTGAAAAAGGCTTTTTTGCTAACATTTGGTAGGTAACCTGTACCTACCAAATGTTAGCAAAAAAGTCTTAAAAAATAGGAAAAAAGGCATAGAAAGATAAGACAAAAATAAAAATTTAAAGGTAACTTACAGGTAGGTACCAACCTCGGTAAAAGATGTTTAATTAAAAAGACGTCACTATCTTGTTTTTACAAATGAAAATAAATTCAATGATGTTGTCTATTAAACGAAATACAATAAATATTAAATAAACAGCGTAATATCATTATGATAATCATACAACAGGTGTTCGGGCAATGTGTTGCAAGTTGTAATGGGTACCTACCGAATGAAATTGTTTTGGTAATGTAGTACAACAATGGTGAGAAATACTCATTATGAAACGTTTTCTTTTACACGCCTAATTAATTATTATCATTTATGGTAAATGAAAAGCTTGCTATTTATAGAGGTAAATAAAGAATGACATATCGCGCGTCGAGTGCATACCTATATCGTCATTCGTTCTTCAGTCACTTTCAAAAGCGGGAGTGGCTTCTACGTCACAGCAGTACCGGTTTGCAGCGAGCTCAAGGTCTGAAAAACTACACTGAAAAATACATTTAAAATTCTAATAAATCCCAAAATCATACTAACACTGCACAACTCAAAGTCCATTATTCTACAAATCAGTATATTGTACGGCGTTTAAGACCTACACTGGAAAATCTTGATTCTTAACCGTTTTATGTGCTTAACAATCGCCATGAGCCAATTCGTTACATTTTGAGTCTTGGTCCTCTGTAATAAAAGCTTTATTTTCATGTTAATTGAAGTCGTTACGGACTTTCGGACTCGGAGGTTTGTGATCGAGACGGTCAGGTGACTGGCTTATGTGTCGGTTGGCGCCTTTTCAAATGAATCGCATTCTTGCTCATGGACTAGGGTTGCTGAACCATATTTCTAAATGACTTCTTAAAAACTCACTTGTTTTAATCTCCGAATTTGACGTAAGCAGAAAATAGAAAAATATGTCATTCGACCAATACCCGTTATAAATGTGTTTTTTGTAGGAAAACTTGCGGAAATAATTTGTTATGATGCAAATAAGTGCTAATCTAGATGCTAAATTTGATTGAAATTGTTGAATTGCTTGCGCTGAATATTGCGTAAAGGCCACAAGTAGGTAACATCGATTTTGGGCGTCTATGAATAAAACTCTTGAAAACGCTGATAACCCTATCGCACAACCACCAACGAATATCCGTGTGAGTGTTTCCCGCATAACTATTTCGAGTAACGTGCATGTACACGAACACGCCTTCATTTGTTAATGTGTGTGTGCCTGAAGGCTTGTCTGTATTCAGTTTCGAGGCCATAAAGTGATTGGCTCATTCGAAGTAAAAACATTTTTATCAACCGGCATCGGCATAAACGTTTATTTAGTTAAACATTTATTATCTGGGGTTTCGGCTGGTTCTCCTAATTGTTTGTCACGTTTTATTTTAGGTGATGTAGTCATTTCTGGAAACTGCCAGGCATTCAAAATGACCACCTAGGGTCAGCCACACGTACCTAATATGAGTAGGTATAATACCTACTAAAACGTGAATGACGACCTCGTCCTTTATGTGTTTTGTTCGTTAAGTATCCTCAGCGTGACTGACATTTTCAGTTTGTTTTTAACCTTCCATGCCCCCGATGCACAAGGCTTTCAAAGAATAGGTGACGTCAACCATCAACAAAGTTGACGCAGATTGTCCAACGTTCTTCAATATATCTTCGTTATTGTCTATTAAGTTTTCGTGAACCTCTCGATCCAATTGACCCTCGTTCTAGTGGTTGTGCGTGAGCACCGTCTCATCTGTCATATACATTAATTTATTGACTATTTCATGCAGAATCAGAATGTTTTTCAAATGTTATCGGCGTAACTATCATTTAATTTGTCACTTATTTTTGAGATTTACGAATAAATGTGTATAAAATGTGTTGATGTAGAATTACAGAGTCATTAATGTAAACCGATGCATTACAAAGAAGGATCAATTCAATGGTAGGTCCTGGAGATGCCTACTATTTATTTAATACTTCAAGCACATAAATGTACAGACCCGGACTTAATGCCATAGGCATTTTCTACCAGTCAACCTTTGGGTGATGCAGAGACAACCAGTGGTAGGTGCAATTACGAAAAATTGAGGATTAAAAAATATTCAAATATCAAGATACATATATTCCTATTACAAACTATAAATATAATATATATGCCTACTTAATATAATATATATGCACAATTAAATATACATGAATATACTTAATCAAATAAGACAAACAACGGGAAAACATTAACGTTGTGATGATACTGCCAGCTTCTTACGAATGTGCTCGCGAACTTTTGGTCGCCATCCTGATTTCCAGGGGGAGCGCATTCCACAGAGAGATAGACTGAACGAAGAAGGAAGAGTGAATGAAGTCTGTGACATTGAAGAACGCGATAATTTGATGACCGTAGATTTTTAGTATGGCATATTATTACTACTATTCGGTAATTATGATGCCACTAAATGCAGAATAGAAACTTTAATACTTAAGTATAAAACCAAAAAATAGCAAGATATTTTTTTTATAGTTAATAATACTATTAAAAGATCAATATTTGTATATTTGTTTGAAGTATATATATTTGTACGATGAAAGTTGCAATGTAAGGGTTTACGGGGGTGAAAAATCGATCTAGCTAGGTCTCATATCTGGGAAAATTCGTTTTCTCCGTATTTTCACCCGATCAGAGCTCGGTCGCCCAAACTTTAGAACAAGATGGCTACCTTATAATAATGACATGGAAGCATGGAATTAGTAAGTATCTCCTATCATGGCAGCATGGAATTAGTATGAACTTTCCTATATCCACCAGAGCAGAGCTCGGTCGCCCAGGTACTAATTACTGAAATATGTATGAGAAGTGTTCAATGTTTCACATAAGTCCACGGAGATCGAAGAATTTAAATAAAAACACAAATTCTTTCAAGTTTTTAATAAACATTTAAATTGTTTTAAATAAACAATCAAATGCAATCTAGACATACGCAGGCGTAGTGTTGGTAATAAAATAAAGTTGTTTAAGGAGGACATGAATCAAATATTAACACGATAAACAATGTTCCAGCTGCAGCAGCGTCACATGATACCTACTGTCTGACAGCCCATGAAGATGAAAATCACGATTATGAAGCGTATCATCTCGAACAAAACGTGCAGAAATCCAAATCAGTACCCTAATTGCGTAATTTATTTTCGTTAACAATTTTGCCTAATTTGTTTCATTTTGACAGTTCAACAACATTCATTGCGTTAATTACTTTGTTGACCAGATTTTTTTTTCCAACTTATGAAGCAGTGGATTAGCAATCTGTTTCAAATCGAAACAGCTTGTGATTGTTGTATTACAATTACGCAATTAGGGTACCGGTTTGCGAAATGTCAATTCATTTCAACGTAATTTTCAAGTATACAAAATCGGAACGGGGGCAAAGTACGTACTTGTTTGAGAGTAATTAGTTAGTTGGGTTTATCTTAACTTCCTTGTACTATTAGCATTTCAAACGATACCTAGTAATAGTCTCTCACATGATTAAATTATGAGTGTTTCTTTAAATACACAGGGGGTGTATTAACCTTAACCCTGCCAAAATCTTCGGGTAACACAGGGGTGATGTTGTGTCATTATGTGTGTTGTTTCCTTAAATCGGCTAAGGTCTAACTCATAATTCTTACCTATCAGCCTACCGTGAATAGATTTGTCCTTTACCATAATTCGCACTACTGGGTAAGTAATTAAAAATATACGTATATGTATACTTATATAGTATAATTGTATACGTAATATGTATACTTATATAGTATAAGTGTATCTTTTTTCTATTTTCTGCATCATATGCATCAAAAACTGTCATTTGCCGTCCACTTTAGACGTCCATGACACTCTTTCTCCTTTCCCAACGCCTACCTCACTGAACGTCGCACTTTTTACTGCAAGGATGCGATTAAGTATCTATTAGATTTAGATTTTTAGACCTGTGATTTAGCATTTTTAGAGACCCTGATAGATCTTCTTAGCGTGTCCATGGCAAAAATAACACGAAAATATATATGTTCTTAGTTTTATTTTATTTGTTTGGCCCAAAACTCAGCAACGCGAATACCGTTCGCTGACGCAGCCATTAGGTCCTCACTTGTGAGTAGGGTAAATATAAGTAGGTACCTACCTTGATAGATGATATATATATCATCATAATCAACTTATAATGTTCCCACTGCTGAGACACATGCCTCCTCTCCGTGAGAGGAGACACATGCTTCCTCTCGGTGAGAGGGAGTGGGCCGTAATCCACCACACAGGTCCAGTACGGATTGGTAGATATGTCTTCGATTTTTTTGGTACTAGGACATGCCGGTTTCCTCACGATGTTTTCCTACACTTTTTTGAATGCAGTGGTGATGAAATTAAATACGCAAAGTGATATAATATATACTAATATTAAAGCTGTAGAGTTTGTTTTTTGTTTGAACGCGCTAATCTCGGGAACTACTAGTCTTATTTGAAAAAATCTTGTTCATTTGATAGCCTAATTCATGAGGAAGATTATAGGCTATTTAATATCACACTACGACCCTTAGAAGCCGAGCAAAAACAAAAAAAGTCAGAATAAAGCTAAGCAAAAACGATGAACAGCGCGGGCGGGCGATGCTATTGGACGGTGTGGGACGGGGGAACAAGAAATTTCACGTAGACGAAGTCGCGGCCAGAAGCTAGTTAAATAATAACATTCCAGTTTTGTCGATTTCAAAAGAGTGCACTTCTAGCACTTATCATTGCTACTTTCAAGTGACTGTAGAAAGTTACACAATATCGACAGTATAAAAGTCTTCAAGGACAGGTCCAGCCACACTCACGTACATATTTTTAGCATCATGTTTCTGAGATGACACTCACTCGAGTAATTAAGTCATGTGAACCATGCCCATGAGTCACTTGCCCGGCCGTCTGCCTAGTACTGTTATGTAAAGAAACGACTCTTTGTAAAACTACGTTCATAGGAGTTTGAAAAGATTGCCCCATGATTTCAATTATGAAATCATTTAAATTTTTCTTGAATTTTTTGAAGTTGTATCTACCTACTCGTACATATGTCGTCATGCTGTCATGGTCTTCAACAGTTGTCACAATAAATTTACGAGAATCAGAAATTACAAAAAAAACCTGTCAATACACTATTGTGCAATTATTGACTTCTTCAATATTAATGGACGTTGGCACGTGTAATGGCTTAAAACACCTCGAGTTTTTGTACAACAATAGTTTAACGTCAAGTTATATACCTAGTATGTATACCTACCTATATATTCTTGTATTTCAATGAGTGTAGCGATATGGAGCCATGGTCACGAGCTATGCCTGCGTGACAGATACCGTGTGACGTCGGGGGGCTTGGTTGTGCCAGCCAATCAGCAGCTGCCACCCGCAGCGATCGTATGTGTCAGAGACGTAAAATAATGTGTTTCTTTCCTTGATATTCTGGCAAATAAATTAAAATGTGGCAATCAACTCATTGTGTGGGTGTGTCGTACTGTAGGCATGTTCCTATCAATGTGACTATTTGTTTCATAATTAACAAGATAAGAGAAACTAGCTGATTCAACACAGCATGTTGTTTTAGTACCTACCTAAATAACGGATTGAAAAAGAAATGATAAATAAGCAGATTTATGATATATGATAATACTCCTGAAAGCCTGATAACTTGTTATCGAATCATTTTGAGATGTTATCAATAACAAATAAAAATGGCTCATAGGTAGGCACTGCTGATGCAACATGATACTAGATTGAGGCAGTCTATTCACATCATACCGGGGAGGCTTGCGCGTATCAACGAGCAATTAGGTATCTGCGGATTGCACATGGTTGCGTGTTGGGATGCGCGTGCGCGCCACACCTCCGCGCAATACGTACCGACAAGAGTACATGCTTGTTCCAACGTATACGACTTTCTAAGAATAGACGTCATTGAACTCTGTTTAACTTGCGGTTTTCAGTGATTTATGCTGCTTTTAGGAATCCGTATCTCAAAAAGAAAAAAACGAACCCCTATTGGATCACTTTTCAGACCCTTTTCTCAGGAACCGGTATAGATAGGTATCAAGTTGAAATTAATATCAAATAAGTACAAAAATCTGTGGTTCCTTGGATTCAAGCTTTTTTGTCAAGGCAGTCAAAAGATACGGTAAATTATGTCCTATGTTTTGATGATAATCTAATTCCAAAACCTTCCGGGTACTTCCTGTTGACCTAGCTGCATAAAATTTGGAAAGAAGCAAAGTGTTACAGTCTAAAGGAAAAACGAAACTTATTTAACATAATTATTACTTTTAGTGCCAAACTTTTAGTGATCCACGGCAAAAAATCCACCTACGCTCTTCAAAAATATTTGACGGCACGGTTGGCGCAGTGGTTAAGCGATTGACTGCTGTGCTGCGTATCGCGGGTTCCATTCCCGCACGGGACAAATATTTGTATGACCTACAAGTAGTTGTTACGGGTCTGGCTGTTTGTGTATGTCAGTTTAAATGTTTGTAAACGCACCCCAATACAGGAGAAATTTCTAGCGTGGGGCAAAGTATAAAAAAAAATTACGCAGGCATTGAAAGAGATGAATGTAATTATAACAGATGAATGGCATCTTGTCCATCATTGTTGTGCTAATTTCGTCAATAGTAAACTACGCAACAACACTGGTGTAAATAAACCTTTGAAAGTCCGCAATCATAAATGGTTACAGGCAAAGAGGCAGTAGTATGATGCTGTTAATAAATTATTACGAGACCTCGCCGCCAAATATTCAGAGATCAAACTCTGCATCCCAAAATCTGGAAAAAGACAGTTCCAACGTTCCCAAAACGACGACTTTTCCACGAGGAAGAGACCGAGATTAACATTTTTTACAGTCTAGTGGTAGGTATTATGTGGTTATTATTTTATTGTCCTACTTCCTACTAATAATAATATTATTATAAACGCGAAAGTTTGTGTGGACGGCTGGGTGGATGAAAGAAAGAAAGAAAGAAAAAGTATTTATTGAGACTCGCACAGGAAATCACAAATTAAACTAAAACACACTTATTTAAGCATTAATAAAAAAATAAAAAACAAATTAAAATAATAGCAGAAAGTCCTGTACGAGGTCAAAAGGCTCCTATCTCAGCATATGGAGCGACATTAAAAAAAAAATGTCGCAGCGCTGGTATATAGGACCCGCAGTGATGGATGTTTGTTACTCTTTCACGCAAAAACTACTGAACGGATTTGGATGAAATTTGGCACAACGACAGTTTATAACCCGGATTAACATATAGGATACTTTTTATCTCGATATTCCCACGGGATCGAGACTTATGCGGGTGAAACAGCGGGGCGCCGCTACTTGGAAAATATATTAAAATCATTTCCTTCATAATCATAATAACGCTTCAAAATGTTGTCATGAAGTGACGCAATTATTGTAACAAGACACGTCACCGTCAAATGTCTGGAATTATATTGCACTGTGGTCGGTGTTTCCACATGGTATTTACCGTCACTGTATTTAGTCCGTGATACATTGTTTACTCCATAAATTAGCACGTAGCCTCACGAAGGTTGTACCTAAAATCTGGTATCCTTCTACCTACAGTGCCTTACTTTAGTACCTACTCGAATTCCTTTTCTGCTAATTTAAACATTCTCGTCTTATCAACAGGAGTTATTTTCTAATAAGTTTTTTTCCTCAAATTATTCTAAAAAATTTCGCGGCTGTGTATTTATTTACATTCTTCTTTTTCCTGTCACTGGCACGACAGTTTTTCAATTTTTTTTTGCCCAAACTCAGACCAAATAAAAAACCAAGACATAGCGCTGCAAACAATACAGTGAAGCATGCCAAAACTACACCTCCGCTCTATGCAATTATGCTCACACGCACGCATTTACAATCAAACTACAATGAAAATACACCTCACTAAGTGCACACATGTTTACGAAACCGGCCTCACGTCACTGTTGACAGACAGGCCCAAAACTTCTTAACTAAACTTCTTCCTTTATTTACGTATATTTAATATTTAATTCAATAACACTAATGAACAGAAGAGCTAAAAATAAATTTGGTGATGTTTTGCGCTTTATTTAGATAGACATAAAAAAGACTAAGTATTCATTTCAGTAGTAGTGTGTCATGCTGTGTTGCCAGTGTCTGCAAAGCCTTGGTTAGAACAGCGAGCTGGCGTGGCACATGTCGGTGCAAAGTCCAAGGTCCAACAGCTTAAAGGTAGACTATTGGCTCTCTTGAATAGTCGAGAGTGATGAAATCTTACCAATATCTGAAATTGTTTGTCAGTTCTTGGAGTATGGATAAAAAATAGAAATGGAAATGGAGTATGGGTTCAATAAAAACTGATTAGGAATTTAGGATAAACATTATCGAAGTACCTATCGGCTAAAAAAGCTAAAATGTTATAAATATAAAAGCTCTCATATCTTTCAGACTGTTTCCGAACCACAATCAAATGTTTTCCGTTTTTTGTAACCTCGTATTTTTATATTATGGATTTATATTTTTTTTTTACTAAAAAATAGTTAAGCTACTTCTACTTTGTCAGTCGTTCATAAACAGCGTTCCAGTTTTTCAAACTCGATATTTTGCTATTTCTTTAGGAAAATAATAGTAAGTATAAGTAGTCGGTAGGTATTGTTTCTGTATTTTGTCTGCTTTTATAAGCTTATTTATACATACATATATTTTTAATTAGTTGTGTAAATTGAAGATTGATTTACTTTAAAGGGTCCTACAAACAGGCGCGATACGCGACGCGACACAAAGACACCGCTCGCTGCGCGACACGACGTACCTTTGTGTCGCGTCGCGTGTCGCGCCTGTTTGTAGGAGCCTTAAATAAACCAAAAACAAAATATGGCAAAATGTGTCATCGTTGCAAAAAATATTTATTTACCTAAAACCTTTGTATTACCGCATTTAAAGCAAATAAATGACTTTGACTTTGATAGGTACCTACAGGACGCAAAAATATGGAAATAGAACCAGTTTGTGAGCCTCTAATGTAATTTTCACGTTTTTAAGTCAAAGTCAAATCATTTATTTCAAATAGGCCCATGTATGGAACTTTTGAAAGTCAAATTTTACAAAATAATAGAATTGATTCTAGTCGCCCCTTCCAAAAGGTTGTTTTCGTATGGAGAAGAATAGGCAAGAAACTCCACCGTTACTCTTTTAAAATGTTTTACAATAGTTTGATAGGTACCTACATTAATTAAATAATTATATGTGAAGACGATGCACCTAGAATAAAATTACTATACCATAATAGGTAAAAATATTTAAAAATTAAGCAACGACAGACAATTTAATTATGTGATAGATACATACATGGTGTTCACATATTCACAAACATTGTATATGTAGACGATTTTCCTAAATTTTTATAATTAATAAGTCAGTGTGTGAGGAAGTAATCACAGAAGGTAAAATCGATGTCATTTAACAAAAAATAATAAATTTAAATTAAATTAAATTACCAATCTTTTCAAATCTTTTCAATTAAATGAGCAACCAGTTTGATTTTGTCTAGATTCTAAAATTGTCCTATGGAACAGGACCAGCGTGTTTCCAAGCACTCTTGTCTTGGATATAATTCTCTAATTTGTAATATGCTTGTTTACTTTTACTTTTAATATGAGTTTTAAATTTTCTTTCATTTAATTGCAATATGTCACAAGGTATTTTGTTGTAAAATTTAACACAGTACTCCATACAAGATGTATGTACTTTAGATAATCTGAAAAATGGTTGACCTAGTTTATCTTTATTTCTAGTATGTCTATATATAATGTATATATATATTAGGTCTATCATTTATTTTATTTAAAAGATGTGGATTTTTCATTACATACATAATATTTTTCAATTTTCATAATATTTGGCAAGGTGCCGTCATAATATTAATCCTTTTATCTACACCCATGCTATAAACCCTCTATAAAAGTTTCTGAAACAGTTAGCTTATTGCCAACATTAAAACAGCCAGTGTCATAGTAACCATAATATCATCCAAATGAGTGTTATAATGTTGTACTAAATTTCATTATGCAACTCGTTTCAACGTTGAAGCGGGGGACAGCAGCACCTGCTGCACGCATGCGCGGTGATGTGCTGCTGCAGGCGACACTCATACGTGCACTTGTACTGAATTTCGTGAGATTTTATTTATTCTTGATCTTGAATTATAAACATGCAATGGTTTCAGAACCTTTTATAGGGGATTCATATCATAGGTGTAGATAAAGTCTTGTATGTAACTGTTTATAATTAGTAATTAGTACTCATGTGATAAACCCACATTCGTGTTTGAATACCCCTTATTATACAACAGTTGCATAAATAACTATTAAATAGTTCCCTGAGAGATTCGCGTCGACGTAGATTATAATTGATTAAGATTGTAAATAAAAAGATTTAACAAAATAAAAATGTAGAGACACAATAATGTTTTTTTTTTTGCTTACTGCCTGTAAATAATATTATAAACATTTTGAGTTGTTACCAATATAAGGTACACACGGCTACACATCAAGCTATTCTTATCCAGTTTACGCTGATCTTGCATCGTATAGGATTTCCGTACAAAGCGAGGTCAGCTGGAAATGCATAGCTTGATGTGTAGCCGTGTGTACATACCTATTGTAAATTGTTGGTTTAATTTTCTGCATTAAATTCCTTTATATACATCAATCGTTAATTTAATAAATATCAACATTACTTAGCTATTGTTTGCCAATTGACCAATTATACTTGTATATCGATACCCTAGTTCACACTCGTACTAATTACATTTACACCAATACAGGAGAGCAATTCTTGTGTTCGCATATGAATATCGTAGCAGTAGTTAAAAAATATTACAAATTGAGTACTTATATCATATAATAGCTTTTTGAGATACTATATTTGTAATAATTATTTGTCAATTTTAAAGTCTGCATGCTGAAAATTGATGTTTTAGAAGCTCGCCCCCTCAGTTAATACAAGTGTGCACGTCGAAACTATGAAATCAATGCAGTTAGGACATAAATGTTAAGAAAAATATGGAAGAAAACGAAAATAAATACAAAAATTTGTCATAATAGTTTTAAATATTATTGTGACACTTTTTTTAATAGAAGGAGAAGGCTTTACGTAACTCTGGTAAGATAAAATGACGCAGTAGGTATTTCATTTAGTATACATAGAAATAAAAATGAAAAAAAAAAATGTAATTAGTACGTATATGAAATGTTTATTTTATACCTAATTGAATTTTAGTGCACTACATACTACGTACCCACTTAGGTACATAGGTAAATGGCGTTAATATTTGATAAGCATGGAAATGAGGAATTTTTGGAATTCGGTAGGGAATCACCAGAATTATTTCCTGTACCTTCCTTTATTTAGGTACGTGTCTACAATAAATATAATACATTATATTTAGCACATTGGAAACGAATCTAAATTCAGCACGTGCTGAATATTACTCATTTATTCAATTTTATTTTTATAAAGTTTTAAAAATGGAAATTCTTTTGGCCACGGTTTCGAGTTTCTGAGCACGTTTTCTACCTATTACTAACCTATTAATAAATGTTTACATTACATTTAAAGATCTAGATTTAAGTCACTTGGTTTTGGATCCAAATTGACAAATTGTTGATCCATTGATCCACTATTCCAAATGCGATTTGAAAATGTACACTTGCGAGCAGTCTTTCATGTGTGACAGCCAGCGAATCATGAAATCTGACATCGTGCAGACAATCAGACAACTGACTTGATTGATATAATTGTTGTCGATCAAGGCTGGAATTTTCCGTTTGTTTTAAAATGGAATAAATAGTCTATTACTGAAATGAAATACTCTATCAAGGATAAATTGATCGCTTCGGTAGAAGACTGTTTACTGTGCCTATTCTTCACATTTGGTCTATTGACGCACATTCAAAATGCTTTTATAAGTATCTGCATGTATTTATGCACATATCTGATGTCAAAGAAAAGCAACTTTGACTCTATGTGACGCACGAACTTCAAATGGTTCGTGTGGCTCAAGGCTACGAAAAAAAATGGTTGCCGTTATGTTAATATGAGAGACATTGAGAAACGATGGACGATATGTATATACGATGGATGGTATGAAAGAAAGCACTACCCATTTTATAAATGGTGCAGCACCGTATTTTATATAATGTATAGATAAGTAGACGAGAGGAGCTCGTGGCTAAGTACTAACAGCCGCACGGGTCGATCCATCAGGTTAAGCTATGCTTGCCGGGGTTTGTCCGTGGATGGGTGACCATTTCTACATACCGAGACTCCTCCGTGCCTCGGAAAGCACATTAAGCCGTTGGTCCCGGCTGTCATTCGAGAATCTTTGACAGTCATTACGGGTCGTCAGATGCCCGATAGTCTGACAACCAGTCCTTACCAAAGGGTATCGTATTACCTAGTTACCGGATTGTGGCGGTCAGATCAGTCGCTCCTTGTAAAATACTGGTATTCAGCTGCATTCGATGGGCTAGACTGGAAGCCGACGCCGATATAGTTGGGAAAAGGCTAGGCAGATTGATAGGTAAGTAAGTAGCCTTTTGCCTGCGTGGAGGTCGGAAATTATCCCACAAACTGTACTACCGGGATGACAGTACACTATGTCCTGGCCAGTCTATCCATGTGTCAAATTTCATCCAAATCCGTTTAGCCGTTAAAGCGTGACAACTGAAAAGCTAACAGACAGACCGACAGGCAGATAGAGTTACGTTCGCATTTATAATATTAATATCTATAGAAGTTGAGATAATTGTAGAATTATGGATAACGACTAATTTAAGCCATTTAATCGCCATTAGCCGTCCCGCATTGCAGTGGTTACTGGTATACTTACAAGTTTTCAGCAGTGGCCAGTGTTACAAACAGTTGCTTCATTTAACATTTACCTAATTATGTTATAATCAAATTATATAGATACTTAGATTTATATTAATATAAGCTAAGTCCACAAAGGATTATTACGTTACATTGTAATTTTGTATTTCCATTTTAGATAATTATAGTAATTCTAAAAAGGCACTTTTATATTGTTAGGAGAATTTACTTATTTACTGTCTAGAGTCTGCGCTCAGTACTGTGTTCGAAATCGCGACAAGTCAATCGTCATCCTGAGGATGCCTCGGTGAAAGGTGAAACACGTGTCGATTTCTTTCAGGGTCTTTTTAAGACTGTTTAGAAATAGCTAAGCGGAACAGGTTACTAAATATATCCACATCATCATTTTTTTTTTGTCTAGACAGAATTACAAAGTTAGAAATGAAGGCTCTGTTTAGCGAGTAGTTAGTATTTTAGTAATTATCATAGGTACTAACATACCTATCTAATTAGCGGATTTCCACTACACGTCATTACAGACATGAAATTTAAATTTAATTGGCAATTAGACGCCTGTTTTGTTTGGTGTTATTAATTGCTTAACAATGCGATGTACAGATTATAGAAATGTATTTCAGGTTAACAATATTTTTCTTTCGTTTATTAGGAGTGGGCAGTGGCTCGATGACTGACTTGAGTAGGTAGATCCTACCTCTGTCTGCACCCTGAGCATTCGGGCATGCTACCAACCCCGGTATCTGGTGATTACCTACCAATCCTGAACACCAAAGCGATACACAAAGTCCTCATCAGTTTCAGAATTTCACAAAACTGCTATATTTAACAAGCTACGAGTGGAATGCTTGTTATGTTCATTTCGATGTTCAGACTTGTTTTCAAATTCAGCAATATGAATTATGATGCAGCTGCAGTAACAGTCTGTTTGTCAACATCCCGAGAAGGTACCGACGTTTAATTAAGACGTCTATTAGGGACAGCCATCGCGCTTCAGTTATGTCTACTTTTACTAATTACGGTTTGTTAGTGATATGGACTTTAAGCTCCGTAAAAGGATTTACGAGACCAGTAATGCATACTTACTGAGCTGATTACGTCAATATGTCTATAGTAAGTGTAGTAGTTATAGTACCTGAGTAAAAATTTTCTCATAACTCAAATTCCATGCTTGAACGTAACAATGACTAAAATCAATGTTTTACATCCGAACTCTACTCAAATGACATTCCAGAAATCACTCCAAACTCAAACGATTCTTCTCGAGCGAGCCTCGTGTGGCACGGAATAGCTGCCAATAGGTATGAGTACACACCGATGTCTTTGGCGTTTTGTTTCATAAACATCGACTTATTATCCATTGGCCGCAGCTAGTCCCAGCGAATGGAAAGTTACTGCCAATAGCGGTTACAGACTTACAGTGACCATACATATGATATAATAACAGACAGTAGACATCTTAGTGAATCTCCGGAAATTAAAAACCTACCTAATATTGAAAGCCTACATACTATTTGAGATCTGTGCCAGCCGTATTTGTCTTGAGTAGGTAATGTACCTACAAGCAGGCAGATGTCCTAATTATAATTAGGCGATCGCTACTAGGTTAGGTCAGCGAAGCAAAGGTTGAGTTTGTTTTTGGGTGTCTGTAAACTGATATTACGGACAAGGTAACATAGCCTCAATAAACAGACGCCTCGTCGACGCGATACTGTTTTTATTACATTTAGTGACTTCCTTACAACTTGCTTGCTGCAAGTTGAGCTGTGGACCGAAAATAAAACAACAAAAAATAGCTTTAGCTCGGGCTGCTAGTCTGAGTTAGAGCTATTTTGGATGGACATCAAAGAAAGAAAGAAAGAAAGAAAGAAAGAAAAACATTTATTTGAACACAGTTCGTGAAACACAAAACACAAATAACAAAGATAAAATAAATAATAATATTTAAAAACAACAGTGTGTGCCTCACGGCTGCGCCAAAAAGGTTCATTTCAGCATTAATGCCAGACAGATGCTGTCTGACGCTGGTTCACACATCACCACAAATCACAATCCATCGTCTAGATTTATTTACCTGGAAATAAGATTTTCTTTCATGCACATGGTGTGCATGAAAGAAAATTGATTGTAGGCCTACTTAGCGATGCTACAACAGATGCCTTTAAGACTTTTAGACATATTTCATACATACAAATGTTTTGACGCCTCATTAGGGTTTATGGTTTCTCGATGTTTTTCATTTCTCAGGTCTCGAGAATTCTCGAACTCGATTTCTTGGGACTACCCGGGAAACCGATAAATTTTCATTTATGTTTAATTTTGTTGTTTAATAAAGGAGAACGTCGTTAATACACATAATGTTTATTTAATTTGGGCAACAATCAACAAAATCTCATGTCAATAACAACAAATTACAGTATTTTTCTTCTTTTCATATATCAAAATCAACCTTTATATAAAACTAGCTGCGCCCCGTGGTTTCACCCGCATAAGTCTCGATCCCGTAAAAATATCGGGATAAAAATTATCCTATGTCCTTCTCCGGGTCAAGGTCTATCCATATCCCAAATTTCATCCAAATCCGTTCAGCCGTTTTAGTGTGATGTCGTGACCAAGGGAAATAGGGATTCATTTTTATATATATAGATTAAACTACTTTCTTCTCTCTGATAACTCTATTAAATACAAAATAATCAAGCTAAAAAAAAAAATTTTTTTCATGAAATAGTAAAAAGGAACTCAACTCGATTATTAATAACTAAGTACCTATGTGAATTATCACAGCACATTTTTTGACAATTGTGTGTTAATTGTGTTTGTTAATAACTAAAACACCTGTGCTTGGACTAGTAATCACTTCAAATTTCGAATTAATTCTAATTAAATATGCTTTAATATAAACCAAAGCATTTACAGCATTGTCAGATAGCCGGCTCTTTTTTTTACTGACAACATTTCCCGATATGGTAAACACTCGTTCGTTTTCAGTCCGCGCCCAATTTGTAGGTACTGGCTTTAGACAAATGATTTCCCAAGTTCTCGACTTTTCTCGATATGAATTCCTCAAAAACGGGAACTACGGATTTCCCGTGAATTCCCGGGAGGAATATTCCGGGGAATAAACCCTACGCCTAATGGTAACACATGGTCATTGAACAAACGTTTGCTTAAAATTATGAACCACAAAGTTTTATTAGGTAGCGTAAAAATAAGCGAGCGTTGAAGTAGAATGTTCCATTTAGAACTTATTAGACAGAACAAAGAAGGCAATCTACGCGAAGGAATTCTTTGTATTTGTATATTTCTAGTTATTACATCAGCCAAAAATATGATTATCAAAGCAGGTAAAAATACATTTTGCCCCTATGATAGCACACTTTTCAGGAAACTGATCATGAACGTTGAACAGATTACTCATTATCGTCGTTATCTGACGCAATCTCTGTTTATTTATTGCTGCACAAGGCTGTCTATAGTTCGACTCTGATGCATCGAAAGTACTGATTATACTTGCGGTGGCGGCGCGTGATTGGCTCGCAGTGGAGGCCTGGCCGGGTGTGGCGAAACGTGTCATGTTCGCTCCGAGCTCTGCTCAAAATAATAGTACCTATTCAAGGTGTAATGATTGAGAAAAAACTACACGGAACTAAATACCTAACTAAATTATTATTTATCAATTTAATGAACAACTCTCAGACAAGCAGGCAGTCAACAAAGCTTGTTAATCAAGCACGTGATGTTTGTATATTTTTTCATTTTGCTGAATCAACCGAAAGAGACACGCGAAACAATTTTGATTACTGCATCGAGGTCGTTTCATGTTAGGTAATTATTGTAAACTAGGAAGTTGTGCGATACACGGCTTAGATTACCTATTCAATCTTCGACTTTACTAATAATGTACTTAAGTCCTAATGCAAAAATTAAATTAATTGCTGTTAATTAAAGAGCGAACTGACATATTTTAAAGATGTTCCTACCATAAGGACGAGAAATATGAAAATACAGTATTAAATTAACCACAAACTATTTATTACTTGTTGCGGTGGTATAGCTTTGATAATGGACATCAGTTAATTTAAGACATAATTAATTGCACAGAACCACCTTCGACTAAGTTTCCTGTAATTACATTACAACAACCAACAAAGGACGGTAATTTGTTGCTATTTCTATTTTACGAGAACTTTACGCACGGTTTAAAATGGATCTATTAATATAATACCTTAGGTATATTTACCCTGTACTGTATAAGAGGAATGTCGTAGATGAACCTGCTTTTTCTACTCAAACAAGATATGGACTTTTTTATCCCGTAGAAGTAGCACCACAAGTCTGCGACACGAAATAATCTTGGTATCGATACCGGTTTTAGATAAATAGGTACCTACGGATACCAAGTCCGCCTAGCAAACGCTAGCATGTCACGTAGCATGAACGGCAACGTGCTTTCTGTACACTTTATGACTTGCCAATCATAAATTTGTGAAAGGTGTGCATAAGCAGTTCTTGAGATCCGTGTGGATGTACCTACTTGAAGATAAACTCTTTCAAAAAAATTAAAGTTGTACTTAAAACTACAACCCAACCACGACAAAAAAGTCAACTAAAAAGGTCAAAAGACAGACAAATTTAAAAAATCCGGAGTCACACGTGTTAAGGGCATAAATCGAAGGGTTTTAGTTTTATAATTTTTATTATTTTGGGGTTATAGTATAAATATTTTTGAAATGTGCTAATTAAGCCAAAGGGCTTGTGAGTGCATTTGATACCCCTTTTTTAGTTCATGACTATGTCATCTAGAGGCCGCCGTACTCAATTTAATGTGACGTTACATAGCGGATGATCAAGACGCTTCCAACAATACCTCATTTAAGGAGGAGTTTAGAAGTTATGACGTATGAACATACATACTTACATTCATACCGGTCAAAATCATAACCCTCCTTTTTGTTTTGCCGTAGTCAGGTATAAATTGCGTTTGGGTTGCAAGTGGGGAGATTTCCTTGGACGCGGATAAATATAAATATTTTAATAATCACCTATCTAGTAATCTAGCTAGTTTTTCCGCCTTGGTGTAGCTTGCTCCAGTTTCTACTGACTCAGACAGATTTCTTGACACAAAAATAACCCAATAAGCCCTCATAATTCTGACGATAAAAATATTCCCAAAATTGTTTGTCACAAGATTATCAAATTTTTTACGAGATATCGTCATGATTTTGCGACTCAGTGTTATCTAAGCAAACAAATTGATAACATTCCTTTTCTTATCAGTGACACACCTACAATTTACACTGCAGCGTACGTGGTCAAGTCGTTGATAAGAATTCGCACTTAAGGAAGATTCACTTCCTGAAATATGATGGCAATGTGCCATACTATAAGTACTATTTTTATGCAATGGTCAACGACCTACACCATAACAACAATAAATGTAATAATAGACATACATTACATAAAATCTGCAATTCACCCACGTATTTTGGCATATCAGTCGCTAGAAATAATTTGGCACAGATTTCAGCTTCTTGTAATAACTTTTAACGTTGTGGCGGCATCTACATCGGCACATACGAACTACGCATCATACTGACGTCATGCGAAGTCCTGCATCGCGCAAGCAGGGTTTACCGCGCGATCAGTATATATCATCAATCATTGGGCAGTTGCCCACCAGACACGCCACCCATCTGGTCGGAGGATACTCCCTTTTCTATCGAGGATGAGTGAACTTTACACTGCCTCTATAACGTTGAATTTAATGAAACGGTTTCTTTTGACAAATTATACCATCTTCTTCAATGGATTTCCAAAATCCATAATAGGGTTCCTGGGTTTACACGGATATACTCGTAGCTTCGAGTATGCTACTTCGCTTGAGCTACATTAGGAGTAGAGAAACAGAAGCTTTGGAAACCACGCACATGATTTATTTCTGGAAAAATTTACATATTGCACGTGTAGAAGTCATTTAAATTAGTTGTCGAGAGCGCACATGAGCATTTCAGAACATACTGCACAGAATAGCAGACAAAAATATTAAAAGATGTTGAATTATTCATCAGTATTTACGAATAAAAACAATAGCAGAGTCGCAGGTTAACTTGGGACGGAAAGATCAGGTCACCGCCGATGGATGTGCGTCGCCTACAAAATAATTCAATGTTTCAAGTGATTGTTATTGATTTGACATTGGCGCTGTCGATCAGAGATGAATTGCTACGCAGTAGGTGGTACTTGATGGTTGATAGGCATACTTGTATCAGTGTGAAACATTACACCAATGACGTCATGGTACCTCACGCTTCCTGTATAGTTAACGTGACCATCTATTTTTTTTTTTACTCAAAACGGGACTTCGGTTTATTTATCTCAATTGTAGAGCCGATTCATAAAAGAAACTCAATTTTGAGAATACCATCAGCCATCACCAACACATTTTATTTATCAAAATTATTTATTAACTACAGTAAAGTTGAGGAAGATAAATTTTCAGTCATTTTTATGTTCTGGTTTTAATACAGCTGGTTTGAAGAGCGGGGGAAGAAGGTTTTGAAGAGCGGGGCCTCCTAGCACAGGTATATCTTTTACTTAAAAGGAGGTTCCTATGTAAGATTCACTGTAAAAGTTGTACAAGTTTCTGCAATAAACCTTTTTATTTATTTATTTAGCTGGTGATGATTTACAGTAAGAATAAAAATCTTGGCACGTTTTATTTTTATATTCACCTTAGTTATTAACATCGCCATAAGGACCAGAACCTGTAACTGGGTTTTTTCAGTCGTCCACAATTTATTTATTAAAGAAAAGACTCTGAAAACGGGTCAATTTTGCGTCCCCAGGATTTTTTCGGGAAGACCGGAATGAAGAACCGAAGAAAGGGACGGTCCCGTTCAAAAGGGTTGATTTTGGGTTCAATTGATACTCGTCAACTAGAACCCTAATATGTAATACAAAACAACTTTCAAATGAATGAATCTCTGAAAATATGGGTTCCTCTTCCCTATTACATTTATAGAGATTTCAATTCGCGGTAAGTTGACATTACCACATTTACCACCGTGCACTTGGATCTTGTTATAGCGATACTCCGTTGCCAGTGTTGCAACAAAATGGCGGGAGGAGCTGGTCAGAATGAATAAGTGTTGGTTAGCACTGGTTAAGGACGGAAAACTCCACCATTTTGTGTTCTTACCAATACCATAAATTATGACTAATGAAATTAAGACCCAATTATGGGCGAAATAGCTACAAACAGTTTTCAAATAGACGCTATCAATTGAGTTTCGGTCTTCAGATGATCTTAACGCAGTACGATTTGTATAATACAAATTTCTTAGAAGACATAACAGTCTTATATCATTTTAACAAGCATGGCGCTGATCGTATTATGCATGACGCACGTCGCTTGATTCGCATAGGCCGTCATTAGCTTTAAAATGTAATGCGTCATCGTCTCCTTACTATTATTCACACGTCTTTTAATTAAGGGTTTCAATATCGGTTAAGAATAGTCTTTCTTACTCATTGCTGAAGTTTTTGGAGGTCAATTTTGAAAGAACCAATGCATTCCTTTGATTTAATTAGAGCCTTGAACTTACGTACATTTCTGATGCATCTGTTTAGCATCTTTAGTCGTGACGAAATCATCTCCAATCTTCTTTCTTTATTTATTGTACGAAAAATTTTTCGTTCTCATATCTACCGAGAGTTGATGGTAGGTCTTGGTACCCGTCAGTACGTCTGGTAGGGAAATGGGATCAAGTCGTGGAGCGACTGCACACACTCCCAGACTTCGATCTTCTGCATACGCAGAACGTTGCGTGCCTGTCGAGAGAAGCAAGAGCAACGTATTGCTGATATGCTAGGCTGTGAAGCCTGGCCACCAGCGCCTCATCGCCTATGAGCTTTTTGCTCTGCGTTGTACCGAGTCACGTACAGCAAACTGGTATTTTGCAGAACCATCCCATAAGTGGCAGCAATACTCCATACAGGAACAAATCTGTACTTTGTACAAATTAAGAAGCTGACCAGGTGTATCGTCTCACCTTATTTAGAATTCCCAGCTTTTTAGCTAATAGGTAGCATGTGGCGAGCTGTTGGGCAGTAGTGACCCCGCAAACGCTATCTCCTGAGACAAGTCTTGTTCCTCATCTCTGGCTTGCCTTTATTGACCAGCTGAAGTGAACACTGACGACGAATAGAGCTCCCACCTCATTCTTGCCTTTATTGGTCGGCTTGAGTGCAGATTACCAAGAGCAAGTTGAAGGAAGGAAGTATGCCAGTAAGTGCTGGTAGGGATCTTGACCTTCCGGGCTCTGGGATTGTCCTAATAACCGTGGAACACCTTTCTACTCCACAAGCAACTCAGAATATGTTGCCCCCTTGTTGCTACCTGTGTGCTAGCAACAGTTTCCGGGGGCTCATTATTGAGCTGACACCGTACTTTAAAGTATGAGAAGTCCTCGTATTTTTCTAAGTATAGACGTAAGGTGATATACAATGATCTACCGATCTATAAACACCCATACGCTCGCAGGTATAAACCCCTTAAATACATTTATGATTACATTTGCAAGCTAAACTACAATGAGACCGAAAACCTGTTGTCTACAGTAAAGTAACTTTTAATAATACTCACCATCCTACACACATCCACTCATTTACACTCTACTCACCGGAGGCCATCACTACACAGCTTATTATTTTAAGATTATTCTTTTGTCACTTCTTTTTATTTTTGTCTTACTTTTCAAAATGTTATGTTTTATAAGATGTGTATAGAGGTCAAACAAAGTTATTAGCTGAGTGTCGCCTGCAACAGGGGAGAGCGCTGATGTCTGAAATACGCATATTTTATATCAAGTTCAGACACAGGTGTTCAAAATCTGTTCATAAAAACAAGTGTAATATAGTGTATCACCATAATAATAAAATTGATGTATAATTTAAAAAAATAAATTATTCTTATTCTTAAAAAGTTATGTTTCTGTATTTTTTTACCTTTTAATTCTTTTATTTTGCTCCTGCAAATTAAGCACCAAGAATTTTTATAATGCAGCGATTTTGGATCCAAGTTTAGTCTACAAAAAAATCACAAGCAGTTCCGCACCTAACTACAGTAATTTACTTCTAAACAAAGACAAACACATTTCCAGAGTTTTGTAGCATTTAAATAAAACTATGGTAATAAAGGGGAAGTGATAATTTACATAACTGACGTCTTTGTTTAGCTTCCGTGATTTATTGCAGTAATTAGCAATCGAGTCGAGACAGAGTTCATTTTTAACAACGGACTATAGTTTGTACTGACGACCAATCATCATTAACGGACGCATCGTGGAATCATGCCGAATGTAAATTCACTTATACTTATATGAATTATGATAGTTATGAACTTATGACACAACGTGGAAAATAACCATACAGTGCCAGTGGACGGGCATGTTATGAAACGTATGACTGCTCGTATTCTGGAACTCTCTGAATGGTTACAAAACTGAATGAAGCAGATCTTGTTCGTTGTATAGATAAATACAACATTTATTTGATTACTTATAGTGGATGTGAATTGCTTGACCTTTTATAAGTAGACAAATGCCTTAATCAGATTGCGAGTGAAATTCCAAAAAAAGGTATAAAGTTATACCAACAAAAACTACGAATAGTCGAATCTTGTTGACATTTCGCGGGTTTTTCCTAACATTTCATTATGGTCACGAGCGTTAAGTTTTTTTTTTTAAATAATGTCAGCCTCAGCATTAATAAATTAATTCAAAACAACCGACTTAATGTCAGCATTGTAAGCAGGTAGTATATTGAAGCTAGAACAGGAACTCAGATTTTTAATAGAGAAGGTGAACAGGTGGCCCGCCTGGTAGCTTGCGGCTAGAGCGGGCAACGCCCATGACACATTAAAAAAGTTGCTCATTCGCATTTTTTGTCCCCCAATCAATATGTGAATAATAGTAGCAGACCTTGTAGTGAAGGATAGTGCCGAAGGATTGCCTCATTAAGAAATCACAAACGTAGTTTATTATAATACAATAGGAAAAGTATTTTATCATAATGTATACCACGCCGTCTTATAACACTTAGCACAATGGCAAATTATTATACCATGTGTTGACATTAATTTTCATCTTGTTTTAATCGCTGTATCACTGCCGGACTAAGGGGCAGGTGCTATTTGCCCCGGACCCCCAGTCTTAAGGGGGCCCCAAATCTCGAGTAAAGGCCTAAACAAGGCCAAAATGTTTTCAGTAAGTAAAAGGCAGTTTGTAGTTGGGTGCCCTCCTACGTATGCTTAATATAACCGGAGGATGCTAAAATTTTCGAGCTAGCTGCGCTCACTCTTGCATTCTTCTCTTTCTTTTTCTCAGAATTTTCTGCGTAAGTCGACAAAGTAATTGATATTTATGAATGCCACCTTCCAATCCGGGGTGGGGTGCTAGAATTTTCGAGCTCATTTCGCTCGTTATTGCATTCTATGTCATCAAACAAAGTGATTACTATTGCTAAACAAAAGAAAATTTAACCTTTCCGGAATGCTAAAATTTTAAAGCTCTCTTCGCTCGCTCTAGCATACTATTCCTATATTTGTCTAATGTTCTAACTTTTCAGTATGTATAGGTCGACAAAGTGTTTCCTTTTTCTGTATGAATAGTCAAAAGAAAACCTAACCTAAAAGGTCGAGCTCGCTTCGCTCGTTCTTGTATACTACTTCCCAAATTTTTCTGCATGCCTGGGTGGGCGACCCCATTTAATTTTGCTGCCCCGGGTCCCCAACAAGCTTAGTCCGCCACTGAACTGTGTACCTACTGTAGTAAATGTCATCACTCTTACCACGTAAAAGGAAAACCATTAAAACATTATTACTATTTTTCAAACACTGTATGATTAATATTTGAAAACCACACAATAAAATAAAACGGTAGAAAACTGCTATTAATCAAAGCCATATTTGGCCATGTTGAAAAAACTAAATAGTAGTTACCTATCTAACTAATGAATAACATATTACCTTATGTAAGTGATAGCTCCACTATCGACTTAATAGGCTGACTTTGATAGTCTGTTTAATATCAGGGAAAATCTGCCAGGATATTGAAAAAAGGGTAAATGGTTATCGCACACTATTACTCATTAGGATCATTGCTCAGCAATTTTCGATCACAGTATTTCTAGTACCTACCTGGATGGCGTCCGTATCCCACTCAACACCTGACTTTACTAAAACCATCGTGGAATAAATAAAGCAGCATTGAGATTATTAGCTCGCTTTATTTTAGAACAATACATCTAAGATGTTTTACACTTGAAGTAAGCATATTCGCAGGTTATTTGCCCATGCGCTGTATGGACCACTCCTGCTGGCAGAGGGGGCAGCGGTTGTTCTGCTTGACCCACAGGGACATGCAGCAGAAGTGGAAACTGTGGTTACACTCTCCCCACACCACCACGCAGTCTTGTTTGCCGTACGAATCCTTCTTGCTCTCGCCCTGGCACCGCAGACAGGCGTCTGTGGAAAAGAACACAGATAAGCTTAGCACACACACTGTATTATTATAGCTTAAAATAGTACCTATTACTTAAGTCACGAAGAGAAATGAAGACGGATTAGGCTAGACGTTCTTATCTACGTCCCCGCAGACAGCCGCGACGCGACGAAGCCGACGGTGGGACGCAATTCTATTAGAACAATTTCAATGAAGTTTCGTCGCGCCTGTATGCCTTTAGTCAAATATTTTTACAAGACAATCTACATAATTATAAACTTACATACAACCGTGTCTAGTAAAACTGTTAAGATCGTTACACCCTGTATAATTAATCATGTAGGTACGGTCGTGACAGGGTAATTGCTTCTTGTTGATAAAGGTATCAGACGCTTCACTTTTTATTCATTTTTAGGGTTACGTACCTCAAAAGAAAAAAAACGGAGCTCTTATTGGAGCACTTTGTTGTGCTTCTTTCTGTCAAAACTCTTTTCGCACATTGCGGCCCATTATAGAATAGATATCCACAGAACTGAGATTCAGATTTATTTTGTAACCTTTTACCCACCATCTAAGCAATGAACAGTCTTATTGGGTACTAGCTTCTGCCTACGACTTAGTTCGCGTGGAAGTCGTAAGACACCACAATATACCTACTAAAATAACAGCAACATTTTTAATAAAAGTTGCGTGTACACTACGTTTGTAGTTTTGGTCTCAGCAGCCAAATATGAAGAGAGTCAGGACTGGTGACACGGGAGCAAGCGACTTACAGTTGTCCGTGTGAGAAGCAGCTCGTCCTGAGGTCGACACCCGTAGCTTTCAGTAGCAATTTCCAATTGATTGCGAAGTTTCCGTTTTTAGTGAATCAATGAACGCCTGCATTCCTGCTATACTACCTAATGGCAACACTGATGCATTCTCACAGATTATTCCTGATGAACAGCTAACACTAAAATAATATAACTTAGTTCGGCTACCAAAGTTCGACTTGCCAAGGAGTCGTCGAACCTTTAAGTTACAAATTTGCTTTAATGAAAGTTGACTAAAATAGCCGTTCTTATATTATGTCATGAATGGCTGGTTAGCTCCTTAAAGGAACAGCGGGATGATAATCATTTAAAAGGTTTAATCTGTAAGTAGTTATCTGCTATATTCGTTCCCTATTCAGCCCAGTGAAGTAAAGGAATAATTTAACTGTTGTCATACAATCAATCTGCCTAGCCTTTTCCCAACTAATGTTGGCGTCGGCTTCGAGTCTGACCGGTTGCAGCTGAATGCCAGTATTTTAGATGGAGTGGCTGCCTATTTGAACTCTACAACCCAGTACGTAATTGGGTAATTCGATACCCCCGACTGGTTGTCAAACTTTCGGGCTTCTGGCGACCCGTAACGACTATCAAAGATCCACGAGTGACAGCCGGGACCAATGGCTTAACGTGCTTATCGAGGCACGGAGGAGTCTCGGCATGTAAAAATGGTTACCCATCCACGGACCAACCCCGGCAAGCGTTGCTTAATCTGATGGATCGACCCGTGCGGTTGTTATTACTTAGTCACGAGCTCCTCCTATTCCCCCTCCTCCTATATTGTGTTCTCTCTCATCTCAGTCTCATTTCCTACGAAATGTATGGGAAGTTTTTTTGCGATTTCTGACTTTTCTAGTACTCAAACCTCAGTTCGATAGAGATTTTTGATTTTTTATATGAAACAGGATTAAGTGTTTGTGAAATTTCCCATTTTCTTGCATTCTCTTAAGACCGTTTTTTTTGTAGCAACAACGGTGAAGGTCCTGCTCTTAATGCCCCATCTCAGTAATCCACACCGTATGTCATGATTCATGATTGAGTGCTTAGCTTTATTAAGGTATAGCGTGATAATAATTTAAAAGGTTAAATCTGTCACTAGCTGCAGTATTCAAACCTTTTGGCTCGTCTTTTTACAATAATTTGCGGTAAACGATAGAAGAATACGAACAAATTGCAATATTGCTCATCACATTAGCAAATAGCATGATAATTTATAGCTTACAGACGGAGCAGATTTACAGGGAATAGGTATTTATGCATAATTTTAACAAAATCTATCTGGTTATATTTGCGCGATGCTGGAACATACATTCAGAGAAACAGACAAAAATTCTAAAAACTATATTTTCAGCATTCGCGTTCCCAGACCTCGTAGCAATTACTTTTTATCAAAAATATTCAATGTACAGTTTTGAGTTCGCTACTATTTTATTGGGTGTGTAATATATGGCATAATAACGCATAGTATAATAAAACTTGAAGTAACGTTCACATGATATAATTTTCATATGCTATAAAAACAAATAACCTAATTTTATGTGATCTAATTTTATATTTCATATAACCTTATTTTGCTCTAATATCTTTTGTATAACGTTCATTTCATATAAATTTCAATTAGTATAATGCTCTTTTTTATTTTCGTCCAGTTGACCTAATTTTCATATTAACAAATTTTCAAATATAATTCTGTAATGAATAACCTCATCTAACCCAAATGATTTACCAACAATATAGGAGATCTGGAGCTTGGCGGCCGCTACCGCGGCACGCTCGCTTCGCTCGCTCGCCTTCGCGCGTTAATGGTCACTGTTCTAACCTAACCTAACTGACGTTTCGAAATTATATGAAACGTTACTTAGACATTTTTAATACAATAATAATAACTGAATATTATAGTATGTAATTGAATATTAATTCATATGTGCATTATAGAAAATGTTCATTATCTATATATATAAAAATGAATCCCTATTTCCCTTGGTCACGACATCACGCTAAAACGGCTGAACGGATTTAGATGAAATTTGGGATATGGATAGACCTTGACCCGGAGAAGGACATAGGATACTTTTTGTCCCGATATTTTTACGGGATCGAGACTTATGCGGGTGAAACCGCGGGGCGCAGCTAGTACTATATAATATTAGGTAAAATGAAATTATATCAAAAATTCATTATATCATTTCGTCGTTATATTAAAAAAGTATATTAAATGAAATTAAGTCATAATGATCATTAAACTTTTGTTATTGTTTCAAACGTTACACACCAGATTTTATTATATTTAATAGATTATCTTTCACCTTTCAACGCCTTAGAGTGAAAACATTGTAAGTGTAAAGTTTTTATACAGCGTCTTTTATGTTTTTTTTTTTTTTTTTATTAATTAATATGGCAATTTAACCCGCTTTTATATCCAGAACTGCGAACATAAAAGACGCCGTACAAAAATTTACAGCACGCAGTTTTTTCTTCCTCCTAAAAAGTTACTTCTTTAACACTTACGAGGTTTTCACTCTAAGGCGCCGATTTAGTAAAATATATTTTTGGTCTTTTAGTTTTTTCCGCCTTATTCAATTCAAGTTCCATTATGAAAAGATTAGACGAACTTATCCGTAGGGCACTTACAAAAGTACAGTGTAGCCTACCAGCCAGCTCAAAGCTCAATTGCAGTCCGTTATACAATAATGAACTGCGACTCGTACGTCGTTAATTGAGAAACATAAATGCTGGTATTATTACAATACCGAGGCCATACTGCTTCACGTCACAATTTTTTTAGCCCTTGGCATATTTGTGGAATAATATAGGTACCTACGTTGGTAATTCATATGGAATTTAAAAGATAGGTATCAGTAATTGCATTTGTTTTCATGCAAATGTTTCACAGAAAAACTACATTTGCGATTAATTCCATTTTGCGTGGTTTCTACCAACACTGACGCAATTTAAAGCGCACTGCTCTAAGGACTTGAATAATCATGAAGTCAAATATAAATAATTACTTCAACTTGACTATCAATATCTTCCTCTACATTACATATCTATTCATTGAATAATCTGATCTTACATGTAGCTAAAAATAAATAAACAGGAAAACAGAATTAATTAGCTACATTTGTTTAGTGAATTTATTTTTCCCATTTAAGCACATAATTAAGAACTTTCCACTTTCTAAGAACGACAGTAAGAGATCATAGTAACCTTATAACAGATACATAAGATTAATTTAATAAAACTATGAATATTTTATTTTGACAGAGCGTCGGAAACTAGTTTTAATGTAACATTTTTACGCATATGTTCATATAAATTTAAATAACGAATCAGGAATTCCATTGGAATGACGTTGCTTGAAAAATTAACTTCCTGATCAGCTAAAAGCAAAAGTGATGCTTGAACACAGTTCTAGAATACGAGCTGGAAGTGCCCTTTTTTTTGGGTGGTAAATTATCAAATAACTTCTCCCCCGCTCGGGGCGAAGCGGGAGGGCGTGTCAGGCTTTTACTGACTAAAACCCACCCGTGTTCCTCCAGTTGCCTGTATATTGCCAGGGGCCACGGTAACCCTTTCGGACAAATCCGCGACCCCGGCAGGCATCGGCCCTATCGGACCCCTGCATTTGAGCTGCCATCTCTTTGAGGCGCAGTGGAACACAACGCGCCGTCGACCCAGTGGTCCTTATTGGACCACGAGCTGCCCATTGCTCACCGCCCGCAAGCCCGCGCTTACGGTGGCCGGGAATCGGTCTGAGATTCCCGATGCCCAGGGCGTCTCCTGCGGCAGTTAGGGGCCTGAGGGCGCGAAATTTGCCTCTCCCTCACGCGTTCCGCCTTCTCCTTTGCGATCATCACTGCTTCGCAGAAGGTGGTGACGGTCTCCCATGCCCTCTCGCTCCGTACCATGGCCTGGACTAGGGCCGGACGCGAGAGATTACCACCGCCGATCACCTCCACGAGGACACGGCGATGCTCCGCCCAAGCCGGGCAGTCCTCCACCGTATGCTCCACCGTGTCCTCCGGGCGATCCACACAATGGTGACACTCGGGCGTTTCCTCCCGCCTTATCCTGAACAGGGACATCCCGAAACAACCGCGTCCGGTGAGGACCTGCGTCAGGCGGAAGGTGAGGATGCCGTGGCGCTTCTCTAGCCACTCTTCAAAGAGGGGACTTATCGCCGCAATTGTGGCGTAGCCAGCACTGGATTGCGACAATCGCACTCTCCACGACGCCATGAGATCCTGCCGGTGCTCTGTCCGCTGTGCCAAGATTTCTCGCGGCAGCGGAGTTAAGCCCCGGCGTTTCGCCTCCTCGCGCCAGTCCCAGATGTGCGCGAGGACTTTTGCCTCCAGATGCCACGGCCGTAATCCGGCAAGGAGGCTCGCCGCCTCACAGGAGACCATGCGGTACCCTCCGGCTAGCCGGATGGCCATGACCCTTTGGGACGCGTACAACCAGCGGGCTGGCCGCCGCCTCACGGAACGCGCCCACACCGGTGCCCCGTAAAGGGCTATGGACCGCACGACCCCCACATAGAGCCTTCGGCAGGAGGCATTTGGGCCCCCTAGATAGGGCAGGAGCCGCTTCGAAGCAGCCCCGGCCTGCTCCAATCTAGAAGCCAAACGTCGGAAATGCTCCACGAAGTTCCACCGGCTGTCGAGGACGAGTCACAAATACTTCATCGTCGACTCGACGCCGATGAGAACCCCTCCCGCCGAAGTGCCCTTCCGCTCACTATGGACTTTCCAAGTTTTAAGACAGAACTATTCATCACACACTCTAATACGTTATCATGTGCTAATTATGTATGCTAATTTATTTATGCGTGTACAGGTACACCATACCAGTGGGTAGGTAAGTAATATACATGTAAATAAGAATTATAAACAAAATTAATGTTCTTATATAACATAACATCACGCCTTGTTTCCCCGAAGGGTTGGGCAGAGGTGTCTCTGTAGCAGGTTCACCCACATTTCGCCAGTTATGTTTTTTAAGTCCCATGTAATAGGGGGCGAGCCTATTGCCATCAACCGGGCACAGATCCAGAAAAATAAATCAGATATATTCGGAAAATATTTCAGGTTTTCAGTCAAGAATTTTAAAGTCAGTTAATTTTCTTGTGACATAATCATATTTCATACTGTTTCAGTATCATCAATATCAATTAACGTCGCAAATGTTATTAATTACAGGTGATACAGTATTCACATTACAAATATGTGTGTTATGACGGCAACCTGAAGAATAAACAACGCGAGCACGTTGCGTTACAGCAGCTACATGATCCTGACGTGATGTGGCAATGTTCAGGTTTAAGTGCTTGCTACGCGGTCCCCAACTGCGTCCCGAAAGAGGCGACCTTGGTGGTTTACAACCGTGTAGATGGTGGTATACGACCAAATTTCAAACAGCTCTGCCTGTCGCTAACCAAGGTCACCTCTGTCGGGGATGCAGTTGACAGCCGTGTAGCAGGCACTTTACATGTCGTAAGCTGAAATACCACGCTATAAAAGAGCACGTGTTTCAGACAATAAATCATAAGATTCGCACGACACAACTCTGATCTTTGGCAAAGAACTTGAAATTCTAAAGAAGTTAGTAACCTACGTATACGTAACGTTGGTAGTAACCTACCAACTTCTTTTGAATTCATGAATTTGGGAATTTTAATAAGCAATATTTTAGTCTTCTATTTCAACTAAAATTATTATCGTGTCTCGTGCTGAGCGGCTGCACGAGACACCTATTTAACAAAAATACTTTTATTTCCAATAACTTCAAATCTATAAAGTTCAAGGTAATCTAGCTTGTTTCTGTTTGATTACATTGATATCTACAAAAATGTTATTTTTATTAAGGTTTTACTTTATAATTTTGATTTAAAACTCAATTCCTAGTAGGTAATCGAAACATCTAAGTTCTGGACATTAAAAATCAATTATAAAATGACTATCTTTTGCAGATGTTAACGCTTTTGTATGTCCGTGTTGGTTAATCCCCAAGAGAAGGATGGCTGGTATCAAAATATCATCAAATATCTGTCGACGATATTCGTACGCTTAGTGATACTAAAAATTCAGAAGATAAACAGCCTTTTACCGCTTCCTATACACATCATAATAATTAAAGATGATGCGAAAAGGAAATGCGTCAAACAACTTCCCCAAACTGAATTCGAATATGTTTAATAAAAATATGCGAGCTATTTAGAATAGAAACAGCTAAAAAAACACAGCATAGCAACGATCTAGAAAAGGGCCGAGAAAGCAGCATAACCTAATCAGAAGATTCACCGGTGAAGATCGACCTGAACCAACATAACGGCAACGTCTAAAAAAGATGCCAATCCATAGATAAATATCACCCGTCTCTCCACTCGCAAATTCCTCCTTATCCTGAGGGCACGTCTTCCCTACCATTACCGCGCCACTCGGTCTATTCCCTGATATGCAGTGGTCTATATAGCACCATGAAACATGAGACTCCAGGGGCTAGTGCAAGTCTTGGGGTTCATTCGATTTATCGAGTCTGGCTAAACCACGCTGGGATCGGTGCATTTCATTCATTCATTCATAAAAATATGCGAACTATTTCGGAAAAAATCTACTCTGTTTAATCTACTCTTCCTAAGCAGTACCTACCCAGCACCCTAATTGCGTAACACACGATCAATCTGAATCATTTTGAAAGATGTTGTCATATTGCTAATCCATTGCTTCATTATGTTCGAAAAATTTGTCTGCTCATCAACGTAAATAACGCAATGAATGTTATTGAACTGCCAAAATGAAACAGATTGTGATTAATCGTGTGCTATGCAGGTTACATTAAAAAACGTTTCTGGAGGTTCGATGATAACAGTAGAAATACTGATGTGATAATTAACATATTATGAGTACTTTAAATACATAATCAGTACCTGCCTAAATTATTTCTGTTAAGAGATAAAATAGATCATAGTCGTTTAGAATCATATAAGTCACTGCCCACGTCTTTATTATAAATCAGAATGAGATTATCTATATTATTCCAATAATTCCGTTTTACCACGATGACGATTGACTATAATATTTCATATTCTGAGATTCGATTTTCTCTGGTACTACTGGTACACACGGCTACATATCAAGCTACACAAATCCAGTATAAGTTGATGTCGCATTTTATAGGATTTCCTTACAATGAGAGGTCAGCTTATACTGGAATTGTATAGCTTGATGTGTAACCGTGTGTACTAGAATAAGATATTACTATGATGGTTTTATTAATATTAAATTTATATTCCGTACTAAACGCGTTGACATTTATTGCCTGCCTGTATTGACCATAAATATGCAACATGTAATATAAGTATGTACCTATGAATTTTAACCGCTCTACTGCTATTCAGTCAGTTAATAAATCGGAAACTTTCCATAGCCCATCAAGATTAATGGATTTAGTCAAATATATTCATGGATCAGTATTGAAAAATCCAATTTCGGAAAAATTCGGTACTCGACTTGAAGAGAAAATAATATTGTATTTAGGTACCTATGTAGGGTAGACTGTCTACAAAAGAAACATGTTGTTTTCATAGGAACGCTAAATGGCAGAACATTTCAGAAGATTGTACATTTACTATAATTGTACGATAAACATGGGAAAAAAGAGGGCTGTGGTGTACTCAATCACTAAAGTCGGCTTTGCACGGTGCGTGATATTGCAGACGAACGCGGACCAGCCCGCATTGACGCCGACGCGCCATGGTAAAAGTATCGCCCGTGGTACCATAGACGTCCGTCGCGGTGGGTCCGATCTGCAGCGAGTCGGTATCTTCAAAGTCGCGGTGAGAGCTTGTTTTCCTCGTGGGAAAAGCCTTGGTGTGCGGATCGTGGGCAGCCGTGGTCGTCGGCCGTGCGGGTTGGTCCGCGTCCTTCCGCAATATCACGCACCGTGGGAAATCGCTTTAATATAGCTAATAAATTACAATTTAGGTGACACCGCCCCCAAAAAACTTCAATCACAGCAGTGCAGACACTGCGCGGACGCATTTTTACCCGATTTGCGGTTTTTTTAGTCCAATTAGAACTAGTGTCATAAAAGACACATCGTCTAAATCTTTTAGTTCATACATCAATGTAAATGTTTATTCACACAATTTTAAAGTTTGTTTTTCTGAAAAAAGGTAAGATACGCAAAGGCTCGTCGATGTCATCATTCAAGATGGATGCTGACGAAATAATTTGTAACGAAATTAGCGTTTGTTTAATACTCGCCAAATATTTACATAGACGAGTATTCAAAAGTATAACATCAAAACACTAAAGCTAAACGGAATTAAAAAGACTGTCTAAAAAAAACCTGGGACAAAGTACTTATAGGCGATTGAAGTGATAATTGAAATAAACGGACATGTCATGTACCTACTCGTATCTGAAAGATAGAGGATCAGGGTTGCCAAATCAAGCTAATAATGATGAATATGTAAATAGATTTTATTACTGAAGTAGGAATTCGTACCGAGATAAGTGTATGACATTTCATTCATCAATTAAGATCACTTTAAAAAATCGTCATGTCATGGGTACCTATCACAAATGTAAATGTAAACAATAAAAAAAAAAACAATTTACGTTTAGTATATGAAATCAATTTACAAACTAAAAAAAAAAATATCTATCGATTGTGCCATCATCCCTAAGTTCTTTTTCAAGAATTTTAGCATAAATGTATAATTATGTATGTATAGAATTGTATACAACTCATATTTCTTATTTGCAACTTGTATCACGCGGCACCCATTTCAGTCTTTTCGAGTTTTTACAGTCTGCAAACTAACATGTACTTGTACATGAGAAGTAAACATTTTTTGTGTACCTGGATAATTAAGTTGCGAATAATGTTAAGTCACATGACGTTAGCGATTTTTTTTTTTTTGTTAAAAATAGCTATGACTGTGTGTTAACAAGACGGTTTGATGAAATAGTACCTTCATTTTGATACAAGGCGCAATTGAGCCAAGAGTATAATGCTAATGACAAGTGATCACGCGTATCAAACCACGTTTTCCGCGTTTTTTGGGTTCCGTACCTCAACAAGAAAAAACGGTACTCTTATAAGATCACTTCGTTGTCCGTCTGTTCGCCTGTCAAGACCCATTTTCTCAGGAACGCGTGGAGATATAAAGTCGTCTATCTAAGTCTATACTTGGATAGACGACTGTTGACTTAGAAGCTTGATTTTTTTTAGAGCATGGAGCTCTAAAAATAAAATAAAAAAATAAATAAAAAAAATTGATGACCATTCTTCTTTTCTTTCCGTGTGGTTAGTGTGGCTAACCTGGTATCAGAGTATATATGCCACCCAAGGGCCTCTGTCTTGGCTTCACATGCCGTCGAGAAATATCACTCAGGCATTCCGGGTTCCCTCACGATGCTTTCCTTTGCCGTTTTTGAAGCAAGTGATGATTATACAATACGCACATAAATCCGAAAAGTCAGAGGTGCGTGCCTTGGTTTCGAACTCGAGACCTATGACTTGGCAGCCTGACGGTCACACCACTAGGCTATCACTGCTCTTTATGGCCATTTATGCAACATATTTTGATACTCGCAAATAAATCAAAACCTATAGGGTAGGTACTTCCCGTTGACTTAGCATCATGAAATTTGGCAAGAAGCAAGGTCTCACAGCACAAGTAAAGGAAAAAGTCCGAAAATCGTTAATTTGTAGTGTTATCACATTTTTTTTTGAGATTTCAAACTTACATTTGCAGTTGCAGCACGTATAACGATGAATGCAAGAAAATTTTTGAACGATAAAGTTTGCTCTTGGAATAAATTCATCCCAACTACGGAACCCTTCATTGTGCGTGGTCTGACACGCACTTGGCCGGTTTTTTGAACTTCGGTGCAATAAGCCGCTTTTCGAGCATGTGTGTTGAAAAATAATAACTTACTGAAGGTAGTAATTAATACTAAGTTTCAGTTGAAACTCTCCCACGGCTTTTGTCGTAAGTATAGCAAGAACTACTAAACAAAGAAACGGTTTCATAACGAAGCGAAGATCTAAATATAGTAACTAAACTGCGTTGGCTAAAAACAGAATGTCGTAACATTCAACAAAGAAAACTTTTCTATGTCATCACATCCTAATTGAGACGGGTCGGATATTTTCATGCTATGCCAGGCAAGTAACAGTCATCATTGGCCTAGCCTTTTCCCAAACATGATGGGATCAGCTTCGAGTCTAACCGGATGCAGTTGAATACGTATTTAAGATGGAGCGACTGTCTATCTGACCACCACAACCCAGTTACTAGGTAACATAATATCCCTTAGTAAGACCTGTTGTTAGACTTTCGGGCTTCTGACTTGCCGTGGCCGTAACGACTGCCAAGATCTACAAATGGCCGGGACCAACGGTTTAACGTACTTTCCGATCCACGGAGGGATCTCAATATGTAAGAATGGTCAGCCATTCACGGACCGAGTCACGAGCTCCGCAAGTATCACTGGCTATGCAGGTAACAGTTATCGGAAACATTCATACTCGGCGCATTGTATTTTGATAGAAATGTGGCTAAGTGCGGACATAGCTTATTGGTGCATTAAGATGACAATGTCGTCATGACAAGTTTAACTAGCGTTGCTTACCTACTTAGCACGCTGTTTACTGTTGCAGACTTGCCGTCAGCACGTGGAGCAGCTTTTACAATCTCATTGTCTAGGAACAATGATACGTACAATTTAAATAAACATAGCAGTGTTTACATAATAATATATTGTTATTATTAAAGGAATGCTTATAAGGTGTACAACTTTACACAATATTACAGCGAATAATAAAGGGTTTAAGCGTTTCTGTAAAATAGTCGGATAAACATGATATTGATCGTTATCAATGCATCTGCCAAGCGTGGTCATTTTGGTAACATTTCACTGTGGTAGAAGATCTAAATATGACAGTGAATTAAGTGAATGCTAACAAAATAAATGTCAACAGTACTAATGAAGTTAACAATTGCCGAAACATTTACTTGCATAAATGTTTTGTGGAAGATCACACGATATTGCAATATTGTATGGTCATTAAATTACATAATGTGTCGTCAGGAGCTCAAATGCCAGGCTTTCCGAGAAAAATAAAGGCCGATTTTCAGCTACTGTATTATTAATTATTGACTTTGACATCGAAATGTTTGGAATATAAGAGGCTGATGAAATTCTAAAAGCCCATGTCAAAAGTTCTAACGGCAGGCAACGTGGTTCATGTCGCGTAATTTTCTCTAGAAAATTCTTTGGCCGATTCGCGTGTGCCAGATGTACTGCCATTCGCGCGCAAAAGGTGATTGCTCCGTTGAATCCCGTGCTCTTTTACACGTAGCCTGACGTAGCTAATAAATGAAGTATGGGGACATTTAAAAATAACACCGACGGAATGCGTAGGCGCACTCACCCATAACTCTACATATTAATTGAACAAAGACATTAAATAGACTTGTCACTCATTAATGTCTACTGGAAAGTTTTACTAACCCATATTTCGGAAGACTAAAGTACCCACTTGAGAATGAATTGGAGCATGTAAAATCATCTATCAAAATTGCAAAGGTTGCCCTCACTTATTAAGGTACTTTCATAAATGAAAATGTATCACGTGCCCAACACATATAATGTAAAACAAGAGCAGGAAACAAGTGTATTTTCAGGCCTTAGGTATTTACATACTGCAGTTTAGTTATCTTATCAAGGTAACGGGCAGAACTAGGTTACTTTATATTTCATAATTTGGTGGGTATCAGGAAAAGATAAATGCTTTCCAAACAGCAGGATAAAGGCTCGTGCAAACTGGCGCTATATCGCGGGCGTAGCAGGCAGCGCGACCCTTGTAGCACCCGCGATATCGCGCTGGTATGTATCTTTATCGCAGTTTATATTAGCAGCAAGGCCCCTCCCCTACTCAAGGTGAAAATCCGACTAATAAAAATATTTCGTGAAAAACTGAGTAGTCTCCTAAATTATTTATACCTACTTATTCAAAAATTAACATTCGCCTTTGACGTAACCCCGACACAATTTAATTACATCGACAACAATTTGTTTTGAGCAACACGTATGACGTATTAGTATTCCTAATATTTATCCTGGTTTAACCGAGGGAATAACTGCAAACAAACAAACGTAAGGATTATAGGAAAAAAACAATACCTATTGAATTTATTCCTGAATCATATCAAGTTATTTCAATTACGGCTATACTTTACACGAAAGTCTTAAAACTAAAACATCGAAAAAAGTAGCATTAAATTGTATGATTCGATTTTACATAATTACAATACAATCCTGTCTGTGTTATTTTGATTTTTAAGGTTCTGTACTTCAAAACGAAAAACGGAACCTTTATAGGATCCCCAACTAGCAAAAACTGGTCTTATAAAAGTCACCCATGCGCTTTTGCTAAGAGTTATTGCATTGGTAAATGAGTATTGTAATGGTTTTATAGTGTCTAACAAGTCCCGATTTGGTCACAAATTTCAAGACTTCTAGTTCTGCTTTGGTTGATAAGCATTGTAACGTGCTATTAGTCTTGATTTTATCTTGTAAGCGCATTAATTATGTTTTAAATCACAGACTTTGCCGATATGAGATAAAATTGAAGTCAAAGCATTTACTTTGCGAATCTGAACATAATCTAAAAGGATTCCTTTAAAAAATATATTTAATATTATTTACGTTCCGGTCAACAGCAATTAGGAATAAAGGCTTGTGCCCACCAGCGCGATATTGCGGGTGCGACAAGGGTTGCTTTGCCTGTAGCGCCCGCGATATCGTGCCAGTTTGCAAGAGCCTTAACTGATGCGTGTGTTGCGTTGTAAGTGAAATATTAATGCGAAATTAAGTTTTCTGTCATATGTTATGTTCAATAAATTTTCAATGGCCCGCGATATAATCGAGTTTTAAGTATTTTTGGAATAAATTAAATTTGGACACTGACTTGACTGAGACTATTAAGAGAGTTAAGTACTAGTCCTATGCTTCTATGGAAGCTATTGCATTTAGACTTATGATATGCTTGCCATACGTGGACGCCATTATATAAATTGGGGTTCCATTGAAAGTATAACATAAATGAAAACCTGACATTTGTACGGGAGGGTACTATAAGACATTGTTTTAAAATAAGGGGCTGTTGCTGGGATCGGATGATGGATGAATGAACTTGATGATTTGAACTTGGTGTTGTTGGCATTTAAAGATTACGATTTTTTTTCTTTTGAATCAGAATTATTTTCAGAAGAAATCGACAAGTCTACGAAATCACTAGCTTCATCATCGTTGCGTTGACTCGAAGATTGCTCTCTTGCAAACAATTCTCCAAATCACGAACAGCTCTTCTTCTTTTTCTTAGTCTTAAAATGTACAGAACCACCAGCTTCATTGTCGACATTAAATTTGTCGTGTTTAGCGAATTTGTCATGTAAAATCATAAGGTCAGATTAATTTCAAAGTTTAAGCAAATTCTATGACGAATTTTTATCGAAATCAACGCTAATTCTCCCATTAAAGACATGTTCTTAGCTTATAAGATTACCAACAAATTTTGCATTAAGTTTTGCGTTCTCAAAATCAATAGTCTTGTATGAATCATATAAACGCACTTTCATAGAGTCATGGTAGTCTTAGTTATTGCATTATTGATGCTTGAGTATTAAGGCAAGAATATAAGTCATAACGAAAGCTAATATAGGTAGATGTCTTGTAAAAGTCATATGATTTAATCATGTAAACGTTTTTGAGAGTTTTTTAGGAGATCTCTGCTCTTGATATTGATAAAGCATCTTAGTTATTCGTCTATCTGTCTGTCTAGACCCTTTTTCTTAGGGACGCGTGGAAATATCAAGTTGAAATTAATATCAAGTACGTAGGTTTACGATGCCTTGGAGCTCTAACAAAATCAAGCATCTAAAGTCGACGCAATGAAATAAAAAGATACGGCTATTTAAGCGATATTTTGATACTCGCAAATACATCAAAACCTATAGGGTACTTCCCGTTGACCCAGAATCATGAAATTTAGCAAGAAGCAAGGTATCATTGCACAAGTAAAGAAAAATGTCCGAAAATCATGAATTTGTAGTTTTCTCACATAAAAAAAATGCAATTACAAACTTACATTTGAATAAAAAAAACTATAATGTTAAGTTTGTTTTTGAGATAAATTCATCCCAACTATGAAACCCTTCATTGTGCGTGGTCCGACACGCAATTGGCCGCCTTTTAATTTTGAGCCTACCTATTAGAAGAATAGTGCACATTTCGCGTGCTGCCGCACTGAGTAACTAACACATTCGCATGCTCAAACTTGTGGGTGTAGAGAAGACGCCTCGATTTACACTTCCACACACCCACAGACTCCTATGTGTACTATACGTGCATGTGTGAGTGACGAGTGCATATTACAAAACATGTGGGTGTTACACGCTTGTGTTAGTCTGCCGATTCAGGTTCGGCAGCGGTTAAGAACCTTTCTGAAAACAGCCTCGTGATTAAAAAAACATGAAAACAATACGAACATGTAGAAAAAAACAATAAAAATATAATTTTATTTTATTGGTCGATGATAATAAGAAATAATGGAGTTGTTAATTGTTCTCGTTATTTTTTTATCATACCGAAATGAGGTGCAGACATAAAACACGCAAGGTCTATACGAATTAAGAAAATGTTTACAGCTCCTGTCCTCTTTTCTCCAGTACTTTTCCATCAGTACCTTGGCGCATACGCTGAGGTCGCGACACACGATGCGTTTTATTACGTATGGGTACGTTTTACGAGCAGGGGATTGGACAGTGTGTTGCATGAGATAGATAACAAAGAATTACATAGAAAAAATCATTTCTTCTGCACCATTTTTACATAATATTGTTCTAACCTCCTTTCACTGACCAAGCTAGACTATTTTGCAATAATTACACATCGTATCGTTATCGTTCCGTTCCCGTTAGATTTGCGACGACCTTTGTTTGGAACCGACGAATATACATAGAGCTGCCCCACTCACACACATAGTAATGACTGTAACTCACTGAATACAATTGACTTACGACTTTTGGGCCATATGATGACTGTCGAGCCTGTACTGAACCAATTTTTGTGAACATATTTGCATCAGATTATGAGCAGTATTTATTTTTATTGATGCATTAAATATTCAAATGGTAAAATAATGGGCTCCTTCATAATTCATCAATGTAACTCGGATTAACTGAGTGTGTTCCGGGAATCTCAGCGAGATGTTATTTATGTCCGAACTTTATCTCGATCGGATAACTGTTCATCCGATTGTATCAATACTTCCTTAATTTATTTGAACCTTCCTCAGAATGGCCTCAGTAACTTTTGTAATTTTTTTCAGCCGATTCACAAGACAGAGTAAAAGTCTTTCTTCATAAAGGCACTGCTGAAGTTTCTATGTAGCTTGTGTTGTGTCGGATTACGGGAGTTCTTAACGAGAAAATTAAAAGTTACACTGAGTAAGATAGGTACCGTTACTGAAGGGACCATGCAGGCGCCATCCAAAAGGATTAATAAAATGCTTTTATGGTAATAAGCATTCCGGTCGATGGCGCCACCTACGACCGAGTTCGTGCGTGATCGATGCGGCTCATTACAGCACTTGGATTTTCTTATTATAGTACTTACTTACTTTTACCTTCATGTCTGCATAATTCTGGGAAAGGAATGCGAATGTAGCCGTACATAAAATGTAATTAAATGTTATGATTAAAAGTGATTCATTGTGCGTCGCCTGTCGCCATCATTGTGCCTCTCACAATGCTGCGCATGGAAAGATTCCACGCTAATTGTTAAGTCGGGAGGTATTGTATTTTCGGAGCAAAAAGGTATATAAAGTCATGGTACGAAGTAGATTTAGCAGATTTAGCCCATAACTGATGATCGTGGGCCCCGTAATGACCGCTGCTATTAAACTCACGCTGATCATCTCATAATAGTTAGGCCGCAGTGAACAGAATGTTTAGAAGGATTATCCCATGATATTATGTGTTAGGTAACGACACCATTAAGCCAGCAGCCATCTACGACTGCTGACTTCAGATCTAAGTAAATATTTATACGGTTTGTTATACTGTAGGTTCTTATACTTGTTCCATTTCCAATGAATGCGGTAAGTTTTAAAAATAATATTTAAATTATTAATAAGCACATCGCTTACTGTACTTTAGCCTACATAAACAATTTTGGATCCGGTTTCAGTGAGACGCATTCTCACTGTATTTAATCTCATTTAATTGCAGCAAATATTGGATTTTGAATTTTTCTCTTGTTCAATTTTAATACTTATGGCGGCGGGGCGGCGGCGTTCTGAATCATTGACTACGAATATGGTATTAATGAATACTTTTCGTGTAAAAATAAACATACAAGTACCTACTATAGGTATCTACCTACGTGCGTCACATGTAATTACACGTAATATTTGATTCAAGGGAATTGTGTAAAGTTTCCAGTAAACACCCCCTGTACAATATTTCATGGTAGGTATCTACTGAACAATTACATAAAAATATGTTCGTTAAGAACTTGTATTGAACATTTTGCAGAAAAGATATTTATCGAAGAAGGATAGCTTATAATAGTCGATTAGTGAAGGCTCTTGTAAATTATAATAAACCACAAAAAATATGTTTACTTTAGTAGTAGGTACCGACAGGGTAGGGTTACCATTTCGGAAGTCCTGATAAAAATCCAGATATTTGTAAAAAAAAAAAAGTCCGAACATTAAATCTTTTTTTTTATTCAGTATTTATTTTACCTTTTTTATGTTCTTCTTCTTCCATTATGTCTAAAAGTCGGGACCAATCCGGACGGATTAACATTACTACAGGAGGACTTTAATAAAATTTTAATATTGTTTAAAACAAAAAACAATTCCTTTGCAGATATTTCCAGTCATGAAATATGAATTTGACGAAGGTTTTGAGATGTTTTCCGTTTGAAATCACACCCATAGCTCGTATCAATAAGCCAGGCCGTCACACTTCCCAGTAGGACACGGTGGAGTATACGGTGGAGGTCTGCCTGGTTTGGGCAGGGCACCACCGTGTCCTCGTAGAGGCGAGCGGCGGCGGTGATCTCTCGCATCCGGCCCTGGTGCAGGCCATAGTACGGAGCGAGAGCCGTCACCTCCTTCTACGAATCAGTAATGCTCGCGAAGGAGAAGGCGGAACAAGTGAATGCGAGGCAAATTTCGCGCCCTCACGCCCCTAGTCGCCGCAGGAGACGCCCTGGGCGTCAGGAATCCCAGGCCGATTCCCGGCCACCGTGGGCGCGGGCTTGCGGACGGTGAGCAATGGGTAGCTCGCCGTCCGATAAGGACCAGGCCTGGGTCGACGGCGCGTTGTGTTCCAGGCGCGTCTCAAAGAGATGTCAGCACAACTGATAGGGTCCACTAGGGCCGCTGCCTACCAGTGTCGCTGGAAAGTCCGAATGGGTTGCCGTGGTCTCTGGCAACATACATGCAGGCAACTGAAGGAACACGCACGGGTGAGTTTTAGTCAGTATGAGTCTGACACACCCTCCCGCTCCGCCCAGAGCGGGAGAAGTTATTTGATAATTTTCCACCCAAATAAAAAAGGCCGTCACACTTACACGTATTAGTTCATACCTTGAAAACTACTAAACCGATTTTGATGAAATTTCCACTGTTCCCTAAGTTGAAGTAAATGTAAGCCAATAGAAAAAATGGTTACAATCCGATTAATCGTTTCGGAGAAATGCGTGGATAAACATATTTTTTTTTATATCTATAAAAAATAAAAAAAATAAAAAAATTGTATTTTTTTGGAAGCCCTAATATATTATCATACGTATGTGAATATAATTATTCTAATAATATTACATACGAACGTGTCGAATTGAAAACCTTCTTTTTTAAGCCGTTAAAAAGGTAGGTACTGCGGAGATGGTTACTTGAAATTTCAGGCAGGTCAAACAGAGCACAGCAAAGCGCATGTTCTGGCAAACAGCGTTTTAGTATTTCCTTTATAGCACTGTGGTGAGTACACGACATCCAGGAATTCGAAAGCAAGTCTAGAAACGTGTAGGATTCCTAACTAGGTAACTACATCATCGAACTAAACGGAACGGCTAGCGCTATAAATAGAGTACGTAAAACAACTCGTATGGGAATTAATTCTTAGTACACTGCGACAGCGACACTAGTACTATTATTACTTAATCTATGCACATAATAATAAGATCCGACATACGTACACCGATGCAACGCCTCATAAGAATAATTTAATGGTTCTGTATCGAAACGTATTAATATGTAAGTACTACGTTTCATGCATTGTTTGTGAGAGTGCGCATGGGTACCTACCTAATATACAGGATAAAATAAAATTACCTAGCGAAACTCCATAGACGTGATGGGTATCGGCATCTACATCGCCACATGCGAATTACGCATCAAAGACCTGACAACACACAAAATCCTGCATCACGCAAGCATAGTTTACCGCGCGATCAACATATATATAACTTTCCGACATCAATCGTTAAGCAGTTGCCCGCCAAACACGACAACCGTCTGGTCGGAGGATCCTCCCTTTTCTATGGAAAAAGAGTGAACTTTATACCCTATTCCTCGTACCTATAAATGGGTAACAATATCTAAAAACGACAAAAATAAAAAGATTTGATGTTTTTTATTCGGGGTCAACGATCGCTGGTAGTACAAGTTAATCTTTTACATGTATTTAGTCAGGTATATAATTTGGTATTATTGTAATTGCATGAAATATAGAATATTATCATTTTATGTCTGAGCGCATAATGATAAGCCATTTGATACTGACAGACTTATTTTTATAGAATAGATTCACAAACAAGTAAGGAGTGAAATAAGTGGCTGAACTTAATCCTACAACATAAGAAGAGTTGTTGCGTGTTTACATAATTGAGGCTGGTCAGTATCAACGTAACATTGTGTAACACAGGAAAGATAACGGATCAACAAATTGCTCGAGGTGTCAATTATCTTATTTAATTAACGCAATGTAGAGAATAATAAAAAGATTTTATTAATCTTAAGACACTATTAAATTAACAAGCTTTTATGCACGTTCTATATCGCAATCGCAACAGTCTATTTTATTTGTAACTGGACAGCGATTGGTCTAGGTGTCATTATTAATGAACACAACGGAGCGAATAATAAATCGATTCATAATTCTTATGAAACTACTTAGTCAACCAGTATTCCATACCTACATGTCTCGCATCAAACTTTATTAAATTGGTGACCCCTGCGCGCCGGAGGGTGTGTTCAGTTTGACCTCTGTAACGCTCTTAGCTTAGTCAAGGACGGTGGGGTAACCGCTCAAACTTGCTCTCTAGTGGGCAAGATCAGGATCAGACGGACCGACTCATTCATACCGAATCATCATCAATAGCAAATTAATAATACCTACCTTCATAATAATACTTTGCTGTACTCAGCTTTTATTTAACCTTTCATTTAACCATCTACTCTGGTTTAAGTGTTAGTACTGCATTGTGAATCGTATAGAATAACAATGGTTTAAAAGAATTGTTTGAGTCAAATGTCATGATGATCAAAATACAAATGGTTTATTTTAAAATAACCGATTCATTAGTTAATATTTTTTTTAAACTTCATGACGCAATTGTGAACAAACTTTACCTGAGTGATCCATTTATTATTCACTTAGGCATGTTCATTAAAAGTTATAGCGATTGTTCTTAATTAAAAGTCCGTTAGTCATGCAATTTATGGTAGACTTTTAATAATTCAATAGCTAGGTCAAGTGGAGGACTATCGATCGTCCTAGATGTTGTGTTATCGACCGTCTGTAATACCTACCTGCTAAAACTAAACACTGAACCGTAGTAACTATTGATTTTCTAGAAACGTGGGCATTACACAACATTGCATATGGTTTAGAATACGAAACAGTATAATCAAGTTTCATTGGGGGAAAACTTTAAGTTTGATCAATGAAAGGCAATTGGGTGCATAGACGTAGAGGAGAGACAGTCTAGAATATTTACTCGTTTGTTTCTTTTGCATCATGCATTCATGACTTGTTTATTATCACTAATTCGAAAAGGGTCTTAGCAAAATATTACAGTTACTATGCGAATGTCGTAATTTTTCACCAGCTCTCGATGGAAAGTTTTAATCGGAAGTATATCTGATTTGTTGTTGATAAGATAACACTGCTACTTGGATGGAACGCGTGATGTATTTGTGCATAATGATGAAAACATGAATTATTGTTATCTTTTATCGTATCGTCTAGGAAAGGTACAATAATTTTCACAACATTTTACCAATAATAGTAACGTAACATAAGTCAGGTCTATTGCAAAGAAGTGCTAATTAAACAACGGTTGTTTTTTGTGGGTTTTGGACTGCAATTCATGTGGCAAGTATGCACCGGTCGCCATAACTGCACTTTGTAGTTTGTACGGACAGATCCATGGGCCGCGGAACGTTCGAGAACTCCGCCGCGTCTACCCCGGGACCTGCCTCTTCGCGGAATATTCCACTGACATTTTTTTACTGTGTGACGTGTGTGTGCCCCTTTCAATACTGTAGGTAGGTTTACACAAGTGCGTCTGTGTGGCACCCGTGTCCCAAATTACCTACGTGACGTCAGCGACGTCGTGTGACGTCACGCAATATAGCTGATTAGACAGAAACGCTTTTTGTAACTGATTCTACCTCAGCTTTTACCTGTGAATTGAATGTAAACAAATGATAGATAGTAGGTACTTTTATTTACACTTTTTCCAGAGTTACATTTATCGCTAATTTAGGTAAATAAGCGAAAAATTTAACTCTGTAAAATTTAATAACGATAATAACCTTAAATAGCACCAAAACTAGGTAATTTTGGTGCTATTTAAGGTTATTACTGTTATTAGTTAGCTAACCGCAGTAAGGTAAAAACAACCATGTTGGTTAGCAAAAATATTGCAACATTTATATAGAAACATTGATGCGGTCACGTCCGCGTCCACATTATATTTTAGGTGACTCGCGTCTGAATGACGTATTGTTGCTGTATGACGCAAAAGCTCCCGGTTGTGTGTGTGCCCGGGGGCGGGGCAGACCGCAGAGCTTTCGGGAACGCCGGCTGTGCCGCCAACCGCCAGACAGTTTAGTAAGCGCACGTGATAGCGAGCACGCGGCTTCACACGTTAACAATTACACACATTATTACAACTATGATAAAACATGTTAGGCACAACTGTCAGATTTCATGAGAAACTCCCGATGACTGCAATAACTACAACTGAATAGACACAAACTCAAAATGCCTATATCGAGTGGTTATGATATCCAATATCCTATAGCGATATCGCTATAGGATCATAGCGATATCATGTTATTGATAGATACTGGTTTAATGGCGTTTTTAGATACTCATCTAATCAAGTTACATGTTGCGCAACATTTTGTCAGATATTCATTAGGTACCTAATTATATCGAATATAGAAGACACTTTCTAATACAATTAAATTCAGTTTCTGAACCGATAAAATGCAAACTTGCTTTGGTAAAAACAAACACGTGACTGCAAAGTCAGGAATGGTCCTTAAAAACCAAAGGAACTGTTAGGTCTTAAAATTATTAAAAGGAGAGCTGGGTTTACCAGTCCTGGAACTCCTAACCAAAAATAAGCACTGAAGGCAAGGATGTCGATATCTGTATCTAGTCAGAAATCTATGACTGAAGGCACAGCAAAAATATTGTGTTGAGCACTGAAAACATACCCATACCGAACAAAATATTAGTAGACAATCCATTATCCAACACAAAATAAGATTGAATGATGCAATCTCAGCGATTTTGTCTGTTAATGAATAGCCTTCCGTAACAGAAAAAAATTGCTGTGGAAGATCGCGGAGAAAACCTGGATGAGACTCGCATTGACCAGGGAAGCATGGCGCAAAAGGGAGGAGGCCTTTACTCAGCAATAGGTGGAAGAAGAATACCAATGATGATGATGATCAAGGCTAAAGACCACAAAAACCTAGATAAGAGTAGTTGAGTAGTTGTTAAGTGTAATATAAAAAAATCTGAAAAGACTTTCTAGAAAAAAGTAAGTCATATAATAAAGTACTAAAGAAAGATTCTAGATTTCACAATCCGTAAAAATACGTTCATTTAATTTTAGGAAAGCATGATTCACGCCTTCTTTTTATATATCCTATCATGATATCTGTGAGCTAAAGTTGTAAAAAACGTGACAGTATGAACATCTAATCTTAGAAATAATATATCAAATCATACTTTTATTAGATTATTTTGTTGTTATGTCGGTGACGCTGACTTTATCGAAGTGGCCCCTGGACCATTAGATTCAATCAAGCAAGTCACAATGCGTCGGCCAAAACAGTTGTAGAATGACGTGCGCGACCCGCCCACAATTGTTCGACATAATACAATACCTACTCACCGCAAAACCACACGTCGAACTGGCTACCATCTCTTGTTCCAATCATTATTGTTCTTAAATATTATTACAAATAAAACAGGTGCAGTTTGCGGAATCATCCGTAACAGCCTGTTTCCGCCGAGTCATTGGCTGCCATCACGAAACGCCAAAACGAACTAATTTTCAGTGGTACATTATGAAATGCATCGATTAAACCACATTTACCTACATAATCTAGCACATTTAACCTCCACTACATAGGTACCTGTGTATAATGTATGTCAATTGGTATAAATAAAGGCAACAGATTTATCTCAAAAACGTGTTTTAGGGCAAGATTTATTTATTTTATTTATTATTTTATTTTTATTTACAGTCTTTACTTTGATTATGATCACGTTCATAGAAACGCTACTTTAAATAATTCCTAAAAGATCATAAGAGGTATGAATGGTGATGGATATTTCGGTAAATAGAAATTCGTTGGCGTAGGTGAAGAACTAAATAACTAAAATTTTCTTGTTTGGAGAAAATTGCGATTTATATAAGCGGCATGATTTGGGTGTTACGAAAATGATGAAAAGTCAATTTGACCAAAATCGCAGTTATTTAGTTCTCCACCCACGCTGACGCAGATAGTCTATTTTAAATTAAAAATACGCTTTTTCTAGCAATTTTTTTTTCATCGTCATCATCATCAGCCTATACCAGTCCACTGCTGGACATAGGCCTCTCTAATTGCACGCCATTCAGCTCGATTCTTGGCAACTCTCATCCAGCTGCTACCAGCCACCCTGCGAAGATCGTCACTCCACCTAGCCTGAGGGCGTACTGCCTTACGTTTGCCGATTCGCGGTCTCCACTCAAGAACACGTGTACCTCAACGATCATCGGTTCATCATCATTCATTCATCTCATCATCATCATCATCATTCAGATCATTTTTTTTTCATGTTCATAGATATTTAAAATAAGAAGCGATATGTTTATTGATTATACATATCGCTTCTTATTTCAAATACCTAATAATAAATAAGAAAGTACACACTTTCGAAAGAAGGAACCTCATTGACACGTTTCTGTGATGCGGCCGATACATCTACTTTAAGTGCTCATAACTGTATCTGAGATCCTTAGACTATTGAGGGTCATAATTAGGTAAAGGGATTCAGCTACCTACCCTCATTTTAACTTTACTTTTTGGCGGCTAAAGCACAGGCCACACGGAGAATGAAGCAAAACGAAGATAGGTTCGTTTAGCTTCGCTCATGTAGCTACGCGTCTTTTGCTACTTCGGTTCATAGTTTGCAGTGTGAAGACGCGGTAGCTAGCGGACGCGCATTGCCGCGGAGCTTAAACAGGCAAACGCGGCAGTGTGCGCTGTGTCACGTAGAGCGGAGCCTCTCAGGACACACCCCCAGACGAGACGTAGCGGACTAATACAGCAAGGTCGTTGATTACGGGACCCGGCGGCGGCGCGGCGGCCGGTAGCGGCGACTGCCCAGACCTGTTACAGCTTGGCAACACTCTTGCACTTAAATTTCGCCTAAAGGCTTGTGCAGACCAGCGCGATATCGCGGGCGCGACAAGGGTCGCGCTGCCTGCAGCTCCCGCGATATCGCGCCAGTTTGCACGAGCTTTAATACCAATGGATATAAGGATACAAATACAAAAGGATATAAGAAAATAACGGTCTCGTTAGATAGTACGCTATTTTTAATAGAACTTGTGCGGAATTTGAAGGACCAGGCTTTGTTTTTTACTGTAGAATGTACCTTCTAATAATTTAGTTCTGACTTTCTGAGGCTACTGCGCTGAGGTACTTTGTCCATAAGTTTTTAGAACCAATCGGCTTAGTGAAAAGTAAATTCGATTTTTTCATAAATATTTTCTACTATTTAGCATTGGGACTCTCAGTTTAGCGACTAGTAGTTCATATTAGTAGCGCATTACAGTTATTATAAGCGGTTAATTGCTTATAAATATAGCAAATATAATGAAAACGTATAAGTTACGTTAAGTTAAAACTGAAACAACCTTGGCAATTTCAGGATTCTAATTTTGCACAAAATTTCCTTGTAAAGTCGGAACAACAAGAATTTGACACTTGAAATAAAGCGTTTACAGATGTGATTTTCATTTTGCTATGGTAACATGATTGTTCTTAGCTTAGTTCAATAATGATTGTGTACCTGCGTAACCTGGCTATTCAAATTCTAACAAACTATACAAATATTCAAAGTAATTCAGTTGCAAACAGTCGATGGAGCAGTCGTTGCTGTGTGTATCGCGCACAGTGTGCACACTATTAACGTCCACGCACACAAGCTCGCCCTCAACGAAGTGGGGGGGAGAGGAGAGGGCAGACGGCGCCGCGGCTACCAACCTTCCTATATAAAACACTGCGCTGCCATCTGCAAGTTTCAATAGATAACTCGATTGCTGAAGAATTCGGTACGCGTTGTCAACATTTTATGTTGTCCAGAATTGCAAAAACTGCATGTTTTGCATCTTGACGAATAAGAGCGCGGGAATTATAACTTTTTGAATGAACTCAGTGAACTGTTAACAAAATAAATTTAAATAACACGTCGGCGGTAAAATTGTGTCAATTCGCAGCTGTGTGCCATAGCGTTCGTGTGTTACTGCAGGCCTGGCAGAAAGCGATATCCACTAGTTATTACGGAGTGATGTGGACTATTTGCCGCGAACAACCCGAACCTGGATTTTAAAGAACAATTTCAATACACTGTTCTACAAAGTGCTATATTTCATAAACATTATCATTTTGACGTTCCTTGACAAGTTTTCAAGAGAAGAGAAGAGAAGCCAGCAAGATGAGCTTCAATAAAAATAACCCCAATGCGGTGGGGAAGATCATGGGCTACCTCAAGCAGCTTTCCACCGAAATGGTAAATTGATATTCAATGTATTTTATAGTGCTGTAAATTTAATTTAACCCACTAGTTGACAAAATATTAATTACAATGTTTTACCTTTATTTATACGTATTTAATTAACCCAAAATATTATAATGATATCTCACTCAAGTCTTCTATAAGTAATTTAAAGCTAAGCGATTTCATTTCTATAAACATCCTTATAGCCCCGATTATTATATTAGCTAAATCTTACATCAAGAAACACATTTATTTTTAATACGAACCGCATTACAAAATCGCACTAAGAGTTCTTTAGAAAGCTCTGGAAAAGGCACACGGTGCAGCACAGTCGCCGGTTGCCGGACGGTCGAAGCCGGCCCGCGTTGCCTAGCAACCTGGTGCTGACATTAATTTCCAAACGACTATTAATACAGCCACTGTCACTTATTAGTAGGTACAATGCCTGAAGAAAACAAATCTGCACGCGAACTGCAAGCGTGTCAAAAAGGCACGCAGGTTTGCCGCCTGCATTCACGGCATTGAATCAAGGCGGCCTTGCAAGGCCAGCTGCGACGGTAGATGGCGCCGATGGTTTAGCGATTTCTTTTTTCAAAACATGAGAATCAATGCATTTTCTAAAATATTTTAGGAAAAAATAATATTGTAATGGCTTTTTCAAAATCTTATCACTAGTTGCTACTGATACATTCAAATTTATATGAAAAAAAGTTTTTATTTTCATACCTTTTCGAACGTAATAAATTTTCATACTAACAAGAAATTGCGTGCTACAAAAGGCTCTTCATTCGAAACGGACATCTGTTTTACCTACATTCAAACTTTCAATGCAACACTAGCGCCATCAACTAGCGTTCAATTGTAAACTTTCTTCTTGTCACACGTGTCTAAAAACTTTTCATACATCCCAATAGATGGCGCTTTTGAATGTTATGCGCATATATGTAATTATCATATTATCATCATATGGCGCCAAGTACAAATAATAACTATGAAGTAATCATGTTTATTTAAAACATCACAATTCCAATCAAGATGTATTGAATGAATGTAATGCACCGACCCCAGCGTGGTTTAACCAGACTCGATAAATCGAATGAACCCCAAGATTTACGCAACTCCTGGAGCCTCATGCTTCATGGGGCTACAGAGGCTATAGCATATCAATGACTAGACCGGGGGGCGCGGTAATGGTAAGGAAGACGTGCCCTCAGGATATAGAGGGATTTGCGAGCCGTACTGACATTTATCTATTGATAGGCATGTTTTTACGGCGTCGCCGCCAGGCCAGTTTATGATACATTTATAGAAAATAAAAAGAAGTAAAAGCGTCACTTGGTGAAGGTCACAAGAGTTATGGAAAATAAAGTCTTAGGTGAAGGTTCGAGGAATGGGGTAGGACCAAGTCCCACCCTAATCGCCACTTAAGCCACATTCGTCATTGAAGCAATGTCGAGGTCAAACTATGAGTTTGTTTTTTATTATGTAAACAAAAACAAATGCCTACCTTGACATAATTGATGAAAATGGAATGTTAACTGTAAAAAAATATTAACAGATCTATTTATAAACAATTTTATACTTATCAATCTTTATAATATATGGATCGACCTCCTGACGTCAACTGTGATAATTAGATCTCAATACAAACACGTGAGCGTCTTAATGAACCGTGAATTTAATGGCAATCACGTCAATCTCTAGCGTTTGTAATTTAACCGATTGCCTGATATTCATGTGATTGATTATACAATGTGTAAAAAACCCTTTCCGATCTGTGTGGGTTTTGTTAAGTACCGTGCAAAGACACTATGATACTGACATGTGGTTTTCAGAAAAAAATTGCATGGGACGCGGGCGTTCGTTGGATAGTGGGGGTCTACAGTACATGCCCGAATGAAATGGGAATTATTACGGTACCAAAAACAAACAATTTAAATATCGATAACTATTATTTTTATTTTTATTACAATGCCTTTGTGCCCCTTTCAGATCGGACAAGGTTTTTTTTTATACATTGTTGTAGACATGCTTATGTCAAAAATTAGAAAAAATCCATCAAACTTATTGGGAAAAATATATGAGCCGAACAATGTATCAATATAAATAATAACATCACGCCTTGTTTCCCCGAAGGGTTGGGCAGAGGTGTCCCTGTAGCAGGCACACCCACATTTCGCCAGTTATGTTTAAGTCCCATGTAATAGGGGGCGAGCCTATCGCCATCAACCGGGCACAAATCCAGACTCCGAGCTGCTATTGAGAAATTTCAGATAGAAAAACCCAATAACACTGCCCGACCCGGGAATCGAACCCAGGACCTCATGCTTAGCAGTAGCGCTTGCGACCACTAGACCAACGAGGCAATCAAAATAAATGTGTGCAAAATTTGGGTACTTTCATTTAACCTTCGACATTATACTGACCATAAACAAAAGAAAAAAAAAACTTGAGTGATCAAAGCGGTGTCAGGTCATATCTTATCAATATTTTTGTTGTTTGTTGTTAGCATTGATTCATCAATGAATTTATAAAATTAAACAAATTTGGAGTACAATGGATAAAAAAAAACACAAGATAATTAGAAGGAAAAAAAGTTACGAAACATTTAGTAGCAAGTCAGAGGTAATCAGAATAAAGACATAAGTAATTGAATCTGCGGTTGCAACTAGTCTGAGAATCAAAATTATGACCAGCCACGTCCACTTCATTATGTAAAACATCTTACTGCCGTCAATGAACCATTACTTACAGGTATGACATGCAAAGAAAGTGTTTATACGTTATTTTATAAACATCATTATATCTAATGGACAATCGCATGATAACGTCAACAATATTGAATGCGAACTGTAGTGCTGGTTCAGCTGGCTGTGCTCGTTATAGGCAGGTCGACAGACTGGTCGTATGTCAATTTATTCGCGAGTATTCTTTAATGCAGACAAGTTATGATAGAAGCGCGGAGCCCCAGTGTTAAGTGGTGTTTGGAACAGGATTCCGAGTATGGATCGGGTCATGGCACTAACTACGTATATCACTAGGTTATCGAAACATGCAGTGGCCATATGATAGCTCGTGGTCAATAAGCAATGTGTGTTTTCTTGATCTGACCTCCGACTCCTTGGGCTTACAATTCTTATCATCGGGACTTGACTTACGCACATTAGATAGCGGATATAATAAATGGGGTATGTTTGCGGATGATTACTCCAGTAATGTCTAGAGAACTTGAGTGACCGGTCTATTTTAACAATTGGTGTGTTATAAAATAAAAACTAGCAGAAATGGCGTGATCAGAAATTGAAACGGTGTCTACAATAAGTATTCTTTACAATTGCAGGGTGGAAGCGAGCAAGCTCGCCGAGGACAAGGCGACGAGGAGAGGTTGTACCGAACACGCGGACCTAAGTACTCTCGAGTACCTTCCAAGCCGACGCTTTCTGCTTCTACGACCTGTACCTCTCTGGCAACGTCTTGTGGATCCCAGGGGACGTTGGTGCCTAACTACCCAGCAATCCCCGAGAACGTTACCACTGAAAGCAGCAGTGAAGACGAACAAGACTCGTTCGAGAACACCAGACGACATTTCCAGCAACTTCGGCAAATCAGTCTAGGAAACGAGTTCAAGTACAAGATGGAGATGGAAATTAAAAGTGCCAAGGAGGAGAATTTAAGGAATTCGATTCCTTTTGTCAAACAATTGAGTACGGAGAGCAACAAAGTAAAAACTGACTACGCAATCAATGGGGACGCTCCGCCATATGCTGCGACAACTCAACGACTCTACCTGTGGACACAAGTAAGTTACACACTACATGTATTATAATTTAGACGATGACGGGTAATTTGTTCTTTTTTTGCGGTTCCAACGCGTGGACAAATGGAAAATTTAATTTACAATCCTATCGCACTATAGTAAAATTGACGATTTCGATAACAGTTGAATTGCACTGAATGGAAAAAGGAGTACTTATGTAATCTTACATTCGTTTCCATACGAGAACTTTTCAGTCAATAGCTAATCTCGCTACTGTCAACACATTTGGACAACTGAAAAGTCAAACTAATATACAGTGATGTTTTTCATTGTTATGATGACAAATAACTTTATTCTTTATATATCCACATATAAGAAAAATGTAAGTTTATTACAACATACGTTTGAGTAATAAAACCGTTTGTACATTCCAGGTTATGTGCAATAGGTAAACAGATCTGGTAAACTTAGGACCCTACGTATGCTGAATGTAAATAACTTTATAACATACATACATGGGTGCAGGGGCGGCAAGGGGTACATAATAAAAGGCAACCACCCACGGAACTTCATAGCTTTCTGGATAAAGTTCGCGAGAATACGTATATCGAAAGTTTTATTTTTGTGGATTGATAAATAACTGTGCATTTCACTGTTACTCTATAATACTATGCAAATAAACATGTCACATCTAGGATTTCAGGTGCCATTAAATACGTCACGTATAACTTTCGTGCTAATCGGTAAAAACATTTTGTCATTCTTTAACATTTGGTTTCTGTTTTGTTTCAGCTCTTGGCTGCATTCGCTGTATCTATGGGTTCGTTGATTGTCGGGTTCTCTTCAGGCTACACTTCCCCTGCACTGATAAGCATGAACGCCACCTTGCATATGACTAAAGAAGAGGTAAGGATCCTTTTAAATTGAAAACGTAACATAAAACGGTTAGATTAGCATCAACAGATTGTCAACGTCGATTCGTTGGTTACACAGTTTTCGATCGCACTATTAGTCAGCTAATTAAGAAGATTAAAATTGCGGCTCCTCGTCATTCACATAATCCACTTGCGTGAATAAAAGGACTAGATGGGTTTTAAATTGATATTATTTACCCTTGACCCTGACTTTGAAACAAACCATTCAAATATCCGCGTTTGTAAACTAATGTTCTTTTCTTTCTATTACAGGCAACTTGGGTCGGCGGTCTGATGCCTCTGGCAGCTTTGATCGGTGGCATCGCAGGAGGGCCTCTCATAGAAGTTATTGGAAGACGATGGACCATCATGGGGATGGCTTTACCATTCTTCCTCGGTTGGATTCTGATAGCAACTGCGTCAAATGTGTTAATGGTATTTGCTGGACGAGTTTTCTGTGGAGTCTGCGTTGGAATAGTCTCCCTCGCTTTCCCAGTTTACCTCGGAGAAACATTGCAGCCGGAAGTACGGGGTGCAATGGGATTGCTACCCACTGCCTTTGGTAACACTGGGATTCTACTATCATTCTTTGTGGGCAGCTACCTGGACTGGTCGCAACTAGCATTCTTTGGAGCCGCACTACCTGTACCTTTCTTCTTGCTTATGCTGCTAACACCAGAAACTCCACGCTGGTTTGTTTCTAAAGGACGTACCGATGATGCTCGAAAATCCCTGCAGTGGCTGAGAGGCAAAAATGTTAACGTTGATAAGGAAATGAAGGATCTCACTCGATCACAGGCAGATTCTGACAGAACAGGTGGTAATGCCTTCGGACAACTGTTTACTCTTAAATACATGCCAGCTGTCCTTATATCTCTGGGATTGATGTTGTTCCAACAATTAAGTGGCATAAATGCAGTCATATTCTATGCCGCGTCAATTTTTAAAATGTCTGGAAGTACTGTTGATGAAAATGTGTCAAGTATCATAATAGGCGTAGTCAATTTTGTATCGACATTTATAGCGACCGGTATGATCGACCGCTTGGGTCGTAAAATGTTATTGTACATTTCCTCAGTTTCTATGATTATTACACTGGTTGCTCTGGGAGGGTACTTCTACGTTAAGGAAGCAGGAGTTGACGTCACCGCTTTTGGATGGCTGCCCCTCGCTTGTCTCGTTATTTATGTACTTGGATTCTCAATTGGCTTCGGACCTATTCCTTGGCTCATGTTAGGCGAAATCCTGCCATCTAAGATCCGCGGTACTGCCGCGTCCCTAGCTACTGGATTTAACTGGACGTGTACATTCATAGTCACTAAAACATTCCACAATATTATCGACGCCATTCATATGTATGGCACAGTGTGGTTGTTTGCTGTCATTTGTTTAATCGGATTGTTTTTCGTTATATTCTTTGTGCCTGAAACTCGAGGCAAGAGTTTGGAGGAAATAGAAAGAAAATTAACTGGGGGTTCGCGTAGAGTACGGAATATTAGCAGCAGTAAGCAACCACCAAGTGGGTGCTAATTTCGGATTTCGCCTAATGTGTAGGAAGAATGCACATTCCAAAATAATGTTATGAACTGTGTTGAGAAGCAAATTTTAGAATATGTAATAAGGCAAAGCACTGAATCAGTGCGGGCTGAAGACTGAATGGGAATGTAGCCATAAGTTTTATTTAATTGTAAATAGTAGCAAATTAGAATATTCCTCAAAATGTCTTGAAACAGTTCCTTTAGTTGTATAATTGCCACCGTCGCAGAGCGGAATGCTACTAAGCATTCCGCTCTGCGACGGTGCTCGCTATTATTTTAGTTCCTTAATAACAATGTATTGGATCTGTTTTCGAAGAATCACTCATATTTATATCTATCGTGTAATAAATTGTACATAGAGCTATATGTATTCAACAGTAAAAATTATTTATAATGTGTAAGTAATTTCAAACCACTTATTATAGAGCTTGCTTGGCATACATTTTATCAAGTAGATCTGTAACCTATATTTAATAATGGTCATGACAAATCTGATTTAAGTACTATATAGTAACCAAATAATTAGTTTAAGTTACTTGTAACATAATTTGATCTTCCGTTCATTATATATTAAGATTCCGTATATTATGGAGTCGGTATTTATTGTTGTTATTTTTAATACAAAATAATTTAAAATTTACGCTTTTGTTGTTTTATTTGTCTGTTTCTTGAACACTGTTGGGTCGGTTGGAGTCATCTTTAACTACTGGCCTCTTTTTAATATATGCTCCTGGCTGCGAGCAAAATCCAATGAACTAGGAACCTACCTACTGCTCTGTAGACAGACTCATTATTATAAATACTGATAACAGTATGTTATTGTATGATAACATTCACGAACGCAATAAAGCGCTCTCATCTTCGAAGTCAATGCTATGAGTAGTTATTATGAACGACAACGAATAACATTACTATTTTTCTTTTAGCACTTCAGTAGAACCTACAGCAATATAGGACCGATAGGACAAAAAGTAAGTCCATGAGAAAACACCCGCCGTCGGCCGAATTCCCAAACGACACTCAATTTTACGTCGCTGTTAACTCTCATTTCTGTCAATCAAAAGGACAAAGTCTAGGACAAACTAAAGGCATACGAGTCCAGTAATGTGACAGTACAGTCCAGTGCTGACTTGCAACTGGGCTCGTGTAGACACCAGTTTCACCCCGGTCCAGTGCTGACTTCGCGCCCTCAGGTCAATCCAGTGGATTTACTGCCGATCTCGTCTACGTGAACCGACTGATTGAGTCCGAAATTCCGAGTCACTGGGTCCAGTCACTACCATCGTATAAACCAGGCATTAGTCAAAAGCCTATGCTTTTCCTACCATTAACATCTTAGAAAAAAAGAAATGATAATTTAGAAAGGACAAGCTCAAAATTTGTTCACGGATTTTCTTTGTTCTTATTCTTGCATACATCATCGCTATTCAGCCACGATCGGTATGTACTGGTAACTGATTAGTAATATCTATCTATAGGTCTTCGTAGGTCTATTTTAAGATGATTTAAATAAGAGATAAATTATTTAAACCTTGTAATGAAGGGCCTTAGAATCTGGAATTTGAACAGACATAAATGAAAAGCTGCGAAAAAGAATGAAAAGCCATATATTTAATTACAGATAGAGCCTTACAATTATAATGCAATTTTTTTCATGTTAATTTACCCTTTATTACACAACCTTGGTCATTGTTAAAGATATTTTCTATTCATAGCATCAACTGCCCTTGGATTACATTCCAGAACACGTAATGGCAGAATTTTCTGTCATTCAAGAGGCTATTGCCATAAATAGGTTAACAAACTTTATTACTGTTGTGCTCAAAACCATAATCAGATGAGGCGTCAGCAGTGTTAGTCAGGACTAAACGACAAATATTATACCCGAAGAAATCTGTAATACGAAATTATGTGAAGGATTGTTCACATAATTGTTCAGCCATCGATTGCATAATGTAGCAGCTTAATGATACATTGCCAACCTTTAACAGCTAGGCGTTTAGCACTCGGGAAACAGACAATACAGTAAAATTATATGATACTGTCGTCGTTCTCTCCATCTTTGATGTCGTCCCTCCGGTGACGCCCTAAGCCGAGTCTTGTACCCCACAGGGGGTACCCTTAGCGAACGTTCACCTAGCGTTTTAGCTTAGTTTGTATGCCCCTGGTTGGAGGCTTTGAGTTGAGCAGCTTAAGGCAACCACAAGATTGACCGGTTAAATAGTCATGAGCTCAGCAAAAACAACATTTGGCGCTACGCATTGACAACACAGTTGATATAAAAAGAAAATATATTATATATATAAAAATAAAAATATAAGAAAATATATTATAAATATAAATATATATATTTTCTTGTCGCAGGTATGCTGGAAGAGATTTCTTTAGAAATAAGCTTTGCCTTTGTACGTATTTTTCTGTTCCTTTCTTCTTGTCTGTTTATATGTGTGTGCATAAATGGTTAAATAAATAAAATAAATAAACCCTACAACGTTTCATACATCATGAAAATATAATGTATACAATCATACGAGCATGCTGAGTGTCACTATTGGCAAGCTTCGTCGACGAAGCGTTGGGTATTCGACGTCTCTACGCGTATGATTACGATATAATTCCTCGTATTGTTTTATTTCAAAATAAATATAGTGTCATAAACATTAAAACAATCACGGGTGTATACTATGTGTCACCTACGCCATTGCTACGCGTCGCCTACGGGATTGCTGCGCGTTATATCAGAGTTTGCTACATGTCATTACACCTTTGCTACGCGTCGCCTACGCCAGAGCTACGCGTTGCCTACGCTTTTGCTACGAGTCCCGTACGCCTCTGTTATGTCCCGTCGCATCAACCGTTGTTATGCGTCTTTTATTACCCGACTACAGCGAAGCAAAAAGGAGGGTTATTATTTTGACCGGTATGTATGTATGTATGTTGATCTGTTAAATCATAACTTCAAAAACTTAAAAAAAAAATGTGCCGTTTTGGCTATAAAATAAAAGGGCTTGACGAGCACATTATAAATATGTATATATATCATATTGTCTAAGTAAATAAATATGTTTAAATTGTTAAAAATAAGCAAAAGTGAGACTGCTACATACGGCGCGGCTGTAAAATTAATATCTATGATACAACAAAACCCAAACAAAACAATAATTAAATACTTTATCACGAAGTTATAGCACCGAAATAAAAAGTAAGTTCAAAAACTAAAAGCCGACCACTGAAAAGTCGCGCTCTAAAAAGTATGAAACAAGAAAATATTTCAGACAGAAATCAAGACATAGATACAAAAATGGTCAAGGTAAAGCCGTGGTCGCATGCCTTTTTTTTTTTTTTTTGAGGGTGGGAAATCATCAAATAAGAAGTTATTTGATGATTTCCCACCCTCAAAAAAAAAAAAAACATTATCTAAATCCGCCCAGAGCGGGAGAAGTCCCGCTCTGGGCGGAGCGGGAGGGCGTGTCAGACTCTTACTGACTAAAACCCACCCGCGTTCCTTCGGTTGCCCTGTTGCCGGGGGCCACGATCTCCCTTTCGGTTTTCTTCGCAACCCTGTACACCAAAAAAATTATAATGGCTTTCGGGGTATTCGGGTTTTAGTTTTTGTTTACATCTAGAATACGCGTCCGCTTCGTGTGAAATAATGGGGACGCTAGTTTTATTTTGTGATCAAAACGAATTAAAGCGATCATAGTTTTATCTGTTCCTACTTTTCTCTCAATACGCCACGGATTTCTGAATTTAACTTTGTTGTGTACATTATGAAATCCGCGGAAGTCGTATATTACGCCAAGTAATATTTTGGTGAAAACTAAGTAATACAATGCATATTGATAAATCCTATTAGCATATGGAACGGTCAATTTAACGTAATGGTTCTATCGAATCGAAATGAAATATATTATTTATTCAATCAGTGGAAAAGAATGTGAAAAACATTAATAATTTTCTTGTTTATAGTAGGTTATCTGTATTGCCCTTTTATAGCTTTCCATCCAGACGTCGACACGTCAACATGTGGAACACATGCTGAACGATTAGGTCGATCAATAAAAACTGTTTATCACACCTTACGATCTCATACGTCCGTAAACAAAATACATTCAAAGCAATTAATTAAAATTATTATGTATTGTTCTTGATCATTGGCAAATAATTGTGGTGAGAAATAAATCTTTATCTTAATTCAAATAAACTTAGCAAATTGGTTTAATAGTAATTATAGCCCTATTTTTTTTTTGTTTTAATTTCAAAGTAAAGTCTGTTTAAAATTACTTTTACTGTTGAACTTTTTTTTTAAACGATCACAACAGAAAAAACATGAGCAGTAATAAATTCCACGAAATTCGCACACTTACTATTGCGCATACTTTTTCATAATTCACAAGAATTAGACAAATATTAAAGAAAAGGCAATTCAATTGCTTATTTCTTGGTGTATTAGAACAATTCGAACCTTGCGAATTATGCAAAGCATGCGACAGGCGGTTTTTTTTTTATTTTTTCGCTTCGCCCGTTTTGTCGGTGCTTAATAATGTCATTGTTAAAGCCATCATTTATTAATTTCAGTGTGCGCATGTTCGTGGAAAAAATACTTTACAATGCAAACAAAGATTGTGAATGCATTGAAAATTAATGTTAATCACTTTTTAACTTACAGAAAAAGCCGTGAAGAATTAGTAGGTGAGTACGTATTTAAAATAATTGGAATTTGCAGCATGACATACATGGAGCAAATTGGATCGAAATAGAAAGATCTAGAAATACGTTATGATTTATATATTGATATTAAATTGGTTTTCTTTGGTTTAGTGATAGCAAATGCGGTTCAGGGGCCTCGGGGTTCGCGCACATCTGGGAGTGGCGCGAGGAGGCGAAACGCCGGGGCTTAACTCCGCTGCCGCGAGAAATCGCGGCACAGCGGACAGAGCTCCGGCGGGATCTCATGGCGTCATGGAGAGTGCGATTGTCGCAACCCAGCGCTGGGCACGCCACAATTGCGGCGATAAGACCCCTCTTTGAGGAGTGGCTGGAGAGGCGCCACGGCGTCCTCACCTTCCGCCTGACGCAGGTCCTCACCGGACACGGCTGTTTCGGGAGGTTCCTGCACAGGATAAGGCGGGAGGACACGCCCGGGTGTCATCATTGTGTGGATCGCCCGGAGGACACGGTGGAGCATACGGTGGAGGTCTGCCCAGCTTGGGCGGAGCATCGCCGTGTCCTAGTGGAGGCGATCGGCGGCGGTGATCTCTCGCGTCCGGCCCTGGTTCAGGCCATGGTACGGAGCGAGAGGAAATGGGAGGCCGTCACCTCCTTCTGCGAAGCGGTAATGCTCGCGAAGGAGGAGGCGGAGCGCGTGAGGGAGAGGCAAATTTCGCGCCCTCACGCCCCTAACCGCCGCAGGAGGAGACACCCAGGGCGTCGGGAATCGCGAGGCGATTTCCGGCCACCGTAGGCGCGGGTTTGCGGGCGGTGAGCAATGGGTAGCTCACCGTCCGATAAGGACCAGGCCCGAGTCGACGGCGCGTTGTGTTCCACGCGCGCCTCAAAGAGATGTCAGCAGAATCGACGGGGTCCGCTAGGGCCAATGCCTGCCGGGGTTGCGAAGAAAACCGAGAGGGAGATCGTGGCCCCCGGCAACAGGGCAACGGAAGGAACACGGGTGGGTTTTAGTCAGTAAGAGTCTGACACGCTCTCCCGCTCCGCCCAGAGCGGGAGAAGTTATTTGATGATTTCCCACACACAAAAAAAAAAAAAAAAGGGGCCTCGGGGTCCTGTACCCTAATTGCGTAACTTATTTTTGTAAATGATTATGACAAATTTGTTTCATTTTGACAGTTCAACAATATTAATAGAGTTTTTTTACGTTGATGAGCACATTTTATTTTCCAACTTACTTCGATTCACACGTAACATGTGAGTGGCAATAGCAAGCAAAGCGTCGGAATGGTGAGAGATCATCTATTTCTTGCAAGAGTTCACTATCATATAGTACACTCTCTGCAATAAAATCCACTTTTACAAGACTAAGGTAAACTGATACATATAAATAATGCAATATGCAAAAGTGTCCTATGAAGAAGGTAATAGGGGCTCCCGATAACAAATTACCTGCGATATATTCATATTTCTATTGTTGTTAATTGCAAATCTGGTACCGCTACAGAAAAACAGATCTGGTACAGATGAAATTTGAAAAACATTAATATAAATAATTCCAAGATCTGTCTGGTTTGCAGCAACAGCAGTTATTTTGATTGATGATCATTATTAAAGTTACTTCATCTAGCTAGGAGAATGCACTTCCATTTGAACCGACATGTAAGTTAGCGACTAGTGACTATTGAAAAATACATCGTACCATAACATCTAATATAAAACTAAAACGTAGGTACCTATTATAAATGGTTATTATAATATAGCATAGCAAATTAGTGCCTCGATTTATATGGAAGTAGACAAAATAACTAAAAGCTATTGTCATCTATACGATACTTAGGATTGCTAATTTAGAACATACAAAACAAATGTATGTTGATGTAGAATTTTATACTGTGGCATGTTTCGAGGAGTCCAAAAAAGTTCTGCTAGATAACATGACTTTTAAAAAGTCTTCATAAAAAGGAGAAGGTTATGCATTCGACGAGTTTTTTTTTTTTTTTTGTATGTCGCATATGGATTGTCGAATACGCTGTTTTACATAAACGCTCGCTGTTTTATATAACCGCTGACTGTTTTATATAACCGCTGGCTGTTTTAAAAAATTTTAAAAAATCGGTCCGTAAATTACAACAGCTGAAAGGTGTTCAGTTGAATTTCCATTGCGTTACGTTTAACAAAACTCCTAGCCACGTTTGGACGGAATGTAGAATGGCTCTTGGGGTGAATCACAATAAGCGTTTGGGGTCGTTTCGAATGCCGAATCGGTCGCAGTAAGGCCCGGCGCCCACTATCGGCATCGGCACGGCTGAGGATTTTAGGAGATAAAAAGCATTATACATTAACTTCATGGCAATAAAGTAGAAATTTCCATAATATATGATCGTAGTAACAAAAATACCGCTTCGGCATGCTTGAGGCTACTATCATGGAAATTTCTACTTTATTGCCATGAAGTTAAAGTATAATGATTTTTATCACCTAAAATCCTCAGCCGTGCCGATGCCGATAGTGGGCGCCGGGCCTAACTAAGTAATCTAGGGCACCCTGACCAACTGACTTCCAAAAAATACTACAAAGTAAAAAATAACTTTAATTTCGGATTAAAGTTATTTTTCACTTTGGGGTTTTTTTTTTTAGGAGTGATTTTCATAAAACTCTAATAACTTTATGTTAAAATTGTCGCTTATTATTTGTCTTAGGTTGTGAGCACTTTGAACGCGTTTTCGTACCAAATTTTACTCGTGCGAACAGGCACGAACGATCCCGACCTTCTGAGTACTAAGGGAGCGCGCAGACTGAGTACGAGTTAGTCGTACGTATACGTATAGTTCCAACGTCCGAAAACATTCCGAACTTTTTGGGATTTTTCGTGCATTCAATGAGATATCACCGGAACACCTACTTGACGGAGAAAAACATATTCAGTGTGCGCACCAAATTCATACGACCACGATCATACTTTTACGAACAATACAAATTCGTGTCCAAAGTCCTTGCGGCCTTAGGGTCATTTTCATACACATATTACTCGTTTTAATTATTTGTGTTTCGGTAGCCATTATTGTTGCTATGACACACAGAGCCACGAACGACAAAATTTAGAACTAAAATCTACAATCTGACGTGGACCTGCTGCATTGATAAATGTAAAACGTTTATACAATTCTATGTGTAAAGTTCAATAATTACGGAAAATCGCCAAACGTCTTTCAGCAGTTTTACATAACGGAGCGGTTGTATAAACTAGCTAGCAGTTATGTAAAACAGCTAGCTAGCATATGACAATCCATCTGCGACATGTACATTGATTTCTCTGTGATTAGATACAGGGTCGATTGACGTGATTCTTTTTTCATTTGGTAGCAGACGCGGTGGTCCCATAACATTTTTATTAAGCTTGATTTAATAATAATAAGAAACGTCAAAGACTAAAAACATAATAATAATAATTCTTTATTGGCACAAATATTTTTCAACAAAAGTAGTGAGGCCCTGACTCCTGCGCTAGGTATAGTACCTGTGTTACAGGAGCCAGTGTCTTCTCCCAATAATTATGAGTCGAGTTTTATGCAATAAGAATTAATCAAAAACACAAGTACAAAAATTTAAGTAAAAAATAAAAAAATGAAAATAAAAGAGAAAATTATAAACACGAGAAACATTTCCCAACGTGGAGTTATTTAAAAGAGTGTTAGTGGTACAGTGTATGAATATGGTGTGTAGTGTTTGTGGTGTGTGAATGTGTAATGTAGGTATGTGGTGTGTGATGTTAAAGAATATACTATTTTAAAAGGAGTTCGGTTTGTTCGTAGTCATGCAAATTTAAGCAGGTTTTGGGTTTTTAAATAATTCAGTTCGTCTATGATGAAGACACGAAGATATTTAGTTCGTGGTTGAAGATGTTTTTAATGTTGTAATCTTTACGTAGTAAGTATTGATACATGAATTTGTGTGGGGTAGGTACACACGGCTACACATCAAGCTATACATTACCAGTTTATGCTGATCTCGCATGGTGTAAGATTTCCGTACAATGCGAGGTTAGCGTATACTGAAAATGTATAGCTTGATGTGTAGCCGTGTGTAATATAATTAAAATGTGAAAAAAAAACTCGTTAAGCCAACGACTACAGAGTGTAAAATAATTTTAGTTTCGGAAGTCGATGGAAATTTGGCAAAATAAAATAAATAAACCGCATGCGACTTTCGTAACTAAAATTATTTTTAACTTTGTAATCATTTTGTTAAGTCGATTGTTTTTGTTGTTAAAAGAACTCTGGATTTCAAAAATTAATGTTTGAAACGTACAAATACCTCAAAAAGTTTCAATTGTGTTATATTTAAACACCTACCACCACCTACCACGACCTAACTAAAAAAATATAACTTTTGAAATGATTAATTGAAATGTATATTTTGAAATAATAACGGAAGGGTATGTAAAAAAAAAATACTGGCCTAGTGCGTGTCGGACCACGCACAAAGAAGGGTTCCGTAGTTGGCATGAAGTTATCCCAAGAACAAATTTAACATTGTACCTAATTGAATAACATAATATGTTATCTCATACATTCTAACAGCAAAAGTAAGTTTGTACGGGCAATATTGAGAGATTTACCATGTTATTTTAAGACCGTAGATTTCTTATAGGTTCTCCTATAATGTATAAGTATAGTAGTATTTTCTGTATTTTTTATTGGTGATAAGAGGGGGGATGGTCAATTTTCATAAATAGCTTTAAAACGATTTATTTTAAAATTATAAGTAAAATATATTTGAGACCCACCCAGTAAGCCTTTTCATTTGATATTTCACACGGTACAACCTGAACACATGAAAAAGAAATAATAAACTTTTGGCCTCCTAAAAGTGAACCCCCTTTTCAAAATTCATTTATTTACGCTACACGTCCGTGTTTGGATCATGTGTACCAAATTCTGTCCAAAATGGCTGTGACAGACGGACAGACAGACAGACACACGAGAGATCCTATAAGGGCTCCGTTTTTTCATTTAAACGTATGAAACCCTAAAAGAACTAACCTTCGGTAAAAAAAAAAAAATAGGCGTGATGTTATGTTAACTAACTATTCCAATACTATTTAACTAGAAGTTTTATAAGAAACCTAATATTAATTACTCCCGGGTTATGTATTTACTATTTGGATACATTTCAGAGTTAATGATAATAATTGTGGCATATTTGACAGCTTACGTAAAGCTTACCTAGTACTAAGTTCGTGCTTTTCCGGCAACTACAACATTAAAAGTACGAAACAAACATGTGATGTAAAAACCATAATATCTATTTAAGGCTTATTTGTTTTCCTCTGTACTGATGGTTCGAATACTGTTTTGAATCGTGCAGCCTCGAGCCAATCAATTTGTGCCCATATAAATCGCAGCGGGTGTAGCGAGACAAACTCATTTCTTCAGTAACTTATGTCGAGAACACATTCAGTGCTGTGGTGATTATTATTACTATAAGTGTAAAGTGATTTTTGTATGACCAGTTTAAAATACTAATTCATCATGAAGATTTTAATGAGAGCAGATACTCATTACAGCATACAATACAGCAGTGAATATGAAAAACCGAATTATACCTTTTCACAGGTAGGAAACAATTATTTCTGAAGTATACAGTTCAAATTTTAAAGATAATATTACATTAAAAAAAAAAAAAATGTTTCGAAAAATATTATCACAAATTCCCTCAATTTTGAGCGATGATAATATTTTGGTGTGCATAGACAATAGACACGTGATGTACTTTCATTGAAAGATATTTGATGCAAAACCCACTAGTTTTGAAAATAGTCAACTGCTGACAAAATGTATTCATTCCTTTTTATGATTGCTGTTAATTCCGTGTACTAAAATGCGAGGCGACCAATTGTGCCTACTTAATTAATCTGTTGCTACTTGGTTAGCATTCAACTCAGTTTTGGTCCCTAGTAATTCATAGAATTGTGTAAGTAGTTGTTACAAAATTACCAGTGAATTCCTACAATTCAATTAAAATTAGAAATGTCCAACATAAGTAGTAGGTACTCACCTCAAGTAAGATTTCTTCGTATTTTTTCCGTTCAAGTCATGCGTTATGAATTGTTACGGCACATTACGTTATCGATTCGGTATAATTTTACTATAATAACAAATGTAATCAACAAAGTCGCCCTACCCATGACTAAAACTTGAGAACAAAATACTTTTTTAATATCATGCGTTTTTAACAATCTTTTTACGTAAGTATTATTAAGTAAAAAAACGCGGTCACGCGAAAAATAATGTAGTGCAAGAAAGAACAGATGCATAGTCTAACTCTATATCGATATCGTTTAACCTTGGCAGTAAAAAGTTTCTACCCTAGTCAAAAACTTTTTAGAATTACACATTGAAAGACTGGCGAAAGTTTTAGCAGATTAACAGCCATCATTGCAGACGGCAGTGCACGGTAAAATTATGATTAGTTATGAAGTTCATACCTTATCATAGTCTTACATTCAAGCCTAACTGGTCAGCAACTAATCGTTGGCAATTTTGTTTCCACCTACACTTTTAACTACAATATGTACAATATCGGGCGAGATTAAAATGCACAGAGCGTAATAAAATTTCAGCAGCCTAACATTTTTTACGGCGTAAAAATAACAGCGTATGCACATAACTTGATGAACAATAAATAAAAGAGTGATTGTAACCTATTACATAGTCAATTATTGCTTTGAAATCAGTATATTTCTAGTGTAAAATTGACATAATAAGGGCATTCTTTGATAAAGGGGTGTGTTCGTGCAAGTGTGTAATAATAGTAAACACAGAAACATTTCCCAATCTTTATGCGCAAAATAAAATCATGTAGGATATCATAATTGTCCAATTATTTACAGTGACGACGTGTAAGTGGACCCAATCAGAGTCAATGATTGCTTAAATTAATAGAAGGCGGTTTGCGTCGCACCACACACGCCTCCCTGCTCTAACGTCATGCTATTAATGAACCGAAAACATCGCGAAGCCGTTACTATTTGCATGATAACTACTGACTACATCACTGTTCACATTATAGGATATGATAGGTAGAGATGTACACTCTGTAATGTCGTACAAAAATATTTATTGATTATTGTATTAAAGCTAATGCACATTGCTCTGGAGCTAACGATAACTATTATCAAGCAAAAACACTTTCGCATTATAATCCCTAAAAAGTTATATTTAAGCTGAATTATTTCCTCAATTCCAGGTTCTTGCTGCTGTGGCAGTTTCTATGGGCTCTATGATCATCGGTTTCTCTTCTGCGTACACATCTCCGGCCCTCGTAACCATGATGAACAGTACCGTCATCTCTGTCACAGAAGAGGAGGTAATTGACTTGTCGCCATGTATTACATTAACTACATTTTAGTTTGAATGTTTAGCTCTGAGATGATTAGAAAATAAATCATCTCAGGTTTAGCTGATTTTCTTAATTAAAACCTTAACTTTTTGTCGACAGGCTAGTTGGATTGGCAGCTTAATGCCCTTAGCAGCCCTCGCGGGTGGCGTAATCGGAGGACCACTAGTGGATTATATCGGCAGACGCAGAACTATTCTTTTCATAGCGCCTCCCTTCTTTCTCGGTTGGATACTAATAGCAACTGCAAGGATAATACACTTAGTGCTTGCAGGACGCGTAGTTTGCGGTCTGTGCGTCGGTGTCGGGTCACTCGCGTTCCCCGTGTATCTAGGTGAAACTATTCAACCCGAAGTCCGCGGGACGCTAGGCTTGTTTCCGACCGCCATTGGTAATATCGGAATATTAATTTGCTATGCAGCTGGAAAATACCTGAATTGGTATGAATTGGCATACCTAGGGGCAGCCTTGCCTATTCCCTTCTTCATTTTAATGTTAATGATCCCAGAAACACCCCGTTGGTACATATCTCGTGGGCGTAATGAAGAAGCCCGGAAAGCACTACAATGGCTTCGAGGCAAAAACGCCAAAATTGACAATGAAATCCGTGATATAGCTCTATCAGATGCAGAAATGGGAAAAGAGGGCATAAAACTTAAAGAACTTTTCAGTATCAAATACATGCGGTCGATATTAATTTGCTTGGGACTGATGACATTCCAGCAATTATCGGGGATTAATGCCGTAATATTTTATACTGTTAATATATTCAAAATGTCAGGCAGTTCCGTGGACGGAAATTTGGCGACTATTATAGTTGGAGTAGTTAATTTTGTATCAACTTTTATTGCTACTGCGCTTATTGATCGAGCGGGACGCAAGGTGCTGCTTTACATTTCTTCTGTGACCATGACCATTACGTTAGTTGTGCTTGGAACATTTTTCTATGTACAAACCGACTTAAAAATAGACGTTTCAACTTTAGGATGGATACCATTGACTTGTATTATGGTTTACTTGTTAGGCTTCTCTCTGGCGTTTGGCCCCATTCCGTGGTTGATGATGGGTGAAATTTTACCAGCCAAAATAAGGGGTGGCGCTGCGTCAGTATGTACTGCATTTAACTGGTTATGTACGTTCACGGTAACTAAAACGTTTCACAATATTCTTGTCGGTATAGGCCCGGCTGGCACATTTTGGTTATTTGGAAGTATTTGTTTCGTGGGACTGTTCTTTGTGGTAGTTTTTGTTCCAGAAACACGAGGAAAAAGTCTCGAACAGATAGAAAATAAGCTAACTGGTAGGGCGAGCACGAGAACTCGCAGGATGAGTTCTATCGCGAACATTAAACCATTGCCAAGTGGATGTTAATTATTAGAAAGACTTAACTTTGGTTGTGAAATGTTGAGCTTTTCAAGGCCAATTAGTTTTTCAAAATTTGAATTAGATAATGTCTCTTAATCCAACATTCTATATTGCATAATATTTCTTTTTTACAAGTGCAAGCACAGATCTTAATTTTACTAATCTCTATTGTTTCCTACCTCGAATTTTCTCAAAATTGTTACTTAATTACGAATAATAGAAACAAGTACATAAAATATTACTTTTACCTTTAATGATCTTAGTTATAATATTTAGCTAATAATTTCTTTTCTAGATAAGTAACCTTTTAGATTGTTTACTGGATAATGTAAATATTTTTTGTTTCTAATTTATTTCTATATTAAAGTAAGTATTAGTGTTTTACCAAAAATTGATTCTTTAAGCATTAGATAGTTTTTTTATTTAATTTAAATCAAATACATTATTTTCTAGCACATGCTTTTTATTTGACACCTTTTAGACATCCAAACTCCATCTTCCTATCTACCTACATGCTCAATGAGGAAAAGTATGTATCCCATTCTTAACAAGAGATTTATTTTAAGTAATTACTTGTGTTTTTAAAGACTTATGAAAATTAAAACAGTATTTAATTCTTAGAATTAAAACGCTAGTGGTGGTCACCATCACGGATGAATGGATCTGAATGCTGGGTTATTAAGCTCAGGAAGACCTTTTTTTTTTTTTTTGAGGGTGGGAAATCATCAAATAACTTCTCCCGTTCTGGGCAGAGCGGGAGGGCGTGTCAGACTCTTACTGACTAAAACCCACCCGTGTTCCTTCGGTTGCCCTGTTGCCGGGGGCCACGATCTCCCTTTCGGTTTTCTTCGCAACCCCGGCAGGCATCGGCCCTAGTGGACCCCTTCAAATCTGCTGACATCTCTTTAAGGCGCGCGTGGAACACAACGCGCCTTCGACCCGGGCCTGGTCCTTATCGGACGGTGAGCCACCCATTGCTCACCGTCCGCAAGCCCGCGCCTACGGTGGCCGGAAATCGCCTCGCAATTCCCGACGCCCTGGGCGTCTCCTCCTGCGGCGGAAGCTCAGGAAGGCCTGGTAGTCCTTGTCTCTTAACAAAAATGCCTGCGACTGGCAGACATTCCAACTAAATTCAGTTTTTAGGGTTCTGTACCTCAAAAGGAAGAAACGGAACCCTTATAGGATCAGTCGTGTGTCTGTCTGTTCGTCTGTCGGTCTGTCTGTCTGTTTGTCTGTACGTCTGTCACAACCAATTTACTCCGAATCTAATGAGCCGATTAAGTTGAATTTTGGTACACATATGTATTTCTGTGACCAAAACACGGACATGTAACTTTAATAAATGATTTTTGAATATGGGGGTCACTTTTCGGGGGCAAAGTGGGAAATTAAAAAAAAAAAGTTTTGTGAACTGTACTGTGTGACATATCAAAGGAGAGGTGTATTGTGAGGATCTCAAGTATATTTTTAAATAATTTTTAATTAATTAATTTAGAGATATTTAAGAAAATTTACCACTATGACCCCCTTATCTCAGAAACTACAGAGCCTAAAATTTTGAAAAAAATACAGAGAATTTTTCTTTACTCATAGATTACAATAAAACCTATAAGAAGTCTGTGGTCTTAAATAACATGGTAAATCTATCAATATTGTACGTAAAAACTTACATTTACAGTTGTAATGTATGGGAGAACATGTTTTTCAACTACAATGTTAAGTTTGTTCTTGGGATAAATTCATCCCAACTACGGAACCCTTCATTGTGCGTAGTCAGACACGCACTTGGCAGGTTTTTTAAATGCAAAGTGAGCTGTTGTGAAACGCCTGAAACTTATGTATTTTTACACGACTCCCCAAAAAAGGAGTGTAATGTTTTCAGGGTTCATGAATGTATGTGAGTTTAATTATTTCATGGCCACCATAACTTGTAAATGCCTGAACAGATTTGGATGTATGAGGTATCTTTAGAATCCTTACATCATTCCGAGTGACACTGACTATTTTTTTATTTTATTTTTTATTCCATATGGCGGCAAATTGTTTGAATTATTACATTATGGGTTTTAAATTGAAGGCCTTGATGAGCATATTCCAAGACTATTATAATTTATTGGCATACATTTTACCTAGGTAGGGTGTGCATGCGAGACAAACATTTCATCTTACGATTTAATGAGATTTTAGTAAGAATGCGAATGTCTAAATGAGTGAATGGTTTCGTAGATGATTGAGTTATCAATATAATTCTTCCATCATCATTCATCACACGAGTACCTTTAATGCTTAAAAGTTAAAATGACCGTTCCGTGACATGTTTTTAAATAAAACTTGTACGAAAATTTATAAAACAAATAAATAATTAAAAAAACACGATTTCCTTGCCAAAATACGAATTAAAAAGTAAAAAAACCGGCCAAGTGCGTGTCGGACCACGCACAATGAAGGGTTGCGTAGTTGGGATGAATTTATCCCAAGAACAAACTTAACATTGTAGTTGAAAAACATGTTCTCCCATACATTGCAACTGCAAATGTAAGTTTGTACACACAATATTGAGAGATTTACCGTGTTATTTTAAGATCATAGACTTCTTATTGGTTTTCCTGTAATACATGAGTAAAGAACCATTCTCTGTAATTTATTCAAAATGTTAGGCTCAGTTTTTTCGGAGATAAGAGGGGGAATGGTCAATTTTCATCTATTTTCTTAAATATCTTTAAAAGTATGATTTATAAAAGTATTTAAAAAAAATTCATCTGAGATCCTCACAACAAACCATTTCATTTGATATGTCACTCGGTACAGTTTGCAGAACTTTTTTATAATTATTCCAATTTGCCCCTGAAAAGTGACCCCCATATTCAAAATTAATTTATTCATGTTAAACAAATAACATAAATAAATGAATTTTGTTTGGGTCACAGAAATTCATATGTGTATCAATTTCCAACTTAAAGATTCGTGGCAAATTCGCTGTGACAGATGGACAGACAGACAGACAAGTGATCCTATTAGGGTTCCGTTTTTTCATTTTGAGGTACGGAACCCTAAAAAACCAGTTGTATTAGTTAATCAGTATATACTGAGACATAAATCTTGTGGCGAAAGGTCACTCATTTACTAGCTGACTAAACAGATAAATCAAATTGCCGTTGCTGTCAGGGGATCTCTTAGATTTTAAAGTGTTCCACAGAAGGGCAGTTGTGTTTTTTATTTTATACTGTTACTGTTGTCTAAACTAATATATTATAATAAAGAGAAAAGATTTAATTTATTGTATGTTTGTTTATTTGTAATGAATAAACTCAAAAACTAATGAACCGATTTTAAAAATTCTTTCACCTGTAGGTGACTATATTATCACCAGTGATCGGAGTAGGTAGATTAATTTGGGGCAATGAACTGGCACGTATATATTTGTATGAACATGCCTCCGGGATTCCGGGATTTTGAAATTATTAAGATTTTTTTAAGGAATGTCAAATGTTGTAATGTGTAGAATAAGGAATACATCAATAAGAATAAGGCATTTTTAACCCTTTTGCTATTATTGCACTGAATGCGAAAAAATATTAAGAAGTATAAAAATTTATTTTTATTTAATTATTCAAGAATAGTAACAATTATAAGCAGCAGATAATATACTTACAAGAAATAACTACAAAATTAGTCATATTATGTAAGTTTCGAATGGACGCACAACAGTAAGATTTACTTTTTTACTTGATAAATAAGAAAAAACAATTTTAAATGTTTATCCATTTTATAAACTTCTGATGTAGTAGTTTAAAAATCCTTACTTTTACAATATTTGATTCAATCCCGTAAGTACCAAAATGAAATCCCGGAAAAAAGGCTTATCCATGTTAGGATTTCTATGACTAATCATCATGGACTGCCGCCTCTGCACCTCATTGTGCGGGAGGAGGTGGCCCTAGCCGCCTTTAGACTATATTTATCAGGAACTCTAAGCAAAGACTCCAGAATTAAGCACACACGCATAAAGGAAGATGCAATCAAGCGTCGGCCAATGATGGCATCACCCTGCGACAAAGCATCGAAATCACACCACTTTCAAAGGCACTACAACATAATACTTACAGAAGAGCAGCGTGACTACTCAAGCCCGAAAGAACTGAGGGTTTACACCGATGGATCAAAGACCGACTCTGGTACCGGAGTCGGAGTCTTCTCACACGATCTCAACATAAAGATATCCAGACCACTAGGAATGTTCAACAGCGTCTATCAGGCGAAGTGTGCGGTCCACGCCATAGAAGCCAGGAGAGTTACGGACACTCACATACGCATACTCTCCGACAGCGCCTGAGTTCTCCAATCGTTAAAGAAAAAATATATTACCTCGAAGTTAATACTAGAATGTCACAATGCACTAGAACAGGTAACGGTGTCTAGTCGCAACACGGTGACACTGCAATGGATAAAAGGACACAGTGGATCGCTAGGTAACGACACCGCTGACGAACTTGCTAGAAGACGATCTAACACGGCAGTCTGTGGACCCGAACCTATCGTACCAATCCCTTTCAACCAAATACGCAGGTGGCTACAGGAGTTCACCCTCAAACAAGCGGAGTACTTGTGGACCTCGACACCAGGCTGCAGGCAGTCCAAGGTAGCTATGCCATCCCTGGATAGCAGGTTAACCAGGTGTTTATTACGCCTGGACAGGAACGGCCTGCGCCTGGTGACGGGAACCATCACGGGACACTGCTCGCTAAACAAAACCTTCCACACGATAAGCATAACAGACAGTCCTCTGTGTAGGGCGTGCATGGAGGCTGAGGAAACCGTCGCGCACGTGCTCATTGAATGCACAGGCTTCACCCAGATTAGAACAGAAACCCTCGGGTCACCCAGATCTTTCACAGATGTTCTGAACAGACCAGGAGTTTTGATTAACTTCTGGAGGGAGGTGGGCTGGTTGGAATAACCACCAACCGGCTGCCATGGCCAACGTACAATGGTCCACCTGACGGACTAAGTGCAGAAACCAAACCCTATAATATAGATAGAACATAGACTATTTATGATGCGAGTACGTAAAATCAATCTACCTACTCTGATCACTGATTATCACTGAGTAACATAGGCTATAATTTATAAAGATGTCACATGGGCAAAGCCGCTGGCCGAAGCTAGTTACAAAATAAAGTACAAATGTTATGTTGACTCTGCCTAAGGGTCAACATACTTGCTGCAGAGTTGAGGGAGTGTCTCAAGTTCCCAAAACTAGGGTCGCTGAACATAATGCAAATGGTATTGTTTTCTTTACTACTTTGGAATCATATTGTTGTATTAAAAATTTGATTTTATTTTGGTGGAAATATATTTTTTTACAATGAAATCTAAAACTGTTAATGCTTTCTTAAGGAGAGATAAATACATAAACAATATTCTTAAAAACTTCTCCTTTCTCAGCTTTGTATGAAACAAAATGTCTTTGTGTCTTAAAAATCACCCGACTGAACAAAACAAGGTTAACCAGATCCTAGGTAAGCCTATCATTCACACAGATACAATTTCATCTTACTGCAATCACTATGCTAATTACAAAAAAGGATTGTAATGAATACGCCAGCTCTTTGTACCCTAAAACGAAATCACTGTACAAAGAGCATCTACGAAGAAGCTCAAGTATTTATAAACAAAATATCTTTCCACATCCACAATAAATCGTGAGCCCATAATCTAGCAATCGGTGATACTCAATTTATAAAAGATGTGGTAGACGGTAAGATACCAAAAAAATTATAACAACATCATCACTTTGACAATAATGATTCACCTATTATTAGTATGGATTTGTACTCTGAGATTTGTACGTTTTAATTAGAAAGGGTTCGTAGCATAGCTCATTGAATGGTTATTGCATAATATCTAAGAAAACTTACCCATAACTTGAACGCGGCAAATGGCACAGGTATCACACTCGACGTCCCAACTCCACATGGCTACTGCATTCCACTTTTTCAAAGTAAACATTTTGTCTGGCTTCTGTCCATCATTTTCTCCGCGGTCCAGGGCATCACAGTCTTCTCCAGACATTTTAGGAAAGAGTTTAATCGAAAATATTACTATTCACTTTGTTTTTATTTACTTCGACGTATGAAGTTTACGATTTGCGTTTCGCGACGATAGCTTTCGATTCGATGATTTGACAGCCAGCTGTTATCTGTTCATTAACACAAAATCGTAAAAAAGAATCTCAAAAAAAAAAACCGTGTAATAGATATTGTCCAAAAAATTAATTAGTCTTTTTAAGTACTCAAATAGTATTTATTAATATGTCTCAATCATTTAATTTTTTTGTTTTCTATCTTTGTAAACGCAACTCAAAGGCTATCTACAATTGCTGTCAAAAACGCTTTCTCTTGTTTACTCTAACGCGATTTGAATAGTTGCGTCCCTGTCAGTTGATAAAATTGGTGACAGCTGCGAATTTTCCGTATCTTTTTTTTTTTTTTTTTTTTTTTTTTCTCTCTTGGCAAGTCGCTATTTGCGCATTTGCCACTAACAAAAACGGGGGAACTTATAATAATTAAAAAAATGGTATCTGAACGGAATTTGGAAATATAAATTGGTCAGGATCGGAAAAGGAATAAATTTTCAAATAAAATATATAATAAACTAAATACGGATTGAGTTAGAATTAATGAAAATAGATAAACAGTTGTATATTATAGGATCATTAGATGCTAAAAGAGTAAGAATGGAAGTAGGAAGAGGAACTTCATGACGATTTAAGGAGTCCATAAAAGGAGAATGATTATAAAGAGAACACGAGAAGAAAATGTGGTTCAGATCCCCCACACTTTCGCCACACTCACAAATATCGTCATCTATGATATGAAGCCGTGCAAGGTGAACTGGAATACAAACATGTCCCAGTCTCATACGGATAATACAACTGGTGGAAGTTTTATTTAACTTTAATTTAAAAAACCAAGGTTTTTTTGGAATACACGTTTGTATGGTAGAATAAAATTTACCTTTTAATACTGAACTGTCTGACCATAAGTCTCCCCAAGACTCCCGAAGGAACGTCATGGGGAGACCTGCAAGATCATGACAATAATTAATGTACGGAAAACGATCTCCACAATCAACAGCCTCATTGGCAAGCTGGTCAGCCCTGGTGTTGCCCAAAATGTTGCTATGTCCCGGAATCCATGCAAAGCTGATTACAAGCCCTTGCTGATAACATTTGTACAATAAATTTCTTATAGATATTACCAAGGGATAAACTGTTTTACATTTTAATGGAAATTTGCTAAGAGCTTGCAAAACACTCAAAGCGTCTGAAAATATGACCGTCTTTTTTAATTTCATAATGTGTATATATTCTACAGCTTTGAATAAACCAAAGCATTCTCCTGTGAACACTGATGATTCAGGCGGAAGTTTAACCTTTTGAACTATATTGTATTGAGAATGAAAAATTCCGACTCCTACACAACCAGAATTATCGTGTTTGGACGCATCAGTGTAAATATGATGCCAATCTTTCCAATAATTATATTTGATTGAATTAAATAAGAAACTCGTAAAATCATCCCCTTTATTTAAACCCAAGGAAAAATGTATGTCAGGAATAGAAACTATAGATTCATAATTACTGCAAAAAAGAGGATATAAATTTGAGCTGTAGCTTGGAGCCTGTAAGGCAATAAACTTTTTGTAACTCTGAATAAGACATGGTGGATTTTTATGAGACCAATAATTAGAAGAATTTATTTGATTTAAAAGTAATGGAAGTTTTGTATGTAGAGGATGGTTAGCAAATTGCAATGAACGAAATAAAAATTTATCGCAAAGGAACTGACGGCGAAGTGAAAGAGGAGGATCCACACATTCAAGTTGAAGGGCATTAATTGGACTAGATTTCATAGCTCCCGTGATTATTCTTAGTGCTTTTGACTGTATATTGTTAAGTTTTTTAAAAGCAACAATACTCCCTGGTTCTAACAAAAAAGACCCATAATCTAATACGCTTCTAACTATAGCATTATATAGCAGTTTTAAACAATAAGGATGGGCACCCCACCATACTCCAGCCAGGCATCTTAACATATTTAACCTTTTTTCGCATTTAGAAAAAATATATTCACAGTGGGGAATACCAGTAAGCCTGGAGTCTAAAATAACTCCTAAAAATTTGACCGAAGATTTTTCTGGAATCGGTTGACCATCAAAATATATAGAAAAAGGAGGAGGAAGCCGCTTTCGTGAAAATAAAACAGTAGAGCTTTTCGAAGATGATAACTCTAGTCCATTACGATCAAGCCATGTTTTTAAAAGATTAAGAGAAGAAGACAGTGAAGAGCAAGCCGTTTCAATAGAGCGATGAGAACAGTATAAAACCAGGTCATCAGCATATTGGAGAACTTTTACTTTACTGTCCAGGGAAGATTCGAGGTCATATGTATATATATTATACAATATAGGACTTAAAACAGACCCTTGAGGAAGCCCTTTCCACACTAATCTAGATTCATAAGTAGAATCCTCTAATAAAACATTAATACGTCGCTCAGATAAAATATTCATAATGAAATTAAAAAGAATTGTAGGCACATTTAACTTTTGTAATTTATTTCTTAAAATCGGAATAACTACATTGTCATAGGCGGAAGTAATATCTAAAAACGAAGCTATAAGGTGACTATTTACAGAAAAACTTAACCTAATATCCGTGACAAAAATACTTAAGCTATCTAAAGTACTTTTGCCCCGCCTAAAACCGAACTGACTGTCACTCAATAAATTATTGCTCTCAATAAACCATTCTAAACGGTTCTTTACCAAATGCTCGGTAACTTTTAATAAAACTGAAGAAAGTGCAATGGGACGATAGGCATTACTATCTGACGGGCTTTTGTCAGGTTTCAAGATTGGTAAAACTATTTGGGATTTCCAGGATGTGGGAATGTTGCCAGTGACCATAATAGAGTTTATAAGATTTAAAAAATAGTCAAGTGACGTTTCGCTTAAATTTGACATAAAGGAATATGGAATACCATCAACTCCAGGAGCAGAATCTTTTAGGTGGGTCAAAATACCTTTGAGTTCAGCAAGAGAAAATGGACTATTGAGTTCTGCAAGATTGACATAATCGGAAAGAGGTATAGAATAAATAGTTATTTCCTCAGGGACATACGAAGGTGATAGCTTATCTAAAAATTGGTCTTTCATTGAAGAAGGAAGCAAAGATGAGGGAGACTCCTTAAATGCAGATCTAAACCTACGAATGTTTCGCCACACAACTGATGGATGAATATTAGGTGATATGTTCTGACAAAAACGTCTCCAACCTTCGAACTTCTTTTGTTTAAATAATTTACGAGTATCAGTAATGGCAGAACATACAACATCAAAGTTTTCATCTGTAGTGTTGGCATAATATTGAATCTCTGCTTGTTTCCTCTTTTTAACTGCAATTGAACAATCCCTATCCCACCATGGAGGGGATGGGATATAACCTAGAGCTGTATTTTTTATAGGAAAATGACTATCAGCAGTTCTTATTATTAATTTTGCTAAAGCTTCAGCACATAAGTGTTCATCACCAAATTTAATTTCAGGAAGTTCCGAAATGTAGAAATCCAACTGCTCCTTAAACAATGACCAATTGGCATCTGCAAGTCTATACTTTAACCGTGGAGGAGGTTTAGAATAATGCTTATTATAAAAAGGAAATGAAAGTAATATTGGAAAATGGTCACTACCATGAGTAGAAGTTAAGACTTCCCAAGATAAATAAGGTGTAAGACTGGGAGAGCATATTGACAAGTCAGGAGCACTTATTTCCTCGTTGGGAGCAGTGCGTCGTGTTGGAGAACCATTATTAAGAATGCAAAGATTACGAGTGTCAATCAGATCCAAAAGATTAACCCCATAGCTATTGGTCAAGGAACTACCCCAACATTGATGCTGAGAATTAAAATCACCTAATAGTATAAAAGGTTTTGGAAGAATAGAAAGAATATTTACAATTTCATCGAAAATCAGAGTAGATGGACGAGGAATATATATAGAAACATAACAAACTTTATTTACAACTGCTGCAATAATAGAAAAATCACTATTATGAGCAGGAATGGAAAAATGAGTAAAAGATTGAGGATGTTTGATGAGTAAGGCTACTCCACCATACTTATCAAATCGATCCTCTCTGAGACATGCATAACCCGGAATCCTAAACAAAGAGTCCGGACTAAGCCATGTCTCCTGTAAAGAAAAAATAAATGGATTATATTTATTTATAAGATAAATTATTTCAGTTTTTTTAGAAATTGCACTTCGGCAATTCCATTGGATTACCTTGGCTGGACTGTCCATTATTATTATTAGAAGTGCAAGTAACTGCTTCGAGTGCAGAGGCAACGTGAGACGGTGAAATTAAGTTAGACTGTGACAAAGACTTAATTAATGCTATGATTAAATCTCTTGTAGTTTCAGATAGATTGTCCTTAGGAATCAGAGCAGTGCCATTATTTAGTGAAGAAGTGTTATTATAGTCCTTAATAAGGTCATGATGAGATTGACGATCATAACCTATAGAGGATTTTGTAGGTGAACGAGGTTTAGTGTAAACAGTTTTTTTATATGAATATGACTGATTAGATGTAGGATTAACCCGTGGAGCTGAAGGAGTAAAGCTATCTGACACATGAGTGGTAGTTAAGGCGTCAATATATGACTTCTTAGAAACAAAAGGATGTAGTTTTGATGCTTCTGCATAAGAAATGCAACTTTTGGACATTGTTTCTTTTATCGATTTCTGTCTCTCAAATTCAAGGCACTTCTTACTAGTAGCTTCATGAGACCCCCTGCACAAACAGCAAGAGACATCATCATCTTGAACTGAACAGGACTCGCCTGAATGTCCATCACCACACTTAAAACATCTAGGCTTAGACCTACAAAGACTTTTTACATGACCATACCTACAACAATTATAACACTGAATAGTTGGGTAAATGTATAATTCAACACTCAAGGCTGTGTAACACATAAACACCCGCTTTGGTAGAACTTGCCCATCAAATGTAATTATAATTGTTTCCGTGTTCTTGAATACATTATTACCATCAACCATTACTTTCCTTCTAATCCTCCTAATTTTTAAAATTTCTCCACAGCCTATGGGAACAGAAATAGCCTCCTGAACCTCCTCATCGGACCAATCGGCAGGAACGCCTCTTACAACACCCATACGGGTTATGGAGAAAGCAGGGATAAAAGCTTTATAATTTTCTTCAGCTAATTTTGTATTATTTAAAAACAGATTCGCATCATCATAGTGAGAAAATGCCAATGAAATTCGATTTCTGCCGATTTTTTTCAGACTACCATTTATCACATTTTTAAAATTATTTCTTTTCAAAAAACGGCCAAAAGAAATGGGATGTAAAAATGTTTTTTCAGTGACTTGTTCACGTTGCACATGAACGACATATGGAGCAGCATCTGATGACTTAAAAGTCAACCTAGCCAACTGAGTTGCAGACTGTGGAGATGTTTTATTTTGTACAATGATTGATTCATGAGATACCTGAGTAGTAATTTTTTGTGAGGGGTCTGAACCATTCTCGAAATGAGAAATTTCCATCTCCTGATTCTCTGGTTCACAATTGCAATCCTTTTTGCCGCCATTTTTACGCCTTTTTTTGTTGCAATGTTTGCAAATTTTGGGCCGAGCTGAAACCCTCTTCCTTCTACTATTATTTACTGTTGATACTGAACAATCAGTATCAACACTGGTTTCATTATGTGAAATTGTCACGTAGTGAGCTATGACCGGAGATATCGACCCCCCAGGATCCCCTGGAGGGTCCATAATAGAAGATTTATAAAAAACTTACCAACTATTAATACACACAAAAAAAAAAACTAACTACTAGAAATATATAAACAAAAAACTAATTATTTACACAAAAAGATCCCAACAAACTTATTTTAGGAAATTAAAATTCACTTAGAAAGAAAAAACACGACCGCCGTATTCAAGGTTTCCCGCGCTTTTTTCTTTCCGTATCTTTACGCCGTCACGCGTCACGCGTAGACAGAAGTGCTGCAAGTCAAAGAGTAGTGCAACCTACAAATAATGACTTTTATTATTCTTAGGCTACAACGATCTTTGGAAGCTCGAATGACGCGACGTTGAGGGGGGCGTTGGTGGTAATAGCCGGCGCCAGACAGCAGCAATATTTGATCAATTGTTTAGTCACATGTCTGGCAGGGGTGTTGCGCCCAGACCGGAGAAGTTATTTGATAATTTCCCACCCAAAAAAGTGGTGTTTGGGTATTTGATCAAAGTTTGATCAGTTAGGTATTTCAACTTTGCCTTTCGGTGTCGGTTTTTCAAGCGCACATCATAGCGTTATAAGTTCAAATGTGTGCGAAACACATATGAAAGCGTTGAACGTTCAAGTGTGTGCGTAGCCTGCAATTCCAGTGTCTCGTCAATCACTGAGCAGAACGATCGCTTTGTTCAGTCGCAAGATGGACTGGAGCAACGAAAGTGTCCTGGAATTTATTGAGTTGCTTGAAGGAGAACCATGTATATGGAAACCTAAGGGCTCCCACACAAAACTGCGAATTTGCATCGCATTGCAAAAATCTGCGAGCTCGCAGTGCGCACAGCCTAGGCCAAACTCGCAGATTTTTGCAATGCGATGCGAATTCGCAGTTTTGTGTGGGAGCCCTAAAAGTAACCATCATAATAAAAATATATTTTTTTTAAAGTAAAACCCAACTACGACAAAAAAGTCAACAAAAAAAGGTATAAACAAGACATCACATACAGACATATTAAAAATCCGGAGTCAGACATAGTCTGTGCAATCTATAGCCTACACGTGTGACTCGGATTTTTAATATGTCTGTCTGTGATGTCTTAATTGTTTATACCTTTATAGTTGAGTAATTTGTATAACTTTTATTTACTTAAGCCCTTTCAATTGATACCCAACACGGCATCATTTATTTTATTTTATATCATGACTTTATGTCCTCTAGAGGGTGCCATATTCAATTTAATCGGACGTCACATAGAACTACTTAAAACCAGCGGACAATCAAGACCTCTCCAACGATACCTCATTTGTCAAATTATGATGAGTAGTTAAGAAGTTATGAGAGAACAGATGAACATACATACATACTTCACGATCAGAATCATAACAGTCCTTTTTGTTTCGCCGTATTCGGGTAAAAATAGAGTCAAGACGCCTGGATCAGGATAAATAGTAAATTGTTAGTATATTGCTTATATTAAATAGCGCTCTAGGAATTTATAAGTTTACCAAATTTATTACTTTCTCGTTTGTCCCAATTAACTACAGTTAGCATACTAAGCGCAACCAACTGTAGGTAACTAGAATATACCTATGGGCATATTATACATATGTATGGGCAAACCTCCTTTAGGATTTGAGATTTTAAGTTTTATCAGCTTCACCTGCGAAGCTAGTGGAAGCCGAGGTAATTTTAAAAGTAAAACCAATTTGTTTGGTCGTATCATCTCTTTTTATTTGTAAAAAAAACCGGAAACACACTAAATGAATATAATGCATCCATAAACTTATCATAAAATGGTTTAAAAAATAATTAACTTTCGTAATCTACATTAATATATTAAATTCTCTCGTTATGGGTTACAGCGATAAACGTTTTTAGATTTTAATGATAAATACACACATTGTTACCCTGTAACTGTTTAAATGTGCGTGAATTATTCACGCACCATACGTCCATGAATACAATTTTTTTTATTAAATATTGCCTATAGATATAGATATTATTTAGGTGGCAGAATGTAACCTATTCTATTCTTACACAATTAAATTAAAACTATGAAATAAATGTTCACTTTTACAAAGGTAATTCCAGAATTGAACTGATATAAAGGTAATAATAACCTATTTGTTGTCATTTTCCTCATTTGTTACAATAAGCTAACTACGAAGGTATTAAAAATAATCGGTAGGTTTATACTAATGGCAAAAAATAATTACGAAGAACCGTAAAGGGTGATGTATAAAGCGGAGAGCAGGATGAGGAAGCTGGCTGTCACACTACTGGCCCCACTGAAACATCCCAACTCTTCGACTTGCACTTGGTACCTGATGTTGTACGGGAACCTGCAGTTTGCATCTGAGGAGTAAAACAATATTAGTATGGAATCGAAAACTTTTACAAGACTTTTTGGTCGTCAAGACTTCATCATCATCATCATTTCAGCTGAAAGACATCCACTGCTGGACATAGGCCCAAGCACCGCCACTTCGACCGGTTCTTGGCTTTCCGCATCCTTCCAACGCTACGTCTTCCGGTACGCAGTCGCCAGTCCAGAACCTTTCGGCCCCATCGGCCATTTGTTCTGCGAACAATGTGCCCTGCCCACTGCCACCTAAGTTTGGCAATTTTTCGGACGATGTCTGTTACCTTGGTTCTCCAGCGTATCTCTTCATTTCGACAAGACTTAAGTAATCAATATTTGACTGATAGGTACCTGTGCACCCAGCGCTAGCGAAGGTGCCTGCTGCGAGGCCGGTATCTGATCGTACGGACAGGAACAGAGGCGGACATGCGTTTATTTGCCCGTATCCGTCGCAGGCGTTCTGCAAGCTGATCTCAACGTTACCAGAGGTCAAGGTCTGGCATGTTATCGCATTGCTGTCCGTAATGACTGTTGAGTTGCTCCTGAAAAGTAATTTAAATTAGGAAAACTACTAGACCGACATTTTTGTTCTTCCCTTAATACACGCATCTCAAAGAAATAGCGAATGCTGAGTTAAAAATATTAGCTAGTCATCGAGGTGGTACTTAGTATGCAACTGTGCACGGCTGACTGCCTGTTTAGAGTGCCTTGGTCCCACCATGTATGACATACCGTAATCGTGTAGCAGTGGTGGAGTAGTTACTTCAAACCTTATTCTTATTTCATTTTATTTTAAAGAGTATGTCGTTTAAAGTAAACAAAAAGCAGTAAGTAATCAATTTGGATGCTTGTTTTGTTCCGGTAGTTTTCAGAATCCGGATGTCTTATCAGAAAAGCCCAATGATTTGTCACTGTTTTCCTCTTCGTATTTTTTATTCATTTCTAACTACGTGTCTACAGGTTATGTTAGTCATCAAAATGAAAACAATTCATGGAATTAGATAGGACATACGGATATCGTTAGTGTTGGTTAAGTTATCAAGAACAAGAACACTTTATCATTAGATACTACTATCAATAGATGTCGTACCTGGGTTGTGTGACGGACCGAGAGTGACAGACTACGAGACTTCCAACTCCAGTACCACTGCGGGCCACCCTGACCTTCCTGTTATCATTGTTCCCGAAGAAGTAGTTAGCACTGAGCCTATAGAAGTTGATGTAACCAGGTTCAACGTAGTCATCAAACTGTCTTGTGCCTGAAGATCCTCCGTTGAACAAGAAACCACATGTAGGGTTCACGATTCTTCTACCAACTGCAAAGAAAACCAAACAATTACATTTATTATGTCCTAAATCTCACAAGGCTCGAGCATAGGTAGATACAACTGCCTTAATTAAATCTAAGCACATCACTTTGGGCCTGAAACATGTTGTTTAAATTTACTCCTACAATCGCTAAATATATGCTAAACCACTTACTGTTTTGAATTCGTTGTAATACAGGATCCATGATAGTATCCACATTTGTTCCCGCAGAACTGAGAGCAATAGTGAAAATGTCGCTGTACATTTCTCGTACATAATTCCATAGAGTATCGAAGTGATTGGTGGAAGTCGCGTACAGAACTCTTAGGTCTGGAAAAAGAGGATAAGTAGGTATTGTAATTCAGATTGACATTCATCACCTTTTATGTCTGACATCCAGTCTTGCTATAGGGTATCGTATTACCCAGTAACTGGGCTGTGGAGGTCAGATAGGCAGTCGCTCCATGAAAAATATTGGTATCAATATGGTATTCAGCTGCATCCGGTTAAGACTAGAAGCCGAACCCATATAGTTGGGAAAAGTCTAGACAGATGATGATTCATCTGTCTAGACTTCTTTTTTGAAGTGAAAACTTCTTTAGGCGCGTTGGGCATTTTTGAGATGAGACTAAACCAATGATTTCGCGACACCGTGATGACTTCAGCTTTTGACCATTAAAAAGACATCAACGCGTTGATTACCGCGATGCGCGGTGCTGATTTTTTTTCAAGTTTTCACTTCTGTCGGCGCTCCCGGAGTGCCACTGTTTTTATTTTGATTGTTTTAATGTGACTATATTTTTTTCAACTTACCGGGTATGGTATTATTAATCTCGTTAGAAAGTTGCCATGCAAGATCTGTAGGCTGCAAGTTGCCATTATTGATCAGATACAACAAAACTGATGAGTTGCCGCCGACGTAGTTCCTCATGCTCTCGTTCAAAAGCGTTTCTTGCATCATGAACTTGATGTGATTCAAACTGCTTTCAAGATTCACTCCTGACGGTACTGTGGACCAAAATATAGTAATTAAAGATTTGAGTTGACTACTTACAGGTAAAATTCTAGTCAAAACATGTTGTTTTGAGTCAGACTTGCAAAATTTTCAATTCACTTACTTGTTGCGTGTCTAGTAGCGTTATATTCAGCGTAGAAATCGGCCAGAGAGTAAGTAGTATTGATAATGATGCTTCCATCAAAGGCGCTCAGTAAAGTAATACTAGATCCGAACTTGCCGACCTCAATAGAGTCCACCAAATAAGCGATGGCAGGGGATATTGTCTCGTAAGACCACGAGGAGTCTAGCGCGATATACAGGTTGGTTCTCAGACGGAAGTCATTGCTCTGGGTTAAGGTTGTGACGCAGTTCATGTCGTTCAAATTGCTGGCTGGAAGAAGTTGAAAAGGATTTAGTAAAAAAAAAAAACAAGCATTATAGCCTGGTCACTGAGACTGAGATAGTAAGAAGTATAATATGGTACACAAACAATGAACAAAATTATATTCAAATCCATAATCAGAATTTAAGGAAACTCATTAGGTCACTGTATCGCGATACTCACTGGTGTAAGTTCGTAGATTGGTCACAGCACTTGTGACAAGCTGTTCAAGGCCACCGATGATGGTTCCACGGAGAGGCATGTTGGTATCCAAGGCGGCGGCGAAAGCATGTGTTTCACTGACCAAGTTCTCATCAGTTACGTATTGTTGCATCAATGCCCGGCGGTTGCAGGCTCGCAGATTAGAATCAAAGGCACCATTCTGTAATAGATCATTAAAAAAAATTGTTTTAGCATTGTGTAAATGCTGGGACTCGACGCCCTAGGAGGATATATAGTGACCTTATTGGTGATGTGCTTCAGAAAGCTCGGGTGCGTAGTATAGGTACTCGCGACTGGCGTGCGTGTATGACCAAATTTATGAACGTAAAGGAGGCAAAAAGAGTATGTAACCAACGTAGCAGGTGGCGTTCTATAGTTTCTGCCTACCCCCTTGGGAAGAAGGCGTGAGTCTATGTATTTATGTTTCAACATTAATCCTTGATACCTACTTGGAGCTTACTTGGGTTTGATAAAAGCGATTAAAAGTCAAATTGAAGTATAAAAACAAAATGAAATAAAACTTACCCTGGGAGAATAGTACATATCCAAGAGTTGTGACAGTTTCAAAGTGCTGAAAGCTCCCAACGTCGAAGTTATTGTGCTTCCGAGGACGAAGCCATCAATATCTCCGCGGATCTCAGGGTCAGTCATTTCGACGTTGACGCGGTTGTGCAGCATAAAGTGTCTGGTCGCCTGCGTGCTGTTCCAGTTGCCAGCGGTACCGATTGATATGGATGTGCTGCCTCGCTCCGTGCCTTGGATGAGGACGGCTTCGGCCAAGTCGCCTAGATAGGAAATGTCACTTAGAACGTTACTTACTCAATAAATTATACGTAGTTTTTTTTTTATTACACTGTATGGTAATGTTAGGTTTCAATTTACTAATACGTAATTGTTGGATATTATACAGTGCGTGCCACTAAAGATGAGACTTGACACACCACGTGGTTTGACTTGCGCAGTAGACGATTTATGGGTCTCTTTAGCGGTATGAAGTCTGCGCCGGGGCGTCATCGGGGCGGCGGAAGGAGCGGCGGGAGGCGCGGTCAAGTCTCATCTTTCGTGGCGCGTATTGTACTAGCAGCACCCAAAGATTCGATGTGTCAAAAGTGGCGCGGGAACGACTAATAAATACGCTTAAATATGGGAGTCGGGCGCTCGTGACGGTAAGACGTGCTTAGTGGCTGTGTCGGTAAAAAGATAGATTGGCATAGTATTGGTTGGAGATCTACTGTAACTTAAGGTAACTTATTAGTTTTATGGTAAATACTAGAATACTGATTAAATAGTGATATTATGTGAGGAATAGGAGATGTGATGGTATGGTGTAGAATATTCAATTTGATGTTGGCAAAGAAATATAAATGAATGATAAAATATCTTGGTGTTTCATATTATTTTCCTTACACCTGAAATATTGTAAACAGGTTGTTTTATTAAACAGTCTGAAATTATGATATTGGGGTAACCACTTTAAGATTAATTTAGGGATTAGTATCTATTTTGAGGTCAAATAATTATATTCGGAATTAAATTAGGTATTTTAGATCAAGGATAGTTCTTATTATAGTAATATATATATGTAAACCTATTACTATGCAACGTTCACTTGGCTAAAGTACTACCAACACCTAACTCCAGATATTGATCGAATTTTGAAGAAGGTCTTAGCAAATATGTGGAACTACTTATATTTATATTTAAGACCTTTTATATACTTACCATATTTTATAAAAAATAAAGGAAATAAAATTATAATAGCAATCTCAAACCAACTGCTGAAGTGCGGATTGTAGCTTGGTTTAGGTACTGAAATTCTAATACGTGGAATAAAGCCTACTCACCAGCTAATGTTGCCGGATAAATAGAAGACACAGTTTGTTGGACATTTCTGTAGTTAAGGTTCGCATCCCTGACTAAGTCCAGGATATTTACACGCTGCGGCTGCGCCCCTGCGGCAATGCCAGCAATAATGTTACCAGCTGACACGGCACCCCACGGTGTGTTCACCACGCCGTCCAACAGTGGGCAAGTGCTCTCAGCCACCTGACGTTCAGACATAGAACCTCCGTTGCCAAAATTACTGAATTCCACATCGTTATTCGGATCGTAACGCCTCATTTTTCCGTTTCTGTTTGCGGATTGTCTGAAAAAAGAGAAAATATAAATAAAAAACATTTTTAATGACTTTGAATGAAAGAAAAAATTTTTTTTTGAGTTTCAGGAATAAAAGAAATACAGAAAAAAACACGTGTGTTCTTACGCGATACTCGCACGCAAACGTACTCTTGTAGGTATATAATATAAAAAGACAGAGAAGGAGAGAACTCATAACAATCACATACTTAATACTTTTTCCTTACGTGACGATTTCTTCCAGTCAACCCTTATCGCAAGGTGCGTTAAGGACTTTCGTTCTAAAAATACGTGACTAAAAATACTCACAAGACTGCTGGTTTTATAATTTCAACATCATCGCTTATGGAGCGACCGGACCTCGCAGTTCTAAGAGCGCGGTATTGAGACAATTGGTTGCAGCTGCTTTCATCTCCTCGGACTCTCGCATCCACAGTTGTTGACAGCATATGATGGAGAGTACACTAAAATATAAGAACGAAATAGGGAAAAACCAGAGGGACATTTTACCTTCTAATCCATTATTTTATAAGGCTAATTTCGGTAAGTAAGTTTTGAAGCACTTGCTATTGTTTCTTAACTGGTGAATAAAGATATTGTAGAAAACAAACCTTCAGGACAGAAGAGACAGTGTCGTTGCCCAAAACTTGCAAGTTGTTGGGGATGAGCCTTGTTAAAAGAAGTCGATGACGATGGAACGAGGGGAATGTAGGAGCAAACGGCAGCACATTTGAAGAAGAAATGGAGTTCTCTGGCTGATGGAACTCTATGCCATCTTGTCGGTACCTGGAAGCAATCGAATAAAAGTTGGTTCAGCTGTGAAAATCATCATCTTGCCTTGCTATCTCCATATTGATCATCTCAGCCTTTTTGTAAAATTTGAGTAGGTGTAGGGATAATATCCCACTAACCAGTAGTTCTTTACTCTTTATTCATAAAGAACATGTAGGTATGTAAGTTACGTTATAAAACGTGAACGTACGTGTGAAGAAGCACCGTTGAAAGCTGTCTCAAATCCATGTTGACGTTAGGGTTGTCCTCAATTTTTCTTATGATGTCGATGAGGACCTGTATCGTGACGGGCGGCAAGTTGTTCCTGTTCGCAAGTTCAGGGTTGCTATAGCATTCGCTGAGACTGTCTGCCACTCTTGTTTGTGCTGTCTGCTGAGCCTGCGCGCTGCCTAGCGCGGCTACCAAGAGGATTGGTAACCAATACATGTTGGTATCTGGAAGAAAATTAAAGGGATAAAGTACAATACTCCGAATACAATGTTGACAAAAAACTATATTAGGTTTGGCTTTCCGAAATATCCTACTAATAATATTATATATATATATATATAATATTATATTATAAACGTGAAAGTTTGTGAGGATGGATGGATGTTTGTTACTCTTTCACGCAAAAACTACTGAACGGATTTGGATGAAATTTAGCCTTATTAACCTGGATTAACACATAGGAGTTTTCATCCCGATATTCCCACGGGATCGAGACTTACGAGGGTGAAACCACGGGGCGCAGCAAGTAATTAAATATATCCAAAGTAGTAAAGTACTTAAATCTATGACACTTGTTTAATACGTATGGATAAAGGTTTTGGACCAGGTCAGAGCTGAGTCTTATTACGTTTTTGATGACTAAACTTGATCTTAGGTGGTGTTCACTTGATACATGTCACATGACGATTAATTACATTATTATAGGTGTTAGGTTTTTGTTCAAGATACAGTGAGTAACAAGATTACGATAAAAATATCGATGACGATCCTGTATGTTATTTCACAACGAATGTTATCAGCACTTTCAGGGAGCGGTCGAGGAAATTAAAATCCTTGCCGAATGTTGATTTTTCCACTTCAACTTGGTAAATAATAATAATAATAATATTTATTCAAAAATTACAAGGCATAAAAATTAGTACAGCTTTGCTTAAATGTAAATTATATTCCTAAGACTTACGTGCCTGAACTAGGTAATCCTGTGCATCAAATCTTGACGACGTAAATAACGCCCTGTTGCAAGTCCAAAATTGGTTCACTGCTAATAATTTAGTATTAAATGGTAAAAAAACTAAATGCATAAGATTTTCTTTACCAAATGTCAAAAGTAGTAATTGTGAGATAGTATTGAATCAAGAGAGACTAGAATTTGTCGATAAAACTATTTTCCTGGGGATCACGCTCGACTCAAGGCTTCAATGGGGTCCTCATTTAACATCCCTTTCAGGACGGCTAAGTTCAGCAGCATATGCTGTGAGAAAAATACGTCAATTTACTGATGTAGATACCGCGAGGCTAGTCTATTTCAGTTAATTTCATAGTATTATGTCGTATGGTATTTTACTATGGGGTCGGGCTGCAGACATCGAGTCTATTTTTATTCTGCAGAAAAGAGCCATCAGAGCCATATATGGCCTCCGCAGGCGCGACTCTCTAAGGGAACTGTTTAAAGATATTAACATCATGACGGTACCTTGTCAATATATATATGAAAACATTATGTACGTAAGGAAAAATCTACATCTTTTTAGTAAAAGAGGTGCAAGACACAATTATATCACTAGAAATAGGGACCAATTAGTTCAACCAGGTTTCAGATTGGCTAAAGTGGACTCATCTTTCATGGGGTACTGTTTAAAATGTTACAATAAAATACCTCCCCACATACTTCAACTGAATGAAACGAAATTTAAATCTTATATAAAACGCACACTATGCAGCCAAGCATATTATAATTTGGGGGATTACATCGCTGATATAAATGCTTGGCTAAACGCTGGTCCTGCTCCACAAGGGCGCATAAACTAATTGATTAGCATTGGGAAATACTGTTGGAGTTGCTGAAGATTTAGAAACTACTCATCTTTGCATTGTATAAATTCAATCCCTTTCAAATTGTATAATTTCATAACATGTGTGAGTACTATGTACCTACTTTAAAGCTACCATTTACTAGGTACGTCTTTCATTGACTTGAATGTGCCCTTGCGGCTGACAATATGTCATGCTCACTCTAATGTCTCGCTGACGGTGGCGTGTGTGTTGGATCATTTAGCTCCCTTCAAAATGGTTGAGCTGAATGGTGCTAATCCATACGTCATGTTCGTGAACGGGCGCTGTCAGTAGGGACTGGTCATCTTGTAGCTGCCATGGCTTTTTTAATTTGATTTTTGAATTGTTTTATTTTTTATTACGGATGCTTTTATCGTTGTGCATCGTTCTCACATTTATAACTTTAACATGAATGATGTAACCAATATTTTGTAAACATATTGTGATTTAAAAGAGTGTCCATGGAGTTTCTTGCCCGTTCTTCTCCATAGGTACCAACTACGCTTTGGAATGGGCAACTAGCTTCATCTTTCTGACTGACCGACCCCTTGACAATTCAAAAGTGCCTGTAATTGGTTTATTTGAAATAAATGCTTTGAGTTTTGAGTTTTGTGTTTCAGGCGAGAAGCGCTTAAATAGACTTAAAAAATAAATAAATAAATAAATCTGTAGGTTGACAATAGATCACTAATAATATGTTGAGTACCTTAGTATCTAAATTCGAAAAATACTTAACTTAGGTGAAATTTGTACATGTATTCACTTTAATACAGTTAGTAAATTCTCTGTATCTTCATAAGACATACTTTGGAGAGCATCCTTGAGAATTCTCTTACAATTTGTGTAGACAAAATGAATCTGAACATCTTCAAAAATGCTGCTTATTGTTTGTTTCTCCAAGTGCTTTGGAGTAGAAAATTCAGATCAATATCTTTTTGAGTTTTGCCTAGCCTAGAACAAGGTGCCTAATAACATGTGGTACTAACAATACCTACTACTTAACTCGAATGAATCTTAACTTTAGTTGTCGTTGTGACAGTTTCTTGTTAACATAACAAATCATCACTAGCTTCATCTCACTCTCACGTGCTATTTTATCAAATATTATTCTTTCATTTTCGACAAGAAGAACAGTTTAGAAGTAGAAACACCGTGGCAGAATAGTCACTCTTAAATTGTCGCTGGCATTGCTCCAGCCATTAGGTTATAACCTGAAAAGGCCAGTCCTATGGCACTAATCGAGTCCTTTATAATTTTCCGCTTAGACATTGTTAGGGAAGTTATCCCATGTAGGTACCGCCATCGCCAGTGTACAGTTCAATAAATTAATATCTTGTAAATCAAAATCCAGAACATTTAACGAATAGACTAGGTAGATACACAAGTAAGTAATAGGTAATAATTTTATTGTTATAATGAACAAAGGAAACAGAATGTTTTAGGATCTAACGCATCGTATCGTATCGCATTCGCAGCACATGGCGAACATGAGAAAAGGGATAATAATCCTATGATACTACTAGGCTATTTATGTCGACTGTCCCGGAAAGAGGGTGGGTGTAGGTACTGTTATGTTTTTTTTCATCACCATCATCGCCATTACCAATTATGTTGAGGTCGGCTTCCAGTCTAACCGGTTGCAGCTGAACACCAGTATTTTACAATGGAGCGTCTGTCTATCTGATCTCCACATCCCAGTTACTGCGTAACAAGATACGTACCCCTTGGCAAGACTGTTTGTCAGACTTTTAGTACGGTAATATTATTATTATTACCGTGCTTTTAGGCTTCTGCCTGATCCGTAACGTCTGTCAGAGATCTACGAATGACAACAGGGTGCCAAAGGATTAAGTGCTTGCGGAGGCACGGAGGGGTTTTAATTACTATAAATTGTAAAATTGGTAATAGCTAATGTCGTTATAAGGTTATTCTTATCGTAAAATGCAATCAAAATTAGAAGGTTGCCCAATTGTAGGTACGTATTTGTTTGCTCGCTCTACTTTTGATAACGACAGCTATTTTATGTAGCCACTGATAGTATTTTCATGAATCACATATGAATTATAGATAAACTATGTTGGTACTATTGAATGTACTGAGAACTGATTGTTAAGTACCCAAGTCGGTAGGTAGATCCTGTTATAGTCATCCTACATTCCTACACACCTACGTGATGGTAGTTAGAAATACCATCAGCGAGGAAGCATTTCTTTTGAAATTTAAAAGGCCTTTTTCCGACTTCGTTTTGAGGATGCTCGGGCGCGGCATGTCTACATGCAGTGTTCTTAAATACATTTAATCATTCTACATATAGAAGACAATAATTATTAAAAAGACAGGCAATAATTTTCAAATTTGTGAACACGGTAGGACTGCCACTATATTGAGCAGACAGTTTTAAAAACAAAGCCATCTTTCCGTACTTTGATTACAGAATATTGATCGAATTTAAATGAATACCTACTGTACTTGTAATCTTATGTCTTAGATTTCAAAATATGAACAAAAAAAACTAACTTATTTATTTGCGGTAAAACATGACGCAAAGAATAAACACAAACACATAAAATAATAAGTTGGGGAAAAATATGCGTCACATCCACGCAAAACGGCCATCGCTCAGCATAATGCTGTGACCCTATACACGACAGAGCCTGGGTTCAGCGACGGCCGAAAACCAGCACCTCAATCACTGTCTAGTGGCACCCTTAAACAGATAACCCGTCAAGTTTCGAAGTGAATATACTGAATAGACGTTCCATCGCATACCTCATCCATCACGCGAGGTTGAGGGAAAGCTCAAGAGCAGAACCAAAATTTAAACTGTGTCTCAAACAACGACGTTCTTAGACGTTTTAGCATGCAGGTAACTCAGCGCAAATTGTTTCTACCGAGAAGTTGGCCACGCGGTCATTGATAAAGATTCGTGTTCCGAACAAAGCATAGGCATATCGCCTGAAATACCGTAGTATGAGAATTTCATATGGAACGACTACAAGAGGGTTGGCAGTGGCGGTATTCTGTCCCCTATGAGTAAAGAAGAGGTCCAAGACCACTCCGGAACCTGCCTATGATAATAACATGCCATCCATCAGTAGGTTATGGTATGAAATATTAACACTTCGATGGACACTAAACGCCCAGCGTAATAACAATAAAACTTCTATTGTGTCTCCTTCAGTGTCCTTCAAGCTTCAACCGATTAATTGAAGTTGTTACCTATCCTCCACACATTCAAAGAAACCTTTATTCTCTAGCTGATAACAAAGCCATTGGTAAAAGACTACCAACTGGAAGCTTCACTAATTAAGTAACCGAATTGCCACGCAACAGGTAAGATCAACGTTTTAGTGATAATTCAGACCTCTTTCAATCAATCCTTCACCACATCTGTGCCATCACAAACAATAAATTCTCAGAACTTACTGGACATAGATAAGCACTTACATTCGAGTTATAGCACCGTTTCAAAGATTTAGTCCGTCTGTAAAACACTGTTTAGAAAACGAAACAATTTGTGAACAAATCACATGTCCAAAAAAAACTGTGGCACACTAATAATTGTCTAATTGATTTCACTAAAACACAGAGAAGTTATGAAAACCTTGCCTAGTTAAGGCGCGCCCAGTACTAGCCAACTTGTAAAATAAAGGGTGCCAGGTACATGATAAGATAATGAAAACAGGTCTAGATAAATTCGTAACAAATGATAGCCATGCGATGCTGATATCTGTTTTCGCTAGTGATTACAGAGATAACACCTGATTATAGTCGGACTTGCACCTGATCCAATAATATTCTAGTAAATATAAATTCACACAAATGAGCCATGCTAAAAATATTGTATTATCGTCAAAACCTACTACTACTTTGCTTAACTAATAATTTGAACTCAATTTTTACTACGCATTGTCCAACATTTACTGTAAAAAGAAGCAAAACGATCCGACGAGGATGGGATTCGAACCCACGCGTGCAGAGCACATTGGATTAGCAGTCCAACGCCTTAACCACTCGGCCACCTCGTCACATGGTTATGAGGGCAAATTTTGCGATCAATTTGAATAGATAGATAGAGTTCAATCAATTTATTATGTACCTATTTCGAACATGTTATTAAATCTTTCAGATAGCATAAAATATGTTAAATAAAACGATAGGTATGCTAAATTCGTCGAAAAAGTATGTAATACCTCTTTCGACTACTATTTTGTTTACAGCGACATCTACATTCTTAACTTAGAATTATTTGCGGAATTGTTGGGTGATCTTAAAACAATGCGTTCGTCTTGATAAATGTGAAATCGAATCAAATTAGTTTATTTATATGAAATAGTGTAAAAACAATATTGTGTAATAATATTAGCAAACTGAAAACATTAGTCTAATAGTGACATCTTTCGCATTTTATTAAAACTAGTTTGTTTTGTTGGCTTTTTGGTGTACTTAGTTGTTTTAGTTGCCGATAGATGGCGCTAGCATTGCTGATGCAAAAGTTATACTCCAGGATCAGTGCATGCAAATTAGGAATATCTGTTTCCATTTCAAGTTAATATCTTGAGATATATATGCAGAACTTAAAAATATGTTAGCCATCTTTAGTAGAGGGCCAAACTAATTGCATAGTAGCTAATCGGCTTAATAATACCGAAATACCTGTATAGAAGCCATATTAACTTTATGCTTAAGAAAACTCGATAAGTATCCTTCATATAATGTTCAGTTTATCGGGCAGAAAAAAATGGTAAAATGTTAGCCAGGGGAATACATAGGGATACGCGACCTCATGGACAAACGGAGACTCGGAGACGGATGAGTTGCCACTGTGGGGCTTCCATTATTCGCTCAATTTTACTATTCGAGGTTTTAGAATAGTGTTGTTCAACTATACAAAAATAATTCGAGTATTAATTTTAGTTGTTTTTATCAAAAGTATTTAAGTATTAGTAATTTACTCATTTAATTATGTAAACCAGAACCTCCAGGTTCAAGTAATTTCACAGTTAACACGTAGGTACCTATGCAATCAGAAGTAAGCAACAGATTTTTTTTTTTTTTTTTTTTTAAATATAGCTGTTCAGTTCAATAGTATGAAAAAAAGAAAAAGTTTTAATAAATGTAACGTATTAGGTACCTAACTAAACAATGAACGAAACTAAAACTAAACCTTCTAATTTCGAACATCGAAAAAAAAATCGAATAGTGAACTATGTCGAATACTATAGTTTCTGTCAACGCGAATACTTACAACGCGAGACAAATGCATGCGCCTTTGTTGCCAGGTTGCTAGGCAACCGATCAGACGTATCGGCCTCCCTCCGTTCATATTATGGCGCATGCCCAAGCCCCACATAAACATTAGCGAATTTAGGATAATTTTGTTCTTCAAAATTAGCCTTATTTTTTATCCTTGTTCACCGTTAATTAGAGCTAGTTAAATTTTCTAGTACTTACATATGTATAATATATTTAATTGTTTATCAATTACGTGACCCGCCGCTGCTTCGCACGGTTTTCATAATTTGGCAAAACAGAGATTTCTTTATTATGTACTCAAGTATGTGTTAGTTTAATGTTAATGTATTATAGGGTAGACTGGATACTGATATGACAATTTTCATTTGATGGCCAATAATTTTGTTAGTGTGGCAATTTTCTGTAAAAAAAGAAGTTTTTTATTGTGAAGAGTAAATTTGCCTACGTATAAATAATAAAATTGTATTTCCGAGTATTATGGTTAACTCACAGGAGCAAGTTAGAAAACAAAGAGAAAATGTCACAACCGACCATACCTCAGGGGCGGTTGTGACAGCACTTGGGATCGGTAGTGATAAGTTCAATAATACACCAAAATGGTCATCAATCACTTTTATTGCACGAAATAACCAGTCTCGAAAAAAAAAAATGTTTACGTAACACAAGAACATTAAATTTTTATAAGTACCTAATATAAGAGCACTGTAGTATCTATAACTATTATAAAAACTCTTCATATCTTCGTCTGATTGCTTATAACTAGTAAGTACTTTAATCAGTCTTAAATTACAATAGGTCTAAAAAAGAGATAACTAAAGAGTCCTAATTAATTATACAATACGGTAACAATGTCAAAATACAAACTATACTAAAAATATGTCACGACCGTACCCAAAGGACTCCTTCGTAAAAAAAAAAACAATAATTAGTAACATAAAATAATATACGTAGGTACAAAGTAAGCACTGCTATTTAACCACTAATGTTTAACGAATAATTAAAAAGACCACTCATTACTGTATCTAACATAACATAACATAACATCACGGCTGTAATCCCCGAAGGGTTAGGCAGAGGTGTACCTATAGTACACCCACATTTCCCCAGTTATGTTTAAGTTGTTACTCTCTGTTGTCATTACTGTAGCTGTACACATATAATACAGGTTGGCAGGGATCGATGTCCCTGCGATGAAATTTTTCATCAGTTATTAAAAAACTGCTGTTTCATAGAAAAGTGCAACACCTACGTGGTCAAAATGTGTGGAACAGCATTTTTTTTTAAAATAACCGACGAAAAATTTCAACGCAGGGGGGTTCAGAATCATGTACTGAATCCATGGTTTCAGTTTTCGCGTCGAAGTCCCTGCCACCCAGTATAACAACAATCATTAAAAGAAATAGAATAAAAATATTTACTTTTGACTGTTTAAAAGTAATGAGGGTGTCTGCTAACGTCAACGTAGCGCGTTGCCTGACGCATTTACTGTGAAACACGTTCAGACCCGCATGGCGCTTCCCTCCCCGAAATTCCTCATAGTTTCGCTAATATTGCAATTGTCACAACCGTATTCTGTCACAACGGTACCCAGTCTACTTACACATAAACCTTCCGGAATAAATTCTTGTTCTTGGTATAAATTCTTCATTGTGCGTGGTCCGAGTCCGACAAGCACTTGAACGGTTTTTTTTTTACAATTGGGGTTTAGTCCGATATTATGAAAAAGAAGTTTTATTAATTAATGTAACGTGTTAGGTATCTAATCATTGAATAAACTAAAACTAAACCTTCTAATTTCGAACTTCGAAAAAAAATCGAATAGTAAACTATGACGAATACTATAGTTTCTGTCAACGAAAATAATCGTAAATCTACACATAAACCTTCCGGAATAAATTCTATCCATGATGGTGAAAACCAGGGGCCTACCACTAGCTCGTTAAGCAGTATTATTTTAATATTACTTCTGTGTGGGAAAGAGATGAAGCTCTACAGGACGTATTGCTCCATCTCTTTCTCCAACTGAAGTAATATTAAAATAATACTGCTTATGAGCTGGTGGTAGGCCCCCTGATCAAAATCCATTGCGTAGTTTAGAAGAACAACGCGGTCACAAAGATAATAATGTACCTACTTATAGATTCATGACTGTCGCTTTCATAAGCTTGACAATCTGATAATATGGCACAATTAAAAAAACATAGTTTTCATTGAGGATGGTACCTACCTGCCTACCTAAATAAATATTCCATTCGAGCACGATACTTGGTAGGTACTTAATGTTAGCTTGTATCTGGTAACCCTACTTATTTAATCAACTAATACTAGTATGTCACTCAATCGATTATTCGTTCATCAAGACATTCACTGTCATTCACTATGGGAGACAACTGACAGCCGGCCTTCTTGTTCATTCTTGTTCGAGACACCGAGCAGTGAACATCTATAAAACAACAGCCTATCAGATTGGTGTAAATTTTAATCTTAACAAAGTAAGTACAGGACATTATTATTTTGGTGATCTGAATGTTTTTACAAATATTGTGGAAAAGGAAATAAATATTGTGTTTAAATAATGCGTTTCGTTTTCTGTTGCGAACCCTTTCATTTCTGAGCTGTAGCTTACATTAGGTAGGTATAGTACTCATCTATTATCTAATGCTTCATACTCAGAACCTAACTATTTGAAGCATTTTATTACCGATACCTATCTATATATTTCCAAAACTAGTAGGTACTTTAGTTTAGATGTAGGTAGGTCTAGCCACCTTTTCTAGTTTCTTCATACACAAAAAAAAACTTTTTTTGGTTTAATATGGACTGATGGACCCCACTTACCTTCAGGGCCATAATACGTTGATATCTACTACATACTTATTTGTATATATATAGCTATAAATCTTATTCAAGTTCTATCCAAAAGAAGGTCAAAACAGGCTACGAACTCGAGGTCAAGGGTCATAACCTCTTTTTTAACCAAGTTCATAGCATTTTTGAAAACGATCGGACAAAACTTAGAACGTGTGATGAATTGAAACCTAGGCCTTATTGATCACAATAATTAATTATTTCTGTGCAAACTAGTTTAATGAAAAAATAAAACTCGTGTAAAGTGCCGAAAATTTAATTGGCATGCGAGTGAAGAGCTTTGCGGTACGTAGTGTATATTATATTCGTAGTAGAACTGTCGACGTCGTTGTCGAACACATCGGTCCGATCCGTTTGATTTTATTAATTAAGCTGCGATGTAAGGCCCGCAGTCTAGACGGGCTTCTGAGCTTCTCATTTGGATAGCATTGCACCACATTACATTGATTTGTGCGTCCGACCGTCTCGAGCGAACACTCCATTCCTCTCTACGGAACTCGCAGACTCACATACCTACAGGGAATAAGGTTTTATGTGAATATATCATTATTGTATCGATTGCATTTCCAATATCTTCTCTTCAATTCCCTTGTCTGCAACCAATGTGGCATTGTGCACGGGAATCGGATCTGAGTAGGCTTTGAAAATATATCATGATATTGCGGGCTAGACGGCTGTTATTATTTTGATATTAATATTTATTGTTTCTTTTTAGAGATTAACTTTTCTATTGCTGCAGCGTTTTACTACGAGTAGGTACATAAGGTAGTTTGATTCATTTCAAAACAATATCTTAGTTAAACAATAATGTTACATTCACAAGCCTTAGGAAAATGATTCTCTAAATGATGATGAAAACCGCATCAAAATCTATTGTGAAGTTTCACGTCTTCAAAACAAAATAATAGATTTCTCTAAAGTTAAAGAAAGACAGACCGATGAGGCGATGAGTCCGAATTTCAATTCAGTGACAAAACGCATCAGAACTAAAGAAAATATACATTTCAAGTGCATACAAAGCACCGACCTATCGTAGTTTCAATAAAATGTTTTACGTACAAGTCCTTTAGATGGGTACCGAAAGCGACCGTTTCTCTAAAGTGTACCTAGTCGTACTTGTATTCGTCAACAGACTGGTCTCTTTGGCGCAATACTCTGCAGTGTGCTTCTATCTCATACGTTTACGTAATGTTGATGCTCACCGTTGCATTTCATTGTGGGCCAAGTAGGTTCGTACTTCAGTAGCACTAAAGAGGATTGGAGACGTGCTCCGCCTCCACGACATCGTCTCGGCAGCCGGCAGCCGCGCCAAGCAGCGCCAGTCACGCTCGGCTTTAAACTTTACCTAGGAAAATAAATATTTGCTCTGTACGGTGTACCTACGGTCAGACACATTTTGAGTTAAACGGGCGATATTTCAAATTCGTGTTATGTAGGTATCTTGCTGGTCGCTTATTGAACGAGCTTGGAGCCATAATCCGCGGTTTATGCAACCGATCTACATCAGGATAATGCTTTTGAGTGTTTCAGTGTATCGGTGAAATAAAATAAAAAAACAGACACGAATGAGTCGGACTCACAAAATTTGGGTTCCGAAACCAACAGCAGCCTGTGGAGCGGTCGCTGGCCGTAGTTACTGTAATGAATCAGCACTAGCTTCTAACTGTACATGTAAATGAAATATCGCCTAGGAACAAAAATCTGCACTAATATGATTTGATTGATAGATCCTTCATTACACTTGAATGATAGGCCATCTAAAGCAAGCATCTATTTTTGGTAACTACTTAAAAAAAAAAATCTGCAACTGTTATCGTAAGTCTCGCAAACGGCTTTAATAATAATGATTCTCAAAAATTTGTTAATATCGAATAACCCTATTAAAATCAAAAGATTAGGGAAGGGTAATTTTTTGCATCAGCTATATTTTTAAGACCACTGGACCCAACAATATAAAAATATGTTTTTAGAATCCTTAAATAAAGTTCTTTCAAATAAGATTAATAAAGGTAACACAAAATGTTAATTAAAACGTTCGTTCGTTAAAGCGATCCTATAAAAGTTCCATTTTTATTTTAAAGGTCGGAACCCTAACAATTTTTCACAGGTAAGGTAACTAAATATTGCATCTTATTGATGTGTTTTTTTAATGAAACTATGATTTTGGGTAGAATGTTGGTGGTTTTTGTTACGATCAGTACGTACCTGTACGGTGCACCTCACACTGGATCACATGCGGGATCCCTACAATACTGGCGGTTATGTTTACCGACTGTTCAAAGGCTTTGTTAGAGCACTGTCTTGTCGACTAAAAATACAAAGTTTTTACACATCTTATTATACAGGGTGGCAGGGACATTGACGCGAAAACTGTTACCATGGATTCAGTACATGATTCAGAACCGGGGCATTGAAATTTTAGGTCGGTTATTAAAAAAAAAATGCTTTTTCGTAGAAAAAAAGCAATACCTACGCAGTCAAAATATATGGAACAGCACATTTTTTAAAAATAACCGACGATAAATTTCAATGCAGGGGTGCATTGAAATTTATCGTCGGTTATTAGAACTGCCTAACATCCTGAATATGATAATGATAATGCTATGAAAATCAGCAGTCTGAAACTGGACTAGCTTTCTGTAATTTAAGTGCCTATTTAATTTAACACTTAATTTGACTACGTACGCCGTCATAATAATGGAGTAAAATAATGCTGTTTTCTGTAACAATCACCCAAAGTAGCCTCGTGACTAGTTTGGGGATATTTTGACAAAGTTAAGAGAGCTTTTCATTTGTTTTTATTTCAACGACTTAACAAATAAATAGTTTTTTTTTTGCTAACCTCTTTTGTCCCACTGCTGGGCAAAGTTCGCCCCCATACTTTCCCGTCTTCCTTATGCTGGGCCTTCTCCAGCCAGTCGGTCAGGTTTTTAAGCCTGCCCCGGTGGCAACGCTACTACGAGTAGTAGGATTAAATTACTGAAATAGTAATTAAGTAATAATAACGCTAAAAAAAACATACAAAACAAACGCAGACAGATTTCCCAACTATTCACAAAAAAAAAAAACAAGCGAAATCCTATTTGTTTCCACCTATATTATATCTCCTATATTTCAATGAAGTCATAAAAATGCCGAGACTTAACTTGCCAATGGCCGCGTTTACAGCGAAGACATCGAAAGGTCTTTAGACTCGCTGAATTTCATAGGATTAAGGTTGCGGGCTCTTATTTCAATCGATCTAATACCTCGACAGAGCCGCATTTTGCCTGCGACTCTGGGGAAAAAATTGCACCAACTCTGACTGATAACTATGTATTAGATTCTTTTGTTTCAGTGAGATTTCCGTTTGAGCCTGAATAGTTTCGGCTAATGTCGGAAACAAGCCGATTTTACTAAACAAGGTGAGTTTTTGTTGTTGTTAATGTTAATTTTTTTAATAAAATGTTTTTTTTTTTAAATATAGTAAAACAAAATCTAATCATTTTGTGGCATAAATTACCATTATAAAGCTTTTACTGTACACTAAATTAATCGCGACCATTAAATCATCCTGAAAAGAAAATCCTTTAAAAGGATTTTGGATTTGTTTTTCAATAATTTAATGGCTGTTGGTAGTCAGTATTTTCCAGAGGTTAAATATAATCATTTGATTATTCAGCTACATGAGAATAATTACGTTTCAAAAGGCCTCCTCCAGAGCCATACCATTCGTCTCTATTTGATGCGGTAAAATACCAAATTTTGCCAGACGAGTTACTGGCAATTTCTAACTCGTCTTTCCATCGTGCCTTTGGTTTACCTCTGCGCCTGTAACCGGTGGGCCTCCTTCATGCTGTGACAGTTTTAGTCCACCTATCATCATTGTATCTGGAAATATGTCCAGCCCATTTCCACTTTAGGCTTTGAGCGAAGAAGAAGGCGTCGATTACTTTTGTCTTTTTCCTTTTAGCAGAATGTTTTATCTTGTCTAGTAGTTTTAATTTCAGAGTACTTCTATCTAGCGCTCTTTGACGAGAGGTTAGTTTTCTTATGGCTACAGAGTCAAAAATCTATGTTCGGCAACCGTACGTGAGGCAGAGTAGAAGGCAGGTATCCATAATTTTCCTTTTCCATTGAGTTCATGATTTCTTTATATGTCCAGTACTTTTTCCATGTTGTCGCGATTCGTCTGTCTATTTCTTCAATGTTTTTGTTCTTGCTAAGCGATACAAGTACGCCGAGTCGTTGAGTGATATAGGTATCTTTAGATATAGTTCGACATTATTTTTGTTTTTGAGAGGTTAATTTCTAAGCCAATCTCTTTACTTACTTCGTGAACTTCTGCCAACATTGCTTGGAAGCCTTTACCCATAGAGGGGCATCTTAATTTAAGTGTCATTTATTTATTTATTTAGAAATTTAAAATTATTTACTTCAAGATATTTATTGTTACGTATATTTTTTTGTGTGTATTTATTGATTATTATAATATGAATTTTAATAACTAAAATATAACTTTATCAATAATATTATTTATTTTAAAAATTCAAAAATCTCTATCAATTGTATATTTTTATTATGTCACTATGTCAAATGAAGCGAAACTTGTCAATTTTATATAATAATAAACTATGTTCCATAATTATTATAATGCAATTTGGCATTAGTAATCGTAATTTTAAATTATTTGCACCGTATTCAAAGATTGCATGAAATAAAGAGACATTTTTATTTATTTTAATTTTATATGGGTTTAAAAAAACCGGCCAAGTGCGAGTCAGACTCGCACACGAAGGGTTCCGTACCACCGTACAATATTTAGCAAAAAACGACGAAAAATGTATGGGAAGTATGTTCTTGTATGGGAAGGTTTAGGATATGTGAAAATTTCAACCGTCTACCTATTATGGTTCGTGGGATACAGCCCGCTGACGGACAGCGGAGGCTTAGTGATAGGGTTCCGTTCGGCACTCTTCGTCTACGGAACCTTTTAAAAGGCGATTCATAGAGACAAGACAAATAATAGTAGTTTTTGATACAAGTGGGCAAATGCTCACACGTATCAAACGACGCTTTTTAACACACCTGCGTGAAACATGTAAATAAAATGACATAAACATAATATCCTGTAGCAAATGTTTGTAAAAATTGTCTCGTGGAATTTTGATATTATTTACTAGCTTTTGCCCGGGGCTTCGTCCGCGTGGATATCGCAAAATATCCCACGGGAACTTACTACCGGGATTAAAAGTACCGTATGCGTTGTTTCAGGTTATAAACTATCTGTGTGCCAAATTTCATCCAAATTCGTTTTTGCGCCAAACCGGAACAGACACATGGAAAAAAATTCTAAAAACTATGTTTTCGGCAATTACTATTTTTTTAAATATTCAATGTTTACAGTTTTGACTTTGTTACTATTTTATTATGTATACTTAGATAAAAATTAAAAGTAAAATAAACATCTTTCAAACGTTTTTATCACCTTAATTTATGAGTTTCCGTAGCTATAACAAGCAGAACCCTTATAGGATCACTTTGTGGTCCATCTGTCCGTCTGTCAAGACCCTTTTTCTCAGGAACGGGTAGAGGTATGTACGAAGTCGAAATTAATATCAAATACCACGGTCTGCGGTCCCTTGGCCTTGGAATCCGTGATTGATGGATTTGCTGTCACTAATTAAATATACCTAATAGTTTAATTTTAATTTGATAAGGTGTAGGTAGTTGGGTTAGTTATTTGCCTTATTAATCTAATTCATTTAGGCACAAAGCATGGTACATAAATCACTGCATACCGAGACCTGTTTCATTTTAATATCAGTGTTCAATAACTAAAAGGTTATCCTTTTCAGGGATATGGAAAATGGAAACCCTCGGAGACTTTTGTTGAACAGTGATATATCGCCGTTTCCTTTATGGCTGCTTTATCGATCTTATTATGTGGGAACTATTCTTTGATCGTAAAAGGTTTCCTTTATCATATATTTCAAGAATATAACGCACCACTATGACGCGGACTGAAGGATTATCCACTTTCCCGAGATGGATTTTCTCCCCACCTGCACGCGAAGGTATGAAATCTGTCTGTGTTTCCTTAACCAGCAATTTTTGAGCTTGTTTTATTACAACCTTATTATCAGGATAAATTTTGCTTGCATTATTTGTCACCGACTGTTTTTACTCATTGAACTCTCAACCTTTTTCTTCAATTCACTTGGTCGATAAGTTTAGCTTATTGCACCGCTCTGTTAGCTTCACAATGCAGTGTATTTGATACGTGGGGTTTTTCAATTACTATAAAGTATGAAATGCATGTTTAAATTGGATATTTTTTAGATGTATTCTTTAGTAAAAAACACGTCATAACTATGACTCAAAGAATCACTCAGGAAGGTACCATTTTTTTTTTGTCCCATTTTTTGTGATATAAAATGGTATAGGAAACTCGGATTATTATTATCGCAATAGCTTTCAACATTAAAGAATTAACCGCCGAATAAAATAAACTCTACAAAGCATGCTAAACTTCAGCATAAAAGTTTAGATAACGTTTTATTACGGCGCGAACTGAAAAGGCTTCAGACGGACTGCCGGTCGTCGGAAGCTATTCAATCTAGGCGCAGGCAAATTGTGTGGATAGGTCGGAAATGTGCGGCGTAGCGAGTAATGGACGGAGAGCACCACTCGCAGACCGCAGCGTCGCAAGCCAGCCGCTGTCATCTCCGCATCTAGCAGGTAACTTTGTTGCATAAAAAAGGCGATAACAAACTACAGTGCTCGTATTTGTCAAGATGATAAATAGACTTTGAAATATTGTAGGTTTTTTAAGTTTGTTAAGTTTAGTTTGATACATGGCGTTTGTTCATACTCTCATGTATGGTGGGTCGCCATTTACAAGTTATCGATTGGGTATCTTATCATATAAAGAGCTCCCTTATATTGCTACTTTAAATATGTTGGACGCAATTTTGACAATGACAAAAGTGTTGGTTACCTACCCTGATACAGGCTGTTTAAATGATTAATATCGTGGTAAAATCCATTGTTAACAATGAAGCCTTTAACCTAATTACAGTTACTACGTGCTGATGTGAATATCATGCAGATCATGATTCATTGCTACAGACCAGTGCAATATTTAATCATATTAAATGCATTCATTAGTATTTCACACATTCGTCAACGTCAGAATCGCCGGTCAACAGACGTATTTAGCTTTGAAATTGTGCCTAAAAATTACTTATCAATTGCTTATATTTGCTTACCATGATGAGAGAATTGCTTATATCCTATGTTAAAAGAATCGCAACATTTAAGATTGACCGACCATTCTGATGTCAGAATGGCTGGTCAATCTTTGTAGAGTAGTAACTATGTGGAATTATTGAAATTTTCATGGGCCAACAATTGCTTATTAATTGCTTATTTCACTATTTGTAAGCCTAACCCTGTTATTCTTTCTTTAGCTAGCCAAGAGTTTAAAAACCCCTGCGCCTGATAAATATATGAGAGCAAAGTGACGTATGTTGAAAATTGTATTTATATGTCAAAAGGCACTCGTATCTTTATTTTCTGTAATAACCAAATGGTGGCTAGTTTCTATATTATTTTTAATTATGGCTGTATTTATTAACTATATATATTTTACTGATAGAGAATGTAAGCTGGGAACAAATTATCGGACGCATCCGTAATCCGCGGCTGACAATTGCGGCTTATTTTTATCTGGATAGTACCTACATTTGACATCAGTGTGGCCATCTCAAAATCACCGATCCTGCCATAGCTTTGTTTTAAACCTGCCAAATCCTGCCAAAACCTCTTGTGTAATAAGAGGTTTTGAATTTTGAGTAACTTTAAATTGCTTACTTAACGGTTGGATTCTCTCCCATTGATATAAATCAATCATAAAATCAAAGTTTGTCGACTTACTTGAAGAGCACTTTTCTTTATTTTGTGTAGTACCACTGTTATACCTGAAACTGTCATCTCTTATTTCGGGTACATCAAAAAAGTAATTAAAATTCTTCTTTGCAGAAATATGTAGTCCTTGTTCAGTAATCGGCCTAGGTAACGCACTTTTTATTTCTGTAAACACTGGGTCACTTGCTGCAGGAAGATTGTTGATACTTTGAAATAAGTTTTTATATGGTGAAAACGCTTTTTTTTGTTCCACCAAGGAATTCACAAACTTGCTTCCTCTTTTCATTATGGAAATAATAAAAATGCAATTAAAAATGCATTAATCCACGCAACTATTTAAATGCTAGTACAAGTAAAAATGTTAGAATGTCAAACAGTGTGACCATATGTGGCAGTTTCCTGCCTTTTTGGCAGGATTGGCTTCCAATTTTAGCCGCCGGCATGATTGGTTGACGTTTTAGAAAATTGGCAGTTTTTGGCAGGATTGCAGTATAGAAAATAAATGTTCCATAGCAGCATCTTCAATTTTCGAAAATAGCAACCCTAAAATCAGATCGTAGGGAATTCCCCTGTACTTCTCGTGTTATATTAGTAGAAAGAAAGAAAGAAAAGAAAAATATTTTATTTGGGACTCACACAGGAAATAAAACAATAGAAACACATTAAAACTAACAAAATCAATAAAACAAGTTAATAAAATTAGAATAAAACAACGTGAAACAGAAAAAGAAAACCTGTCCGAGGCCAAAAAGGCTCCTATCTCAGCATAATGCTACGATATTTGAGAAAATATAAACAAATATTTGTTTGTATCTCATTCAACTAAGAACATTAATGTAAGTAGTTTTAAAGTTGATAATTGTTGAATGTAAGGAAATGTTAAATCATATGAATAAAGCCATGTATAAAGAGACTAGCTTCCAACCGCGGCTTCGCCCGCGCGGTGTGTCGGTAAAAAGTAGCCTATGTTCTTCTCCAGTCTATCTCCCCCGTCTTTCTCCTTGCCAAATTTTGTCAAAATCAGTTCAGTGGTTTAGGCGCATACAGAGTTACTTTCAAATTTATAATATTAGTATGGATAGAAAATGAAGAATATGAGGCTAACTGCCATGTTTTATTTACATTTGACCTAAGTTATAAAACAAAATATCTAAAACGAGTGTTTATATTATATTTTTAACTACGAATACTACTATTACAACGCTAAACGAAGTTGGCAATTTTTACTCGAGGTTTTGGCAGGATTTGGCAGGTTTAAAACAAAGCTATGGCAGGATCGGTGATTTTGAGATGGCCACACTGATGTCAAATGTAGGTACTATCCAGATAAAAATAAGCCGCAACTGTCAGCCGCGGATTACGGATGCGTCCGATAATTTGTTCCCAGCTTACATTCTCTATCAGTAAAATATATATAGTTAATAAATACAGCCATAATTAAAAATAATATAGAAACTAGCCACCATTTGGTTATTACAGAAAATAAAGATACGAGTGCCTTTTGACATATAAATACAATTTTCAACATACGTCACTTTGCTCTCATATATTTATCAGGCGCAGGGGTTTTTAAACTCTTGGCTAGCTAAAGAAAGAATAACAGGGTTAGGCTTACAAATTGTGAAATAAGCAATTAATAAGCAATTGTTGGCCCATGAAAATTTCAATAATTCCACATAGTTACTACTCTACAAAGATTGACCAGCCATTCTGACATCAGAATGGTCGGTCAATCTTAAATGTTGCGATTCTTTTAACATAGGAAATAAGCAATTCTCTCATCATGGTAAGCAAATATAAGCAATTGATAAGTAATTTTTAGGCACAATTTCAAAGCTAAATACGACTGTTGACCGGCGATTCTGACGTTGACCACACATTCACACCATACAGTGAAAACCGTTTAAACGTTTAAAGGCTCTTTCAAACAGGCGCGACACGCGACGCGACACAAAGACACCGCTCGTCGCGCGACGAGCGGTGTCTTTGTGTCGCGTCGCGTGTCGCGCCTGTTTGAAAGAGCCTTAAAACGTCGTACTTACCTACTGGTTATTATTGCGACGAAATTTTGTTTACTTATCCATTATCTGTGACTTAACATAGTTTTTGGTTATAACGGATATCGGCAATAACAACCGTAAAACGGATTTCAATAGAATATGGACACCGCAAATAATTATGCAAAACAAAACAACAACGAATGGAAGAATAAGTTTAAAAAACTTAATTTGAAAGCCTGTTCTAAGACGAGTTGGTAATTATGTAAGTAATGTAAACTTCCTTATCTGGTCTTATTCAATAGGTTAATTAATTGCAGTTCTGTCTGAACTTATCTAATTACGGCTCACGGCCAGCTGCAAGTTTATTTCCGCATGAACTCCCCAGCATCCACTACTCTCTCGCCAATTACCCACCTACTTACTTTGTGTCTGCCCTTCTTTCTTGCTTATTTCACTTCGCCTTTGCTTGAGATAAGAGCAATGAGATTCTCTGTGAAGTTAGTGCAGACAGCTGACAATAGACGCTACCTGGAAGCGGTTTTTTTAATATCGCCTTTGAGAGAATCTTGTCTAAGAAGTATACTTTTTTATAATTAACGGGTTACGTAGTTACAAAAGATTCTGGCCGTCATTAGCAAGGTTCGTTTTTTTTCTGACCGCTGCATAGTAGGAAAACCTTCTTGAAGAGGACGCCTGGGTAACTCAAAGGTGTGAAAGTTGATCAAAAGTATAAGTTTAATAAGTAACAACATTAGTTCCGATCAAAACTAACCTTTAGCCCCCTAAAAGCTTGGAAAGACTTTAATACTTAGTATCATCAATATTTTCTTCTTTTTCAGGTTGTCTTTAAAAGATCGCCTTTAGAGATAAGACCGCCCATTGTTTTACTGATATGTATGAAGCCAGCGAGCGCGACACCCGCGCCGCACGCTGCCGCTATTAGAAATAAATTAGTGTTTTAACAAGACGGTTGCTTCATTCCTATTCCCGCTCTGCATACTTATCATTTACTCTATGTAAAATTTGTACTTTTAAATATGTAATTCATATGATGACTTCATAAAGAGTATTCTATCTATCTATCTTCATTTTCCTCACTGAAAAATGTAAACGAAGCAATAAAAATAATAAGTCGGAAGATGGAATGATAGAACACATCGCATCTGCCAGTCGGCATTTCCTTTCTGAGAATGAGATTGGCTCAGAAATTTTTTGCAAACACTGGAATAGAATAAAAGTGTTTCAAAATAAGATTTCAGTTTTAAGATAAAACATTCCTATTCCAGGCTTATTTTCTTAATATATACTAATGGATACCTACTATTAATAAGATCCTTTGAAATAGGTATCAATATATATTGATAAATTTTGATATCCTTAAGGCTCGTGCTACCAGCGCGATATCGAGGGCCGCGCTGTCTGTAGCGCCCGCGATATCGCGCCAGTTTGCACGAGCCTTTCAGTATGTACGTAATAACCCTAAATTTCCCCACGAAAATGTAGATGGAAACTAGTTAAATATTCGTTCAATAATAGTTTTCGACAGCGATTACCTCATAGACTAAACTTAGGTAGGTACGTAGGAAAGCGTTTATATTATTACCAAGTTGAACATTTTCCAATTTCCGCCGCATGAAATATTATGAATACTCTTCGATGCTAGCTGAAGGCGTACCTACTTGAAACAGGAAATAAATAAGTCTTCGACACGACGGCCTCGTCCATAGGTACAAATAAAATGTTGACGTTTTATATAATTTATGAATAGATTTCAGGAATAGAAATTATGGTAATATTTTTACATAATGTGCTTTTTTTATAGGTTGTCCAATACAACATTTTGGTAATTTTCCATAACGGAAATTCTTCATATAAAGTACAGTCATACTTAATTCAGGTTCGAAAATGAGAAGGCGTGTACCGATAAGTGGGTCCCAGCCACGCCAGCTTATTGAAGATGGTCTCTCAGCCAGCCGCTTCTTACATGATTAATTAGCGGAGGTCTCATTAATATATTATCAGGTGAGGAGCAGGCGAATCGTATTTTCCAGTAAATAAATTAATTGTTCCGAGAGGTGGCTTGGCTACGGATTACCGCTCTCGGCGCTTCGCTCGCCATGTGAACGTTTTTCTTATTATTTCTCCCGGGACACTCGGAACTATTAATCTTGTTTAATGTGAAAATGCTGTGCTTCTACGTAATTTGCACATTCCCCCTAGTGCAACTTCGGAACGAATTGAAAAACTAGTCTAGTATTTGACTAATGCTAGGTAAGGGAACTCTTGTATGACGTAAGTATTTGTGGTATTAGCACCTACCTATGGGGTTACCATCGTATTTATAAAGTAATTGCTACATTGAAGAACAGTTCTACCAAATCTGTTTGGTACTAATTAACTAGTACCTTATGGAGTGGTAGGAGCAGTGATGGCCCAGTGGTAACAACTGCGACTAAAGACTTGTAGGTCGTAGGTTCGAACCCAGACAGGCGCTTTACTATGTGAAAATTATTTTATCACCACTGCTCTCAAAACGCTGAAGGAAAACGTCGTGAGGAAACAGGCATGTCTTGGAACCAAAAATTTGAAGACGTGACATCTACCAACCCGCACCGGGCCCGCGTGGTGGATTATGGCCCACACCCTCTCACTGAGAGAAGGCCTGTGTCCCAGCAGTGGGAACATTATTGGCTGATTATAATGAAATGTAGTAATTTACTTTTTATTTAATGGTAACCGCAACATTATTCGTTTAAACTGGGAAAAAGTAATAACTATTACAAAGGAAAACCAAATAGCTCTCAATGTTCACTTATTTTACTCGTATAAGGCTTAAAAACCTTTTTTGATGTATTAATAGATCGCGTGTATCACGCGTCGGGTACACACAACGACATAATTATTAAAACTAGCTATAATTAACTGAACCTCACCTCCAAGAATCGTTTGTTGCCAACTAGGTACTTAGCTTACATCTGTTACAATAAGACCCCTTCAAATGCTTTAAATAATTAAGCAAAAATAACAATCAACCCCTCGCTTTTCTTATGTGTTGAGAAAATGTATAATTATAAGTCCAACTGAAGCGCTACTGATTCGCAGAAAAAAAATGCACGAATGTAGAAATCAAACTAGCAACCAAGAACACTTGCTTGTAAATAACATAAAAAGAAACATTAATTAATTGATTATTTTTAGTTTTTCAAGAATAGAAAAACAAATACTATAATAATTCTAACTTTAGTAGTAACAGTTTACGAGCCACGTCAAGTCCAATGATATGCTGATGGTGACTCCATAACGTTTTTTCACACCAATACGGTTTTGTGCTAAAAGATTTCTAAAATAGTTTCATTCTAAGACCTGCACGCGTAGTATGACGACCGTAGAAACTGGTTTTGTCGACGGAAGAATAGACAAAATGACAGATAGTGATTGCTTATCTGTCATTTTGTCTATTCTTCCGTCGAAAAAACCCATTTCTACGATGGTCATGCTAGACGTGCTGTAAACTGTATCTAGGAATTCGAAGATCTGCCTAATTTTCCAGAACCTATCAAATAAACAATAGACCGACAAGACGCTGAAGGAGTTTTTTTGAGTTTGAGTTTTTTTGATGAACACAATGCACAATATAACAGTAAACAATATGGACAAAGTCCGTAATATCAAGTAAACTAACTTCTTATATTAATAATCAAAACTTAATTCAAGTCAAGAAGCAACATTTTCTTTTCTTTGTTTTAAAGCAAAGTAAGCAGTTCCACGTCTGGCGAGCACGTTGCATTAATAAGTAAGAAGCGACCTCATCATCCGAGCCTCCGTTTTAATATAGCACGAGTTTCAGCACGTCTTTCAGACTACACGCAGATGAAAGAGGTAACTTCACGTTAAATACCTTTTTGGCGCTGAATATACCTACGCAGCTACGTCAGGAATAAGCTTTATTAAATTAAATAAAAGCCTCACCGCGGTCAAGGCTGCTGTAAATGTGAACATCGCTGCGTGAATATCACGAACCTATGTCACAGATAATGGAAAAGTCTACACTTCGCTGATTTCGTCAATCAATTCTGAAAATCTTTTTTGAATAATGTATCAAATTACAGGATTTCTTTTGATTCATATCGTAATGGAAATCAGTGTAACAGCCTTTTTGTAAGGATTTCTTTCTCATGACATTGGTTACGATAAATCTAGCACAAGTAAAAGAGAAAATTAATTTGTCTGGGTTAAGAGCTTAGGGTCAAATATGGGTCAAAGATGATAAGTTCAATCTCCTGGCAGCGGTCAACTTTTCAGCAAGCAGATAACTTCTCACAATTAATTCTTCAGATATTTCTTTCAGGCACACATAGCTTTGAGATCAGTATCTAACATTCAAATCAGAGCAACAACCTTTTGGTAAATAAATAATCGTACTCATAGCATGTACCCAGCAGAGTCCTTCGCGAGACAAAATTGAATCGTACGGATTACGCCTTTGAGAAAATTGCTCAGGTCAAATATGGGTCAATAGAAAGTTCAATCTCCTCGCTGAGAACGTGTTCAATCAGGCTAGATTTATCTGAAAATTGCCCAGAATTTATGAGTTCAGGGAGAAAGCTTTAAAAATATTGTGCGATTTTATTTTGGTGTTTATCTTGTCTGAGCGATAAATAAACAGATTCAAGCACTGGCGCGATATAGTTAATGTAGTTATGCAAAGGTAATCGACCCTTACGAATTGAACAACCTTGCGACATTGGCGCTGACTCGCTCAGCCAGAGTGTGTCGACCTGGCGGCGTCCGCTTCGCTCGTCCTCCCAACATGGGTACTGTCACCAGCTATTAAGGTTTCCATAGGACTAAAGTAAAACCTTTCTAAACGTAAGGTTGTAGGTTAGTTTTAATAGGACTAAGGAGTCATTATTCGCCGGCATCACGAAGGCTAGTTCACTTGAAGGCTAGTAATAAAATAAGTAATAAATAAAAAAAATTGTCTATCAAGAACACAACTAAAGTTCATTATAAACGTTTCTATTAGGTATATCTGTTTATATTCGACTACAGAAAAGGAAAAAGGAACAAGACAGCCGTGCTCTCTTGTTTCATATTTTTTAGTTGGTTTTATCCGCCATGTTTTCTGTTTTTGTAACCTTCTAGTTTTTTTATTGGCATGAAAATTGAAATTGTTTGCTAAAATAAAATAATCTTTATAGATTTTTTTTTAACAAATGAAAACAAAGAATTGCGTAAACATGCGTTAGCAATCTATGAACAGTGGAGGTAGTATTTATAAAGATAGGTAGGTATGATTAGTTTTTAGCTTTTCCTGTTCCCTTTTTCAAATGATATCACAACTTTATAAGTTGGTACCTACCTAACTATATAATACAATGAAGGATAATTATTAGACTTATCATAATAATTCATAGCAAATTGTCCTAAAATTTTAGTGACATTGTATGGAGTCAGTAAGGCCGCCCGCCAGTCGATGCAGGGAGCAGGGCGGCAAGGGCGCGCGGTCCACCAACCGCTGCAGCATCAAATCATTCACTATTCTCCCTGAATATTATTTTTAAAAGTTGCGTTTTATTCATGAAATTATGCCTTTGTTTAACTGCGTTGTTAAAGTTCGGATAAATCGTGTTGCTGTTAGTCTGTTACAGTAGTCGTGTTGCTGTTACTCTAATTTCATCGTGCGATGAAATTAGAGGTTGCGTTAGGTTGTAAACTTGTAACTTTGCGGTTTCAGTAGATTTTATTTGTAAACAAGCAGTAGTTTTAAAACAGAAGGTGGTTTCACGACTGGTTTCTATGTATTTCTATGAAAATACATTCTGTAGCTAGCGACACGTTAGTTTTCTATGAAAATACATAGAAACCAGTCGTGTCGCGGCGACACGTCGCCTGCGGGCGGCTACGGAATTGTACCTTTACACGGGAAAAGTAAGAAGTATATTGATCGAAAGTAAAATATAAATTTTAATTTCATTTAAATTAATTTTTTTTCAATAGAGTGCTTATTGTAAGTAGGTTAGCTTATTTCTCTGAATCATTGTTTTATGCACTGGTTTCTATGTATTTCTATGAAACCAACGTGTCTAGCTACGGAATGTATTTTTATTGAAATACATAGAAACCAGTCGAGTCGCGGCGGCGGCGACACGTCGCCTGCTGCTACCACCTGCGGTCGGCTACGGAATGGTACCTTAATGTCGATACAGTTTAACATACGTAGGATTTTCATCCATAAGATCAATACAGAGTAACTTTATAAATAATGCCTGCTAATCTTCACAAACACAAATGTAACGTACCTTAGGGGGACGGAAACAACCATAATGCAGAGGAAAACCCATGTTATTTATCAAACGGCAATTTAAATACTTTCTGAGCTCATGAGTAAGTGATGTGAACAAATTACGTAAATGTATGTTTAGTATTACGGCAGGGAAATTGAATCCTAGGGGAGGCTGCTTCCGGTGTTGCGGGTTTTTTTTAAGCCAATTTTTATGGGTATACCATATAGCTTTATATTAGTAGATAGGTAAGTTGCTCGAGTATGCAGCTAATAATTTATGTAGGAAAATGAAATGAAAGAGCGTTTACGGTTATAAATAGTCTTTGTGGATGCAGTGAGTGAGTACCAATTAGATTTTATTTGTGATTTTCGAACGATCCATCCATTACATGACAATGGTTAATTGAACACCGAACCAGTATCATACTGGCACATAATGGCTCATTTACATTAGGTGCCGACTAGTGTAAACTTGTTTTCGGTTAGCCGTATACGACCACAGCCCGTATTCGGTGATCGACTAGTGTAAACAGCACCGTAGAACCGTAAGCAATCGCCGAATTCGGTGAACCAACCTAATGTAAACAACACAATTTGGTTAACCGATCCGGTTTAACCGAAAGCGGTCGCTGTATACGGTGGCCGACCTAATATAAACACGCGACGTAGACGTAAGTATTCAATCGAATTAGGTACTGTTACAATACACAATCTCTTTATACTACATACATATCAGGGATGTTAAGGAGCTCCGTAATCGTAACCGAAACTACCAGATATCCGAAATAAAAATCTATCAGTAACCGTAACCGAAAGTAACGGATAATCAAAAATAATTTCATATCCGTAACCGTATCCGAAACCGGTATAATATTATTTCCATATCCGTATCCCTATCCAGATCCGAAATTTCAAATACATAACATCTCTAATACATATGAATCTTCTTCTAAAATCTTCTTCATAAAATAATTATTTCCTCAAAAGACCATCTCACACATTAATCTGCATGACCCTTATATGGCCTGACCAAGATTAAGTCTGTAAGAGACTGTGACCAATGAATTTGTTTCGATCTTTCTTCTTAGAGTAGTCGGATAGAAAACACCGAACAAATCAAATTTTAAAACAAAACTTATTTTTGACATGTAAAAGTATTTTTTGAACCAATTTACAGATATAAATATCATTTATAATAATTTTATAACACAGCAATAACGATCACATGAACTAAAGTTCCTAAAAACTATTTGGTTCATCGACCTGTTTCATTTGTACGCGTAAACATTTCCTTGTGTTAGTTACGCACACCCTTCCTTATGGGGGTGAAAATAGTCATAAGTAAAACAGAGACAATTCTTTTTTTGCTCTTTGCTTGGCGAGACGACAGACGGCCGAGGTGTACTATATAGCCCCGGGCCTTTGATATCTCATGAAAAATTCAAGTGCTCTCGACAATATCTACAGATACCTACGTATAACTTTTACAGGGGAAAATTTCCTAGCTGAAAAATCTACCTAGCCGGGTGAAATTTTAAATAAATGAATATTTAATTAGGGTTTTTCGTCAAGGCAGCCTTCGATTTGAATAATTCACATAATTTCAAAATTATTGTCTGCGTGTAAAGGGCTTACTAAATACGCGTAGTAATAAAATAGGATTTTTTATCTAATTAATTGCTTACCGCTTCGGAAAGTTTATAGCTTATTTAAGAAAATTACTTGAAGTTTTTATCATTATTTACAATCGCTATTTCTGAGGGGCAATTCCCATAATTTTTAAGAACATTCGCATTCGCGTTTGATTCACAATCTGTCAAAAATACAATCAATTTACCAACATTTTTGACAAGTTTGAGTCAGATATTGCGACGTGAATGTGAACGTTTTTTATGTACGAGAATGGGGATAAAAACTGCCACTTACTCACATCAGATGGCGCTGATCTCCAGCGTTTGATAATTTGACAGCTAGCCATACATTTTTTGTAATCAAGCGACTTCTTTTACGCATAATTAATTATTGAGCCCAGTTGCACAGCTTTTAACTGCAAAAATACTGGTTCCCATGTATTTGCCAAAGATGTTATAAGAAGAAAACTGTGGGAGAAAGCTCTTCGAAAAAAATTTCGAATCCGATATTTCGTCGAGACAATGTGCTATCCTTTAAGCCTTTTATGGGAGAAAGTGGTTTATAGGTAATGCTCCCAAGAGAACTAAGTCTGTTTTCATTACATACAGGTACTTGTGATGTGATATTATGTGAATTATAGTAAAGTATGTGTGTGTTTTTATTATCATATTAGATCAGTGCTATGTCTGAGGTTTTTCAGTCAGGAAGATCATGCCCGAGTTGGTTTTCAACTCTAATCAGGTTATTTCTACCGTACGCCTCCAGTCTTTTACAAAAAACGAACTTAAAGTCAACAAACACAAAATAACCTCTTAATTATAAAACGTTCATAATTTATTGACTTTTCCACTAAAGCTGCTTTTTTACCAGCGGTCGACGCTTCCCCTGTCCTTAGCTCGTCTTTTAATAGTGGTGCTACACTTAAAGTCTCATTCATATTTATCTAGTTTTCGTATAATTTGTGATCGACATAAAAGTAAACATAAACACAACAATGGCGGTTTAAAGACATACAACTGTGCTGCCATTTGTTATGAGCTTTCAGTTTTTAACCTCATTGGCCTTCTGGTCATAACCGAACACAAATACTGTTCTCGTGAGTCTTTTGTTTTAGTTTTAGAAATATTAGGCCCTCTATACACACACACGTTTTTCTTGCCGTGAAAAATTACGGTTTATTTGCCGTATGTAGTCACGATCGTCAGTGTTGTATGGAATTATGGATCACTATGGAAGCTTGTTGACAGACAGGTTTTTTCTTCGGCGAGGTTTATACGCCGTACCGTAAAAGAACCTCAAAGGGCCCTAGACCTGCAAAACCAAGAGTAACCAGACCTTACCTGTCAACTAGTAATCTACTCAAAGGTGTAATTCATACCAATGCCAACTATGAAATATGCATGGTATTGGTATGAATGTATCTTCTTTTCCTCATGCGCGGACTGGAAGATACATTTCTATAAAAACGTAAACACAGATTCCTTCAAAGATTAGAAATTTTAAGAATCACCAGCTGAAGCAAAGTGACCTAACAAATATCAATTTCACCATTTACGCAAATCGTATGTATGTTCACAATTTCTCAGATACGATGGGGGAGTCGGTAGGTGCCTATGTATATTCCAATAAAAGTCATGCAATCTCAGCGCCCCACACAGATAGCAAATATTGCCTTCATATCTGCCACGAGTAGTAAATTACCGAAAAAATGTTGTTGCTCCCTCGTACATAATAAACTAATACATATTTCATCAACGTTAACATAGATTCAGCTCGCCAGCGCTATATTTATTACGTATTCTGGAAGTATAAATGTGAACGAGGAAGCGTCGTCAAACACAGATGCTGCTGAAAGATATAAAGAAAAATAGGTTTACTTGTCAAAGAAACACGTGCAATACGGGCCATACAAAAAAGATAAGATAATAATAATTAAAAAAAAAAAAAAACAAGAAAACCAGTGCGATCGGGAGACCCTCCTTAGTAACGAAATTCCCACGCACACACACAACCGTGTACCTATATTAGAAAGAGAGAAAGTCGCATAGAGGGTGCATAACGCTTTTCCCTTACGTGACTATATTTACCAGTCAAAACTCCAAAAACAAATCTATACAATCCAAACCTAATCATGAACATAGAACAAAAATAGTCGGCAGCTGCACGTCATAACTGTAACAAGAAGGCTTGATGACTGACTCAACATGATGCTGCGCTATGGGGGACTCATAGCACAGTGCTGATTTTCAGTGGTCACCCAAATACGACGCACGGACACCAAGTCAGTTGTACAGATTAAACAAAAAGGTGCTGAATATACTTACTGGCAGTAACACAATGTACCTACAGTAGTACACGTCTAATCTACATAGATGAACAAATACTTATGTCTCGGTTCCACCAACGGCATTCCCAAATGTAATCAGTAAGGTCTGAGTACAGACTCTAAGGGAATTTTTATGTAAATTGTTTTACCAGACCGCGGATATGATTGTCGTCAAATTGACATTTCTGAAGAATACCGATTGAATAAAGTTGTACCGTTGTATTATACGATTCTTAAAACCTAGTATTTATTTATATCATTATCTCAGGGGCTCGTGGCTGAGAGTGAGTAATAACAGCCGATCGATCGATTAGGTTAAACTACACTTGCCGAGGTTGGTCCGTGGATGGGTTACTGATCTTTACATACCGAGACTCCTCCATGCCTCAGAAAGCACGTTAAGCCGTTGGTCCCGTCTGTCATTCGAAGACTTTTGACAGTCGTTACGGGTAGCCAGAAGTCCGAAAGTCTGATAACTAGTCTAACCAAGATGTATCATCAAGTTACCCAGTAACTGGGTTGTAAAGGGAAGAAATGCAGTCGCTCCATGTAAAATACCGATATTTAACTACATCTTGTTAGACTGAAAGCATTGGCGGACTAAGGGGGGGCAGCAGGTGCGGTCTGCCCCGGGGCTGGGTCCTGGGGACCCCCAAAACTGGAAAAATACTTTTTCATCAAATCCCAAACAAAAATATGTCCAGTAAGTAAAAAGCAGTTTGTAGTTAGGGACCCCCTACGTATGCTAAATATAAACGTAGGGTCACAGATAATATGCTAAAATGCTGTGCTAAAATTTACATGCTAAAATTTTCGAGCTCGCTTCGCTCGTTAGGAAAAAGCTAGGCATATACATACATATGTCATACATCTTAGCAGTCTGTAGATGCGCTGAATTTGCACATTTTACTTATTGTTGTTTTGTACAATCTCCCACACATCGAGTTAACTCTGATAGTCCTTGAATAAGAATGTTACTCTAATCCAAAAATCCCTACTTGGCACATCATGAATAGCTCCGATAAAGCGTTCTCCTCATACGTGATCGGCATTCACACAATACCGTTTAGGCGCATAAAATTATATGAAATACACACATTTTATAAATAATTTTGTCTCCGTAATTCCTGTATCAATCGTTCATTATCCACTTAAGATTCTATAAATAGTTGGTTTTAAGTGTCAAACATAAATTGAAATGTATCGCACCTGGGTACCAGGGAAGTGGAAGTACACTGTTTACTCGTATATTCATCACATCGAATTTCTGTTTTCGTTTCATTATCCGGGTGCACAGTGAGTTGTGGGTGTAAATAAGACTGGATGTAAATCATGTCGTTAGAGGCGGCTGCGATCGGCGCTCGGGCCGCTTCTAATTGAAAATAAATCTCATTAGTTGAGAGGTTGGCAGAAGCGCATTTTATATTTACTCGCTCTCGTTTAACATCCTGGAGATTTGATCTGATTTGATATTTCAGAAATTGTTGTACCTACCTGAAATTAATAGGTTTTTAAATTGCTATTAAATGGGTTACGATGCTCATTACTGTCAGTTGTTACTATGAGCCTACAGAAAAATAAATATGGACCAGTAGCCATATATTTTTTCCTGCTTACCTTTAGGTACCATTTCGAAGCCGACCGCTGGCGGCAACTGCAAGCGACATGTCGCCGCGAGACGACTGGTCTGTATGAATTTCCATGAAATACCTTCCGTAGCTAGCGATACGTCGCCGTCGCGTTGCCTGCAATTGCCGCCTGCGGTCGGCTACGGAATTGTACATTTATACTAAATTTATCTAAAAATATAAACACAGATGGCTAAGAATCCAAAACCAAGTAAATTCTTTGCAAATAATTCTAGGTATCCAATGTAAATACTCGGAACATGCAGATCAAAAGATAAGTTGTAATAGCAATCATGTAATTGCGTTTAATTAAAATAGGTTTTTATTTTTATTAATTTATATATCTTTTGTATAGATTCTTTTCTATTTGTGAATGTGAGAACGCTGTAGGCTTAGTGGACTGTAGATTTGTTGACCATGTTCTATTTTCTTAAGTACCTGGTACTTATTGAAAGACCTACACTGTCTTCCCATACCTAGTTACACTGTTATTTGAAAGAATTGTAAAAGCCAATTATTTTTAAAAGAGTAACCGTGGAGTTTCTTGCCGGCTCTTCTCCATAGGAAACGACCAATTGGAACCGTGCACCTAGCTTCTGACGTTTCATAAGTGCCCATGTAGGTTTATGTGAAATAAAAATATTATGAATTTTGAATAGATTTTTTTTGAATTTTTAAGAATCTCTTTTTATCAATAAAATGCACGATACACATCCATAGAAGAAACATGTGATCAATAAAATGCGTAAGTAGGTACCTATCTACTGGACACGATTCTGTAGTGTTCTACGAAATGGTATAAATAACTCGTAGCACAATGCCAATAGAGAGAGAGAAATAAAAAGATTGTGAAGTTGAGCTACCTATTCCTGTAGCGAAAGATAAGGGTCATAAATGAGTACGACAGTAACGGTGGAAACAAAGGCCGGGAGAGCAGTTTGCGCTGACTCAGATGGCCCGCTGCCGGAGAACGGAATGAAATGGGGCCGAGCGAAAACTATGCTAGCACACTTTAAAAGCCGCGCTTTATTATAATAATCCATTAACATAATTATTTGTATTCAATAGAATGAAATCAAACAATAATGTTTTGAACAAAGTAATGAAGCATTAAATTGTATAATGCTTAATCGATTTATAACGCTTCAACAGAAGGTTACAGCATTTTATAGTTTGTACCCTTTTATTATTAACCTCGTGCTCGTTACCGAACAATTGGTACCAACTTTTTACGGATATTTGAACTCCTCCATTAAGGCTCTTTCAAACAGGCGCGACACGCGACGCGACACAAAGACACCGCTCGTCGCGCGACGAACGGTGTCTTTGTGTCACGTCGCGTGTCGCGCCTGTTTGAAAGAGCCTTTAAACTTTCTGGTCGTAATAACATTTGGATCTTGTTCATGACATGTGGATCATATTACAAAATTCAGTAAGGTGTGGAAAACATAGAATATACGTAGCCAACTTTTCACATTTATATGGGTACATATTGTGCAAAAAATGGTCTACATACATTTCGACACTGAAGCAAAAATATACCGAGGCATATTGTATGTACCTCCGTCAATAACTCGAAGGTAGCCGGCCGATCCATATTAATATTTAACGTAGATAGGGAACCCCACCCGAAGAGACATTAATGTCAGGATAGCGTGGGAACCATCACCTGCTGGAAAACTGGGTAAAGCGTAAAAATAAACTACGTTATAATTATATCATTTACAGCTTAAATTGCTTACAGAATTGTGAATAGAGTTGAGCCATTATCTGTAGTACTCAATTCTTTTTGTAGAACTATACATATTTAGTGACGATAGGATCTTCCCTATATAGCCTTTTGGTGAGATGCGTAAATAACGAGCGATCACGATATTGTTCCTATTTTCGTAACTCCGAGATTACTCCAAACCGCGTTCAACAGAAAAACGATAATAACTCGGCCTCTCAGAAATATAGCTACGTACGAAGTGAGTCGAGTTTCAGCGCAACAACATTCACTTCAATTTTTCATTTCACTGCAGTTATATAAGCGGCAGCGAGCGCCGACCACCTGCCTGACGAGCTTTTCAGTATATTATCAATGCCCTCTTTTTCTCCTTTTTTCGCCTTTTCACCTTAATGCGGGAAATCTTTAAAACTACATTTTAAAAGGAAAACTCGCCTATTATTACCGTGCAGACCACGACTGTTACATAAAAAGCCTTAATGATTTATCAACAAAAAGGAGAAATTCACCGCAAGTTAAACTCTACGAATTCGAATTCCACCATTCCTAGTTCTAGTTTAAATGAAAATTCTTAGGATTTGAAATTGAGGTGGAAAGAAATATAAAGCTTTTGATAGACGAAGCCTTCGGACGGACTGAGTTTTTATTAAGTTGAACTTGTTGAATCGCCAGCGTCGTCCTGGGATCTAGGAGTTCACTGAAAACTACTGCGTTCCTAAGTAAAATATACGATTTGAAAACTTGGCAACCCCTTCGTATAGACCTTCGGCCGGATTATTATGAAATATGCGATTTAAAAATCGCAGGCCGTTAATTGACGATCACGGATGACAGACCTGTGAAATTAGTAGGCACTTTTAGGCAATAAAAAGTGCACTCCTGATAAATGTTTTACTTAAAAGTAGGTACCAGAATTTCCAGTTTATTCATATGGGGTCCAGACATTATCAGTAATAATGACATTAATATTACTGTAATTCCTTCCAATATTTACGTACTACTATTAAAATATTTAGATCACATCAATATTCCGACCACCCACAGTTTGAATGACATTACTTCAATGTAGTCAGTTCTATTGACATTATCAGTATATATATATCACTATCGGTAATAATGACGTTAAGTACTTCAATGTAATGCCATTATTACTGATAGTGTCTGGACCCCTTATATCTGTATTTTTTAGTGTAGTGATCTGGCAAGAACATCGTGGACGACGAACTCAACAATTAAGGAAAGTGCAATTTATTTTGTCACTAATGCTGGGGCTACATTGTCGCGTTATCGCGAACTTTACTTCGCGCACTCTCTCTCACACACCGCTCGATGTCTCGCTGAGCAATAGACAGCGCGCGAAGTAAAGTTCGCGATAACGCGGCAATGTAGCACCAGCATTACAAAAAAAAAAAACAGTGGCACTCCGGGAGTGCCGACAGAAGTGAAAACAAAAAAAATTCTTCCAAAACCTTTAAAGTAATAATACTTGCATAGAACATTGGTCCGTAACAGTATATATAAATAAAGAGCACAATCGCGTTTACAAAAATGAGGTGTCGGTAACGGTGTTGCGAGTTCAATTACTTTTTCCCATCTCAAAAATGCCCAACGCGCCTAAAGAAGTTTTCACTTCAAAAATCTTTTATTCGTTTTCATGAACTGCTATCGCTTGCACCAACAATATAATCTTTCAATTAATTGTTGTCTAGCGTTAATCTGCATTTATATGCACATAGTAAGATGTTCAAATGATGTTATTAGCCTGTTTGTAATGAGCGTGGAGGGCCTGGAGAGAAATCTCATTAAAGGCAAATAGAAAGTGAAGCGGGCGCGGCGGACGAGTCGAGACGAGTTCGCCGCCGACGGAAATTTTATCACCCTCTGAACAATTTTTGAAGCGATAACTACCTATATCGCGCCTGGATTATGTTCTGCTCGCTGTTTAATGTTAAAACTATCGATTTATATGAAAGGGGATTGTTTAAATTACTGTCGAAATTTAACATTCCCATAGAAAAAATGACGTTCAGTATTTCCCGAATTTGAAAATTTCCCGGAAATCTTTTTCAATATTGCTTTCAAACATCTGCTTGACATAAATTTGCCAAATAGGTCGAGCCGTTCTCAAGTGATGCGTTTTTATGCGAATACCATCTTGTATTCATGCAACGTACTACCGGGATAAAAGAATCCTATGTATTAAGGTTACGCTAGTCGGCTAGTCGGTCATTCTTCTATACAAACTTAGTATGGTGATTACTCGTCTGTTTTACGGTGTACGTTCAAAACTAAAAATTAAGTCAATTTATCTTGTCATTATCTAGCCCCGTATGGAAGCAGAATTGGAAAAAAATATTAGTTTGGAAGTTATGAGCGTCGAAACTCGTACATTTCAACACAAATTTTAGATCATATTTGGGCGTAAATAAATAACTTATGTAGTATAAAAATGGCAAAATAGAAACCGTACAAGAAAAGATAATTTGTTTAAAAGTTTAATTAATTTTATTTTGAGTAGATACATCCAGTGGTTTTTCCATAATATCTATACACCCAAAAGTATGTTCATGAAATTTTACGTGCTCGTTTCGTTATAAAGGCTTGTGCAGACCAGCGCGATATCGCAGGCGCTACAAGGGTCACGCTGCCTGCAGCGCCCGCGATATCGCGCCAGTTTGCACGAGCCTTAAATCATCATCTATTTCACTAAATAAATAAATAAATAAAAACTTGATAAATAAATACTAAACAAATGAAACTAAATAAATAAATAGCATGCATATTAGCCACGCCACCAACGAGTTCGAGCCGCCAACTAGTACAACCTTAAATGAAATGAAATGAAATGAAATTGTTTATTCTGTAAATAGGATATCGGAATCACTTTTACACGTCATATAAAAAAATAAAAAAATAAGCTAGTTGAGTTCGGCGTTTCCTATCTGACTACTCTGAGAAGAAAGGCCGAAACAAACTCAGAGGTCACAGTGTCTTTTAAAGTCCAGACATAATCTTGGTCAGGCCATATGAGGACCCAGTCACACCCAGACAAATCCAGGTCATAAACTATCTGTGTGCCAAACCTATTAATAGGATAATACTAATGACTGAAATATGCTATCGTGAATTCATGCAAGCTTCGTACTTTTTGTTATTGTTAGGCTACTGCTCAGAAATTGTGCACAATGTGTCGTAAACAGAATACCGTCTTGTATGCATAGGAACGTACTACCGAGATAAAAAGTATCCCCAAGTATAACCCAAGGGTTGCGAAGAAAACCGAAAGGGAGATCGTGGCCCCCGGCGACAGGGCAACCGATGGAACACGGGTGGGTTTTAGTCAGTAAGAGTCTGACACGCCCTCCCGCTCCGCCCAGAGCGGGAGAAGTTATTTGATGACTTCACACTCTCAAAAAAAAAGTATAACCCAAGTCATGGTCTACCCATGTGCCAAATTAAAATTCGTTCAGCCGTTTTAGCGTGTAAACGTACTAAACAAATAAACTCACTTCCGCATTTATAATATTATTAGATAGGATAAACAAGTGTTTTTTTTTTCCCATTGAACAACTAGACTCGAATTATTTAGTGGGACCAATGGGACTTAAAAATAAAATTACTTAATTATTTCCGTTCGTCCCACTGAACAAATCAATGGGGCGAACGCGTATTTTAATATTATTTATTAAATTCCCATTCATCCTACCAGTGAGACGACAGCCGGTAGTGGACGAACGGGAATACACGTTACCAACGAATAGCATTTCATTTTTATTATATGGATCACGGATGCACCTATAACTGATTTTCTAACAGATCTGCATAGGACAGAGGAACCAGTGGAATCTTGTGAACAACTTCAATAACATATAATTTCTTATTTATTCGTTGCCTAAGCAATGCTCTAACTACACGTCTGGCGTAATGGCGTAGTTTCATAATAGTTATTTATGCATCTGTCGTATAATAAGGGTATTAAAACACCAATGTGATAAAAGTATCACATGAGTGTTTTAATACCTTATTATATACAGTTGCATACAAGACTTTATCTACACCCATGACATGAATCCCTTATAAAAGGTTCTGAAACCATTGCATGTTTATAATTCAAGATCAAGAACAAATAAAATCCCACGAAATTCAGTACAAGTGCACGTATGAGTGTCGCCTGCAGCAGCACATCACCGCGCATGCGTGCAGCGTGTCCCTCGCTTAAACGTTCCATTACAAAAGTTGATGAAAACAAGGAGTTGCATACATGACAATGTTCTTTTTTTGAAATTGTAGTTGCATAATGTAATTTAGTACACACGGCTACTCATCAAGCTATACATTTCCAGTATAAGCTGATCTCGCATTGTATACGATTTCCATATAATGCGAGGTCAGCGTGAACTGGAAATGTATAGCTTGATGTGTAGCCGTGTGTACAACATTATAACACTTATTTGGATGATATTATGGTTACTATCACACTGGCTGTTTTAATGTTGGCAATGTTTTAATGTTTCAGAAACTTTTAAAGGCGTTTTATAGCATGTGTGTAGATAAAGAAATTAAAAAGGATACGCTAAAATAAGGAAAAGGGATGATCCCTCTAGGAGAACATTACTTCCGCTAATGCAAACTATACAGGGTTATTGTTTATATGTCGGCAATCCGTTAAGGGGATGTAGGAGAAGTTATTGGCAACCAAATGAGATCATTTGGTTGCCAATAACCTCTCCTCTCATGACCCCTGTACCAAAATCAACCATTTTCGGGTAATTTGACATTATATTTTCAAATTGAATGAAATAACCTTAAGAATAAAATGTCAAATAACTGAAAAATTGTTGACATTTGCGTAGAAGTCAAAAGGGGTCATTTGGTTGTAAATGACCTTTCCTATATCCCCTTAAAGGATTGCCGACATATAACCAATAACTCTGTATATCAGACGAGAACATTTACACTATTATAATAACACGAAAAAAAAAACAACCGACTTCCAAAAAAAAACACTACAAAGTGAAAAATAACTTTAATTTCGGAAGTCGGTGTTTTTGGTTTAGAATTTTCGTTTCTTGCCACCGACTTCCGAAATTAAGTTATAAGAAGTCGGGTGTTTCTTTTTGTACTTTTTTTTTTAATTTTCACTTTTTAGTTGCGGTACCTACCCCATAAAAATTCGACTTACTGACTAAAACCCACCCGTGTTCCTTCGGTTGCCTTTTTGCGGGGGGCCACGATCTCCCTTTCGGTTTTCTTCGTACCCCCGACAGAAATAAATAACAGTGACAGGAACTTATCATGTCATCCACATACCAAGTGGGAAAATATACGTATTATTGAAGTTAACTCATAAAATATCCAAGCAAAGTTAATCAAATTTATATAGTCTACCTCGAGAGCATAATACTTTCAAACAAAAAAAAAAAAAAATCGGTCAATTAACAGAGAAATCGGTGGAAATACAGTTAAAAAAAAACGTACGTTGCGAACATAGAACCTCCTCCTTTTTGGAAAACAGTTAAAAAGACTAACTAACTGACTCCTTTGATAATTCAAAAGTGTCTGTAAATGGTTAACTAGATTGAAATAAATGCGTTGAGTTCGAGTTTGAAGCATTAGATCTACCTACCCCTTCCTAAAGATAGATAGCGTAAGGGAACGTACCCATACTACGTCACATAGTAATTCATAAATAAAGTTTTAAATAATTTTTGGCCGATAGAAAGATAAAACATTTGGCTCATATTTGTCTTTATTAATACAGCTAGCGTGACGCCAAGAGTGCGTATATACCTATAATTACTAGTGAAAAAAATATTACCTAGAAGAAAAAATTTGCTTTACAAACTGTCAGTTTTCAATCAGCTGACGGCTGATGTACGTCAGTGTTACCACCTGTGAGTTTAAAAAGCGCTAAACGCTGCGCGCCATATTTGAATATAGCTCGAAAAAGCACGAGATTTCCCTAAAGGATATTGACTACGTGACAAAAACCTGAGACCCCCGCCCCTGTGCCCAAGCGTGAAGACCCCCTCCCCCCTCAGAATGAGTCACGTAGTATGTGTACGTTCCCTTACACACTCGAGCAGCTTAAACCTTTCCATTCATCAAGAGCATCCCGATGTCTTTGTGTGTGCAGACTGTATTCATCTGTTCGTGAAACTATGTTACAATTCAATTTTCTCTAATGCACGTAGGAAAAAGTAATATGTGAGGTAACAAAGACCCACCAGCTAGTCGAGAGCCCGCGAAGCTATTGTGGCAGACTGCAGACTGCACTCCCGTCTGTCCTTCAGACGCTCATCTGACGATGAAACTTCTTTTGCCTTCACATTTATCTAGACACACTATATACATAAGCTCTTTCTTTTTTAGCAACAAAAACAAAAAAAAACTGTAAGTTTGTCCGCTAGGTTTAAAAGATGTCGTAGTTTTGAAATTCATTAGTTTCTTTCGTGATATCAGTTCGTCTGTCTGCTGAATGTGTTTGATGTTCAAGAGGTTTAAGTTAATCACCAAATTTACTGTGAATAATGCAGTAGTTGCTATACACGCAAACCGTTGTTGGTCCAATTACTTGAGGTGCAGGAGCCCATACTCGATCAAATTGAAACAAATTGGTTTTGCATGTTTTCCATCAGCGTCAGGTGTTCTGTTTTAGGAATGGTATGAAAATGTCGGCTCTGGACAACGAGATGAATATGTGTCTGTTTTACAAACGACTAGCGGAGGGCATCGTTCGTTCATCAAATAAAATGCGAACGAGAGCAGTTGTCGGTGACCCCGGAGTGCAAACACTCCGCTAATTGCAACAGAACTCTCGTCTGATAACTACGTGAAAATTTAATCCTTCCGAATTCAATCATTCTTTTTCTCATTAATCCTTCGTTACGTCTGGAAAAATTGAATGTTTTATTTCATAACGTAGGTAATGGTTGAAGGAGCCTTCCACAACTAAGTAGATACATAGTTATAATACCGCGAAAATTATAAAGTAATTTTTAAACAACTCTTTTTATTATTACACGACTGCCCAAAAAGGAGTGTAATGTTTTCAGGGTTCATGTCTGTATGTGAGTTTCTTTGTTCCACCATAACTTTTAAATGATTGAACAGATTTGGATGTATGGGGTATCGTTAGAATTCTTACATCACCCCGAGTGATATAGATAGCCTATATCACTCGGGATGATGTAATAATTTTTCTCGAAAAGAAATACAAAAAGGGCGGCAGTATAGTTCCATATCCAAATGTGTAAAAAAACAACTTAATTTATTACAATTTGGGTATTCCATTGAAGGCCTCCATGAGCACATTCCAAAACTATGTAATTTATTCGCATATAATTTACATAGGTAGGGTGTCCGTTCAAGACAAACATTTCATCCCCACGCCATCCATGCCTCGTCTCGCCGCGCCGCCGTGAGAGTATAAAACCCTAACATGACATGTTTCAAAATAAAAATAAAACTTGTCACTAAAATGTATAAAATAAAAATAAATAATTAAAAAAATTAAAAGATAAATAAAATTGTCATTGCAGTCGGGGACCTCTTAGATTAAAAAGTGTTCCATACAACGACACAACGGTCCCCCGACAGCAATGACAATTATATTTATTTTTTTAGTCAGCGGGTAAATGAGTGACCTTTCACTTTGTATATACAGATACAACTTGTTTTTGAGATGGGACTAAACCATCGATTTCGCGACACCATGACGACACCTCATTTTTGTGCCTTTACAAAAATGAGGTGTCGTCATGGTGTCGCGTGCTCTTTATTTATATTAAGTTTCGGATCAATGTCCTATGCAAGTATTTTTACTTTAAAGGTTTTGTAAACGCGATTGTGCTCTTTATTTAGATAAAGTTACGGACCAATGTTCTATACAAGTATTTAAAAATATGATCATGAACTTTTTCTGAATATAGAGCTATCTATACGCCAAGCCAAAGAAACTTTGGTCGATGTTGCCACTTTTTTACGTGATTTAATGGGACGTAAAATTGTATGTACCTAAACTTAATTAAAAAATAAAAATAACAAAATAATATCCTAACTTAACTAAAACTATTAACAAACTAAAATATGTAACGTTGGTTTGGTTTATAGTTGACACCAAACGCTAGCAACCCTGTAACCTGTAGGTATATAAAGGTCACAAGAGTTTTTTGCCGGTGTGGGTTGCGCAAATTTCTTGTAATTTTAGTTTTTTTTTGTGTTATTTACATCGAGTTGAGCTTTGGTTCTTCCTTAAATAAAGAAAAACCAAAATTCTAGCATTGACTGTGGTTTTGTGAAAGTGTTTGTGACATACACGTGTAGTTATGCCCTTCGTAAGGTTTTACAAAGTTTTACATTTACAAGGTTTTACATTCTACTCAACGCCGATATACGTTTGCGGTGTTCCTGGGCTCTCAACCGATGAAACTGACCGCATCTTCATAGGCTCGAGAACATTATATTAATACGACATGCAAGAAAGAACGAGGCAAACTAGTGTAGAATTAATGTTTAATTAATAAATTTGTTGTTACGGATTTTATTTATTTCTTTCATTTCCAGATTTAGATAAGCTATACTTTCAAAAACATATTTGAGTATATCCTCATACGTAATTAGGCATATCTATACATCTAAATATAAATAGAAAGGGACATCTATATACCTACGTATATCTATAGATATTTTAGTTCCATAGCTTGGGATGGCGCTGATCGTATTTATATTCTGTCAGACGTCAAGTTGCCTGTCTATCTCATTTATATTTATTAGTCTATGCGGAGTGCCACCTCTTTTTTTACTTTTTATTTCGTTTTGTGGCAGGGTAGTTGTGTTTTTCAGTACTTAGTTAGATACCGATATTCTTGAAATGGAAATTCTTTTTTTTGGTAGCATACAAACATGGATTTTATGTCTGTAATCAATCGAAAAGGAAATATTATGAGAACCAAAACCAGTCACGGGTAGATGTCGAGACGATAACGTGACTGCAGTATTTTGCGCGTAGTTCATACTGAATGGCACATAATTATATTTGATACATTTCTGTTGAAATCTAGTTTGAGATAAACACTAGTTATCAACTTCGCTAATTGAATTGGTATATATTGAAGGGTTACCAAAAAGATAGAAACGTAGTAATTTTGATATTATCGAGACAAAAATTTGAAGGGTTTCCTTGCCTATAGTGCATCAATAGTGCAAGTACTTATAAAACGGTCTCAACAAGATAATAAAGAACTCAAATAACAAAAAATGTGGGTGTTACCTTCTTAAATACCTACCAATATCAATAAAGTTTATGACGTAATAAGTACTTATCATAAATTGTTAATGCTACGTTAAACGGTCACAGAGAAACAAGATCGAGCAAATAATTGCCAAAACAAATATTGCCAACACATCGTTTATAGATTTTTATACTGTGTTTTATCTAAAATTCGAAACGCAGAATTTCGTGGAAACACCGATGTTTAAAAAAAAACATAATAAACACAATTATAGTGTGAATGAGTTCTCAATTAGACTGTAAAGAAACGTAACATAAATGGCTACCGTACGTCACGTTATCGTTAGTGTACGTCGTCGGGTCGGCTCCTGGGGACTAGTTTGAACAGCTTTCATTCAATCGTGATACCACTACATGAATAACAATGTGTTTATTTAAAACTCTTATATTTTCTTTATTTAGTTTAACATTTATTACAGTAAAAACTCAGGATGATGGTAAATAAATATGCCACATTTAAATACATAGGTAGGTATGTAAAATAGTGCTCTTTTTATTTTACTTTTAATTTGTTTACAGAGATATTTTCAAACTTACTTGATGGTGGGGTTAATCCGATGCAGAATTTGAGAGCAGACTTTTACTTTATGGAAAATAAGGTTTGTATTTCTTTATTTATACTTTTTTTAAATGAAATTAACCTGAAAATCCTTAAACGAAACCTAATTGTTTTAGATGCAAGCACTGGCACCAGAAAAAGTTGATATAAAACTATATTATGAGTGCCTGTGTGGTGATTGCAGGAATTTTGACACAATGTATTTAAGCCCAACAGTGGAGAAGCTGGGCTCGTACCTGAATCTGCACCTTTATCCTTACGGGAATGCGAAGGTATGAAAATTATAAATACCTAAGTAATATAAGTAAATGCTCTGGTACAGAATGAAACAAAGATCTATATTTTCGTCGGTCATTCCTAATGATTATGGGCTATCAAAAATAAATAAATAATTGTACTATAGACCTCGTGTGTGTTTACACACATGAGGTTGATAGTACAAAGAAGAAACTTAAATGTAATATATAAGTAAAGATAAAGTAAAGGCAATATAATACCTAGTGAACATTTTTTCAATTTTTTTTTTCTTTATTTAAGTCTAAACAATACTGTGTGAAAATTCCAGCGCGTCAGCTAAGACAGAGTTATGGTTTTCATACGTATTTTGTATGTGGGATTCTTTATAACCTCAAAGCATGCCAACGGCAGCCTGGATTTTTAAACATGAGGTATCTATCGACTTATCTGGGTGGCGCGGTACTAGGCTGGGTTTTGCAAAAAATATAGCACCATGACCATGTACCATTCACATGTATCACAAAAATATATAACATACAAAAAGGTTGGGAAAAAAACCCGAGTGCACCATTAAATCTGAGATTGAACTAAAATAACTGCCACCTACAACTACAACTTTTTAGTTGCAGTCGTGTTTATTTTTCAATTATTTTTCTTCTCGTTTTTCTTCTCAACCTTTCAATGTTCTTGAAATCACAGAACGGTACCCTAATTGCATAACTTATTTTCGTAAACGATTATGACTAATTTGTTTTATTTTGACAGTTCAACAACATTCATTGCGTTATTTACGTTGTTGACCAGATTTTTTTTTTCCTACTTTTGAAGCAATGGATTATCAATCTGTTTCAAATCGAAACAAATTGTGATTAATCATGTATTACGCAATTAGGGTAGAGATTTCGAGACGAGCGCCCGACTTACTATACTATGCTTCTTGAGAAGCCATTTTCATTAGAATAATGGATTCATCTGCTTGATGTGTTTATGCTGATTTGCTGCATTATGTACCTATGCGTATTGCAGATGATTATTATGAATGATAAATGATGATTATAGTTTTAAGTTTCGCCATTTACCTAGTACTAAAACGAGGATCTGGTACACTTGCGCGAAAGATACTTGCGCCAATACACTTGCGGGACTGACACTTGTACGAATTCACTTGCTCGAAAAAGTTACGGAAATGAGATTTCTTCATAACATCACGCGTGAATTCTTTCAAAGGGTTGTGCAGGGGTGAATACAGTGAATAGTACACCCACAATTCGCCAGTTATGTTTAAGTTACAGACATACTGGAAGAAAAGCGTTCAATTAGACATCAATCAATAATTATTGTCGTATTTTTTTATTAAGTATACCTATTTTTTTGTTTCGTTTTATTTATTTTTATCGAGGTCGTTCATTTGTATGTATTTTCTAGCAAATAAACATTTTTGATTTGATTTGATTTGATTTAAAAATACTCAGGTCAAAATGAAAATTCAAGACGGCGACAAAAAATAATTGCAAATTTTTCACCAGGGGTATCATTTCATGGTTTTCGAGGGCGCTGGCCACGATAAATGTGATCGAAATCAATATTCAAGATAATTTTGATTTCGACCCCATTATCGTTGGTGGCGCCATCTTGAACATTATCAACCACGATTTGCTTAAGAATAAACTTCATATTCGTATGAAACGCTAACTTTACTTAGCGAAGTAAAGTCAGTGTTTATCTGTGAGTCTTGCCCTCAGTATCAGTAACCTAATTCATATGTACCGATCATTATTGAAAAAGGGGAAATGCTCTGCATACCTTAGCCTGGTTTACAAGCATTGATACTGTTATTCCAATCGGTATATTGGAATAACGGAACAAAAAGAAAAAAGCCGATAAGTACTTAGATCGAAATTTGATATAACACAATGCCCTTTAAATTCTTTCTTTTTTGTTATTATTCATTTGTATTATTTTGTAATCGTTCTATTTTGCATTTCATTTTGTTTTCCTTCGTTTCGTTTTTGATTTAACTACTTTAATTATTTTTTAATACTACTTGTCAAACTTATTTTACTTACCTAGATTATAAGTGAACAACATGGTCTCCTCTAATTGAAGGTGCACATTGTTTAATAAAGTTCGTTTTTATTCCTAGAGACTTAATTTGACATTCCAAGTGATTGTTGTTTATTAAATTTTTTTTATTTGGAATTTGACATTTGAACCTGTCAAATTGGTCTCTGGGATTAAAATACGAACTATAGCATGTAATTGTGTACTAGCGATTGATATATACTAGCATAATATGTAATTGAGTAGCCGCTGTTGGAGAACCAATTTAAAAAAAAGAACTCAAAAAAAATTATTGTACATTTTGATACAAGATGACTTTTACTGGTTGAGAGATGCTGGCTTAGGTTTCGAGGATTAAAAGAAATATATTTTAAAATAAACTGGTGTATTAGCACATAGTATTAGCATGACTTTTTTTTATATTTTTTTTTAAAACAGAGCAAAAAAAAATGACATAGAGAAAAAAGACAAAGACAATCACACTTTTTATATTCAACACTCTTCCCCCCTCGGGTGTGAGGGCAGGCGCACCAGACGCAGAGCAGAGCGGCGGCGCAGCGTGCCGCGCGAGGTCCGCACATCGACGACCCGCACCCGGCCATCGGCGCCAGGGTACACGGCTTCTATAACACCGCGAGGCCAGTAGCTCCTCTCAGAAGTCGGGTCGATCACTAAGACTACATCTCCAACCTTAAGTTGATCTTCGTCGCTAGTCGACCTCATAGTTCGTGGCAGTAGAGACGGTAAAACTTCTTTGAGCCATCTCGACCAAAACATGTCAGCGAGCCTTTGAGCCACACGCCACTGTTTTCGTGAACATAAGTCTGTTTTCTCAGTTGCATCAATGGGAAGGTTGGATGAAGTTCCCAATAAAAAATGGAATGGTGTCAGGGCTACATCGTCTGTGGAGCTGACGGACACGTGTGTCAGAGGACGGCTGTTAACTATTGCTTCAACTTCGCAAAGTAATGTCAAAAGCGTTTCGTCTCGTGGTGCTCTTTCTTTCAGGATGACTTTCAGAGTTGACTTCACGCTTCGTATCAACCTCTCCCAAGCACCTCCCATATGTGGGCTTAGAGGTGGATTAAAGTGCCACCTTACTCTTGCGTTGGCGGCCTCATTCTGTAGCTTCTGAAGCTCTGCGTCGGCTCCACGTAAATTAGTTCCGTTATCGGAATATAAGTCGCTAGGCCAACCTCGTCGCGATGCCATTCGTCGTAGAGCCATTAATAAACTATCAGTGGATAGTGAATGCACAACTTCTAGATGTATGGCCCTTACTGTCATACATGTAAAAATTACGCCGTACCTTTTCTCACGTCTTCTTCCAACTGTAACTTCTATTGGTCCAAAAAGGTCAAGACCGCAGTGAGAAAATGGTCTACAGTGGTGCGCGACTCTACCAGCAGGTAAGTTTCCTTGTCTCGGTGCTACAGGTGTCGCTTTCCTTATACGACAGACAAGGCATTTCGATGCTACATTTCGCACTGAAGGTCGTAGGTGAACGATCCAAAATCTTTGTCTTAGTTCATTTATAACTGTCTCATTATTAGCATGCGCAGCTCGAACATGATAGTGCATTATTATAAGCTTGGAGACATAATTGCGTCCGTCAAGTATGGCAGGCCTCTTGTACTCTAAAGTAACACTTTCTGCAGCGTCAATCCGGCCTTGAACACGTAAAATACCATCATGGTCCATGTACGGTGTGAGTGACAAAATCTTACTCTTTTTTGGTAAAGGTTTTTGATCATTTAAGCAACTCAGCTCTTCAGGAAAAGATTCCTTTTGCGCTTGCTTCAGTATCAATATTTCCGCCTTATCCATTTGTATAGCGTTGACTATTACGTCTCTCCCTTTCCATTTTTCTAAAGCAGCCAATAGAGTGGCTGTAGTGCGAAGTAAGCGCATCCATGAGGAAAACCTTTTGGCATCAGGAATGGAAAGATCCTGTAACGGAGTAATAACGGTCAAAGTTGCTTTCTTTAGCTCAACATCGTCATCGTGTGCCTTCGTGAATTTATTTTCAGGCCATTGAGCTGTCTCAAGTCTCAAGAAGTCAGGACCGTGAAACCATGGATGTGCGTAGGTAAGTTCATCCACATTTTCTTTGGTGGCATAGTCCGCTACATTCGCAGACGTCGGAACATATCTCCACTCATCAGGTTTGGTCAGCTCGTCTATCTCACCTAATCGATTAGCGACGAAAGGTTTATAATATCGTGCATCGCTCATGATCCATAGCAGGACCGTAGACGAATCAGTCCAAAAATAGCGTCTGTCGGGCTTTATTGTGTGCTCCTGCTCGATAGTAGCCGCTAATCTGCAGGCCAATACTGCTCCTTGAAGCTCTAGGCGTGGCACTGATACAGGTCTTAGTGGGGCTACTCTACTCTTACTGGCTATGAGGGCTATAGTCGTACTTTCTTCGTGAACGATTCGCCAGTAGGCCACAGCGGCATAGGCTTGCGGTGAAGCGTCGCAGAACATGTGTAGCTCACGTGCTAAAATAACATTTTGTGTGGCTAATGACTTTTCATTCAAATACCATCGCGGTATGCGTAGTGACTTGACCTTATCAAAACACTCTAGCCATTTGCGCCACTTTGTGAACTCTTTGTCCTTGACATGTTCATCCCATGAAATGCCGCTTCTCCATGTATCTTGTAACAGTATTCGAGACTTTATCGTTAACGGAGCAAGAAAGCCTTGAACATCGAAAACGGACATGACTACTCGTAACATTTCTCGTTTAGTGGGTCTTTGTAAACATTTGAGGATTTCTTCACTAATCCGCTTCATGGAAACATCAAAACCAAGCACATCGTCAACTGGAAACCAGTACAATCCTAGCGTTCTCTCGCCCTCGCTTGTTCCCTCAATATTAAACTTAACGGCGCTGGGGCCGAGATCACTCTCTGGTAAGCTTTTGAGTACTTCCTTACTGTTACTGGTCCAGTTCCTGATTTCAAAGCCTCCCATTTTGTGAATATTCCTGACATCATTAACAAGCTGTACAGCTGCACTCTCAGTCTCAATGCTATCCATCAGATCATCTACATAATGATTTTGCACAATGCTTCTGACAGCACGGGGCATCTTCTTTTCATACAGCGTGGCGTTTTTATTTTTCACATATTGTGCCACAAAAGGAGAGCAGCATGCGCCAAAGATAAGGGAGTTCATAGCGAACTTCGTAGGTGGCTTTGTACTATTGATGTCGTCCTTCCAGAGAAAACGCAAAGCATCTTGATCCTCTTTTCTAATTTGGACCCTCAAAAACATATCTTTGATGTCGCCAGTGATCGCGACTTGGTGCTCTCTGAATCTTAATAGCACACCAAACAGCGAAATGAGCAAATCTGGGCCTTGAAGTAGGTAATCATTCAGAGAATAACATTGTGACTTTGCAGCGGCGTCAAATACAAGACGCAATTTCTTCTTGTTTGGATTATCAACTCCAAAATGAGGTAAATACCACAGTCGATCAGATGTCACATCGGGTTCTGAACAGGGGTGTGCATAATTATTTTCAAACAGATGCTGTACCCTCTCTCTGTATCTAGCTTGAAATTCTATGTTCATGCGCATCTTTTTCTCTACGCCTTGAAGACGACTAAACGCTGTGGGATATGAGTCTTTCATTTTAACGGTCTCATCCTTCCACGGCAGTCCGACCTCCCAATGGTCGCCAACTTGTTTAGAAGTCTTGTCAAGAATCTCTAAAGCTTTAACGTCCTCTGAACATTGTCGTGGCTTGACACTGACGCCAAGTGCATCGAGAGCATACGAACGCCTTACAAGATCATTGAGCTCATCTAAACTGCGTCCGTTTTCACTGTCGTGATGTGATAAAAACAGCGTACAAGCATTAGTCAGTCGGCGTCTGTTTATTATTTTGCCGTGTACAGACCAGCCAAGAACGGTTCGAGTGGCATTAGGATCACCCTCAATTATCTCTAATGGGGCTAAGAGATGGTAATTATCTTGCCCGATAATCATTGATGGCTTCATGGAATCAAAACAAAGATTTTCTTTGATACCTGACAGGTGCTCATAGCGTCCAAGTTCTGTGTATTGACTCGGAAGATTAATCCCTTTAACTGTGCGTGCGACAATTCTATAGCGATCAGTATTTTCGCTTGATATCTCAAATTCTAGTAGCTCAGCTTTACAAATCAAAACACTGTTGTCCCAAGCGCCTCGCACATGTAAGCTTTCAGTGTGACCGGTTAATCCTACTTGGCTGGCCACTTTTTCATCTATCATCGTGATGGTGGAACCGTCATCGAGAAGAGCATCAGTAACAACGTCACCATTTGGACCATGGATCCGGATACGAACATATTTGAGTAACACGTGAGAAGGTGTAGGAGAGTTTGACACAGCTGATATGTTCGCTACACAATCGTCAGGACTTTCAGTAATATTAGCGTTGACAGGCTTTTCTATTGCCTTAGCTGTTGGCCAATGCAAAATCTGGTGGTGTGGCAATCCGCAGTCATCAATGCTACATAATGGAGCTTCACAGGTGTTCTTGTCATGGTCGCTAACAAGACATTTTGGACATAGCCGGTTGCTGCGCACAAATGACCATCGTTCCTTCCAGAGGGCGCGCTTGAACTTAGGGCAATCAATAACTATGTGATCGGAGTGCTTGTGACAAAAACGGCACTTTGAAGCTTCTTTCGTCTGTGATAGTACAGCGTGAGGCCGCTGAAGGTTGGAATGAGTAACAGGACCATCAAATTTCTTTATAGACGCCTGTAGTAACGATACGCCGACATTTGAAATCTTTTGCGCTTCAACTTCCAAAAATTCCGATAACTGTTCAAGTCGAGTCATATTCGAACTTTTTTCTCGATTTTCGTGGGCATAGTCGGCCCATCGGGTAATCAAACTGCATGGTAATTTCGATAAAATGGCAGTAGTCAGCTCGGGACTCCTTAGATAATCATCTTGTTTTATAGCCTTCGTAGCAACTACGCAGTTTTTAATTTTTATAGAAAAAGAAACTATGTCATTATGATATGACAGTGACAGTGACGGAAGTTTTTTCAATTGACTTACGATTTTTGTTATGATAATTTCAGGTCGACCAAATCGTAATTCCAAAGTTTTCATGATATTTTCAGCCGACACATCACCCATCAGGAGCGCAGAAACGCATTCTCTAGCTTCGCCTGTTAGACATTTTCGTAGGCGACAAACGTTTTCTGCATTCGAAAATTGGCAAATCTTGGTCGACTCATCGTAGGAATTCCTGAAGTTAACCCACTCCATCGGGTCTCCCTTGAAAAAAGGCAGCTCCTTAGGTGTCGCAATGCGACTCATTAGTCTTTCTGTGGCGGTCATCTGCTTACAGCTATGGGTACAACCTAGAGCAAGATCGTGTATCGCGTCAGCTAGCTTGAGTATTGCTTTATCTTGAGCAACTGGTGCTGACGAGGGTCGGTCATGTAGGGTAGGGCTTGAACAACACATGTTTTGAGCAGCGGGTGCCGGGCAATGGTCATCTTGTGCCGCGGTAGGAGCTAGGTAGCGTTCATCTTGTGCAGTAGGGTCTGAGTAGCGCGCATTTTGTGTCGCGGTCGTACGACGAAGGGTTACATTCTGGTGCGCCACCCAATCTTCCGTTCTTACTGCTGCGGATGCGTGTGAAACACTGGAACCCGCTCGGGAACGTTGTTCTTGTTGTTCTTCCAATTCTGCTAGGCTTACACTCAGTTTTTTGTTCACGAGGTCTATTTGGAATTGCATTTTTACCTCCTGCAGCTGAGCTTGCATTTTCGCTTCCTCTGCGGCGATCAGCAATCGTGATTTCTCCTCGGCCGCTTCAAATTCGAGTTGTTTTTTGCGCGCCTCTAATGAAATAACGGACATTTTGGAACTGACCGCTTTCGATGACTTGCTCGATGGAAGGTTTTGCTGATCTTCCTTTTGTGAGTCTGAAGGTGACGACATTTTTCTGCGAGCTTTTGATCGTGTCAACATTTTGCGAAAAAGAATATTCCTCAGTCCTCGAGTCCTCAGTTTATGCTCGAAGGACCAATTTTACTGGTTGAGAGATGCTGGCTTAGGTTTCGAGGATTAAAAGAAATATATTTTAAAATAAACTGGTGTATTAGCACATAGTATTAGCATGACTTTTTTTTATATTTTTTTTTAAAACAGAGCAAAAAAAAATGACATAGAGAAAAAAGACAAAGACAATCACACTTTTTGTATTCAACAATGACATTATCGGCAATAATGCTCACGCTTACATGTTGTGATTGTAATAGGTATGATAATAGATATGAAGAATCACGTTCGTGGAAATAGGGAAATAAGAAAGGAAAAGAAAAACTCAGAAAACATTGTACGATGGTTGCTTTTCAAACGTCAAGTTACAAGCATATTAAATTTCGAATATCTTTTTATCGACATTATTAATGACATAAAACCTAACAAAAAGTATCTTCCAAATAGATTTTACAACATCCGCCCTTAATGGAAATAAAAAGATAAAGTAGTAATGCTAAACACAATTGAAAATAATAAAACATTACTACCAGACTAAACACAAATACAAAATATAAACCGACGAAAAATAAATAAATAGAAGATTATTCTACTTGTTTATCACTAAACCCATATTAACAACGCACCTAAGATGAGCTATGCGCCTTAAGGGCTTGGTTAAAACATCGGCTGTCATTTTATCCGTAGGTATAAACTTTATATTTATAACACCCTCAGTAACCTTTTCACGAATAAAATGATATCTCGTATCAATGTGTTTGGTTCTATTGTGGTGGATTGGATTTAGCACAAGTTTCTGTGCACTTTGACTGTCGTTGTATAGCAACACCCTATCAGAAAAACCAGTAATGTCACACACTAACCGTCTGAGAAAAATAGCCTCCTTTGCAGAACTGGTTAAGGAAATATACTCAGCTTCTGTAGACGATAAGGCTACCGTCGGCTGCTTCTTACACTCCCAGCTAATAGGTCCGCCCGCTAGCGTGAAGTAGAAACCAGTGTACGACCGACGGTCATGTACACAGTTCGCCCAGTCAGCATCCGTGAATCCACACAAACGTCTACCGACTTTCCTGTAAGTAATACAGTAATCCATAGTACCCTTCAAATACTGTAACACTCTTTTAGCGGCCAACCAATGCCTCTTATCGTAACAGTTATTAAACTGACTTAAATAGCTTGTGGCATAAGCTATATCGGGTCTCGTATTCACAGCTAGGTACATTAAACATCCTATCAAGTTTTGGTAAGGATATTCACCAAGAGATGATGGATTACCTTTCTCCAACTTGTTATTCTCCAAAGGTGTAGACATCTCCTTACAATCTCTCATATTAAACCGCTCCAACACTGCCTGAATAAAGGTCTTCTGACTGACCATGATTTTATCGTCAACACGGTTAATATTTATGCCTAAACAATATGATAATGCACCTAAATCTTTTAGCGAGAAAAATTTTTCTAAGTAATTTTTGACAGCGTCAAACAAACATTTTTCTTTGTAAAAGACAATTAGATCGTCAACATAGACTGCAAGTATTATGATTTCATTACCAAACTTTTTCAAGTAAACACATGATTCCGCAGATGTTCGTGCAAAGCCAATTTTCGATAGAACTTGATGCAATTTGATATTCCAGGCTCGAGCTGCCTGCTTCAAACCATAAATTGATTTTCTGAGCAAACAGACTTTACCTTCTGCCCCGCGCTCAGCAAATCCCTCAGGCTGTTGCATGTACACCTCCTCCTCTAAGTCCCCATTGAGGAATGCGGTATCAACATCCATGTGTTGGATCTTTAAATCCATTTCTGCCGCCAACGCTATAAGCGTACGTAGAGATGAATTTCGAACTACAGGGGCAAAAGTCTCGTTATAGTCAGTCCCCCAAACTTGACTAAAACCTTTCGCAACTAGTCGCGCCTTATGCTTAACTATTGCACCGTTCGCGTCCCTCTTTACCTTGAATACCCATTTACACGGTATAACCTTTTTATTTGGTTTATCCACTAATGTCCAAGTCTGCATTTTCAATAAGGCATTGTACTCATCCTTCATTGCGGAAATCCAGTTATCTTTATCATCGCTATTAATAGCTTCACGATAACTTTTCGGATCATCACACAACAAATCAACACCGTGAGTGCCATATGAATAATAATCTGGAGGTTTACGTACTCTATTAGGATATCTTCTCTCAGGACATACATCGTTGGGTTCATCTGAAGGAACCAAGGACAGATCACGTTGTTCACCTGAATGTAGAGACTCTGTGTCGCCAACCCCACCAGCTTCATCAGTCGCGTCCACAAAATCGTCAATTTGCTCTACCTCCATGTCCACACTTTCTGAAGTAGGTGAAGAAATAGAAGCAGATGAGATAGAAATCTCCTGTGGCGATGTGGTATCTGAAGAAGTTTGTGAAAAAAGATTAATGACATTAGGGCTCACAACAACTTCAGGCTGAACAGATTTATCCTTCAATCCTGAAAAATTATTTTCAAAGAACGTAATATCCCGTGACTTAATCAACCTCCGAGGGTTTTCCGCGCTACGGAAATAATAACTCCTTGGATCGTCTGAATATCCAACAAAGATATGTTCAGAAGTTTTCATGTCAAGCTTAGTTCTCTGACATGAAGGCACGTGAACTAAAGCTCGGCAACCAAACACCTTTAAATGAGACAGGTCGGGTTTACTACCACACCACATTTCATATGGCGTCTTACCATCAAGTGCACGATGAGGTGACCTATTCTTTAAATAAACACTAGTCTCAACAGCATCCTGCCAAAAAGCTTTCGACAGAGAGCTATGTGCTAGCAAGGAACGGGCCTTCTCCACAATACTACGATTGCAACGTTCACTTACCCCATTTTGTTGAGGGCTGTATGGTACAGAGGTTTCATGTCGAATCCCTTGAGCCTGCAAATAATCTGTCAGCTCCTTGTTGACATACTCAGTACCATTGTCTGACCGAAGGGTTTGAATCTTACTGCCAGTCTGTCTCTCAACAAGTGCTTGGAAAGCACAAAAATACTTCTGAACTTCTGTCTTAGATGACATACAATAAAGGGATATAAAACGTGTATAATCATCTACAAAAATAATAAAGTATTTATTACCTTTAAAAGATTCAGTGGTCAGGGGACCACAAACGTCCGTATGGACCAATTCTAATGGTGACGAAGCCTTCTTATACTTTATCCCTTTGAAAGGCTTCCGGGCCTGCTTACCTTCTACACAAGGTACGCATGGTTCTTTGTCAACCTCAGTATACTCAACACCAACAGCTAGACCTTTTTTGAGTAGATCCATACCAATACGGCAGAGATGTCCTAGACGCTTATGCCAAAGCTGAAACTGGGACAAATTAGTGTGAACATTATAAGCTGAAACACCTTGCGGTTTTACTGTACAATCTAAAGTGTACAATCCACCACAAATAGAACCATGTAAAACAGGATCATTTATAAAAGAAACATCATTAGAATAATAAAAATTACAGCCATTCGTATCAAAAACAATCGAGAAACCTTTCTCTACTGCCTTTTTGACTGAGAGTAAATTACAATCTAGGCCAGGAACATGTACAACATTTTTAATCTTCTTGAAATCGGTTTTTGTGTCAATAGCAACATCTCCTAAACCCACAGCCGGCAAACTTTTACCATTTGCTACAGTTATCTTCCCATCACAGGGTCGGTAACTATTAAACCATTCAGCATGTGGAGTCATGTGAGTAGACGCACCAGAGTCGATAATCCACTTCTCAGACATCTGAATACTTGGTGCAGACAAAGCCAATTCCTTGACACCATCCAAAGCCAATTCCGTGACACATGCATCCATATTCCCTGAACTAGAAACATTCATTCCCTTATCTTTAGAACAATTTTCTATAGAGCAACTCGCCTTTGCCTTTTTCTCCTTCTTTTTGAGAGGACAATTAGGACTCTTGTGCCCTGGCTTCTTACAACGATAGCAAATAACCTGCCTGTTAGCATTCAACGCAGCCACATCATCTTTAGTCTCCTTCGTCATTTCACTCAACAACTTAGTCCTCACCAAATCTGTTGTGACTTCAACGCTCCCATTCTCAAGCGCCATTATCATAGGCTCGTAGCGAGACGTTAGACCTCCCAATATAATAGCTGCTAAAGAACTATCTTCTATAGTTTTGCCAATATCGGCCAGGTCTAGTGCTGTTGTAGTTATTGCATTTATGTAAGCTTCTAAATTAGAAAAGTCAGATAAGGTGTACCTGTACAACTTACGTTCCAACGACAGTTTACGACCCAAACTTCGATCCTCGTAGGATTTCATAAGAGCATCCCACGCTTGCTTTGCGGTCTTAGCTGGTCGAACAACCGAAATAGCAGCGCCATCCACAGTAAGGCATATTTTAGAAAGAGCCTTTTCATCCTTCCGTACATCGTCGGCCGTCTTATTGCCTTCGACAACTACTCCGCTTATGGTTTCCCACAATCCTTCATGGATTAATAGCATTCTCATTTTAAATTTCCACACAGTGTATCCTTCTCTATTACAAAGTATCGGAATACCATTTAGTGACATACCAGAAACTGCAGACGACATATTTTCACCACCAATCTCCTTTTAAATTCGATCGTAGATAAAATATACAAAGCCTCGTGCTGATAACGTGTTGTGATTGTAATAGGTATGATAATAGATATGAAGAATCACGTTCGTGGAAATAGGGAAATAAGAAAGGAAAAGAGGGACGCGAACGGTGCAATAGTTAAGCATAAGGCGCGACTAGTTGCGAAAGGTTTTAGTCAAGTTTGGGGGACTGACTATAACGAGACTTTTGCCCCTGTATAAAGAATATATATAATATATATAATATTATTATATATAATATTAATATATATAATATTTTTGTATCAAGCTACGTTTTTCAAGATACTTTCAGGGACAATTTCTTTTTATTTCATTACAAAAATTTATGAATCATGGCTCGCGGATTTTCCTTCATACACTGTGCCTTCGCATTTTGAAGGAGAGGCAAGTACTCGAAGCCGCGAAACACCCTATTTTACAATTTTAATTTATTAACAATAATATATAATTTGATATCATAAGTAAGTATAACGAACATTATAAATGCGAAAGTTTTTGTTTGTTACGCTTCCACGCAAAATCGGCTGAATAGATTGAATGAAATTTGGCACATGAATAGAAAATGACCTCGGTGATGACATAATAGTAGATTGTTTGCCAAGGGAGTTAACAACTATTTTTAAGGTGAGAGTGTTTCTTTGAATCCAGAGCGGAGCGAAGGATTGTAAAGTAGAATCCTATGCGCAGCAAGGGATCAAAGTACATCACTCGAACTTAAAATAGTGTTGCTCCCAAGGTGAACAGTCTACTTTTTATCACCCTCTATAAGAAAAACAAACGTGTGTAATCCGACCTCCCTCAGGAACGACTTCTCACGTATGATTTAAATACTAAAATTTTCGCAGCCACCAACGTGGATTTACGTTTTGACCTTACTATCTGCTTCAGCACCCTTGAAAACTATGAAAATGACACCCATGACGAAAAAATTGAAAATTTCCGCAGCAGCCATCTTATATTTACATTTTGACCTCACTATCGGTATATGCGGACGATTGTGGTGTGGTTGTGGTGGTTGAGTTAAAACAAAACTGGTGACACATCCGATATGAACAACTATAGACCCATCTCACTAGCTACCACCAAGGTGCTTGACGGTCTGATGAAGCGTCAGCAGTAGCGTTAGCGAAAGCGTCAGCGGAAGCGTCAGCGGAAGCGTCAGCGGTAGCATAAGCGTCCCTGTAATCATCAAGCGGTAACGGTAGCGTCAGCGGTAGCGTTAGCGGCAGCGTCAGCGGGAGCGTCAATGGTAGCGTTAGCGGAAGGGTCAGCGGTTGCGTCAGCAGAAGCGGTAGCGTATGCATCAGCGGAAGCGTTAACGACAGCGTAACCGTAAGCGGTAGCATCAGCGAATGCGTCATTGGAAGCGTCAGCGTCATTGGAAGCGTCAGCGTCAGCGGAAGCGTCAGCAGAAGCGTCAGCGGAAGCGTCAGCAGAAGCGTCAGCGGAAGCGTTAGCGTCAGCAGAAGCATCAGCGTAAGCGGAAGCGGAAGCGTCAACGTCAGCGGAAGCGTCAGCGGCAGCGGCAGCGGAAGCGTCAGCGGAAGCGTCAGCGGAAGCGTCAGCGGCAGCGTCAGTGGAAGCGTCAGCGGAAGCGTCAGCGGCAGCGTCAGCGGGAGCGTCAGCGGCAGCGTCAGCATCAGCGAAAGCGTCAGCGTCAGCAGAAGCGTCAGCGGCAGCGTTAGCGTCAGCGGAAGCGTCAGCGTCAGCATCAGCGTAAGCGTCAGCGTCAGCAGAAGCGTCAGCGGCAGCGTTAGCGTCAGCGGAAGCGTCAGCGAAAGCGTCTGCGGAAGCGTCAGCGTCAGCATCAGCGTAAGCGTCAGCGTCAGCGGGAGCGTTAGCATCAGCGAAAGCGTCGGCGGAAGCGTTAGCGTCAGCGGAGCGTCAGCGTAAGCGGAAGCGTCAGCGTAAGCGGAAGCGTCAGGGAAGCATCAGCGTAAGCGGAAGCGTCAGCGGGAGCGTCAACAGAAGCGACAGCGGGAGCGTCAGCGGAAGCGTTAGCGTCAGCGGGAGCATCAGCGTTAGCGGAAGCGTCAGCGGGAGCGTTAGCGTCAGCGGAAGCATCAGCGTTAGCGGGAGCGTCAGCGGCAGCGTCAGCGGCAGCGTCAGCGGCAGCGTCAGCGGCAGCGTCAGCGGAAGCTAACAGAATTGAGACGTCACCGTCACCGTAAGCGTCAAGCGGTAGCGGAAGAGTCAGCAGTAGCGTTAGCGAAAGCGTCAGCGGTAGTGTAAGCGTCACCGTAAGCGTCCAGCGGTAGCGGAAGCGTCAGCGGATGCGTCAGCAGAAGTGGAAGTGTCAGCGGAAGCGTCAGCGGAGGCGTCAGTCGAAGCGTCAGCGGAAGCGTCATCGTCAGCGGAAGTATCAGCGTAAGCATCAGCGTCAGCGGAAGCGCTAGCGGTAGCGTTAGCGGAAGCTTCAGGGGAAGCGTCTGCAGAAGTATCAGCGGAAGAGTCAGCGGAAACGTCAGCGGTAGCGTCAGCGGTAGCGTCAGCGGTAGCGTCAGCGGTAGCGTCAGCGGTAGCGTCAGCGGTAGCGTCAGCGGTAGCGTCAGCGGTAGCGTCAGCGGTAGCGTCAGCGGTAGCCGCCTGGGTCACGTCTGGGTGGAACGGGAGGGCCGTTCCACCCAAAGAAGAGCGGGAGAAGTTATTTGACAATTTCCAAACCAAAAAGAAAAAAGATGCTGGAGGCCTTAATTTATTAAGGTATCCACAGGATAACCCGGAAGCAGCCGACAATCTCCTAGATTGGTTGACCTGCAATATGCAATTCACAAAACAAAATAAAAAATAATTCTATACTGAGTGAGATATTGCGTGAGAATTTAACCTGAACTGAGTTTGTACACTTTCATCAGATATTTTTGGAACAGACCATACGAACTACAACTGTGACTTCCAAAAAATCACAAAGTTTGTTGCACGTTGTTACAGAAAGTTCTTCACAAAGTTTTTAATAACATTTTTACTGAAAACTTTTGTCAAGAACTCACTGTTAACAAACATTGCAATAATAGTTGTTTCAACACACTTGCTCGTAAATTAGGTCTTACTGCACCGCTTTGAGGTTCACAATTCAATGTATTAAAAGCTCGTGCTTTTTATTTTGTATTCCCGCACTGGTACAGGAAAGTGCGTCACAAATATACTAGTCAGAGACGTTGTCCTGTCCAAAAAATAGTTAATACAAAAATCCCATAGAAAAGGAAAAGTCCTTTTCTAAGATAAACTGAAAGCAGTTTATCCCTTTTTTTCAAATGTTTTGGGAAACTTTTAAAACTTTTCTTTCCCTCAGTTTTTTTCAACCTTTCTACAATAATCTCTGTCAGGTTTGACTATTTAATATATTTTCAGGGGAAAATCCCTATGGTGATATTAACTATGCTTTTATTTATGATTCATAGACAATAGACAAGGGCAATGGCGAGTACGAGTTCAAGTGCCAGCATGGTCCGGATGAATGCTACGGCAATAAGCTGCATGCTTGTGCCATCGACTACCTGGGCAATGTGACCAAAGCGGTGCTCTTCAACTCCTGCATGATGGAATCCTCAAGAACCAATAGAGGATCTAACGACAAAGCTGCTGATGAGGTAAACTTGGATAAAAAATGGTTGGGCACTCTTTGCTCGATTATCAAGTAATCGAGCGAGAGTCCAACCAATTTTGTCGAGAAATTCAAGCTGAATGTGTTTTCAATTCGTACCATAATATAATAAATTATATAATATAATATAGTAAACCTACTAATTATGTATTTCACTATTGTTTAACATTTGTTTGTTTGATTAGTCCGAATGCTATCTACTGCTATCACATCATAAATTAATTTATTTTCAGTGTGGAAGGACGATGAACGTAGACCCAGAGTGGATAAAGCAATGCGCAAAAGGAGATAGAGGAAGTGCACTCCTTAAATATTATGGAGACGAAAGCAAAAAGGTTGGCTACAAATTCGTTCCCTACATCTTGATCAATGGGGTGCAGAATGGTGGAGACAACTTCATGAGAGACGTGTGCGCAGCTTTTAAGACACCACCACCAGAGTGTGCGGGAGTAGTTTAAGTAATTCTAAGAAAAATTAAAGTAAATTGTATTTTTCTTTACACTGTGTGTTTTGTTTTAACGGATTTCAAGGAAAAACGTTGCTTATAATTAAACTAATCTGAGTCGTCACGGCCATTTGGGTGTACATACATACAATGCAGAAACGACAATACGACAGTAAATAAAAACGCCGGTAATACTAATTAATGATATACATAGTATTTTGAAACTTTCAAATAAATCCTAACATCGAATTTATAGACTGTTTTTTTCTAAGAAAATAAATAGTGATGGGCCGACTATGGCTGTTGCCAATCTTTGACTAGCTCTAGTGACTATATTATTGGATATACCTATTTGATTGGTAAATTTAATGTCTTAAGATTTTCATTCAGTAATTAATTACTACGGTCAACCGTGGTGTATTAAAGGCTCTTTCAAACAGGCGCGACACGCGACGTGACACAAAGACACCGCTCGTCGCGCGACGAGCGGTGTCTTTGTGTCGCGTCGTGTGTCTTAACTCTTAGTCTTAGTCTTAACTCTTTGAGGGACACACGATTATTTTTATAATACAGGGTTATTGGTTATATGTCGACAATCCATTAAGGAGATGTAGGAGAGGTCATTTACAACCAAATTACCCCTTTTGACTCCTATGCAAATGTCAAAAAATTTCGAGTCATTTGACATTTTTTACTCATTCATTCAATTAACAATATAAAATTACTAATTCTAAGAAGAATCGTGGCACGTGGCGTTCCGTAGGGTGGCGTGAGTTCAAGTCACAATGCAGCCATGGTTATCATTGAATACGAGTAAAGAAAACCATAACTTGTGGCTGGTAATTGCAACAAGCGAACATAAAAGATAGCCTCATAACCAAAGTTTAAGGAAGTTTAAGATATAAATGAGGGCAAAGACATTTAATTATATTCAGAAGACAATTATTACGGTAAGTAGGTAAGTAAGAGATGATAAAAAATACAGTCACATGAATTATTATCACTATTGGTCATAGGCTATTTGATACGACAATCATTGTCTCCAAGCTATTTTTACATTTTCCTGCAGATGTGAGTCGCAGTAGTGGTTCAACTGTGTACAATGACTTATTACATGATAGTGTTACTTCATTTATTTATCGGAGTTGCGATATGTGACCCCTTGAATACCGGTAAGCTAATATTTGAATTAAATTAATGTTTGTAGTCTTGGGAAGTTTAGAAATAATGAGAATTGTTTTTAGGATACTCAACTAAAACACGTAACAACATACTCGTAGAACACAGGAATGGAACTTTGAATGTGAGTGTAACTAATATTTGCATTTTTACCCCGGCTTCGCAAGGGTGCAATTTATAAATATGTGAACACGGTATTCCGTTCACGAAACATTGTGCACAAGTTCTGAGCAGTAACCTAATAAAAAGTACTAGGCTTGCATGAATTCAAGATCTTATTTCATTATTATTAAGTACTTATTTTTGTATAAAATATATAGCCTATGTCCATCTGGAATAATGTACCTTTCAAATGGTAACAGAATTTTTCAAATCGGATCTGTGGTTCTGGATATTAGCCTCTACATACAATATGTAAAAAACTGTCCGATCCAAAATGGGCACATAGTTACTGCAATAAAATTACCAAAAAGTAGTAAAAATATTATTATTATTATTGAAATAAAAAAGTCATTGCTATTTAAAATTTACATTTTTAGTACCAAGATTGTCCCAAACCCATAAAAAATTAGCAAATTAACCAAAGTTTCCGGGTACCATCTACAAGTCATAACTTATGACCCATAAGTTATGTCTTGTTGACACCCGGAAGACGACGGCCGCCCGTGTCCCATGTACCCATGTACCTAATCGGTAAAAATCCCCATTGAAAATAAGATTGGCGATTTTTTGTTTTTTTCTTGACAATGTACACTCCATAAATAGACTCTCAGTACGATTAACAACACCCTCACGGATCGGACACGGTTTTTATACGTGTTGTTTGTGTATACTCGCTCTCTCTCTCTCTCTTTATAATATAATATAGTATAGATGAATGTCTTTACTGTAAAATATTTAGAGTTTTTGACTTAAAAGATTCCAAATATCATTTCAGATACCTTCAGAGGCAACCACAGTAAAGGACACAGTTGAAGTCAAAGTGTATTATGAAACTCTATGTCCATTCAGTGTTGATTTTTTCGTGTACCAACTAAAGCCTGCTATGGAAAGGCTGGGCTCACATTTAGACATACATTTAATACCCTACGGACACGCTAAGGTACGTGAAATTTCAGTATCATTATGGTTAATGTGACATTTTTAATTTATATAAAACACGCTGTGGGTCATTGGGCATTATTTCACACGAAATATAAGCATTAAGTATTTGTCGCTTAGAAACAAACTTACATACCTATATATAATGTACTTCTATTACATATACATACACAAATATAATATACTTACGTCTACTACGACTCTTAATGCCCATCACAGACGTAGCTATAATGTGTATATATATTATCGCTACATAATAATAGTTTTTTCGTACCACTTGCTCAAAAAAGTGCCATTCTATGCCACAAAAAGCGAACATAACAATAGTCATTTTTAATCTGTTAAAAACAGGGAAAGAAAATTGTACCGAATTTCATTTATCCTCTAGGGGGCCAATGTGATTTAAATTTGGAATACTTACCCAAATTTATATTGAACTACATCTGTGTTTACACCATTGAGTTTGTATATAAAGCATTATACATCTTTTTGAAAAAGGAATACGCATTTATTATGCAGTTATGCTTATTAAATAAAATTACGAAAACCGACGAGGCCGTATGAGCTTGATGCCTTTGCTTTTCCGACAAAAAATATTAGTCTAAGAATTTGCCGCGTTTTTGTTTTCTTCAAATACATAAACGTTAAGTTTATTTTAATTTATTTTTATAAATAAGTTAATGTTCTAAAAATACGTTACGATGTTAAATCAAAGCGACAGTGACAGTGAATTGTCGGATTCCATCAGTGCAAATGCTGCCGCAATTATAAATAATTTGCTTCCAACAAAATTTAAGGAAAATGATTTAAAAACTTATGAAGAATTTTCAACGTGAAGAAATGCGAAAGGCCTATCAATTTCAGAATCAGTACTTCTTGTTTATTTTGATTATTTATCCAAGACAAAGAATCCGAATACACTTTGGTGCATATACTCAAAACTGAAAGCTACAATAAGCATCAAACACAGCATTGAAATAAATAGATTCACGAAATTACTGGCTTTTTAAAAAAGAAAATCAGAAGGGCATTGCGCAAAGAAGTCTAAAATTTTTACGACTCAAAATGTGGAAAAATTTCTTAATGATGCTCCTGACGAAATTTTTTTGGCCACAAAAGTAAGTATACATGATTTAACTATAGATATTTCGTATCTTAGTAATGGTAATTATTCTATATATTTACCTGTTTTTTATCTTTGTTATAGGTGGCCTTAATTTTTGGACTCAATGGTGCTTGCCGCGGATGTGAACTTGTAAATTTAAACTTGGAGGACGTTGAAAATCATTCCAATGAGTTGCTGCTGATTAATGTAAAGGAAACTAAGACAAAGAAAAATCGGCCATTCATTGTACAAGGACAATATACTAAAATCATTCATAAATACCAAGCATTACGTCCCACCAACATGGAAAACAATAGATTTTTTATAAACTATCGAAATGGGAAATGTACTCGACAAGCAAAAGACAAAAATAAAATTAGCAATATGCCAAAGGAAATAGCTAAATATTTAAAACTTAAAGATGTTGAACTCTACACCGGTCACTGCTTTAGAAGAACTTCGGCGACTTTCTTGGCGGATTCAGGGACGGATTTTACGTCAGTAAAAAGACACGGTGGTTGGAGCTCTGATGGAGTAGCTGAGGGTTATATCGAAAGTTCAATGGCGAATAAAACCATATTAAGCAGTCAAAGTAACAAAAATATAAAACATAATCCATCAGAGCCACAACCATCAACTTCCGGCACCTTATCTTCGTCCGTAACTCACGATGCACTACCACCACTATCTCCGACGTATACTATCTACAATGAAACGCAAGTTCCTCAGACGCAAGAACAGAGAAATACTCAAATCAACTCATCAACAATAAATGTACCAAACAAAAATGTAACTCTCTCTATCAATAATTGGACCAATTTTTCGAATGTTAACTTTTACTTTTAATTGTCATTATTTTTAATAAATGCTTATCTCATATTATTATTGTGTTAATTTTTTCGCAAATGGTACGAAAAGTAGAGTATTTTCCTCGGTGATAAAGCTGTCTTAGTCTTGGGTGAACTTAAATCCCTCGCTACACTCGCGATTTAAATCGTCACCCGCGACAGACACTGCTTTATCCCCTTGGTTAATAATTTACTATTTTTTTTGCGTAGTTTTTGGTGACGTACTAGAAAATATTATAGCTCCGTCTGAGGTCGCTCGAAGATTACTATGATTACTATAGCAAGACATAATTATACAAGACATATATAAGAAAAATATATCGTAATATGTCTGTCACCAAAAACTACGCAAAAAAAAATATTATTATTAATATATATTTTAGCTACGTCTATGACAGGCTGTTGAAGTGTCCTCTTCACGTATGTCGTGTACCTACTAGTCAGTGCGAGACACAAATTACTCGGTGCTTATAATAGGTATTGCTGTCTCATAAATCTTCGTACAAACTTCAACGCTATGTATTAAATGCTCTATTGGAATCTTTGAAAACGCCATTCTCTTCTCTTCCCAATCGCTCTCTTACTCCTGAGATTCGTGACTCCGTAGCATGTTGAAAAAGCTATTAGTTATTACCCAACTACTGCGAAGCAAAAAGGATGATTTTTACCGGTATATATATGTATGCATGTGTGTATGTATGTTCATCTGTTACCTCATAACTTCTAAACTGCCGATCATAATTTGACAAATGAGGTATTATTTGAATCTTCTTGCATCTTGATCGTCCGGTCGTTATAGGTCTTGTGACGTCACATTAAATGCAATATGGCGCCCTCTAGAGGACATAGTCATGAACTAAAATAAAAAATATTTTTTATTGTGCCATTTTGGGTATCAAATGAAAGGGGTTGACGTGCACAATAAAAATATGTATACATATATATCATATTGTCTAAGTACATAAATATGTTTAAATTGTTAATATGTTGTATATATAAATATATTTAACAACAATTACAATATATAAATATGTTGTAATTGTTGTTAAAAAAAAAGCAAAAGTGAGACTGTGCTTCGTACGGCGCGGCTGTAAAATTAATACCTATTATATAAAAAATAAGCTGCTCTGCAAATACTTTATCACGAAATTATAACCACAAAATAATTTAAATAAAAAGTGAAAAGTATGAAACAAGAAAAAAAAAAATCAGACAGAAATCAAGACAGATACAAAAATGGTCAAAGTAAAGCCGTGGTCGCATGCCTGCACAGCTACAAAATTATAATGTAATGTTCAGTAGTCGGGTTTTAGTAATTAAACTTACTTTAATATCTATAAACTGCGCTTGACGCAATTTAGACCACTTTCAAGTTCACTTAATATAACATAATGTAACACCAGTATCTACACAGGATCAAATTAAAATAGCTAGCGATACTCCGCAAACGTGATTGGTATAGATATCTTATCCTATATTATTAAACGAGCAATATATATATGTAATAAATATATGTAATCACGTTCTCGAAAACGGCTCTAACGATTTCGACGAAAGTTGCAATATGGGGGTTTACGGGGCGAAAAATTGATCTAGCTATCTGTAAATACTCTCATCTCTGGGAAAATTCGTTTACTCCGTATTTTCACCTGAGGCGGAGACCCAAAGTTTAGAATGAGATGGCAAAAATTATATAGCAGCATGGAATTAGTAAGTAGCTACTATCATGGCAGCACGGAATTAGTATGTACTATACATGGAATTAGTATGAACTTTCATTTACTATTAAATGAGCATTCTCTATTTGCACCAGGGCAGAGCTCGGTCGCCCAGGTACTTATTATAAAACGAAAAAAAATTGATTTGATGATGTTTTGCTAGCTAATTTAAATTGACCCTGTAGATCATCGTTTCCTACGCTGTGGGTTCGCAGGAAAATCTTAGAACTTTTTCATTAACTAGGCCATTGAAGTCAAGACAAACCGAGTAGAAAAAGCTAGGCGAGTTGTTGAACTAGTGAATCCGCGATAAAATAAAAATGGCGTTCTGTAAAACTGTAAAAACCTTCCTTTCATAAATGAAGGTTTAAAAAAAATCAAAGAACTTCAAAAATACCCAGATTCCTTTCCATCTTTCAGACTCGGCGTGTGTTCGGCGGCTACAAGTTCACTTGCCAGCACGGCATCCCAGAGTGTTTCGGCAACACGGTGCAAGCCTGCGCTATAGATTTGCTGCGCAATATTACACAAGCTGTCAACTTTAACACTTGCCTCATGCAGAACACCTCCTATCGAACCGGATATCAATACTTCATTTCTATTTTTCATTGGGTAAGTTTTCAAAATATACATCATCGTACATAATGTCGCGCCTGTAATCCTTCAATAGTTTAGGTTGAGGTGTAGGTACGTATAGGTACAATAATAATACACCCAATAACAGTTTGGGGAATTGAACCCAGGAGCTCAGCAGCAGTGCATGCGAGTATGCGACCACTAGACCATCGAGGCAGTAGATGTACATACAGTTTTTCTGAAAATGACCTGTTTTGGTGAGGATTCAAAAACCGGCAGTATTGGGCAAGTGGGCAGGGTAATAGAAACTTTTTGGTTCTTGGTCTTTGTTCGGTGTTCGGTTTGATCTTTATTGGACACAAAACACACATCAACACCGTCTAGGAATATTTTGTATAAAGTTCTTTTACTCAAAAAATACTGGCTGGTTTAAAAATCTTTTAAAGAAAGCTTATTTTGTAGGCCTTTTTGGATGATTCCAAATTTGAATTTGAAAAAAAAATTAAAAACAAAAAAAAAATTGCGCGGCATATCTTTAACGAATTTAGAGAAAAAGCGCGGGAAACCTTGAATACGGCGGTCGTGTTTTTTCTTTCTAAGTGAATTTTAATTTCCTAAAATAAGTTTGTTGGGATCTTTTTGTGTAAATAATTAGTTTTTTGTTTATATATTTCTAGTAGTTAGTTTTTTTTAGTGTGTATTAATAGTTGGTAAGTTTTTATAAATCTTCTATTATGGACCCTCCAGGGGATCCTGGGGGGTCGATATCTCCGGTCATAGCTCACTACGTGACAATTTCACATAATGAAACCAGTGTTGATACTGATTGTTCAGTATCAACAGTTAATAATAGTAGAAGGAAGAGGGTTTCAGCTCGGCCCAAAATTTGCAAACATTGCAACAAAAAAAGGCGTAAAAATGGCGGCAAAAAGGATTGCAATTGTGAACCAGAGAATCAGGAGATGGAAATTTCTCATTTCGAGAATGGTTCAGACCCCTCACAAAAAATTACTACTCAGGTATCTAATGAATCAATCATTGTACAAAATAAAACATCTCCACAGTCTGCAACTCAGTTGGCTAGGATGACTTTTAAGTCATCAGATGCTGCTCCATATGTCGTTCATGTGCAACGTGAACAAGTCACTGAAAAAACATTTTTACATCCCATTTCTTTTGGCCGTTTTTTGAAAAGAAATAATTTAAAAAATGTGATAAATGGTAGTCTGAAAAAAATTGGCAGAAATCGAATTTCATTGGCATTTTCTCACTATGAAGATGCGAATCTGTTTTTAAATAATACTAAATTAGCTGAAGAAAATTATAAAGTTTTTATCCCTGCTTTCTCCATAACCCGTATGGGTGTTGTAAGAGGCGTTCCTGCCGATTGGTCCGATGAGGAGGTTCAGGAGGCTATTTCTGTTCCCATAGGCTGTGGAGAAATTTTAAAAATTAGGAGGATTAGAAGGAAAGTAATGGTTGATGGTAATAATGTATTCAAGAACACGGAAACAATTATAATTACATTTGATGGGCAAGTTCTACCAAAGCGGGTGTTTATGTGTTACACAGCCTTGAGTGTTGAATTATACATTTACCCAACTATTCAGTGTTATAATTGTTGTAGGTATGGTCATGTAAAAAGTCTTTGTAGGTCTAAGCCTAGATGTTTTAAGTGTGGTGATGGACATTCAGGCGAGTCCTGTTCAGTTCAAGATGATGATGTCTCTTGCTGTTTGTGCAGGGGGTCTCATGAAGCTACTAGTAAGAAGTGCCTTGAATTTGAGAGACAGAAATCGATAAAAGAAACAATGTCCAAAAGTTGCATTTCTTATGCAGAAGCATCAAAACTACATCCTTTTGTTTCTAAGAAGTCATATATTGACGCCTTAACTACCACTCATGTGTCAGATAGCTTTACTCCTTCAGCTCCACGGGTTAATCCTACATCTAATCAGTCATATTCATATAAAAAAACTGTTTATACTAAACCTCGTTCACCTACAAAATCCTCTATAGGTTATGATCGTCAATCTCATCATGACCTTATTAAGGACTATAATAACACTTCTTCACTAAATAATGGCACTGCTCTGATTCCTAAGGACAATCTATCTGAAACTACAAGAGATTTAATCATAGCATTAATTAAGTCTTTGTCACAGTCTAACTTAATTTCACCGTCTCACGTTGCCTCTGCACTCGAAGCAGTTACTTGCACTTCTAATAATAATAATGGACAGTCCAGCCAAGGTAATCCAATGGAATTGCCGAAGTGCAATTTCTAAAAAAACTGAAATAATTTATCTTATAAATAAATATAATCCATTTATTTTTTCTTTACAGGAGACATGGCTTAGTCCGGACTCTTTGTTTAGGATTCCGGGTTATGCATGTCTCAGAGAGGATCGATTTGATAAGTATGGTGGAGTAGCCTTACTCATCAAACATCCTCAATCTTTTACTCATTTTTCCATTCCTGCTCATAATAGTGATTTTTCTATTATTGCAGCAGTTGTAAATAAAGTTTGTTATGTTTCTATATATATTCCTCGTCCATCTACTCTGATTTTCGATGAAATTGTAAATATTCTTTCTATTCTTCCAAAACCTTTTATACTATTAGGTGATTTTAATTCTCAGCATCAATGTTGGGGTAGTTCCATGACCAATAGCTATGGGGTTAATCTTTTGGATCTGATTGACACTCATAATCTTTGCATTCTTAATAATGGTTCTCCAACACGACGCACTGCTCCCAACGAGGAAATAAGTGCTCCTGACTTGTCAATATGCTCTCCCAGTCTTACACCTTATTTGTCTTGGGAAGTCTTAACTTCTACTCATGGTAGTGACCATTTTCCAATATTACTTTCATTTCCTTTTTATAATAAGCATTATTCTAAACCTCCTCCACGGTTAAAGTATAGACTTGCAGATGCCAATTGGTCATTGTTTAAGGAGCAGTTGGATTTCTACATTTCGGAACTTCCTGAAATTAAATTTGGTGATGAACACTTATGTGCTGAAGCTTTAGCAAAATTAATAATAAGAACTGCTGATAGTCATTTTCCTATAAAAAATACAGCTCTAGGTTATATCCCATCCCCTCCATGGTGGGATAGGGATTGTTCAATTGCAGTTAAAAAGAGGAAACAAGCAGAGATTCAATATTATGCCAACACTACAGATGAAAACTTTGATGTTGTATGTTCTGCCATTACTGATACTCGTAAATTATTTAAACAAAAGAAGTTCGAAGGTTGGAGACGTTTTTGTCAGAACATATCACCCAATATTCATCCATCAGTTGTGTGGCGAAACATTCGTAGGTTTAGATCTGCATTTAAGGAGTCTCCCTCATCTTTGCTTCCTTCTTCAATGAAAGACCAATTTTTAGATAAGCTATCACCTTCGTATGTCCCTGAGGAAATAACTATTTATTCTATACCTCTTTCCGATTATGTTAATCTTGCAGAACTCAATAGTCCATTTTCTCTTGCTGAACTCAAAGGTATTTTGACCCACCTAAAAGATTCTGCTCCTGGAGTTGATGGTATTCCATATTCCTTTATGTCAAATTTAAGCGAAACGTCACTTGACTATTTTTTAAATCTTATAAACTCTATTATGGTCACTGGCAACATTCCCACATCCTGGAAATCCCAAATAGTTTTACCAATCTTGAAACCTGACAAAAGCCCGTCAGATAGTAATGCCTATCGTCCCATTGCACTTTCTTCAGTTTTATTAAAAGTTACCGAGCATTTGGTAAAGAACCGTTTAGAATGGTTTATTGAGAGCAATGATTGATTGAGTGACAGTCAGTTCGGTTTTAGGCGGGGCAAAAGTACTTTAGATAGCTTAAGTATTTTTGTCACGGATATTAGGTTAAGTTTTTCTGTAAATAGTTACCTTATAGCTTCGTTTTTAGATATTACTTCCGCCTATGACAATGTAGTTATTCCGATTTTAAGAAATAAATTACAAAAGTTAAATGTGCCTACAATTCTTTTTAATTTCATTATGAATATTTTATCTGAGCGACGTATTAATGTTTTATTAGAGGATTCTACTTATGAATCTAGATTAGTGTGGAAAGGGCTTCCTCAAGGGTCTGTTTTAAGTCCTATATTGTATAATATATATACATATGATCTCGAATCTTCCCTGGACAGTAAAGTAAAAGTTCTCCAATATGCTGATGACCTGGATTTATACTGTTCTCATCGCTCTATTGAAACGGCTTGCTCTTCACTGTCTTCTTCTCTTAATCTTTTAAAAACATGGCTTGATCGTAATGGACTAGAGTTATCATCTTCGAAAAGCTCTACTGTTTTATTTTCACGAAAGCGGCTTCCTCCTCCTTTTTCTATATATTTTGATGGTCAACCGATTCCAGAAAAATCTTCGGTCAAATTTTTAGGAGTTATTTTAGACTCCAGGCTTACTGGTATTCCCCACTGTGAATATATTTTTTCTAAATGCGAAAAAAGGTTAAATATGTTAAGATGCCTGGCTGGAGTATGGTGGGGTGCCCATCCTTATTGTTTAAAACTGCTATATAATGCTATAGTTAGAAGCGTATTAGATTATGGGTCTTTTTTGTTAGAACCAGGGAGTATTGTTGCTTTTAAAAAACTTAACAATATACAGTCAAAAGCACTAAGAATAATCACGGGAGCTACGAAATCTAGTCCAATTAATGCCCTTCAACTTGAATGTGTGGATCCTCCTCTTTCACTTCGCCGTCAGTTCCTTTGCGATAAATTTTTATTTCGTTCATTGCAATTTGCTAACCATCCTCTACATACAAAACTTCCATTACTTTTAAATCAAATAAATTCTTCTAATTATTGGTCTCATAAAAATCCACCATGTCTTATTCAGAGTAACAAAAAGTTTATTGCCTTACAGGCTCCAAGCTACAGCTCAAATTTATATCCTCTTTTTTGCAGTAATTATGAATCTATAGTTTCTATTCCTGACATACATTTTTCCTTGGGTTTAAATAAAGGGGATGATTTTACGAGTTTCTTATTTAATTCAATCAAATATAATTATTGGAAAGATTGGCATCATATTTACACTGATGCGTCCAAACACGATAATTCTGGTTGTGTAGGAGTCGGAGTTTTTTATTCTCAATACAATATAGTTCAAAAGAATCCGCCTGAATCATCAGTGTTCACAGGAGAATGCTTTGGTTTATTCAAAGCTGTAGAATATATACACATTATGAAATTAAAAAAGACGGTCATATTTTCAGACGCTTTGAGTGTTTTGCAAGCTCTTAGCAAATTTCCATTAAAATGTAAAACAGTTTATCCCTTGGTAATATCTATAAGAAATTTATTGTACAAATGTTATCAGCAAGGGCTTGTAATCAGCTTTGCATGGATTCCGGGACATAGCAACATTTTGGGCAACACCAGGGCTGACCAGCTTGCCAATGAGGCTGTTGATTGTGGAGATCGTTTTCCGTACATTAATTATTGTCATGATCTTGCAGGTCTCCCCATGACGTTCCTTCGGGAGTCTTGGGGAGACTTATGGTCAGACAGTTCAGTATTAAAAGGTAAATTTTATTCCACCATACAAACGTGTATTCCAAAAAAACCTTGGTTTTTTAAATTAAAGTTAAATAAAACTTCCACCAGTTGTATTATCCGTATGAGACTGGGACATGTTTGTATTCCAGTTCACCTTGCACGGCTTCATATCATAGATGACGATATTTGTGAGTGTGGCGAAAGTGTGGGGGATCTGAACCACATTTTCTTCTCGTGTTCTCTTTATAATCATTCTCCTTTTATGGACTCCTTAAATCGTCATGAAGTTCCTCTTCCTACTACCATTCTTACTCTTTTAGCATCTAATAATCCTATAATATACAACTGTTTATCTATTTTCATTAATTCTAACTCAATCCGTATTTAGTTTATTATATATTTTATTTGAAAATTTATTCCTTTTCCGATCCTGACCAATTTATATTTTCAAATTCCGTTCAGATACCATTTTTTTAATTATTATAAGTTCCCCCGTTTTTGTTAGTGGCAAATGCGCAAATAGCGACTTGCCAAGAGAGAAAAGAAAAAAAAAAAAAAAAAAAACGAATTTAGAAAGTTTCAATTTACCTAACATAGTTTTTGGTAGTTTTTGGTGTCAAATTAAAATTTTAATACAAGTTAGTAGTTAATTTCGAATTTATGCCACTGTATGCATCATGCAGCCATTTAACAAGAGAGGAAATGTTAAGGGCAGTAGGCATGCTCCAAGCTGGGGCTACTCAACGGAGTATTGCTGAGGAGATTGGAACAAAACAAAACTTGATATCAAAGTTATTGTCACGTTATCGGGCTCCTGGGGAAGTGGCTTTAAAACACCCAGGTGGGAAGCGCATAACCACCCAACGACAAGACCGATTTTTGCAAGTTGCCGCGAGAAGATAACCAAATGTTACGGCCATGCAGTTGGTTCAAAGGCTCCAGGCAGAGCACCAGTTACTTGTGAGTTACCAAACTTTGAGAAGAAGACTGCATGAAAGCTAATAAATAAAATAAATAAATAAAATTAATTTATTTCAGGTCCTAGACCCATATTAAGTACAAAAACAATACACAAATTAGTCAATTTTATAAGTATCCAGTTTGAGTCACAGGTACATGTCAAATCAAATCAATTAATGTGAAAAGCACACAACAAAATAAAAGTAAAATAAAATAGAACAATGAATTAAGTAAGTGAAGTTATATCAGAGGCCAAAAAATTTAAATTATAATATTCATCATCTTCATCATAACCAGTGGTCTGTAGTGCTGTTTACCGATGAGTCCCGATTCGGTTTCCATCCCGATTCGCAAAGAGTACACGTATGGCGAGTTCCTGGTCGTGAGAGCTGTCTGCAACACCTTTTTTTTTTACTTTGATGTTGCAATCTATTATTTCTACATAATTAGGTAATATAAGTAATAGGAGTATGTAAGGAGCGTAGCAGGTGGCGTTCTAAAATTTCTGCTTACCCTCATAGGAAGAAGGCACGAGTTTATGTATGTATTTATGTCATTCAAAGTTCTAACCAATGAGGTTAGTTCTAACAGTCAAATAACACAAAATCAGAAATTATGTTTATTTTTTATTTTCTCTTTCAGTGTGGTAACCAGCACGATGTAAACATTCAAGAAATATGGGAGTGCGTGAACAGCAAGCGTGGTTCCATTCTTCTGAAACGATACGGAGATGAAACTCACGCCCTTGCTCCATCTTTTGTTCCTTTCCTGACCATAGACGGCTCGACGGAGTACCAAGACCAAGCTATCAGCAATTTATTTGCAACAGTCTGCCTAATGCTGAAGCCGATGCCACGGGAATGTACTATGATTTAATTAGTAGTAGAATTTATTTATATTTAACGTTTTATGGTGTACATATAAAATAGATAAGTAATTAAAATGATTTCAATCTCAAATTCTTAACGTTACTATTCAACGTGGTTGCAAGCAAATCCACATTTCTTCCGTTCCGTGACCTGTCGCGAGGACGGATGTGCCATCAGCATTGCCCCCTATGTAGTACCGATTAATTGGGTTGTAGCAGTCTTCTGATCTTAGTAAACCTGCGAATCTTTCAAGACTTCTAGCTGAAAGTGCCTATCTATACTAATATATTATAAATATTTGTATGTTTCATTTGTGAGTTTGTATGTAGGGGGTAATCTTCGTAACTACTGATCCGATTCAGAAAATTCTGTCACTAATGGGAAGCTACAGTATTGTCAAAAGTCCCAGGATATTTTTGCTAGCAAAAAAAATACATGCAGACGAAGTCTTGGGCAGAAACTAGTCCTTACTCAATAAACTAATGAGAAATACCGCTCATGCTTGATTCAACCTAAATAAATACAGAATTCTCACTGGACAAAACCGTTTCCCTCTTGCGCGTTAGGTACATCTAAAGAAGGCTTTCGTCGTAGACAACAACAATCCCGGTGAAGTCCACATCAAGACAAAGGAGAATCGATTCCCGCCACGGAATAGCGGCATTCGTATGTGTCGGGCACGAAGCAATGTAGTCGAAATCCTAAATGGTTGAAACTATTGTTCTGTCGCATAGCTCGACAAACTTGGGCTTTTGAAGGCTCCCGGGGAATTGTCGGTGCATGTGAACACTATCCCACACGCTTCCGTCGTCGCGTCGTCGGCGGAAGTCTTGTCAAACTGTAACACTTAACCTCATATATATCGCCCCCGTCCATTTGGGGTCCATCCGGACGGTACAGGGGGGTTCGGTATCACTTCAATACCCAGATTACCACTTGCCATCCCGTTGCCTCTCCGATAAAATTTTACGTGCCATTGCTTTAACTAACAGCGCTATTTGCAAGCCAAATCTGATCATTTACCTCCTTGGTTGCAAGTAAAAAGTTCAGTTCAATTTTTAAATAGTTTGTTATTATGAGTTTTCATAGTAATTCATTTGGCCGCTAAACACGACAGATATATGGATTTTCATACAAACATTGCCAGCCGGGCGCTCGGATGTATTCGACCAGTACCGCAATTTCAATTTATCTCGAAGAAGGTTGTCAAAATAATCTTCGAATTTCCAAGCATGTTTGAGAAAAAACCTTTATTTATTTAATGGTTTATCTACAATCGTTACACATTTCAACCTATTAACACAAGCCAAGATATAAGCCAAGTCAACACAATATTATCCAGGAACATCCTCCTACGGTGATGTGAAAATAGAATAAGCAGAAATATCGGGAAGTAAGGGCTAAGGAAATGATACAGGTTCATAAACGAATACTCAATTGACTACAAAAGTGATTTACTTAAGAAATTATTTAAAGCATACATGAATTATATTAATGCCTAGTAGTCTAATTTATAGTTGGCGGCTAGATAGGTTTGCGAAACTCTATATCTCAATAAAGTACGTACGTAATGTGCTAAAAATGGTCTACCTTTCGACACTGAAGCAAAAATATACAGGAGGCATTTTGTGTGTACCTCCGTCAATAACCCGAAGGTAGCCCGTCGATCCATGTAATATTGAACGTGGATAGGGAACGACGAGACTTTAATGTCAGGATAGCGTGGGCACCATCACCTGCTGGAAAACTGGGTAAAGCGTAAAAATACACTGCGTTATAATTATATCACCTTCAACTAAAATTACTTACGGAATTGTTATTAGAGTAGAGCCATTATCTGTTGTAGTACTCAATTCGTTTTGTGGAACCATAATTAATTGGTGACTTCATCTTCTTTGTTTCGTTCTTGACAGAGCGGTCGTGGTCACAATTAACTGTGTCCAATCGCAGGTGTGGTCGTTGCCTGCCTCACGATCGAGTCCATCTGGTTCTGTTACATGACCATCTCACGCATTCATTAACCGGGCCTCCAAATGCGGATTTTATTTGATCGGTCCGCCTCATCGGTGACCTCCCGCGTGGTCTATTACCTTCCACTCTGCCCGGTACCACCAGACGCTCTATGGAGTCATTATTCCGGCTGGAGACATGACCAAAGAACTTCAGTATTCGAGACTGTATACTAGTGCTGATAGACGCTGTTTGATGCAGAGTTCTTGGACTATAGAGACGTTTGTGCGGAACTCTGTCCCAATCATTCTTCTCCAGCACCACATTTCTAGAGAAACTACTTTTTTCTTTTCCAGTTCTCGTAATGTCCACATCTCATCTGCGTACAGAAATACGGGGAATACAAGTGTACGGAAGAGCCTGATCTTAGTGGCTTTAGTTATGTTGCGATTCCTCCATATTTTTTTTAGCTCGTCCATTGTCCCTCTAGCCATAGCCATATCCCTTTTCACCTCATCCACGCAGCTACCATTGTTCGTGATCATAGCACCAAGATATAAGTAGGACTGTACTAAGTCGCAGTTCGCAATCTGTGTCATGTCTGGCGAGTTGTTATTGCTGCGGTCTACGATCATCATTTTGGTCTTACTGCGATTAATCCTCAATACAAATGTAAGACTTACGTGCTCCATCTTGAGGTGTTCCTCCTCCATGCGTTCAGCACTAGTTGCAAACAAGTTTGTGTCATCAACGTAGCGTAGGTTCGCAATTTTGTAGGAACCAACCGCAACATCATCATTGGAGTCGCAATTAATAACTACCTATAAGGCTAGATGCGCAATGCGTTCCGTCCGTTCAAGACTGTAATGAAGAGGCTGTCCGATTGTCTAAATTAACTGCAGTAGAGGGTACAGCAATTAATTCCTAGACTGATTATTGGAAATACATATCTGGATATAAAGTAATTTGTTATAAATCCTGGAAACAACACTTTGATAGTATCAGTCAGCAAAAAGGTATATGGTATAAGGGCATACAAGGCGAGCCCCTTCGTGTGCCTTGGTTTGAAGTCGATCAACTTAGTAGGAATTATGTGAAATTAATTTAAAGACTTCGCTCTAGACACTATCCATCAGCGAAGTTTGCATTTCTTATGAAAAAAACTGATTCACCAAATTGCAGAGAATGTAATCAGATTGAGGACGTGCAGCATTTGCTGATGGATTGTGTCCGCAACAGGCGCGAGAGAGAGTAACTTTTGAGAGAATTAGACTTGAATAGGCTTAACGTGGGATTAATACAATCATATCCCAACCAACTTCAGAAGGTGCCAAAAAGTTATATTTAATAACAGTCCTTCATCAGTGACTTCTATATTTACCACAAAATCTCAAATCTTTATCACAAAGTGTCTCGTTTTTTGTTTAATTGTTTACTTAAAAAGTTCTTTTAGATAAAAACCCCAAATCAAATAAAGAAAAAAAAAAACTAAAGCAGTTCCTGGTACAGCTCCAATAGAAAAATGGAGCAGAATAAAGGTAAAACTTGACCATTTAAGAATTTTTGGTTGTATTGCTTATGTCATGGTAAAAATAGAAAGAAACTTGATGTAAAAAGTACACACATATACATATTTGTGGGATATAATGAAGAATTTAAAGGATATAGACTCTTTAATCCAGATAATCCTAGGAATTGTGTCAATTCTCGTGATGTTGTTTGTTTTCAAAGAAAATAAATTTTAGAAGAAAGAAATGTCTCATGATGAATAAGGTGATCAACAAATGCTTGTTGATCTTAGTTTGAATCAAAATGTAATTCAAGCATCGGAATCACCCATTATGAGTTCTGATATATCTGATGACATAAGAATATCACAGAATACTGAACAAAGAATAAGCACAATCACACTAGATGATTCCGACAGTGATAGAACAAGTGATGAATCAGATGATCGCTTGGATCCAACTTACCTTCCAGAAGATTCTGAGACAGAGTCTTCAGAAGACTGCAGCTATGATGATGCTTCTGAGTCTCATCTCATGACCAACTTCGTGACTATAATGGAATACAATGATCCTGATGAACCTCAAACTGCAGCCGAGGCATTAAATGGACCAGCATCAGATAGTTGGCGTAAGGCGATGACTTATTATTTAATTATTTAAAAATATAAAATAAAATATAATTATTTTATCATAAGCCATGTGGATATTTAAGAAAAAATATGGAGTAAATGGCGAGTTGTTGATATATAAAGCTCGTTTAGTAGGCAGGGGTTACACCCACCTCGCGCACCTTTGGGAGTGGCGCGAGGAGGCGAAACGCCAGGGCTTAACTCCGCTGCCGCGAAAAATCACGGCACAGCGTACAGAGCTCCGGCGGGATCTCATGGCGTCATGGAGAGTGCGATTGTCGCAACCCAGCGCTGGGCACGCCACAATTGCGGCGATAAGACCCCTCTTTGAGGACTGGCTAGAGAGGCGCCACAGCGTCCTCACCTTACGCCTGACGCAGATCCTCACCGGACACGGTTATTACGGGAGGTTCCTGTTCAGGATAAGGCGGGAGGAAACACTCGGGTGTCACCACTATGTGGATCGCCCAGAGGACACGGTGGAGCATACGATGGAGGTCTGCCCGGCTTGGAGCGAGAGGGGGCATCGGAGGCCGTCACCTCCTTCTGCGAAGCGGTAATACTCGCGAAGGAGGAGGCGGAACGCGTGAGGGAGAAGCAAAGTTCGCGCCCTCTCGCCTCTAATCGCCACTGGAGACGTCCTGGTCGTCGGGAGTCGCAAGCCGATTCCCGGCCACCGTAAGCGCGGGCTTGCGGACGATGAGCAATGGGTAGCTCGCCGTCCGATAAGGAACAGGCCCGGGTCGACGGCAAGTTGTGCCTCAAAGAGATGACAGTGGAATTGATGGGGTCCGCTAGGGCCGATGCCTGCCGGGGTTGCGAAGGAAACCGAAAGGGAGATCGCGGCTCCCGGCAACAGAGCAACCGAAGGAACACGGGTGGGTTTTAGTCAGTAAGAGTCTGACACGCCCTCCCACTCCACCCAGAGCGGGAGAAGTTATTTGATAATTTCTCAGCCAAAAAAAAAGGGGTAACACCCAAAAATATGGCGTTAATTATCTAGTAACGTTTGCCCTGTCGTGAGATACTGCACACTAAGGTTACTGATTGCTTTAGCAACAGAATATGACATGAGTATTGAGCACTTGGATGTTAAAACGGCATTTCTGAATGCAGACCTGGAAGAAACAGTTAATACGGTTAAACGAATATGGTATGCAAGCTCAACAAAATAGTTTATGGCCTTAAACAGGCATCAAAATCTTGGTACGATAAAATTAACAAAGTATTATGCGATAAGTTGAACATTTTTCGTTTAACTTCTGAACCATGTGTTATCTATAGGCCTGAAAACCAATCGATAGCGCTTTATGTCGATGATTTGATCATATTTTGTTCTCCGAAATTCCAAGGAAAAGACAAAATTAAAGCGAAATTGCTGCAATTGGCCAGCCCAACAAATTCTTATGAAGCTGTCTAGAAAAGGTAATGAAATCTCCCTTAATCAGTCGAACTATATTCTAACATTGCTGAAGAAGTTTCAGATGGAGGATTGTAAACCTTCAGGAACACTAATGTAGACTGGTCTAAAGTTACCCAAAGAAACTAAAAAGGATGATACTTATGACTACAGAGGTTTGGTAGGGTGGCTTATGTACAGTTGTGTAGCAGTTTGTACAAGACCAGACATCAGTTATGCAGTGAATTACCTGAGTCAATTTAACAACTGTTTTAGTGAAATTCATTGGAAGGTCGCCAAGAGAGTTTTACGATATCTAAAAGGTAAACTGAATTCGGGTCTAATTTTTACTAAAAGTAGTATGGATATTAGAGCTTATGCTGATGCAGATTGGGCATCAAACAATATAGATCGTCGGTCGTATACAGGCTATGTCTTATTTCTAGGAAAGTCTACCGTCTCTTGGGAGAGTAGAAAGCAACGTACTGTTGCATTATCTAGTACTGAGACAGAGTACATGGCATTGTCTGACACGTGGAAAGAAGCTTTATTCATACGAAAACTTTTATTTGAGATCGTTGGTACCCGTAACTAAAGTTATCATATTTAATGATAATCAATCTCCTATAAAACTTTGCAAAAACTTTATCTTCCATTCGAGGACGAAACACAAATTCGTCATCATTTTATAAAACAAATTGTTAATAATGGTGTCGTTGAAGTAAAATACTTATCAACTAATGTTATGTTGACTGATGTATTAACAAAATCACTTTACAAAGAAAAACATTGTGAGTTTACAAATTTAATGTTAGCTGTGTAGTTATGTATAAATGTATGTTTTGCGAATTTATTGGTTAAGGTTTACAGAAGAAAAATATTGTTTTAGTTTGCGTTTAAGGACGAAACTATACGCAACCTTTTTTTTGTCTTTTCATTTCGACAGACGTCCCCTTCCGTCCGTTCAAGACTTTGTGTTTATTTGGTGTCATTAATAAATCCCATAGTAATCTCTGTAAACTTTTCTTTTTCTGCCCTAATATCCAACAGCGAGAAAATTTACATTGTTATAATAAGACGAAACCAATGCAAAAATGACTAACTAAAATGGAAATGGTTTAATCGAAATGAATGCTTGAGTTCGAGTTTAAAGCATTAGATCTACCTAGCCCTTCCTAAAGATAGATAGCAGTGTTACTGGAGCAGCTTAAATCTTTCCATTCATCAAAAGCATCCCGATATCTTTGTGTATGCAGACTGTATTCATCTGTTAACGAAACTATGTTACAATTCAATTTTCTCTAAAGTACGTAGGAAAAAGTAATATGTGAGGTAACAAAGACCCGCCAGCTAGCCGCGAGCTCGCGAAGCTATTGTAGCAGACTGCAGACTGCACTCCCGCACTCCCGTCTGTCCTTCAGACGCTCATAGGGCGATGAAACTTCTTGTACCTTCACATTTATCTAAACACACTACGTAAGTTCTTTCTTTTTTGGCAATACAAACAATTTGTAATTTTGTCCGTTGAGTTTGAAAGATGTATTTTGAAATTCGCCTGTATTGGATATCAATTCGTCTGTCTGTTGTATGCCAGTGTTTGATATTCAAGGTGGTTTAAGTTAATTACCAAACTTACTATGAATAATGCAGTAGGTGCGATATACGCAAACCTTTGGTCCAATTACTTGAGGTGCACGAATACCGAGCCCACACTCGATCAAATTGAAAAACTAGTTTTTTCATGTTTTTCATCAGCGTCAGGTGTTTTGTTTTAAGAACGGGATGAAAATGTCGGCTCTGGGCAACGAGATGAAAATGTGTCTATTCTGCAAACGAATAGCGGAGGGCATCGTACGTTCATCAAATAAAATGCGAACGAAAGCAGTTGTCGGTGACCCAGGAGTGCAAACACAGCTAATACGGTAGTTGCCTAGGTAAAAAAAAAGAAATTCTATTTTGTCCGTCTTTCAGATTCAGAAAAAATATTAGACACGTATTTTTTGCTTAATCATATTAATAAAAAATAACTTAGAAAACACGCATTAAAGTTGGGGAGTGGGGGCTGACTACGTCACAAATCAGCATAAAATCTAGCAAGCAGTGACGTCATGCCACATTTTAACTGAATGTACGCCGTAATCTTTTCATTACGTTAAAATATAAAAAATACGTGTTCTACATTTTTTATTAATCTACCTTCCGGACTAAAAAAAATTTTCTTTGAAACAAGCCTATTGCAACAGAACCTCCCGTCTGATAACTACGTGAAAATTTAATCCTTCCGCTTTCAATCATTTTTTTTCTCATTAAGCCTTCGTCAAGTCGAATGTTTTGTTGTGATAACGTAGGTAGGTAATTTTATGGTGTCGTACAATTTTTTTATAGCACATTTTCTGCATTGCGAGTTGCTAGTTATGTAGTAATATTTTATCAGCTTGTCGGTGTGGAATGTTATTCTAGTAAGTGCCACGTAAAATTCCTATTGTAAAAATAAAATATTTAATATTCCAAGAATTTATAAAGGTGCCTTCCACAACTAAGTAGATATGTAATTATAATACAGCGAAAATTCTTCTTTCAGTACTTAGATAGTTACTTACCCATATTCTTGAAATCAAAATTATTTTTTTGGTGGCATACAAACATATATGGCTTTATGTTTATAATCTGTCGAAAAGGAAATATTATAAGAACCAAAACACAGTCACGACCAGATGTCGAGACAATAACGTGACTGCAGTATTTTGCGCGAAGTTCGTGCTGAATGACATATATATTTGATACATACATACATAAACTCACGCCTTCTTCCCATGGGTGCAGGCCGGAACTACAAAACGCCACCTCCTACGATCTTTACATACTCCTTTTGCTTCGTTTACGTTCAAACATGGTCATACACGCACGCCGAATGAGAAGTACTACGCATTTGACCTTTCAGTAAAACATCCCCAATAAGGTCACTTTATGTCCTCCTAGGACGCCCCCTCCCGGCGTTTCCACTCATACCGGCCTTGTATAGTAGATTATGCACTAAGGGGATAAAGTGTTGTCTTATGTAGCGAGCGCCGTATTGAATCCCGAGCAAAACGGAGGATCCTCCTCAAGAATCATGAGTGCAGCGTGGGATTCAAGGTTGCTCAAGACAAAGGCACCTTTATCCCTGAAAAGAATACTCTACTTTTCACACCATCTACGAGACAATAAAAAGCAATAGTACTAGAATCAAAGTATTTATTAAAATTACAATTACAGTTAGTAGACCTATTTAAAACAATTAAATGTCAAAGGTAATGTTTGATACATTAGACCAGTTGTGGAAAAACAAAGTTATGTTTTTATTCGGTACATTTATTGAAGTTGAGGTAGAGTGTATTTGAGTATTACTACTAAGTAAATACTCTTAAGTAAAGTTTCAGAAACTTTGGTCTGCTGAGGACCATTTTGGATCGTGAAAGTTGGCGAAGGTGGTGCTTGAGACAGCGGGCTAGATGAATAGTGTTTTGATGTGGAAGGTTGTGGTGACAAAGGTGTCCACGGATCAGTTATGAACGGTGCTTTTAGTTTGATGTTGTCACCAATGTGGCAGCTTATTTTATCCTTATTTTGTATAGAACTTTCAATGTAGCCCTCTGCTACTACATCAGATTTCCAGCCACCGTGTCTTTTAATCTGGGTCATGTCTGCTCCTGAATCCGCCAATAGAGTAGCCGGTGTTCTCCTGAGACAATGGCCCGTATAGAGCTCGGCATTAGTCCATTTCAGGTATTTCGCAATTTCTTTCGGCATGCTGCTGATCTTATTTTTTCCAATGACTTGCCTGGTGCATTTGCCATTATTATAAGCTACAAAAAATCTGTTACTGTTTATACTAGAGGGGCGTAGAGCTTGGTACTTTTCGATAATTCTTAAGTATTTTCCACGGACTACGAATGACCGTTCTTTCTTTGATTTTATATCTGGCAAATTTACCAGCAATAAATCTGAATATTTTCGATATCTTCGATTTTAATGTTTGCGAGTTAATTTCCACGACAAGCGCCATTCACTCCAAAAATCAATGCCACCTGTAACAAAAATAGGTAGGTAGGTTAGTATTTAAGTAGGAAGGTTACATGTTATAAACTTTCTTAGATTTGACTGACACATTCATGTGTTTCAGTCAAATCTAAGAAAGTTTATTATTTTTAATAATAACACATAAACCTTACGAAGGTTTACAATAATTATTATTATTTAACTTAGAGTCGAAACATCACTTCAGTAGATCGCACACAAGCGATCGATTCATAAGCGGGTAGCTAGTACCTATACCACAGATAATATACTAGTACTTACCTAGTTTGGGGGCAGGGTACAAATTCTTTTTGGACTTTCGACCTCACTTTTGTATAAATTATACTTAAGTTTGCTTACCATTTTGTATACCTATCTCTTGTCAGTTTATGTTTTTTGTGAATAAAGAATTTATTATTATTATTTTTACTTCTTTTGACATTTCTCGGAACCCTGGAGTCCCGCCAAAGCCAACTCGCAGAGGCCCATTAGACGTTTTAAGTTAAATGAGGCACCACCGACGATAATCCCTGTAAGCACTATACAAGTGCACCCAAGGACAACCCCCGGTGGGTGTAGGACTATTGCAGAACATGGAAACAAAACATATAGGGCTATACATTTGTGTGGCTATAATGGATTAGTTACCTGGAACTATGGAAGTACTATGTCCCCTGCTTGATCAATGATAATATGTAATACACGGATAAAATGGCAGGGGGTGACTTGCACACTCAATAATGGGCCCTTAAACGGTCGCTAGCACCTAGTGACGTGTGACGTAGCGACAAGGGGGCAAGACTTCCTGAGGTGCTTGAGGAGTGGAGACGGCTATCAGGACAATCCCGGATGTACGGTCAAGATCCTTACCAGCATCTTACTGGAATACTTCCTTCCTCCGAGCACGTTTGCTCTTGCGAGTCTCCACTCAAGCCGGCCAATAAAGGCAAGCCAGAGGTGAGGAACAAGACTTCTCCCGGGAGATTAGGTCCGTGGGGTCGCTACTGCCCAACAGCTTGCCACATGCTGCCTTGCAGGTTTATGTATCTCTCTTGGTCTGGCTCCTCACCCTAGACCTATTTCGGCAAAGTAAACTACCGACACAGATCCAGAGTTCAGGAGCGCAAAAGCCCCACCACGACGTCAACGTAGAGATACGGCGGTGGGGTTATTATTATTAGTATTACTTACTTATGTCGCTATTTTAGTTACAAAAATTGAATTAATAGGTAGGTACTTACTTTTGTGGCAAGAAAGCTGTGGTCAGGGGTTTCATTTATGGGCATGCCACAATTGCGGCAATAAGGGGTCTTATTCTTTTGAGGAGTGGCTAGAGAGGCAGCACGGCGTCGTCACCTTCCACCTGACGCAGGTCCTCACCGGACACGGCTGTTTCGGGAGGTTCCTGTTCACAATAAGGCGGGAGGAAACGCCCTGGTGTCACCATTGTGTGGATCGCCCGGAGGACACGGTAGAGCATACGATGGAGGTCTGCCCGGCGGAGGTCTCTCCTTGTGGAGGCGATCGGCGGTAATGCTCGCGAAGGAGGAGGCAAAACGCGTGAGGGAGAGGCAAATTTCGCGCCCTCACGCCCCTAACCGCCGCAGGAGGAGATGCCCTGGGCGTCGGGAGTCGCAGGCCGATTCCCGGCCACCGTAGACGCGGGCTTGCGAACGGTGAGCAATGGGTAGCTCGCCGTCCGATAAAGAACAGGCCCGGGTCGACGGCGCGTTGTGCCTCAAAGAGATGTCAGCAATTGACGGAGTCCGCTAGGGCCGATGCCTGCCGGGGTTGCGAAGGAAACCGAAACGGAGATCGCGGCCCCCGGCAACAGGGCAACCGAAGGAATACGGGTGGGTTTTAGTCAGTAAGAGTCTGACACGCTTTACTGCTCCGCCCAGAGCGAGAGAAGTTATTTGATAATTTACGACCCGAAAAAAAAAAGGGGCTTCATTTAGAAACGTTTCCACATTTTGAGCTGTGAAAACTTTTGATTTCTTAGGACGATGTCCTTTTGATTTAGTTTTTAAAAATGCTAGTAATTTGGTGTATGTATTAATTTGTATATTATTTTTGATGCTTATTGTTGACCTGAGCATCGAATAAATGCACCGTAGGCTACTTGACTTCTTTCTTCATGATAAATGCTAGAAGTAGACTAAAAGCACTGATTCAGATACAGACTTGACGCCCTTAGTAATTTTCCATTTGTAAAAATCGTCGTAGGCTTTCATGTATGATTCGTTGGACTTTTCTGAGAGTAGATTGTAGGCAATCAAACTCAAACTCAAACTCAAAGCATTTATTTCAAATAAACCAATTACAGGCACTTTTGAATTGTCAAGGGGTCGATGGCAATGCCAATGGCTTCGGATTGAATGTACTCTGGAGTCAAAACATTATCGTCACAAGACATTTTTGTGAGAATTTTTTGTTAAGTCATTTTTGCAGAACAAAGCAAAGCAATTTTCAGTATTGGCGCCTCTTTTTAATTTGTGTTTTTCATCAGCGTCAGGTGTTTTGTTTTAGCAACGGTGAATGAAAATGTGTATGTTGTGCAAAAGACTAGCGGAGGGCATTGTACGTTCATCCAATAAAATGCGAACGAAAGCAGTTGTCGGTGACCCCAGAGTGCATACACTCGGGTAATGGCAACAGAACCTCCCGTCTGGTAACGATGTGAAAATTTAATCCTTCCGCTTACAATCATTTTTTTCCTTCGGATTATTATTAGGTCTGGGAAAAATGAATGTTTTATTTCATAACGTAGGTAGGTAATTTTATGCATAAACATAAGCATAATCAGCCTACAATGTTCCTTTGCTGGGATACAGGCATCCTCTCTTCGAGACGGAGTAGACTGTAATCCACCACATGGGCCCAGTGCGGTTGGCGGATGTCACATGTCTTCGAATTGTTGGTTTAAGACATGCCTATATCCTCGCGATGTTTTCCTTCACCGTTTTGAGAGCAGTCATGGTGAAATTAGCGCCTGCTAGGAATCGAACCTACGCTCGTAAGTAAGCCACTGGGGCACCACTGCTCCTCAGTAATTTTATGGTGTCGTTCAAAAGTTTTATAGCATATTTTCTGCATTGCGAGTAGCTAGTTAAGTAGTAATATTTTATCGAATTAATAGTTCATAAAATAAAATACGACCCCGGAGTGCAAACACGCGACTAATTGCAACAGAATTCCCGTCTGATAACTACGTGAAAATTTAATCCATCCGCTTTCAATCATTTTTTTCTCATTAAGCCTTCGTTAAGTCGAATGTTTTGTTGTGATAACGTAAGTAGGTAATTTTATGGTGTCGTACAATTTTTTTATAGCACATTTTTTGCATTGCGAGTTGCTAGTTATGTAGTAATATTTTATCAGCTTGTCGGTGTGGAATGTTATTCTAGTAAGTGGCAAGTAAAATTCCTATTGTAAAAATAAAACATTTAATATTCCAAGAACTTATAAAGGTGCCTTCCACAACTAAGTAGATATGTAATTATAATACAGCGAAAATTATTAAGGAATATTTAAACAGTCCTTTTTTCAGTACTTAGGTAGTTACTTACCCATATTCTTGAAATGATTTTTTTTTTCGATGGCATGCAAACATATATATATGGCTTTATGTTTGTAATCTGTCGAAAAAGAAATATTATGAGCACCAAAACACAGTCACGGCCAGATGTCGAGACAATAACGTGACTGCAGTATTTTGCGCGAAGTTCATGCTGAATGACATAAATATTTGATGCATACATACATAAACTCACACCTTCCCATGGATGCAGACAGAAACTACAAAACACCACCTGCTACGATCTTTACATACCTCTTTTGCCTCGTTTACGTTCACACATGGTCATACACGCACGCCGGTTACGAGTACTACGCACCTGACCCTTCAGAAGAACATCCCCAATAAGCTCAATGTGTCCACCTAGGGCGCCCCCTCCCGGCGTTTCCATTCACATCTGCCTTGTAAATACTTTTTGTTAGTCGCCTTTCATTTCAGACATTTCATTTGATACATTTCTATTGAAATCTACTTTGAGATATACATTACTCTAGTTGTGGAGTTCGTTAATTTAATTGGTATATTGCACGGTTTCCAAAAAGATAAATCGTAGTAACGTTTTTGATGTTATCGAGACAACAATTTGACAGGTTTCCTTGCCCATAGTGCACCAATAGTGCAAGGACTTATAAAACGGTCTCATATAGAATAACGAAGAAGTCAAATATAAAAATTGGTTGAAACTTATATATACCTACGTACCAATATCAATAAAGTTTATGACGTAGTAAGTACTTGTCATAAGTTGTAAGAAAAAAATCGAGCAAATAAATGCAAAAACAAATATGGGCAACACATTGATTTTTATCCTGTTTTATCAAAAATTTGAAAAGCAGATTTTTTGGGACAATTTTTTTTTTTTTTTCCAGAAACACAATTATAGTGTGAATTAGTTCTCAATTAGACTGTAAGGAAACGATATATAAATGGCTACCGTTCGTCGCGTTATCGTTAGTGTACGTCGGGTCGGCTCCTGGGGACTAGTTTGTACAACTTTCATTCAATCGTGATACCACTAAATGAATAACAATGTATTTATTTAAAACTCTTATATTTTCTTTTTGTTTAACATTTATTACAGTAAAAACTCAGGATGATGGTAAATAAATATGCAACATTTAAACAAATAGGTATGTAACATAGTGCCCTTCTTTTATTTTGTTTTTAATTCGTTTACAGACATATTTTCAAACTTACTAGATGGTGGAATTAATCCGATGCATAATTTGAAAGCAGACTTTTACTTTAAAGAAAATAAGGTTTGTATTTCTTTATTTATACTTCTTTAATGAAAACAAACTTGAAAAAACTTAAAGGAATCCTAATTGTTTTAGATACAAGCACTGGAACTAGAAAAAGTTGACATAAATCTATATTATGAGTGCCATTGTCCTAGTTGCAGGGAATTTAACACAAAATATTTAAAGCCAACAGTGGAAAAGCTAGCCTCGAACCTAAATCTGCACCTTAATCCTTACGGAAATGCAAAGGTATGAAAATTATAATTAAAGCTATTCATAACTTAATAATTTATAACTTTTCATTGATTTCCATTCATTCTCGATTCAAAACCATGTTTTTTTTTCTTAGTGTTTAAAACATTATTTTAAACATTGTTTTATTTCAAACTGTTTTAAACTCTGTTTAAAATACGTGTTTTAAAACAACTTGTTTGTTTTATGCCAATCATGGCAGTACGGCTCTCTATATTCAAATGTGTAAAAAAAAAACTTCATTTATTACAATATGGGTATCCAGTTGAAGACCTTGATGAACACATTCTAAAACTATTAGGCATACATTTTATATAGGTAGGGTTTACATGCAAAACAAACATTTCATCCCCATGCCATCCATGCCTCGCTTCACCTCGCCTTGAGAGTATAAAACCACCTTTAATGCTTAAAAATTAAAGCCACCGAGCATGACAATGGAACATCTTATTTTTGACTGTCAAAACTTCTTACTTGACAGATTAGTGTTGGCTAGTGAACTTAGTGATGTGAACATTAAGTGCGATTCTTTATCCCGCCCGCCGCCACTTGAAGAGTTATTAAAAGACAAAAATACTTACAAACCGATACATAAATACATTAAAAATACTATTAAAACAATTTAAAAACGAAGTGATAGTGCAGTGTTCGAAAATAAAATAAGATTTGACCTAAAGGTCCAGTAACCAGGTCATAAAATTCCAAAAAAAAAAAAAAAACATATTTTAAAATAATACTTGTCACTAAAATGTACAAAATAAAAAATAAATAGTTAAAAAACACAACTGCCCTGCCAAAAAACGAACTATAATTAAATAAATAAACCAAGTTGTCATAGTTAATCTGTTCAATGTAGCAATGACAATTTTATTTATCTATCAGTCAGCGAGTAAATGAGTGACCTTTCCCTCAGCTGCGTCACAGATAATTTACTAGTACAGATACCCAATCCCATACAAAGAAATGATACCTCCTTAAGTCTGGCTATTGAGCTGGCTATTTTCCTTCCTCCATTGTTTCAACAGATGGCAGCATTAGCGACTCACAAATTGCCAGAGACTGTAGTTTTATAACGCCATCTAGAAGTCGATTTAGATACTTATGGCATAAAGATAGATTCTCTACATCGCACATCGCACGGTACGTTCAAGGACAAGTATATTAACAATAAAACAAAAATATCTCGAGTTGAATGAATAGTTTCATTTTTGTGAGTGAGCTAGCAATTTTCACGCGGCAGCGAATGCCTCTTTATGTATTTTTTTGTATTTCAATGCTTAAATCTAGATTTTCATCTCCTCGTTACCAAATCTACTATTGCTAAAACCCTAAAACTGAAATCACGCGTTCTTCATCCGAACTAATTTTGACAGTAAGCCCAAGTTCGCACGGATGTAATACAATTGCAACGACTTTTTCGTGCACTTGATTTTCAACGCTCTGCTTAGCGTCGAGAGTTGAAAATTCAAGGGTGTTTTTTCAACGCACTGGGACGAGAGTACGTCCCAGCGCGTTGGATTCTCAACGCTCGGCTTAACACCGAGAGTTGAAAATCCAGTGCGCGATAAAATCCCGCCGCGATTTAATTACATCCGTGCGAAGGACGGCTTAATGTTTTTAAAAATATCAAATAAAACCGGCCAAGTACGTGTTGGACCACGCATAATGAAGGGTTCCGTAGTTAAGATGAATTTATCCCAAGAACAAACTTAACTTTTTAGTTGAAAAATATGTTCTCCCATACGGAATGTATACGGGAGAACATACGGAAGTACATGTTTTTGCAACCGCTTTAAGTTGGTTGATTTATTACTCGTTAACTTATAGATCCTACTTAGCTGTGATAGTTTTCCTTTTAATTTCGTTATAAATACTCCTCCTGTGATCTTTTTTCACATAAACCAACCATTTAGCTGGCAGGGTGGGGGAGGACACTTGACTCTAATAAAAATCGTCACCATTAGCTACCTATGTACTTTTAAAACGTTTCGTACAAATCCTTTTTAGGGTTCCGTACCCAAAGGGTAAACCGGGACCGTATTACTAAGATTCCACTGTCCGTCTGTCTGTCCGTCTGTCACCAGACTCTATCTCATGAACCATGATAGTTGGACAGTTTAAATTTTCACAGATGATGTATTTCTGTTGCCGCTATAACAACAAATACTAAAAAACAGAATAAAATAAATATTTATGGGAGCTCCCATACAACAAAGTGATTTTTTTTGCTCGTTTTTATAGATAATAATGGTACGGAACCCTTAGTGCGCGAGTCCGACTCGCACTTGGCCAGTTTTTTATAGAATTTTTAGAAAGGTAATGGTAAAATGAAAAAAAAAAAAATAAGTTGGTAGGTATTTGCCAAAAACATGTTGAAACTTTTCTTTCTATTCCTTTATTTCTATGTAAAGTAGGTATTAGATTATAAAAATATGTTGTTTGATTTTCCTACCAAACGCTTATACAGTATGTCATGACAAATTGAGTAAAACGCCATCTATTGCAAAGAGCTCATCAACTCGGAACTTTATCATTCTATGGGTTCGAATTCAAGTAAAAGGTTTCACTTATCGTTTTTGTTGGAAATACGTGATTTACGAGTTTAAATGGATAAATCAGCATTAAACAAGGAAGTTTTTATTTTTACTAATCTTACTTCAGCCAAATTCTGCCGTTTATTCGTTTTTAGTGATTGTTAATTTATAATTGTTCCCTATGCTGCCATCTATGATTATTTTTACAACACTAATTATAATTTGTTCGAGTTGAGACCCCATGGCTGCGTCAAAAGTTTTGGTTTTATATCATGTTTCGACAAGTTAATTCCTTACCTACTTGTGCAAAAAAAAAACCGTTCAACACAATATTCGCGTAGGACCAATTAATTTGTTCTCGAGATACACACATGGCACGTTTACTGATTTCAATATAGGTAACCTCTCATTAGCCAGTTTATGGGTGCCAATGAGGCAAAGTTAGTTTTGCGCCACAGAACCGTGTCCTCCGCCTTCCGTATCCAGTCTATCCCAGCCACCTTTTTAAGGTCGTTGATGCATCTAACTGGGGAATGACAACAAAGAATGATTGCAAATTTTTCATCATGGGTATAATTTTCATGGTTTTCACAATAATGTGGTCGAAATCAAAATTCAAGATAATTTAGATTCCGAGCCCATTATCGTTGGTGGCACCATTATGAACATGATTCATATTCGTATGAACCACTAACTTTATTTAGCGAAGTAAAGCTATCATCTGTGAGTCTTGCTCTCAGTATCAGTAACCTAATTCATATGAATAGACCATTATTAAAAATAGCCTGGCTTGCTGCAAGCCGGTATATCGATTGGAATAAAGGAACAAAAAGAAAAAAAAGGTGGCACTCCGGGAGTGCCGACAGAAGTGAAAACTTGAACAAGAAAATACTTGCATAGAACATTGATCCGAACGTAATATAAATAAAGAGCACAATCGCGTTTACAAAAATGAGGTGTCGGTAATGGTGTCGCGAATTCAATTGTTTTTTTCCCATCTAAAAATGCCCAACGCGCCTAAAGAAGTTTTCACTTCAAAAATCCGATAAGTAGGTACCTATCGGTCCAAATTCGATAAAACAACAATGCCCTTTCAATTCTTTCTTTTTATTATTATTAATTTGTATTATTTTGTACCCGTTCTATTTTGTATTTCATTTTGTTTTCCTTCGTATTATTTTCGTGTAATGTATTTTTGTTTTATTTCAATTATTTCTTTTAACTTGTCAAACTTGTAATCTTTACTATTTATTACATTTTGAGACAAGTCGGGAATGACATGCTCTCACGTATCAAACGAAATTTTTCAACACACTTGCCAGGGCAATATATCATAATAAAGTAACTTTCTAACAAAGATTTGTTGAAAATTACTTGCAGATTTTTTGTATTAGTGCCCTCTGCCTTCGCATTTTTAAGGAGTCACTGACTTGAAGCAGCCAAACAGTTAGGCTGTTTGGCTGCTTTGAGTAAAGATTCGTGTAGAGATTAAAAATATAAAAACCATTTTTTTTTTTACTCTTATTGGTTTTAATTAAATTAGCTAGCTGAACTCCGCGGACGCGATGAGTATCGATATCTAAACATGATAAAACAAGAAACAAATAAATTAGACTTTTTTTTTGGGGTCATCGACTGTTATTGTTGCCACTTAAAATATCTTTTTATTATTTTATTTTATCGTGTTCAAATTTGGATACCTATCGCGTCTGCGGAGTTAAACTAGCCAATTTAAAATAACCCTGTAGAATACAACGTTAATTTGTTAACAACAATAAATCATTTGATATAATATAAATATATTGTAATAATAAATATATTGTTTATTTATTTACCATGTCCAATTGTCCATGCACGGCTTGTAGGTTCGCAATGCATTATTGCACTAGTGCGTAAAAATGTGCCCTATATACGTATATGTAGGTTCTAGTCAGAGCTCAGAGATATGCGATCCCTTTCAAAAACAGTGTATTTCTTTCGAATTTTTCTCCGTTAGTTTGGACTATTTCAATTATTTTCAGATAAAACATCCCTTTAGTGATATCAGCTATGTTTTATTTTACTTTTGTTCCACAGACAATAGACAAGGGCAACGGCGAGTACGAGTTCAAGTGCCAGCATGGTCCGGATGAATGCTACGGCAATAAGCTGCATGCTTGTGCCATCGAATACCTGGGCAATATAACTAAAGCAGTGTTCTTCAACGCCTGCATGATGGATTTCTCAAGAACCAAAAATGGTTCTGACGACAAAGCTGCTGATGAGGTGAACTTTAATTGTCAGAATTATGAAAAAAAAAACCTGTCTTCGAAAATTACAGTGAAACTTGCATGGATGAAAATAATATGATGCTTAATAATCGAGCAAGGAGAAACCAATTTTTTTTTCGAGAACTTCAAGCAGTATGTGTTTTCACTTCTTACCATGAGAAGATGACGATACCTACTAATTATGTATTTCATTCATCAAGTTGAGCATGGAGTTGTTTAAATTTTGATTAATTGTTTGATTCTCTTTTTGTTTGATTGCTCTACTTGTATCATATCATATAAATTCATTATTTTCAGTGTGGAAAGACCATGAACGTAGACCCAGAGTGGATAAAACAATGCGCAAAAGGGGATAAAGGTACTGCACTCCTTAAATATTATGGAGACGAGAGCAAAAAGGTTGGCTACAACTTCGTTCCCTACATCTTAATCAATGGGGTACTTAATGACGGAGACAACTTCATGAGAGACGTGTGCGCAGCTTTTAAGACACCACCACCAGAGTGTGCGAAAGTAGTTTAAGTAATTCTAAGAAAAAATAAAGTAAATTGTAGCTTTTCTTTAAACTGTTATTTTTAGTCTAAGAGATAGCCGTACTTTTGGTAACTAAAATAAAATATCTGGAGTTCGGAAGTCTATGGTGAATGAAGCTCGACTTAAAATATTTTTTTAAAGTTTTGGTCCTGCCAGAGATAATGAACGTTTGGTAAATATCTACACAGGTTTGATGCTTCGTAGACTTCTGAACTCCATATATTTCAGATATAAATTCCTCTATCTGCTTTTCCAATAGACCATGTATTGGTTGATCAGTACTTAGTTCAGTTCGGCTTCCTGGTTTTCTAAATCTTGTGACAATTATTGCTACTGTCCTAATTACTGATGAAGACAATGAAGAATAATGATATCAAGCGTCGTCGCGTTGATGTGCTAATAAATATTATGAAGACGTAAAATTAATTACTACGAGTATCTTATTGTTATTATTCTTATTCCACTTGATGTTTGTTCGTGTTTGTGTTTAGTATTTAAATATCTTTTTACTATTAATTTTCCTGTGAGATTTTATTTTAGATTAAATTATTATCACAGGCGATCTATAAGGCGATATATGTTATTTTGAATGTTTATAAGCACTTTCATGTTTCTAGTTATTTTGTTGGATGTTTATTTTTTATTAAATTTGTTTAGAATTACATATTTTGTGTGTTTCAACATTCTAAGTTCCTAATAACAAACGTCATCAACGAAAAGCAATACAGAAGTCAGAAGTACTATGTAGTATTATGCCATGCAATTATTAAAATGAATAAAATAAAACTAGTGGTGTTTTCTTATATGTCCATTAAAACCCAAAACAGTAGGTATGTATATCTCCGTTTTAAGGGCCTTTAATGTTTTCATAATATATACCTACCTAATGTCGATGCTAGACATGATAAGAATGATGGAAAAGTTTTAACGAAGAAAGTAAATCACAAAATAAATCATTACTCCATTTGAAATAAGATTAGACAGTTAATTGATTCAGGCGTGACCTTGCGGAAATCCATTATAAAATGTTGAACGGGCGATTAGGCTGTCTGCGCTCAGTGCTTGGTGTGGCAACACGCCGTGTTCGAGTTCACGACAAGTCAATCGTCATTCTGAGGATGCCTCGTTGACAGGGTGTTTTTAAGACTCTTTAGAAATAGCTAAGCGGAACAGGTTACTAAATATATCCACATCATCATTTTGTAAGATTAGACATTTAAACAAACCTTTTTTACAGTCCGTTCAACCGATTTTGACTTCTATTCCGTATGCATAAGAATGGCATTCAAAGCAAAAAGAGGTTAAAATCCCAACAAACACTCTGGTGGAAATTGCAGCATATTTTTTATAACTTTAAGTTGTATAATAGCGGCTTAAGAGTTCAAGAAGCAGTTTTAAGTTGCATATTTGCTTCCGATAACGACTGTAGCTGCAAAAGTAACTAAGAGTTGCAGTAATGGAACCAAATACTACCTTTGCCCCTATAATAGTTCATTCTAGAGCCCATTTATTACTTACCTCTGTTACAGAAAGTTAAAAAATAGCAATTGCCATTTTTAAACTCTCGGTTACAGAATTCTCTTGTAACTGTTAAACGGCGCTAACAGCATAAAATAGTTAATTGTAGCCTAATTAAAGCAGCTATATAAGAGGTGAAATAACAACTGTTATTCTACTTAAAGTTCTGGTAATAGGGGTAATAATACTCTTATATGACTCAAGTTCCAGAAAGTCTATAAATATTACTAAAGCATACTTTGAACTTTAGAAATGGGACCAATGCTCCCTTGAGTAGTATAATAGAGTTAACCTGCACCGTTGAAAAGCCTGAATCGAATCGCTTTTTGGCCTGAGTTTCATAAATACGGGTAAGGGTTCCTGGGTAGATTTTATTCACTTACTCGAATGAGGGATTTAATTTCTTCAATCACACGTTACGGATTTCCAAACCAAACCAAACATAAAGCACAGCGTAAGCCTGCAAAACACATCTCATTAGTACTTATGCCTGAAATAAGGGCAAAATTGCAGCCCATTTTACGATTCCTACTGCACTAAAGAAATAAAAAGTCATTTGGAGCTTTAGACGAGTTAAAATAAGCACTTTAATCCGTATAATGGAAGTTTTGGGGTGAGACCTGCGGGCTAAAGCTGCACTGCACGGACACCATGTTTTCAAAGATTTTTTTTTCTTTATTCTTGCAAAATTTAGAAATTACCCGATGTATTTCAGAAATATATCGATTTTTCTTCACATATACAAACGACATATTGCAGATAGCACAGTTTCAATACTGTTTAAAAATTTATGAAATTTATTACTTACCTTTTCACATTTTGATGTTATCATAAAAGCGCTTCAAAATTACTCAAAGAACACAGTAAATTTGGAAGCGTTCTTAGCCGCTGACTTATATCACGAAACAGTAATGCATGTAATTTAAACTTTACAAATAATATTTTAATGATGGCGCTGATGGTTGTAGAATAAAAACGCTTGACATCTACCATTTTATTTTACAAACAGATTTAAAATACTGAACTGGAATCCATATAATACATTCATTCGTTCACTCGCGTTCACAAAAGTTGCGGCATGAGAGCGCTAGTATGGCGTTAATCATTCATTGCAGCTCTTGAGGAACTTTTGTGCCACTGTTGTGCAGTTGAAATAGATCTGGAAGCTGCATAAAATTGTGCCCAAAATGGCGCTAGAGTTGCTGCATTAAGCCTGCAGAGCACGCTCCTGGGTCTTACAACTTAAAGAATAATCAGATTGGCTTCAAAGCTTTTATGCAGCGTGTTACTTGGGATACCAACTGTTTACTGCAGCTGCCATTTGTCATGCCACCAACGCAATAGAAGTCAAAATCGGTTGAACAGTCTGTAAAAAAGTTTTATTTAAATGTCTAATCTTATTTCAAATGGAGTATATACATATAGTACTTAATATTTTAAAATTTTTAATTGGCTATAGCTCCTGAACCAGCTGACGAATATCGTCAGTATTTATAATGTACACATAGTTTTGATACTTTAATACTATATAACTATCAGCCTTCCTAGTGATCGTTCATTTTTTGATACCATAACACGTTCTTGAACATATTATTAATACATAATCATTTGGTTAGCCGCATGCGGGCAGAGCGTCACCATTCTCACCAGAGGAGGGCCCTACATCCACCAAATACTGAATCAGCCTTCTTGGCGATGGTTAGCAAAAGTACGGCCAGCTCTAGTAATATTCTCTTCTCAATCGCTCTCTCACGAATCGTGACTCCGTAGCAAGCAATTTCAACCACTTTCAAGTTCACTTAATATAACATAACCTAACACTAGTATCTACATATACAGGGTCAAATTAAAATAGCTAGCGATACTCCGCAGACATGCAGTCAGAAGCCCGAAAGTGTGACAACCAGTCTTACCAAGGGATATCTGGGTCTAGGTATGGGTTGTGGAGGTGAGATGGGCAGTCGCTCCATGTAAAATACTGGTATTCAGCTGCATCCAGTTAGACTGGAAACCGACACCAATATAGTTCAGACAAGGCTGGTAGATGAAGGTGCGACTCCGCAGACACGATTAGCATATCTATCTAAAATTTATTTATAACAAAAAAAATACGATTTGATGATTTTTAGCTTCCTACGCTGTGGGTTCGCAGGAAAACCTTAGAAGTTTTCCATTAACTAAACTCTAGACCATTGAATTCAACACAAAGCGAGTAGGAAAAGCTAGGCAAGTTGTTGAACAAGTGAATCCCCGATGAAATAAAACGGCGTTCTGTAAAACCTTCATTTCATAAATAACGGTTAAAAAAAAATTAAAGAACTTCAAAAATAACCAGATTCCTTCCATCTTTCAGACTCGGCGTGTGTTCGGCGGCTACAAGTTCACTTGCCAGCACGGCATCCCGGAGTGTTTCGGCAACACGGTGCAAGCCTGCGCTATAGATTTGCTGCGCAATATTACACGAGCCGTCAACTGTAACACCTGCCTCGTACATAACATAGCGCTTGTAATCCTTCAAGAGTTTAGGCAGAGGTGTAGGTACAAAAATAATAAATCCATATTTGGTTAGCTATGTTTAAGTCTCATATCATAGGGGACGATCCTATTGCAATCAACCGGGCACAAATCCAAAACTCCGGGTGCATGTTTCTTTACGCATGTACTCCGGGCTGCTACTAAAAAAATCCTAATCGAAAAACCCAATAACACTTTGCCCGACCTGGGAATTGAACCCTAAAGCTCAGCAGTAGCGCTTGCGACCACTAGACCATCGAGGCAGTATACGTACAGTCCTGCTGAGAATGACCTGTTTTGGGGAGGATTCAAAAAGCAGGTTACTAAAAGTTAGACACAGCGAAGACCTGAATAACAGCATAAATCACGAGTTCTCTAGTATTCGATTACCTAGCTACCGTTCACATTTTAAAGTTAAGTAGTGAAAACTTACTAAAAATAACACCCCATTACAAATTATTGCCTAAACAAGTTTCTACAAACAAGGCATGCAAGACTTGAACATGATATAATTGACAGTACAAAGCGTAGACCTAAAATAAGCTGAGACCAGTTTCTGCCTAGTTAAATATAATTCTCACAAAACAGGTAAATCTTATAATGACGTGTACCTACTCTGAGTTGTTTCTGTCAAGTCGGAACAACCAGTAAATGGGTACTGCCATAAAAGACTACCAGTTTGTTTCCAGTTTTAACTCTAGTGCCATTCCGAAGGCTTCGGGCCCGAGTAGGTATTATTTACCTTTGTGTTGGGATTCTACGAGATGAGTGCATTGTTTAAAGAAGCTGCACGCAGTTTTAATACTTAAATAGGAAAAACGAGGATAGAATATTGCTGTTGATGTTGCAATGTATTATTTCTAGATATTTAGATAATATGTAAGTAATAGGAGTATGTAAGGAGCGTAGCAGGTGGCGTTCTATAGTTTCTGCTTACCCTCATAGGAAGAAGGCGCGAGTTTATGTATGTATATAGGTCATTCAAAGTCCTAACAATCAAATAACACAATGGCAGAAATTATAGTTTATTTTTCTCTTTCAGTGTGGTAACCAGCACAATGTAAACATTCAAGAAATATGGGAGTGCGTGAACAGCAAGCGAGGTTCCATTCTTTTGAAACGATACGGAGATGAAACTCACGCCCTTGCTCCATCTTTCGTTCCTTTCCTGACCATAGACGGCTCGACGGAGTACCAAGACCAAGCTATCAGCAATTTATTTGCAACAGTCTGCCTAATGCTGAAGCCGAAGAATTTATTTATATTTAACGTTTTAAGGTGTACATATCAAATAGATAAGTAATTAAAATGATTTAAATCTCAAATTAAAGTTACTATTCAACGTGGTTGCAAGTAAATCCACATTTCTTCTGTTCCGTAACTTGTAGTAAAGACGGATGTGCACCAGCATTGCACCCTATGTCGTACTACCAGATTAGTGGAATTGTAGCAGTCCTCTGATCTCAGTTCATATGCGAATCTTTCAAGAAGTGCCTATCTACTATAATATAATATAAAATTATAAAGAATTTAAAGGAGATGTTTGATTTTGGGCCACCTCTGTGTACACTACATAGATAAAGAGGAAAAAAATAGGGGATTGTCATAAAAATACAAAAAAAAATCTGTTAAAGACGAGTACAGCCGTACAAAAATGATTAAATTGGGAAGATTTTTAATAATGTAACCCTGTTCTTAGGGCAGCCATGACAGTTGGGTTTGACATGACGTTCGACAGTTTTAAGTTTCATGACGTGACGTCTAGGTACGTCTTTCTTTGACTTTGTATTTGATTGAGTCGTTGTCAATATAAAAAGTACTCTGTGGTCGTTGTATACCATGGAACCCAATTTACTACTACGGACATTGATTGATTGCTTCTCTGTTGACCCCAGCTTGGTTATATGGTTTATGTTTCGCCTGTAGTTTGGCTTCCGTCGTGTTTACGTGGTATTCTACAATATAGGTCAGTTTCAGGTATGTCCCCTTTAACCCCCGTGCTTTTACTTGTTGTTTTGTTCAAATGCTATTTCCATGTGATGTTTTCTTCCCTTGAGCCCAGGCGACAAACGAGACCCCTCTCGTCTGTCGGCCTGGCTCTGGAAGCCGATGTCAAAAAGTGCTCATCTGTCGCGGTGCTTCTTAAAGGCGTGATCGGCTCTGACGTATTTATTGAACGATCTTGTATGAATATTCTAACACATTTTAACTCGATTCTTATTGCAGTTTATTGACAATGGCGTGCCTACAGTGCACCTCTGTAATAGATGAAAATGAACAATGTTGATATGGTGTAGTATATTAACTACTAGACCAACGAGGCAGTCAAAGCTAATAACTACTAGACCAACGAGGCAGTCAAAGCTAATAACTACTAGATCGACGAGGCAGTCAACGTTTACAACTATTAGACCGGCGAGGCAGTCAACGCTAATAACTCTACTAGACCGACGAGGCAGTCAACGCTATTAACTATTATAACAACGAAGCAGTCACCGCTAGTAACTATAAGACTGACGAGGCAGTCAACGTTTACAACTATTAGACCGGCGAGGCAGTCACACTAATAACTACTAGACCGACGAGGTGGTCAACGCCAAAAAGTATTAGACCGACGAGGCGGTCAACGCTAGTAACTATTAGACCAACGAGGCAGTCAACGTTTACAACTATTAGACCGGCGAGGCAGTCACACTAATAACTACTAGACTGACGAGGTGGTCAACGCTAATAAGTATTAGACCGATGAGGCGGTCAACGCTATTAACTATTCGACCAACGAGGCAGTCAACGCTTATAACTTCTACAACGACGAGGCGGTCAACGCTAGTAACTATTAGACCAACGAGGCAGTCAACGCTAATAACTCTACTAGACCGACGAGGCAGTCAACGCTATTAACTATTAGACCGACGAGGCAGTCAACGCTTATAACTGCTACACCGACGAGGCGGTCAACGCTAGTAACTATTAGACCGACGAGGCAGTCAACGCTATTAACTATTACACCAACGAGGCAGTTAACGCTAGTAACTATTAGACCGACGAGGCAGTCAACGCTAGTAACTATAAGACCGACGAGGCAGTCAACGCTAATAACTGCAAGACCGACGAGGTGGTCAACGTTAATAACTACTACACCGACGTGGCAGTCAATGCTAATAACTGCTAGATGAACGAGGCGGTTAACGCTAGTAATTACTAGGCCGAGGAGGCAGTCCACGCTAATTAATACTACACCGACGAGGCAGTCAACACTAATAACTGCTAGACCGACGAAGCAGTCAACGCTAGTAACTATTAGACCGACAAGGCAGTCAACGCTAGTAACTGCTAGACCGACGAGGCAGTCAACGCTATTAACTATTGTACCAACGAGGCAGTCAACGCTAGTAACTATTAGACCGACGAGGCAGTCAACGCTAGTAACTGCTAGACCGACGAGGCAGTCAACACTAATAACTATTATACCAACGAGGCAGTCAACTGCTACACCGACGAGGCGGTCAAGGCTAATAACGGCTTGACCGACGAGGTGGTCAACGCTAATTACTACTACACCGACGAGGCAGTCAACGCTATTAACTATTATACCAACGAGGCAGTCAACGCTAGTAACTATTAGACCGACAAGGCAGTCAACGCTAGTAACGGCTAGACCGACGAGGCAGTCAACGCTAATAACTACTAGACCGACGAGGCAGTCAACGCTATTAACTATTATACCAACGGGGCAGTCAACGCTAGTAACTATTAGACCGACGAGGCAGTCAACGCTAGTAACTGCTAGACCGACGAGGCAGTCAACACTTATAACTACTAGACTGACGAGGCAGTTAACGCTAATAACAACAAGACCGACGAGGCAGTCAATGCTATTAACTATTATACCAACGAGGCAGTCAACTGCTACACCGACAAGGCGGTCAACGCTAATAATTGCTACACCGACGAGGCGGTCAACGCTAGTTACTATTAGACCGACGAGGCAGTCAACGCTAGTAACTGCTAGACCGACGAGGCAGTCAACGCTAATAACTACAAGACTGACGAGGCAGTCAACGCTATTAACTAATATACCAACGAGGCAGTCAACGCTCGTAACTATTAGACCGACGAGGCAGTCAACGCTAGTAACTGCTAGACCGACGAGGCAGTCAACACTTATAACTACTAGACTGACGAGGCAGTCAACGCTATTAACTATTATACCAACGAGGCAGTCAACGTTAAAAACTACAAGACCGGTGAGGCAGTCAACGCTATTAACTATTATACCAACGAGGCAGTCAACGCTAGTAACTATTAGACCGACGAGGCAGTCAACGCTAGTAACTGCTACACTGACGAGGCAGTCAACGCTATTAACTACTAGACCGACGAGGCAGTCAACGCTAATAACTACTAGACCGACGAGGCAGTCAACGCTATTAACTATTATACCAACGAGGCACTCAACGCTATTAACTATTATACCAACGAGGCAGTCAACGCTAGTAACTATTAGACCGACGAGGCAGTCAACGCTATTAACTATTATACCAACGAGGCAGTCAACGCTAGTAACTATTAGACCGACGAGGCAGTCAACGCTAGTAACTGCTACACCGACGAGGCAGTCAACGCTATTACATATTAGACCAACGACGCAGTCAACGCTAGTAACTATTGGTCGATGAGGCAGTCAACGCTAGTAACTGCTAGACCGACGAGGCAGTCAACGCTAATAACTACTAGACCGACGAGGCAGTCAACGCTAATAACTACTAGACCGACGAGGCAGTCAACGCTATTAACTATTATACCAACGAGGCAGTCAACGCTATAACTATTATACCAACGAGGCAGTCAACGCTAGTAACTATTAAACCGACGAGGCAGTCAACGCTTATAACTGCAAGACCGACGAGGCAGTCAACGCTAGTAACTATTAGACCGACGAGGCAGTCAACGCTCGTAACTGCTAGACCGACGAGGCAGTCAACGCTAATAACTACTAGACCGACGAGGCAGTCAACGCTATTAACTATTATACCAACGAGGCAGTCAACGCTAGTAACTATTAGACCGACGAGGCAGTCAACGCTAGTAACTGCTAGACCGACGAGACAGTCAACACTAATAACTATTATACCAACGAGGCAGTCAACTGCTACACCGACGAGGCGGTCAAGGCTAATAACGGCTAGACCGACGAGGTGGTCAACGCTTATTACTACTACACCGACGAGGCAGTCAACGCTATTAACTATTATACCAACGAGGCAGTCAACGCTAGTAACTATTATACCAACGAGGCAGTCAACGCTAATAACTACTAGACCGACGAGGCAGTCAACGCTAGTAACTGCTAGACCGACGAAGCAGTCAACACTAATTACTACTAGACTGACGAGGCAGTTAACGCTAATACCAACAAGACCAACGAGGCAGTTAACGCTTATACCAACAAGACCGACGAGGCAGTCAATGCTATTAACTATTATACCAACGAGGCAGTCAACTGCTACACCGACGAGGCGGTCAACGCTAATAATTGCTACACCGACGAGGCGGTCAACGCTAGTTACTATTAGACCGACGAGGCAGTCAACGCTTATAACTGCAAGACCGACGAGGTGGTCAACTTTAATAACTACTACAACACTGACGTGGTGGTCAAAGTTAATAACTACTAGGCCGACGAGGCAGTCAACGCTAATTAATACTACACCGACGAGGCAGTCAAGGCTAATAACGGCTAGACCGACGAGGCGGTCAACGCTAATTACTACTACACCGACGAGGCAGTCAACGCTATTAACTATTAGACCAACGACGCAGTCAACACTAGTAACTATTAGACCGACGAGGCAGTCAACGCTCGTAACTATAAGACCGACGAGGCAGTCAACGCTAGTAACTGCTAGACCGACGAGGCAGTCAACACTAATAACTACTAGACTAACGAGGCAGTCAACGCTATTAACTATTATACCAACGAGGCAGTCAACGTTTATAACTACAAGACCGGTGAGGCAGTCAACGTTATTAACTATTATACCAACGAGGCTGTCAGCGCTAGTAACTATTAGACCGACGAGGCAGTCAACGCTAGTAACTATTAGACCGATGGGGCAGTCAACGCTAGTAACTGCTACACCGACGAGGCAGTCAACGCTTTTAACTATTAGACCAACGACGCGGTCAACACTAGTAAATATTAGACCGACGAGGCAGTCAACGCTAGTAACTATTAGACCGACGAGGCAGTCAACGTTAATAACTACTAGACCGACGAGGCATTCAACGATATTAACTATTATACCAACGAGGCAATCAACGCTAGTAACTATTAGACCGACGAGGTAGTCAACGCTAGTAACTATTAGACCGACGAGGCAGTCAACGCTAGTAACTGCTAAACCAACGAGGCAGTCAACACTTATAACTATTAGACCGACGAGGCAGTCAACGCTAGTAACTATTAGACCGACGAGGCAGTCAACGCTAGTAAATGCTAGACCGACGAGGCAGTCAACGTTTATAACTACAAGACCGGTGAGGCAGTCAACGCTATTAACTATTATACCAACGAGGCAGTCAACGCTAGTTACTATTAGACCGACGAGGCAGTCAACGCTAGTAACTATTAGACCGATGAGGCAGTCAACGCTAGTAACTGCTACACCGACGAGGCAGTCAACGCTATTAACTATTAGACCAACGACGCAGTCAACACTAGTAACTATTAGACCGACGAGGCAGTCAACGCTAGTAACTATTAGACCGACGAGGCAGTCAACGTTAATAACTATTAGACCGACGAGGCATTCAACACTATTAACTATTATACCAACGAGGCAGTCAACGCTAGTAACTATTAGACCGACGAGGTAGTCAACGCTAGTAACTATTAGACCGACGAGGCAGTCAACACTTGTAACTGCTTAACCAACGAGGCAGTCAACACTTATAACTATTAGACCGACGAGGCAGTCAACGCAAATAATTATTAGACCGATGAGGCAGTCAACGCTAGTAACTGCTACACCGACGAGGCAGTCAACGCTATTAACTATTAGACCAACGACGCAGTCAACACTAGTAACTATTATACCGACGAGGCAGTCAACGCTAGTAACTATTAGACTGACGAGGCAGTCAACGCTAATAACTGCTAGACCGACGAGGCGGTCAACGCTCATAACTGCTACACCGACGAGGCGGTCAACGCTAGTAACTATAAGACCGACGAGGCAGTTAACGCTAATAACTGCAAGACCGACGAGGTGGTCAACGCTAATAACTACTAGACTGACGAGGCAGTCAACGCTTTTAACTAATATACCAACGAGGCAGTCAACGCTCGTAACTATTAGACCGACGAGGCAGTCAACGCTAGTAACTGCTAGACCGACGAGGCAGTCAACACTAATAACTACTAGACTGACGAGGCAGTCAACGCTATTAACTATTATAATACCAACGAGGCAGTCAACGCTATTAACTATTATAATACCAACGAGGCAGTCAACGCTAGTAACTATTAGACCGACGAGGCAGTCAACGCTATTAACTTTTATACCAACGAGGCATTCAACGCTAGTAACTATTAGACCGACGAGGTAGTCAACGCTAGTAACTATTAGACCGACGAGGCAGTCAACGCTAGTAACTTTTAGACCGACGAGGCAGGCAGCGCTAGTAAATGCTAGATCGACGAGGCAGTCAAAGCTTATAACTACTAGACCGACGAGGCAGTCAACGCTATTAACTATTATACCAACGAGGCAGTCAACGCTAGTAACTATTAGACCGACAAGGCAGTCAACGCTTATAACTACTAGACCGACGAGGCGGTCAACGCTAGTAACTATTAGACCGACGAGGCAGTCAACGCTAGTAACTGCTAGACCGACGAGGCAGTCAACGCTAATAACTACTAGACTGACGAGGCAGTCAACGCTATTAACTATTATACCAACGAGGCAGTCAACGCTTTTAACTATTATACTTACGAGGCATTCAACGCTAATAACTGCAAGACCGACGAGGTGGTCAACGTTAATAACTACTACACTGACGTGGCAGTCAACGCTAATAACTACTAGACCAACGAGGCAGTCAAAGCTTATAACTACTAGACCGACATGGCAGTCAACGCTTATCACTACTAGACCGACGAAGCAGTAAACCTAATAGCTACTAGACCTTCGAGGCAATCAACGCTAATTACTGCTACATCGACGAGGCAGTCAACGTTTATAACTACAAGACCGGCGAGGCAGTCAACGCTTTTAACTATTAGACCGACGAGGCAGTCAACACTAGTAGTAACTATTAGACCGACGAGGCAGTCAACGCTAGTAACTATTAGACCGACGAGGCAGTCAACGTTAATTACTATTTAATCTACTTATTATTATTATATTACCTAATACCTTTATATTTTACTATATCTATTTTATATTTTTTGTTTTAGATACCCGAGGCTAGCTTAGTATGTTGTGCTTGTAGGGTACAAACTCAGCGTACAATTCAACAACAAAAATTATAGCAGCACACTGCTATTGATATGAATACATGTGTACGGTGCCGTCGGTTTCTTGCTCAAACACGCAGACACTTCATACCTGAAGGACCTGAACAACAGAATTAATGTATCGAAGAGAGGTAACATTAACAACTTACCTATTTTGTTTTATTAAATAGTTCTGTAAATACCCAATACATTATTACTTTGTTTTATTCAGATTCCAGCAGGACTGGTTTGCTATAGTTGTTGGGTAGCAGCACGTAGACATGTGGAGCATGCTACAAGGAATGAGGATAACTGGCAAACTCCAGGCCCATCTGACCTTCACCAATATTATGTGGAGAATATTGCTACACTGAACGCTAACTTACGTTGCTAGTGGTCCTGTAAGAGCAGAAGTTGCAGCAAGAATTTATCTCAATGACGTCATATTTTTTTATTTTTTAAACTGCTATATACACCTGGATAAACCTATTGAGGTTTTTGTGATGTTTCTGTTTATATTTTGTTTAGTTCCTTCATTAATAAACGATAATATATATATATATATATATAAAAGTAATATCACTGTGCACTTGGTAAACTCTAATCAGTGACTATTAGTCATTGTAAATCTTAGAGCTAAACCTCACCTATTAGTGCTAATTTACTTTTTCACAATGTAACTATAATCTTTTTGTTGCCCCTGTAAGTAAATTGTTTTCTTGTATTGTTTCAGTCACCAGAGCATGCTTCTTTGTTCCACTGCTGGACACATGCACAGGAAATTATAGAAATGAAGGAAGAAGTTGTGCAACAACTTCATATCCAGCCACCAAGTGCATCAATAAAACTTGATGATTTTACTATATACGTTATATAGATGATACTACTACTTGTGTGTACAAGTGCTCATTGTTTTGTGTCGGCATGTAACAATGTAGAACGAAATAGAGTGCCGGAATACTTAATAAAAAGTGAGTTTCTTGCTGTGCTCACACAATGACCATTGTGTGGCATTTGGGTTGGGCTCGGTACCAAGAGAGCATAAAAGCACCGGCATCATTCCTGGATCCAATATTAATAAGAGATGATGTGGAAAATGAATAAAATCATAAGTCACAACAATTTGTTTTACTTACATACCTCTCTTGACTCATTTCTCATCCACTTAGGCTGCCTGTTCACTGAAGTGGAGAACCCCTGTGAAACGGAGATGTGCATATGTGTGCAGTTAAGATTCTATTGGTTAATATTGGCACAAGTCTCCGCTCCGCAGGGCTTCGCCGCTCCAATAAACAGATTGCCTTAATGTCGCAAATACTAGGAACTAAATAACTTAGAACTTGTTTGAAAAATATGTACTTGCTGCCTAAAAATAGTTGGGGTTTCTTCCCAGCTGTAACTGTGTAATAGAAATAGTTAACTACTTTAAAAATAACTTGCAGTAGTTAGGTTTTGCACAGCACACTGCACTTCTATGAATGATCAAGGTCCAGATTGTACTGATAGGCACTAAAAATGAAGTAGCAGGACTGTTTTACAAAATAACGTTAAGGCATTCGTTTCTTGCTCTTGACACCGATTTAACCAATCTCTAGCTGCTCGAATAGGTAATATTAGGTTCTGCCGCAATTGAGGAGAATATCCTGTAGTCCTATTTTATTATAATTATAACGAAACTGGAGTATTTTCTGAAATCGTATGTTGTTATTTTATCGCTGTCAGTCATCACTCATTACGTAAGACACAACATCAATCAAATGTCAAATGCCATTGTCAAAATGAAATAATTCGCATATTGCTGATCCACCATATTTACGTAGTGTTACTCTCCTTGACAGAGATAATTTTAATGTACAATTAAACGAAGTAATATTATATCAAATTAACATAAAAAATCGGTTACTATATTGTATAGCCATATTCACATATAGTGTACACAGAGCTGGCCCAGGCTCCATACATTTCTGGAACATCTCCTTTGTGAGTTTGTATTTAGGGGGTAATCTTCGCAACTACTGATCCGATTCAGAAAATTCTATCACTAATGGGAAGCTACAGTATAATCAAGTGTGCTAGGATATTTTTGTTAAAAAAAAAATACACATAGACGAAGTCGTGGGCAAAAGCTAGTCCTTACTCAATAATGAGAAATTCCGTTCACGTTTGATTCAACCTAAATAAATACAGAATTCCCTCCAGATAAAACCGTTTCCCTTTTGCGCGTTAGGTACATCTAAAGAAGTCTTTCTTCGCAGACGGCAACAATCCCGGTGTAGTCCACATCAAGACAAAGGAGAATCGATTCCCGCCACGGAATAGCGGCATTCGTATGTGTCGAGCACGAAGCAATGTAACCGAAATCCTAAATGGTTGAAACTATTGTTCTGTCGTATAGCTCGACAAACTTGGGCTTTTGAAGGCTCCCGGGGAATTGTCGGTGCATGTGGACACTTTCCCACACGCCTCCGTCGCGTCGTCGCCGCGTCGACTCGTCGGCGGGACTCTTGCCAAACTGTAACACTTATTATTCTCTGTCTTTCGTTCGTGCGACGAAATGATAACAGTTTCACCTCTTGCATCGTCGCAACTTCGGTAACCGCTGATTTATTATGACACCAATTAATTTGTGTTGGTTGTATTATTTCGCAATGAAAATGGTTTGTTAATTATTAAAACAGGTACTTAGGTACTAGCTGAGCAGTTGGATTCGTTTGTTCAGAGTTTTCAGTTGTAAAACCTTTATGAATTTATTTATCTAGTGGTCTACGCTATGATTAATCGTTACACTGTTCAACCTATTAACACAAACCAAGTGCACACACTTTTATTATTTAAACCAAATTAACCAGACATGAATCATATTAATGCCTAGTTCGATTTATATTTGGTAGCTAGGTAGGTTTGCGTACAAAAATATTTACTTAGTTTTGTACGTAGTCAAATATTTTAAACTCCCAATCCATCCCTACAGAGTAACCTGAACCGATTTTCATGAATGATATGTTGTTAGATTTGTCTTTATTGTGCGAGTGTCACCGATTTTTAGTGCCAAAATGTATATTTTAAAAAAATAAGAATTTTGCTAAGTATCGCAGGCGGAAGCAAAAGTTACACCATATTTCGGGTTATTGGTTTATACCCGCCTGCAATACCAAAATTCTATAGATAATAATGCTTGTTTTTCTGTTTTCAGTTATGTTTTTGCAGTTGGGTTTAAGTTTTTTTTTTTTCTTTAATTACATAATGTACATTGATTAATCAAGTTCCTTGATTACTGAATAACTCAAAGTGTGCGATCCAACATCTATTGCTATGTAAACGCGTAAGGCGTTTCACATGTAAACATTTTGGTAGGAGGTAGTGAACATTGACATTAACAATCGTGTTTTCTACTGTTAAATACATCTTTTAATATCGTGTTGAATACAATATTTAAAGAAGAGATCCATACGGAAAGCGTAGTATGCCCCGGCGACTTGCATTGGTGAATCATGTCACAAGCATTTATTGAATTCGTTTCGTTATGACTAAGAGAGCATTGTGACCATTGGCCATTGGCCATAAACATTATATTTAAAACCACATGCGATAAAACTGAGATACGTTGTACCCAATGAGTAACAAAATATTTAAAAAAATATATATTAGAGAACTAACCACGATAAGACAAGTTTCATTCCTTTATTATTATGAAAATTGTATTAATCAAACGAACTGTTTACTTTCACTTCTGAATTCCAAAGTTGGATTCCCATTGGGAATCAAAGTAATTAATACTCAGGGCATTGTTCAAACAAAGTCTTCGCTCCACGGTGAATACTCTAAGGTCCAATTACTTGAGACAATGTCGTCATATTACAAGTTGGTAGAATGGTTCTTTAAGCCGTTATCCATTTAAAGAACAAAACAATTGTATTGAAAAAAATTGAGCTTCTTAATGACACAGATTAAACTATATGTTCGAGCAAATAAAAACGTTGTAGGTACAAGTAGATATGTTCGCTTCAGTTAAAACTGTTAACAGCCTTTAATTAAACGCTTTGCTTTTTACAAGCGGCCGCTTCAAACTGCTGCAGTGAAATATAATTGTAAATGTTCTGCATTTCGGCCGACAATCGAAACACCTACATAGTTTCATACTGAGTTTTACAATTTCATTTTCAAATAGTTTAGCCTAGTGCGCGCTTATTCGTTTTACGTAACTACGTAGTTTCAATAATAATTTCTAAACGCAGGCAAAGAGATGGTCAATATATTTGCGATCAAAGCAAAAAAATATAAAAACAACTATTGAACTTGACAGCTTTGCAATGTAACCTGTATAGTAACTACCTCTTCAGTAGAATATCAATTTTCCTCTTCACAAACGTGCTAGTTATATTTACTATAACAATATAAGCTCAATCTAAAGGAAAAATACTCTACTAAACAGTGGTTTTAGTACAATTGTGTGTTAAGTGTTACGCTGACGTCAGTGGTACGTGACTCCACAGCACACCGATACTTTGATTGACACGAATCCGCAAATGAAATCGACAACGACGAAAAAACTGTTGCAAAAACTTATTTAGTTCTACGACTGTACAGAACGTGAGTTGTCACAGTTAAATGAAACAGGTGGTTCATATAAAAATGTGTCCATTTCTTTCAACAGTAGGTATGGAAATCATTATCAATTTGTGTGACTGTGTTGTACTTAGAAATGAATAAGAATCATAAAGCCAAACCATATGATGCATGAGTCTACCGGATAGGATTTTAACCAGCTGTCACGTTTTTATCAGTTCTATGTTCTAAAGAAATATACAGAAGAAATAGCGATCATCTGCTTGTAGTTTATTGTTAAACATATCAATAACTTGTACCCTAATTGCGTAATACACGAGCAATCACAATTTGTTTCTATTTGAAACAGATTGCTAATCCATTGCTTCATAAGTTGAAAAAAAATACCTGCTCAACAACGTAAATAACGCAATGAATGTTGTTGAACTGTCAAAATGAAACAAATTTGTCATAATCGTTCACTAAAATGAGTTACACAATTAGGGTACTACAGGTCTAGATTTTAAATTTGCTCTCAATATATGTAATAAAATTTTTACGGTTGTACCACTTTTTTCCTGGCCGGGTTAGCCCCGGCCGGATTAGCGCCGATCGAAGTTCCAATGAACTTCTCGAGACTAGCACAAACTCAAAATTAAGCTTTAGCAGTTACCAGCTTCGATATTTTATCAAAACTTCAATATTATCGCAAATATCTACAATTGACTTGAGTCTTAAAACCGGTAAATGACTGTTTTCTATGCGTGACTTTTCTTTTCCTTGTAAGTAATATGCTACGGAAAGGTTAAAAACAATGAGACACGAAATTCTCACAACACGACTCATTCATAATAATTATTTCCTACAACATTTAAATATCTAAAATCTAGTGACCCACTAACGAATCTAAATAAGAATAATTGCATGCAAATGTATGATTGCAAAAAAATAATTAACAAACTTGTTTGACAAGCTTGTGTTTTAAGCAGCGGTAATGTGCAATGCGAACCTTTTGAAACAGCCAGCAGTCGAGTACATGGCAGCGAGTAGCTCGCTAGTTGCACATTCCCGATTATTATGAGCTTTGACAGACATTGCATGCTAATTAAAAAGTTTGCCTATAAAACAAAAACCTAGCGGCACATCGCCCGCGGCGCTGCAGAGCTGTTTCATGCAGTTCGCTTGTTTTTGTTCGAAAACGAACGTGCGTAGAGGCACCTATTTGTATGCTCGCAGCACTGAGTTTATGGAACCGTTAAGTAATATAGATGTACTTATGATAAGATGAAGGTTTCGTAGAATTACGCAGATGCATCATACTTACGTACACACGTTTTTAACAAAATGGTAAGTATTTTATTACATAATGATAAGATAGTTAATTGATTCAGGCGTGACCTTGCGGAAATCCATTATAAAATACAATAGAAATGGATATATTTAGTAACCTGTTCCGCTTAGCTATTACTAAAGAGTCTTAAAAAAACCCTGAAAGAAATCGACACGTGTTTCACCTCTCAACGAGGCATCCTCAGGATGACGATTGACTTGTTGCGAACTCGAACACGGCGTGTTGCCACACCAAGCGCTGTGCGCAGACTGCGCTCAGCGATCAGCAGTCAATCGTCATCCTGAGGATGCCTCGTTGACAGGTGAAACACGAGTCGATTTCTTTCAGGGTTTTTTAAGACTCTTTAGAAATAGCTGAGCGGAACAGGTTACTAAATATATCCACTTCTATTGTATTACGTAATGATAAATTGACGTCACACTGCAGCCTATTCATTCGTATGGAGGCCCCTATTCACTAGTTTACGCTATAATAGTTCATTAGAATAAAAAACCTTGACTTCGCAATTGAAATTGGACACCGCCAGCCGCCACCGCAAAATCTTATGTACTTACTTACAAATAAACTAATAGAAACCTGGTATTTTCTCGAAGAACATAGCTCATCAATCTATGTTCTACTTTTTATATTAGATGTAGGTAATCACGATTATACATCTTCTTATTTTCGTGTGGTTAGTGACCAACCCATACCCTAATTGCGTAACTTATTTTCTTAAAAAAGTATGCCTAATTTGTTTCATTTTGACAGTTTAACAACATTCATTGCGTTATTTACATTGTAGAGCAGATTTTTTTTCCAACTTATGAAGCAATGGATTAGCAATCTGTTTCAATTCGAAACATATTGTGATTGTCTTGTATTACGCAATTAGGGTACTGGTTACAGAGTTTTAAGACCGCCCATGGGCTTCTGACTTTTAGGATTATACATAATAATGTAATCAACAATGCTTCGAAATGAAGCTAGGAAAGTTTTACTCGTAAATTATTCTCCTCGTTATCCTCCTCAACTTTTGTTCTAATATTGCTGGACAGCCTACTTAGATTTTTGAAGGTAAGATCTTGATTTTCCAGAAGACTTAACACTACCCTGAAAGATTTGTTCTCCAATATCAAATTGCACAGTTATGCTCTTTCTAGCTACGTAGCCAGTAGGAAGATACTTACAAGTTGCATCCGCGACAATTGATTTTCCAAGTGCCAGCATTTCCGCAGATTTGCTTTTCAAATGGCTTTCTACTGTAAAAATACAGCAACATTAATAAAGCCCGGTAGACAGAAACTGTCTCTGAATGTAAATCACTGGTGGTGCTTGGCATTACTCATACATTTTGGCGGCGTCCTTTGGAAAATACATTCATAACTAGGTACTTTTCTTAAGAGTGACGTAGAAATAATAGTTTGTTACGTAGACTGAGTCTCAACATTTACGTTGATACTATAAAAGCGACAGTCTGATCAAGGGTGTACTAATGTTCGGTCGATTATCACCAAAAAAACGTACATTGTAAGTATATTTCGCGTTCTATCGAGTGATGGCATGACGGATGACGCGGGCGCATAGCGAGGCTGCCACAAGGCCAAGGTCCGTACTATGTAAATCCCATGATATGATTGGTCCATGATAAACACCATTGTTTGCGCACCGCACGGTCAGCAACGTTAATCAGTGCGATAATGAGATAACAACCATGCTGACGATGACACCACACTGTCTACACGAAAACATCAGGTTGAGTATTATTCTCAGGAAAGAGCGGTAAAGTAATATTATTTGTAGCTTGTAAATAGTAACAAATAATTTATTAAAGTGTTGGTCACTGTTAAAGAAGAATCTCTAATAAACGAAATTGAAAAATTTCTGTAATAACTGCTTAATTATTCTTACAATTTATGATTCCAATGATGCAAAAAAGCCGATGATTCACGATTGTTGCAGCAATTGTTCATTTTAAGACAGCTGTGATGAATCCAACCCACTTATGTAAAAGACGTCTTAGATGTTCAGCCATCGAGTCACCAATCCCTGCCATTACATCTACCTATGTGTCATCAACTCATCACGATTAAGTAAGTGAGGTGGTAAAATGTTAAATTATTTATTGGTACATCTCTGCTCAACCCTTCGGGGAAATTAGGCGTGATGTTAGGTTGATTTATTGATGATGCGAACAAAAATCCAGACATGTCACGGGTGTTGTGAGGTATTCATAAAGAGCAAGATTCCTCACACATTTTCTTCACTGAGTTTCGTGCCGTTGAGAAAAAGGAAACATAATAATACAAAACTATTTTTTTTACGAAACAGATGCCTAAATAATAGACAACACAAACTAAGGCATTAGTGATAATACTTTGACCTAGAACCGTAGATAATTTTCATTTTACGCGAAAGTCAAGGTCAAGGGCACGATCGCCCGCTAAATTCAAATTTTCTTACGTCATTTGACATTTGCAGGTCATTAATAGCTTGTATGTAATTATCCTATTGAATGACTGATTTCATGAAATCATGACATTCTAGGCCAAATTGAACTTAGAGTTGTATTGCCAGTGATTTTAATGATTACAGTTCTGTAAAAACATATTAAAAAAGATTTTCACTATTTAATTTTTTTCAATGTTTTCCAAAAAAAAATTGAAAACGTATACCATCTTACGTACTTTGCAAACACCCTGCTTTACCATGGAGGATTACAGCAATTCTAGTTTCCATGGGGTCGCGGTCGGTTGACCTTCCCATGGAAAGGGAATCGAAGCGAGAACAAACACCCAGATCATTGCTAGTCCATCATTCTGTCTTACTAATTGCACACATCCTTTGCAAGGCTTTTATGGCTTAAGTGCAGTTATTTACATAGATTTAGTATTCATACACTGTTGTATAAAAAAACTCTTACACACACACACACCACACTGTGCTTTCTCTTGAAGGGGAAAACGACCTAAACACTAATATTAACATATTTAGGAAACACGAAAATTTTAGAAGAATCCCCAAGTATTCATTATATCTACTTGAATAACTAATAGATAGATACCTATTTATGCTAATATTAGTCATAAAGGACAGACAACACGAAGGTACAAACATGAAATTCAGAGGAAATTTTCCTCAGAGGGTGCAGAGCTATACACACTAAGTAAGAATGCTTGGTAACTCTATCCCTCAGCGGGTCTAAAGTTAGTTTGCTAAAATTGAGCGAACACGACCACCCAGTTAAAGATAAAACTGTACATAATTTCTTTATATGATTTAAATAATATGAATGGTTGTTTCCATTAGGAATTTCTCAGTAACAGCCCGGAGTCTGGATTTGTGCCCGGGCGATGCCAATAGGCTCGCCCTTTATTACTTGGACTTAAATATAACTGGCGAAATGTGGGTGTACTATAAGTGCACTATACCTCTGCTTAACCCTTTGGGGGTTACAGGCGTGATGTTATGTGTTATGTTATATTACTTACGGTGACATTTAGTAATTTTATCTGTGATTTTAATCAGATTAATGGTTTTTGTATTGCCTTTAAATATACGTTAACTAAAGGGGAGTGAGACGCCCGGCTACTTGTAGTATTAGCACTACCCAATACTGTGTGTACCCAAATAACTCTTTTATCTAATACGTACCAGTAGGTATAGAGTTAGTAACCCACGCCCTTACAATACACCAATTCGTAATATCTCAATTTCTATTACAAATAATACATGCAGTGTAAACAAAACAAGGAAAAAAGAGGGTGTATTGTATCCTCCCCTGTTCTTGGCAGCCTGCCCACAATACGTGTGCCCGGCGCCACGTGCGACCCTACCGAAATGAGTTTACTAACAATATTGCACATCCATCGCGGTATAGACATATTTGACCAAATTCTATGCAACTATTGATTTTCCTTTGAACATGTACAGTCAGCTAGCTACCCCCTGGTAATGTAAAAATACATTGTTAGGGGGTGAGATTTCTCTGCGGCTGCCTGTACTACTGGAAGTGTCGCTTTTCATGAGAAAATAAATAATAACAACCAGTGGCCACGGTGCCACTTCCATATTTGAGTACTTTGTGAAATGTTTATTAATCGCAATAATATTCTGACTGCTCCCGTATGTACCTACACTACCTACATACATGTCTGCTTAATATGACCTAATTTTGTCAATGTAAATTATAAACTATGAACTTACAGTTGAATGTTAATGTACGTAGGTGCATTGTACACTACTGAATAAATATTATGTGTATAAATAGCTCCGTATGGCCTATGTAGGTAAAACTACTGTTTATCACAGAACGCCATGAGTACAATAATAGTGTAGGTACCTATTAATAATAACAATTAAGTTTACATATAGCTACACAAAGAGTTGGATTACAATATTTTTAATTTACACAATTTCAGTGTATTTAAGTCCATAACTCCGCATTGACATAACAATTACACCGCAGTTATCTATCGAATATAGTCTAGTTATAGGTAACTCATCCGCAGTTACCGAGAATAGACACGTTTATGGTTATCATAATAAACGGGACGCATCATTCGCATTATTATAGGTACATACATTTCAGTATACAACATGTATAAAGGCTCTTTCAAACAGGCGCGACACGCGACGCGACACAAAGACACCGCTCGTCGCGCGACGATTGGTGTCTTTGTGTCGCGTCGCGTGTCGCGCCTGTTTGAAAGAGCCTTAAGAAAGGTGTGGTCACTTCAATACCTATTCTACATACATACATAACATCACGCCTGTATTCCCCGAAGAGTTAGGCAGAGGTGTACCTATAGTACACCCACATTTCGCCAGTTATGTTTAAGTCCTATGTAATAGGGGGCGAGCCTATTGCCATCAATCAGGCAAAAATCTAGACTCCGGGCTGCTACTGAGAAATTCCAGATGGAAAAACCCAATAACACCTTGCCCGACCCGGGAATCGAGACCAGGACCTCATACTCAGCAGTAGCGATTTGCGACCACTAGACTAACGAGGCAGTCAACCTATTCTAGTATTGAAGTTTTTTATAAGGCAGTTGATATTTTTTTCGGGATTTCAATGTTCGTCCCATGGAGAACGTTGTTCAGTTTGATGGTCGCACATTTCTGATACATGCTGTATAAAGTGCCATCCAAGCAGCCTAGAATGCATTCCAACCAGAATACGACAAAAACACGGCATAATATTATGTCATGAACTCAACTCGACTCAACGCAGAAAGATTTGACATTTTATCCGTGAGACATTCTTGTCACAATGAGTAGACATAGCATCACTACGCCTGTATTCCGAAGGGTTACACAGAGGTGTATCTATAGTACACCCAAATTTCGCCAATTATGTTCAAGTCCCATGTAATAGGGGGCGAGCCTATTGCCATCAACCGTGCACATATCCAGACTTCGGTTTGCTACTGAGAAACTCCAGATGGAAAAGCTCAATAACACATTGCCCAACCTGGGAATCTCTTGCTCAGCAGTAGCGCTTGCAACCACTAGACCAACGAGGAAATGAAATGAAATTGTTTATTGTGTAAAAAGGATATCGGAAACAAATTTACACGTCAAATTAAAAAAAAATAAGCTGGCTGAGTTCGTTTCCTATCTGACTACTCTGAGAAGAAAGGCCGAAACACACACAGAAGTCGCAGCCTCTTTCAAAGTCCAGACATAATCTTCGTCAGGCCATATGAGAACCATGTAGATTAGTGTCTGAGGCAGCACTAAGTATTCGGAGAACGTAGAGTTGTAATGTTTTAGAACGATACCTAACACTGTTTCATTCCGAGTAATTAATAACTGGGTCGGACGTAGAGAGGTCAGTTTTCATTAACGATGTTATCACTCCGTGATTTAACGTCCAAGGTTTTAGGAAATCGCACAATAATGCTTTGGATAGATCACTCGTGAGTTGTGCAACGCACTGATACACACATGTACTCATGTAATGATTCAACAGCTCACGCAGTAGGTAATTTTATTATTGTTATCAAAGATCTAATCATAATTATAGCGGGTCGGCATGCTAACGTAACCTGATAAGTATTGGCGTATTGAAAAATTAGCACTTATGGTGCTGTTAAAACTTTAAAAGTAACCCACGGTATTTTACGGCATGATATCACTTTGTTTTAGCTTTGGTATCATGTATTTGGTATATTTGTATCATGTTCTAATATGTAAATCTCTTTTAACTCGTATCATGATGGTGGGCGTACCTACCTTCCTCGTTTGCCGTTCGTGTTAGAAATATTCGAATAACTACCAAAAATGATTCTTGTGCTTATTAATTTACATAACTGATTCAATTATCGTACTTTTTGTCCTCATTCACCATTTCTAACCGTTACTTACTTTTTTATTGAATGGATTTTTCAATATTTTTAACAACTTCTTTCGAATTATTTAGAAGTTTAGGTACATATTTGTTGCATATTTTTTCACCCAATACCTACAACAGAATACCAAATGATCCTTCCATAAATAACCAAAACACGAAGCGTTAGATTCTTAACAATATGGCCAACAATGTGATGGAACGTTATAGAAGGATGAGAAGGACGCGCCTTTGCGATGACGCGACGTCACGGTCGCGGCCCAGTCCGGTTGATTCATTCATCCGTGTCTACGCCCGGCCGCCAGCCACCGATGCGCTTACGCATTCGAAACAAAACAAATCGTCTATAACCTCGTCTACCAATAATGACCGCAGAAAGAATGAATAATGCATACCAATTCTAATCTGACTGCCCACATAAAACAATAAAAATTGAACCATTTGCGTTCGCAAAGGAAACTCAAATTGGAAATATACTTTAACATTCCATAAAATATGCATACCTTATTTAATCCACGAACAAAAAAGAGCAGGTAGGTATCACAAATACCTAAGAAGGTTGAGATGTAGGTATGTGTATAGTAAGAGCATTGGATTTATTGAAACACCTGTATCATATTGTGAATTTCTATAGAAAGCTCCAAACAATAAGTAAGTGTAGCATTTCCGAGTACAATCCAAGAACGTTGTAGTCATCAAGTTAGCAGCACAGCACTAACGTTCAGCAAACATTACTAATGATAACCATGTTTCTGTTCGTATTTGCAAAGCCGCGCACGTCCGTCAGGTGCGCAGCGGCCATCCGGCGCGCATATTCTTTAAAAAAGCCTTCAACATCGTGACAACTCAATATTGTTATTGATTGAACCGTTGCTTGCACGTATTCTACTTGACACAACGTGTTGGTAGGTATATAGGTACCTACAATTTCTTGAGATTTTTGGAATCTCGTTCAGGTCGTTGCCCTTTCATTTGCATAGAAATGACACATATTATATCAAACAATGACGTCGCATCCTGTTCATTTATGCGCAAGTAATATCAGTGTCGCACATGCCATGGAAGCATTAATCAAACCAGTGATAAAAGGTTCACTGTGGTGCAAATATTACAGCAGTAAATCACTGTTTAGCTGTTATTGTATTGCAAACTATATATCAATCATCGTTCACTTTAATGTGTAAATTATAAACGTGTCGTCGTAATTATGATTCGTTTCGGACATTACGGTTCCTTATTTTTTCGACGACTTCGTCAAATTATTTTGGAGCGTGCAGTAACACGGACGTAAATTAATCACTGAATCACACGGCATCCACACCGGTTCCAAGAGTTTTTGTGGGATTTCCAATACACATTTATGAAACCATTCATAATTAGTTATTCATAACGACCCAGCTTGGCATCGCACATTTGATTTTCTGTTGTGTGACCCCCACATAAAATTCTGAAAAGGAAATTGCCACGTGAGTGAGTAAGGTAATTTTAGAAGACCGTAAATAATGTGAACCGATAGTATCGACAAAACAGGACTTGTAATCCCGTGCCGTGGAGTATCATCAGGCAAAGTTGCGGCACACGCGTGACTGTGAGGCAGGCGGCGTCAAGCGGCAGGCCACAGCGACCGCCACAGGCCACAGGCCCGCAGGGGTGAAGAACCTGCGCGGGACGCCGATAAGCCGCCAGCCGTGTTTACTCGCTCCACGATCATTATAAATCATATACGTAAAGGCAACCTCTGACCCCTCATTAGTGTTTGATGCTCTAGGTACGTACTCTAATAGTCGACGAAGCAGATCGAAATAGAACAAACTCTACAGCATAATCTTAAAAGTACTAAATCATTACGTGACGCAGTTTTGAAATCGAGATAATCAGATAGTTTGGCTTTGAGATCTTTTGTTTGTTTATGCAATCCATTGTATAAGTTGAATAGAGTTCATCCGTCTTAACAAACCTATCGCAGTGATTTTAGATTCATCAACTCAAAATATGAAAGTTAAATAAGGTTTTCTTTGCTATGCAACTGTCCACGATAAATTATAATTCAGTGCTCTCTTGGTAAGTTTGAATTTGAAATGCAATTTTTGTGCAATGACATTTAATGGATGGCACAAACAGAGGAAAATCAATTAAAAGAAATAATTACTCGGCCTGTAGGTATCGTGATTTCGTAAGTATAATGAATCAACTAAACCACAACAAAACCAACCTACTGAAGGAAATAATCGTCGCTTGTATAAAAAATAAGTAGTAAAAGTCGGTGGCCCAGTGGCTGACCACGTATTTCCTGTGATACGGCGGCACAGGCCCGGCGCGCAGTGGCCGCCTGCCTCGCTGATAACCGCTCGTCACTCACTTCCGCCCCCCGATGCATCTCCGACGATACTCGAACTGTAACACTAACAAATACCGATAAAGTCCAACTAACGTAAACATAGTAATGCACTTAAAAAAATATATTTTAAAGACAACTGCTAGGTATCACAACAAGTCGGTTTACGCAGCACACTTATCTTAAACGCTTTGTACACTAGGCCGCACAAGTAACAGAACCAGTATACGCTGACCTCTCGTTCTGTTGAGACTTCGTACTACGCCAGTCCAGCTCAAGGCCAAAGTGGTCCCACCGACATGGGGATGACTATACATCTCCGACTAATTACGAACATTAGTACACGGAAGATAACAGGATTCAAGAACCTACATACAATTACTTGCAGCCAACATTCACGTTACTATATTATAACATGAGCCAGTACGAATGTTCTTGGAAAACGTAATAAACAAAGGAATGCCCAATTGGAGACAATAAAGGAAGTTAGAGTAGATCGCAAATCATTGAGAATATCTAATATTCGTAGCATGTGGGCCAGTAATGTTGAGTGGCGATAATGCGATGTCATCCGATATTAGGGTCAATTGCCTTACACGATATGTTGGGCTAGTCTTTGATAACACTATTTAAACTGGTGTGCTACCGACCATGTCTATATCAACATGGAAATTAATAATACTTAGTTACATAACTTTATCGCCGCTGACACCATTTGTATACTATTAATAAAGTTATGTGAAGAGTTGCACTGTTATAGAAATGTAAAAAGCCGGAAAGTAAAGTACTACGCTAGGCCTACGCTGCGTAGTCGCTCGCCTACGTTGAGCCTACGCTGCGTAGCCGCTTGTCTATGTTGTGCCTACGCTGCGTAGCCGCTCGCCTACGTTGCGTCTACGCTGCGTAGCCGCTTGTCTACGGTGCGCTTACTGCGTACCTACGCTGCGACTATGTCGCGCTAATTAAAAAGAGAGTTGATGGTGATGCAAAACCATAACAGTTGATGTAAACTTTTGTGTTACGCTTCGGGGAAATTATCAAATTTTATAAGTCAAAAATTATTATTATTTTCATCAATCGGTACAATTTCAATTCTAAAAACTTGTAACACCGTGAGTACTTTCTTTTTTTTTTCTGTCCAATGATGCTTCCTGCTTCGCTTGATTGATATTAGATATGGACAAAAACTGGTTTTTTCCTACCTGCATCTAACCAGTAGGTAAATTAAACAAGAGAGTGTTTTTTCCCGTGTTAAGTCTTGCGTGGATTTTATAACACGATTTAAAGTAAGATTCTCTAAAGATTATAAGCAAAGAAGAAACAATTCCTTCTTTCCATACTTATCGGCACATACTGTATATCATATACAAAAATAATAAATACGGAAGTACGTAGTTACATTTTGTTTTAGGTAATCTGATTAAGTCTAAAATATCTTCATTTGCTGTAGATATGCATTTCAGAACTATTCGGATCATAATAGAGCTAGGAACCGGTGTATATTCCAACCTAGTCGCAATGGCAATGAGTTCTTAAATTCGGATTACACACCAAATATTCACTAGAATTTGAAAATTACTGATTCACGTTGTGGTTTTCCGCATCAAACGCTCCGGACAGTTTGATTAGAATCTAACATATAATTCCAATATGTACTCGTTTTGATTCAACCTTTGACATGGCCACTGGTAGTTTGATTTTATTTAAGGGATATTATACTATTATATATTTTGGATCATATAGAATCATTTTACTGACATCGGTGATGGAAAACATCGTGAGGAAACCTGAACTTCTAAGTTAATATAAGTCCGAAATCGCCAACCCGTCTTGAGCAAGCGTGGTGATCAATGATCGTGCCTTCTCTGTATGAGAAGAGGCCTTTGCCCTACATTGTGACAATAATAGGCTGGTATTATTATATAATAAAAAATATATTAACTTTATCGAAGCTCACAAAGTGTTTCATATGTATATATGATATTATCATGTAAATATGACTCATGGTCTATGATGATATTATGGTGTAACATCCCGCTTACCATATTTTGTGTATTTGTAGTCATATTTTGGAATCATATATAACTGTGATTGTTAAACACACGTACGCAGACAGTCCATACGTTTTTCATTAGAATTACGAACCAAGCGTCAAAATTGATGGATTCTTTTGGTAGGATCCAGGCTACTCTACATATTGCCGTCGTATCTACATCACATCCGCTTTCTTTGTCGCACCGAAATGGAAATCGTCTCGGTCGATCCATCATAGGTGTCGCGGCACTGGCGCCGAAGAACTGATGTCATGGTCACGCGCGCTTGCGTCACGGCAACCGACGAGACGCGAGGGCACGCGACCGCGCCCGTGCGCTCGCCGGCCACCGGCCATCAGCGTGCGCGCAGGCTCAGCGCGCCTCAGCCACTGGCCCCGCTGACCACTCATCTGGCCATTGATAATCTGGGTTAAGAGGACAGTAACGAAGTTCCTTCAGGCGTGAATTCGCCTAAAACTTGATATTGATGCACCAATATTTAAATACGTGTACATAAACTGTTGAGTCAGGAGAAGATATTGAAAGGTAAAAGCTATCGAAGTTTGCAAAGTTTTTCTTTAACTTATTAAATATTTATTGTAGAGCTCAAATTCATTATTGGTTTTGATTTATGGATGAACTTCAATACATACGGTCTCGTATTTCCTACGAAGCCGCTCAAGTCACCAAAGTGACGTAGAAGTATCGAGACCGCCGATAAAAGATGTTTACCGATAAACTTTCTATGTGGACACTCCCGGTTCCAAAGGAACTTTATAAGAAAAATTACATAAAAGAACCGCATAGGTAAGCAAACACGCCAAATAAGGACGAACAGAATTAATTTTAGTACACCATCGCTGGTAGCGGCGCAGTTCTGCATAATAATTCAAAGCACTATTAATTTATACACGTATTATCGAGAACTGGTACACACTGTTTATAAATGTCTATTAATAAATTGTTATAAGACTTGATTTTAAATTTTAAAAAGCTTTCAGTTACAACTTTTTACGCTGTGACAACTAACAGCCGATATCAGGACAAAATCAAAGTCTGAATTGGTAATTGAATAAACGCATAGCGACGTGATGCAAATGGATCAAGGCCTAACAGTTCCGTGCGCTAACGGATTTTCCAATAATTGAACCCCAAACTACCATTAAACACGGATAGCATAAACGAGCTTTGACATTGCAATACGACAGTTTCAAAAAGCGTTACTGTATTTTCAAAGGTAAAAGTAAACTGTGATAAATCATGATGTAATTTATGTCGTGAGGTAACATATCTTACAAAGTAGGTATATACATGCCTAGAGCAGCGTATGCTTGGCACTCCGTGTCTACGTCACTCCGGTAGTTCATACCTTAGTTGGTAGGTGGTGCTGTCTTTCGTGATTCTCGCCGCACCTTGAGAACTTATTATAAACGTATGGACTTCCTCTCGATTAATTTCTTCGCTTTTACAAGAAGAAGGGAAAGTATTTGATTAATCTGATCTGAAATATTTTCTACATTGACACTGGTTGTTGGTTTAACGTAGGTAGTTATAAAGGTACCTATCAGTAGAGTGGTCTAAACATCCAATAATTTTACCCAAAAACCACATTCGTATCCGAACCGAAATACATTCGCGATTTTATTTTCGATGTCCGTGTAAGTACCGGTCTGGATTCACATCGGTTTAAACTGACACGCGTAAACAGCGGAGACGGATGACGGGGCGACCCGTGAGCCCGTCCCACGGCCTATTATTTAAATCCCTTTGGACGTGAGTTCCATTATCCCCCTGCGCCAGCACTAGCCCTTGAGTGAGTGGACATGACGGCCTGGCTAATACATACTTACAAAGCGAATGAACATAGAAAATAGCCCTTTCTGTGGCCACTACGCCGTAAACGACTCTTCTAAACTTCTTCGTAAAATGTCGAAACGAAAATTGCATGCGCATACAATCTGCGAGGTTCATGTCATGACCGAAGTCGTTTAGAGATGTTTTGTCATTTACTTTGAAGGGTTTAGTTTGATGGCTCTCTGTAATAATTAATGAGTTGACGGTCCGTGGGTCGCTGCGGTGTAGAATGACAATCTACTCACAACTTCCGTCGAAGAATTGGTGGCCATCATACGTAAAATGGTTAAATAGAATGAACGTAAAAAATATGGTGGAAAGTGTCGTGGATTTCATTTAATTCTGGTACATAATTATCTAATAGTTTTATTAATATTTAGTGCAGTTACATTTCTAATCTTCATTTCTATAAGTAATATTAAGAAGTAAACGCAATTAGTATCGTTACCTACTGCACTAATTAGTAACTATTATACACAATGATTAATGTTCATTTTTAATTATAGTAGCGTTAAGGAAGGAAAACGTGCAAACCCCAGTTATTTCCAATAAAACCTAACGTAAATAATTCCCCAAGATTACCTTATTTATACTACCTATTGGAACAAAGCTAATAAAAAAAATCCAATGTTTGTTTGTGGCCTAGGAGCATAATAATATGAAGGAACTAAATACAAACGAATTGTAACAGAGAGCGCCACTTGTCTAGTTCGACGATAGTACAGCATTCACCCATTAAATACAGACTAGGAATAAAGAACTGGTGTCTTTTCTTTAACATGGCTTCCAAGATCCGTATTAGGTATTATTAACCTTCATGGAGTACTTCGTGATTGTCTCAGGGTCAGTAGGTGTCAATACTCAATCAATAAATATCATCGGTACATCTCACGCATAACAATTGGCATTATCACCGTACCTTATGTACCTATTTATTAAACATGGAACAGTAAACATGAAGTAATTCGAAGTATTGGCATTGGTAGCTACCGTACTTCGGTCCCCATAAAATCACCATTCGTAATGTCTATTGAACGACCGTATGTTTTACTAACATAGGACAAAGATCAATCCCCTCAATATTTAACGTTTCACCTTGAAAACAATGAAGGGCCGGTCACTAGAGTCACGTTATATTAAATTGTTAATACCTCGTTAACCTTTGAACATTGGCACTCATGCCTATCGATCCGTATTAGAATTCAATAATATACTTTACTATACTATTCTTAGGTCTAAAACAAACCCCCTCTTTGTTTTAGCCACAAAATTGCATTCGTAAATAACTTGATTCGGTTGAGATCCGTATTCCGCACAACGAAGTGTTTGCATAATAATCTATGTTCACTATGAAATTAGGCCACAGTATGTTCATCATCTGCCGGCTAAAAAGCGGCCAAACGTGTAAAAACAATGTTAGAATTGATAAACTAGGCTAAATTCTTTGAAATTAGTTTAAAATCATAAATTGTAGCTGCGGCTATGGTATGGAGAGTTCTCGTTATAAGCTTTTTAACAGAAATGCTTAGCAAAATATTACTATGAAAAACCTACACCTACAATTTGCATTACCTACACGCTCTTTCCAGATTTCCAACAAGAAAATGGATACCTACTTGAAACAAAGTTTAAGTTTCGTACTACAGGTACTTACTGTGTACTGTTTGTTTAAGTGGCGTTCTGGATCATCTGCAACTATCTGTCGCAACAACTAAAACAACGTGGTCAAGGCGAGGTAAGCAAAAGTGTTTCAATTAGTAACATTAGCGGTTAGCGTTAGGTGCAGCTGTTGGGAGGGCACCGGGCGTAGTCAGGGACGGGTCGCAGCTCGCAGCGCGGAGACTCGGAGCGACAGTAATTATCGCGGCCGTGTCGACGACTCAGAGGAGATCGTTCACCCCAGGGGTCGCACAATACTCAACTGTCGGGATCGCGCCGCGGCTATCACAAATCTGGGACGACTGCACGCATACACTCGTCTCGCGGAGTTGCGGCTCCGTTCTTACTGCTCAGTGCTCAGTGCTCGGTACACTACCACTGTGCGCGACCGACGACGCTAACTTCGTAATTGCTCCTTAGCAGGTTTTCATCGCATTCGCCACCACGATGAATGTCGTCGTACAATGATACATAATGATGTATCGAGAATAATCTGTTGTGGGTTGTAAAGTATTTTCTGTTTACGCTCCATCCATAGTAATAGAAAACAAATACAATAAAACTACACGAGTTTATACCAGAGACTTCACTCGCTACAAACTTGTGCTATCACCGAGGCACCACAGCTTTCAAACTTTTATGTTCCGTACATTTCAGTAAAAAGGTACATATAGCTAATTTATTAAGCATTCTTATACTTTCCTCAGTTTGAGATTTATAAGATACCGTAACATGAATAGTATTTAAAATTTTAGTTCGTGTCCCTATTAGCTTTTGGGTCCATGGGAAGGTTAGCAACGGGATGAACCCTTTTACACTAGAATTGGTACCTACTGCTAATTTTCCACTAGCATGCCTCCTCGGTATTCTGCGCCGGTCGAAGGCGTCACATAAAGGCTTGTATTTGTCACAATGTAACGTATCAACGATCAAGCTAATATGTGTGTAGTTGTGTGGCAAGTGTATGATAGAGATTTTATAATAGGTAATCATGCAGGTAGGCGCGTATAGTGTCGCAAGCGCGGCCGCCGGGCGGGCGAGGCGCGCGCCTGGCGCGGGCGCTGCCGGTCGCTAATCGCGCAAGTCGACGGCTCACGGCCAGCAGCCGCCCACTCTCCGCTTAAACCCATATAAAGTATTCGGCGCTCAACTGCACAATAATATTCATATTTTTATACACGCCAGTGAAGCAATATACTAATTGAGAAACAATCACCTACTGACATATCCTTTCGAACAAAGCAGTAACGTTGAGGCTTGTTGAAACACCCTTATTTATGTTAGCCGTTTAATATGTCATTGTTAATTACGATTATAGTCATTTAAATCGAACCACTGTAGAGAGTGTTTTGAAACGATAATGTATATTTATATATACATTTATACATCGCTTGTTAAGACTATGCCATTATGCGACATGTGCTGATATGTGCACATCCTTTTTACGACGTACATAAGTACTTACTGGTTGTCAGTCGGACCTCTATCTTTATTTTGTCCTAGTGCATTCTTGTGGCAACTTTATTTAAGTTTTAGCTGACTCATCAAGGTTTGTATGGCGACCAAGATACCTAACACCTGCAGTCAGTTCTCGCTCATACTATGTACCTACTGTTAAGTTCTTTGTGATGGCAATTTTTTTTTAAAAGGCTCCAGTCTTTCGACACGAGTAACTTTGATTTCAAGAACAATTTCAACGTAACCTAACACAAGGTACTTGGCATCTTTATAATTGGTTGATTACACATTCTTAGCAAAGCTGACGTTCATCATTTCATGGAACACAAACGTTTATGTAGTGTTTTTGTTTATGTTTGCCATTAGCCACATAGCGAACTAGGTGTAGTCAACCTAACATTATTCTAAGCTTCCTCAACAAGCGACTCTGCGAGAGATATGGTTCCAGTAAAATTTTAATCAGAGAGTAAAAGTAAGGCTTAACAATAATCGGGTAAGCGGAGTTGTTCCATCTCTAATTCGGAATTCGGTCGTACTGTATCAAAATTGACTATATAGTGGTGGTTTAAAATACGCAATCTCGTAATCTATTTAAAGATACTAGGTACAGCTAGTCAAGATAGTTCAACAGCTGATCGTATACCGCCATTGTTACAATGTGATGATGTCATCGCTTCGGAACATCACGAGAGACCTCATTCGTCTTTGCACAGAAAATATAAGGTCTTTGTCGCACTCATACCGAACCTAACTTATACAGAACTCATTTTGGCAGGGTAGTGTTTTGGCAGGCAGCCTGGCAGGTGGACTTATCCGTTGTGAGTATGTCGTGACTGCATGACTATGAAATGAAAATTGCACTCTTTAGAAAATACATAGGTACATATACAATCGAACCTGGATAAGCGAGAGTTCAAGGGACCGCGATCTGTTTTTCGCTTATAGAAGTTTACACTAACTTGAGTTTTAACTTACAGAGGTACAGGAGTGGCCTTACTCACTTATAGAGTTTGAGGCTGGTTGGGAAAGGTTGAGAGGAACAAAAACAATATTAGTTCCACGAAATTTAAGAATAAGTCATTAATTTACGCTCGACTGTCGCTTATAGAGGTACAAGCAAGTAGCAGTCTCAGTTATAGAGGTCCACGAGAGAAATACGACTTTTTCTTGTAGAGGTTTCTGTTTATCCCTTATAAAGGCTCAAGAGGGTTAAAATGACGGAAACTGGCAATTCTCTCATTTATAGAGTTTTCTTACTTACCCAGGTTTGACTGTAGTTAGATAAACTCACGCTTTCTTCCCATGTGGTAGGTAGAAACTAATAATCTTTAGAAAATAATTAACTGTAATGTGAATGAAATGAAATTGTATTAAAAATTACTTAAGTAGTAAAAGTGGTACTTACTTAATCAAACTTGTTATGTTATAAATAGGAATAACAATTTTCATGTAGCATTTATATTTTATGTTAAAACGCATGTTAAAATGGAATAGGAAATTAATGTATCTATAAAGGAGACCCGTCCTCCGCCTCATTATGGGGTCGATTGTGCTCAAACAATAAGTCATTACCTCTCGCCAATTCCCGCGATCTCGGCAAACTCCTACATTATTACAGTGTCAGTGAAAGCTTCCTAGTACACACGAAATTGAGACTATTATTTATTTACCTTCAACTACTCACAATAGTCACAATGGGCTCTTCCTTGTCTTACACCATAACTATATCAACTATAAATTTTAACTTTCCGACAAATGATTTGTGTAAACAATCATAATCAACTTTTGTAGAAAGTTAATGAGTGCTTCATTTTGTCTGGTGCTGGAGATAAAGATAGGTACTACTTAGATGGAAGCTCCAATTAAGAATGGACTACGGATTACCGAATTATTTACACATGCATCCGCTGCAGGTTTGAGGCAAACACGGCTGTTCACGACGACACCAAATTAATATGAAGATTGCTCCCATATTATTGTTTTAAATACCGGGCGCAAGAAAGTACTTTATTGTAAATTTATTGTGTATATTTTGTATGATATTCCCTGTTAAAAAAATGTTTGACGAATCCTACTAAGTACCTGAATTAAGTATCTGGAATGGTCTTTTATTTTGAATTCGCGCTTCAAATAAATAGGTAGTGCGGATTCTTTTGGATCAGTTACGTTTCATACGTAGTTAAGGGTTACACAAGTGATAATAATACACTGGCCTTCAAAACTTAGTACCACATATTTGAAATTGCAATAACTTACAAGATATTTAAAGTTCGCCTCAAAGTTCGTAAGTTTAAAGACTGCCTCGTTGGCCTAGTGGTCGCAAGCGCTACTGCTGAATATGAGGTCCTGGGTTCGATTCCCGGGTCGGGCAAAGTGTTATTGGGTTTTCCATCTGGAATTTCTCAGTAACAGCCGGGAGTCTGAATTTGTGCCCGGTCGGTGGCAATAGGCCCGCCCCCTATTACATGGGACTTAAACATAACTGGCGAAATGTGGGTGTACTATAGGTACACCTCTGCCTAATGCTTCGGGGATTACAGGCGTGATGTTATGTTATATTTAAAGTTCAATGATGAGTCTCGATTCTCACTATTCACTTCCGATGGGATGGAAAGCGAAGAGTGTACAGGCGACCTGGTGAGCGACACATTCAAGCTTGCTTCACAGAAAGAGTACAATACGGTGGAGACTCTGTACATGTATGGGCTAGCATCTCTTCAGAAGGTCCCACAGAACTAGTGGCCATAGAAAATGGCACCCTGACTGGGGAAAGATATGCTCAAGAGATCCTTAATGAGCATTCAAGGCCATATTTTGTAAATATGGGTGATGGATCGATACTAATGCAGGATAACGCCCGCTCGGATCGTACAAGAGTACATTGAGGAGTTTGGTATCAACTTGATGGCTTAGCCATCAAGAAGTCCTGATCTCAACCCGATCGAGTATGCCTGGGATGAACTCGGGAGGCTGGTCAGAAGCCACATAGCACCTCCTATCACCCTCAGGGCCTTAAAACAGGCCCTGATGCAAAAATAGGAGAATATTCCCCAACATCGCCTCCGAAACCTGGTCTTCAGTATGCCAAACCGGCTCGAAGCTGTACCAGTTATTAAAATGTAAATAAGGCGTTAAACATAATTTATTGTAGTTTGAGTTTTTTTCCAGTAAGTTAAAAATGGCAAATATTTGGTTTTTATCTTTCTTTAAGTTAAAAACGTTACTAATGTATAATAACCTATAATTTCAAAGAAAATTGATGAAATTTGCTTTTTATAAAACGTTTTTTATTTCAAAACTCTGTCTTCTACAGTTTAGGAGAAAATGCAATTTCAAAAGTGTGGTACTAAGTTTTGAAGGCCAGTGTATTAGTATAAGACAGTCAAGGTCTGTAAATAGAATTGTTCATTCTACTTCGTCTGAGGAGTTTGGGCGTTCCCGAACAATGGATTACCAAACACAATATTTTCTGATCGTAAAATCCACAGGTACTCTTACTGAAATCATAATTGAGACTGCCTATCACCATTATCTAGTCAACCAACGAGGTCTCTGCTTTATGAAAATTTGGTGTCATCCACCTGATATCTTACCCTTCCCTTTGTAAAGGGTTATCGACCTCTACTATCTACAGTTGCCCTATTATTCCACTTAGACAAATCAGTATCTTCGGATTAAGGATTACTTTTTATTTGCCCTTTACTACTTATCGAAAGTTTATAGGATAACGTTAATGATAATAATATTTTTGATGTAAACCTTATTAATATTGTAACTGCGCCTTCTACAATGCTGTTTTAATTGATTTTTCATGTTGTTTCCTTCCTTCGCAAAAGGATAATAATTAATATAAATCTGCATTTACACAAAGAGATGAGATGCAATGCCTTCAACGACAATGAAGTACAAAATGTACTATCTGCAAGGCAAATAAATAAGTTTGAATTAGTACTTATATGTATTGTTGCCAGAATATACTATCATTATAATAACTATATAACACTGTACGCTAGAGTAGAGGATGTAGGTGCTTCCGGAAAACCTTTTCTCATTTCAAGCACGTATAAATAAAATAGAAAATATCATTTTGACACAGCACACCTTGGGGTCTTAACTGAAAAGATGTCTCTTTTGACTCTCGCAAGATCAATCACCAGCAAAAACAATTGTATCAGAGATAGGAGCTAGCTTTGTTTCAAGGGAAGATTTTACCTTCATCTATGTTATACCGCAATACCTACTATACTTAGGTACTTAGGTACGGTCACATATAATAAGCAGTATGGTGGTATCGTGTTTGGTCGGCCTGTTTGTTTGGGCGCCGCTCCCGCCACAGCTTCATAAATGAATTAGAAACTTCGCCTGATTCCAGCAATATCACTTAATTAATATTCAGCGTTGTGATCAAACAGTTATCATTCAATGTAAGAGTATAATGTAACAATTGGGCGTTTCCCTTCACAGTAAACACATATAACTACCACGTTGCTTAATAATTAAAAAGGTAACGTTTAGCACCAGATGTTAAATAATAGATAAGTATCTAATAATGAAGTGTAATTTGTCGATAACTTTTATACCATGTTCCCCCCACACAGTAAACGCTTGACTAAAAGAAAACAAAACCGAAATCTGGAGCGTGTTTTGAACGTCTTTATTGTTCAACATATTAGTGACCAAAATTAGTCGGTTGCGGGTAGTTTAAACAAGGGAACGGAAGACGAGGGGCGAGGGGCGGTGAGGCGGCTCGAAAGGAGTGGAACGCAAATAGCCACGTGACCCGGCCATTGACTCGGTTTATCCTAATCCGTCCCACTACTCCAGTTCGGGCTGAGGACGCGCATCACTCCCGAATCCGCTCTCTAGTACTTTAGTCAGATACTCCAACGCATTATGAACTTTCACATGACCTAATACCGCAGCTGTGTGGTCCTAAACGAGCATCTGCACGCTGACTGCTACACAATGTTAATTCTGTCACTAAGTGAACAACACAGGCCTAAATGCTGCAGCACTTAAACAGATTAATTGGTCAAATATGACATAAAACTCAATATGAGTAACAATATTATTTATATCGCACCATCAGAAACAGATGTGAAAACGCTAACTGCGGCCGCTGCCGAATGAAAATAAATATCTCCTCATGGTCTATGCAAACAAACACATCAACCTAGTTTTATATATTTAGATCGAAGGTACCCACTTGAAACTTCGCTCATTCTTCCGCTATGGCAGACGAATCTATTTGATTTATATCCCTTCCGGTAAATTAAAAAAAAATGGTTCAAGAGCTCAAGAGTATAATGAAACTTTAGCGTTGGAATATTTTCCTTTCCATGTTTCCGCTCGAGTGCACCGTGCATATCCTTACTTTTTTCACTCTCATTGCGGGTGACGAGGAAATTCGTTGCATAATGAACCGTATCCCATTCGTGCAACCCTTTATTGTGCTCCAAGCCTAATGCCGGATTATGGTAATGTTTGTACGGCCAGTGTGGTGAACTGGTGTGGTGAACCGATAGAACTCACTGAGTAAAAACACGCACTTAGGTACATTATTTTGATACAAAGGATTAATTACAAAAGCTTCGTTCACTTTCGTAATGTTAAATGTTAGTTTTTCAAACTGTCATGGTCGACAGTATTTGACTAATGAAGTATTGATGTATTAAAGTAACTGATCATGAACACAAGGAGGACACAGAAGTTTTTTTACTCATTAATGTCCTCAGACATGGTAGGAGATACCTACGTACTTAGTGGCTACAGCGAAGACAAGTCGAGTCGCTCAGACAATGAGCGCCGTGGAGACGCCTCCGTTAAGTCGTTTGTTACACATGCAGCTCAACACTCACAGTATGTAGGACGCGAATCTTGTCAATCAGTATAAATATCTAGAACTGTTTATTGCAATATAAAAATATAGTCGGCTGTCGGCACGGGGAGCGTGCTCGGAGCAGCACTCGGACGCACACTTTCAACTCAGAGTTCACACGCTTTGTTCAAATACAATGACTCTCTACGTTCTTTTTGTTTTCATTCAGACGACCTTTGTTGATAATAAACAATATCGCGACTTTAATGAAAGAAATCATGTAGCGTGAGACTTTTATATAATTTATTTTGCAATTCACGCATTCCTACTCTATTGTAATCTACATGCACCATTACGCGCTCCTATAGAATTTTCCAAGGATTTTCATAGCCCAGTTAACTTTTCAAATTAAATATTCTTGTGATTTGCATAGTAATATTGTCATAATTGTTAATGCACCGTAAAACTATTCAGCAATAAACGCAAGGATTTCGCCGAGCTTCCCACGTCCGCGGAATTAGTTTACGTCAGTGCGCCTGCGCCCATTACGCCCAAAATATACGCCACGCGAGCTACACCCGCTCAAAAAGCGTGTCAATCAATTTACATTAGGCTCGTGATGATGGCACTATAAAGAACTAGTGAGTGTACGAGTTTGATCAGCAATAAATCGATCATAATGATGTAATCGGGTTCTTGAAGTTCGGTGATATCCGTCATTTAATTAGAATTTTGGCAGAAGAAAGTTGCCGACCCGTTAGCACAGTTGATGATTGCCTCACACTGCTCCGTGTTCACTGAGTTCAACTGTTCAGTGCTGCAACAAGTGCGTTATGTAACGTGATTGTGTGAGATAGCTCGCGTGACATTTGCGCCGGCTGGGGACGAAGCGCGCAGCCTCCAGCTTCGCCCCAAATCGATTTCTGGCCTTCGATCCGCTGAAGTGGGACACTCGCTCCACTCATGCGCCTTTTATAACACTATGCACTATCTGAGCGCTATTCGACACCGAACACTTGTAGTGCGCATACCCACTATAACCTGTCAACATAATAATACCACTTTATCGTATTGTCTACTTTCTAATATGTATAACTATTTACGACTGTTATTAACTACATTAATTGACAGAATGAGAAGAATACCACCTCTTTTCGAGTGCGTAGAACCAGAATTAGTTCTGTTGGACAATGAAGACAAAAAATATAAATCTTTGTTTATAGCATCCTAGATGACATTCTAATAAATATTTTCACTATCACCTGGGTGCTTCAAGAAGCTAAATGGATCAATCTCATGAATCATTTTGTTATATCAATCTTATATATCGTATAATTATTTTTAAACACATTCTTACATCGATTGTCATTCAAGTTCAATTTAACTTTGATTTTGGGGCAGTTAAATACTGAAAATTATTCAAATGGTGAAATGCAATAAAAAACAGTGTGCACTAAGAGAAATATTTTATTTTATCAACTGCTCTGTTATGTTTAATTTGTCTATAAATATCGATCTACTCATTTATGCTTACTTAACGGAGGAGGTTCGAGATCGAATCTTACGGAGCATGTTATGAAAACGAGGACCGGTTTCGAAAATGTATCAATTGAAAGCCCTCGCGTCCGCCGAGTGTATAATGTTATTGTATAGCTCAGCCTTGCAACACTGCACGACGAGCCTGTTACATGACAGTTTGTCAGTCGCCACCACCCTGCGCCCGCGCCTCTCTGCAATCTCCGCCATAGCTCGTTCCACTTACACGCTACACTGCATCTAGCAGATCTCAGAATAGAGAGAGAGCCTCAGAATTAGAAGACTGAATGAATTCGTGGAAAACCTTCTGCATTGTGTTTGTTACACTAAATATAAAAAGTTTATCATTAAAAAAAAAACGTGTTATAATTATTACCTTACAGAAATACATTCAAAGTCATCTAATTCTGAAGGTAATGCAGTACCTATAAAAGCTAAAAAGTGCTCATACATTAATTATATTATTATCAACTTATACTTAGATAGGAAAGTATACCAACCTCAAGAATTTCTTAAACATAGGTTACAAGACACTAGCTCAGTGACTCACCCATCAAAGAAATAACTTTATCATAGATACCTTCATTGCTGTAAATGTTGTAGTTTTAATGTGTGAAAAGAACCAACCTACACCGTTTTTATATGTTGACCATTTGCATAACAGCTCACGAAGTCACTGGTATTGAAAATGTTGTATAATCGTTCCAAAATGAATACCAGTTGTAGGCAGGTAACCACACTTGATTTGAATATGCAACCTCTTGTTTATTTCCAAATTCATTCATGAACTTGTCCATGGACAAGTCACGATTATAGGTCATAAATGTGACACTTTTGAGTAGATAGAGGTGTTTATGTTCAGAGTGCCCTTGGTAACTTCCTCGTGTCCGATATTCTATACAAACAACTGATCATTTCTAGCATTTGTTTATGGTTTTCCTTTTGAGAATCACGTGCGCACGCGCTCAGCCCGTGTAAAAATCGAATTACCGTTAGACATGTGTCATCGCGTCCTCGTTACGGCCGCACCAACTCCGCGGCAAACCTGTTCTTGCACTCATACCCTTATTATGCTCTCGTACAATTAACAAATTTGCAACCCAGAATGTACCTACCCCAAGTAATTATCGTAAATTACCGACACATGATAGTCTTAAACTAAAGCCTCGTCTCGTGCCGTTTTCATCGGATGAAATATTACAGTAAACTATGTTTCAAATTAACCGCAATGTCATTGATTTCACCTTGAACTGAATAAGATAATTCTATTTGAGTACAAAGATGTATCTGTACAAGTACAGTTGCAGATGCAGAACGATATAAAAATGGCCTTAACATATGTATCATTTTAGTTGCACCCATTGATTATAGTGACACAGAAGTTATGTTCGAAACGAAACTTTTTGGCGTTTTTCTCGGGAAGGGACGTCGATGGATGCAGTGGCAGATACAGGATTGTTGTTTGGGGGGCTTGATCCCGTTGAGGGTAGGTTTTAGCAAAGTAAACACAAAAAAAGAACACAAATAACGATTCGGATTACTTTTCGCTAATTTTTCAATGACTTCGTTAGGTTGTACTCCTTGCACCAGCATGCAACTCTAGAATTTAGAGGAGCAGAGGTTGGCCGAGCCGACACACTAGCCGCGCGCGTCACTTGCAAGTTTTTTATTTCTTATTTGTGTTTTACTTTTACAATTTCGTAAAAATCTAATATCCGTAACCGAATCTATCCGAAACTAACGGATAATCAGAAATAATTTCATATCCATAACATCCCTATTTCCAACAACATGCGTGAACATGTTCAGTAGATTTTTTTTTCAAACTGTGTTACTTCTCTCATACCATTTTTTATCACAATCGTGTTATTGAGCTTATCTCCCAGAAATTATGACCATTGTATTTGATTTTGACACAGTTACTTACTTGGTGTTTATAGTAAATTAGTTCTTAATTTTTCAATGTGTATAAAATACCTACCCGATTATCATTATAATTATTATTTTTGAATCAACCCTAGTAAATAGGTTTTATTGTTATTGAATTTTAAATATTATGACTAGATGGTGGAAACAAAATTATCTATGATTAGATAATTACATACAGAGTTGACGTATTTAGCGACAGATGTATGTATCATATGTTTCCAGAGGCGAGAGGCGGGCGCCGCCGCCGGACACGAAGCAGATGCAGACGTGGGAGCCCGAGCCAACTAGACGGCACCTACTATTGTTAACGTTGAATTAACGGTGATACAACCGCTTGATGGGGTTTTATTACACATATCCAACAACAATGCTAAGCTAGCTCGAACATTAAAAGCCACTTATGTCGAGAAATAAACTTTAAATTACGTATCTTTGCCTTCGTTTACTGAGGATGAGTACAACAAGAAAAAGAACTAGAAATAGTAATTGCCACCTGTCAATTGAATATTCTTTCAAATGTGTTACACTTACAAGTAACTTATTGGAACGGATATTAAAGATGCATAGGCTGATAGGTGCATCTTTTCCCTGTACACTATACCTACCTACTTTCGTTCCAGTAGCACATATTTGAAGCCGGTTTCACATAAACGCAGCAGCGGAAATCGAAACTCCGCGCTATCTTACCCCTACAAGTTGAAACAGTCGGATTTACGGTTAAGATTCGTTTGACCCGTACTTCGACCGTGGCGACACTAATATTCATATTTACTCACAGCAGCTAAGCCTGGCGTCCTTTCGTTGGGTTTTAATTCAAGTCTCGAATAAATCTTTATCTTGTTGGCTTGTTCTAGAAATCCTAAGTGCGTATAACGTATCTGCAAATCTGATTTTTGTTATCAGATCTGCAGGTACGTCGTCAATGACGATAAGATACTGACAGCAAAAAATATTGTACCAATCTAAGTAACTTATATATAATTATGTAGTAGAGTCAACTGTTTTAATGATCTCTTTATTATTCATTAGCGACTCGCCTCAGCTTCGCTTGGCTAATCAAAGACTATGACAGAGAAATTAAGAAACTTTGTAAAACAAAACAGAAGGTCGTCAAAATAACCTTCTACGGAGGATCCGTAGAAGGTTATTTTGACGACCTTCTGTTTTGTTTATTACCCATTGGAGAGAAGCACCATGGTGCATCTCTTCGCACAACCGGCATATCTCTATGTTTTCAGCTAGTGAATTTGTGAATTTGCATGCCCAGTGTGGCAGCGATGCGCTGACGCAAACTAAGACGATATCGCCCTTTTTTTTTTGGGTGTGAACTGACGTTTCGAATAATATCAGCTGTCAAAAACCTACCACACTCAATGAGCTCTACCCGTTGACTAGCATCGCATAACCTACTGTACGAAATGAACTTGAAGCTAAGTTTTATTATTGAAAGATTGGTATCAATAGCAAAACTTCACGTTGTGAGACATTATTTGCGCTACCGACTACAGTACTCGGTTTTTCTGCAAAAACATGATTGTTCACGACATCGACCAAACAATAACATAATTAAGGTCATTCGAACGAAACTGTCCGTAGACCGTAAAAATGTTTCCCAATGAATGACTATATAGTAAGAGTTAGTAAAATTTGACGTCAACTGGGTGACCCTTCTGAGAAATATGTCATTTACTTGTGAACTACAAATGACAAACTATGACTCAACCGTAATGACGATGGAGTCGCTGGACTTCCAAGGTAAATAGACAGGGTGATTAAGCAGCACACTGATTTATCGTACGAACAACAAACGTACCAGTTACCGACCATCGTCACTTTCTAAAGATAAACGTTAATCATCACCCGGACGTGTAACTTAAGTCTAAAAGCAACAACAATAACAATGAATATATCGTTGATTCGGCTACCGGAATGTTCTAGTTTAATAAAATAGTAAGATACCACACGTCTGAACTTCCAAAATAATCAGTAACAAATACTTGTCTTCGAATGTACAGTTTAATAAGGATTGCTTTTGCTCTAATTAGTTTTTCCTTGACAAGACAATCGATATAGTACCGGCTACCGACCGAGGAAGACGTCATCAAGACGAGAACTGGGTGTAAACATCGACAAAGCATATACATAAATGTAGTGAAAAATCATCCAATCAGCGGTTTCCCATTGAATCATGCAGCATGCACAAGATAATAAGCGTTTTACAGCTTAGTAATCATCGATCCATTAATTCCAATCAGATCAAATCAGCATAGTTACAAGTTGGCAACATCTTGCGACTACTTAGTATTCATAGGAGGCTTCCACAGAAAATGAGAATTTTGGGAGGAGACCGCCACGAACTAGGGGATCTACCGTTAGCCTTTACATTACAACTACATGTTTTTATAATGTATTAGAAGTACACTGCTTTTATCAGCCTTGTCTTCTCTTTGATGTTGCGGAATATTAGTAATAAGTACACTGATTTATATCATGACATAGGGAAGCATTAGATTCCTACTTATGTGATGACGATAACCACTGGCTGAATCGATTGTCAGAATTTCGGGTTTTCTGATATTCAGTACAAACCTTCTCATTACCATTCGCTCCGAAGCGGGGTTTCCATGGACTCAACTACTATCACATCCTCATAGTATAGAAATATGCAGAGATACTACGTAAACAAGGTCTTCCAGTTAAACTGACTCATGTCTTTTTATCTAATCGTTGTTTCCTCTTGCACAGCCATTTCGTATTGGCAATATCAGTCGCCTCTCCGATTGAAATTAAATATTTGTATGCAAAAAATTGAAGATATTTTGAGTTGAATGAGTGACTCATGTGAAATATGTACTCCTTGTGATGATACTTTCAAATTTAATTGTAATGCTATTAATCATCAGCTTTGCTTGTGATCCTCCAAGACTTTTTAGTTAAATTTATAGTACATATTTTGAATATAGCTCGTGTTCTTTAACTTTAATTGGTTTGACATCAACTGGATTATCCATTTTTACATGTTTATTTCTAAATGACTGTTGCATTATCATTCTGATTTTCAAATACAAGTTCGCAGTGTTCGATACTTCGATAGCATTAAATCCTTTAGATAAGATTATTTATTCCAATTTAATTTCAATATCTGGTGTTTTATTCCTACTCTTCTATATATATAAAAATGAATCCCTATTTCCCTTGGTCACGGCATCACGCTAAAACGGCTAAACGGATTTGGATGAAATTTGGGATATGGATCTATCCATATCCCAAATTTCATCCAAATCCGTTTGACTTGACCCGGAGAAGGACATAGGATACTTTTTATCCCGATATTTCCACGGGATCGAGACTTATGCGGGTGAAACCGCGGGGCGCAGCTAGTCTTCAATAAAATGGTGAGACAGACATAAAAACGTAGGAAATATGAATGTACAGTTTAGGAGTACGATTTATATACACTTCCTTTTTACATAGTTTTATGTACATACTTAGAGGTTCACTTTACTAATACTACAACGGATGATAGGTACGTACCTGTCCACTATAAACACATAATGCACAGCTCTTGTGCGTATAAAGAATGTTTAAATGTAGTGAACAAAGCAATAATGTGTTGAATACAAAGAACATAATACATGTATAGATATAACGTAACTATAATATAACTATGTATGTATTTGTCACTACTAATGTATGTAGTTAGGTTGCCATAAAAATATGTATATTAATGTTGTGACAGTGTGCGTGCGTGTAGTGTTGTATAATGTGATGTGATGTGTGTATGAAGCGCTTATCGCTGGGCAGGAAGTGGCTTGGTTTATTATTCGTGTCGTGCATCATGCGGCTGCGTGCGGCGCGGGCGCAGCGACCCGCTCCAGGATAATTGCTTCGTCTCTCCTACCCCGACAGATACCTAGGGCGACACTAACAGAACACGCAGATAATATCTCTAATTAACTGAGAAAATCATACACGTCAACGTTTAGGTACTTAGGTACCAGGCACTAGATACACAGCGTATAAATATTGGTATCGAGGCGGCTCCATCAATCGTTAGTTATCTGGGAAGTTGTGGACATTTAAATGTTGAGTAGGAAATTGACTAACTATCGTCTGGACAACATGTCCTAAACAGATAAGAAATAATCAGCCGTTAACGCTTTATCGGTTGCTCCGTAAATAGGATTCTATGAATCTATTTAGATAAAACGGAAAATGAAACAGATACAATTGAGTCCTTCTACTGTTTCAAAAATTATGTACATGTACTATCGAAGAAACGCATATCTATACACCGTTAGGACTATTTTTGCTTGCAGCGCTCAGCCTCTATAGAAAGCGGCCGTTAAACAGATGTGGTCATCGTGTTCACGGGATTTTGTTTTCAAACTGCTTAGATATGCGTTTCTTCGACAGTACCTACATAAATTGTTAGCCTTGTCACTTTATAAATGTGACATGTATTATTCCGGCAATATATATATACAGTCCCTCCTGTTTGCTTAGGATTTCAGAAAACAAACCAAACTTGTTCTTTATCGAGAAAGTTAAAAAGTGAACCACTTGTCCTTTTGAACTGGACACATTTTAAGTACCTACCTAGGTTCTATGTACAGAGGTACTTAACATCATTGAAACGTTGCCCAATTTTTGTTTAATTGATTGTTGTTGAATCATAAATCAAAAGTAGGCTGTATTCAAACTAGGCTGAGAATCAGCACATTTTGAACGTCAAAATTACATGAGACAGTCCCCTAAAACTCCCGCTCTAGACCACTTCCTAGTGCTTTACCTGGGAAGAAAAAGTGGTGCAACAAACTCCCCAGCAGCACAGCTGTCTGTTCAGTTCAGAATTACTATTTAGGTGCAAAATGATGAGCAAATGTCGGAGATAATCATGAACTATTTATAGCCACAGACAGACATTCAATAATATATTCCTTTATCTGTTTATCAGTAAATTCCAGTCCAATGAATGTCAAATCCTGAGGAACAAATATTTCTGCCCCCAAGATTGTATCTCCCTATTTCGAAATTAAATAATTAAAACCTATATTTAACAACTCATCATTATTTGACTTTTAGATATCCAAAAGGCCAAATGTAGTTCAAACCTAATCACTCTGGCAGGTGCACGGTGTCTTGAGGATAGTAAATAATATTCAACACACGGTTAGGTATTAGGGTAAAGTATATTGAGTTATCCAGAACCACAGGAGGTACTGTCTGTTCTAAAAGTATCTGATAAAAGTGTAAACAAGCCCTGTTCAGATTAAATTCTTACGCAATCACCCATTAAAGGGAATTAGTAACACATTCAACGGTTTTTTTTTAATCCATAGCCGGGAAGCCCTTGGTCTGCATCTCACCTGATGGTAAATGATGACCAAGCCGAAGATGGAAGGGAAGCGAGCTTCACCCGGAATCCTCAACCACAGAGGAGCTGGCTATCGTACCTCCAACTGCTGAAATACAACAATACTGTTAACATTGTTGTTAGGGCCTAAACTTAAATAAAATCGTGGTAGCTAGACAGGCGGACTTAGAACAAGCCCTATCACCAACCAAACCGAGTCAAAAATTTTGGCCCCACTGGGAATCGAACCCGGGACCACTGGGTCTGAGACAGGTGGTCTAACCACTAGACCACAGAGGTGGTTATTTAGAAGGTCTCAACTTTATGGCTCACCATTTTGAACACAGTAGTGGACTTTTTTCCGCTGAAAAAAATACGATAATGTGTAGTATGTATTGTAATATATTGTAAATAAAATGTGTGGTTATTTTAGAGAACACTTAATTATTAATTAGATAAATAACTATGTGAAATATTATGACTGAGGCCTACAGACTAAATTCAAATGGGTCGTCTATCTTTTCGCCAAAATATAGGTATTCATTCATAAATATTTGTGTAAATTCGGTTCATCCTTAACGTCCTACCTAGATCTACACGCTAGCTATATCCAGCAATGTGCTCCGTAGACTAATTGCCAGTCAATGCTGTTAACTGACTTCTCTATGGTACTAACTCTTGACCAGTCTCAGATAATAAATGATGGTAATACTTTGAATCAGTAAGCAGTTCTTTACATTGTAGAGATGTAAATCACTGCAGCAAATTGACTCGTGATGTCGTAGCTAGACCAATTAGTTTTTATTACTCTAAACAGTGTTAGACAAAAAAATCGGATACAATTTACTCCTTCAGTGTATACAATGACAATAATTTTTAGTAGATGATGACATGAGTACTGAAAATTTGCTCACTAGAATCTAGAATAGCAATAGCAGCATCTGTAATAGATAAACAATAATACTTGACGGTTAACTGAGTGCTTACCATGTTTATTGTTTAGTTGGATGTGGACCGCAGCGGGGCTCCCCGCTCCCGCCGGCCTCCCAGGCCAACTGGTTTGACTGCAGGGTGCTCCGAGCAACTTCGGGTCAACCACTCACCTTACTCACTTACTGATCCAAACACGTACGCTGATCGGCGAAATACACCTACGCGATACTTTCTCACTGAATTTGCAGTACCAGATTACAGTCTTTTGTTTTTTCTTCAACCTGATTTTATACGCAGCTGTCATCAGCAGTATCTAAAAACCAGCTACTAGGGCCCGTCTTTCCGTCGAATTACACAAACGATATTCGATACCGTTTATCTTTGTACATAAGCTGGAAGTGACTGCCTCGTTGGTGTAAATAGTGACGCAAACGCTACTGCTGCGCTGCCTAAATACCACTACCTGAAATCGGACAGTGTTATTAGGTTTATCCATTAAGATTTTCTGAGTTTCAGCCAAGAGTCGGCCGGATTTGTGCCCGGTTGACGGCAATAGGCTCGCTCCATTTTACATGGGCATAACTAGCTTAATGCTAGTTGTACCTACACCTCTGCCTAACCCTTATAGGAAAAGAGGAGTGTTGTTGTTTACTTACTAAAAGTAATAAATAGCATATTGGGTTGATTTCAAGACATTTTTTTTTTGTCTACTTTTGGCAAGCAAGAATAGAAAACATTTAATCTTAATTCCTTTTTGTCATACGATAGCGCAAATTGACAATTGGGCGTACTTGATTATATTGTACTTAAAATTGTGTGACCATTTAATAATGAAGATCAACACCGATTTTCTGATAAAGTTTCAAACGAAGTAATCATTTATTTATGTAATAAACAGAAGTATCAAACCAATGAACAGTTACCACTGAGAACAACGTTCTGTGACATCTGTGCACTGTGCTTCACTTGTTTCTTTTACGACTTTTCCCTGAAGTGCAGAATAATGATACTTCAATAAATAGCCAGTCAAGTGTATAAAAACATCTTAGTAGACGAGATGAGAAACATTTGCGTCCGCACTAAGCAGGGATGTGCAAGTGTGGGACAAAAAACATAAAAATAAATAAGAGGAGCAGTCAGTGAGCCCGCAGCCGCAACTTGAGATGCGCGCGCGCACGCCCTCGCAGATCACTGTGCCCTTCAAACGACTTCAAACTGTTTACACCCGCTAGCCTAATCTTGTTAAAATAATTCATTATTAATCTTGTTTAAATTTTCGGCTTCTCAAGACGGTCAATTTAAGCATTTATTGATTAGTCGAGTCACACATTAAATTATTTTCCAAATTATCACAACGACCAAACAACTGTAGAATGTAGATACTGTAGGTTAAAAATTAAAAAATAAAACACATGTCTAGTTAAAGAGTTAAAATGTCTACAGAGAACCGGATGAGCTAATCAGCGCAAAATGACTCACACGCATACAAACAAGCTCTCCCGTGCGCCTGCGTACAACGACACCCGCCCGTATTAAGTGTACTGTGGAGCTCTGTAGGGCTACCAGATAACCATCACATGGAGGGCGACACGACACCACCGGGTGAGGAAGCCATTGTTTAAAGGAATTTGGGAACTTAAATAGAATCAGATTGTGCACATTAATTAATGTTCTGACAGTTTATATGCATCTTTCGAGAATTATATTCTGTAAATATATATAATTGTGAAAACTTAGGTGAACCGTGAAGTGAGCTTGAAGTGGGCTGTCAATCGTTAGGTAGAATGACAGCTTTAAGCTCACTTCACCTAAATTGGTGACCCCGAATATGAACGTCAATGCAGAGTTCGTGCAACTACTTCAGCGTGACGATATCATTATCACTCCCGCAAGCTTTCGTGAGGCGAGTCACACAGCCAGCCAGCACCCACGCCTTCAACGGATATTCTGACCACTAGCATGCAGCGAACGCGCATTCCTAGTCATTACTCTCAGCCTCATCAGCAACCTTGGCACAGCACCTGCACTTTCGGCCGGTCTCACAAGCAGAGCCCATTCTACCCTCTCCTGGTCGACGACAGCAGTCAACCACAACCCACCACCCCGTACCACGCCTTCACCTAAGAAGTTATCAAGGAGAAATGTTTACAGAAAAGATAGTTAGTTGGTTTCAGGGTGACAAGGTAATGATTAACTGTTCTCTCATTCACTATTTACAATATAATTATTATGATGGAACAGGAATACGTTGTGACGTGCGGCCACTGTGCTGGGATTCCAGCCACTATAATCCACATCATCATTCTCCGGCCTTACTGTGACGTGTTATAGCCATATTGTTCCGCTGTGAAAATGGGACAGTGCTATTTATGCTGTATAGCTCCTTCTCCCTCTCACACTGGAACAATGATGGTTTTAACACGTCGTAGTACGACCCCTGCCCTCATCCCAATTTATTTAGGGTCGACGAAACATGTCTTTTTCTCCATACTTCTTTCTCTAGTCATCATCTCGGTAGTTACTCCCTTTCTAGCCATAGTAGCCATATCATATTTCACACAGTCCACCCATCGTTTCTTTGGTCTTCCCCTACTCGTATCGTTACGTTAGCCATTCACATTCATACTCAAAACTTTCTTGACGATATTTCCCTCATTCCTCCGCATCACATGCCCACACAACTGCCACTGTAATCTACAATGGATGTGTTAAACATACCTACTGGTTCTATTACACTATATATTCTATAAGATGACCAAACATCTCAAATGCTTGGTATTAGTCGTTAGTAATAAAGCCAATAATTGAGTTCTTTAAATCAAATATTATATATGTAGGTACCTACACAATTAATTGAGGTAATTAAAATGATTAAGACGCGTGATGTAGGTAGATATCATTTTTATTTAGCGCTGTCATGAATTTCTAGGATTGAAAATAATAACATTGTACATGAGCAGATATAGCTATCGCAGATATCATCATAATAACAATTACGTCGATAACAAAGTCAGTACCAGTAGCTAGCTACCTATCAAACTACATAACATACATATGTTATATTGAACGTACATGTTATCTTCGCTACTTGATTGGTTTTGACAAACAACATTATCATGAAAATTAAAATCACAAAATTAAATCAAAATGACCTGACTTTATTTACCTTTCCACATAACAGAATTTTACGGTAATGTACGAATCCTGTCCATAAATTAGCACAGTTGATAAGTATTTTATTACTAGCTTTTGCCCGCGGCATCACCCACTTGGAGATCGGAAATTATCCCACGGGAACGTCCTACTACAAGAATAAAAAGTATCCTAAGGTCCTAACCCAGGTCATGGTCTACCTGTGTGCCAAAGTTAATCGAAATCCGTTGAGCTGTTAGGCGTGAAAAGGTAGGATTCGTAGAATTACTTAATTGGAAATCATAGGTTGAAATATTGAGAGGAAAGGTCATTTAATACCACGGTTAATTGGGTAAAAACCAATTACCGACATCTCACGCCCTATTGTTTTATGCTCTAGGTACGTAAATTAAAATGTTGTTAGAGCTAGTAAGTAACAACTTCCAATGAAATTCTTATTTTTGTTAATCAAATGGAATAGTGGTCCGTGTCAAAGTATTGCGTGAATGATCTTGAAATTGCCTTTTTTCGTGGATTCACGTCATCGGTCGTCGCAGCTGTTAAACGAACCTTTACTTACGTAAATCGTTGAATGTTAAAGTACTTACCTTGCCTTCACAATCTGGCTGCATGAGTTGCATCCGCACCGATTTTACCGCCAGTCCGTGGCATTGAAACAATAAACTGGCTTATTTCAATAGTTTCACTAATTGCCGTAAACACAATTACAACGGAAAACAGATAGGCTTCAATTATTTCCTGATAAGTAGCATTTCTGGTGATAAGTATTATCAGTGTACAATGCTGTTGCTTTAGTTTGATTTTACTCAGTAGGTCTGTCGGGTTCTTATGCAGGTGGCATTCTGTAGTTTCTGCCTACCCCATAGGAAGGCGTACTGCGTAATACGCACTTTAATTTAATTAATCTAAATTGAAAACTGACGGTAACAAATAACACACGGTAAATAACTAAAAACGTTTAGTTAGCAACCAATGCCACTGTAAATCATCTATCTATACCTCACAACCACGAATAAGGACAAAAACGAAAAATATATCACGTAGCTAAAATGCACCTACAACTGCACATGTGTAGATACACAATATTGTTAGGTAGCTAAAGCTGTATCACAGCTACACCTGTATTTAAATCGCGACTTTGGCCGTGACTAGCCCATCCCGTAATGCATCATCACATTAATCTCTGTCCGCTTTGAAATTAATAATAATAATTGTGATCCAAATTACTATTCTTTCGTATGACGACGTGTGCGTCAGGATGACTGGACCAAGAGAGATTTTGGAAGATTGAGCAATACCAAGTTTTTGTATCTATTTGGTACCAGACATCAAATAATTGATACCTCGCTAAAGAAGGAAAACCATTGCCAAGAAAGTTGCCAGCCATTCTGACTTCAGAATGGCTGGACCAAGTCGGTGTCTCCTTGTTGTAGGCGTTATAACTAGTTCATCTTTTCACAAAAAATTTAGTACCTCATTGGTACCTCAACATGTGCTAGGTTAAAACTGACGTGGCCCAGATTACATGTAAAACTTCTCTTAGGTATAACTTTTTTGGCTTATCGAAAAAATCTAAGAAAAACATATGTTGAGGTGCCAATGAGGTACTAAGTTACGGTTAAGGTAGTTTTCCCTCTTTAGCGAGATACCAATTATTTGATGTCTGGTACCAAATAGGTACAAAAATTCTCTCTAACAAGGAATCTTCCATAATCTCTCTTGGTCCAGTCATCCTGACGCACACCCGTATGACGCGTTGCCGACCATCTTCAATACACCAGCTGGCTAAGTTGAAACTATTTATTAACTGAGACTATTTATTAGTTTGTTGTTTTATTATTTTACACAACAATTTGGGAGCGTAGTTTGTTTTTACTACAAAAGGGCCCAAATATTCCAACGATCCCAAAAGCAAAGCTATGTTTATTGGAGCAGCATAAACATGTCACTAGAACAGCCGATGTGAATTTAAATACAGATCGACTAACATTAATAAAGTAAGGCAATCATTATATATTATGACAGTGCATAACTACACACACGTACCGTATTGGATTCTTCCGTAATCTTATAAAAACAAAATAGGGTAGTTGGACGGTTAGACGTGATTCATCAATCCATACTTGCTTTGCTTGAACATAATATATTGTTGGAATGCCACGTGGAAGTTCTGCCTCCCTAGACGTTGTTAAGAAACAGACAAATGTTGATGGAAATAAACATGTTATTTTTTATTTATACCTCCACACTATCCATACTAATTTACTAATTATATTATATTATTTATATTAAAATTATATTACAAATGCGAAAGTAACTCTGTCTGTCACCTTTTCACGCCTCAACGGCTGCACGGCTTACGATGAAGTTTGGTACACAGGAAGACCATGACCTGGGTTAGAAGTTAGAACCCAGTTCAGGGTCTACCTGTGTGCCACTATTGCAACAAAGGACACTTTTTATCCCGGTAGTACCTACGTTCTCATGAGATAATTTCCGACCACCACGCGGACAAAGCCGCTGGCAAAAGGTAATCATCAATGAAGGTTATATTAGCAGAAATATTGAAAACCCCGGTGGCATGGCGGGAGAGAGGAAGGGGCATGACGTCAGATACACGCAGCATCAGTCCGCAGACCGGTGCGCCCGCGCCGCCGCCTCTCTGCGCAACCAGTGCTGCTCCCACGTTCACTTTCTATTGAGCCATCAACGCACCAGGGACATTACTGCTCTACAGCTGGTGCCTAATTCATCCACAATAAAAATGGCTTAGATAAAATTATATATATTATAAGTCCATACTAACCTCCTTTACTTTATTTTCTATGCCTGAGTCAACGATTATAATACGTCATTGGCCTGAGTAGTGTAGTGCACTTTCGAAAATCCTTAGTTAAGATTGATAAAGTTTTCAAACGCTTACATCAATAAACACTGGGCTCATTTATCTAATTCTGTTGTTCGTTTCAGAGTCTAATTCAACAATTTAGGGCAGCCCATGGTTTAACATCGATTATTTTCATTGATCGCAGTTTATTCCTCCTCTGCTGCGTGTTAGTGTCGGGAGCATTGGCGGTTTGCCATACAGTAACCGTGACTCAACCATATAAACAAACCCGATTCTTGACTATGACGGGCGGTTGTGAGACGCGCTTCGCATATTTCAATACAATTAACGACTTGTAGCTGCTACACCAGCGATTTTTTGCCTGTCTCGTGTGAGAATACACACGATTTCACCGGGAAACAGCGTTGTGATGATACCTTTCGCTCGATTCGACGGCAGATAAAGAACAGCAAAAACAGTTGTCCCACTTCCCAATGACCTTTGTTACAACAGCTACTTACTAAAATACCTACATTGGTCTGTCAGTCGGCGTGGGCCATTCTTGCGAAAAATTGTTGCAGTGATGAAAAATAAGTCATCATTGCATACTTAAACATCCCACACTTTGGAGTACACGATAGTGTTCGTAGTAAAATAACAAAAGATTTCCTTCGTACATTCAAGCCGACATTGAACTTAGTGTTGGCTGCGCAAGGAAATTGGCACAGGACCAAATGCCAAGGAGCCGAGCTTTTAATTTTTTTCTCGCTTTTTGATGAAATAGTGATTAAGCCCGTGTGCCGTGACGATACGAACGTTTATGGTGCTCTTCAAAGGCGACCGCAACCTCAAAGTGCAAGCGGCAACGTCGCCCATTCACAATGACAGACGAAATGGAAATCCAAGATGGCGGCTAGGAAAAAAATTGGGAAAAATGGATACATTTTATTTTTGCAACTGCAGTGATTACTTTAAAAATCGACTCGTGATTTTCCGCACAAAGCTAAGTAAAATATCTGATAGTGAGGCGATGGTATACCAATATAATTATATTAGTAATATAATTATATTGGTATACCATCATAGATACTGTCAACTCCGACTGAAAGCATCGCAAAACCTTGCGCAGGCATCGTTTGAGTCCCATGTGACGTAGTTACTATCGCCCAACGGCTGATTTATCTGACGCTATATGGTTCACGTCGTCACCGTCGGTCAGTCCAAACTCAATATTAATAAATTAGAAAAGGTTACCATTATAAAAAACAAAAAGCTGTGTGAAAATGTAATACGATCATAAAGGCATAGAAACTGTAAAGCAACTGACAATGCGACCCTCACCCCTCGAGCAACGTGCGTCCCTTTACATGTTTTATGAATGAGCCTAACAATTTCTGCAACTTCCCTTCGTTACTTTCAAAACAAAACAGAAAGGTTATTATAAAAAATACACTTCCGGAATATCGATGAGGTCGAACTTTGCACACTTTGCACACTTTGCATGGTGTATCCTGTGGTGTATCTGTGGAGATCGTTGTGGGTTGCACATGTATCCCCTTGTGTTATATTTATCTGCAGTATGTGTAATTATGAGTACTTGAGAATAATAATATTACCTCTGTAAATGTGTTAAACGTTTATGATATAAGTAGGTATATAACATATATATATGTATGTAGGTAACTTAAATGTTATTGCGATAAATGAAAATTTCTTGAGTTTGATTTGTTATTCGCCAATACTTTATTAGCTTATTAGAATATCATAATAAATAAAATGCAACGCTCTGGGTACCTAGTCAGAAAATATTTTTGTATACATATATGCTATTATCATCGAAGAGAAAATCACGTTAGGTAGGTACGCATAAAAGCACCATTAGCAAGATCAAGTTAAAAGACATAGTTTTATTATTTAATACTATCTTCTGCCCCCGACTTCGTCCGTGAGCCTATAATTTTCATCAAAAATTGAGCTATCCAATGCAAAAGAATTTTTCACATCCGACTGGTAGTTCCGGAGATTACCCCCTACATAAAAACTTACAAACAAACCAACAAATTTTACCTCTTTATAATATTATAGTGTCAGTGTTATATTATCAGTGTGATGCCTTGTCTATGACTGAACACAATTTAATTGAAGGAACAACAGATTGACCTGTGTCTGCGACGGTAAAATTTGACCCACATGGCTACAGAGTTGTTTTACATTCACACATTTAATCCCGTCTTTATTGCAATTAGGCAATTAATAGTAGTTTATAAAACTGCTACATGTTTAAAACGCATATTATTCTGATTTTTGATGGCCTGATTTGCTCCAGAATAGGTACGGATAGTACCTATTCTCAGACGTGTACAAGATAAATATTCAATAGCACAGATTGTGTAGGTATAAAAACTGCATTCGACGGTGAAATGAAGGTTAAAATTTCTCGTTCCGTGTGATCCGTAACGACCGTAACTTTACAAAAAACGAACGCAAATGCACAGTATTAAGTATCCCAATTTACCTGGCCTTATGAATCAGAGAAAGGATGATTTCAGGAAGAGTGGCCCAATATCAGTTAACCTGAGTAACTTGTGTCGTATATTTCTTTAGGCTATTATTGAAAGGTAGATAAATTATAGTTTCACTTTTTTACAACATTGACGTTGGCTTGTTAGGGAGTTATTCGTATCGACATCGCATGTTAGTTCCTACAATAGTGCCACTAATTCACGCACGCGAAGTCTTATAATAACTAGACACGTAGCTAGCTGCTCGTGATATTCAATTCGATATGGTTTCACTTCTGATGAGTAAGTAGATACTTCTGTCGCAGATAACGCACTCGCTAATACTTTTCTTTTGCAGTTGAACGGATTCGTTTTTGTTCATTGGAGAGATTACTTTACCAAGTTTTTTGCCTATAATCAATTACGACGCTCGCATACCCGCGATATTTGCACCAATGCTTTTTTAAGCCCCCAGTACACTTTGAACAAGCCCGTTGGCCGAGAACATCACACTTATTTCGAGTCTAGGTAGGTATATACTTACCTACCCCTATTAGCGAAGTGGGGAAAATATTAATATTGCGCTCAGGTCAATTATGCAGACCACCAGCTATGAAATCGAGTTTCGTTCACTATCCGAGTCATTATTACGCAGGTACTCGTACCTATTCCATTTATCAGCAATGCAACTATTTGTAATGATTTTTGTAATGTCCTGTGTCCAATGTCCTACAAATACCTATCTATTGAATTTTAATCTTAACGGGCACGAGTCGATCATCGCGAGGTGGATCTATAACTCCTTTTATCCACCTTAAAAAACTTGTGTCTGTCTTGTAGTAAAGATGTATTATTTTTGCATTCGACATTTCACTTACGACACATACGACATTTCGATATCGCGGGCGCTACAAGGGTCGCGCTGCCTGTAGCGCCCGCGATATCGCGCTGGTCTGTACGAGCCTTTACATGTACTTTTTATGATGCATACAGTTTAATAAAAGAATTTTAAAAATAAATGACGCAACTTGCGCCACAGAGTCTCGGAGCAGTCAGCAGCCTGCATCACAGCATAGGTCAAACCATGTTAGGAGCTCAGTCAAGGCAGCTCCCGCCTACGTATCTATGTTGCGCAATTTATGCGCCTAGAATCAGTTTTCAACGAATCGTTTCACCTGATATCTGACAAATCTATACTTGGGTATTTAATTCAGACACAGTCATGCGCAATCCATCTCCGCCACAGGAACTCAAATCGGACCCTTAATTTCACGTAACAAGGAACTAAGGTCGAACCAGCCCAGAGCGGGAGAAGTTATTTGATGATTTCCCACCCTCAAAAAAAAAAAAAAAAAAAAAAAGCCCTCGGGTAGCCCAAGTGTAGCGGTCGCTCTAGACGCCAGATGGCAAGAGGCGCCAAAAAGCCAAATGCGAAAATTATTTTCCAGCGCAAAATAAAATTTTGATGGCGCCTTTTGAGAGACGCGAGAAAATTTTATTATTTAGTTACTTAATAATATAATTTAATTTGAATATATTATAATTTATTTCATTTTCAAGATAGTAAGTACTGAGAACTGGTTGAAATTAAAACCAAATAAGCACTAATTTTATTATATAGCAGTAAAAGTTTTCTTAATGATAAAGAAACAGGAGTACCTATACTAGAGCTACTTAATTTAATTTAAATTCAATAAGTGTTGATATTTGCAATAAAAGTTGATTTTTGAAAATTTGTTAATTATTATTTATTGAACATGAAACCGAAGTAAAATTTACGTGAAGTGAAAGCGTCGACCAAAGAGCGCCGAAAGACAATCTTGCTCTACTCTGATCGAACAATGCTCGAATTCTAAATATCTAGATGTGACACTATATATGCCACAAAACAAAGCATCGCCTAATTTCCCCCAATTGGGGAGCAGTACCTGATGTTCATCGTACAACGGGCGTGTCTCTTCTCTATGCTTTTCTGCTGGCGAATTTGCGTGCTCCGTATTGCATCGACCCGCTCACGCCAAGCAAGTAGATGTTGCGCTAAATGAGACGAGTCAGATAATATCGGGCTGCCTTATAAATAACCTCCACCCGCTAGCCGGTATCGCACCACCTGCCGTACGAAGATGGAAACAAAAATGGTAGAAGGAAATAAGGATGGAAATAAGGATGACAAACGCACGCTGAAAAAGAGAACCAAGCATCCGTTTCTCGACATTTGCATTCCCTATACGACCACACCTGGCGGGCGGGTAGACTAAATCGCATTTGAGCTTCTTACGCTCTACAAAGTTAATTCAAATCAGGCCATCTATAAGAGCGAAACAAATTGTGGAACGAGAGGTAGCCAGTAGTATCCACCACTTCACGACTTCGTGAGCGAACCCCCAAAAACACTTGCCCCCGGTCGAGTACTGCAGTGGCCTATATATTGCGTACCAAAGTAGGCCGCATAAAACATAATCAGACGAAATAAGGTATTATCGATTCATCCAACACCCAGTGCGAGTGGGATGCTCTGGAAGTCCAGAACAAACAATGTCCCATCTGCTGGAGTGTCCTAAGTGTCCGTTCACCTGTACCCTCGACAATGCGAACAACGCCTCTGACGCCACAATAAACATGGCCACCTACTGGGCCCAGACAGTATGGGTAATATAAGAAAAGAAGAAGTAGATAATATCTTGACTTCATTGGCTACTCACCGAAAAGTGAAGAATATTATCGTTTGCCGTTCATGAGTGCACGCATTCAATAAATTCCATTCATAACAGGAAAGCACTTATTTGATGTTAAATTAAAAGCATTCAATGTAATAAGTACCTCTGCACCCGCATTGATTGTTTCCATGAGAAAATTCAAGCCATGAGAACTGAGGAGAGCACCGCGCCATTCTGTCGTTCGTAAGTAAACAACGGTTTCATTATTCGAAACTACGTACCTACGTACTATGCCAGTGTTAACAATATTCTGGCATTGTAACAGATTTCGAGAGGTTTGATTTTATAGGGAACGTGCTCAAATTATTATTTTTGCAGCACTTGAAGTATGTTACTAAACGTTATGGTATAATTTTTATTGAACTGACGTAGCGTATATGTAATGTTGGGTATTTATAGCCGCCCCACACGCAGCAGCAACGCGCGAGGTGCGCGGGAGACTCGACGAGACGCATCTATTCCAGGCGAGACCTTGCATGCTCCTCGAAAACATTTCCAATACTTACAATAAGAAAGCGTAGGTATCCTTTAATTGGAATGTTAAAAAAGTTTTAGTTATCGGTCAAGTAAATGGCATTGATATTGGACGCAATTCTGCCATAATGTACCAATACACATCCCATGTTTTGGATTTGAAATTGGAATTGCTTTGTTTCCACTTTCCACTAACCGAATGTTAGTTGTGAATGCAAGTAATACACACCGTGACATTTGAATCCAATGACTACTAAACATTCATAAAAAAAAGATAAATTGTAACAATTTTTTAATTGCTTCTAGAGGTATTTTATGTCGGGTACATTGAGTGGCCCTGTGTAAGAAGACTAAAATGTCACGGTGTGCGTAACTTTTTTAATGAATGTTTTAGTAGTCATTGGATACATGAAGTGGGCTGCTTTTGTAAAACGACTCAAATGTCGCGGTTTATACTTACTTTGTTTCAGAGCCGTTCACCATATATTTTTCTATTTCTTTTGGACATATCATCGATATAAAACATTTGTTACATTTCGCCAAATTACATTCTGTAGGTAAGATCAAAGATTCTGCCAAAATATACAAATTTTTTAAATTCCGTTAAATTCCTTCCAGTTTAATGCTCAAACTGCTACAGCGAGTTGGAATAAGGTCATATCGTCAATAAAACATTTGGTACATTTCGCCAAATTACATTCTGTAGGTAAGATCAAAGATTCTGCCAAAATATACCAATTTTTTAAATTCCGTTAAAGTCCTTCTAGTTTAATGCTCAAACTGCTACAGCGAGTTGGAATAAGGTTCAATCAATTTTTACAACATTCTTTTACACAGTTCGTAGTTTATAAATACTTGAAACGAAAAAAAAAACTGGAAGCAAGAAATACTACTCTGGTACTCACATAATCTCAAAAACTATTTTTAAATACACAGCAGGCAGGTATATTAAATCGACGGCGGCTTACAAATGTGAGGGCACAATGTGACTTAATTCCGTCTGAATGAAACAAGTTGCGAGCTCAAGTGCATGATATTCTTATGCATATTAGTTCCTGTCCGCTCCACCTCCACAAGTCCCTTCAATGGTTTGGTGACGAACGTGACGATAACCAAAATACATTCATTTAAATCTTCGATTTTAAGTAATGAGGTTCCCTACAGGACTGACCTGTTTCAAAGATTTGTTGCGCTCAAATTCTTTAGTACAGGTGAATGCAGTAACTACACAGCCTCATTGTAGGTAATTTGACGGTATATTTTAAATGAAATAAGTATAATTATAATAAGTAGTATTATACATGAAATAATGTAAAGGCTCCTACAAACAGGCGCGACACGCGACGCGACACAAAGGTACGTCGCGTCGCGCGACGAGCGTTGTCTTTGTGTCGCGTCGCGTGTCGCGCCTGTTTGAAAGAGCCTTCAATCGGTTGAAGGACCCTGAACGAGACAAAATATTTATAAGTTTTATTGTGCCTATGGGCGTTTAATGCCCCTCAAAGTATTAAAATAGATCGTGAATTCTTAATTTCTTTTCTTTTTTGACGTGTAACATCTTTCCTCTCGTTTTCCTGCAATCTGTGAGAGTGATTTCGTGAAAAGGGACGGAAGTGTGTTACAGGAAACAGGGGAAGCGCGTACTATTTGATTAGACCAATGAGCGCGCGCGGTGCTAGAGTTCGCCGTCAGATGGTACCAACCCATTTTCCGAGAGTTTTGAAACAGGATAATGATAATGTTTATATCATAAATATATTACGGTTTTGTCCGAAAGGGTTACCGTGGCTCCCGGCAATATAGGCAACTGAAGGAACACGGGTGGGTTTTAGTCAGTAAGAGTCTTGACACGCCCTCCCGCTCCACCCAGAGCGGGAGAAGTTATTTGATAATTTCCCACCCAAAAAAAATAAATGATGTTACACACCATAAGCGACTACTGTAAGGCTCGCTCGTATTCTTTTTCTTTTGTACTTAAGTACTGATTCTGCCTATTTATGTTATCTTTTGAATGCATTATTGCTATTTCCTACTTCACCAAAATGTAAGTCCAATGCAGACATTCATCACTCGTACCATGTATGATTCGATTATTAATTAACAGTCAGGTGTAGAGGTACGAAAGCTAGACGAGGGGAAACAATGTGTAGGTACCTACCTACCTAGATATTTCCCTTTGTGTAATGTAATCAATAACGCAGCCCGCAACCCTTGCCACTCGTCTGGCAATGTATAACTAGGTACATAACTTTACCTATAACTACTGCACAATCTAGTTGGGATTGGGAACCTTTCAGAGATAGGTATAATCACACTGTACCAAATAGATAATTTCAGAAGTGATGGAATTAAATGTTTACGATTAGGTTCTGTCGTAATCAATGGCTGACTCAGCCTGTCAGGGGCCCGGGGCTGAAAAACTAAATGGGGCCACCACGCCCTGGAATAAACGTCGAAATGTATAAAGTTAGGTTTTATTTTGACTATTGATACAGAAATAGGAGATGATACTTTGTCGACAACATTAAAGCTAGAGCATTAGACTAATAGAGGATGGTAGAGCAAGAGAAGCTGGCTCGAAAATGTTCGCACCCCGCATAGTTTAAACTTTCTTTTAAACATTTATACAGAAATAGGAATTAGTTTGTTAACTTATATAGAAAAGTTAGAAAATGTAGGATATCTTGAATCCTCAAGCCCGAAATTTTTTAACACCCTACATTTATATTAAGTATGCGTAAAGGGACTACGAACTGCCTTTAACTTACTGAAGATATTTTGGTCTTGCATGGGATTTGATAAAAAAGTTTTTCTCGAGCTTTGGGGCCCCTTAGACCTGGGAGCCCGGGGCGTACTGCACCTACCGCCCCCCACCTTAGTCCGCCAGTGCTCGTAATAAAGAAAAACAAATCCAATAAGTATGTACCTAGGTACACACGGCTACACATCAAGCTATACATTTCCAGTATAAGCTGACCTCGAATTGTACGAAAATCCTTTATAATGCGAGATCAGCATAAACTGGAAATGTATAGCTAGATGTGTGGCCGTGTGTACTTTCTTATTCTAGTTATGTATGAGTTCAGTTATATTGTTGCTTTTAAATGGCTTAATAATAGAAGAAAAACCCGTTATGAGATATCCGGACCGGATTTCTATAATTATATTCTAGTAAACATCGTGTTATAGGTAATACTGAATCTAGACACACGGCAGTGTGTCAAGCCAAGTGCCGTCCGAGAAGAACAGGGCGAACCACACCAGTAACCGTGTGTTATCTATCTTACACAATCCATTTCGAGCTAATTTCGACCACCCCCTGAATCAAAATCTATTAGAACTACATGCAATTTTGCGTTCCCCAGTCGCCTAATATGAAAAATTTCTTGAATGCAATATACCGACTTAAGTTGTTACGTGTTGTGACGTCCTAAAATCGCTATTTATATCACTGATTCAGTGATTCATTGAAGCTAACATCAAAAACCTAACCCACTTCCAAGTGACTAAGAAACTTGAGGTGACAGAAACTTGAAAATTTTAAATTGTTATTATCATGTTTGTCTTTTATGTAAGTATAATTATGTACCTAATAATTAATGGTTTATTTGCAGATAATTTGTTTATCAATGTAAGTTCAATTAAGGAAACCGTAAAAAATATTTCTGCTTTGGAAGAGGAAGATCTAACTAAAATCGTAAAAAGTTAAGTTAGGAAAAAAATACATCAATCACAGTTATGTTTATTTCATAATTATTTCTGTTTACATAAGCTGTTTGTAAATTATTGTAAATGTGTACAATAAAAAGTAAAGCCTCGTGTAGACTAGCGCGACGCCGGCAATTGTTCTACCGTGAAGTTTTCTTAGAAATTGTTGTTAGAGTCGCGTCGCGCCTGTCTGCACAAGGCTTAAAGTGTTCCGTTAATGTATAGTACGACAAGCAGGTATCTATCTACTAAAGTTTTGTTTTGTTAAAGGGATTAGCAAATAATTAAGAATGACGAACGAGTGAGTGATAGCATTTTAGTAGTAGATACACCTGTGAAAAAGACGCATTTTAGAAAATCATCCTCCGCTACTTCAATTATCGTGTCGCGATGAGTATGAGTTTGTACAGGTATAAAAGTTGTGTAGGTAAACTATTCTACCTATGTATGCTGCCTTTTGATTTATTTATGCTTAGACTAATTAATAAAGTATTATAATTATTATAAATATTACGTGATTGTGATTTAATACAAACATTAAGTTAAATGTCTAGCTGGAACCTCTTCTCCTCATTTGCATTTTTCACAAGTTTTAATACTGATTAACGATAGGTTATTATAGCTGTTTAACTTGTTTACGTATGTTACTTATGAGCGATTTTTCAGTCGTCAAATAACTTCTGAGGCGTTATTGTGGTAGTATTGAGAAAATATGCCGAAAACACCCTATTTATTACTCAGATAAAATTAATCTGACACTTAAAAAATTATCCCATAATTTATTATTTTATACTATTTTATGCCAAACATCAAAATGATTTATTTCTACTAAGTAGGTTTATCTACTCAGTGATGTTTAGGTACAGTTTTTTTTTAATATAATTATCTTTAATGAGCCAGAGTATCTACACGTTCCGCAAAGCTGTCAAAATGACATGACCTCCACCTACAAAACTAGCGCCGAAGAAGTCGGACATACTTCCATTATTAATGACCTAATTTACTTATTATAAAGAATAATGATGACTATTACTTAGTTCTCACGAAAAATAGGTACCTAAGTACATTCTTTGTAGATACTTAATTAAAAAATGGATATTCCAGACAATGCATTAAGCATAATTATGAATGTCGACTTTGAATCAATCAAGGAAAGCTAACAACTAATCTAAATTGTAACCGGCAAATCATTAGAGATAATCCATTTTCTATTATGTACTTACGTATTGTTTTCCGCTTCGATAAAGTTAGGTACATATTAGCAACAATGCCACAAACGAAGCTTTGTTCACGTATTGAACAACTAGGCGAGATCAAAGAGTAGTATAATATTGCAGATAGTAGAGTGATGAAAGTAAAACTTTATGTCCTGTTTAGTTCCGTCAGTAAAGATGGAGTCAATGGCTAGTAACTAATCGATGCACAAGGAAGTAAACACGATATTACAACACCCTCCCGTCGACGTCCGGGCGAATTAGCTCCTATCTGGGCCACTAACGGCACAGCAGTAGTAGCGCACCAAATTAGAGTCAGCGTACACCGACGGAGTAGCGACGAAGAGCAGTTTATCTGTTGCAAGGCACACCGAGCGACCACGATTCACGGGTCTCAACAAGCCGCCGCGCCACGCCTCCGTGCGACGCTTTACAGTCGCTTTACGTGATTTTATTACGTAATACAAATTTCAACCGTATGATTTAGTAAACAAAATCGACTTTCAGTTCAATTCAGTTGTTATAGAATAATCCGCTTCGCCGCCACTCCGTCGCCGTCGGTCTGCGCTAACCCTTACGTTAACGTGCCACTTGAGCCATAGATTGTGACGGTCTGCAGGAATTAAGGCTCTTTCAAACAGGCGCGACACGCGACGCGACACAAAGACACCGCTCGTCGCGCGACGAGCGGTGTCTTTGTGTCGCGTCGCGTGTCGCGCCTGTTTGAAAGAGCCTTTAGTAAGCTCACTGACGAATTTCAGTGACGTAATTAACTGTATGTTTGTTAACACCTTTTTGTCTTCAGTTAATTCGTAGTTCGTATACAGCATGTCTTTAATGTGAACAACCTTCGCAACCTTGTTTCTGTGGGCAATATAACGTTTCATAGGTAGAGATTGTTGGTTACGTCGATGCCTACTTTTGTGCTGTAGAGGTCACGCAGCGGACCGTGTCATGAACTTCTATAGGTATCGTCATAGCGATAACTACCTCCAAAATACGCATGTAATAACAGGAAGTTCACTGTTAGTGACAATTTTTCCATGTTATCTCCGTACAGAAAATCTATTATTTGGCCAGTTCTAAAAATCTTGTATTTCACACTAACAACTCATTCGTATCTATATTGGAAAAAAAAGTTACAATGACCATACACATAACTTTAATATTTTCTTAAAATGTCGACCATTAAAAAAAAGTGTAGATTAGAATGGAATGGAATTTTTTTTTGGTGGGAAATTATCAAATAACTTCTCCCGGTCTGGGCGGAGCAGGAGGGCGTGTCAGACTCTTACTGACAAAAAACCCAACCGTGTTCTTTCAGTTGCCATGTTGCCGGGGGGCCACGGTATCCCTTTCGGACTTCCCCGCAACCCATGTAATTAATTATGTTTATTGAATTTCTGTCCTAACTCCTATCATCTACTCTTCTAAGGTACTTGGCAACTCCAACGTGCTCAAAACACAACAGGTCTTCTCCATCTTGTTTGGTTGAAGAGTTCCTCATTAGACACTCATAGACTCTATCTTGGGCTATTTTATGTGAGTACCTACTTGCCAAGACAACACCGACGAGCACAAACACAACAGACAGGGCCTTCTTGTTTAGTTAAGGGGTTCCTATGGCCACCTTCCGGCTGCATCTTCAGACCAGCTTCATGATACCATATTATTGCACTATCACATTTATCACCGAAGATACATAGGTCAGGCGAAAAAGTGTCCATACAGAAAAGACAGAGCTCACATATCGTCCGTGGAACGATAGATACGATTTTCAGAGACAATATTATTCAAATGTCGTTGTCAACGAAGTGACCATCTTTTGACGCAGTTGGGCGAATCTAACGATTTAAATCTTTGCTGGAAACACATAAGAATGAAGCAAGAGCGATTAAAAAACTTGTAAAAACGGAATTATCGTACAAAAATCACCAAGTTACCACGCATGGTTTTGTTTGTTTACACACGAAACTAATCCTTATCCTTACATATTATAAAACAAAGTCCCCCGCCGCGTCTGTTTGTGTCTGAACGCGATGAACACACAAAAATTCCCGAACTGATTTTCAAACGGTTTTCACGAGTGGACGGAGTGATTCATGCAGAAGGTTTTGTGTAAATTGGCTGATATAATTATGACGATTACTGTCAAAGATGTCAGAAAAATTCAAGTCGACTGGGGAGCTTTACTGGCGTGCGCCGCGTAAGCCGTAAGAAATACATCGAATTTATGTTCTACAGGATTGAAGATAAAATGAAATGATGATGTGGATATATTTAGTAACCTTTTCCGCTTAGCTATTTCTAAAGAGTCTTGAAAAGACCCTGGAAGAAATCGACACGTGTTTCACCTCTCAACGAAGCATCCTCAGGATGACGATTAGCTTGTCGTGAACTCGTACACGGCGTGTTGCCACACCAAGCACCGAGCGCAGAGTCTGCGCTCGGTGCTCGGTGTGTGTCATCCTGAGGATGCTTCGTTGAGAGGTGAAACACGTGTCGATTTCTTCCAGGGTCTTTTCAAGACTCTTTAGAAATAGCTAAGCGGAAAAGGTTACTAAATATATCCACATCATCATTTCATTATGGATTTCCGCAAGGTCACGCCTGAATCAATTAACTAGGATTGAAGATCTTAAAAAGTTCAACAAAAAAGTCCGCGATAGCATAATGCCTATCTTCTAAGGATGACCCACAGTCACCATTTTTATTTTTCAGAATTTGATAAAAAAATGTTTTATTTACGAAGCTATTTTGACCGATATTATATTAATCCTTATCCAATCAAATTTGTTATTTAAATTAGGCATTTAATTTAGATTAAAATATCATGACATCATATCATTTAAACAAATTGTTAAAAATCTAACACAGATTCAAAATTACGAGTAACAAAATAATTATGGTTGACGGTAACGCGGGCGCAGCAGTAGGAGTCAATGACCTTTTCCTCGGCTATTAGATATGTAATCCCGGTAGTACGCTCCCGTAGGATATTTTGCGACATCCACGCGGGCGAAGCCGCGGATAAAAGCTAGTAACTATAACATGATTGATTACAACTATATCACTATATCATGATTGGTGTTTCGTTTTAGGCGAAGAACATATTAAAATGTTAGAATTATTTAATTTTTATTATAAATCATTATTTTGCAAAAATATTTAGTGAATGATTGTTTCATTTCACAAAGATTTTAACCAGCTACATTTTAGTTTTTTGTTTATTTTTCTGATTACTGTCCGATAGCATATTCAATTACGCGTAACTGTGTTATAGCAATAACAAAGTAGATGAGTATTGCAGAAACGAGGATAGTTGCGCTCACCGTACGTCACGGTCCAACAGCTGGTTACCGTTTAGCAGCACGCGCCAAGAGCCCAGTCGTTTACCCGTGCCACTTGGCGATTGCCACAAGGAACCATCGTGTTTTAACGCAACAATATTCCAATTAGTGTGCTGCACATTATTTCAGCTTGTTGAACATCTTACAAAAGGAGAATGATCATCTGTGTCCCTGGCCCGACACGAATTTAACCTTAACCTATCCCCGATTTTTTGTCATCTTGGTGCCTACCACTTTTTAAAAGAGCTTAACAAATCAATCTTGTTCGAGGAAAGTGTAAAAACATATTGTTCACATAGGTACCTATTCCAGTGGCTAGCACTTGAAGATAGTTTTTTTAACAGAATTTAAAAAAAGGAGGAGGCTGTGCGTTCGGACAGGTATGCACACCGATTTCTCCGTTATTACTCGGCCGATTTACCCGATTCATTTGGTACAAGAAGCCCGCGCAGTGGTACCTATATTTACTAACTTTTCTTGAGTAGTATAAGAGTTAGCTTCAATGATGTTAAATAATTATGTTTTAAATCCACATTGTCTATGTTGATGTTATTAAATATAGATAGATAGATCTCTTCAATGGAAATATTTCTTGTTACGACTTATCATTTGTTAGCCCGTTTGGAGCACCAGAGTCCTAAATATGAATTTAAATTCTGGTATTTCGTACATAACTACGTTCCAATTCGTCCATTGAAACATCATCTTGTAAGCCTATCAACGTCTCCTTTAAAACGCCTCCTATGTCGTTTTAAGAACAAAGGTACCTAACATTCAATATTCTAATGTTTTGTCAGTTCACTTTTATTAATTATTACCTTATAGACATCGTCATATAACCCAGTAAACGTTCGCTTTAAACAAAGTCCTTAGTTACCGGTATAAGGAAAATTATTTTTAAGAGGCAACGTTACTACTACTAAAACTTTACGCTTTCCTTTGTGGGGTGGGCAGAGAGGATCGAGCGGCACTGGTTGCGGTGTATTGTTAGATCCCATAATTAAAAAGATTATGATGTTTTTAAGTGGCTTCGCTATAATTCTGTAAATACATATTTGTTACGGTGGCGACTCGTAATTTTATCAACATAGAACTTGACCTGCAAATTGCAAAAAACTTATGAAAATTTTAATTTCGCTGGCTACACTGGTGCTTTCGCCGTAAGTCAATAAGTTGGTGAGTATATTTTCTGTTCCAACCGCAGAAATAACTTTGCATTTCATATTTTTTTCGAAAAATACTATGAAATACAAACTTATTTTTGCGGTCGACAAAAACAATACTGTGCATGGATAAATACATCCTAACTACAGAACCCTTCACTGTGTGTTGCCCGACACGCACTTGGCCGGTTTTTACCATTTGGTATCGGAATACTAAAGACCTTTGCTCCATACATTTTGGACATTGGCTTTTAAAGTGTTCGAATTTTCATGGGACTGAGTTCCTAAAGGCTTTAGGAACTCAGTCCCAGCAGACGTCAGCCGAAAGTAAAAAAAAAAAAAACATTTTCCTTAGTCTTTTCTGAGTAACATAATATTCTACGAATTTATGTTATGGCGTAATAGTGTGACGGTGACCTGTGTGCACCATTCACCACTTTGGTATTTGGTATTCAAAAGTGTATTGAAAGAAATTATTTAACTTTGACTGGTCTGTCTGCTTGTCTGTCGCTTTTGAACAATAATTACAATTTCAAAGTGTTTTTTTTTTTAATGCCTTTCTCTTTTTTTTTCAATTTATCTCTAGAACAAGTGAGAACAAGACTATGATTTCTATTGCCGTTGGTAGCTGACACTTTTTTCAGATAACTAGGTATAGAAATGTTCAAGAAAACAACTCTTGTAGAAAAAAATTGTTTGCACATAATTGTCAGGAAATCGTCTATGTAAATGAAGACCTGTCACTGAACACAAAGGTTATCCTAAAACATCCTCGTTTTACCAACTGTCCAATGAGGCACAATAACAAAAAACAATAAATGATATTCAAATACTGGATAAATGTTATCCAAGTACTGCAAAAAATGATGAATTATTTGTCTGAAATGCATAATAGGAGTGTATGTAAAATAGAATATAAATGACAATGAAAAATAAGTTTCCTAATCTGCACCTGAAGAAAAGCTCAAGGCATCGGCAACATAATTGCGTGACACACTTGGAGTCATAATCTGAGGGTTTTGAAAGAAATTCTTAAACAATGGCTTCATAGGTTTGAAAAATTTGTCTGCTCAACAATGTACTGCACGTGGCTGAACTGTCAAAATGCAAGGCATTGCCAACAATTGCCATTTTATGTGTGTAACGCAATTGCCCTGCTGATTTGTTGTTCAGACAATGGATATTAAAGAAAAGACATTTGTATTACACCCCAGATGATTATGGGTAGAAATCTGATCACAGATAAAAAAGGAGAATAAGCTGCTTATTTACATTTAATAACATTGTAAACAATCAGCAGCAACGTCATATCAGTTGCACACTGTGCAATTTAATCCACATTGTGGATGATATGATCTGCACAGTTGAGTGCATACTCGGTATGCGCTAGGCATTAATTGCCAATAACTGTTCAACTATCTACTTAAAATGAAATTAAGCAGAACATAATTACATTCAAGAGAAAGGAAATGCACAAATAAATCTGTGCCATTTGTTACGTAGTGAAAATAAAAAAATATTGTTTTGTATTAAATTACTAATTGAAATGCAAATGTAATTTATTCGCTTTCTATTCAATATCACAAATGTTATTGGTATAATTAATTATAAATAGTATACAAAACATTACCAACACAACATTTAGTTAAACCCGCAATGAAAGAACAACTTGATTATTACAGAATTGCATAGAGAATGATTTTCTAAACGTTTGAAATTTTTTAGTTGTCTCTAGAATGTAAATACAGGTTTTATTTCGTACTAAAATATATCATGTAAATTGAGTAATATCAAAATGGATTGGTTACCTTATTTACTGAAGAATAAAACTTCACTTTTCAATCTCCCACTTAAAACTTTTATTATAGGTATTTTGTTATATGTATTATCACAAATCCTGGTAGACTTTAAAACACAATCACGCAACTGACAAAACATACTGCTTTCCTTGATTACTGATTTTTCATAAAAACATAATTTACACAATAAAATATAATCTGCGACATCACTTAGGTGTAAGTTCTTCCTCATCCTCGCACACCACTCTACACAATCATTAGTTTATTGCATATTGGATGGCTTTTTAATTTTCTAAATTGTCCTTGCCCTTCAACATCATTAATCTCATAAAATTATATACAAAGTTGACTAATATTACTTTACAATACATGTTTCTGCTTCAGACACGGCTATTGCTAGTGTCCGCAAAATATTATGAACAACAAAATGAAGCTTGTTTTTTTTTTCATTTGAGTAACTATTCATGCTCCAATAAGGATAATTGTTCACATTATAACCATTATTGCGGGAGTATCTACCAGTAATAAAGTATGAAAATATAAGTAAAGCACCTTGATTGGACAATGGTATGTATCAACGATATTAACAATGTGATATGACGCGCATCGCGGCCGCCGGGGCCCCAGCGGCCGGGGCCGGCGCGCCGTCGCCGAGTTCCCCACTGGAGACGGTCGGCCGTCGAGCGGAGGCAGGCACGATCCTGCCTCGCTTTTGCAGTCTTACGAGAAATAAATGCCACATTACACTCTAAGTATTAAAGCACTGTACAACAACAATAAGTTTTCTTTTCTTTTTCGGGGCTAACGTTCATTTCACGCACTATTTCGGCGAACATTTCGTTGACGTTGGTGCGGCTCTTGGCGGAGGCCTCCACGAAGGGGCAGCCCCACATCTGCGCGAGCGCCGAGCCCTCCGCGTTCGACACCTCGCGCTGGTGCTCCAGGTCGGCCTTGTTGCCCACCAGCAGGATGGGCACGCGCTCAGATCCTTTCACGCGCGTTATCAATTCCTTCATTGGCTTGATGTCTTGAAACGTTTGATGATTCGTTAGTGAATATACTACGACGAATCCTTGTCCATTTTTTATGTACAGATCTCGCATTGAAGCGAATTGTTCCGTGCCGGCGGTATCCAATATTTCTAAAACACATGGTGAATTGTCTACTTCTATTTCTTTTCTATAGAAGTCTTCTATTGTGGGGTCATATTTCTCCATGAAACATCCTGACACAAACTGCACAGTCAAAGCACTTTTCCCGACCCCACCCGAGCCCAAGACGACCACTTTGAATTCGCGCATTATTGTGTTCCTCAAATCACACTTGCCAGTCTACACAACGTTTTAGAAACGTATTCTCACTATGTGCTATAAAAATGTCATTGCTATGTTGGTTTATGTTTATGACTCACTCGGATACGATCACTGACTAATGTACACATCTATGGTACACATAAAGCAAGCTAATTGATAAACAGCGACGCCATTTTAGTTGGATGAGTGGCGAAACAACTTGGACTGCATCGCGACGGTATTACTTCAAAGATACAAACGCGGAAGCAAACATCCACCAACTGACTTGTTCACTGCTGGCTTGATTCAACAGCAGCAGCAGGTTGGTCAATGCAATGCAATGGTTTGATTGGTTGGTGAATGGAAAATAATACCAAAAGGATGCTAGTGTTACCAACACAAATCAATGTATTCTACCCAAACGGTTATATTATAACTACACTTTTTTTAAATCCAACATGCATAAATTTAATTTAAAGTATGAGCATGTTGGATTTATAAAAAAAAGTTAAACCAACAAAAAAGAAAAATTAAAACGCAACGACTGTAAAAAGAATATTTGGAAACTTTCCAAATGCTCTGTATACACCTAAAACGGTTATAACATCAAATGCAGTGTTATGATTGCAATACATTATTAATATTTTAAGTCACTAGCTATAGATATTTTATATTTCCATACAGTATTATTGCCAAATTAATAAAAATAGGTAAATATTTGTCAGCTATTTGCGACGTTTTTTGCAACTTTGAGAATGAACCCTCTTAAGCACTTAGAGCGTAAAATTATTGCAGCTCTCCGGTCAGCCGGTGGCCCGTGTTACTCTATGTTGCAGCTTGATTGATCTTCGTTGATTGCTGATTAGGTGACTCGCTTTTCAGTTTCTTTTTTTGTTTGATTATTATTACCCCAGCTAGGTCTAAAATAATAAACTAACGAATAATTTCTTACCAAGATGAGTAAAATAAGCCCAAGCACGATGTAGATTGCTGTAAATTGTTGAGGAGCTGTCTCGACTGTTTTCCGTCTCCATCATCAGATCAACTCCAGGTCACTATAAATTATGCTTCGGTCAACCCCCAATTTTTCTATTCTAAGGGGTGGTTTTTTTTTCAATTTGTAAATGGGACCAATTTCGAGGTATCTCTAATCCCTATCCAATAAAATGGTATTGTCAAAATCTGACTTCTCTCTAAAAAGTTATGTGAAATAAATATATATACATACCTATAGACTTGAAAACCTCCTCCTGTTTTTGTCAGTTAAACATATGTTTCAAACTTTAAATTAAATATTTTTTTAAATTGGTTTATACCTGCTACACTAAATCTTTCAATTTAAACATTAAAAATAATTTAAAATGCTCCAGCTCGATAAAATTAATATTACAGGCAGTTTCTAGTTAATTTCACAGTAATATCATTTATGATACAGTAATTTTGTAAATTGCCTGCTGTAAAAAAAATTCGTAGTCTTTAGAACCGCCTTCTTTCCTCCTTAATAGGTTATAAAAATAAACCTATTATAAGTAGTCATATTACCAAATGGTAGTTCATCTCAAAGATGGTAACACTTTACCGGAAGCAATTTTTTATGTTTGTGTTGTCTAATCTGTGTTTCGTTCAGAATTGTATCATTTTATAATAGAATAGAATCATGGAGTATAAACAGCAATATTAGTCTGTTTGGAAAATATTATAATAAATTACCATAGCAATAACAGCCTATGCTGGAATAGGGCTCTATTCACACAGGCGCCGACTGAATAGGATCTAGGGGTGCCCCATTTAGTATATGGATAAATTAATATTTTTGAAGTGAAAACTTCTTTATGCGCGTTGGGCATTTTTAAGATAGGAAAAACAATTGAACTCGTGACACCGCTACCGGCACCCCATTTTTGAAAACGCGATTGTGATCTTTATCTATATTATGTTACGGATCAATGTTCTATGCAAGTATTTTCTTGTTCAAGTTTTCACTTCTGTCGGCACTCCCGGAGGGCCACTGATTTTTTTTCCACAGGTTCCACACGCTCTCTACACAGTGTAGGAAAACATTGTGAGGAAACCGGTATGTCCTAGAACCAAAAATTCGAAGACATCATGTGACATCTACCCATCTACCAACCTGCACTGGGCCCGCGCACAAGACCACAGAACATATATACAAGACTAAAAAAGGAGCGGACTGCAAGCTTCATACAATAAAGGCTCGTGCAAACTGGCGCGATATCGCGGGTGCTACAGGCAGCGCGACCCTTGTATAGCCTGCGATATCGCGCTGGTCTGCACGAGCCTTAACGCCTTGCGCGGGGACACTACTACACACACAGTTATGTTTGCGTGCAGCAGTGTCACAGACAAGGCGCGCAGGGGTGCACAGGCGCCCACTAGAGGCCAAACCGGTTTGAGCCGGCTCTGCAGCTCAGTCAAAAGACAAAGTTTAGGGATATGCCGTGTGCCAGCGGCAACGATACGTCTGACGAGTGACGCGGCGATTTAGTTTTTTTTTTAAATGCAAATTGTCGTACTGTGTGTATTAATAATAGTAGGAAAAGCAAGATTTCTTATATTTTTAAACGTATCCAAAAAATCTTGTCAGGTACCTAATTATCTATATCTATCTATCTATTTATTTATCTATTTTTTTTTTTAATTTTCTTTTATTTATCTATCTATTTATTTACTCACATTTTTAATGCTTATTACAGAATTATTTACATACATACATAAACTCACGCCTTCTTCTCATGGGGGTAGGCAGAAATTGACATTATTTACGGAATTATTTAGTTATAAGATATTCGAAATAACTAAGATGGCGATAAGGTTTCCCCATAACAATTATTATTTATTATTCATATGGTTTACCACCTATATTGGCGAGTTATTGTTCGTCTGCTATTTGTTTCATATTTTTGTTTTAGTAGGTTTGTAGGTACCAAATCGTGAAATAGTAAAACAAGGAAACAAACCTTATAGTTTCTGTCAGTCCGTCTAAAAGATACAGTAATTTTAATAAGTAACCAACTTCAAAAAAAAGCAACCAAAGCATGCATCTAAGTATGTATAACTATTTCACAGTATAAAATAATTACATACATTTTACTGCTGTGTTTTATTAGCATATAAGCAGCCTACCTAATGTTCCCACTTCTGGGATACCGGCCTCCTCTTTCTATGAGAGGGACTGGACCGTAATCCACCACGCGGGCCCGTGCGGCTTAGTAGATGTCACATGTCTTCGAATTTTTGGTTCTAAGGCATGCCGGTTTCCTCAAAATGTTTTCCTTTACCTTTTTGAGAGCAGTGCTGATGAAATAATTTACACAAAGTAAAGTGCCTGCTTGGGTTCGAATAAAAGCGGATAGGTACTGTTAAGAAATGACTTGATTGTTTTAGGTAAAATGAAAATTGAATCTACGTCAGCTGCCGATCCCCACAGCAAAACGCCATAAGATAAAATACTGTGGAAATAAGCAAAGTATACTAACTTAGCTGTGGCCATATCAATCAACTGACTTATTTTTCTTGCTGCATATGGAGCTGAACTTAATCTACCTGAAAGAGGTCTAATGTGGGCGCCCCATTGCAATTTTGAATCTAAAGTATTTCCTAAGAATATAGTTTCCGTTATTGCATCTAGTTTTTTGCCATCAAGTTTTAGATTTAGACCTACTTGAGGTACATTTGGTAATGAGAACCTAATACATTTAGAGTGCGTTTCATCAAATAGTTCCTTTGCCGTAATGTTGGCTCCACTGTTAAACTTTAACAACGGACCAATTACGTAGCGCCGTAGCGTATACGTGTTCGTCCTACAACAATGCAGCCAACATTACGGCATAGGAACTATTTGATGAAACGCACTCTAGTTTTGTTTGCATTAAGTAAAAGATTATTTGCTGCGAACCATTTTGAAAGAACAGCCAGACTATCGTAGACATGTAAGACATCTGTAGTCTGTACAAGTCTCATACATATCTATCTAGTTTTCGTATAATCTGTGTCCAAGTCACATACATATCTATCTAGTTTTCGTATAATGTGATCGCCAAAAAAGTAAACCTAAACACAACAATGGCGGTTTAAAGACGTACTACTGTGCTGCCACCTGTTATGAGCTTTCAGTTTTTAATTCCTTTTAACCTCAATGAGCGCGAACCCGCGGGATAAATACCGACATCGCGAAACGTCTACACTTGCGTTTCCCGGATTTCGCTAGCTTTCGCACCGCAAGTGTACAGCCCGCTTTACATCCATTCAACGCCCGTGCTCAATTAGCTAGTATTTAATAAAATTAAGTTGTTGGTGTGTTAAAAAATACTGTTGTCTATGTTTGTGGATCTATTGATAGCCAAAAAATAGTCCAAGAAAAAAATAAACAATTTCATGGGAAAAACTAGGAAATAATCGAGAATACTTGATTGTAAGAATAATCTTATACTGGTAAGTAGTTTCTTATCAAGTTCTTATTAACTTGCCCCAGAAATTTGTAGATTTGTCTTTTCAATCCTAATTACGTTTTCGTAAACTTTCTTATTGGCTACTATTTTCAGTGGCTACCGGCTAGGGCTTATTTTAGAATAATAGTAGGAATAGTTTGACAGTATTCAGTAAAATTCAGTTATTCACTGATTCATGCTAGGTGGGGCGCCGGTAAAGATCCAGCACTCGCAAATTAATTAAATTTGATCATGGATGTAATAATGACTGAGGTCATTTAAGGACACTATCCTAACAATAGCTGCTAGATTGTAGCACCTAGAATTGTGTATTCATTCATATTATCAGTGCAAATCAAATTATAACTTTGTAAATATTATATACCAATATTATTTTGCAGGTCAAAATGTCGCACAAACAAACACCCTATTCCCCGAACTTCCCACAATCTCAAGGATATTCTGCAGCGCCAGATAATAAGGCTGAAAGCTATCCAATGAACCCGCAAGGCGGCTATCCTGGCCCACCACCTTCAGGCCCTCAATTGCCACCTGGAGCTCAACCACTACCAGGAATGCAGTCTGGCTTCCAGCCTGGATTTCAACCTGGTTTCCAACCAGGGTTTGCTCCTGGGTATCCGCATCCTCAACCAGGGTATTCACAACCAGGATATGGCCAGACAGGCTACCCTCAGCCAGGCTATGGTCCTGTAGTGCAACAGCCGGGACCTCAGGTACCACCAGGTAAGAAAACTAACATACACTTGTGCGTATAAATTAGCCACCCTGTGACTATTTTAGTTATTACTTTATTGTACATGAGAACATACAAAACAAAAAATGCCCCTAGCCACAATGCACTGTATTGTTCACAGTGCTATGTCTTGATTTTGATCTAGCAAACTTAGACCAAAATCAAAACATAGCACTGTGAACAATACAGTGAAGCATGCTAAAATTAGACTGCTCTGTGCATACACGCTCACAGGCACACATTTACAATCAAGCTACACCTCACTAAGTGCACATATGTTTACAAAACTGGCCTCATGTCACAGTGCAATGTCTTGGTTTTATATTTGGTCTGAGCCAACAAGGTTCACACAGTTTTGACAAATACCCTACATTACACTGAATTTTACACCCCCGTAAACCTCTATATTGCAACTATCACCAAAATCATTAGAGCCGATTTTGAGAATGTGAGTACAAATAAATATAATTATATACAGGTGATTGGAAGATGGGTGCAAAGCTTGTAAGTCGAAGATAGTACAGGCAATTTAGAACCATTTAAGGATGCGTTTGGAAAATTGATAGCTATAGAATCAAGCATTGAAACGAGTCACACACACAAGTGTATGCACGGTTAACTGCGGGAATAGTAGTCAAGTGAACAAATTTTGATACTTTTAAAGTGTTTTTGTTATTTGGTTATAATACATAAGAACCTACAAAAATATTCCATCTTGTTGTATATATTTTTACTACATAATACATAGATTCAAATACCTACTTCAGTGACTGCTAGGCACTGGGTGCCTTCTAATAGTAGAGAGATGTGATCCATGGCCTAGGGCTGGTTTTGTTAGTTATGATGAGACCTTACTTCCGGACTTGATGAAGTGACCATAAGGTCTACTTCGGTGTCTGTTACTGGAACTCCTTGACAAGTAGAACTAGGTGTGCCAAGTTTGGGCTTGTTTTGTTAGTTATGATGAGACCTTACCTCAGGACTTGATAGAGTGACCTGAAGGTGTACTAACATGCCCTGAAGGTGTTGTAAATTTATTTACCAGTATCCCACTTATAACTACTGAAACCTTAAATTCCTCGCCCTCGCATTCTATTGATTTATTAAGAGCAAACGTTTCATCCTGCCCAATTGAATTTAAATTCAAACATGTAAACCCCATAACAGTAATAAAAGCCTTCAAGGAAATAAAGATCAAATTAATCAGATTTATAGGGAATGTCTATCAAAGTTTGTACCTCCATTATTGAAACTATAGCGCCGTACTTAGCCTTAATATTTAATTTGTGTATGGATAAAGGAGTCAAGGAAGCCTGATCTAATGAAATATAGTAAGGTTATACCACTTTTTAAATCCGGGGACAGTAAAGACACCAATAATTATAGACCCGTATCCGTGTTGTCGGTTTTCAGCAAGTTGTTTGAAAAAGTAATGCTTAATCAAATGCTCAATCATTTTAACACTAATAAAATCTTACATGATCAGTATGGTTTCACCAAGGGGCGTTGTACGACTGACGCCGGTGTCACCTTATTAAAGCACATATTTACGGCGTGGGAAGAGGCCCAAGACGCCATTGGAATTTTTTTGTGACCTCCAAGGCATTTGATTGCGTCGTCCACGAAAACTTAATCTCGAAACTTGAACATTACGGACTTGGAAAACTTGCGCTTAGTTTAGTAAAATCTTATTTAAATTATAGACAGCAGTAAGTTCAAATAAATGGTGTCAATTCACTCGGTTTAAAAGTAATAATGGGTGTACCACAAAGATCGATATTAGGTCCTTTCCTCTTTTTAGTATATATTAACGATAATGTTAAAAACCCAACCACAAATGGTGTTATATGCTGACGATACTTCCTAATTTTTTTAAATTAATAGACGTGCATCAAATCTTGACGACGCCTTACTGAATAACTAATTACCTTACGCCTTACTGAAATAACGCCTTACTGCAGGTCCAAAATTGGTTCACTGCTAATAATTTAGTATTAAATGGTAAAAAAACTAAATGTACAAGGTTATCTTTACCAAATGTCAAAAGTAGTAATTGTGAGATAGTATTGAATCAAGAGAAACTAGAATTTGTCGATAAAACTGTTTTTCTGGGTCTCACACTCGACTCAAGGCTTCAATGGGCTCCTCATTTAACATCCCTTTCAGGACGACTAAGTTCAGCAGTATATGCTGTGAGAAAAATACGTCAATTTACTGATGTAGATACCGCGAGGCTAGTCTATTTCAGTTACTTTCATAATATTATGTCGTACTTTATTTTACTATAGGATTGGGCTGCAGACATCGAGTCTATTTTTATTCTGCAGAAAAGAGCCATCTGAGCCATATATCGTTGGTCCAGATGAACAGGGTATTAACTCAAAAAAGCCTATTTTTCAGGAGAGCGATTTGAAGTTTTCAAATCAATATATTTTCATTTCCGTTAATAATTGGTTCACCTCACTTATATATTTTGTAAACTTACTTTATTGATAATGTTTTTGCACACTGCACGAGTTTGTTAATTTTGCTATTTCTGAGAAAAAATTTAAAATCTACAGGCAAGAACATAATAATACCTTTTTACACAAAAAATACTTCTGAACCAAAGTAGTAACTTCAAAATATTATTTTCATAAAAATGCAATTTTGAGGGTCTACGTTCGACTTTTCGATTATTTTTTTAAGACATTATTTAAACATCATGCTTAGTTTGATATGCTATCCTATTTTTTCATGATTTGTTAATTCATTTAGTTATGTTTAAGGAGCATTCATAATACTACCATGTTCCACAAATATTAGGAATAAATTTTCAAAATAATACAAAATGAAAAAAAAATTCACTAATAAACGTTTATTTATTTTTAAAAAATCACATAAAAAATAGTTTTAACATCAGTCTTAGTATTTTAATAAACAAATTTAAATCACTAGCTACACTTTTGAGCACATTAAAGAACGTCGGCGTCGTTGGCTTTGTAGTAGATAACTTAGTAGTAACAGTTTTTTGTATGGTTTACTTATAATAATTAAACGATGGCAGCGTTACAACAATTTCACAGTCTATGTTATTTAGTCTCAGTTTAATTCGACTAGGATTAGAGGAACCAGAATAAAAATAATCATAGGTAATTAAATCTTAGGTAATCATTACAAAAACTTAAACAAAAGAGAAAATCAGACTTAAAAAAAAACATAAAGAGTACTTCTAAATAAAATTGAAATATAGGTAACAGTCATAAACATGTAAACAGTTTCAAAACAGTCAAATCAAAGTCAACTAGGTTTTATATACCTAAATAAAAAAACAAAGGTTTTCATAAAAGCTTCTATAATACTGAGGAATTAGATTTTTTTTCAATTAAACTTATAAACCCGTTCTTTTTTGTTCCGATATTTTAATTTTCTCACTATATTGTTGTTTTAGAGCAATATTTTCTAAAACGGGTTTGCTTCGACGATTTGCAGAGAACAACTTTACCTCTTCAAAATCAGTTTCAGAGTAAGATGTTTTATAAAAAAAATGAGTCTTTGTTTTCTGTTGACACTTTAATGACCTTCATTTCTGTTATTTTAACAGGCTCGTTGTCGGTATTTTTTGTGGTAATGTCTTACCTATCTTGTTAGACATGGCTTTAATATCATAGAAACAATTAAATGCCAATTCATTTAAAGCAAAGGGCTGACCACTTACTTTGGCAGTACGAATCAAAGCATAATATTGGTCTGCTGAATAAATTGGACCAGATTTAAGCGATGCCTTTATTTTTCTTCACTATTTTTTGGAGACATTGCCTACAATTTTACCTGTTGTGTTGTTAGATGGTCATTGAAAGTAGAAGTTGAAGCTATTGGTTTTTCAGGACTATCTTCGGGCACTGAGGTTGGTTCTTTTAAAAGCGTTTCTTGATTAGTTGCTACAAATAATAATGGAAATAGATTCAAATTAAACCACTATTTATAACAAGCAAATATAGTGTTGATAATCTATAAACGAAATACTTATAGATACTTATAATATAGATATATTTATACTTTAAAAGTAATACCTTGAGTAGACATATTCAAGGTCTCATCATAAGAAACTAAAGGCTCTTTCAAACAGGCGCGACACGCGACGCGACACAAAGACACCGCTCGCCGCGCAACGAGCGGTGTCTTTGTGGCGCGTCGCGTGTCGCGCCTGTTTGTAGGAGCCTTAATGCGGATTCTCCCTCTCTTGGATCAGGTGCTTTAACAGCGTTTCTGATTAAGGTAAGTCTTTGCGAAATCATTCTGTAAAATGAAAAATTTAGGTAGTTAGAGAAAAGAGTTCTTTTCGTAATTAATTCAAACAAATACACGACAAATTATGTTGAATATAAAACTTTTTAGTTTTAATACTATTATTTTTTTAAGATTTTCTAAATAATAAAGAATCATAACCAAAACAAACCCTAAAAATCTACGTTATTTTAAATTTACATAATATTATTCACGATAAATACTTTTTCATCGAGAAAGAATTGCACTAAATTCAAAAAAACTTTTGTGAACATGGTAGTATCTCAAATTAGTTCTTTAAACTAGAAACACCCGTTACAAACCAAATGCAACAATTTATTGTTAAGAAGGTATCAACTTGAAATTACTACTCTATTTCACAAAATAATAGTATTCAAAAAGAACTCACCTTTTAATGAACACTGCGTTTTTCTAGGTTAAAACTGTATATCACAAACGAACGACATCCTTTCACCACAACTCCGCGAGTAAGACTGAATACGACAGTGTTGTTCAAACCGACACGTACAGAAGTGCGAAAGAGACGAAGATACTACCCCGCACCCCCGCCAATTTGACGTCATATCGTTATGCAACCACGTTCGTTAGAAAGATCGCATGATTTGAAGTAGGACTGTATTTTTAGGTTAAAAATCGTAATTTTTGAGTTAATACCCTGTTCATCCAAACCAACGATATGGCCTCCGCAGGCGCGACTCTCTAAGGGAACTGTTTAAAGATTTTAACATCATGACGGTACCTGGTCAATATATAAATGAAAACATTATGTACGTAAGGAAAAGTCTACATCTTTTTAGTAAAAGAGGTGCAAGACACAATTATATCACTAGAAATAGGGACCAATTGTTCATCCGGGTTTCAGATTGGCTAAAGTGGAACCATCTTTCATGAGGTACTGTTTAAAATGTTACAATAAAATATCTCCCCACATACTTCAACTGAATGAAACGAAATTTATATCTTATATAAAATGCACACTATGCAGCCAAGCATATTATAAGTTGGGGGATTACATCTATATATATAAAAATGAATCCCTATTTCCCTTGGTCACGGCATCACGCTAAAACGGCTAAACGGATTTGGATGAAATTTGGGATATGGGTAGACCATGACCCGAAGAAGGCCATAGGGTACTTTTTATCCCGATATTCCCACGGGATTGAGACTTATGCGGGAGAAACCGCAGGGCGCAGCTAGTCGCTGATATAAATGCTTGGCTAAACGCTAGTCCTGCTCCACAAGAGCGCATAAACTAATTGATTAGCATTTGAAAATACTGTTGGAGCTGCTGAAGTTTTTAAAACTACTTATCTTTGCATTGTATAAATTCAATCCCTTAGCATTGTATAATTGCATAACACGTGTGAGTACTATGTACCTACTATAAAGCTACCATTTACTAGGTACGTCTTTCATTGGCTTGAATGTGCCCTTGTGGCTGAGAGTATGTCATGCTGACTCTAATGTCTCGCTGATGGTGGCGTGTGTGTTGGATCATTTAGCTCCCTTCAAAATGGTTGAGCTGAATGATGCTAATCCATGCGTCATGTTCGTGAACGGGCGGTGACAGTAGGGACTGGTCATCTCTTAGCTGCCATGGCTTATTTTAATTTGATTTTTGAATTGATTTATTTTTATTACGGACGCTTTTAATGTTCTGCATCGTTCTCATATTTATAACTTTAACATGAATGATGTAACCAATATTTTGTAACCATATTGTGATTTAAAAGAGTGTCCGTGGAGTTTCATGCCCGTTCTTCTCCATAGGTACCTTCTACGCTTTGGAATGGGCAACTAGCTTCATCTTTCTGGCTGATCGACCCCTTGACAATTCAAAAGTGCCTGTAATTGGTTTATTTGAAATAAATGCTTTGAGTTTGACCTGAAGGTGTACATCGGTGACTGTTATTGGAACTCCTCGACGAGTATAGGCGTGCCGAGTTTGGGCTCGTTTTGTTAGTTATGATGAGACCTTACCTCCAGACATGATGGTGTGACCTGAAGGTGTACTTCGGTGACTGCTATTGGAACTCTTCGACGAGTAAAACTACGTGTGTCGAGTTCGAGCTCGTTTTGTTAGTTATGATAAGACCTTACCTCCGGACCTAATGAAGTGACCTGAAGTTGTACTTCGGTGACTGCTACTGGATCTCCTAGACGAGTAGAACTAGGTGTGCCGAGTTTAGGTTAGTTGGTAAGTTATAATGAGACCTTATTTCCGGACTTGACGAAAGTGACCTGAAAGAGTATTTCGTTGACTGCTACTGGATCTCCTATATGAGTAGAACAACTTCACACACACTTTCAGGTCACTCCATCAGGTCCAGAGGTAAGGTCTCATCATAACTAACAAAAAGAGCCCAAACTTGGCACCCATAGTTCTACTCGTCGGGGAGTTCCACTAGGCAGTCACGGAAGTGCACCTTCAGGTCACTACATCGGGTCTGGAGGTAAGGTCTCATCATAACTAACAAAACGAGCCCAAACTCGGCACACCTAGTTCTACTCCTCGAGGAGTCCCAGTAGCAGTCACCAAAGTACATCTTCAGGTCATTTCATAAAGTCCTAGACGAATAGGCATTTATAAACCTTATCTACTTTTACCTAAATAAAATATTAGAATCAAAATCTGTGATCATAAAATTATTTTACCGTATCAAGTATCAAATTTGGATTATCGAATATTTTATATTTGTATAGCGATATATAACGATATAGTGGAAAAGCCACACGAGCCGCTGCAAAAACGCAATATAATAAAAACGCATTACTCCTGAGGCTGTGTCCGTGGCAACAACACAAGTGACTAGGAAGTAGATACTTTAATATCATATCATCCTTACCAGCTCCTTATCGGTTAGTGCAACAATACAAGATGATGTATTGTAAAAATAATTAGGTACGATCCCTGCCTCAGGTTTTTTGAAAAACAAAAAAGGCAAATGTATCTTGTTCTCCTTACATCTAGAAATTCGACAGAAAGTCCTATGAAAATTCGTCCACAACAAACTTTGATCCACTTTTTTAAGCCATTTTTACTTTATTCTGCCACAATCTAAAAATTTATTGACCTTTATACAAATTATGCAGGGAGGCTCGATTCAGGTGTCCTCAAGTGTATGACTGTGTTTATATATAAAAAGTAGTCTTTTAGAGAAAAAAAAAAACATTATTATTTTAGGTGGATGGATGAGCATTCCGCAAGGGCTCAGCAATTGCCCACCAGGATTGGAATACCTTTCTTTGATTGATGGGCTACTAGTACATCAGAAAGTAGAGCTGCTGGAAGCGTTTGTGGGTTTCGAAACCAATAACAAGTACACAATAAAAAATAGTATTGGTCAAAAAGTATACTATGCTGTTGAAGACAATGATTGCTGCACTAGAAACTGCTGCGGACCCATGAGACCATTTGACATGAAAGTCATGGATAACTTCAGGAATGAGGTAACTACAAAAAAATCTTTTCCGTTTTATTACAAAACTCTTGCTTTTTATTCAATGCAAACCATAGCTGAGACAAGTTTAAAACACAAAAAAGTTGCAAACTGTCCGTGAGCAGTCCGCCGCGCTCGGCTGCTTGCAGCGTATTGTGCGATGAAGTGCACGGATTAATAAATTATGACAATGTTTTGGAACGTAGAAGTCTGGCACCGTTTAAAACAGGTTTTTTGTTCTGAATCGTTTCGAAGGATTTCTTTATTTACATATTAAATAAAGAAGCCTATCATGCGTCCGTCTCATTTATTTATCAATCTTTTTTGTTTTGTAATTTTATACACAATCACTCTATTTATGTAAATATTCTTTTTTTATCTGGCACAAATTTATTTTATTTAAGTATGCTTCCACACGTTACATTATAAAACTGAATTAGGTACATCCGTCTCCTCACACTCATGGGGTCCAATTGAAAACCAGCGTCAGGCATTTATAGTTGTCTGGTATTGTTGCTGAACTGGGCCTTTTTGGCGCAGCCGTGAAACCCACTACCTAATTTATAACATTGCACTTTACATTTTTTTTTTTTTTATCTGCTGCATACTGTTTGTCTCTTATTCAATACTAAATAAATGTATTTTTTTTCTTTCTAACTTTAGTTCAAACCGGTGTAGGTTTCGAGAAAAGTCATTTTCTTAATGTAATAACCGACTCACGTTACAGCAGCGTGATACGGAGTTAGTCTTTTGATGATTAACAAGTAGGTCCAAGCAGACTTGGGCACGCCACAATTGCGGCGATAAGACCCCTCTTTGAGGAGTGGCTAGAGAGGCGCCACGGCGTCTTCACTTTCCGCCTGACGCAGGTCCTCTCCGGACACGGCTGTTTCGGGAGGTTCCTGCACAGGATAAGGCGGGAGGTAACGCCCGGGTGTCACCATTGTGTGGATCGCCCGGAAGACACGGTGGAGCATACGGTGGAGGTCTGCCCAGCTTGGGCGGAGCATCGCCGTGTCCACGTGGAGGCGTTTGGCGGCGGTGATCTCTCGCGTCCGGCCCTGGTTCAGGCCATGGTACGGAGCGAGAGGAAATGGGAGGCCGTCACCTCCTTCTGCGAAGCGGTAATGCTCGCGAAGGAGGAGGCGGAACGCGTGAGGGAGAGGCAAATTTCGCGCCCTCACACCCCTAACCGCCGCAGGAGGAGACGCCCAGGGCGTCGGGAATCGCGAGGCGATTTCCGCCCATCGTAGGCGCGGGCTTGCGGACGGTAAGCAATGGGTAGCTTACCGTCCGATAAGGACCAGGCCCGGGTCGACGGCGCGTTGTATTCCACGCGCGCCTCAAAGAGATGTCAGCAGAATCGACGGGGTCCGCTAGGGCCGATGCCTGCGTGGGTTGCGAAGAAAACTGAGAGGGAGATCGTGCCCCCGGCAACAGGGCAACCGAAGGAACACGGGTGGGTTTTATTCAGTAAGAGTCTGACACGCCCTCCCGCTCCGCCCAGAGCGGGAGAAGTTATTTGATGATTTCCCACCCAAAAAAAAAGGTCCAAGCAGACTACTTAGCGCTATGTGACATATTCAGAATTTTCCTGAGATCAGCCTAACCTACACATCAATAAAAATCTGTAAAAAAGAAAATTTTACAGCTTAAAAGTAAAAAAAAAAATCTTTTAACTTACATTCCTAGGGAACTCTTAAAAAAGATTTGGAATATTTTTACACAAGTCCAATTTCAACTAACCATATGGCTAATTTAATTAGTAATTTGGTCGATATACAGCATCTCCCTGGACTCCCTGCAAGCGGAGTGGTGATCGAATCGGTCGGTAAAAGCGTGCGAGAGACTCACACCCAATGAAAATGGGCCGTCAAATGTGCGGTGCAGCTTCTCCGTATACCGCAATCTGTCCCTATCGACGAATGAAAACGGTTCTCCGAATACGGGCCCTATGGCATGCTTTACAGAAATCTCCAGCACCCAGACATGCAGACTCCATCTAATGAAAACGGTACCCTGCATCATGCCCTCAGACATGAGTAAGGCTGGTTTCACAGCTGTGCGAGAGACCCGTACGCGTTCCCGGAACCAAGACACACGTAAGGCGCTAGTACATTGTTTCACAGCGACGCGGATGGTCCGTACGGTCCGTCCGTACGAATCCCCCGCACATCTGTGAAACCAGCCTTACAGAAATCTTGCGCAGCAATGAAAATGAGCCTTTCAGTGAAATTATTCAATTAAACCAACTGTAGTAGCTAATCTATTCTCTTTAAAAAATCTCGAAGGATAAGTTAATTTTGTGCACATATTCGCGTTTAGGGTTTGGCCATATTTACTGCCAAGGAATGTATTACTTTAAATCACAACAAATATTTCTAATGACAGGTAATCCATCTTAACCGTCCACTGGCTTGTGACTCGTGCTGGTGTCCATGCTGGCTGCAAAGCATGGAGGTTTCCTCCCCACCAGGCACTGTGATTGGTACGGTTGAACAAGAATGGTCCATCTGCAAGCCCTGCTACAGCATCAAGAATGCGGCTGGAGACGTTGTCCTCAGAATCAGAGGACCGGTTTGCACATTCTCGATTTGTGGAGATGTAGAATTCCATGTAAGTATTTTATTTTAAGCTATAAAAATATGAATTTTATTTTTCTTCTTCTGCTCATAGTATTTTGACAGCAAGTTTGGTAGTGAAATTAACTGCCCAGCGTTTGTCGAATGTAGTAACATTAGATTTAAAAATTTAATTTATACGTAATAATCTAAATAAAATAATGTGCAATTTCAGGTATACTCCAAGGATGGCGAAACTAAAGTTGGCAAGATCACGAAGCAGTGGTCGGGCTTGGCGCGTGAAGCATTTACTGATTCCGATTATTTCGGCATTACCTTCCCCATGGATTTGGATGTGAAAATAAAGGCCGTTCTTCTTGGAGCTTGTTTCCTCATTGTAAGTAACAAAACTCTTAATTGTAATATTATTATGTTGAAAATAAAAGCACCACATTATTTATTCTCGTGGCTAAGTAACAATAGCCGCATGGGTCGATCGATCAGGTTAAGCTACGTTTTCTGCGGTCGGTCCGTGGATGGGTGACTATCTTTACATATCGAGACCCCTCCGTGCCTCGGAAAGCACTTTAAGTTGTTGGTCCCGGCTGTCATTATTAAATCTTTGGCAGTAGTTACGGGTCGTTAGAAGCCGTAAAGACTGACAATCAGTCTCTACCAAGGGGTAGGTATCATATTACCCAACTGGGTTGTGGAGGTATCTGACCTCCACATCCTAGGGCAATCACTCCATGTAAAATACTGGTATTCAGCTGCATCCTATAAGACTGGAGACTGACCTCGACATAGTTGGGTAACAGCTAGGCAGATGATGATGACTAACTTTTGCCCACTTAGAGGTAGGATATTATCTCACTGGAAAATACCACCGGGAATATCCTATGTCCTCAACCAGGTCATGGTCTTTCCATGTGCCAAATTTCATCGAAATCCGTTCAGCCGTTAAGTCGTGGAAAAGTATCAGACAGACAGTCCGACAGTCAAATACTCAAAGAAACGAATTTCTTTCATTTATCCTTTGACGGAAATTCAAATCTCAAGGAAATATGTCCTTCTGAGGATGCACTTTAATAAGTTACCAGTAATGAAAAATAAATAATTATGAATTAGTATTTTTATAATATAAAAACCAATAAAACATTTAGTACCGAGGGTAAATAATTGTATCAAACATTATATAAAGAAACTTAGTAAAAATCTCTTAAACGTGCTTTGAGAAAGCGTACACCGTAGACGTGCTGTAAAAAAGGGATGCCAATGCACATTCCGCATTCATAAATTTTATGTAATACTACATTTAGGTTGTTATTTAAAACCTAGTGTTATCCGTGAACAAAATGAGTAAAATTATGTAAAAAAAAGTTTGAAAAAAAAAGCAGTGGCACGGGAGTGCCGACGGAAGTGAAAACTTGAAAAAAATCGGCACCACGGTAATCAACGCGTTGATGTCTTTTTAATGGTCAAAAGCTGGTGTCGTCACAATGTCACGAAATCAATGGTTTAGTCCCATCTTAAAAATGCCGAACGCGCCTAAAGAAGTTTTCACTTAAAAAAATCATCAAACTTCGAAGCATTCAAATATTTCAAATACAACATTAAATATTACAATACTATATTGACTTTGGACAAACAAATACCAAGAATAGTTACTAAATCAAAACATTCAGGAAGACTGATACAGTACAAATATAATCCTGACACGACTAAATTAAACTGCATCGAATAAAACATGTTGTCTGATCTGATGATTTCTATGACTACTTTTCAGGACTTCATGTTCTTTGAGAAGTCTGGAAACCAGGAGTCCGATCGTCCTGGCATGCTGTAAATGTGAGAAGAGGATTCTAATCATGGCACCATTTTGGCTGCTCATCTAATCAGTGAATTTTTGATACTACTATATATTTTTTTAATTCGCGTTTATTTTTGGATTACTTATTTACTTTTGGAAGATTTGTTATTTGTATGATTATAGAATCTCTAACTTTGTAAGTTTTTGTACTTGGATGATTCCGTGAAATTTGAGCAACTATAATGTCCGTAGCATTTTTAACTTCCAAATTTTTATTATTTAGAGAATTTATTCCGAAAGATTTAAGTGTATAGCACAGTCAATAAACTTTAATAATATAAGGAAATCTCGATGTTCAAGTCGTAAAAACGTGCAAGGCAGGGGCGAGTCGCTTGTAGGTATAAACTAATGAGGAAACAAACAGCATCTAAAACATGTACTAAGAATAATTATTTGCAAAAGTTGAGCTATTTTCATGGAATCATTCACTGATTTAGTTTTAGTTAGTGGCGGCGCGAAGTATGGTTAAAGTCGCCTGAGTAAAATCACGCGCCGGGGACTTACTTAAAATCCATTCGTTCCACGCGGAGCTACACCTTCCAAACCGTCACACCAATTAACACACCACATTAACAGCGCTTTGACACTGTTAAGAGGAGTTTATGATAATTACTTAACGCTTAGGTACTTCAAAAGAGCTCTTTGACCTGAAATAAAATCAACTACCGGGATATAAGAGGGTTAATGCTGAATGTTGGCAACGTCGGTCAAATATTTCGCTTTTTTAGTAATTTCTACCTATTAATAAAGGAAATTATGAAATATCGGTCTGTAATGCACTAAAATATTGATTCATTGCAAGGATAATACACGGAATTAAGTGTTGTAACAGTTTTAGGTAGAAAAAAAGCATTCTGAATGTCTCCAAATGCTTTTTTACACCTAAAACTAAATATTCAGAGTTACGATGTGAGAAATAGTTGACTGCTATTTGCGACGTTGCCAACTTAGACAATGCGTTCATCTCCATAGCTGTTCGAAGCGCGTGGTGTGCACGGTTTTTGAGAGGGCGCTGCCGCTTCACGTGCGCAGGTGTGGTTCCGCCTTTAATCTTCTAAATTAAACTATGGATTTTGATTCTGCTATACACATATTTCTATGCTTTAATCATAGAAATCTCGATGTTTTGACATGTCGCCATTGCACCCGCGCGAAACAAGGGCGGGTCGCTAAGCAGGTATTTAAATAAAATAAAATCCAATCTCGCGTCGCCACTTTTATTAATGCATAGCATGCGTGTCACTACTTATGAAACTATTTAAATTTGTGTTAATTATTTAAAATGCACTAATTAGTATTATAAGCCTTACATGATTATTTCTGTTATATGATATAGTACTTTTTTACAAATATTGCTTAACTACTTACATATTACCACACTTGTGATCATCAGAACTATCTCTAAAATATTTATTCTTGTAGCCGAATTGGCTTAATCTACTTAGAAAGAATACTGCTAGTGCAGAATGACGTCCCCCAATCGAAATTAATTTGTTTTGCAGAAGGTAATATAAATTAAAATACGTTTTTTTATTTTATTTTTCACAACAGAGAGATTACAGAGAGTTTTATGAGAACACAAGCATGATTTTATGTACGTACAAATGTGTGATTATGATTTTAAATGAAGATTTTTTTTTATTATTTAACTGACATGGAAATTTATCTAAAATGACTTGGACGAATATTTTATTGAAAAATGCAAATAATATTTATGTACAGCTCAAATACAACTTTAGCATTTACAAAGTACATAACAATTCAATAATTCCTATTCATTACTTATTGTTCCAAATTTTCCTTTTGTTATTCTAGTCCTGTAGGTATGCATTTTGTGTTAGACACGTATTTATTGATGTTGTAACCTTCTTCTTTCTCTTAGCGTTTTCCTGGCCTGTAACAAGTCACTTTTCAAAGCGGTCATGGAATATTGTAATATCGTTTCTGAAATAAGCGAGCTACCTTTGATAAGTACAGACTTGTTAATGTACCTAGCTGCATATGCTAGTATGATGACACAACACGTATTGCTGCGGCTCTGAACTTACTCCATGCTATAGGCTTGAAACAAAGAATGATGGGCATGGTTTCTATGAACGCTGACCGGTCTACATAATTACAAAACAAACATACCATTTAGCTTCATTTTTGTCTCAAGTGATATTATGCCTAAAGTACCGGAGAAGTGACAAGGAGCTGGCAAAAAAGCTCATCATTCTTTGGCGCGACCATCGTGTAGCCTAAACCAAACAAGATAATTTTATACCAATACTATCTATCTATAAGCAGCGTGTTAGTCTTGTGTGCCTACATGTCATCTCGATTACTCATATAGTTTATTAATACTCAATGTCGGCCATGGGCATGTGACCACCCGTATTGTTCTGAATATTCATGGGTTAATATTTTTCATGTTTGGATAACATGAAAAATATTAAAGATAGACCCTAATAATTAACTAACATTTTTTTATTAAAATTTTTCGACTATGAAAAAAAAACGGAGGTGCAGACATTAAAAAAAAAACTATTTAAAAAAACTCAAGTCCATAAAATCATAAGTTATTGAGAAAAAAAAAATTAAGATTTTTTTTTTAATAGTAAAGATATACCCCCATTAAAAATTAATTTTCGATTTTTTTTCATGAATATTCAGAAAAATACGGGCGGCTACATGCCCATGGGTGGCATTGTATGCTGCTGTCTTATGTTTGCATCATCTAAAATTTATAACTGTATGATGAACTACGTAATAAATAAATGTAGTAATATATAATGAACTATTTATCGAATACATTTATTGGTGTATTTTTACGGAATGTTAACAGGAGCGTGCATTCTGATAGAAGACAAGAAGGCAACGTTGCATAAAACTGTCAAATATTTCGCTGTTTTGATTAATTTATCAATGACTAAATAAAATGATGACATGACGCTCTTTAGTGCACTAATATTAATGAAAAAACGAAATAAATAGGATAGATATGGCAACCTAACTTAACACTAAATATTCACACTAGAGTTTCCTATAGTTTTTGGTAAAATTATTTTCAACTGAACATTTCACATATTTAGCCAAAGCAAATATAACGAGCAATTCCTTTTAGAAATGCTTTTTTACAACTTTAAATACTAATTTTAAAAAATTCAAAATTTTAGATTAAAAAAAATTTCAACTGAACATTTTTCAAACCAATTCCTTTTACAAATGCTTTTTGACAAACAAGTACAACTCGTAATCCAATGCTAATAGTGCAATTCATAATTAATATTTTAGTGCATTACAGAGCGATATTTCATAATTCCATCTATTTATATGAATGAAAATAAAATGCTGCTCGTTGGTAAGCGCACCACTTGAGAACGACTGGACCGATTGGGCAATTTTTTTTTTCTTTTTAAATGTTTGTAATAGTCCAAATAAGGTGTTATGGAAAGAAAAAATTGGGAAACTTACCTGGAAATTTGGGATAATTTCTATTGGACACGGCAACGTTCGTCGGGTCAGTTAGTTTAGTAATATTGATAACTTAATCAAAACCAAAATATTTGACAACTATGTGCTAGGTTGCAAGTTTCACAATGGAATGTACCCTCAAGTATTCATTCTCCTTAGAAATAGACGTAAGCAAGTATATTATGCATACCTATAGTCGACTTGACGGAAGAAAACATTATGAATACCTTCTGCTTTTAAAACAGGTGCTAAATGGTTAGTGTTGTCCTTTGGTGTGGAAAGCTTAAATATTATTTGTCAATATTTTTAATGTACGTGATAATAGCAAATTCATGCAAGAACATTATATATCTACAATTGGAAAATTCTTGCAAGAATTTGTAGAAAACTTTTCTTCTACTTATACAATATATTATGCTTCTATTAGTCATTAAAAATAAATATATAACTAAGTATACTATAAATATATATATTATGTAAGTACAAGGTGATTTTTTTCAAGCCAGTATGGGCAAGTTCTAAACTTCAGGTCATAGAGAAAAACAATGAAAGGAACCATGAGCTTAATTTTAACTTTTCAGCCTATGCAGCACACTACAAACTGAAACATGTAACGATTATATTTCTAAAGTTATCTGAAATATTAATAATTTACCCTTGACCATGACCATCACATAATCTGTCCGATGTGGCCACCATTTCATGTACTTAGCACAGCTGAACTCTTTTTTAAAACTTGTAGTGTCACATTTAAAAAAAAATAGTTATTTTATTTTCTTTGAAATGTATATTTTATGTTCTGTATGTAAATATGTAATAGTTATTTTATGTTCTAGGTTCCTTTCTAGGTTTTTCTCAAAAACCTGTTGTTCAGAATCGACCGAACCTGGCTTAATAAAAAATAAAAAATCTTTAAGTACCTACAACAATATTCTTACGCGTGTACTTGAGCAACCAAAAAGTATAATATTCTTTGATCTTAAAATGTATCTGTGTAATGTAATGATACAAAAATTAATATATTAGTGTCGCATATTTTGTGCCTACTGTAACTATTCTACACTAAATTCTTAGTACAATAATAATTATACAATGTTAATAAGTAGAACATTTTTATATAAAGTATGTTAAACAATGCATTTAACCAACGTAATTAATGTTATGAATTTATAATAAGTGCTACAAATACTGCACGTTGCACAATAAGAACACAATGCACAAAAAAAAGGTTGCATTACGATTTACAGTGATATAATGTAACGTGTGGGCATATAATGCTCATCTGATTGTCGACAGCCTTTTATTATGTACTTTTCTAAGAAACTGGTATTACCGTCTATGATATAAATGTGTTATTGAACTATAATTATGCGTTTTATGTATTCTTTCAAAAAGTAGTATTGAATGAAAATATCGGTGAAGAACGAGCCGGACTCGCGCACTAAAGCTCTCATCACCTTATGCGAATTCCGTGCGATATGCGGGAAGACGCTCTCTAACTGCAAAGCATTTTTTTTTTGTTTTTTACGTGGATAAATTGACAATCTTCCTCAAAAATTGAGGACATTGTTCCTTTGACGACTGCCCTACAAGTCCAGTCAAATTCGAAACTATGGGTTATACCCATAGTTTCGAATTTAGTTCGCAACAATCATGTTTATTTACGCGACTGACATTATATCCGCGTAAATAAACATAATCCCAAAAACCGTCTAATAAGGTTAAGTTTTTTAGAGCAGAAACCCTCGGGTCACCCAGATCTTTCACTGATGTTCTAAACAGACCAGGAGTTTTGATTGACTTCTGGAGGGAGGTGGGCTGGTTGGAATAACCGACAAACGGCTGCAATGGCCCACGCATAATGGTCCACCTGACGGACTAAGTGTGGAAACCAAACCCCGTAACATAGAACAAGGTTAAGTTTTTTTTTTTACAACTTTGACATGCTGTGACTTTGGATTCCCCGTTGGGTGCGGCGACTGACTCTCACTTTGATGAGATTATTGAATAATAAACAACTACTAGAACTAAATGAAATTTATTCGATATAAAATTCATTACGTTAAAAAAATCATTAAATTTATTATGGCGCATTTTATGTAAAATATTTGTGTGTAAGATCTATATATCTTCAAGGCAGATTTACAAGCTTCCTCGGCGGAACTGATATCTGGCAAGTCGCAGAGGTTTCCCCAGCGAATTCTTTGAGTTCACTGTCCGTAGTAACATTTAAATAAAAAAAGTGGTGGCACTCGGGGAGTGCCGACAGAAGTGAAAACTTGAACAAGATCGCCTTGGTGGAAGAAAAATACTTATAAAGAACATTGGTCCGTAACCTTATCTAAATAAAGAGCACAATCGCGTTTACAAAAATGAGGTGTCGTCATGGTGTCGCGAAATCAATGGTTTAGTCCCATCTCAAAAATGCCCAACGCGCCTAATGAAGTTTTCACTTCAAAAACTTCACGCCAACATGATGCATAGATTTACTGCTGTATATAAATATGGATCTAACATCCGGTTCCTGAGCAATCACGGCGCTCAACAGATTGATGGCCTGGCTTGTTGGAACATATGGAGCTGTATGCAAAGCGCGCGACCGCAGCAGCCGGTCCGGAGTAAACAATGAACAGCGAGCTCAACCATGGGCGTACCCACAGAACATATAAAAGAGGTATGTTCTGTGTCGGTACGCCCACAGAACATACCATACACGGTGGGGTAAGATGGGGCACCATGTTCCCTGACTCAAAGCTAAAATTTAGGTTTAATAAGTAACTAAATTAATTATACATTTGGAAAAAATCATAATTACTACCACGGGAAACAATGCAGTATCGATGAATCGCGAGTGTTAATGCTTGGTTATAGAGTTTTATCGAGAGAAATGCTTAGGTGTTAGTTATTATAGAGTTTATTTACTTCTGCCCCACCCCTAAAAAATGCTGGTATATAATATAATGATACCAGCTTATAAGTGTCCCACTGCTGGGCAAAGGCTTCTTCTCATACAGAGAAGGCATGAGCAACAATGAGCATTGATCAACACGGTTGCTCAAAGCGGGTTGGTGATTTGAGACTTCATTATTTAAGTACATTCGTCAATTCAATAACCCTTGAAATAAGATTATACAAACAATCCGCCCCAAGTCCAGATTTCCTCACGATGTTTTCCTACACAGATGTTAGTGTTGTCAAGACAAAGTACATAATAGGAATTGAAGTCACATTGGTACTTGCCCGGATTTGAACCCACAACCTCGTACATGAGAAACAGTTTGCTGATATATTGGTTTTCATTATGTCTTTGCCTTATTTGTTCTTTAAATATAGGAGTTGTTGACATCTGTACAGATAAAGCTGTTTACTATTTGTGCAATGACCCCCTAGCTTCAAGAGTATTGATAACACGTTAACATTGCATTATGATCAGTGTTATTTCACTGAGCAAGGAATTATTACCTCTTCGTTGTATTTCTCTATTGTTTTATAACAATTCATAAAAGTGGCCAGTATGGTAAAAGACTCTAAAACGAATTTGGACTTATTCTCAAATGATTCTGATAGTAAAAGTAAAAAGTGCATGAAGTGGCTTAAGTTCAAATATTATTCTAACAAAAAAAAGTGTGTAGTTATCGGTGATATCAGGGAGAAGAAAGTTTATTTTGAAACACTTAGTGTTTCTAGTGTTAAGAGGAGTTTGAATAGAATTTGTATAAAATTCTTCAGATCCAATAGCCCTCGATCCAATGGTTATGAAAAGTTTTTATCAGATGAAGAGAAAAGGTTTTATTTTGCTATAGACCATAGTTTGGTGGAGGGTATTTACTAAACAAACACATATCTATAGTACATAATGATGTTAAGTTCAAGTTTAGTTAAGTAGGTACTTAATATTTTTATGTCTTAAGTGTCCAATTTTCATAAAAATAGGAACTAACAGGTAATTTATTTTAGAATATTATGAGTTTGATTATTGTGGTAATTTTATTTAACCGGTGAAATGTGGGTATTCTATTCATAAATAACGCACGAGGTTCGGCAGAGGTGTACCTATACCTCAGCGGAACCCTAGGGAATACAGGCGTGATGTTATGTAATTAATTAAAATTATCTATGTTGTTTTAAAGAATACATTTCAATTTAAACATTAGTTTCAGATCAAGAATTGCTGAACATTCCGCAGGGTCCCACGAACGGTCCACCAGGATTGGAATGTATTTCTACGTTTGATGTGCTACAAATAGAACAGGATATGCAGATGCTGGAGTTAGTTACGAATGTAAACAATGAAGACGGGGAACAAATATACTTTGCTATTGAAGAAACTGATTGCTGCAGTCTAAGAACTGGCAAATGGCGACCATTTGCTATGTTAATTGTGGACAACTCCAATAATGAGGTAGTATTTTTTTTTTTACTCTTTAGTGTTCCGTACGTCAAAAGCAAAAAAAACGGAACCCAAATAGGATCACTTCGTCGATCGTTTGTCTGTCTGTCAGTCTGTCAAGACCCTTTTTCTCTGGAACGCATAGAGGTATCAAGTTGAAATTAATATCAAATACGACACGGTCGAACACGGTCTACCGTCCCTTGGAGCTCTAAAAAGTCAAGCTTCTTAGTTGACGCAATAAGAAAATACGGCCATTTATCTATACTTTTATACTTAATAATATTACAAAGAGGTAAAATTCGAGTTTGTAAGTTGTATGCAGGGGGTAATCTCTGGAACTACCAGTCGGATTTGAAAATATCTTTTTGCATTAATAAATCTAAACCTGTAGGTAGCTTACTTCCCGTTCTCTTCTTCGTAGCACTCTTAACAGAGCGGTTGTGATCTTCATGTAGTTTCTTGTCCAGGGGCTGATGTGATTCGCCTCACGATTTCTCGCCATCTACTCCGATTTTTTGTGTTTTTATTGCACTCATTCACGGGTTCGCCCATTGCGGATTTAATCTGGTCAGTACATCTCATGGGTGAGCGTCCGCGTGGTCTAGTGCCCTCCACCCTACCCTACACGACAAGGCACTCTATAGAGTCACCCTCCCTCACGCCTCAAGATGTGTTCAAGGTGTTTAAGGATGCGCGTTTGGACCAGAACAGAAAGACGCTTTTTGATGCAGAGTTCTCGACGTTTAGAGGTGGTGGTGCGAAACTCCATCCACGATACTCCAAGAATTCTTCTCCAGCACCACATTTCGAGAACGTCTATCTTATTCTTCTCGATCTCACGCAGTGTCCACGTCTTAGCAGCGTAAAGGAACCTAGGAAAAACCAAGGTTTGAAAAACAAGCCGGATAATATATCTGGTCCTCCAGACTTTTTTCAGTTTGTCCATTGATGATTTAGCTATCGCCATACGCCTCTTAATTTCATCCATGCATCTACCCCCGTTTGATATTAATGCTCCAAGATAAATGTAGGTCTGTACCACGTCGCAGTTCGCAATTTTAGACTTCGGGTGAGTTTTTGTTAGCGCGGTCCACGATTATCACCTCCATTTTTTTGCGGTTAATCTTTAGTCCGAATTCGAGTCTCGCACTCTCCATCTTACGAAGTAATTCCTCTAGATGACTTGCGCTAGTAGCAAATAGCGTGGTGTCATCAGCGTATCGCAGATTTGCTATTCTGTAGCCACCGATTAAACACGAGTCTGTCCAGTCTTCAGTTCGGTGTAAACATTGAAAAAAAGCGGTGATATTATGCAACCTTGACGAACACCTGCACTAAGATGGAAATTATTCGACAAGATTTCGTCGGTTCGAAATCAACCTATGCCTGTTTCGTATAGCTTTGTCAAAAGATGCACTAGGTGTTTCGGCGTGCCCATTCCTATTAAAGTACTCCACAACATTGGCCATTTCACTTAGTCGAACGCCTTGGAGAAGTCGACGAAGCAAGGTCGGTTTGTGAAATTCTCAAGCTTTCTCAATAGATAAATTCCTGCCAAACAATTAATATTTGTTTCCGGGTGCCTTTCCCTGTCACAAATCCAGCTTGCTCCGGTGCAATCTCTTTGGACAAGTAGGCCTTTAGAGTTTTAGACGTAGTAAGGTCTCACAGCACAAGTAAAGGAAAAGTCCGAAAATAGTTAATTTGTAGTTTTATCACATTAAAAAAATATTTTTTGCGATTACAAACTTACCTACATTTGCATTTGGAGAATTTACCGTGACGTATATATCGATATATATCGTATATATCGATACGGGAGACACCTACAACTACATTAACCTGTTCGTTTTAGAGATACATTAATCCCAACTACGGAACCCGTTATTGTGCGTGGTCAGACATGCACTTGGCCGGTTTTTTACTCTTAAAATACTAAATACTACCTATTACTAGGTAATAGGTGTTGTGGAGAGGTCAGATAGGCAGTCGCTCTATGTAAAATAGTGGTATTCAGCTGCTGTCAGTTGCATCCGGTTAGACTGGAAGCCGACCAACATAGTTGGGAAAAGGCTAGGCAGATGATGATCTGTTTACACCGAGCGGGATTAGAGAGACTTCGCTCGTTAGGTTAAACATCGCACATGACAGGTGGGCCACAGCAGTTGTTTTCGCATTATTTTGTGATGTGCGGCGGCTTGTAAAGCTCTTGCCGTCACACTACATCATCTCACTCACTCAGGCACCTACACCAATACACTATCCAGCAGCTAGCTGTTTTCATGCTTCATAAAATTAATAAATTCTAAATTAAAACAAATTATTATATCAAATATATAACTGTATATTTTGAGAAAATCTACCAAATAGCAATCTTAAATTTAATGAGAGACAACGCACAGAGCCTTAACCCCCTGAGGGTATGAAATTTTGCACAAGAGCTCCTTACATAAAGAAAATAAGCACAAAGGAAGGATTTTAGAAAAATTCATACCCTAGCTAGAGGAGTTAAATAGGGTATGAAAGTTCAATCATTTTGGCTATGAAAACTTTTTCTATTGGGGACACAGCTTGTCAATATAATAAATACACCTCCCATAATACTAAATATTCATGTCATGTTATGTAAAAGATAAGTCATAATATTATGATCAAAGATTTTTCTTTAGCTTGAATGCAGATTTCTGTGTACAAACAGACACTTCAGCTTGGTGGTATGAGAGATCAGCAAAACTATCTTCTTGCTGAGGCGTTAATTTTTTCTTGGCAAAATTCAGCTCCCTGTGATCATGCTTCATTACCAGTGGTCTTGGTAGAGTTGTCGTGATTTTCTTGACCCAATGACTCTGTGGCAATTTCTGTTCATCTGGCACATCAATCTGTAAATAATAATTATAAAAATTAATCACAAAGACAGCTAGATTTACCAAATAGTAAATAGCACTATCAAACATATTCTTTTGTATCTATAAAAAAAATACAATCTATCATCCATTTGCTATATTATAAGTCTGTTCCGAAAGAATTCCACACATTAATTTTCTTTCATTCACTGCAATTCATCAAATCAATCATGTTATCCTGCAATAGGTGTTAAATAAAATGTGTGTGATACTGATAACTTACCACTCTAGTCTTCTTAGCACTCTTGTATGCAACTGAAGGCAAGTTGACATTTTCTTTATTACTTGGTTTAGCTGGTGGGAGGTTTTTAACAAATTTTGGAATAGATGATGTTCCAGGTAAAGGTTTTTTAGGATGGACATCTTTTACTAAAGGTGCTATCGGACAGTTCTTTATGTAAGAGGCCACTGGGCTGCTAATGTGTTGATAAGCATTTGATCGACTTGGTGTCTTTTTCACGGATGATGGTTTCTTCAGTGATATAGGCTGAGCAGGTGTCTTAAAAATTGGTTTTTGCTTTATGTCCCTTGGTGTTGTTTGACCTTCAGTATACTTATGAAGTTGATGAGTAGTTTTTACTGGAGTGTTTTGAGGAGGTTCTGGAGATTTGTAAGCTTCATCCTTTTGTAATTCTCTATCAATTTTCTGTGATGATAAATCTGATACATTTGGTTCAATTTTAAATTCAGTCATCAGTCTAAGGTCATCTGTTTCATATTTTCCTTTAGTATTGCTTGGTGGATTATTTAAAATATATTCAATAACTTCTAATGTATTGTTTAATTCTTCAGTCTTCTCATTGTTTCTAGGTGATATGCATAGTTTAGTCACCATATTTTCCATTTGAATAAAACTGTCATCAGCAGCTTTCATATCCCACCCAGGACTATTGAGTTCAGATAAAACAAGTTTAGAATTTTCAGTTTTAGGTATTAAGTTGGGTTGTGAATGTGCTTGTAAGATTTTCAAACTTTCATTGTGATCTCCAGAATTCTTGGGGCTGCTGATTGCACTTGTAGCATGTATTCTAAGATTAAGAAAAAAATATAGTTAAGTGTTATATCTTCTGAATTTTATGAGCCTTGCCGTAGGTATGCAAATACTTAGGTTAAAGTACTGAATATTTTTCCCTTTTCACATGGTACTCTTTGCATGTACCTACTGTACATGTAAAACCTTCCATACTGACCCAACCCATACACTGTGATACCAGGAACCCGCTGATGGCTATCCACCAGCCAGAGCATATAAATGTAAAAAAGGGGCTAAAGGGGTTGTGTATATTACAATAACACAGTTTAAAGTTTAGTAAAAAAATATACCCAGAACCTACAGCACCTGTTCCACCGCCGGCGAGAAGCGAGTAGAGCTAGCAACTAAAAACTAGTTTGTTTGGCAGAGTCCTCACCAGTAGTGTGAACAGCCACTTTTTTTTTAATTACGTCTTGCAGGCAACCTAGGAGGTTCTCGGCTGCTTCACCAGACTCTCCTGGATTGAGTGTAAACAGCCAGCAATCAACTATTAATATACAAGGTGTTCCGTTTGATCCCACAGCTCTAGGGTATGAATGAGACCATGTCACAGAATCAACTGGCATAGTTTTTTTTTTTTTTTTTTTTAAGATGACATACTAGACTCTTGATGTATCTAAGTTTCATTGATAAATACGAGTAAATAATTTTCATTCAAACCAATCATTCATATTTAAAGCTAAGAAAATGCGACATTGTAACTTTTTTTTTATATGAAAAAGAATAGACTGAATTAAATGGTTTTTATTTTTATTTTACATAAATAATCGCGACTGTCGACTGTCGAATTCTTTTGAAAGGAAAAATAATGGAAAATTATCCATTAGCCAGTTGGTTCTTTGACATGGTCTCATTAATACCCAGCTAGAGTTATGGGATATTAAAAGCAAGACTTAGTTTATGTGTAGGTATCTCTTTTACTGACACTGGACCTAAGTACAATGTTTTGTACGTTTCTTGAGCGAGAAAATAATCGATAGGTAGTCAATCGCTTCCTGGATGGCAGTGGGAGAGGGACGGGTGCATTTGTGACTACTGTTCGGTACCGTACACTTTAATTATTACCCAGTAGCCAAAATAGGTATTAATTGAATAAAAACAGTCTTACGTTTGCTTTTGTTTATCCCATAGTATATGTTTTTTCAATTCTTTCAGAGTCAGCTTTCCGAAGTAAACTTCATCATCACTTAAATCGTCTGCATTATACAAAGACATATTAGCAGTAAGTATGCGTTTTCTAATAAAATAAACTATAATCAAAGAAATAATGGCTGTAATAGTCAAATAATATTTGATACATTGAATTAGTTGAAAATAACACATAACGAACTTCTTTCAAAATATGACATGACACATAGACACACCATACGGTTGGTAGTCTCGTTAAAAAAATCCATGGAATGGAACTAATAAGTACTGTATTATTTTAGAAAAACCCGCCAAGTGCTTGACAGACTACGCACTGTGAAGGGTTCCTTAGTTGGGATGAATATAATTTAACGCATGCACAACGTCAACTTTATCGACAACAAAAATTAGTTTGTATTTTATAGTGATTCTCAAATAAACTTCTAGTCGCTAGCGAAGTAGCGATTTCAAAATCTCACGTACCCACACAGATTTAAATCGCTGGCGTCAAAATCTGTGTGGAAATGAGATTTTGAACCCGCAATCCCTTGCGATTTCAAAATCTTATTTCCACACAGATATCATGCGTAATGCGCTCACCGCATGAGTAATAATGAGGTTAAAAACTGAAAGCTCATCATAGATGGCAGCACAGTCAGTAGTCCGTCTTCAATCTGCCATAAATAAAGTAAACATAGTAAAGTAATAAAGTAAACATAAACACAATAATGGCGCGCCATTTATGTTTACTTCTGTGTCGATCACAAATTATATGACAACTAGCTATATATGTATGCGACTTGGACTGCAGCACCATTAAAAGATGAGCTAATGAGTCTTTGAAAGAGCAACATAAGCTGCTCAATGTGTTGAAAGTAGTCTGGAGGCTTTTTTTTTCCTAAGAAATTTTGCACAACCCAAACAAATTCAAACCATGCAGATTTCTCTTTATCTGTCAAGTCGGTCCTCATATCAGGGAACTAATAAAGGATCAAAATTTTACTGACTGTATTCAGTAAAATTTTGATCGAGGACCGTCAAAAATACCAGCTTTTATTTTTTCTGTGTTTCGGGAATATTTTACTGATATATTTAAAACATTCCCTATCCTTATTGAGAGCTTTTACAAAGTGTTTTATCAGAACTAATTTTATATGGAGAGGGGGTAATATAATGGTCTAACAGCTGATTTTAAATTCCGGTAAGTCTATTTAGAACGATTTTTGCGGTTTATTCCGGTAATATTCACAACACAAAAAATTACAGTCATCGTGATGATTAGCCGGTTCACGTCAAATCATAGGACTTTTGAACTTCAAAGGTCTGTTTTTACTAGCCCAGTTACGCAACTACCACATAGAAAATTTGGCATCCATGGCTTACTAAACACTTGTAATTGCGTCCCAACGAAGTCCAAGTAGGCCTTAGTTAGGCGCACTTAAACGGCATTCTTCTCGAACATATATTCACCATAAACAGCACAAACACTATTTGGATCGTTTAAGCAAGTTCTTCTAAATATAGACATATCGATTTATTTATGGAATTTAATAACTTTTTGCACTTAAAAAAAAATATATAAGCATAACGAAATTTTAAGAAGTACCCGTATCACAAAAACTAGAGCAGCTAGAAAAAAACTGAGGATAGATATGAAATCAGCGAACTCAAAATAATGAGAAACAGTTTAGGAACTTCATAAAAAAAAAGTTTAATTTTCTTTATCTGTGGAATTATTCAGCAATGCGAGAAAAATATTCGATTCATGCCTTGTTTTATGTTGAATCATGGTTGAATCGAATGAAAAGTCAAATGTTTTATAAGGTTAGGATTTTGAATTTCAATGAAAACATGACTAAATAATTTTTTTTAAACTCACTTATGGAAGGTTATTTAGTCTTTATTTAAGTTTGATGTATTTGAACGCTTTTTACAAGTTCTAACAGCACAACCAGGCATTTTCACGGAGCACTGAATGAGAATCGCGCGTCTCGAAAACGATTAATGATGTGCGTTAGAATCGATTTGAAAGTAGTTTTTATGACCTTACACTTTTACAAAGGGGGAAGTATTCGTAAGGCTTCTCTAGTCTTATATACATTAAAACAAAATCCCATCTCGATCGTAAAAATTCACTCCTGTTACAAAAGTCCGAGGTCAAAACCCCCAGGCGCTCCACTGAATACTTTTTAGCGGGAATTTAGTATCTGATAACTGATAAATACTCTAACGGATATTAGTGTTATTCTAAAAAAAACTATAACTAGATACTGTGAAAGTATTTTCAAACTAATACTTAGGACGCGGGGCTTGACTTTTTGACTGCCTCGTTGGACCAGTAGTCGCCAGCCCTACTGCTGAGCATGAGGTCTTGGGTTCAATTCCCGGGTCGGGCAGTGTTATTGGGTTTTTCCATCTGGAATTGCTCAGTAGCAGCCCAGAGTCTGGATTTGTGTCTGGTTTATGGCAATAGGCTCGCCCGCTATAACATGCGACCAATAATGCAAGTTAAACATTACTGGAGAAATGTGGGTGAACTATTTATCTACACCTCTGCCTAAGCCCGGCGTGATGTTATGTGTTTGCATTTTACTTTTCAGTTGGTGCCGTTCTATCAAACGTATTTTGTCGGCAAAAATCATGGAAAAATTGTTTACGATGGGGATGATGAAGTGAAAAGCGCTGCTCAAGTATTTATAATTACAATGTATAATATATAAGCATAATTAAACACATTACTTACAAAGAAATAAAATTTTCGTTTTATTTAAAAGCCCAAAAACTGCGGCAAAAAATCGCATCTGAAAACAAACCAGTACCTTGCGTAATACAACACAATATGTTTCGATTTGAAACAGATTGCTAATCCATTGCTTCATAAGTTGGAAAAAAAATCTGTTGAACAACGTAAATAACGCAATGAATTGTTGTTGAACTGTCAAAATGAAACAAATTAGGCATAATTGTTTACTAAAATAAGTTACGCAATTAGGGTACAGGATTATATTCGTTGCGGCGAAAAAGAGACATCGCAAATCTCCGTACCGCAGTGCGCGCTAGGCCTAACGCGGACGCCACACGAATATCTCGCCGAACAATTCGTCGAATGGCGAGGCTTAATAAATAATCACGAGATTATCGCTTCACCATTCGACGAATTGTTCGCTGATGAATTGTTTATTGTGCTAAGTCATACGTGCTCATGCACGCATGTGTAATCCGACGTTCGTGCGGACGTAATAAAACCGCGGCGATTTTTTTCGTGCACTGGATTCGTTCAATGCTCTTCTTAGCGCCGAGAGTTGAAAATCCAACAGTGTGTTTTTACAACGCGCTGGGACGAGAGTGCGTCCCAGCGCATTGGATTCTCAACGCTCGGCTTAATACCGAGAGTTGAAAATCCAGTGCGCGATAAAATCGCCGCGATTTTATTACGTACGTGCGTACGTCGCGGTCGGCTAAATCTGATATTAAATCTATGCCTATCCTACCCACTCAGTGTTCGCCGCCGCGACAAGGATGGAAATAGCGTCATCTCTCTCTCGTTTTATATTTTAGTCACATGACTAAATAAGGAGGTTCAGTGTTGCCAGAAAAGGTTTATTATACGAAGGAAAACTTCGAGAAAAGGTAGGTAGTGCCCCTCTGCTTTTTTTTTTTGACTGAATTATTAACTTTTTAGATGGAAACCCTATTTTATGTGAATGTTTCGCCAATGCAAACGCACAACTTAAAATCGTAGGACAACATTCCAATCCAAAACTATTTCTCCACGGGTAACAAAACCATAGTAAAAAATTAATAAGGTGGAAGGTGGGAGGGCCTTTAGTGTGGGACGCAACGTGTGTCGATACTCTAGCGCTATCCCATCTTCCTGGCTCAGCGTGCTGTGCTGGTGCTGCCGCTGCGACTGCGGAAAACCTCAAGCGGCGAAAGTATAACCTTATTGGTAACTATATTTTCGAGCCGTCTGGGGTTGAAACCCTAGGGCCGTGGGGTCCGAGTGCTCACGGTCTGTTCAATGAAATCTCCAAACGACTGGTTGACACTTCCCGTGGCTGGCTTTTACCTTTGCCAGAGGCTAAGCATTGCCATACAACTTGGCAATGCCGCCAGTCTCTTGGGTACATTACTAGTCGACAGCGACGCGGAGGAATTTTTTGACGCCATATGTTAGTTTACTAATAGTTTTAGTTAGGTTAGGATATTATATTTTTAGTTTTGTCATAACTTATATAACTACCTACTATTCATGAATGATGCATTCTGTATGTGGCCCGCCTAGTCTCATTTCAGCTTCGCGGTCATCGCCAACATCGACGATGCTTGATTTAAGAAATAAATAAACTCATTTTTTTTACTTTAAGGACTCATGCTGAAAAGGTTGAGAAACAATGCGACCGAAACGAGCTCAACAATTTTAACACCCTGCTTTATGTATTTTTACATAAGGGGGCCTGTTTTACTTACTTAGGTACTGAACCTAATAATATGACCTTGTTTGGGATTTCATTAAAAAGTAGGTACCTACCTACTTCTCTAAATGGACCCGCAGGACTGGGGGCAAGGGCGGATCCAGCATTCGAGTCAGGCAGGGTTCAGATAGTCAGGGTCCAGTCAGGACAGGCTCCAGTTAGTAGCGGACTAAAACAAAATTAGGCCACCCCGATCTTCTCAGTTTGTGTTGGTATTTCTAGTAACATTTGTCAAAAAACAAAAAATGCCAAAAAAAAAAAACAAGTTTATCGTGCGTGATTAATGTGATTATAATGTGTACCTACGTTACCCCAGCAGGAAAGTGTTTCATAGAGTTACATGAGTGGAACATTTAATTGGTGCCTTAGTTGCTGTAAATGTGCCCCCACATAAAAAATGTGTGCCCCCTGTCGTTTTGGAAAAAAAACGGAAAAAACGATTCCTGCTGGGGTAACGTTTTTCTAGCAGGAAAATTCTAAACGAATGATCGGAGAGAGAAAAATTGTGCATGGCCAGATAGCTTATATGTGTGCCAAAATGTGCCCCCAAAAATAAAATCTGTGCTCCTTCAGGTTTTCGAGATATTGCATTTCCTGCTGGAGTAACGTTTTACAGAATCGTATATCTCTAAAAACATTGCATGTGCCCCTGTTGAATAAACTTACACGAGTAGCTCTTACTGTGTGCCCCAATTAGATTTAAGAAAATATTTGTAGTTTTCAAGTTATCGCGGTTTTATGAAAACCCGAAAAAACATCGCAGCGTCTAAATGAGAGAAGGTGTAAGTTCGCTGAAAACTGTTTTCGGCCCTTCTTGACGCTAATAATAACCATACAAAGTTTCAAAACTGTTAATGCATGCATTTTTGAATAATCTTGCTAAAAGTCAAAACGATGGTGTCATAACTTTGCCCCCAAAACTTTTGAACGTGACTGTACGGACAACAGCTCAGGTATAATACGTCCAATAAAGAAGGTCATCGATATGTATGAATCCGTCGCTTTTTAGTAGTCATTCGAATTTGGTCAGTCGTGTTTAACTACTATTGAGAACGGACGTACCGATCGCGCGCGCGTGCTCTAGTTAAGAGTATTTTGCAGACGCATCACAACACCGTCGTCGCGGTGTACGTCGAGCTATCGGGGCCACCGCGATGACCCAGTTACAAGTGCGGAAATCGTCATGAAGTGATTCTTATAATTGTTTAGGAAAATCAATAATGAATAACACACTTAAAATAATGGCGTGGAATTCCAACGGACTGCTGCAACACCAACATGAGTTGCTAGTAGTCCTAGACACAGAAAACATTGATGTGTGTTTGATCTCTGAAACACACTTCACTAAGCAGTCTTTTGTACAGTTTAAAGGTTATAAAGTGTATCTCTCGCTGCACCCTAACAACACGGCCCGAGGAGGTAGTGCAGTTATTATTAAAGAAAATATCTGTCATTACGAACAGAGTAAATACGAGGAGCTGGACACGCAAGCTGTGGCGGTATCAATTAAAACAAAAAAGTTTAATGTTACAGTAGCAGCTGCATACTTTCCCCCAAGACACATGATAAACAAAGAACAATATGTGAACTTTCTCAGACTTCTTGGACCAAGATTTATATTGGGCGGGGACTTTAACGCTAAGAACACTCATTGGGGATCGAGACTAACTTCAACTAAAGGAAGACAGCTTTTTAGAGCAGTGAATGACATGCGTTGTGAGGTCATAAGTACTGGAAAACCTACATACTGGCCGACTGACCCCCAGAAACTTCCAGACCTTATCGACTTTTTCATTGTCAAAAATATATCCACCAATTACCTGAGTGTGGAAGAGGGGTATCATATGAACTCCGACCACTCTCCGATATTATTAAAACTGAGTCACAAAATATTACTGAGACAAAACCACCTGACATTGGAAAATAAGTTTACAGATTGGGAGAGTTTTAGCATAGACTTACAAAATATAATTGACCTAAAAACTTCATTAAAAAGCAAAGATCAGCTTGATTTTGAAGTAAACAAGTTTGGCAACGATATCCAACAATGTGCATGGAACAACACACCACAATCAAATAAAAAATGTAAAGGAAATAACTACCCAAAGGAAATTGTAGACCTATTATATGAAAAAAGAAACCAAAGGAAAATATGGCAGCAAACTAGATTTCCGAAAGACAAAACTCTATTGAATAATCTATCGAAAAGACTACAGAGAACAATAAAAACCTTTCAAGATGAGGCTCTCAACACTAACCTACGGCAGTTAAGCAGTGATCATACAACGCAATACTCTCTTTGGAAAGCAACAAAGTTGTTGAAAAGGCCAGTCACATCAATTCCCCCGATCAGAGATGATAATGGAAAGTGGGCCATAAGCAACGAGCAAAAAGCCCTAAGATTTGCACATCATTTAGAAGAAACCTTTCAGCCAAGTGACGGGTCTGTAGAAAACCTGCAAGTTCCCGATATTCTGCAAGATCAAAGAATTAAGCTTGTGACCCCGAAAGAAGTTGCAAAGGAAATTCAAATGATAAGCCTAAAAAAGAAATCCCCAGGGTATGACCTTATTACGGGTGAAATCCTAAAACATCTCCCTCGTAAAGCTATTGTTAAACTTACAAGGCTCATCAATGCTGCATTCGTACTAAAGCATGTTCCTGAGCCATGGAAAGTTGCTGAAGTGATTATGATTGCAAAGCCCGGCAAACCACCTCACGAAGCATCATCATACAGGCCCATATCCCTGTTGCCGATACTATCAAAGCTGTTTGAAAAAATATTTCTAAAACGCCTAAAACCGATTATAAGCGAGAATAATTTGATCCCTGACCACCAGTTTGGTTTTAGAGAGAAACATTCTACGATAGACCAAGTACATAGAATTACCAACATCATCGAGAGAACGCTTGAAGATAAAAAAGTTTGCTCCACCGTATTCTTAGACGTGGCACAAGCTTTTGATAGAGTTTGGCATGAGGGTTTGATGTGCAAGCTAAGACTAATGCTGCCTAATGATTTTGCCGATATCTTGCAATCATACATTACAAATAGAATGTTTAGAGTAAGGCACGAGGATGCTTTTTCCGAGCTAAAGATAATTAAAGCTGGTGTGCCCCAAGGTAGTGTGCTGGGACCAGTGCTCTATTTGCTGTACACGTATGATATACCAGAGCTCGAAAATAATACAATTGCAACCTTTGCGGACGACACTGCCATCATGGCGACAGGATCATGCCATACGGAAGCAATCGAAAAGGTGCAAATCGCTCTAAATAAAGTTCATGATTGGGCACAAAAATGGAGAATCAAATTGAATGAATCAAAGTCGCTTCATATTGATTTCACCAACAGAAATTGTGACTACCACCCAGTCTTCATAAATGGTCAACGAGTGCCATACGCAAATACAGCCAAATACCTTGGCATAACGCTTGACGCGAAACTGCGCTGGAAAGCGCACGTCAAAAAGAAAAGGCAGGAACTAGACATGCGCTTTAAAAACATGTATTGGTTGATTGGACGGGATTCGTGTCTATCAATACACAACAAAATATTATTATATAAGCATGTTCTTATGCCAATATGGACATATGGCATCCAACTGTGGGGATGTACTAAACCAACCAACATCAAAATCATCCAAACATTCCAGAACAAAGTACTCAGGACTATAGTTAATGCTCCCTGGTATATAAGAAATGACGACCTCCATCGTGACCTGAACATGGAACCCGTCACCAAGATAATACAAAAATATGCTGAAGCCCATGAACAACGACTCCATCATCATGTGAACATCGAGGCGATTCAGCTGTTAGACCAAACGAATATAGTGCGAAGACTAAAACGAACAAAACCTTTTGATTTAGTGTAGTGTAAAAAGTGTAGAAATAACAGTGACAGTGACACACATAATAACACATGAACAAAGTGTTTATAATATCATCATATCAGACTCTAAGAAAGTGGAACGGACTTGTGTAAAGTACAAAGGACACTATTCTAAGTTTTAAAATAATCATCATTTGTATAAAATTAAGTTAGATTTAAATTGCTTATTAGTCTTATAGACTAGATTGTAATTAATTATTAAGAACGGAGTTCTTTATAATAAAGGATAAAAATTCGAATTTGGTCGGATAACCAGCCGTTGTTTACATATTTTGGTTTTTTGTTAATATTTACTTAATGCGAAACATTTCAAGCTGAATATTTTCACCATATATTTTTGACTAAACGCACAAGATTTTGGTTTACACCTAAACATCTGGGATTGAGCCGGTTCCTTGTATTTTGCCGTCAAAGTTATGACACCATCGTTTTGACTATTAGCAAGATTATTCAAAAATGCATGCATTAACAGTTTTGAAACTTTGTATGGTTATTATTAGCGTCAAGAAGGACCGAATACAGTTTTCAGAGAACTTATACCTTCTCTTATTTAGGCGCTGCGATGTTTTTTCGGGTTTTCATAAAACCGCGATAACTTGAAAACTACAAATATTTTCTTAAATCTAATTGGGGCACTAAGGGGCACACAGTAAGAGCTACTCGTGTAAGTTTATTCAACAGGGGCACTTGCAATGGTTTTAGAGATATACGATTCTGCAAAACGTTACTCCAGCAGGAAATGCAATATCTCGAAAACCTGATGGGGCACAGATTTTATTTTAGGGGGCACATTTTGGCACACATATAAGCTATCTGGCCAAGCACAATTTTTTTCTCTCCGATCATTCGTTTAGAATTTTCCTGCTAGAGAAACGTTACCCTAGCAGGAATCGTTTTTTCCAAAACGACAGGGGGCACACATTTTTTATGTGGGGGCACATTTACAGCAACTAAGGCACCAATTAAATGTTCCACTCATATAACTCTAGGAGACACTTTCCTGCTGGGGTAACGTACACGATTATAATCTACCTCTAAAAAGATATAACGCTAATAATACATCTATGACCTACACTATAGTCCTCGCAACCGGCAGGATTGAGTTTTTCAGAAAGGTGCATTTTCATCTCAATAGGCTTTTTACAAAAAGCAAGAATGTAGGCTGCAGGACCGGGAGCGAGCAAGGCGAGCTCGAAGTTTTTTGCAATTCTCGGTTAGGTTTCTATTGAACATTCTTACGGAAATAAGAGTTGAAAAATTTGAGAGTCAAGAATATAGAATGCAAGACTGAGGAATTGCTGGGAATTCAGAAAATGAATTTGTGGCCGTTTTAGACCCGCTGGTCTCTTTTGTTCATAATACTTAAATTAGTATAATAATAAAATTGTTGTGCTTCATGGTAAAAATTGCAAAGTACACCCGGCTACACATCAAGCTATACCATTTCCAGTATAAGCTGACCTCGTATTGTACGGAAATTCTATACAATGCGTGGTCAGCATAAACTGGCTATGTATAGATTGATGTGTAGCCGTGTGTACAGAACTAAATGTCTGTATTGATCAGCACGCGTAGCATGACCACCGTAGAAACGGGTTTTGTCGACGGAAGAGTAGACAAAATGACAGATAAACAATCACAATCTGTCAGTTTGTCTATTCTTACGTCGATAAAACCCACAGAGTACATTATACATAAAACCCGTTTCTACGGTGGTCATGCTACGCGTGAAGGAGATTTGCAATTTGATAACATGTAGACTATTTGACTATAATAAATTAGAAAGTTTTGTGTCAAGGGAATGGGCAATAATACACACCTTACTTATTGTATATTTATTTACTACAAAAATGTTTTTAATTATTATTTATGTATGTATGGCATACTAATACAAAAATAATTTTCCTCTTTATCCCTACTTACTAATCAATAAAATTAATATAAAAATAAATAAAATAGTTTCAACTTGCAGCACTTCTTCATGATAACTTGTTATCACTAAACACTGTAGTTTATTTCCAATACCAAGAAGTTTAACATCAAATTTAAGTATGAAGTCATGGAAAGCTTGAATTTTTTTGTTTATATTATCTTTTTGAAGACAATATTATTGAGATTGTTATAATTTAACAGTTTCATTTGATTTTTTTCAACAAGTTAGCAGCTTCAGTATTTGCTTGGTGATCATCATTTGATTTAGCAGGATAGCTTGCAGCTAATTGTAAATAATATTTAGCTTGATCCTCTTTTTGTAGCTTTAGATAGCAGTTGCCAAGTCTTAATAAGTTTACGCTGTAGAATCTGGGCCGAACTGTTTCAGCTCTCAAGAAATATTCAAGTGCATCTTCATAAGTGGAGTATGGTGGTGAAGCAAATAGAACTTCAGCTATTTTCCTGTGATGCCAAGGCATCTCGGTAATCTGATAGCACCATTCGCCCAACATGTGCAAAGTTGTAGCATCTTTAGGATTTAGTGAAACTGCCATCTGAAAATAAAGTCTCGAAATATTTATTTAAATTAGGAACAACCAAATTATCAATGACTGGTCAAATATGTTAATTACGTACATCCAAATGCTTCTTAACATTTTCCAATTGTTTTATTCGTTCTTTCATACCATCAAGTGAACTTTTTGCATCCAACAGTAAGGCATACCACTTATGTACAGCATAATGGTCTTGAACATCTTTGGTATCATTTAGCACTTTCAATATTATATCATATGCTTGGACAACAAGATTATTCTTGTATTGTTTATCATACTTTGATTCCTTTGACATGTTATATAAAGCTCGACATATACGCCATTGTACTTCTACATTGCCTTTGTCCTAAAAATACAATTATTTTAGATACCACAATATAAACAAATTATGAATGAATATATTGATATGAATGTTATATACTAAACAAGATTATTATGGTCTTATTGTATTAAATAAGTACACCATAACCTTACCTGATGCTCAGACAGTAAATTAAAGCATTCTTCATAATAGCCATCGTCAAATAATTTATCTGCATCTTCTAAAGCAGGTAAAGGCTTCTCTAATTCAATATTTTCAGCATCATCTTTATTTTTCACAGGCCATAATGAAAATGCTAAGGTTGCAGATAATACCAGAAAATTTTTGGGAAAAGTTACAGTCTGTTAACAAAAATATGTTTAGAAGTTATTATTATATACCCACGCCACATTTTGCCAGTTATGATTAAAGCTGTGATTCCATTAGGCAAGTTACGGTCAGTGGGTCGTTGCAAATTGCATACAACTTGAACAAACCTACATATAAGCTATAATTTGAATGAGGTAGTTTGAACTTGTTTTTTTTTTTTTTTTAATCAAAGTTATGTGCGAATTGAATGTGCAAACGTTAGTTGCACGTTTTGAATTGTGAACGAGCAGAACAAACAGGCTGGCGACGATATTTCTTTTTTTATTCAATCGGTAAATATAAATTATCTCAGAAATGACTCGGCAAGCGGCACCAACTACAGCAGCACGTCTTCCACCCATGGTGTCCTACTCAAATGTTGTAATGTGGGTTAACTATAGGTACACCTCTGCCCAACTCTTCGCGGAATACAGGCGTGATGTTATGTCAAGTTATTACATATAGGTACATTTTACTACTTACTAAAATTCATAGTTGTTAAAGATTTACCTGTAGTAATATTATTTTGCCACTATTCTTAGCATTTAATTCCTTATAGTTAAAAACTTTTTGAACAAACTTAAAAGACACAGGATTAAATTTGTATAAAACACTCATGTTCAAGATAAACACAAACGGTTACAATCAATGTTATTTGTTTTAAATTATGTGTACAATACAAGCAGCATGAGATTACCACAGGAGATTACAATACTCTGTACTGCTGTCTGGGTGTCCGTTGTGTAACATTTCCGTGTTAGGTTTGTAAACCAAACAATTCGAATTCAGAGATTTTAGAAAACGATAATTTTCATGGCGAAATTGCGGTAACTAATCAGCAGTAGTTAGTTGCAAACATCACAGGTCCAATGAATTCCAGTGTTCCCAACAGTTAAACTAGCTCTCCACCAATGTTGTTGTGGTTTGCCGTATTCTAAGGGAAAAAAGACTAAATTGTCGTATTTATTTTTAAAAAATCTATTCTTCATTTGTTTCTTCTCCATAAAGGTTTCTTATCGTTTATATTAAAGGTTTCTTATCATTCTTGTCTATCTAATGTGTACTTATCCTTGCATCTCGCATGTCGTGCGACTCCATAAACTTGGTACTTACAGTATCCTTGATTTTTACCTTGATTTTGAATCAGTGTCATTGATTTTTTTAAGGTCATTTTCAGTTTTAACAATTAGTGGTAGTTTCTGGGTTAGTGGCAATATTGACGATTTTTTTCTCTCTACCTACTATTGTGGCGCACAGCCTCTTCAGGTGACAGATATTTGAGTTTCATTTTCGTTTTATTTATCACGCTTGTGAAAAAACGTTTCGTTTAACCTATAGTAAATTGCCGTATTTTGTGATACGGCAATGAGAGGCCTGCTGTATACCGTATTTTCCGAAAAAAATCGTGGATTGCCGTATAATATGGCAATTGCCGTATCAATAAAAACGCTGCTCTCCACCGGATTCAACTTCTAAAACCACCAGAAAACCGCTAAAAAAATCGGCCCTACTCTAATAATCGCTAAAATTTCCACTTGTGTTGGAATCTCATCGCTCAGCTTAACACCGAGAGTTGAGAATCCAGTGCGTGATAAAATCCCGCTGCGATTTTATTACGTCCGTGCGAACATTGGCTTCGTACTTATATTAGTAAAAAAAAAATGTCTATTATTATATTTTAAATCAGTAAAACAACATACAATATTATTGGTAAATCAACAAGTCAAGATTAGGAATATAAAAATTATTTAATAACAACAACAACTATAAAAATAAAATAAAACTGATATTCTAATATTGGTCTTCTTCAGATGAAATTTTGTCTGCACCATCATCGTCGGTTTCATATCTAAGTGATTCTTTGGTAAATTAAATAATTAAATTATATGAAGTAGTAATAATAATATATTTCGTAATGTTTTAGTAGCTTAGTGGTTGAGTGATAGCACTTTCAGTAATTGAAACAGATTTCTAGAAAAAACCACCAGCCACTATAAAAGCAATATTTCGCCACTAAAAGGGGAGTCGAAACAACCAGTTTTAGTGGAAAATCCATTAAGTTGGTAACACAGATGAATTCTTTTTCGCCATCTAAGTTAAAACCCATCTATGCATTCGACTGAAAGACTTGTATCTATGGTCATGAATAAATATTATTTTAAAAAAAATTATTACTTTTTCGCCAGCCTGTGGGCCCATTGTGATAGAAAAAACCATTGAGATAGTAAAAACACGGAGGCGCCGCGATATTCTATACATAAGTTTGCTTATACAAATATGGGTGAAAAACGAACTAGAATGTGAAATATCGTGTTATTTCACTCTTTCTAATGTGGTAATCTATTTGATAAAAGAGACAACAATATTTCAGTTGTTCCTCATAATGGCAACATTTTGTTGAGACGTAGTAACAGTTGTAGGTAAGTGCCATATCCGCCATAATATGCGACAAGTTCATGGTAGTTCTGCTGTCAAGTGGTTGTTTACTTTTTCTTTTATTGAGATTTGTGAGAAAATTACGTGGAGTTTTCCTTTAAAACTACATATATACGTTGGAAAACACCAATTCAACATGCCTGTGTGTTGTATTGTGAAGTGTGGTGCAAGAAAGAAGGAAAATCAACCTCAATTATCTTTGCACAGGTTAGTAGCCGGTTTTCATGCAATAGTACATAAAGTGATAAACTTTCGATGAAAAAATTGCTAGGTGATCATTAAATACGGCTTAAATTTTAATATATGGGTTTATTTCCGTCCAACAGACCTTTTTATAATTTCATAATTTCATTCGTTTGTTTACAATGATATGTCATGGTGGAATAGTGTTGTACCGTTTCCGTAATAGTTTCTGATACTAGTTCCTTCGCTGCGCTGAAATGATTTTGCTAGGTCCGGCCCGTGGTTTACAGCAAACTGTACTCTTTGGTTCATAGCACCGAGAGACCGTTCCGCAGAGTTTTATGTAGTGTATACGATTTTTTTGTTGAAGTTTTTAAGATGAACAATACTGTAGAACATACATTTTATGTAACTTTTATGATTTCCGCGGCGCACGCTAATAAAGATCCCAGTCCGCATGATTTTATCCGACATCTTCAACAATAATCGTCAAATTTCAGCCAATTTACACAAAACTTTAATGAATTATACACTAAAACCTTCCGCATGAATCACTCCGTCCATTAGTGAAAATTGATTGAAAATCCGTTTAGTAGTTTTTGAATTTTTCGCGTTCAGACAGACAGAAAAACAGACAGACGCGGCGGTGTACTTTGTTTTAAAATATGAAAGGATGTGTATTATTCCGAATGCTCATTTATGATAAAATTGTTAAAAATTTAATTCACTAATGCCCGTTTTCACCGACAGCTAAGTGACACTTAAATGAATACCAAAATAAAACTGCACTGTTTTTCAACTCTCAGCGCTGAGTCTACCGTTGAAAATCCAACAGTGAACTTTTATTAGGGATTCATTTAAGTGTCACTTAGTGAAGGTGAAAACAGGCATAAGACTTGCATGCTCACTCGATACTAAATATTTGGCTTCGTTTAAACGTTCACTTGCCAAACATTAGGTTTGCGTTACAAATATTTGTGAAAACTTTATTTGCTAAGTAATAATTCTATAAATGAAATTATAATTATGCGGAAAATTGTTTGAGAAGTGATAAATTGTCAATACTCGTTTTTTTTTGTTACAACGGACTATTAGCTAATATTTTTTTAAATATGATTCAACCGTGATATCTAGTAAGATTCGTTATACTATTACGTACTATTATCGATACTCGAAATAGTAACACCATGTTCCCTGAATGACACAACCCTAGCATTGGCAGCCATTTTATGCGACATTTTGAGTTGTAGGTATGCACCTTTTTTTTGTAGGTATTTCCAGTCCATACTTATTAAATGTCTATGGAAAAAACATTAAATGTCTATGTGTGCGTCAATCAAATAAATTTTGATAATGACATAATCAAAAACTGCTGTGAGCACAGAAGACTATTAGCCCATAGAAGAGTAACTTAGTAAGTACTATAGGTTGTAAACATGGAATTAGTAGGTACTTTATTAGTTGTACTGGAATCTACTTATCAAATGTAGGGACTTGTAATGCGCGTAATGAACTTGTAATGGATTTTATTGTTGTTGTAAGTCCAAATTGACGCACGATTCCCGTTGAGGGTAAAACCTACGGTTTCCTAGAGAGCGGTGACCGCCCACGTGGCATCCGCAGTTTACCGGCGGATGACGTCACTGAAACGTTGACTATAAAAGTAATTTGGTATTTTCTTAGACAGTGGTGTCGACACCGTAAAACACACCTCGCCCCCTAAAGCTAAGTCTTTGGTTTGCTTTACACTACATTCGCCCTCACCGTACACAGTCACAAAAAAAGTGTCCATATTGAGAAGAGTGAGGTCACATTTATTAAATAGCGTTTTCATGACAAGCAAGTGTAGTCACTGCGTCATTGTGTGTCAGAGGTGTCAAACAAAAGAAACAGAAACGCGACGCGACTATCTTTTGACGCAGTAGGCTGAATCTAACGATTTAAATATTTGCCGCAGTCGAAATTTTTGGTTGACCGCCCAGGCTACTATAGTAGCCCCGCTGACTTGTTCCCCATTCCATTAGACGTTTTTGTACCGTGATATTGTATGCCAACTAAAACATTGAGAAAAAAATGTTAAAGCTGCGAAAGCGTCAAGTGTCGCATGTTCTCGGACGTTTAGGGATTGCGATTGTGTTTACGATGTATTTGTTATCGCAATGTGTTGGTGTAATATATCAAAACAATCGTTGTGTTTCATGCGATAAGAATATCTACTTATCGTCATATGTCCCGAGTTTGTTTATAAAGATAACAAAGTGTGAACAAACACACTCAGTGCGCGCTTGACTATTTGTAAAAATTACGATAATCCTGCTGATTTATTCAATCTTCTTCTTAAATATTACTTGTAATATGGAAATAAGGTCAGTATTAGTACATAAACACACCTAGAAAATAAAAATACTATGAAATTACGTTTTAAAATTAAATTTCCACGGCGGAAATATGAGACGCGGCATCAAAATACTGAGGAAATAGGTTGTTTGTTTTGGTTTATTGTGCTACTCAGAACATTTCAAATAAGGGTATATTATGTACTATCAAAAAACCTATATAGTCTAGTTTAATTATAAATAGGTTCTATTGACACAAACAGTACAAAATATTTCGTAAAAACTTAGTAGAACAAGTTTTTTACTCAAATTCAACCCATATTGTCAAGTTTACATTTTGTATAAATTACTTTGGACTAGTTTTTGTAATATAGTTTTCATCTATGTTGTTTCTGTATAGATTTAGCTAAACACTTATTTTTTATTTTGGTATAGCTGCAGCAGATTGCTAGATATTATGATTTAAGTTGAAAATTGTCTGCGCATAAATGCAGAGAAAACGCTGTCGCGACGCACAAGCGTTCCAGGCGACTATAGCCGCCGGGCGAGTCGCGGGAGTGGCCGGAGTACACTAATACAAGATTTTATATCAGCCTAGCCTTTTCCCAACTGTATTTGGGTTGGCTTCCAGTCTAATTATAAGTACACAAGCTGCGACTTCAGTCGCCAGCGACACGAAGACAGATTTTGAAATCGCTATCGAGTTTGCCTTCATAATCTGTGTGTGGACGTGAGATTTCGAAGTCGCCAGCGCTAACGAGTTGTCCGTGATATAAATCACTGCGTGTAAACCTAGCATAACTGAATGAAGCTGAAGACCAGTATTTTGCAATTTGCATGGATCGGCTGCCTAGTGCCTATCTCCTCCACAACCTAGTTATTGTGTAATACCTAGGTTGTGGAGCTTTGTACGTATTTTCCGCAAAAAGTTGCATGCCATGGTAACTTTTACTGTATCGTCAGTCGTCACGCAATCCGTGCGACCTTTTACAACGATGCCTATGATACGATAGCCGATAATGGTTAATCACATTAATTTGTGTATATCGTGTCAAAAAAATAAAACGGATAAAAACTGCCACTTTCATACTTCAAATGGCGCTGATCTCCAGCGTCTAATAATTTGACAGCTACTCCATACATTTTTGTAAACGAGCGACTTCTTTTACGCATAATTAATTATTGAGCCGAGTTGCGAAGCTGTTTACTGCAAAAGTACGGGGACCCATGTATTTGCCAAAGATGTTATAAGAAGAAAACTGTGGGAGAAAGCTCTCCGAAAAAAAATTGGAACCCGATATTTCGGCGAGACGATGTATAAGGTGTCCTGATGTTCCTTGTACGATGTTCCTTTAAGCCTTATATATAAGGGAAAAAGTGATATAAAGGTGATGGTCCCAAGAGAACTAAAGTCTGTTTTCATTACATATAGGCACTTGTGATGTGATATTATGTAAATTATAGTAAAGTATGTGTGTGTTTATATTATCTTATTAGATCAGTGCTAGAAGTGCTAGATCTGAAATTATTCAGTCAGCATGATCATACCCGAGTTGGTCTTTAACAAAAAACGAACTTAAAGTCAACAAACACAAAATAACTTATAAATAATAAAACGTTTATAATTTATTGACTTTCTACTAAAGCTGCTTTTTTACCAGTGGTAGACGCTTCCTCTGTCCTTTAGCTCGTGTTTTAATAGTGCTACAATCCAAGTATCATACATATTTATCAAGTTTTCGTATAATTTGTGATTGACAATTCGACACAAAAGTAAATATAAACACAACAATGGTGGCTTATAGACGTACAACTGTGCTGCCACCTATTATGAGCTTACAGTTTTTAACCTCATTAGCTTGGAGGGTTGTGGTGATAGACGCCATCCAGTGTGGTTCCAACATAAATATATTTTTCCTGTGGCAATAATATTCAAAAATCAATTTCTACGCGATCCATGGACCATGGGCGGGTGAGGATTGTTGACAGTTTGTACTTCATCGAAGAGTGTGTTGAATTTGTGTTTCAAGATATGTTTTTGGTTTGAATATTGGATTCCTAGCATTTTCAATATGCAGAGATCAGGTAATGTCAAGCTATAATTATTTAAAATAAGTTATTTTTATTTTACGTATGTAATTGCGTTTTATTCGCGCCAATTCTTATTAATATTCTTTTTCAAACGGCCTGAGTATTAGTTCAAATGTTTATGTACGGCTAATGGGTATTTTAAATAATGTTTGAGTACAAACTTAATCAATACACATCTTTTATGAGATAGATTAATGATTTACATCACTCGTGACTTGTCCAAAGGGACGAACACTGGCGTTTTACTTACTTATCAATAGGCTTGTCTTATTTCTTCATTTCTTTAATAAATTATCAGTACTTACCTACACGGTACATTCTAACTACTACTGAGGATCAATAATGTGACTATTAGTATTTACCACATCTTTTTAGGGTTCCTTAGCCAAATGGCAATGCGTAAATATTCATCCTGCCTACGGAACCTTCACCTTGCGCAATTTTAAGAATATCTTATTTATGAATTCAAGAACTAGTATGATTTAAGTTTGAAAGGTCTCATCATTTTTACCTGTTTTACATAATCATGTGACTGTGAAGATGTCATCTAGTAACTAACAATGTTTTATCAGTTGCTTGACTATGTAATGGCACAGTAATCTGTAATACCATCACATTTGTATGTATTTATGTGTTGATCATCATTCATGTGTCTATATCATCTGTGTTTTTCATGTGTGTCTAATGCAAGTAAGGACGATTGTAAATGTTGAGATATGCAATACTTAGTTGTAATCATTAGCAACCTTGATTCTAATAGTGTTAAATGTGTTTGCTGACACATGGTGAGCTCGGAACTCAAAGTAGGAAGTGTATACACAAAAGAAAAACAATAATTTATTTAAAATGGTTACAACTTATTTTTACAAAGGAAAAAAACTGCAACCACTGAAATTAATCTAAATCACCACCAATAATATAGTTATTATTGGTGGTGATTTAGTATAATTTCAGTAAATTAACATGTAAATAAATATGAAATGTCTAGAAAAATAGCAAGAAGTTAAATCATAGGAAAATCTTACAGCCCTTGAGGGATGTTGCCGCCATGAGCGACACCTGGCAAATGAGCTGATTACTTTTTATTTTATTTTTACTGAAAGGCAGGGTAACCTAGGATGTTGTTGGTTCCTTAACTGAACTATCCTGTGGATGCCTTATTATAAGGCCCACAACCAGGAAAAAAAAAAGCTAAGTGGCTACAAGCTAAGGACATTCCCTGTGTTCAAATTTAATATTATTCTATTTTTCTCTGTGTCTGTGGGGTATGGTCCTCGGCTTAGGGGTCACTGGGCTCCCTCAGTGCTAAGGTCCATGCCTATAGTTGCCCTCCGGCAGCAAGGGACAGGTTGGATGGGATAGTACTGATAAATGACAAGCGTATGCTTTTCTTATACGAGATTTAAATTTGTCATTTCATTCATCTTGAAAATATTGTATTACATTTGTAAGCCATTACCGTCAGAAAGTGTAATAAAAATATATGGACCAACTACTTTGGTACCTAATATAATACTGTATTTGCACCATGAGTGTTCAGTATTTTACAAAAAGGTAGATAATAGTAGAATCTGACTTCACTTGGGGGTTCAATCCAACATAAAAAATATGCAATTAACACTAATAGTGTAATTTCATATTTCTATGCAGATTTAAATTACAATAAGAATTTTACGTGCATTAAAGTGTCTTTAAAATAAAACAATACTACCTTTTAAAAAAAACCCGCTAATTACATATTTCTCCACGCACAATGAAGGGTTCCATATTTGGGATGAATTTATCCCAAGAACAAACTTAACATTTTAACTGAAAAACATGTTCTCCCTTAGGAATTGTTTTTGAAACTGCAAATGTAAGTTGGTTGATTATTACTTGTTAAGAAAAGCCTACTTAGCTGTGATAGTTTTCCTTTTAACTTTGTTTATATATTACTGCTATGAATTTTTTCACATATCCAAAAACAACAGTTGTTGTTTTGCTTGACTCTAACAGTTTAAAGCTTAATATTTCGCAAACGGATCCCCGAATCGAAAAATGGTTGTCATACACCTATTATAACAATATTATTGAACGACCTTTTCAATGACACCCCAAACCATGGGATAGACGAGAAAAAAAAAAAACATCCCCACTTTAATTGTAGGGGAGGAACCCCAAAAAATATTTTTCTTTGTAGGCGTAATTAATATGTATATCCATGCCAAAGAAATTTCAAAATTGTATTGCAACTAGGATGAACATATTAATAAGGGAAAGGGTATAAGAAAAACTGTCATCATTGTTGTATTCTTTAGCATGATTACTTTTTTTTTGTTTAATTACGAATTTGACAATTTGGGTCACAGCGCCAGTTAGCGACCGATTAGCGAGGTCCCTAATTTTGCGTTACTAATAGTAACTTATTATTAGGGTCAGCACACACCGACGGGGTGGTGGCTATCGAGTAATTCTATAAGAACTGAAAGTCAATTTTAATCACCTATGCTATAGTAATTAAAATTGACTTTCAGTTCAAGACACATATGTGGTACCTATACCACTGAAATTTGTGTTACATAATAAAAACACAAGCAGGCGCGAAGCGTCGTCGAGTGGCGCGCTACGAAGAAGCTATCAGCCTTATAGATAGTAAGTGGCAGGAGTGGTCCGGGCCGGATCTTTATCAAATCCCAAAAAAGGCCAAAATTTGTTTTTCGGAAGTACTTTGGAGTTGGAAACCCCGTACGTATGCAAAATATAAATAGATAATCTAAGGTTTTCGAGCTCACTTCGATCGCTCTTACATCTTAGTTACATTCTCTTATCCGTCCGTATAACTTATTTGAATAAATAAGTCGAAAAAGGAACTAGGTGCTATTGAGGTACCTTGGTGTTTAAATTTTCAAGCTCGCTGCGCACTCGCCCTTGTTCTTTTTTGCTAGAGTCGACAAAATTTTTGTATGATGATCAAAAGAAAACCTAACTTAAACTAGGTGATGTGCTATAATTTTTTATACATAGAAATCATTAACATCAAAGATGAACCCAGATGAGCATATTATGAATATCGCAAAAATTATACGCTTAACCCAATTCCGTGGAAGCCCTAGATCAAACCGAAAAACAAGGTTTTCAAGTTCTCAGCCTTCCAAACATAAGACCCTATATCTTTTATGTATATTCGCGCATTTTCAAAACACATGCACAAACACATTTGACGGTCTTGTGCTTGACCGTTGTTGTGCTCATATTGGATAGACGTATTGTGCCGTGCTCACAGAGCGTATGACCTCATCCCAGGATGTGCGCCCTCACGCGGAAACTGACCACTATGTCGCCCTCGCTGTAATCCACACCTTTCTGTAAGTACGCGATTCACTCGCCCGCTTCTGCCTGTATAAACCATAAGCAAAACTTCACGAAATATTTTCTGTGGTATATGTACATATACCACAGAAAATATTTTTCTTTTATTTTTCTTTTGATCATCATACAAAAATTTTGTCGACTCTAGCAAAAAGAACAAGGGCGAGTGCGCAGCGAGCTTGAAAATTTAAACACCAAGGTACCTCAATAGCACCTAGTTCCTTTTTCGACTTATTTATTCAAATAAGTTATACGGACGGATAAGAGAATGTAACTAAGATGTAAGAGCGATCGAAGTGAGCTCGAAAACCTTAGATTATCTATTTATATTTTGCATACGTACGGGGTTTCCAACTCCAAAGTACTTCCGAAAAACAAATTTTGGCCTTTTTTGGGATTTAATAAAGATCCGGCCCGGACCACTCCTGCCACTTACTATCTATAAGGCTGATAGCTTCTTCGTAGCGCGCCACTCGACGACGCTTCGCGCCTGCTTGTGTTTTTATTATGTAACACAAATTTCAGTGGTATAGGTACCACATGTGATGTGATATTATCCTGCGTAATGTACAATATTGGATCAATTTGCGATAAAATTCGCTTATGCTTATTATAATCCCAACTATATTAATTAATATTATAAATGCGAAAGTGAGTTTGTTTGTTTGTTACGCTTTCACGCTAAAACGGCTGAACGGATTGGCCGTACGTTCCCGTGGGATATAGGTACAGTGCAGCCCAAGGCCATGTGACCGCCCGTATTTTTTTGAATAATCATGATTTTTTCTTTTCGTTTCTATCTTAATTTTTTTATTGTTTTCTTATATTTTTTTTTTAAAGATTTTATGGCCTTACACTTTTCTTTCTAGAAAAAAATGTTCACCTCCGTTTTTTTCATGGTCGACAAATTTTTAATAAAAAATGTTAATTAATCCGATAAAATAACTAGAAATAATAAACAGAATCCAAATCGAGCCAATAACATCGGAGTTATGACAAACGCTACTCAAAAAATAAAAGTTGAATAACATGAAAAATATTACAGATAAAGTTAAATTTCCTTTTAAAGTTAATTTTCGATAATTTTTCATGAATATTCAGAAAACTACGGGCAGTCACATGCCCATGGGCGGTATTGTAAACCGCGGGCAAAAGCTAGTTTATAATAATTACGTAGGTATTAATTCTGATGCTTAGATTATCACAAAAAAAATCAGCGTCTTTCGTGCAGTGTTCCACATAATTGTCAACCGTTGGAATTACCAATAAACATTTGCGTGATACTTAAAGACAAGCAGATCAAAGTCCTCATTTGTTACCTATTGAATTGCATGCTTGTCATCATAAAGTGAAGTGACCTTCATTTTATTACTTTGCAATAAAATGCAGACGTTACCACAATCAGAATTTATGATACTTACGAGTTCCTACATTGGGTTGTTATTTATACAAAATAGCATTGCAGTCCCCCTGTTACAATTTCTCTTAACTTGACCGAAAATAACACCTAGTCTCAAAAGGTAATTGAACTGGTGTGTAGGTTCACGAGCGCTTTGGTATTTTTCACGATTTCAACGCTACCGTTAGCTAACCCGCTGTATTCTTAGTTATTTCCTTCACTCGACTCAACTTCGACTGCTATTCGAGCGTTCTTGAATCAAATTGACTAATAAAAGTTGAGACAATGCTACAGGCTTATTTTGGCGCGTGGCCAAAATCAGAACTAACGCAGCCATCTTGTTTTGTGAATAAAATTTCTGTTCTAATTTCACAAATGTTTACCAACAACGCCCCACTGGCAATGTCATTCAGGTGCCAACAGATCCTCTCACTCTAAATCTAATGTTGACGTGTTGTACGAAAACTCGAGAGTCGGGGACAGTCGGGGATGTTTATATCACCTTATTGATAATTGTAAATGTGATCGACCGAAGCTGAGTCGAGGAAAGAAATAAGAATACAGGGGTAGGTTTGTGCCGATATAAGCAGATTGACCTCACGGGGCACGCGACGCTTTACGGCGGCCACCCCGGCGCGAGCGGCCGGCATCTGCCGACTTGCGAATTCCCTGCATGTATTGAAATAGCTTGTAGTGCACTTGCACGCGCAGTAGGTACAGTCTCGCGTCCGCCAGCTCAGTCCCCGCTGACGAGCGCGCACACTGCCTGCTCTTCGTTACCGTCGTAAAACGCATTCTTATCTCACATACGTAAACACCTAGTCACGTCTCTATCGTAAATTGTTGTACAAAAAGCTAACTTTGTCACACTGTCTAAGCAAGTGTCAATATTTGCTAACAATCGGGTCGAGGGACAGTTGGTTCATCGTAAGCAACGTAAAGTGTAGTGATACAATATTGTTTTCTATTAGCATGTAATCTTTTTCTGGGAAATAATGTTTTTTTTACTCTATTCCTTATTAAGAAGATTTCAAGATTAGTATTCAGCCGCCATGGAAGCTACAGAGACTTCGTGTTTATCGTGTAAGGTTTTTGTTTTAATTTGGGAAGGTTCTACCTAAATTATTTACTTAAATAATTTATTTTATAAGTTATACTTATAACCCATTAGGTACACCCACTAATATAATCTTTATTAATTGAAATGAATTAAAGATTACCGTAGGCACTTTTTGGACATAAACTGTCGCCTTATAATTTAGATAAACACAAATTAAATAAGTAACCTACCACCTATTTTCATACATAAACTCTCGCTTTTTTCCAGGGTGGGGGCAGTAATTACCCTTAACCCTAATTTATGCAAGAGAATCCTTGTGTAGAATCCATAATGTTCTGTAAAATTGCATGATTTGAAATACATATTTAATTTATAAATACATCACGATAGGTTAAGTTTAGGCCGCGCGTGGCAGTGATAGAGTCAATGTAACAATGATAGTATGCTAGACGAAAGGGAAGAAAAAACCGTTTGTTGTGTACGTAGAGTATGAACAATAGACAAGTCACTGAATAATAATGATGATTAGAAAAGGGGAAAGGACAGTTGTTAGCCAAGGACTGAGTCCCAACAAATCGACTGTCACCAGCTATCACGGTACGATTTCTTTTGAAAGTATTATCCGACTATATAAGATAGTACCAGTTGTACTATCTGTCTATTGTCCAAGTAGTACGATCAATTATCGCTATCCCATTAGCTATACGCTGGCAGCCGTAAACAGAGTATGAGCATTGGATAAGTCACAAAATAGTAATATAAATGAGAGCAGAACTCACTTATTAGATCCAATAGTAAGAGTAAACGGAGGTCCAACAATACGGCTGACACGGTACGATTGTAGGAACTGTCTTTAGGAAGTATTACCCAACTACATTAGATAGTACCAGTTTACAAGTCACTGTCTAAAGAACATCGCTATTCCTGAAGGCGCTTACGTTGTCAGTTACTCTATACCATACTCTATCCACGCCGGCAGCTAATCTAGAAATACAATACTCTATCTACGGTTTGTTGTTGATTTTAATATAAAAATAGGGCACGTCATTTGTTTCAATCTTGATCAATGACGACTATTGACGACGTGAAAACAATCGGGATTTAAAACAATGAAGCATACAGTTCTAGTGATTCACTGAATCGTGCGTTGACTTTTGCTTAAAGAGTAAGTAGTATGTCTCGCTTTGCCACACATAGTTGCGTGTTATTTGGCACCTTTAATTTTTATTTTTTGTTTATAAAATAATACAAAATAGGTGTTAAAAATATTCTTTCATGGACGTTGATTTCATGAGCACAGAAAGTCTCGAGGACGTAGGTACATGTTGTCTCCCCTGTCTAGGTATGTGGATAGGATTTTAAAATAAAAATGTTTTCTGATAATAAATCCATAGTTAAGTGGCTGAAATTAAACCAATTATAAAGATCAGCTCAATAGTTAAAAATATAAATTAACGATGTATAATTAATTTATAATTAATTGTTGTTTCATGTGCTGCATTATCAACTGTTCAAAATCAGCGGTGAGTACATTTTTATCTAATTAAATATTGTAAGTACTAGTTTTTAATTATTTGTAATCATACTGGTTCTCTTTACAAACAGGTACCTAAATTTGAATTAAATCTAGTTAATTTAAACTACGTTAGCATTCCGATCAATCAATTTAAATGCATTGATATCGTTACTCGTTAGCAATGAAGTTATATCGAGTTGGAATTATTAGGTCGCCAGGACCGTTTGTGCGCTGGGCACGTATGCCATGCGTGCGTCATTAGAATTACGAGTAGGAATTCGCGACCGCTATTCGGCCCTCAGGCGGCGACTCGGAGGCAGCAAGCACCATGACACCGATACCGAGTCCCTATGGTGACCGTCATCGACGCGGACTGGGCCGCAGTTACACATCGGTACTGATTGCAGTGACCACTGACGAACCCGTTCGCAATCCACGATGCGCATATTGTTTTATTGTTTCAGTAAGCGAATTGATAATCGTGGAGCGGTCGTTGCGATGTGAATTAATTGTGAAAATATTATAATTTATCAAATCAATAAATAAACAAGTCAATTAAAAGGCTTCCAGTTCTTCATTTATAAAACAAATAAACTTCACAAATTATCGTACGCGTTCTGTTCGAAAAATCACATTTCCATACTTAACATTTTGATGATCCAATGTATGCGACTTTATTTTTGCGGCAGTAAATGGCAACACACAGGGTGCTACACAATGTAAAGTCTATAAGTAGTGCAGCAGAGCTAAACAGTTTTAGCTGTATCCGATAATTTTCTGAGTCACTTAGGGTGTGTTTATGAGTGAAACAACATTAACGTTTATCAGTGGTAGTTCTAAGCGGAGTGGTTGTCGTAATCGGTTGAATCACCCACACGGTCTTCACTGCACTCTTCTCCGGATGTGATTTGTCGACGAAAAAATGTGGTATCGCGTTTGTTAGTGAGTAGTGAAACAATATTTGCTGTAATTATAACAGTATGTTTTCCTCTTGAACAGCATATAGATGTGTATTACATTTACAATTTAAAAAATAAATATTTTTACACTTGGTGTGTCAGTGCATTACAATGACGTCTTTGTCGGATTCTCCATTGAACAGGTCAAGAAACAGACCAGTCTTGGCTCGTTATAAGCCCTGTGGGGACTCTACGGACCAGGTAAGGATACATAGCTACGTACTTATACTAAAAGTATCGATGACCTAATACAAAAGGAACAGTTTCCTGTTCTATAACGGATCTGTAACTGAAGTTATTGATTTAGATTTACAGGAATAGGATTGCTATTTTGAAAATATGTATAATGAACACTGAAATACGTCTGTAGTAGCAATATTAGTTTATCTTATCAGTATGATATATTTGTACAGAATTTATTCACCTATGCTATGCTTATGGTACAGCGGAAAGAGGTCGCTTGTGATATTATTAGTGCTTAAAACATGATAATGGCCCGCTGCAAACTAGCTTCAAAATTGCCTGACTAAAAATTAACTGCCGATGTTTTAATAAATTAATTTAAGTACTCTCGAATCCTAGGAATAAGCCCACGTTCGCACGGACGTAAAAGTATCGCGGCGGGATTTTATTGCGCACTGGATTTTCAACTCTTGGTGTTATGCCGAGCGTTGAGAATTCAATAGAGTGCATCCCAGCGCGGCGAAATAACACACTGTTGGATTTTCAACTCTCGGAGCGAAGCAAAAAGCTTGTAAATCCAGTGTGTGAAAAAATCCCGCCGCGATATTTTTACGTTCGTGCGAACATGGGCTAATTCTTGCCGTTTTAAATAATAGGTAATATCAATTAGGGATGTAACGGTCGCCGACTCGCCGTCTTAGCGGAGGCGGTGGTGGAAAAATAAAGAAAAAAACCGGCCAAGTGTCTGACCACGTACAGTGAAGGATTCCGTAGTTAGGTTGAATATTTACGCATGCACAGTATTGCTTTTATCGACCGCAAACAAAATTTCTGCGGTTGTACTTGTAACCGAAAATATCCCATATCTCAAAAACTCAAAAACAAACTTAAATAGCAAAGGCACTCAGAAACATCATAACTTAATTATGGGATCCAACAATTCCCACACGCTTATGTGCATTGTTTTTTTTTTTCAATCCTCCGTTTACAGTATGGGGAGAGTCACTACATACTTATTTTTTCGTAATTTCACTACACGGTGCATAGATCAGACAGAATACACTTAGTTATATTTCCATCACATAAAAAGGTCTAGCTTAATAGGAACAGATTTTCTTTATTAGAACTTCATTACAACTCCGTTTAAAACTTGCGGAAGTACGATTTCTTGTGAAAGTAGCACAAGGGCGGAGGCGAGGTGCCCTTACAACAACCCTAATAGTAAATAATAACAAGTGAACGTGGTAAAAGCGGGCCTAGTAGCTAAGAATAAAGCGTAGGCCACCTTCAGAACGAAGCAAAACGAAGCTAAGTTCGATTAGCTTCGTTCTATAGCTACCGCAACTTTTCTGTTTTCTTACTTCGGTTCACACTAAGAAACTATGAATCGACGTAAGAAAAGATGCGGTAGGTACATACATGAGCGAACCTAAACGAACTTAGCTTCGTTCTCAGTGTGACCTGCGCTTAACTCATTTGAGCGTGAATCATAACTTGAAATATTCTTAGACGAATTATCTAACTGAACGATAATTCGTTCGAAAATAGCTTCCTTCCATTTCTGACCTCTTAAATATATATGAGCCGTTAGTAGAATGCCATGATTTTTTCTACTTTTTTTAGTGTGTCTCGTCGAGGAATGGTTTCTTGATGGTTCTTCTGTAATTGGGATCGGCTTTCACTACAACAACAACCGTGTCTTGGTAATATCTTGCGACATATTAGGACCCTTTTTCACCAAAAGTTATTGGCCATAACTAATAGATAACCGTGGTTTCTTTTTGCTTGTTGTACTTGACTGACTTCGGTCTGTTGCTGTATGCGGTATCAACGTACAACAACTTGGAATATCGCTTTATCAATTTTGTCATGAATGGTCTTCTACTTCTATAAATACTTTGCAGCTTGATCACGCGATATTTTAGGTCCATTTGAAATTTTGAATGCACAGTGCACACAGGAACATCGTGGCTCGCCGGGTACGCGGCACTATTAACGGGACAAGTGCTTTTTTGGAAAACCTATGGTACGAACAGACTCGGTAGGCACATTTGGGCAAAGAGTCCCTCTACTTGCTACAATAATTTTTCGATATTAGGCGAAAAATAAAATTATGCCGGGCGCTGTGGTACATTATATAAGAGACGATTTTTTATTTTGATTCTTTAGTTATAAAAACCAAAAATATTAAAACAACGACATCAAATGACGTAGATAGTGGACACGAAGGGACGTAAAATGAGAAGAGAGCAAATGGGTCGTCCATAGCCTATTGCTGCCACGCTGCCAGTGTACATGTGGTTTAAAATAAGGTTTTATGTGTGCCTTGAAAACTAATGCGGGTAGGTAGCGCTACCTCATGCATGGCTCACGACCACAATACTGCCGCCAACGTGTCATAGGATTCCTCTCAGACACACTTCATGGCGTTCACCACACCAAGTGTCTTAGCGTTGTGTGAGGATTTTTTTAACCTATACCTACTTGTTCCACTTCCACTGCTGGGCAAAGGTCTTATGATATTTTATTCGAAGCACTCAAGCAACAACAATAGTTGATATAAGTACAAACCTTCAATGAGATTGCTGTTATAGGTACTACATATTAATATATTTTTCATCAGTTTATCATTGTGGGTCGTCTCTTCGAATAAACGATACACCGCTTGCATAATAATTACTTGCGTAGGATTATTCACTGAGAGGCTATCACACCATGAATGTACTTACCTGATTTATTATTTGGTGTACCCTGTAGGTTGGGATCATTAGCTGATTGCGCAAACATAAAGAGGCCTTTGTTAGAAGCCTTAAAGTGCTCGGATATGGTGTCATCGGTTCACTGCATCTGAAGGTTATTTTAGGATGGATGAAAGGTACCGAGACATCCAATAAATTACGACGTTTGGATTTATAGTCAGATCGCACCTGTCGCTTCGTATGAACTTAGAAAGAATTGACGCCACGAAGTTGCGAGATCTCGAGAAAAACCTCTGTGATAGACGTACTTATAAGAGAGTGATCTTATAAAGGTTCCGTTTATACTACTGCTATTCCTTAATTCTGTGCATGCGTGAATAATACTCATCCCGAGTCCGGAACCCATCACTATGCGTTGTCCGACACGCATTTTGTATGGTAGTGTTTATTTGTAGCATAAATCATGCAACTTCTCGCGAAAATCAAGTTTCGAAAGGCAGATTGAATAGTCGTATTGCTAATGCTCCATAATATTATTCTATTAAAGGTAGGTAGTATTAGTCGAGGTAAATTGTATTTTTTAACCTCATTTTTTCCTTGTAAACCTTAGCTGATAGTGATTACTAATGATTGTCAAGCGCAGTGGGTAATTATCTTCCAACCTCAATAGTTTTATCACGCCTAATGTTTACTTGTATTATTGACTTGCCAGGCTTCTTATCTTTAGGGCTAAGTCAGCTAGCAATGAGTTACCCAAATGTATGGGACAGCTCATATTTTTTTGGCGTTTACGATGTTGATCCCATGGATACAGTTGTTCAGTTTTGGTGGTCTGCACCACACCGTTACATGTGACCTCACATTTCTTATTCACGCTGTACATATACAGCGTGAATCAGAAATAAAAAAGTAAAGTTTATTACAGGGAGTCGTAACTCCCTGTAATAAATCCTGTAATAAATAAGTAAATAAATCTGCTTCCGGCCTTAGGGCACAATTCGTCCCTGGCAGAGGTTTCTATATGCGTTCTTAAGACCAGGCACTCCAAAGACACTCTCCACGCAAACTCAGCCTCCATGCACCCCACCACTCAACTATGTGCCAAACTCTAACTCAATAGTAATAAAGTTCAATATCGCGTGCGCTCTTTGGTCATGTTCGAGCACGGAACTAAATGTCGTAAGTCTCAATTCTTACTTCGTTAAAAACTAAAGTAGTAATTGATCTAGAGAAAAAATATCTTACATTTGGATAATAAACTATATTTTCTTACGTCAATAATTATTTTAGACATAAAAGCCGAGTAATTTTGTTTTTATTTCAAATAATCTAGACATTGATTTTCGAATAAAAAATGAATCGAACGAAAATGTTCCAATTACGCAACTGAATATGGAAAGAAAAAAATCCCATAAATCATATACTAAAATAAAGTTCCATTTTGATTGTATGCGTGACTTTTTCAGAATATTAATGCAAATTAACATACAGTTTAGGGAGCCTCTTCTTAATTCTTTTTTTATTAGTTATGTATCAAGGCTGATTTGAAACAAAAATTTACAGAACAATTTTTTTTAAATTTTTTCACTTAACCTTTGTTCTCACTGGTTCATTTAAATCGAGATTAAAATTAAAAGTCATTCATTTTTCAGAATGTAGTCAAAAGTCCTGACAATTACTAAAACTAATTTGAGAATATAGATGTTTTTACTAAAAATATTATTGAAATAACATAACCCCTGTAATATTGTAAATGAACAGAAATTATGAACGTCAATTCACTTTTAGCGGCTGGAATTTCAAGTATTTCACAAGAAAAAGCCGGTTATCAAAAGAAATAAAAATTATCGGGTAATACCTTATCGTAGGTAGTTGAGTTGATCAATTAAAACGTTATATTCAAACAATTTAAACGAGAATTTTAAATCATAATGTGGCATTACAGATGAAGATAAAAAAATGTCAACTAAGTTTTGGAGGGTACTGTATATTGCAAGTTTTATTGTATTATGTAGAAACATCACAACCAGTAGTGGTGTGTTTCAAACATAAATTACTTAATGAATGGTGGCAGCATGGCAAGTCCGTCGTCATATGTTTTGATTTAGCTGTAGGTTCGTTACTAAACAGACGGCATCAATTCAGATCGCAACACATAAGTGCACATTGAACATAACTCCACATCAGTGCATATATGGCTAGGGCTGTCATCACCTAAATTGTTAATTTCAAAAGTCACATTTCGGACATTTAGGTGAAATTGATTTTTATCCCCGGACACCCCAGAAAAAAGTAAAATAAAAATGAAAGCATCGTTTCACTTTATTGTTCCAAAAAAACCCCGTAATCACTGGGCTACCAGCTACACTGCTTACTGCAATTACGCACAATGTAGTAATTACGGCATGTGTCCAATTTTTGAAATGAAAACTTCTTTAGGCACGTTGGGCATTTTTGAGATGGGACTAAACCATTGATTTCACGACACCATGACAACACCGCATTTTTGTAAACACGATTTTGCTTTATTTTTTATTTTACGTTACGGATCAATGTTCTATGCAAGTATTTTTCCTTTAAAGGTTTCGGAAGTTTTTTTTTTTGTAAACGCGATTGTGCTCTTTGTTTAGATAACGTTACGGACCAATTTTCTAAACAAGTATTTTTCTTCCACCAAGGCGATCTTGTTCAAGTTTTCACTTCAGTCGGCACTCCCGGAGTGCCACCACTTTTTTTATTAGGTACCTGCATTGAAATGATCCATAACAAGAAATAGAGTAGAAACGCATAAAAAAAAATAGGTCGGCTTCAGTACTTTATTTAAAAAAAAAAAAAAAACACTTGCTCAAAAACCGAATTATGCCAAAATTGTTTTCATGAAAAAAGAGCTACTGCTTCATGAATGCTTCCTAAGACAGTTTCTTGATATTTCCTGTGGAAAGGGGTTTCCCCGTAAAGAAATAACACTGTATAATATGGAAAATGATCGAAAGTCTATAGATATATATGTATAGGTAAATTGGTATATTTCTTGAGCTAATTAATAGCTTTCTTGAAAAAAAAGTAATAAAACTTGTTTGATTATGCGTATGTTTACGTGTGCGCGTGCGGTGTGAAATGTGTTTCATTTCAGCTTGTGCTACGTCTGCCAGGGCATCTTTATTAAATCTTTCAACATGTTTACAGTTCAACATACTTTCCTTACGCACCCGTATGTGTCAATGAGAAACGTCTATGCACCTTTTTATATTGCATTTAATAAAAAACGTAGATTATTTGTATTATTTGTCAATTAAAAGCGGGGCTAAAGCAGAATTACCAATCGTAAATTTGATTTTTCTATATATAAATAATATGAGTATGATATTTACAAACTTTTTTTGGAGCACAACCATAAAAAATTCGATAGAAAAACATCAAGGAGTCTAACTTCCACGTCAGCCTGACACAACTCACTCACAACCAAACCTAGTTTATTTATAGGAGAATTCGATGCTCTTTCTTTAGTTCGTAATTTAGATAATATTTTGAGGTTAGGTTCAAGAAGTTCCGCGACGCTCCGCGACATATAGGTATCGTGACTTGGACCCCTCGTGAATACTTGGCTCAAAGCTATATACAACTTTGGCACACGTAGAATGGTCTGTCTACGTGCAGAATCACCATTTATGATGATATGCATGTCTAAGACTTCAAATATTACTTAACAGTTCTTTCTCATATCAACATGAAACGAAACATTAATTGCATAGACACAAATGGGGATCTTTTGTCGGCAGAATTAGCTAAAAATACTAATTAAGGCGACGATAACAGGCTTTTAATGATTTGGAAAAAAAAGATAAATTAGAGCATTGTCTTAATATTTTAACATAGGCATATTTTGGATTATGTTTTTATACATAGTGAAATAATTTGTAAAGTTAGGTCTTAACGCGGATAAAAAACTGAGAATCGCGTATCTATCTAGCGTATTTTTCTGAAACCTGCACCATTTTAAAGATAATTTAATGATTGATCTTGATCTTGAGTTTAATTAAAATAAATACATTTTGTTTTATGTATAATAAATTAATAATGCGTTTAATTTGGGACAGCGCTCCTTGATGTGCGAGTCCTATTACTGGCTGGACGTTCGACGCGTTGCGTGAGCTCAGTACAGAACACGCAAGCTAACCACTCAAGGTCACTGTCATCTGCGTCTTAAAGGACATTGGGAAGAAACGTCCCCACCCTCCAACAAATTTCAAACAAGTGTCATTCGAAGCGTTTAGTGGGTTAGATATTTTTTACTATGACGTAATTCTTCATAATATGTGGGGTATGTCTGCAATATTATTGTTATATTAAATTTTAGCATTATTTTACATAAATACTGTATTATATTACGTAAATAGTTTCTTAGGGCTGAGTTTTCACTAGCCTGATAACTTTTATCTGAGAAATATATGTATACTGCGGTTTGACAGCTTTTGCATAGAAAATGTGTCAAACTGTCATATTTATTCTTCACATAAAATTTATCTGACTATTGAAAAATCAACCCTTAGTGTGCAATTAAAGGGAATAGCATATAGCAATATAATTATGGTTCTCATTATGATACCTTTCTTTTACCAAGACAATTTTTTTTTCTTTGATGCCTTCGTAAGTTTAATTAGATAAAGGTTAGTTAACCTAACCAGCTGTTTTCTTTGATATTTTGTGCAATTACCCAATCACAAGAATACGGTGATGCTGTTCACCTTTCAGCAGTTCGATGAACCTACCAAGATCATTTGATCACTTTTTGGTAAGGTTAGGTTAGCCTAACCTAACTTGCTGTTTTCTGTGATCTTTTGCACAATTTTCCCAATCACAATAATACGTTAATGTTGTTCATGTTTGAGGTGTTCTATGTTGTACCTTCCGACAAAATTCAAGATCAGTTGATCACTGTAAGGGATATGTTTGGATAGGTTAGGTTGGAGGACATCCATGAAGATATTCCACATAAGAAAAAAAAAAAGTTTAGCTTAGATTAGCCTAACCTAGCTAGCTGTTTTTTGTGATCTTTTGCTCAGTTTACCTAATCACAAGAATACGCAAATGCTGTTCATCATTGAGGTTTCATGTGACCTTTAAAATCTAAGATTGGTGACTGTTCGGTTAGGTTAGGTTATGTTAGCCTCACCGAAAAACATTTTTTATTTCAAAAAAATCACATCGATTTTGCAATTGACAAAAAAAAAAACATTACTTAAGTATTTTTCTGTAAGTATCCTTATAAATATTAACATATTGACATGATTGTATCCTATGACTGTTGGAGGGTGGGGACAAGGTCCATACAAAATCCCCCATGGTCCTTTGTCTTTCGCTACAGTGGACCTCCAATCACAAAAATAGCTAAAATATTTACCCTAGAATTAACTATATTTTATGGTAATATTAATTTATAAACTGAGCATATTGTACAAGTTTGGGCAGTGTCGACCAAATAAGCCCTTTGATTCCCATTTCTCTATCTTCGAGACTGTGAAAAGTATTTTTTTTGTCTTTTTAGAAAACGGTAACTTAGTACGTTAGTATTGAATGTCCATTCAAAGAACCCGTTTTCAGGTCATTTCGTCGTAAATATAAAATTAGTGTTGAATCAACACCACCTGGTGATCACCCTGTAATAGCATTACGTCCATGTGTGTGTATTGTTTACATTTGCTCGCTTCCAGTCTGCGCCTAGCGGTAATGAATGATGTTCATACATGTTAAATACGTCGACCACATCCGTTAGATGGCGCTTGTTTGTTTACTTTCTACTACACAATTAGGATCCATTCTGCTCGCCGAAGCACGGTTTTTAAATGCTAGCTTTAGACGATTGTACATAATTACATTTATTGTATTTTTTGGTTAAGCACTCATCATAATCGTCTTTAGAACCTTTCCTCTTTTTTATTTCAACTTTCGCAAATAATGCAGCTACTAACTTAACCTTGCTTTCAACATGGCCAATAAATCGGAACCCTTCTTAATTATGCGCATTCGTTGAATATAATTAGTAGAATACTATTGCCATTCAGAGAGGATACGAGGAAGCATGTTGGTGTAGTATGCACCGAGGGGTTGTGCAAGGAGAGACGGTCGCAGGATTGGGGTGAGGACGCGCATGCGTGGTGAGGCGGTCGATGGCTGGACCTCACTGCCACATGCGACTAACACGTGTTCCCTACAAATTACTGAATTGTTGATTCCAAGTGTTTAAAAAACGCATCATATTTGTTATATTCAGCGAAAATATGCCACTTGAAATGTCTTCTTTTTCGGACCCTCCTTATAAATCCAATGTGAACCGCCTATGCCTGACGAATAAACTATTAGGGTATCCACAAAACACAATCATTCTTTGTACCTTAAACGTACTTCCGCTAGTAGTCGCTTGGATTCTCAGATCCAGGCCGATGAACTAGACAGCGTCATTTCCTTTCTTGATAGCTGACAATTTATAAGTCGTACAACGTGAGGAAAATCTGTCTGCTGTAGTTAAAAATGTTTCTTACATTCTCGTTGGTAAGTGACATTTGGCTCAGGTCCCGTTGGAAGAGAAAGTAGGCATGTGGTGCTTATTTGTTTTGTTTCCTTTCAATTTTAAGTTATAGTGTCCGTCTGTCTGACATTCTTGTGCTAATAGTTTCTATGTAATTGAAAGTTGTAAGCAAGTTTGAACTCCGTCTTTGTTTAATACTAACAAAAGCCGGACTAAGACTACTAAAGTATAGCAGAACGAAATCATAATTGCCACGCAAATCTCTGGAAAATGCGATGCCTAAACATCTTGCACACCAATATAAATATGTGTTGACCTTGACAGAGAGCGAGCAACAATGCATTTTCAACCCTCTGGTCGGGCGGTCGTGTGGTAATAATCCTGAGATGTAGCGGGGTCGGCACTGGCAAGCCGCGACGACGGTGGAGGCATCGAGTGCGGGGCGCCGTGCCCGCCCGCGCGCCTCCTCACCACCGTCGAGCTGTCAAACCGCCTTCGTCGGGCACCCGGCTTGAACGCACCGGCACAACGCGCGCCGCACTAATTCGCGATCGTAACGTAGTACGCAGTCAGTGACTCAGTGTGTGATTCTGTAATACTCGCATGACGGAAAATACTATAAGGAGATGAACGGCAGCACGACGACGGTGAATGGTGGCGCCGTCAATGGGACCACTGGTGCCCTAAATGGAATTGGTGCCGCGCCGCGTACGGCTACACTTGGAACTCCCAGCAGTTATGCATATACGTCCAGCGGCTCCCTACTTGGGCGCAGTGGTACAGCCAGACCTGTTCCACCGCCTACATTGCCTAAATATAGTGGTTCCTTTAGCGCGGGCAGCACCACTGGACTCAGGGAACGAGACAGAGAGGGCACCGGCGGATCCCATCGTCTGGCCAGCCTTGAAAGATTAGCACTACGGCAACGTATCATTGAACAAAATGCTAATAATCAGGTGACCGTCGGCTCGACACTTACTGCACCACCGAATGGGCCCACCTCTGCTACCGTCACCCTTACCGACACGGCAACGGTGAGTCCCAGAGTCCCCTTGCCGTTTTTCATGTGCACCCTAAACTTTTCCCCTAATTGTAGTTAGGGCACCCCGAGAAAGGGATGTGTTATTTTATTTCGTAAAACCCTCTCACACTACTGTTATAATATTTATTATTCAATCGTATTGGATTTAGATGTTTATTGCCATCTTTGTCATTTCCAACTAGAATTAGTCGTCTTTAGACACTTATGCTTTTTTTCTGAGCTAGGCTCTAAAATACCGAAGTATTTATCAGATGATACAAGGAACGTGCAGTAAGTCTGAAACTAGTTTGTTTACATTGGGACATATCGATACCATAAACGCATACTAACCGTCTGTCATGTTGTGTAGGTATTACATAAAACAGTCCAGTATCAACTTCGCTGTATGGTTGGTAGCTCTGCTTTGAAGTAGTTAAATTGTGTACAAGTTGATTTAATAATTTTAATCATAAAAACTTCTCAAGCTCTATTTATATATAATACAACTAATACAAGTATTTTGCAGGTCAGTGTCAGGTTATGTCGTGATAAAATTATGATGAGCGACGATAAAAGATATGTATTTACAGAATTATAATCACATGATCACAATATACAACGTGATACTGACCTGCAATTGCAAGAATTTCGCGGGCTACCACTGCGGATCCACCTTACAATAAACAGGTTAAATAAACTACAGGGGTAGTGGTTACACTTCTCCTGTAGTGGAGTTTGTAAATCTGAAATTAATATTTATATATTTTTTATTTAGCCTTGATTGCTACTGTCATAAAAGTGCTCATGATTGCATTTGTACACATTTTGATCTTATGAAGATCACATATCGTCAATTAAATGGCAAAAAAGGCAAAAATTTGGATTCTTAATTTTTCATTGTAAAGATAAAACATAATCTCAGCGATTTGGCATGCTTAAAATCAGTTCATCATAATCACTTCAAGGAATTGCCGCCACGTTCTTTCTAACAAGTCAAAAAGTTGTTTTGGGGTATGCAGAGCATCCATACTCGGCAGAGCTCTTTTTTGGAGCATGTCGAAACGAATCACCCAACCGGCTTCGCAAAGGGATGATCACGTCTGAAACAATCCTCTCTGCATGAATCTGAGCATTGAGGTTGCCCCTGATCCAAATGAGATCGGTTCTTCCACCGACAACATTTCTAACGTTCTTGAAGTCCAGAGGTCCTCCAAACGCGAGTACTTCTTGTATTCGGCCTCATACCGAAACGAGATTCATCGGAAAAGCAAACACAACGTCAGTCTTCTTCCTCCTAATTTCTGTGTTCGCGAGTCAGCGAGGTGGAACTCAGCGGCCTTCGGGAACGCAGACAAACTTCACGTAAACGATTTCGGATGGTTTGTTCGCTTATAAGTAAGCCTGAAGAGCTGCGGAGCCTCGTAGCCATCGATCATGGTACGATTCCGTCGAGCAATATTTTGGATGTACCGGTTCTATCTGCGAGTGGTGATGTGAGATCGTCCTCCATGTCGCTCGGCCACGCTACGCGTGATACGATAGCGTGTCCAGAGGCGGCTTATGATTATGACGCTCTGTGTAGTGCCAAGAGCGACAGCCACAGTACGTTGCCTGGAACCAGCTTGCAACATTCCAACGGCTTTAAAATTAATTAATATAAAGTTTAAAGAAAATTCTTTATTCAAATAGTGAAATTCACTAAAAAGAATCAATAACGATCGAAAAAAATTAAAATAATAATCCTCAATTGCGGCGATACTCTAAAACTTACTTGATCCCTAGACACTTTTGATATGTGTATTATGTAAAAACAAAAACTATATGTAACTATTAATTTGAGAGGCGAGGCCTTAACCACTGGACCATCACGACAATGTTGTATTTACAATCATTTACTTATGGGGAGTGCTCGCGCATTGCAGTTCATTTGCAGATGAAAGTTTTACTCGTGATTCATCTTGGAATGGTGGTCGTGACCCATCCCATCTGTTTTTGCCGTTTTGCGTTATTCTGTACTGGGTAAGCACATGCTGGCAGCCTATTCCCACGCAGTTCCTCATGTGATAGGACTGGTTGGGAGTGCGGGAGGGGTGAGCGGGTGACTGACCTCGTGAGTCCCCGTGTCTACAGGGTTAAAAATAACCTCGAGCAGTGAGCGGACATTCTGCTCGCATGTGTCGAATTCACTAAACAGACATTAACTGTTTCACGGTCGCACCCTGACCTGAAAATTCTTGGAACATTAAACTCTTCTTAAATGCTTTTTGTTTCACTCAAAATTATATCGATATGTATGAGTATGTCAGTCGACATTATGATGAGATGATAATATCTGATGAAAATAAGTTACGCAAACTTATTTTCGTAAACGATTATGACAATTTGTTTCATTTTGACAGTTCAACAACATTCATTGCGTTATTTACGTCGTTGAGCAAATTATTTTCCAACTTATGAAGCAATGGATTAGCAAACTGTTTCAAATCGAAACAAATTGTTATTGATCGTGTATTACGCAATTAGGGTACTGATCTTTAGGTCCAAACATTATAAAAAAAACATATTTTTGTATAGTCCTTAGAGCCAGATAGCATCCTTTTTCAAAAAGTGTTACCTTATACGTTACATTTATTAAAATATTTTTTCTTAGTATCGAACAGACCCTCCACGTAAATTGCATAGATCGTGTGAAAAATCCCTTTGACAGACTCAGACCAATAAAATTATTGGTCTGAGGTGGCAGACCGACACCAAAGTGGTCAAAGGTTCCATTTTCCTTCTCGGAACCTTAAAAATGGACTTCTAGACCTCAGTAGTTCATTCAACTGTTGAGTCCCCTCAACAGTTGACAACATTCACAACTGCCAGATATTTGTAAAGGTTTCTTTATCACACTGTTTGTTCAAGTCCAATTTCTTGGAATCATTATCAGTAATACGTTATCGCGAGTTCGCGACGACTGCACCGCCGTGAACTGAAGTGACTTTTACTCAATTGTCCTATTTTAGGACAACTTGTACGCTTTAACAGTGACTTGAGCGCTCTCGGTACGCTCTTGTAAACCTATGTTAAAAAACTTCCCATTCTTTCAATCGAGTGCTTAAGATTTGTACCAGTCACTGAATAGTTTTTGGTGTCTTGTTTAAGCACGGTTTTAACGACTTGACAAATATCGAGATTTCTAATTGTATGCAAGTTTAATAATAATGTATTATCGCTTCAAAATTGGTTACGCAGTTTTGAAAGAACGACGCGATCAATCGGACAGACGAAAAGCAACTTTAAAATATAATATGTATGTTAAAGGTAGATAGGCATGTTTTAAATCGTAACTTACATACAATAAAACATTGTTTTACGAAACGAATTTGGCTTGAAGTTTTTCACTAACCGGCAAAAGCGGTTGGGGCACGTTCTCTTCTTGCATTGTAAAGCCCAGTTCGCAAAAAGCTAAGCACCATTGAGTAACGATACATTCTCAGCTTTGATGTAATCGTATTAAGAACCATTTTGCGGTTTATCGACCGTTTAATTTACCCTCTTTTGGAACGATTGCTCGTTGCTTTTGTGTGTCTGGTGGGCATAAGTGTGACGGGCTGGATCCTTTTGCGTCTATATAGATATAGTCATAATTAACTCAGCGGTACCTGAGTTTAAGGAGGCCCTTACACACGTGGTGTTTTATTTTTAGCCCTTCGGACTAGTAAACCGCTTTCGAATCAAATAAAATAAATTCTTGTATACTAAAAAATATTTAAATGTTCATAAGTTCTTGTACAATAAAAAAAAATATAATTAAATGTTTTCATATTTTACCATATATCATGGTCTGATCGTTGCTTTTTTTGGTATTAAGAGCAGTTGAAAAGAACAGGTTCATACCTACCTAGCCCAAATAATAACTTTTACTTAAATCTCTTAGGGCATTGACGAATGATAAATAGTACGTACAATTAATAGTAACAAAATGTGAAGGGATCTTCACATTTTGTTTATCTGATAGATAACAGCTGTATTTGTATCAAGTTGATAAAAGCATTGGTATCGACACCGAGTACAAAATAGTAATCACCTCGTGTGGGACAGGCCCGAACCGTGCGCTGGTGTGGCGCGCCAACCGGCAGCCGGTGCCCGGTATCGCTTGTAACTTAACCTCAAACTGACACAGTCGTGAACGGTGCTTCATATTACAACAGTTAGTTTCTGTTCAAAAACTACCAACTGACGTTTAAACCGTGATAATGAATTTGAAATTGTCGCAGTTTTTTACGCAATACGGGTGATTTTGGTCAGTCGGTGTTTATATGGCAACAACAGACGAACTATGGTGTTACATCGATACTACCAGTGCATCAACACAGCCAAAAGGGCATAGAACAAATACAATACTTACATTGTGTGAATGTAAACGAATTGTTTCAAAGATTTTGATGTGTGATTTTGTTTTTGTTGTATATACCTTTGTTCAAAAAGTGGTTTTTTAATATACTACATAAGAATCAGACAAGATTGTGAGCGAATCGAAGTGTAGCGTCGTTTGTGTTTTTTTGACATCTTCGACCGTTGAAGTATACCAACTCGGATGTGTTCAAAATGGAAAACCGAGCATTAACTAACAGCAACGGACAAACTAAATTAACAAGATGTTCTAGCAGCGTAGGCGACAGTGGAACTGATAAAGCCAAAGTTGGATGGACGAGTCCACGTGATATTTGGAGGAACTTATCATTACGCAGGAAAGCAGAGGTGAATAAAACAATAACAATTTCAATAATTTAACACTATGAATAGGAATTTCCTTGAGTGGTCAAGCATGCCTTTAGAGCTAGTGCTATCACTCAGAACTTAAACATTGTCGCCATCAATTAAAACCCTGTTGCTTCGCCGTCTAAGTATAAATAAACTGCTGTTGATAAGGGAGTCACTTAATTGAACCTTTGGAACAGAATGTCGTTTGTATGCAACTCTTATGCCATCCATTGGAAGCATAATAGCTACAGTCACGAGCATAAATATATTACTATGGGCAGTTCGGTGGTCCCGTCAAATAGTTGTGGTGTTCCTTTTATGTCACATATTTGCAGTGCACTTGTATACTAAAAAATACTAAAAACTTGTATACTTTTCTATCCCTTTCACAGATGATGATGACATATATTTGCTGTCTTCTCGAGAACAGATATTAATTAATGAATTTATCAGGATCATATATTATTACCGATGTGTCCATAGTAATATATTTATGCTCGTCACTGTACAGCTGTCAAAATTTATTTGATTGACTTCCCGTTTCTTCATGCAGAACAGATCCAAGTAACTATTTCCTAATCCTCGTCGGTTCTCGGGTCGATGACTCGTCAATAGCATAATAAGTCACAATCGCACTCGACATCTTAGTTTTGTCTGTTATCCGTATGTCTCGGACGCGTTTATAGTTACTTTTAGAGGTAGACAATGATATAGAGGCCTCCTTTTTTAAAATATTGCGAGTCCAATTCAAAGCATTTATTTCTAATATCTGGATGACCGACGTTGAATGACGTTTCCTAAAAATGAAACCTAGCTAGATCGATTTATCGCCCCCGAAACCCCTGCATACTAAATTTCATGAAAATAGTTGGAGCCGTTTCCGATATTCAGATTATATATCTATATTGCTCGTTTAAAGGTATTTCTATTTAACCATTTACAGGCAATTTTGAATTGTCAAGGAATCGGTGAGTTAAAAAGATGTAGCTAGTCTGCTAGTTGCCCATTCAATGCGTAGTAGGTTCCTATGGAGATGAACGGGCAAGAAATTCTATGGACACTCATTCAAATAAAAGTATTGTTAACTTACATCATTCATGTTGAAATTTAAGGCACCTAAATATTGTTAAAACGATTTAGAAAGTCGTGCACGTTAAATGCGTCCAGAGCAAAAAGTAATCAATTCAAAAATAAAATAAGGCAAAAGATAACTAGTCCCAACTGACGGTGCTCGTTCACGAACAAGATGCATGGATCAGCACCACTCGTGCAGCTCAAGCATTTTGAAGGGAACCGAATGATCCTACATGTGCCACCATCAGTGAGATATTTGAGCGAGCATGACATACTCTCAACTGCCAGGGCATATTCAAGTCAATGAAAGACGTACCCAGTAAATGGTAGATTTATAGTACATTGCATTCACACATGTGCTATGCAATTTAATAACACTAAGAGATTGAACAAATATAGTCTTACAATCTTCAGCAGCTCCAGCAGTATTTGAATTATTTTTTGCGCCCTTGTGGTTGTGGAGCAGGACCAGCATTGAGCCAAGCATTTTTGTCAGCAATGTAATCCCTCAAGTTATTTAAATATGAGTATATTTTATCCAATCTAAAACCTGTTTGAATTAATCGTATTATGATTATGTCTCACCTCTTTTGCTAAAAATATGTAACGTAAGTATATTGGTACTAGTTAGTACTGCGGAGGTTATATATTTTATGGCTCTGATGGCTTTTTTCTACAAATTAAAAATACACTTGATTTCTGCAGCCAGTCCCCATAGTAAAATACCGCAAAACATGATACTATGAAAATGAAAAATGGAAGATATTTCTAAAAAAAAAAAAAAAAAAGAAAAATCTAGGCAAGAATGGGATCCTCATTTATGAGGATCCCATTCTTGCCTTGATTCGAGCGTGAATCCCAGGAATTCAGGTTTATTCGCCGAATTCTAGTTTTTCTTTAACAATCATTACTTTGAAATAGTATGCGCTAATTTTTTTCTTCCACTATGTAGTAAACCAATTTTGGATCTGCATTAAAGCGATATTTACGTCGTCTACTTTTGTGACACGTCTATTTGTATTGAAAATCAAGCAAGTTACACTCAAAATATAACACCCATTTGTGTAAAAAAGGAGATAGGGCCCAATATAGAGCCTTGTGGAACCGCCATTTATTTATTTTAGAACCCCAAGAATTGACACCATTTATTTGAACTATCTGTGGTCTATCATTTAAATAAGATTTCACATCATCATCGCAAGTTTACCTAGTCCTTTGTGCTTAAGTTTCAAGAGTAAAGTTTCGTGATTTACGAGTAAACGATATGTTTGAGGCAAAATATGCATTGTTATGTCAATAACTTAAACAACATTAAACGGTTAAAAAAATCTTACGTTGGTCCAATACTGTTTGTGTCTTGTGACTGAGTTTTAATACAGCATATTGTAGCTTTGTTATTGAACATAAACCCAGTACCTTAATTGTTAATTATCCGCGCAATAACCCATTTATGCATATGCGCAAGTTCACAATGTTAATTCAAGTGACAATTAATTTAACCTCAATTAAAAATTCATGGCCAGTGGCGTATATTGTTTAATGAGACCAAAACATGTTGATTGCCTACCTCAGTTGCATCTATTATATACAAGTACCTGGGCGGCCGAGCTCTGCTCTGGTGAAAATATACAGAGTGACTGGTAATTTGACGTATGCCTTCCAGGACGTGATAGTGTGACCTATTTGCAACAATTAAGCACCCCATTATGCCTAGGCAAAAATTCATGGGAATCGAGAAAACCCAATTTTTATGTTATTTGGAAAAATTTCCAGCATTCGTCATTAAATATAACTTTTCTTAAAACTCTCAAATTGAATGGCCTTCATTGCTTTTCCATGGGATACCTAATAATTTAATAAACCTTTCGATGTAACCAATTTTTTTGAAACATCAAGCAGGTAAAAGTTAAAGGAAGAAGTTTACTAACAATAGCAAAAGTTCATACTAATCCATGTGTCTACTTATTCCATGCTGCCATGATAGTAGGTACTTACTAATTTCATGCTGCCATGTCATTATTCTCATGTCATGATTCATTATATTGTTCTAAACTTTGGGTGATCGAGCTCTGCTCGGGTGAAAATACGGAGAAAACTAATTTTCCCAGATATGAGACCTAGCTAGATCGATTTTTCGTCCCCGTAAACCTCTATATTGCAACTTTCATCGAAATCGTTAGAGCCGATTTCGAGAACTTTTATTTTACTACTTTGTCGGCGTGATTAATATGTATACTCATATCAAATTACGGCTTTCTAGTAAGTACTAACAGCCGCACTCAGAAAGGGTAATTAATTTAGTCCTAAGTAGTACTTAACTAATTAGCATTAAATCCGTTGATCAACTGTACATCCCAGAGACATAATTTAAGGGCTCATAAGCTAATGACAGTTTTAAGTATCCGTAGGGCGAAGCATCATCAAATCATCTTATCGATTACATATCGATAAAGCCTTTGTGTAGCCACATTTAAAAGTGTTGATATTAAATAACAAAAAGTTTAATTTATATGACAATCACTTCTTTTACCGCAAGTTTTTACTAAATTCGAAGCAAAATAGCTATTTTCATTGAAATAAGATAAAGCGATTGCGACCTTTTTTCTATTGCATCACTGCTAACAGTCAATGTCAAATCAGGGAATTTATTTTTAGATTACCGTTTGCGTTCAATTTGCTATTAATTTATTTACATACGGTTTTATTATTTATGTTACCAATAATTTTCCATTTTTTAAAATTTATTTACATAACGTTTACTAATTTAAATTATAAAAATTTGACGATTGATGATGATTTTTGAATATGTGTAAAAATGAATAAACGAAATAATAATAATTTTATTTATTTTACCACATAAATTTAATTTCATGTTTTCTAACAATAATATTTGTATAGGTATCTAATATTTACTTATGTTTCATGTTGGATTTTATTCGAACGCAACGTAAAGTGTTACTGAATAATTAAATGATAAAAAAAAAGTTTTGTTATTATATCGTATTGTGTCTACATCTTCATCTATATCGTGAGTGGAATTCTTGAATTTAGTATTTTGTTAAGGTATAAAACTTAAGTAAAGGATTTGTTGTACTTAAATTTAATTGTCATTAATGAACCGTTAACTGACTCTGAGGGTGATTTTTTTTAAATTTTTACTAAGGAGCCCTCTAAGTAACCATTAGACGTCTTTGAGTGTGGCAATCGAAGACGAACATGGCGAAACTATATGGGTTCCTTGTTTACTACGGAACCCTAAAAACTGTGTGTAGTTTTTGTATGACTCAATCCCAATGCTCGATTATAGCTTTTTATATGAGTAATGCTTTTGAATTTTAATGTTCCATGATTTTGGAATTTTGCTACAATATAAGTTATAAGTTTTGTGATGGACCGGACCTGGAGGATTTTTTTTATAACTTAACAGTTGCTCTATCTAACAACATCCTGTACTACTCTAACTTCTGAGTCGCGTTCGAGACAGCCATTTACATGCATTTATGTGAAGTAAGTATGTAGTAGAACTCAAATAGCTAAGTAAGCAGCTTAAATTAAATCTAGCTCTATTGGAACGTCACCGATCGGAATAAAAAGTTCAACGTATTCATGTTTCTACGTATTCGTCGTTGAGAATATCAAAACGGTACGAGATTGCACTGGGTGGACGCATTGTTAGAGCTTATTTTATTTTGCACTAGTGAACCATATTATACCTTATTATATTATTACCTATATTATACCTAATTAGGAAAGGAGACTGAATAGGGCTAAAATGTAATGAATAAATATACAAAATACAATAGAAGTGGATATATTTAGTAACCTGTTCCGCTTAGCTATTTCTAAAGAGTCTTAAAAAAAAAACCCTGAAAAAAATCGACACGTGTTTCACCTCTCAACGAGGCATCCTCAGGATGACGATTGACTTGTCGTGAACTCGAACACGGCGTGTTGCCACACTAAGCGCTGAGCGTAGACCTGAGTCTTTTTTTTAAGACTGTTTAGAAATAGCTAAGCGGAACAGGTTACTAAATATATCCACTTCTATTGTATTTTATAATAGATTTCTGCAAGGTCACGCCTGAATCAATTAACTAATAAATTTACAATAAATAGGATATTGGAATTATTTTTACTCGTCATGTAATAAAAAAAGAAGCTAGATGGAGTCGGTCTAAACATATTATTAATATAATGTTCGAATTTCCAAGCTTGTACGAGAAAAAAATATTTTATAGGCAGATGTGAGTGGAAACGCCAGTATTTTTATTTATTGTCGTATTGTTGCGTCCACATTGAATACTGACCTTATTGGTGATGTTCTTCAGAAAGGTCTGCTCAGGTCCTGAGCTCAACAAACCCGCACGCCCGTTGCGAGACCTGTCTCGCAACCGGCGGCGTGCGTGTATTTATGACCATGTACGTAAACGAGGACAAAGAAGTATGTATGGATCATAGCAGGTGGTGTTTAGTCATTTCAGCCTATCCCCATGGGACAAAGGCGTGAGTTTATGTATGAGCCTTATAGAATTTCACAAACAAGAACAACCATGTTCGTAGTTTGTAATCATCACTAGTGTATGTAATGGACTTTCTTTTTGTTACACGATGCTTGACGCTCCATTTCCCCCATTAATTATAGTTAACCAGGTCTTCCTAATTGCTTCACGCGGTGGTTTTAACGTGTCTATGTATTGATCTGGTTTGTTAAAGCACTTGTCATTAACATTCTCAAAGTTTTCTTGTCATTTGCATCACAGAGTCAAGTCATTATGGTGTAAACAGTTATCGCAAAAGGCTTTTAATTTATATTGAGAATGTCTCAAACATTTGGATCAGTCAATCATATTTTTTTAAGAGCTTAGCATTATCTTGTGGCGACATCTACAACGCCACATGCGAACTACGTTATCACACTGACGTCACATAAATCCTGCATCGCGCAAGCAACATTAAATAATAAAAACTGGCTTAGTGCGTGACAGACCACGCACAATGAAGGGTTCCATAGTTGGGATAAATGTATCCCAAGAACAAACTTAATATTGTAGTTGAAAGAAATGTTCTCCCATACATTTTAATTGCAAATGTAAGTTAGTACGTACAATATTGAAAGATTTACCATGTTATTTTAAGACCGTAGACTTCTTATAGATTTTCCTGTAATCTAAAATTTTAATAAATATACAGAGAATGCTTCTCTGAATATTTTTCAACATTTTAGGCTTAGGAGGTAAAGGGGAATTAGGTAAAGAGGAATTAGGGAATGTGCAATTTTCGTCTATTTTCTTAAATATTTTTAAAAGTATTTATTGTATAATTATTTTAAAAAATAAACTAAAATCCTCTCAACAAGCCATTTGTCACACGGTACAGTGTGCAAAACTTTTTTTTTAAATTTGCTTATTTGTCCCCTAAAAGTGACCCCTATATTCAAAATGCATTATTTACGTTACACGTTAGTGTTTGGGTGACAGAAATACATGTGTGTACAAAATTTCAACTTAATCAGCCCATTAGATTCGGAGCAAATTGGCTGTGACAGACAGACACACGAGTTATCCCATAAGGGTTTCGTTTTTTCCTTCTTATGTACGAAACCCTAAAAGAAAAAAAAAACCATTTTCGCAATAAAATCCTCCTCCGTCAACTGTATTACCCCTTTCCACCCGTCAAACTAACGATGATAAGTAATTTTATGACTGTTATTTGAGAAGTATAAATATTGTTTATATGAATAAGCTAGCATTTATTGTTTGCGAGATATTAAGGTTTCTGTTGGTGACCCGCATTCATTTCTCGCGACTGTAGAGCACTTGATTTCCTAGCGCTAATCACAAACGTTATGTGCAGAAATAAATATCTTACCATGTTATAGTAAGTGGGTACGTGCACGACAGTATTTATACATCAGGAGATACTTGTTGGGCTTGTCTTCGTCTTTACCTCACATGAATAATTCAGTAGACTAAGAATACATGCAGAAAAAGAGGCTTATAAAGTTAAACACACGTTTTGTAACTAAATACATCTGATTGAATTTGTGACTGTCTGTTCAATTACACCAGAAAGTGCAAATAAAAGTGATCGAGATAACGTCACATCCATAAGTGTTAATTGACTTTCTTTATTATTGAAATTAGTTCGTGATAACTTGTATGCAACCTACAATTTGATTTCACATTGTAATATTGCTCCTCGATTTCTTATCCACAGACCTACTTACTGACTTTGTTCTCTGTTCTCATAGTTTTTATTTGCAGTTTCTTTGTTGTAACTTCATTTATTGGGTTTATTCGGAAAATTTCTATTTGCGACGTTTATGTAACGCGAGACGTACATAAACGCAATCCGTCATCGGCCGAGCTATGCTATTGCTCGTACGTCATCGGCGGAACTTCGTCGATCGAACCAAACTTAAAGTCTATAATAGGTACCTGAAATTGCTTAGCATGACTTATATCGAAAATACTGCAGCATTAATTTTTAAATTAATACGATGTTGTGAAGTTAAGTACCTACTATGTTTGACGAAAACGCGATTCCATAAAATTTTCTCGATAAAAAAATTAAACCAAAGTTACTCGAAACTGAACAATAAATCGCTGGTATTAAAAAAATACTTCTATTTAGATCATAAAACTTAGCATAATTTATTGAACTTATAGTTGGTTCAGTAATTATGCAAAGCAAATACTAAGATTTTTTTAAAGTGAAAACTTTTTTAGGCGCGTTGGCCATTTTTGAGATGGAAAAAAAAAAAGCAATTGAACACGCGACACCGTTACCGACACCTCATTTTTGTAAACGCGATTGTGCTCTTTATTTATATTACGTTACGGATCAATGCTCTATGCAAGTATTTTCTTGTTCAAGTTCTCACTTCTGTCGGCAATCCCGGAGCGCCACTGTTTTTTTTTTTTTTACATTACTTTTATTTTCCCCTTAAAAACAAATGATCTAAACTATTGGAGCCTTGGAACCTTCTCCCGCCGCTCAGTCTCACTCTCACTCCGTCCGCGAGCAGTATCGTGCGAGCCGAGATAAGGAGTGAATTTGAGCTGAGGTATTATGGACTCTTATGTAAAAGAAAGTGAGTGCGTACAACTAGTTATCGGCCGTCATCGGACGATGTTGTTTGAAATAGTGTATGCACTCACTTTTACATAATATGTTTTGGTCTTAACACAGTACGTCCGATTCGCATAACGTCACGGTAAAAAAAAGTCCCGATTGTGAAATGGCCGAATGGCAAAACGTCCGATTTTCTTTGCACCCCGACTTGGATAGATTACATTTTCTTTTGAACATTTATACAGTTCGAAGAGGAGTTACGGTGTCGACTCACGTAGAAAAGTAGATTTAAGAATGCAAAAGCGAGAGAAGCGAGCTCGAAAATAGCACCCCCGCCTTCGACAGGTTTTGTTTTAACCATTTGTACAGAAATATGACTTACTTTGTCGACATAAGCAAAAAGTTTGACAAATAATGGAATGTTGGATGCAAGAGCAAGTGAAGCGAGCTCAAAAATTTTTGCTACTTATTTCATATTTTGGCCTTGTCAGGGATTTTATTCATAAATACTTCTCTAGATTGGAGATCCCCAGGACCTGAGACCCGGGGCGGACCACTTGGGGTCTAAACAGTCTTAATTTGGAGATATCGGACTTTTTAAGTTTTTTTGAAAATTTCGCATCTCTCGACGATAAATTTCTAATTGTGAGAAATCTACTTCACTCTGGACGTTAAACTGATAGCTGATGAACGAATGAACCCTTCAAAAAGAATTTATCAAAAAACAACAACAAACAAATGGTGGTTTATTTGAAATCACTGATAGTGTTTGTTCAATTTACGCAAACTGACGATAAGCATGTAACGTTAATGTTATCTATCTAACAGCAGCTACTCATATGGTATGCAATACTGTAGCGGGCTAGTAATTCAATAGGAATCAATATCTGACTTAATGAAAATCGATATTTACCGCGTGTTCATGTTCAAGTTAATATACCTACCCTGGAGTTTATGAAGTTTGAACAGGCATGAGGCAATATCCGGCGGTATAGGGAGGTACAAGCAGCACAGCACACACCTGTGCACATTGACCGCAACCGTGTCTAATGACCCGAGACTTTTGTTTAGAACATTATTAGAAGTTTTAAGTGCAATACGTCCTCAATAAGCATTTAGCAGCAAGGCAGCTTTTGAAGTCATGACAATACAGCAATGTCGTAAATGAAATCTATAGCTATAAATAAATATTTTATTGATAGCTCTAGTTTATAGATAGAACTTTATTTAGTGATAGACGAGGCAGTAAAGTAATCAGTCTGACAATACAGCCAGGAAGAGCCATCATGATTGCTCAGCGAATGAGTCATGTCCCCGTAGCATGGCGCCGAGACTGCAAGCAAAGTATTGCAATTATACGATAGTGTCTTGAGAGAGAGACATTTTTTTTAATCGGCCGAGAACGAATGCCTCCATTGTCGTGCGGCAGAGCTGCCTGATGAAACTGCTTGTTATTCTACGCGCGATTCTAAAGATACCGTTCCTATGTTTCTTAGTGATAACATAGAAACACTGACATGCTTAGAACACAAAGATTATTAAAACGAATGGAAAATTGTTGCTGGATGTTAAACAGTAACATTGAATTAAGATAACATAATAAGGATTGTCACAAATGAATTATCTTTTGTACATAAACTTATCAGAATTTTGGGTTATTGACGCCTGACGTTTCGACCAGAGGACAATACGGCATTGTCGCTATCCAATCACTCGTGTAATTACTGCCTCTATAGCTTGCTATTTACTTCAATAAATTGTTGCTCTATTAAACTTAAAGGGTGGAGCCATATGTTTTATTTTTATCACTACTTAATGGTACATTATGGTCCGTCTATACATATACCTATTCTGTAAAAATGGCTGAATAGTCCGGCTGTTTTAAACTGTTGAATGACTAAAGTATTTAAGATGACATGTATCAGTAATTACGCATACAGCTTTAGCTACGGTTAAACAATAACCTAATCTGTAGTAAATATTAGTCAGCGACGTTTTCAGCTACAGTATGTCAGCGAAACTGCCTCGCACAAACGATAAAATATTGTATTATAAATTTTACTCAGTTGAGTAAACGACGACCGTGGAGCGTGTGCTGGCTGGTTTGCCTAGTTTCCATATGGATTAGTAATATAATTTATCCCTATTGGCTTTGAATAGTGTTGTGTATTAGTAAAGTAATAATATGGAATATTATTACAACGTACATTATCAAGTTCTCATTTACAAAGTCAAGCAGTTGATAAGTGTGACGGTGCTTCTACCTGATATTGATCGCTATCGATAAAAAATAGTATTGTTATTATTTAGTGTATCAGTAAAATGTTTAACACGTTTAAGAAAAGGCTAAGTTTAAAGAAATCTAAGAACAAGAAGATAACTAGAGAAATAGTCAGTGACGATGTAAGTACCTGTTAAATTGATGAATGTAAAGCTTTTGGCGGTGTCGAATTTGAATGATTTCATATTGAATGGTAGAACTCTTGTTTTAGCATTCGGTATGGTTGTTTGTACGTGCTTGCTCTACAAACAAACAAATAAATTCCTTGCAATGTTTGGTCCGTTTGATTATTTACATTACAGTACAATGTCGTGCTGTGGTAAACACTCGCCGGATGGAGAGCTGAAGCGTACAAGGCATTCAGTAGGCCATCGGTATTCATTATGTACTTGATTCATCGAGGATTACTAATTTTGTAAAGTGAATTTGTTCTTGCATTGATAACATTCATGGGCTAGTTTTTGTGTGCTGTTATGTGAAATGGTGATATGTACTCTGTGTGTGATGCGCCGCGTTTCGATGCTGCGACTACTGCACGACTGTAACCACCAGATGACTGAGACATCTCTATATTCTCCAATCTGGGTCACAGTTCCGAAGAAAATGGTTATAAAAATTCAACATTATTTAAGTAATTTGAAAAGTCTGTGTCTTTGTAAATGTGGGAGGAATCTGAGAATGGTAAATGAAAGCAACTTCTTCATGTAACTTTAAGGTTAACTGGGATATAGTTAGGGTTTTGTTAGCCTGAAACTCCGTTTGTAGATAGGTATTATTAGAATCAAGCGTCACAGACGCATTACGGTCGTCGCACTTCGCAAAACACCGTATATACGTGTTTGCATATCCACTTTCTTGTTCGTTTTGTACATGCCTTAACGTCTAAATGCGGGTATATTATTTATAAATATTTAGTGGCAAGCGTGTGTATGTATAACATAATAAAACTATTATCACGCGTGTTTGTTCGTTTGCTATTGCAGCTATCTATAGAACCTTAGATCAGTTGTTTTATGATCTAGTTTACATATTATTGTGTGGTTTGGATTTCAAGAAATAATCATCGTTGTCTAAGATACGTGTGTCATAATCATAAACTTATAACAGATTTTTTTTCTATTATTTTACTCTCAATTCCCGGTTTTCAATGAACATAAAAATAGGATATTGATTACATCTCGCCCTCTGAAATTCGTTAAGGGATTGTTTCGTGGTAAGTATCGCAGAAGTCTGAGGTACCGTGCACTGTGTGAGTCACCACATTCGTTCTTGGCACCTACGTAATTGGGTACTGGTTACTGGTACGAGGTTTACTCGATCAACGCAACGATGCGTGTTCCGTTCATGTGCGTATTATTTGTTTTAAACCTAGCTCGTTATTTGTACTTTTTCATTTTCTTTGCAATTTCAAATATTTCTGTGTACTTTATATATGCAGTTTATCCGATGTATGCTACTATACTTACTTAATTATGCCTTATAGGTATATTTTACTACATTGTCCAGTAACGTTACCTTGAAATCGGTGAGTCATCTGACTCGTATGGAGCCGGCTAGACCGACTCGGTCAGCTATACTTGACGTGTCTGCATTTACAGTGACGATATTGCGCTAGGTATATACAACTCTCTTCATTATTTGACGGTGAATTTAAGACTTTACGCAGCGGGAATCTCGTTAGTGAGCTGTATTCGATGGGAATCCTGCGTTCGTAATGTTCATATACAGGAATATAAGGGAAACATGAACTTGCTACTATGCTGATGCCACGTCAGTAGCTATCTTGTATAAATACATACATACAAATAAAATTGAAGTGTCCGTTTGTAATGTCAAAATAACAGCTTTTTACTAAATGCATAAGAAAGTAGATACATTTTTATGTTTTTTTTTGCGATTTCAGGTTTGGTCACATAATAAAAGTTGTTCATACTGATGAGTAACATCACGTGTTTAAGTTTGCGCACTGGTTCAAAACTTTTCCCGTATACGGTACTTATAAAAAAAAACAATTTTATAAAATTAGGGTCCACGCGGGCAAAGCCGCGGACAGCAGCTAGTTACACATAATTATTTTCCTTGTATAGATGTAGGCTATAATAAATCGATTAAGAACTGTTATATATAGGAAACATTACTGTATCAGTATTCTATTACTATTACGACTAGAATGGAATTTCTGTTATTCTATCAATTGACTCTATTGCATCGTTCTTATGCATTATACTATGTATCATGTTTACGTCCTAAGCCTCTGTACTTGCGTGCGGAACACCTTCTAAGTACTTATAGACAATTCTGTTTGTTTCCAGTTACAAAGTAAACGCGAATTGTTCTTCAAGTCGGACTCTACGAGTGGCGGTGGCGTCAGCGCGACGGGCCCGCCGGCAGGCGCGCCGCCCGCACCGCCTTCCGCGCTGAAGGATGCGCTGGCCAAGCGCGCCGCCACGCTGCCCGACCAGCTTGAGAATAACCACCACGAATCCAACGGGACCATCAACAAGCTCAGCAACAGCGTGTCCGTGGACACGAGCAAGCCCCCCAACTCGGCGCCGCCCCCCACCCCCGCGCCCCCCGTGCCCACCACCGCGCCCCCCGGCGGCCCGGCCCCGCTCAGGAGTACAGAAAACATTATAAAGGTAAGGGAAGCCCGCTACACTATTACCAACCACTGCAACAGTTGAAAGCCAGATTCAACAGTGGCGACCTCCTGAAAAGCGTCGAGGCAGTGAATGACGACATCGTAAGAATGTCACCGCCAACAACCCGCGCACTTGAATAAACATTCGGAAAACTCGGTGAGCTGAACAGTGTGCACGCGTTAATGTTTCCTCTTCCTGCCTTATAAACCGTTCCATGTCGACCGTTTACTGCCGAACAGTTCTTTGGCGATGCTCAATTATTAGTAGATGTGCCGTGTTGATGTTCCTTTGTAGTATTCATTCATAGTTAAGTTGTGGATGATTGTTAATTCACAAACTGAAAGCAAATAATAACTTCTTTAAAATATACACTTTCTAGTTTTCTATCACGTGTTTACGTGGTTTACCTATGAAGAAGTAAGTACTTACCTATTTCGCCACGCTAGTAATAAATTCCAACCATCACCGACGATCAGCAACTCATAACAGTGTTCGTCATTAGCGGACACTCATAGTAATAACAGTGTTTGTATTCGTTCGAGGGTATGTTATTATTAAATCTATGTCATATCTTCTAATTAATCAAATTACGTCTGGTTTGACGTCGAACTCGAGCTGGCTACCGTTTCCTGAGGCTCCTTCTTGTCTGGGGCTTCAGGCTTCCCCTCTGCAGCAGGCTTCTTGTCGAAATGAAGAAGCGGATGGCGTGGCTGTGCGGGAGACTCCTTGGTCCCGCACTTCTTGTTCGGACATTTCTGTTCGGATCGATGGACTCGCAGACAACGGAAACACAATCTTAGTTTCTTTGCGAGTTCCCATCTCTTATTATTGGATGCTTCTTTGAACTTCTTGCAGTCATAATCAATTTTTTAAATTCGCTCACAGACAACGCATAGTCTAAACCGTTGGGTATAGAAGCATGAAATTTTGCACAAGAGTTCCTGATAACTATAACGAAAGGGGCTAAGGAATTGTTCTGGAAAATTCATCCTTTTTAGGGGATAAAAGTTTGTTTGGAAGTTTGTCATTTTTGCCATAGAGAATTTCCATCAAACGCACTACTTATAAGTTTGTAACTACATAACGCCTTCTGTCAATTTTCAGAAACCTGACCACCCACCAGTCGCGCCAAAACCGGAATTACCTAAATTAGAAAAGCCAAAAACCAAAGAATTAGATGGATATGTCGGATTTGCAAACTTACCAAACCAAGTATACAGAAAGGCAGTGAAAAAAGGATTTGAATTCACGCTAATGGTTGTTGGTAAGTCGTAGTTCAGTACAATAATACTCCAGTAACTATTTAACTGTGTTTTTGCTTTACTGTAATGTCCCGTTGATGCCCAATATATGATACCCAAGCATAGGTCTTCCACAATTCCCCCAAATTGAAATCCCTGACCAAATGTAGTATTTGGCAGTTAAAAAAGAATATAATTTTGGGATGTGCACATTAGTCACTCCGTTAATATGCAGCCTTCTTGGAAATTAAGATTGTTAATGTATAACGCGTTTTATTTTTAGGTGAAACTGGTTTGGGCAAGTCAACGTTAATAAACTCATTGTTTCTGACGGACGTGTACGACCGGGACAAGCACCCGGGCCCCTCGCTACGCGTCAAGAAGACGGTGGGCGTGGAGACCAGCGTGGTGATCCTCAAAGAGAACGGAGTCAATCTCACGCTGACGATCGTCGACACACCGGGCTTCGGCGATGCAGTCGACAACAGCAATTGGTGCGTGATTTAAAACATCCTTTCGATTACACTGCATGCAATATATTTACACGAATTACTCAACACGCGAAAATTGTTCGACGACGTGCACTAAACAAATAATAATGAACGTTTGCATTTTTTAGCTGAACAGTAGATTGATTTAGTTATTAGAGGTAATATTTCTTAAATTCGTGACTTTCATTAGTTTTCATGAGACTCTTATTTGTCATTGTAGTTGGCAACCTATCATCGACTTCGTTGAGTCGAAGTATGAAGAGTTCCTGAACGCGGAGTCCCGTGTGACGCGCAAGGCAGCGCCGCCGGACACACGCGTGCACTGCTGCCTGTACTTCATCGCGCCCAGCGGCCACGGGCTCAAGCCGCTCGACGTCGAGTTCATGCAGCGGCTCGGCGACAAGGTCAACATCATACCGGTCATCGCCAAGGCCGACACCATGACCCCGGAAGAATGCAAAGATTTCAAAGAACAGGTTAGTAGGACGAAACGGACTTGTTGGAGCTCCTTTATTCTCGTGTCTCGAATCTAACATCATCTTCGAGCACTACATTATGCTCAAACACGACGAGGCTATGGCGAATTACAACAAAGAATGACTCGAATGAAAGGACGCGTAGTTAACAGTGAAATGTTTTTGTTTCCCTCGTGATAATAATTAGTTGTATACCACTCGTACTACAGATAATGAAAGAGATAAGTCAGCACAAGATCAAGATTTACGACTTCCCGGAGAGCACGGGCGAGGAGGGCGAGGCGGCGGAGGCGGCGCGCTCGCTGCGCACGCGCGTGCCCTTCGCCGTGGTGGGCGCCAACACCGTCATCGAGAGCGACGCGCGCCGCGTGCGCGGCCGCAAGTACCCCTGGGGCGTCGCCGAGGGTACGTCGCGCCACCACTCGACACACTTGTGTTCCTCTACCATAGACATAGGGAATGGACTGAGCGTTCCGTATTCAATTGTGCAGTGAAAACAGACCGAAAAGTACGAGAGAGACAAAGCGAATTCGCAGCCAGTAGTTTTCTCTTTAGTAGTACTACATGTATTGGCAGCGCAGTCGCTTTGCCTTTTTCTAGAGAATGATCACTTGTGAGGCTAACGCTCAGTCCAATTCTCTATGCCTATGTTCTGAACTAACACAATGTGTCACTTTATGATACCTCCTGACTCACTTACAGTGGTACTATTTATTATCTACAATGCCAAATGCGAACTACGCATATCACCTGACGTCACGCAAATCCTGCATGGCGAAAGTAAAGTTAACCGCGCGATTAGAATATATACAATCATCAATCGTCGGGCAGTAGCCCACCAGACAACAACTTGTTAAACTCCTCTTCTCACTGCTGTGCAAAAGCCTCCCCTCACGGCTCCCAGCTCTTTCGTTGTATAGCTATTGTGCACCGTTATTTATTTGTTTCAACCAGTTCATCCCCTTATCTTCTTCGTGGTTAGTCTCCATATAGTATTATTTTGGCCCACAGCTCATTTACACATTCTGACTCGAAACTGGCACATGAAACTTAAATATTTTGCCTGTTTGTTTATAGTTGAGAACCTGGAACACTGCGACTTCTTGGCGCTGCGCAATATGGTAATAAGGACGCATCTTCAAGATCTGAAGGACGTGACAAGCTCAGTACACTACGAGAACTACCGCTGCCGCAAGCTGGCTGGCCTCTCGCACGACGGCAAGCCGCACAGGATCAACTCTAACAAGTAAGACAACGTTGCTACCCTATCGCCTCATTCCGCTCTCCATGTCATAAATTCATTAAAATTGTGCTAACAAACTAACTTTTTGAACCAAGTTTTACCTGTTTCTCTGGTTTCAGTAGATCTTTCCAATAATATTTTGAAACAGGCATGATTAGACCTAACAACCTAAGTAGACAGGGTTGCTGGAACGTCTATTTAATGATATTCTAACATTTATTTTATTACTGCTGTCACCGCATTTAAGGTGACCAGACTTATTTTTGGAATTCGAACTATTATAGCATTTAACTAACACGTGAAACGTTCTTTGAGTGGTTTATTTGATTGTTTCTTCATTGCTGCATGTCTGGTCACCTTTAAAATTCTTCTGTACTGTCGCAGTTGTGTGCTACAGAGTTTTATTTTATTTTTAATATTTTAGATTTTATTAAATAGCTCTGCATTGATATTCTTTCATTATTGAACGTTCTGTGCTTGGGCATGCAGAAATGAAATATTAATTGTTAATCATTGAAGTATATGTTACACTACGACCGCACATCCAAACAATGTTCTTGTTCCACTCAACTGCGGTTCCGGATCCGAACCTACGTGACATTTTGACGTTTGTGCAGGTGCAAAGCGCATTTTAGAATTACGAACTTAAAACGTTAATTATTGAACTCGTAAGTGTTAATACACTTTTATAATACCTTGATGGTAAGTAATGAATGACACAAAAAATATGTATAGGTTGCATCATTATTTAGCATAAATACGCAAAATTAAAACGCCATTGGCAAGTCCATTGTCGCCATAAATATTGTCACAAACTAAATTGAAATTGCCTTCGCAAGTGCAATTTGCGGTGCAGTCACAGTCGGTATAACAAACGCTATACGTTTTGCACGCATATTCGTATTGTTTAAGCGTTATACGTTTTATTACCCACCACTGTTTTGAAATACACTCTTTTTCGAAGACGTGATATCTACCAACCCGCAGTGGGTCCGTGTGGTGGATTACGGCCCACTCCCTCTCACCGAGAGGAGGCCTGTGTCCCAGCAGAAGGAACATATTAGGCTTATTATGCTTATTTTAAAATATACAGGTGGATACGTATGGAAAACGTTCTGAAGAGACTGTCCTTTTTTATTTGATTAATTGCTAACTGCATTCACAGATTTTGAAAAAGTCAGTAAGAAAATAGGCAATAAACCTTAAAACTTATTTTGATACCAAATTGATTCTGTTTCTCATAATATAAATATATATATTATTCTTATAGATGATGATAGTGAAGAAGTGGATTTAATTATAGATAATGATAGGTTAGTTACTACGCAATGTATGAGAAAAGTTTTCTGCTATTTGTGACAATTCTAGTACTTTAAACTCGGTTGTTCCGCTAGAGCTTTTTGATTCTTGTGAGAAGCAGGATTAATCGTTGGAAAGTTTTTGTATAAATTGCCCATTTTTAAGCTGACTGTTTTTTTTTTAATCTGTGAATGCTGTTAGCAATTAGAGATAAACTACGATAACATGGAGCGCCCCGCCAAAATTCAAAACGTTTGAAATTATTTGTGAAAGTATGTACAAAGCGCCACCAGGACTCACAACCCATGTGTGTGTAATGAGACAGCCGTAAAAAAAAAGAGAACAATCTCTTTTGTAAGAGTGTGACTACTCACATTGAAACATTAATTTGGAGGGGCGCGCCATGTTATCGTAGTTTATCTCTACTCAAAAAGTTATGGAGTCTCCTAAGAACGTATTCCTGTAGCTGTAACGGTTAAGATAGCTGCTCTTATTGCCCGTCTGAGTATCCAACCTGTATCTATAAGTATTTTTTTCTCAAAATTGCCGGATCAGATTTGTATGTCCTTTACGCAAGGGTGATGAGATGAGATGAGGTATTCCTACACAAATCTCAAAAGCGTATCGCTAATGGATTTAAAAAATAATATTTGAACCGAATTAATTATTTTAACCGAAAAACCATTTATTCATCTTTTCATCAGCGTGAGACTGTATGATAACAGAAACCCCGCCCAGCGTCCCGCGCGTCGAACATGATCAATGTTTGGATGTGCGGTTCTAGTGTAACACACTTTAATGTTGTCTATCATAATCATTGTTTCATGGATTATTTCAAAAAAATAATCATGAAATGTATCATATATCATAATAACTTGCAGTTCACGCGCTTACACAGTGGCATTAATAACAATTTATTCCTCATTATATTCGTTATGTTCAAATAATGATGACTGCAACCAATTTGCGTGTGTTACACGAGTGTAACACACGCAAATTGGTTGCAGTCATCATTATTAATTGCTACCGAGGTTGCCTACTGATTTCTCAGCATTAATATGTGTAATAGGTACATGAATGTCTTGTAAACCGTCTTTCGACCGTAACGAAAGCTTACATCACACGGCATCTTAAAAGCAAATTACTCTTCTTTTTTTCCGTAAAGTACACAGCACATAATGCGTATGCGTTTGGAACGACAATTTGATGCAATGCAATAGTCGGCTAGTTGTTTACTGTCGCATTTTCGCTTCTTTGTGTAATTGTTGTGTTTGTTACTGATGCCACTGTGAAGTGTTTGCGGGGCACAGCTGCGTGTCGTTAACTCTGGTTGTGTTGGTTCAGTTTGTGCCCGCAAGGATTGATGAACAGTTTCATGACCGTTTGGTAAGTCCCGTCACGTCCGACGTATTTTCATAACTGCAGCTTGTACACATAGCACGGTGTTATTTGTTTTGGCTATCCGTCCCCGAACATTCAGTTTTTGATAATAATTCTCGAAACTTATTTTAAAATTACAAAGGCGATATTTCGCCGGAAATGTTTTAGCAATATCACAGAACTGATTGGTTTTTCCTTTGTCCCATGCTTTGTTCTCTTAAGCCTGGAAGCTCAAACTTTTATAGATCTTCTGTCTCCTCTCTTCTCCAATATAGGACTAGTGAAGGTTTCAGTTATATAAAGTTTAAGCTTACAAGCGTTTATTAAATATTTAAACAAGTAGTTTAATTAAGTATGTGTGTAGACATGGGTTTTGGTGACATGCATGCTTTTGCTTTGATGTTGTCAGCTTTATTATACCAACTTACTACAGCGGATATATGTAACTCAATGTGTAAAATCATGTGGCATGTAAAATAACTTCATCCTGATTCTAGAAATGAAAAAATTGCTCTCGTCAACCAAATTGATAAATTGGACTAGGCGAATTGGCCGTCGTTTAAACGTGACTTGTCAACTGTGTCCCACATTTCATATACCGCTTTGCCCTCATTTGTCTTTAAAAGTACCTATTGATGTGATATGACGTTAGACATGATATGAATAATTTATGTATAAAAGAAAAGAAATTATAGTATACTTTTAGGCGCGCCCCTTTACTTGTTGGCCCGTTTAGTCGAATGCAAGTAGACTAAAAAATACTCAAAAAGTGGAACGAGGTTTATTGTGGTCCGATTTTCATGGAACTTTTTGTTGATTTCCTAGAGGTGAGGGGAACAAGGTAGTATGTAATACGGGCTGGTATCCGCAACTCCACACCAAAGCGCGTATTTTGTGTACATACGGTTAAAATACAAAATTAGACGCCGATAACATTTTTATTTTCTTTTATTCTTTTGAGTAACTTGAAATTCAACTATCTTCCGTCAAATCGTATTTCTGAAAAATCAATAAATAAACAAGTTTGAGATACAATCAGATTGATTTCTGCCACACTTCTGAGTCGAATCAATAGAAACGAACACTGTTATAAAGAGATGACTCACCTCTAGGAACTAAAAAAAGTCCCATGAAAGTCGGTCCATTACAAATTATGCTCCACTTTTTTAAAAGTTAATTACAGTACTAGTTTTTGCATGGATTTATTGTGATAGTTCTTTTATTTTCAAATTATCTACTTATTTTGTTTTATTGAAGATTTTCTTACTCTTCCCATTATGTGCTCAGTGTTTATTAAGATAGTTTGAAATGGCAATATTTGTTCCCAGGAATCCTTTGGCTCAAATGGAGGAAGAAAAGCGAGAACATGATCTTAAGATGAAGAAAATGGAAAGCGAGATGGAACAGGTTAGTACTCTACCAAAGAAAAATTCAATAACATAAAAAAATCTGCATATTTTACTATTTGGCTTCGCATCACCGAGGCATTGGTTTAAATTAATATTATTAGTTGTATTGATGTTCACTACTCATAGTTCTAAGAAAAGCGATTGATTCTCAAAGTTTGTGTGTGTTTTGACGAGACAAAAACTTTGGGAAAGATAGTTAAATGCACAAATTTAAATGGGATTTCCTCTTTAAGAATTCTCAACACATTTCTAAGTGGATAACCATGGCCCATTGTAATTACGTAGATAAATTGGAAGTGTGTCCATAGCGACTATTAGCGAGCATACACATAATTTCGAAACGTTTAAAGTTACTGGCATCGAGCTGCACCAAGTTTAAAAGAGTCATTAGAGTCCTCACTAAAAATATTTCCATCTTACTTAATCATTATTACTACCTATTAGATTTTTTAAATACGAACGAAGAATAGGGAAGCAATATTCAATCCTAATATAGTTTTTCTGACGCAACTATCGATGTTGCAAACGAAAGTCCGCGATTGGTCAGCCGCTATGCATTTCTCGTCATTTGTATTCGCTTGTTACATACCATTCACACAATATCAGATTTTACTCCGCCACATAACTCTCATAAAACCCTGTAATGTAAACGATTTATAAGTAGGGGGTGTCGTGTGTACAGTGGCTAACAATATTGCATGTATTATCTTCAGGTATTCGAGATGAAGGTCCGTGAGAAGCGCGCTAAGCTGAAGGAGTCGGAAGCGGAGCTGGCGCGGCGGCACGAGGCCACGCGGCGCGCGCTGGAGGCGCAGGCGCGCGAGCTGGACGAGCGCCAGCGCGCGCTGCACGCCGAGCGCGCGGCCTGGGAGCGCGACACCGGCCTGTCGCTAGACGACCTGCGCCGCCGCTCGCTCGAGGCTAACAGCAAGGAGTACGTACTGTTTTTTTTTCTTCTACATAGCATCTCGTCATCAACCTGTGAAATTTTGGTTTTTGCTATCCGGATCATTAGGTATTGTTTAAAAAACTTTGTATGATATTTTAGTTTCTACTAAATGAATAAAGTTTCGTCTACGGCCACCGAAAAAATAAGGCACCAGTTTTGGTCATTGGCTTTTAAATTTTGGGCAGATTTACAAGAGATGAGGCACTAATTAATTCATTTGTGACATCAAAATTCGATAGCAGACAATATTTCGCTAGAATAACTTGCACCTACAATAATGATGTACTCCTTACCCTAGATCGGGGAACATACTGTTAGTCCTAATTGGCTGGTGAAATGGCAGAGTAGAGACAGGAAACTAATGACGTATTACAAAACCTCACTCAAAAGTCAAGTATTACTTAAAACTCGTTAAAAGCTTTTTGGTTGGTTGAAACTAGTTAGTACTGCTTGAGTCTTAAGTGAGATTCTGTAATACGGGCCTAAACTACGTAAGTAGTATTTACGAGTACTTCCACTTTGTCCCACCAAACCCCACTGGTGGGGTAAAATGGAATGTCTAAAATTTTGCAGTGGAATCTGCCCCACTGATTCGACTTGGACTTCCCCTAGTTTTTAATCGCACGCGGCGTGGGCCGGCTGTGTCCGCCTGACTGCAAAAATCCGCTGTTTTTGTAATGTCCGATTTTTTGTATCTAACCTTTGCCTATTGGTGTTCCAGGACTGTCGACGGCAAGGATAAGAAGGACAAGAAAAAGAAAGGTTTGTTTTAAACTCGACCAGTTTCTTCGGCCTCGCACCCACCGTTACTTACTCGAAACTAACCTCGCGGCGCATCGGCGCCTATCATCGATCGAGTGTCGGTTCCCTCGGTCAGTGCTTACATGTTGGTATCAAAACGAGGTCCGAGTACAGATAGAAGTTTGATTCCTAATATCGCGTTTTAAATTTTAAAATAACGAAACATGCCTTGGCGTTCTGCCGTTTATTACTGGTCAATACCGACTTACCCGAGTAGCTTCGATCGATGATTTTGTGTAGCATAACTGTTATGCTAAATGAGATTTCGACCGCATTCTGGCGGGCTCCTGTTTGATAACAAAACATACTCGATAAAATTAATTATGTCTATGATTACTGTGACTCTTCTAACATAATACTAGAATACTTTACGTATTTTGTCTCTATTCTTCTTGTAAAATAGATACTTAAATTCTTCTGATTGCTAGAATTGACAAGCCCTTAGTTTATTGGGACTAACTGTACATAACGTGATATAAATTGTTTGAGAATCATAATGCATGATCGATTGTATTTGAAATCTGGAAATGACTTTGGGTAGCGAGATTTGTTACATATTTTTCATATTTGTAAACCTAATTCTGGGTTATATAGTGCCATTTTTAGTGTTGTGACGAGTAACTGTACTGTCGTAAACACAAGTGTTTGTCAAGTGAAAATTGCTTTATGTCTTCTGTCCAGCAATGTGTGTTCACAATATAAGTTTGTCTCACTAATTACTGTACTTCAAACTTGTAGTTTGTTTATTGAGGTTCCTCTTTGACTAAATCACTCTTTTGGTGACTATTCTGTTTAAAAATTATTGGTAATCAAATAAAACACAAAATCAAAGTTAATAAAACTAACGCAAATAAGTAAAAGGGAGTGCCACTGAACTGCACTTGAAAATGTTTTGATGTTTGCCAAAAATATTGTAATTTTACTATATTCTTGTAATTTTACGTCACGTATTGAGATTTTTTACGTCATTTGCAGATTGGTCTTTTAAGAGTGTCGCAACTGGACTAGTTATATAAAAAGGACCATAGTCCGCACACGGCGCACTTAACTAATTAGTAAGTTATAGTTCTATGGGCTTAGCGTAATGAAACAACGATTAATGAAGACTACAGGATGTTATAACTTTGTAACTGACATGCGTCGAGGAAGTTAATACAAAATTTACCATAAATCTACATTGTATGAGATTACTTTTGTATGTATTTTATTTATAAGACTTTTCCATGACAAAGCATTTATTATGATAAGTGAGGCCTAATTTTATACTTCTGTGTTTCCAAAGGATTTTGTAAAACACACATATTTTTTATGATTATTTATTATTTTTGGTGTTTAAAACTGTTTAGCACAAACAATATTACAGCTTATGCGTAGACATTTACGTCCATAAAGATGCCAAATAGCTTATAATAATGGTATACTTTAATTGAAGACGAATGTGTCATGATTTACTGTATTTATTATATTATATGTTGGGTAACACTAGATAGACAACTCAATCAGAAACGTTATCGATTCAGCTCAATATCTGGGTATTTAACATAGGCACTAAATCTTTATTTTTACTGATAAATATAGCATAATAAAATCTATTCTAATTAATATTATAAATGCGAGAGTAAATCGGTTTATCTGTTGCCTTTTCATGCCTTGGCGGCTGAATGGCAGACCATGACTATGCCGCAGGCATAAACTAGTTAAAAAATAATAAATATTTGAGAAGTATGTTTACCGCTTTTTTTTCCGTTTTATTTGAAAGTAGAGAGAGAATACCGTAGCTATTCTAAAAGTTCGCATTAGGTAATACACCAATCAAAATTTTAAAATGAATTAGATAAGAGATATTTTTTACTTGTATATCAATACTTAAAGTGTAATACGATTTCGGACTTACCGGTGCATTCACACACCTGTCGGAGGTTTGATTCGCACGGCGTTTGACATAACTGTACAAAGTTATATTGTGCTTAGTGATATTAAACAAAATATGCTCATAGTTCAGTTGTGAAATAGAATCTAGCTGTAGCTAGTTGTTAGCGTTTCTTTATAGTAACGAGTAAGGGAATGATGTAAGGATCTCTCACCAACAGAAACTGAGGAACGCATGGAACGAAATAGTATTATAAACGATTTATATTCATTATATTCTCAAACTTGCATAAGATTCTTTGATCGACTTCAATACATGCTATAAAGTTACTCTTGTTTTAATATCTTTTTAAGACTCATATTCAACAATATACCGCATATCAGTTAGTTTATTTTAGGTTATGTAAATATTTTGTTTAGTTATTATTATCTTACGAGCAAAATATATATATATATTATCAGGTTATGTTACTAAATGACACGTTATTTATGACACATGCATAATCTTTATTTAATCAGCATGCGATGTTTAAATAAATTTGTATTATTTCCTCCACTACAGTATTGACTTCCGCGTTAAATTTAATAATTTAGGCGATAAGATTATGCTTAATTTTGTATTTTGTGTAGGGTCACGGCCCGCTACCATACACATGTTTTGCTTAGTCATAACGATGGACTTGTGATGAGTGTTGGGAGAGGAAGGGAGTTCAGACGATGTAATATATTGTACCTTTGAATAAATATAAATAAATACGTAATATATAGGAGTAGATCGTTTTATTTAAAACATTCACACGAAACAACATCAAGTAGGAGAGGGGAGTCGTATTGAAACACAGATTCTCGTATGAATTCTCTTTTTATTTGGTGATGTAATAGATCACGTACACAGTGTTATTACATTCGTCGACCACATCAAAATACAATTCATAAATTCACGAACAACCTCAAAATATTCTGTTATGTAAACAACGTTACTACATCTAGATATATTATTAAATATCTTTGGCAGCACTATGGAAAATATACTTCTACTTATAGTAATGAAAATGCAACTTCAAATATATTATAACAATCACAACAGTTTATCGACAATACAATATTTATACACAAAGTAACATTAATTTAAAATATTCGACGATACGTGTTTTAACTATGACATCTCTTCACTGAATTTAATTCTATCAAAATTAATTTATTTACAAATACCTATTCATTTTATCGGGGTTTTACTCCTTCAGGGTACTCAATTTACACATTACATGTAAGAGAATAATAGAAAAAATATTTTGTAGTTATTATAATTAAGTACTTTGCACATCATTTTATGTGTGTTATAAGACGTTTTATTATGTGTAGGTACATGGATTATTATTTATTCAATTAGACTGTTGATTTCATATATTATTGCAGTTTATTATTTATTGCATTCGCTCTTACATAGCTGTGATAATGAATTAGGCATTCAATTTTCGGAAGCTCAGTTTTTATTAGATTAGGTATTCCATACTAATTAATTATTAAATTTGGAAAATATAGCCACTTCTAAGAATGTACCTACGTTATTTGAATTGCAAATTATATTTCATAATGTTCCCTTATACCTAAATTGTCTCCTTGCGTTAGATTGCTCAGTGTCGAGGTAGGTCAAACAGTTTACATCTCAGGCCATTCGTTCACTATTAACTAATTGTATCGCGTTTGAAACCAATGTGTTCTGCTAAGTGATGCGCATATAGCCGTATGCAATCTCAAATTCAGCATGTATCCTACTATATCTAATTAAATAGAAGAATTCTTGCTAAGGTTTCCTCCGTCGGAAGTCCTGATCTATTATATTATATATACCTTGTCTATAATATCTTAACTATAAGTACATAATTATTTAGTATTTATGGTTACTATTTTGGTGTTCTTTCGTGTTACTAAAGTTAATTACTATAAAAACGTTGAAATTAAAGGACGTTGTACTAAATCTCGATAAGTATCTTGTAATATCACAAATCACTGTATCGCTAAACTCTACTTATACACTAACCGATAAATTATGATATCGTTATTGTGATGACCATTCATTATCGTGTAATTTGCTATTACTTTATGTTAAAGAATTCTCGTTGAAAATCTCGGTATCGGTGCTAAATTAGCTAAATGCTAAAGTCTAAGCGAGGAGGCACAATGGCACAGCTATTGTATTCACGACCTACAATATACGTATGTACTCCGATGATACTATGATTCATAAATTATACCATGTATTCGTTAACTTTATACCATGAAATGACCGTGATGTAAGCAGTGACTGATAACTGTAGTGAGGCGGCGGGCTTCTCCATATCACTCACAGTGTGGACCGACGAACGTTCGAAATTGGGATTCATGTTTAGACTCATATAGGGTTCAGTTTGATGATCAGTTGCGTATCTATAAAAATGCCTCATGCAGAATTGTTTTGGCACAATTCATTCATGAATGACGAAGACATACAAAAATGGCGGTCTATTCTGCTTTACGCATTTAGCAATACAATAAAGCCAATCAGCTTTAATTTAAATATCTTAACAGCCCTGCCTAGAGCATTCGCAACCATTTTATCTTATAATTTGTATAAAAGCAATATGTTTGTATATAATTAATTTATAGCCCATGAATCAATAAACATGTCACTCCACTAAACTTAGTGAAAAACCTTAATAAACTTAATTGTTATTAACAGTCAAAGCAGTTTACGCTAATCTTTGTCTCTAACGTTACGTGGCCACAAGTTCGATTCACAACTCTTTCTTTATAAAGCTTCATCAAGCTCTTTACATTAGTTATAACATTGTGGTAACTAATCTAATCATCTCTTATTACAATTGAAACTGACTTATACATAATTATTAGTATTCTAGATTAATACATTAAGTATTATTAAGTAACTAAGAAGGCAATAAACAAGATTAAAGTTAAGTTAAAGTAGTCAGTATCGTATTAGATAACAATTTCGTTAGATATAACTATAGAGAATATGAAAGCCAACATCGTTCACGTTGTAAGTTTAGAAGAGTAAAGTTAAAGTATGTATGAAACAAGCGAAGTGTTATATAGACCGGTATAGGGTGAGGACGAGCACAGAAGACAGGCACCGCTGTGTCGGCGAGAAGCACAGAGTGAGACGGTCGTAGCGGTGGCCAAGCGGTAGTACACTACGCGTAGTACAGTGAACTAATGAACAACTTGCGGCTGTCTTAACTACTTACATACGTAATATTGCGTCAATTATTTATACGTATTAAGTAATAGTAGACCTGTTCTCACACAGGAGTGTATTCGTGCTATACCTACCTTCGATAGGTGGAGGACATCGAAAGAACTACAATTTGCTACTATACATGTACACATAATTATACGGAAACTAGCTGACTCGCTAGACGTTGTCCTGTCCAAATTTCAATAATTAATACACTCTTCCCATATAAAATGCTCTATTATTTTCCCCGAATTTTCAAATTTTCTTGGCAACTTTTCAAATTTTTCTTTCCTTTAGAACCTGATTCGGGCTATTACGAATATATTAAAGCAAAAAATAGCCAAATCGGTCCAGCCGTTCTCAAGCGATACGCTTCCCAACAAACAGCTTTTCATTTTTATTACATATAAAGAGAAATGAGGGTTTTCTGAAATGTTCACCAGGTGGCAGCACTGAGACGTCAGGTCCGGGCACCAGGCAAAAGCGTCAAAGCGCCTATATTATCTTTACTCTTGACTGAATGATAAACGAATGATGAACGTCATCATATATTTTATATTCAATAACGAAATGGAAGACCTCTTATCAAAGTGGCTCCAGCTGGTGGCGTGAATTTTCATGAAAACCCTCATTGCAACAACTTGAGTGGGTAAGTAGATACCTATAGTATGCTTCATTGAACATCCCAACTAACAAATTATGCATTCCGACTTTTCTATTAGAAAATCTTTCATCTAGGTAAATATATAAACGATTGAACTGACCGTAGAGATATGCACGCTCATATTTTTCTATTTCTCTATTAACAATAAAGCTCTTATAGACTAAATAACGACTTTGTCGTTCGTCTGTAGGCAGTAGAAACTATGACCTACAAACTGATATGTTCATTATTGCCGTTACATATTTGTTGATCAGCGGTGTCGCAGGCATGCCGGGCGATGCGCGTCTCCATGCAATGCCAGCCCTGAACACGTTGCAGCATGCATGAGCGGTCGTCAAAAAAGTGCCTGCGTTCTGCGCTGGCGCGGCTCATCGGCCGAGGGTCTATATAACACTGCGTTTCTGGGCGACGAGGGAGTTGCTGAAGCAACCACCAGAGTCAATTTCCATTCATCTTAACATTAAACATCCTCTCCGTCGGAAAGATGACGTACGACATCCATTAACCACGGTACACACATGCAACACACATCTACCTATTTGTTCCGCTTCACAATCATGCAATGTATACAGCCGCACGCGCAGCCTGCTCAAGTAACGTCAATATGACCGTAGGTATTCTAATGTTTATACACGAACTCGTTAAAAGAGAAATGACTAAGAATGCGATAACATCGAATGCAAGAGTAACACTGTGTCGTTCTGATGTATAATGTGGTAAAGTAGCATGTTCTGAAAATAATGTCGCCACCGATGCCAAACGAAAGAGAGAAGCTGCCGTGCATAACGCAAAACAAAGTGCAACAGGACCACGGAAAGTGCAGTAGGGTGCGCAGAGAAGAAGGTAGCTTAGGTGTAAACAATAGTGAAGGACCAGTATATGTATATTACATATAAGTAGATAAAAGTTAGTAGGGTTAGAAGTACTTATTATAACAGGCTTAACAGAGGGAAACTTAAAAAAATAGGCTTCTCTGTGTTGTTTACGTATTAATTGTAACAATGTGTAACATTATGAAAGTGTAACAAGTATTATATTTATTGTACGATTTCACTCTTCTTAATTATTGATCACAAATTGTTCTATTCGAGGCATTATTCACAATACCTATGACTGCAACTGTCTGTATATGCCTTTCTACTCTATCAATAAGTTAATAGCACTGGAAACTACGATTGAGAAAAATAACTTTATATTGTGGTGTTAACATTGAAGGCCCTGATTATAGTAACAAAGTTTTATCTTATAATATATTTATTACTTTCGATCCACAGCCAAATGCGTTGCGTCCGCACGCTTGCAATCTAGCATAAAGAGTAAAAATACTAATGCCCGTTTTCACTAACACTAGGAAACATCGTTATGGACGCCTAAATATTATTGCACTGTTGAATTTTCAACTCTCGGTTCGGAACCGAGCGTTGAGAGTCAACAGTGCGCGTTTATAAAGGTGTTTTCTAGTGTTACTGGTTACGGGCATAAGAGTTGAGTTGAGAAGACGCTTTGTGTGTCGCAAGTGCTCTGCAGAAACTTACATTGTATATCGTACTGTCCATCTTATTATTAATTAAATTGCTACAAACGATTAATTAATGACTGCTTATTTATGCGAGTTATAATCATTTGTTAGCAAGGTTTGTCGGTGTTCAAGTACTACACGGAATAACACGTAACTGCGTTGTTTTAGGCATTTTGAACAGTTACACATCATTTCATGTGGTCCCTAGTACCGGTACCGCGCTAGAAGTACATAAAGCTGTACAGAATGCCATTCGTTGTGTATACGCCTCATTTTGTCTCATAAATCTTTCTTTTAATTCGATATCTTTGTAGGTGTCCATATGGATGTGTACCTACTGCTAATATTTCGTAGTAAATAAGCCGATTTTGTAGGCCAAATCTAAGGGCGATTTAAGGTGGGTCCCCAATTCAGACACTTGAATTGAGAATTTGTAGTAAAACCCTTAAAAAGTTACAGGACGTTTAAGGAACCTGTAACTTTTTAAGGGTTTTACTACAAATTCCAAGATTTGGCCAATACTTAAAATCAGCTAATTTACTACTTCATGTTGGTAGTTAATTGATTCAGGCGTGACCTTGCAGAAATCCATTATAAAAACAAAAGACGTGGATATATTTAGTAACCTGTACGCTTAGCTATTTCTAAAGAGCCATAAAAAACTGAAAGAAATCCAGGAAAGAAAAAAATAAAGAAGAAATTAATTTCTTTCTGGGTTTTTTATGGCTCTTTAGAAATAGCTAAGCGGAACAGGTTACTAAATATATCTACGTCTATTGTACTTATTGTAGTATCCGTGTATTAATTTAAGAAATTGCTTCTTAATCTATAAGTACGGACACCTAATCTAGTTCCTATCTTGTTCATAAGTTGCAGATGCTGTCGGTAACATCATCAATTATATAAAATGATAATGTTACCTCAATCACTAACCAAAATCTTACTTGATGCATCCAGCTCGTCCAATATATTAAAGGCATTGTAGGACAGTTTTATGTGTATCAGCGCGGTGTCGGTTCTTCCGACCTCAGGCGACGAGTTGTTCGAAGACGTTTATGTCTTTAAAACAAGAGGAAGCTGACCCTGGTCCGGCGCGCGTCGCCCTTGCCGCGCCGGCCCATGCCGTACTGTCACATGGCCGTGTCGGAGCTGCTGCCGCCCGGCTTGGCGTCGCCGCCCACGCCGCCGCCCCCCTCCTCGTCCCGCGACGGCCGCCCGCCAGCCGCCGCGCCCGCCGTCAGACCAGTGAAGTCCAGGTTGTACTGTATGCCATCATAACACACTAGTTAGAAGATTTGTAAGTGTTCATTAACAGCCAGCGACACGAACAAGGGAATTTTTCAGCTACAAAAGTCCCCTTCTTCATGAAGATAAGTTACTTGCAAATTTTCAGATAGCTTTAGTAAAAATTTCAATATTCTGAATAAAATATGCTATTGATAGGTCTCATGGTTAGACTTTGAGTTCACACAAATCTAAAGGAATACACAATATATTCTCAAAATGACAAAAAACACCATGCTCGCGAATCAATTTGCGGTCACACACAATAGTTGGAATTCATTAAGTAAATCCACTTTTTGAAATTGAAATCATGTGTAATGGGGAAAAGTTATTACAGTAATGAAAATTAGACACCAAGTGTGTTGGTTTTAATTGACATTAGATACATTTTAGCAAAATTACTTACAAGAGAAAATAAAACTGATTCACTTAAATATCATATTCGGTTTATGAACTTAAAAGTGTATGATTAATTAAAATACCACACAGATGCTAATCTAATAATAATAATAAGTTATCAATTGCAATATCACACCAACAACATTAATAATAGCTATGGGTTAACAAACAATGCTACACTAAATCCACGGTTAGTAAATGATCAGTTTGTTAATGATTTGCATTGGATACAAACTGAAATGTTAAACAAAACCACAATTCTGAATCCACAAATACCTACATCAACCATTCAGTACACTATTTTCACTCTTATACGTGGATGCTTTTTGTAAATTTGGCTTCCAATGCATAGGAACTCTCTCAGGCATACATAGGGAATACTGAAAATAAATGTAACAAATAACACATAAACAAAAGGAAAATGAGACATGGATAAAGCATAAATAAAGAGATAACAACTGAAAGGCTGGCTGGACACGACGAAAAAGCAAGTTCATATACACATAGGTAACAGGGAGTCTCCGACGTGGGAATGTGTTTAGCTTTCCCCTTAAGCACGGGTTCTAGCTGGCTCAAAAAACTTGTATGAAAAAGGTATGTCGTTATTAGCATAAATATGTATTCATGAAGAAATATTTTCGTATGGGCATGATTATTATTAACATGCGCAGGTAAACTACGTACACTGGAACACGTATAGATACATGAATATGGTGATGTGATATATGCAGGTGCAAGATAGAGACAGACCGAGTCGTCCCGCGTCTGTGCTGAAGTTTTGTTTATCGCTTTGTCCAGCGGAATTAGACCCTGGCGTGGACGGAACCACCCGGTGCATGGAGGAAGGAAAAAAAGATATAAAAATAAATACAACAATAAACAGTCAATAAAAGTGGGATTCTTCATAATTAAACTGCTCTATTACTATATGTATAAAACTAATATTCTATTAAACTAATGAGATTTATTCTTGTTGATATTGAAGGTAATTTTCTGATTCTCCAAAAAGAATTGATCTTAACACAGATTAATGTGGAAATTGCAACCAAGAATAAATCCCGTATTTTGAATCACACTGTTTCACCGTTTTCCCGAAACTAACAATCACGAATGAAATATAATCTTTAAAGTACTTAACAGGTGCAACACTCTGGTGCCTTTTAACCACTCCCACACGGGCCTCCCACGGCAAAGGTACCTAAGGAACATTATGTTCCAATGCACTAAAATCTTTACATTTCCTAGAAAATTTACTAAACTGTCAAAATGTGCGATGTGTTGTTCGAAAAAGAAATTGAAAAATATAATATTGTATAGGTAGTCAAATAGATTTAAGGAATGAGCGGTCACCTTGTTTGCGCAATCGAAACATGTAGTGACGACTTTACTAATAACGTTCATAAGATGTTTGGTCTCCTGTATAACGTTGTCTACTTTGCTGAAGGTGGCTGCGCGCCCAACCGTCGGCTCTTTCACTGTGAATTGTAGCTGTTGCACATACGTAGGAACCTTATCAAGATGCTCTAGAAGTTCTTTTTTTGTTGCTCCCGCGGGTACCTTAAAATATATTTTATATGATAGATACATACATATACCATTTAACTATGGATGTTTTGCATACTGTTATGGGTTTACCTGATAAGAAAACTGTCGCACAATTTTATAAAGTCTATTGGCTTCCTCCGCGAAATATTCCGCTTGTGTGAAGAGGTCTTGAGTAGTGTTTAGACGGCCTTCACCTTTTGTGAATTGGTACATAGCGAAGGCCATGGAAGACATGTTTTTTGCCCTGTAATTTGTGAAGATCATGTTCAGATTCGAAGTTATTATGTAATAATTATGTATGAGTGGTGATAGTGATCCCTACCTCTTCACAATATCGTTGTTTTCGTCGGCAGCTGCGCCCTGCCATTTTTCAGTCTCGGCATCCATTTCAGAGGACATCATTTTCATTTCTAAACCAGACTTCGCGATCTTTGCTTGCTCGTCAGAGTCCAACCTGACTGCTTTCAGAGGTTTGCTGGTCGTCCCATGTTTCTATGAATTAATTGGCACTAATATTACGTGGACACTGATTGCGCATTTGGATGGATTTTATTTCATAAATTGTGTTAGTTTCGGATTTGAGTACCTATTACGTATGTTTTTTATTTGTGCTTGTGTCCGTGATACCTATAGATCTTAAGAGACCTGCGTAGCACGAATTGTTCATTCAAATAGAATACAATCAATCATTTGCAATATTAGCATTTATTTCCACCAAATTATGCTGTAATTGGGATTGAGACAACATTTATCTAGGCCCCTGTTTTTTTTTTTTTATAAAATTCTTAAGTACCCAATACGAACTGAAAGCGAATAGCATTTCGCAATTCTTCTTCTTCTTAGTTTTTACCATATTTGTTCTGTATCAAAACCATGAGACTTAATATAGATTCAACAGAAACCTAGCATAAATGGTCTAGTTACAGATTATAAAACCTACAGAGTGCGGTGCGCCGTGACCCAGGGTCGTGACCGTCAAGATTCGAATGGTACCTTTATATGATACCTTCAGTCACTGCATAAATATCAGCGGCTGCTGAAATCAAATGAAAGTAAAAATGAGTGTGTTCAGTGTATGTGCACTACTTACTCCTGGCCTCGGCAAACTGCTGTACTGCTGTTTGTCGGGTCTGTCGTCCGTGAGGTCGAGCAGCTCACGGGCCAGCCGCGCGGCGTCTGCCAGCAGCCACGCCCACATGTCCACGAACACGTCGAGGTTTTCCCGCGCGGCCGTGCTGCCCGGGTGCGCCGCCAGCGTCCGCGCCGCTGTCACTACTTGCGGCCCGTATATCCTAAGGTTTATTTCAGCAAACTTTGCACTCACTTGCAGAGTCTCCGACAAAGCTATATGCCTGAGTAATTTGCAAACCTGTTGATTAAAATATATACTTACACGTAAGTCGATTCTACGGATTCGTGCCAATTTTAAATTATGATTCTTGAAGTTACCTCTATAATGTGATCTAATTGTTCATGGAGCCGGCTGGCTATATTGTGCAGTCTCTCTGATTCTCTCTCACCACAGGAACTAGCTGCTGGGAAAAATACTATGTTGCTCTCATAGATTCACGTTACGGAAATCCATCAAACAGCTTTTAAAACGGAGCCATTAAGTGTTTGGTGAGGAAGCTGTTATGAGGACATGCAACTTGTTAAAATTGTTAGTTAGGACAATACTCTATACCTGCTTGTTTACCTATATATGCTAGGTCGGAGGCGAGTCTCTTCGCTTCGTCAGCGAGGGGGGCGAGATCTCGCGCTTGATCACGCGCTGCAGCGACTAGCGCGCGTTCAAGCTCCGACGCGGCGCTGGTCGCACCCGTGCACGCACTCTCTAGCGCCGTCGCAGTACCGTTGGCACCTTGCTCTTCCTGAATTATGCACACTTAATAAAATCTTTATACGAAATGACCATTAGAAGTGACAGTGGTAGCTTACCAGCGATACAGCCACGGCAACTAATCTCTCTAATTCGTAAGCTATTCTTTCGGCGAGGGCTAGTATCCGTTGTCGATGTTCGTGCGAGGTGTAGGCGGAGTCGGTGAAGTCGTGCGTGCGCTCAACGAGTGCGCGCAGCGTTGACGCGAGCGAGCGTCGACGAGGCAGGTCGGCGCCGCCGCGAGCGCGCGCCGTGCGCACCTGCCCCGTGAGCCCGCGCAGTGCGCCCAGCGCCGTGCCCGCCTCCCATTGCGCAGCCTATACATTTACTCAATTTAAGTATAAAACACAAAATATTTTATTCTTCTAAATATTTGAAAGTAGCATTTTCCTACCTTACACTTATCTAATCGCGGGACAACTAAATACCTAAGGTACAGAAAATAGGTGTTTTTAGCTTTGATTAAAGTGGAAAAGATTTTTTTTTGAGTATTTATTTAGTGAAAGAAAATAGTGCTTTGTTATCTAATAAGCGTAAATGACTAGGCATCACTTTTAAGGTCTACATCACATACCTACTTCATAAGTTACTCACCACTGTCGAGCTCAGGGAACCTACTACCACCACATAATGCAGTATTATTTTAACATCTACTTTGTGATTCGTACTATGACGTCCTTAAAACAAGCTTACTATTTCCGGTACAATGTTGTTGATGACGTGATTTCTAAAAACTTCATTCAATTCGTACCTTTTGATCACAATTTGACAGTGCTTTTGACAACTAGACTAGCAATAGGTGCCCCAGAGCCTATTGTTTTTTCGTTAAATAGCAGCACCGTTTGACAATTATAAATAAGTTAATCGGATGGATAAGACGGATTCATTTTTATTTTAGCCGACTTCAAAAAAAGGAGGAGGTCGTGTTGGCGATTTTTTTTTGCATTTACCCATTTACATCGATTTTTCTGTGGTTCTGGGCCGATTTACGTGATCATTTTTTCATTTGGTAGACGAAGCTCGCGCGGCGGTCCCATAAACGTTACAGTCGAAAATCATATTTTGATAAACATACTACCTGATCAAAAGAACGAAAGAAAATTAGAATTTCGCGGGCTACTCTAACGCTGAATCTGAGTAATATTACTATAAGCTTGAAACAGATTTCTTTAAACAAGATTGTCTTGTTAAAGATGGTGGTAGGGCCCCCCGTACTTAGTTTGGAAATTTACCTAATCGCTGAAAGTTAGTATACCTGCGTACGTACCTATTAAGTTAGTAACGTAGCGGGAAGCTTTAGCCAGGCCTTTATTAGCTAAGCTGTTTGGAGCGTGGTCGTTAGCAGAGTTTTGTGAGTAAAAAAAAAACTTTTTAATCATTAGAGTCTATGGCTACGTTTATAAAATACAGGTGCTCTTATTACAAGTTTAAAGAACTGAATGCTTCCTCAAGTCCAAATATAAATAAGTCCTGAAATATAAACGAGAACAAAGTATATATTGATAGCGATCGAAGACATTATTCCATTTACTAAATTGAATAATTTCTATAGTAATAAAAAAATAATTGAGTAATTAATAGGGCCCGCTTGCATCACAAATCGCTAAATACTATTACCGCTAAACGTATTTAAAACATCGCTTTATTACTGTAAACCATTATTTTGAAGTTGACAGAGACAATGATGTTTTGAATATGTATAAATAAATGACATTTATGGTGCAAATGAGCCTATAGAGTGAAAAAAAAATTGATCATTTCACAATACAAATAAGTAAAGTATGAGGAAGCAAATTGCAGAGGTACTAAACATACAAAATTATTCACAAAACATTATTGAAAATAAAGCATACAAGAGAACAATCTAGTGCTTATTATGTACAATAACAATAATTTCATATATAAAAAATTAATGACTACCTGCTTTTAATAAACTGATACCTGTTCATGACTATCCGAGAAAGGTTTCATCTACAAGAAAAGAAATAAAAGAGTGTTTATGTTCGAAGAATACGCATTAGAGAAGGTCACAGAGTAACTGAGAGTCATAGCAACCAGTAGAAGAAATATAATACTTAAATCTTGATATCTAAGTAATAAACAAGTGTTGAGATTTCCATGCTTTGCATAGCTGTGGTTGTGTTATGCTGGAAGTTACAGTAACAAGAATAACCACTTACCTATTCCGTCTATTTTCAAATATAGTAAAGTATTTGAAATCAAGATGAAGAGAACCTGCAGAGTTATCAGTGGGGAGGTCTGCAAGCTATAAACTAACTGGGAATTGAACCCATGATCACTATTTATTAACTTCTTAATGCGTGTTGCTATAACGATTCCGAAGGGTTTTTGAAGTTATAAAAGTAAATATAGTATTCGTACTATGAAACTATTTTGTACACTTGAGCGTATTATGAGCGTTTATACTGAAAGTGGGCAACGTCGCAAATAGCTATTCTATTCTATTTTTCTCTATGGCAATGGTGCCGATGTCGACAATTCTGCCAATGTCAGTTGTGTTATGAAAAAACGTGCGGACGGAAACAAAATAAAATAGCTGTCAAATATTTTGCTGTTTTGATTAATTTGCCAATATTTACTGTATGGAAATAATAAATATGGCTAACTAGTGAACTAAAATATTGATAATAAATGCAATTACTAATATCGTAACACCGATTATTTAGTTTTAGATATATAATAGTATTTGGAAACTTTCCAAATGCCTTTTTTACACCTAAAACGGTAACAACAACAAATTCAGTGCTATAATTGCAATTCATTATTAATTAGAATATTAATACTGAATTGCAATAATACTGAATAGCACTGAATTTTTTCTTCATTTATTATCAATATTTTAGTTCACTAGTTAGCCATATTTCTTATTTCCATACAGTAATATTGCTAAATTAATCAAAACAGCGAAATATTTGACAGTTATTTGCGACGTTGCCCACTTTCATTATAAACGATCATAAGGCAGTTGTCTGCCAAAATTGATGAGTAGTCGAATTATTGGCGTAGATTTGCAATGATGTAGTAATAATTATTTTGAGCTATTTTAATCCAAATTAATATTGGTTATATTTAGTAGTATGTAGTTAACTATGTATTTTTTTAAGTTCATATAACTCGCGTACTTAAATTGGGTAAATCAGGAGTAAAATGTTATTCAATATTTCGTTTTAATTCCGCAATAACTAGATCCAGGCTTGAATGCAGAATGTAGCACCTCCTGAGCCCGGCGACGCGAAACGCAGGATGCTCAATTGAGAGGTGAAACACAAGATTGATGTATAGCCCAGCCCGTCCCATCGTTGATGTCCTCCCTCCGGTTGACGCCCTAAGCCAAGGTTCGTACCCTACAGGGGGTGCCCTTAACGAGCGTTCACCTAATTTTAATTAGCATAGTTGAATAACCCCTGACTGGAGGTTTTAAGTGTAGTAGCTTAAGGCACCCACAGGAAAGCCCGGTTAAGTATTTATGATCTCCGAGGTCAACTACGACATGAACTAACTAAAAAAAATTAAAAAAATTAATGTATAGATTTGCGTTGCGTTTTGTATCATAATAACCGTATACATATATATAACCATATTTTTGCGGGCGGGTGCTGCATTCTGCATCCAAGTCTGGATCTAGTTATTGCGGAATTAAAACAACTTAGATATATCTACATATGTAACATACCATATTTAAAAAGATAGAATGGACGTAACGGCGAGAAATTTTCAAGAGGACTATGAAAAGCAGCAAATTCCAATATGACTATATATTATTGGATAAGAAGATATAGGTAGGGGAAATATCGCATGAGATGGTTACTGTAAATATACCTGCGGCGCGTTACAGTGTTTTGCTTTTTATTTTTTTTTATTTGGTGTTTTTATTTTTATTTTTTTGACCCGCAACCGCGGGTCCTGCAGTCTAATTGCGTGAGACACACACTTGCAATGCCTTTCATTTTGACCGTTCAAAAACATTCATTTCGTTATTTACGATATCGAGTAGATGTATTTTTCAAACATAATGATGCAATGATGTTTCAAAAACTTACGGATTGTGATAACAAATGTGTTACACTATTTGAGGGCAGATCTGTAATCAGCTAGGTAAAGTTAGCCGATACTGTCCTCGTTAGTTTTTACACACATAGGCATTTGTTCCGGGCGGCGTCCGGACTGTCGCGGACTGCGGAAGCTGCTCTAGTGGCTCATGTAATGTAATACCAGTTCGCTCTCGACTTCGTTCGGGTGGGTTCTCCCACAAATTTCAACACCTCTTCCACCCCTTTAAATTAGGATTTATTTGAATTTGCAAATAATCAAATTAATTATTTACTGATTTATGTCATCCCATTACTTTCTAACCACTCAGAAATTCTTCATTTTTGGCCAAGATATGAAGGGTGCGTAGTTGTCAGAAAAGGGTCAAACTATCACATACTGGAAGGAATACGTTGAATTACAAGTTACTCTGTACAGACCGGTAGAGATCTTTCAATTTAAAACTGCATAAAAATTGCTTCATAAAAATTTATATACAATGAAGTATTTGAAATGTGTGCAATTTTAAACTAAGCGATCTCTAAAAAAGGCAATTGTAGGTATCTACATACGTTGTAGTGCAACACAGAGAGCCTTTTAACACTGCGATTTAACCGTCATTATTTTAACTTTGCTTTAAAACATAACAAAAACACTGAAACATCATAATTATTCTATCCCTTATTCTACTCATGGCATGGGCGAATTTCAGTCGTATCTAATCGCTTTGAAAATGAATGAATATCCGTATTTAAGTAAATCCAGATAGTTAAATTCGTAGGTACCTATTACCTGTCAATTTTAGGTACAAACCGAACTACACACATCAAAAGTGTCTAGGGATCAACATATATTTTTGCAATAACTTTTCTCCTGATTGATATTAATTAAAATTTTCTTTAAGGATTCATCAAATAAAGTGTTTTCGTTTGTCACAGTAACGATAAACCAAGTCACCTTTGCATTAATAAAGAAATTTGCCATTTTCCTAATAAAGGGATTTTTGACATTTGAACCACTAACATTAAAGTTCGAAAAAAAGACTGAAATAACAGTTTTCTTTAAAATTTTATTGGGTAACTTAAACAATTAATAATCCGTGTTTCTACCGCGAACACTAACAACACAAGAACATCGGTTTGGCATACTCAAAATGAGTTCATCCAAATCACGCTGTGGAATGGCCGCCCATGTTCGTTGCAACAACAACAAAAAGGTCTTCTTGCGACTGGATACCCTCCATATTCGGCAGAGCTCTTCTCTGTAGCATATCCCATGCATGCTCAATCGGGTTCAAGTCTGGCGACTGAGCAGGCCAGAGCAGGACATTGATGTTAGCTGCGGCGAGAGTCTGTCTTACAACTCTTGCGGTGTGCGGTCGTGCATTATCATGCATTAACTGAAATAAGGGATCGATTTGCACTTGTAGAGGAACGATGACGTCAGATACAATCGTCTCAGCATAAATTTGAGCGTTGAGGTTGCCTCTGATCCAAATCAACTCAGTTCTTCCGCCGATCCAAATACCCGCCCATACCATGATGGTTCCACCGCTATAAGGATGGACTTCCTGGCAGGATTTTAATCGCTGTTGGCGTCCAGGGGTTCTCCAGTGTCGTATACGTCTTGTATCCGGTCTCATACCAAAACGAGACTCATCAGAAAAGCACACGAAACGCCATTGTTCTTCTGCCCAATTTCTGTGTTCAAGAGCCCATTGATATCGAATCCTACGATTGTGCATTGCTATAGGTGGTACCCGTAGCGGTCTTCGGGAATGAAGGTTCACTTCATGCAAGCGGTTTCTGACTGTTTGGTCGCTAATTAAGTTCCCTGAAGAGTGATGAAGCCTCACGGCTAACATCATGGCGGTTATTGTTGGAGCTCTTCGAGTTAAGATTTGAATGTATCGGTCTTGTCTCCGTGTGGTGCAGCGATACCGTCCTCCATGGCGCTCAGCCACGGTACCAGTGCTTCGGTAACGTGTCCAAAGTCGACTGATAACACTCTGACTTGTATTCAGAGCTAAAGCCACAGTACGTTGCCGGGAACCAGCTTCTATCATTCCCACGGCTCTGAGCATTTCTTCCCTGCTTAAATGACGTCGCCGCTCCATAATAACGTTGGTTTTAATCAGTAGTAGGGAAACAGTAGCACTAATAATGTCTTCAATGCGTTGTATGTTTTTATAGGGAAAATATTGACAGCTGATTTTCATCTTTTACTCGAATTTGATTAACAGTTCCTGTTTCAAATTATGAAATGCACCAAAAAGGATCCATATAAATTTATATAATCATAAATTTATTACAAAGCCTAATCTCAATCTCAAGAAATCCGCATAAAAATGCTTGATCCCTAGACACTTTTGATGTGTGTATATAGCGTACCTAGGTGCGCATATCCAGCTTACATCAGCCATATAGTTCAGCAATATTATTTAACTATCCATATAGCTATAATAGGTCTGTGAATATTACAACAATTTTCTATAACGTGTGTAGACTACCCTCCGGAACGTGCTTAGTGGTGCGTGTCTTTCCGCTAAACTTGTTTAGAAGAGGACATGTTCTAGTCGGCAAATGTTTGCATTTGTGGCGCCTTACCTAATGGTTTCTTGGCTTTTATCTCTGTAAGCGCTATACCATATATAAAAATGCAGCTGGAATTTTGTCCCGATGTTTAACCGTTGCTGCCATAAAATTCAGATATTCAGATTTTTCACTGAAGCTTTTTGTTCGCTTACTGTGTTCACAAAAACTCGGCTATCTATGAAAATCAGTCAATTCTTTGTGAAATGTTTCACATACAGCACGTTTTGATTGTCCGAATTTATATGTCAGACGCTACCTACTGTTGGGAGTAGTTCTAGGATAGATTTCTTACAAAAGAAAAGTTTTAATTGAAGATAAACTTAATTGAAAGTCAGCTTCAAGGTATTATTTTCTTAAATCGTCTTTTCCATTTTCCAATGGGAAGTTAAAACAAAAAACTTCAACCAACCAACCAGATTCTTTGTTTTCCCGCTTAACACCACCTGAGCCTTTGACCACCTGCGCGGTAATTGCCTTTCATTAATTGCTTAATAGGTTTAAAAAAATCGTCTGCTCAATAACGTAAATGTTGCAATGAACGCAACTGATATGTCAAAATGAAAGGCATTGCGATCGACTGTCATTTTATACGTATTATGCAATTACCCCGCTGGTCTGAGGCCCTGGTGCGAAGAGGAAATTAGCCCCCGGCAACTATCTCTCTTGCGAGATTTAATCCAAACTCAAGTTTCATAAACCAAATTGTCTTTCTTCAGAAAATATTTATATGGCACTTTTGTATGAAACTACATTTAATATAGTATAGCATATTATGTACTTATATAGTGCCTCCGCTGCCTCGCGGGTCGCTTTTTTGGTTGCCAGCGCCGGTTGCCATGCTAGCCATGTTTTAAGAAAGCTCTTAAGCTGTACTAAGCTTTTACATTGGGGAGACTCAACACAGTATTTTACAAATGTAAAATGTATATAAATCAATACATTTTACCAATATTTATTGCCTAAATAAACCAATCTTAGAATTTATAAGTTGTAAAACCCTTGAAACGTTACAGAACGTTTCAGGACTCAATGCAAACATCTTCACAGTGTTCTATTAACACTGAGCAATAACACATTGCCTATGGGTATTGTGATTAAGCAATACAGTTGTAATATGGTCGTAAACAAAATTAATTCAACCACGAGCATACATTCGTGATTCGGCACCATTCGGCCATTCCCGCGGGAATACACGATGTAGACTATACGGTGTTTGAAGTCACGGATTGTGGACATAATTTACTGCATCTATTGTTGTTACCCGCACGCCTAACTGTGCCACGCAATATTTATGTCCCTACCTATATTTTCATGAAAGTTTCTCTGAGGTTTCATTGAGCTATTGTAGGATTTCTAAAGGATGGGTCGAGTAAAAATAGTTAAAGTTTTCACCGTCACACGGGTAACGCATCAATTACCAGAGGCTATAAAATGTTTTATACAGAATTCTCATTGTGTAATTTTTTGGCAAACTTTTTAGTTCCTTTTTGGTTAGAAGAAAATAAATGAAATGAGTGAATGTAATCGCGATTATTCGTTTTTTCTCTCTATGATTCATTGTGGCTAGTTTTCATCATAAGACTTCATTAGCATTTTAAAGCTCCTTCAACAAATGTCAGCGGGATTAAGAAGAAATATTAGTATATTTGAAAATATTGGAATGAGACATCAAACCTCATGGGTGCTTGGCTCCTCGTGTCCTGGCAGTCCGTCCCTCACGACGTAGTGGATCAGGTCCATGGCTCTCCTCATCTGACAGAACACCGTGTCTCTGTTCTCTCGTGCCGATGCGCTTGTTGGGTGCCTCATACATGTCTGTATAGGAAAAAATACATTTAAGTAAAATTCATGTAAGGGTTAAATCGCTCTGTGACTGTGGGTTGGATAAACAATTTAAAGGTGGGTGACCTAACTTTATAGTAAAATTTTGAGATAAATGTAGGTAATATCTTATAGAAGGTCCTGTAAAAACCACCAAAAACAGTGGTTTTAAAATCAACATAGATTTATAGAGCAGGCTACGGAAATCTGAATAAACGGTAGGACTATCTTGACCTACAACTCTCTATCTCTCGCCATTGTTTCGCGCCAACGTGTCGCTCTGCAGCCCCAGGCTCGTCTGTCTTGAACAAATATTGAGCTACTCTGAAAACAAAGTGACTGCGGTGGAAACCTCGTCTCGACTATGAATGAAACCCCATCAGTTACCAGTGGGTCGTAAAGGGCGACAGTAAACCAGGAGGGCAGTAAGTATAGCTTTCACAAGAACGGTAGTACGTAGTTACGGGTAATATAATCTACCGTTTATTATCAAATCCACCGAAGGTAGTAAACTACACTGGGAGTGTCTACAGGTATGGATCTAGTTGATTTTGCATGCACATATTATTGGCTATGGCTTCATTCATGTTTACGTTTTCTTGTCAAACATTACCCATTTAAGCTCAAAGTTAAACAAGTAAAACATTACGAAAATGTGTCGAACATTTTTTTCAGTGCACTGTAAACAGCATTTAAATTACAAGTATTACATAATTCCATCGTCCACGCGGTACTAATGTGCGGTGCGATATTTTATCGATATCAAAAAAAGGAGGTGCATTCGGCGAGATTTAAAAAAAAAACATCTTTGCATGTACACTGATTTCTCCGTGATTACTGGGCCGATTAAAGGCTTCCGCAAATAAGCGCGACGCGATTCGAATAAAGTAATTTTTAAGAAAACTTCACGGTAGAATAATTACTGGTATAGCGATAAGTCGCGCCAGTCTGCACGAGCCATTAAGTACGTGATTTTTTTCATTTGGTTGGATTAACCTGCGCGGTGGTGCCATATATACCTATCTTTATTAACTTTGATTGATTACGTACCTAGTTTTTGAGTTAGCTTCAATAATACGTATTTAATCCACTTTGTCTATGTTGATGATGTTATAACTTCTTGTCACTGTTAATTACATAGCAATTGGTGGTGTAGGAATTTGCGTGAGGTAGGTACCACAACTATAAACTTTTTGTTGTAAAAAAAATTTTCAATTCCTATCGAAACTCCATTTGTATGCCGTTCACACAATCGGTTCGTCGCTAATAGCAGTAATAGCAAGTTGTCAGTCGCTATTGTGGCGGCCTACATTTTTGCGGTCGCCTTCTGCAACATATAGTATTGATCGAAATATGAACACGATATACAGCAGGTGCACGAACATTAGGGGAGCACACTTATATCGTCAAACCCGTTCATGAATAACTACGATTTTTTTTAAATTTCGTGGTAATGTACACTAATCTACACTTATAATATTATAAACAGAAAAAGATTTGTATTTTTGTTCCTAATTAATAAACTCAAAAAGGAATGAATCGATTTTAAAAATTCTTTCACCAGTAGAATGCTATATTATCACTGAGTAACATTGGCTATAATTTATAAAAATATCACTCGGGTGAAGCCCCTGGCGGAAGCTAGTAAAATATAAATTGGGATGATCGTGTTAGTTAAAGAATAAAATTCTCGGCAATCATTCATTCCTACCGAGATAATTTACATTGCAATGATTTACGTCGATCGTGAATATCCTACCTTAGAATAGTTCACACTCAATATAAATTACTTTGCGGAGTACCTATACGATCACGGCATGAAGTTTGTGCAATATACCTCTGGCTCACAGTCATACTTGGCGGAAGGCGTCGGGAAATGCGACATATGTGGTGTAAACTTGTGTACCTAGTTGCGAAGGATTAAATTGTTCTACCTACTACAATTATTCTAATGAAATACTGCATGCAATGTGCTGTTAAAAGCGAAATGTCACGAGAAAAAGGTAAGGAGGTTATTCACTTACATTTAAAAAAAGGCATCTCTGACTGTATAGTTATAGTTAACTTTGCCGCACTAGTGCGGAAATGCAAAGTAAAAAGCACACGTGTTAAAGACACTGCAATTATTATGACCCTAAAAGCGATGCAATAGGAGCCACTTTACGAGCAAGTATGTTGAAAAAGATCTTTATCAATGTCAAACATCTAATATAGAACGGTGGAAAAATGAAAAGTTTTGTAAAATATGTCATGTGAATAGTTGGCGGAGGCATCGGCGTGCCGTGCGGTCGGCGGCGGTCGCACGGAAGCGCTGACAAATTGCTAGCTTTGCCATCATACAGCTGACCGCGATTGTTCACTCACCCTCCACATGACACACTTGACACTGCAATATATAGCAAGTTACGTCTTTACTTTTTACTATAAAACGTATGAGAAATGGGTGTGCATAAACCCTGATGTGCAACCAACGCTTTGTGGTTCCGAATTGGGTTTGGAACCTACATAATTGATAGGAGGAGCGGCGGCCAAGCGACAGAGTTACCTAATTTATGCGAGTCTCGGGACACGGGGACACCGGACACTCGGATTGAAAATGTATTACTGTTTGTTGGTGTTAATAACAGGCTCTCGTACATAAAGGTGTTATTACGGGTTTTTCAATTCAATGATTCGATAAATTGTGTGAATTCTTGATGAAGAGTTATAGCTGTTGAGAACACATTATAATGGTAACAGATTCGGTCTGCCATACAAATATGTATAATGAGTGTAAAAAGACGCATAACGAAGCCGAGAGTTAGCTTATAATTCTTCCTGTTATTGTGATGATGTTTTTGTAATAGAGACCTGGGAACCTCCTGTACCTAACGAAGATATTGAAGGTCAATTTGACATTTTTAGACGTCTTTTTTACTAAACTAAGTTTTTAACAACCCTCACGTTTTTACCCCACTTTCCTATACTTGCAAAATGCGTATGCTTACCAAAATTCTAACGAAACCTAAAAAAGGAACAATTAACCTATTTCCGTAGTTGCATTTAGATTGAACGTGTAAATTCCTTGACCTTTTTACGAGAGTTGCTAACGAGTTTTCGTAAATGAGCAAGCAATGTTGATTGAATAAACGTTGAGGGTTATGAAGTTTGAAAACGCGTCGCGTTACCTTGGAGGAGGTGAGTAGCATAAGAGTAGACCGTTCGAGGACGTTTCTTGCTGCGGCCACTTGTGCTCTTCTTCTCTCGTCGCGCAGGTCTGCTCGTCTCTCCGCCGTGAGCCTCGCTAGCTCCACCATACCTCCGCCAAACTCCGTGAACGCGCGCACAAACTCCGCGAAGTTCGACACCGACTCCAATCGGTCCAGAGTTCGCGCCACCTGTCGCATAAAACACGCAATAACAACAACTGAGGCGAAAGAACAAGGTTATTCCGTCCAGCGAACAAACTGCGGAACGCAAAGACGAAGTTATCCCACAAAGCTTCGAAGTACTGTAATAGATACCTGCCGCATGAGATACGAAATAGGAAACAGTTAAACCGCATTTGCTACACATTCGTGCAGTGCGCCACTTTACTCACGAAGTTATTCCATAATTTCGTGCGTAAGTCGAATTTACAAATTATGTTTCGTATGCAGTTGGTCTAAAATGTTCATTTATTAATTAATTTGAAGAAGATATCATCGTGTCGCCCATTAATCACGAATGTCGAAGTTATTTCAGAAAAAAAAATCTTTATTGTTAACTTAGAAGTGATGAGACTAATTAGAACTAAAATAGTAATTGCATGGTCTTCCTTTTAGATTTATTAAAGGATATTTTGGACCAACTCATGAAACATAATTACGAATCAAACGAACTTAATTGTGAGTGAAGTTCGATGTTAAATAAGTATATCTGAACTGTTGGTATTATCGTAACTGACAAATAGGTCAAGGTCTTACTTCGGAACGGAACTCGGATGTAGAACGTTGATTTACGAGTAATTCGGGTTATATGGCATTTCCATATAACTTTGTCCATTAATCGTTTATAATTAGGTAACGGATTACAAAGCCTACCTACGGTTTAATCTGCTTGATAACATTTAATTTCTATAGTTTCAAAACACTAACAGTTTAGATTATGGCTCATGATATTACATACCCATTCTGTGTTCTGACTACTTTTTGCGAATATGTCGTGTTACAACACTTGTATTCAAATCAGTGTTGTGTCGATCTGTAAACGAGGCGACTTGGGCACGGTCCACACAGAAGGGACGTGGGACGAGGACGGGACGCAGACGCGGCGTCCCTTTTAAGTGTCTTCATTATTGAAGAGAAAACTTCTTTAGGCGCGTTGGGGATTTTTGAGATGGGAAAAAACAATTGAACTCGCGACACTTTTACCGTTACCGACACATCGTTAAAAGTATTTCCTGCACAATAAAATTGTTCAAGTTTTCACTTCTGTCGGCAGTCCCGGAGTGCCACTGTATTTATTTATTTATAAGAGAACCAACAACTATAACAAATGGAAAACAGTTGTTTTAGAAACATAGAGCCAATTAGAGGTGCTCACGGGTACAAACAGAAAAAGTATTAGAAATCTTAGGATCACTAACAAGCACGATAAAAAAGATTAAGTATACATAATATATATAAGGTATAATAAGAACTATGCACTTTAAAAAAGTCAGCGTTCCGCCGAGCGCGTGCAGAGGTTTTGGTGGCAAATGGGTCAAATGAGAACTGTTTAGAAATAATATTTAAGTCTTCATAAATTATTCTTCATAAAAAATGTATTACCGCGATCTGGCACAAAACATACAGACAGTACAAGATGCAGGTGCGTCGCTTTACCATCTGCATACTACTGCCGCATCTGCGTTCCTCGTCTCACGTCCGTTTTGTGTAGCCCGCTCCTTACTAATGCATTATTAACTATGTATACTTACCTAGTTTGTGATTGGTTGCGTCGTTTACGGACCGTCACTGAAATACTAGGGCTGTGACATTCTGGCTACTCATTGGTAATTTAAGTTTGTAACTGACTGCTGTTGAGTAGCGTCGTGGACGACCTTAATCTCTGTCGTACTTTAAGTTTCTGGGTGTTGACACAAAAATACCTGAGCACGCGTAGCATGACCGTAGAAACGGAAAAAACGATACACATAATGAAATGACAGATTGTAGAAAGAATTCTACGGCGCGATGTCAAAAATGAAGAAAATATTGTCACTTTGTATTGAAAGCAATAGAAAGAGAATATGCTACAAGGATCTTTTCGCGACTGAATGGCATTGACAGGGGGGCGTTGTTGGTAAAAATTTGTAAATATTGACACAGAAATTGTATTGACAAAACCAGACGGCGGCGTTAGTTCCGATTTTGGTCACGCGCCAATAGAACCTTGTACCGTTGAATATGTCTATTCGTAGAGTCGGTAGACTAGAGATAAAAGTGGTCATACAACGCGTTCTGGGGATCTATCGGAAATACAATTTGTAGGAAAGGGATATTTCATAAGCATAAGCAGCGGTAACGACATTATCAAAACAGTCAGTCGCATCACTTGACTTGCGCTAAATTTTTATCGTCGATAATTTTCATTCCAGGGCGTAAGTTTGTATTAGTACATTTTGATACAAGTGGACAAAGTTTGTCATTGCACTCGAGGCTCATTGTAGCCCGAGTCAAATTACCATGAATGACACGAAGTTTTTCATCATACTTGCGAGGCAAAAAAAATATCGTACATAACATAATAAAACGATTTTCAAATGGCGAAAATGACAAAATTCGTTACAAACTTTCATCCCCTATTTAACCCCTTTACGAGATGCATAAGGGATTTTCAAAAATCCTTTCTTACAGTTCACTTATGTACATATAAGGAACTCTTGTGCAGAATTTCGTGCTTCTGGACGCAGCAGTTTAGGTTAGGATTTTTATTAATTAGATTAGAATTACCTTATCCTTAGCCAGTAGTAGCTGTCGCACGACGACCATGTCTGCCAGCAGCAGCACCCTGGTGACGGCGGCGAGCAGCGCACGCGCCGCCGCCACCATGCCCGCGCCGTCTGCGCCCGCGCACACGCGCTCGATCGCGCGACCTGCACGGCAAAGGAAACTGACCTTTAGATTATGTGGACAAACTGTATCTATACTATTAAACTATATACTTTAATAATATTATAAAGAGGTAAAATTTGTTGTTTGTTTGTAAGTTTATATGTAAGGGGTAATCTCCGGAACTACCAGTTGGATTTGAAAAATTCTTTTTTCATTGGATAGCCCAATTCTTTAGGAAGGTTATAGGCTTGCAGATGAAGTCACAGGCAGAAGCTAGTTATTCATAAAGTATTCCTAAAAAAATGCCACAAATAATTTATTGTGTATAAGTAAAGCACGTGTGAATCGACCTGATAGAGCAGTGTAGGTTCGAGCGATTCTTGAAGAGGTCTACGTATTCAGCGGTGATGTTTTTTGATTGGATATGATGCTGATGAGTGACACAAGCATTATTGTAATAAAGACGGACATAATAATATTAATAAATGTGTGCATTGTGTGTTATTGGATACTACTTAGCTGCCATGGTTTATTTTAATTTGATTTTTGAAATGTTTTATTTTTTATTACGGACGGTTTTATCGTTCTGCATCGTTTTCACATTTATAACTTTAACATGGATGATGTAAACAATATTTTGTAACCATATTGTGATTTAAAAGAGTGTCCGTGGAGTTTCTTGCCCGTTCTTCTCCATAGGTACCTACTACGCTTTGGAATGGGCAACTAGCTTCATCTTTCTGACTGACTGACCCCTTGACAATTCAAAAGTGCCTGTAATTGGTTTATTTGAAATAAATGCTTTGAGTTTGAGTTTCAGTTTACACACGCAGCTGTATGAAGAACCGAGCTATCTCAGAACAGTTATGCTTTTGGGAACTATACCTACTATACAAGGGAAAGTGAATTCGCAATACCCAAACTTCAACCGTCTCGCATCAATTTTCTATTCAAATTGAAAGTTCTGCATTGCATATTCTATGTCTATCGTATTCATGTTTCAGGGCCCAAAGCTTAATGAAAACCACCTAAAGTGTGTTCCAAAAGTATTTAATGATAATGTAAGCCGATGATTTATTTTTACACATAACGTAACATCACGCCTATAATCCCCGACGGGTTTGACAGAGATGTACCAGTAGAATATTCAAATTTCGCCAGTTATGTTATTATTAGATATTTATAAAATCTATTTTGAATGTCATTTTGCAATTAGTACCTGGGCGACCGAGCTCTACTCGGGTGAAAATAGAGAAAACGAATTTTCCCAGATAAGAGACCTAGCTAGATCGATTTATATCGCAAATTTCATTGAAATCGTTAGAGCCGTTTTCGAGAAAGTGATTACAAATATGTATACAAACAAATATATATATATACCTACAAATATTGCTCGTTTAATAGTATGGCCTTGGCTTGTTTATTACAGAATACTTACATTTATTTTGTTATTTCTTTATTAAATAACGAAATGGATTTGCAACAAAATTAATTAGAAAGCATATAGCACTGAACAGTAATCAATATATTAAGTTATTTAATATTTTGCTAGGTAAGTAATTTTATGTCTTGGCTACGGAGCCGGTAAGGCGACATTCATTTCAAAGGCATTAAATTCCCGACCAGCTTGTGACGTGTTAAATTATTGTAATGAGTTTATTGCGGGTAGGTATGGAAAGATGCATGCTATTTATTGGCCGTCAAACGACTTTCTGAAGACCAGCGGAAAAATGTTGCAATTTGCCAGACCAATATTTCCGTATTCACTAACACCAAGCAACACCTAAATGTCTTAATATTACTGTTGCAATTTCAACTCTTGGCGTAGAGCCGAGCGTTGAAAGTCCAACACTGCAATTTTAATTAGGCATTATAATGCTTCTGCTTTGAATACTTCTGTGGTAACTTAGGCCTTCTCATCGAGATGAGTTAATAAGGCCTGTGTGATACAGGTATTGCATCCTTTTAGTGGCGGCTCATGAACTCAAAGTCGTAAGTTGAAACAATATCCAGAATAGGGAAGTGTAAATGCAACGTAAATTAGGTTTGGTTTCGGTATAAAAAAAAATCTTATAAAGAAACATAAATAATGAGATATACAAATAAATCATGTTGTTATTAGTTGTTATAAGTACCTGGGCGACAGAGCTCTGCTCTCGAGAAAATAGAGAATGCTCATTTAATAGTATAGGATAGTACCTACTAATTCCATACTGCCAAGATAGTAGGTACTTACTAATTCCATGCTGCCATGATCATTATTCTAATGTCATTATTCATTATCTTGTTATAAACTTTGGGCGACCGAGCTCTGCTCGGGTGAAAATACGGAGAAAACTAATTTTCCCAGATATGAGACCTAGCTAGATCGATTTTTCGCCCCCGTAAACCCCTATATTGCAATTTTCATCGAAGTCGTTATAGCCGATTTCGAGAACGTGAGTAGAAAAACAAATATACATATATAACTTAAAATATTGCTCTTTTAATAGTAAGTATAGCATAGGATAATAACTTCGTGAGTCAATAAAAAAAAACTTCTAAAGATTTTAAATTTTACCAAAATATTATTTATCATTTATCACAGGCATTTTTTTTTCATTCTGAAAAAAAAATGAGGTGTGAATATAAACTGATTTCTGAACATAAACTTTTAATATTTGCATTTTTATCTGGCAATTTATTTTGCAGTATTTACGTTGTAACTTTTTCTCCCAAATATTACTACTAACTTATACAATATTTAATCATTGACACTGCCGTGTCACAAAACGTTGCGTGTGATTCTTATGACTCTATAGGTTACATACCATCAATAACGTAAAAAAAATAAACGTGCGTGTCTATATTAACAGCTTTGAAGCAAAGGTTAATTGGTGTCCATTTTGACCTGCCCTTAAAATAGCACGTTCACGAATTATAGATTTTGACGTGAAAATAACAAACAATTCTTAGCTGATTGTAATAAGGTATAAATTAGAATGAATGCCGCGAGTTTGATCAAACTCTTGACATTCATATATCTCACTGTTGACTACCTGTATGCGTGTATGAAGTTTTGTCAATTTGAGATCTCAATTCTTTTTAAAGCTAACCAGGCAAGCAAAAAACTATTGAGATACGAGATGTTAGAGTAAGAGAGATGTGAGCGAAAGGAATTTAGAATTTTGTCTTTTTTTACATTTTTAATGTTTTTGGTGCGTTTAATAAGCTGTAAACTAAGGAACTTAGACGAACATAACGATATTTATTTTTAATGAAAAGGTGGAGAAATTTTAAAAATTACTAAAGCACAAAGTTTGAAGGAAATAAATTTCAACTTGAAATTGCATTAAGTTCCTTACATAAATTAAGGAGGAGATTCGAATTGAACGGACGAACAATTGAAGAAGTACAATAAAAAATGTACGTGTTTTGTTTGGGTTGGTCTTGGGTCTGTGGCTCGAGTATTATTGTCTTGGCTGGGCCGCACTGGACCCGGCTGCGGGTGTCCGGCAGACCCCACTGAAAACTGACGGTAATGAAGGTTGCCATTTTCTACGGGATAATCCAAAAAGTTTACACCCTATCCAGCGAATACATCGACCATATTATTGCAACTATTTTCCGATTTCAAAAACTATTTCAAAAAGTAATATCGGAAGCTTTTGTTCAGAGATAGGGTGTTCTTTATTGTATGCCAGTATTGCCCCGGCTACAGAATATAGTTCGTACATTATGGATCCCGCCAATGCTGCAACGGATAAAGGTGGAAATATAAATGTGCAAAAAGGCCAGGTTTCTTTCTATTTTATCGACAGTTTAAACAATAGATAGTTGCTTTATTTATAGGAGCCGGATATTTACGTGATTCTTGATCACAGACTTGAACAGGCAGACATTATTAAAAAGATAATATCGTCTTCATTGTACTTTTTATCGAAAAGACCTCAAGGACAATACCTACTTTTAATAAAAATAATTTAATATAAATAATTTTTTTATTAACTCATGTCCATTTTCCGAGAAAGGGTTTACAAATACAACGTAAAGTGAGTCCGTAGAACTTGGTGCTACGATGTGCTACGATGTGCTACGATGTGCTACGCTCTGCTACACCAGTGACATAGTGGCAAAATTGATAAGAGGTATACATTAAATTAAATTACGTTATGGGTTTATGTTCTCTATTCAGTGAGATAGATTTTAGTCGTTTTCCAAGATAATGAAGTTTTTTTTTACAAATATTATGTAAAACACCAATGTAAAAAAGTAACGATAGCAGGCTGTACTTGGAGCATCACTAGCGATCTTGTGACAGTCATATGAAATGCTATCGCATGGAAATGTATGTTATATAACACCACGGCCTAGCGTAGTGAGTCAATTAATTTCCTCGATTGGACCTACCTAAGCACCAATTATAAAATAATAAACATAATATAAAAAAATAAAAAAAATTACTTGACCGTAAGATAACCCCGAAAAAATATGAATGTTCACAAGTTTCAAATCCCGACTATTCTAGTGTGTGTTCCACCAGCTAAAAGACAACTTTATATTTTTGACGGGACGCGCAACCATCCCGCGCGGGCTCGGTTACTTACCAATCGATATCGGAAAACGATATCCACATCTAAATGAAGACATTAACATTTGCAGAAAAACTGGTTACAGAGCGAAACTCTTTCGAAATTTCACAAATCCTCTGGAAATCGCTCACGGTAGATTGAAGCGGCAATCGCTCTTAAATGAGATTAATAAAGGGGCGCCAATGTGGATCCGAGAGATTCGTGCACCCACGTCCTACAATTTATTATGTCTTTGACACTTTTGCGTTTGAGCCCCCCGTTGTTGATTCTATTTTGGTTGTGTTCGTTACTTTAAATAAACGAAAAAGCATTAGAATGTTATTTTTAGAGGATGCTCCAAAAATACAATTTTAATGCCTTTTCGCTTTCATGCGAAGGCTAAGTTCATTCGATTCGATTCACGTTTTGTTTTTGAAGGTTTTTTTTTTAAAATGTTAATCTTTAAACGCCGTGCATTTAAACATTTTCATCCCAAAAATTGTCACATTCATGAATTAATCCGGGTGCTTTTATTAAGCGACCGCTGCGTACCTCGAAAAGAATGTTAAGCCCTCCTCAAGTCCAGGCTGTCACTTGTAGATCTTTGACAGTCGTTACGCCCGAGTCTCACGGTCGTCAAAAGCCCGAAAGTCTGTTAAACCTTTAATTCATATCAATTTGGGGAGAAAATTTACTTCACTTGTTTTATTATAGGGTAACATTTAAAGGAGGTCATCTGTTAACGAGTGATGAGAATTCTGGCCCTTTCATGGATTGGGCAAAGGCTAGTTTCTGCTATTTATTACAGCCCGTAAATAAACTCGCGCCTCTGAATTACTGCTATCAACTTCCAACAAAATCGCCCAATAAAATATGAATTTTCCATGTTTATATCATAATTTTTCTATGAATTATAACCGCAGCGAGGCATCACCTGCGCGAGCATTAGTTCGATTAAATAGTTGCGGCATAACGTATTGGTCATCGGCTATGGTGCACCACTGTAGCACTGTAATAGGTCACTAGCTCACGGACTGAGTGCTAAGTCAGGTCCCAACAAGTAAGCCAACTCTTTGCGACTAAGTTTTGAAACTTTTGTGGTAACCTCAATATACCTAGGTACATAGATAGATCTAGCCTAATAGTGAGGATTGAAAATAATATAAATATTACGTTTAAAATTGATAGGTCCTATTTTATTGTTATAAAAAAAATAACCAGGCTACATTCAGCTGTTTGTGGTCAAATAAAAAGCCGACTAAAAGCTAGACTGACGATTTATTGAAATGTCAAAGAAACTGGCCAAGAGGGACTCGGACTTGCACAATGAGTTCCGTACAAGCACTAAGTAGTCTGTGGAACGGTCGCTGGCCTGCTGTAATTACTGTGTTGCGCGTAATTAATATACTTGTGCTAACTCCTAAGCTATGGACTGTGTGACTTTTTCAATTCATATGTAGTTTCTGAGTTCATCTTGGACATTACAACAACATCGGTGAAGGAAAAACATCGTGAGGAAACCTGGACTAATAGTCAATATAGGTCTGAAATCGCCAGCCCGTCTTGAGCAAGCGTGATGATCAATGCTCGTGCCTTTTCTGCATGAGAAGAGGCCTGTGCCCTGCAGTGGGACAATAATAGGCTGGTGTTATTATTTATATTATAACTCATAAACTATAGGTACATCTAGAAGACATAGCCTCGATGAAAAATAATATCTATACTATATGATTCTGCTAACTAAGTATTTTTATTTGATAAATATTTTAATACTACACAGGTCAAATGGCCTTCGTAAGTAAGCTACCTAGCACCTTATCTTAAGTCTGTTAGTTTTTAACTAAAAATGTAAATAAAAATTTAAAACATAACACCTAGGATAGGTGCTATGTTTTTAATATTTATTATATTATATATTTATTATTATATTATGAAGATAACTTAAAAAATGTTATCTTTAGAAACCTAGGAGATAAGGCGGGGGCGGCCATATTTGAAAATTTTGAGCTACATCTTCAAGGCCTCTAACCCAAACCTCTTAAAAGATATATTTTTAGAATCCATAAAGAAAGCTTTTATTATGATACTTAACACGGTATGTTAACTAATGGATTTTTTTCTTCTAAAGATTGAAGGACTGAAGAACATCAAACAAATAAAAGAAAAAAAAAATGTTTTTTGTCTGGCGATTCGTTTGCGCGTAATTGACACCTAACATCTTGCCTTAATTAAAATTGCTACGTTGCATAGATTTCGAGAAAAACCTCTGTGATAAACGGGCAAGAAAATGATCTAATAAAGGTACTATATTCTTTTAAGGTCGGAAACCTAAGGCTGCGCGTACTTTGGACATGAATTTGTATCGTACGTAAACGTACGACCATGGTCGTACGAATTGAGTGCGCACACTGAATACGTTTTTCTCCGTCAAGAAGGTAGTGTTCCGGTGATATCGTATTGACCGCACGAAAAATCCTAGCAAGTTTGGATTATTTTCGGACGTTGGAACTATTCGTACGACTCACTAGCACCCAGTCTGCGCACTCCCTTTATGCTTGGAAGGTCGGGATCATTCGTGCGTGTTCGTATGTGTACGCACGAGTAATATTCGTACGAAAACGCGTCCAAAGTGCGCACGGCCTAAAAGAAACCCTGTGTGCAATTTTAACAACGTTGAATTTAGCTTCAACACTAATATACCGCTGTTTTATTCCGTCGGCATTGTTTGACAGTTAAAACCAAAGACCAGCCTGTGATTTTTGGCGTGCTACATTGGCACGCAAGGTTTGTCCAGCGGGTGCAGACTTAATTGCGTGTCAACATGCCCCTTATTGTTAAATTGACCGCCGGCGGTGCGCTCTAGCTGATAACTCTCCCGAGTATAACTATTAACACGATAACTTTGCATGTTTTGAATAGCGGGCTGGAAGACTATTAAGGAGTTAAACAATAAAATGCGATAGAAGTGGATATATTTAGTAACCTGTTCCGCTTGTTACTAAATATATCCACTTCTATTGCATTTAATAATGGATTTCCGCAAGGTCACGCCTGAATCAATTAACTAGTTAAACAATGTTTATAGACTGGTTCGTAGGTACTTACTGTTTATATTTTAAGAGTCTGTTCACTTTGTCTATCCACTATTTACCAGAATTGCGATTAAATTAACTGCTAGATTAACTAACTGACGTAGGTAATATCAATAGCAAAAACAAAGTTCAGATTCGTAAATGAATGTCTTCTTGGCTATGTCTTTGATGGGCCTCGAATTTTTCTTCCGCACGTTCTAAGTATATGGAAAACTATACATCAATCAAATTGTATAAAATAATTGCTGTAAAAAGCCTACAGAATAAAACTCAATTGAAAAAGCCACAGCTGCATCTCTCGTAAACCATAAAAACCTAGTGAGTGAAAAAGTTGTTCATTCGGTAGAGTAGCAATTTGTAAATTGGGGCAAAACGGTTGCCTAGCAGCGATTTCTATCGTTAGATTCGCCTTGCCGCGTCAAAAGATTGGCACGTTCTCATCTGTTGTCACTGACGGCTGTTCCGTCAGCATACTCGTTACGAAACGGGTAATTTTAAAAAGAATCTATTAAAGTTATTTTGTTTTATTTTTATCTGAGCAAATCATTTTTTAACAAGCCTACACCTGCAAAAAATAATGTAAGGTTATTTTTGACACAGAATGTCAGAAATCACAAGCAAGAAACGTCGTCGTCACGCGAAAAAGCGTTCATACTTGCGACTGTCTTCCAATTCAAAGAAAAAGGAAGAGAGAGCTATATTTTTTTGCACTATTGACTATGCCATTTTTCAATAGCAATAGAGTTTTTGATGCGAACCTCTCCGAAGGGAAGTCATGTTGTATTCTTTCGCTACTGTATCCTTGTAGCACTTTAAATAAATGTATTAGAAGATCCCACAGAAAATAACTTGACGTCAAAGATATAAATATATCTAGATAGTCAAGATAGACAGTCAAAGCTGTGAACTCGTCGAAAAAATAGCGTCCAACTGCTAGCCGCTAAATGCACGCACACTAGATAAGCACAATGACAGCACAATGACGAGGCGCGAGTGTAAAACATAGCTGTCACGCACACCAGCATATACAAGTTAGCCTGTTTGTTTTAGTTCTCTTGCAGCGCGAAACCATCTTGACATATAAATATCAAAGCTTGGCGTATCTAAGTATAATATTATTTGAACCAGTAACTTGTTATTTGAAGCTATAGGAAAGTACAATAATACCATGTTTGTTGTTGCACACTCGTTCCGGGTGATTGGTAGTATAAGCCGCAGGCGCCTTAGGCCACCCTTTTTTTGTTTGCGCAATATTTTTATTGCGCAATACTATCTCTACCGTATCCGGCGACAGCGACCCAGGCTTCGTTTTGCTAATTGCGTAACTTATTTTCGTAAACAATTATGACTAATTTGTTTTATTTTGACAATTCAACAACATTAATTGTGTTATTTACATTGTTGAGCTGATTTTTTTTTCCAACTTATGTAGCAATGGATTAGCAATCTGTTTTAAATCGAAACAAATTGTGATTAATTAGGGTACCGGTCACACTGTGTACAGAAAAGCTGACATGTAATTGAATTAGACCTTGCACTCTAATTTATTATTTTCACACAATAATATTGACGGCCCATAATAAGCTTTAATGCAATTAAAGTATCTACATCTATACATATTATTTAAGTCGCTCTTCGTGTCTGGCTGTGTGACCGCGTTGTTCTTCTAAACTTCGCAACGGATGCGGATTTCGCCATCATTTACAGAATATATTCCGGAAGGTTTATACGTATACTATATTAATATGAAAGTAACGTATAATAAAGAAATCCCAATTTTTTCAAGTCGTAGAAACCGTCCGAAGCAGAGGCGGGTCGCAGTAGTTGTGCAATAATATTGAAATTTGTTGAAACTTTTGTTCAATACTAGCGTAATCTTCAATGTGAACCCTGTTGTCAACAACAATGCACAATTCGTAATATTGCGCAATAATATTGTACCTAGGTGTAGGAGCCGCCTAACATCTTTCCTTTAATTACATCAAACCCAATTACATCGAGTATCTATACATGTAGTGCAATAATAAGGCTACACTTGTACGCAGACGTTTTTTTGGGAAAAAACAATTGGAAAAATGCTTTTCTATATTTCCCTCAACATTATCTTTGGCCCTCTATTACATGCGACTTAAACATAATTGGCAAAAAGTCGATATACCTCTGTCTAATTCTTCTGCGATTACAGGCATGATGATATGTTATGTCATTACTTAATTTTTAATTATTTTTACATAATTTAATTCTAGGTGCATCGTCTTCACATATTATAATATATTGTAAAACATTTGAAAAGAGTAACAGTAGAGTTTCTTGCCCATTCTCCTCCATTCGAAACTATCTTTTGGAAGGGGTGACTAGAATCACACGTATCATTTTTACATGAATAATGTAATCAATATTTTGTAACAAAATTAAAAGAGTGTCCGTGGAATTCCTTGCCCGTTCTTCTCCATAGGTACCTACTACACTTTGGAATGGGCAACTAGCTTCATCTTTCTGACTGACTGACCCCTTGACAGTTCAAAATTGCCCGTAATTGGATTATTTGAAATTAATGTTTTGAGTTTGAGTTTAAATCTATTCTATTTTCTTGTAAATGACGTTCAAAGGTGCCTTTTATGTGCCTATTTGAAATAAATGATTTGACTTTGACTTTCTTTGGACACTGAATAGACACTGAATAGAAATACTGGCATGATTTAGCATTTAATGCACCTTCGTACCTACGTTTGTATAATTTGTCCGCATAGCTTCTATTTACATACATTTATATTTTCACGCTCTACTCTAAATTATTTATCGATGGGTAATATAATTATTCATAGCCGCATATTCCATTTGGGTATTTACGTAGACGGTGTCTCTAATTATAGAAGTTCGAGGAAAACATTACATGGTTTGTAAAGAAATGAACAATAAAAATATAGTAAGTACCTACTTACTGTCGCTGTTGGCTTTTGCTGTCGGAGGTTATAAAGATTAAAGGGTCATGGTGGTATTGATATGCCATTAGCCTGTTGTTAGTGTTCAGAGGCTATTTCACGGATCATAATAGGCTTTATTCACTAAATTAATTAGAAAAGTAACAAAAATTGGATGTAAATGGATAAAACCGTAGCTCAAACTTATAAAAAATAAAATAAATATATCTGTTACATAGTAACATGCATTTAAAAATGTTCAAATCAAACGTGTTTTCGCAGTTTTTTTTTATATAGAGGATATTTCATCCCAGCGGAGAAGTATCAATACTTTTCACAATACAATTTAAATTGCATGACGAAAACAATAATGTTTGCATTATTTTGAAATTCAACATTTTTTAAAGTTAAACTCGTTTAATAAAACAATATAAAACTCCAACAATTGCAGTAGGTATCACACTACTTTTAAACGACTAATTGGTGGCTAACTGTGTTGCAGTGAAACTGTATTTCCTCCATTTATATATAAGTAGCGACCGCCGGTGCATATTGATTCAATTAATCGATACCAACCATGAACCGCATCGATTTCTGCACTTTCCCGAAACAATCCAATGATCGTTTCTTTGTATTCCACTCACTACCTTTACAATGAACCGTCCGACTTTACCCGGGGTAACATTTTCCGTCGTGGTATTTAACGAGCTTTTTATTGTACATTCTAAAACCTATGTTAGTTATATTGTTAATTATTAAATAATTAATTAAAAATTATGAATTATTTATTATTATTATTATATAATTTATTAAATTAATTATTATATAGTTATTGTGTTAGTCACTTCGCGTGACTATGGTACCGGGGCGATATTAAATGAAAGGTTTCTTGGGTTAAAACCGTCAATATATTGAATTCCATAGTACATCTTTATATTTCTAGTTTCTTGGCAGCCTCCGGCTCGACTCTGACTTTTCTTTATCAAACAAAATCATGTTCAAATCCTATTTTAAATATAAGCTGTCAGAGTGTTCGAACGCAGAACTGTTTTCTTAACAGCTTGCATAACATAAGGTGGCTTATTGCATAAAACCTTACAGTACTTACATAACATAACGCGTGTATTTTCCGAGGGGTTAGATAGAGGTGCAGTTATAGTAAACCCACATTTCGCCAGTAATGTTTAAGTCCCATGTAAAAAGGGGCGAGCCTATTGTCATCAACTGGGCGTAAATTCAGATTTTCGGCTGCTACTGAGAAATTCCAGATAAAAACCTCATTTTGACGGCACGGTTGGCGCAGTGGTTAAGCGATTGACTGCTGTGCTGCATGTCGCGGGTTCGATTCCTGCACGGAGTAAATATTTGTATGACCTACAAGTAGTTGTTCCGGGTCTGGCTGTTTGTGTATGTGAGTTTTTAAATGCTCGTGGTCGCAAGCGCTACTGCTGGCCACGAGGTCCTGGGTTCGATTCCCAGGTTGGGCAAAGTGTTATTGGGTTTTTCTATCTGGAATTTCTCAGTAGGAGTCTGGAGTGTTACAAGTTTTATATCAATTAATATGTAGGTTAAAGTGCATTTTGGTTTCTTTTATCATTGAACTCCAGTGTATTGACAAAATATGAAAACTATAGTTGTAGCCCTATCTCTATTATTAAAAAAAATAAGGTAACATTTTGATTTTTTTTTGTAATTTTATAACCAAAATTTGGCAAATGTATGTACTAACACTAGTGTTTAAGACGTGTACGTAATTATTAACAAATTGGATTTTATGATCTGTAAAATAAATGATTAGGTTTTTTTTCTGACACCCCATCCAATTTCATTGAAGCTGTAAGATCGAGATTTATTGAAATTGTATCATGGTAACTTCGAACTAATTTAACTCCATTCTGAAAGCCTGGTTCGTTCGACTATATTGATTTCATCAAAGTATTGGAAATCGCAGTAGGCCATTTGAATAACAGAAATAGATTTATTAAGGTATAATACAATGTCAGAAATAAAAATGTCAATAGAGATAAATGGTGCGGTTTAATAATTTCTAACGGGGCAATATTATCGTGGACATCCACGTCCACGTCACGGCTTCACGCACGATAACACAGGGGAGTCAAATGTATGGAAACATATGAATACGCTTTAAATTTCCATCCTCGATAAAGTTATAAAGTGTACGTATCTCCATACATTTTATGGACGTGGACGTCCACGATAATATCGTGACGTTAGAAATTATAAAAACGCTAATTGGGTGCCGTTTTATGTAACTTGATGGATACAGGAAGCCTGCAGGTCATTCGAGGCAATCTTTCAGTTGTTTTTATTACGCTTGGACATTAGTAAAGAAAAAGCCGTCGGTACTCATTAATCTATATATATAAAAATGAATCACTCTTTCCCTTGGTCACGACATCACGCTAAAACGGATGAACGGATTTGGGTGAAATTTGGGATATGGATAGACTTTGACCCGGAGAAGGACATAGGATACTTTTTATCCCGATATTCGCACGGGATCGAGACTTATGCGGGTGAAACCGCGGGGCGCAGCTAGTCATGATATAAAAATATTTATAAAAATGAATCATTCTTTCCCTTGGTCACGGCATCACGCTAAAACGGATGAACGGATTTGAGTGAAATTTGGGATATGGATAGACTTTGACCCGGAGAAGGACATAGGATACTTTTTATCCCGATATTCCCACGGGATCGAGACTTATGCGGGTGAAACCGCGGGGCGCAGCTAGTCATGATATAAAAATAGGGATATCTAAAAATATTTTTTTGTCTGTCAAGTAGATTATTTAAAAAAAAATTGGACACGTATTTTTTTCTTTTTTGATATTATTAAAAGATTACGGCGATACATTGAGTTAAATTGTGCCATGACGTCACGAGTATGTAGATTTTCTACTTACTTGTGACGAAGCGATCCCCACTCCCCAGCTTGAATGCGTTTTATCTAAGTATTTTTTTATTAATATGATAAAGCAAAAAATACGTGTCTAATATTTTTTTATTATCTGACTGACGGACTAAATAGAATTTCCCTTTTTTGAGTTTGACCCAGGCATCATCCCTATTAAGCGATTATTTTTCTTTAGAAGATTAATATGTAAGAGTTGTTGACAAAACGTTTATAATTTCAATGTTTTTGTTATCAATACTATAATAATAATTGTTATTATAAAGAGCTAAAATTTGTGAGTTTGTATGTAGGGGCTTATCTTCGGGACTACTGATCTGATTCTGAAAATTCTTTCGGTAATGGGAAGCTAGGTATTGCCGAGTGTCATAGGATTTTATGTTAAAACAATAAATTCCACGTGCACGATGTCACGGGCAGAAGCCAAGCGGGTGGTCTTACATTATGATTCCATAACATACTTATTTCATATGCGATTGAAAAAATCCAAAATATTTTACAATTTAGCAATAGGTACCATAATCGTGATCATAAATTGTAATTACCATCATCGTTATCCTCGAAACAATCCTAATTTTAAATTAACATAAACTGTGTCAATTGCGGCATTTTGTGGAATTAGAACTGTCCTGATTAGGATGCGCGATGGCCGCCCTAACGTATTATGAGTTCGTGACTTGGAATCTAATTATGTTATTATCTTGCATAATATGTTTAATATGCGGGCTAGATATTAGGCTCTTAATATGAACATCATGTTCTAGTGGCATTGCACTAGTGCTAATAATATAATATATACAAATAATAGATAATATTATGTTTGTTTCCTTCAAAAAACACAGTGTTGTTTGAATAAGCGTGTTGAGATCTTACCTTGATTTAATGAAATAAATTAAATAACGTTCCACTTCTGTTTGATCTTTCACTATGGCATGAGTTGGCGGGAATCTATGGTTACGATGAACTGTCAGTCATAAAAATAACGAGCGCGTTCAGTGCCACACCGACCGTAGGTATTTATACAACAATTAAGAAAAAAAAAATGCCCGAAATGATGACAAAGTACGGTTTTATATCCCCTAGGAAATTAACGTTCCATAGTGGCATAGACCGATTAGTCAGTTTATATCTTGATTAACCTAAGTAATATCGATAATAATTATAATCGATTGTCGTGATGGCCCTGTGTTTAAGTCCTCGCCCCTCATGCACAAGGTTGTGGGTTCAAAACCGGGCGAGTACCATTGTGACTTTTTCAATTCATATGGACCTACTTTCTGAATTTATCTTGGACATTAGGTACCTACATGTCAGTAATATTCAAGATGTACTCAGATGGTTCGGTGAAGGAAAACATCGTGATTAAACCTGTACCCTAATTGCGTAATACAACACCAATCTGTTTCGATTTGAAACAGATTGCTAATCCATTGCTTCATAAGTTGGAAAAAATAAACTTTTCAGCAACGTAAATAAAGGCTCTTACATACAGGCGCGACACGCGACGCGACACAAAGACACCGCTCGTCGCGCGACGCGACGTACCTTTGTGTCGCGTCGCGTGTCGCGCCTGTTTGTAAGAGCCTTAACGCAATTAATGTTGTTGAACTGTCAAAATGTAAACAACTTAGGCATAATTAAAATAAGTTACGCAATTAGGGTACTGGACGAAGTAACAGCGCCGCCGGCCCTAGCCCTTGATTAGGATAGAGAGAGATTAGTCTTACGGCGATCTTTGATCGGCGCTTTCACTTCACGTAAATTCTACTTCGGTTTCATGTTCAATAAATAATAATTACCAAATTTTCAAAAATCAACTTTTATTGCAAATATCAACACTTATTGAATTTAAATTAAATTAAGTAGCTCTAATTAGTATACTCCTGCTTCTTTATTATTAAAAAAGCTTTTACTGCTATATAATTAAATTAGTATTTGGTTTTAATTTCAATCAGTCACTAAATAAAATTTTGATGGCGCGGGAGTCCCGCGTCTCTTAAAAGCCGCCACCAAAATTTTATTTTGCTCTGAAAATTGTTTTTCATTTCTCATACTCGGAAAGTTGGGTTTGTTTGTTCCGAGTAGCAAAACGCTGCTCCCCACCCTCGGGCGGGAAAGACTCATAGTAATCGCTTTCTTCTCTAGGGTGGAAATAGATTTAAAAAATAGAACTAAATTTGGTTAGGTAGTCGGCTACGAAAAATTTTACTAAGGGGGGTAGGGGGGGGGGGTATTATATCTATGACTAAAGATATAATGAAATTGTAAAATACACATTTATTATATTACACTATCATATATCCATCTACGAAACTCACAAATTACCCATAATAATTTTATCTATTTTACAATTTAATTATATCTTTGATCATAGATATGATAGTGTAATACCCCCCCTATAGAAAAATATCTATAAAAAAAATGCTGCTGTCTTGTTAGTACATAGTCTTGTTGTCATACAGCCAGTGTGAATTAAAAAAAATACCTAAAAGCAGGACGACCCGCGGTGTTGACGCGGTGTTCCATATTTAAATTTTAAAAAGACTAATAGGTACTAGAATACTCATGTATTATCAATAAATATTTTAGAAAAACTACCTACAAGTTTTTACTTTCCTTAAATTCGAAATAAAAAGTAGAGTGTTTAACACAGGTGAAAGTCATCAATTCCTTTCAACCCTTGTATATCAATCTACTATTTCGCATTTAGCTTTTTGGCGACCCTTGCCATCTGGCGCCTAGAGCGACCGCTCCTCTCACTCTGCTCCAGGTCCGGTGCTGAGTCTTTAATCTCGAAACCGTCTTGAGCAAGCGTGGTAATCAATGCTCGTGCCTTCTCTGTATGAGAAGAGACCTTTGCCCTGCATTAAGACAGTAATAGGCAGGTATTATTATATCGATAATAGTACTTCTTACACATAAACTCAGGAATAAGACCTCTAAATATTCAACATGAACTTGTATGTATAGTAACGTTCCTTCTCTACATAATATATGTATGTTACTCGCCTTTTAGCTTAGATTGGCATTTCACATAGAAGCTGCTTCGAACACGTACTAGCCGTGCACAGGACTGTAACTACAACACTGTAAGATGCTAGGAGGCTATGTGTAGGACGTGTTTGCTTACTTAGCTTGTCTGAGAAACTATGTTGTCTATTTAAGGAAGTATAAGACAGCGATAAATAAAATTTACATGAAAAAACTGTAATGGATTCATATTTATTGGGAAAATTTAGGTTATCGTCTAAAAAACATCAGTGAATAAAATACAGGCATTTCATAATACTCAACAAAATTATTATTTTTCATATTGGTTATCGAGGCTCGTCTGAACATTTAACAAGAATGTTGCTCACAAACACAAACAAGTATAAAGTATGTTAATTAACGAAAGGCGTTCCCGTTAACCCGTAATAGTATAGCGTCCGTAATTTTATAATACTATTCACAAAAAATATTAAATTGATACGTAAAAAAATATTTTATCATGCTTTATAAAATTTAAAAAAAATAATAACGTATGCGGTCGGGGGACCCCGTCAGGAACGGAGTTCTTTCTCACATTTAAAACTGCCGCCATCTTGGATTTTCATTTTGATCTCATTTCGGCTTTAGCACCCCCGAAAACGATGAAAACGACACCATGATGAAAAATTTGAAAATTTTCAGAGCCGCCATCTTGGATTTTTATTTTGACCAAATTCACACTTTCTCTTTCTCTCTCTCCGGCATGCAGTGTACTCGGGCCGATGTGTACAATTTTATCACACGACACTGTAATCATAACTTAACTATTTTCTTTTGTTTTTCTGCCGGCGTTCTATCTCTCACTCTCTCTTTCTTTCTCTTTGAATTAGAAGAAGACAGTCACAAGTATTAACACTTTTTAGCGTGACGATTTCTGAAAGTTTCCACGGCGCATTAAAGAACTTCGTTCCAAAAAGCATGTGTGACGCTATACAATTGCGGGATATCGGGAACACCTTTCGTTAATTAACATACTGTATAGAACAATTAGTTAGCTTTATATGCCTACTTTTGAACATTCCGCGGGAAACATTTAGTTTCAGCGGTTTCAGTAGTCTCGTGTTTATAAAACGGAGCCGAAGAAGCCATAAAATTTGCTCATAAACCGTTAATCTGTTCATACTTGAAATTTACAGTTATGGGCCGTCTGCCTAGTCTACTTGAGTTGTTGGAAAATGATGCAGTCATATTAATACTAAGCGTTTTTCCTTGATTAACAGCGTAGGTACTTATTAACGCGTAGGAACTTATTTATTAACACCTTATGTACCTAGCGTAGGTACTTTTTAACAGCGTAGATACTTATTATCAGCGTAGATACTTATTATCAGCATAGGTACTTATTATCAGCGTAGATACTTATTATCAGCGTAGGTACTTATTATCAGCATAGGTACTTATTATCAGCGTAGATACTTATTATCAGCGTAGGTACTTATTATCAGCGTAGGTACTTATTATCAGCATAGGTACTTATTATCAGCGTAGATACTTATTATTAGCGTAGATACTTATAGATAAAAAAAAAGGAAAAAAAGTAAAGTTGGTAAAGTATTATATAAAGTAAACTTTTAGTCTGAATAAATTAAATCGCATTGCGAATCTAAAAGTTAAACCTGTTACTGACATATCGTATGTATGTATAGCCTACGTGGCGAGCTAAAACTATCGAACTGTTGGAAAAGCTCTTAATAATCCTTAATAAGTTAACCTGCTGCCAATCAGTATTCATTCAAAACTGAATAATTAACTTCCCATAAATTCAAATTACGAATACATTACGAATGAAGTTTCCCTTTATACTTAAGTTAAATTCATAGTTCGTGACGAGGAGTTTAGGAGATTATTAAATTGTTCTCATAGTTTAACTCATTGTGTCAAATACACGTCTGCAGCCGTCGGACAGATGAATATTATGAGGTGTGACATCTATCCGCTTCCGAACTTTTGAGAGCTCATTAATCTGTAAGCACTGTATCAGTTCCGCTTGTCAGGCTTGTCATTGGTCTCCGGGGCGCATTGGATGAATTCGGACACTTTGACAAATTATGTGAATGGGATGTTTCGACTGGAGCGGCGAATGTCACACAATTATAGCTGAGTTTATTTAGCAACCGTCACTGTAGGTAAAACTCAAATTATAACATGCCAACAATGAATTCTGGAATATACCTGAACCAAAAAACCATAAATGGTTTAATCTCACAAAATGTTTCGCTTTTGAAGGTCCTAATAAATCATTTGAGGACAACACACACGTCTGTTATAGCAATACCCGATCATATCATCCGAGCCAGCATTTTCTTATACACGTCACGTGGCATTCCCGGCTAAGGCCCGCAGCTGTGACCGCTGCGGGTGGTGCCACCGAGCAAATCCGCATTTGTGGACGACCGCCATTTGTGTCCCGCAGAATTATGGAGCGTGTGTGGAACGAAGTAATGACATGCCGCTGTCGTCATAAATTGTCTGATAAAAAATATTAAACACATTCGTGCGTTATTTTCACGCGTGTAATGGTTTATTACCTTGCTTGCGTAAGCTGTGAACCGCTATTATATTGTATCGCTTTTGTAATCCAAATATCGGTTTTTTAGTCAGCGTGTTGTCAAATGCCTGGACTTATGACTGTTCCTCGATGAGATGAGGCTTGTTTTCTGAATGCACTGAAAACAGGCCTTAATACAGTGCCTTAATTGTAAGTGAAGCCAGTGAATATGGTAACATTCAGTTTGTCAGCAAAGTTCAGTTTTCAATGTCTAAACAAAAACTGGCCCGTAATGTGTCATAGAGCATTCGCGCGGAAATCATTTTAAACTTTCATTGAAAAAGTTAGTGAAGTTTCTTTTGGTTAACATTCTTTCAGGTTTCATAATGATGAAATGTCTTAAAACAGTCGTCAAAACAGATGGATCGTTTAAGATAAGAGATAAGATAATATTTATTTGCATAAACATGTGTCATACATACAAGAAAATACATGCATGCAAGATGGTAAGAACATTATTATTTATCAATTTTTTTAATTTATTTATATATTTTTTATTTTGTTTTTTTTTTTCCGTTTCTAATATGACTTGTTTAATTCACCGAAAAACAGTACACAAGTCACTAACACCAACATTACAGTACCTAACAAACATATTACACTCAACTTAAGTAATTGCAGCAACGTTACTTTCAATTTTTCTTAATTATACCTAAGGATTATTTGTTACAATTTAAAGATTATTCTGTAATACTTACCAATGGTAATAATGTAGCAGTTAATACCTAAACTGAAATAAAAGTATCTTGTGATTGTAATAGTAGATTATTAACCAAGGGCTGTATGACATCAATTGCATACGAGGTTTTTGGCGCCTGAGCGAAGCGAAGGCGCTAATTAACCCGAGTATGCAATTGATGCTTACGCCCGAGATAAATACTCTGCTTTACATATCGATTGTGAGGTAAGTAAACAACAAGACAGCAGGTTTCAATGAACATTTATTAAGAAGAAAAAAATATGTATTTAATTAAAATTAATAGTAAAATTATTACAATTTGTAAGAGATATGGTCACGTTCTTTTTAGGTATATTTATAGTTTGAATATGAGTTTGTGATGATAAGACTTGGGTTTGAGTGACTTGAGGTTCTTGCATCGTAAATGGCGGCAGTTGACTGGTACTATTTTCTTCATTAAAAAATGGCTCAGATGATGTGCTTTGACGTGGTGATTTTAAGTTTATATTTTCTGTTATATTAGAAGTAATTTTGCTTTTGTTTGCCATCGAATCTTCGATATAACCTTCGGCCACTTTGCTGGACTTCCAGCCGCCGTGCCTAACAGAGTGAGGTTGGCTCCCGAATCAGCCAATAGAGTCGCTGATGTTCTGCGAAAGCAATGCCCGGTGTATAACTCTACGTTACTCAGTTTTAAATATGTGGCTATTTGCTTTGGCATGCCTGTAAATTTGTTTTTTCCTATTACTTGTCTGTGGCATTTTCCTTTACTGTAATTAAGAAAAAAACGATTTGTATCCACGTTTTCAGGCCGAAGAGCTTGATATATTTCAACATAATTTGCAAATTCTTCATGCACAACAAATGACCGGTCAATTTTAGTTTTCGGGTTAGGCAGTTTTATGAGTAGTAATTTGTTATGTTTTTCTACATTTTCTATTGTCAAGTTTGTCAATTCCACGGTTCTGCAGGCTCCCGATATCCCAAAAATTAGAACAACCTGTAAAAAAGACATAAGTTGTATTAAAGGCACCAAATTCGCATAGTATTTTTGTGAAATATTTTGGTAACTTATTAAAAAGGGCAAGTAAATACGTAGGTACCTTTATTGCTAAATAAATTTCATCCGGAGCTTCATTTAAGAATTTCTGTACTTCTTCTGCAGTAAATACCTTCGATTTCTTGCTTTTAAAGCCGTCAGACTGCCTTTTTAAGAAAGCAGTAAGTTTAGAAAAATCTTTCAAATTCACGTCATGTTTTGTCATCATTGTAGATTTTAGCATGGAATAAAAGCACCATAAACTGGAAGGTTGTAGCCTCTTAGATAATTCATCAAAATATGATATAAAAACACTTTCAGAAAGAGATTTCACTTTTTTTTCTGACCGCCATTTCATAAATTCGTCGTATGCCTTTACATATCTTTCTTTCGAGTTCGGCGGTAATATATTTTCGACAACTGTTTTTGCCCTTTCTTTAATAAAATCGGGCGTTAGATCTATGTCTTCGTCACTAGACATGTTTAAAACTTTTGAAAAACAACTCAAACAAGAAAATTAATTATTTTCGCGATGCTTTCGCGCCTACTAGTAGACTGCCTTTTTTTTTTCACGCACGCAAGCGCGTCAAATCTTGCTGGCCAGTTTGATTTTTAAATCGATTCCATCTAACATACGATGTGGAAACAAATAGTTCCATATTTAAAATAAAATCTTTATAAAATAAATTGTCTAGATTCCGATTCGAGTAATTAATCGATACCGAGAAAAAAAAAATTAACTTTTTAAAAATATTCTTCGTGCAGTATGAGTATGACAGTTCTTTTTTCAAATTCCAAAACCTATGCTGTAATGATAGTCATACACCCCGGCATTCAGGGGTGTAAGGGTGTACTTACAGAGCAAGAGATATGTAAATGTTTTTTTTTTTGCATTTAGTCATTTCCTCGCTGAGGTGGGATGAAAAAATACGTGTTGCACTCGAGTGCAAAGATTTTTCACCTCATGCTCTTTTGATTCCCTAGCTAACGCTCAGGATTCTAATTTTTGAATCACTCGCTGCGCTCGTGATTCAATTTTCGAATCCTTCGCTTGCTCGGTTATCAAAATTGAGCACGCGGTTCAAAAACAACTTTGCACTCTTGTATAATAAATAACTATTAATTTCTAGAAAACTGTTAAATAAAATTAATGTTGTCTGTACTGCAGGCAGCACAAGCTAGCAAGCAAGCAACTATTTCAGGTTTAGGTCTTTGTTGAAATCCATACAAATTACTTTAAATATGTTAACTTTAATTACTTTAAAGATTTCTGTGATGTTGGTATTGGAAGGTAGGTATTGGTAGGTGCCAAGAAAACCGAAGGGTTGCGAAGAAAACCGAAAGGGAGATCGTGGCCCCCGGCAACAGGGCAACCGAAGGAACACGGGTGGGTTTTAGTCAGTAAGAGTCTGACACGCCCTCCCGCTCCGCCCAGAGCGGGAGAAGTTATTTGATGATTTCCAACCCAAAAAAAGAAAAAAAAAAAAAAAAAAAAAAAGTATTGGTAGGTACCTATCTAGTGATGTAAACGTTACAAAGCAGTTTTGTAAATTAATGCATGTTTGATCTCAAGCATTAATATGTGTGAGCAGTTACTCCAAATAGTTGACAGTATTTTGAAAGCGATTAATAATGATCCTTGTGGTTTATTTCCCTTAAAATATGAATATTTCAGCAAATAAGTACCTGCACGTTGCAGTTTATTATATTAAATGTAATAAATTAAGTTAAATGTAATTGCAGTGATGACATAGAAAGAAGAAGAAAGAAAGAAAACACGTTTATTTGCGTTTGTTTTCGTAGATACATATCTACTGTGAGTTATAAACAGAGTTTCCTCCGAGTTTCAGAAACTCGTGAGTGGAATTTAGTACCTACAGTTTTCACCGCAACTAAGAGCATTTTCGAAAGAGTTTTGAAGTGTGGAAGTTGTTTAGCACGTGAGACAATTGAGTAATTGCAGTTGTTCGAGTAGAGACTAACATTGTTCAGCAGAAGAAGTTAATTGATTCTTTAATGCGTTCTATGAAGCTGGCAGACTGTCAGGCCGTAAAAAGATAAACGTATTAGGTACTTAGTAAAATTTTAAATTCATCAGTAGGAACCTAATTCTACTAAAATGTTGTTTCTGCCCGTTTTGTGAGAACTGCTTCACTGAACAGTTAAGCTTTATTCACACTATTCGTATTCCGAAACCGACTTTTAACATTCTGGCTAGGGCAAGCTGGCCGAGTGCCTTATGTACGCAGCACATATTATAGGTACCAATAAGGCAATACTTGAAGCGGCTCGGCTGAATGTTTCGACTGCTAATGCGATCTTCGTAACCTGATACCCCTCACGCGGGATTAGAAACACGCTGAAACTGCCACTCCAACATTTAATATTCAGTAAAAGTTAAGCCGAGTTCCTTAGGCGTCTTACGAGTTTACACTCGATTAAAATGTATCGATTTCCTAATCGTTATGTTGAAGCGCGAGGTGACATGAGTTGGAAAAACAATGACGTTGTAAGCGCCTGGTGTGGGAGTAAACGTGATCTTCATTAGAATCGCGAACTTTCACGTTATTCACACGTCGTAGGTACATTTTACCTTGAAGGAGTGGCACGCACAGTACATTATTCTCGCTTTATCTAGCCAACATCGACACCTTATTTCAGGTTGAGAGAATTTTTTATACTTATGCGAGGAATATTTTATGCTGAAAAATGTTTCAGCGGTGAAAGTTCTACTCACATTTTCTTGAATATCAGAAACCTTGAATTCAAAAACAACCTAGGACTAGACAAGTGAAGTTCGAACTGCCACTCAGTCCGTAGCTAGTCAGTCACAATCTTAATCCTTTGATCGATAAATCCGTCGCTACCACGTCACACTCTCAAGTGCAATAACTAACTGCGTGAGGGATTGCAACCACACAGGCTTATAGTACCACAACATCTGTATTGAGGATTACCGCAGTCAGCTCTGTAGTCCGCACACAACTTACGAATGTCACTTTCTGCGGCCCGGCGGAAGATTAATTTTCTGTCACATCACATATTGGTTCAGCTTAAAGCGGCGTTTTACTACGCCTTCCGCTTTTCGAAAACGTATCGATATCCTTTAACACTTTAGTCACCAGCCCACACGTGAGCTTAACGACCCCGCAAATGGATTCATAAGAGCTCCAAGATATTTTGCTGAAAACTTACAATAATAATAATAAATAAATATGTTTTTCAGTTTGAAGCAAACAGCTGTCAGTCAGAACTGACATTGACTGACAGAATAATCTTTGAAGCTCGTGTTAGTTGTTATTAAAGGATCTTAAAGTACGAAAGGGCTGAAAGGGTAGATATTTATGTTTGATGCTGAGTTTGACAATAACTTAATATTTTATAGCCTTGGGTGTTGGATCGCAGAGGCTGAATTTACGAGGGAGCGGCCCGGCCTACTCAGTATGGATAGGGACCTGCGGAAAAATTGTTTATGACCCCTTGAAATGAGAAATTCAAAAACAGCAAAAATATATTAAAATTACGGCTTTGTTGATTAAAGTAAAATTTTATGGATGCCTAAATTTTTTATTTGGTTGAAATGGAACTCGTAATATTGTTTATTTAATGTAATAGCCAGAGGGCAGAAAAATCAAATATTTTTCATGAGCATCAAAGGATGAGAATTTTTTTATGTACGAACCGTTGTCTAAAAAGCGATAACACGCTTTATAATGCCTGTAACAGGTGCCGTGCGAGCGATTCGAAGTTAAAGAAACTTTATTTGAGAACTTGTGTACTATTATTTTCTTTTTGTAAAGAGTATGTTTTTTTTTTAATTACCTGTTTTTCTAAACTAGAGTCAGATTATTCGTTCTTTCTTATATTCGTTTATTCTGTAAAACAGTCACCGTGAAAACTTGAAGTGAGCTGTCATTCCACCATCTGGCTTCCAGTCTAACCGGATGCAGCTGAACACCAGTATTTTACATGGAGCGACTGCCTATCTGCACTCCACAACCCGGTTACTGGGTAATACGATATCTCTTGGTAAGACTGATTGTCAGACTTTCGGGTATTCGTAACGAATGACAGTCGGGACCAACGTTTTAACGTGCTTTCCGAGGCTCGGAGTCTTGGTATGTAAAGATGGTCACCCGCGGCAAGCATAGCTTAACCTGACCGATCGAACCGTGTGGCTATTATTATTTAGCCACAAGATGAGATTTATATCGAACAGAACAGATCGGTTGGTCATAATATTTTACACCGCAATCCGAAGTTTCAAATAGACGTTTCGGAATGGCTTGGCTTTCAATTTCCTGTGCCCGCACATAGAAGCCATTTATGAACATAGAAGCCATTTAGCCCACAGTTGTAATTTGCATGTGACGCACATGCAAATTACAACTGTGGGCACATAAATCATATGTCATGTAGGTACCACACCACCTGCCTATTTTGGCTCTTAACTGTTGCGGTAAACGGTTTTACTGATTCTTAATATGTTTTTAATAGGTACCGTACCTACCTGTACACTAATTTTTTACCCATTATCATTAACACTAGGAAACACCTTAATGAACGCCACATTTTATTGCACTGTTGGATATTAAACTCTCACTGAGCCGAGTGTTGAAAATCCAACACATTTTTTCGCTTCTATTAAGGCATTTATTTACTACTACTTTGTTTTGAATACAAAAAGGGTAGGTAAATGGGAACAGAAACTAAAAAACATGACTGGAGGAAAATATTCCTTGAAAATACGAGTATTCAATTCGATAATACAGATATTATATCTAATATTCGAGATGAGTTTACTTTTATGTTTTGCATAAAAGCCACTAGAGGTAATAACATTCTGTTTTAAAATAAAAGAATTTCACACAGCGTAATCCAGGATGGGTTTTGTAAAATGTTAAGTTAAATAAATGGCACACAGCCAACTTTCGCTTTTATTTAATGTCACAGATACAGCCTACAGCACATTCTAAAATGTATTACATTACCGAAGCAGAAAATGAAGTAAGAAATATTTTTAGACCTGCTGAAAATAGAACCCCGTTAAATGTACCTACATTGTAAATGAACGCTACTGAAAATAGACGACCTTTTTTGAGGGCCCGTTCACACGTACCATAACCACACCACATCGCAGCGACAAAATGTGGGCGAGCAGTAGTTACGTGTAGTGTCGCTGCAACTACTTGTCAAATCAAATCAAATGTTAATTTGCTAGAAATACACAGTTTTGTAGTTGCGCGTTGTCGCTAAAGTGCATAAGTAATTAAAGCTACATAACTGCCAACCTGGTCCCCGACAGAGGTGACCTTGATTGGCGACAGGCTGAGCTGTTTGAAATTTGGTCGTAAACCACCATATACACGATTGTAAACCACCAAGGTTACCTCTGTAGGGACGCGGTTGGCGACCGTGTATCTGTCACTTTATAGTTGCAATGTGGCTATGTTGTGGCTAGTGTTTGCAGACAGATTACCGTTGCTGCAACTTCTTGCAGTTGCGTTGTGGTTGTGTTGTCGCTAGTAGTTGCGATGTGGTTACGTTGTGAATAGTGTTCGCAGACAGAATACCGTTGCTGCAACTTCTTGCAGTTGCGTTGTGATTGTGTTGTCGCTAGTAGTTGCGATGTGGTTACGTTGTGGCTAGTTTTTGCTGACAGATCGACTCCGTCTGTGTCGTCGCGTTGACGCTACGTTGTGGTTGCGTTGTAACTGCGATGACGCATTGATGTGGTCGGTATCGCCCGCACGGTTGATTTTGACGGCCCAATGTGGTCAGTGTGTATAGACTATTCATTTTTATATGTAAACGCCCGTTTACGTGGTGTGGTTGTGGTACGTGTAATCGGGCCCTTAGACGACCAAATGTGGTCCGTGTGAATAAACTATTCTTTTTCATACGAATTACTTATTCGCTACGATTTTTTTTAAAGGGTAAGGGTTATACAATAGGTAACTACCGATATTACGATGACAGAGTAGCGATGACAGCCTGGTGAAGGTCAGGAAGTTTCCCACCAAGACGCCGCAATTCAATACCACAATTTACCTGACGAAACTCAATTTCGTATCGGAAATCTACCGATTCCAATAAAAAGCGATACGACCTCCATCACACCGACTGAAGATTCGTCTGTATTTTGCATTAAGATATCCTACTATCTAAAACATTAAACTATCAAGCCAGCCTCGTTGGTCTAGTCGCCGCAAGCGCGATTATTGAGACTCGCACAGGAAATCACAAATGTAAGAGATATTGGGTTTTTCCATCTGGAATTTCTCAGTAGTAGCCCGGTCTCTGGATTTGTGTCCGGTTGATGGCAATAGACTCTCCCCCTATTATATGGGACTTAAATATGACTGGGGAAATATGGGTGTACTACTATAGGTACACCTCTGCCTTATCCTTCGGAGAATACACGCGTTATGGTATTTTATGTAAACTACGAAGGTAATAGTTATTTATGCAACTTTTGTATAATAAGGGGTATCAAAACACGAATGTGGGTTTAACACATGAGACGAAGCCGAGTGTGATAATAGTATCACTTAAATGTTTTAGTACCTAATTATGTACAGTTGCATACAAGACTTTATCTTCACCCGTGATATGAATCCTCTATAAAAGGTTCTGAAACCATAGGGTTTTGTACAGTATTTTTTTCTCGACTTTTCTGGTAATAATTAGTTAGAAATGTCCTCTGCTGCATAAGAAATATCTGGTGGTGTGTTATCAAAGCTTGTATCACTCATTTTTAGTAAACAACAAAGTAATATTTTTTTTGCAATACTAATATCGAACAATAATGGCGGGATACGACGTGAATTCGAATAAACTATAAGTTTTTTTTTAAATTAGGGCGCTGTGGCGCGTCCATGACAATGTTCTTTTTTTAAATTTTAGTTGCATAATGAAATTTAGTACAACATTATTATCACTCGTTTGGATGATATTATGGTTACTTTGACACTGGTTGTTTTAATGTTGGCAATAAGCTGTTTCAGAAACTTTTATAGAGGATTCATAGCATGGGTGTCAATAAACAGCATTTATATTTCAGCGAATATGTACCTATGTAATTGTGTATGCAAATATGCATTCTTTTCTTCTTTTTCTTTGTTTTTTTCTTTGCTTTCGTTGCTTTCTTTCCCTCATATATTACAAAACCTTATGTACCTAAATAAATAAAATCCATTCAAAAGTCATTTATTCAAACTAAGCTGAGAATCAGCACTTTTCGAACGTCAAAATAACATAAGACAGTCCCCCAAAACGTCCACTCTTCACCACTTCCTAGAGCTTTAGCTGGAAAGAAGAAGTGGCGCAACAAACTTGATTCTATACAAACAGCACAGCTGTCTATTCAGTTAGAAAAACTTGATTCTATACAATAGTAGGTACTTATGCAAAATAATTTACATAACGCAATACATAACATTAAATTAAATTATTTGCTAATATCAGCTAGCACACGCCAATATACCAACAAAAAAACATCTAAATCTGTACCTACTCAAGCGAAAATAAAAATGAAAAAGTAAACAGAACTTAATATGTCTTGTTTGTATGTGTCTTTATATGTCTGTAATTTTTATGGTGTATATGTTACGGCTAATACCCGAAATGCGGCTACACCTAGTTTTAGCCGGCTAAAACTAGGTGCGGCCCGTAGCAATTAGTTAAATTTGCCTAAATGGACCCTGGCACTCACCGGCCGCTGCCGCGGCACCGCTCGCTTCACTCGCTCGGCTCGTGCGGTGTGTTATGTGGTCACAGTTCTAACCTAACCTAACCTACCTTTCAGCCATTTTCATTTGCTACAGCTAAATTTAACCAACTGCTACCGGCCGCACCTAGTTGTAGCCGGCTAAAACTAGGTGTACCCGCACTTCGGGTTTGAGCCGTGACATATATAATTAAGAATATTTTATCTATCTAATACCCGAATGAAATGCTCTAGGCATAAAGGGTGTGCCCGTTTACATAGCTATTAAAGCTGTAACTCGAAGTCACCAATGATAAACTAAATAACCCGTCACGGCTTATGAAGAGAGTAGGTACATTAAGTGATTGTACCCGGTTACCTACGTAGTCAGTGTTCAGGCATGCACACAGAACCACTCTGTTACGTGGCTGACAAATTTACGAGACAGGAATACCAAAAGGTAACGTACCTAGTGCCTATTGTACGTGGTATAGTAGACATCGGACGGTCGTAAAGTGCTGGCTAATAGATAAGACGGTTAATTTATGACCCGCTCATTGACAGAAGAACAAACTCGTTTCTTTATTAACACTTTCAAGGCCGGGAGCCCTCCTGCAGGGTTCACTCAAGTCATCAGGCATATATGGGATGCCGGGAGCCTTCGCGGAGGGCTCATTTTAAATTTAGGTTTTTCTTTTAGCGAATTTGGCATTAAAAACTGTAAAAATAAAATAAGTTGTATGTTTTAACAAGATTTCAAACCTATGCCGGCAACACTCTTCGAGGGTTAACTTTAGCGCAAACATCACGCCGGTGCCCCTCCTGAAGTCAACTTGCAATATGTATGGCGGCATGGCGTATGGGTTCTATGAAAAATGGGTGGAGTCGCAAGTGTTAAACTACGTACAACTCACGCTTCAGCTACGGTTTTAGAAGAGCGTTGGCCGCCACATAACGATCGCAGTGATCGCCGTTATGAAAATTATGGCAACGGGGTTTGACTTTATGGTGTCAAAAAACGTTCTCTAGAAAAACATACCAACTTAATTTCATAAATAACGTGTCAGTGACGTCATTCACCGGTGAAGTGCGGCCGCTATATGGCGCCCACCGCTCTTTTAGGCAATCGTAGCTTTAGTAGGTATATATGTTAATACGAGTAGTGATAGCCTTTTTTTTTTTTTGGTTGGGAAATCATCAAATAACTTCTCCCGCTCTGGGCGGAGCGGGAGGGTGTGTCAGACTCTTACTGACTCAAACCCACCCGTGTTCCTTCGGTTGCCCTGTTGCCGGGGGCCACGATCTCCCTTTCGGTTTTCTTCGCAACCCCGGCAGGCATCGGCCCTAGCGGACCCCGTCAATTCTGCTGACATCTCTTTGAGGCGCGCGTGGAACACAACGCGCCGTCGACCCGGGCCTGGTCCTTATCGGACGGTGAGCTACCCATTGCTCACAGTCCGCAAGCCCGCGCCTACGGTGGCCGGAAATCGGCTTGCGACTCCCGACGCCCTGGGCGTCTCCTGCGGCGGTTAGGGGCGTGAGGGCGCGAGATTTGCCTCTCCCTCACGCGTTCCGCCTCCTCCTTCGCGAGCATTACCGCTTCGCAGAAGGAGGTGACGGCCTCCCATTTCCTCTCACTCCGTACCATGGCCTGAACCAGGGCCGGACGCGAGAGATCACCGCCGCCGATCGCCTCCACGAGGACACGGCGATGCTCCGCCCAAGCTGGGCAGACCTCCACCGTATGCTCTACCGTGTCCTCCGGGCGATCCACACAATGATGAAACCCGGGCGTTTCCTCCCGCCTTATCCTGTGCAGGAACCTCCCGAAACAGCCGTGTCCGGTGAGGACCTGCGTCAGGCGGAAGGTGAAGACGCCGTAGCGCCTCTCTAGCCACTCCTCAAAGAGGGGTCTTATCGCCGCAATTGTGGCGTGCCCAGCGCTGGGTTGCGACAATCGCATTCTCCATAACGCCATGAGATCCCGCCGGAGCTCTGTCCGCTGTGCCGTGATTTCTCGCGGCAGCGGAGTTAAGCCCCGGCGTTTCGCCTCCTCGCGCAACTCCCACAGGTGCGCCAGGACCTTTGCCTCCAGATCCCATGGCGGTAATCCGGCAAGGAGGCACGCCGCCTCGCAGGAGACCGTGCGGTATCCTCGGGCCAGCCGGATGGCCATGACCCTCTGGGACGCGTTCAACCGGCGGGCTGGCCGCAGCCTTAGTGAACGCGAGTAGTGAGTAGAGTCATACGTCTCGAGTTCAAACCCAAGGCACGCACCTCTGACTTTTCGGATTCATGTGCGTATTGGACAATTATAACTTGCTTCAAAAACCGTGAAGGAAAACATTGTGAGGAAACTGGCATGCCTGAGAGATATTTCTCGGTAGGCCCATGGGCGGCTTTCAAACTCTGACAAAAAGAAAAAGACTATAAATAAAATTCAGGCCCTAAGAATATTTGTTCTTCTATTAGTTAAGCATAACGCTTAACTATTGAGCCAATTAGCTTGTCAGAGCCAACACGGAATAGATAACATAATAGAATAGTCTATCATGAACAAGTTGATTAGTGGGATTCGAGCCTTAATCATCGCTCGGTCATCCTTGGTTAAACATTGAGATTAATCTGATTGACAGCCACACTATGCATTTTGATTGCGCTACACAGTTTTAAGCGCTTTATTATGGAAGCTCTAGAATAGCTTTTGATATATTTGTTGTGTTGCATCCAATTTCTTGTAAGACGCTTACGAGTAAAGTAGGTATGCTCGATAATTGTACCTATATTGCATATCCATCATGATGGTAAATCCTTTAGGGCCCGGACAATCCTCTGGATTTATTTCATTTGTATTCGGCACAGGGAAGTGAGACATCTGTTATTTATGTAGGGTTCCGAGTACCACAACGAATTTAACAAGCGATTTGAAGACGTGGCATATTTGTCACCGTGTCATGCCATACCATCCTCTCTCTTTCTAAGGGTTTATTAACGCGATGGAGATATTCAGTCTTACAGCCAGTTTCTGAATTGTGATTTTTAACTTGATCTTTAAACTTTTTTTTTTGGCTTTCTTTAACTTTAATCAAAACTTAGAATGATCTCAATTTAGTCAAATAAATGAATGTTCTCATATACCTACTTTAGTATGTATTTAAGTTTTTTATGTTTCACTCGAGAGAATCGAATTTGGCTAAGCCATACATTTAAAACACATACCTTTCTCATGCATGCTGTGCCTTTACACATGCATTTCCTAAATTAAATCTAGATTAGAGAGATTTTTATAAATAAGGCTGATTATGTCAAAAGCAAGGACATCAATGGCATAGCATGAAAGTTTTCTTATGGAAAGCCGCATAAAAAATGTTTGCAATAAGTGAAAGTGTGTAGAAAGGGAAACCAAGTGTGTTTGCATTCCGCTAATGACGGGGATCCTCGAGGGCTTATAATAAGTACTGAGTAGATTAGGCAAGCGTGAATATTTAAATTGCCCATTACGACTGTCCTATGTAGCGGTCGATAACGGGGTCCATAAATGGGTAAACAAGTTGATATTATACGCAGACCAACACAACACAATAACAACAATATTTTCTTAACACCCGCACGGATCGATTGAAAGTTAAGCTACGCTTGCCGAGGTCGGCCCGTGGATGGATAACCATCCATTACTTATTCAGGTTCCTCTGTGCCTGGACAAGCACGTTAATCCGTTGGTCCCGGCTTTCATATGTTAAGTATGTAGATCTTTGACAGTTAGATTGGAAGCTGACTACAAACTTGGCTGGGAGATGACTAGGCAGATGATGATGATAACTTGAAATATTTCATCGTCATATTTCCTGTTTGTTTTTAATGTCTTTCATCTGTGTTAATTTGCGGCTCTCCTCGGTACAGTTAAACTATATTAAATGAACAAATTAAACGTGGAATGAGTAGAACGTCGAGAAAAGAGCAAGACTTAATTTAATTATGAATAGCTAGCTCTCAGGGAAGACAATGTGGAAGGTGACTTACAGCGAATTTCCTCGACGATACTCAGTAATGGACGGGTTCTTTTATCACGATATCAATTTGGTTAAGAGGATTCAATTTTGAAAACGAGAAATTTATTTCACTTTTTTTTTTGTTTATTTCTTGTCATTGTCTGTGCCATGTAGTGAGCGAAACTGACAAAAAGTTTTTGTGCTCTTTATTTATACTATGTTACGGACCAATATTCTATGCAAGTATTTTTACTTTAAAAGTTTCGGAAGATTTTTTTTTTTTTTTTGTAAACGCGATTGTGCTCTTTATTTAGATAATTACGGACCAATGTTCTATACAAGTATTTCTCTTCCACCAAGGCGATCTTGTTCAAGTTTTCACTTCTGTCGGCACTCCCGAAGTGCCACCACTTTTATTTTACCTAGTCCGGATCCTATTTCAGTCGTCGTTCAAATGAATAAAAAGTAAAAATAGTTTTTTCCTGAAAGGTTAACAAACTATAAGAAATCTTTATGGAGTCAGACGCCCCGTAATTGACTGAAAGTTGGCAATGAATTCTCGGCTGTCTGGAATAAGGCCGAGAGCTAGTTAAACGCCTATTAAGACAGAAATAAGCAACCTATTTACTTAAGGTTGTGTTATTTATTTGCTATACAAAGCCAAACAACTAGTTATTGTGAGCATAATATTGTTGCGTAAATTATATTTCTGCCCCTTAGAAAAGCAATCAAATTTCTTAGGTGAAGTCATGTGCACATAAACTGAATAGTTTTTTAGGAAGCCTTCAGAAGATCGTAAATTTTTAAGGAGCTGCGGTTAGAGGAGGTTGGGTGAAAAGATTCAGGAATACTTTATGAAGATTGGTTTGGGAGATACAGGAAGACAGGTAGCGTATAACTTCCGCTACTTACATGGTTACTTCGTGTACAAAGGAACGGAAAGTGTTCGTCGAAGTGACGGTGCAAGCCTCGCAGCCGCTGACGATGTTGTCTAAGAATTCACTTCATTGTTTCCCCAGTCAGAATCAAACAAGTCAAATCGCAACTTGTTTATCATAGAGCGATTGGCTTCGTGTAAATTTTGTGAAGGTTTGGCATTTATTTTATCATTTTTTTAAGGAATCCTTTACTTTTTTGTCTCTAAAAATCGCATACCTTGGAAAAGGTAGGTAATCAAATAAATGTAAGCACATCTCGAACATTATGGTTCCCATTAATTGGAAGATCATTCACGATCACTGATTTGAATATCCTATACTGAGCAGATAAATGTGACGCTACACACAACTGCTAGGTACATAAAGACAAGCATTGAAGCTCCAAAATCAATATTGACCGAATCATTCACAGTCGTATGATTCCGGGTATCTCTTAGGTCGATTCGGTTATCTGAGGTGGAGGTGCTATTGTGCAGGTCTGCGGCATCTCGGTTCAGTTGCTGTCTCGGCCGCCGCCTTGCCAGTGAGCCGGTGAATATCGTTCACCACACCGCTGGATTGGTAGTAAATGAGAAATATTACAATTCAATGTACTTTGATTACATAAACCACTTCGAAGACCGAGTTTTTACACGTTAAATCGGATTTAGACATGTGTAATGCTCGGGCTGGAGCTCGTGCTGATCCATCGGCTGTCGGTTTTTAGTGCGAACACAATGACTCTCTCGCTCTATTCGTGGCAACTGTGTGAAATAACTTGAACATAATAATATACAGGATTCGCGTTGAGTTTGTATGCCGTCCACACTATTCGCATTACATTACACATGTCTAGTGACTTTAGACGATCAATGTGTAACTGGCTTCTGTTGATCATTAATAATTTTACTTTTAACCCATTGTGATATCTACTTCATTGTAAGCTCAGGAAATAATAGACCCGCGTATAATTAAACTGTCCATTCACGATTAGCTTTCTTACTTATAAGTTATGACGAAAGTTAAACGAAGTTAGTGGAGGGATTCTGCAGCATACATATATATAGTATTTGTGTCGGTAGCGTTCGCTGGCCCGAGCAATAATTTGCCGAAGCTTGCCGTTTAGGGTCGTTGTTTGGTTTCATCTTACATGTATTGTACGTCCTAACTTTGGCGTTTATTTTGTATTGATAACAGCACAGATATTTAACTATATGGTTATACACCAAACAACATAAACTCAGAATATATTATGTGAAAAGTCAAAAAACATGTAAGGATTTAATGCCCGTTTTCACCCTCACTAAGTGACTTTTAAATTAATCCCTAAATAAAAGTGCATTGTTGGATTTTCAACGCTAGGCTTAGCGTTGAGAGTTGAAAATTCAACAATGCACTTAATTTAGGGATTCATTTAAGTGTCACTTAGTGAAGGTGAAAACGGGTAAAAGACTAACAAAAAGTAAGTACAGTATTTCTATTTCCTTAATGTCCCTCGGAAAAACTTTGTGTTTCGTCAGTCGTCGGATTTCTATCAGTTGCCCTTTGAACTTGGTGCAGACCGGACGCTCTCAATCGACTTGGAAGTATATAGAGTTGTTAATACTCTTTAAGTTAAAAGAGTGCAATTAGAATGTAATTTATTTCAAAAATGGGAGGAAAGCTGCTAAAGTTGCAGGCACGACAGATAGGAAAATAGTTTCAGCTCTATATAGTTCACACGGAAATCAAAGCAAAACAACAATAAAGTATTTAGTTCTGAATTTAAATTATTATACACGATAAATCTAATAATTGATGGACATGGAAATTAGCATTCGTATGTATTCGGAAATGCGATGATTCCCGAGGAACATTAAGAAAATAGAAATACTATACCTACGTATACAATCTCTGAGTTACAATTTATTTAAGAACAGTCCCAAAAACACTGACCTTTCATTGTTATCAAAGCAGTCCATTAAAATTATATTATAAAATGCGCAGATTTATAACAACTGAAGGTCAGCGAAAATAAAATATTAAAACTTTATAAATGACAAATGTAGTCCCTCAAGAATCAACAACACTGCGCCCGGCACCGGTGGCGGACGGTCGTGTTGCGCTGCGCTGCTGTGTACAAGAGTTCCCGATTTTCCGGCTCAAGCGTTCCTTGGTGGTTCCCGAGTCGTCTCTGTAGTCACCCGACTACCATCACGTCTATTAATTGGGGTCTTTTTCAAGACACAATTAATATCGACTTTCTTTAAGATTGTCGTTCAAAAACGTTCGTCGAGGCAATTTTGGCCCCTTCCGGGCAAAACCACAGTTTCGTGGTCCTCGGTGGATACCTTACGGTGCCAACGAAACCGAGGGGGTGTTGACCCAATCACACCCGCCGATCCCCTTCAGGGTTAGGCAGTCAATTGGCCGGGTCCCAGTGTTCGGCCTTGGGGGGTCTCCTAGTCGGCACTGGTGACAGTTTTGCCTCCACAGCGACTCACCTAGCGTGGTCGGGTATATCGATACCCTTCACACTAGACTGGATAGGACCCCGTTGCACAATAAGATAGGCAACGGGCAAAAGCAAGCTTAGGGCTCACCCATAGGCACACATCCTCCCTGTCTACACCCGACAGGGAGGGATTACACATCCCCGGCATACCCACCGGGGAGTTAGGATAGTAGGAAGTTAGTTAGGGAAAAATTCACGCGTAAAGTCTCTCTTCCCCCGTCATTATGAAGGACCCGGTAAAGTGCCTAGCGCTCTTTATCAAGTTCTTCCAGGGTGTACTCGAAGAAGAGCCCGCCCTGAAGACAAAGTATGGAGCTCGGTTCGCCAGGCTCCAAGCTGAGTCAGAGTCCCAGTCATGTCCCTCTGACAATAGCATCGCTAGCTTTAGCGATGCTCTAGAATCCCCCGAGGCTACTGAGCCATCTAGACCCCTTAGTCCGTCAGAGTCCATGGACACTGACGCCCCCATCAGCGCCGCTTCCTCAAAGCGGCCCACCACCCCGTACCCTTATGGTTCGGACGACGACGAAGCAGAGTCCGCCGCTTCTTCTTCTTCCTCATCCTCCTCCCAATCCGACGATGGTTTTACAACCGTCCAAGGAAAGGGCAAGAAGAGGAAGAACAAGAAGCAAAGCTCGTCCCAGGCCAGCAAGGTCGTTGCCCTTGAGGACTTAGACTTTGCTCCCTCGTCGCCCGCACCACTGGTACCGTCCTCAAAAATCTCTCCCGCTACCCCCGCGACTTGCGCTATAGTAGCTTCCCCCTCCACCCCTCGTCCGATTACGTCATCCGCTAGCTGCGCTACAGTAGCTTCCCCCTCCACCGTTCGTCCGATTGCGTCATCCTCCGCGAAGGATACCCCCGCGCCTAACGCTAACGCTAAAAAGATCCCTCTCCCGCCTCCCTTGTTCATCCAGGACAAGGGAAAGTGGACCGACATATCCAAATGGTGTGTCGACCACAAAATAAATTTCTCCAGCGCCCGAAATACCCAGCAGGGTATTAAAGTCAATGTCCCCACGTCGCGCGACTATAGGGACCTAACCCGTCTTCTGAGAATGAGAGGTGTGTCATACCACACCTACTCACTCCCAGAGGAAAAACAGATCCGCGTAGTGATCAAGCGTATCCCTCGCGAAATCCCCCCATCCGACATTCTAGAGGACCTTCAGTCACAGAAAGTCCCCGTAGATGAGGTCCATCGCATGCACCGCTCTAGAGGCGGAGAGTCATACGACATGGTCCTCGTCATCTGCCCGCCCGTAGAGGGCCATCACCCGATCTTTCAAATTCGTTCCCTGTGCAAGCTCACAGGGTTCGAAATTGAAAAACCCCACAAGAGTGGCATTGTCGGCCAATGCCACCGCTGCCAGTTATATGGTCACTCGCAGAGGAACTGCCATGCTACACCTAGATGCGTCAAGTGCCTAGGTGAGCACGGCACTTCCGACTGCCCCCGTCCAAAGGATCGTTCCCTTTGTACCGACTTTCCCAGCTGCGTCCTATGCGGCAAACAAGGCCACCCGGCCAACTACCGCGGTTGCCCCAAAGCCCCTAAGGCCTCTTCTCCCAAACTGGCCAAGCGTTTCGACGCCCGCCAGCAAAGGGAAGCTCCCTCCTCTTATAGGATTCCCTCATCCCATTTGCCCCAACGACTAAGCCCTCAGAGGCCTAGTCCGTGGAGTTATCTCCATCACCAGCAGTCTTTCCCTGCCATGGTGCCCTCTCAATTCAGTAACTTCCCTCCCCCTCCCCCCGCTCCCCTCCCCCGCCTTATGGATCCCCGTATTCGCGCCGCCGCGCCACCCGCGCCCCCTGCGCCCTCTGCGCCCCCTGCGCCCTCTGCGCCTCCAGCGCCCGCCGCGCCCCCCGCGAAACCCACGTCCGCTCTTAAAGCTACGCGTCCTTCTCAATCCACTCCCGTGGCTACCCCCAACGTCTCCGTTGACTCGTTCAACGTAATTACGTCAACCTTCTTGGCCTTTGTCTCCCCTCGCGCAAAGACAATGGCCAACGAAATCCTTGCGGCCCATGGCAATCTCCTCCAGATCCAGGCCATCTACAACGCGTATCCGGACATTACGCAAGCCCTAACCTCCCTCGCTACTAAACCCCATTATGGATAACACGGTCTTAGCTAGGTTCAAACCGCGATCCCTAATAATAGGTTATTTCAATGCAAACGGCATTAAAAATCAACGCGAAGAGATTGCGGCTTTCCTCCGCGATCATCAAATAGACGTCCTCTTAGTCCAAGAGACTTTCCTAAAACCTTGCAACCGTAACCCATCAATAGCTAACTACCGGATAGTTCGCAACGATAGGTCACGTTGCCATAGAGGAGGTACCCTGATTTACTACAAAAAGCAGCTTCACTGCATCCCAATTGACCCTCCTCCCCTCTCACGATTAGAAGTTTCGGCCTGCCGCCTCGGCATGTCAGGCCACCAGCCGATCACTCTCGTGTCGGTCTATCTCCCCCCCGCTAATACTTCGGAGAATTTCCAACTCCTCTCTGACGACCTCTCGATTCTACTCACTATGAGTAACTCGCTCATTTTAGCGGGCGATTTCAATGCCAAACATCCCTCCTGGAATAGTTCGGTAACTACTACAAGAGGCCGACACTTGTTCGACCTCTCCCACTCTCTGACCTTTGACGTCATCGCTCCAATGACTCCCACCCACTTTCCGGTTAACGTAAATCATGCCCCTGATATCTTAGATGTGGCGCTCCTTAAGAACGTCAACCTAAGACTAGACTCCATAGAAACTATTAACGAGCTCGACTCTGATCACCGTCCGGTAGTCATGAGATTAGACCCCCGCATAGGTCTCCGCGACCCAAACTCTCCCCCTATCACTAAGAGGATCACGGACTGGAAGAAAGTAAGCACTCAGCTGAAATCCAACACGTCCCCTCAGTTAGACTCTATTCCCGACGTGTTCAACTCTATCGCAGACACGACGTCCGCGATCGACTCACTCACTAATCACGTACAAACCGTCCTGAACGAATGTTCAAGGGAGGTTACAGTGACGGACGACCGTCACTGGAGCTTGCCGGACGATGTGCGTGCATTACTGACTGAGAAGAACGCGGCCATCCGTGCCTACAGCAACTTCCCCTGCTCCGCAAACAAAGCCCATATGCGCTATTTACAGAGATCTGTAAAGACACGCATACAGGAGCTGCGTGACGCGGGCTGGGACAAGATGCTCGGCGAACTAGAGCCCAACCACCTGGCATTTTGGGAACTTCAGAGGAAACTCAAATCCCCTCAAACTTCCTCCATGCCCCCCCTGACCCGTCCCGATAAGACCATAGCCTTCGAGGACGTTGAAAAGGCAGAATGCCTGGCCGACACCCTCGAGGCCCAATGCTCACCCAGCTCCCTGCCAGTAGACCAAGCTCACCTCCTAAAGGTCGACGCTGAAGTCGAACGTAGAGCCTCTCTCCCTCCTGTCGACGACCCTGATTGTCCACTGCCTCCCGTCGCTCCAGACGAAGTGCACGACATTATCAAAGGTCTTAAAGCTCGTAAAGCTCCCGGTTCAGATGGACTCACCAATAGGGTGATCCAATTATTCCCTGCCCACCTGATAATGCTTTTGACTACCATCTTCAATGGTGCCTTAAGCAACAACTTCTTTCCCCAGTCGTGGAAAGAAGCCACCGTCATAGGTATCAGAAAGCCCGGTAAACCCAGTACCGACCCCTCTAGCTACCGTCCCATCAGTTTGCTCAAGGTTCTCGGAAAAATCTATGAGAGGCTTATTTACAAGCGTCTCAGAGACTTCGCCGAGACCAAGGGCCTCATCCCCAACGAACAGTTCGGCTTTCGAACTGAGCACTCTAGCGTGCATCAGGCCCACCGCATCATTGAGTTCATAAGCGATGGTTTCCAACGCGGCTCTTTGACGGGTGCAGTTTTCTTCGACATTGCGAAAGCATTCGATAAAGTCTGGCACAACGGCTTATTATACAAGCTGTACCAACTCGGCGTGCCGGATCGTCTCGTACTCATCTTACGGGACTATCTATCGAATCGCGTATTCCGCTATCGCATTGAAGGAGCACTTTCCTCTCCCCGCCCCATTCGTGCAGGAGTCCCTCAGGGCTCCGTGCTAGCTCCCCTCATGTTCACGCTATTCACTAGCGATATTCCAAACCCAGATAGAAGGACGCATTTCGCTCTGTTCGCAGACGATACGGCCATCTACTTTAGGTCTAGATACCCCGACAATATCGCCCACACTCTCCAAGGCGCAGTCAATCGACTCGCTGCCTGGTTTCGAAAGTGGCGCATAGAAGTCAATCCCGAAAAAAGCCAAGCGGTTCTCTTCTCGAAACCGCGCACAAGGCTTAGAGACCCCCTCCCCCGACCTCTCACTATGTTCGGTAAGCAGATCCCTTGGGAGAAGCGAGCCAAATACCTAGGTGTTTTCCTCGACCACCATCTCACTTTCGCTGAGCACATAAAGAAGGTTCGTTCGCGAGCCGCTTTCGCTCTCGGTAGGCTCCATTCCGTCCTAAACGCACGCAGCAAGATGTCACTTAAGTGCAAATTGCGAATCTACACAGCGTGTATTCGTCCCATCATGACCTATGCGGGTGCCGTCTTTGCTCATGCAAAACCCCATCATATCCATAGGTTGCAAACGCTCCAAAACCGATTCCTCCGTAGGGCCACAGGCTCCCCCTGGTATGTTAGGAACGAGAGTCTCCATCTCGACCTTAGAATTCCCACGATCCACCAATTCCTAAAACGCCTTGCAAAGCGTTACTTCGATTCCGCGGTCAAACATCGCAACCCTCTGGTTGTCGAGGCCGCCAGCTATGTCCCAAGTAGGATTAGCCGTACCCGCCGACCTAGGCACATTCTCACCGACCCTGATGACCCCATAACCCTCCTTCAGGAGAGCAATAGGGCTACTAGTACTCTACACATTCCCGTCATTCCGACCTCGCCGTCGAGGTCCTTTGCGATCGCGTCCGCGCCCCCGAGTAAATGATACTCCTCCCCGACCCTTGCTCGATAACGAGGTGCCAGCAGTGGTTTCAGCTGTGCACGTAGCTTTAAATTCCCCGATTAATAATAATGATCAAAACTTTGATCCAGCCCGTCCCATCTTTGATGTCCTCCCTCCGGTGACGCCCTAAGCCGAGGCTCGTACCCCACAGGGGGTGCCCTTAGCGAGCGTTCACCTAGCTTTTTAGCTTAGTTTTGTATGCCCCTGGCTGGAGGCTTTGAGTGTAGCAGCTTAAGGCAACCACAGGATTGACCGGTTAAGTAGTCATGACCTCAGAGGTCAGCTACGAGATGCCCTACAGAAAAAAAAAAAAAAAAAAAAAAAAAAAAAAAAACCCTCAAGAATAGTAAGCTACTAACTTGCTACGAACCAGCGAACTTGCTACGAACTTATTGCTACGACGCTACGACAGTTCCGAATAAATTGATTCAGAAATGTAATTCTTGCAGCCAAGCGTTTCGGCGGAATTAACTGAAAATACACGTAACTTCAGCGGTTCAGTTTATGTTAAGTAGTTTCAGTATTTCAGCCTGAATACAAAGTATGGCCAAACACCGTGAGGTGTCGGTTGATTATAGATCCAGGTGAAAATTACAGCGAATTGTCTGATGTATCTTGAGAAATAAGTTTTGAATAAATTTAAAAATCCTAGTAGATATCGTTACCATTATAAAAGGTTACACATGGAGTTGGAGGAGTATAGATTTTCATCCGCTGTTAATTATAAATACTCTGAAACCAAAGCTTTTAATCATTTATAAGCTTCGTCGTAAATGGGTCAATTATTGTTTTATTTTGTAGAAAATATACAGCCCTTTGATCTCATCCCCATAAAAAGCTAAGGCAAAATTACGAAAAAAAATAATAATAATACGCGTATACAAGGCAGTTCACAAGAGTTGGCTCTGTTGGACCCGCTCCCAGCCTCCAACGAGCGCACACTTTAATCTGACACTATGTCCTTTTGCCCTTTAATTAAAATCTAAATTAACCTGAACCGGGATGAACCTGTTTATTTATTCAATGCAATATCAACTTCTATTTGAGGCTTATCTTAGTCTGATGATCCCTCGTTAAGTTATTACGTCGTCGTTGGTATGAATAATACAAATAAAAGATGGATGCCAAAATGTTGGGGAACGTTGCCCTCTATTTGCTCTTCCGAGTAATCCGCATCAAGAACCTATCTACATATCGATGGCAATATCTCGGAGCGATATTGATATGACTTCCGATACCTTTAAGTATAACTATTATTTATTCTTATCCCACGTAAAGAGGCACTTTCGCTCTAAATAGCACCATTGACGGGTGTTGGAGGCGGGACACTGCGGCGCGAGGGGGAGCGAGCTAAAAATAGACGACCGCCATAGTGGGACAAGGCCATGCTCTCGGCCGCCTTAACCCAGCCTACAGCCCCGCAGGTACGGCTTACCAACATCCTTGTGATTAATCTTGGCGTATTTGCCAGCTCACTCGAGTGTTGGATTAGACGCACTTAGAGTAAATCTCAAACGCCTCTTGACGATTCGTGTTTCGAGCCTGAATATTATAGCAAATATACGATAATATGCTCGCGAGTAATCTGGCAAGGAACCATTCACAAACGATGTTAATGTTGGTTGTTATGATGTTACGTCGTATTGACGATTCAATTAAACAGGTAAAAGGAAAAGTTTTGTGCTTACATTGTAGCATAACTTACCTTGAATTTTAATGTGATTGGTATTGTTTGAGTATCTCGGGTTCTACTGTAAAACTTTCTGATTTATTTATACAATTATGTTTATTATCAAGTATGTTTATAGGCTTAGAGAAATTGATGGATGGCTTGAATGAGCTGCTGAAAACTGGCACTAATGACGCTCGCATTTTGTTCTCACCGCTTCAAGATTAACGACGCTCAACCCTTTTTTTAATTATGCAGCTTTTGTGCTAAGGGTGGCTGAGTTTTTTAATTTGTTTCAACGAGTCTTGGTTAGGAACGCAGAACTTGTAACAAATTAGAAACAAAAGCGAGATTAACTTCATACCTTTAAGTGTAAAATATTATACCGCGGGGTAGTTAGATAAAACTGTAGGCAGTCATAAACTTAACATAGCAGTCGCGTTGTAAAAAGGTTGAGGCCTGTCTGAAATGTGACTACGCATGTGTGGAGGTCGGAAATTATCCCACGGGAACGCACTACCGAGATAAAAAGTATCCTTTAAAAACTAACCTAACCTAACCCAGGTCATGATCTATCCGTGTGGCAAAATTTCATCGAAATCCGTTCAGCCGTTAAGGCGTGACAAGTTAGACAGACAGACAGAGTTACTTTTGCATTTATAATATAAGTAAGGATTAAATTAAGTATAAATATGAATAGTTTTAACTTTCCTTCCGTGCAAAGCCGTCATTACACGACCCTAGCGATGATACCTGTATGAACCGATAATTGCTAACTTTGAAAGTTTGCCAGTGGAAACTTTGTGTAGGTATAGTGAAAGTTATTAATGTAATGTTTCATAAAAACACCGGGCAGGTAAGTATGTTCATTGAAACTTTTGTGAACGCAGACTGGTGATCAAGTTCGAGATGTATACCTTAGGGCTTTAAAGAGAGCTGCATTCATCCACTAGATGTGACTGAGAGGCGGTGAATGCCATTTTCGACGGAGGTATGAAAAGGAAAAAGCGCTTTGCGAGCACCTGTGTATGTATTCATTCTTTTGTTTGCCGGGGGCGGTCGAGAGCGCGGCGAGGCGTTCGCACGCTGGCTGCGACTAATTTTAGGATAGATAGATATCCAATACAATATAGTATATGTACTACCTGAATAATGTATCAGATATCTCTTATTTACGCAAAAGAATATATCATTATCGACTGGATACATAATGCGCTACGAAATAAACATGTTTCGAAAACGAATTTGTGTTTGGAAACAATTATGTAAATGTTGTTCGTATTTATTACGTGTTATCTGTAATTGATTGAATTATACTACGAAGGGTATAAGTACAGAATTGCCAAGTTTTTTCAATATTGAAGTCACAATTTCATCTAGACTAAATTAATCCATCAAGAGTGAGATAAGTTCTGTGGATAGGTCATTAGGACCTGTCAATAGATTGAAGTTCTCTCGAAAATTGAGAAACAAGCTTAGTTGAGAATTTGAGATTAGGTTTATCATTAGCTAAGACGATGTTTGACATCAGTTCAGCTAGTTTTAGGTACCTATGTAGTAAGACTGCGGCTACTTTGCAGATTTAGAGCTTCGCAGGTACAATGCAAGTATCAAATAGATTTGTGCCAGACGTTCTAAAACTACCTTTGTGTTCTTTGTGCTACGTACGACTGAATTTAAAGAACTACTTCTAAACACGACTCTTAAAGAGGCTCAATGAAAACGTTGGCGTTATTCAAAAAAAAAACCGGGGTCGAGAGATGCATTTAGCTTAGATATACAAGTCAATCAGAAAAGGTATGAGCTTCGATAATCTCGTGTTTCCGAATTAATACAAACGTCGCGCCACAGAGTTACCAGTACGTGCTGCACATGCACTTATCATTACAACAAAACTAACTTACAACAAAACATAAAATAATTTCACCCTCACAGTTTGGCTTTAGACAGGGAAAGTCTACTGAAGACGCGGTCCGAGCGCTGACCTCTAGCGTCACTGAAAAAGTGGACAATCGAGAAAAGTGTCTGGCCGTCTTTCTAGACATCAAAAAAGCCTTCGACACAGTTTCTGTCCCCACGCTTCTACATAGGCTAGAAGACATTGGTATAAGAGGAGTACCACTTAAACTTTTCACGGAATACCTGAGTGAGCGCAGGTACGTAGTTAAAATAGGATCAGTCACTAGTTCCGAAGAAACAGTGACTTACGGAGTAGGACAAGGTAGTGTGCTCGGGCCGCCGCTGTTTCTCATTTATATAAACAGCCTATGCAACATGAGTATCGAAGGTGCTCATATATTTTCCTATGCTGACGATACAGCAATTGTTTTCTCGGGAGAAACATGGGACAGCGTTGGTCGCATCGCCGAACGAGGTCTATCTACAATAGCTACCTGGCTCGATCGGAACCTTTTAACTTTGGATATTTCAAAGACAAATTACATCTGCTTTTCCATATTTGACCGTACCCAGCCATTGCAAGATCTTCAGATTAAAATTCATACCTGCTCCAGCTCCAATAACACCACCTACTCTTGTTTAAAAATCAATAAAGTATCCAGTACTAAATACCTTGGTGTTATACTTGATCAAAAGCTATCGTGGCATCTGCACCTAGAACTATTAATGAACAGAGTTAGGAAATTAATTTGGACGTTCAAATCTCTTCGCCACGTGACCACTGAGTCTTATCCAGCAAATTTATGTCTCCCTGGGTCAGTCAATACTGACGTACTGTTTGCCAATTTGGGGCGGAGCATCTAAAACAAAATTTTTGGAGCTAGAAAGGGCACAGAGAGCTTTACTGAAAGTCATGTTCTTTAAACCGATAAGATTCCCCACGGAAAGTTTATACTCTACCTCAAACCTTTTGTCAGTTAGGAAACTCTATATCCTGCAGATCGTATTAAAAAAACACAAATCTCTTCCCTTCATTACTTCCAAGACCCAGTCTAGGAGGAAAAATAAAGTAGCTGAAGATTGTCCAGTGAAGACTACATTTGCTACCAGGTAATTTATTAAACAATCTTCCCGTATATATAACGCTCTCAATGAACAGTGTGCCATCTACTCTATGACATACCACGACTGCAAAAAAACACTAACTGAATGGCTCAAGAGTAAAAGTTACGAAGAAACTGAAGATATCCTACACAAGATCACATAACTAAGAAACGCATATAATTTGTACACATATACACACCACACCCACACACCCTCGCGCTACACATACCACATATTCCATACTCATGCCCATCCACTACATCCCGACACCTACACAAACACACACTTACACACAAACGAACCCACACACATACACACACTCACAAACATATTCTACACCCAGTGCGCTCCCATAATATTAATTAGTCTTAAATTAATCTTTTTTTTCCTTATTGCTTATTTCTCACACATCTGTAGAATGATTGTAAACTGGAGGAGCGGAATCACCTAATACAAGCAAATCTTTGCTTAAAAGGTGACTCCAAACCTAACATAGTTATATATAACCTTAAGTGAAGAAATAAACATTTTTATTTTTTATTTTATTTTTTTTCATTGCATGTTTGTATGAAGCTTTCTCTTTGTTGGGTCTTTTGCTGGTCGCACCTTGTCGTGGCACTTAAAAGTTTTTTTTTTGCTTTTTTTTTTTTTTTTTTAATTGCAGTACGTACACACAGCGTCAGTATGTGCTAGCCCCTCAAGTTTTAAAATGTTACACTGCTACAACATTGAATTCGTTACGAAAGAATACTTCAAAAAGATTTCAGTGTTTCGACTTGGATCCAAACCATCGCATCACCGAACGTCGTCATATTCATACTGGCGGTTTGACGAACTAGCCAGGGACCGCATGTGAATTGTGATGAAATTGTTATTTATTATCGTCCGAGTCACTTTAACTTTACACTTTACATTTTGAGAGTATCCATTAACGTTTTCTTTATACAATTATCTTAGGACTAAAAACAGATTCTGCAGTAGGCTGGGACAAAATCTCAAACAAATTATTAAAAAACAACAAAGACGCTCTAGTAGAGACGCTCTAGACGATGTATGTTAGGGGAGAAACCCCTAACATACATCTTTAATGTCTGCCTGGAGAGAGGCATTTTTCCGAAACATTTGAAAAAATCTGTTGTGCGTCCTATACACAAAGGTGGAGACTCAAATGTATTGTCTAACTTTAGACCAATATCGATTCTACCTGCATTCTCAAAGATCCTAGAAAAAGCTATCAATCTAAGGCTTGTGAACTACCTCGAAAAGAACAACTTGCTTTCAGATAAACAGTTTGGCTTTCGGAGGGGTAGATCTACAGAAGGAGCAGTGCATATCTTAACTAACTATATTGCAACCAACCTAGATAAAGGTAGGAAATGCCTGTCAATCTTCCTCGACTTAAGCAAAGCATTCGACACTATTTCTATTCCAATATTAATAAACAAACTAGACGTTCTAGGGATCAGAGGCACGCAACTGAATCTTTTTAAAAGCTATCTCACTGGGCGAAAACAGTGTGTTCGAGTAGGTCAACATACGAGTAGTGACCACACAGTTGACTATGGGGTGCCACAGGGTAGTATTTTGGGACCAACTCTATTTCTCGTTTACATTAACGACCTCAGTAACCTCCATCTACCCCTAGGCGAATTGATCTCATATGCAGACGACACTGCCCTCCTTTTCTCCGCCGATACTTGGGATGAGGTATTCAACGCTGCCCAGTCAGGATTTAATGTGGTGAAACATTGGCTCAGGGCCAATATTTTAACCTTAAATGTCGAAAAAACTAAATACTTGACGTTTAGTCCTCGCTGCCTCGGTGAAGTTATTAACAATCGTCACGTCATATCCCATGAATGCCTATCTGGCGTTGGATGCTCATGCAAATCTCTAGAGCGCGCCAATAACATCAGGTACTTGGGTATAATAATTGATAGCAACCTTAGTTTCAAAGAACACATTAAACAGTTAAGTGCACGCGTACGGAAACTAATCTATGTTTTTAAAAATCTCAGACATGCCGCCGACGCTAAACTACTCAAGCAAGTTTATTTTGCGCTTTGCCAGTCGATAATTATGTATTGCATCTCATCTTGGGGAGGCGCTCCGAAAACCATCTTGAAAAAAGTTGAAATAGCTCAACGAGCTATTTTAAAAACTATCACATTTCGACCTATTCTGTATCCTACAACGCAGCTATACCAATCATGTAAAGTGCTGACTGTTCGTCAACTTTTTATTTTAAGTATAATCATGAAGCAACACGGTGATCTCTTATATGATCCAAACACTTTACGCAAACGTAGGAAATATGCAGTATGCAAACGTACATATGTACCCAAAACATCATTTATTAAGAGATTCTTCATTTTTCTTGGTCCTTACCTATACGATAAAATCAACAAAATTATTAATATTTACCCACTCAATAGGACACTCTGTAAAAAACAAATACAGAACTACCTATTGAAACTTACTTACGGTGAAACAGAAGCGATTTTGAACATCCCCAAATAGACAAGCTACTACTTTACCCACTCATATTGAACAATCATCCCATCCACATCTCATACACACACACACACACACACACACACACACACACACACACACACACACACACACACACACACACACACACACACACACACACACACACACAAATACTCAATCACATGAACACAGACAAAGAAACAGCTTCACACCACATTTATATTTTTCTCTTACATTGTGATTGTGCATACTTTCCAAGTTTCTAGATACATGGCAATCTTATTAAATGTGTACAACCTTAAACATGGCTATCAGATGATCAAAATTTATGTACGGGGATCAAATGCAATCCGAGATACAGGTTTACCACCTAGTTCGGATGCAGATAGTCCCAAACTTTATGTATTACTTTAAGCCATTACTTAGTGTATATTGTCATTTTTCATTTTGTAATACGTGTTCTTATTTTGGTGAATAAAATTATATTATATATTATAATTAATCCATAACTTGAGTTATTACTTGAGGGAGTTATAACTACAACGTATGATGTATACGTTCACTTAAAACTATTGTTTATTTCTGGCGCTTCCTATTTTATTGTTTTCGTTTGTTTTAGTTAGCAAAATATGTATATTATGATAACTGTAAATTGTCAAATCAAATTGTCAAATATAAATCTTTGTAGTAAAATAAGATCAAAGTTTGATTAAATAATAGCAATAAGACATATTATTAAATGATCATTTAAGTAATTTGTTTTTCTGGATTTTTAATTATTCATAAATATTATATAATATAATAAACTGAAACAAAATAGAAAAATACTTATTAAAAGAAATATAATGAATGACAAAAAGCACATTTCGTGCCTATTTGAACCTCCTATCTTATGCACGGCAAGCGGTCTTGAAGCCTTCGGTCTATTAAGACATTGAATAACTTTTTGTAAATGTTAACCCTATTCACTAAAACAATACATTCATTGTAATAAAATGATTTGCAAAATATTAAAACCAACTTGGGCCTATCATGGATTTGAACGCACACGTCTTTTGGGGACATACTTAATGGAGTTGTGTGTACGTACTGCCGTGATTGTTGTAAGTGTAACACCTGCATATTCGATCTCATAATCGCAAGTTCGTATTTCAGACGATAGACAACCAAACTCAAACTTTTGTTGAGAGATCTGTACAAGGTGTATGAGCATCGCCACATGAAATGTATTGTTTTAGTTTTTTTCTTTAACAAGCATTTGCTTATTCGCCGATTAACTGTTTACATTCGCTGAATAAGCTATCGCACTCACGACAAGTCACCTACGTGTATACATTTTAATGTTTTTCCTAATAAATCGGTCAATCAATAACGGACACAAAACAATGATTTTATTTCTTGTGATTTTAACATCCCGTGTGGTTCGTACCCTTCAACAAGCTACATACTACATCTCAGTGTACGGAAAAACTGCCCATACACAAGGTTTTATATGAAAAGATATTGTACGCGGTATTGCACGAGGACTCATGACGATAATATGCTCGCGTGAACATGTTTTGTTTTAAACGATTTTGAACGCGTTTTGTGTTCTTACGCACCTTTATTTTCTTGAAACAATGCGTCTTCCACCAAGCTAGTAAGACAGCTTCACATAATAGGTATATCCGTAATAGGAACAAAATAATTCATGGTTCTATTAAAAAACTTCGCGAATATCGTACTGCAAATGTGAACAAAAACGATACGTACATGTGAACATTTTTCGGTTTTATCACATCCGTTTTCTTTGTGTTACCGGACAAAAATTATACCGAAAACTCGAAGGAAGCTGAATTCTTTTGTATACTAACTCTGAGCTCCGCGCTGAGGTTTGACGGCGAATTGCTGCCAACGGGAGAGTTACCATCAACAATAGATAAGTACTAGTCGCAGTTATTATCCGGTGAGTTTCACAGCGAAAAAGCATCTGGGTTGTTGGCGAACGAGGATTCTCGTTAGCGTGAGGCAAAATGCCTTATGTTAATGAGTTGGCTGCAAAGGGGGGAGGGGCTCATTACCGCTGGGTAATGAGCCACCACCACCCACACCTACATGCCACATGATACACACTACTAACTTACTTAATTACAACTGGTTACATTAATTTATTTAAAGTTTCAATTTTTAACAATCCACCGTCCTTAGGTTGCTACGCGCGTAATACGCCGTAGTGCGTAGCGTAGCGCTTTTAATGTTGACGTGTCATTTTTTAAATGTATATTTTACCCCATCCTTCAGATATTTCAGATCGCGTGTTTATGAAGTGTTTTATATGTTCGTATACAAAGCAGGATTCGATGGACTGCAGCCGTTATTAATATCAGTAACTGAATCAACCAGTTTATCGGAAATGTTCGCGCGTGTCAATATTCGTAGTACTCACTTTTGTTGCCAGAAATGCTTCTGGGAAAATAAAATTGCCTTTTTAAAGTGGCAAATATTGATATGTGTTGTATTTCTGAGGTTTTTGTAAATGAAAAAGCGACGGTGGCGAGATCCAAACCATTTCCATTTTGGAATGGTGGATTCATATCCCATGTTATTATGGAAGTAAATAGACATTCAGCATTATTCCAAACGCGATTCAACCATAAGATATATCACAAATTGTCACGATTTCATATTCAAATGTTTTATTTATCTAGGATATTACAACTTGCAACTCACAGGGGAAATGGATGAATAAATTAAGGATAAAGCTTACATATTCTGCAATTTGACTGTCTTCATAGGGTCCAATATATTTTTATAACATGAAAATTGGAATTCCATCGGGCATACTTTACATCATTATGGATATTGAAGAAACCCTAACGATTATCTTTTGTGGAATGTTACGTCAAACCGATCAATTCGTTTCGAATTTCGTCCTATCGATGAATTTTGTTACTTTAAAAATAACCGAACAATCACAATGATTTAGGAATAATACGGGCTGGAAAAAACGGTGCAATCTAAATATTTGCCTCGCTCCAAAAACTCTGCAATAAAAAAATTAAATTATGTTACTTGGGAGAGTTTTTTCTAAACATGTTTTTTTGCGTCCAGTGGGCCTAGTACGAATGTGAGAGTTCGCACATAATATTTATAATATTAATATTTATAGTATAGGATTACCTTATTAATTAATAATAGTTCTTCTCAAATAAGCATATTTCTTAATCTATATAAATCATAGTAGGTATAATCATCACTATTAGTGTACCTTTTTTTGGGTGGGAAATTATCAAATAACTTCTCCCGCTCTGGGCGGAGCGGGTGTGTTGAGCAGGGTGTGTTGAGTCTTACTGACTAAAACCCACCCGTGTTCCTTCAGTTGCCTATATTGCCAGGGGCCACGGTAACCCTTTCGGACAATAACCGCAACCCCGGCAGGGCTTCTATTACCCCTACGTCGAGTCTACGATTTCTGTCCCCTTTCTATTCCCTTAACGTCGAGCTTCTTTACCCCGCTTCTACTACCTTTACGTCGAGTTTAATAATATCATATTTTGAAGTACAGTCAGGATCACATGTTTTATGTGTATTGTAAAAAAACAAATTGATTTGTATTGTTGTTACAACGAACGTCACAGGACAACGTATCCAGTAGAGGGATGGCATAACAGGCTAAATAGGCTTAGTAGAATACCTCTGCTATTTACTCTCATCAGCACACTCAGACATGAGGCTAAGGAAGCTTGATTTAAGACAGAGCAGCCAAACGTCTATAACGACAATAATCAGAAGCAAAGAAATAAAAAATTGTTTGGTAACAAAATAGATTTAATGATTTGTCTTAAACGACTGCCATCTGTAAGATTTGATAATTGACTATTTTCTAATTATTTAAAATAGTTATTACCTAGGTTGATATAACGATGTGAATAATGTAAATTAATAACGCTCATTTTGATTAAGAGAGTTACTGTTTTTAGAAGAATTATTTATTGTAAAACTATATGCTGATTTACATTTACACTAATAATGATGATTTGACTGATTTATATAGATTAAGAAAGTTACTTTTTGAGAAGAATTATTTACTGTAAAACTATATGCTGATTTACATTTAGGTACACTAATAGTAGCTCGCCTTCCGATAAGGAGCAGGCCCGGGTCGACGGCGCGTTGTGTTTCACGCGCGTCTCAAAGAGATGTCACCAGAACTGACGGGGTCCCCTAGGGCCGATACCTGCCGGGGTCACGGGAAAGTCCGAAAAGGATACCGTGGCCCCCGGAAACATGGCAACTGAAAGAACACGGGTGGGTTTTAGTCAGTAAGAGTCTGATACGCCCTCCCGCTCCGCCCAGAGCGGGAGAACTTGTTTGATAATTTCCCACCCAAAAAAAAAAGGTACACTAATAGTGATGATTATACCTACTATGATTTATATAGATTAAGAAATATGCTTATTTGAGAAAAACTATTATTACTTAATAAGATAATCCTATACTATTATACGAGCAATATTTGTAAATATAGATAAATTGTCAAAAAAGCTAAGATGCGCAGCATACTTGCTGTTACAAAAATTCGTAAATGCCGCCGACATTCAGACTCTTTGTTTTGCAGAAAAGAGCTTTTCGATCAATTTATAAATTAAGTCCGAGGCACTCTCTCAGAGATAAATTTAAGGAGATTAATGTAATGACTGTGCCTTCTCAGTATATTTTATAAAAATTATCAAAAATATATTGAAAAGGCACTCAGTATATTTTTGATATTTTTTATATGCCCATAAAAATATGAAATTGTTTAAAAAATACAGTGATATCCATAACATAAATACTAGGAACAAACACAAATTTGTTATACCTACAACAAGGCTCAACAAAATAGGTGGCTCGTTTAGATGTCAATGTATACGCTTTTATAATAAACTTCCAAGCCACGTACAAGATCTAAGCCTTACAAAATTCAAATCATTCATTAAACGTAAGTTGTGCCAGAAAGCTTTTTATACCGTTATAGATTACATTGAGACAAAAAGGCTTTATTTTTTACTTTCGGAACTTTTTTTATTTTGCTAACTTTAGAATTATATGCATAATGTCATGAATGAGACTTTGTGAAGCATAATATTATTATTAATTTAATTATTGTGAATGTGAGGACCATGTGGGTCATATATATTTATTTTTCTCAGTTACTTTTAATGGTAATCTGGTAGTTTTGAGTACTTTATGCGGCCTACCCAAATGTCCTTTCTTTGGTGTTCGTCGTGTTGAGCTCCTGTTAAGTTCTGAGTTGGGCTACACGATTATTGACAAATGCAGGCACTGACTGGACAGGTCCACTCAAATCTGTATGGTTCTTTCCTCAAAAGACCATTTCAAACACAAATTCACAGGGTCCTCAAATGAAATGCTCCGACCAAGATTATTTCCGGGTTTTTATATACACATTGACATGAATGAATTTTATATATACAATGACTTTTAAAGTATTATATTATTTTAATTATTGTGAATGTAAAGACTATGTGGGTCATTCCTTTTTGTTTTTAATTTTTTTCTTAGTTCTAATCATGGTCCGTCACTTTGAGTAATTTATGTGGCCTAGCGAAATGTCCTTTTTTTGGTATTGTTCGTCGAATCATTGAGCCCCTTAAATTCTGAGTTGAGCTGCACGATAACTGACAAATGCGTGCACTGTCTGGACAGGCCCTCTTAATCTGTGTGGTGTTTTCCTCAAAAGACCACTTCAGACACCAATCTACATGGTCTTCACATGATCTGACCAAGATTATGTCTGGACTTTAAAAGAGACTGTGACTTCCGCAAGTATGTTTCGGCCTTTCTACTTAGAGTAGTCAGATAGGAAACGCCGACCTCATCTAGTTTTTAAAATATGATTGATGTGTAAAAGCAAAACTACTTAGATAAATAAAATCATTTATCAATCACGTTTCGAAAACGGCTCTAACGATTTCGAAAGTTGCAATATAGGGGTTTACGGAGGCGAAAAAAAACCATCTAGCTAGGTCTCATATCTGGAAAAAATCGTTTTCTCCGTATTTTTACCCGAGTAGAGCCCGGTCGCCCAAAGTTAAGAAAAAATGACTACCTTAGAATAATGACATGGCAGCATGGAATTAGTATGTAATATCCTTTACAATTAAATGACCATTTTTTATTTTGAGAGCAGAGCTCGGTCGCCCAGGTACCATACTGTTAAAACAGAATTGTTACCTATTTGAATGACTTAACCCTTCGTATGGCCGGAAAGTGGATCCACGCGAGACACAATGGCTTTTTAATTGTTTCTGTAATTACGGCATTCAACCGGTTAATCATAGTGTGTTACAACAAATAATAAAACAATATTTTAATGATGCTGGCTTTTAATTTATATCCTGACTGTACCTATGAACCAAACTCAACGTAACGGTAATAGAAAGCGTAAACTAGCAATATTTTGCAAGAACAAAAGACTCTCAGACTCAACATATAGGGAACCATTCTGTATTTTCGGTAAAATAATCGAAAGAATTTACATTATTTGCTTCACGACGCGCGTTTGTGTTGGTGTTTCTGATCTTACTGACTTTAAATTACTTCCATTTATCTACTTGTGAAGTTAATGACATTGCTGGGACTAAAAATATAAATATACCTGATGCAGACTCACAAAATATGTAAATGGCTTCATTTGCATTAATATTATATATTTGTTCCTAGATGTAGGCAGAAGAACAAAAAATAAAAGTTTAACGCTGACGACTTTTTTTTTTCCTTATTCCTTGCTGAGTAACTTGTAATTTGTCTGTTTCGGCATAAAAGTCGCTTTTCGTATATTGCCTGCGTTGTTCTTCTAAATTACGTAACGGATATTGATACGGTTTTCACCATCACAATACAGAACTTATTCTGGAACGTTTATGTGTATACAGGGTGTCAGGAACATCGACGCGATAACTGTTACCATGTATTCAGTACATAGAAAAGTGCAATACGTACGCGGTCAAAATGCATGGAACAGTAGATTTTTTTTTATAACCCTGCCACCCTGTATTTCATTAACATTAAATTCACATATAATAAAGAAATCTCGATATTTTGTCAAGTCCGTGCGAAGCAGGGACGGGTTTGTTCGACAACGGTAGTCGGCCTAGTCTGCGGATATTAGGTAGGTCTGTATTTTCGCTTTCACTATTGCTGAAATTTTTGTGAAAAAAATATCTGAAAACAATGTTCCTTTATTATCAACTACTATGTTCATTTTGATTACCGTACTCCAAGCAGGCGGAGCGGAATTGTCTTCTGGTACGCAGGCTACAAAGTTATAAAACCCAAGAGTTCTCTTGTATACAGCCGCGCGCCGCCGGAATTAACTCGGTTCCTTTCTTTTAAAATTCATCCTAATCCCTTTATTTTCAAATATAAAGTCCAACTTAGTTCAGTCCGGAGATTCTATTCCCCAAGTTTTAATCAAATTAAATGTTATTTAATGTAGTTGCGGGAAGCGTACTTTGTTGGGTCGTTAATGTTCAAAACGTGCCAATTCTGGGCTTACTGGAATAAAATGTGTCGTTTTAAGGACATCGAAATCTATCGGTTGAAATACATTGTCAAGACTACTTTCATGACAATATATTTATACTATTTTATTTAGGTATTATTTGCATTGCATTGGGTGTGTGTGCCCTACATAGTCTTTAATTGCGTAAAGAAGAGATACACAGCTGTTCTGGTTGAAGCAATATAAAAGTAGGTAGTTATGTAGGTTGACCGGTTGACTACCACAACTAAGTATTAAGCGAAGATAGAAGATAAACGCTTGATATAGTTGATGTTTATCTTCCTTCCTAGAACATTATGAAAGCCATTAAAGCTCACAGAGCTGCCTATAATGCAAAGATAACGCTTTGTGTTTCCCGAGGCAGCAACGATGCAATGATTAATGGACGAAACGAATAACTTATTCCTTGATATTTATTCAGGATCTAACCCTTTGAATATGTTTACTATACCTAGGCGAAAAAATAATTGAATATTCAGAAAAATATTTGTTTGCAAAATACCTTCCGTGATATGCACGAATAGTGCTGTCACACAAACAAGTTTACTGGTCCGTTATGAGAATTTATTTGAATCGAATGTATTCGACGAATAAAAGCTAGTGTTAGTTGTTTTCGAAGCCTGTGTTTGTGACGGCCTGTCGCCGCAGAGTCGCGACGCGCGGCACCTCGCCAACAAGCCATCAAGCCAGTGTCTCAAGCGCCTGTACGACACATTTTGAGATCACCACTTAGAATGACATAGCGCTCTATTCGTTTTATACGACATTTTCTTCTAGGTTTTTAGACCATTAAAAGGCTTAAACAAAAGTTGAACTACAAAATAAGGAAAACTCTATTTCAAGCAGAATATTCTCTTTAAAAACGTGTATCGGAATGGTGATAAAATACTTGCATGTTTCGCCGATAGAACATTTTCTCCAGTTATAAAGCTTCTGCAATACGGAACGTCTCGGAAAAATCGGAATACCTGGTGACCATAACTTACTCGTACCTACATTTTGTATCTGAAGATACAAATATATTCCTTTTCCTGCTCGTTCGACTGTGACGGTCACTATTCACGGATGTCCCGCAGTTGAAATTCATCTCTTAAGCATCTCCAAGGTCAAACGGTGATTTACGAAACGTATATAAAATTCTTTATTTGTTTTCGTCATTTTAATATGGTTACTTTCGGTTTTAATTGAATATTTGGTTCTATATTTTATCTTCATTTAATCTACGATAGTTTTGCCTTGAATTTGCATGATAGTTAACATAGTTTGTAAAATAATACCGGGATTATTTAAAGGATTAGATCGTTCAAGTGAGCGGTAATCAGCGCCAAGGGGCGAATAGTTGGAGGATTTTACAACTTCAGGGTATTAGTTAACTTTGCCAGAAAGGCAGTTAAGGTAAAAGCTTGTAATCCGTGGACTATCTCTGCCTGTTAGTTCAGTAGTTAACCTAGATTCACCTATTTATTTAAAACGTCAAGCTCGTTATGGCCGTTTTCGCATTTTCACTACAAATCTGTAGTTATGTGATACTGACCAAACAGAAGATTATAAAACCAGAGCGGAAAGCTGTTTGAAATTCGTTAACATTACAATAAAGGCGACCACAAGCCCATAAGTAGGGATGGGACACGTGTGGTTATGATTAGCAGCCGGGTTCGCAATTTGAGCATTATTGCAGGCTGCGGCCGCGGGCGTGGCAAGCCCACGTCCTTCCGGCACCTGCTCCATTATGCATGTGTCCACGTTGCGGTAGTCTCAGAAACACTGTTTATACTGTTTGCATAATAATAACAGGTATTTATACTTTTGTGGAAATGAGGGAAACAGGTAGATATAGTGGACAATGTGGTGGTCTACTACGCTCCATATTTTCCTTATTGTACATTGTGTGACAAGGCATTATCATTAGAGATTATCAGTAACATTTTAACAGCCCATTTGATAACTTCGGTTGTTAATCTCATTTTCTAATTTTTGCAGAATATGAGTTTTCGATGAAATATATTAATCTTAGTAAAATCTATTTCATGAGCTGTAAGTAGTGGCAGAATATTATAAGTATTAAATTTTCCGTTGAGGAAATTCTTAAGCTTCAATAAAAATATACAACAACGATCATTCAGCTACAAAATGGAGTAAGTCTGTATCCAGTCATAGCCCGACTCACTGTCACATCTTCATATTACTAAATGGCCATACTAAAAGTACAAAACATATTTTAAAAAGTTTAGGGTACCTTTAACATTATTCACAACTGAATTTAAAGACAATGGGTAAAACTGGTCCATCATTAGCTTGTTTTTTTTAACTGAATAGTCTTTTCAATATGATAATCATAAAAAAATCTCTCAGTAAAAAGTTATAGTTGAATGAAAATTCTTATTTACTTTTCATACATACATCGAATTTAAAAAAAATAGGTATCATTGGATTTGGCTCGGTACCACAAGTAACACTGGCTATAAATATTTTGAAAAGAAAGACAATATGGCGGATTTCAGCCACTTTACTTCGTTTATTCTTATTCTTTTAGTCGTATATTCTTATTGACTTTTTAATGTGTGGTATCAAAATGAGGAGTTTGAAGAGATAATTCTGAAAATAACATAACATAACATAACATCACGCCTTGTTTCCCCGAAGGGTTGGGCAGAGGTGTCCCTGTAGCAGGCACACCCACATTTCGCCAGTTATGTTTAAGTCCATAATTCTGAAAATATAACTCGTTAAAAGGTTAAAAATAATGCATAAACAAAAAAGTGAAAAAACTCGCCTTTAAGTACGATTGCACACTCAATGGTTGCTAAAATTCGTCAGTTTGAGCAAAATAATAGAAAATAATTTTTTTATGATTTTTTATGGGTGTTTTAGTAAAAGTTACTCTTTATTTAGTATATTATTCAGTGATATGTGTTTTGTTGGTGATGGAAATTTAGACCTAGCTCCATGTATTTTTGCCCAATGTCCGTTGGGAGTGTAAAAACAAAAAAAAAAACCCTTGATAACAATATTGTTATTTACGAAAGTTTAATATAGTCTTTTGTTATTGTTGAACATGTTAAGTTTTATATAATGTAATTATATTTTTTTGTACTGACTTCATAATATGTTTGCTGTAAACTAATTCTGTAAATTCTTCTCGATAATATCATTATTTTACTGTAAGTATTATGTGTTTTTTTGGATTTGGGAGTAATAAAAAATCAGCTGTTCCATACATTTTGACCGCGTAGGTGTCGCACTTTTCTGTGAAACATCAGATTTTTTTTTTAAATAACCGACGATAATTTCAACGCAGGGGGGATCAGAATCATGTACTGAATCCATGGTAACAGTTTTCGCGTCAATGTCCCTGCCTCCCTGTATTTATCTACCTATGTGATTTTTTTCAGTGAATATAAATACTAGATGATGATGGGTTGATGGCAATAGGCTCGCCCCCTATTACATGGGACTTAAACATAACTGGCGAAATGTGGGTGTACCTCTGCCTAACCCTTCGGGGAATACAGGCGTGATGTTATGTATGTATGTATAAACACTAAATTTTACGTATCTGAAAAGAATAAAGGAAAAGTAAAAGAACCTTCCTAATCCTTCGATATACAGGCGTGAAATTAGGGTTTGTGAAAAAAAAAAAAAAACCCGATGACTGTTTCGAACAGCAAGAAACTAATAAAAACGTCCGTAATACAATCGCAACAATTCTAGCCTTCAGGTCATCTTTACTTTTACGCGGTACGGCACACTGCACTCGACAAATCGTTTCCCCACTCGCTATTGGTTTCAGCTCCATAAATAGGGATTACCTTCACATACGACGTGTTTACTGTTCCTCATAACCGTTCATATTAGAGCTGTACAGTAATATTTAATGCCAACATTTATCAGCAGGTGTTTTATCTAGGTCTCCTTTTAATTTCACTTTCAGCTGTGCGCGTGAGGTCATTTATTTCACTTGTCTGACACAATTTTGCCGTTTTATTGTAGCAATACTGGATTACAGTCGCAATAGACGCTTTGGCATTGCGAATAAAAGTGAAAAGAACGATTGCTTTCACAAACAAAAGGAATGTACTGAAATAGAACGGAAGGATATTTCGACGTGAAGGCTAAAGCGGTGTTTTATTAGTTGTGGCGTGTGGAAGGGTTGTTTCTTATCGAAATAATAAACTTGTCCATTCGATAACGAATGCCAGGAGTTAGGACGTACCGATGCGTCGTCAATTACCCTCGGCATTGCCCTTGACAGTTGAAAATTGACTACGGAAAACATTACTTGCATAATACCGAGTTAGAGCAAAGACTAAAAATACAAACAACGTCTGAAGACGCTTCTGTCTCGAGAGTAATGTAAGGGAAACTTATCCAGTTAAACTTTCCAAGCCATTTGGGTGCCTGCTGTGTGGCTTCACTTAAAAATTTCTTTTGTCTCGATCGCAAAATAAAATCGTGGTGGCGTGACCATTAACGTATTTTGTAGTAAAATACGGCTTAAATACGACTACTTGTATGGCTCCTTACGTAATGTTTCCGGGCACGTAAATATGTTTTTCTTCAAAATAAAACTTGCCTTGCGAAATACAATGTTGTTTAATGTCTCTTATTGAATAGTTCTTGTTCGTGTCTCAAATACTATTAAGCGAACAGTAAGGCAACTATACTTTAATCTTCAAGACTTTTCGTAGATAAATGTAAATCGTTCCCATTCATTCTTTTCCTTCATGGCCGTCTGTGGACTTATAAAGAGAAATCTTTTCATTTCCTTTTCTCGCTTATGTTCTATACATAACGATACATTAATTCTGATCCTAAATAGAAGGAAACCATTTAATTTCTTACAACACGAAGATGCTTCAGAATCAAAACACGATTAAAAGACATTTCGTTTTACGCGCACAAAAGACAAAAGAAAAATATGAAAGAAAGTTTCTTATAAACCTGCTAATGTCATGATGCGACAGACGGAGCTGTGCGATTGGCTATTAATCACCAGCAGTCGGATGTCGATTCAAGATGACTGCGAGAATTAATTGCACAACTAAATCATGTAATTGTTATAACTATAATAGGTACGGGATGAGAACATTATTATGTTTCGCGAACAATAACTTCCCTTCATAAAGCATTTTGTTAGACGTTATTTGGCAATAAATATTAATGGGGTATTAGTTGATTAAGTGCTAAAAGATATATCTAACAGATTTCCCTTCTGAAATTCCAGCATAGATAAGGAATATGCTGTAAATCACTGAAATGTAAATTAATATCGGATTGCGGTTATATTATAACTGTTTCACGCCTACCATATTCCAGCCTCGCAATAAGTGGTGTAGCTCACTGGGTTATTAAAGTTTCCGTTGCGCATGTAGCCACTAAGATAAAAATTGTGGATAATTGTTGTAGAATCCCCGCAATAAATAGCGTATAGCGTCGTTCCCGCCTCCGCTCGGCGCCTCCCGGGAAATTATTGACGTTTTCCGACGAACAAATTGCAATGTTGTTGCAAATCAACGTCCACACTACAGTTTTGATAATATATTTTTTATGTAAACTACTTCAGTAAATTTATTTACTACGCATATAAGCTAGCACCCCAGCGTGTTGTGAATATTTTATGCAATATAGTAGAAGGAACATTTTAGCACTCTAATTTATCTATGTGCTCGGAAAAAGATTACATTATTTAAAATGTATTCGTGTATAATTTTGTATGGGCATGTTTAAGTAACTTTTCATTATAATAGCAGGAGCCTTGTTTTAAGTACAATATGAAAAGCAAAGGCAATATCAAAGCCTCATTAAACCCATCTGTGTGGAGGTCGAACGATACGGAGCATGTGTACCTACACCTAGCTTATACTCCACAATTTATTATATAAGCTGGAGAAAAGATTAAGTTTGTAGAGATGTCAAAAGCAAAATCATGTAGGAATCTCTTACTCCATGCTGAAATAAAACTCACGTCATCGTGAGTGATAAAAAGTAGGAACATCATCTAATACAGCGGTTGAGTTGAAGTGAGTTCCGCAGCGGCGCAGATTAAGTGTGATAAATGTGAAAAACACGTGAAAAAGTATGTTCGGACACTCGGTGTCGGTAGCAAAAAGAATTAAAAATGTGGCCTTGTAAACTTTACTGCACCTTGTTCAAAATAAAATAACCTGGAGCTTTTTATCCATAACGCAAGCATTTAAATAATTGTTATTTCAAGTTAAAGGTAGGTAGCGTAGGAAGGTATTTTGGCACGGAAACAGAACAGATTGAACAGTGTTTAAATAAGTAATGACTTTTATGTGTCGAGTTAAATGTATAATGAGCTGTATCAGCGAGTGACTGTGCATGAATGAGGCGGCTCGACGGATATCGATCGATACCGACTAAGTGAGGACCACAGCGACTTTCTGACGGTTGCAGTTGCGGCCTCCAACTGCCGCCAAACTAAACTAGCTAATGTAATTGAAACTGACGTTACCGCGGAAATCACTCCTTCACTTCACTACTATGCTTTTACTCAGACACAGCCCCAGTCTTAGGCCATTAAGAACTTTTAAATTTGTTTGTTAGGGCACAACGTCTCTTTTGGGAGGTTCCTGTTCCGAAACGCCCGGGTGTCATCGTTGTGTGGATCGCCCGGGGGACACGGTGCAGCATACGGTGGAGGTCTGCCCGGCTTAGGCGGAGCAGCGCCGTGTCCTCGTGGAGGCGATCGGCGGCGGTGATCTCTCGCGTCCGGCCCTGGTCCAGGCCATGGTACGGAGCGAGAGGGCATGGGAAGCCGTCACCTCCTTCTGCAGTACTGTAATGCTCGCGAAGGAGGAGGCGGAACGGGTGAGGGAGAGGCATTTTTCGCGCCCTCACGCCCCTAGCCGCCGCAGGAGACGCCTTGGGCGTCGGGAAACTCAGACCGATTCCTGACCATCGTAGGCGCGGGCTTGGGTAGCTCGCCGTCCGATAACGACCAGGCCCGGGTCGATGGCGCGTTGTATTCCACGCGCGCCTCAAAGAGCTGTCAGCACAACTGACGGGGTTCGCTAGGACCGATGCCTACTGGGGTCGCGGAACACGGGTGGGTTTTAGTCAGTAACAGTCTGATACGGTCTTCCGCTCCGCCCAGAGCGGGAGAAGTTATTTGATAATTTCCCACCCAAAAAAAAGGCTAAAACGTTTTTGTATGTCTGTAATATTTTTCTAACCATATTTTCGCGTGTAATTTACTCGTAGCTCTTTTGTCTTTAATTAAAATTAAGGTCGCTTTTCGTGTCTGCCTGTGTGACCGCGTTGTTCTTCGAAACTACGCAACGTATTTTGATACAGTTTTCAACAACAATTAGATTTTTTTTTGCGAAAGTTTTATGTGAATAATACACTAATATTTAACTAACATACAATAAAAAAATCTCGATGTTTTGTCAAGTCGTAAAAACCGTGCGAAGGAGAGGCGGGTCGCTAGTTAATAATAAACTGTACAGTTTCGTTAAGTTGTCTTCTGTTCCTGCCAAGAGTTCAGTGTTATACGTGAAAAATGGCTTGAATATAATAGTTCTCTTAACCCCACTGCGAGCTACTTAAATAAATTGTAACTGTGTCGTGCAACATTGTTGAAATTAAGTTATGTGAGCACGGAGTTAGTATATCCACGATGTTTGTGTGTGTCGGGCTCATACAATTAGACTAACATCATTATAGTGCGAAGTCACGGAAACCGCATAATATGTGTAAGGGGGGATAAAGTGGATCGTGATTCTTTGTGACCGCTCGCTTTTGTCAATGTAGATATAGATTAATGCGACTCCAGACGAACTTCTCTAACAAAATGTGAACCGAACTATCATTTTTACAGCGAAAAATGTATTCTGTAAACCGAATAGGCAATAAATTATGCGAACAGTGTCACAACAAAGGTATTGTTTTAAAACTGGTGTAGCTGTAAGCTTTAATATTGTGTTAAAGCGAGCTGAAACTTCCAGCATTTTCCGTAAATATTACACCATTGGAAGTAGGTTATCGCGATAAACAATTTTTTATTGTCATTTGACCTAAAAAAGTTCACCGCAATCAGTGTAAAACAAAAATAAAGTATAATTAAGTTTCCATGAATATCGTAGTAAAGTGAAGCTACCTACATACAGGGGGAGTCGTAATTGTTAGGTGTAGCGGAGCCATTCCCCTAACGTGTTAAATGAGTTAGCAATTTGCCGACGTATCTGATTAATTGACTGCGATCATTAGTGCATCGCATGTCTTTTTCAGATTTTCCAATGTATTATGTAGTCGCTGGTTCGACATAATGAGGAAGCCACCAACTACCTCAACTGTATAACTGACAAGTCATTGTTTGTGTACAAGTTTCGTGCAGGCAGGGCTAGAACTTAGTGCACATAGCTACAGTCTCTTTTTCAAGCCATTAGCTTTAATGTAGATATAAATTATAACAAAGTACCAAGAAAATGTGCGAACATTTTCTGATATTTCGTTTCAGGAGGCGATAAACTGCTAAGTTTACCTATGAAATATTACTGTAAGAGAACTCGTGGAATGATTCTGTAGAGTGGTCCATATACTAGAGCTCGTTACAGTGAGATTGTACTGAATGTTTCACGTGAGCAGTGGCAGTGGGTCGGGAAAGCCATCTTGTTAAAAAGTAAATTGAAATTGGACTATTGGGTAATCTATTTTCATGATAAGTAAATATCAGGTTGATATTTATTTGATTTACATACAGTGATTGTATGATCATTAGTTCTACAACAGTCAGAATAAGCATACGCTTTGCATGACGTTTTGCCCGCAGCGTGACGTTAACTCTGAAATGTTTCGTTTCCTTGCTGAAAATGTATTTACGGTATACGGAACGAAGATGCAAATACATTTTCAACAGCAATTAAGTAATATTTAAAAAGCCTAGAAACAGAGATCCTAAATTTTGAATACAAAGTAAGTCTTTTAAATATTTGCGAAGAGAATACTCGCCTTCATGAATAAAACATGGAGCGCAGATTAAAAGCGATAAAACTAGCGCCTGTAAAAGGTACGTACTATTTGAAAATTAACTTCGGCGAGCGTATTCAGAAACGGTTTGGACATTGCATGAAATTGGATGGTTTAATTTGCTTTTTAAATGGACATGTTTCGATCGCGTCTGCTTCATATTGCAGAATAATCGTACCTAAAGAACTTATTACTTCAATAAAAGGCTATTAGGCAGAGTTAGGTATTTTGCGCTAGTTTCCTGAAAATTTTCGAACGGGACTCCCAATAGCGCGAACCTCCGATGAATTTCCGGCGGCCGGCTCCATATTTCCGGGAAATGACGAAGCGTTCACATCATGTGCCGTATATGGGGGATTGACCTGCCTATATTAATGGGGACCTTCGGGATCCGTTCAATATATTTACGATAAATGATGGCGATGAATATTTCTTGTAACCAACACTGTCATCAATAATGATGATGTTCTGACAACTTGCGTAGACTTGCGCTTTAGTTTTATCAAGGTTATTTATGAATCATATAGCGAAATAATTTATTTCAGTGTAGTTTCCGCATTCTTCAGGGTCGAATTGTAGTTGGTTAGGTCGTTTAGTTGGTTTTAGTTTTATGAATATCTAAAATGATGGTAGATTTTCCGTTAACGTAAGACATTCAAAGAAGTGACTTTGTTTTCAGATGTAAGATTTATTATTTATTTATGAACGCACAATGGTTTCGTTTCTAAAATAAAAGTTCTAAGCGAATTACGTGAAATAAATACTGTTGTTGCTTTACGGAAAATCTTTGACCAGTCTTGTAAATTACATACCTACCTACTTTTATCTCAGAAATAAGAGTGTTCGGTATAATTTTATGAACTTGTTTGAAAGTATTTTACGACAGCAATATCTATAACTTATTTGTCTAGAAAACTTGCGCGTGCTCAATGCTGTAAACATGTCAACACGCCACTTTTTATTCCACCAATAAAACAAGTACCTACCTATCATCCATTTTCGCGTGAAAGCCGCCCGACATTTAGATTATAAACATGTTACACAACGGATTTATTATATTATTTATTGCGTTTCTGAAATATCAAGCTTAGCTATGTTTATCTACTCCATTCATTTCTCTAGATTCCACAATGTTTCAGACTAGTTTATTTCATTAAACAGTCTCAGGGGCTGTAATAAAATGTCTTTTGAAGTGCTTATGAGCTGTTTGCGTCTTTGCAATCACGATTACCTACTCACATGTCTTCCTTCACAATTCGTGTCACAAACATTACCGCTCGGCGCCGGCGCTATCATTTCTCACGAGTTTCAGAACTACATAAAACTACCTTGTATAAACTTGAGATAACGCGAGTACGACACCATTACGCAGCACCGACCGGCTTCCTTTAACTTCGTCTTCAAGTAATTGCATTTATTTTGTGTGTTTAGTATCTATACGAGGGGAATGTTTGCGTTCATTCAATTTGCAGCGCGAAGCCCCTGAGGGCGGTAATCCCTGGCTTAGGCCTGTTGCGTCCTGCTTTTGATACTCCTCCGCGCATGACGCCGGCTCTCATCGAATTGTTTTTACTAATGTATGTGGCTTTGTGTGGTCCGCAGCTCATTGTTGGTCAGATTAGGGACTTCATGCGGCTGGCCGCTTTGAACTGAGGTAGGCTTTGTCTTCAACTGTCGTAACTGTACCGATTGCTTAAAACCGCTCAAGGAATAATTTAGAAAACATAGTTGCTTTTACCTGTAACATATTTTTTTGTTTAAGAGTTGTTAGAAGCCTTCTTTCCAAAAAAAAAAATTCATATAAATTACAAATCAATATTTCATACCACAGCGACACAACAATGGCTGCATACAAAAATGTACGATACATTTTCATAATGAGTGCGTGTAACTCCTCAGTTCAGCCCCCTGCGACCCAGAAAACGGGAGTTGCACTTTAATATAGCACGGTATGACGGTACTGAGGCGAATGCCGGATTCTCTATTCTCGGCCTTGTCTGTCAAGATTTATGTGTTGTGCCCCTTTAGGTTTTTGCAATACCCCGTGGCTCGTGGTACCAACACACCGCCGATTTGTTTTCTTTTCGGACCAGCTTTTCCGACTGTATTTTTAGTTCAAATGAGAGTGTTGAATTGGAGTTGATGAAAGATGTTCTTTATAGACTGTTCTTTGGGAACTGTATGTTATTACGAGATGTTTCTGTTCCTCGTGATTTTGTTGAGATTACTTGGCTTTTGTAAACTCTCGAAAGCTTTCAATCAGCATTATTAAAGGTGGTGATAAACACGACTTTTATATTCGTATCTATCGTGGGAAAATAGCAGCGTGCATAAAATATAACCCAGTTAACTATCAGACGGGTATCTGTGTCAAGTTCATTTACAGGGAAAGCTGTCTGCGGAGCATTTCCAATAACTTATAAACAGCGACGGGAATTACTCATTTGTAGCGAGGTAGGTCACGGCTGCGCTGAAATGGGCTGCATTCAGCTGAATCGACATACATATAGAGATGGATTTTATTACAATATTCTAGGAACTGTTGTCCTGCTCTTTCGAAGGAATGTTCTGGCAGTTAGTGGGTGGTTAGTTTGTTGTTAAAGTTTTTATTGGTGGGTTGGTGAAAGAAATGAATATTGGTAGACCGTTATGCTCGATTTGATACTAATACTTTATCAGAAAATATCCATGATTGACCTTGACTTAGAGAAAATCATTAGGTATGCATTTGCTTATCATCAATATGTGTCTTGTCGTATTGTCCTGTAATGACAGCCATAACCTGGGGAGGTGTATGATCGTTCAAACTAAGGATAAACCCCTCATTTCCTAGCCATTATTGATGGTGACTGCTTACTCATGGGATTGATTTTGTGTCATTTTTCAAACATGCTGCCGGTATGTCATGGTATCCGAACGGGATGAATGATATGAAATTATCGTGAGTGATGTCAGATAACCATTGGTATCGCTCACGATCACAGTCTTTTTATTTTTTTAGACCCAATTTTGATAATACAATAAAGGAAACGTTTTTGTACAACAGATAGAAAGAAAGAAAGAAAGAAAGAAAAACATTTATTTGAACACAGTTCGTGAAACACAAAACACAAATAACAAAGATAAAATAAATAATAATGTTTCAAAAACAACAGTGTGTGCCTCACGGCTGCGCCAAAAAGGTTCATTTCAGCATTAATGCCAGACAGATGCTGTCTGACGCTGGTTTTCTAATGAACACATAAGGACAAGTGACGGGGAGTACAAACAGTTTCAACATACCTAATACATTATTTGTATAATAAAAAATAAAACTAGATAAATAAATAAGCACGTAATCAAACATAATACAATAACCTAAGACCTAAGATAGGTTTATTCAGAGAAATTATTAGTTTATTGAACAAAAAGCTAAGCCTTTAGGGCAGTTTTCTTTTCATTCCATGTGACATTATAAGTTAAACGAAGGTATCCATATGCAAAAAGACAGTTTGAACAAAAACATAGTATATTCATAAGTAACACGTAAATATTATTATGGTAAGAGTATTTCTTTAAATATATACTTACTCAACAGAAAGCACCTAATTTCGTAGAGGGCCGAAAGACGAGTTTATCTCAGCCGGGGTAATTTCTCTTAGAGCCGTTTGTTCCAGAATTAAGTGGTTCTGAACGTGGCCGGGTCTTGTCTTATCCCGGATGTGTTGCTCGATACTACCTCTTGTGTTTAGGAACATATGGAAGTGTAAGAAAATCTATATCATAGCTATTTGTAGAAAGTATTTTCGGACTGCTGGAAGCTTCTTTAGTCTGTATGTACTTTAGGTACGCTAGAGCTGTGTAATGAATGCATTTGAGTAAATAAATATGTAAGTAGGTATACCTATGATCGAAAACTCTCTAATCTGATAAAATAATAAGTAAATATTTTAGGATAATCTGTGTTCTCCAGTCAAAACTAGCATCATTGCGTCGTAAGAATAGTGTCAAAGAAGCAGCATCTGTAAAGCCCACACAGCTGACCGCCACGCTGCAGATAGTCTAGGGATCGTCCAGGCTTTATCATTACCATGACAAGAGATTGGCAGATGTTCGCTATTACAATCATCTTTTGGTGACAGGTTTATCCTATCATTTTAAAATTGTAAATCTTTATCAAAGTGGCCGTTCATTGAAAAATAACGTTTTTCCGCAAGCTATAAATGCTGCCGGCTTCGTTAATAGATACCTGCCCACGGAAACGGCGGACATTACCCAGATTAATGTCTTTCCTGATAAGTGTTTCGCACTTGCTTAAAATTACTAAACATTGCGTGCTTTCTAGAAGTTAACCGAACCGTTATTCCAAACGTAAACTCGATATATAGTTATTCGTGGCGAATTTACCCCATTGCCGAAGTTCGTAAGGTATAATGGGCATCCGTTAAAAAGCAAAACGGAAGTCGTTGGCAGCTCCACAAAGGTCGACACTTGGCATTGAAACGCAAATAAGAGAGATATAGAACCAAACTAGAGCCAAATGTGGCCATAAATTTTTGAACGGGCGTCATTGCTCTATATTTAAACAGTTTGTAAACTTCGGCGGCGTACGAATTGAAACTTGAGTTGGAAAAATGGCCATCTAGAAATATTCCTAATCTAATAATACTCCCATACATACAGTTTCGAACAGTCGTAAAATGAAAGTTGACTGTATAGCTACCTGCCTATATCTACTAATAGGTATACATTCACTTGCTGGATTCCTAAATACACGAGGACGAACAAAGACCTTCCTTGCAAATATATGAGACAACTTGGAATGACATTTTAAATTAAACACCTGGTGGAATTGACAGGCCAGGGGAGAAGCGTCAATTTAATTTTGTAGAACTTTTATGAAAGCACATTTTGCTACAATTTTACGGAGAACGGTTAATTAACAAACATTTATAAACAAGAAAATGGAATTTTGAATTTTCGGTGTGCGTTATCGCGTTACAGATGAGTGAATATATGTTCTCTTGTAATAATTTAATTTAACCTCACTCACGCCTTCTTCCCATTGGTATAGGCAGAAACTACAGAAAACCTGCAACGATCTTTACATACTCCTTTTGCCTTCGTTTATGTTATTATTACCATTGCTCACCCGAGTATGTATAAAAGCTTCTCAAACGTGCTAAAAAATAAAACCCAAAATCTAACCCAACAGTCTAGGCCATGACAAAGCTGTGATTGTCAGCCGTTCTATGAATATTCGTACTTATAAAATACAGCGGAATTACAATTCTTCACAAAAGATAGCCAGGCAAGCATAAAAGATCTTATTTGGGTGTGGAGCCCCTGGCCATAATCCACAGGGTGCCGGATCTAGGCCGCACTCAAGGGCCGCATTATCACGGTATTATGCTGATGCGTGTCTGAGTTCTCAACGGGCCCGTGACGTCACATTTATGGCAGATTTATGCCAATAATCGTACTTCAGAAGCGGTTTTTATTAAAGCTACGTCTGTGTTTTGTGCTGTCAATATAGGCATATAACAGTGATTTACGATATAAAAGCCTCGTATATTAATTGTTAGTAACGCTAGTAATCCTCACGAATGAACCATTAGTACGATCCATGCCTCTGACGGTTGTTTACATAATATCGAGTCTACAATACCCCTGAAATGTTTTTTGAATGCAAAAAAAAAATGTTTATGTTAGTTTATATTATATACCTATCTAACATAATAATTTATTATATAATCGGGCTACTGAAGAGATAAGAGATAGACCGTGTCCCTGTGATCGCGTATTTGCGCAATTGTAGCTTATATTAGGACGCGGCCTAAAGCGACTGCTCCACGGTCGCCAACCACGTCCCAACAGCGGTGACCTTGGTGGTTTACAACCGTGTAGATAGTGGTTTGCGACCAAATTTCAAACAGCTCCACCGGTCGACAACCAGGGTCACCTCTGTTGGGGAGGCAGTTGGCAACCGTGTAGCAGGCACTTAAATCTTCATATTTACGATGTAAGTATAAAGTGAGTAAAATATTCTGCCTTCGAAAGTATGAGTGACTTTGAAGTTTGTTTTTCTTATCTTTAATGTAAGTTTAATGTAAGTTCTTTGAGAGAATTGTTTTATGTGAGAGTATAACTTAATTTTATCATTCAGGTCCTTAAGATAGTTTTTCAAATAAATGGTAGATTAAAACTAAAATGTAAGTAAAGGTAATCAAAAATCTTTAACGTTTGCATATTATCTTTTAACGATGTTAGTGACATTGAAACTGCAAAGATCGCTGACATTCAGTGCCCTTTAAAATTTTATTAAATAATTTAACGCGCGTTCAATGGACGTACAGAATGTCTCTCTTGTCGAAAGGGCATCGTGTGGACTTTGAGGGGTTCAAAAGTCCGTTTAACCTTATATGTCAGAAACAAAGTCTCGCTCATCTTTAAGTTTTAACTACTAAGTATCTTTTGTATTTTTTGCTTCGAAGGATAGGATCACTTTCACTGTTTCAAAAGAGTGAAAGTTACGTCTCGGGGGCGTCTCTATCAGAGAGTCACGCGTCGTTGGCTTCGTCGCACTTTTGTTCAGTGACTCGCTTGACACTTAGGGAAACGAGCACTGAGGTCGCGGCCCATCTACTTTATACGACAATGGTATTTTTGTTTTGACGGTTTATGGCTCGACGAACAAAATTAATTAAAGATGAAATTGAAATGCAATGTCTGAGAAAGTTTTGGTAGGCGTCAAAAGTAATTTAACCAATTTTCATTTAAAACGCGTTCGGAAGTAACTGAAGCGTGCCAGACATTGTTAGGAGCTGTCACATGGAAACATTCTCACAGGCACCCCCGAGTAAAAAATAGAATCTTCGCAAGAATGGCCGGAAGAATGATGTTAAATGCGATATAAAAGTTTTCTCGGTCAAGTTAGCTGTTCCAAGTTAAAAGTGCTGTAAGCGGGGCCGTTATCCAATAAAGCTTTCACAACTTCCTTTTTACGATTCATCTGGGACGACACATTTATATACTGTAATCGTTACAGCCTCTCTGCTACTACAATACGTCATAAACGTCCCACGAGAGCTCTCGATTTTAAGGAAGGTATAATTGCGTAAGTATTCATTGTTATTAAGTTAATGATGGAAGACAATAGTTAGTTTAATGTCAATACAGATTACCCAACTATTATCTCTTAATGAGAACAACGGCACACAAAGTTGGAGCTGCGAAATATCTACGAAACTGAATACTTACCTACATTTACAAACTCAGAAATATGAACGGCATATGATTCCAGGAATTTAGTAGAACTTTCACATCATTTCAGCGGCTGAGCAATTTCTAAATTTGCTGAAACTTTATCTATGAAAAATCCTGTATATATATATGTTTATTATTTGATTAGTTTCATAAACGTGGTGAAGCACAAATTAAAGCCATGAAGTTGGTATTTCCATTTTCTGAACATTGTGTATTGTGGAAAACATCGTTGCCAGCAAAACTACTTGTGTTTTCAAATGAAATCTTGCTGAAGAAGAAAATTGTTCAAGTAAAAGAATTTTTCTTTATTTCTCTTGTAATAAGTTCCAGAACAGAATGTTATTTATTCATTAAATTGCAACTATTGTTAAAAATAAAATTCACTGTCTTTTTAAATTTCATTTTGAGAGTCTGTTAACAAAAAGTAATTATTAATGTACTTACTAGCTTTTGCCCGTGGCTTGGTCCGTGTGAAGGACGGAAATTATCCCACGAAAACCCAGGTCATGTCTACCTATGTGTTTAATTTTCAAGATTTATTCAAATCCGTTCAGTCGTTAGCGTGAAAGCGTAACAAGCAAACAAACAAACTCACTGTCACATTTATGATATTAGTTAGGATATGAATTCGGAATCATAGAATTGTAAATGTTTAGTGAATATTTTGTGACGGATGTGGTCAAACAAAGTAAAGAGCTTTTCTTTTCATGTAGAGAATGTAGACCAACAGTAAGTACAATGTGTTTATAAGAGAACAGTTACGATTTTTTCTCTTCACAAGGTTCCTTTTGTTACAGGCGCCATGAAGGTACCTGTCATGTTGTACTTCAACTTCAAGACCCTTTGAATATTTCGTCTGGCGAAGCTTTGTTTCCTTTTTAACGTATTTGTGTAATATTACAACGATGATTCACAAAGCTTTTGTGGAATTTTGTCAAGAAATCTTTCAGAGCCACTTTATCCTTTTAACAGGCGTCGTGTTGTTGGTTATTTGATGATGAGATGCGACGTTTTAAAAGTACACTTATCGGTTGGGTTTTGATTAAAGTGCTGTCATTGTGGGGAATAATATTGAAGTAAACTCGTCGTGAGATCGCGAACTTATAGTAAAGAAAGAAAGAAAGAAAGAAAAAGTATTTATTGGGACTCGCACAGGACATTACAAATTAAACTAAAACACACTCATTAAAACATTATAAAAAATTAAAAAAACAAATTTAAAAACAAATTTAAAAAAAATTTAAAAAATAACAGAAAGTCCTGTACGAGGCCAAAAGGCTCCTATCTCAGCATATGTTGCGACATTTAAAAAAAAATGTCGCAGCGCTGGTATTCTGATAGGGCCCGAAAAGTGCATAAGTGGCCTGAAATACTGCTGCGGCTGTTACAAGACACGGTCGATTTTGTTTGATATTTTATTTTTTGTGATTTGACACCTCATAACGTAAATATTTCCACTGCAGTGCACTACATTTATTTTCGTTGGATCCCAGTTTTAATACCCATTTTTTTAGACATTAACGATGGGTCCCATTTGCTATTTCCATTGAATCCTATGTTATAACAACATGTGTACGTTCCAGAAGAAAAGTGACCTTTATCAAACATTAAAAAATGTAAACAGTAGCGTGTGTTCGGCCCACTGACTATTAAATTATTGAATGAATCAAAGAAAGATAGAAGAAACATTAAGGAATTCATACTTTATTTGCATACAAAGACATACGACAAAGATTCTGTTATATTTGGTTTGTTTTTGTTAGATAGTGATAATGTAATGTAATGAAATATTATTTTAATGACTACTCAGTTTTAATGTAATTTATTTTGTGATTGTATGGAATTTTGAATTTGAATTTTAATAATGTACATATATTATTTTAATGATAAAATGAATTGTAATGTAATTTAGTAATTCGGCTAAAAGTGATTCATTTCCTGAATTCCCAGCAATTCATTAGCAATTCCTCTAATGTATTTGCGATCTGAATGTTGGCCTGCTTGAAATACGACCGTAGTTTTATCACTTTTAGGAAGAAGCATAACTACCCCGTTAGTCTAGTGGTCGCTACTGCTGAGCATGAGGTCCTGGGTAGGATTGGCCGTCCAAAGTTTCCCCGAAGGGTAAGATTTATAAAGGCTTGTTTATCGAAACGGACGAAATGTTTAATGAATACCTACGTCTTAATTTTTGTGAAGGTACCAACTTGAATTAATAGTCCAAAAAAGAAAACGAAATGAAGGGACGAAAAGAAAATTGTGGTGTCTTTTTTCTACCGTGCAAAGGGAAGTAAAAGCGTACTTACCTATATACTATGATGCTTCTCGTTTTTATTTTACATAGGTAAATGTGTACCATTTGTATTGTGCGTGTACCTAATATTGCGCAGGCACTTAGATGTTTACGTGTGTGTGGGAATGTGTACTGGCCTTGTAAGATTGATTCGTTTTGTATGAAATTAGATGACTGTTGGTTTATTAGAGAGCAAATGTTAAATCTGTATTGATGTATTTGCCATGTGATAAGAAAACAAATTAGCAATAAAACATCAGTTAACATTCGCCTGCTGTTGACTTCTAAGCCTGTTATTGCCTCAACTTACGTGATGGCCAAGAAAGTGACTGGCAAAATTATCTCTGAGCATGCACACAATAAATAAAGTATGTTTCCTTAGTTCGCCCCCTTTCACCCACTCAGGTGAAGGACGAGGACAAAGAACTTTCATTAAAAAGCTTGACGTGATAAGAAATTAATGACGCCATTAATGTTTGATATCATTAACCGCCTACCCGTCATGAATAAAGGGGTAAAAGTAAAATTCTGCGGGATGACTTTACGATCGTCGCGTGTTATTTTAGGGTAACTGTAAAAGTTGGTAGCTGTGTAATTGTTGCAGTAGGTACCCGTAAATTTGTCGGAATTTACGATCTCTGTGCCTACTTACAGCTCAGAGAGCGATAAACGTGAACTGAAAATATATGTTTCCTTACTGTAGCCTTAGAACATCTTTACAATTCATGACATGGCTACTGAAACTGTTTGAAAATGTAACGTTCAGTAAGTTGCTGTAATAAACACGAGCGGGTGTTGCAAGTGGAAAATATTATCTTTGAAATTGCTTCAGGCGAGGGTTCATTGAATCGGAAAGTCCCTGTCCTCATGCAAGAATTGTGGGTATAGATTTACGGTTTATAAATGAAATATTACACTGAAAAAAAAATATTATCGCTGCCATAATTTTTTTGTTTACTGTTATCAAGTAAAATGTTCATATAGGGGAACATAAAGCTACTTGTTTGCTAGCAATAAAGCTAACTTTATCACTGATTTATACAAATATCATAGTGAAATTAAATAAGTCCACATTCGTGATGATCAGTGAAGTTATTTCATTCTAACAAAACATTTAGTACTTTTAATCATGTTGTTGATGATGATCAACAAGGATTATGATAGACTTAATAAGGACCTTTGTTAGATTAATTACTAAAAGTATTGTGCCGAAACAAATCACTTTGTTAATCTAATCATGTGTCTTTATGAAATCTTATTAAGACCCTATTTAAATTCACTTCTTTCAGTTTATGAAGTTAATCATGGTTATTTATGAAAGTTACTATGAACCATGTTTGATTTTAATATCTTGTCTAGTTAATCTTATAAAATTTCTTAGTATTTTTCATAAAGGTAGGTTATTGGGATCAATCAAGTTGAATGTTTAGTCCAATGTATGCGATATTTGTTTTAATTAGTAACTTTTTTGATATAGGGTTGGCATTGTAGGTAAACGAAAAACTAAAAATTATAAAACCTTGCATTTTGTATTACCTAAGCCTTTTGTGAATAATTTATTAAGTTGCTTATATAATCATTTATTTGTATTAGGGTGATACTACTCTTAATAAATTACTAATTTTTTAAGGGTAGTATCACCCTAATGCAGCAACTTAATAAATTATTCACAAAAGGTTTACGTAATACAAAATGCAAGGTATTATTAATTTTTCGTTTTTCGTTTACCTACAATGCCAACCCTATATCAAGAGTAATTTAAAATTACTTACAATAGGCTTCACATAAAATGCAAGGTATTAACAGTTTTTCGTTACAATCAATTTTAGTATCAAAGTTAATACCAATACCAATTACCAACCCTATTAAAAAATACATTGGATTAAACATTAGGTAAGTACCTATCTGTAAAATAAAAAAATAGAGCAGTACATATTTTAGAACAATTTATTCCCAAACACATTCATTTTCAAAATAATAACACTCACTAGCTCAACAAACAATATTATAATAAGTTAGACAGTATGGAAGCATAGTGCCCACAACCGACAACTTAGTCAATTAGTGATAGATTCACATTATACTTTAGTTGACGTAGTTAAATGTTTTGGAATCTAGCAATGACTGACAAAGTTAGCGCTAGTTGACACTTCTACACTGTATAAATAATTACATCCTATTAAAATCAACAATTATTATAATTATTTTTACTAACTTATAGCCCACTAGGCAGTCTTTAGGCCCACTCCGGGCTTGACAACAATGTACTAAGTACAGTGTGGAAGCGTAGTGTCAACAGGCGATAATTTTGTCAATCAGAGATTGATGTCACATTATTTTAGGTGATGTAGTTTAATGTTCTAGAATCTAGCAATGAATGATAAAACTATCACCAGTTAACACTTCACCATATCCACACTATACAAATAATTAAATTATTATTAAAATCAACAGTATAATTATTATTTTAATTGTCTTATAGGTCAACTCTGAGCTTGATAACAATGTAAAAGGTACACAGTTTGGAAGCGTAGCGTCAACAGGTGAGAACTTTGTCAAGCAGTGATGGATGTCGTCTGCACTAAACATTGATAGCTCCTAAGTTCATACTGAGAGACATAGTCTCTCCTAAGTATTCTATCTCTTTCTAGATAGGTATTTAGAAAGAAATAGAATATTTAGGACAGACGTAAGTGTGAACTTAGGAGCTGTCAATCTTTAGTGCAGATGGTCATTTATCCCTTAATAGATGACGTAAGTACTTTAATGTATTGGAATCCAGCATTGATTGACCAACGCCAGTTGACACTTTGCACTTCCACTTCTATAATATTGTTGTTGAGCCCAGAATGAGCCTAAATCAATTGTTGATACACTAATTATACAGAATGCTAATTAACAAAAGGCGTTTCCTTTAAAAGGTCAATGTGCTCATCATTATGAACAACTTTTCCTATGGGACCAACCATGAAATCGCGAAAAAAAATCAGCTGTTCCATACATTTGCATGAATCGATAAAATGCATGGAGCAGCTTTTTTTTTCGCGATTTTATTGTTGACCAAAACAATACATGGCTGTGAGGTCAAACCTCTCTCTAAACAACTTGAGTGCCTTTTGTCGATGGTTAATCTTAAGTAGCCGTCGTCCCTTACATGTGAAATGAAGCTATCACGTGCTTCTACTTTTTTCGGTTTCCACTTTTTCTCCTTTTCAGTTTTTTTCTTTTTGTTTGAATGGCTAAGGACGTTTGTCGTGATCAGATGTGTTAAGGCCATAAATGCTGCAATGTTTGTGGTTTCTTCAACTGGGGCTGGAACAAAAAAAAAATGTTAATGTTTTTAAAACAAAACAAACCACACAGAATCCGGTCACAATTTTCATTAATACCACATGAGTAATATTTACTCATGTGTTAATACTGGGCAAAAATAACAAAAATCGGCCAATGTCAATAAATGGACAGATTGCACAATTCTGGGTAATAAATACTAATCATTAAAAAAAAATAGAATTTCCAACCCCTTGTGGCGGGTATCTAGTTAATATTACTACTATGTATGTATAGTAGTAATATTAATTAGATACCAGCCACAAGGGGTTGGAAATTCTATTTTATACTATATGTATATACATACATAGAAAGTGTATAACTATCAAATACTAAATGGTAAAATAATAATAAATAAATAATAATAATGAAAATCATATTAAAGGTAAGTATAGGTACTTACAATCACCCAATTTTACAAGTTTTTCGTGGAAGGGCTCTTTTATTTTTTTGTTCTTTATAAGTTGCAGTTTAGGCTTTACAATTGGAAAATTTAAATGTAAATTGTTAGCTTGTCTTGGGTTTGCTGCATCAAAATCACTATCGAGCTGTAATAAAAAATATCATAAATTAGAAATACCTAGTAGATGACCTCAAATGACAGACAGAAAGAAAGATGATGAAGATCAATTTATACGGAAGCTTTAACCATGTTCATAAAGAAGGCGACGGTATTTTAAAAGATTTTGTGAATAATTACCAAAAGTATTCCATGGGGTTTCTTCAATGCGCTATATACTCTGTTAAATACTGTTTTATGGGCATGTTTTTCAACTGTAGCAACCGGTACTTCAGTGTTGTTTTCCATTTTTGCTCTACTATGGACCATGGATCGGAGCTGTTCTTTAGCCACTGTATTTCATCTTCAATATCTACATCAGCGGCAGAATCATCACTATCTATGTGTAGACGTGTAGGTGTGTAGCTGCCTGACGAAGCTGGACTCTCTTCTTTTTCACAATCAGAACACCAAGTTTTTGGTATTTGCGTCGGGTATTCAAAACTTGACTGGTTAATTTACCTCGAGCTTGATGTGTGATTCCACTTGCAGTAATACATGGTGGTATGTAGTATGTCGCTCTTTAGGAAAACATTTTTAATCTCTCCACACCATCTACGTTACGTGCTGGATCCCCTGGTAGACATTCACCCACACTAGGTAACAAGGATGAAGCTAATCCAGGTTCATCCAGGTTTTCCTTTAATATTTTGATCAAAACCTGCAAAAAAAAAAATCACTCATGATAATAAAACCACTGGACAGCCAAGTTTTTCTCGAGATAGGTACAACAACTTAGCTTGGTTTACTAAAAAAGTTCTGTTATGGGATTTACCCTTTTTCTCATCCCTTAAACACTCAAACATCTAATTTTATTAAAATTATCGAAGGGTGGCAACCAACGAGGCCTTGCTCATTTAGAATACTGATATAATTAATAAAGTATTCGAGATAAATTAAAAAGAACTCATACATACACTATCTGCACTGGAACAATCAGATTCCAAATATTCTGTATCTTTGTTATTGTTCAATTTGGGTATTTGCTGTGATGTTGGTTCAATTATTTGTGACTGGATAATCGGCATCAATTCAATATCCTAATTATTAAAAAAATATATGTTTTAATCTGTACAAATTAAATTAATAACTTAACTGAAACAAGTATAATGCTTACACTCAGTGAAATATTGGATGTATCTAATATATTAATATCCAGTATATAATTACTATCAGATTTACATAAATAGAAACTTCTGAAATAAATGAATAGTCTCTGAGCTGAGAGACGACCCACTGAGTGTTCTGATAGTATGTGCTATCTAATAAGACAGTTAATCTAACCAATTGCAAGTAATACTAGACATTAAATTTATTTATCGCAAAGTACGGTCGTTGGGTCGTTTTGTAAATGCGCGGGAGCCCGCAGGGCGCCGCCCCGGCCTGTGTAGGTACTTAAGTACCTATAATGTCTGTTACCTACAGCTTGCGCCTAACTAATGCACCTTTGCCTTTTTGCAGTGACCTGCCAGCTACTTAACAAGGCTAGGCAGTCCATAAAACAGTGGCCGGCACTGGCATGGCGATGGTATGGGGCATGGCATGGAGAACACTAGCTAGCTAGCAAAGCAAATAAATAATGAGCTGCGAGTACTTACTCCGGAACGTTGGGATAAGTTCCTGTAATTCCCAAGCTTTTAATAGGTCTTCAACTTCATCCATAGTTGAAAACGTAGGCACAGACACAACAGTCAAAGAGCAAAACGGCGAACGACACACGAATACTCACGCAATACTTAATGCACTCTTTGGTAGGTACTCATGCACGCTGTCACGCAAACGCAAGCAAGTGAACAAATTTTGAAAAAAAAAAACTTATTTATAATCGACTTGCTTGTTGTACCTACCGATGTTTTCGAGGGAAAAAGAAAGAATCGGAAAGAACCTGTTGCAAATCAATCACACAGAAATAATGTTGCCATTTCAGTAATAAAATGTACCGTCATAAAATGGTAGAACACCTTATGATTTGTTTTAAAAACGACCGCTTTTGATCTTAATAAATATTTAGGAATACAAAATATAAAATAAAAATGGTGTTTTAGTCAAATAAGGATTTAACTTATTTATATTCAGTTTTTTATCTTTTATTCCGAGGTTTCAATTTCCACCCATTCTACAAAATATTATTATTGGCAAGTACAAAATCAGCCAATGTTTAACAACAGCATTGTCAGACCAATATAATCGTATGTTTCATATAAACCCGCCTATAATTTATTTAATAATCTCATTTCTTGCCATAAATAAATGTTTTGATAAATTTTATAAAGCGACTTTATACCTACAAACAAAACTTGTTTAAATACACAATGCCATACGGCCTCATAATGACACTTTATTGAATTTATAAGGGACGATTTCAAAATGACTGTCTCAAACAAGTCAATTAGTAGCGAAAATAATGTGTGATGATTAATATTTTAATCATTTTGACTTTATCGCTAATAATCATGTGTGGTTTATCAGTTCTATAATTTTCTTGATAGGATTAAACACAAAATACTTAAACAAGTGAAATTCTCACTTGTTTAACAATCAGTTTTTTCAGTGTATCTATCTACTGTAGAAATCTTTAAAAATGGAAAACGTTGGTTTAATACTACTTTAATATATATTTTTTAATCGTTATAAAATCAGATGTTTTTTGCAATGTTACAATATTTGAGAGGGAAGGTAAATGTAAGTTGACCATATTCGACTCTCTTTTGTTTTCATATAAAATACAAATCTTTTCTCTTTATAATATAATATATATAAAGAGAAAAGATTTTTATTTTTGTTTGTAATTAATAAACTCAAAAACAACTGGACCGAGAATATTCTTTACGCTATATTATCACTGAGTAATTTATAAAGATATTGCGCAGGCGAAGCCGTTAGGGGAAGCTAGTTATAAATAAATCCCATTCGCTCTCAATGGTTTTGAATCTGACATGACAAAGTAGCACCATCACACAAATTGACGTAATTCCTTTATTCATTTTCCCACATGGAGGTTGGAATTGCCTCGTTATCGCGCTCCTATCTAAAACAGTATACTAATAATGTGCTATCGTACGTCAGTGACGGGGCGGAATACATAGTTGCTTAGCTGCCATTCCTTCACCGCCGTAGAATGTATACAAATGCGTTTAAGATGTCAGGGTAGCCCGCGAATGCAGGAGGAGACGCCCAGGGCGTCGGGAATCGCAAGCCGATTTCCGGCCACCGTAGGCGCGGGCTTGCGGACGGTGAGCAATGAGTAGTTCACCGTCCGATAAGGACCAGGCCCGGGTCGACGGCGCGTTGTGTTCCACGCGCGCCTCAAAGAGATGTCAGCAGAATCGACGGGGTCCGCTAGGGCCGATGCCTGCCGGGGTTGCGAAGAAAACCGAGAGGGAGATCGTGGCCCCCGGCAACAGGGCAACCGAAGGAACACGGGTGGAATTTAGTCAGTAAGAGTCTGACACGCCCTCCCGCTCCGCCCAGAGCGGGAGAAGTTATTTGATAATTTCCCACCCAAAAGAAAAAGGGTAGTCCGCGAAATTAAAATTTTCTTAAGATTTTTGCAATTTGCAGGTCAGTATCAGGTTGCATGTTGATCTAAATGTAATTCGCGGCCATATCAAATATTTATTTATAGAATTATAATCACAGAAATCATCAATACAACTCTCTAAGTTCATATTAACCTATTGAATGACTATTTCATGAAATCATGGCATTTGAGGCCAATCCTATTTTAAGGTGTTTTATTGCCGATTCAATATAATTCTGTAAAGCCATATTTGTTACGGTCGTAAATCATATTTTAATCAACATATAACCTGGCACTGACCTGCAAATTGCAAAAAACTTATTAAAATTTGAATTTCGCTGGCTACCTCCACGCATCCTTAAGAACAAGTATATGAACCAAAAATGCATCGTAAATATTTACTTTAATATTCGTTCAGTATGTACACACGGCTACATATCAAGCTATACATTTCCAGTAAAAGCTGACCGTTCATTGCACGGAAATCCTATATAATGCGAGATCAGCTTATACTGGAAATGAATAACTTGATATGTAGCCGTGTGTACCTACTCCCGTCAACGCTTATAGCTGCATTAGTTTCAGCTTATTTTTATCAAACTGGACACGGTTTCGCATATTCGAGCGCTTCTGATATTAGAATATCCGTTTTTAGGTTGAGTTGATTACGTTTGAATTATTATTATTCGTCTTAATTATTGAAGAAAGGTAACTCTCGGTTGTTTCGGAAAGTTGTCTCGTCAAAAAAAAAAGAAATATCATAAGCCGTTCTCACTTTCCTGTAGGCGCCCACTGTAGGCGCCCATTTTCAATTACCGTGGCAATTGAATTAAATTTCACTATAAAATTACCCTCATCTCTATCATTTCGTAAACAAGGTGAGAGTGAGATACGAGTTAGGGTAGAGGCACCTTTCATGACGATTCTCGGCTACGGATCAGTTGCGTACAAAAACAATATATACATGCGAAAGTAACTCTGTCTATCTGTCTGTTGCCTTTTCACACCTAAACAGCTGAACATATTGAAGGATGAAATTGGGCACACGGATATACCATGACCTGGGTTAGGAGATGCCATACTTTTTATACCGGTTGTACGTTCCTGTGGATAAATTTCCGACCCTCGCGCGGGCAATGGTACGGTTAAAAACTAATAATAAAATATTATACCAAAATGTTGCTTTGGCAGCCGTTTCTTCGGTTCCTATTTTATGTTTTCTAAGTAACTTTGTTGAAATCGTGCACATAATTCGTAAATAACTGCTTGTTTAGTCATTTCAAACAAATAAACAAAACTGTGTCCTTGATAGTTGAAAAGCTACTTCCCTAATTATGTCGATGGATCCGAAAATAACTATGATAGCTGTGATTGTGAACCATTTCGGTAAACAATAGCTAGGTAAGAACAGCATTAGGACTACTATCCATTAGCTTAGTAGTTTGGGAGCGGCCGGCGAAGGTCACAGTCGACACCTGTTATTTATTAGATTTGTGTCGATCCCGGATAATCTCGTTACAGTTGACCCACTGCGCGCCCTTGGCAAACCCAATGAACGAGCGACATTTTAGGTTAGTGAAAAATGTGCACGAGACGGCCCCGTTACAATTTTGACGGCGCTCCTAATAGTAAGTAATTACATGGCCATTCATCTGTAACGTTTCAGGGGCTCTGATATTATCTCATGCCAGTAACGTTTAATAACTTAGAGCCCCTCCAGCTCTCTCTCCCTCCAGCTCTCTCTCCCTCCAGCTCGGGGATGAAATGTTTCCAATATTGTATGGAATAACCTCAAATATCGTAATGCAGAAAATTCAAACAATATTATGAAAACTATTGATTTTAGAAACAATATCACCAACCGTATTAATCTGAAATTAGCGAGTCTGAAACAAACTGACACTTAAAGCAAATTATCAAGGAATTTAACGGTTATGATAAGGGTAGATTGAATTACAATGGCATCCATGATTGATGACTTTCGTTATATCAATTTGAATTGAATACAACAATGTCCACGGTTTGGGTTACCAGAGGATTATATTGGAATCATTCATGTGCCATGTTCTAAAGCTATTATTCAAGGGGAAATACAACTGTATGTTTTGAATTCTGCGGTGTTTTCGGTGTTAGAAGGTACACAGGTAATGCCGTTGGCGGTTTTCACCCTCGTCTTAAAAACCACCAGAACAATTTTAACAAACGAGGTGTCGACTCATTTGTCTGGACCAAAGGTGCCAAACAAGATGGAGTGCGTGCGGTTAGCTAAGTTCCGGAGAGTTTCAGACGTGGTAAATCTCTCATAAGACAGATAGCTAAAGATGAGACAATTCTGTGAAAGACAGCAACTTCGTCCATTTAGTTAGATACTGTCGATCGGATTTCTTGATAAAACACTCACAAAATGAGGTTTTAGTGGAATATACATAATTTATAAGTCGTAAAAGTGACCCCATAAAAGGAAGAATAAAAGAAAAGTGATTCATATCGATTGTTATCTAGTTGTGTGCCGTGGCGGTCAACTGAAGCATTTGATGTGGTTCAGCGAGGGCATGAAATTTTTAAGTGCACTAGTTTTAAAGATACAAAAATCAACCTAACTTGTTATCAAACGTACTCGTATTTAATGATCAATCAGTCAGTAGGTATCCTGAATCTGTACGGTCAAGTCAAAGTTCTAAAGCTAATTTCAAAGAAAATGACACGCTTTGCTGTAAAACGGCGATATACGAAACTGATCGGTGTTCCCGTAGGCTGAAGGGCAGAGGGACAGGGGCGGCCATTGTTTGCATCTTTTGTTTGTTGCCATGCTGGACCCGGTAATAACGTTCAAGCATTAAAATTCGGGTCAGGTTGTTGACACAAATTTATGAGGGCTGTTAGAAAGGGTAGCCTTGATTTTCCGCATTATCCGCTACACGTTTAAACAGAAAATTGAAAAGCGCAACACGGAATTATGAACATAATGCGTATATCGGATTAGAATGCCTAATGTATTGAGTACGGATAACTCTTCCTTTACGTACATTACGGCGGATTGCTTACATAATTCAATCTGGACGTGCTGAGAAAAGATGTACTTACATATTATTTGAATAAATCTAGGCGTTTATATAGACAGATTCATTATTCAGGAATAATTGGCGTCCCCGTCACCAGGGACAATGGGAGGGTTCCGACTCGAGTGAAATGTAGCCGTGGACATAAATCCACTTTTTGCCGCTGCTTGATTCAATCCCCTACCTTATACGAACTATTTCTTAACATTTAACTGTGCATATCCATTCAGGCGAATATATATGACGGCCTCTTAAATATACAATAGAGATATCGGAGAGATTTATAGGTCACGCAAGCCTTGATTAAAACCCCCTAAATGGTTGTATACGACGGTGGATTTAATCCCACCGCTTTCCATTTGTATATTTTACGTTATTAAATTTATATCTGAAATAATACATTTTCGCAGCTTTTTAAAGCTCTTGGGATTTTTGTGCTTAAAGCACTTGACATATTTACACAAGTAATTATTATGATTAAAGGTATGTTTATCGTATATAGTCAAGTAATTGACGCCTCAAGTTCAGTTGCGGTGTTTGCCTAGCTTAAACACATTAGCAAGTTGATTGTATACCTAAGTTAAAGTTTATTGTCGGCGTGGGGTGACGTCATTATTAAAGGACTTAGCTTTAATTAAATAGCGAGGAAACTATTTTGGCAAAATGGCACCAGCCGTACGAAAACTATCGGAAAAGTTGTTCAATTTTCATGAAAATTTATGTGCTCTCTTTTCGAAGTTAATAAAACACGAACGATTTAATTTAAATTTTATTAAAGCTTCACCGTATTGCCTCTGTTTAAATTATACGTTTAATATTTGGTTTATTACTCTTTACGTATTTCAACATTGTAAAGTTTATTGAGGTATGCGGTGAAATAATATATTACCTACTTGAAAAATGATTTATACTAATTATTGGAATGGAAAATACCGGTAACGGGGATATTTAGGTACTACCTACCGAGGTTTGTAGTAAATAATGAGTTAATAAGTTTATGAGTTAAGTAAATCGTTCGTGGGAAAACTGTAGGTAGAATATAATAGAAGTGGATATATTTAGTAATCTGTTCCGCTTAACTATTTCTAAAGAGTTTTAAAGCGCAGACTGCGCTCAGCGCACAGAATACTTTTATTATGCTCAGCGCTTGGTGTGGTAACACGCCGTGTTCGAGTTCGCGACAAGTCAATCGTCATCCTGAGGATGCCTCGTTAAGGGGTGAAACACGTGTTGATTTCTTTCAGGTTTTTTTTTTTAATTCTTTTTACTAAATATATCCACTTCTATTGTATTTTATAATAGATTTCCGCAAGGTCACACCTGAATCAATTAACTATCTTAAACTGTAGGTACCTAAGTACTTAGACATCGGCCGATTTAAAAAAAAAAATGTATCTTTGCTAAGTGATAAAATATTCCGCTTGCTTGACATTATATTGCAGTCAAAACAATTTTGAACGAAACAATATTATCTTGGCTCTAAAAGAGTCAGCCCGACCATCAAACCAAATCGATAGTGTTTTTCCAGCCTTACGGTTAGGGGTAAGGCGCTGAGCAGATGATGGAAAAAAAATCCGCGTAAATAGAACGTATGGAAATCTAAGCAATAACGCAGACGTAGGCCAAATAGACTGCCGGGATTTCCATATGTTCTATCGTCGTGGACAAATTGTCCGCGGATATGTCCATAATCTGCTCAGCACCTAGGTAGTATCTCATCACTAGACTGACCTGCGGCTCTTGCCTCCTTGCAGGCGAGCACCATGCTGTGCCGCACGTCCGGGTTGTCATCGGCGATGGTCTCCCCGACGGCCACGAACCGTTCGACGGCGCAGCAGACGGCAGCGCCGACCCGCTGCACGGCCGCCCCGCCGGACGCCTCGCCGCGTGACGCCACCAGACTGCTGATCTGTGACAACGGGGCATTATTATTGATGTGTTGCACGTAAAACGATTAGAAACTCTTTGCAAAGTAACTCTTACCTCGGTAGCGTAAGGTATGAATTAGAATGATCACCGAGAGTTTTATAAAACGCACGGCCATCATTCTAGTTTATACTTTATTACATTGAGATAACAGTTCCATTGCAATGACTAACTAGTAGTTTTACGTCATTCAAATTAGATCGCTTTAATGAGCTCTGTTGTCAGTTATTGTACGCAAAATTCTGCCGGTGACTGGCAAGCAGAATTTATAATTAAGTATGTAGGCCCCTTCGACTCTATAATAATAATCGTTTTAGATTACTTCGCTTTAGATACCTACCTACTCTATCGATCTCTAAAATGGTTTCTACCTAAGTACTGCCCGTATGGCGTATAGGCACAGGTAGAGGAATTGATAAAACGTGATATTCGCAAACTCCAAAAAGTAAGTATGTATGTAAGTATATTCTTATATTGTAAGTAGTTTGTGTAAATAGTAAATTGTATTTTTTTTTTCTTCTTTGATTTATGTTTTTGTTTTATCTTCTACGGTTACACACGTTGTCTACATCTCATTTTTTATAATTTCCTGTCACAGGTATGCTGGAAGAGATTTCTTTAGAAATAAGCATTGCCTTTGTATGTATTTTTCTGTTCCTTTCTTCTTGTCTGTTTTTATGTGTGTGCATAAATGGTTAAATAAATAAATAAATAAATAAAAGACAATAAACACTCAAACAGGCACAATAAATACTCAATTTCTGATCAATATTTTCGCTGTTTCGCTGCCTGTCAGTTGTCACGTTATCCTAAAGGCAGAATGTAATTTTCCGTTTCATAGATACCGATAACATGTTTTGGCAGCACTCGACGACGCAAGACGTCGAAGTAGACGTGATACTGCTTGTTTAAGTCCATAACGATTTTATGGAAACATACGACTACTTTGATGATCGTTTAGCCAAAAATCAACACAATTCCTAAGTGTTATATTCACTATCTTGTAGATGCGGTGCTTCAATCATTTGGTTTGGTAACGGTTACGACATCGTCGCCTTAACTTTATGAAAAGTTAGACAACCAAAGTAGGACTATGTACGGAACAAAAAGGAATCACTGAATGGGTTCATAATAACTTGTAATTTTCGTTCCTTTGCGTAGGTGCCAAAGTTATTTAAGGTGGAACCTTCGACCATGCCCGCGAAATTCAAATTTTCTTATGTTTTTTTCATTTTGTAGGTCAGTCTCAGATCTCATGTTAATGGTTGATTGATTGGCGGTCATAAAAGATGGCCTCCCTCCATTTCTTCCACATCTCACGGTTACCTAAATAACATATCAAATTATTTGCTGCTAAGAATGTCAATTTCGTGAATTTATGACATTATACACCATCACTGAGAATTGTATTTACGATTTTAATTATTAACATTCTGTAAATATATATTTATTATTTTTACGAGCCTTAAGGAGCCCATGACTGAATTAGAACATGATGAGTTTTGCAAAAAGCTAGAAACACTCCCAAAAATCTCGTGGAAGAACTTATTATAACAACATCAAATAAACATAACATTGTTAAAGCTTAATGAGGCAAACAATTTGTTATAAAAATGTCGGTTTCAGTTCCTCTAAATAAGAAGTTAATGAGAAGGCAATCGTACTAAAAGTCAGACACATTGAATAAGGAAAGTAACCACGCAACTTCTTGATTTGCCACGCGTCGCCGCAGCCACAATGCGGTGGAAAGCTCCCAGGGTATAAACATAATATGATATACCCTATATAATGGACGGTAAACAATTTTTTTGCCTGCATAACTTGCGGCCGTCTGCAAATAATGTGAGGTTATGTTTTAGTAACTTGTACCCTACTATTATAGAACTTTTTTTCGAGATCGTCTCTCTCTCTCTCTCTCTATGTTCAACTCTTTAATTAATTACAAGACTAGGTTTAGACGATTTTCACAAACGACAAAGAGATCCTGTTGCCATAATTCCAACCTTTCACTTCATTAGATCCAGGATGAAATGAACAACAAAATAAATAAGAAGCACCTAAGTATTAAGAGATACCTATCTGTATATTCATTACACAATAATGACAGTCATATACACAGTCATATCACATAACACAGGTAAGTGAGCCTTTGACCATCCTCCACAGAGGACGGTTAATCCTTTCGTTGTCCGTTATAACTTTAGTTATAACCCTCGTATAAAGGAGAAGGGTAACTATTTAGATTCGACGCCATATGCTTCGTTTGATCCCTTTGAAGCCGTGAAACTTCAATTCCAATATTATTTTGCCCTTTCTAAGAATTTTAGAAAATGGTATTTTACATGTAATTATAAAAAAAATATATATTACAAGCAACCGTTGATTGTGTGAGAAATTTCACGTAGAATACTGCATTATTAATGTAGCGAAGACCTTCACGTAAGTACGGTTTTTTGTATTGTATCGGAGAGAATAACCGACTATTGACTACAGTAATACGTTGTTAATGCGAAAAATATTGATCAAATGGAAGGCATGAAAAAAAAATTAAGAAGATTTATCGTCAATGCGAGAAAAGTTAAGAAAGAGACTAGTAGGAACAATGGTAACGCAATCAGAATACCTGCCGGATTTTCCAAATCCAGTTAAATACGACCGGAATCGGGGAATGGGAAATTTTCTTTGTATTCAGCGATGTGAAAGATATTTAATATAGCACATCAGTGGGCTTTTCATTTACCTACCTAATATTGGTTCATTCTTTTCATTCCAACCAGGACATCTGAACTAGTAGTTTTGGTGGAACACATTACACGATGTCCAACAAACGCTTGATGTAAAAGGTACAAAGGGAATAACATTACGACTTGCTTCTATTATTCAGGTATATTTTTGTCCTAAACATGCAATCCACCAAATAAATTCAACGATTTATTGGATAATCAATTTTAGATTCGACTGGTGCTTATTTACAAAATCGGATATCGAGGGCAATTTGTAAATCGTAAACATGCCTAGCAAACTAATTTGCATAATTAAAAGCCCAGCACTCAGCACAGGTATTTGGCAGTGTCTGGCATCGAAGGTTATACCTCGGATATTTAGAACCTTTACGCAATGCTTCTTACTTGAAAAGTGTTGTTGGGTAACTTAAAATATTATATCGTCTTCAAAATTGCTTTTGTGGGTATCACAGATTCATAGTTCTAGCCGCAGCAATAGCTGCAGAGAGGATTAGTGACGTTGCGTTGTGATGCTACGTCTTTGTTAACAAGTTGACTACTATGAGTAGGCACAAGATAAGTCAAACGAGTACAATGTCAACTTTAGTCACTGGAGCGTTACGTAAGCAACTGAAAACTTAATTGAAATCAATGTGTTCCCGCTGTGGATGCCTCCCGCCAAGGTTAATCGGATCCGACCCGAACGGATTGTTAATCCGCAGATACAGGAGCCTCTTTAAAGAAAACTTTACTGCTCTCACTAATATTTACACAAGCCTCACTGACCCGCATGCGGCACTATTCGTAATGCTATAATTAAAAATAATGAGCCCGTTCTAGATTTAATTAAAAGTTTGATGCACAAGTCCGCAGAACTTTAATATTTAAAATAATTTGTTACATACATAGGCACCTAGCCGGTTTGGTTTTAATTTTTATCATGATTTAAAAGCAAAGTTTTGGCCGGAGGAGGCACCTTGGCCTTCATTGTTCAAAATGAAAACAATATAATCTATCCGCGAAAACATAAACCACAGCTAATAAATATGTATGTGTATTTATGTACGAATTACGCAATACTTCAAGATATTCAATTAATCATATTTTGGAAGGTGGTCTGACTGTCGTGGCCGGGACGCGGGGCGAGCCCGCGCGGCGCGAGCTCCGCTCAAGGTCGTTCTTGCACGCGAGCTTCTTCGCCACCCCGCGCCGCACTACTTGTTGCGCTCACGTATCTGCATCGCTAGAAGCAGAGCTGGTCGTGCGGGAAGTTGGTGCCCGGTACAGCGCCGAGGGTCAGCTCGGCGCCACCACGTACCTGGGGCTCCCGGCGCGCGATTTCATCGTCATCGGAGAGCGCGTCCATATCTTGGAGAGCGTGGCGCGCGGGCGGTGGGCGCGCGCTCGGCGGCGCGAGTCCGCGGGCGCGCGCACGTGCTCGGTGGCGTGTCGTGCGGCACCGCGCCGCTCCGCCCGCGATCGCCGCGGCACTGACGGACCCGGCGCGCATCGATCGCGCTACCCTCGCCCCACGCGCCGCTACCCGCTACGAGTCCACGTGGCCGCCCGCCCCTCGTGCTTACTACCACCACAAACTTTCAGCGCGACTTAAGTTATCCTTTTACTTTCACCTTATATCGATAAACTCTACAAAACGCACGCATCTAGTATTTAATATTATTATTGAAAAGTTACACCAAGTTTTGACCAGGTACCAAAACTTATTTAATTCAAAACAGCCGCCGGCGGTCAGACCCTCACCGCGGCTGCGCGGGCCGAGACGCAACAGATTGTTGTCGTGGGCGGGAAATTCTAATAGCAGACGTCAAGCCGGCGACGCAATAGAAATTACGGCTTCTACGAAAATAAAAGTACGGTTTTAGTCGCGTACGTAAAAGCGAGAAATTATCGTCGGTGTTCTCGTCGAGAGCGACGTCAGAGGGGCGCCGACGACGCAATCCGTCGCCGGCGCGAGACGTCACGAGCTCGTCGCGCGGAGAGTGCCGGCGGCGACTCCGCACGTGAGCTGGCGCTGGTGCATACCTGCTTGATGAGGGGGAGCAGAGTTCTCTCGATGGAGCGCGTTTTTATCTGTGACAGATCAACGTCGGGCAGGCCGGTGGCCGCCATGGCTGGCGCGGGCGACTGCGCGTGTGCGCGCGCACGTCGCTCCGCGCCGCCATTGGCGGAGCGCGCGGCGTCACGTGTGCCCCCCGCCCGCCCCGGCGGCATTCATTTTAACACATACTCTTGCGGGCTTTTAAAACTACGGCTTTACGTGTTTTACTTTGTTTTGATTTCGAGCGCCGATTATATTCATCCACGTGCACGTTTCACTTACATTTTATAATACGTTTGCACGAAATGCGGCCACCGAAGACTGTACTTTCTAGGTATTTTCATATGGAAATTGGAAATCAGGAAATAAATGAAAATCGGTTACTGATGCACAAACTTTATTTTCACATCGTTGACCACCCATACAGACGACTAATTATCTTATTATTAATCATTGGCACGATATCACAAAGGTTGTCAATGATTTATCTATAATTTTACATACTTATGATAACATTTCAATAGTTTTACTCTCTGTAACTGTGATGGCAATAATGAGTAATTTTTTATCAAAATCACTTTCCGGTGAGATCCTACTTTCGATATACATGATATACACACAAGTAGATAAGTATATGATATAATAATACTGATAAATATTACAAGACAAATCTGATTATTATAATAACTTCATACATTACTTCTACAAAATTACCGTAGCGAAGTCAGAGTAAGATCATAATAGCTTATCAACTAAAATTTACTTTTAACGCTTTGGTAAGTGCTTAATATAGTGAAGACTCGAAGAGTAATTGAAACAAAATGATACTTGAATGTATACGGGTTGCATCCCCATTGACGCGGGAACTGTAATCATGAATTCAACACAAGATTCTAGAAGCCGGTTAAAAAAAAAAAAAAACAGGAAATGTGCTACGCGGCAAAAATTTATGGAAAAGCAATTTTTTTTTTAATAACCGACGATTAATTTCTACGCTGTGGTGTTCTGAATCATATACTGAATTCATGGTAACAGGTTGCGCGTCAATGTCTCTGTATGTTTCATTATAGGCTGCCAGAACTCGCAAATTTCTGTATCTAACAGATAACTTCTGACTCAGTGGTTCTAATGCAATCGATTTTCGACTGATGCGTGAGACTCCGAAGTAATTTCAACTGTAAACTGAATAATTAAGACTTACGTTGATTTATTCCCCTATAAGATTGAAGAACTTGGCCCTTTATGCTACTAAAATAACAGAAATGACTTCCAAGATCTTACAATGTAATAAATATGAGTTAATTTTAAGGATTTATTTACCTAACGTTTTAACAATACTAAAGTTAGAACAAGGCTAAGTTAATAAATACCAAAAGGAACACTCGGTCAACAACAGTTTCAATCAATATTTCTGTATATTTGAATTTATAATTAAGACCTATTTCGGAAAACATTCAAAAAGTATACATGAGTATTTCAGTAAGGACTATTATGTTTAACTTAAATATGGAAGTATAATAACCTCTTCTAAATTTTTTAAACAATGTTGCCCATTAGGACGGCTATATAAACAAACTCTAATAATTTTAGGTTTATAGACTAATCAATTTTAAGTGCTCTTAAATATTATTAAATTATGGCTGTGAGGCAAGCACAATCAGCATTCTTCAAAATAGCCGGCAACAATGTAGCCGCGATACTGGATGTGTAAGGAGGAGGTGTAAGGAACATGTTGAGAAAAACTTGAAATCTTACTTCAATGCTAACACTTGTATTGTCTCTAATGGCTTGCTGTTATTGAAACTACAGACATCTATTCGGATATTCGACTATCTTATACAATATGTTGTCAACAAGCTATGCGCAACTTTGTTGTCTGTAGCAGTCAAACTATCTGGGAAGTTGAGAACACCTTATCTCTAGGAGGTAGAGGTGGAACTCGCTTGCTCATAACTTTCCAAGTTCCGATCTATGAGTTGTAGAAGACGCCCATACTGATCTGCGGCCGACGTTTGCACAAAGCTTGCTTGGAGCTGGTGCTGTCTTGTGAACTGTCCGACATCCACGGACTTTGTCCTGAGGAGTTTCGGACTTTTCTTTTGCGAAGACTCTCTGTGGGTCCTAGAGTGGGTCGTAGTAACTGTTTGAACCTGAAGGGGCCCTCCGTGTAGTCGTCGTCGGAGCTGATTACGGGCGTGGCGAGTATTTCAGGCGAGTTCCGGAGTATCTTCCGCAAGTCGGACTCAGGGTCATAGGTAGGGTTGTACGCTGGCCGCGGTGCAGGATCCGATTTTTGTGATTTTCGCACTAGCTCGTTGATTTTATTGCTGTTGGGAGTAATAATTAAAATTAGTACTCTGTTATAAATTAATGCGATGGTATCAAGTGGATGCGATTTCGTTTAGGTTGTAATAGTATAATATTATATTCGATTCTACAAACGAGCACAGAATATATGATGCCTGGGTCAAAAAAAAAAAAAAACTATATAGTCCGTCGGTCAGATAATAAAAAATATTAGACAAGTATTTTTTGCTTTACCATATTAATAAAAAATGACTTAGATAAAACGCATTAAAGTTTGGGAGTGGGGGTCGCTACGTCACAAGTAAGTATAAAATCTACACACTCATGATATCATGGCTCATTTTAACTTAAATTATTGTATCGCCGTAATCTTTTGGTAACGTAAAAAAAGAAAAAAACACGAGTCCAATATTTTTTAATAATCTACCTGACGGACAAAAATATAATTTTTAGTCATCATGCCTATTTTAGTGTTTACTGCCTCTAACCCGCACTAACATTATCACACGAGTTATTTTATTGATGTGAATCTATACGAAATAATAATTATGTACGTTTATGAAGAGAAATTAAACGTTACAATTACCTTAACTATGTGTGTACAAAATATACTGATTGTGAGGCCATGCCACTATTATGCACTACTATGCATGAGATGGATGGATTTGTCTCTGTACGGTCTTTGGTGAGGAGTATCGTTGTAGATCTGTTTTCTCGAAAATTCTATTTTAAAACAAAATCTCTAGCGCTCTAACAAAAAGCAGAAACCATCCATACCCTTCGTTTCTGCTGTCCTCAATAAGAGACGCATGTGACAGAAATACAGAATGAAAGCGATTAGTTTCGTTCAGGGCCAGAACTTGGTGTCGTCTATTTCCCTGTACTCCCAGGCATTCCTCGGAACCCTCGGGTGGTTTCTGTAATCCCTGGGGTCCCAGTCATGCAAGTCATCCATAGGGTCTCCGTGTTCCCTGTAGTCCCTCTGGTCCCTGTGGTCCCTGTCGTATCGTTCGTACCTGACTAGTCCGCCGCACTGCCGGCTGCACGGCAGATTATTCTGCCAGTTGTTCGCGTGTACATGTCTGTCGTCCTGGTACGCGTGACCGTTGCTTGAAGGTTGGTATCTGTGTGGAAATAGAAATGCGACTTTATTTATTTAGGTTGCGTGTGTGATCAAAGCTTGAATTACATCATTATAATTCAGGAAAAGATGAAATAACGTTCATGAATATTAAAATTTCGCGTTGAATGTGTCTTGGGGCGTTTATTCGAATTTTAAATATACAAAAAAATAAAACGCAGATAAAGAGTCCTCGAAACCATTGACTGCTTAATTTTGAGGAAAGCTGTTCTGTGTGCTGTATTTCAGTAGCAGCCGGGAGTCTGGATTTGTGCTCGATGTGGTAATACGAGCCTATTGCCATACATCGACCCCCCTATTACATGGGACTTAAAAACAAATGTGGGTGTACTATTGATACACCTCTGCCTAACTCTTCGGGGATTAGGTACAGGTTATATTATGCTATTCTTTATTTTTTTGTTCTGAAATACAATTACTTGTTTTTCACCAATTTTCCTATATTTATATTATATTATTTATTTATATTTTCCTATATATTCTTTTAAACATTTTCTATCGAATGTAAGTTTCCGCCAATCCACACAGTTCGTTTCAAAAAGCTTTAGTGCCGGTGAAAACAGTTGGACAATAGTTACACAAACAAAGTACATTCACAAACATTGTTGACTTTTATTATTTACGAAAAAGTCATGAGAGTTTGTTGATGGCTTTCCACCACCTGAAAATACTACAATTCAATTACGCGATCGTTTTATGATGACAATAAAACAAGATTATGGCAGGATGAAAAAGAACGGACAAAATATTTTATCGTTTTTACTGCTACAAATGTACAAATGACTAAAGTATGGTGAAAGTCAACAAACCTGGGGTTTTTGATCTCAATATCTTTCTTACAAATAAACGGTTGGTCCCAAGGCCTAGCGGGACTCTCGAGGAACTCAGGCGACGGACTGCAGCAGTTCCATTAGAGTAAGCATGAACAATAGCATAGAAATGATATAGTAGGATACAAGTTCGAAAATTGATGAGAAAGAAATGGATGACAAATGGTGGCTTTAGTCAGCTGTGCAGATAAAATAGTTAACATTTTGAAATGGAAAATCTTCTACGAATTTGGCAAGTCAGAGGCCCATGGGCGGCATAATAACTCAGACACCAAGTTAGTCACTATAACTAACCACACGAAAAGTAATAAAGAAGAAGAATTAAGAACGCAAATATTTTCATAATTCAAGAAAAAATCACATTCCACAAATCGCGTAAGTATTCTTTTTATTGCGGTTTTATTGCTATCGAAGCTGAAAATTCTGATTGATGTGAAATATTGGGAAGCTACACATTACGACTGCTTGATAGACGATAAACGAGAGGAGTGACGCAATCTTGTATTTTTCTGGTCATTCATCGCTTACGGTTACGATCATCGAAAATAAACCAAATGGTTTTATAAGACCCAATTGATAAAAACTAAGAATTGGTTTCTTGATGTTTGCATTGTACGGGGACAACCCTACAGAACCTTAGAATTGTCTTTTAGAATTTGAGAAGCACGGTCCATTAGACCCAGTAGGTACTGAGGACGTAAATGAAAGTGAAACTTTTAACATTTTAACACTTCATGGTACTTTACGTCAGAGTAGCTCGAGAAATTCTAGTTTTGTTACTTGACCTGCAAATGGCAAAAAAATTAAAAAAGCTTGAATTTCGCGGGCTACCTGCGCTTCCATTGCAAAAAAAGATGGATCTATCCGTACTGTATATATATCTCATCTCTCAAAATCATGGTTCTAAAACGTCCTTAGTCAGCCTCTGTTCTTTTAAAATTCTGGAAAACTTGCAGTGAGTGTTGAGATAACAGTCTTCTGGATACAGGAGAATTCGTAGGCACATATCGTGTAATCTTTGGGTGTCTTATGAAAAGTGAGTTTACTAGTTCAGAGGTTGTCACCTCCTACTAAATGAAACACAGACCGGTGCGGCGCCGGCGTTGTAGACTTTGGCTCTGCGAGTCGCACCGCTTTATTTCGTGCGCTTACAAATTATAATTGTAAAATTTGTGGAATAGGGCCCCTGCTCATAATGCGCTGTGTACGCGATTCTGATGACGGGAGAAGTACTTTTTCTAAAAACCTACTGTACGAATGAACTCTGTTATCACGATGCATTCCAGGCAATGAGTCCCTCTAATTGCTAATGTAATTTATTTTTCAATACAATAGTCGACTACTAAAATTAAGCCGGACACGCTCTTGTCGTTCATACATCTGTCCTCGTCCTACTCGGGAGTTCCCTACGGATCCTTGTTGGGACCTCTCTTATTAAATATTTTTTTTTATAAATGACGTTGCCTTTTGTTTCTACTCTAAAGTTTTATTGTAAGCGGATGATATGAAGATTTTAAGTTTTTACGTGTCAACTGTTGAGGACGCATCCCTATTACAGGATGATCTGGACAGGTTCCATGAATACTGCGCTAGAAATAGGTTGGATTTAAATCTATCCAAATGCTACGTATGTATATTTACGCGTAAGCCAAACCCCTGTTAAGGCGGGCCGAGCCCGAGCGCAGTAGGCATACAACGCTTACCCCAGCCCCCGCAACGAGTAGCGATACGTAACAAATTACGATGCGCGGGAAACGCGAGCGCCAAGCGCACCGCTCATGAGTTCACGACCTCGCGTAGGTAGTAAGTTGAGTCACATAACAGAGCAATGCAGTAGATCAACTTGAATTGATTAATATAAGTTTATTTTATTTTTCTATTATGTATTTTTGAAGGTTATAGATAGATTAGGTAGGTATTGATTAACTTGAACCTAATGAATAATAATTAAAAATAAATATAATAATAATAATAATAATTTAATTTTTTCCTTCAAACCAACGTGGGTATGCACCGAGATGTGGTCGCAGTGGACAAGGGCCTCACCCCGCTCTCCTTGGCAAAAGAGAACTGGCGCAAACCTACAGTACTTGATACTAACGATCGTAAGGAAATATGGCAGGGCAAAAAACTACACGGACGCTTTTTCCGGGCCCTCCACGGGCCTGATGTAGACTTTTTGACATCTGTATCCTGGCTGCGTTTTGGCGACCTCTTCGGGGAAACCGAAGGTTTTGTCTGTGCGATTATGGATGAAGTTATCATGACGAATAATTATCGGAAATACATTGTCAAGGATGGTACGGTTGACATCTGTCGGGCATGCCACCAACCCGGTGAATCAATCCGACATATTGTTTCCGGTTGTTCTCGTCTTGCTAACGGCGAGTACTTGCATAGACACAATCTAGTAGCTAGGATTATCCACCAGCAACTTGCCTTGCAGTACAACCTTATAGAGTCCGAAGTACCATACTACAGGTATGTGCCCGACCCAGTTCTTGAAAATGGTCACACCACATTGTACTGGGATCGATCTATCATCACTGACAGGACTATTGTAGCCAATAAGCCTGATATAGTGGTGATAGATCGACGAAAGCGCCGTGCAATGATTGTCGATATCGCTGTCCCTCATGACGAAAATCTCGTGAAAGCTGAGAAAGATAAAAAAATCAAGTATCTTGACTTAGCACACGAGGTTGTCGACATGTGGGATGTGGACTCTGCAATCATTGTACCGATAATCGTTACCGTTAATGGCCTGAAAGCGAAGAGCCTCGACCAACACCTCAGGAGGCTCTCATTGCGTGGCTGGATCAAGGGCCTGATTCAGAAAGCAGTACTTCTAGACACGGCACGTATAGTGAGGAGGTTCCTCTCTCTAGAGCCCTGACCACCGGCATCTTGGACCCTGTTCCTGATGCCGATGGGCCACTATTTTTTATATTTTTAAATGTTTTATTTAATGATTTTTATAAGAATATTTAAAAATGTAAATAATATGTATTGAAAAGAAATAAATGTAAATAATAATTTCATTCAAAACGTCTAACGGGCTCTGCGAGTTGGCTTCGGCCCCTCGTACGCCTTCCAAAGGTCCGGGACCCTAAGGTCCCGAGAAATGTCATAGACCCTATAGTAATAATCTATATATGTATATAAAAATGAATCCCTCTTTCCCTTGGTCACGGCATCACGCTAAAACGGATGAACAGATTTGGGTGAAATTTGGGATATGGATAGACTTTGACCCGGAGAAGGACATAGGATACTTTTTATCCCGATATTCCCACGGGATCGAGACTTATGCGGGTGAAACCGCGAGGCGCAGCTAGTAATAAATATATTACAATAATAATATATTTATTTACTCAAAAACGATTAAAAACAGTCTGATAAATGTAATTTCTAAATACTTTTCCTCTTGCCAATAAACACTGAATAAAGTTATGCCTTGGATAACGTGTGTATAGCCAAACTAGCTAAATATATGTAGTTTTTATTTATTTATTTGTCATAATTTGATACAGTGTTTTTAGTAAGTAGTGTACTGCGCATAAACGAGCTTGTGCCTAAACGTTACCGAAAATAATAAATAATATTTTTGTAGGAAATGGTCATACTGTACATTTCTACACTATGGCACGAGTGTAAAAAAGTGTAAATATTATTATTTGTTGTGTTGTGGTGGCTGTGGGATACATAGCTTACTTCTAAATGAACGCCTAAATATTATTGCACTGTTGAATTTTCAGCTCTCACGTAGGAAATACGCGCTTTTATTTAGGCATTTAGCTATTTAGATGTACGATAAGTGAAACCGGACATATCAGCAGTAAATAACAAATATTATAAGACTAGGCAAAGGCTCTTATTATACATATTGAGATTTTATTAGGACTTTGTAACCTTTTTGAAATATTACGCAGGCGCTCGGTACCTTTTTATTACCTATCAACTTCGTTTATGCAGTTTGTCCTGCGAGTCGCGTAAACACGTACAGTAGGTCGCACGTCATGTCAGTGGAAACAAAACCAGTGTAAACTGGTCTCTTATTCTAATGAAACTCCGTACATTGGGCCAGCTCAAGATTATAGTGTTATTTATCACTTACCACAGACGCGCGACGTGTGGTCGACTGTACAGTACCTACCTACGCTAATAAACATTATAAAAACCACCCGGACCAACTCAGCGCGGGATGAACTAACTACCTATTTGACATTTGAAAATAGTAAACCATTACAACATTAGTGCGCGTGGCGGCTTTATGCACTGCGATAAAGGTTTCAAATTCACCTATTTACACACCTTGATGCGGTTGGTAAATCTATTCAGCGAGAAAAATATACCATTATAATTTTTGCGCGCGTGGCGTCTTTATTCACATTGTCATAGGGTTGAAATTCAACTGATTTACACACATATTTGCGTTTTGTAAATCTATTCGTTAGTAAAGTAAAATATAATACCTTTATATAATGTAGTATATAATAATATTTTCAATTACCTTTTTTGTTTATTCAGCCTTCGTAGACCCAGCGATGACAACTATTTTTTTTTTTAGTTTTGCCCATTTTGTTTAAAAAAATATAACTAAAAGTATCTAATAAAAACTAACTATTTACAACTATTAAAAATTTTAACTATAATAATTACCTATCCTAATACCTAACCCAATTCCTTATCCAGATATCCTAATCCTAGTTACCTATTATAATTTACAATATGTTTTTTGGCTCAGCCGGTAATAAAACTTAGCGGGGGTGGCGGTCTTGCAAAAATTGGCATACGTCTGACCTCCAACACGTTCCGCTCGGGACTAAATGGCACGGGGCGAGCGCATGAAAAGATGAAAACGCTTGATTTTGGAATTAGTGGTATTGGTATTCTCATATTTCACATTATTTTGGCCAGTTTATATCACTTTTTTTACGACCTTTATTATGGTATAAGTTTTATTATTCAAAGCCTAATATAACTCAAATAAAAAAAATATTTGAACATAATTTAGACATGTTTTTGCGATTTAATTGGATGCAGTAAAGTGCAAGTAATCGTGTATCGCATGACTGAAATATCTAGATCAAAGTGTGAAATATGTAATATGTTTTTTTCAAAATTTTAATCCGTGTTATCTACGAATAAAAGACAATAGAAAACGTCGTTTATACGGGTAACCCCGCCTTAAATTCGATTATAGGCCTTCGAATGCCTTGGTAACCAGAGTGAGTGCATCAGCAACCAGGCTTCCAAAACCTTGGGTTTTATTTTTAGGGTCTCTTCAGATTTTATGAATGTTAAAACAATGAAAATTCTTTATTGTGCGTTTGTCCGTAGCCAAAATATGCTTTTCAGGTTTGGAATCCAAATTATAATGTGAACATTAATCGGCTTGAAGATATATAAAGGAGATTTTACACTCAATATCGCTCGAATAACTATCTCCCGAATTATACATAATAACATTTCATATTCTGCTTCTACTCGAGCGAAGGAAAATTGCAGATCTTGCTTTCTTATTTAGCGTTATTAACGGATCTACTGACGTCCCTGAGTTGGTGGGCAAGATCGGACTTCGTGTACCAAATGCATTTCTTCGGAGACCACGTTTTCTCCATGTGCCTCAAGTCAGAACTATCTATAGACAGAACTCGTACGTGATAAGAGCTTGTCGTACTTCTAATGTGTGTGTGTGTCAGGATGTCAAGTTAGATTTAGATTTATTTACTAGTAGCGTTAAGGAAGTGAAGACAAGTTTGTTTTTCGATATACAGGGTGTTTGGTGCATCGTGTGCCAAATTGAAATGGTCGACTGAGGGGGTCACCTGCTATCCTTTCAGACCCCTAAACACTTCTCATGCCCTGTGGATTTTTTTTCATCGACTTTTTATTGTTTTATTAAAAAAATACCCAAATTTTACATTCAAGTACAAATAATAAAAAAAGTGTAACGCCAATGCGCCCGCGCAAAAAGACAGAAATCTTTTCAAAGGAGGTTTAGTGTAAACGTTTGGGCAGGAGTGACTGGGAATCAGGAAGTTGGACCGCATTACCTGCCCGATAAACTCAATGGCGATAACTATTTGGAGTTCCTTCAAAACGACCTGCCCGAATTAGTGTCCAAGGTGCCCGTATTTAATGAAAATGTGCCCAAAGTATTCCAGCATGACGGCTGTCCCGCGCATTGGCGTTTGACTGTGAGGGAATATCTCGACGATGTGTTCCCTAATGCGTGGATTGGTCGCGATGGCCCTATTGCATGGCCGGCACGTTCCCCAGACCTAACTCCGCTAGACTTTTATGTCTGGGGACGTGCCAAAGAGCTGGTATACGCCACGGAGGTTCCGACTAGGGAGGTACTACTTCAACGCATTGAAAAGGCGTTCAATAAAATAAAGGACGAAATACGACTTCGTACAACAACTGTGGAAATACGAAATAGATGTCGGGCCTGCATTTGCAATAGCGGCCAACAGTTTGGGCAGAATATGTAAAAATTATTAAATAAATGTTAAAAATGCAATTATTTTTTACTTCTAGTACCCCCCCCCCCCCCAAAGAGAGATACGAGACAGATTTTATCTTATAAGAGTGAGATGACAGATTTAATGAGTTTTTGAGGTATCATTTAAGCAAAAATATTTTTTTAAATCGTAATTTGGAATTTAGTATTTTGTGACTCGATTCACAATTCTAGCGAATTCACAAAGTTGTAAAAAGATTTTTATGGCATGTGGCACATCACTAGCAAGAGAATAGACTAGAGAATTTCTCAGGGAGTTGGAAGATCCCGGTCGCTTTTGTATTTTTTTTTATAGCCATGTAAATAGCTGTAACATGGACAGCTTTAATTGAAGTCCGAAACTTTGCGAGTAATTAAAAAAGAACTACATGACTAATGTCACTAATTTTGAATTTAAAAGCACTATAATACAATACACATCTAAATTAAATTAAAATTCAGAGTCTACGACTTACACTTTTTTTATTATTTGTACTTGAATGTAAAATTTGGGTATTTTTTTCATAAAACAATAAAAAGTTGATGAAAAAAAATCCACAGGGCATGAGAAGTGTTTAGGGGTCTGAAAGGATAGCAGGTGACCCCCCCAGTCGACCATTTCAATTTGGCACACGATGCACCAAACATCCTGTATAACCATTTTCTTTTTATAATATGTACTTTTTCTTCTCTATATCATTGTCATTTTCAAGCGTGAGATAATATTCTTTTGCGTGTCTTACGTCGCTGTTTTCGCGTATTTGTTAATTGTACTCACTTTTTTCGTTAGTGGAAGCTGGAAGCTTGTAATTGGCCATCGTTTACATATTGGACTAGATATTAAAAATGTATTAGCTGTAAGTTTTCCTAAAATTAATAAAATAAAATAAAATAAAGTAAAATAAAATAAAATAAAATAAAATAAAATAAAATAAAATAAAATAAAATAAAATAAAATAAAATAAAATAAAATAAAATAAAATAAAATAAAATAAACTAAAATAAAATAAAATAAAATAAAATAAATAAAAATAAAATAAAATAAAATTATAATACTGTATATTGTTTATGTTGTATTTACCTGGAGAGCCTGCTGGCGTCTCGCTCCAGCTGCGTAGGCTGGCCGCGTACGATGGCTGGCACCAGCGTGAAGCCGGGCGGCTGGCGGTACTCGTTAGCTCGCTGGACTTCTATCAGTCTGATCCCAGGTTTGTTGCGACGCAGATTCTTATGCACTTCTTGATTCTTGTCGTGCACCTGGTAGATACAGATTTCGTGAAAATACTTGGAAAAGTAGGTAAGGCATGCATTCAGTAACTTGTGCGAACAAGTAACACAGAATTTTAGTAAGTCAGAGTTTGAAGTTAATCTGTCAGTGATATTGGCCTTCTTTTGTCGACCATCAGAGCTTTTCCAGCTAGCAAACAGTGCATCGCACTTATGGAATCTGAGTATCTTTTAACATAGACATTTGGTTTGAAAACTTGGTTGTCTGCTGGAGTCGTTGAGATCTACATAAAACGAGGAATAGAAGATGTGTGAAATAATAGATTTTTATACAAGGGGTCGAAAGGAATCAATTCCCATACGAGGTATTTAGACGCTCAAGCGCAGCAAGGTCAGCTATAGTCCGTGTAAGAATTGATGACTTTCATCCGTGTTAAACACTCTACTTTTCATTTCGAATTTAAGGAAAGTATTTTTTTTTAGCTTTTTTAAACTATTTCCTGATATTAATAACACCAGTATTCTAGTATCTATTAGGGCCTATTTCACGATGTCCGAATAGCTACTACTTACCATATCAAAAATCGAAAAATCAAAAATCGAACAGAATTTGTAAGATATTATCTGCCAAGTAAGTTAACGAGAACCTAATCGGAGGTGGTGAAACAGGCCCTCAGTCTTTTTAAAATTTTAAATACACACCGCGTCACCGCCGTGGGTCGTCTCGCTTGTAGGTATTTTTTTAAAATTAACACTGGCTGTGTATACACTAAAAAGACTGCAGATATATTTTTAAATCGAAATTTTTCTATAAGAGGGTAATACTCTATCACCACATCTATGATCAAAGATATTATTAAATTGTAAAATAGATATATTATGGATAATTTGTGAGCTTCATAGATAGCTATATGATATAATATGATAGTGTAATGTCCCTTAGTAAAATTTTTCGTAGCCGACTACCTGACCAAATTTAAGTTCTATTTTTTAAATTCATTCTCGCCCTAGAGAGGGAAGCAATTACTATGAGTCTTTCCCGCCCAAGGGTGGGGAGCAGCGTCTTCCACCCGCTACTCGGATCAAACAAACACTATTTAACGAGTAAGAGAAATGAAAAAACTTTGTGTTCCTTACTTGGTCAGCGAAGGTGTGAAGCTGCGTGGCTCTCTCCTGTACGGAGTAGTTCTGCATGAGCAGCTGTGGCGCGATGGGCGCGGGCGGTGCGGCGTGCGCGGGGGGCGGCGGCGCGCGACCTTTCGCCCAATTGCGGCGCGCGGTGTAGCCGCGGAAATCTGCGGAACATGCCATTGTACTCATACTTGCATAGTCGACATCGTTACAGGGTGAATTGGTGATAGGGTCCAAAGACAACTATAACAGTTCACTACTGATAAGGTTTTATTTATATCTGTAATTATATCTACAATAGGCTGAGTAAATTGCTCAGTTCTAAGCTATGGCACAGTTCTTACATTTTTGGGTTCCGTACCTTAAAAGGAAAAAACAGAACTCTTATAGGATCACTCATGTGTCTGTCTGTCCGTCTGTCACAGCCAATTTGCTCCGAATCTAATGGACCTATTAAGTTGAAATTTGGTCCACATAAGTATTTCTGTGACCCAAACACAAACGTGTAACGAAAATAAATGAATTTTGAATACAGGGGTCACTTTTAGGGGGCAAACAAAAAAAATAGTTTTGCTAACAGTACCGTGCGATATATCAAATGAAAGGACTTGTTGCGAGGATCTCATACATATTTTTTATATAATTTTAAAATAAACACTTTTAAAGATATAAGAAATTCGATGAAAATTGACCGTTTACCTTCCCTTATCTCCGAAACTATTGAACCAAAAATTTTGAAAAAATTACATAATATGGCTCTTTACTCGTAAATTACAGGAAAACCTATAAGAAGTCTATGGTCTTAAAATAACATGGTAAATCTCTCAATATTGTGCGTACAAACTTACATTTGCAGTTGGAATGTATGGGAGAACATTTATTTCAACTACAATGTTAAGTTCATATTTGGGATAAATTCATCGCAACTACAAAATCCGTCATTGTGCGTAGTCTGATACGCACTAGGCCGGTTTTTTAAATATTATTAAATATTTTTCATAAATTAATATTTTTCATTCCCAAAGATAAGTCCTTCTCTCCTTCTCCTTAATTTCTGAACTGATACTTACGACTTTGTATAACAACGGCAGCTTTATTAGTATCAATGTTCTCTTTGTTACCGGAGATAGTTTCATTGGTGTCGCTGTCGTCTGACGTCATTCGTCTCAAAACCTTCGCCTTCATCATAGCTTTGTTCTTGCTAGGGGCACCTGTAAGAGAATATCAATAAGTTCTTTTTTTGCGTTTGAATGACCTTCGTAAGGCTCTTTAGGTTTAAAAGTTGGTCAACCGAATCCTCCACGAATCTTTATATCCTGCTATATTTATTCTCTCTGCAATTTCCTGGTTTGAAAGGGTTTCTTCAACTGAAACTTTCTTACATGTTCTCAGAGATTTCCATTTTAGCTCATGTAGTGCTATTGAATCGGGAATTATGTGGCAAGAGATTATTATCAAATTTATATACCTATCCAGCTTTTTAAACTAACCAGACATATGTTGTTTCCTCTGGCTGTCCTGCTCCATCTGGAACTCTCTCGCTAGTTGTCTCTGTCTCTCCTGCAGACCCTGCAGTCGCTTGCGTGTGAGCCAGCCGCGCACGTGTCTTTGTAGTGTTAGGACTGATATCGCCATCTGTGCCTTCAGCCGTTGGTAGGTTCGTCGCGCCAACCAGCCACGGACGCATGCTTGGACTAGCACTACTTTTCTTATCTGGAATTTAATACACAAAACTTGTTGGTGAACATCAAAGATATTTAAAGTATGTGAACATGCTGACTGATATTTGGCAATGGGTCTTCAATTAACGTCAAGTAAAGATTTTGGTAACTGTGTCAAAAGTATCGAATGATGTAGATACGATTTATGGAAACGGTAGTTGTTTACGTATACAAGGTCTAATTGAAATAATTTTGTCGAGTAATGCGAACATAATGAATGGAGCTGTTGATTTTTTTTCACGATTACGGATTTGGTCCCGTTAGTAAAAGTTTTTCATAACGATGAGTGTAGTGACTTCTTAAGCGGTTTCTAGTTATTTCAATAACAGTATCTATAGCTCGAAAGATGAATTCACATAATCTTCAAATGATGTCTCCTACCTGCTCCTCATAAATCCTGGACAGCACTTCGACGTGGTAATACTTAAGGAACACTTTAGATTTTCCGAGCGCCCAGCCGTCCATTTTTAGCCTTAACAGTAGGAGTCGGCAGGAATCACGGTTGGGCTTCGTTTCCTCGTCGTAACTGAATGCCAGAAAGCCATACCTGAATGGAAAAAAGCGAAATATAAAATAATTGGCACAGAAATAAGATAACTTAATACGATACAAAACAAATAAATATTACAGACACAAAGAAAAATACAAAGAACGTGAGCAAGACAATGATGGAAACGTTGGAAAACAGAGTGGATTAAACGAAAACACTTGCCTCTTCAAAAACTCTTCAAAGGAAAGTCGGTGGGAAAATCCAGTTTGTCTTATCCTAATGGTCTCCAAGACTCCCGTGTAGCGGAGTTGTTTCAATATTTTCGCCGAATCGAAATGCTTTGGAGAGCGGGTGTCGTTCGGTTTGAGACATCTCACGAACTGAGGGGTCCCGCTCACCATCTTCTGAAGTAGCTCCATTAGGGAGTATCTGAAGTATGTGGATACTGTCTGCTGAGCTCGGGATTGGGAGGCAAGCCCTCGACTGTTGAAGCGCTCCTAAAAATATTGTCAATAAGTGGATTTCTTTCAAAGTAGGAAAAGCTTTCAGTAACGGCCGATAATTACAAGCAATTTTGTGCAAAACAAAATGATTAGTACTACCTACATAACATTTATCTAGGACTTATAACATCATTTTCGGATTTACCCCCAAAATATAAAGCTTTCAGCAATTTGATCCCAAATTAGAACAAGCTAGGTAATAATAACTTACCCTAAAATCACTAGAAGTAGGACTCTCCAAGCTCCTTGGATCCATGACGTCTCCTTGTAGCGGTGAATACAAATTACCAGTTTTAGTGATGGGACATTGGAACAGGAACCTGATGATGTCGTACTGACTCTGTCTCATAAGCTGAACCACTTCGGGAGGAAGGAAGTTGCGATTCTTCTCTAGGAAGCCGTCGGCTTGGTAGACCACGCGGCCGGCGAAGTGGTGGACCGCGAAGCAAATAGCGTCGGACTTCGGACGGACGTAGTATTTGCTCTTGATGTTGTTGTGGAACTTTTCTGTAAATAAATAAATTTGTTGAACAACTTTAAACAACTTTTCTGTAAATATTACAGTATACATGTCGTAACGAAGCAAGCTCTGGATCAATGAAAGTCTTTTATTTATACGTAATTATTTGAATGGTGAACTGACATCAATAAGACTTGCAGATGTTATTAGAAGCAAGTTAGTTAAATTCCTAGTAAAAATAATACTAAAGTGCGTTCGAAATAAAGTTGTTACAATTACCAATAAGAGTTCTGTCCGTGGACCTCGGGAACCGACTCTCTTCATCCAACAAAGCCAACATTCCCATTGGCCTTGACAACAGCATATCTAACACCGGTCTGTTATCAGAGAACTCCACCAGATCTACTGGAACACCTTCCGCCATATACTCCTGTTGTTCCCAAGTGAAGATGTGCTGATTGAAGTAGTACTGGATTTGTTCGTTGGCAATGTTGATGCAAAGCTGCTCGAAGGAGTTGTTGTTGAAGTTTTCAAACCCAAAGATGTCGAGAATGCCGATGGAGAGTTGTTCGTTTCTGGAAATGATAATTAAAAAATGACTATCACTCGCGGTGTTAGTTTGCGTATTTGGAGTGGTAAAGACACCAAAATAATGTATGTTGATCCAAAATATTTTATTGTGTCGTAATTGGTACACCGTATTTTTGTAGGAGTGTCGTTCGCCACAGCAGATTTGCTGGAATGATAAGTTTAAAATACTTACACATTAGGTCTATTCTGACACAGCAAAGCATTGATTCTCTCAACGATTCTGTCGAAAGCTCTGGCGTACAGTCCCCTCGCAGTAGCGTCCCTGGCCACGGCGGCTTCAGTGGGCGAGCTGTGGCGTGCGATTGTCTCTCCGCGAGCGACCACGCTGCTGCTCGTGAGGCACTCGCGGAGGTCCACAGTCTCCACGCCGAGGAGGCAGGATGCTGCGGAAATATAGAAGAATTATGAGAATTTTGGTCATGGAAATCGTAAATTCAACATGGGCATTTGCAACGTTTTCAAAATACTGCTTTAATAGGTATGGGAGGACAGTGTAGGCCCGTCAACCAGTACCAGATAGTTAACAAAATAGGAAATGGATAGCAAATCAATCGATTAATTTCAGGATTGAATAAGTTTAATTGTGAAATTGATGATATATGTACTAAGTAAGTATTGTCAAGTGAATTAGTAATACTTGTTTTATTAACCCCAGTATCCCTGGACAATTGGCCCTGCTAAAATTTGATGACTGTCTAATATTTTAAGATAAATGAAAAAGTTAGAAGATTTCTCTAGTCAATATAATAGAAGCACGTTACAAGAGTGCAGTCAATGACTTTAATGCCGTGTAGACACAAAAATAACAAACAAAAATCTCCACAACCATTATTTAAACGGTGTCCCATTATAAACTCGTAATCTCGTCATTAGTTTACCTCTGTGCAGCGGTGCGGTGTCAATAATGGTTGCTTTGTTATCCGTGTTATCTTCGCCAGCAGTTTCACCAAACTCTATGTCTCCGAGGTGCAGGATAGCCGCTAACATCTTGTACAGAACCAAAACTTCCTCTTCTTGAAATCCGACCACCTGGAAAAAAAATATTGAGTCAAATGGTTTATTTAAATTTTTCTCAACAATTGTTTTCTACTATGTAAAGATTTTCGTTGATATTGAAGTCTGAAACTCAAACTTAAACCATTTATTAAAATCATACCATTAACAGGCACTTTTGAATTGTCAAAAGAGTCGGTCAGTCAGAAATATGAAGCTAGTTGCCTATTCCAAAGCGTGGTAGGTACGTAGGACACTATTTAAAATTATATTGTTAATCAATATCGTAAGTCAATGGTATCGAACACCGTGACATCACTCCACTCTGCAATTCCGCATTATAGAACTCTCGTCATCATAATATGTTACTGCATAGTTATGGTGAGACCTGTAACTGTTACGTTCCCTACCTTAAAAGCTTGGTTGAGTTGTCTCCAGCGATGCACATTGTGCTCCCTGTGGGTGACGGACAGTGGCTGCAGGTAACGATGTCTCGACTTCAGTTGCTCGTCCAGATAGAACTTCCTCCAGCGACCCTCACTCTCTAGGCCATCGTATAGGTAGTAGAACACGTGGAAGTTGCTCTCACCCCTGAATATTATAAGTAATTTTTATTCCATTATAATATTCGAATGTAAATACGAAAGAGTAATTGCAATGAGAAAGTACTAACAGTAATTCAAGTTTAAATAAAGACATCTTATTTTTTATTATACCCTGATTAATGCAAGTAAAAGGTCTTGCCTCGATAGCTGGCACGTATCCGTATAACTCATATCATATCAATTGGCTCCCATAATATCAATTGGCAAGATTTTATTTTATGCTTATTGCTCATCGAACACTGACACTCAAATTTAAATCTCGGTCAATTGGCTCTTACAGTTTAGTCGGAAGTTTTTTGCGGGTCACTATAGAAAGTGCTACACTTGAGAAAAAACGAAGTAAATATGTACTCACAAGGCTTGATGTACCACTCTGGACTGTTCAAGAAGATACACCGATATTCTAGCACCAGATATCCGGCCAACTCTCATCATAGACAAATCTAGATATTTGCCGAAACGAGAACTGTTCGCGTTGATGCCCGTGCGAGCGTTGCCGAAGGCCTCCATTATTGGATTCATTTGTAAGATTTTTTCTTCCAAGTTCCGGTTTTGGGTCTGGAATGAGAAAATGAAAATTACTAAGTTGGAAATAGGCCAACATAACCCATATCCAATAACTTGGTCAAGGTCAAAACCGTGGCTATGTTGCAAATTTGTAAGGTTTATCATACTTAAATCGAGCAATGTAATTAAAAAGTACTATACCTAAATCAAAACTAGCTCTACATTATATTATGTTTAACTTAAATATCTTGGCTTAAGAATGCATAGTTCTCTATCGTGGATTGTTCACTTGGATCATTTAAAAACAAAGCTTACGTCACTACTTGGATCGCTTCGAAACACGTTCGATGTATTCCACATAGACTGCGTCACACCATCTATAACGCCTTAGTAAAACCACACCTACTATATCTGGTTGAAATTTGGGGCAGTGCAGCCAAGACGAAGCTAGCGAGTGTCCAAGTTGCACAAAACAAAATAATAAAAATGATTTTTAACTACCCATATTTAACATCAACATGCAAAATTTATGAAGAAACCAAAATAATGAACATCAGACAGTTATATATTTACAATACATGTATTTTCATTCGTAAGGTACTCAACAAAAGTACATAATTATACAGACTAATTTATCGTTTACTAAAGTAAAACAAGTAACCCAACGTAGTAATCGCCGAGCTAGTTTTCTGATTTTACCGAAGATGAGAACTAAGTTTGGCAAAAAAAAAACTTTTGAAGGAGCACAATTATACAACAAAATACCCTCGTGTATAAAAAAATTACACTCATTCAATGCATTCAAAACACAATTAGCTGAATATTTAATCACAAATAACACCTTTCCTAAAAGCTGAATGCATTGGGTACCTTTATCATACATAATTGCTACCGTGAAGTCTGCGACGAACTTTACAATTATAATTTATTTTAAGCATTGTTCCCATGTAAGTGAATGTGTCTTTTTTGAGAATAAACAATCTTTAAACCTAACTTATGAAGGTAAAGTGGAGGGCAGTCGTCGTAGAGTAAATTATAGTAATATTAGAAGGTATGGTGTAATATTGAGAGGAAGAATCTCTCGATAATACCGCAAGTCCCGTAGCAAGACAGAACCTAGACAGAAACAAGAGATCATACCTTCGACAGAAACACAAGTTGTTTCAACAAAAGGTTAGCAGACTCAGTCTTCCCGGCGCCACTCTCCCCAGAGATGACGATGGCTTGGTGCAGCTTCTGGTGCATCAGCGCCTGGTGCGCCGCGTCCGCCACCGCGTAGATGTGCGGCGGGTTGTCTGACCGACACCGACCTTGGTATATCTGTTGAGTCTAGAACAATTAGAATAATTGACATAGTAATTGATAGAGAAGCAAAAAAGCTAATTTAACAGGAATTATGCCTTTGTCGCGTTGGTGAAAACTAGATGAAGAGTAAGATCCCATATTTGGGTATAATTTCTTCGATGTTAAGAAACATGACATAATCCATATCAGTTCCTGGTACGCGCCACGAAAAAGGGCCTTTGACGGCGCTAGTGTCTATGCTATTTTTTTTTGTTTTTTATTTTAGCCATTGCATCACATTGCATTAAAAAATGTACTATCACAATTTTTCGCGGGCCTTCGCGGCGCGCACTTGTACCTCCTTTTATTAAAGAATGACGTGTCACAAAATCCCGTTACTCGTTTTGACCACACGCAAACAGCAAGCAAAACAGCGCTTTATAACCCACACATTAATAATAAAGTCCAAATGTGTGAGGACGAATTAATTAAACACCTTCGTTCTGCCCAAAAGAGCATATTTTTAATGTTGTGGTTACTTTTAGGCGTCATGATAATTACCTTTGTGGTATAAATTCCCACGTCGGTAAATGGGTTTACGGCGACCAGGATGTCTCCTATATAGGTGTAGATCTGGTTTTGCGTGTATCTCTTCTGTAGTTGTTCTACAATAGCATCTTCTGTCAACACTTCCAATGTCGCCAGATCATCGGTGTACATTTTCTCTGGTCGCGCTTTTCGATGCGATTTGAGTTTCCCTCTCTTGGTCGTGGCTTCAGGCGCGCGAGAGCCTCGCCCTTCGGCTCTCTGTCGTTTTATCTCCGCTTGAAGCTCTTTACGGATCTATAAAAATAACCAACATATCTTATCTAATAATCCAACTATGACTGGAAATTATTAGTTCACAAAGTTACTAATTCTTACCTTATCCTCAAAGCTACTGACAGCGAGTAGTAGAGGATGTTCCAGAAGTTCTCTCGCAAATGGCCTCTGATTCATGTCTTTTATCAAACAGTCTGCGATAAAGTCTACGAGTTGCGGCGAAAACATTTCAGGATGGGATAAAGATGGCGGCGGGTTCCGAGGTATTTGGAATAGTGCCCTCATTGGGTGCAGGCCCGACAGTGGCGGTTCTCCTTCAGCTAATTCTATAGCCGTTATGCCCACTGACCACACATCGCAGCGGCAGTCATAAGATTCGTCCAGCTGTTGTTCACATGCTATGACCTGCAACCGAAAACAATTCATATTTGACCTTAAACCGTCACTATAATACGAGATAATTACCTAGAGCCCCTTTCAAAACGTAGTCGTATTGTATTCGGGGTCACGAATATTGTTCGCATTATGTGGAGCTAGATAATAATAAATAGCAAGTTTTGCAATAGTTGATATTTAAAAAAAATCATTGACATTTTACCTCTGGAGCCATCCAGTATGGCGTGCCAACTGATGTATTTCGTCTGGCAGCTGTAGCAGCCAAGTGTGATGAAACTCCGAAATCGACAAGTTTGACTTCACCATCTTCTGTGAGAAGAATGTTATGCCCTTTGACGTCCCGATGCATACAGCGGTGAGCGTGTAGATGTGTCAAGGCCCGTACGGTTCCTCGCAACACATACGCGAGTTGTGGTTCGGCGAGACTGCTACCGCGAGCCCGCATTCCCGCGCATAAATCAGTCACCGAACCGCCGGTACAGAGCTGCAAATACAAAGGTCATGTTGATTTATGCCTTTCGCATAAAGCTCGGAATAGGCAGCCTATAAATAAAACGTATACCGACCTCCATGACGAACCATATTTGGTCGTCATCCGAACACACGCCGCGTTTCAAGAACAGACCGAAAAATTCCGGGATATTACGATGCCCCGATAAATCACGAAACACGAGGAATTCCTCTTCTATTTCTTCTATATTTTCTGTAATGTTTTCCAAAATCTGTAACGAAATTAATAGAAAACTATCAGAAATTTATTCAAAACTGATGTATTCACACTGTGTACATAAATTGGGATCTAGTTAAGTTATTGTGTTCCAAACGAGAGGCGGTAAAGCCATACCATGTCATGTATTGTTTAGCAGCCTTGACATCAATACTACATTTGAGATAACATCTATGCAATCAATTACATGCGTATTCTAACAATGCCTCCATAAAAATTCATCGACCTATTCTGTATACACAGCATTCTCATACATAGTGAATACTTATAAGTTTATACAAATATATGTATTTTTTCTTCCCAAAAGCGCTTAATTGCGGTCATTACGTGCTTAATTTAAAGAGACGCAATTTTGAGCCGTTACTTATCAGTAAATTACCGTAATCTTTATTCAAATTAAAGCATTCAACAACTGCGCCTTAACAGGGAAACCCATTACATTGAATTGTTAATAAACTAAAACTTGTAGGGCTAGTGTGACTGCGAGGCAGTTTCTCTCGGATTTCACCCGTACGAACAGTTTACGAGTGCATGCCCTATAAAATATGTTGTTGACCTTAGTCGTGTTCGTACTAAAATAACATGTGGAAATAATCGTAGGCTCCGCGGTATTCTTGACGATAGCTTTTAAATGACGTCAGCTCATGTGCAAACCTAAGATAAGGTTAACAACTTTTATAGTGACTAATACCGATACCAGTCTAGTGCAGGTCTGCTAATAAAAATATATTTCCTGGAGGCGAGACGATTCAGATTACCTCCATATTCAACAGGTAGATTATTATCTGTCATGCTATTTAGATCTATAGGTAAAATTGACCTTCTAAAGGTTAACCTTTAGAAGGTTAACCTTATCATTTGTTACGATTGTTCTAAAACAATCGTAACAAATGATAAGACGACACAGGTATTATTTTTTATATAGCCTATACGAAATGTTTAATCATTTGTGTGTCATCGAATAAATGGTAACGGATCTTACGGGCCACTCGTCTGGCGGTCCTCTTGACCTTCGACTACTAAGTGCCCTCTTTTACAAGCTGGTATTGAGCCTGGTAGGGACGGTCGCTTGCATCCACTTTTATCTAGGTATAAGATAATACATTGTCAGTTCTACCTTTAGATCCGTTTGATCTTACGAAAATCCTGTATGGCTGTTATAGCCTTAAGACCACCAGAATGATTTTAGAATATGAAGCAACTCATTGAAACTTAACAGTGTGATTGTTTCGTGTCTGTGCACACATCCGGTCAGACTAATTTCTGCTCAGATTGCATCTATTGTCCCTTACAACTCATTGCGTTTCGTTTTCGCTTTTCTTTGTCCGTAGATAGACTGACCTTAACTGCAACCCGCCTGCCCGTCTTCTTATCTCTAGCGCAGTACACCTCTCCATAAGTGCCCTCTCCGATGAGCTCCTGCAGAGTGAACCGGTCCCGAGGATCGGCTGCCCGGTCCAGCTCCACGTGCTGCGAGAGCCCGCGGTATGCCACGTCGCTGCGCATGGCTCAGCACTTGCATTGAGACACCATCTGGAAAATAAGAATGAGCTGATAAAATTTCAGATAGGTGAACTTATTTATCTGGCTAGACGTGGAGGTAGGTGGTAGAAGGAGTAAAGTTTAGTTGCCAAGATCAGGTGAAAAAAACCCAGGACATCTGCAAGCGCGTTAAACTGACGACATCGCCAATGTTGCAGATAACACCTGGACGAGGAATTCACAAAATACGTTTGTACGTGAGCACATTCGTAAGAGTATCATCACAGCGGTAATATTTTCTCATTGTTTGTCTTGTTTTATAAGTATATTCGTGTATTTATGTGTATTTATTAGTTCTTATATTTATATATATTTAGGTATACTATATTATATTTATTGTTTTAATAGGTATATATGTATATATACATATATATATAAAAATATATTTATTCCACAATTTTTTATATTGCACCTACCACGGCTCATCTCTGCATCACCCAAAGGTTGACTGGTAGAAAATGCCTATGGCATTAAGTCCGCCTCTGTACATTTATGTGCTTAAAGTGTTAAATAAATAAATAATAAAATAGTGAAGAATGACGGATCTAACCAATGGATGACTTTGAGCTGATGATGGTTGAAGATTTAACTAACGAAAAGTTTAACATAAAATGAAATATATAGGTGAAACTTTGTTAATGAACGACTTTGCTGCTCATAAAACGCATACTTGTTCACACTACTGTGTCATAAGCCTATTGCATAAATAGTAAATATCAAAGGTGCCAAGGATATAGTACGTCGCATTCGTAATAAAAAAAAAACATGAATAATCTGAATCTGAAGCAATATTAACTTACTTAATTGGGGTAATGAGGCTCAACTAATCGAGTTCGGAAATTCGAAAAGCTTCATCAATATCCTGTCTATGAAAAATTAAATTTATCTACATATTTACACGCTAGAGCACTATTTCAAAGAGATCTAAATGATAATATGTAATTTAACGTGTCGACACCACTTCTATTTCAATTCAGTTCGGTTATGCTTGGGTGCCAGTAACACTTTGGGATTTATTAGTTGTAATAGTGCAATAGTAGAGAGGTTTTACTGAGTAAATGGACAAGCAACACTGTCTGTAGGTACCTACTTGGTTTAGTCGAAATGATCTATAAGGCCGTGAAGAGACTACACCTAACCAATAGTACCTACCGCTATTACCGTATATTTCACTTAAAGTGTTTTAACGAGGATTCCGATAGATGACTAATAATTCGATTAAATAATATTAGATACGCCTAGCGTATACATCAGCAGATTAATGACTCAGTCATAGATAAATTGATAGCTGTTCACAATCGCGTACATACCAACGTATCGTCACTTTACAGGCACAAAACGCATTGTTATGATAAAACATTTAGTTATTATTAGCACGTGAAATAGTTGAAACATCCGGCAAGAAATAACTGTACTGCGGCCGAACCGAATAAATCCGCAGAACTTTATTGATTTCTAATAAATAATAATAATATCTCAACTCTTTTAATTGTATAATATGGAAATTGTAGCTTGCAGCTTTCTTTTATTATGGATTGATTAAAATATGAGCCAACTAGAAAGTGAAATGTATAATATTCCCTCAATACTATAGCGATGATGCAGACTTGGGTAATATATTATAATATATTTTAATTCATGTTAATTTGTATGACTCGACGACGGACGAAATAACGCGATAAGCGTGTTTTTTATTCACCATTTATCTGCTTGGTTTGCCGACTAAGCAGTTTGAAATAGTAATATATTCACAACAATTTGTTGCTCGGTAAAGAGTACTAAAGTTGTTTCTGAAAAAGGAAAGAAATGGCATTAATAAATTGAATATGCCGTTGCATGCGCCATCGCGTGGCGGCGTCATGCGTGCTCGACTAGAAGATGGAGTGCTGTATCCATCTATGACTAATAAAGAACTAATTATGTGGTTGTCAATAAACTAAGATCATACTAATGACATGAACATAACGTATAATATCGTTCAGTATTTAAAAAAATCTTCACGGATACTTGTTTACATAACATAAACATAACATAACATCACGCCTTGTTTCCCCGAAGGGTTGGGCAGAGGTGTCCCTGTAGCAGGTTCACCCACATTTCGCCATTTCTTGTTTACAATTGTTAAATAAAGCTTCATACAATTGTTGTACTCTATAAAAGGCAAAATTATAACCGCAACCTACCCAAAATACTAAATAAATCAAGGAAAACTAAACGACAGAATAGGAAGACTTAACTAAATAAATAAAATATCTAACACACAAGAGTCATCATAGTAATAATTAAAGCCACAAAAAGACATAACATCGATTTCCGCCAAAGTTACCAGCAGAATTACTCGTCAACTTTCAAACATAATTTTAATGCTCTTGAGGAACTCTGTCACATAATGTTGCCATATCGGTAACATTACGATGGTGTAACGAAGACATAACTTAACTTCTTGATTTTGTACACAAGTGTGGTGTCAAATTGGTGTCAACCTTGATAGATTGTCGGTGTGTCGTAATTACCACTACAATGAGTCGACAATATTTGAATAGAGCCCACACAAACATTTACGATTGAGGCAATTTATACAGAGTAGTGACTTTGCATTATATTCAACAATTAATATTACAGACTGATGTTATGTACCTGTATTCCTACATTGTTAAATATGACGTATGCTCATCTACTTAATTTGATCTGTCAATTTAAATGATCGGTCATCACAATAAATAGCCTACTTATCAAAGTTATGATGCACAAGGGGCTATATAGACGTAAGCTAAATGAGCGTTTGTCTCCTGTGTAGGCCTTTGTATGACGTTATGACATCATGTCCTACATATTGAGATAATGAGAGCATAAAGTAATATCAAATAATGTCACCAAATTGAACTATGAAAATTAAGATTGGGCAATAGAAATGGGCCGCTCGAATTTGGAATTGCTTACACAATATGTTTTTTTTTTTTTAATACAGATACCTACTTCATATGACTAAATAAGGAGCCTACGTACCTATACAGAATACGTAACGGAAAGACTTTTCATATACAAGGTCAAATTTAATTAGCTAGCTATAGACTCCACAGACGTAGGTAAATTTACTTAAATGCTACTTATTTTTATATGAACATATATATTCATATACAAAATAATATAAATATTATACTTAAACCAAAAAACCGTAATTGTGTCTTAAATATATAAAAGTAACAATCATATACTGCGGACCTTTTTAAAAAACCAACAAAGAACAATATTTGTTTCATACACATTTTATTGATATGTCAGGAGTACTATGAGAGGAATTTGTGAATGTGTTGTTACCTTCTTTTATTTTATTTATGTTTTCATGTTTTTATTTTGTATATTTTAATGTGTGTTATAGTTCTCTTTTATTTTTATAATTTTAGTTAATGTAATTGGTTGAAACACAAGCGTTGTAGCAAAATAAATAAATAAGTAAATAAATAAATAAATAAATAAATAAATAAATAAATAAATAAATAAATAAATAAAATATAAATAAATAAATTTATATCGAACCCTTTCGTCAGCGCTCACCAATCAGCTTATTTTTCTTCGACTTGATTTATTTTATATATTGAATGGTATATACTAAAAACAATTTTATTTCTCCATAAAACTTATTCTATGGCACTCAGCGTTTGCGTGGCTTTCAATTAGTCAAAGAACTTTCGTAATCGGATTAATACTTCCAGAGATGACCTCGTACAAACAAAAAACTATTTTATCTCTTAATACATTATAATATAATATACAGAGTGACATGGTAACAGTTTTCGCGTCGATGTCCCTGCCACCCTATATATACTTATAATATTAGTTAAAGAGTTAACATGGTCATCCATTTATCGTGTTGTACATTGGAATTGAGAAAATCTTACGAGTATCTGCAAACTTTTATCTTGTGTGGTAAGATTAAAATCGAGACTAGATTTTGTTTAAAATCTTTTAAAATAGACACTAGCAAATCATTTGAACATTGTGATGTGTTTATTTTACTTGCTTGTTTACAATGTAATTCTATGGACCGGTGCACGGTATTGAGTACCTACCAAGCTAACGTTTGTGGTAATTCACGTTAACCAGGAGATCAACCGATGACGTGAATGTTTTCCACGAAAATGAGTAGGTTAGTAATAAGTAGGTACGAGTATGTTGTTTGTAATTATGAACCATAAACATACCTAATGTTAATTTAACAAATAATTAAAATGGCGTCTGCGTTGACAGCGATACTTCATTGTTACAGTGGAGAAACTTGCATTAAATTTATTACTGCTTATAAAATACGTGTCATCGATTTCACCATCAATATGAATGAGTCACAAACGACGGCAAAGTAAGTCATCGATGCGAAACGAGTGTCTTGGGCTCGTGGCACAAAAAGTCTCAAGAATAGATTTTTTAAATGATGAGATAGTATCGACCGTTGATCCTAATCCGGCGTACAGTGCGTGCCACTAAAGATGAGACTTGACACACCACGTGGTTTGACTTGCGCAGTAGACGATTTATGGGTCTCTTTAGCGGTATGAAGTCTGCACCGGGGCGTCATCGGGGCGGCGGAAGGAGCGGCGGGAGGCGCGGTCAAGTCTCATCTTTCGTGGCGCGTATTGTAAACTGCGTAACGTCTGCAATTAGTCAACACAACACATCATAAATGGACTTTAAATGTTTTCATGTAAAAAGAGGTCTCGCGTACTGTGACTGACGGCCGCGACTGAAGCTACTTTCACTGATTGTTTTTGTCACGAAGACAATGTTGCGACGGCCGGCGAGCTCATTGTGTTAATTATAAGGTTTAGCACAGTTGTCATGTTAACCGCAACTCAAGTTACATACATTCTCGCTTAAATAGGCACCTACACTATAATCTCGTAATCCAAAAAAAAAAAACAACGCTTTACTGAGTTATCATATCACGCAATAAAAATTGATTGCTACTGCAACATAAAATAAATAAGTATAACAGGCTATAAAATGAACAAACAGCTATTTCTTCTGCTCATAGATTTCCGTGTGTATGTAGGTATAATTGGTGGTCACACTCGAGTAGTTAAATATGTGATTATGTGTAATGTGATTGAATAAATAGGAAATTAGTTGCATCAACTGCATTGCTTTCCGAGTTTCTTATTACGTTGTCGAAGGGGACCGCGCCGACGCATGTTTCAACTCATTGTTTAGTTTCGTTCCTGCATATGAACAATTACATTATTACCAATCTTTTCTAAATCTAGTCCGCTTTTAATTGCAACTTATACAAGCATTAATTAATAAGAAGGAATTTCAGCGTGTTTGAATAATCTCAAGTCATGAGAGGGCGATGTGTTTCACATGGCTATTTTATAGACTCAACGTTCTCAGGTTCAATAGTGGGTATTGTAATACCTAATTTTAATAACGTTTCCTGTTATGGGTTAGCACTTTCTATTTTGATAGTAATTGTTTATTTGTAATAAATTAATATTTGTATATTTGTTTTTATTGTTATGGAACAGATCCTACCTTTCATCTTGTTATAACCTTGTGGACTCGATATTATTCTAAATTGGTTTGGAACGGTTCCTCGCGGTCAATAACGGTATATTATCCGATATGGTAGGAGGCAAGCCACTGAATACGTAAGAAGGGAACTTTTTGCCATCAATAGGGAATTATTTCTATTCAAGGCTACAAGCTACTGATAATTTTCATGAATCTGTTGCCACTACTAGTGAATCCAACGACATTCAAACCAAAGTCGTTCGTTTTGTTATTTTATTTGGGGCTTATTATCTGAAACTTTGACAGGTAAATATTCCATGTCATCAACTGTTTATGTGAAGTATGTCTTTGAGGCCAATGGCATAACATAACGATTACATTAGATATAAGTTATTTCCTAAGCTCCGGCCATAAAACAAATACTTATCTATGGTCAAGCATATGAAAGAGGTGTTCAAAATAATGACGTGCCAAGCCAATAATGACTGCCATTCAGTTGCGGGAATAAAAGCATTATATTTTGGTCCAATGGCCGATGTAAGCCGATAGGCAATTTGAAATATTACCTCCAATAAGCGAGATAGTGAAGCCATTGCCGTGAACCGACATTTCTTTTATATTGTAGGGTAATCAATTTTATACTCGTAATTGTAGCGAAAGCGTTAAAGAAAATTTGTTGATATTTTGTTTGAGCAGATTGTATTGCGTCTAATGGTGGTTGCGTGGCATCGCGAATAAAGAACCAATTTTTAACGGGTCTTGGGAAATCTCAACTTAATTGCAATCACCATCACATTCAAAGCTTCAATAAAATCTAAATACAAAAGCTTAATCTACTTGAACTCTACTATATAGGTATAGCTAAACATTAAACTACCGGATAATCTACGTATGGTTACAAATCTAATCACAGTAAAAGTGACTTAAGAAGGTATCTGACCTTTAAACAATACTAACAAAATGTAAGACAATGGATTTAGCTTCGTTGATTCAATATTGTAGTACACCGAAGCCTTAGAGGTGCATAATGCAATCCTTTCATGGCATTATAGCGAACCGCATAATGCTCGGCCACGGTCGCCGGACGAACTGTCTGACGGATGGCATAACGCACACACGTAGGAATTCAAGCCCGCAAAGTGCTGACACGTGCAAAATATAATGTGACAAAGTACACACCACGCAGAATTATGCCTACTGAGTTTTATTTCTCAACTAACGACTCTTCCCTGCTTTGCACGGTTTTTACAACTTGACAAAACATCGGGATTTCTTTATAAACGTAAGTTCAATGTATATTAAAGTTACGTGTCCGGTAAATAATGGATAATCTTGAAAACGCATATAATAGTACCTATGACAGTTTAAAAAAAAAATTACAAAATAAAATATATCCCATGTAGTCCCTAAGATATTTAACTAACTTTTTTTACCTTATTTTACATTTTACTTCACTACGGCCACAAATGAATGAATTCAATTGGTCATTAATTGTTGTTGTAATAATATTGTACATTAACTATGGCGACAGAGAAGCAGTAAATAATGTGAATAAAACCACCAGTATTATAAAAAAATCGTTACTTATGTACTACTTGGAATATTTATTTTTAATGTATTTTTTTTTTAGAACGGCCATAATTTCTATTAAATGTTATACATTATTTACGGGACATCCAGTATATGTATTATACACATTGAATTTCCGGGATATATTCTCTAAATGATGGTGAAAACCGCATTACTTAAAATCCATTGCGTAGTTTATAAGAACAACGCGGTTACACAGACAGACATGAAAAACGACTTTAATTTATAATATGTGTTTGTATGGATATAAGAATATAAAACATGGCAAAAATTACACCGTACCACAGTAAATAAATTGAGGACAACGTTAATTTATGTCATCATCGTTTATCTAACGTACCTAATACCTACCTATTGAAACAGTTGCCAATTTTAATTACAAGTCACGTAAATTAATTCCTTTTTAATTACTGACGGTGAGACATAATTAATGCGATTGATTTATTAAGTCATGCTCAGACATCTTTATTTAACTTAAGTGGATAACTTAAGTTGATACCATTCCTAAGAAAACTTATTTACATTTAATTTGGCTATCATTACACATATCTACAATTACACCTACTATTATTGAAATAACGTATTTTCGGAGTACCACAATAACATGTTTGCGAAAAATCACACGTAAAACTTACAAAATTGAGAACGCTTGTGTAACGTGCAATATAGACACTGGGAGTTACTAAACTTCCTTGTTTGACAATCGCGCCGGTAACATGATGCATGCAGTTCATATATCAGTATACTTACTTGCAATTTACTGTACCTACTTGTGTACCTATATTAAAACAGGGAAATGTAACCGAAGTTAACTGCCTCGAGTAAATATTTGTGCCTGGAAAGGGTAGGCCATTTTTTTTTTTTTTTTACTTTATTCTCAATTCGTTTGCGCTTAAACCGTATTGAAAACACCCAACTACTAATCACTGAAAAACCTACTTGTGATAAACAGCATATTTTACGTTCCAGCTAAAAATAAAAATAAATAATAAGTACCTCGGTGACCGAGCTCTGCTCTGGTGAGAATAGAGAATGCTCATTTAATAGTATAGGATAGTTCATACTAATTCCATACTGCCATGATAGTAGGTACTTACTAATTCCATGCTGCCATGATCATTATTCTAATGTCAATAATATCATGTTACTATTCATTATATTGTTCTAAACTTTGGGCGACCGAGCTCTGCTTGGGAGAAAATACGGAAAAAACAAAACAAATTTTCCCAGATATGAGACCTAGCTAGATCGATTTTTCGCCTCCGTAAATAAATATGTTTAAGGTTGGTTGGTACCCTAAACATATTGCAACTTTCATCGAAATCGTTAGAGCCGATTCGAGAACGTGAGTAGGTACAAATATATATACATAAAAATATTGCTCGTTTAATAGTATAGGATGACAATTCTCATAGACAAGTCGTGAAATGAGGCTAAAAACTAATCTGATTATAAATTAAAATTGCAGTTGATATTTACATACAGGGAAGAACAACTATAACTGAAAATATGAAAAAAGTTCAATCTTCGGAGCGCGAGCGTGACTATCGATGTGGAGACAAGCCAGCAGGCTTCGATAAACGTGACGCTAAAATCATTCTATTGTAGCCATGACGAGAAAGCAACACTTTCTAACAAAAATCAAGAGTAAATAATAATAGGCTTTGATTCATTAATAACAATGGTGCGTTACCCATAGAGAAGAAAACTTTATCACGTTTTAATTAGGCAATATTGGATTGTACCTACCGTTGTTTAATGGGTTATTCTGTTTATGCAATCCATTGGACCAAACATCACACTAATACAGGTAAGGTATACGTATGTACTAAATAGTTTAAAGAAGTAAAAAGGCTTGCACAATTTAATTGGTCTTCGTAAACTGTAATGCGCATGATGTTAAATAATTTACAACTTAAAGAAATAAAAGATCGTGGCACTGCAATCTTCATTTTTTTTTTTCATAGACTCAGATTCACTTTTTATACAGCCTGTATTGCGTGACACACTTTGGCCAAATATTGTGAATAGGTAGGGATTTTATGCATTTTATTATTTGGAATTTTCTGAGCAGAAGAAAAATTGGTTCCCTCCTGTTTTCACGCCTCTTTTATTGTTGATAGTTAAAACTTTTAAATGTAATAAAGTTGAGCCATTTAAGTTAGTTTTACTGTCCTATTGCTGACCAAATGGATAGTTGTTTTGACACATGATACGTAATTACCGTAGAAGTGTCGGTACCTACCTATCTACGCAAGAAGTTTTTAAGTTACCATAAACATTACGGTGTTTCACAAATTATTGCACATTAAACAGTAAAGAACTACGTAACTGCTTGACTTTATGTAGACGATTATTTTCTAAACTAATGGCCGATTTGAAATGGACCCTTCACTAGTTTTTGATGAGCTATGAAGAAAAAACTGCTGTATGAGAGAGATATTTTATTGTTTTTTCTTTGTCGATAGCTTGTTATTATTTTTTGTGATAAGCGTGGTATTTTAATTCCGCCGATTTGTCTTATCATGTGGATAGAATCGCGTAGTAACGCTTATTACTATTAAAGCGTGGCGGTTGTGCATCGATCATTAGTAACGGTGTTCGGTGTCACGGACTGGCCGATACTGTGCCATTAACATGCGATATATAACTACTAGATTTCATATATTCTCAAGATTGGTAATGTGATTCGAGAGGGCTTAGTTTCACCGAATGATGTAAGCGTTATCGATAGGTACATATGTAGTTGTAACTAGTAGAAGTAGTGGGATTTTATCAACAGGTGCTCTCATGATTTACGTCTTTGACTTTAGTAGATAAACATTTTTTTATTGCTTTATTTGAAGACTTATACTGGTATTCAGCTGCATTGGATTATACTGGAAGCCGAAGAGGCTAGGCAGATTGATTGAAAACTCCTCACAATAATCACCATTTCAGCCGAAAGACGTGCACTGCTGGTGATAGGCCTCCCCCAACTAACGAAGAACCCTACTCAAGAAATAATGTTCAGAAGAGAAAATAACGTGAGTCGAGGTTCAAGATTTATGATGACTGAACATCATCTTGAAATTAAATGTGATATGCCTCTTATTTCCAGCAAACTTGTTTATTTAAAACTAGAGATCCGACTCTGGGGTTTACTACCACTAAATCCGTAGTTTTGGCCGAAGTTACGGGCGGTTCCTACTCCGTATTAATTACGGAAATATGATTATATCGGGCTATATCGGGGCCTGAACTAAGAATGAATGACAACACGATTTGACAGCTGTCCCTATAACCGATAACCCCTCGTATACCCCAGTAAGTATTAGCCCGTCGGAAAAAGATATTTGACACTTATTTTGACGGATCAACTACCTACTTTCGGTCGGACAGGATCTTGGTTGACATGTAAATGTGGTTCCGATATCTTATTTACAGAATAAACAATTTAATTTCATTTAATTTAATTACGGACTTAAGAGCCTTTAGAGAGTATGTGCTTCGCACGGTTTTTACGCTTTGACAAAACATTGTTTCAACAGGTTTCTTTATTTAAGGTTTAATATTAATGTATTATACATATATAAACCTTCCGGAATAAATAAATTAAATTCGTGATAACTGCATCAAAATTCGTTGCGTAGTTTAGGAGAATAACGCGGTCACACAGACGGACACGAAAAGAGACTAATTTAAATATGCAGGCTTAGTTCAAGATTAAATCTAAATTTACAAAAATGTTAATTTGAAACAATAGGTACCTACTTAGTCGTTCCAAGTGAAGGCTCTTTCAAACAGGCGCGACACGCGACGCGACACAAAGACACCGATCGTCGCGCGACGAGCGGTGTCTTTGTATTTATTATTTGAATTTATTATTATTCTGTTTTTGTTATTTGGTTTTATTTTAGTGACACTCGCATTATTTTTAGGTGCTAATGCAAATTAGCTGTGTCTAATCTTCATTTGCATATTAATACCTAATGTTTATTTAATAGAGACGCAAAACTATTGACGAATTAGGAAGTATCAGACCGCAGCTAAATCGCCTCAATGACATCGACCTTGCAGTTTAAAATTGCAATAAACATGTTTTTTGCTAAATTTTTTTTTTATCATGATGGTATATTTGTTTCCGGAATGGCACACCTCAAAGCAGTTCTCCTCGGAAATTAAGTATTTACTAAAAAAAATATATTTGAGATTTGTTTATCATAAAACCATAAGCTATTGAAATCCTCACGTCTTTTATACTTCAATAATAACTTTAACCCATTAGTTATAGGGACACGACAAATGACAATAACAAAAATGACAACAACATCACAATCAACGCCAACGTCATATAACTGGAGAAATCAATCTGCCTAGCCTTTTCCCAACTATATTCGAGTCAGCTTCCAGTCTAACCAGATGCAGCTGAATATCAGTATTTTACATGGAGCGACTGCCTATCTGACCTCCACAAGCCAGTAACTGGGTAATACGATACCCCTTGGTAAGACTGGTTGTCAAACTTTTGCGCTTTTGACTACTCTTAACGACTGTCAAATATCTTTTAATGACAGCCGATGCCAACGGCTCAACGTGCCGTCCATGGGACGGAGGGTTTTCGATATGGAATGAATCACGCATCCACGAATCGACCGCGGCAAGCGTAACTTAACCTTCAATCGTCCCGTGCGGTTGTTATCATTTTGTTCCAGTGATATTAGAAAACAATTGCGATTGAAAACGAACAAGGTGAGGTGGTTGAGTGCAAATAAAAGAAAATAAAAGGCTGGTTTCACAGCTATCCGGAAGACCCGTGCGGGCCGTCCGTACGGGTTCCCGGAACGGAGACACACGTCAAGTGAGGCGCTAAAACATTGTTTCACAGTGATGCGGATTGGTCCGTAACCCGTACGCGACCCACTCCGGGTAGAGCCCGTACAACGCTAGCTACCGTGTCGCACTAAGCCGACTTTCGCACGGACGTAATAAAATCGAGCGTTGAAAAAGCTCACACTGTTGGCTTGAAAATCAATCGCACGAAAAAAAATTGCCACTATTTTATTACGTCCGTGCGAACGTGGGCTAACTCCCTCGTTTCAGAGCACTGCGGGCGCTACCCGTACGGGTCTCCCGTATGTGGGCAGTCCGTGCCGGTCGCTCTGACAGCTGTGAAACCAGCTTTAATGTCACTATGTACATATAACGGACAATGTATGAGCTATCAGTATACCGACCGATCTATCTTCAGGTTGACGTGTTTGGCTATGTTGCATGGACTGTACATGAATTCAAAGTAGGTAACATCAATCTTATTTTTAACACAAAGAAATCAAGTGTTGTTGTTGCTTATCATTAAAGACCTATGATACATAAAGGTACCTTCCAACCTACTCTTTATTACACGTATAACATATATAAAGTCTCGTGCAGACTGGCGCGACGCGACTCTTACAAAACAGTTCCAAGAAAACTTCACGGTAGAACTATTACCGGTGTCGCGTCGCTCCAGTCTGCACGTGGCTTGAAGGAAATGTGTACCGATGAACCAGAATCAAAGTCAGAACGTAAATGGAGCAAAAGCAGTATGTCAGAATCGTCGCAGGTGGCATTCTGTTAGTTTCTGCCTACCCCTATGGTAAGATGGCGTACATTTATATATGTATGTATATGTATGTATGTATGATTATGCTTACACTCGGGTTACAATCAGCCTATAATGTTCCCACTGCTGGGACACAGGCCTCCTCTCTGTGAGAGGGTGTGGGCCGTAATCTACCACGCGTGCCCAGTTCGGGATTGTAGATGTCATATGAGGAAAGGAGCTCTTTATTCCCGATAAGCGATTTCTGTCTGACAATCTGAATTTTAACAAAAAATCGTGCAAAAAATGAGCATAAAATGCGTAAACTTGTTGATCAATTGATACAAGTTGGTACAGAATCGGTTATCTATGTCAGACTCATTGATATATGAACCGTGTGATTGACCGTTTACAAGCATTACGTGGACAATATTGCTCATTGGGTCGCACTTCCTGTTGCACCGCAGGTACCTACTCTGATAATTAAACTGTAGGTATTGACCAACCAATAGAGCGTGGCTTCCCAATTTTTACGATTAAAGGCTCTTTCAAACAGGCGCGACACGCGACGCGACACAAAGACCCCGCTCGTCGCGCGACGAGCGGTGTCTTTGTGTCGCGTCGCGTGTCGCGCCTGTTTGAAAGAGCCTTGAGGTAATATTACAAATAAAATAACTTTTAATCTTACCGCAACAACGCTTTCTCACATCAATGATTAAATGGAGGCATTTTTTGATGCGTAAGAAAGTTTGAAAACCAATTGGCACCTGGAATAAAAGTATAAAATGTCTTACGGCATTTTAGTTTGAAGTTTATTTTGGACATTACTGACAATGGTAAAGGAAAACTTCGTCAGAAAATCGATATCCAGTCCCGTTTGTAAGCGCCCATACTAGCTGCACCTAGCGGGCTGACTGCCCGGGCGGTTCACGGTTAGGCAGATTATGCATTGTACGCATTATGCAAGGTAACTACTTGTAGTTCTGTTAAAAGTTCTGTTAATAAACTTTTTAAAAGTAAAAGTAAAGTTCCGACCAACATTTAGTTTGTGATGAAAATAGAAATAAACTTCTTAAAAATATCTAGAAAGTTGTCACCACAAAAACTGCTGTAAAAATAACATTTAAAGTCCCTTTGTATGTTGCACCATATCTAATTTGACGACACAGAATAATTCGACGATTTCTATTTCAGCAAATAACCTCAAATGTCAAAGATTTCTAAGTTTTTAGCTTTCGAAATAAATTGTGACCCTAATGTTATTTTAATAGGGGATTTTGATAGAAACTAACGATGATAGTCGAGCGGTAACCACCTGTCACGAATTGTGACCGTGGCTGCATGTATAAAAAAATCTGCACAAGGCCAGAAAATGATCTTGTAACTTTAAATTATTTTGAACAAATAAATGTGCTATGACATTTTAAAAGTTTGAATTGACACGGCACCAAATTTTTGTATTTGGAGTTCGGAATCTGAAAGTAATTTAACTTCGAAAACTTTCAGGGCTATGGCCGAGAAAAAACCTTTGTCTAGCGTACCCGAAGACAGGAGGATAAAACAACAAAATTACAGCGATTAGACTAACGAATGGAGTTTGATGCACTGAAAAGGTTTCATAATTTGGTGCGTACACATCCTTCGTTCATTGTAAGGGTCGACTTGTCTGGGTCGAATGCCCGGTGTTGAATGATCCGGGTCGAGTTGTCGGGGTAGAATTGTTCAAGAATTGAGTTGTCACGGAGTCGAGTTGCCCGGGTCGACTTCTCTAGGGAGATATAAGTCGTAGAATCATTTAACTCTTGAAAGATACCGTATGTGGATACAGTAGGTATACGGTTTTTGTAATCTAACTTCGAAACCTTACGAGGCTATGACCGTGAAAATACCTTTTTCCAGCGTACCCGAACACAGGACAAAGCAACGAAATTACAGCGATTAGACTAACGAATGACGTTTGATGCACTGAAACGGCTTCATAATTAGGTGTGTACATCCATAGTCAAGTGATGCGAAGGTCTGCAATGTCACGAGCAAGGCTAATCCGTCTCCGTCACCTTGAACACGAAACACGTGGAAACCATAACAAAATGCGTGTTTCTCTTATCTCTTGAGGTAAGGTTAAGCCCTTATTTGTGTGAAGAAGGTACTGTATCTGTTAGAAAAAGTCCTTCTTTTTAAAGTAACAGGGCTGTTGATAATGAGGTGAGTGTGATTTCAAAATTCATGGCTGTCATTTTTATGGTGTAAATAATAAGGAGTAATCTATTTAAAGATTTAGCAATATGGAAAATTTTGGATGATCTAAGAATAAAAAGAGAGACTGTAAAAGAGTAACTATGGAGTTTCTTGCCGGCTCTTTTCCATATGAATCAACAACAGTGCACCTCGCTTCTGACACTCCATAAATGCCCATGTAGGTTTATGTGAAATAAAATATCTTGATTTTGAATATTGTGAGGCAGAGCGAAGTTTAAAAGAAAAGTAACTGTGTATCTGTTGATTCATTATTAAAACCGATCGAGATTTTAATTGAATCTTTATCAAACCGTTTACCAAGTCCAAAATATATTACAAACTAGAGATAACTAACTTTGTCTAAACTAAGTATTTTAATAAAAGTTAAAAAATATCGTAAAGCATACACCAACCACGTAAGCGAAATAAATCGTGAAATGCTAATTAACCATCAAGTTGCGACCGGTTTTGGAACAAGTTGTACAACATCTTTCACTTTAGGAAGTGCATTTCGAGTTTTGAAGATAAAAAAAAAAAAACAACTTGAGTAATCATTTTGATTCTTCAACTTTTTGTTAAAGTATATGTGTTGGGTTTCGTTATTTCATAGTCAAAGGTGCATCCTTGATGCTTAATGTGGTTAGTCTTATAAAAACTCTGCTCATTAGAGATTAAATTACTGTCGGAACAGTTGATGAAATTGATATTCGTAGTAATTGGAAAGATTTTATTGTGGGCATCTATTATGCTAACGACTCTGCTGAAAGTATCAGTTTCACTAAAGCTTAAAGTCATCGTCTTACATCGAACCGAAATGGTGAAAGACACGATACTGAGGACAAAGGTATCTGGTTGGGTGAAGTTTCTGGTTTTTTATGTTACGTCTACATACAATAGATACAACGCTAGTTTTAAATAATACGTCCATGCTACATACGATATCTTTTAGGAGCTAAATAGTTCTAACATAAATCTACACCGGAGTACTTGACCCCGACAACTCGATCCCATGAGGGTTGAGCTCTGGGACAATTCGACCCCGATCACTTAATACCGAATCCTAATCATACAAACATAACCCTATCTTTGCTGTCGCGCAGTCAGGTGATAATCTTAATCGACGAAACCCCTTTGGGCCCCCGCCTAAAGGGGTTTCGTCTCCTTCCCTCTTTTGTCGTTTCGGGTGTCGTTTCCCTCTTTTTTCTATCTGCTTGGTTTAAAAGAACGTAACACGAATATGATGACAGGAACTTCGTTCGCTCGCTTCACTCTAGCCCCCGTCATTCCCTTCAAACCTAATCTTTCCATGTCGGGGTGCCCTAAGTTCCCGAGCTTGATTAGCTTGCTCTAGGTCTGATTAATTCAAGAGATGTCATGATCGAATTCCCATAGGCTCGAATTGCTGGGGTCAGTTATCCGAGGGTTGTGTTGTCACGGAATCGAGCTGTCATGATACCAATAGGTACAAGTCAGTTGTACACAACCTAGATATAATAAAATTTAAACTCCATACTACGCAAGGCCAGCTCAATTACAAAGTGTAACCACCAACATGCTGTCGACTGTACTTAATAACAAAATTTAATACCTAATATTAAGTAATTAATATTCTGATTTATTCATGCCAAATTATTTTTAATTGATTTAGATTAACATCTATTGACTGAAAATAAATAATCGTCAATTGTATCATCGTTTTTATTAGTGTTATATCAAAAAAAAAAAGTAATATAGGTGAAAGTTTCTATTAGATCAAACACAAAATTAATTGATTTGAAGTTTTTTATTTTTTGGGGTTGACGACCGCTGTTGGTGTTGATACTTGAAGTATGAGTTGAGAATATTGTTATATTTTTTGGTTTAACGTGTTTAGATATCGATACCCAACATCTTTGTTTCCACAAAGGAAACTGATTTTTAAAACTGACATTTTTAAGTGATTACATACACTACCTGACCATAAAAAAAAACTCATCAAATTAATTCATTTTTTGTTTGATCATGTTTAGATATCCATTCCCATAACGTCTACGGAGTTTTCTAAAGAATTTAATTTGACCCTGTATACAATGTGTAAAATTAACTTTAAAAGGGGGTCTATTAATTTTTTTTTTATATTGTTTGCCATATCTCCGATGTTATTTGATCAATGCTCGTGCCTTCTCTATATGAGAAGAGGCTTTTAATGCAGGGCACAGTGGGACAATAATAGGCTAGTATTATTATTAATTTATATTCAAAACTAACACCATATTTGGTCGCAGTATAGGTAGGTAAGATGATTACATAATTTTCGTCATCGTGAAAAAGGGACTTCTGGCATTACTTATGCATCCGAAGTAACGGGGAAATGTTAAGTTCGCAGTAGGAATGAGATGTAGTATGCCATATGACTATGATGCCACTTTAACATAAGGTGACACCTAAATAATATTTAGGTGTTCATTTTTGGTGTTTCCTAGTGTTATTGAAAACGTGCATGAGTAATATAAGGTAGGAAAGGTTTTAAGTTTAAACCTGCTTTGATACTAAATTATTGATTTGATTTGGGTTTAACATTGCACAATCAATATAAGTAAACCAGGTGGTCAAATACAATTGATAGATTAAGTTATGATTTAATTTACCACACCTGCATTGCATGAATGGCCAAAACCTGATTTGCCCACACTTAGACGAAGTTTAACAAAGCTGTTGTAAATGTGTGAAGGCATGATATAAAGCATGTTTTTGTAACAGTGTGATATCATTATGAAAACTCGTGAGAACACTCTAGATCTTACCTGTCTACAGTTAAGGCTGTGCCATATTTTTTTAGATAGATATCTACAATCAAGGTTTTTTATTAATAGGTGCCCAGTTGCCCACACTCGGAACGAAGCTAAGTTCGTTTAGCGTCGCGTATGTAGCTACCGCGTGTTTGCATACTTCGGTTCACACCGCAAACTATGAACCAAAACTCAAACTCAAAGCATTTATTTCAAATAGACCAGTTACAGGCACTTTTGAATTATCAAGGGGTCGGAAGGTCGAAGTATGAAAAGACGCGGTATAGCTAGATGACCGAAGCTAAACGAACTAAGCTTAATTGCCAGTGAGGTCTGCGCTTTCTGCAGTTCAATAAACAACTGTAATATTCAAGTAGTAACAAAAAAATCAGCGAATACCGAATCGGATAATAAAATGAGGAATAGATACCTCTTATTATTTTTTTATTTAATGTATTTTTTTCGAAAAATAACAATTATCAATTAATTAGCATATTTGTTACGGCGTGTTGTTAAATACATAATTCATTTAAAAAACTACGTATGATAAACTGTGCGAAAAAGTCTAGGAGATAAGTATACCATAAATGTTTTAATTAAGAACTCTTCTATCAGGCTAATTAATAAGTACAACGAATATTATAGTGACATTTGATAGCCATTAGATAGTGCGTTAGTACGCACGAACGCACTATCTGATGGCTACCGAACGTCACTAAACTCATTTCACTGTGACTAGCTAATGAAGATACGCAGCTGGTATAATATTCGGCCTCTTTTATTTTACAAACAATCGTCGTTCAGGAATGAATAACACATAACAACACATAGGTAATCCAAACTCCGGGCTGCTACTGAGAAATTCCAGATGGAAATAACCCAATAACACTTTGCCCGACCCGGGACGCAGGACCATGCTCACTAGTAGCGATTGCGACCACTAGCGCAACGAGGCAGTCATAATATATATGTATTAATAATAATTCATATATCCTACTTCCTATTTATAATATAATAGATAATATATATATAATATAATAATATTTAAAATGTAAAAGTTTGTGAGGATGGATGGATGGATGTTTGTTACTCTTCCACGCAAAAACGACTGAACGGATTTGGATGAAATTTGGCGCACAGATAGTTTATAACCTGGATTAAAACATAGTATACTTTTATCCCAATATTTCCACGGGATCGAGACTTATGCGGGTGAAACCGCGGGGCTGTTACTAATAACTAGTCAATATATGCGCATAGTTGTAGCAGTTTCGTTACTTCGCTCTAACTTGGCGCTATAGACAATGACAAACGTTCTCTAGCCGGCTTCGTTCATACCTACCAAGCTCTGCCTCAATGACAATTCCCAACGCTCGATTGTTGTCTCGTTATTGTTCTGTGTCCAAAGTATTCAGTGCATGTATACCACTCAACCATACTGTAGGTGCGCAAGTTGCTATAACCGAATCTACACAAGTGAGAATCTAACGATGCGCACACATTTTTAATCGAAGCGTGTTGAACGTTTAATGAAGGAAGCAGTGCTTAGGCGTCCCAACTATGTGTTCCAGTTCAAAATAAAATTTAATTAAATACAGTATTTAATTAAATTGTATTTTTAAACGGATATCTTTCATTATTCAATAGGTCATTTAACACAGTTTGCAATATATTACATCACGGTAAAAAACAAATGAATAGGAAGAAACTGTTTGGATACTTTGAATATTCGTCGCAACCGAAATTGAAAAATTCTTTCAATTTGTTAACTGTTTAACTTTAGAAAGGAATCTATAGAAAATTAGTTACATGTTTCCTCATAGATATTAACGCAACCGCTTGATGATTGCTTCTGGATGCTAATAGTGCGGTTCTCCAGATGTGTAATGTAGACCCTAATACGTCTAGAAAGCTCATTTATATCATCCAACATGGTAATGTGAGTGTGCAAAGTCTATCAGTACGGTATGTACATCCGTACCTACCAATATTCCATTCCCATCTTATTTTTTTGTATCCGTTACACAATTTTAAACTATCATGGAGGTCCGTTACGCGATCATAAAACATAGTAATTGATTAACAGACCAATTGATCAGTTTTTATGTGTGTGAATCAATTTTATTTTATTTTATTTATTTGGCTCACCAACATTTGAATATACCGATATAAAGATATGAGATACATGCAATAAACTTATAGGCTTGTGTACCAATTTCTTAAAGGTAAGCACATCATGCATTACTTATTTTTTGTTTAATGCTTACTTACCTAATTGAAAAAACAAAATTCCAATTTAAAATCTATAATTGAATTTAAAATTAAAATTTAAATCAATACTAAAATTAAAATCAAAACTAAAAATTTAAATTAAAATCGAAATTTCCACACTGAAAATAATTTACACATTTCACAAATTGTTGTATATAATGCTTCGGAACGTACAATTAGTAACTATGGGAATAAAAAATGGAAATGTATAGTTTCATGTTTAGCCGTGTGTACGACGGGGCTGAGAGCGAAATGGCTGTTGCATTATGAGCTCATGGTGCAGTCGTATGTTCTATTGCATTGTTCAAAGTCATTATTACATTACGACTATTTATACGACTTCACGGGCCACAAACACGGGTAGGAATGTAGTAGGTACTTCAACGGAGAATCTCACAATTATGTAGTACAAGCCAAATCATGGAGAATTACAAATGTATCTAATAGTAAAAAACGACAAAGAATAACTAGATACTTAAATCAAGATTTAACTAACAACTTCATATAGACTAAAACAGGTTCCATAAATCATAATATGTAAGTAGACAACTGGCACCGCGGAAACGTGATTTATCTGTTTGCAAATCAGTATTGTGTAAATATTGAAGTAGTAGATATCTTGTTGATCGCGATCGGGTTCAATTGGAATCTGCACAATGGCACTGAAGCCTGCCGACCGCTTCCATAAATTAGAAACCATAGCGATCGCGATTCTGCGGTCAACATTCATCCATTTATTGGACTGAGCATCATCGGCAATCAATTTCAATTGGACAACAATGGCGGCGTTGTCTTCAATTGCTGTTAATTCCTCTCGTAACTCTTTAGAGGTAATGGCCTTTGTGGGATTCGCAGTGTTTTTCAGCAATTTGTTGCCCCTAGTGTGTTACCGTTGAGAGAGAAGTAAGATGGCCGCTAAAAACACGAACAAGGCCCCAGAGCTCTCATTGAATCGAGGGTGTAACGATATAGCAATTGGTTTATATGACCAAAGTACAGATTACTGAATAGGAATCATTTGAATAGGAATTTGAATAGGAAATTGATATTGAATAGGAATCTTTATGTGCTATCAATTTTACCGTTAAAGCGACTATTCATAAAGACACATGCAATAATATCATACAGTTGAAATCTTCATATTCAAGACTATCTTATCGTTATTCAATGAGCTACTAGAGAAGTTTTATGACTCGTTTTCAAAGCAAAACAAACGCAGAAGTTAATTAATAGTTAACCGTAAACTAAAGTTATTAAAAGCGTAAATAGGATGAAAGTAAGTATCAATTATTAATTCGTGTTAGTCACACGTGAAACTGTACACTGACCTTAATTTGGACAATAATGTACACCTACCAATCACTTTTTGTATATTAACTCGAAGATTAGCAGCTAATGATGCGCTTGAATAGTAAAGGTGATCTCCATGACAATGCTAGTCTTGAGCGCAATTAATGACTTACTGTTCAGTTCAACTCTTCATCTGCGACTTTTAATTAAAAGTTGGATACTTTTTTCCGTCTAAGCTTTTTTGTTTGAACTATGTAGATTCTCTTCTCAGTAACCGTAATACCCAATTTAAGGATTTTAATAGACTGCCTATATATAGTACCTATTGAAGTGAATGGTCTGCTTCCAAAGTGAAAGTAGCTAGTACCTTATAAGCATTTTCACGTTCTGCAAAAAAAAATACTATGCAGGTGAAACTATTGCAAGAATTTATATGTTGGTATCACGGACACTTTGTATCCTAAGGGCCTAACTAAGCCGGCGCTACATAGGTTTCAACACTGAACGAATTGTTGCTTTAATCTGTCGAGCCGTAGTGAAATCTGTCGAGAACCGGGTCGATATCATACAATTGTAAGCGCATCACTCCGGCCGTTCTGATTGACAACCGGCGTGACGTATCGACGGCGTCACACTTTCCGACCGCGACCAATAGTCGAATTAATAACTTGACTGTGCCGAGCGAAATATGAAACAAATTGAAACGTTTCCCATTGAGTGCGAACACGTAGCGAGCGTCGGCCTGTCGCCATTTCACAATTAGATCCGGAAGAATCTCACCTGCGTTTAACCACGAGCCGTCACTAATGCTCGTCGTTGCGATTGTTCAACAAATTGACAAAAATTTTGTTTAAATAAAAGCCTTTTCTCCGGCAAATAACAGTACCATAATTGCTTAGAAACGAATTTTTGGTTGTCGTATCAACTGTAGGTCATCAAACAAAAACGGCATTCCAAAGTAAGCAAATAAACTATCTAGTGCCAACATCCACAAAATAATGTTCGTCCATAAACACACATTCGTGTTTGTGAATGGTAAGTGGCTTCATTTGACAATAATAACGCAATAAATTCTGTATCATCATGAACAAATGAAATGCTCTCTTTGCGTTTCCGGCACAAATGCACCAGTTGATCGAACAATACCGTGGTTGTTTTATATGAAATCATGCGAAAACGGCACAATGATTTATAATACAAAACACTCCCACGTATGGTAACGTGCGGGACGTAAAAAGTGGGATGAGCATTCAATTGTATCGGTTTGTTCGAGTTTAGTGATCTCCTGAACGCGATGTACGTAGAAGAATCTAGAGAACGCCAGGGTTGTATTAAGACTACTAGATGTTGCAGAATCAAACACAATACATAGACATTTTTTTCCGAACTTCGAAGAAGGGATACAGAAGGGAAGGAATTCGGTTACATTTGATTGAGGTTCCATAACAGCGTGGAAAATTTTGTTTCAAATCTACCCAAATGATGCAACTTAACTTTTGCAACTAACTGAGCAATATCGTTGAAGAATAAAGACCATCTTACTGTAATCCGTAAAAGTTAAACTCAAAACTCGAAGTTTTTATTTCAAATAAACCAATTACAGGCACATTTCTTGATGGCAGCGATGCGGACGAATTCACTTAAGTGTTCTTTTGTTTTTGTGTTCATTTGTATTGTTAGTTTTTAGTACCTTGTGTAAATAGAATGTTTGGATTAATATTGGAAAAGAAATAAAATATCAGTTGAACTTTACCTCGTTTGAAATTACAGACACTTATGAATTATCAAGGGGTCGGTCAGTCAGAAAGATGAAACTTAATCAAAGCGTAGTAAGTACCTGTAATATTTCTAAATCAACTCCTTCATCTTCATACCATACTTGTAAACGTAAACGCTTAAGAAAAGATTTGCGATTTCATGATGTTTCCAAAACGAGTATAGGATTGCATTGATGTTGCAAATATCATTGGAGGAATGTTGATCGGCAACCCTAGGTGTGCTACACTCCGGTGCCGTTCTTGTAACGGCAATTATTTGTTTACGCAATTCAAACGTGTTCACGTCGAAGAGCTTGTAAATTGCACTTATCTCTTATTTATTACTTTTTCAAGGTCATTTATGCGTACGAATACTTCTATAAACAACATTACATAACATCACGCCTCTAACCCCCGAAGGGGTAATCCTTCGGGAATTAGAGGCGTGCAGAGGTACCTATAGCAGGCCTGCTCTCTGTGAGAGGCAGTGGGCCGTAATCCACCACGCGTGCCCGGTGCAGGTTGGTAGATGTCACATGTCTTTGAATTATTGGTTCTAGGACATGCCAGTTTCCTCACGATGTTTTCCGTCACCGTTTTGAGGGCAGTGGTGATGAAATAATTTACACAAAGTAAAGCGCCAGTCAAGGTTCGAACCTCCGACCTGTAAGTCGCAGCCGTTACCACTGGGCCATCACTAATCTCAAGGTGCTCCAATAGTAAACCATATTTCGCCAGTTATGTGTAAGTCCCATGTAACTATTAATGAGGCGAGTCTGTTGACATCAACCGGGCACAAACCCAGACTCCGGGCTGTTACTGAGAATTTATGATGGAAAAACCCAATAATACTTTGCTCGAGCCAAGACCTCATGCTAAGTTGTTAGCGCTTGCGACTAATAGACCAACGAGGTAGGCAACGAGGGAGTGACGTTTGTATAAACAAACCTAAATCAATCGCCATTTAAAAAAGTTTTGAGGACTGTGGCGCATTGAAATAGTGCACGTAACTGTGTTCTGACCTCAACATTGGCAATTACGTTTTGCAGTGATGTTGGTACAATCAACAAAATTGGTATTTATGTATTTTTACGATTTTCTTTTCGCAACATAATTGGTTGTAATTATTTGTTTGTAACTTTTAAATACTGTTTCCCTGTTGCACTGTTTCCTACTATTATAATTAATCTTTTTTTTATAAGTTATTTGCACTTGTCAAAAACGATAATTTAGTAAACATTCTTAGGTAAAATATTATGTTAAGCATTGTGTTAATTTCCAAATTCTAATAAAAAGTGGTGAACCTGAATATTTTGTTTAATCTTGGGATTTCAATAGGTAACCAACGAATAGGTACCGATTATTTTGATATTTTCCCCGTTGGAGTTAAAGTTACGGTCCACGTATGCAATGAAGCAGGAAAAATTATTTGAGTATATTAAGTTAAAAATACAAAAATTAACAAGTCAAAATAACACAGATATCAAGAAGTTAACTAAAATATTAGTTAGAGCGAGCAATTTATCAATATTTGTTTTGATTAATGCCCTAAAATTCAAAATTATAGGTAGCTGCTAGACTACCAGGTAAGAGGTATTAATGATCCTTAATTGTACTTTAAAAAACTATAATAATAAAATGTTTCCAATTATTTTATAATGATAGTAGCTAACAACCCCTGCTTCGCACGGTTTTCTACGACTTGACAAAATATCGAAATTTCTTTATTAAATGTAAGTTCAATATTAATCTATTATACACAAAAACCTTCCGAAATAAATTTTCTAAATGATGGTGAAAACTAAATCAAAATACTTTGCGTAGTTTAAAAGAACAACGAGGCTACACAGACATACTCGAAAAGCGACTTTAATTTATAATAATGTAAAGAAGTATACAGGGTGGCAGGGACATCAACGCGAAAACTTTAACCATGGATTCAGTACATGATTATGAAGCCCATTTTTTTTTTAGATTGGGAATGATCAAATACCTTCTCCTATTTGATCATTTGGCGCTGTCGATCCGGGTCTGGTCCTTATCGGACGGCGAGCTACCCATTATTCACCGTCCGGAACCCCGCGCTTACGGTGGCCGGGAATCGGCCTGGGATTCCCGACGCCCAGGGCGTCTCCTGCGGCGGCTAGGGGCGCGAGGGCGCGAAATTTACCTGTCCCTCACGTGTTCCTCCTCCTGCTTCGCAAACATTATTACTTCGCAGAAGGAGATGACGGCTTCCCATGCCCTCTTGCTCCGTACCATGGCGTGGACCAGGGCCGGACGCGAGAGATCACCGCCGCCGATCGCTTCCACGAGGACAAGACGGAGCCCCACCCAAGCCGCGCAGACATCCATCGTATGCTCCACCGCGTCCTCCAGGCGATCCACTCAATGTTGACACCCAGGCGTTTCCTCCCGCCTTATCTGGAACAGGAACCTCCCGAAACAACCGTGTCCGGTGAGGACCTGCGTCAAGCGGAAGGTGAAGACGCCGTGACGCCTCTCTAGCCACTCCTCAAAGAGGGCACTTATTACCGGAATTGTGGCGTGCCCATTTCCCCCCTGAATTGAATTTTATTTATCGGTTATTTAAAATAGAAAACAGCTGTTTCATAGAAAAGTGATTTCACTTTTGTATGAACCAGCAGATTTTGCCATAACCTAAACTGGAAGTGTATATCTGCACTAATATTATAAAGAGAAAAGAATTGTATATTTGTTTCTAATGAATAAAATCAAAACTACTGGACCGATTTAAATTTTTCTTTGACTTAGAATGCTATATTATCACATCATTGAGTAACATAGGCTATAATATTAGTAAAGGTATCACGCGGGCTGAGCCGCTGGTCGAAGCTAGTCCGATGATATAAACATTATGGAACTTTTTCTTCTTACATAATTAAGGGTAATAAACATACATTATATTTATATTATACCATAATTGGTTGTTTTTAACACATTATCGGCGAAACTTACAGATCATTATGCTGCTGATATAAAGTCCTAAAGGGAAATCGTTACCTAATTTGTTTACAAATACAATTTTCTAATAAGTAATTAATACGTCATTTAAAATTAAATGTGTTAATTTATGCAAAAACAACAGAATGCTCTTAAATTTTAAAAGAAGAGATGGCATAATAAAGATAATTTGAATGGTAATGACCGCATTGACATAGCAGATAATTAAATTTACATAAATGCCCTCAAAGATACAAACAGCATCATGTACATCTTGAATATCAGCTGGCCTTTATAGCTGGAGACACAGGGCAACTAACTTTGTCGGTCTGACTGACCGACCCCTTGACAATTCAAAAGTGCCTGTAAGTGGTATAATTGAAATAAATGCTTTGAGTTTGAGTTTAGCATATGCACTAAGGCGACATAAGTCTACTCATCAGAAAAAATAATCAATCCCAAACGTGGTGTCATGGTGTCCATCTGTTAAATGACCTTTTCTCAAAACTTGATAAATACTAAGTTTTGAAAGATACATTTATAAATGAGAAAATTTCACTGCGTTCCTGTCTACAGCACCGAAAAGTTAACCACAAAAATCTTAACCGCTTTTCAGGTTGACTCTGAAGTGCCGTGTTTGACTGATGCGATGAACCCCTGGAAAGTTCCTTGTCCGGATACGGAGCAGCCCGAGAAGCCGTCTTCCCAGAGACAGTGGGATGAGCCGCTCTGCAGATTGGTACGGAATAACCTCATTAATATGTCCACTAATACTGCAAAGCGTGCCCGTCTGCTGGCTGTGGGAGAATGGGCGTCGGGCCTCTGAATTCAGGAGCTACCGTCGCCGAACATAGACACTGTGCTGGGTGGCAGCACTTTTCGACTCGCTACAAGTCTGCGTTTGGGTACTCCTTGCGGGGCTTCACATCGCTGTCAGTACGATACAGCATTCGACCGCCTCCACCATGGCCTTTCCTGCAGCAAGAGTGCTGGTCGGTTGGCACGGCACGCAAGTATTAATGACATCATCTGTCGGCTCTTGTCACCAGGGTACCAGCTGTATTAGTATACAATGGCTTGGCACGTGACAATGGGAAAAGAAAAGACGGAATGAACATAATGCCTTTCATGTTGGGTAGGCCTTTGGTGTGGGATGCAACCTGTTTCGACACCCTTGTGCCATCCCATCTTCCTAGCACGGCGGGCTGTGTTGGGCCGGCTGCTGCTAGTGCAGAAAACCTCAAATGGCGCAAATATAAGAACCTTATTTGTAGCTATGAGCCGTTTGGGGTTGAAACACTAGGGCCGTCATTCGAGTGGTCATTAAGTATTTATGGACATCGCCAAGCGGTTCGTTGACTCTTCACGTGACTAGAGGGTTGGCCAATTTTTAGGTCAAACAATCAGCATAGCCAACCAATGTGACAACGCTACCAGCCATCTGGGCACTTTTCCAAAACATGACAGCGATGCGGACGAATTTTTTGATGCCCAATGGGCTCTTCCCTTAATTTTTATTTTTTCCTTTACATACTTGTATATAATATATATATTGTAGTATTAGAAACAGTAAATTGAATTCAATGTAATGTAGTCGGGGACTAGGCAAATCAAGTAATCGAAAATATGTCATTTTCGACTCGGTAGCCTGTTGAATTGTTGCGAACAGCTATGCTGAACTACCTCTCAATGACTTGGTATGGACACTAGAAAACTTTTCATTGTAATTTGTGAAAATGTAAATACAATGTCACCCATGGGCATGTGACCGCACGTACTTTTCGGAATATTCATGAAAAATTATCGAAAATTAACTTTAAAAGGGGGTCTATCATTCCAAATCCAAAATTCCAAAATCCCCCTATGATTTTATGGACTTACAATTGTGTTTTTTAAATAAATACTGATAAAAAAAATGTCTTCGCCTCCGTTTTTTTTTGCATAGTTGACCAATTTTAATTAAAATAAAATTAGCTAATCCGATAAAATAACTCATAAGCTTTTCTAAATAATAAACAGAATCCAAATCGAGCCAATAACATCGGAGATAAGGCAAACGCTACTCAAAAAATAAAACATTGTATGACTTGAAAAATATTAATTCTATCATTAATATTTTTCAAGTCATACAATGTTTTCCCCCCTTTCAAAGTTATTTTTCGAAAAAAAATCATGAATATTCAGAAAAATACGGGCGGGCACATGCCCATGGGCGAGATTGTATAAAAAAGCTTAAGATACTAAGAACAAAAATATTGAAAGCATTTTTTCTTCGTGGTGTAGCGCATCCAAAACAAAACAGCTTAATAATTATTTCAGCATGGTATTTCAAAAGTAGGTACATAACATAACATCACGCCTGTATTCACCGAAGGATTAAGCAGAGTTGAATCTATAGTACACCTACATTTCACCAATTATGTTTGAGTCCCATGTATATAATAGGGGGCAAACCTATTGCCATCAACCGGGCACAAATCCAAACTCCGGGCCAATATATTTTAAAAGTAGACATCAAAAATAAAACAGTTCTTCTATAAAATAAAATAAAACTTGATTGTTGCCCATATAACTTCCAAGGCGAGTTGTAAATTTTATTGATCAATTAAAATAATTATTTTAATTATTAAGATAATAATGAAAACTAATGATTAAGACTTTGATAAAAACTCCATTATTTCTATTTCATTTTATGGTATGGCATTATACGTTGTTAGGTACTTATATATTTTTTTTTAATAATAATTAAGTAGTTTTATATTATATTTTCATTTCATGCTAATAATCTTATATCCATAACAGGTTTGCTTGCAGTGATTTGCATTCAGATTTTTCAACGAACATAAATTAAAATCTTTTTATGTTATTCAATTTCTTAAAAGTGAAAACTACATTAATCATAAACAGAAACATTTAAATCATTGATATTGTAAGCATTATGATAGCATTTTGTTAAGATAAAACTTATCTCCAGCATCAAAAGCACCTACAAATAATGAAATGTTTAAGAGAAAATAGACGATAACAGTCTTTCTTGACACTTCATTTTCACAAGCGTCGAAAATAAAGTAAAAAATAGCAATATATTTTCAAATAAAAACAATATGAACTTACCCGCAAAAAACAATATAGCAACGGCAATTCCGTAAGTATCCTTTTGCGGTTTATAAATGGTCCATACAAAGGTATCAATAACACATTCACTTTCGGAATTATTTATAACTTTATTGTTCGAAGTATTAAGTTGCCGGCATTTTCACGCGAGAGAAACGCACAGCGGCCATGCGGTGTCGCGGTCTGACACGTCATGTGAAATCAGCTGTGGCTCGGTCGCGGCTAACGGAACCCCCCACCACCCCAACCTGCCGCATTCTGCAGATAAGCACCAGATAACATTATCGCATGTTTATTTACTGATTAACTTAGGTGCTGTCCGAAATTGCACTTGCGTTGGTACATCATGACGTGACGCTGAAAACTTGAGAGACCATTTTGACATGCACCTTTATCAATTCCGATAAATAAGGTAAGAAATTCGTGGTAAGTGCGTGACTCCATTACGAAATGGATAACGTATAGATTCGAGTAGAAAGGTTCATTAACATCGATAACGCCTGTTATTTTTTTTTTATAGAAATCAAATTAATAGGTATACGTCACGCAACAAAAAAAAAATCGTAGATGTTGTTATTATCATTCAAAATGATATACTACGCAATACCTAATGCCGAATAACCACACGCCTATAACATTATGGTCTCCCGTAACACATAAAGTACGATGTTCCCGTGTCTTACTATAACTACTAATTATTGCTGTTTAAGTCCGCTGTGGACATTACAACCAAGAGTTTCTTAACACTTATTGTCACGAACTTTCCCCGCTTCAATTGTACACTGGAAATCTCCACTTTATGGCAAATTTGTTTAAATACTACATACTAGTTATATTTTATGTCTAGCAGCGCCCCGTGGTTTCACCCGCATAAGTCTCAATCCTGTAAGAATATCGGGATAAAAGTATCCTATGTATTAATCCAGATTATAAACTATCTGTGTGCCAAATTTTGTCCAAATCTGTTCAGCAGTTTTTGCGTGAAAGTGTACCAAACATCCATTCATCCATCCTCACAAACTTTCCCGTTTATAATATTTATAGGATTTGTTTAAATATATTTATAATTTTATTTATGTGTCTAGTCTATTGGTTCATCTACATACACGTATTTATATTATCAAATGTAATTCAATACAATGGTTGCAATTAAGAATGAATCTAAGAGATTACAGTCTCTTTACGTATTAGGTAACATTTTTTAGATTACATGTAATAACTCATTATGTCTATTCATTTCCCATAGCTAAAATGTTACTAGTTCATGTCTTAGGAGACTGATACCTAGATTATTGAGGTCGATCACGTCATAAGTTTCATTAATGTCGTTAAGACTCACAGTAAAAAACATAACTTACGTAAGAATCACAGTTCTATTGTAATAACTACTCTGTTCTTTTGCATTTTAAAAGTAATTATAATAGTTGGTTTATTATTGGATACAAAAAAAAAGTTTGGATGAACAAAGTAAAATATCACTTTAAGAAAACACGTCATTTACCACACTATTTTATTCTCAGCATGTTTTACTTTCTCTAGAAAGGCCATAAGGATTTAAATACCTACATTCATTCAAATACAGAAAACATTTTAATTTCAATGCTTGCAGGCTGTTGCGAAAACCAGTTAAAATATATTTATACTGCAATATGCAGAAAGCACACTAAAGGCGTCCCGCAGGGTTTCACTTTAGGGCCATTTACCTTAAGTTTATTACAAACTTAAAGGTGCTGGATACACGGGCAGCTTGAAGCAGTCAGGATCGACTGCTTCAAGCTGCGACTGCATAGTGAACTACAGTCTTATATTAACAACACACTTGGAACCGCTCGAGCCGTTGCAACTGCTCCGGGCAGTCGCAGCTTGAAGCAGTCGATCCTGACTGCTTCAAGCTGCCCGTGTATGGCCGATCTAAGACATTAAAGCGTCTCTGCATTTCCATTTTATTTCCATTCATAAAATTGCTTTTAAACTTAATGACTTTAACTAATTAATGTAAAAATATTAGCAATTATAGATTCTAGACTCTTAATCAAGTTATTAAATTTTCGATGTTATGCGTGACGATACGATGGTTTTAAATAGAATGATGCAGTGTCCGGGTAGTATCATTTGATTTACCATTAAATACTGCACTGTGGGAATGTCTTCACATTTACGCACAAACAATGCAACTGGCAAATGGGTCTATGCTAAATAAGCATAGAACTTTCCAAATAAACCCGCATCGGTCCCACTCACCGACCTATTGTCAAGAACGACTGGTCCTCATCATTCCAATTAGTTGTTACAAATCGATTCTACGATTGATTAAATAATAGTCGATTGTTAGCTTCATCAGGGTTAGTGAATTGTCTGAACTATGTAATTCAGGTTTATGTTCAACGTTGAAATGTTTTATTACGAAACTGCATCTATAAAGCGTTGTTGCTACGGCTCTTGAATATTTTCTGTAAATTTTATCACCATGGACAGAATTACTGACTAATAGCTTTCATATCACCTTTTCCTTTTCAAGTAGTTTTTATGCGAAACTAGCTAGTTTAAAATAACCGTGTTCCACAACGTTTTATGTAGATAAGGTAGGCAAAGCCATAAATGGTAAGGTTGATGGTCATAATAGTATAACCTTATCCGAGATGAAAAGCGGCAAGCCTTATATCTTTGGGCGATGTTCTAGAGCTGCCCCTTGCAACGGACACATAAAGAATATCTAGTGCAATATCAGTGGCAGTTTGATATTATCTTACCTTTACTAAGTAAACTTAGTCGTGAGGCAAATGTCAGGAGAATTGGCGCGACGCATGCAGCGTGCCAGCAACTGCCGAAGTCCTTTTTGGGTACCGCCGTATCAGACTAACGGTATTCATTCGCAGACGTGATTCATTTTAATATCCTTTTGTGGATTGGAAATGAGACTAGAAATCAATAAATAGGAACAAGGTGTATCCTGCGTATTTTCAAGTTATATTATGTTGGCTCTACACCAGGAAATTTCTAAACGTGTTACAGAAATTTTTCTCGTCCCAATGACACAAGCAGCCGCATTCCATTTAATATTGTTATAATTAATGTTCTGTATTATGTTTTTCACTTTGAATACACCGCTGGAAGTGTTACAATACACAACAAACTCATTTACATCACTGATGACATCATTTTAGATGTTTTGCCGGTAGGGCATGAATCACTAAAACCTAACAAACGTACAACAACTCGTTTGCATAATTCTTTGTACTTTTTTTCATCTGAATCTCACGGGTGGAGTACAGAATCACACAAAGAGTACTAAAAAGGTTTTTGTTGCGTCGCCTGCGGCCGAGATGTTATCTGAGCAGTCACCTTGATCTTTGCACGAAACTGCACAGAACGCAGCGCTTGACCTCCTACGCCGCCTCCTTTCTGTTCAGCCGTGTATAATACTTCTCTTAGGCACGAGTACTATTGATTTTTTGATAAAAACCTTGGATTATTTAAAAAAAAATGAGTCACGGTCCCCCTGAAAATATCACGAGGCTATTAAAATATTTGTTTATGTCAAGTTTATTCATAAGTACAAAAAGATCGTGTGGAAGATTCAATTCAATAACCAATGCGATAAATTTATTGTACCTTCGTTAAATTGGAAAGCTGTCGCTATATATTTCACAACATACATTTTTCCATGGCTATTCTAGGGCATAACATTGTAGCTCCATCCGTATGAAAATTGTACTGTAGGTACCTAACAATTTTATAGAAACTCTGAACTAGCGGACAATATAAAAGCAGTGTTTAATTTTCACGACAAACAAGTTATTTTATCTGCACGACGACGACGGGTTAAAAATAGCCCGTTAAGCATTATTGAACTATTTGATTATAGAGGAACAATGCTATCGCTTGGAAATTATAAAACAATGGCGATATTGAAGGTAAACCAGAAGTAGGAATGATTTCTAAAGATTTTTTTTATCATCAACGGGTTAGCTCTTGCCCTGCATCTCATCTGATGGTTAGTGATGATCAGGCATTTAGGTCGAAGGTGGAAGGGAGCTTCACCCGGAATACTCAACCACAGAGGAACTGGCTTTATTTGCCGAAACACAACAATGCTGTTAACATTGTTGTTATGACGACAGACTTTGATTAGATAAGATGGTTGTAACTAGCCAGGCGGATTTGTATTCCTTGATTCGTTTTACGGGTTTTGGTAATAAACGCCTGATAGGAATGTCAGGGGTCTAACGCGCATACACGTTATGCGTTATGCTCAGCAACGCTATGCTTTGTACACTTAGCAGCAGAAGTAGACGATAGACTTAGACCGTCACTGACAGTAAATCCTGGTAAAAGGACAAAATATCGGAGGTAACTAGGAGTTTGTGTGCAGCAAGTTTACCTATTGCTGAAATCTAGGCCGTTTACTTATATTCATAAAGATAACGACGTTTAAGTTAACTTCAGATCTAAGACGTTAACAATTGCTTTTTTAGCATCGCTTTTAATAACTTGTTGTTGTCAGCTTCCAGATAAACCACATGTAGGCATAATACCCGTCCAAAAATGCTGGCACAAACAAAAACATTGACAAGACAAACATTTGTAGAATCCACCATGTTTGTTTGTTACAGTACAACATGTAGTTGTCATCACAATCATTGTTTAGTAAACTATTGGTTAGAATGTAACTATTGATCAAATTGAAATGCTTCTCTTTCTTGCACTTTGCTTCGATACTTATTTTTAGAGACTATTTTTGACAGTGAAAGGTACCTGCTAGGTATAACATGACTGAAACTAATTTGGCTGTAGGTACAGTATTGTGGTAATCACACACTTTTTTAATCACCGTGTTTGTCATTAAGGTTTCATAGACGGTTTTTAATAACCCTTTTAAAAAACCAACTAAGTAACTTTGGCGTCACGTATTGTGCATTTGTGAACACATTAGCATACGTGGCGTCGCCTATATTATGTTTAGATAAGTATTTTAGTTAGTCAAGAACGCACCCTTGATAAATGGCAACACTAAAAACCACGATCCGGGGCGTTACCCACAGCATCCTTTTAGTAGCGTCGCTTTCTTGCTTGTCAACCATCGCTGGACATAGACTAGATTTTAGGTCATTAGTTAATTTTGTCCCTACTAGTTTAATTAGTTATATATGTGCTAATGGTGTACTTAACTTTAAACTATGTAACTTGTGTGATAATTTTAATAATGCTAACTGCAAGTTGGCGTTTCACTTCCGCTCTTCGATTACAACTTCACCTTCAAAACACGTAAAAGGAGACAGGTAGAATACCTTCGTCCTATGTCTGCAAATAACCTTAAGATTTCGGTTATGTTAAGTTTAATCCAGCTTTTTTACGCATTTTTGTGAAACAACCGATTATTCGACTCGTGCTTTACTTACACTCTATTTCTTGTTCACCTCTGACTCTGACACCATTGATTACAGACTAAATAAATCACAATCTCAATTTGCTTACCTGAGAGCTCGTGGCTAAATAATAACAGCCACACGGGTCGATCCATCAGGTTAAAAGCTACGCTTGCCGGGGTTGGTCCGTGGATGGGTGAACATCTTTACATACCTAGACTCCTCCGCTCCATATTATTAAAATTCTGGTATTCAGCTGCATCCGGTTAGGCTGGAAGCCGGCCCCAACATAGTTGAGAAAAGGCAGATTGATGACTTACCTGCCATCAACAAACTACAACTTACCGATAAAATAATATAACTTACAGAGTTAATTTTTATTTCAGAAGGTACAAAACTATCACATTTAACGCCAACGAGGAAGATGAGACTTCAAAATCACTATTTGCATGCAATCGTGTTCTAATACCAATTTAACGAGATATAGACTATTACCAAAGAGATAACTAACGATGTTGGTAAAGAGTATGTTCAATATCAATTACCTATTTAATCATAATTTTAAACGGTTTTGCGTGATTGAAATATTTTCTTTCGAAATCAACCGAGCAAGACGTGGTTTCGAGTAGCTCGTTGGTGGGAGGCACACCATCACCTACTGAATGTTAGGAAATAAATAACATAGGTAGGTTCTTGTATGGTATTTTGTAACTATAATACCGGTATTGTAATTGTTAATAAGGAAAATAATTAGGTACAGTAGGAGTTTTTATTTTATTTGTAGCAGAAGACATCATTCGTTGAATTCGTGAAGGGTGGGCGTTTTGGGGGACTGTCTTATGTAATTTTGACTTCGAAAAGTGCTGATTCTCAGCCTAGTTTGAATAAATGACTTTTGATTTAGATTGTGCTGAGTAAGTTACTACAGTTTGTTGCTTTACTTGGGTAAACTTATATTTCGATGAGCGCATTGGTTCTTCAATTACCAATAAGTTTAGGTCATATTTTATTGTAAATCTATCATTGGATTTCAAATTACAACGACTTTTTGTTTTAGCTATTTTTACCCTTTAACTTTCAGTGTGGTTGCTGCGGTCATCCTTTTTCGCTAAATATGTTGAATTTTACTTATCATGTAAAAGAAAAGAAGAAATCTTATTTATGTTAGATTAAACTACTAAGGCATTATATAAAAGAGGTTATCTTCAAACTATGGATACCATAAGGATGTGGCAAATCACATCTATTATGCAAAGGTGTCACTGCGTAGGAATGACTACAACATCACAGTGCGAAAATCTGCTTTCCCTAAAGGTTGCAGAGGTCAGACGGCAGAGACAGATTGACATATTGAAGAAAACTAGAAACACGTTGTGAAATTAAAACTGATATTCATTACCTACATAAATTACTGACACAAAGACGGAAAAGACTTCAAACTTGTTACCTAATGGTAGTATACTATGAGTTATTTCGGACACAAAAAGAGAGGTTTTTGCGTTCGAGATAACTACTTAAATACTTTATTGATCATGGACTTTCGTTAGGAAAATCCAACTCAAGTATTGAATAAATTCTCCAATAGATACCAATACAAAATAAAAATAAACTTAAAGAGTATAAGAATCCAGCATGAGACAAAGCAAACGGTAAAGAAGTTAAAGGAGACACATTTCTATAATAAAGCTGCAACTTGTTGATCCAACTCATTTTCTTATTGAAAGTAAGGAAAGGATGTTTTCTATATACTTGTCAATGAAGTCTCTCTGGTACAGTAATCATGCCATTACACGAACGAGACATAAGTCTCACATATAAACAGCTATTTGTGGCCACAAAACAAATCGCCATCATTTGTCACACATGGCTGTCGGTGAGCGAATTTCTCTACGATTATATCATTGTTCAAGTGTCCATGAACTGTAATACCATGATCTATGGTTAAAAGGAGACAGTAAATAGTAATTCATACAGTACTTGGAAAACATAATTGAACACATATCTGTGCGTAACTCCTAGCGAGTATCAAGAAATTAACACATTTAGGAATAGCTGGCCAGTTTGGTTAGAAGATCCCACATTATACACGATAGGCGTCAGTATGATTGATCCAGGGTAGAAAAGCACCCACCACCCGACTACACGAATGATTTACTTAATAAGCAGCTAAATCTACAATGCTCTACTGCTAGTAAAGATCTAATATTCTCTCCACGTCCCCGATCTTAGGATGTAGCGCGTCTTGAAAACAAATTTAACGTTGCAGCTGCAAATGAAAATATAAATACATCCATCATGTTTATAAATCACTTTTCAACTGCACTGTTTACGGTAGTAACATCCATAATGGTGCGAACATGGAAAAATAAAATGAAAACTTGAAAAAAGCAAGATTAAAAAGCTGAAAGTAAAGTGACAGACCATGGACTTCTCATACAAATTTTCACTAGAAAGCAAAAAGCAGTGACAACTGCTATTGACTAATAAACACTTAAAGCCCCACAAAACAAAGTTCTCAAACTAGATATGTTTGCATGTCATCATTGCAAAACGAGGACCAAGTGAAGCGTGAGAATATTCCGTTGCATTTCTGCATACTCATTCCATTCAGTCCATACCGATTCAATAAATCGATTAGACATCTATCTGTATTATAAGTAATTTCGAAAAAAAAAATTCAAAACGCCTTGTAGACAGGCGATCTGATGACGCCTAGTGGTTAATTTTTTATTCAAACAAAATGAGGAAACTATTATGAGTTTCCTCATTTTGTTTGACTAAGAAATTAATGATAGACGGTAAACAGTCTACGTATGAAGAAGCGCCATGTGCTGGGTATCATCATTCATCAGCAAAAGTTGCAAATTGATGGATTCATCGATTAGTGAGCATTTAACTTTGTAAACTGGTAAATGCTAAAATGATTTATTTAACACTGTTTGCGGATATGATGAAAACGATATTACCAGCGGTAATCACTGACATTTGGTTGAAGCTGCTACGATTTATGATCGAATACCTAAAGGCTAGACCTAAAAATATATCAATACTAGCTTCGGTCCGCGACTTCATCCGCGTGAAATTTCGGCCCCCGAACTAAACCCCCGACCCAACCTAAATTTCACCCCTATTACTTAGGGAATAAGCGATCTCACGTATGACGATGATGCTAAATTGCCTATAATCGTCCTCAAGAATTGAGCTATCAAATGCAAAAAAAATTATTCAAATCCGACTGGTAGTTCCAAAGATTAGCGCATTCAAACAAAAAAAAAAAAACAAACAAACTCGTCAGCTTTATTATAATTATATTATATCAACATTGTTCGTTTTACCTAAAAGTTACTAGCTGAATATTTTAAGGAAAACTCCTGTTACATTAAAGTAGTTATACCATTTAAAATCATATCTCATAAGCTAGTCTGTTTGATCACTAAGAATACTTTGCACCTCAAGTGCATCATACACATCTCTTCAAGCGCACCATGCATAAGTGTGTAGGTACTAAGAGAACATCTGGTACACTGATAACATTATTCTCGTACGAAAGATTCTCAATTTGGCTTCGAACTACATAAATTGATAGGAACAGAAGTGTTGAATTTGGTGAGAAAAGAAAATGTTGTAACCACGATGACAGTAGGTAAAAATCTTAATGTGCCGTTTTGTCATCATCTAAAAAGTGTTAATCATTTACTAAGTAGAACAATGTTAGGTAATAAACACGATATTATAGATTAACAAGAGGAGACACGAGATAAGTTCTCGTGGCGTTATCGTTGCGAGGCTGTGGGAAATTGGAAACGTCAGTGAGATGCGTGACTGCACCACTATTGTTTTATCTGGGTAGATTGCAGCGCCTGAGGTTCTAAATCTTTGTCGCAAGATGCATTTAATGAACTTGCCTTCATATTATTTTTGAGTGTATGAGTAATAATAAGTACCTGGGCGACCGAGCTCTTCTCTGGTGAAAATAGAGAATGCTCATTTAATAGTATAGGATGGTACCTACTAATATCATACTGCCATGATCATTATTCTAATGTCAATAATGTCATGTAATTATTCATTATCTTGTTCTAAACTTTGGGCGATCGCGCTCTGTTCGGGTGAAAATACGGAGAAAACAAATTTTCCCAGATATGAGACCTAGCTAGATCGATTTTTCGCCTCCGTAAACCCCTATATTGCAACTTTCATCGAAATCACTACAGACGATTTCGAGAACGTGAGTAAAAATCTATATACAAACAAATAAATATATATACACAAATATTGCTCATTTAGTAGTGTAGGATTAGTATGTGCTAATGACAAAAAAGACATGTCTATGTAGCCGAAGCAGTTAGAATTTAATTTGGAATGTTTAAAGGAATTCTTTACGAGGATCAAACAAACGATGTCAAGTGACGAACAGAAAAGCTCGATGTGAGAACACAAATCCCTGAAAGTCTACATTTTATATTTGTGTGTTTCAAGTGTTGTGTGAAAAAAAGCAGACAACAAGTTTGCTAATTTATATAACAAGATTCTTACGTATGGCGTGGTTAGTTAACTGAAATTACACACATGTTGCATATTAATAGAAACATTACTTTATGGTAAGCAGTGCATCTGGTTTGAAATCTCGCAATACTTGAAAACCGGGAACTTTGGAGGGCTATAATTTATAGGCAATTTGCAAACTTTGAGCGCCTTATGAAGCGTAAAGAGGTTGATTTAATTGCCTCGTAACAGATTCGGCCTGACATTAATGAGAGTGACTTAAAAACTGGTATACCTGATGATTTAATGTTTTTACACCCATAACGTGAACGTGTTCTTATCGGCAATGTTAAACAGACTATTGTTGAGTGCAATTAATCTTTTTTCTTTAGTTTTCTTTGCATTTTGATCCGTCTGATACATGTCACAGCCCCGTTGTAATTTTATAGCAACTGTTGATTATGTATGGCTTTCGCGGTGTTTTTCATTTATTAATTAGCAAGCCATGTGCAAAGAAATGCAGTGTTTATGCAAAGACGACATGCAATTATACGTAATGAGGAGGAAAATGTTATGTGGGTACATCCATTCACGACTTATGGTTTCTTTGAACCTTATATTAATAGTGTTTTGCTCGAAGAAGATTAGACGTTGCGTCCTCTTGCTTGAAGGTAACAGTAACAAACTGATCTCTGAATTCTTCGTCCAAAAGAAGTGATTATTACAATTTTACTTCTTTTTGGGAAGACCACTTGCAGCAGCGGAATAATACTGGCTTCGAACTGACGTCACGCAACATCCTGCATTGCGCAAGCACACTTTACCGTACGACTAGCATATATACAACGTCTCTACATCAATCGTCAGGCAGTAGCCCACCAGACATAATACCCGGAGGGTCTGGTCGGAGGATCCTCCGTTTTCTATAGAGGATGAGTGAACTATACACCCTGTTCCTCATAACTCTATTAATTTCTGTTTTACTTAAGAGCCCGTACTACCTCAGCTCAAATTCACTTTTTACCTCGCTCGCACCATACTGCTCGCGGACTGAGTGAGAACGAGACGGAGTAGGGTGCTAGCGGCTCTGAGGCGCCAATAATTTAGGTAATTGCTTTTTACGGCGAAAATAATGGTAATAAAAAAATAAAAAAACGTAGTCGCTGCTTTATAGTTAGTTCAGTTATTATGCAAAGTTTCATGATCTAATTTGGATTATTTTTTGAATACCAGCGGTTTATTGTTCGGTTTGGAGGTAACTTTGGATTTTTTTCTATCGAGAAAATTTTATGGAATCGTGTTTTCGGCTAACATAGTACTTAACATTAATCCTTAACTTTAACATATATTTATTTCAAAATTAATGCTGCAGTGTTTTCGATATAACGGGGGATCATGCTAGGCCATTTGAGGTAGTATAGGCCCTTAACTAAAATTTTATCTTTTATAACCGGAAAAACTAATAGCCAAGCTCACATAGCAAATCAATGTCACTAAGTAGGTATAGCGGTATTAAATAAGGTGTTGTTTACTAAAATAGTTATCAAGACCCCTCCGTGCCTCGGAAATCAAGTATGCCTTTGGTCCCGGCTGACATTCGTGGATCTTTGAAAGTTGTTACGGGTCGTCAGAAGCCCTAAGGTCTGACAACCAGTCTTACCACGGAGTACCGTATTACCCAGTTACTGGGTTGTGCAGGTCAGATAGGCAGTCGGTCCATATAAAATACTGGTATTCAGCTGCATCCGGTTAGACAGGAAGCCGACCCCAACATAGTTGGGAAAAACGCTAGGCAAATGATGACTTAAACAGCTAATAGACAGTAGGCACGAACACCCATATATCACAGATTTCCCTTGTCAACATGGTGGCAACATATGTGCAACACAAATATGAATATAAATCAGAAACATTCATACACATTCATACATACATAAATACACGCCTTTTTCTGATGGGGGGAGGCAGAAACTACAGAACGCCACCTACTACGATCTTTACACATCATACAGGATCTAATTATACCCATTAGGATTAAATAGTAGGTAATTTAGATAAAATTCCATTCCACCCTTGTTTTTATATTTAAATATTTAATTGGATTTATTATTTTATTATTTTTATTAACTATTTAAATATTAACAAATCAATACTTATTAGGAGATCCTGATAATTATTCATCAATACTACTAATCACTAATCATTTGCTTCGTTTACGTTCATACATCTGGTCATTCACTCATACTGGTTGCGAGTATTATGCACCTGACCTTTCTGAAGAACATCACCAATAAGGTCTGTTTGTCCTTTTAGAGCACATTCTTACATCTGGAAATAATGTCTACATGGTTACAGATTAAAAATTTATTAGGTTAAAGTTTTAGTTAAAGTGTTTAGATAGTATGCAATCCAGTTTTTATTTTTCAAGCTATTGCATTTAAAACTTGGGAATTGGCAAGAGCACCTTTTTCTGGAAAACCAAAGAAGGCCTGTCTCTTCAAAATTTTGAGTAGCCAAAGAGTGAGTCTCCTTACAGCTGTGAAAAGCCTTTGATGTTCGGACTAGAGGTACAGGGTTCCGAGTACCTACAAGCCTACAATAAAACAATATAAAACTTAGATAAACAGCGCCACTCAAACAACCCAGTGGTCACAGTTGGAACTAACGAGAGGCCGTGCAGCGATGACAGCGACACGAGATTTTTTTGGAACTTTTTTGGAATATGGTACTTATGACGCCATCTCTCGGCCGTATGCAGTTAGCATTAGAATAAACTTAACTCTGCATGCTTCCTGACTGTACTCCTAGATGTCTATCTTACAAATGTCTTGTTACATAGGAAGAAGCATGGAATCAGTTTTCTATTTAGAGCTTAACTTAGAAGCTTAGTTGAAAACAAACACTGTTGAGATCAATGCCATATAATATGTTTATAAGATTGGACGATTCAAACCTATCCACAACATAATATGATCTTGGGTAGTTGAAAGATGAACAGTCATGATAGTCTACTACCCGAAGACTAATCTCGGGTAGTAAAGAGAAGAACACATGATAGTCTACTACCCGAGGTTTAACTTCATGTATATTTCAAATCTATAAAAAATAAAATGTTTAACATTGGTGGCCAAGTAGAAACGGCCGCGACTTACGAGTTTTAGGTTGTAGTTTCGAACCAGGCGTTATACTTTGTGTAAATTATTGAATCACCACTACTCTTAAAACGGTGAAGGAAAACATCGTGAGGCAACCGGCATGTTCAAGAATTCAAAATTCGAAGACATGTGACATCTACCAACCCGCACTGGGCCCGCGTGGTAGATTACGGCCCTTCCCTCTCACCGAGAGGAGGCCTGTGTCCCAGCAGTGGGAACAATATAGGCTGATTATGCTAAGGGGCCATGGGGGCCATCCATATAATACGTCACACGTTAAGGGGGAGGCAGGGGTTCAACAAAGTGTGACAAGGGGGGGCGAGTCATAATCTTCATGACGTCACATGCATTAATCTAAAGTATTCAAACCGTAAACTTCAACTCGAACGAAAAACTAAAAAAATATTACAAACTTTATCAACATTATTAAAAAGCTTAGTTTAAAATTACAGAATAAGTGACTTCGACACATAAATATCACCACCACCACCACCACTTATGACGATTACCTACTCACACTCACACACTCCTTGTCACAGGTGGTACATATTGAGACTAAAAATCACGACATTCGTGTGACGTATCTATAATTTATGGATGGCCCGTAATGATGCACGAGAAAAACACATAAAGTTTTTCATTCCCTGCTGCCTTCATCTTGAACTACGCGGTCAGCGGCCTGGAACAAGCAGCAATTTGCACCAGCATACTTATTAAATTAACACATAAATCATCCGGGCACTGCTATTTGTTTTACTTAATGTACACAAATTACGTTTAAATAACGATGCAATTTCATTTAAGTAAAACTTCGATTAGGTTTCGAAATAAGATTGATGGCACTTAGTAAGCACGTCATAAGTATGTAGTATGGTCTCTTCAGCTACCTACAGCTTTAGCTCTTAACTATACTTAATATTATAATGAGGAGAAATTTGTGAGTTTGTATGTAATCTTCGGAAATCCCTGAAGTTATTCCGAAGATTCTTTCACTAATGAGAAGTACAGTATTGCCGAGTGTCAGGTTTCGCGTTCAAGTCGCGGGCAGAAGCTGAACTTAATGCAGTTCTTTCTTCTAAATACAGATTACTCAGTGATCTAGCTAGGAGAGCAGCGAATCACCTAAAAAATTATTGTACCTACACCATTTAATTAATAATGCATACTTTGTAAGTCTCTCATGTACTAAACCTTTCAATAAATCTGTCTAGCCTTTTCCCAACTATGTTGGGGTCGGCTTCCAGTCTAACCGGATGCAGCTGAATATCAGCTTTTTACATAGAGCGACTGCCTGTCTGACCTTCACAACCCACTAACTACATCATATTACCCAGTTAGTGGGTTGTGAAGGTAAGTATTTAGAAGAAAGAACTGCATTAAGTTCAGCTTCTGCCCGCGACTTGAACGCGAAACCTGACACTCGGCAATACTGTACTTCTCATTAGTGAAAGAATCTTCGGAATAACTTCAGGGATTTCCGAAGATTACATACAAACTCACAAATTTCTCCTCATTATAATATTAAGTATAGTTAAGAGCTAAAGCTGTAGGTAGCTGAAGAGACCATACTACATACTTATGACGTGCTTACTAAGTGCCATCAATCTTATTTCGAAACCTAATCGAAGTTTTACTTAAATGAAATTGCATCGTTATTTAAACGTAATTTGTGTACATTAAGTAAAACAAATAGCAGTGCCCGGATGATTTATGTGTTAATTTAATAAGTATGCTGGTGCAAATTGCTGCTTGTTCCAGGCCGCTGACCGCGTAGTTCAAGATGAAGGCAGCAGGGAATGAAAAACTTTATGTGTTTTTCTCGTGCATCATTACGGGCCATCCATAAATTATAGATACGTCACACGAATGTCGTGATTTTTAGTCTCAATATGTACCACCTGTGACAAGGAGTGTGTGAGTGTGAGTAGGTAATCGTCATAAGTGGTGGTGGTGGTGGTGATATTTATGTGTCGAAGTCACTTATTCTGTAATTTTAAACTAAGCTTTTTAATAATGTTGATAAAGTTTGTAATATTTTTTTAGTTTTTCGTTCGAGTTGAAGTTTACGGTTTGAATACTTTAGATTAATGCATGTGACGTCATGAAGATTATGACTCGCCCCCCCTTGTCACACTTTGTTGAACCCCTGCCTCCCCCTTAACGTGTGACGTATTATATGGATGGCCCCCATGGCCCCTTAGCATAATCAGCCTATATTGTTCCCACTGCTGGGACACAGGCCTCCTCTCGGTGAGAGGGAAGGGCCGTAATCTACCACGCGGGCCCAGTGCGGGTTGGTAGATGTCACATGTCTTCGAATTTTGAATTCTTGAACATGCCGGTTGCCTCACGATGTTTTCCTTCACCGTTTTAAGAGTAGTGGTGATTCAATAATTTACACAAAGTATAACGCCTGGTTCGAAACTACAACCTAAAACTCGTAAGTCGCGGCCGTTTCTACTTGGCCACCAATGTTAAACATTTTATTTTTTATAGATTTGAAATATACATGAAGTTAAACCTCGGGTAGTAGACTATCATGTGTTCTTCTCTTTACTACCCGAGATTAGTCTTCGGGTAGTAGACTATCATGACTGTTCATCTTTCAACTACCCAAGATCATATTATGTTGTGGATAGGTTTGAATCGTCCAATCTTATAAACATATTATATGGCATTGATCTCAACAGTGTTTGTTTTCAACTAAGCTTCTAAGTTAAGCTCTAAATAGAAAACTGATTCCATGCTTCTTCCTATGTAACAAGACATTTGTAAGATAGACATCTAGGAGTACAGTCAGGAAGCATGCAGAGTTAAGTTTATTCTAATGCTAACTGCATACGGCCGAGAGATGGCGTCGTAAGTACTATATTCCAAAAAGTTCCAAAAAAATCTCGTGTCGCTGTCATCGCTGCACTGCCTCTCGTTAGTTCCAACTGTGACCACTGGGTGAGATGAGTGGCGCTGTTAATCTAAGTTTTATATTGTTTTATTGTAGGCTTGTAGGTACTCGGAACCCTGTACCTCTAGTCCGAACATCAAAGGCTTTTCACAGCTGTAAGGAGACTCACTCTTTGGCTACTCAAAATTTTGAAGAGACAGGCCTTCTTTGGTTTTCCAGCAAAAGATGCTCTTGCCAATTTCCAAGTTTTAAATGCAATAGCTTAAAAAAAAAAACTGGATTACATACCATCTAAACACTTTAACTAAAGCTTTAACGTAATAAATTTTCAATCTGTAACCATGTAGACATTATTTCCAGATGTAAGAATGTGCTCTAAAAGGACAAACAGACCTTATTGGTGATGTTCTTCAGAAAGGTCAAGTGCATAATACTCGCAACCAGCATGAGTGTATGACCAGATGTATGAACGTAAACGAAGCAAATGATTAGTGATTAGTAGTATTGATGAATAATTATCAGGATCTCCTAATAAGTATTGATTTGTTAATATTTAAATAGTTAATAAAAATAATAAATCCAATTAAATCTTTAAATATAAAAATAAGGGTGGAATGGAATTTTATATAAATTACCTACTATTTAATTCTAATGGGTTATTAAATCCTGTTTGATGTGTAAAGATCGTAGTAGGTGGCGTTCTGTAGTTTCTGCCTCCCCCCCATAAATATGATACAGAAGTTTTACAAGCAGATAATACATTATGCTGTAAAAATATGTAGATGTGACTGTTGTGAGCCCTGCCTAATGAATTAGGGTTACATGTATCTTAAGGCTCCGCGCAAACGGGCCACCGACCACAGTCACCGGTGGCTGTCGCGCGCCATGTCCTTTGGTACCGCGCAAACGAAGGTGGTCGGAGGCTGCCAGAAGTAGTCGCCAATAACCGGTGGACGCAACTAGTAGTCGGCTTTTAATAAGTGCGAGACCACTCGCTACACGTGTGCGGCGAATCTATACAAAAAGGGTTAAAAATCATGTAAACAGCTTGTGGTCAGCCACCGGTGGCTGTGGTCGGTGGCCCGTTTGTGCGGAGTCTTAGAGACAGTGTTCCGATATGTCAAAAGTCGATTTTTACAAATCTTATTATATGTATAAATAAGATTTATAAAAATCTGCACACTAATTGCTTAACACACTTTCTATCAGAATCCGAGGGTTTGAAGGAAATTCCTAATCCAAATAATAATACATTGAAAAATTCGTCTGCTCAACAACGTAAATAACGCAATAAACGTTGTTGAACTATCAAAATGAAAGGTATTGCGATCAATTGCCATTTTATGTATTTTACCACACTGAAGTGATACTTGATTTGTGATCGGATACTTATTCCCTCGAAACTTAAAACTCATGTTTTTCTTCTGCCAAGCTGAAGTGGAATTGGGCTGGAGACATCTGCCGTATGTCAAACGACCAATGGGCCAAACTCGACCCAATAGGTCTCTTTTAATGGCAAGCAACTTCGCGGCAGGCCCAGACGGAGATGGCGGGATGAGCTGGACTCCTTCAAAAAGAACTGGTCCCCAGCAGCTTTAAATAGAAGTGGAAAATGAGTAGGGTAGCCTTTGCCCTGCAGTGAGACATCAGAGGCTCTTAATAGTAAAAGCTTCTGCAGACAGGCGCGAGGCGACACTGTTGGAACAATTTCTATGAAAACTTCACGGAAATTGTTCTACCGGTGTCACGTCGCGCCTGTCTGCGGGAGCCTTAATATTTTCTTTATATGTATAAGAAATACCAATTACTATAATTACATTGAAAAATATTCAATATAATTTGGCATCAGATATAAGAGTTTGTTCCTTCATCGGCTCCGAGCGAGGGAATTGGTCATTATAAATCTCAGTTTTGAATCATGTACTTAATTAACGTATTTAAATAATTTCGAATATCTTGTTGTTTTTCTATTTTTGACAGCCTTCCAAATACATAGGAGATACAACCAGAAACGAGGAGGAGGGATATCCAGAAAGAAGTTGTTCCTAAGCCACTCAGCGCCTGCAAAAACATTGTATGCAATTATTCTGAGAAGACAAGACGTAAATAATTGATGTACAGGCGTTTTAATGGATTTTATTAATAACTTTTTATATTTACATTAACAACGCGGTTAATACAACGCAAAATGAGAACTTGAAAGTGGTCAGCCATTCTACCACTTTATTTCTTTGATATATTTCCTAACGCAAAAGTAGCAAATATTTAATTATAAGTAGCAAATAGGTATTAAACAGTGCACATGGTCTCATGTACAGTGGGCTGCACCAATTGGGTACCCCAGTTGTATTAAAAATTAATACAAAACCCCAGTTGTATCATACATATCTCGTTTGGTCCACCTATCCTGACGGTAACGGAGTCTCGGTATGTCAAAGTGTTTCTATTATTATGCATAAACCTCGGGATTTAAATTCTGAATGTATTGTGTAACTATAGGTTTAATAATATCATGTTTTTCCAAACAGGGCTGTGGTCGGTGGCCCGTTTGCGCGGAGCCTTAAGATACATGTAACCCTAATTCATTAGGCAGGGCTCACAACAGTCACATCTACATATTTTTACAGCATAATGTATTATCTGCTTGTAAAACTTCTGTATCATATTTATAAAACTATTGACAATAAAGTTTGCATTAACGTCTGTAACTTTTTGAATAAATAAATCTTATTACAAAAGGAAAATGCTACGAGATCTTTACACGCTTACTCCTTAGCAAAAGCGAGTCTGTAATGATCGTAGCAGGTGGCCATGTGTAGTTTTTGCCTACCCCCATGGAAGGAAGGCGTGAGTTTTGTATGTACTCGTAAGTTATATTATTAATTACATACTACGATTGAATGTAGGTATCTAGTTCAAACCGGAAAGGACCAGCCAAGTGCGAGTCGGACTCGCGCACGAAGGGTTTCGTTTGTTCTGTGGGAACCCTCTTAAATATTTGTTTTATTCTGTTTTTAGTATTTGTTGTTATAGCGGCAACAGAAATACATCATTTGTAAAAATGTCAATCGTCTAACTATCATGGTTAATGAGATACAGCCTAGTGACAGACGGACAGACAGACGGACGGACAGCGGAATCTTAGTAATAGGGTCCCGTTTTACCCTTTGAATACGGAACCCTAAAAATGATTCGAGGGAATAATTATTAAACTCATCATCGTCGTTATTATAAAATAAAATATAATATACTAGCTTCTGCCAGCGACTTCATCCGAGAGCCTATAACTTTCATCAAGAATTGGGCTATCGAATGACAAAAATAATTTTTCAAATCAGACTGGTAGTTCCGGAGATTATCCCATACATACAAACTGACAAACAAATTTTATCTCTTTATTAGTATAGATATATATATTTATTTTATCACCATGTAAAATATAATAATACAAAATATAGATTCAAATAGGTACGCATTCTTGATTGGAATCATTAATTATAATGATGTAGGTAAAACTAGTATTAATCTTTTCAATTTAATTCAGTCTTGCGTGATGCCCTGCTTGTGCCGTGGTCTCGATATTTAACCTCTTTTGAATGAAAGTAAACTGTATACTGCCAACAGGAACGTGACATAAAATGCCGTGAGAGTAGAATAGTAGTAATAGGTCATTATCCCACAGGCATAACTGCTACCTGGATACCATAGTAAATATTTTTCCCTGTTTATTTCTTTCTGATTGAAGATCGTTAACAGTGCTCGTGCGCACTTTAAACGTTAGGATCATCTTAATACTTTCCATGGTAAACTATAAAATAATCAAATTGGTTTCCTTCCAGTTTTGGGACAAGGTTTACGGTACTGTCTTAAGCCAATGTTCAAGTCATAGTAGCTCGTGTGGTGAAAGGAGAAATATTCGGGATTCTTATAGTTACACATTTTTCCCGCGCCGAGGCCGAGGATCTGAAAATAACATAATAAAAAATCACGCCTTGTTCTCTCAAAAGGATGGCCAGAGGTGTACCTATAGCACACCCACATTTCGCCTGTTATGTGTAAGTCCTATGTAATCCCCTATTACATAGGACTTACACATAACAGGCGAGCCTATTGCCATCAACCGGGTACAAATCTAGACTCCGGACTGCTACTGAGAATTTCCAAATCTCGATCCAAATGGAGGAGTATGTTCCGTCAGACTTTTAACCACAGCGCGTCGAGTGTAAAAAAAGGATAACCTAAAATTGTGCGTTAAATTCTGAAATACTAAAGGAATTTAATACCTCTCCTGTAGTGTCCCTGAAGACCCCTGTGGGTATATTTCTCAAAGGCTGAAAGGGTAGGCACGTAGTGGTTGTTGATAGGTTGTGACCCAACTTGCGACACTGAAATAAAAACAGTAAATTATTAATTACAAAACAAGTAAATTGTACAAAACCCTCATCACATATACCGTAGCCACCATGTAATTTTTACTACTAAATATAATATTTTTTGTGAAACCCATAATTAAGTAAGCTTTGAGTAGAAGTATGGGTCAACGATTAAAAGACCTAGCTGACATCATTTTACCGACCACCTTACTACTACATCACCAGATCCTTTCCACCGTCTGTCTACCAAACCAACTACTCATTTAGACCAATCCAACGCGTCCAAACTGTCTATGATGCGTTCCGTTAGGCCGAGATCCTGAAAACACCTTCCTGCTCCATCATCAGCCTATGTTCCCTTGGTCTACCGAGACCAATTGAACGAGCCCAAACACGGTAATATATCTGCTGCAAATGAGAAGTTGGTTATTCCATAGACTTTCTTGGCTGCAGCAACAGGTTAAGGCTACATATCAACAACAAATACCAAATTTCAAGTCGATGGGATGAGTGAAAGTAAAATAAATTACCATTATTTCACTGCGATCCCTACACTGATCTGAGAAAACAGCAGATTTTCTTCAAAATGGCCGAACAGATTCTGATGAAAAAGGCTAAGAATCATCCCTATTAAAGGAGCCTTCTGATAAAGAAAAAACTGCATTGAAATCGGACCATACGCTTTCGAGCTACGATGCCACTGACAGACACACACAAAACGAGAGAAATCAAATTTATAACACTCCTCTTCATACGTCGGGCGTTGTTAATAAAAGTAACTGGAACAAACATATGTTTTAGTCAATTTTATTTTAACTACAGTCACTAATACCTAGTTAGTGTGTTATTATAGAATAATGATGAAAATGTCTGTTTAAACTGTTTAATGTTAAAAAAAAACACACTTATTGCATTTGTCCACCGCAGCCGTCACCGGGACCGAGATAACGGCGCCGAAGTAGCCATATTGGCCGCGTGTCCACCAAACGTCCGTTAACCGGGCAGCGGCGCCGTCATCCCGGCCGCCGAAGGAAACTTACACTGTGAGATTTAATAGTCTGTGCCACGGCTGCCAACCGCGTCCCGACAGAGGTGACCTTGGTGGTTAACAACCATGTAGATGGTGGTTTACGACCAAATTTCCAACAGCTCTACCTGTCGCCAACCAAGGTCACCTCTGTTAGGGACGCGGTTGGCAGCCGTGTAGCAAGCACTTTAGAGTAGTTCGATGCGACCGCGAGAACTCGGCCTGAGATTGTGACGGGCCGATGTGGCGGCAATACAAAACACGTTTGATCTTATCCGCACACTGCCGTTGCACTATTTTTTTTTTTTTTTTTTTTTCTGTTGGGTTCTCGTAGCTGACCTCTGAGGTCATGACTACTTAACCGGTCAATCCTGTGGTTGCCTTAAGCTGCTACACTCAAAGCCTCCAGCCAGGGGCATACAAAATTAAGCTAAAAAGCTAGGTGAACGCTCGCTAAGGGCACCCCCTGTGGGGTACGAGCCTCGGCTTAGGGCGTCACCGGAGGGAGGACATCAAAGATGGGACGGGCTGGATCAAAGTTTTGATCATTATTATTAGTCGGGGAATTTAAAGCTACGTGCACAGCTGCAACCACTGCTGGCACCTCGTTATCGAGCAAGGGTCGGGGAGGAGTATCAATTACTCGGGGGCGCGGACGCGATCGCAAAGGACCTCGACGGCGAGGTCGGAATGACGGGAGGCGTCTGTATTTGTGTAGAGTACTAGTGGCCCTATTGCTCTCCTGGAAGAGGGTTATGGGGTCATCAGGGTCGGTGAGAATGTGCCGAGGACGGCGGGTACGGCTAATCCTACTTGGGACATAACTGGCGGCCTCTACAACCAGAGGGTTGCGATGTTTGACCGCGGAATCGAAGTAACGCTTTGCAAGGCGTTTTAGAAATTGGTGGATCGTGGGAATTTTAAGGTCGAGATGGAGACTCTCGTTCCTAACATACCATGGGGAGCCTGTGTCCCTACGGAGGAATCGGTTTTGGAGCGTTTGCAACCTATGGATATGGCGGGGTTTTGTTTTGCAGTCATGATGGGACGAATACACGCTGTGTAGATTCGCAATTTGCACTTAAGTGACAACTTGCTGCGTGCGTTTAGGACGGAATGGAGCCTACCGAGAGCGAAAGCGGCTCGCGAACGAACCTTCTTTATATGCTCAGCGAAAGTGAGATGGTGGTCGAGGAAAACACCTAGGTATTTGGCTCGCTTCTCCCAAGGGACCTGCTTACCGAACATAGTGAGAGGTCGGGGGAGAGGGTCTCTATGCCTTGTACGCGGTTTCGAGAAGAGAACCGCTTAGCTTTTTTCGGGATTGACTTCTATGCGCCACTTTCGAAACCAGGCAGCGAGTCGATTGACTGCGCCTTGGAGGGTGTGGGCGATATTGTCGGGGTATCTAGACCTAAAGTAGATGGCCGTATCGTTTGCGAACAGAGCGAAATGCGCCCTTCTACCTGGGTTTGGAATATCGCTAGTAAATAGCGTGAACATGAGGGGAGCTAGCACAGAGCCCTGAGGGACTCCTGCGCGAATGGGGCGGGGAGAGGAAAGTGCTCCTTCAATGCGATAGCGGAATACGCGGTTCGATAGATAGTCCCGTAAGATGAGTACGAGACGATCCGGCACAACGAGTTGGTACAGCTTATATAATAAGCCGTTGTGCCAGACTTTATCGAATGCTTTCGCAATGTCGAAGAATACTGCACCCGTCAGAGAGCCGCGTTGGAAACCATCGCTTATGAACTCAATGATGCGGTGGGCCTGATGTGCATCAGGCCCAGATGCAGGGCATCAGGCTAGAGTGATCAGTTCGAAAGCCGAACTGTTCGTTGGGGATGAGGCCCTTGGTCTCAGCGAAGTCTCTGAGACGCTTATAAATAAGCCTCTCATAGATTTTTCCGAGAACCTTGAGCAAACTGATGGGAGCCGTTGCACCGGCGTTTGCCAGGCTTTTAAACTGAACCGCCGAGTTCGGTCGCGGTGGACAAACGATCGCTGCCACTGGGCGTCACGTTCGGTTCAAATATTCTCGTTTCTCGGTGACGTTCCGGAGACAGCTGCGCCACCGACGAGGAAAGCGACTAGCTTCGACGATTTTCTGGTTAAATAGTACGTACCTACCGTGTAAGTAACAGAGATACATAATATTAATAGTAGATCGCTGATTGTTCAAACCGCCCGCCGGCGAATACTCGTTTGTCGCAACGATAAGAGCTGTCAAAGAGAGTACTCGCTTAGCTACACTAGCTTGGCAGGCAGAACACTCGTTGAGAGATTCACGCTTGGTACTATCGAAGAAACGCATATCTGTACACTGTAAGAACTATTCTTGCTTGCAGCGCTCGGCCGCTATAGTTACGCTTACCTACGAAAAAAAAGAGTCGTGTGCACGGGATTTTGTTTTCAAATTGGTTAGATATGCGTCACTCCGATGCTACTTACGCATACCAGCGAGTAATCGGCCCTTGCCGTCGCGCATTCGCTGCTTTTTGCTCGCCAACTCGTTTTTAGTTGCTAGCTCTACTGGAATAGCTGTATAATATGAGATATTTCACCTGTGTTTCTCAGTTGTGCATTTCTCTCTACTTCACTCAGAAAAGTACTTACATCATACATAGTTGGAGCACCAGGATTACAACTACTACAACTGCGTGTTCCTAACTTATTAGAAATTAAAGAAGGAATGCTTAGTTTTATTTGTGAAGGACTGGCGGTGCGGACTATTTTGGAGATTGATGCCATTGCTATGTCGTAAATTTTGGTCAGGCGGACTTGAAATTTTACTTCATTTTTACCAAAAATCCATTATGGGAACGTGCGCGAAATTCTGAAAATTATAACTTGCTTGTACAAGATTTAACTATTCCATTTTTGAGAATATCAAATGTTATAAAATCAATAAGTCATCTTTCAGGATTTATAAAGTGAAGTACGGGAACTTCAGGGATCCAGAGTCACAGTTTAGAGCACTAGTCAGCAAAGAATATATTACTGTCTACCGAGAGCTAGTCAAAGTACAGTTTTCCGAATTTTCAGGAATTTTCTCGAGAGACTTGTCACTGCTTGTCAGTGTAATGGAATTAGTAAGTACTAAGCCTAGGCGGAAATCCATGGGTTTTGGGACATTTTAGACCATTTAACCTATGAAGCCGCCTCGAATAATTATTATACCCCTCAGTACACAGAGTACATTTTATCTTCAGGATTTGAATATCTAAGAAGTTTATAAAAACTGTTTCGGAATCGATTTTTATAATAGTCATAATCGTTTTCGCTGAGGAACTCCGTAAAATATGTCAACCTGTGCCGTTAACGCAAAGAAAATGTAAAACATCTACTTATCCAAAAATATATTTTTTAGGTAAGTTTTTTTGGTGAAAGTCTTCTTTCTATTAAAACTGTTTATTAAAGTGTATTTAGACAAATCCATCGAGTACTTTACCGTTGCAGCAATCGACTTCAAAATTAATTAACACAGCCTATCGCAGTCCACTGCTGAACATAGACCTCTCCCAGGCTGCGCCACAATATCTTGTCCTCTGCCTTATCTAGCTGGAGGGCATTCCACGCTACGCTTGTCGATACGCGGTTTCCACTCCAGGACTCGTCCGCTCGAGGGTCATGGCCATCCGGCTGGCCCGAGGATACCGCACGGTCTCTTGCGAGGCGGCGAGCCTCCTTGCCGGATTACCGCCATGGGATCTGGAGACAAAAGTCCTCGCGCACATTTGGGAGTGGCGCGAGGAGGCGAAACGCCGGGGCTTAACTCCGCTGCCGCGAGAAATCGCGGCACAGCGGACAGAGCTCCGGCGGGATCTCATGGCATCATGGAGAGTGCGATTGTCGCAACCCAGCGCTGGGCACGCCACAATTGCGGCGATAAGACCCCTCTTTGAGGAGTGGCTAGAGAGGCGCCACGGCGTCCTCACCTTCCGCCTGACGCATGTCCTCACCGGACACGGCTGTTTCGGGAGGTTCCTGCACAGGATAAGGCGGGAGGAAACGCCCGGGTGTCACCATTGTGTGGATCGCCCGGAGGACACGGTGGAGCATACGGTGGAGGTCTGCCCAGCTTGGGCGGAGCATCGCCGTGTCCTCGTGGAGGCGATCGGCGGCGGTGATCTCTCGCGTCCGGAACTGGTTCAGGCCATGGTACGGAGCGAGAGGAAATGGGAGGCCGTCACCTCTTTCTGCGAAGCTGTAATGCTCGCGAAGGAGGAGGCGGAACGCGTGAGGGAGAGGCAAATTTCGCGCCCTCACGCCCCTAACCGCCGCAGGAGGAAACGCCCAGTGGGTCGGGAATCGCGGGGCGATTTCCGGCCACCGTAGGCGCGGGCTTTTGGACGGTGAGCAATGGGTGGCTCACCGTCCGATAAGGACCAGGCCCGGGTCGACGGCGCGTTGTGTTCCACGCGCGCCTCAAAGAGATGTCAGCAGATTTGAAGGGGTCCACTAGGGCCGATGCCTGCCGGGGTTGCGAAGAAAACCGAAAGGGAGATCGTGGCCCCCGGCAACAGGGCAACCGAAGGAACACGGGTGGGTTTTAGTCAGTAAGAGTCTGACACGCCCTCCCGCTCCGCCCAGAGCGGGAGAAGTTATTTGATGATTTCCCATCCACAAAAAAAAAAAAAGGACTCGTCTGCTCCACCGGCCATCGGTCTTTCGACAAATATGGCCAGCCCACTACCACTTCAGTTTGCTTACTCTGCAAGCTATATCGGTAACTCCGGTTCTTTTCCGACGAAATCAGTAAAAATCTAAACCACGTTACCACGATTCCCCTTCGATTTTCAATAATGTTTTGAACAATTTTGTGACCTGTGATTATATTTATGACTAGATTATATTAATGAGTATATTTTTTCGGAAATAACTATGTCGATATACCTATGATTTTTTTTATATATCTATGATTTTTTTTTTTTTTTTTACTTTTTATGTTCAATTATTATTGATCTTCTTGGGACTTTACAAAGGTTTTTCTTCTTTTTACTTGAATTATGTCTACATATTTTTATTTCTTAACCGTTTTATGCCGGCATATTTTATAAAGAACTGCGACCGGTTGTAAACGGAGGGTGTCGTTTCTATAATGACGAATCATACAATCTGCCTGCGTCATATCCATATTGGAATTTGTAAAGGGCATCGTAATAACGTAGTAACTGGATTGTGGAGGTTAAATGAAATAGCAATGAAGATTTAAAAAGAACTAAGGTTTTCCTTAGTTTTTGGACGATTTAGGCTAGGCCAGTCACCGAGACAATCCACTAAACCAATCCATTAAGCCAGTAAAATGACAAGGTAAAATAGCTTGATGACAGTGCAATGCAGTGGACTGTATCTATTTACACGAGGCTATTATTGAATTGGCTTAGTGGATTGTCTCGGGGATTGGCTCCGTCTAAATTGTCCATTAAACCTAGGGATTTGTAATGCGCTTTAATTCGACGAACAAAAAGTCTGCGACTATCGGTGGGCGACACACTGCCAACACTGCTGCCAAGTACTCAAAAACAACAAGTATCGATATTTTTGATTATCAATTCACTCCTCAATGGGTTTAATGACAGCGCTGTCAGTCCTGAAGTTATTTCGTAGTCGTTTCATTTTTACTATTTTTCTTGTCGTTTTCTATGCATCAGTAATAAACCTAAAAGAAATACAGTAACTTACACTGAGCATGTTTAGGGGTTCAAAAGTTACAATTTCTTTTTTACTTGGTGCACATTTAGCCTACGTTGAAAATCCAGAGCACGGTCTAAAACCGCGCGTTAAAAAAACCGCTCGTGCGTATGTGGGCTTATCCTTATCGCAGTTTATTTTCCCACTTTGACCTACTTTTATATACTTTATTTCTTGTACAAAAAGTTGGTAAGCCTATTGTATACTATATTCTCCATATTGACCTCATTATGGCCCCATTATGCCAACGTGGTCTTAAAGATTAAAGATGTCTCTGTTTTTTTTGCATAATTGAAAATTGGGGGGTTATAACCAACTTTATTTAGAGAGAACAGATTTATACAAAAAAGCGGCAAGTGCGTGTCAGACTACGCACAATGAAGGTTTTCGACTTAACTTTGTAGTTGAAAAACATGTTCTCCCATACATTCCAACTGTAAATGTAAGTTTGTACGTACAACATTGAGAGATTTACCATGTTATGTTATTTAAAGACCATAGACTTCTTATAGGTTTTCCTGTAATCTATGAGTGAAGAACAATTCTCTCGATTTTTTTCAAAATTTTAAGCTTCGGAGTAGTTTCGGAGATAAGGTCATAATGGTCAGTTTTCATCAATTTTCTTAAATATCTCTAAAATAATTTATTTTTAAATTATAAAAAAATATACTTGAGATCCTCACAATAAGCCCTTTCATTTGATATGTCACACAGTACAGATTGAAATATATTTTTTTTTAATTTCCCACTTTGCCCCCGAAAAGTGACCCCATATTCAAAATTCATTTATTTATTGATATATATATATATACGTGTTTTGGTCACAGAAATACATATATGTACCAAATTTCAACTTAATCTGTTCATTAGGGTGAGGGTGGGAGCGAGACAAAACACTTGTATATCCTTTTGTTGTAATAATGTGTTATAGTTAGATATCGACATTATTTATGCATGGTGATGCCTGCGGATTATTTTTTATGATTTTTAATAAATTTATTCTTATATCTCGTTGTGTATTTGTCTTTCATTCCAAGCACGATTTATTTTATTTTATTTTGCTACCTGCCTATGTAATAAACAAATCACTGTACCTGACTTGATTTCCGTACGTCTTTTCTTTTTTTTTTCGGGTGGCCACTGAAAATCAGCGCTGTGCTGTGGGTTCCCCATAGCACTGCATCATGCTGAGTGGAAGCCTTTTGTCACAGTCATGTCGTGCAGCTGCCGTCTAATTTCTGTTTTACGCTCGTGATTTATTATGTACTTTTTGTTGTTTTCGTTTACTCTTGCCTTTTATGTATGCAAGTGTCTCTGTGACAAATAAACCTATGTTTCTTTCTTCTTTTTCCAGTTCACCCGCGTCCATCTTGACGACCAACCAGGCGCACAGGTGTAGACGATAAGCTGCACGCGTCTTAGGGCAATCTATATTGCATATGCTTGACGCAAAACGAATTGAAAGTTAAAGACGCAAGATGAACATGAAAGCGCACAGGTGTGGATATACCTTAAGGCGACGATAACTGACTTTTAACGATTTTATACTGAAGATCACGTATACACTAGTAGTGTTCATGATTTGAAAAAAATATATGTTAAATTAGAGCATTTTCTTAATAATTTAATATAAGAATATTTTAGATTGTTTATATTACATAGTGAAATTGATTTGTAAAGTTATATCTAACGCGGAAAAAAAAACTAAGAATCACGCTTAGTGTATCAAGCGTATTTTTCTGAAACCTTCACCATTTTAAAGATAATTTAATTATTGATCTTTTAGCATACCTACATGTTTTATTAAAATAGGTACCTACCTACCGTTTGTTTTATGTATAATGAATTAATAATGCGTCTAATTTGGGACTGCGCTCCGTCATGGGCGAGTCATATTACTGGTTGGACGTACGATGCGTTGCGCGAGCTCAGTACAGAACACGCAATCTAACCACTTAAGGTCACTGAAGAGAAGATATGCTCTTCAAGTGATCCTGAAGTTTTCGAGTACCTAACTGATTGGGAACATTATTGCTTTCATTATAAAAGAACCGACCAGAGCCTATTATTGCCAAACTGTCTGCCGCCACCTCTATCTGAAAAACGCATGGCGACCGCAACCGCATACCGTAGCGACAAAGTAATTGCTATGACAGACCATAGCGACACGACTGGTTTCTATGAATCTCTTATGAAAACGTTTAGTTAGCTTCCTGACGCTGCGGTAAGGACTGCAAACCAGTACCTAGTGCCTACCTCAACGCATGGCAACCGCAACCTCAAACTGCAGCGACGAAGTAATGGCTATGACAGACCGCAGTGACAAGACTGTTTTTATGAAACTTTTAGTTTGCTTCCCGACGCTGCGGTAAGGACTGCAAACCAGTTGTGCAGTCACTGGCTGTCACAACTCACTAGCTAGACAGGTCGGGGACTATGATCGGTGACGTATGCTCTCGCTGTCATTTCAAAATCTTAATTTAACCATTTTGAAATCCCAGCGAGTCGCCACTGCGTTTAGCATAAAAGAAATGAAAAACATACCTAGGGGTTTAAATGAAAAACGAGATTCAATTACAACATTTAATGCTTGCAGATTATTTTGCACTTTTTCTTAAGTTTTCAGGAAATCAGTGAGTAGAATAAAACGCGTTCAGCAAAGCTTCATCACCAACATAGGCAAGCCTGCTGCTGGGCCGCCGCTTGCCATCGCGCCTCCCTCCCTCGGCGCAGAGCAACCTGTACAACATTCAGGCGTCAACAGTTTCATTATTTCACGAGGTCTCTGCGTACCCTGCGACTGCACGTTGCGTCCAGCAGGTCCTCTCGTGCCACTGGAGCCACCGCCGCCCGTTAGCGGGTTGCGGCCCGGTTGGATGCCGGCCGGAGCCTCGAAACAGTCTGCTTTACACGGAAGGTCCCACACGCAGGGCGGCGGTGGCTGCCAGTGCACACACCCAGGTCTAGTACACGGCTCTTCTTTAGGAATGGTAGTTTTCGTAGGGTCACGGATGCGACCGCCAGGTCCTACTATCTTTGTTCCACGAGATGCCAATTCTTTTTTGTCAAATCTTTTCATTATTTGATTCATCGTATTTTCATCGAACGCAATTACTGAAGATTGCATATTTTGCCTGTCTGATCCGGACCTACAAGTGCAAGAGCACGGAAAAGACGAACGACTATGTGGCGGAGGATTTGACGCAGTTTTCACTGGAGCCGCGCCGCCAGTGCAGATACACGCATGAGGTTTTGCGCTACCACTTACAGAGGCTTGGGTGGGTACACCAGTTTGAGGTTTCACTCCACCACTACTAGAGGCCTGGGTAAAAAATGTAGTTGGACACTTACAGCATTTTTGGCCCTTGTCCACACCAGCATCGGGAACAATACCCTTCAGTTCGCAGACAATAAATCGTTTTCCGCCGGATCCCGAATCTGCCGGCCTGCCAGAGCCACCACCGCCTTGCGCACGAGTGTGAGCTGCCAGCGCAGCTGGGTCGGCAAGACCGCGAGCGCGCGCCAACTGACTGGGCGCGCACAATGGATCGGGCAATACAAGACACGCGGGCTCGCCACCGCATCCTGTGCGGCGACAGTCGTGCTGGAGCCCGTTTCGCTTGATACAATGACAACTGTAGTACATGATGCCACCACGCAATTCACGACTCTTGGTTCGCTTCAGCTGATTTTCCTTTTCACTTTGTTTATTTTGGTCGTCCTCCACCACTCTAGAGCCTCCATCCGTAGGTTTACCTCTCTGTAAAAAAAGAGTAATATTTTGCATTTCAAATGCTACTAGAGAAGATAGTCTGTCCGCCGTGAGTGATTCAATTATTATTTACCGAAATTCTAGAGACAAGAGGATGACGTGAAAAGGCCTATCACTACCACTGTGATATAAGGTCGAAGTCGCTGAAGCGCGTGACGTAGGTCTTGCCGGGAGGTGGGCGGCGCACGCACGGCGGACAGCACGGCGGGCACGGCCGCGAGCAGCAGCCGCCTGCCCGGCACAGGTACCGAATAGAGCCCTGCTGGAAGAACTGGCAATCTTGGAGTCCATTGCGCTTGAACGCAGATCGCGGTAGACACTGTAGCTGAACATTGATATGGCTATTAGATTTTACATCACGATTTTATTTCATATTTTAAAGTTTAGCGAGCCTAACTTACCGGGGGACCACAGTCTTCATATTTGTAGCAAACCATAGGACCACACGGCGAACACCTAAAACACATTTAAGCGTTCGTAATAACAGGTTTAGTACCTACAGTGTAGCATTTTACTTGCCGATTACAATGATTGTAAGAAAGATCTTTCCTTATACAGAAAATACTTACATCTTGAAAATTATACGTTTACAGATATACGGGTATACCTAGTTATTATTATACGGGCCCGCTTTATAGATTAGAAAACAGTGGGGAGGAGGAATTTTATTATTTTAGTTTTTTTTTAGGATTTTATTTTAGTTACATGAAAATAGTACAAGAATTTAGATAATATTTTATTTTATGAAAATTTACAAAATTTTTCTTATAAAAAGTACATCTGAACTAGGCGAAGTGAAAATCTCTTCTGTCAAAAATTTTTTTTCTTCTGTATATTTTCCATTTTTTTTCCTTTTTTGAATATTCTATTTGTGCCAGGATCGACGTTTTTTTTTTGTAATGAGCCAACATTAATTTGAAAGAAGATTACATAGATGATGACGTACAGGCTCAATGCTCAAATAGTAGAAAAATACATTATTTTATTAATACCTGCCTATTATTGTTCCAATGCAGACAAAGGCCTCTTCTCATACAGAGAAGGAACGAGCATTGATCACCACGCTTGCTCAAGACGGGCTGGCGATTTCAGACTTATGTTAACAGTATAAGTCCAGGTTTCCTCTTCACCGATGTCATTAATGTCCAAGATAAACTCAGAAAGTACATATGAATTGAAACAGTCACGTTGGTACTTATTATTTCCTATTGAGTGATAGTGATGGTCGAGGATCGCTAAAATAAACCAGTAGCAGGACTTAGAGTTGGATTCCATTGTATTAGGAAAGTCTAGCAGTATTTTTTTTTATCGGCATTCAGCTGCATATGAACTGCATTGTTAAGCGTATAACGTTTAGCATGGAAACAAAACGTATCTTTAAATAACATGCATCCCTGTTTGACATCAGAAGAAGAATGTTATCCTACGAATGATTATGCTAACAATATATTGGCTTTCGTTAGAATTGAGCATGTAGGTAGATAATTGACATACAGGGCACTACCCCTGGCTACCAGGGACGTAACTTGCAAATACTACTTAATTCCTCGGCGTGTGGGTTAGCACAATGTGTAATGCAAGCAACTCGCGATGGCTCGCAAACAGGTGCTGGTAAAACGGAACACAGCGGACTATTCTGGCAACCAGTCCTGCGACAGTCGTACTGAAGTCCATTTCTCCGGAGGCAGAAACAATCGGTAGAGAGGATACCTCCTCTTAATTCACGACTTTTACATGCATGGAGAGATTTTCCCTCGTTCAAAGATGCGCTAAACATTCGTTGCTTTCTGTTATCAGAAGATTTTAGGTTCCGATTTCCACTTTTGCCTCCTTTTAATTCTGCTGTATCTTTACAATCAATATTCGCTTTGGCATAGCTAATAGCTTTGTTGAATCCATTTTTATCGAAGACGTAGAGTATACAGTCTTGGTTAGGTTTTTTAATTTTCGGAGAAAACGAACATTCTTTAGAACCAACACTTATTATGTTGTTTGACTTCGCTTGCTTTATGTAGGAAACATTTTTGTTTCGTTGCTTTGTGTCCGGTTTGCGTAGCTTCATGATTGAGGATGGTTTTTTGCTTAGTGGATTTTTAATTTTAACGCAACATGGAAATACAATGCCGAGTTCTTTAGGGTCCTCTGGAGGTGGTGGTAAGTCACCCAACTCAAAGCACGATATTTCACCATCGTACTCTATACATATAACCTTAGCTTTGGCGGGTTTGGCGCATACATCGTCTTCACAAAAACTTAGCTTCATTTTTCTCGTAAATCAAATAATAATTTGAATTGTACAATATTAAACTGATGTCATGTAACTCGTTCATGTAACTATACCAAAGTATGGATTAAAAGTTTTAGTTTTGCGTTAATATGATTATTGATGACTTATGTTGAAGAAAATACAATATATTTTTGAGGCGTGTCCATAATTTGTTGGTTAATAGAAATGCATACCTATCTACTAAATCAAAAAAACTGAATAATTGATGAACCTCGACCACCTTGTTTTAATTTATAATATGAACTTTTTTCTGTGTGAAATATTTTAACCTAGAATGGTACTGTCAACTATTAACCATATTTTAAAAATAAATTTCGAATTAATGTATTTTCTTCTTCATTCAAACGGCACCCGACGTGTTCTGTAGAAGTTCATTTTTCTGAAAGAGTAGTACAATCAAATCGCTCGTGTAATACACATATTTGTAAAAAGTCACAAAAAAAACTTAAAATCTTTTTAAAAATTTACCAAAAAATAGTGACTTTCCACAACTTTGGTCCATTTTCGACCTATTTTAAGCTCTTTATTTAAGTACCTTTTGATAGGAAAACATGTAAGTAGGGGCTTGCATAATTTGCTTAAGCTTCAGACCCTGAGCGACCACAGGACGCGACCGCGCAGCACGAGCTTTTACCGCGCGGCGGACGCTGCTGGTGTATAGCGCCTTGCGACCTGCGCGGCGCATAACGCGGGAGGAACACTGCGTTGTCAAAGCTGGACTGAATTCGCGGCTCGCGCTGTAGTAGCGCGTTGACGCTCCCGCTTTCGCGTCCCGCGTACGGATGCTTACATAAAAGCGTTTCCGGTGCAGGCGAGTCTATGCGGGTCGATATCAATCGGTGCCGGTATAATATGCCCATGTTATCTTATGCGCTCACTTATAAAGAAACAGGTTGAAACTTGTCGGTACCGCCCCTGTTTTCTAGATAACCTGAGAATATTATACCTGCACTGATCGGTACCGACCCGCACAGACTAGCCTGCACCGGAAACCTGTTTCTTTATGTAAGCACCCTACCGCGTTTCGGTCGCGGGCCCAGCTTTGGCCGAAGCTTTGTTTCACAATACTATTCTATAAATGGCGTGTCGTGAAGTTGTTTATAAATAACGGGAGTTCTCATGCTTGCTCGTTGGTATGTTTTGCAGGTGCGGAGGCTGCGGATGTTGTGGTGGCTGCTGCGGTGGATGCTGCTGCCCTTGCATCACGATCTACACCTGCTGTACGAAGATTTGCTAGTGGCACAGAGTTGCGCAACTGCGGCGCAGACAAGCCATTGTGTCTCCGTCAAAGATGGCGCAGCAACGCCTCGGATGTTTGTGTCTTAGTATGCACTCCCGTGCTGTTTTGTGGAAATACAACTACTATAAATAAGCGTACTTGGCAAGTTTTATTTACCTGTGATATCAGCGTCCCTCTGCACCACACAGACGGGGTAGCGTCCCTCGGCACCACACAGACGGGGCAGCGTCCCTCGGCACCACACAGACGGGGCAGCGTCCCTCGGCACCACACAGACGGGGCAGCGTCCCTCGGCACCACACAGACGGGGCAGCGTCCCTCGGCACCACACAGACGGGGCAGCGTCCCTCGGCACCACAGACGGGGCAGCGTCCCTCGGCACCACACAGACGGGGCAGCGTCCCTCGGCACCACACAGACGAGGCAGCGTCCCTCGGCACCACACAGACGGGGCAGCGTCCCTCGGCACCACACAGACGGGGCAGCGTCCCTCGGCACCACACAGACGGGGCAGCGTCCCTCGGCACCACACAGACGGGGCAGCGTCCCTCGGCACCACACAGACGGGGCAGCGTCCCTCGGCACCACACAGACGGGGCAGCGTCCCTCGGCACCACACAGACGGGGCAGCGTCCCTCGGCACCACACAGACGGGGCAGCGTCCCTCGGCACCACACAGACGGGGCAGCGTCCCTCGGCACCACACAGACGGGGCAGCGTCCCTCGGCACCACACAGACGGGGCAGCGTCCCTCGGCACCACACAGACGGGGCAGCGTCCCTCGGCACCACACAGACGGGGCAGCGTCCCTCGGCACCACACAGACGGGGCAGCGTCCCTCGGCACCACACAGACGGGGCAGCGTCCCTCGGCACCACACAGACGGGGCAGCGTCCCTCGGCACCACACAGACGGGGCAGCGTCCCTCGGCACCACACAGACGCAAGTGACGCAGCTCAGTATTTAAAAAAAAACCATTACACTACTTTTTGGAGCAATCGTGTAATAAAGTGATTTCCCAAAAACTACATTTATTGTTGTGATGTGACACTAGTCGCCGATCTGCGATATCTACCATGAGAATGAGAACGCAGCTGTGCAAGCGATTCCATGTAAAGCCGCGTTTTACCTACCCTACCGAGCGAACATTTTGTTTTTGAGCAAATGCTGTTCTGCCGATGTTCACTCAGTCGATTTAGTACACAATCCAGTAACTGGATAAGACGATACCCCTTGGTAAGACTGGTTGTCAAATCTTCGGACTTCTGACGACCCTTAACGACTATCCGGGAGACCCGTGCGGGCCGCCTATAGGCTCCCGGAACGAATACACATGTGAAGTGTTAGAATATTGTTTCACAGCGACGCAGATCGGTCCGATCCACGAATGACAGCCGGAACTAACGGCTTAACGTGCTTTTCGAGGCACGGAGGAGTCTCTGTATGTAAAGATGGCCACCCATCCACAGACCAACCCCGGCAAGCGCAGCTTAACCTGATGCATCGACTCATTTGGATGTTATTACCTACGTAGCCACGAGCTTCTCCATATTGATTATATATTAAACTAGCTGCGCCCCGCGTTTTCACCCGCATAAGTCTCGATCCCGTAAAAATATCGGGATAAAAAGTATCCTATGTCCTTCTCCGGGTCAAGGTCTATCCATATCCCAAATTTCATCCAAATCCGTTCAGCCGTTTTAGCGTGATGTCGTGACCAAGGGAAATAGGGATTCATTTTTATATACATATATAGATTATGTATTTTTCTTAATTACTTGACTGTAGTTCACCCAGGTGGAGAACCTAGGTGAAACACGGGTCCGGACCTCTTCTTTTTAGTAGGGAAGATTCCACTACAAACTTGACTCGAGGGTTATTATAAAATCACTACACCGTTCCCGTGAAATAACAATAACACAAAAAAAGTCCGTTAAATTGTGAGGAATGGCAAAATTTTGTGCAATTGCAATTTTGCAATTTTGTGCAACTGGTTTGAAAATATCCCTGCGACATATATACGACGCTCCGGCTTGTTTGTGATATAAAGTAGGTTTTGTAAATAAAATTTCGTGTGTCTAGCAAAAAAAAAACACGTGAAACACACGTACACAGTGGGAAAGCGTATACATACAGGTCAAACACATAGCCCTCCTTTTTTGGCTTCGCCTCAGTTGGGGAAAAACATCGGTTTTTTCGCCAACTGAGGTGAAGCTGAACAAATGATTTTTCAGTGTCACTGTACTAAGTAGGACGTTCTGCTAAATTTTGCTCATAGGACGATTTGCTAAAGTGTCGTTTTGATTACCTATGGGACGTTTTGCTTAGGATGATTTGCTTTTAGGAAGTTTTGATACGGAGGGGTGGTGTATTCACCCTGCTGTCTGCGAGATGTGCATCTGGACTGAGGGCCTATTTTTTTGAGGGTCTGTACCCGTCTGAGGAGAAACGCTGCTTGTGTGGAAATGTAGATCGCTGACCTGCCTGTGTGGGGAGGAACGGTCGCTGCCCTGCCAGCGTGGGGAGGGACTGTCATCCCTCCCCACAGTGATACATAGATACCCGACCTGCGAGTATGGAGAGGGACGGTCGCTGCCCTGCCTGTGGGGAGGGACGTTCGCTGCCCTGCCTGTGGGGAGGGACGTTCGCTGCCCTGCCTGTGGGGAGGGACGTTCGCTGCCCCGCCAGTGTGGGGAGGGCCGGTCGCTGCCCTGTGAGTAGGGCCAGTCGCTGCCCTGTCTGTGAGTAGGGCCAGTCGCTGCCCTGTCTGTGGGGAGGGCCGGTCGCTGCCCTGTCTGTGGGGAGGGCCGGTCGCTGCCCTGTCTGTGGGGAGGGCCGGTCGCTGCCCTGTCTGTGGGGAGGGCCGGTCGCTGCCCTGTCTGTGGGGAGGGCCGGTCGCTGCCCTGTCTGTGGGGAGGGCCGGTCGCCGCCTTGTCTGTGGGGAGGGCCGTTCGCCGCCTTGTCTGTGGGGAGGGCCGTTCGCCGCCTTGTCTGTGGGGAGGGCCGTTTGCCGCCTGTCTGTGGGGTCTAGAGGCAGAGAAGGCAGAGGATGTTGCCACCGTGACCAGTATTGTAAAACAATGCGTAAGAAATAAAATAGAGCAAATAAAATTAATCGAAACTTTTATTGAACGCCACTGTTGATTACAGCACAATGTGTCACAGCACGGGTGGACGCTTTCAGTCACGGTACTCCAGCTATGCTGCGAGTAGACGTCATATCTCAGCATTTCCGGAGAACTCGTTGCTTGCGGCCCTTGCAATGTCTTGCACAAAATTAACAAATCTTCGTGCAGCACGTATGTATTGTTATCCTGGGACACCCGCATCCGCAGCAGCCACCGCAGCAACCGCCGCAGCACCCGCCACAGCACCCGCCACAGCACCCGCCGCAGCAACCGCCGCAGCAGCCACCGCATCCACCGCAACCACCACACCTGAAAAAACGAGTATTTGTAATGAGCCCGTGGTAAAAACAAGTGTCGACCTGCACGCGTCGTGCAGATCTGTGCCGGCTCTGCAACAAGATGCAGAGCAGGTCAGACATGTCTGCGTCGCACATAGCTGCGCCGCAGCGTACGCAGCTGTCAGTACGTACATGCATTACATAATCTGCTCTGCCCTGCGTGGACCTGCGTTACCTACGTTTCAACATACGCTTAGCCTGAAACGCTTTCAATAATGGTAAACAAGTACCAACTTACATTTTAATGAGTAGTTTGAAATGTGTCTTGCAAATAAAATAAAATTTGTATCCAAGCTTCACCGACGGTGACTAGTTTCCAACAGATAAGGCGAAAGGTTTGCTTGTTTTTTATTATTCTAAAAATGTTTTTCAATGTTTTTCTTAAGATACGTTTTTATGGACTTTTACGCGTATTTTCTACTTTTTTTCTTAATTTTTATATTGTTGTATACTACACGGTAGATTTGTAAAAACTGATTTAATTCTGACACAGTTGGGTCGATGTCGTTTTCAATTTTGAGTTCTAGAACGTCAGAGAAAAAAATTTTAATATGTAGGTACGTGTTTTTAGCCATTATTAATAATTTTGTAAAGCCGATTCCACACAATACAATTCGATTGACAATTTAATCGAATTGCCAATTCGACTGTCTCATGTGGAGGGAGACACAAGACGCGTGTAATCGGTGCGCTCGTGGCTCGCCACGCCGCTAGTCTCGCCATTCGAAGCTCCCGTCGGAAGCGGTTTTTTAAGCACGAGTCAATTGAGATTTGATAATCGATTGAAAAATTCTTGCATCCCGCCCCGGATAGGTCAAGGTACCATTCCGTACCCGATCGCAGGAGGCAACAGCAGGCGACGTGTCGCAGCGTCATGTCCCTGCGACGCGTCGCGGCGTCATGTCACTGCAGTCATGATTCCGTACCCGACCGCATTAGGCAACTGCAGGCGACAAGATTCTGCCAGATAGAGGGAACCCTTTTCATACAAACATTGCCGCCCGGGCACTCGCATATATTTGACCAGTACAGCATTTTCGATTTATCTCGAAAAAGGTTGTAAGCTTCAATTTTCAAGCAAGTTTAAGAAAAACGTGTTGTCGTCGAGCGTTGGCGGCACTACGGGTCTGCGGTCGGGTGCACTTGTCGGACACGCGCAGCGTGAGACATGCTCCAAAGAATTTGCTTTGAAGAATTTTCCTGCAAACATTGCGACTGAAGAGCGACTTTTTTGGCTTCTTAGCAGGACCTGGGACAATAGCCCGCAGCAAGACTTTGATAGCTTGATTCGAAGCATGAAAAACCGTTGCAGAATCGTTGTTAACGTCATGGGTGGTTTTACTGACTACTGAGTTTTCGCATAATTTCAAAAAATACTTAATTTCGCTTTATTTTTCACCTTTTCTTAAAAAAACACATTCATCGTTAGTTTTACCATTTTTTAATTTTTCGTCTTTATATAAGTAAATCAAATTTTATCAACTCAACAAAATTATTTTTGTATTATTCTGAAGTCTAGTCTGATAAATGGGCTTTAAAAAAATATATACATGTATGTTATTTGCAACAAATTTTGAGTAAATTGAGAAAATCCGACATATCCTTAGACGATGTTGATGTGTGTGTATATGATCATTATATCGTACACTGCTGTATTTATTTAACAATAGGTACAAGGGATTCTAGTGTACAACTACACTCACTAGCGAACATCCCTAACAAGAAAGAATGAGGGGCGCACAGTATCATCGCATTGACGCAACGTTGTATTTGCGATGTGGCCGGCCGCTCGTGCGCCGTCTCTCTGATGGTTGCGTTGTGGCTGCGCCGCGGCCTTGATGTGTATCGCCCACACGGTTAATTCTGACGGCCAAATGTGGTCCGTGTGACTAAACTATTCATTTTAATACAAATAAGCTCCCGTCCCCGTGTTGTCGTTGTAGTGTGGTTGTGGTACGTGTGATAGGGCCCAAAATTGCTCGTGAATTTAATAATTAACTGCCAGTACTGATACGTAGGTACTTTTCCTTTTTTTTAAATAGAAAATTTGATATGACACCTTTCAAACAATTGTCACAACTAAATTCGATGTGAAAATACAAAAATATAATACTGAGAAAATTCAAAAAATCCAAAGATTTTTTTTATTAAAATTTTATAATAAGTGTTAAATATCAAACAAAACAATGTGCAGCCCAATTCAATGCTTACCAAGTTACAAGGAGCCCCCACCATATATTCCCTGCATCCCTATTAGTGTAAGTTAGAAAATTACGCCCTTTTATATTATCAGGTAGCGCACAATTCTGCACAAAGCGGCGACTTCTCGCGTGGTAACTCTCAAAATAATGTCGCCGAGTTGCAAAGTTGTTCCGCGACAGGTCGCGCGACTGTTCGCATGTGCAATGCTCTGTTTACAGGTAGAGGTAGACCAAGAACCGAATGGGTTTGGTAGCTCAGAGACAATCTTTCTCTTGATAGCTCTAAGACTAGCTTTTTTTGCGATTATCAAGATAGATAATAAAGATACGAGGATCACTATTTGCGCCTTGACGAAAAAAAAATTTGCTTTTCAGAGTATCTCTATGAATATGATTTCTGTCTATGATTGGCCTGGCCATATGACGACGACGCGATGTCGCGTAGTGAGGTTCCATGAAGCTCGTGTTGTCGACGTGTAGCCGGCCTTATACAGTCGTAACTCCGAGGCATACACTTTATATAAGATCGAAGTATCTGTCTCACATAAGATGGCATATTAAATAGTGCCTGCTAAAATAATGTCAGCAACGGCCGTGGAAACAACAGTAGCTGCTATTAAGCTATTCCCCCTGTTCATGTTTATTATTATCGACAAAAATTACGACCACAGTTTGTAGTTATCTATAAATAAATAAATCTATTTAAATAGTTATATCTGAACAACTCTATGACTGTTTCGACATCTGCGCCAGTTACTCTTTTGCTAGGTACTTCCAGATGTGCTACAAAAACCCAATTTTCCGCTAACAGAATCTAGTATTATTTAATACTTCAATCTTCTGCATGTGTCTATGAGCAGTGTTTGGCATAATTCAATTTTTTTTTTATTGTAGAAGCAATTAAAATCAATTGCAATTGAATCCATTAATTGTAGTTTATAATTAACATTTTAATTGTTAAAACAATTAATACTATTTGATGTACGTAAAACCTTGTAACCCACGAGCACACAAGTAAAGAAACGGAACAGAGGAAGATTCGAAGGGCGTGCAAAATTTACACCTTTTCCAAATTTTGTACCAAATTTCACCCAAATCCGTTTGACCGCTTTTGTGTGATTGAGTAACAAACATACAAACTTTCATATTTTCATATTTATAATATTGGTAGGATAGCATTTACTGTAATTATAAACATGCATCAAACAATTAACAAATAATTAATTGTAATTGCAAGATTGACAATCTTGCAATTACAATTAATTATTTTAATTGTTAATTGCAATTAAATCTGACAATTTAATTGTTAATTGTTTTCACAATAAATTTTTGCCCAACACTGTGTATGATCATTAAACAAAAGTATTCTTCTCCTAGGGCCCAGCATGTTTGCCATGTGGTATGGACAACTGGACGGTTCGCCGGCCCCTCATCGTGCATGACAGCACCTTCGACTACAGACCAACTAGTTGGCCGGGCATGGTGCTCAATAACCAGGACAAAAAAGTGCGGTATCAGCTCATCAATTATGAACGGCCGGTATGTACAAATAATCGGGTCGTCGAGCTATGTAAGCTAGAATGAGGGTACAACGTTTATTTTATGATTGATTCTAGTATTGTCTAACAGAACACATTTGAGTCATAAATAGGAAAGGAACTAAAATTGAAATGATGAAAATAAAATGCTTTTACATGTGGATTTTAATCAGGCGTTCTAATTTGCTAAAATATGCTTTTCTAAAGTTTTGTTAAAAATAGATATTGCGTTCTTAACGACTTCACATCGACTGTTAAGCCCTCTATCACACGCTCCGTGCCGGACCGACGCGACGGCGTCGTGTACCCGGTGGTCAATGAATGCCTTGTTGTAATACTGAACAGGCACATGTGTTTCACGAATCTTCCCCACGTTTTACGCCGTCTTCTTAAGTTGACTTCACGACAGTCCGATTCGACGCTACTAGACGATCGAATCCGTGGCTAAAGCATGGTTAAGCCTATAAGCTGTACCTTTGTATTTTAAAGCTTAGCCATTGGGCATTGGCCACGGGGTACTTGAGGCCAGCTATCCGGTAGCTGGAACGTGTGTAAAGGAGCTTAAACGCTAGCTTAAACATTCCACGCGATTAATGTTTGTTAGTTATTTTATACGCACCTGAGTACGCAAAGAAAATATTGTAATCAATTATCCAGTCTCTTTTGTTTGTTTGGCCTTCTGTTTCATTCGCCACTTTTCACGGTTAGAGAATACAGTAGTATTATGTCAGTCAACACTTTCCTGAATAAAAGTTCGTTTGTTTAATTTATATTTTTTTTAAATTTCAGGTTAAACCACACTATCCGACGTGCGCTCCCTCGTACAACAATTGTTGCTGTAGATAAATCCAGGTTAGTAAAGTAGAAATGAAAAAAAAAAGGATTTGTATTTCAATGAAATTCACATTCTACTATAATCTATATGTACATACATCCTTACATATTATAAAACAAAGTCCCCCGACGCGTCTGTTTGTCTGTCAGTCTGTCTGTCTGTCAGAAACTCAAAAACCGCCGAACGGATTTTCAAACAGTTTTCACCAATGAACGGAGTGGTTCATGTGGAAGGAAGGTTTTAGTGTATAATTCATTAGGTTTTGTGTAAAGTGGCTGAAATTAGACGATTATTGTTGAAGATGTCAGAAAAATCATGCCGACTGGGTACTTTATTGGCGTGCGCCGCTGAAATCTTAAAAGTTAAATAAAATTTATGTTCTACAGTATTGTTTATCTTAAAAAGTTCAACAAAAAAGTCCGCTATGGCCTATGTCTATCTTCTAAGGATGACCCACAATAACCATTTTTATCTTTCAGAATTTGTTAAAAATTTAATTGTTATTTACGAAGCTATTTTGACCGGTATTATTAATCCCTATCTAATAAACTATGTTACCGAAATTGAGCATTTAATTTAGATTAAAATATGCCTTTCACATCATTTCATTTAAATGAATGGTTTAAAGGATATCACAGATTCAAAATTACGCGTAACAAAATAATTATGGTTGACGACAACGCGGGCGCAGCGGTAGGAGTCAATGACCTTTTCCTCGGCTATTAGGTATGTAATCCCGGTATGACCTTTTCCTCGGCTATTAGGTATGTAATCCCGGTATCGGTAGTACGTTCTCGTGGGATATTTTCCGACACCCACGCGGGCGAAGCCGCGGGCAAAAGCTAGTAATTATTATAAATTGAAAGTCGCTTTTCGTGTTTGTCTTTATGACCGCGTTATTCTTCTAAACCACGCAACAGATTTAGATGCGGTTTTTACCTTCGTTTAGAGAATTTATTTAATATTAAACTTACATATAGTAAAGAAATCTCGATGTTTTGTCAAGTCGTAAAAACCGTGAAAAGCAGGGTCGGGTCGCTAGTAATTATGTTCCGATATTAAATGTTTGGATGTTTGTTACTCAATCACGCAAAAACGGTTGAACGGATTTCGATGAAATTTTGAATAACTTGGATTACGCAATTAGTTACTTTTTATCCCAGTAGTACATTCCCATGGGTAATTTCCGGGCGAAGCCACTCGCAAAAGCTAGTAGTAGAATAATTTCAATAAATTCATTCAACTCCTTCATCGGGAGGTGCAAGTATTAATTGTTCTTAAAATAAAAACACAATGTACTATGTAACGTAAAGTGCAGTGATGCTAGGAAATAAGCCACTAGCATTGCAGTGGAATAAGCCGTAGAGTAAATGGTCCAATTGGTTTCTCGCTTCGCCGGTCTCACAATTTAAGGCTAGTACAAAAACGGTTAAAAATAGAACACAATCAAACTATCACACTGGCTTACTAGCCTAAAAATAAGGATAGTGCTGTATACGTGAGGCCAGACTGACCAGCTTGCTAGCTTACTAGCACAACTTTGCCGTCCTAGCGGAAATAACTAGCCTCATGTAACCCGAGCATAACGGGAAAGACTGTCCGCTAGAAAAAATCCGGGAAAATCTGAGCATCAGTTGCTCCAAAACTAAAAGAATTCAAAGTCAAAAACCTGTAAAAAAAAAAAACTTATAAAAAAGTGAAGTATAAGTACTAAAGTTAAAACTGGCATTATTTCTGGGATCACCTTCAAAAAATTAGTTGTTCCATACATTTTACCGCGTAGGACTATTAACTATTTTAAACACTAATAAAAGTACATGTCTTAAAACAACTTGTTGTTTTATGCCAACCCTGCATGGAAGTGAGGAAATATAGGTATGTCAGTCGCGTAAATAAAGATGTTTTTTTTTATCAAGTCGTTTTGTATAAATGGACCTTTATACAGCTTACTCATCATACCTTACCTATAATAATAGTTATTTATGCAACTGTTGTATAATAAGGGGTATTAAAACACGAATGTGGGTTAATAGTATCACATGAGTGTTTTAATACCAATAAACAGGGGCATACAAGACTTTATCTACACCCATGATATGAATTCTCTATAAAAGTTTCTCAAACCATTAGATGTTTGTAATTCAAGATTAAGAATAAATAAAATCCCACGAAATCCAGTACAAGTGCACGTATGAGTGTCGCCTGCAGCAGCACATCACCGCGCATGTGCTGCAGCGGGTGTTGCTGTCCCCCACTTCAACGTTCCATTACAAAAGTTGATGGAAACAAGGAGTTGCATATTATGACAGTACTTTTTTTGAAATTCGAGTTGCATTATGAAATTTAGTACATGGATGATAATAATGGTTACTGTGACATAATACAGGCACATTAATGAAAAAACACATTCCTTTTTTTTTTGAAAATGGAACTGTCACTTTTCTAGGAGGGCTGGAGTGTGACATTGTCAGATTTAATAATCATATTTTTGGGTGACCAAAATTTCTCTGTGTTAAAATTTAAAGATTCTGTAAATAACAAAATCTACAAAAATGTGTAACCGAATGGGTGTTATTGGTCAATTACAATCAGTTATGTCCGCAATTCAGTGAGTATTATTTACTTATTTAGATGTAGGTATCGTTCCAAATTCTATAATCTTTGTCCTTCAATTTGGGGAAGACCTTTTTATTTCAGCAGCCTCCCGAATTTTTTATTTTATTCAAGCAAAGTATTCCAGGAAACTTAACGTGATTCACCCTTAAGTTTTTAAACTTAGTTTTGCATGACGTCTACGGTTTTTAGTGATTGTAGGCCAAACTGGTAGTGAACTTCGATGTAAGCTGCTGATATCTTGTTACAGGGGCGGCTGTGGCGGCTGCCGAGCACCCTGCTGCGGTCCTTGCAGACCTTGCTGCGGAGGAGGCTCCCTCGTCACAGTTTACAGTCAAGTAGCACATATCCAGTGACGCGTCACCGCGCTCGCAATCACTTAAGGGGTATCGCTCACACACTTTTAATGAGTCGAGTCGGCGTCGAGGTGCGCCGCATCTAAGTTTCTTTATGCCGATATCAGAAGCTTCACTTTTGTTCATTTCTGCTTTTCACTTCACTCAAGTGAAACGTTTGAACATAAAATGAATTGAAAGTGAAAATTTTATTTTAATTAACCCTTGTCTTTATGATCACTGCACACGATTTGATTGAATAATAGATACGCGCCGAGACGCCGACTCTTATAAGTAGTGAGCGCATTCCTAAAGTCATATAACTTAATTCTCAATACTTAGGTTCAAACATAGCAGTCCAGTATTGGAAAACTCAATACCGAGATAGTTTACTTGAGTCAAAAAATTAACATTACGAAAAAAATAATGAGCGAGCCATAGTCTCATAATATGATGTGTATCATAACATCTAACATCTTGGCTGACGTATTTGTCTTGTATTTCTGACTTTTCCGGTGTATTTTCCAAAGTTTTTTTTTCATGCAAACATCCGATTTTAATTAAACAAAGCTTATATTCTGCTCCAAATTAATCTCTTGTCTACCTGGAAAAACTACATAAAAAACCATTCAGTATAGTTCCGGAGATGTAAGACCAGTCAATTCAATCACCGCACGCGCTCATTGGTCAAATCAAATAGCACGCGCTTCCCGGCTTCCTGTTACACACTTCCATCCCTTTTCACGAAATCTTTTCTACAGATTCGATTGTTTTGATTTTGATTGCAGGAAACCGAACGGAAAGATGTTACGCATAAAAAAAATCACTAAGATTCAAACACTTTTAATTCAGATAATATTATGGAAAGTTTGTATATAAAGTCAGCATGGTGTCACCCATATTAAATTTTTCTTTTCTGATTCTCCTCAGACCTAAAAGAGTGACTATTTCATTGTCATCTTTTAAACCTAATATCAAATGGGTGGGTAATCGATGGCGCACAGTGGAACGAATGTATGGAAGCGGTTGGACGTAGACATGTCCGAAAAATAAGAGTAAAATTATGACAAACTAATGATGCCATCTTATTCGATTACTTAATGCCTTCATAAATTGTGGTGATGAATTTCTTCATAACTCCCATATTTCGGGAGTAATTTGAGAAAATGTGAAATTTTACTATGAAAATGAGTGTATTGAGCTCTCTCCCTCCTGATTCCGGGCTTGTTTCAAGTAGCGGTCTCTAATATCGTAATGCTATTACTAAGAGCTATATTTAATACTAAGACACATAGTGCGCCAAATGTGCACTTTCTGGGATAAAAGGAAATGAAAATTTAAAAAAAAAACGTTTTTTCCCCATTTGTATTTACTTTAAACCGCAGACAGACTTATTAAGAGGTCTATAAATATATTATATATATACAGAAATATATATTAACAAAAATATTCACAAGAACTGATGAGAGTATGACTTTTAAGTAAGTTGATAATAAATTACCTAGTTTCATTAAAAGTACAATAAATAATTAAGACGTAAGCTCTAATTTACTAAGTTACACATTTTAAAACAATAACATCATTTAATTATCTTCGTCATCATCATCATCATCAATTAATTCAAATTCAGAATCGATGTCCGCTAAATCATTTATGTTAACAAATTCGATATCACTTTTCTCAGAATCCGTAAGCTCATAAAATTCCTTAAAAGAAGATTTTTTTACAAACTTATTTCCTTTTGGACGGATACTTGTAACAAGTGGATCAGAAGACAGTAAAAGATTGTGCATAATATCTTCATTGCATGAGATACTGCTATGCTTTCGAGAATGCCCCTCTCTATATTTTCTAAAATCTTTATTTCTAGCCTCAGATGCCTCTTCGGATAGAAAACCAATGGGCACAATTGACATGTTCTGAACTATGTCTGGCCCATGCATTAAAATTTTATGAAGTGAAGAAGGCATATAATACCATGGGTATAACTCCACGTAAAGCTTAGCAGTATCAAAGCAGAACTCTCGGAATTTAGTTACGTTGATCTTCTCTCCTGATGAAATACACTGCAAGATCACACAGATTTTTCTTAAAAGCATAGCATCTATTCCGGTCAGTTCAGCAGATTTAGTGTAGTTTTCAAAAAATCTCCTTGCCGAGTTGCCATTGTTGGTGGATCCACTGCCTTGTTTCACAACATCGAGAAGTAAGCCCGTTTCTCTTCTTACAGCCTCTTGAACTCTTTTCTTCCTGTCATCAACTTGCCTTTTTGCTATATCACCCCTTACTTGCCATGATTTTATGTCTAATTTGTAGGAAATGTGTAATAAGCATTCCATTGAGCGAATCCAAGCGTGAAGGGTGCTTAAGCTATATTTATACATGTCCTCGTTTGCGTGTTTATCTTTGATTAACTCTAAATTATTCATTTCTTTAGGACAAGCCTTGCATATGTCACACACTGAAGCTGCTGTATTGGATATAATGGAATGAATTTTACCATCAATCATTGTCAACAGCAGTTGGTGTTTGACACTAATTCCATCAGTGATGGTGGATGGAGTTAAGGCTTCAATCTCTGCTTCGATTTCAGCCATCTCTCTCTGCACATTTTCTTTGGTTTCCTTTATAAACTTAAACAATATTGGCCGGCAAAATGAAGTGGAAGATGGTCGCTCGTTTTCCCAAATTGTTACACCTTTTGAGACGAGCCGCAGTGGTACAAGACTAATCATAAAATTACTAGCAAGATCGATTTGCTCATCTTCACTCGTCCTTTGATGATAAATGCTTTGGCTAGATGATCCGTCAAAACCCCATTTGCTGGTCAATACGAGCTGTTGATTGGGATCAACAGGGGTTTCTAACGACCTAATAAGTCTTCTTGAGGTTAAATCCATCAAGGCTTGTAATTTGATTTTTGCAGAGCTCTCTGTAACTGTGAGATCTTCTTTGGCCGGATAGCACTTAATTTTTTCTTTAACCAACATGTAGTAACTCGGGTATTGAAGAGCTCCTTCTTGAGTGTTGAAATCCCGAAGAGTGTTATAGCGCCATTTCGATAAGTTCATCGATACATAAAGAGCCAATGCCTTCAAAGGGGATATTTCCCGTACCTGAATTGATTTACCTTCAATGAAGGCTTTGATTTTTGAGGCCTCTTCTGGATTCTCCGTCAAGTATTTCATAACATAAGCTGTATCGCTTTGTCCTGCCTTTTGAAGCGCCCTTTCGGCCGAAAACATAATTTCAGCGCTGCTACTGCTGCATGAAAGACTATCTTCAGTGGTGCGTCTTCTTTTTTGCCGGTTACTAAGGTCCTCAAAAGATTTACGAGGACTAGGATGTGTACAAGTTGAAGCATCAGATTTAGCAGGAGAAATTATGGGCTCGATGACGTCACTTATATTTTCTGTAGAAGGTTCCATATTTTCATTCTGTAATTCCGGCCATTGAATTGCAGCCTGTAGCCAAATCTCATGTTTCTTCCGAAACTTATCTGTGCTTCTTCCAGACTGTGTCCATTTTGCATAAATGCGGTAGCAAAATCGACGACACCAGTCTTTTAAACTTGTTTCAGCACTTTCACATAACTGAACACAACTGTTATCTTTTAAAACACTGAACAAATAGTTAAAGTCGCGTAAATCTTTATGTGCGCGTGCGCATAAAGCAACGTGAATATCAAGATTTGTATTAAAATTTGGAAAATACATTGCGAGATTAGCTTGGATACAACGAGGTGTAAATCAACACTGATTTTAAAGTTACTAATAGTGACCTATTTATATAAAATCCAGGTATCCCAGGTATCCTTTGTTAAATATTGCAAGGTAATTAGTTATTGTGATAATTAGTAAATGATGCATGCTAAATTAGTGTATTAAGAGCCATTTAGTAATTAAATAATAGCAATGTTCTTATCAGTAATCATTAGTGCATCAGTTTTATATGTAAACCTTAAGTCCCTAATTATATATCCTAATTAGCTTATATCTTCTCTAATTGGCTGATCAGAAATGTTATTGTAATAAGGTAAACCTTTAGAAAAACGGTTTTAATCAACAAAATAAACAAAAAATTAAAAAATTGTGTTATAAAATAAACATCACTCTTTATCCCAGAAAGTGCACATTTGGCGCACTATGTGTCTTAGTATTAAATATAGCTCTTAGTATTAGCATTATGATATTAGAGACCGCTACTTGAAACAAGCCCGGAATCAGGAGGGAGAGAGCTCGATACACTCATTTTCATAGTAAAATTTCACATTTTCTCAAATTACTCCCGAAATATGGGAGTTATGAAGAAATTCATCACCACAAGTTATGAAGGCATTAAGTAATCGAATAAGATGGCATCATTAGTTTGGCATAATTTTACTCTTTTTTTTCGGACATGTCTACGTCCAACCGCTCCCATACATTCGTTCCACTGTGTGGCGTGAACCGAATAGTATTTTCTTTTCGTATTATTGTGGAATAGGAAGAGGAGGCCTTTGTCCTGCACTGCGATAATAGAAACTGACAATATGTTTTTTTACAGATGCCGTGTTAGCAGTCGGCCAGCCGCCAGTGCCTGTTGCAGCATTCGACAAAGCAGTCATAGAAGTTGGCTATCATTAAAACCATGATGCTGAGAAGACATTTTTTAACTAAGTCCATTGGTCCGGTGAAATGAAAGTCCTGTAGGAATCGTCATGTGGTTATTGAATATGGTAGTATTATGTAAAATTGACAATAAAAATTGTTATATCTAGTTTTGGTTTTATTTGGCGTGAATTAAATTTTTTATGGACATGGGCTCTCAATCCAGACGCTTGCATTAAGTGGCATAGCATATGTACGGCTCGGAGGTAGCCAATTAGTCACAGTTGAGTTGTTGTATGTGAGTTGACGAAAACCACAGACAAAATAAATCGTTTTAGTTTAGGGACTTTTTGACTGCACTTTACAAAACTTATTTTGAATTCTTCTATTAGATACGTAAGGTACCTACTTAAGAAGAACATTATGGTCACTCTCATCCTACCAAATATGCTCCTACAAAAAAATTGAAAATGTATTTTCTCGTAAAGTATGGTATTAAGAACAACGGACGATAACTCTAAATTTTTATAAAAAAATAGTAAAAATACTTGTTCTGATTTGAAGTAACCTATGAGGTTGAACATAGCCAATAAAGCCGAAAATATTAGGCTCTCAGTTCAAACGTTTTACGAAAATTTGACTTCCATTTACTTTTCAACCAATAACTTTTGAGCCATTATTTATTTTTAACTAAATCACAGAGATGTTTAACTATAAGATATAAAAGGCATATTTATGTGTTTCTACATTTTAACTCATGTTTTGAAGATTCCTTAGTACAGACTGAGAGACCCAGTTAAACCGCCATAAATCTGTAACGTCATATGCTAGCGAGTTGAAAATTTCTTCAAAGATTTAAGAAAATATTAACTAATTTCTAAAATAAAAATTATTAACACAGGGATAATACTTTGAGATTTATGCTATGCCACTTTATGCAAGCGTCTGGATTGAGAGCCCAAGTCATAAAAGTTTTAATTCAAATCTAAGAAATTTGTGGACTAAAGGATTTGTGGATTTAAGGTAACTAAATCTTAACTAATATATAACTAATACTATATTTAACTAATTTCCTTATAAATCTCAAATTGATTTGCAAGAAAAAAAATTTTGGCCCTCAGTCCAGAAGTCTGACAACCAGTTTTACCAACGAGTTTACCCAGTTATAGGGTTGAAGGTCCGATAGGCAGTCGCTCCTTGTAAAATACTGGTATTCAGCTCCATCCGGTTAGACAGGAAGCCGACCCCAACATAGTTGGGAAAAAGCTAGGCAGATTGACAAATAGACTTATTTCTAACACCTCTCAAAGTTGAACTTTTGAATTGAATAATTACTGTATACATATTTATGAGATTTATGAAGATATTTTGTATGTTTTGTAAAGCTGTTTTGGGACAAAATGTTCACATTGTTTTGGTAAAATAAACTGTTTACTAAGTTTTGTACTTGTACGGTGGATACAATGTTATGAAACAATGGTTGTAGACAATAAAATCGTTCCTTGTCTGTGTATACATCTTTTTGAAGCTGACCTACCCCACACAAATTCTAAAACCAGTACCCCAGTATGCCTGCTATGTTATAAGAATAACAGTAATAGGAGTTTATTATTAGGTACATCATTCCCATAGACTAACACCCAGTTGCACAAAGTCAAACAGTAATGTCCCATTACGTAATGGATCAGTAACGCTAATGATTTCATTCATTTCATCAAAGAACCATTAAAATCGAATCCCTTTCTGCAACAAGTTAAAATATTCTACTGGGCGATTAGTAGGTATTTAATAACAGCTTTAAAAGTTTAAAGTTCGTTTCTGCATCTGGTTGTTAGAGGGAAAAATACGTATCATCACAAGCTTCCTCTACCAAATGAACAAATATTTTTTTTTAAATCGGTTCACACAAAAATATCGATGAACATACATAAAAAAAAAACAAAGTCGAACATAGAACCTCCTCCTTTTTGGAAGTCGGTTAAAAAGTAGGCCTTCATCTATAGTCGCTTTTCTGCAGGACTCCAGTATGGCATGCACAGACCATTTTAATTATGCAAGCGCTGTATTGCTTTTTCAGCTCAGAAGCTCTAGTAATCAACAGAATACCGAGAATCTTAAGAGCTGTAAAAACAACGGTAGTATTTAGAAAATTATCAAAGCAGAACAGAATTTCAGGAAAAGAAAATTTTTGGTAATTTTATGAACGACGGTACTGTAGTGTGGAAAAATAGGCATTAGAATGCCTATAAATCTACGGAGCAACATTAAGTCAATTCCTCAGCTTACTAGATTTCTCTGCAAAATCTATAACCCTCCCAAAAATCTCGTAGGCCTGTTCATGTTTATAAATAGAAGCGCATTCTATTCACGGTTTTCATTTGGTTTACCGACCCATCTTTGAACAAAATTTTCAAGTAAATTATAAATAACAGAATGCGTAACGGTTGCTATCCTCCGAGATGTCCGCCGGCCTGTCCGCCGGTTCAGTGTTGCCCTCCTTCTTCCACGTACTGCGGACCCACTTGTCCGATGGTCTGCGAGACCAAGTGCCAGCCGCAGCCGAGATGTTACGCAGTCAACCCTTGCATCAACATCTACAGTTGCAACACGCAGATCATGTAACCTTAAGTGAAGAAAACTGAGAAACTTTATAGTGATAATAGTGACGTGAACAAAATAAATTCATTTAGGATACAGTTACGGACTTTCATTCAATCTACTTGTACCATGTAAGTCTGTTCCCTGATAAGTCAAAATATCTATTTAATTCTACACGCGGTCTAACGTGTTCCAAACCTCATTAAGCAAGGAGGAGATGAGGAGGTCATCGAACCTTGTAATCTTATTAGGTATACCTATGAGTAACAATACCTACTTGATTTTCAGCCTAGGAGATTAGATCGATAGAGAAACAAACGAAGATGAAGTCAATACCTCCTAGATTTGTTTTATTTTGTCTCTAAACATTACAAAACTCACTCCATCAAATATAAGATATTACTTAGCAAAGATTGCAATTTGGTAACCATTTCATTACTTATTATACTGATCAAATTCTAAGGATCAACAGTGTAGGTATAGGGAGTATAGTTCTTTTGGAATCAATTAAATACAAGTCGTATTTAATACAGCGTGGCGGGACATCGAGGCGAAAACTGTTACCATAGATTCAGTTCATGATTCTGAACCTCTGATTGAAATTTTTCGTCGGTTATTTTTTAAAAATCTACTGCTCTATTCATTTTGACCGCGTAGGTATTGCACTTTTCTATGAAACAACTGATTTAAAAAAAAACCAACGATTTAAACGCAGGATGGTTCAGAATCATGTACTGAATCCATGGTATATCAGTTTTCGCGTCGTTGTCCTGCCACCCTTTATAATAATTTTTATTTCAAAATCATCACCAACGTTACTTGTAAAATTCGGTCACATTACCGTTCAACATGGCACAGACTAAACTGCACATAAAAAAATAAACCTTTACTAAATTAGAGGAACTGGGACTGGATGCCAACAACAAGATTGAGGGCCCTGAAATATAACAAAAAGATAAAATTAGTATATCGCTATTAAGTAGGCTCAGGTTTCAGGTTTTTCATGAGCATCAACGATAGGAGCAACATACCTGTCTCACATAGTTTTCAACTTTATACCGTATGTTAGGGGAGGTTCTTGTGAAACACTCGCCAGGTAATCCAGTCTTCCTACAATGGAACAGACTATCATGTACTATTAACGGCCGACGTCTTGTCACCGGGTCCAGTTCACAGTCTGGGCAACAGCTGCGGCACACAGGCAGGCATGGGTAGGGGCAGGGAGGAGCCCGTGGGCATATAGGACGCTGTTTAGGTATGATAGGAGGAGGACACTGCGGGTTACAGCAGGGCAGTACCGGCTGATAACATGGTGTTGGTTCAGGGCACCGACAGACCTGTAAGTAAATATAAAGACATGTAACATTCTAATATCCAGTATACTAATAACACCATATTTATTTCAATAATATTATGAAAAGAATATCACCGGCGGCGGGTCACAACATGGCGGTGGTGGGCAACATGGCAGCACAGGTGGATAGCAAGCTGGTGGAGGTGGGGGAGGCGGACAAGGTTCTGGTGCTGGACACCTGCGAGGTTTACAAGGTGGCAATATGGGCACTATAGGCGGCACGACATCGGGGATCACGGGCGCTGGGCATGGCCGGAACACTGGGCAACATTTGCAGGGAGGACACGGCGTACATGGCACGGGTGGCGGACAGCACGGCTGACAGCACGGGCATGGCGGTGGACACGAGTACGTGCAAGGTCCTGTACCACAAGGTAATATGGCTGGACAGGTGGGGCAAAAAGTACATGCGCACATCTTCAAATATTTTAATAAATTTGATCACTTATAAATTTTCTCTCTTTTGTGTTTTTTCTAGTTTTAATGCATTTTTTTTACTTTCCTGACTCTGTTCTACTATAATTTTGACATGTCTAAATACTTTTTTATGTCAAGAAGTATGAGAAGATGCCAGCCAGCCGGACACACTGGCAGACAAAGTTTATGGGAACTGGCGCCAGTATCGCTGATGGGCTAACTCTGGCGAGGTGATTGAATTATTGCAAATTTTTTGGCATGATTGAATCATTAGGTATAATCATTTGTTGTTATGCACGGGTCGTTAACACACATAGCTTTTCATATTCAGCTGGCTAGTTCCTAGCTCTTCTAACAACAACAAAAGTCTTCTCTTCTCAGTCTTCTCTTGACAACAAAAGTCAATTAAGACCTAGGTCTTAATTGACTTTTGTTGTCTTTTCCAACTAAGTGATGAAATTTAGCACCTTAATTACGTAACACACGACCAATTACAATCTGTTTAATTTTTACAGTTCTACATTTATTGCGTTATTTACGTTGTTGAGGAGACAATTTTTTCGAACATTATGAAGCAATGGATTAGCAATATCCTTCGAAATGATTCAGATTGTGATTGATCGTGCGTTACGCAATGAGGATGCAGTTTTGGTCAAGTGATGTAGTTATTTATTGTTACTAGAGGGCAGTTCAGACTAGTCTATAATAATATATAGCAAATATTGTATAGCATAATATCGCTCAGCATACATTTAAAGGGCAGTTCAAACTACCCTATACTATTTCGCTATATAGTAAAGCATATTGCGTCATAAGCTATAACAAAAGAGCATGACGTTCACACTATACGCTATATCGCAAGCCAGTCAACTATGTAAAGCAAGTTGTTTTATGGCGATTCGTCATAAAGTGCACACATAATGGATTTGGTACTCACTAGCGTGGAAAACTCATCAAGCGATGACGATGATATGGTGAGGAATTAATGTAATTAATTATAAAGAAAAACTCAGAAAACTCCATATTATTCATTTTGAAAAAAAAAAAACAGGTTGTGGATATCTGAATCGTAAGATATAGACCAGAAAATCGCTCAAGTTTATCGCGTATAGCAAGCCAATACTTTAGAGCGTTGTGTGAATGTGTCCATATAAAATGTTTGCTGAGCGATATTGTTGTGCTTTACACTGTTTGCTATATGCTATATTATAGCGTATTCTGAACTGCCCTTTATATGGACACGTTCACACAACGCTTTCTATGCTATAAAGTATTGGCTTGCTATACGCGATAAACTTAAGCTATTCTCAGAGCTCGTACGATTCTGCGGTATTTTTTTTTACTTTTTCAGAATCAATGGAGTCAAAATCTATATCATTGTCATCGCTTGATGAGCTTTTCACGCTAGTGAGTACCAAATCTATTGTGCGTGCACTTTATGAAGGATTGCCGTCAAAAAACTTGTTACCGTGAAATATGTCAACATTGCCCCCAAGGGAAACTTTGCCCGAAGAACAATTTATAAGCATAACTTTCGATGTGCAAAAATATCTTAATATTATGCCAACATTGATTGACTTTGGTGGAAAATAGATTATATGTATGGCAAATTGGCAATACTGACTATCGTGTTTTTACTAACTTCGCTTAAGCTACGGTTTCCTAAAAAAGCGGTGACCGCACTTGACGGCCGCAATGACGGCTGTCATAAAAATGATGACAGCAGCTAAGATTAAAATCGATAGATTCGCCCTCCGCGTCAAAAGATAGTCGCTTCGCGTTCCTGTGTCGTTTTGACATGTCTTACATACAATGACGTAGTCCCTACACTTGTTTGTCATGGCAACGCTATATAATTATGTGTGAGCTCACTCTTCTCAGTATGGACCCTTCTTCTTGTGACTGAGTTCGGTGAAGGCTAATCTAGCGATTTCAATCTATGGGGGCGGGGTTTGATTTACGATGTCGATATCGCTCTCTAGGAAATCACACCAATTTAATTTCATAATGAACGTTTCAGTGACGTCACTCGCCGTAAATAGCGGACGCTACGTGAACGGTCACCGCTTTTCTAGGAAACCGTATCTTTACTAATTTGTTGGAACTCGTCGAGTGAGGTGCGTGTTTTTACGGGAAAATTTTTAGTGAAAATTTGAAAGTAAATTCTGCGAGATGGCGAAAACAGTGGTTAGTTTACTTTATAACATGACATACAAAATTATTTGTAGAGTATATATTAATATTAGAGTTTTAGAAGTATGAGGAACAGGGTGTACAGTTCACTCATCCTCTATAGAAAAGAGAGGATCCTCCGATCAGACGGGTGTCGTGTCTGGCGGGTATATATGTCGCTCGTGCTGCAAACTCTAATTGCGCGATGCAGTATTAGTGTGACGTTAGGATTTTTGTGTGACGTCACGTCTTTTTGATGCGTAGTTCGCATGTGGCGATGTAGATGCCGCCAGTGTCATTGCTCAGGGCCTTTTAAAACTTAAATTATAATGATGGGCAAAGTTATCTAGTATTGTTTCTAAAGTTGTTCCATTGTTCAAATTCTAGTAAAGAATCAAACAATTATAGGCCTGTGTCAATTCTACCAGTTCTCAGTAAGGTGTTTGAAAAGTTGCTGCTCAGTCAAATGTTACGTCACTTTAATAAAAATTCTATCTTTTATGAAGACAGTACGGTTTCACCAAAGGGCGTTGACCCACTGACGTCGATGTCACCCTAGTAAAGAACATTTTTAATGCCTGGGAAGAAGCACAACATGCCATTGGAATCTTTTACGACCTCTCGAAGGCGTTCGATTGTGTAGACCATGAGACATTTCTGCTGAAACTAGAGCACTACGGGATTAAGAATAAAGCTCTTGATTATACCTGAAAGGCAGAAAGGTTAAAGTTCAGGTAAACGGCGTAAACTCATTAGGGTCTGAAATGGCAATGGGCGTTCCTCAAGGTTCGATATTGGGTCCATTCCTCTTTTTAGTTTACATTAATGATTTACCCCAGTTACTTTAAAATCGACCGAAGATGGTGTTATTTGCAGATGACACATCATTAATCTTTAAAATAAACCGAAGGACACAACATTTTGACGATGTGAATAGCTCTATTCTGCAAGTCCAAGATTGGTTTATGGTAAATAATTTGGTACAAAATAAAAGAAAAAAACCAAATGCATTAGAATTAAATTACCTAATGATAGAAGTAGCGAATATGACACCATATTGAATGGAGAAAAACTGGAATTTATTAATCTAACGGATTTCCTAGGAATCACGCTAGACGAGAAATTACAATGGGGACGTCAAATAACATCTCTTGCGGGGCGGCTAAGCTCGACCGCTTATGCTGTTAGAAAGCTAAAACAGTTAACAGACGGAGAAACCGCACGTTTAGTCTATTTCAGGTACTTCCACAGCATTATGTCGTATGGCATTTTACTGTGGGGTCGAGCTGCTGACATTGAATCCATCTTTATTTTTCCAAAGAGAGCTGTCAAAGCCATTTATAATCTACGTCGCCGCGAATCTCTCAGGGTACTATTTAAAAGGTTTAATATTATGACGGTACCTTGCCAATTCATTTACGAAAATATTATGTATGTAAGGAAAAATCCACATCTTTTTAATAAAATAAATGATAGACATAATTATTATACTAGAAATAAAAATAAACTAGATCAACCATTTTTCAGATTAGCTAAAGTACATACATCTTTTATGGGGTACTGTGTTAAATGTTACAACAAAATACCTTGTTACATAATATTATTGCAATTAAATGAAAGAAAATTTAAAACTCATATTAAAAGAATACTTTGTAAACAAGCATATTATAAATTAGAGATAAGAGTGCTCGGAAACATGTAGGTCCTGCTCCATAGGACAATTTAGAATCAAGACAAAATCAACAGGTTGCTAATTTAATTGTAAAATTTATATTTTGTGTTATATGACATTGATTTTACATACTGTGATTACTTCCTCACACACTGACATATTAATCATAAAGTTTTGGGAAAATCGTCTAGTTTTACAATGTTTGTAAATATGTGAGCACCATGTATCTATCACATAATTATTAAAAATGAAGCTCGTTGTTTCATTTTTAATTATTTTTACCTATTGTAGTACCAGATAATTTAATTAAGTAAAAATAATTAAAAATGAAGCTCGTTGCTTCTCGTTATTTTCGCTCGTTATTTTTAATTATTTTGCTCACATATTTACAAACATTGTAAAAGTAGACGATTCCCCAAAATTTTATAATTAATAAGTCAGTATTAATAAGTTAGTATTGTGGTATAGTAATTTTATTATAGTTGAATCGTCTTTACATATAATTATTTAACTAATGTACGTACCTATATAAACTGTTCTAAAACATTTTAAAAGACTAACGGTGGAGTTTCTTGCCCATTTTTCTCGTCCAAAAAAAAATACAATTGATTCTAGTCGCCCCTTCTAAAAGATAATAGAATTGATTCTATTATTTTGTAAATTTTGACGTTCAAAAGTGCCATACATGGGCCTATTTGACTTTGATTTTGATTGTTCCGACTTAAGAGTGACAACATTACCCATTAACCCGCTATTAAAACAGGCTTGGCTTGGGTTGGCATATTAAGACAACCAATTATTTTTTTCCTTTTTAATTTATTGTAGTGTATGAATAAAAAAATAGACATGACATGACTGAAGTGATAATTATCATTATAATCTAATTTTGTGTCTTCTCCAGTTATTGGTACAATGGAATGAAAAGAGAAAAATGTCAGGGTAACATTACCCAGTCTTTTTAGTAAGAAACTTTTAATAGTGTCGTTTATATTCCTAAAGTAAACGCCATCTTTAGATCTTTACCAAAATTATTGTACTGGTTTTTATGTCATCAACATAAAGGCCATATTTGCGTCAAAAATCAATATGCGGAAAGTTGGCTAAATGTCTAGATAACTTTGCCCGCCAAAAAAATCGAACAAATGTTTAATAATTGTTAATTTAGCAATACTAACACATGCACACGATCTTACAGTTGTAGCTGATGAAGGCTTACGTCTCCATAGAAAAATGTATTAAATTTGTAATTATTAAAAAAAAGTGGGCAAAGTTGGCATGTTTCACGGTATACATTGTTAAGGTGTAAAGCCTTGTTATTAATACTATTGTTTGTGGTTTTGTGTACAAAACAACCGACGATTGACAAAAATAGTGTGCGGTCGGAGGACCCCCGTCACCGACCCCCGAAGTTCTTTCTCACGTATGATTTAAAACATAAACAAGATTTTTGCAACCGCCATCTTGCTTTTACATTTTGACGGTATATAGGCTTTAGAGCCCTCGAAAACTATGGAAACAACACTCATGACGAAAAATTCGAAAACTTTCGCGGCTGCCATCTTGGATTTACATTTTGACCTCATTTTCGGCTTTAACACCCTCCAAAACCATGAAAACGATACCCATGATGAAATATTTGAAAATTTTCAGAGCCGCTTCTTGGATTTTCATTTTGACCTTATTATCGGCTTTAATATAAATAATATCGGCTTTAATTATATTAATTGTTTGTGTATATATGCCAGTTGAGTCCAGAGATAATCTTACTGAGTTTACGGAATGCTTGAGCGAAATATGTGCAATAATAGACAGTAATAGCGTAGAATCAGTGCTCTTTCTCGGTGATTTTAATGCCCATCCAGGCGGTCTCTTCTATAGTGAACTCATGAATTTTTGTGGGGAGCAAAGATGGGTATGTGCGGACGTGGAACGCCTAGGCCTTAATGCAGGTGACTATACGTTTATTAGTGATGTTCATGGCTCTTGTCGGTGGTTGGACCATTGTGTTAGTACTGAAATGGGCTATAAAATTATATCTAACGTAAAGATTCATTATAATGTATTCTGGTCGGATCACTTTCCTGTTGAAATAGAGTGCAATTATAATAATATTGTAAGACATAGGAAAGTGACTTCAAATTGTGTACCTAACAAAATAGTTTGGGGAAATAGGACCCCTGTACAAATCCAGCTGTATCATGAGGTTTGCAATAGTGGTCTTAAATGTATCGACTTTCCGCAAGAATTTCAGTTATGCGCTGATAAATATTGTAATAATTCAGAGCATCATAAAAGTATAGATTTAATGTATAACAGTGTAATAAAAACACTGAGTGAGGCGAGTAAACAGAGTTATGATATTGTTACCCATCGTTGTTTTCAAAATAAGAAATCGGTACCTGGCTGGAATAAGCACGTAAAGAAGGCACACGAGGAGGCTAAAGATAACTTCAACAATTGGGTCTGGCATGGGAAACCATCATCTGGATGCATTTACGACGCTATGTGTAAAAGTAGGAAAATTTTCAAATCACGACTTAAATGGTGTCAAAACCACGCAAAACAAATTAAAATGGACACTTTAGCATCTCATTGTTCTAAGAATGACTTTAAAAAATTCTGGCAATGTACTAATAAACTAAATATAAAGCAGAATCGGGCTGAATGCATTAACTCTGAAAGGGATCCTCGTAACATTGCTAATATATTTAAATCTAATTTTAAGGTAAGTCCACTTGTGTCTTCAGGAGCGACGCAGTGCAGTCTCCAGCCAGATACTTCTACCATTATACAAATAAGACCTAAAGATGTTAAGAGTATTATTGACAATATGACTCGGGGTAGATCGCCTGGACATGACAGCTTGAGCGTTGAACATTTACGGCATGCGGGCTGCCATTTATCAAGAGTATTGGCCATGCTTTTCTCCCTGTGCGTGAGTTATAGCTATCTCCCTCAGGACCTCATGAGAACTATAGTCATACCTATCGTTAAATGTAAAACAGCAGATATTTGTGATAAAAGTAACTATCGTCCCATCTCCCTGGCAACAATTTTGGCTAAGGTCTGATTAACGGGCATTTAAAGAGGAACCTGAACCTGCATCACGCGCAATTTGGCTTCCAACCTGGCCTGTCCACAGAGAGTGCTATTCTCTGTATGAAGCACACGGTTAGGTATTATTTGGATCGTAGGACACCTGTTTATGCTTGTTTTTTAGATTTGTCCAAAGCCTTTGATCTGGTTTGTTATGAGGTCCTGTGGGATAAACTGCGTAAGCAAAATGTGTCTACGGAAGTAGTGGAAATTTTGGTATGATATTCAATTAAATGTCGTAAAGTGGGCGGACTGCTTCTCTGAGGAGTACAAGCTAGAGTGTGGCGTGAGGCAAGGCGGAATTTCCTCGCCCACTCTTTTTAATGTTTATATAGATAGCCTGATTGGTGAGCTCAGTAGCACGCATGTAGGTTGTCATATTGATGGAGTCGCTGTCAATAATATAAGTTATGCCGACGACATGGTGCTGCTGGGCCCGTCAATTAGGGCCCTTCGTCATCTACTTGGAGTTTGTGAACGGTATGCCAAGAATCATGGTCTCAGGTATAATGCTGCCAAGAGCGAGTGAATGTTTTTTGGTCTTGATGATAAAACCTCTCATGAACCTCCACCTCTTTTTCTGAACGGTTCTCCTCTCACTAGAGTGAAAAAGTTTAAATATCTAGGGCACATTGTCACCGATGATCTTAGGGACAATGAGGACATTGAACGTGAACGCAGAGCGCTGGCGGTCCGGGGTAATATGTTGGCTCGCAGGTATGCTCGTTGCTCAGCTGAAGTCAAGTTAGCCCTATTCAAAGCATATTGCCAATCCTTTTACACGAGCAGCCTGTGGGTTAACTATACTCAAAGGGCATACAGCGCTCTGCGGGTACAATAGAATAACGTCTTCAGGATGTTGTTGCGGTTGCCGCGGTTCTGCAATGCGTCCGCTATGTTTGCCGAAGCGCGTACGGACGACTTCTACGCAATAAGACGCAAGCGTGTGTCGTCGCTGTTGGGCAGAGTACGCGGCAGCAGCAACGACATTCTGAAGATAGTTTCAAGTAAATTTCAGTGTCCTATGCACTCGCTCTGGGTAAGCATCGTGGTTGGGACGGTGAAATAAAATGTTCTGCTTGTTATCTATATTCTTTACTTACTAACATAGTTTATAAGCTCCTGTTGTTACTAACCATAATGGATCATGTTTTCTGACATATAAATAAATAAAATAAAATAAAAAACGAAAACCATGAAAACGATACCCCTGATGAAATATTTGAAAATTTTCGGAGTCAATTTTCAAAATCTTGGATTTTCATTTTGACCTCATTATCGGCTTTTACCCATGAAAACTATGAAAACGATACCCTTAATGAAAAATTTGGATCAGAGCCGCCATCTTGCATTTTCATACTGACCAAATTCACACTTTCTCTCTCTCTCTCGGCATGCAGTGTACTCGGGCCGATGTGTACAATTTTATCACACGACCACTCACTTTATTCTTTTCTTTTGTTTTTTTTTTTTATGCCGGCGTTCTCTCTCTTTCTCTTTGAATTAGAAGAAGACAGTCGCAAGTATTAACATTTTTAAGCATGACGATTTCTGAAAGTTTCCAAGCCGCGTTAAAGAACTTCGTTCCAAAATAGGAATCAGCTAAATATACGTATATTTAGCTGATTCCATGTATTCTGTTTTTTAATAAGATTCCTTATTATTTAAAGTTTCCACAACTTTAATGAATAATAATAATATATGGTAGTAGACCGTGAGATTATTGAATAAGGACAGAAGTTTTACTCTGGGAAAGAACTTTTTCATTCAATTGTTTCGAGAAAAGAAACGTTTGGTTGAGCAAACGCCAATCTACCGTTGCCATTTCAGCGACCGAAGCAGAGATAGTCGCTGCCAGTGAAACTATACGAGAGTTCATATGGCTAAAGAGGATCTTGAAAGGCATCACAGATGACGATTGTCTAACAAGCCTATGCATCGACAATGAGTCTGCAATCAGGCTAGCCAATAATCTACCGTATGAATGCCATCAGCGGACAAAACATATACCTACATATAAGATAGTTCTTTGGTGGCATGCTAGAAATATGCAAAGTCCCTGCGATTCGTCACTTTGCTGACATGCTAACGAAGGCCCTATATGGACCCAACATTCTGGAACTCTGCAAGATGGCAGGCATTCAAAACAGAGTCGGATGTTAAGACATAAAATCTTCTTAATAATTTTTGTTTGTGGTGTTATGTGCAAAACAACCGACGATTGACGAAAGTAAAAAATATATTTAGCCGATTCCATTTATTGTTTTTTAATAAGATTCGTTCTTCACTAAAGTTTCCACAACTTTATTTATTTATTTGTGCACAACTATTACCATAAGTATACTGTTAACATTACATTATGGCCGCCAGTAACAGCTAGAATACCCCCCGTACTAGTTGATACAGTATTACAGTGGGATATTATTCCTTATTGCTTTGACCCGTAGAGTAATAAACAAGTAAGAACTTAAAACGCAGATGTATGGACAGTGACCTTGAATAGTTACCTTGCGTGTTCTGTACTGAGCTCACGCAACGCGTCGTACGTCCAGCCAGTAATAGGACTCGTCCATCAAGGAGCGCTGTCCCAAATTAAACGCATTATTAATTTATTATACATAAAACTAAAGTTATTTTGATAAAACTCGTACACTAAAAGACCAATAATTAAATTATCTTTAAAATGGTGAAGGTTTCAGAAAAATACGCTTGATAGATTTTGCGCGATTCTCTGTTTTTATCCGCGTTAGACCTAACTTTACAAATTAATTTCACTATGTAATATAAACATAATCCAAAATATGCCTATATTAAAATATTAAGAAAATGCTCTAATTTAACATATATTTTGATTAGACATTACTTATTATTACGTATCTATATGTGATGATTACCTACGCTTTGTATCAACAACAAAAATCTTAATTATTTAAACTTGATTTTATTTTACATTCTAACTTCAACTTCAGATAATCTTTTTGTAAAACCCGATAAATGGCATCACAGGTTTCTGTTATGATTCTGCCAAGAGCTTGAGGTGATATTATAGCAAAATATTTGTGACATTCGTATGTTCTCCCTGTTGCAAGGTATCTTAACTTCACTGTGATTTTATTTTACATTCTAACTTCAACTTCAGATAATCTTTTTGTAAAACCCGATAAATGGCATCACAGGTTTCTGTTATGATTTTGCCAAGAGCTTGAGGTGATATTATAGCAAAATATTTGTGACATTCGTATGTTCTCCTATCTTAACTTCACTGTTAGTCTTTCATGAGGCGATTATAGCTTTTATCATTATTGTATCCGCTTCTTAATTAACGGAGTCACCGCTAATAATTGCGGTAATCTTGCGGCTCAAATTTCAATTGTTTCAATAAGTTGACATGAGAGAACTGTTTTCTTTGCAGTAACCATGCTTTGCACGATTGTTCACGGTGTTTTCGTTTATATTTCCTTTTCTTCAATAAAACAAACAATAAACCTATTAACGCCTATCAAGCGCCGCTGGCGGGGCCAAGGTTTCAACTGAGTTTTTGTACAGGTTTACCACTACGTGTATGGTCTCTACCCAGCTCAAGTTTACCTGTACGGTTGAACTGTACAGGCAAACCTGTCAGGTACACCCTAGCGTGTATGGCCTGCTTTACTCTTTGTATTGAAACTTCTTCTAGACGTGAAACAGGAGAAACCGGTTTCACAGAAAAAAAAAAAATAGAAACAAAATAAATTGTCACGAATCACTGTCATGACTTGTTTTTTTTTATGAAATTTAAAGTAATTTTTGAATAAACATATAAATAAATAATATATAATAACAAACATAAAAAGCGTAAAATTAAAATGAGTGCTCCGTTCTATAGTTTCGATCCTTGCGTGTGCACTGGGCAGCCGTGCGGGGCCTGCTACCCCTACTCCACGAAGCCATGTGCTGCTTCGTGCAATGACCTCAGGCCTTGTTCAGTGTGCCCGGGAGGCGGGTGCTCGCCGTGCCCGGCCCCGGTGCGACCGTGCCCGGCCCCCTGCCCGCCATGTCCAGTCCTGCCATGCCTGCCACCCTGTCCTCCATGTGATAAGGTACCTATTTCCAGTATTCGTTACACTCCCACCGTCTATTTATATCCTCCATGAGCATCTGTCACACAAACAACCTTGAATTCTGATTTTAGTCAAATTATTCCACTTTGGCTTCGCTGTTATTATGATACTTGGCAATGTGACAAAAAGTTTACTTTTATATTTTTCAATATTATTTCTAGACTAGACTTTAAAAAATGTATTTTATTTCTAGCCAAGTACTCCGGTGCCGAAACCTGAGTGTCTTTGTGACACGGTTGCGATTCCTTGCTGCCGACCGAATCGCTGCAAACCGTGTCCTTGTTACTGCTGCACAGAGCCCGGGATATGCTGTCCCAAGAGATGCAGTTATCCAGGAGTTCCCGTCTGTGGCTGCGGCTGCTGCGGACCATGCATGCCCGTTTGGTAGTAGAGTGCTATAAAACTGAGTGGAGTCTTTGTTGTGTAAGAATACATGTTTCTAGATAACTATTCTTTTATTTACATTTTGAGGAATCGTTTTAAACTAAGCCAACGGAGCTATGGCAGCGAGTACTAATAAATGACAGAATCACAAATCAAAATTCTACAAAGCCACCTACAACAGCAACTGTTCAAGTGTTCACACTATATCTAGGTTTCATGACAAGCAGCCAGGTAAGGGGCGCGGGCACGAGTCGACTCTCCCATAGCCCGCTACTTGGTAGGATGACAGACTATTGTCACGCACACCTGTATTAGGAAATGCAGACAAGCTAAGTAGTCCAAGCAAATTGGTAGCTAATAGTGAAAGTTGTGTTTCGCAGAAGTGCACAATTGCACATAGGCGTCTCCTAAGAACCCCATGTCCAGCGGTGATTAGGTTTGCGTTAAACCAGAAGACTTGAAGGAAAAAAAATAGACCAGTGAACAAAAATCTTCTAGAAAATCATAGTTTTATACGAACATTATAAAACTCTATTCACCATGTCATACTGGCAGGCATATAATGATTCAAAGAGTAGAAAAAATCTCAAAGAACATGTTCTTTATTAGAAACAAAACGAATTGACATTCATTTTTGTAACAACGTCATTTCAATGAAAAACAACTCCAAAAAATTCTATAAAAAACTTTAAACCTATAAAAAATTGGAAAATTGTATAACAATAAACCATAAAAAGTACGGTAGGTATTTTTAAATTAAATTTGTCTCTAGATGTGAAAAATTTTGTGTTTAAATTATAAATGGCTCGTAGCAGCTGGATGATAGAAGTCGAAGATCAAGTTAAGAGGCCGACCTCCAGCAGTGGACTATTTTACTGATGATGATGATGATGATAAATATCACGAAGCTATTGAAATTTAAAGCCACTATTACGTCATCTCACAATAATGATGACGTCACACAATATCAACGGCGCGCCAATACTCAGTTTCTCACATTCCTATTATGTATACGGTGTATAGTAAAACAAAATGTCTGTTAGAACGCTCAGTCAGTGCTCTATCTAGATACCAAAGTAGGTTGAAACTACTGACCGCATTTCAATGTCAGCACATTTTAACATTCAGGCACTAGATAGCCTGACCAAGTTACAATGTTTAATTTGATACTTGGCAATATATAATTTAGCAGATGAGATAATTAGCTCCTTTTTGTGCTGTATTTTGAAAAACATTCACTCGCAAGAAATTAGTCTTTGTCAGATGGCTAAACTAAATCCTTGGTATTCCTCAATGGAGTTAGATTATTCCCAAAAGCACTTGTTTTATTAACAGCAATGGTCTCTGGTAATATTAGAATTTATTACATTTTGTACTAACACTTTTTCTCTATTCCAGACAATCCAAGCCAACTATAATACACAGGGTTACGATTCACAAAAATGTCAGTGTTGCCACGTGGGTACGAATGCTGCCGCCCCCCGCCAAGGTTCGGCTGTGTTCGAGGAGAGTACAGTATCTACTACAAGAGACCACGATGCGGGCAACCCAGGCCGCAACCTTTCCAGAGGGAGTGCGCTTGCTACTATTGGGGCTGCCCTAGTAACGCGCCTGTTGAGAGGTAAGTAATGATTACTTTATATTTTATTCTAGTTAATTACTGCATTTTTTTCGGAAAAAAGAAAGATACGCCTGTAGTTATCTACTGCACGCGTAACATGAACACCGTAGAAACTGGTTTTTACGACGGAGGAATAGACAAAATTACGTTTTGTCGACGGAAAAATATACAAAATGACAAGATTGTTTATTTATCCTTTTGTCTAGGTATTTTTCTGCCGACAAAACCCGTTTCTACGGTGGTCATCATACGCGTGCTGGACGTTCGAGCCTTGCAGTGCATATAATTTTATGCTACCCTACCATTTAGTTCAGTATATCCTATCTTTTTGTCGCTAGACATAGGTAACTTTGTGACTACTGAAGAAGTGAAGTTGACGTTTAACAAATAGTAAAAAAAGTTGTTCTTCCCTCCACATCAACCATGTTCTCATGCCTCACTTTATTCTCTTTTCAAATGATTAACTAACCTGATGCATTTTTTCATAAAGTAGAACAATAATAGACAGGTGAACCAGTAAACGCATTCAAACATTTTAATGGACAGTCAAAAGATTTACAGGCATGATAAATCCTAAAACTGGTCGTTACGACATAAAGGAGATTAGTGCGGCACTACGGTAATAATGTAATGGCCCGTTTAAGATTAGTAAAGTTAAATAGGTTGCTCGTTGTTCATAGATGAGAACAACGGGTTAAAATACTGGTTATTGTTCTCTCCAACCAGCGCTTGGTGTGGCAAGACGCCGTGTTCGGGTTCGCGACAAGTCAATCGTCATCGGACCTGGACCTTCTGTCCTCGTTGAGAGGTGAACGTGTTGAACAGGGTATTTAATGGCTCTTAAGGAATAGTTAAGCGGAAAAGATTACTAAATACAACAACGTCTATTGTATTTTATTTGAAATATATTATACTTTCCTGAAAATTAAATAAGGAGTAATAGAGCTCCCTACTTTTCTTGACAAATTATTGTAATTCTCGGTCTCCATCAAAGCAAGAAGGAAACGTATTTTTTGTTAATTATCTCAAAAAAACAATCGGTTTCAGTTATATTCACGTAGGTATATCTCTGCCTGTCTTCAACGCAATACGAAAACCTATTCGTTGTTTAAGACACGTCTCCTCATCCTTTCCTCTTTGTTTGACACCAGCCCACGTTCACGAAATAATCTCATATACTTCTTCCCCAGACCATGCTGCTACGACTTCCCGTGTAAGGCCCACTGCTTCAACCACGGAGCATGCACAAGGCCAAGCGGCCGGTACGCACGCACAGTATGGTACCCTGGCGAATGCAATCCCTGCGTACCCCCCTGCCAGGCTTTCACCTGCCCCAACCCGCCCTACCATCCCTGCTGCTACCACACCTGCAACAAACACGTCTGATGTGTAAAAATATCTTTCTAATATCGAAGGTTTTCAAAACAAGGATCAATGTGAGAAGACGCCGAAGTTGATCAGAGTTTGAAGATAACTTATCTGTCTAACCCTTACCCAACGATGTTGGGCAGCTGAAACCAGAATGTTATTATACCCTTGGTGAGACTCACAGAGCACGAAGACGTATCGGCGGCCGCTTTACAAACCAAGAGTGCCACCGTTGGAAATCACAAATAGAAACACGGTGCTACAAATTTTTAGTACTGCTGTCCCCCACCGACGCTGCGATTCCGTGCTCTGTGGTAATACTGGTAGACAGACTTTCGGGACCACCCGTAACGACTGTCAAAGACCTACTTATGACAGCCGCAGATTCATTATTTGAAATCCTTGTTTTAAAGCCAAAGAGACCATGAGTTATTGCAAGTTCTAAGGTAGATCTTGCAACAAACGGTAATCTTTTTAAATCCCTTGGTTCAAAGCCGTCGCGAAAGCTTTGAAAACAAGGGACAATGTTCGTTATTCGTGAGTTCGTGGAAGTGCAGTCCGTGACGTCATTTTTGTGAATCGTAAACTGTTTATTGTCCAATACATAGCATCCTCAGTATCTGCCTTTTATTTTATTTTTTCTCGGGCGTTTTTAGAAGAAAACTCGTAGTCATTTCGAAAGCTTAGTACTACCGTATTATACAAAAAAAAAACTTAAATAGGTTCTAACTTGTTTGGATACGTGGTAATTGTTAAATCAGTGCAATTATGACCTCAGACGAGCTCAGATGCTAACAAATGTTAGACGCTAATGTGCAAGTAATTGGTTGTTTTGCCTAAATAAAAGTGTCAGTGACATTGGTTTGAATTTACGAGTATGCAGAACATAATGTAGGTATGTACTTCAATAACCTGTTTATAAACTTCTAATGCTATTCTGGCATCCGTGAGCATTCCTCCCACATCTTTGCACCACGCTGAGCTTCCGACACTAGTGGTTTTCGCGCGCTTTTCGCGATCACTTGCCTTTGACGGTTTTGGCTACAGCGACGCCATACCGACCATTTCAGTGCACAATATTGTCGCGTTCTTGTGAAACATTTTATTACGCTGTGAAACATTTATTTCTTTATTTACACGAATGTTTGCCTCAAGATGTCAGTTGTGTTTACTCTTCTAATTTTGTGTGTTATTGGTAAGTCTTTTTTTTTTATTTTCGCACGTATTCTTTCATTTCTTTAAATTCATTATTCGTGATTTTCTCAATTTGTTACTTACCATTTCTCTAAATTCTTTGTTTTAAATAACTGCAAACTGTCTCTTCAATTCACTGTATTATTTATGGAATCATCACATTTTTTTAAAAATATATTAACCATTCATCTTTTATCAATCGTTCATAATAAACAGGAAGTCACTGTTGCCGTTACTTTGATTACTATTTATAGCACGCTACAAATCATTCATCATAAAAAATATAAATAAACATTCAACTGTCTTAATTTATTAAAGAAAATAACAACAATGGACAAACATTTCATAAACTTAAAAAAAATGTGTTTGTTGCATTTATAAATTGTAGCGATCTGTATTTGATTAGCACAATGTGTCTCTTTGTTTATAAACAGGAGTCATGATCATAAATACATCAGAGTCTCAGAGCTATCAGATTATGCGTCACCATTTATCAACTGAACGGTATTTTTTAAATTTTGGAAAAGAAACAATTTAACTCCTCTTTATTCCAAGAATATATGAGTGTATGAAGTCTGAGAATTCTTGCAACTTCTAGAAATTAATATTCTGTGTAGGTACCTACTTTATTTAATAAATATCTAATTATTATCTCACCAACTAAGTCAAATGTCTAGACAATGTTTAATGAGATACCGCCTTCACTAGTCTACATTTCCTACTGGTCAAGTTCAGGGTGAATCAAACTCATTGGAGTAGCATATAACTATCGCTACAGATAAAAGTTTAAAATGTAGGATGTAGGTCGACATTATATGCATAATGTCATTCTATATAATTTATGGTGTAATTTGCGTAGTGACACATTATTATAACACTTGCTATAAAATGACAGTTTTATTTTATTTGGGTACCTTTACATTTTTTCAAATACATAACAAGCCAACAGTTCCGTGACTGATAGACAAGATACAGCATAAACAAGTAATGATAATATAAACAATAATGATAGATGATTCGCATGAGATATAGAGTGTGCACCTCACTGAAGGTTCAAGCTTCTATATTAAAGCGATTCAACTAGGTTTGAAGTGTTTTTACCGTTATTTATTTATTACCTGCTGTTATGTACTGTTTAAGGGAATAAGATCCGAATCATTAGTAGTTAAAGAGATGTACATACGGTTGAAGACAAAGATACCTACGAACTCTTAAAACAAAAGAAAACATAGCACATCCCGCCAGTAATCCTCGAAGGGTTAAACAGAGGTGTAGGGTACCTGTAGCACGCCCACATTTCACCAGTTGAAAAATGTTTGTCCCAAGTCAATGCTTGATTTTTTTCTTCGCGACAATCTATAGTAGTCCACAAAGAGGAGCCAAGTGAACTGTCAATCTGACATAGGCTCACTATAAACTGGATAGGTTTCTACCTAATTTGAAAGTTGAATAAAAATTGGAAAGTCTGCATCTACGGAGAACCGAACATAACTTTTGGAGAAGAGGATTCATAAACAACGACCGATACACCTGAAAGTTAAGCGTTAGCTGAATAGAGATCACCGATCTATGATCGAAATGGTCTTTGAAATTCTGGAATCTTTAGAGTCGACTCTTTTATTAAATACTTTTTAAGAAATGTGAGACATGGGCACTCACCAAATCAGTCAGAGGAAAGTTGGCAAGTGTCAAAGAGCAATGGAGAAAAGCATGGTAGACTCAGAGACAGAATAGAATAAGAAACACAGTTCTCTGCTCCAGAACAAAACTGACATACATCTAACAATATTAAACCAACAGAAATGGAGGTGGTCAGGCCATATGATGCGAAACACTAAAGAAAAGTGGAGCAAGGTAGTGACAAAGTCGTTCCAAGGGATGGTAAAAGAAATCAGGGAAGACAGCTTCCCGAAGGAGGATGAAATAAAGCTGACAGCAGGTTAAAACTCGAGGATACCTCGCGACAGACAACAATGGAAATTGTAAGAGGAAGCCTATGCCATGAGGTACACCGAAATTCGAGGCATTTTGTATTTTTTTGTTGTAACCATTATTGTAAATTTCGCTGTCTAGTTTCGGAATAAAAGGCTTTATTATAATAAAAAGGCCGGTCAAAGATTGATACCGGACCGGCCTAAGATATACACCAGCGCATATATGCAGCTTACAATTAAATCATAGATATAGATCAGCTATAAAACTAAATTACTTTACCTACAGATACTGAATCAAGGGACAATGACTTAATATGAGTAACTATATAACAACTCCAAATTAAAATGATGTACAAAAAAGGCTGACTAATCCAGTGACTGGCCCGATTTTATTGACAAACAGTAGGAACCACTTAAACGTTTTTATATCAACTATTTACAAGATACAAGTTGACACGAGCTGCTTAGAATATCTACAATCAATTAACACGAAGTGCAAAACAAACAACTTATCGGAATCATAGTTTTAGATCATCAACTATTATTTTATACATGACATCATTTCAAAGAGATGAAGAGAAACATTATAGGCATTTGAATGACGATTTAAAAGCAAAATTAAATGTCCTTAAAGAACATTTTGCTGACGATTTGCATGCAACTGCGTAGGTGATTATTTTAATATCTCAATAGCTTCATAATACTTGTCGGCAGGTAAAAATTGATTTGCATACGTAGTTATACGTTTCTTTATAGTAATGGATTATTAATTGGCTATTAGGAGGAATTACACTATTACGGGAGTGGATTTAATTTGTAACTGTACCGATTTCCATAATTTTCTTGTTGTTATTTTGTGTTTGTTGACTTTAAGTTCGTTTTTTGTTAAAGACTGGAGGCGTACGATAAATAACATGATCAGAGTTGAAAACCAACTCGGGCACCATTTTCCTGACTAAAAAACCTCAGAGATAGCACTTCTAGCACTGATCTAATATGATAATATAAACACACACGTACTTTACAATAATTTACATAATATCTCATGACAAATGTCTGTATGTAATGAAAACAGACTTAGTTCTCTTGGGAGCATCACATATAAACCATTTTCTGTCATAAAAGGCTTAAAGGATAGCACATCGTCTCGACGAAATATCGGATTCCAATTTTTTAGGAGACCTATTTCCCACAGTTTTCTTCTTATAACATCTTTGGCAAATACATTGGTCCCCGTATTTTTGCAGTTAACAGCTGCGCAACTGGGCTCAATAATTCATAATTAATTATGTGTAAAAGAAGTCGCTTGTTTACAAAAAAAATGTATGGCTTGCTGTGTTGGAACGTCGTGTCGGGTGTGCGGTGATTATTTTAATTTATCAAACAATGTTTTTGTTTTCCTTTTTTATTTGTTTTATATTATTATTTTTATTGTTTTATTTATTTTGTAATCCCCTGGGATTTATAGGTCCCTAGGTATGTCCGTGGCATCACAGCGGGCCCTATCAGAATACCAGCGCTGCGGTATTTATTTATTTTTAAATATCGCAGCATCATGCTGAGATAGGAGCCTTTTTGGCCTCGCACAGGTCGTATTTTTCTTTTTTTTGTTAGTCTAGAATGCTCCTTTTTTATTTTTGTTAATGTTTGTACCTTTTTTTTTATTATGTTTTGTATTTCCTGTGCGTGTCCCAAATAAAATATTTTCTTTCTTTCTTTCTTTCAAATTATACGACGCTGGAGATCAGCGCCATCTGAAGTTCAAATTCAAATTCAAAATATTTTTATTTCACATAAACCTACATGGGCACTTATGAAACGTCAGAAGCTAGGTGCACGGTTCCAATTGGTCGTTTCCTATGGAGAAGAGCCGGCAAGAAACTCCACGGTTACTCTTTAAAAATAATTGGCTTTTACAATTCTTTCAAATAACAGTGTGACTAGGTATGGGAGGACAGTGTAGGTCTTTCAATAAGTACCAGGTACTTAAGAAAATAGAAAATGGTCAACAAATCTACAGTCCACTAAGCCTACAGTGTTCTCACATTCACAAAATAGAAAAGAATCTATACAAAAGATATATAAATTAATAAACATAAAAACCTCTTTTAACTAAACGCAATTAAATTATTGCTATTACAACTGGAATAAATCTGAATAATTATCATGTGCACAAAAGCCACAAATAAAGAGTTGAATTTAACTCGTAGGTATATAATGTCAAATCATAGGATGAATATGTCAAGGACGAATGTAAAAAAATAAAAAATAAGATGAAAATAAACATGGTAATTTGGGAGCAGTTAATAGACTCTTACATAATTATGCCGTTAATGAGATACCAGGGAAGCCACATGTGCAAAAGGGATTATTGCCAAACTTCCTTGTCTTCAACATAGTCTTTAATTTTGTAATATGCTTTCTTGATAAGGACACCTTTAATGTGGGTTTTGAACTTCCCATCGCTAAGTTCTGTAACAGACTTTGGCAACTTGTTATAAAAGCGGATACTGTTTATAAGAAATGACTTGCTTGTTTTAGTTAATCTAAATTTGGGAAGTGAGCAAGTGGCAGTTTTTATCCGCAGTTAATTGTACAAATATAAAAAAGTAGTAATAATGTTTAATTCATGCTAATTTAGGATGAAAGGGCAGGCGAATGATAATTGCAATGCTTGAAGTGCTAACATAACATAACACCAACATTGTAGGTAGGTACACTTAGTTCGCAATAAACGTTTTGACTTTGAGTTTGACTTTGTCTAAGTGGTAGGCATTTAAAATCTGACAAACATTACTAACACTATCGACATTCTGTTGTCTGGTTTTCATTATTACCTTGCTCTGTCAATCTTATATTTGGTTGTCTGGATTTTATTGAAGCCTTGAAGATGAAGACCTGTCTGAAAACACTGCGTCTCGTCCAAAACGTGGGTGAAATTTCATATCGTTGCTTGCGTAATTACAATGTTTTTACGTATGTAGTTGCAAATCGTGTTCTCGCCAATTATTATTCACAGGTGCAAGAATTTATTTCCAAGGATTAAATGATACCTTGCTGGCAAAATTACTATGTATTTTTTCATTCCTTTTATTTTTAAGTATGCCAACTTTCTGTCATGAAATGTCTTTTCTAATTAAAGGCCTATTCAGATTTATGCTATATCGTTGTCGCGCTCGATAGCGGTACCGAATCGGTACGCAATATCGTTGATGCGCTCGGTAGCGATGCCTACTGATCCGCCTTCTGGTTAGTCACTTTGGATCAGCACGCTTAGTATGACCACAATAGAAACGAGTTTTGTCGACGGAAGAATAGACGAAATGTCGGATACACAATCACAATCTGTCATTTTGTCTATGCTTCTGTCGACAAAACCCGTAGAAAACTCGTTTCTATGGTTATCATGCTATGCGTGCAGTATGGCTGCCGAGCGCGACCACGATATCCCATTGATCTGAATAGGCCTTTAGTCATTACAAAAGAGAATAATTCACTTCAGACCTTTGTTTGAATGGATTCTTAGACTACCGAATGTTTGGTTTCTGGCCATTTTAGTGTCTTAGGAGGCTCGTTTAACAATGCACAGGTGATCTGTAAATTGTTAGTCCGCTGCTTGGAGCGATATCCCGGGAAAAAGCTAGTACTTCATTTATATTTAAAACTCGATATACAGGATGAAATTAAATTCATGGGCATCCTCTTTTACTTATATTATTGGTCTATAGATGGAGGCTATTAATCTTGCACTGCAGTTGTCAATGTTCCTTATATTACTTACACCCTAAAAACCAAACACACAAAGAGTGAACAATAAAGGATTTCAATTGTAGTTCTGCAAAGATACCTTCTCTCAAGGTAGGTAAGTCTAAAACATAACTCCTTAAAAGGATTGTTGGTTGAAGCTTCAATGATTAGAAGCGGCATTATTGATAGCGGTCCCACAATTCTGATGTCAATAATTTTAACGCTGTACGGGTGGTCAATAAGTAATTTATTGCACCAGACCACTTACAAAGTGTTTTGCAATGTCTGAGATTGTTTTGTGGCTTAGTGCGTATTTCTGATGTCATTCTTGATTCCTATCATTTATTAACTGGTCATAGTCAACAGCTGAACATTTGGCATCCCACACAGAAGCCAACAAACAATCCTTGGGGCAATATAAATCCTTAATGTCGAATACCTACCGACTTAAGGTACAATCCCGTAGCCAACCGCAGGCGGCAACTGCAGGCGACGCGCAACGTGTTGCCGCGACACGAATAGTTTCTATGTATTTTTATGAAGACGACGTGTCGCTAACTACGGAAGTTACTTCATAGAAACCAGTCGTGTCGCGGCGACACGTCGCCTGCAGTTGCCGCCTGCTGCGGTCGGCTACGGAATAGTACCTTTACCTGTTTACAGAATAAACAATTTCATTTAATTTACAGTATCCTACTGATGAACTTACTGACAAATACTTTTGGTGAATTTCGGCTGTAGTTGATGATGTTGACGTTTACAAACGATACCCTCATTTAATTGGTAGACCTTCTCATCTCTAATGTCAGAGTACCTACAGTGTCTTCCTTTGCTAGTCATTTTTGTCCTTAACTGACACCTGGTTTTACCAACTCACTTATGGAAACTATTTGATTTTTACCATTGTATTGAGCAATACGATTCAATTTTAGATTTAAAAGTGACCTTTCACGACATCTCAAAAGTATGATGGAATGGGTTATTCCTAGCTGATTCCAGTGGTCACGTCATTCCAGCAACCCGTCATGCACTTATTATCAAACAAAAATTACCTGCAAACGCATCGGAATGTGGGACTAGTGCCAGATATTTTATACAGGGTGACAGGGATATCGACGCGAAAACTGTTCCCATGGATTCAATACATGATTCTAAAACCCCCAGCGTAGAAATTTTTCGACGGTTATTTAAAAAAATAACAGTGGCACTCCGGGACTGCCGACTAAAGTGAAAATTAAAAAAAAAAAAATCGACACCGCGGTTATCAACGCGTTGATGTCTTTTTAATGGTCAAAAGCTGGTGTCGTCACAGCGTTGTGAAATCAATGGTTTAGTCTCATCTCAAAAATGCCCAACGCGCTTAAAGAAGTTTTCACTTCAAAAATCAGCTGGTCATAGAAAAGTGCCAATACCTACGTGGTCAAAATGTATGGAACAGCAGATTTTTTTTTTTAATTTCCTACGAAAACTTTCAACCCTTGCGTTCAGAAGCATGTACTGAATCCATGGCAACAGTTTTCGCATCGATGTCCCTGCCGCTGTAGAAGTTTCTCTCTTCTTGATTGTAGATGAAATGTCTTACTGACTTTTACAAAGACATCAATGTAAATCTATGAGAATTAAATTAAATAGGTATGTGAAATGTTTGTCTGCCTGATTATTCTAGTAGTCACAAGCGTGACTGCTAAGCATGAGGTTTTGGATTCGTTGCCCAGGTTGGCCAAAATCTGCCGGGGTTGCGAAGAAGTTCGAAAGGAGATCGTGGCCCCCAGCAACATGGCAACTGAAGGAATACGCGTGGGTTTTAGTCAGTAAGAGTCTGACACGCCCTCCCGCCTACGCCCAGAACGGGAGGAGGTTGACCAAAATGTGAATGGGTTTTTTCGCCAGGAGTTTAGCCCTAATTGGTACAGGGTCTACCTACATGCCTGCATCATAGGACTTAGGTAAACATTACTGACGAAATGTGGGTATAAACTAACAATATAGGACATCTCCTAACCCTTCGAGAAATACCTATATAGCGTTCGCCTTCCAGTGTGACTGAAATTAAGATAAAAACTTTCTGATACTTTAGGGAAGATAAAAAGTTTCGGGAATATAATTTTTGGTTTTCTTTTTTTTTTTGCAAAACTCTCTGTTGTAAAATCATTTTCATTCCTGCACGTAAAATAATAAGGAAGTGTGACTTCATTAGAGTTGTAAATAATATCGCCATCGTAATATTTTTATGTGCTTTTTTTTCTAGGATCGCTGAGAGCCCGCCAGCCGGACATAGACATCAACAGGTTAGTCAATTGACGTAAACTTTTTGGCACAACTCTTCAAACTTTTACAATTTTTTTATTAATTTGCGATCTACGTTATCAACAAAATTTATTTTTTTCAAATTACCTACATTACGTCACTCTAAAAGTATTTCGAAGTCAGGTTTTTCATGGTTATCTATTATTTCATGCGTACCAGGAAATACGCACTGTGTATAACCGTAAATCACTTTAAATCAAAACATGGATAAGTGCCTGTCAAAATATTCAATCCAGAAAAGCTAACATAGGGCTCACTGAAATAGCAACCATACGTCAATTCTATTCCTATAGCATACCACATCATACCTGAATGCCTAAACAGATTACAAGCTCTAGTTTTCATGTTGTGAAAACCTCAATAGTTCTCTCTGTGTAAATATTTAAAATGTTGAGATGAAACCTTGACGAAACGTGTAGTACTTAACTTTTTATTTACACTCATCATTAGCAAATTTGCACTTCACATAACAGTGGTAAATGCGTGCATCGAAATTTTAACATTCTTGTCTGGTTTTCAGAATAAAACTTTTACCGAAAGAAGGTTATCACAGCCGAGCATCAAATTATCACAGTCGTCGGTCTATACTAACTGATCACAACAGGAAAAATGATTATGACTATTATAGCAGCCGGTTCTCCAAGCTACGGCCGCCGCTGCACGTTCGGCACGATACCTCATCACTTGCCCAAGAGAAGACGGGTAAAGTATACCAACCAAGAGAAGACCCGCGGCTCTTCTATCAGTCTGATGCATATATTAAAGAAACTAATAGGAAGAACTTAAACAATGAAGTGTCGTCCATTTACCTCGGCCGAGCAGTGGTGCGAGCGGGAGAACAAAATCGCAGGAGATCGCTGCCAATTCGTATGAGAGATAATGAGTTAAACAGTGTCGATGAAGGTTATTGTAATTAGAAATACATTTTGCTTAATTACTTTTTATTTCAAGGTCCTGTGCAACTAACAGTTTAACAAAAATGCTTTTAGGAATCTGCGTGCGATGTCCTCCTGATAGAACATTGATTACCAAGCCTGGTGTCGATCGTGCAACGTTGCAATATCCTCGAATATTGTCATGCTCAGGAAGAAAAGCCCCCAGGCAAGTACGTTTCGTCCACATGTATGGACCTAAATTCGGTTCATTACTGAAAGAAGGCTCCCACATGGTCGTCGGTCGGATAACGCATAAAGACGAAGTGAGTTTATTTTTTTAAGTGGAAAGCGTGATAGTAAATTTTCTCATCTTTCAACAATAATGTTGTACGTTCCAGATTCTCCAAGTATGCAAAATGCAGATACATGTGTTGGTCCAGTCTTGTTCCGTACCCAAGTATTTAGTGTCTCATTGTGGAGCTGAAAATAAAGCTTGCAATTTTACATGCCGAGATCCTAAAGCTGAATTCCGAGGACAAAGAACACTAACATGTGGTGACGACATGAGGTGGTCGGGACATTTGCCTGTTTGTAGCGGTAAGTCATTAATCATACCGCGCACTTTATATGATTAATAGGATTGCACGCTACAGTCGCATCAACTATAAAAACAAAGAGAATAATATCTCTGCTATGAACAGTTCCGCCGAGTCATAACAACAAGGCCGTGGGACATTTAGATGTTCTTTTATCACCATGATTCATACGCACTTCATGTGCACTTCGTATTATGCCACAAAATAAGAATGCGCACAAAACGCAGCGTACAAGACGCGCGCCTCGGGTGCCTGTTAACTACAGCCTTACCATAGCAACTTTTCCCCTCGTTTTTTAATCTCTAAGCCTGGTAGTCAGACTCGTCACTTAAAAATATTCAATCAATAACTTCACGACCAGCAAAAGCATAGGTACAATATGAAAAAAAACTCTGTCCGATCCGAAAGGGGCTCGTAGGCAGGGTTGCCAGGTGTCCGGATCTAGCCGGACATGTCCGGCTTTTTACAATCGTGTCCGGCCAAATATATAAAAGTCCGGCTGTCCGGCGGCTGTCTGGCTTTTGGTCAAGCCGGCCCCGCCAAAAGATGCCTAACAAAAGCGCGCGAGCAACTCACGTGAACACACATGACTCGCGATAGAAATGTGATTCATAATAACATATAAATAATTAAGAGTAGAGTAAGTCTCAAATCAATAACAGTAATAAATATACAAATAAAAATTCGAAAAAAAATCTTTTCATAACCAGTGTTTCAGGCTTTCAGGGCAAAATGTCCGGCTTTTCTATTTTTGGGCCTGGCAACCCTACTCGTAGGTACTGTTATAACATTATTTGACCTAAAGGTCCAGTAACCAGGTCATAAAATTCCAAAAAAAAAAAGTTATAACATTAGGTAGGTACCTAATAATTATTTATGCAACTGTTGTATAATAAGGGGTATTAAAACACGAATGTGGGTTTATCATATGAGTGTTTTAAATAACGAATTATATACAGTTGCATACAAGACTTTATCTACACCCATGATATGAATTCATAAATACACACATCAAAAGTGTCTAGGGATCAAGCATTTTTATGCGGATTTCTTGAGATTGAGATGTGGCTTTGTAATAAATTTATGATTATATAAATTTATATGGATCCTTTTTGGTGCATTTCATAATTTGAAACAGGAACTGTTAATCAAATTCGAGTAAAAGATGAAAATCAGCTGTCAATATTTTCCCTATAAAAACATACAACGCATTGAAGACATTATTAGTGCTACTGTTTCCCTACTACTGATTAAAACCAACGTTATTATGGAGCGGCGACGTCATTTAAGCAGGGAAGAAATGCTCAGAGCCGTGGGAATGATAGAAAGAAGCTGGTTCCCGGCAACGTACTGTGGCTTTAGCTCTGAATACAAGTCAGAGTGTTATCAGTCGACTTTGGACACGTTACCGAAGCACTGGTACCGTGGCTGAGCGCCATGGAGGACGGTATCGCTGCACCACACGGAGACAAGACCGATACATTCAAATCTTAACTCGAAGAGCTCCAACAATAACCGCCATGATGTTAGCCGTGAGGCTTCATCACTCTTCAGGGAACTTAATTAGCGACCAAACAGTCAGAAACCGCTTGCATGAAGTAAACCTTCATTCCCGAAGACCGCTACGGGTACCACCTATAGCAATGCACAATCGTAGGATTCGATATCAATGGGCTCTTGAACACAGAAATTGGGCAGAAGAACAATGGCGTTTCGTGTGCTTTTCTGATGAGTCTCGTTTTGGTATGAGACCGGATACAAGACGTATACGACACTGGAGAACCCCTGGACGCCAACAGCGATTAAAATCCTGCCAGGAAGTCCATCCTTATAGTGGTGGAACCATCATGGTATGGGCGGGTATTTGGATCGGCGGAAGAACTGAGTTGATTTGGATCAGAGGCAACCTCAACGCTCAAATTTATGCTGAGACGATTGTATCTGACGTCATCGTTCCTCTACAAGTGCAAATCGGTCCCTTATTTCAGTTAATGCATGATAATGCACGACCGCACACCGCAAGAGTTGTAAGACAGACTCTCGCCGCAGCTAACATCAATGTCCTGCTCTGGCCTGCTCAGTCGCCAGACTTGAACCCGATTGAGCATGCATGGGATATGCTACAGAGAAGAGCTCTGCCGAATATGGAGGGTATCCAGTCGCAAGAAGACCTTTTTTTGTTGTTGCAACGAACATGGGCGGCCATTCCACAGCGTGATTTGGATGAACTCATTTTGAGTATGCCAAACCGATGTTCTTGTGTTGTTAGTGTTCGCGGTAGAAACACGGATTATTAATTGTTTAAGTTACCCAATAAAATTTTAAAGAAAACTGTTATTTCAGTCTTTTTTTCGAACTTTAATGTTAGTGGTTCAAATGTCAAAAATCCCTTTATTAGGAAAATGGCAAATTTCTTTATTAATGCAAAGGTGACTTGGTTTATCGTTACTGTGACAAACGAAAACACTTTATTTGATGAATCCTTAAAGAAAATTTTAATTAATATCAATCAGGAGAAAAGTTATTGCAAAAATATATGTTGATCCCTAGACACTTTTGATGTGTGTATATCAATAAAATCCCACGAAATTCAGTACAAGTGCACGTATGAGTGTCGCCTGCAGCAGCACATCGCGCATGCGTGCAGCCGGTGCTGCTGTCCCCCGCTTCAACGTTCCATTACAAAGTTGATGGTAACAAGCACATTGCATACATGGCAATGTTCTTTTTTTGAAATTCGAGTTGCATAATGAAATTTAGTACAACATTATAACACTAATTTGGATGATTTTATGGTTAGGTACTATGACACTGGCTGTTTTAATGTTGGCAATAAGCTAACGTTTCAGAAACTTTTATAGAGGTTTTATAGCATGGGTGTAGAGAAAGGCATTTGGAAAGTTTACAAATACTTTTTTTACATCTAAAACTAAATATTCGGTATTAAGATATTAATTATTGCATTTCATAATTAATATTTTAGTTCCCTAGTTAGCCACATTTCTTAATTCCATACAGTAATATTGAAACAGGTAAATATTTGACAGCTATTTACGACGTTGCTAACTTTTAGGTTAAACCCTTTTAATGTTGAAAATAAAAAAAGTTATTGCTGTTTAAAAATCACATTTTTAGTTCCAAAATTACCCCAAATTCACTAAATATGAGCATATTTTCAACAGGAGTGATAAATTATGACTTGTAGACACCCGTTAAACGACGGCCGCCCGCGCCCCATGTAATAACCCGGTAAAATTCCCCATTAAAAAAAAGCAGACAATTTTTTTTTTTTTTCTTGAAAATTACCACATAAATAGACTCTCAGTGCGATACCTAACAACACCCTCACGGATTGGACAGGTTTTTTTTTTACATGTTGTATGTATATATGAAGAAAAAAAAACTCTGCGTGTATATTATTAGTTATTTATTCATAAAGGAGATAGATCACCTGTAAGAACAAATTCTCTAAAATTTTGTGAAAACCGCATTAAAATCCATTGTAGTATAGTATTTCTATTTTCCTAATGTCCCTCGGGAATCATCGCATTTCCGAATACAAAAGAATGCGTGTATAATAAAATCAAATGAAGTCAAAATCGGTTGAATGAACTGTAAAAAAGCTTTATTTAAATGTCTAATCTTATTTCAAATGGAGTATAGGTACATATAAAGTAGATTTGAGTTTTCCTCCAATTGATGAAAAAGTTACTGCTATTATAGCCACCTACATAATTATAATCTTTACCGACCCTGACGACCCCATTACCCTCCTCCAGGAGAACAGTAGGGAAACCAGCACAGTGTACAAAAACAGACACCTCCCGTCATTCCGACCTCGCCGCCGAGGTCCTTTGCGATCGCGACCGCGTCCCCAAGTAAATGATACTCCCACCGACCCTTGCTCGATAACGAGGGGCCAGCAGTTGTTGCAGCTGAGCACGTAGCTTTAAATTCCCCGACTAATAATCATGATCAAAACTTTGATCCAGCCCGTCCCATCCTTGATGTCCTCCCTCCGGTTGACGCCCTAAGCCGAGGTTCGTACCCCACAGGGGGTGCCCTTAGCGAGCGTTCACCTAGTTTTAATTAGCATAGTTGAATAATAATTGGCTGGACGTTTTAATTGTAGTAGCTTAAGGCACCCACAGGAAAGCCCGGTTAAGTAGCCATGATCTCAGAGGTCAACTACGAGATGCCCAACCTAAAAAAAAAAATTATAAGTATATAGATGATTTGTGATATGAGCTCTAATCGTATGCAAGATTGTTCTATTACAATCTTGCCCATGCAGCTGCTCATTCTGCGGTATACCTAGCATTAAATAGCAGATTGCATATTAGCGCTGCTGAAAATCCTTTATTTACATTCCTACACGGAAAGGATTGCGACTAAACCAGTGTGGTTCTTTTCCAGTATTTACAAATATCTCTCTGCATTCCAGCTCGCACGTGGTGTCACCCTCCGCCGCCTCCTGAGCATGGCAGGGTCAGCTGTAAAGGAGTGACGTCACCGAATGGTTGGGGGCTCAATGAGGGATCTAGTTGTCGCGTGAGGTGCGCGCGTGGCTGGAAGTGGAGCTCCCGCTCTAGCGCCGTGTGTAGACGCGGCGCTTGGACCTACGATCTAGGTTGTGTGCCGCGCACGAAATAAATAGTGTTCTCCATTTTTTATCTCCATTACAATGGTGTACTCCATTGTAATCACCTTACATATTACATAACAATTAGGGTACGTTCGGATGAATGTGCGTTGTGCGTGTCATTATACTTAACTAAATAATTAATTGCTACATACTTACCTAGATTGAATCTTAGAATTAAATAATGGTATTAATATACCTATAATCAAGTCAGATTAATAAACGTTTTATAATTAATTTGTGATACCCACTTTAGACCTAATAAAATAAAGATTCCTTTTTAAGACGTGTTTTAATTTCTCTTATCTTCCTAAATTAGATCTAATTTGAACATTCTAAAAATCTGTGGAACGGTCTCTCGGTGCTATGAACCAAAGAGTACAGTTTGCTGTAAACCACGGGCCGGACCTAGCAATATCATTTCAGCGCAGCGAAGGAACTAGTATCAGAAACTATTACGGCAACGGTACAACACTATTCCACCATGACATATCATTGTAAACAAACGAATGAAATTATGAAATAATAAAAAGGTCTGTTGGACGGAAATAAACCCATATATTAAAATTTAAGCCGTATTTAATGATCGCCTAGCAATTTTTTCATCGAAAGTTTATCACTTTATGTACTATTGCATGAAAACCGGCTACTAACCTGTGCAAAGACAATTGAGGTTGATTTTCCTTCTTTCTTGCACCACACTTCACAATACAACACACAGGCATGTTGAATTGGTGTTTTCCAACGTGTATATGTAGTTTTAAAGGAAAACTCCTCGTTTTCTCACAAATCTCAATAAAACAAAAAGTAAACAACCACTTGACAGCAGAACTACCATGAACTTGTCGCATATTATGGCGGATATGGCACTTACCTACAACTGTTACTACGTCTCAACCAAATGTTGCCATTATGAGGAACAACTGAAATATTGTTGTCTCTTTTATCAAATACGATTACCACATTAGAAAGAGTGAAATAACACGATATTTCACATTCTAGTTCGTATTTCACCCATATTTGTATAAGCAAATTTATGTATAGAATATCCCGGCGCCTCCATGTTTTTTCTATCTCAATGGTACTAAAACGGTAGATATTGGCAACATTGTGTCGCATGTGACACAGATAGCAAATACTTCAATTTCGGCAGCACTGTTGTATAACCATTATTTAATTTATGATTAAAACTTTATATTTCACTCTTTCTAATGTGGTAATCGTATTTGATAAAAGAGACAACAACTGAAATATTGTTGTCTCTTTTATCAAATACGATTACCACATTAGAAAGAGTGAAATAACACGATATTTCACATTCTAGTTCGTATTTCACCCATATCTGTATAAGCAAATTTATGTATAGAATATCGCGGCGCCTCCATGTTTTTTCTATCTCAATGGTTTTAACTAATCCATGGATAGAATCCAGTTCAGTAGTACTAAAACGGTAGATATTGGCAACATTGTGTCGCATGTGACACAGATAGCAAATACTTCAATTTCGGCAGCACTGTTGCATAACCATTATTTAATTTATGATTAAAACTAAGTCAGTTTTAATTTTTAAATGTATACGACTTGGAGTGTTGCCCATTATGAGATGAGTTAAGCAATTTAGAGAAAAATTACTGGCTAAGCTCTGCTTTTTTTTTATTGAATACAAAGAAATTGCAGAGCTTTCTTCTATAGTTTTATCGATTCAAATATTTTCTCAAACAACCGCTGTGTAAAAGATCGTAGGTATTCATTATTATTCGTATCCTCGCGTTTATACCAAAGTATAAAACATATCTATCAAACATTAAACATACATAACATTAAATCTACTTGTTTTATCTACTGTTGTCGTTTAGCGTTTACACTGTAGGTAGCAAGTTGTGAAGACTAGTTGTGTACAAAACTTATTGAACTGTCAAAAATATTAGTCAGAAAATTAGATATATTATATTTTATGACAAGTATTTGTTAAAAAGTTTTGTTAAAAATAAATATTGCAATTTATTACATGTGTGTGTATGTAAACGTGGGGTACCTATGTGAAGAAGCTTGTTTACAAAATAAATTGACAGATTCATGGAACACTCGACAGTAGCGACATCTGAAGTCAGCAAACGACAGTTTCTAATCCCCATTTCAATTAAATGTAGAAAATACCGGTGCTAATTGTACGTATAGCTCACTGCGGCTGGGGGACTGCCTTATTTCATAAACAGGTTTTTTTTTTGGTGCATTTTCTAAATAAACTATAGTCATTTTTTACTAAGTTTTGTGCCAACGCGCAGTCATATTATGTGGTATGTTTTCTAGAAAAGGTCAAAATTTTAAAAATTATCTATGATTTAATCTTGAAATCCAGTGCAATCAAATTAGGATCAAACTTTATTATTTTCTAGGTTGGCAATCAGATTTTAGCTCGTTCAGAAGTGATAGCTTATTTATGACAAATTCAAATCTATAAAATCTAATACTAATCAAATATGAAAAACTATTAACAATCATTCACTATCATAATTTATTTTGAATCTCTTTATCAGAATTCCTCATAATTTACTTTGAAAGAATAAGATCGATAATACTACGAAAAATCATATTTCTACACTAATTTAAAGTATGGTTTTCCGAACGAAACATTTTCAAAAATAGAATCCATTGTGACATTTGCGGCCGTTAAATGTTTTGAGTTCGTCAACCGGATTTTTAGAAGAAAAAAGTAATAATTTTGCTAATCGTTGTAGCTAGCTGATAGTTAAAATGATTAGTTTGTTATAATAAACAAAAGTATCGAATTCTATACAATACGTGTTCTATATATTTGGAAGTAACAATGGGATCCAACACAAGTAAACCAAATAATAATGAAGCACAAGCCCCAACTACAGCTTCGATAAAAAATGAGTTAGACGTTTCAGACGTCTGTAATAACCCTGATCCTCGATCCCCAACACCAGAAATTTCACGGACCCCGCTACAGGTGCGTTTATGCTTTCTACATTATGAATATTCTTAACTAAAAATAGTACAGTATTCCTTAGCATTTCTTTTTTTATTGTGCCGGAACGTCTGGCTATTTTGACTTTGTCTCATAATATCTTACGAATTTATTGCGTTTTGGCTTGCAGAACAAGTCAACTGGAAAACACAATATCACAAAAAACGTTGATCTGCGGAAGACTTTCGAAAATGGTAATGGTGAAGAAAAACTGATACACAACAATCCTATTCTTTCTGCTGTGATAAAGAACCATTTGCAGTCTTATGACCCGCGCTCTCCTACACAGGACTTTGAGCGCACACCTATTATAATTTCGACAAAGACTGATGAAGCAGCTAATGAAAAGAAATTATTAAGACTACAAAGTGATAACTGTGCCAGTCCTATGTTGAATGCTGAATCTGACGACAATTGCGACAGCTGCACTGAAGCATATGAAAAGAGCCCAGATCTAGTGGTCTCCCGAAATTTGTGTGACGGATTCTACAACATAACTTTAGATGATACATTAAAAGATCCTGAAGAACCTTTGGGATCATCCACAGCTTCTTATGAAGCATTAGAAAACAACATATCGAGCAAAGGTCAACAAAAACTAACATTTTTGGAAACAAACTTTGAGTATGTAGAAAATGAGGATAAATTTGAAGATAGTGAAGAAAATATAAACAGTATTGAAGAAACTGATACTATAAATGAAGATGAGGATGATGGTCCAGTGTTCCAGATCCTTGATGATGATCCTCGGTCACCATCAATAGGTATTGAGAGAACACCTATTGTTGTAGCAAAAATTGAAGAGGATTCAAATGTTGAAACTATGTCAGATGATACTTTGATGAAAGTATTACAGAGCACTAATGCAGAACTTCGCCAAACTGGTGCCAAGACAGACAAAAACCTTGATGGGCTGCTCATATATGAAGATGAAGCAACTGATCTGAATGAGACACCAAAGAAGTCGAAATCTGAAAGTAACAGTGGCTCTAGAACTCCACTGTCGTGTATGAAGAACAAGGCAGATGTGGGACACACACGATCTAAATCAGCCAACACTTTGTATGATCCCAAAAACCAGAAGATTGGTTCAAAAATTCCTAAAAGAGTGTCACATATTCCACGATTGAAGTGTTTATCAAAGCAGCCCAATTTGATGCCTGCAGAGAGTAGTGTTTCTTTGAAAAATATTTCTAAAGCTGCTGCATTAGGTGGAGATTGTGAGAATACACCTCCCCATTCACATCGCGATCGCTGGGATAAAGACAATAGCATTGTACTTTGAAATTGATTCATAGTAATGAACAGCAGCAACTGTGCTGTAGGATATTCTTCAAACTTGGAAATTGTTTTATATTTAGGTACTATTATGTTTTATGTGAAATGTGACTTTTGAATAACATTGCTCAGAATGAATAATTTCTTGTATTGACATCATGCTTTGCTTTATTGTTTGAAATTAACAATTATTATTGTCTACAATAAGTAATTCTTGACTCTCAATAAAAGAAACTTAACTCATATTGTTATCTTCTTCCTAGCAGTATTGAGACTTGAAAATAAATATTTTTTAGATAATATCCTATACCTATTGATAGATAGATAAATAGTTTAGTTATTAGACAAACTTAGTTTGTCCCCTGGTTTATTCTTACTGCACTGGCAAATCGAAGATCTGCAATACACAAATTCTAAATAACATGAATACAACACAAAGAAATGGGGTCACACACACCGACAACTTGGCAACATCACGAACTCGAATTCTGATTGAATTAGGAATATACGTACCTAGTCAATAACAGTTGGTAGGTACCTACATACTTAGAACTGCAATTGAATAAGCTGACGTTCGCACGGACGTAATAAAATTGCGGCGGGGTTTTATCGCGCACTGGATTTTCAACTCTCGGTATTAAGCCGAGCGTTGAGAATTCAGTGCACGAAAAAAAAAACGCCGCGGTTTTATTACGTCCGAGCGTACGTCGGCTTAGTGGCAACGATCCTTCACGACGTCATTCACTATCGGTGAGCCAGTGCAGCAGTGTTCAGAGAATTTATGTAGGACTAGCAGCGCCCCGCGGTTTCACCCGCATAAGTCTCGATCCCGTGGGAATATCGGGATAAAAAGTATCTTGTGTCAATCGAGGTTATCAACTATCTGTGTGCCAAATTTTATCCAAATCCGTTCAGTAGTTTTTGCGTGAAAGAGTAACAAACATCCATCCATCTTCACAAACGTTCACGTTTATATTATTAGTAGGATGTATGATGACCACAGATAAGTACAGATTGGTTCACTCAGCATAAAAAGCGACTCTTGCTACGACACATACAAGTGCAATTTAGGTGGCACAGCGCTAATTACCTACAGTTATATTCACCGAGAAGTTGCCTCTCTATCGCGCGAATTCGACAAGTCGAGTCCGTCGCGTACCTACTTGTAGCTTCATACCTGAAATTCGCGAGTGAACCATCTGTATTCATCTGTGGTATGGCACAGCCTTGCGGATCGCTAATGACATTTACAGGATGTTTTTTTTAGCAACAGTAGACGCTCGCAGAATAGTCGACATCGGCTCAGTTGCAAAAGAAGAAAGTGCCGACAGCACAGAAGTGAAAACTTGAAAAAAACCGGCACCGCGGTAATCAATGCGTTGATGTCTTTTACTCCACGGTGTCGGCAAATTCCGTCACAGTTTCGCGAAGTCAATGGTTTAGTCCTATCTCAAAAATGCTCAACGCGCCTAAAGAAGTTTTCACTTCAAAAAAGGTACAATTCAGTCAAATCAAAACAAAAATTTATTTCAATCGTTTTATTTTCTATACTGACAACACTTAATACATACAACCTGCGTTAAATATTGCAAACTCAAAACATCCTTTTGGAGTAAATAGTAGGCAAGTTAATAAATAATAAAAATTATGCAAATCACAATATAATTTTCATGTATATAGCACTACAGCGTTGCTAGCATTTTGGAATGGTTTAAAATTGAACACCAAAAATGGAGACGGTTACTGGTTAGATAGTTATACAAAAATAAGCCCCATAAAAATATACTACTGTAGAATGTAACTCCTCGCAAAGTCCACATTCGCAGGCTTTTAGACATTGTACCTACATCATACCATTTCGAGGCGATACATTCTAAACGACGAGTATTTTAATTAGATTAGCAATAATACTAACATATAAATAAATTGAGTAGAATCTTTCAGCGCCTGGTTCCTTTAGAATCCTCGAAGAACAGCTATAAACAAAAATACATAAGAATAATGTTATTCATCCTGCATAAACATTTAAAAAATCAACAGCTAGATCGTAGCAAACTAATCTACACAATGCTAATTTTAGTAAATGATGAACTACCATACAAATATTAATTTATGCCTACACATCAAGAATTATGAGGTCTAAGATCTATTTCAAGAACTTGAATTCTATTTTAATTAAGTAAAACATTGAGAGACAAAAAGAAAATGCTAAATCATAGGGGCACGCGCATTAGTGGGCTTATTTAAAAACGTTCTAAAAAGTTAAGTGACATTCGAACGTCAAAATTGGTTAAACAGTCTCATAACATTACATAACTTTATGTAACGTTCATAAATAAACCTCTAGTAGTCCAAGATCAACACATTCCAGAACTTTGAGGCCTGTATTCTTGTATTTGCGACTACTAGTGCGCGAGGTCCCTTTTAGTTCAATATTGTTACATCTGAAACTATTGAATTAAATATTAATTTCTGTACTACCATTTCCTAAGTACACGTAATAACGCAATACAATAATTGCAAAATTGTTTACTCATAGGTAATATTTATAAGTAGCCGAAATTGGACAAAAATTTGGCACGAAAAATGGTAGGTCATGATGTTAGACTTACATTTATTTACTAGAATAAAATCGTTTGTTTTTAAATATTGCAACTGTTTTTAATTGATTGGTTATAGGCTATTATTATGGAATGTCTTGTAAAGGGTAGATTACATCACATTGAAGTTTTACTGCAACAGAAAATGTTATAGTCAAGACTCAAGTGTAAAATCATCCCAAAATATAGTATGTTTTTGGTCTGAGATTCTTTTAGATTTAGATTAAGTAATTTAGTGTTTTAAATTAAATGCATACTGTCAATATAGTAACACGACATTTGATTTTAGTACATATAAATATCATACTTTATAAATTTTAACTACATAATTTACACTTAACTAAATAGTAAAGCTTAGACTAGGTTGTATAAAGTCGGACATAGTACACAATATTTTAGTCCATATACAACTAGAAGGATAACAAATAGGGAAGTTTGAATTAAGTCACCTTTAAATACCATCCTATAGTAACCATAACTTTCCTCATTTTGTAATCTCACAAAATATTGTGTATGCAGGTCATTACATAAATTCTACAAGAAATAATGTTCAAACATTGAAACATTTAAAGCTTTTCGAAGCTTCGATACGATTGTAAAATGGTTTTTACATAAATATTATGCTTTTTACTCATCAAAATGAGTCAAGACGCGGAAATTATTGATGATTTGCAAAAATACACACTGCTTTACGTGATTGTTTTCTAACATTTAAAACATCTAATAAACTCGAACAACAATCATTATAAGCAATTTCTAAACACCTAATATCTGTTTGAATCCCTTGAAGTTCACCATTTCATGGTTTTACAATACTGTGTACTTAAACATATAATAGGAGGTAGTTTCACATATATTTGATTTTAAACCATGTTATAATATGTATGCTTATGTTTATTGGGGCCATATTTCAGTGTTAAACACACAGCTAACACCAATAAGTAATTTCAAAATATCGAAAACAGGGGTAACATGTACGCTCATCTTATGTATCCCAGGGATAATATCATGCTTCATGCATATGCTGTTCAGTTTTCTTCGTCATTTTTTTTCTTCTCCTTGATGTCTGTTGAATAATGTTAGTAAATTTATTAACACACTTTATTAATATTAAACTCACGCCTAAAAGGATTAGGGATCTTTAAAAACCAGCACCCTAATTGCGTAACATACGATCAATCACAATCTTAATAATTTTGAAGGATTTTACTAATTCATTGCTTCATATGTTCGAAAAATTTGTCTGCTCAACAACGTAAATAACGCAATGAATGTTGTTGAACTGTCAAAATGAAACAGATTGTGATTGATGGTGTGTTACGCAATTAGGGTGCAGTAGTGCCTAACACGTAGCTCGTGGGCGTCTGGCAGCGCTCGGTCTGTTTTCTAGGCGCCCGCGAACAAGCTAAACTCTAAAATAAATTATTACACTTCGCAGTGATAATCATCGTTAAAATCACAAACAGTAAAAGCGACAAGGTTTTCAAGCGCATGGACCCTGTGACAAAAGCGTAGGTACGTAACTGTGCAGTCAGCGTTAAAGCATTTTTCGGGTCAACATATTTAAGTGAACGTGCTTTTTCTCAATTAAAAATGATTAAAATCAAGTACAAGAAGTATGTTAACAAACGACCACGTCAAATATTGTATGATTTTGGGTTTATTTATTTATTGATATGGCACTTCAACGAGTTATTCACTGACATACACAAACAAAAAGGGTTACACAGAAAATTACTGTTTGTCTCTGCATCACACAAAGGATGACTGGTAGAAACCCTATGGCATTAAGTCCGCCTCTGTATATTTAACATAACGTGTGCGTTCGCGCAGCGGAATGTTGTTGAATTTAAAGATATTAATTATGCAGATATTTAGTGTATGACGTCGTATAATTGTGTATGGTAAAAAAAAAATTGTGTACGCAGCCATTGTGGAGAAATTCACCAAAAACTGATTCCGCTGGGCGAACGTTGTCCTGGCGGAACTTATTTTAATCCATAGACTTTAGAAGAAAAGAGGTGTGTCCAAAAATTAGTGTGTATTTGTGTGTAATTGTGTATGTATGAATAAAATGAGTGCATGCATAAACTTCGGAGAAATTCAAGTTTCCGCTACGCGAACGTTTGGCCATTAGCTAGTTTTCATATAAAGCGCTTACATAGAGAGCTGTAGATTTTTACATACGTTGTTTTGAATTTGTTTAAAAAACAGATTTAGAAAAAATCTTAGGGCTTAAAAGATAAAAATATAAACGTAAAATACACTTAATAGGTCTTAGTTCTTAAAGTATGCACTTTGGGGTCTAGATTTTCACGTTTATACAAACCTTGTAAGTATCTGAAACATGTTGCCAAGTATCAATGATGTTCCGTTAGTAATTAAAGAGTTAAAGGACAATTTTACCATGAATAGATCACTGTTTACAAAACAGTCAAATATCACGACGCACAGTGGGCTGAAAATCGGCTTTCATAGACATTCGATTTTTTTTTCGAATTGGTCAAATTTTTTGATTGGAATTGTTTAAAACAATCATGACCTTGAGGTATAATTGGTATGACGTCATAGAACATAGTGGAAGATAGACTTTTGATTTTTTTTCAAAATACTTGTATGGGAATTATCATAAAATCTTCAATATCTCAGCTATCGCATATTTGCGCAAAAGAATTCTTTCACACAAAAAATCTCCTATTTTTTTGCCAATTTTTGATATATTTCACTTTTATGGCAGAGGTGCGATGAAAAAGAAAAAAAATAAAAATAATTTTATTATTTTTATTTCTTCATTTATAACGATTATAAATGAATTTAATTACGCATTAGAATAATATAACAAAGAATATATAGCACAATAGTCTAGGCCATCGTGAGCCGCTTTTTTAGTCATTGATTTTTATACTACCTAGCAGAAAAACAGCATCTTATACGTAAAAAAACAATTCTTAAATTGTTGACAACAAATACTCGACTTTATCGGAAGCCTGACCCTTTTAGCCTATAACAATTACCGAGAATTATTGCTAATAGGTACCTACCTATTAACTAATAGGTAGGTGATCACTGATCACCTAATTTAAGTTTTATTATGACAATGAAGGGTTTTTAGGCTAATTACTAATCGTTCTCCAGAGGAACTTACAGAATCACTGTGCAGGTGCCTAATGAGTTATAATCATTAGGGTTAATTTAGTTCTGTACAGATATCTCACAGGTATTTAAAGTGCAGTATTGGGAACAATTATTCAGTTCACATTGATTTCCCCTTGTGTTAACAGTGAAATTGTGCTTGCAAAAAATGGAGAGTTTATCTACTTACCTAGATTTCTTCATGATTTTGAAGAATTCGGGGAAGTACAGTGACAGCCTTGCACTATATAATGCTGTAGTTTCTCGTTTGAACTTAAATCTCTCCGATGAAGATAATTTAACATTAAAAGAATATTGCAGAAGGATTACACTAGCTATTACAAGGAAATGGAAGCAAGCCAACAGAAAACTGGAGTGTTTCTTAAAGGAACACAAAAACTGGCTTGAGACTGATATTGATTGGCCTAGTTGCATAAAAGTACCTGCTGCTTCAGGCATTGTGGATTCTGAAGTAAATGCCATATCTCCTCAACCTTCCACATCTACATCAGCAGCAATATCAGTTGGAACAATGACAAAAAGAAAGGCACCAACTCGTAAACCATTTCAAGATCTAGGAAAGAAACAAAAAAGAAGGAGAATTACAGATCAAGAAAATTGTGAGTCCAGTGAGATAGCATATGCTGCTATCATAAAGATGAGACAAGAAGGAAAGGAGAATATTGCTTCAGCACTAGAATTCATGTTGACAAATCCAGGAGCTGCTGATAAGTTCAATAATTTAATTCATCAATCGTTGGCCAAGCAAGTTTTCACACCCGAGAAGGCACTTGGCATATTTCTCTCTTTAAAATTATCTAAGTGGCAATATATAACATTGAGAGAAACAGCCATACGTGAAGGCGTAAAAGATTTGTATCCATCTTATTACAAAGTTCAACAGGCGAAATTACAATGTTATCCTTCCAAACAAACAATAACAGTGACGGATTCATCAGCAAAAATTTCTCTTCAAGGATTATTAGATTTAACAGTCAAAAGAATCTTCGACAGTTTACCTGAGTGCGTAGAACAGAAACAGTTAATATTAATATCGAAATGGGGATTTGACGGTGCGTCTAGCCAGAGCAGATATAAACAGACAATGGACAGTGAAAATGATGATTCTAGTGTCTTCATGACATCATTAGTTCCATTGAAACTAATCAATGGCAGTGACACCATATGGAAAAACCCGAAACCCTGTTCTTCATCATTTTGTCGTCCCGTGCGATTTAGCTTCATGAAAGAAAGCAAACTGGTTGTCAATGAGCATTTAGACAGTATGAAAGAAGAAATAAAAGCGTTGAGACCGACAGATAGTGGCAGCAACAAGGTCACCCATGACCTTAAGATGACCATGATCGATGGCAAGGTCTGCACTTACATCTCTGAAGCCAAAGCCAGCTCAGTTTGCTATTTATGTTTGGCAAAACCTTCAGAGATGAACAATTTAACGGAAGTGTTAAAAAGGCCTGTTTCTGAGAATTTATACGAATTTGGGCTGTCTTCGTTACATGCACGCATCAATTGCATGGAATGCCTTTTAAATATTTCTTACAGACAAGATCTTAAAAAATGGATGGCAAAAGGGGAAGAAGATAAAGCTATTCTGCAGGCAAGGAAAAAAACAATCCAAGACGGTTTCAAGCGGGAACTGAACCTGATCATAGGTGTGGTTAAACAAGGCTCAGGAACAACCAACGATGGAAATACAGCACGGAGATTTTTTGAATTTCCGGAAAAAACCGCAGCCATTACGGGTCTGGATGAGAATTTGATTCGGAGATTTGCTGTTATTTTACAGGCTATTACATCAGAAGAAAATATATATATTGAAAAATTTAAAGAGTACTGCCTAAAGACAGCAGAGAGGTATTTGGCACTTTATAACTGGTATTACATGTCGTCAACTGTGCACAAGTTACTTGTACATGGGGCAGATATTATAGCTTGTAATGCAGTAGTACCAATTGGGTGTCTTTCAGAAGAAGCATCAGAGGCTCGTAATAAGGACTTTCGAAGATTTAGATGTCATCATTCAAGAAAAAAGAGCAGACAATGTTCTAATGAAGACATTCTAAACATGCTTCTTCTCACTTCAGACCCTCTCATTTCTTCAGTTAGACCAATTATGGATGTAAAGAACAGGAAAGATCTCTTCTCTGAAACTCGGGATCTTTTGGATAACCTGCAAGAACCCGATGTCGAATTTTGCGATATAAATCAATTAGATTCCGAATCTGAATCAGAATCAGAATGTAGTGATTGTGACTAACAGTAGGTTAAGATGTTTTTGTTTATTTACTAACTTTTTATTAGTTTTACTTTTGTTAGTATTAATTTAGAGCATGTCTGTAAATAATCAATTAAATTTTATTTTTAGAATGTATTTAGATTTAGGTACTATTTTTGTTCTATTTTTTTTTTATATAAAACTATTTAAAATTTAAATGTAAGTCATATTTGTAGTTGTATATTATATGTTTAACTGTTATTATACCCTAATGATAATAACCCATTAGGCACAGTGATTCTGTAAGTTCTACCTCTGGAGAACGATTAGTAATCAGCCTAAAAACCCTTCATTGTCATAATAAAACTTAAATTAGGTGATCAGTGATCACCTACCTATTAGTTAATAGGTAGGTACCTATTAGCAATAATTCTCGGTAATTGTTATAGGCTAAAAGGGTCAGGCTTCCGATAAAGTCGAGTATTTGTTGTCAACAATTTAAGAATTGTTTTTTTACGTATAAGATGCTGTTTTTCTGCTAGGTAGTATAAAAATCAATGACTAAAAAAGCGGCTCACGATGGCCTAGACTATTGTGCTATATATTCTTTGTTATATTATTCTAATGCGTAATTAAATTCATTTATAATCGTTATAAATGAAGAAATAAAAATAATAAAATTATTTTTATTTTTTTTCTTTTTCATCGCACCTCTGCCATAAAAGTGAAATATATCAAAAATTGGCAAAAAAATAGGAGATTTTTTGTGTGAAAGAATTCTTTTGCGCAAATATGCGATAGCTGAGATATTGAAGATTTTATGATAATTCCCATACAAGTATTTTGAAAAAAAATCAAAAGTCTATCTTCCACTATGTTCTATGACGTCATACCAATTATACCTCAAGGTCATGATTGTTTTAAACAATTCCAATCAAAAAATTTGACCAATTCGAAAAAAAAATCGAATGTCTATGAAAGCCGATTTTCAGCCCACTGTGCGACGTTCTAAAGGAATTGCATGGTAAAATGTATGCCAAAAATTAGTTTATTCATTCAACTATTCACATGCAAAATTTCATGTCATTAAATTTAGTAATTAAAGAAATCAATTAAAATACTGACGAAGCATCGAAAACCTACATAACCCGACCAAGTTCGGATAGCTACAAAAAAGCGTCCATGCAATATATTTAGGTAACATCCCAAAATTTACCGTATAATACCGGTATTGAATTGGTATAGGTGATAACACAATTGTTGTTTCGATATAATTTAAAGGTCATTTATTTTTGTACACCAAATTTTTGTTCAATTGTTCTGATTTTTCAGCTCCAGAATTGACTGGAATAATTCCGGAGTTCCGATAGGTATTCACATTTTTTAAAAGTTAATATTTTGATTTAATTATATTCTTGTGAACGCACGTAATTTAACGTCTGTGGAATATTCCACAAACTGCTAGTCGAACAGGACGCGCGCGGCCTCCCGCTTGAAACGGTACTTCCATCCTTGAAGAAAAGAGAGGGCAATAATATGTTTTCATTGGCCGCGGCCCGCGCGTATTCGTTTTTGCTGTTGAACTTGAACCTGATTTTGTTTTTTATCCCCAGTCACAAACAAATGTGCAGTCAAGGACAATGTGCGTATGCGCTGTTGTTTTGCTATGCATCGCCAATTCTCGATAATAATAATATTGACAAAGTGTGTTATTAATGTTATAGTGTAACAGTGAAGCTTAACATAATTATGTAGTAGGAATATTGAGTCAGTGATAGTGAGAAGCTGATCACAGATATAAGGTAAGATTTTATAATAAATTAATAACTATACACTTATTCATTTACGTAGTTTATGAGGCATATAAATTATAATAATTGTGTTACGTTAACATTGGACAGACACCATAAACCCAAGTTAATATCTACAGATTGATCTAATTCTATTTAGAATTTAAATTCATAATAATAAATTATACTAGACATATTATAATGGCTTTTTCACTGTTCGTGCTGTGCGTCTGTGGAACTCACTCATTCGTTACGCGATAGCCCTTCGTTGGTAGTTTTGGAACATTTTTTGTCAATATAAACTGTAGTTTAAGTATATATTTATAAGTATGTATCATTTGAGTATATATTATGTTTATGTATTTGTTATTTGTTTAGTTTCTATCTGTAGTTTATTTTATGTAGGTACCTATAATATTATAATTAGAGTAGTTTATCTTTTTTTTTCCCCCCTTTCTTACTATGTACACTTGTTTTCTGTCCTGTTAAGAACTATCTCTCTTTCGCTCTAGGTTTGCTGTCAGAGAACTCATTAATGAGTTAAGCTCGCCTTTGTACATTATATTTTTTTATTGTTAAATTTATGTATTATTTTGGTGTGTACCTTAAAGTATAATAGTAATATAGTAGTAATATATTATAATAAAATCGTAACCAAGTAGATGTTTTTCCTGGTTAAAGACAAACTACTGAATAGAAAATTACAGAATAACTACTGAATTAACTAAACGACCGACTAGATTGTAACGAAATGTTGAAAATAAATATTGTTATTGAATAATCACCTTATATTTATTACCAATATGCAAAATACATATACGTATAAGGCAGATGTTTATTATTGACTTTCTTTTTGTGGGGTTATGTGTAGAGATGGCAATAACGGCTGTTTTTCAATAATTAATTATGCATATGATTCTATATCACTAAGACATACTCCCCTTAAAAGGAAAGCAACTAATAAAGTATCACAATTTTTCATTATCTTTATGTAGTAATCCATGTACCTATGTAAATATATACTTTTTATTAATGTTTCAGATTATAATGGCGTCTTAATCTCACTAGAAGCGAACACCTCAACGACCTAATTCTACAAACCAAACCAATTGATCCAACGCATCGCGCGGCGCTACCGACGCCGACGGGAGGAAAAATTTAAAATGGCCGGCAGAAAAAGTACTATACCGTTAAATAATATGAAAGTAGTAGTACGAATACATAAAGACACGTTTGTTAAATCTGTTCCTCCTGTTAGCCATGAAGTGTATGACAGTATACAAAAGCAGTTAGCTGAATTATTTAATTACCACATGAAGAAACCTGCCATACAATTGTCAATTAAACGCCATTATAATTATTTTTTTGACCACTGTGAAAACATACCCACCAGTAAACATTATTTTGATGATTCTGATGAAAACAATGTTGATATTACAGACGAATCTGATGAAGTTCAAGTAAAATTTCTAATGGATTATTATGAGTACAGAAATATAGAACCAACAAATCACAAGTTGTTAAAAAATAATTGGACGAAAGAGCTACAAGACCACATATGGGCAAAAACGGATATTCAATGCACTTTTTCATTTAAAAGCAATTACGTTCCTTCAAATTTAAAGCTAAATAATATCAAATGTGATGGCAAATGTACCCAATGTGGAGCAAATATTTTAGTCACTATTGATCCAATAACTAGTAATTTCATAGATGTTACTTGTTTGCTAAGCCGATATAAAAAAGATTTTGTCCATGATTCGACTATAAAGAATAAACTTAATTCTGTAAGAAAACAAAAATTAGCAGTAATGTTAAAACATAATAAGGCATTAGCAGTTAGAGCCAAGATGGCAGACAAAATTATAGGCATAAATGATCCATGTGAACCTCCAACATTTCCGAAATTAAGTACTTTGAGGCGTATACGACACGAAGTTAAAAGGGCACTCCAATTCGATAAGAATACAATTCTCTCCATTTATGCTATGTCACAAAGTCCACCTTTTGATTCTTTTGTTCAAAAATTTAGTTTAGTCCCGTTTTTTTTATATTTTTGGACCCAAGAACAAGGTAAATATTATGATGAAGTATTAAAAAATACACACATCGTTTTATCCATCGATGCAACCGGTTCGATTTTTCAAGTAATTGCACCGCCAAATGTTAACGATAATTTAAGAACTAAAGAACCCAAACATACCTTTTTGTATGCCGTTGTGGCATACACTGCAAACACAAGTATACCTTTATGTTATATGGCGTCCCAGTCCCATACTACTGAAACCATAGCCACGTGGTTAAGCACATGGGCGCGTAACCGTAATACGCCGAATGAAATTATCAGTGATGATTCGTCTGCCCTATTAGGAGCAATATGTCGCAGTTTTTTAAACACCGACACAAACAAATATTTAGCGCAGTGCTTTTCGATATTAGAAGGTGAACATAATTCTATACCAGTATGTTACATTAGATTGGATAAGTCTCATTTTTTCAAAAAATTATACAAACAAAGCTGTTTCGATAAAGCGACAGAAATATGTAAATACTTCTATATAAATTGTATAAAAAAAATTCACTTGCTTAAGTCCTATGACGAAGTCAAATCAGTAATCAAAGATATCGTTACTGTATCTTTACATGAATATGTAACCCTAGATTTAGATGGGCATTCATGCAAGAAATATGATCAAGCTGTAGCGTGTTTAGCGAATATAAGCGAGTATAAGGTTGACATCCAAGATTTAGATAACTGTAACGATGATGAGGCATTATGTTCTGTATTAGCCGATGAAAAGAATGACACCAACAATGCAGGTACAAACCCACTCATTCAATATTACGACAATATTCTAGAAACCGAAAAATTGTATTTAATGTTAATTGACCCGAACGAACATAAAAACGAATATTATCTACCAGAAATAAATGATACATTAAAAAGACTATTGAGAAAGTTGCCAATGTGGAGTGGCGTTATGGATAAGTATTTTCGTAATGTTAGAAATGTTGGGAGTAGCTCAAATGTTGAAAATCATTTCAAAGATATAAAGACCATATATTTCAATACAAAGCAGGAGCGAATACGTTTAGACGAATTTTTAATACAACATTACACTTACATTAATGGAATGATCAAATTAAATAAAGCTAAATATTCTGAAACTGCTACTAAGATAATTAAGAATAAGAATGAACATATGATTTTAAATCAAGTTAAACAGACGAAAATTATAGGTGATTTCGAGGAGCAATCTATTTTTCAAGACAATCCTGTTGAAATAGAAAACTGGAGAGGTCTAGTTATTCCCAACACAAAAACTATCTCGTCGAAGCCTCTTTACATCTTACAAAATGGTAACGTATCAATATCGAAAGACATCAAAAATGTAGTGACTAATACCTGTGCATTTGACGCAGTGGCTCAAGCTTTCGCAGTCGCATATACTGACCGTATCTCTTTCCGTAATTTTATAGATTCCTTGATTAGCAAAGATTCATTCACTCGTTTTTTTATCCTATTATCTAATACGAAAAAGAATTGCAAAACGTTATACGCAAAACGAGAAATTTTACTAAATCCATTGTTTAATGTTAATGACAATACACTTGATGCAAGACAGTGCCAAATTATAGATTGTGCATGCAATGTCACAAAAATAATTGAAGACATCTGTTTGCCATACTTTTCTGGAAACAGAAAGAAATGTTGTTCAAATAAAGAATGCCTTGTTTCCATAAATGACAGCAATTTTAAATGTAAATACCTACCTTTAAACATTGATATCATTAAGTGTAAAGGCATTGCCAAATTGCAAGAGTCTGTAGAATCTGGTATGAGGAGTGACAATCCTCCTATTTGTAATTTTTGTGGAATAGGCACTGTCGATTTTAAATATGATTTAAATGATTTAATTATCTTTGAACTACATAATTTGTACATAAATCTAGAGGACATACCTCGTAATATTGAAATAAATAATAAGCTATTTTTAATATTGGCTATTATTGAATATGTTCCACCTTTACAAATGCCAGGTATTGGTCATTACAAGGCGCATTGTTCGAGACCCCCGTACACTAATAAATCATTTCAGTGTTACGACGATTTATGTAGCAAAATTCAAAATAGTTCCAAAAACATAATGCCTCATGCAATAATTTATACAACTGAATAGTCTAGTTATGTGATCTGTGATTTTATTATTGAAACTAGAAAATATGAGGTACACTTAGAAATGTTGAGGTTATTTACTGTATTTGCTACTCATTTAAGAATATTTTCTTGAAAATACCTTTTTTATACCAATGTTTTAGTTTATAAGCACTTTCTTAATGTTGATCAAATCTAAACAACTGAATAGTCTAGTTATGTGATCTGTGATTGTTAATCTGTGATTTTTTTTTAAGCTAGTGTACATTATACTTAGAAATGTTGAGGTTATTTACTGTATTTGCTACTCATTTAAGAATATTTTCTTGAAAATACCTTTTTTATACCAATGTTTTAGTTTATAAGCACTTTCTTAATGTTGATCAAATCTAAACAACTGAATAGTCTAGTTATGTGATCTGTGATTGTTAATCTGTGATTTTTTTTTAAGCTAGTGTACATTATACTTAGAAATGTTGAGGTTATTTACTGTATTTGCTACTCATTTAAGAATATTTTCTTGAAAATACCCTTTTTATACCAATGTTTTAGTTTATAAGCACTTTCTTAATGTTGATCAAATCTAAACAACTGAATAGTCTAGTTATGTGATCTGTGATTGTTAATCTGTGATTTTTTTTTAAGCTAGTGTACATTATACTTAGAAATGTTGAGGTCTTTTTCTGTATTTGCTACTCATTTAATAATTGGTATTGAGTTGTAAATACCTTTTTTATTTTATAAGTACTTTTTAAATGTTGATTTATTTTTATATTAGGCAGACTCTCAAACCTAAACAACTGAATAGTCTAGTTATGTGATCTGAGATTGTTAATCTGTGATTTTATTATTGAAGCTCTAAATATTTTACTTACCCTTATATTCATAATCGTTTATTAAACCTATGTTAGTTAAAACACATTTAAGTTTATTGCTGTCGTTGCAAGCGTTTGTTAACGTTATTATAATTACTTATTTAAGTGTGTAATGAAACATAATTAAGTATGTACTTAATAAAAAAAAATTTTGTACACGGATATTTAAATAGAAAAGTACTTGTTAATTGAAGATTTGTTTTTATCGTAGATAGTTGGGTTATTATTAAAAAAATATTTTTAATTCAAGAAATGCAATTGTTTTATTTTTTCCTAACGCTTGTGTACGGAACTGTACCATATTAGTAAATACTATATTGGAAGGTTAAGAACGTCTCTTAGATATATGGCTGGGCCGCTTTTTTGTAGCTATCCGAACTTGGTCGGGTTATGTAGGTTTTCGATGCTTCGTCAGTATTTTAATTGATTTCTTTAATTACTGAATTTAATGACATGAAATTTTGCATGTGAATAGTTGAATGAATAAACTAATTTTTGGCATACATTTTACCATGCAATTCCTTTAGAACGTCGTGATATTTGACTGTTTTGTAAACAGTGATCTATTCATGGTAAAATTGTCCTTTAACTCTTTAATTACTAACGGAACATCATTGATACTTGGCAACATGTTTCAGATACTTACAAGGTTTGTATAAACGTGAAAATCTAGACCCCAAAGTGCATACTTTAAGAACTAAGACCTATTAAGTGTATTTTACGTTTATATTTTTATCTTTTAAGCCCTACGATTTTTTCTAAATCTGTTTTTTAAACAAATATAAACAAATTCAAAACAACGTATGTAAAAATCTACAGCTCTCTATGTAAGCGCTTTATATGAAAACTAGCTAATGGCCAAACGTTCGCGTAGCGGAAACTTGAATTTCTCCGAAGTTTATGCATGCACTCATTTTATTCATACATACACAATTACACACAAATACACACTAATTTTTGGACACACCTCTTTTCTTCTAAAGTCTATGGATTAAAATAAGTTCCGCCAGGACAACGTTCGCCCAGCGGAATCAGTTTTTGGTGAATTTCTCCACAATGGCTGCGTACACAATTTTTTTTTTACCATACACAATTATACGACGTCATACACTAAATATCTGCATAATTAATATCTTTAAATTCAACAACATTCCGCTGCGCGAACGCACACTAACATAACATAACATCACGCCTTGTTTCCCCGAAGGATTGGGCAGAGGTGTCCCTGTAGCAGGTTCACCCACATTTCGCCAGTTATGTTTTAAGTCCCATGTAATAGGGGCGAGCGTCTTGCCATCAACCGGACACAAATCCAGACTCCAGGCTGCTACTGAGAAATTTCAGATAGAAAAACCCAATAACACTTTGCCCGACCTGGGAATTGAACCCAGGACCTCATGCTCAGCAGTAGCGCTTGCGACCACTAGACCAACGAGGCAGTCCTATATATTGTGTTATATATTTGTGTGTTTTTGACTCCTCCCCGACCCTTGCTCGAAAACGAGGTGCCAGCAAGTTGTTGCCGCTGAGCACGTAGCTTTAAACTACCCCGCATAATAATCATGATTTAAACCAATTTTGATCCAGCCTGTCCCTTCTTGCTGTCCTCCCCTCAGCGACGCCCTAAGCCGAGGTTCGAACCCCACAGGGGGTGCCCTTAGCGAGCGTTCGCCTAGTTTTAATTTAGTTTAGTTTTTGCCCCTGGCTGGAGGCTTTGAGTGTAGCAGCTTAAGGCACCCACAGGAAAGTCCGGTTAAGCAGCCAAGACCTTAGTGGTCAAAACTGCGAGATGACCGTTCAAAAAAAAAAAAAGAAAAGTGTGTTTTTGTATTATGTCATAATAAATAAAAAGTGAAAAATTTAGTTTCCTTTATTTCGCTTAAGTTTTTTTTTTTAACTCGGCGGTGCCCGCGCTTTGTCGGTATTTTCAAAATAGCCCATGGAGCAATACCAGTTTGGCACCTCTGTTATAAACAATCTAATACATTTATTTAAACAAGCAATTCTTGTATATATGTATATATATAATCTGAATCTCGGAAACGGCTACAAGGATTTTCATGAAATTTAGTACGCAGGAAGTTTCGGGGGCGATAAATCGATTTAGCTAGGTTTCATTTTTAGAAAATGTCGTTAAAAAAAAAACGTTTCCATGAGTATAAATATGATCTAGAATTGCATGGTTATTTTACAGTGTTAGTGAAATAACAATGTAATTATAGATTGTTATTTTAATATTTATCTAAATCAAACCTAGTAATTGTTCAATTTTTACGGTTAAATTTATTTTAATTGTGGTACTTAATACTTTTTGCTGATAAGTTTGTTCTGTAGTTTATTGTTTTATATTAAAGTACATGATAGTAAAGTGCTTTCATATCTGTAAGTTATTATGAGTGTTATTATCGGGGAAAGGTTAATTGATAAAGAATTTAAAGTGCTTTGTTTGGTATGTTATTGATTATTCTGATTACATAATTTGATAATTTAACTACATCCAAAAGATGTTAGAAAATTACATAATTTTATTATCTTAATACTTAGAACACAAATATTATCTGCAGAGAATTTTTTCTAAAGTTTTCAGTCTCCAAGTGGTCTCACACACACACACACACACAACACAAGCAAATAAACACAACATCACACATCTACCCAACATAACTGAACAACTTGCTGATTCACAGTCTTATTTACGTTATGTTATTATTAGTTGTTTTCGAGAGGATCAATTAACATAAAGAAAAAACACACAAACCTCGCTCTTTCTCCTCCATATTATGAGAAATAAATTCACGCAGCTCTGAGTATGCCTTGTCCAAATTGTCATTGAGAATAATTATGTGGAAGTTCCCTGGCTCCTGACCTGAAATCATTGCATCAGATGGCTGTTATATTTTTAAAACTGATTGTAAACATCCATTATAACATTTATAATAGCATGAGTTGTGTACGCAACAAAAATGTTATTCTTGAAAACAATCCTACATCCATGTTACTATTAGTAAGTGCAACTGTTTATTGATTAAACTGTGGAGAAATATTTTGAGAATACACTTTCCATTCCAAAATCCCACTTTGTTTTGAAGAAAAAATATTATACCGGTTGTAAAATATTGAATTACAGATTTTGCTGTAACACCTTTTCTTTCCTGTGAAATTCATGCTGAAATCTTTGTTACATAGAATGTCTTAATAACACCTTGGCCCAACTATAGGTACACACGGCTACACATCAAGCTATACATTTCCAGTTTATGCTGATCTCGCATTGTATAGGATTTTTGTACAATGCGAGGTCAGTTTATACTGAAAATATATAGCTTGATGTGTAGCTGTGTGTACTATTCTCAACAGCTAATATTTTTATGAATTATGTTTAATCACTTTTAATATTTTTTAGTCTACTAAACATCAAGAGTAGGTATTGTAATAATAAAATGTATAAATTAATGATAAATAATTTAGTTTTCTTTTTCTTCTATTTTCTTTAGAATAATTAGGCACCAAAACCAAACACTATAGCACCAACCACTGTAGGTAGACATTGTTATGTACTTTTCATTTTTAATTACTGTGCTTAGATGATTCTATGTAATTACTAAGGGGAATTAAATCATTTTAACATTAGGACTTAGTAAAAATGAATAGTTGGATTTTTTACTGGTTGTATAAGAATTTACTAATGCAATCTAGCGGTGTGTTATCACTATTCAGACTAGTCACTTACAAGTAGACAAAGTGTGATAAAATAATAAGTAGGTATACTTATACCTATTTTACCGAACATGTTTTTAAAATAAATGTTTAAAATGGTATAAATCCTCCATATTGTTACCCAATATACAGGCTTGCCTACTTTGGTGTTAATATAAAACCCCTGTTATCTGTTTGGCAATAAAGATTTTATTAAGTAACTAAAATATAATTACACTATATATTATAATTATACTATATATATTATGTAACTAAAATATGGAAGACCCAGTATGAACATATTGATTGAAAAATATTATTATAAAAGAACCACTCACCAAATATGATTTCTTTGCGAGCTGTCTCTAACCTCTTCATCAAAGCCTCCTCCTGCTCAGTGTTGCGTGCACGCAGTCGCCTCTCCAACTCGTCAATGGACGGTGGCATCACAAACACCAGCAGCGGGTTGAGATCAGTTTTCTTGACTTGCTTCACTCCCTCAATCTCAATATCTAGGACACAGATCCTTCCTGAGCACCGTACATCGTTTACAGCTTGTTTACTGCAAGTTTCAAAATAACTTTAGTTATTATTAGGTTACAAAAAAATATTAAGGTCTGTAAGCATTATGTTTTGGCTTCTGGTACCTAACTAGAATAGGGACTTGGAGGTAATGTCGCAATGAGTATTTACTGAGGAATTATTAGCAGTAAATACATTTAACAAAACAATGACTTTATGAATTAGAACACCTCATTATTGGCAACATGCCAGTGTTCCCCAAACAACAAGCACATGGCCAAGTGAAATTCTTCACAAAACACATTTACTTGCCTGGTTCCATACATGTTGCCACTGAAACATGCGGTTTCTAAGAACTCTCCTTTTGCTAAAGCAGCGGTCATGTCTTCTTTGTTTGTAAAGTGGTAATGCACACCATTTTTCTCGCCTGGACGTGGACCTCTTGTAGTATGCGACACACTAAACCCGAATTTATCCGGAAACTCTTTCAGAAGGCGCTTTAACAACGTACTCTTGCCCGACCCCGAAGGTCCGCACAGCACCAAAGGACGAGGACCTTTCTGCACCATTTTTGAGAATACTATGAACAAATAAATAACGTTACAAAAGCCGCATAGGTTAATGTTGAATGGATATGTACAAAATTATCTTACATCTTAGTAGAATCGTCGTGGAAAAAGTTGATAGAACTTAGTAACTTAGAACTCTGTGAGGAAAATCGACCCGGCAATAATTTAATAATGGTACGAAACCAGCGCACGACACCACAGACCTTGTATTACGACGGCACGGGGCATACATTAATACGCGCAACCGCGCAGCGAGTTCTGTCAGATGTCAAAATGATAGTTGTTTGCATGAAAATAAAACTCACTTCTTGAAATTGTAAAGAATAAGAATACTGAACGGAACGTCAACTTCACACTGGGCGGGCACTTGCCGCTTTTTTTTATTTTTTTTTATTAACATGGCAACTCGCAGTTTTAACCACTAAGGTCTTGGCTGCTTAACCGGACTTTCCTGTGGGTGCCTTAAGCTGCTACACTCAAAGCCTCCAGCCAGGGGCAAAAAACTAAACTAAATTAAAACTAGGCGAACGCTCGCTAAGGGCACTCCCTGTGGGGTACGGACCTAAACAAGGTATCAAATTCTTATAGATTTTAAAATTTCACCGTTTTTTTTACTTAAGCAGACTTAGCGTGGCCAGACTTTATATGTCAAATATTTCGCTTGCTACTTGCTATAATATTTTAGTGTTGTAACCGTTATATGTGGAAAACAGGTAATTGGAAAGTTTCCAAATTCTTTTTACATCAGTCTAAAACTAAATGTTTGGTATATATATTAATTATTGCATTTCCTAATCTATATTTTAGTTCACAAATTAATGTTATTTCCATGTGCATGTTTCGTCAGTAATGAGAACGAAAACATGCACATTCGATCAGCCACACAGATGCAGTAATAAAATACTGTGGTCTTATAATTTAACAGCTAGCCATACATTTTTTGTAAACAAGCGACTTCTTTTATGCATAATTAATTATGAATTATTGAGCCCAGTTGCGCAGCTGATTACTGCAAAAATACGGGGCCCCGTGTATTTGCCAAAGATGTTATAAGAAGAAAACTGTGGGAGAAAGCTCTCCGAAAAAAATTGTAATTCGATATTTCGTCGAGACAATGTGCTATCCTTTAAGCCTTTTATGGGAGAAAGTGATTTATAGTGATGTTCCCAAGAGAACTAAGTCTGTTTTCATTACATACAGGCAGGTTTTTCCACTATAGCTGCTTTTTTACCAGTTGTAGAAGTTTCCCCTGTCCTTACCTCGTTTATTAATAGTGCTACTCCGAGTCTCATACAAATTTATCTAGGTTTCGTATAATTTGTGATCGACACAAAAGTAAACAAACGTAACAATGGCGGTTTATAAAGACGTACAACTGTGCTGCCATCTGCTATGAGCTTTCAGTTTTTAACTTCATTATGTTCTGCTGTCTACGTTCTGTGATCTAAATTTATGTAGATAAGTTGAGAATATCATTCAAAACCGCATAGACAAAAAGTAAAGTTTCATAGAATATGGCGGATATTGAGATCAATAAATGTATTAATAAAGTGTGTAACGGAAGAACTGCTGCAAATGAATTTGTAAAACTATATTACGCTTTTTTTTTTCTAAAATCTATTAAAATAAGCTTACAAATTATTTAAAAAACGCTTTTTTTTTCTCAACTAGTTTTCAGTTTGACTTTCCGGACATGGTTACGGACCAATGACCAACTACAAGATTTTCAACCAATCGTAGCGAACCATAGTGAATTGATAGAAAATTGAAAAAAATTGTAGCCGTTATTTTTGAGTTGAGTTGAGCGGAGTCAAGCAAGCGAAGTAAAAGATCTTAAAACTCAAACTCGGACTGTACAGCTGGATGTAATTTAACTACTTTACGCAGAAACAAGGATCTGCCCGAGGCTGTTTATTAAATTGCGTACGGGCTAAACAAGGAAACACGTCGTTATGGACATCCAGATGAGGAGACACCGAACGGTAAGAAATTTTCGTTACGTTACAAAGCTAACAGATTCTGGTGTTTGACCGTACTTATAATGGTGAACTAACATTTTAGGCTCAGATCCAGGACCAGGAAAATATATATGCTATTAAGGGTAAAGCTAACGTGGCGATTCCTACCAAGAAGCAAGGTTTGACCGTTCGAGGAGCTTTGGGGGATATTAACACTAACGTTCAACCCCAGCGTGAAATCGGTGGCAAAGTCGCTGTCGCTGCGGCGGAGTTTGAGAAGAAAGCGACTCTAAGTCGGGCTGCTGTGAAAACGTAAGAAAAATTTATTGAGATTTATTGTCACACCCACATTATTATTTTGGTAATCAGCTGGTATATTTTCGTTGTTGTTTTAAGGTTTCTTTAAATGGGCACGAAAGGATAATATTTACGATAAAAATCTATTGTGCCGTGTTCTATTTACAATGAAACTAGTTTTTTTAAATATTTTTATGAATCATGTAGGTAGAAGTACAAAATGTTTTTTATTGCAGTAATTACAGTCATGTCCAGTCGAAGGTGGACACTGGATTAGCAGCTAAGGCAGCCGCGGTGCAGCCGTCTTCTAGGCCTCCACTGCGCCGTGAGGAAAGTACGGCTGGTCTTGCATCTAGAGCCGCTGCTCGCAACAGGGTATGTTTTAAATTGTAGCATATTTGTTAAACAACTTAACTTTTTGTATTGTTACTGGTCAGGTTTAATGATCACCTATGGATATGAATGAAAATGTGCATGAAAATCCTCACAAAAGTTTTCTGAGATGCCTTTAGGAATAAGTACTGATTGGTTGCTAATTGGTACACCAAGAAAATAGTTTTATCTTGTTCATCAGCTAACCCAGCAAACCATGGAATTAACTGATTAATAAAATGGACAAGTGTAGGAATGTTTGGAATTTAATAATAAATAATTCCTTATGCTTATCATGTTGGCGCTGGCAGCAAATGAGGTCATATTATTGTTAATTTCCTAGGTTGTGTGATGATCAAGGTTTCTATGTAACCACATGGTGATTTACAGTTACAGTCCTTAATAGAAAGTAATAATACACTGCTTTTGAATAAGCTGTAACTGTTATCATTATATTATAGCATTTTACTCAATAATGACTTCCTAGTTCATGGTAATGGGACAATGTTGTATATATTACTGATCAAAATCTAGATAACAACTTCCACAATATTCTACCTAGTTTATAACAAAAAAAAAAAAAAAACATTTACAGGCCATCCTGAAAGATGCCCAGAACAAGCCAGCTGAACTGAAGGAATCCATAAACATTTACATTCAGACAAAGAAAGTTCAAGAAACCAAAAAGACATCTAAGCTCCCAACTCTAAAAGAAAATAAGGAAACCAAAGCATTGAAACCAATCCTAAAAGAATCAACAGAATCTCTTGGAAAATTGAAATTGGATGAGGCTTACGAAAAGACTTCAATTATTGACAGGAAAAAGGTTGAAAGATATGCAGCATTATTGAATAATGACTTGAATGACCTCAATGCTACTCCTCAATTGCCTGATGACATTGAAGATATTGACGCTGGAGATAATAACAGCCCGCTGCTTATGTCCATCTACATTAAGGATATTTACAAATATTTGACTGAGTTAGAAGAGAAGTATCCTATTGAGACAGACCATTTAAGGAAACAGGTTTGTATAGATTCAATATTTTTAAAGTACCTTTTTTTTGTGGCTGGGCTGTAAACTATATGAAAGCTGTGTTCATAGTTTAACTTGCCCATTAAAGTTTATAAATTACCATAATAATTAAATAAATTTTAATGTAATTTTAACATATTTTTCCCTTCCAGACTGTAATCACTGGAAAGATGAGGGCTACTTTGATTGATTGGCTTGTAGAGGTGCAGCGACAGTTCTCTTTAGTGCTGGAGACATTCCATCTGACTGTTGGAATTATTGACAGATACTTACAGGTAAATATTTGTTTAAGTGAAAACTTCTTTAGGTATGTTGGGCATTTTTGAGATGGGACTAAACCATTGATTTTGTGACACTGACGACATCAACTTTTGACCATTAAAAAGACGTCAACACGTTGAATACCACGGTGCTGATTATTTTTCAAGTTTCCACTTCTGTCGGCACTCCCGGAGTGCCACTGTTTTATTTTTATTTTGGTATGCTCAAAGCAGTGTAGGTGTAGTGAAGAGCGACTCTGGTAGTGTGGTTGTTGTGTATTTTTGTTCCTTGTTCCTCATTTTTGTGTCTTACGTATATTTCCTACGATCCTAGATAATTTCTTATATTGGATTTCATAGTTGGTTTAGAACAAAATCAAAGGACAAGATCCTAGATAATTTCTTATATTGGATTTCATAGTTGGTTTAGAACAAAATCAAAGGACAAAAAATCTGCTAGCCGCGTAGCGCTTGAAAGTGTTTGTTAAAACTTGTTGATGGAAGTAAATTGTTATTTCCTGTAGAAATAAACACGTTGACGTATACGAATTTGTAACTCTTACTCTTCACACGGAGACAACTTGAAACAAGCCAATTCCCTATCACAGCTGTGGGAAAATTATAGGTTGATTATGCAATTCCCTGCTTACAGGCGGTGCCAAACATTCAACGGAATCAACTGCAGCTGGTCGGCGTGACGGCGATGTTCATCGCAAGCAAGTACGAAGAGATTTACGCTCCCGACGTCGGTGACTTCGTGTATGTGACCGACAACGCCTACTCCAAAACCGATGTCTTCCATTGTGAGAGAGACATTATGTCGAAGCTTGGCTTCTGCCTTGCTAGACCCATTCCACTCAGCTTTTTGAGAAGGTTTGTACTTACTGCATGTTTCTAATGTTCTACTGTCTAATTCTTGGACACGCTCTTTATTAGGCTACGCCACCGCGACTGTATGAAGTATCTTGTGTGCCCTCTTAGAACGAAATTTTGCCCAAATTTGGTTTTTGAAAATTTATCCAGGGGGTTAATAGGGAATAAAAGTTTGTATGGAAGTCTGTAAATTATGATGGGAAATTCTATTGGGAAAATAGCTTGCACCTAAATAAATCGTATGTAAAAGTCTCAGAATTGTTTTGTTTGCCAAAGAGGATGCTGCTAACACTTGTATTTTTTCCAGGTTTGTAAAAGCTGCACATGGGACATCAAAGAACCACCACTTAGCCAAATACTTTGTAGATCTTTGTCTTGTTGAGTACACGATGGCCCACTACCGGCCTTCAGAGCTAGCTGCCGCCGCCATCTGCCTTTCCCTATACCTACTCTCGAGTAAGAAGCTTGAAGAGGTATGGACACCCACTCTCTCGTATTACTCAGGATACTCCCTAGATCACATTGACCCCATCATCAGGAAACTGGCGAAAATTGTCGTTAATGTAGATAACTCAAAATATAGGGCAGTGTATAACAAATATTTGGACACATCGTTAGCCAAAGTATCCAGCCTACACCAGCTAAGAGGCGAAGCTATCTATGAGCTGGCTAAGATGCCACCAAGTTCCTAGGGTTATTCCATTATATGCAAGTATTTTGTGTGCTAGTGTTGGACAGTATGTTGAGTCGTGTGACGCATTATGTATAGGCGTTCTGTGACAAAGGACTGAATTTGATATAAGTTTTGTTTTAGGTACCTGGTTTGTTTGCTAGTTTTAATTTAGAAGTAGTTTAATGTTTAGACATAATTTTGTGTTAAGGAGACTAAATAAAGGTAGTAATATAATGTGTGTATGTATGTCTCCAGTATCTTCAAACAATAATGTGTTTTTTATTATTATTTATATTTATGAATACAGCTTGTTATTTCGCTGATAATTTGTCTTAGGTACATGAAGAAACAGAACATTGTAATTTTCTATATTACTGACATTTTAATTTATTGAGATTTCTAAAATCTCGTCCATTTTAATAAGGACTGAATGAAACTAATATGTGGAATAAAACTAAAAGACGTGTAGAAAAACTGACGTAATTGTTTTGAAGCAGTAAATGAAATTGTGACAGTAAAGTATTGTGTGGTATAAAGGGGTCAAATTCAATTGAATCGCCGTATTATAAAGCTGATTTTAAAGATATTAGAATAATAATATTCTAATAATTCGTAGGTAGCCAAAGTATGACTTTAATATTCGTGATGGAGACACTGAAAACTAATCTATGGTCGACTTATAATATGTACATTTAAATGTCTTTGCTTCTAATGCTCTTTGTATTTGACGTTTTTAAAAAATAAGTTTTTATAATGTATTGTGATTGGTATATTTTGATTGAATGTAATTTGATATCCTGTGATTAGAATATATGAGGTAATTGTTGATAATAAATCGATGTTTATAATATTTTGGTATTTTTATTTTGTTTTTATCAGTCGTCGCTCGGCAAAAAATAAACGGTTTTGACTGTATCAATGATCATGCCACTATAGTAAGTACGGTAGCCCGCACGTTAGTGGTAACAAATAAGGTGGCCTCTTTCTCTAGCACTAGGCAGCCACGAATCTGGCAAGTAGGTCTTGGCCGTCTAGTAGTATTGTATGGTCTGTGACTAATTGGCCGTTGCGACCTAGTGCGCGATTCGTATCAGTTTCTATAGTTTACCTGGTCGGAGCGACCACTAGTCGTGGCCGTCTAGTGCGCGAGATCCCTTATTCTTTGAAACTCCGTACTACGCTAAGCCAGCATAAGGTCAGCCTTACCACTGACTTAGATCTATGAACTGCACCTCTTTTGATTATTTACACGGTACCTATTGAGTCAGGACTGACTTGATGGAGGGCCCACGTACACTAAAATATAAAAACCGGCCAACTGCGAATCGGAGTCACACACGGAGTCCACCGTTCAATATACACCTACATTTCTCTTAAATACTTTTGTAAAAAGAAGCACGTATCTTGTGTGGGGATGGGCCGATGGGGACCCCCTTGAATTTTTAACTTTATTTTATTTTTATTATTTGTTTTATAGCGTCAATAGAAATACAACATCTGTGAAAATTTCAACTGTATACCACGGTTCATGAGATTACAGCCTGACAGACAGACGGACGGATGGACAGCGGAGGCTAAGTAATAGGGTTCTGTTTGACACCCTTAGGGTACGGAACCCTAAAAAGCAAAGGCAAAAGTAGGATTAACTTAGGTAAAGTAAAATGATAAACACCATCTCTGGATTTAGGGTACCTTGTCCATTTTATAGTGGCTCGTGTTGAAATCAGTAGCCCACGTGCGACGGTTGCGTTTTGAACTTAAATCTATTCATTTTTATATAACTACACTATTAGAATAGATATAGGAGTATAATAATTATAATAAAGCTGAAGAGATTGTTTTTTTGTATGTTTGTTTGTACGCGCCAATCTCTGGAACTACCAGTCGGATTCGATTGTTTTTTTCATTTGATAGCCTAATTCTTGAGGAAGGCTTTTTCTTTTTAACATTACGCTAGGACCCTTAGTAACCAGAGAAATGAAAAAAAGTCAGAAAGAATGAGAAAAGCGAAAACGAATAAATAGCGCGGGCAGGCGATTCGTCAAAATCCGAAATGCCGAATCTATTCTAGCTTCTGCTAGAACATATTTCCAAAAGTGATTTAACCAAAGTTTCATACTGTTGTATTATGTCGGTTATCAGATTCTGGGAAGCTCTAGTTTTACTTCGGCATTACCTACCTATATTTATTTTATAAATTAAACTTTGATAAAGAACAAGAAACACCCAAAATAATATTATAATTTTAGAAGTGTTTCTCATGTTCCTGTGAAACGTTGAAACACTACAGTGCTGCGTAATTTTGACGTCCACGTACTTCCCAGACAATTTTTACAGCGACCCTAACAACTTCTCATAATAATCTTTGTTCTTTTTATTTTAATTTAAAATTCTTTTTGTCAGCTAATATTACCGACTCGAAGACGATTCTTAAGAAGTTTTAAATTTAATCGATGCCCTGATTTAATAGGAAATGAGAGCAAAGATTTCCTGAGCTTAATCTGTGATCTTTTGACGCCGCGGCAAGAGGAACAAAATTGACAGGTTTCATTAAAGTTAGACAGTTTCTAATGGTGAAGTGGAAGATATTAAAGATGAGCTTCGACACTGAAGGTTTATTGTAGCTTTTTATAGTACTCATTAAACAGCCGTTTGATAAGTTCGAAGTATGCTACGAACTTACTTTGCGCTCGCTAAGTTGCTGCTGTTGTTTCAAGAATATCCCTCGATGTCTTTTATTTTTATTAAAAGTTCGATCAATTCGTGTTTCAGAGCAATCAAATCAATTTGCCTAGTCTTTTCCCAACTATATTTGGGTCGGCTTCCAGTCTAACCGGATGCAGCTGAATACCAGTGTTTTACATGGAGCAACTGCCTATCTGACTTTCACAACCCAGTAACTGTAATACGATACCCCTTGGTAAGACTGGTCGTCAGACTCGGACTTCTGACGACCCGTAACGACTGTCAAAACAGTCTCGGTATGTAAAGATGGACCAACCTCGGCAAGCGTAGCTTATTAAGCGGATGAATCGACCCGCGTGGCTGTTATTACTTAGCCACGAGCGTCTCAGAGCATTGGGTAAAAAATGCATTTGAATCGTGTAAAGTTCGTTTTTTAATCCCGTGGACTAATTTGGCATTTCAAGTGATTGTTGTTTGTTTTTTCAATTTGGAGTTTGACATTTGCACCTGTCAAATTAGTCTCCGTGATTAAAAAACGAACTGTAGGGTATGCTAAAAGTGGCTAAAACTCAACTTCGTCTTCATGCTCTTAAGTATATGAATATCGTAGCAGTGGTTAAAAAAACATTACAAATTGAGTACTTATATCATAGAATAGCTTTTGGAGATACTAGATATATTTTCAATAATTTAATTGACAATTTTAAAGTCAGCATGCTGAAAATTGATGTCTTAGAAGCTCGCTCAGTTAATACAAGAGTGCATGTCGAAACTATGAAATTAATGCAGTTAGAACATAAATGTTAAAAAAATATATATGGAAGCAAATGAAAATAAATACATTTGTCATGATTGTTTTAAATATCATTGTGACACTTTTTTTAATAAAAGGAGAAGGCTTTACGTAACTCTGGTAAGATCAAACGACGCAGAATTTCATTTAGTATACATAGGAATATAAAATGAAAAAATGAAAAAAATGTAATTAGTACGAGTGTGAACTAGGGTATCGATATCTTATCTACTTACTGACTTCGGATTGTTTATGGGATAAAGAATAAACACATTGACATGTAGCAGATTTAACTAGATAGTGCGGTCACTAACCTGATTGCTGATTATGGTTTGTTACGCCCTATGGTTGCTCGTTTAATTTCTCTTCTTTGGTTCAGCTCTAAGAGTGTGTAGGCGGATGATGGTATACCTTGACATAGTACATATAGGTTACTTAGTTATATCTATCAGCATCTATCATCCTCGTCATTAGTTATGAATCATCATCCATCAGCGTTGAATCGATTTCCCCAATCAAAAATGGAGTCTGTTATAATTATGTTAAAGATCGCAAAGTTTAATGTATAGATCTGAAACTGGTTTGTAAAAAGGGGGTTGACTTTACATAAAACTAAAGTGTAAAACATACATTTTTTAAATGCTAGTGCTGTGGTGTGTCCTGTGTGCTATGTCCAGTGTTGGCGGACAGCCGGCCGTGCTCGGACACAGCGTTTTCCACAGCGCAGCCCTCTCTCCGCAAATTCGAAGAATTTATTAACGCTTGGCGGTTAGCCGAATCGTTTTTGTTTCCCCTTTTTTCACTGACCGTACTCCTGCTGCAGCGAGACTAGTGTAAAAACAGAAAAATCTGAACTTTTTTTTATTTAAAACCGTTTTCTTTTTGCAAGCTTTCACGAGTTCGTTCGTTCGTGTGTTGGTAATAGCGTATGCAGATGATATTAGCTTTTATTAGTAAGAATTTATTATTTTACTAATTAAACAGAAGTGCATTGAAATGGAAACAAAATAAAAGAGCAGCACACTTTTTAAAGAGTGCAGCTCTCTTTTATTTAGTCTGAACTGCTAACAGCAATAGTCATGTAAAGTTATTAACAGAATTTATCGTAAAGGTAAGTGCCAATTGCTGCAAACTCGTACTAAAGCGTCATGGCCAATAAACAGCGCAGTTATCTAGTTGGTGGCGGATTGTTAATGCAATAGCCGGTCCATGTTGTTGCATTTTTGCAACAAGCACGCGGCGAAATGTATGCACATAGTCGTTGTAATGCCGCTAAAGCTTGTCTCGTAAATATTTCGCGCACGCAATTTACAGCTTTGGGAATCCTCTTAACGGAATACAGGGGCAGTTAGTGAGCCGAGGGTATTTATAATTTTAACGACGACCACACTGAACCGCTATTGTTCTTTAGATTACTGCTGGAATGCCTACCTACGCATTTATTTGTGTCGTTAAAATATTTTCTTTTCACAGTTTAAACTGCGTATTGAATATTGATTACGATTTTCCTGCAGCATGGAAAATCTTTACAACTTTTTTAGCGAACTCGCAACATTGGAAAATATTTCAAAGTAGGTACATAGACCTACTTAGCGTTATTACGAAACCAAATAAATGCGAGACTTCGAAATAACCGATACCACTCAAGACGATAACGATAAAGGCTCTCCAAAACGATCAATTGCAATTTAAAATTTTTACGCGATTGATATCTGCACATTGAGGCGCAAATTGACGATCGTTTATCAAATGCAATTGAAGTGATTGACAATCTTGTGACTACAACACAAATTGATGGCGCAGTTGATCAATTATATCAATTGATCATACGGGTCCCCGAAACGATCAATTGCAATTGCCATCAATTTGTATTGTAATAATATTGTCAATCACTTCAATTGCATTTGTTAAACGATCAATTTACGCATCAATGGGTATCAATCATTACGTAAAAAATTGACAATTGCAATGGATCGTTTCGGGGACACTTAACACTGACATACCTCGTCTTTCCGTGTCCACCTTCAACTTAACTTGATCGAAATATCGGGGTGAAAGTGCACAAGTGAGTTGAATGAGATTTTGAAATAATTTGTCCATTCATAAAGCTATCTCAAATCATCACTAACACATGAGCAAACAACAAAATGAAAAATACAAAAGTGCAAACTTCTTGAACTGGAGATATCAGCTTAAATATCCGCGTTAGTTTTGTCTGGCAACAAAATGTTTCATATTATTGTCGTGTTATAGTTTTCTACTTAACGTCGAGTCGCAAGTGTGTCGGTGTCTCGGTGTCTCCAAGTAACGGTACTTCCGTTGTTTCGCCAACTTTTAACGAGTTTGTCGGACACGGCTGGAAGTGCAGAAGTGCCGCCGCCGACGGACTGGCGACGAGACTTCACACCCTCATATGTTACATCCTGTAGGTAAGAGATATTAAGAATTTTTCTAATATTTTTGCCAAAATAATCTTTGATGTTTAGATGTTTTATTGAAATCGAAGTTCAACATGATTTGTTGAGCGGGTTGCGTCTTAGGAGCCAATGTCCACGTTTGTTTATTTCATTAAAACTTACGGGTATCTTCGCATCTGATGATGATCCAGTAGCGTAGCCTCCGATCACCGAACCTAGGTATATGCGGCATAAATGCTTACCTGCGATGGACATATCTACCTACGCTCATTGCCAAGACATTTTTATGCAAAACGGCAGAAGTAGAATGATGGCATTGCTTAATGTCATCAAACCACTATTTATTTGAATAAATTCGGGTGAAATGAAATGATGTTTATTACTGTAAGTAGATATTTTAAGACACTTTTAGACGTATATTTTTTGGTCAATAAAGTTAAAACTAGATGGCGCCAGGTAGACCAGTATCCTAATTGCGTAATGCACGATCAATCACAATTTGTTTCGATTTGAAACAGATCGTAATCCATTGCTTTATAAGTTGAAAAAAAATCTGCTCATCAACATAAATAACGCAATGAATGTTGTTGAACTGTCAAAATGAAACAAATTTGTCATAATCGTTTACGAAAGTAAGTTACGCAATTAGGGTACAGGGTAACCGCCAGAGCCCGAAGAATTGATAAACTTAAGTGGCAATGGACAGTACATTGCTCGCAGAACAGATGTCCGCTGTGCCGAAAGGTTCTGGAGTGGCGACCGCTTACCGGAAGACATACCGTTGGAAGGTCTCCCACAAGGTGGACCGATGATCTTGTGTAGGCCGCAGGAATCCGCTGGATGCGGGAAGCATAGAACCGGTCGAAGTGGAAGTGCTTGGGGGAGGTCTATGTCCAGCTGTGGACGTCTTTCGGCTGAAATGATGATGATGATGAGATGGCCCCGGCATTTCCGTGCTGAGCAAGCATGAGAAGAAATACTGGAATAAATTCTTTTAAAGTCCAAAAATAAATATTATTAAGATTTACTACTATGTGAGTCTAACCATGCAGGGTCATGACTTTGTTTTTTGGGTGGGAAATTATCAAATAACTTCTCCCGCTCTGGGCGGAGCAGGAGGGCGTATCAGACTCTTACTGACTAAAACCCACCCGTGTTCCTTCAATTGCCATGTTGCCGGGGGCCACGATCTCCCTTTCGGACTTCTTCGCTGCCCCGGCAGGCATCGGCCCTAGCGGACCCCGTCAAATCTGCTGAGATCTCTTTGAGGCGCGCGTCGAATACAACGCGCTATCGACCCGGGCCTGGTCTTTATCGGACGGCGAGCTACCCATTGCTCACCGTCCGCAAGCAGGGTATGTCTGGAAGGGCCTTTTGAAGAAAGAGCAATTGCAGCTTTTAATTGACCCGTTTAAAGGCTCGTGCAGACCAGCGCGATATCGCGAGCGATACAAGCAGCGCGACCCTTGTAGCGCCTGCGATATCGCGCTGGTCTGCACGAGCCTTAACACTAACCGAAAAACAAAATTAACAATGTTAAACCAGTAGGTGAACATAGTAAATTTTGTATTTTTTTTCAGCTCTGCTCTCAGATGGTCGTGTTAAGACTGATATAATAATATTATGTAGTTCTGGATACTCATGCTAAAACTTAATTTCCAATAGAATTGCTTTTTCACATGTCGATTTACTTGCGGGTTTATTACAAAAAATTCGACAACAATACTAAATAAAAATATTGTACATTATGTTGTAGGTACGTACTTACAAAATTTTCCATTGAATTGATCGGCTGGTGCGAATCATGAGTCAAGAGCGTATTTGGAACTTATTCTATTTTGAAAAGGCGTTTAGCAAAACAGCGCGAAAAATTTAATAAAAGTGATCAGCCTGTGTGAAATTCGTAAAGTCACTTTTTCCTTTTTTTTAAACCAGCGTCAGACTACATCTGTCTGGCATTAATGCTAATATTACACTTTTTGGCGCAGCCGTGAGGCACACACTATTGTTTTAAAACATTATTTTTTTATTTTATCTTTGTTATTTTTGTTTTGTGTTTCACAAACTGTGTCCAAATAAATGTTTTTCTTTCTTTCTTTTTCTATAGGCAAGTAGGTAGGTATCTAATATGTTGAATACCTACAGATATTCAGCTGAAACATGTGTGGCAGACAAGGGATGTTGTAATCTTTAACTTGGTGACTTGAATGATGATTAGGCACGAAGAAAGAAACAAAGAAAGAACAGTATTTTATTTGGAACACAAAAAAGAAGCATTTAAAACTAACAAAATTACTTAACATATTTTTTCGAATTAAATAAAAAAAAAACAAAAGACGCACCACGCATACGTAGGTACCTTTGTTGTGTGCTCTGGGAATAAGCAAAAGAGTGTGATATTGCATTAACCTAGTGAAGACCGTTGTGCACTCCAATTATAAATCTAAGTATCATTCGACACAGTTCCAAACACAAACTTAGCAGAGCAGAGTCTAGAAGCGTGACACAAGAGTTCAAAAACAAAGAACTTTCCCGATTTAAATTGCGTCTCTCCAAAGTTCCAACCGATATATCAAGTCAGCACAATACATCCACCATGCTACCTACAGTTGGTTTATGCAAATCAGCTTTGTCTATCGCTCAAAGCAGTTCACTTACTGCTATCACCGATCCAGTCGGACCATGGGTAGCACTTAAAACTGCCGTTAAAAGGGGCACCGTTCAAAAGCGGCGTATAAATAACGCAACCAACAGCGTTTACGTTAGCGACGATATTTTACGATATTCTTTCACTCCCATTTGCAAATTCAATCGAAATGTACAATGCTATTTACCTACCTACGTGTTTCAAAGGTTTTTGCTGAACTGCTCGCATTAGGTATTGTGGATTTGGAAGTCATATGATGTGTGTTTATTGCTTATCAGAAGTTTCAAATCAAAGACAATAATTTTCATACTCGGAAAGTAGTCTTTGTTTGATCCGAGTAGCGGGTGGAAGACCCTGCTCCCCACCCTAGGGCGGGAAAGACTCATAGTAATTGCTTCCCTCTCTAGGGCGGGAATGAATTTAAAAAATAGAACTAAATTTGGTTAGGTAATCGGATACGAAAAATTTTACTAAGGAGGGTATTACACAATAATATTCTATGATCAAAGATATAATGAAATTGTACAATAGACATTTATTGTCGGTATATTTCGCTTAGGGGAATATTACACTATCATATTATATCATATACCTATCTACGTAGCCCACAAATTACTCATAATATGTCTATTTTACAATTTTATATCTTTGATCATAGGTATGATAGTGTAATACCCCCTTATAGAAAACAGTCGATTAAAAAAAAATGCTGCAGTCTAGTTAGTGTATAAACAGCCAGTGTGAATTTAAAAAAAAAACTATAAGCGTGACAACCCGCGGTGGTGACGCGGTGTGTTCCATATTTAAAATTTTAAAAAGACTAATAGGTATTACTAGAATACTCATGTTATTATTATCAATAAATATTTTAGAAAAACTAAAAATAAATACTTTCCTTAAAATCGAAATGAAAAGTAGAGTGTTCAACACGGGTGAAAGTCATCAATTCCTACTCGGACTATAGACGCCCGAGCGCAGACCCTTGTGTAACAATCTACTATATCCATCTATGCTGAAAGTACCTACCTATAGGTAATGCTACTACCATACCACATTGTCTCGATCATGGTATAATAATATACTTCGCCTCGATAAAGTGAAGATTAGCGTTGTCGCAATACGTCTGGACAACAAATTCTTCACATCGCGAATCTAGAAAATCGTTTTTTAACACCGGACTGGCCAATATACGAGTAGTTCGTCGTAGACGGGACACGATTTTTTTTTCCTGAAAACGCGACACGCAGGTCTTCCTTCTATCAAATGATGATGTGGATATATTTAGTAACCTTGTATTTAGTATTTATTTCCTTCTATCATCTTCGTCTGCCGGGGTTGCGAAGAAAACCGAGAGGAGATCCTGGCCCCCGGCAACAGGGCAACCGAAGGAACACGGGTGGGTTTTAGTCAGTAAGAGTCTGACACGCCCTCCCGCTCCGCCCAGAGCGGGAGAAGTTATTTGATGATTTCCGAGCCAAAAAAAAAAGGTGGTCTTCCTTGTATATCGAGTTCATATTCTTAGTTAGGATAAATTATAGTTATCTATTCTGTCTTTTATTTTGTAATCCGTTTGATGAAAAAGTTAGGATAGTTCGGGTCCAATAATGTTGACCACCAATTTCACTGTTCCTACAACTGTCAAACATTGGTTTCATTTCATGTCCAGTGGTTCCACATTTATTTGTTAAAAAAATGCTATATTTCTCTTCGTTCGCTGGAAATCGTCTTATCAATCAACACTGAAAATTCTTTGGTAATTATGAAACTGTACCTACTTAGATGTAGTTAAATGTGAATTTGGAACCTAATATCTTAAATGGGTAAGGCCGCGGATTTGGCCAACGTGGTAACGTAGAAGCAACGCGAAAGTAACTCGTAATATTTATAAGGCTAATTGCATCATGTGGTATTTTTAACCGACTTAAAAAAAGGAGTAAGTCTACGATGTGCTAGGACCAAAAGCTTCAGTTCGATTTTTTTTACTTATAACATATCGAAATCTGTGAATGGTGATGATAGCAGAAAAACATGCTAAGTGCGCGTGATCAGAAAAAGGTTTAGAACTGTATAAAGTCTGCAATCATCACAGTCATGACAAGGAGACCACTCACCAAATTAAGGGAACATTATCAGGAAAACAAAAACTATCATAAGTTTAGTAACAAGATATTTTATTATTTATTGTGATATCCTTCAGTATAACTACTCTTCTTTTTTTCGTAATGACGTGCTGCAGATCTTTCTGTAGCTTTTCTTTGTATTTCTTCATATTTTTGAGGGTTTTCGGTTTTTAGCTAGTCTCTGTATTTTTTGTGTTTTTCAACCGCAATCAATGGTATCTGTGACAATGTTTATATTGGTTAGTCGTCAATCAGAAAAGTGAACTGAATAAAAAAAAAAAGCTAAGGTTAAAGGCACTAGCTACATAGAAGTAACGTATAAGCCCAATTTTCGAGGTTATAAATAGGCATACCTAATTTCAAAACCGAGCCGAATTTGAAACAAAGACACATACATAATAACGCACTTCTTAGTCACTCGCGCATAGTAATATGTAAGAGGTGTGTAATAAAAACTGTTATTTACCTTTGAAATCGCCAAAATTCACAATAACAATCCGCTGCCGAAACAGATGTGTACACTTTGAAAACACTCCCTAAGACGACAAAATACCGTCTTTTTTTAATGCCTTGCCTGCATAGCCAATATTGCCAGTAAAATGATTAAATACTACCACTAACTTGTTTTAAATAACGAGAAGCCAAATTTTGGTAACATAGAAAATAATAACACATATAGAAAGTAAAAATATGGAGACAAATGTTTGAATAGTGATAATTTAATGAAAGTCGCATAATTAAAGATTTGAAAACCACGATATAGTAGCTTAACTTTGAGACATTTCAGATAGTGACAAATAATTAGACTTTTATTAGTGTGGTCGAACCAAAAAGACACCGTGTTTTTGACGAAATTTGGGGGTCTGGACAAATTTAACTCATTGTATTTTTCAAACAGTATGACTTACATTCATTTTAAGAATATATTCTAAAAGTTTAAGAATTACCTAATCTAAATATGATCTTTTCATTGCAATTTACCTAGCTTTTTATTTTTTATGAGCAGTTAAAATTTGAAAACATTATTTTAAACTTGTTTTATATTTGATTTTAAACACTTCATACAAAACATTGTTTTATTTCAAACTGTTTTAAATACGTGTTTTAAAACAACTAGTTTGTTTTATGCCAACCCTGATTATTTCATCTAGAATTGGGGGAACCAAGAAAACGTTTTGCTTGGCAACGAAAATGCGCGTCTGATACCTAGAACATATTTAAAATATTTTTATTTTCTTTTGTAGTCTGTACGATAGAAATATGCAGTAGGCGTGAATTATGTTGCATTTTACACAAAAGTCGGTGGCGACGGCAAAATGAAACGTTTTGAATTTATGGCTAATAAGAGCTTTTTGTAAACCTATGATGGAGTTCAAAGCAAGCCGCGTTCAAACTGAGATAAATTTTCTCGTTTTTCGGGTTTGTAAATCGGCTAGAGATATGTTTATATGTAGTTTAGACAAGCTCGCAATTGCTATATATTATTATTTGACAAAAATTCCCAGTAAATTGAAACTGGTGGTTTCAATTTACTGGGATTTTTCTGGGAACTGGGAAGATAATTGTTACTATCGTATAACGGGTACAATGATTTCAAAACAAAAATGTGAGCAAGATACAATTAACTGTAGGCCCTTTATACACACACGTTTTTCGTGCCTTGAAAAACGACGGTTTTGCCGTGAAAAATTACGGGTGATTCGTCGTGTGTAGGCACGATCTTCAATGTTTTATGGATCGCTATGGAAGCTTGTTGACAGACATGGCGGCAGTACGGCATTGCCGTAGCGCATATTAGGTACAAGCTCGGAACGTCAACGAGAAACGAGATTATTCGAACCGAACGTGACGTCCCGTTGACGGACGTGCGGTGGACATGCGGTCTTTGGGTGGTAAATAAATAATGCGGACAACTATACTTACCCATATCACAGTGGATAGGTATGATTGAACAGACCACTTCAATGAACGGTGTTCTTCCTCGTAGGTACTTAGATATTTCCAATCTAGAAAACAAAAAATTAAAACATATTTAATTTTAAAGAAAAGAAAGAAAGAAAAGTATTTATTGAGACTCACACAGGAAATCACATATTAAACTAAAACACACTCATTAAAATATTAATAAAAAATTAAAACAAAAACAAATTAAAATAATAACAGAAAGTCCTGTACGAGGCCAAAAGGCTCCTATATCAGCATATGCTGCGACGTTTAAAAAAAATGTCGCAGCGCTGGTATTCTGATACGGCCCGCAGTGATTTATATATTTATTTATTTATAAATTAAAATAATTTCATTAGGTATCTACCTAATGACATTAGGGAAATATTTTACTGATCCTCTTGGAGCTTACATCCATATAACAAAGCAAAATGGGAATTCCAAGAATTCCATAAAAAATCGGTTCAATTAAATCCATGCTATAACATTAAAACAAAATATTCGAAACCATGTTTCCATACAATGCAAGCACAACAATGATTTGAAAACGACATTCATCGTACGATGCTAGTATCGCATTCAGACGAAAACGTTTGATCGCACTGTTTGTTGTGAAAGGGCCACCCGGATGAGGGGCTGTCGTAAAAACCGCCCCAAATGGGGTGAAAAGTGTCGACGTGCGCCTGATCCCGGGTCGGGATCGCGAGTGACGAGCCGTGTCGATATCGAACATTCGAGGAACATGCTCTGGGTTAAAGTGAATATCGAGGGCCGTTCACGGTCATTTGATGATCTGTTGGAGAATGGAATAAAAGTATCTAACTTTAAATTACTACCTTTTCCTATGTTTGTTTTACTTTTACTTATTATACCTTTATATAAATCTGAATTACCTCGTTGGTCTATGTTGTCGCAAGCGCTACTGCTGAATATGAGGTCCTGGGTTCGATTCCCGGGTCGGGTAAAGTGTTATTGGGTTATCCTATCCGGAATTTCTCAGTAGCAGCCTCGAGTCTGGATTTGTGCCCGGTTGATGGCAATAGACTCGGCCCCTTATTACATGGGACTTAAAAATAACTGGCGAAATGTGGTTGTACCATAGGTACACCTCTGTCTAACCCTTCGGAGATTACAGGCGTGATGTTATGTTATCTCTATACATTTGTGTGCTTAATTTATTAAATAAATCCAAACAAGCAATATTTGTATATTTGTTTGTATATATATATTTGTGTTCTATCTAGCTGGGTCTCATATCTGGAAAAATTAGTTTTCTCCGTATTTTCACTCGAGCAGAGCTCGGTAGTCCAAAGTTTAGATAATGAATAAGATAATGAATAATGACATGACATTATTGACATTAGAATAATGATCATGGCAGCATGGAATTAGAAAGTACCTACTATCATGGCAGCATGGAATTAGTATGAACTATCCTATACTATTAAATGAGCATTCTCTATTTTCACCAGAGCAGAGCGCGGTCGCCCAGGTACTAATGAATAAATATGCCAATTGTATAGTTTTTCTATAACCGATTTATTGTTGTTATACTGGTGACCTGAGATACAGGTATTCCTCGTGTAGACACCAGTCTCTCACAAACTAGTGTCACATAGTTTTTCAACCTTGCTTAAATTATAAGATGCCATTGTTTGTGAAGAGAAAATAAATTATTTACACTAGCTCCTACGAAAATCACCCTTATTGCTAAGACATAAAGCCGCTGTCAATGTCAAATTGCTACCTCTGATTTGCGGTTGAGTGTAAGTAACTATCGTGAAAACGGAGAAAGGAAAGTAAATTGATAACGTCTCAGTCCTTTGTTCCATAAATATGAGTTCTGCGTATTTAAACAAAACTGATCGCTGATCTAAGTGACTTTACCGTTGTTACTCGTAAATACAAGGTCGAATGAAATTAGCTAGCGAAACTTCGCAAACGTCGTCGCGTCTGCGAAGTTTTGCTAGCTAATTTCATTAGACCCGTCGCCGTCGGTCTATCTAATGACGGTAAGAAAAAAAAAACGAGCGATCCTTACAGTAGTCGCATAAGATGTGTAACATCTGACATCTTGGCTAACAGTACCAATGTCTCGGAAAATGGGTTGGTACCATCATCATTATAGTCATCATCATCTCGGCCAATTCTAGCACCGCGCGCGCTCGTTGGTCAAATCAAATAGCGTGCGCTTCCCCAACTTCCTGTTACACACTTCCGTCCCTTTTCACGAAATCACTCCCACAGATTGCAGGACAGCGAGAAGAAAGATGTAAAACGTCAAAAAAAAAATTGCTCATAATTTCAAGAAACTACTATAATATACGTATGATAAATTTATTTATTTTCTCTCACAATGACTTTGGACTAACAGTTACTTAACAGTTTTCAATTATAAAAATTCACATTGTGAGAGCTGGTGCCTGAAGTAGGTTTCAAAAAAACCTGTATTACAGGTCACCAGCATCAACTACTATACCTATACTACTTACTAGCCGTTGATCTCGTAAACAGTTGTAGTTACTTGTTTAAAAAATATTTATTTTTACGTTATCGTCATTAATATCGATAGCTTTGTGAATTTTTTTCAGCTAATTTAATTTGTACCTGTATATTCTCATTCGTTTATAAGGCACTGAAAATATTGACTGTCTCGTTGGTTTTGTGGTCGCAAGCTCTACTGCTGAGCATGAGGTTATTGGGTTTTTCTATCTGAAATTTCTCAGTACCAGCCTGGAGTCTGGATTTGTGCCCAGTTGACGGCAATAGGCTCGCCCCCTACTACATGGGACTTAAAACATACCTGGCGAAATGTGGGTGAACCTGTTACAGGGACACCTCTGCCCAACCCTTCGGGGAAACAACGCGTGATGTTATGTCATGTGAAAATATTGATTCAATTGAAATCGATTAAAAGTGCCAGATTATCGTTATACCCACTAGGAAGCTCTAACCGGATGCTATCAGGCTCTTAATATAGGCAGCTTATTTTATTAGCAGCCGTGGCTTTAAATCAGCTTGTCGGGAACAGGTAGGGCAGTCGTCACCCCCCACACGTTCGGTGATAACTCTCCTTTCGTTTGATTCGCTCTCGTATAAAGATTAGTGCCTTGGGATTCCAATATGTTCTTATGTAAGTTTAGGGATGCTTAGAATGCGTGTACTTTTAAGGCACTGTATTGTACGGCAAAGCATGTTTTATTATGTTGCTCTGCAAAGATTTATCCATTCGACCTGAGGCTACCCCTAAAGGATATGTAGCGAATTTGGTTTTTGTAGTTTTCTCTCAGATCAAAAAAATTAATGTAGTTAATAAGTACCATAATAAAAAAAATAAAAATATATCTTAAATTCTGTGACGTGCGTTATATCGCAGAGCCTAAACCGCTGAAAAGTAACTTAAATTTCAGAAGTCGGTGGCAAAAAACTTAAATACTGATTGATCCAAAGACACCGACTTCCGAAATTAAATTCTTTTTCACTTTGTAGTTTGGAAGTCGGTTGTATTTTTGTTTTTTTTTTTTTTTTCAATTTTAGTCTGATGGGATTTCTCACCGGGCACTCGGCTTGTATAGAAATAAATTCCTGTCTCCCAACCTATGACGCCACAATTTCTCATCTGAAACTCCGGAAGGAAATCGAAATTCCCTGTTTCCGCATGCAGTAGTAGCACATAAACAAGATGAGTGGATTTACAACGTGATAAATAAATTCCCCTGTCAGGGTGAGACCTTGGTGTGAAATCTGCGTCAGCATCGCCCAGGGTCGGGCTGATTGCCCCATCTGTCAGTACAAGACCGTAGGGCTGCAGATAAAATAAGACGCAAATTATTGACCCTTATTGATGGGAGGTGCGCTTCGGCAGAAACGTCAGAACGGGGTATTCTTTATAGAAAGAATAAATAAATAGGGAGCTTATATTAGGATTAAAATAAGAGTTAGGATGGTGGCCATTTTGCGTAGCTTGTCATTTAACACTTTGTGCGACACTAAATGTAAGACGTAATAACTAAAAAACTTCTATGGTGTCTCGTTCAGTGTCCTTCAACTGATCAATATGGGAATATAGTGGCACTAATGTAGCATTGCAGGTAGTTGAAAAATAGTCTAAACTCCACCTTTTTTTGTGAATTGTATATTCATGTAACTGCAAGTAGAGCCCTTATTTTGATTACCCCATTTTAAGTACTTTCGGGCCTCATTGAAATTTCTTTTGTCTGGCACACGCAACGGCACATAAACTCTACCACGGCATTGCATAGAAGCCATCAACGTACCTCTAGGCCAGTGGTTTCCAAAGTTGACTGGATCGCGAGCCACCTAAAAAAAAATCCTAATTCGGGACTCACCTCTTGGCTCTCATGGTGTAAAAAGAGGCATACTAAACTATATGAATGAAGGACTTTTCAAATAAGAAAAAAAAAACATTCAGTTACAATTGAACATTTTATTTATTTATTTATATATAGTTTATTGTACACGACAAAAATACATAACAAAAAATAAATCAAACACTACAAAATATACAATGGGCGGCCTTATCGCTTTCCGCGATCTCTTTCAGACAACCTTGACATACCTGAACCTTAATACTTTTAAATATTAGAAGTATTGTTTCAATGAGAAGGATGTATTTGTTTGTTTTGAGTTTGATACGTCCAATTTATTTCGGTATTTAGTTTTAAAATTAATCATAGCTGAAAATCAATTTTTCAAGGCTCATCCAAATTCACTCGCGACCCACCATTGGGTCGCCACTCATAGTTTGGGAATCACTGTTCTAGGCCATAACATTAAGTGGCAGACCGAATCAGTTAAGTATTGTTCGACAAAACCTCTCTTTCCAAAGCGGAGCGATAAAATTACCTATTGTCGATGCACATTGCAGTAAAGCCCACATTAAACTGAAAGCGATTCTAAATGCGTCGTGTAAAACGGAGCAATACGACAGCCAGCCGACCGCATTGTTTCTTTTAGGGTTCCAGCCCGAACAATGGAAACACGGGGAACACTTATAGGTTTTACAAGGGTTATTCACGGCCATCAAATTAATGACTCGTAAGTAAAGTCGTAAACATCCATTCATATCTTGAAATCATACTCGGAACTAAGTTTTCTGTACATAAAACCAAGTTTTGCTTCATCAAAAAAAAATAAAAAAAAATATGTAGTCTTAAACTACGAAATAACTGTTTCTTTTTTAAATTTTGAAATTTATTTTAATTAGGTTTTACCTACCAAAAATTTAAATGTCATAATTTGTAAACTAAAACTATTATTATTATTTATAGTCTGGTTTTCACATCTATCGGCACTCCGAGAACAATAAGCGTAACATGTCATACTCATAGCTTCATTATAGGTATTGATAACATTAGCATGTCGGTGATGCAAACCCACAATATTTTCCTCTACCAAAAACCGCTCAATGCGCCTAAAGAAGTTTTTACATCAAAAAAACTTTTGCGGTCATCTTGGATTTACATTTTGACCTCGCTATCGGATTTAGCACCCTCGAAAACCATGAAAACGATACCCATGGTGAAAAAATTGAAGATGTTTACAGCCACTATCTTGGATTTACATTTTAAACTCACTATAGGCTTTAGCACCCTTGAAAACTATGAAAACCACACCCATGATGCAAAATTTTAGCAGCCGCCATCCTGAATTTTTATTTTGACCAAATTCACACACTTTCTCTCTCGATGTCACTCGAAATAGAGAGAGAGAGAAATTGTGAATTAGAAGAAGACAGTCGCAAGTTTGAACGCTTTTTCACGTGACCATTTCTGCCAGTTTACTCCTAACGCAAGCTGCGTCGAAGAACTTCGTTCCAAAAAAAACTTCACTTATGGCTACTGCTACAGTGACGCAAAACCATGAGTTTTCCCCTACCAAAAATTGCTCAATTCGCCTAAAGAAGTTTTCAATGAAAAAAATACTGCCTCAAAAATCTTGGGATATTGACTCGTAAATAAACGGTAGGTACTTCCGGTGCCCTAGAAAATTAGAGTTAATTCATTTCTCAAATTATTGTATTGTCGCCCTAACGAATCACAAAAAAAATACGGTACGGAACTGCCAAGTCTCGCTGCCGACCTGCCCTTGTCGGTATTATTTACTTTATGGTTCTACGTGTAAACAGTTTCGATGTCTCGCGCTCGATGAGCACATGTTCAGGATAATACCTGTATCGGGGGATGTCTGTTTGCACTGGTTAACTACTTGTGCTAAGTGGTTGAATTTTATGCTGAACAGTGTATTTTACTACGATTAGTATTTCGTAGCATAGTTCGTAGCAACCACCGTAGCAACCTTCGTAGCAACTTCCGTAGCATAGACGTTTTTAATAGCCAATTTTTTTGAAAGCCCATTTCTTCAACTTTTTTGGCAATTTGTAACAGAAAAGTGAAAATTAATTTTAATTTCTCGTAGCACAGTCTTATCTTTTTTTTTAGGGTGGGAAATCATCAAATAACTTCTCCCGCTCTGGGCGGAGCGGGAGAGCGTGTCAGACTCTTACTGACTAAAACCCACCCGTGTTCCTTCGGTTGCCCTGTTGCCGGGGGCCACGGTCTCCCTTTCAGTTTTCTTCGCAACCCGGGCAGGCATCGGCCCTAGCGGACCCCTTCAATTCTGCTGACATCTCTTTGAGGCGCGCGTGGAACACAACGCGCCGTCGACCCGGGCCTGGTCCTTATCGGACGGTGAGCTACCCATTGCTCACCGTCCGCAAGCCCGCGCCTACGGTAGCCGGAAATCGGCTTGCGATTCCCGACGCCCTGGGCGTCTCCTCTTGCGGCGATTAGGAGCACAGTCTTACCTAGCAACAAATTTTGTAGCATAAGTTTTCGTAGCAAGAGGTTTCGAAGCACAAGGTTTCTTACCAGGGTGCTGTCTTACCCATTTTTATCTAATATATGTGACAAGCTTGTAAGTTCGTGTAGCTTCAACTACTTCAATACGCCGAGTCTTGAGTTTAGCTTCTTCGGAGATATTTTATGAAATCCTGTTGCCTTATTTCAGTATAGATAGGTACTTTAGACAGACATAATATTCTGCCCAACTGGAAGTAATATTACAGAAAACTTTTTTACGTTTGCTTTCAAGTTGGTGTCATCAAACATGCAATAAACTTGCTATAAATAAACTTTTCTCTTTTGCCGTGACATGACATTTTATTTTGTGAATTCCGAGTCGCCAAAATCATTATTATCTCTACATATTTTTTTTTTTGTTTGACTCAAGTAATCTGTGTTTTTTTCAAGTGAAAACTTCTTTAAGCGCGTTGGGCATTATTGAGATGGGACTAAACCATTGATTTCGCGACACCATGACGATACCTCATTTTTGTAAACGCGATTGTGATCTTTATTTATATTAAGTTACGGATCAATGTTCTATTCAAGTATTTTTACTTTAAAGGTTTCGGAAGTTTTTTTTTTGTAAACGCAATTGTGCTCTTTATTTAGATAAGGTTACAGACCAATGTTCTATAAAAGTATTTTTCTTCCACCAAGGCGATTTTGTTCAAGTTTTCACTTCTGTCGGCACTCCCGGAGTGCCACCACTTTTTACCCGACTACGGCGAAGCAAAAAGCATTTTTTTTTTTAAGTCATGTTAACTCTTCATATTGTTTGATTAAGTTGCTAAAGTCACGATGGATAGATACTGCAATCACCAGTTTCTCTACTACATCTATAGTAATATTATAAAGAGGTAAAATTTGTTTCTCCGGGTGACCTCTGGAACTAACAGTCGGATTTAAAAAAAATATTTTGCGTTAGTAAGCCCAATTCTTGAGGAAGGTTATACGGATGAAGTCGCGGACAGAAGCCAGTGTGTTGATAAAGACAACATTGACCATTGAGATATCTATGTTCAACAGTGGAGTATAGTTGAAAAACGATGAAAAGTTACATAATCAATTTTTAGATTAGCTTCATCCCATATTGTGCACGTTATTTTCATATGCTAAACGCACTGTCAAAACAGTCACCACTCACAAGAAAATTACTTACCATTTTTTCTAAATTAGAACCTCCCTCCTAATCTCCTCCAAGGATTTCAGATAAACTCTGTGTCAATATCTCCTTTTAAAAAATATATACGAGTTTGATCAGAGAGGTTCTCAGCGGGACTCGCGTCAATTGCTGAATCCCATCCGGTTCCGGGCTGCCGGCAGTCAACCTCCGGTTTAGATTCATAACTCCGATGCTTAGAACATTGTCGGCAGCTCATGTGTAAAATACGAGCGCACTTCACAAATATTTATGTTGCTATTCTTTGTTGGCGAATTATTAGGTGCATTGGTACCTATTGTCTGTTTTTATTTTCTGGGGTGTTTTGGGGTGGTAGATATATAGATTTATTTATTAGCAACACCAATTAACTACAATACATTTAACGTTTGATTTGACATAGGATCTTATGTCTGTGAAAATAGAAGTATGTCACTTACACACAAACCATGCATATTATTAGACATTACATTAATTTTAATTGCTTTATTAAATTAGATTGAAAAATACATGGATTATTAAATTAACATTTGAATAAAAAATAAACAAGCATCATAATTTGATACATAAATAACATTTGATTATTTTGATAGATCGAATTTCTAGCAAATGCAATAATTCATTAGAGAAGCAATATTTAAATTTGGAATCTAAATTTAAGTAATATAATTATATACGTAAAAAAACACTGTCCAATCCGTGAGGGTGTTAAGTATCTTGTTATGAGGCTATGTGGTAATATGCAGAAAAAAAATTAAGTAATAAATATAACCCATTCTTTTAATGGGGACGTTTTCCTGTTCCATGGGGCTCGGGCGGCCGTCGTGTAGCAGGTATCTACAAGCAGTGGCGTGCGGCCCATAAAGACAGAAAGACACTGCCTACCCTAGTTCTGATAATAGATTTAATATTATTTTATCAATAAACAAAACAAGATAAAAATACCTAATTCATAAATCAGCTCCACCTATCGAGTGCCGGTGGTATAATTAAGACTAAGACGTAATTTTGCATCATCGATTCGCGCTGCACTAGCAGCGCCTCGCCATTGCCACGGCAAAAGACACAAATTATTACTCTCTTAGTGACTTATATGTGTGATGTCATGGTCATGCGGATTTAATGTGTGTGCGTTCCTATAGCTACGTGGGTTTTGCTGACACACAATGACAAAAATCACGCACACAACTGCATGAAAAGCCAGTGTCTTTTTGTAGTATTATAAACAGCTAACACGAAAAATTACGACTCGTACCGAACATTTCCGAACGAAAGTTTGCTATGCAATGCAAATATTTTAGAAAGTAACATTGTTTCATTGAATTTTATATAGTAGATGACCATAATTTTTTGTCGTATTATGTTTCTCTTTTTACTACTTATTTTCAAAAGTCAATAATCGCCATATTGTTTGATGTGTGTTATGTTTGTGACTACGCTATCGGGTATTTAGAATTTTAATGTTGATAATAACAGTGTAAAATGGATAATATTGTCTGTGAAACTTGTTCAGATGGTGTGTGTATTGAGAAAATAAAACATGATGCGTTTTCAAAACTATCTTTCGGTGAAAAAAAAAAAACAAGTTATCGAGATAGGTCGTGGTACACCGGATTTGATAAACAATATGATTCATATCATTGGCTGACAGGTTGCATACACAGTACAGATATTCTATTTCACGAAGTCCGTTCGGCTTTGATTGTAGTAATGACGTATCCCGACAAGCGCGCTTATGTGTGTAAAAGTAGGTAACGTTAGCAAAAAAATCTGATATATATTCAAGTCGAGATTTAATAATCTAAATAAAATTTTGGTTTTAAAAGTACATTTTGTAAATAAATTAGATTAGGTTGCAATAAATACAAAAATATTAAGAATACGTAGGCATTTAATTAAGCATTGGTGTTACAGAATGGAAACGAAACAAGTAGGACTATTCAGTATTTTCAATCACTATCAGATAAATTTTCGATTTCCGATTCCGTTTTGCTGTCGTCAGAATCATCTTGTACATTGATTATAAATTCAAAATCGAGATCAAAATATTTCAAGTAGTCTTTTTCAATTTTTTCAACATGAGCACAAGTTTTTTGCCACGTTTCACTGCTAACTTGGCCCAAACTTTCATTGATTAGTCTTTCCGCATTCGTCATGTTTTGCTCGATATTTTTAGATGCGACATAATTTTTAACGATCCCCCAAATATTTTCAATCGCATTTAATTCTGGGTGATAAGGGGGAAGGCGTAAGACATCAAAACCCTTGTTTTTTATAAAATCGTCAATCTTGTAGATTACGTGTTGGGCTTTGTACTTCTTTATTTAAACAAAAACGGCGTTCAGTCGCTGGTTCGCCAGCAATGTCCTCTTGCTGAATACGTTTGGTGTTCCGCCCATGTCCTTAATTTGGTACTTTCCAAATCGTGCGAACGTATTCCGGAAACTAAACGTTTTTTCAATCTCATAAAAACATTGCGCTACTGCTAAGTATGAGGTCCTGGGTTCGATTCCCGGGTCGAGCAAAATGTTATTGGGTTTTTCTATCTGAAATTTCTCAGTAGCAGCTCGGAGTCTGGATTTGTGCCCGGTTGATGGCAATAGGCTCGCCCCCTATTACATGGGACTTAAACATAACTGGCGAAATGTGGGTGTGCCTGCTACAGGGACACCTCTGCCCAACCCTTCGGGGAAACAAGGCGTGATGTTATGTTATGTTAAAAACATTAGCAAATTTCTTTAATAATAGTACCAAAAGGCAAAACCACTATAATAAAATGGCTGATATGAAAAAATTGCCTCGCGTTGCTGACACTCGATGGACTTACAATTCGCGTACTGTAAATGTAATTTTCAATTCTTCTTTACATTTAATTTATTTATTTGAGGATATGGCTGAAAACGAAGACTCTTGGGATGGCGAGACATTAAGTCAAGTTTCGTATTTGTTACATAATTTAAAAGACTTTCAATTCCAGTTTTTACTCCATGTGTTTAACGAAATATTCGGAGAAACTGATGTGCTTTACGAAATTATGCAAAAAAAGACGTCAGATGTAACTTATTGCATTAAAAAAATTAACGAGTTTGAATCGTTTTTAGAATCATTCAGATCTAGGTTTGAATTAATTTTTGAAAGAGTAAAAATAATCACAGGGCCGCCAAAACGAAAACGTAATGTTGTGGACGCAAAAATCAATTTTAAGCGGATTTTTATTGAAATTATAGACAATACATCCAACGAATGTCGCGACCGGTATAAAAATCTGAAAGAGTTAAAATTTTTTGGACTACTTTCATGTGAAAATTTCAATAAATATAATGACAATTTTCCGGTTGAACTAGTATCGCAATTCGTAAATGTTTATAAATTATACGACTTTAACTTAGACCGCCTTATCAATGAGCTCAAATGTGTTTATAAATCTGCCGAATTCAAAAACCTTAGTATTTACAAAATTATAGAAAAATTTTACGAAAATAACATAAACACAGTTTTTTCCGAAGTGCTGCGTTTGGCAAAATTAATTGTTACAGTTCCCGCAAGCAGTGCGTCAACCGAAAGGTCATTCTCGTCGCTAAAACGTATACACACCTACTTAAGAAATACACAAGGCCAGCAACGACTTACAGATCTTTCCATGATTTCAATAGAAAAAAAACCTTCTTACGGAAATAAAACGCCTTCCCAACTTTTACGATTCCATATTGCAGACATTCTTACAGAAAGATAGGCGTGTAGATTTAATATACAAATAAAACTATCTTATGTAGTATACTCACACCACCATCTTTTCACTGCTTTTATTTAAATTTTGCAAATCACATAAACATTACAAAACATCAAACAAACGCGCCGAAAGGCCACTTCGAATATCCGTAAATTGATATGTCTATAAAATCAGTCATGCAATCTATTGATATTTGAGCTGGCATTTCGCAATTACCTACATCATCAATCGACAAGACGACGAACCCAAACTAACGTGCAGTATTTTTGGTGAGTAAAATTTTCTGCCTACCCTGTCTTAAAACTGTGTGCACGCCACTGTCTACAACTCATAAGATTATAACTTAGGACTACTGTTGAAAATTTGTTATTTTTTATGAAATTGGGGTAATTTTGGTACTAAAATCAGGAATCTTGAACTATGTTTTTTTTCTTTTCAATAATAAAAAGAATTTTTTATAAATTTTTGGTAATGTTACTGTAATAACTATGAGCCCCTTTTGGGTTGAAAATGGTTTATTTTACACATTTCATAAGGATAAATCTTAGGATTCGAATAAAAATCGGTGAATGAATACGTATACTGTTATTGCTTGCTTGCCACATTTTTTAAATAAATAAAATAAAATGCAAAAATAACGAAAGTTCTTCCAGCTTTTAAGAGAAAATCATGGTTGTTCAAATCGTTTTTAGGGTTCCGTACCTCAAAAGGAAAAAACGGAACCCTTATAGGACCACTCGTGTGTCTGTCTGTCTGTCTGTCTCTCCAGACGGAGAGACAGACAGACTCTGTCTCTCCGTCTGTCACAGCCAATTTGCTCCGAATCTAATGGACCGATTAAGTTGAAATTTGGTACAAATATGTATTTATGTGACCCAAACACGTAAGTGTAACGTAAATAAATGAATTTTGAATATGGGAGTCACTTTTGGGGCCCTTAATTGTGCATAGTCCGACACGCACTTGGCCGGTTTTTATTTGTATTGTCTGGCGGATGCTTAGTATTTTGTAAACATCAATGCTGAATATAACTACTATTTGGAAGTAGTAACGCATAGTGCAACATGTAAAAAAACCGTGTCCGATCCGTGAGGGTGTTGTTAGGTATCATACTGAGAGTCTATTCATGTAGTAATTTTCAGGAAAAAAGAAAATAAAATCGTCACTTTTTCAATTGGGAATTTTACCGGGCGTTTATATGGGGCGCCGGCGGCCTTCGTTTAGAGGGTGTCTACAAGTCATAACTTATGACCCCTGTTGAAAATATGCTAATTTTTTCGTGGATTTGGGGTAATTTTGGTACTAAAAATTAGATTTTTAAATAGCTATAACTTTTTATTTTCTATAATATGTAATAAGATTTTTTTATTAATTTTAGGTAATGTTATTGCAGTATCTATGTGCCCCTGTCGGATCGGACTATTTTTTTTTTGACATATTGACATAGAAGTATCATCACGCCTGTTTACCCCGAAGGGTTAGGCAGAGATCTAGGTAAACATAGTACACCCACATTTCTCCAGTTATGTTCAGTTGTGTTGTTTGTTTAATAGTAGTGACTAATTATTGTTTAGGTTTTCAATAGAGCGTTTGTTATTACGATTACTTATGTAGTGTTCCTTTTTTCTTCTAAGATTTATTATTTTGTTATTTCTAGTGCGAAATATGTTTATACGAACTAAATAAAAAAGGCCCACGTAACTTCTTTCTTATTCACTTCATCTCATTTTTAACTTTGAAATTTGTTTACAAGATTGCGAATTTTTCACCCGTAACATTTAGTTGAGGATAGAGTAGAAAGCTGCCTACCTACTAAGTATTTGTTTTAAGGAAACAGGTAGCGAGCGAGCTTCAACTACTTAAAAGTTGGGTTGCAAATGAAGCGTTACAAAAATGAACGCTCCTTTGGGTCCTATTTGGAGCGCGGAGTACCTAGTGGTTTTCGAAAGCGACTTCTTGGCAAAGAAAAAAAACTTGGAAGATGCTATATTTTTGTATGAATTTGTCGTAAAGCCTATTGTTAATGTTACTGCGTAGCTCGAAGAAGTAACTCAACATTTTGTTTGTCTTTACTCAATCTAAGTACAATTTAACACCATTATTCACAAACAAAACATATTTCTGTCAATGCAGTCATAAAATATCAAACAAGTTTAGCAACGGATAACAGTACAGCAAACAAGGAGAAGTGATTATGTGAGTGGCGGCGCGTAATCGCTACGCTAAGACGTTTCGAGAGGCACCCGCTAACCCCCGGATCCGCGACGCACCGGTCTCGATCCCAGAAGTCACTTTTAAGCCATTACTTACTTGCTTGTTTTCGATTTGTTTTTTCCTGCGAAAAAAGACAACGTGAAATACAAGCGAGACTAACTTTCGGGCAATCAGCAAGCTCAACTTCGGCAAGGGTTAAATCAAAGGGTTCCGCTTTTATGAAGACTTATTTCAGACTTACCTTGAAGTTGAAATTAGATTTAATCTGGCTCGAAGCTTTAGGATTGAATTTTGTAAACAATTTGGAATACCTCTACAACTTCCAGGCTTTGTTGGAATACCATTGGGAACTCGGGATCCGGTTGTTTAGAAATTCCTTTGAAATGAATTTGTACACATATGAGGTCGAGTTTTGTAAATACGCAGGCCAGTTCATGTTCAATGGGCATAAAGTATATGTGATGTTTATTTAATTGAGTTTATTTGGTATTTGTTTAGGGTCAGAGCGATTGTTATTTACACATATTTACACATAGCATACATGCTAAGGCAACTTTTTCTGTACAATAAAAAGCGTTTGTTTTTAAAGTAAAATGTTTTCGATGTTAATATTTGAGGTTGAAATAAGGTCCGCATATTGCTACACTGTGGATTTTACTACGAATTTTATTAGTGGCTTAACGAACGTTTCGGACGAGAACTGTATGAACGCTGACCGGTGACCAGTGGCTTTCATTATTAAAAATAACACAGAATCGTTTTTATTGAGTGTGTAGTGAGATCTGAATACGTCCTAAGTATATCGATAATGTTTATCAAAAATAGTAGTTAAAACAGTAAAAAAAGTCTCCCTCTTGCAGATTCGCAGAAGTACACTAAAACAAGATGCCTCCTGTTAAAATAGTAATCGAATTTAAATACCTCAAAAACTTCTACGGCAAACTTTTTTATAGAACCTGTGAGGAGGAGGCAACGCGATATGGCGTCTCGAAGAGGTCTGCGGAGGGAGGTCGGTCCACAATAGTCCTGAGGCCGGATATGTGTTTCCCTTTGTATCGAGGCTTTTAAGTTCTGACGTCGATCACTGACACCGACTGGAAAAAAAGAAAATAAGGTTGAGGTACTGAACTGTGAGAGAGAGAGAAAAAAAAAAAAACTTTGTGAAACTCTGACGTTTGTAAAGCAAGCCGTGGTTACAGTTAAAGTGTGTTTTGTTAGTTCTTTCGGTAGATATCAAAATATTGTTTAAGTATATTCTTTAAAGTGGATATACTCTGGCATTCGATGAATACGAGCTATTAATCTGCTTTTAAAAAGGAGCAGTGACTTTCGTACTATTCCAGTATTAACTTGCAGCTCGTAAATTTTGTCTGAACACAAAACAGCTCTTAGGAGACGAGCGAATAAACATTGAGTGCTCACTTTTAGCTCTAAACTGTACATGCTTTTCCTCAATACAGCTGTAGTGTCACGCAATTTTATGACACTACTATTAAAAGTACTGCGTTTAGAAATAACGGAAAGATACCGTACATTGAATTTCAAAAACCACTCGTCGAAATATATTTCGGCCACAAATATTTCACGATCCCGTGTGTTGACGCAAAACCGTTCAAAAGTGAATAGAAAATAGAAAGAATCAGTTTTATTATGTCGGTGTTTTTGCAGACGGTGCGCCAAAGGGCCGCATATGATCGTCCGCATGACGTACACTTTCATACCGCCACTATTTTTCCACGGCAGGTATGAACTCCTTTGTGCTCGACCGCCTCGGGACCACACTTCCTCCTTTCATTGTCCAGATCGCCGCTCGAGTAGGAAATCGATGACGTGTACCGAATATAACGTGTTATTGAAACTAACATCGCCTCGTTGCCTCGCATCACACTAACGTTTTATATTTTTACTCGATTGTTTTTAACTAGGTACATCTTTATTTTTTAATGTGGTTCAATAAGTATATACAAGAATTAATGTTATACTAAAAGCTTTAAGATTATACGATTTACATAGAAACGAGAGTATCAAAGAAATAACGTTTCCATTTCAAATTATGCTAATGATAATAGAAATGCGAGTCCCCTTTTCGCAAACATCCTACAACGAAAGAAAATACGCTGACGAGATCGCGGACGCACATAGAATGATTTCTGAACATTTTTTTTGCAGTATAATATACAGAGGTAAAAGCTAATTACCCCTTCGGAGTCTTTACCGGTTCAAGTGTTCCGCCATCAAATCACATGAATCGCTCGTATTTATGGAGGGAGGGGAAGCGAAAATTACGTGCTAAATTAAGCCAGCATTTTTTTCTAAGTGGGCAGTAAACGGGCAGCTTTCACCCATACATATTGGAGTGTCGTATATTTTACGATCCATCCCGCTCGAGGGTACTCTCACGGAAGCAATGGGCGAACATCCGTATCGAGTGGACAAAATTACCTTCGTCCTGTTTTACAAGTTCAATAGTCTTGTTTTACCATTGGACCATTTCTGCTGATTTTTATATTCTAGTTATAGAGCTTCACTCAATAGATTCATGTATTTTTTCATTGATATGATATGATGAATATGTTATGAATTTTCCAGAAAATTCAACCTTCCGATTTCTTTCCATTCTCTCGCAATAAAACGGCAAAAATCTACAATAAAATAAGATAGCGTTCATTATGTTTTTTCCAGATCTGTGAATGCATGTCTCAGAAAAAGTGTCTGTAAAAGTTATAAAATAATGTTTGTCAGTTCAAGATGCCTAAATTATTAACAAAGTACAGGCTTGGTAAGAATAGATCATTAATATCTGCTCAGTTTTAAATGCATGCTCTAATCTAGAAGATCCCAGTTTATTTATGAAAACTCAAGCGTTTCTTTATTTATTAAAACACATTAACTATAACCCTTTACAAACGGATTAGAAACAATTGTTGCTCGACAGTTAGATCATCATTTTATTTCGCGTCCGTGTGAAGTAGCCTCAGTTCGTTAATTTAAATTATACGAGAGAATTCATGAGACGGGACGTTTCTTCGGCGGACATGCAAACAATTAATTACCGGGAATATTAATGCCCCGCATTAGTCAGGGGTAGAGCCGTGTCAGCGGACCCTCGGACTCGCATCGCTGTCCGCAGCTTACCCACAAGCCTACAGAACGCCCAGTTTATCTTGATCCATCATGGCGGCGCTGCTTTTGACAGCAAACGTCAACGTTACGTCAAACGCAGTACATTTGAATTTATTTCGTTATTTTACCGTATGCCAAGATAAAGTGGCCAGTGTCCAATATTTAAATTGTCGGTAAATATTGCTGCAGTATATAACCTGATTAGATCCTTGTTGTGTGGTGCTGCGGTTCGACTAAGTTATAGAGCGCCTTTGTAAGGATTTTGTTCTCAATATTTATATGATGGTTATGGCCGTATTGTTGGAATCGGTGTCTATTGTGTGCATATGCAGTGTTTTACGTGTAATAATCGTTGTTATACTGATTATTCTTATATCAATTTGATTGTTACTTAGCAATGAGAATTTCAAGGAGATCCGTTTGGAATTTCTCCATGTATATATTTATAGTTATTATTTTGTTTATTACATCTTTTAAAACGTGTTCGAAACTTTTGTGGGTTTTAATTATTTTTAACAGTCATATTTTTAACAGACAATCGTATAGGATTTTTAATTTGCTTAATGTTAAAAAATATATTTTCGACCCAATTCTTTTTAGTTACCCTACTATATTGAAATAATAGTCCGACAATATAGCTAAACTCACAATTATTCAAAGCTTTCAAAATCACTATCCAGCCCTTTGAAACTTAGGCTTTGTGCTTTATCGCGCTTGATAAAACTCATTCGGCAATCTAAAGTAGAATATTTGACGTCAATAAAATTGTTGTTTAAAACAATTTTTGGATTGTCGTCTGCCAATCAAAGGCCGTACAAAGCGGGGGCCGCAGGGTTTTAGGGTAGGGATGTCGCATTCAAGTATTTAGGTATATCATCAATGTTGAGAACTTGTAATATTGATTCCTAATATTCAGAATACATCATTAGTATCACAATACTATTTAATTTGTTTGAAAAAGTCTGTTTTTTTCATATCGTTGTTAGAATGTATTTGATAGTCTAAAATACTAATGTATTGCCAGTGTTTTCATTATAGTCGTCTGAGAAGCCGTCCCAAAAAAATATTTTAGCATTAGGAAAAATTAATGTTTTAGGAAGGGCCTCCGCTGCCGGCGCCGGCTCCCGAATTGGCTGCCGGCACTGAGTTTGGAAAAAAGCGGAAAACAGGGTTGGCAATTTGGTTTATTGGCGTAGATATGCGGGGTAGGCATAATTTAAAAAAAAGTGTAATAAAGCATTATTTTTTGGGACGGCTTCTCAGACGACAATAATGAAAACACTAGCAATAATTAGTATTTTAGAATATCACATACATTCTAACAACGAAATGAAAAAAACAGACTTTTTATTTTTCCAGTATTATATTTCCATAATCAATGATTTCTATATTCCAGTAATCAAGTACTGGGTACCAGTGAGTGTATGTGTGTGTGTAGTATCTCTTTATTGCGTCATGTTTACCGCAAATAAACTTTTTTTTATTTTTTACCCAGAACCGAACTAGTCAGATTGGGTTAAATATTTTTACTCGCAAAAAGTTTATTTAGGTTAGGTTAGAACTGTGACCGCGACTGCTAAAAACGAGTAGAATATATAGAAAATAAATACTTTAGTTACGGTTAGTTAGTTGGAGTTCTGAATACAGGAAGGGATTCTATAAACGTCGCGCCGCCGGTGTTCATATGGGAGCCGGCGGTGCTAGCCACAGAGTATGTAATGTGCCGGCAGCCGATGTTTTTAATCTCTAATTTAATATCATGCCGGTTCCAAATGACGTTATTTTCGGGAGCCGGCGCTGGCAGCGGAGGTACTCCCAATATTTTATGCTGATAAAATATTAGTTTTTCCTAATGTTAAAATTATTTTTAAGTAACTTAGGAACAGTCACTTATGGTATAATATGTAGATGTTACGAATGTTATTGTGAGGTCTTGATGATGATGATGACGACTCATGACCGCGTAATTACCTACATTGCCTACGCCTACAGAATATCAGAATTGGCCTAAATTAAGACAGGATTTTACGTACCATTCTCATACAAGTATCTCCCGGGCTCCCGACTCATGGAATTCGAGAAGAAACAGAGGGGTTTTAGTCGGTAGGAGTTCGACATAACCCTCTGCTCTCCCCACACCGAGGATATCCATGAGGATCTCGCCACATACAAAAATGTACCATTCTCATCTGTAAATTCCATCTGTAAAAGCATAACTATCAACCCTAGATTAGAGTTCTAGTAACTTTAATCTAGGGTTGATAGTTATACATGTATTGAAACTATTGAAAGAGGAGCGTTAAAAATACGTTTTAAAACGCATAGCAACTGCGACCAAACTCAGGAGGTAAAGAGCAAAAAGATTTTATTATTTTCTTGTCGAAAGCTTCGCTCCAAAGTTTATTGAGATGAGGACGTAACTAATATTAACAGCTTTCTTATATTCCGAATATTTGGCGGGTAACAAGGTGCAAAGTCTTCTGTGATAAGAGTTTATTTTTCTGTAATATAGGTATGAGAAAGTCGTAAAAATAATTTTACCTATAAACAGTTATATCATGAGGCTATTTAGGTACAGCTAGCGTCAAAAATATGTATAATATACATCAACAAAAATTCATTTTATTTTCTACAATCTTTGTTCCATAATATTGTATCAATTTGTGGTCATAAAACATAGTACACATTGGGTACATAATTGCAGCTACAAATTGGTACGTATAGTATAACGGAACACGTCGATAGTATAAATGTTTTTGAAGATGGCTCTACTACGAATATTAACGAGCAATTTTGACACCACTGGGTAAATAAACAGGAACACACCTAATTGCTGCTATACTAGGAAAAATAAATAAAAAAAGGCCGACCGCAGTTCACAGCTCTATCCCTAAGACGATATATTTTATGTGTGACGACGAAAAGTAACGTTATAAGGGTGTTAGTACATCATCGACAAACGTTGAGGGTGTGTGCCGGCGAGCTTGATAACGTCTGTGTAATCCGATAAAATACACCTATTGCTTGCCGCGATCCCTCGTTATTAGTAATTACTACCGTGTGTATTAGGTTTCTGTTATGTTGTATGTAGGTTAATTACAACTAATGCCTACTTAGTTACAGAGTAGTCTAGGATAGTTTAATTTTTACCATTTTTTTTAGGGTTCTGTACCTCAAAAGGAAAAACGGAACCCTTAAAGGATCACTAGTGTGTCTATCTGCCTGTCTGTCCGTCTGTCACAGCCGATTTGCTCCGAATCGAATGGACCGATTAAGTTGAACACGGACTTGTAACGAAAATAAATGAATTTTGAATATGGAGGTCCCTTTTGGGGGAAAACGAGAAAATTAAAAAAAAGTTTTTCAAATTTCATCGTGTGATATATCAAATGAAAGGGCTTTTTGCGTGGATCTAATTTTTTTTTATTATTTTAAAATAATACATTTAAACATATTTCAGAAAATAAGTGAAAGTTGACCTTTCCCCCCTTATTTCCGCAACTACAGAGCCAAAAATTTTGAAAAAAAAAAAAATACAAGGAATGGAAGAACCATTCCTTGTATTTTTCCATCTGCAGTTGGAATGTATGGGAGAACATATATTTCAACTACAATGTTAAGTTTGTATATGGGATAAATTCATCTCAACTACGGAACCCTTCATTGTGCGTAGTCCAATACACGATTGGCTGGTTTTTTATTTACAATAAACAGTTTTACTTTTGCATTGATTCGGATTTTCAAAATTAGAAAAAACTTCATCTGAACTTGTTTGATTGTTTTAGGAAAGGCTTTCATCGTAGGGATTACGTCGCCATCAAAAACGGCCGTGAGGAAAGAATAAAAAATCACCGGCTTTGATTAGATAAGTGATCGTAACATGATACCTGTTTCTTAATCGTTGGGGCCATTTTAAGGGGTAAGGCTACGGTTTCCTAGAAGAGCGGTGGCCGTCACATAACGGCCGCAGTGACGGCCGTCATCCTGAAAAATGATGGCACCGGGGTTTGACTTAACAGTGTCAAAAAACGCTGGAAACACAGCAATTTACTTTCATAAATAACGTGACAAGTGACGTTGTTCGACGGCAAATTGCGGAAGGTACTGGCAACCACCGCAATCTTAGGACACATTAGCTTTTTTAGATTTTAGACTCTTAACACCATACCTTCTTTTTTTTTGCGTCGGTAATTATCAAATAACTTAGGAGGGCGGAGAGGAAAGCTTGTGGAGGGGCGTATCAGACTCTTACTGACTAAAGCCCACCCGTGTTCCTTCGGTTGCCCTGTTGCCGGGGGCCATGATCTCCCTTTCGGACTTCTTCGCAACCCCGGCGGGCATCGGACCCCGTAAGTTCTGCTGACATCTCTTTGAGGCGCGCGTGGAACACAACGTCGACCCGGGCCTAGTCCTTACCGGACGGCGAGCTACCCATTGCTCGCCGTCCACAAGCCTGCGCCTACGGTGACCGGAAATCGGCCTGCGATTCCTGACGCCTAGGGCGTCTTACCAGAGGAGGTCTTACCGCGCAACACCATACCTACTCTGTAAATCAATTTCATATACTATTCAATTGCACCGCCCATTATAATTATCCGTCAATGGCAATATCGCTTCCGCAGCTGAGGGATTAGGCGTTAAATTTAGATGACCATCAATCTAAGCAATCGGTCGAAGAGGATTTGTCTTACAATCACTCAAGTGCTACGGATAAAGCTTATTAACATGTAATAACAGCTTAATATCTTAGGCCGAACTTGGGGTTGGGACATTCTTCCATACTCTGTTCGTACCCCATTTTATAATCTACTTAGGGTTAGTCGTTCGCTATTGGTAGTGCCCAATCTCTTACTAGCAATCTTTTATTTTTCTCTTTTCCCCTTTTGGCGTCCTGACTCAGGATGCCAAGAGAAGGAAAAACAAACTCCGGGTTTCTGAGAGAAGAGAGCTTCTATAATGTTTTTAGGTAGGCACAGTTTCAATTCAAGTCAATTAGAACTTTCTGCACCGAAAACGACTAACAGTATGTGCGAATAATAACCGGCTTATTGTAAAAACAAAGTTGGGCTACGGAACCTTTTAACCAGATAAATTAACAGGTGAGCTATTAAGTTATCTAGTTGTACCTACTTATGTTTCGTCCCGCCCACCATATCTAATAAGTTCACCTACATTCCCTTACCACAATCATTAGTTAAAACAGCCTCATTACAAGTATCACTCCACAAAGACCGGTCAAGACGTCGGGGCGTGGTTAAATTGCTTTATAAATGTCTGTGGGTCCATCCCGCGAGCCCTCTCGAGCAGGTCTGACAGCGGCTTAAACGTACGCCCCAATAAAATGTATGGACTGGCCCTTTTTATTCTTAAACAAATTTTGAAATTAGAATTTAGACGTTACTTTTGTTACTCATTATACTAATTCCAAGGAATGTACTATTAAATGTATTTGTCACCTATAATAAAAAAGTAAAATCAAATAAGAGGGTGATATTAAAAGTTTCGAAACGGTAACCAACAAAAACTGAGAAATATTAAAATTCGAATTCTTTTACCATAGAATTAAAAAAAAAAAAAAACTAGAATCATTGCCGTTGTTACTGTGTGGTCTTGTGTGGTCTATCCGGACTAGAATCAATCAATCAATCACCTCAGCATATTGCAGTGCACTGCCGCAGTGACCATGCAGCGCAAGCGGATTGGTGATGGTTACCGCAGGGTCGAATAGAATCATCGTTATTCGGATTCACATGCTATAATTTCCTATATCTAACTGTATCTATCTTTAAATATTATGAATTAAAGTCGCTCTTCGTGTCTGCCTGTGTCACCGCGTTGTTCTTCTCAACTACGCAATGGATATTGAGGCAGGTTTCGCTTTCGTTTAGAGAATTTATTCCGGAACGTTTATGTGTATAATACATTAATATTAAACTTACTGTTGGGGTTTCTGCGTCAGGTCATCGTCGAGGAATTAAATTAGACACAAGGCTCTTTAATGATAACGTGTAATAATATCGTTTAACAAAATGGATGTCTTTTCCAAAATTTTATAGTTTTAGCTGTTACAATTTGTATGAGTTCGTTAGCGTGTCACCAAGACAGTGAAAATCCGCAGCACATCGCTAGTGTCGCGCCGTGGTGTCTGCCCCTTCCCCGTGCGTTGCTTTCCTTTCATCGATTGATATTATTTGTTGTCAGTAGATGGCGCTGTGGTCGTCAACACGTAGGTACTTATAATAAAGAAATTTCGATGTTTTGTAAAAACTATGCGTAGCAGGGGTCGCTAGTACGTTTATATTATTCTCAACAATCAAATAAAACAAAGACAAATGAATCAAGAAATGTAAGAATTATTTTCAGTGCTAAAGTAGTAAAGGATGTAGTATAAAATTCATTTAAAACTGAATAAATTATAATATCACCGTCATGTTACTGAAGTATTCAGCTTGCGTTAACGGGAACTGATGCATGCCGAAACGATTATTATACAATGTAATTATCATTTGCAGTTCCCGGTGATGAATGAAACAGAACAGTGTCCTTAAAAAGGTAACAGCTCAAGGTAATGTATTAAGATGCTCACTTCACCTAAGTTTTCACGACGAGATTCTTAGAATACAGCAACAGTTGCACAAATTACGTATCTATTTTAAATTAGAAACCTATTTTAAATACTTGAACATTGTAAAATTATGCTTATGTTAATACTAGTCATTTGTTCGTGAAAATGTTGGCATTAGTCTAATCGTGGTTGTCGAGGTGCCGCAACGTATTTGCTTAGTATAGATTCTAGCTGTATTTAGATGTTTGTTATCATTTTGGACGGCCGTATTAGGTCCTCATTTTTTAATTCACACACACGAAACTAGTGAGATTATTTAGAACGTAAAAAGACAACCGCAGTGAGTTAGATTTTTAATTCTATAAAGTTGTACATCATTTCTGAATCTTTCCGAGTCTATTCAATTAATATGCCAGTTTTCAACGACAATATGTCCAACAAAATGAATAGGTACCAACAACTAGTAAAGCCAGTCATAGGACGTACATAAGTCCTATGTATTTAGTTGGTTGTGGTCGGCTTCTGTTCAAGCTGTGTTTAGAACCATTAAGCTCCACTACGTATCTTGAATTGCGCCACAATTTTCTGTTTAGACCGTGTGGAGTAATTTATTTTTACATCAGTCTGATTTAAAACAAAGAAATGTCATTCGAAAAGAATTCCGTTTTTATTTAATAATTTTTTTATTCTGGAAAACGAATAGCTGAGTTTTCAAGAAAAGAACATATTCATTTTGTTTCGTAAAGAAAGTTCTTAAATACTACTTCTCCAGGAAAACTGAAATCCAGCATAATTATATTTTAGCTTTCTAACTTTTTATTCAAATATCAAAGTTCAAAGTCAAAGTCAAATCATTTATTTCAAATAGGCCCATGTATGGCACTTTTGAACGTCAAAATTTACAAAATAATATAATTGATTCTAGTCGCCCCTTCCAAAAGGTAGTTTTCGTATGGAGAAGAATGGGCAAGAAACTCCACCGTTACTCTTTTAAAATGTTTTACAATAGTTTGTATAAGTACGTACATTAGTTAAATAATTATATGTGAAGACGATGCACCTAGAATAAAATCAAAACAGACGACTCGGCAAAACCACCTTAGAATTTCGTATGTGTAGTAACAGCCGAGTTCGATAGAGAAGCGGTTTTCTATTAGCCATTCATAATAATTCGTGTAATCATGACGTGCTTTGTGATCCCGCTGGCTCGTATTCTGAACCGTGACCGTTGCCATTTCTCCGCAGCGGCCGCGCTTTGAGTCACAGCTTCAATTTCAAACGTTTGATGTGTTTAATTACTTTGTTTGTTCTTGTTCAGCCTCCGATGCTTGCTGCGGTCGCCCTAAGTCGAAAACGTTTCCAAAACTGTTAGCATTCGCAAATTAAACGTTACCCACGTCAAAGTGAGTGAATAGTTTTATGCTTACAACTACAACGAAATAATTAAAGCTTGGCCACTGTAGAGGTAAGTGTCAGATGCCGATATTCGGGTGATTGATTGGCAATCAACCTATGGCCTTTGTTCTAGAATGAGTAGGTGACGTAAACCGTAAGGTTTTTGTGTAATATACTCTTACATAGAATAATGTCACGTACCTATTTTTTATGATTGACAAAATCAACTTGGTCAGCACACGAGAAAAATAAGAGAATGGGAAAGCTCCTCCACCCTACCGATCTTTTGCTACATACGGTTCGGTATGCAGCAATGAAGAATTTAGACATGGAATCGCAATATATTTCAAAAATATTTAACTTTTAGGTCTCATGCGGTTTTGACATTTCAGTGCGGCTTATTCGCCCCAACTCCTACGAAAGTTGGACCATACTATGTATCCAATGTAACTGTTCGACATTTTATCACTTATTTAGTAAATAATCACTGAAACGGTTAATTTTAAAGTAACACCAGGGTCGGGTGTTCCACAAGAACGAGCCTTGGGTCCACAATATATCTTGTGGGCAGGCAACCGCGATTTGACTGACGGCGCACTCTGAAAGGACATTTATCAGTCTCACTAGCGGGTTACACTAAACCAAACAACAATGAATTCTCATTGACAAATTGTCTTGGCATTTCTTGTTCTACGGTCCTTTCTTTTGACTAATAGACGCTTAAGACTTAGGTGAGGTTAGCTTGCTTGTGCTTGGATACTCTGCGTATGTACATAAAATTCTCGTTCCTACTGGCCATACATATAACAATGCGAGTTCTTCATAATATTGCTGCTTCTATATACTTTCCATTATTTCTAACAAATTAACTTCATGCATAAAATAAAAGCGAGCAGTGTACCAAAAACATTTAATTCGCAAAACCTAAGTGGCTAACACAGCGGTGTAATGTGAAAGGCGACAGGAGGAGTGGAGGACTTCCCCAGCCCGTCGCGACGTTCCCTCTAACCGGACCTTAGCCGCATTCGTTGAATGTAAGCCACTTATGAAAATTAATGTAAAGCGAGGATAAACCAAAGCCTATTTTCTGCGCGAAGTAAAGCGGGCGGTTACAAATTGCTTTGGGCAAAGCGTAAATTTTAATTTTATCTCTAATACCCAAATGAGTACCGTGACTCGACATAATAAATGTACTCTTCCCACGTTAGCTGCGGTCGATTCGTGTGCCGCGTTTGTCTGCACAACGCGTTAACACATAGCCCGCTTGTGAATCACATGCCGAATCGCCTACTGTGCCTATAATTACGTGAATCGTTTAGATTTGTGTGCGGTGTGAGCAGAAAGCTAAGCAATATATAATGTGCAAGTATCGGGCATACTATTTTATAAAGACTGGGTAGTTGTTTGTGCCCGTTTGCATGCCTTGGTATTTATTATTAATTTAACGTCTCTTGACATTTCTCGGGACCCTGGGGTTCCGAACCTTTGGAAGGCCATAGGAGAGGCCGAAGCTAACACGCAGAGGCCCGTTAGACGTCTTTAATTTAATGAGGCACCAACCGACGATTATCCCTGTTCGCCAAGTGCACCCAAGGACAACCTCCGGTTGGTGTTAGATTATTGCAGGATATGGAAATAAAGATTATGGGTTAAAGACAATTCTTTATCTAGGACCATGGAAAGACTATGGCCCCTGCCTGACCAATGTTTTATATAAAATACACGGATAAAATGGCAGGGGGTGACTCGCTCCCGGGTCGACGGCGCGTTGTGTTCCACGCGCGCCTCAAAGAGATGTCAGCAGATTTGAAGGGGTCCACTAGGGCCGATGCCTGCCGGGGTTGCGAAGAAAACCGAAAGGGAGATCGTGGCCCCCGGCAACAGGGCAACCGAAGGAACACGGGTGGGTTTTAGTCAGTAAGAGTCTGACACGCCCTCCCGCTCCGCCCAGAGCGGGAGAAGTTATTTGATGATTTCCCACCCACAAAAAAAAAAAAAAAAGGAGTGACTCGCTAACACATAGTGTCGTAGCGATAAGGAGGCAACATGTCCTGAGGTGCTTATGAGGAGTGAGTAGGTATTCCACGGCCATCAGGACAATTCTGGAAGTATACGGTGAAGATCCGAACACGTTTGCTCTTGCGAATCTCCACTCAAGCCGGCCAATAAAGGCAAGAAAGAGGTGGGAGCTCTGTTGCTCTTCATTGTTCACTCCAAGGGCCCTGGTTCAGGCCATGGTACGGAGCGAGAGGAAATGGGAGGCCGTCACCTCCTTCTGCGAAGCGGTAATGCTCGCGAAGGAGGAGGCGGAACGCGTGAGGGAGAGGCAAATTTCGCGCCCTCATGCCCCTAACCGCCGCAGGAGGAGACGCCCAGGGCGTCGGGAATCGCGAGGCGATTTCCGGCCACCGTAGGCGCGGGCTTGCGGGCGGTGAGCAATGGGTGGCTCACCGTCCGATAAGGACCAGGCCCGGGTCGACGGCGCGTTGTGTTCCACGCGCGCCTCAAAGAGATGTCAGCAGATTCGAAGGGGTCCACTAGGGCCGATGCCTGCCGGGGTTGCGAAGAAAACCGAAAGGGAGATCGTGGCCCCCGGCAACAGGGCAGCCGAAGGAACACGGGTGGGTTTTAGTCAGTAAGAGTCTGACACGCCCTCCCGCTCCGCCCAGAGCGGGAGAAGTTATTTGATGATTTCCCACCCTCAAAAAAAAAAAAAAAAAAAGCGGCAAGCCAGAGGTGAGTAACAAGACTTATCCCGGGAGATAAGAGTCCGTGGGGTCGCTACTGCCTAACAGCTCGCCACATGCCCTACGGGTTTATGAATCTCTCTTTGTCTGGCTCCGGGTGAGGAGCCAGACAAAGAGAGATTAGACCAGTTTTAGTAAAGTAAGTACCTAGAGCTACCTATCTACATACCTAGAGTTCTTATTATTATTTGTTAATTTCCTTAAAAGTTACATAATCATAATATCATAAAAACGTATTTTTTCTTTTTTAGGTTATCAAAAGATTACGGCGATACATTGGGTTAACATTTCCCATGACGTCACGAATATATAAATTTTATACTTGCTTGTGACGCAATTTTAGCGACACAATTTTAATGTGTTTTATCTAAGTCATTTTTTTATTAATGTGATAAAGTAAAAAATATGTGTCTAATATGTTATTATTACTTGACTGACGGACTAAATATAATTTCTTTTTTTTTTACTCGGGACTCATCTCTATTGTACCTAAAATTATAATAGTAGATATTGTTAGTACCTATACCTAACTGATGCCTATGGCTGTCTTTATTCACAGATTTTGGAAAGGACTGTCCCATATATATTAAAAGTACTCTGTGGGCCAGTCAAAATGGGCAGCAATAGTTTTTAGGACAAGCTTCGCTTCTCTTGTGTTCGTTCTTTCCTTTCACACAGGCTATCTTTGAATAATTCATTACTCCATGTAAAATAAGTGAAACATTCATTTTAAACTGACGAAAATAAACGAGTTTATTTATAGGTTTGGGCCAAGTTGTTGGTATTTCCTGTAAAGAGGCATCATTGGCATGTTTTCATCTCGTTATCAGCGGTTGCACGGTTCACTCCACTCAGGTGGGGCCACCTGTTTTCATCCTTTCGTCCGCCTCGGTGATAATGGCATGTTCGCGGTCCGTCTGCTTCACTGCACCGCGCCTGCTAGGGTTTAATAAGAATTACAACATTAAGTGGTGGAATTTCAGAGGTTCTAAATTCTTTCCAACTTTCTGTACCTTCGTGTGGAAACTACAAATTTTTTATTAAAAATTCTTAAATTTATTAAAAAGAAAATACAAGTCAATTTTAGTGATCTTTTGCTAGGAGAGCTCTAAAATAACAATTTTCTACAGAGAATTTGTGGAAGCAGATATTTTACCTTTTTAGTCTGGAAACTTTTGACAAGGCTTTGACCTCATCTTTTAATTTGACCCAATAGAAACGGGCGTCTCACACGTCGCGGTAACAATGTAAACGAAATTTAAATAAGCGTTCGAATCGCCGCGTTCTGCACGCGCGACTCGATCAGTGTGCCAGTCACGGCGGGACAGTTTATTTCAACTTCTCAACTTGTTCCGCGCCTTCGAATGGGGCATAATTTTCATAAGAAACGCGCCGCTGCGCCCCGACACAAAAATTAGATTCATCAGCCTTCCAGGCACATTTGGCTCGAAACATTCTCGAAGCTACCAATTCGATTCGAGTTCGTAACGAGCGCGTGAACAATGTGATGTTAACTTTTGTTACTTTGCATTTTGCTTTATAAGTATTAATGTTGGGGCTGTAGGTACGCATCGGATGTGTGTGTTATGTAAATGATCTGTTATTAAGGGCTCAGGCAAATGATCGACTAATGTTTGTAGAAGTTTGATACTTATACATAAGTACCTACTTCTATGGCTGCACTGCTCAAGAAATTCACCAAACTTATTAGTTTATTAGCTACAAATGACATAGTCAAACATTTGTGCTGATTTAACATCAAATATTCAAGTCATAGGTCTGAAGTTTGAACCCAAGGTACGCACCTCTGACTTTTCGTATTCATGTGTGTATTGTATAATTATCGCTTGCTTCAGAAACGGTGAAGGAAAACATCGTGAGGAAACCGGCATGCCTGAGAGATATTTCTTGACAGTGTGTGAAGCCAGGTCAGAGGCTCAGGGGCGGCTTTAAAACTCTGACACCAGGTTAGTCACTAACCACACGAAAAGAAGAAGAACATCAAACAGTTTGTTTGATCGTCGTCTCATCCAAGACTTACCATTCCCATCGTATTTCAATTTTATACCAACACTGGCACTCTTAAATTGCGATTATATGGTATAACCATAAACCTCTCAAGCTTCTTTATGTCGGAATAATTTGCAGTCTGTATATTTTATTTCAGCAATATTTCCTCGAATATCTGGAGTGTGCGGAACCGCTAAAACTGTTTCATCAACGCTTAATATCGGTAATGTATGACGATCGTTTGTATAATTTTTTATTACTCGCATTCTTTGAGAACTTTTTTCATTTTTACTTTGGTTGAATATGAGAAGAATGCCGGATAATATTTTATAATCTCTTTTCTTTCTTTGTTTAATATAAAATTTCTTAAAGTCTGTTGCTTGGTCCAGCTCAATGTGGGCGTTGCTGACTATCCACAGTTCCCACTCTGACCAGAACACATAATATCAAGATTAGTTAGTTGTTCCTGAGTTAATTTAGTTTCGAAAACTTTAATTCAGGAACTTTTGCAAACAAATATTTATAGTTTAAATAAGCAAATCACGGTGCGAGACATTGAATACAACGCGGCATTCGGGACGCAAACATAATTTACTTATCTCACGCGAGACCAGAAAGTTTCGTTCAAACAAATAATATAGGTTTCCGTCGGTGCGGGGAGCACCTGGGCGGCACTAGGATCGGTGTGTCCCCAGGGAAATAAAAACTTTGTCGCACGTCGCTTGTCCTAAAGCCTTCTTACTGTCTCCCTGCTCCGCGACACGTTCACCGATTTGCTACCAACGTACAGTTTATAGCTTTGATTCTCAACGACACACTACGTTTACGATATTGTTTCGCATTACTGCCGCGTAAAGCGGCGCGTAAAAACGTTAGCGGAATAGAGCGCAGAATTGAATAACCAAAACTTAAAGTGCTTATCGGATTTCCGGATGCGAATACAATCAGATTTGAGATATCCATTTCAACTTTTGTTATGCAAATTGTGTAAACTAAGCTGTTATATAAAGTAGATTTCCTCCAACGTGTGAAAGAATTAACGTTTGCAATCCTAGATTCTAAAGTCGGAAATTCTCGAAATGACTTCGCTAATATTACTAGTGTTGAAAGTTTCCGACGTCCCGAGTTCGATAACTGCCAGGATCTCAGCAGGAATTTTTAAATTAATTCAAAGGAAAAATAAAATTAACGAAGTTCGCGAAGATTAAATTATATCCGTCGTATTTTGTGTCAAGAAAGTTGGGATGTTGATTGTGTACCTATAATATAGTGAAGTTTCGTGTATAATTTGGAAAATAAAAAGGGAATATCGTTATCAATTTTTCTTTACTACTTCAAACGATCATAAAGATGAGAGCAATATCGAAAAACTTTGCTTAGCACAATTTCCCAAAGGTTTACAATCTTTGTTCACGTGTGTATGTTGTAAGTACACATATGCGTACTTGTATTGGTTCCGCGTATTCTACACTCAACAGATCTATGAACTTTAGTTTCGTCTCCCTTTCACTTCACAGAATCTATAAAATCTTTGAATAAACATTTGCCTTCTTTGCCCTTTCGCACTTGTAAAAGGGGTCTGAGAAACTCGCCTAAACTTATTTAAACTTTTACCCTAGGAAATCCTTTTCACAAGCACTTTAAATGTAGAATAGAATATGTATTAGAGAATAGAAAAACGTTACGTGGAGTTGTTTTTTTAGATAAATCCTGATAGAAATCTAGGATCGTTAAAGAAAGGTAAGGTAAGGTTAAGGTATCAGAAAGATCTGGAAAATTTAAGGGTATATACCATATAGGTACTTAAATTGTTTGTTCAGTTTGATAGTCTATATTATAATAAAAAAATTAAAATAATGTCAGGTATCAAGGCCCATAGGGTGTTAGTATTACATCTTACTTAAAAAAATTATCAGTAACATTACCATTCAACGTGGCAATGCTGCCAATCTTCTGGGCACGTTCCCGGATGACAGCGATGCGGACGAATACTTCGACGCCTAAGTGTCGTTTTGTTTTCATTTATATTTATTTATACAGATAGTTAGTTAGACTTTTAATTTAATACATAGTGTAAATAGTTAGTTGTGTTAAAAACTGTAAAGCTAGATCTATATAAAATATAAATATATTTGACTAAATGCACTAGTCGTATCATGCAGGAACACAAAAAGAAAAATAAAACATAATCACAGGTTAAACAAGCTTTGTTGCCACTATAGACCATCAAACTGAACAAATTTTTCCATGGGATAAACATCGTAATTGCGAAAAAAAAATATCAGCCGTCTATATATTTGTGTCGAGTAGGTATTGAAGTTTTGTACGGGACAACTGATATTTTTGTGTTTACCATGTTGGTCCCACTGAGAAAGCTGTTCAGTTTGATGGTCGGTCACATCTTTAAATTTTACCACTCCTTTCTGAATTTGAATTTGTACTGCTTTCTTGAACAATAAAGTTTTTTTTTTTTAATATCCTTTGTTATTCTATCCGATATTTTAATAGCAAGCGACATCGCGGCAGGCCCAGACGGAGATGGCGTGTATGAGTTGGACGCCTTAAACAAGAACTGGTCCTTAGCAGCTATAAATAGAGAGTCGAGAAGCCTTTGCCGTCCAGTGGGACATCACAGGCTTTTAATCCTTCTAATAATATTTTGTGAAAGTTTGTGAGGATGGATGGATGTTTGTTACTCTTTCACGCAAAAATCACTGAACAGATTTGGATGAAATTTGGCACACAGATAGTTTATAATCTGAGTTAACACATAGGATTCTTTTTATATCGAATTATATTTATCAGTATTTAATTATATTTTAAAACTTTGCAGCAAGTTTCCTGAGCTATCCTACATAGTCTCAACCATATTGTTGACGGCAAGTTTCATTTCCTTAACACGGTTGATCTATAAGCTTGTTACAGACCAGTAAGTAGTTCGTAAAGATACATTGATAAGGGTAAAACATAAACACTCTCCAATAACGTCTATCGTGTAGATCAGCTTTACAGTTTTCAAAGGGTTTGAAGTTAAAGTTCGCCCGAAGGTATTTCTCGGATCATCAAGACGGTTTTCCAATTTTAACTTTGCTTTAACCAAGCAGCGGTAGCGATTTTCGAATTATCTTCCTCTTTGGCGGGCTCATCAAAATCTGTTTATCTTTCAAAGCTCTGTCTACAGAGGTTGCTACTTTTACTTTTTTTATTCGGATATTACATTTTACTTTACATGCTAACAGCATGGATTATTAGCTGCTTATTTTTTGTGCGAGGTTAACTTTTTATTAGAGCCCCTTATTATAGGGAAATGGGTCACTGAAAGTCAAAGGCTTAAGGAATTATTGTAGACATTTTGGGTAACGTTATGTTTCTTTTAAAAGTAGGTACTTATCATGCTTTCGTAAATCACATTATTCATTGGACCACAACTTTTTGTTTTGTGTTGCTTGTAGTCAACCTACCTATGCATTCTGTAATACCTATCTACTGCATTTTTTAGGGTTTTCCAATTACTAAGTCTGTCAGAGGACTTTGTCTCTTGAACCGTAATAGGTAGACAGTTGAAATTTTCACAGAATGTGCATTTAATTAAACTTAATATTTAAAGGACTCCGTTTACAAGAAATGTGTTTTTTTCGGCGTTTTTTGCTCGATCTTAATAAGGTGCGGTGTCCTTCGTGTGCGAGTCTAACTCGCACTTGGGCGGTTTTATGTTTGTTGATAATGATTTTTACGTCCCCTCACATTTGCTGTAACATTTATTCAAATATAATATTTTCTTTCAACCCTCATATGTGACGCAAAAATATATGTTGTGTGTTTAATTGTCCATGAAGTTGAGATTTAAATTCACACGCAGTAGATTTTTATTCATATGACAGATATTTCCATTTCCATAAAATACTTTTATTGTTTCCTGCAGTTTAGTTGATGTTAAATAAAAATCCTCAAGAATTGGGTTATCCAATGCAAAAAGAATTATTAAATCTGGAGATTGCCCCCTACATAGAAATTTACAAACAAACAACCAAATTTTACCTCTTTATAATATTAATATTATAGTAAAGTATGGATCAACCCGGCTTAGCAAACACATATATCTTTAAAGAAAGTGGCTGCCCATATAGCTATATAATAGGTGAACAAGTATATCTACTATCTAAAAAATCAAGAAGTAACCATTTCCAAAATAAACTGATTCTGATTCCTTACAACAAGCGATGTTGGACCGTAGGGTGTGGGGTGATTTTAATATCGTAAGAAATACGGTTTTCACTGACTTTTGTATGTATTTATTATATTTTATTTAGTTTTTTTTTTTACTCTTCTATTGGCATTTTATTTTGTGTCCGTAAGAGTGTCCGTGGTATCACAGCGGGCCCTATCAGAATACCAGCTTTGCGGTATCTGTTTTAAAATATCGTAGCATTATGCTGAGATAGGAGCCTTTTTGGCCTCACACAGGACTTCTTTTTTGATTACACAATTATTATTTTTCTGGAATTTTCTTAGTTTTAATGTTGTATTTACTGTGCGTGTCCCAAATTAAAATATTTTCTTTCTTTCTTTCTTTTACAAAGGTTTATTCGCAAGCTGTACCGTAATTCTACATTGCTGAAAAGATGCAAATCACAAGAAATTGTCCAAGAACCACGCGGTAGTGAATTGTTTTAAATTCACTCCTAAGATTTATTCATTAAACGACTCCAAGTCTCCAACAATAGGGAATTAACATGAGACATAATAAATTCTAGTTGCTACTTGTAAATGGTTTTGGTTAGGTTCATCATTGTGGAAGGAGATAGTAGTATAATAGCTGCCTATTACTGTCCCATTTTCGGGACAGGGTGAATCTCCAGAAAATATTATTTTTGAGTAAATTTTGTGGGCATCGCTCATATTTTTTAATAGTATTAATAGGCATGTTCAGATAACAAGTTCTTTATTAGATTTACTCCTTATAAACAAGAATTTAATAAAAATAAACGATTGTGTGAAAAATGATTTTCAAGCTTAGGAAAATGACGATATGTTGAGGACAATGATAATGCTCATGAATTTAGTTATGTACTTCTGTAAACGACGAAGGTAAATGAAAATAAAATAAAATAATTAAGTATCTAAATGATATTTTTATTTGGTTTAATATCACAATCAACTAATATAAATAAAATAAAAATAAGTCCAACAAAAACCAACTTCTAAGACTCTTTATAAACTTGATTGCTTTATTCAGATAGATTATTTAAATTATAAGTATCAAAATCAACAGTCAAGTATCAAAATATTAAAGTTAATCGCCGTAGGATCGTAAAACCGTTAGTTCAAAACCCAACTATAACGAACTATAAAATCACGGTTTTCACAATCATACGGTGACTGAATTATACAAAAATAAATTAAACATGATCATTGATTAATTTATGGTTGAACAAAATGAAAGGATAACAATTCTAATTCAAAACCTGGAAAGAATCACTTTGAATATGATCAAAATAATGCAAAAAGATTATTAATTTTATTTTATTAATAACTCTTTTATTTATTTTCTTTCTGTAATTACTTATGTTTTTAAATATTTCTTACACTAAAAATATATTTTCACCCAACGACAATCCCCGGTTGGTGTTGGACTATTGCAGGATATGGAAACAAAGATAACATTGGATTTGGGCTATGGGTTTGGGTGGCTAAAGTGGACTGGTTACATGGAACTATGGAAGGACTATTACCTGATCAATGATTTATAAGTACTCGAATAAAATGGCAGGGCACCCCCTGCCTGGTGACTTGCACTGTCAATAATGCGCCCCCAGAAACTGTTGCTAGCACATAGTGACGTAGCGACATAGGGGCCACATATCCTGAGGTACTTGAGGAGTGGAGATGTATTCCACGGTTATCAGAAAAATCTCAGAGCCTGGAAGATGGTCAAGATCCCTACCAACACTTACTGGATACTTCCTTCCTCCGAGCACGTTTGCTTTTGCCAATCTCAACTCCAGCCGGCCAATAAAGGCAAGCCAGAGGTGAGGAACAAGACTTCTCCCGGGAGATAGGATCCGTGGGGTTGCGACGTGCTGCCCTCATCTTAGACCCGTTCCGGCAAAGTGTTTTTCAAAAAATGTTTTTCTCAAAAAAAAAAAAATTTTCTCAAACTTGCTTGGAAATTCGAACTTTATTTTGATAACCTTCTCGAAGATTAATCGAAATTGCTGTACTGGTCAAAAATAAGCGAGCGCCCGGCCGGCAATGTTACTATGAAATTCCATTATATGTGTCGTGTTTAGCGGCCAAATAAATTAATATGAAAACTCATATCTGTCGTGTTATTTAAAAATGGAACTAACTTTTTACTTCAACACATGTCAACCAAGATGAAAACATACAAAGATTTTATTTAAATTTCGAACTGGCTTATCAAATAAATCTGTTTAAAGTAGAGAAGAAACAAATGAGCATATTGGCGCGTGAAAATTTTTCTTTGTTCGTCATTAATTTTGGAATTAATAATTAATTTACTTAGTTTGAATTTCCGCGGATTTTTTAGGAAAAGTACTATACAAGACTTGGCCGCAATCAGGCTTTGATGGTCTTACGTATGTGACCCACATTTTCACGATCGTCCATCAATGCCCTAATTGCTGACTGCGACAGTAATGTACTATAATTGCATCTTCAAGTAAAAAAATATGGTTTACAATAAAAATAGGTAAGTACAGTTGTATTTTAGAGTTGTAGCCAATACCTTAGCTAAGATAACTTAATATCTTGTAATTATAAGTATCAGCGCCCACCGTCGTTATCATTATAGCCGATGTTATTGTGCCTAGCTTGTAGCAAAAATTAAAACGAATGGCAAATCATATTGCAGTATCAACATAGGTTAGTGATCAGTAGTAGGTAGATAATATAAGTTATAATTAGTTATAGTTTAGGTACGTTAAGTTTTAGATTGTTTTGGGAGAGTTTAGGAGCAAAACTAAAATTAAAATTACCAAAATAAAAATAAAAACATATAAACGGTGTTGTGTAAAAATAAAAACGATAGAAAAAGAAGGAATAATCAGAAAAGAGGCCCATTTTATTACACTGCTTGACAGTCCACCTTCCATTCTTCAAGTGATGCATTATAGCTAATGTGATGAAGGCTGGAAACATACTCATATAAGTCTGCATGACTGGGGGGCCAATTTCTCAAAAGAAAATTATCGCAAAATGAATGTGACAACTGGCCTTTAACAACAAACGGTCGAGAATTTTTGAAGGCAAGGGAACGGGGAAATGCTTTGTAGCAATCGACTATTGGGATACAATAAGTACATAATAATGATGTGCAATAACTTGGCTGCTGACGATTTTGAAAACCATCTTCAGACCTTCTAGGAAACCCGAGTTTAAAGTCCTTAGCATATTTTATGTTAAGCGTACAAAACCGACTGCATTCGCCGGTTTGAGTCTAAGAAAAAAAAAAGATAAATTATTTATTTATTAGCGATAGACTCCCGCTATGTTCTATTTATCTTTCACAACATCCTTAAAAAATAATTCTTATAGCCTATCAAGAAATGATTTTTTTAGCTAATCTCAATCTTTCAATTAAAGTATAAAAACTACCCCAAAAGCAGCTCTAAGTGTTCAATCAAAATCAAAAGTGATTAAGTTGATTTAGATCAAGAATCAATGCATGTTGTATGGTGTAAGTTGGATCTGTGTGTCATTGTTTAGAGATCTTGGGAACGTCGCCGGAGTCAATATGCGGAACATTTCCTATTACACGCCCACTTCTTTCCGTGAACGAATCCGATTTATATAGAGTGGTTTGTTAGAATACTGGATTTATAGGGTAAAATTATACAGGGTTATTGGTTATATGGCGGCAATCCATTGAGGGGATGTAGGAAAGGTCATTTACAACCAAATGACCCCTTTTGACTCCTATGCAAATATCTATTTCTTTATATTTCGAGTCTTTTGACATTATTTTTCATTAATTTTAAAATATAAAATGCCAAAAAAATCGACTTCCAAAAAAACACGGAAACATTTCGGAAGTCGGTGTCTTTGGTTTTAAATTTTCGTTTTTTGCCACCGACTTCCGAAATTAAAGTTATTTTTCACTTTGTAGTGTTTTTTTTGGAAGTCGGTTGTTGTTTTTTTTTTTGTAAATGTTTTTATTTGTCACTTTTTAGTTGTGGTACCAACCCCACACAAATTCGAATACCACTACCCACTATGTAAATAACAGTGACAGAAACTTACTCGTATTATATCATCCACATACTGTGGGAAAAAATACGTGTTATTGAAGCTAACTCAAAAACTGTCTAAGCAAAGTTAATAAAATTTATATGGGACCACCTCGAGAGCATACCCTTTTCAAAATCGGTTCACAATTGACCGAGAAATTGCTGAACATAAATTAAAAAAATAATATATACATATAACATAATTATAACAAATAAACCTCTTTTTTTTTTTTGAGGGTGGGAAATCATCAAATAACTTCTCCCGCTCTGGGCGGAGCGGGAGGGCGTGTCAGACTCTTACTGACTAAAACCCACCCGTGTTCCTTCGGTTGCCCTGTCGCCGGGGGCCACGATCTCCCTTTCGGTTTTCTTCGCAACCCCGGCAGGCATCGGCCCTAGTGGACCCCTTCAATTCTGCTGACATCTCGTTGAGGCGCGCGTGGAACACAACGCGCCGTCGACCCGGGCCTGGTCCTTATCGGACGGTGAGCCACCCATTGCTCACCGCCCGCAAGCCCGCGCCTACGGTGGCCGGAAATCGCCTCGCGATTCCCGACGCCCTGGGCGTCTCCTCCTGATAACAAATAACCCTGTATTTAAAATTGATATTGAAGAGATTTAGTTAGATAAAGATATAAAATGTTTGGCTGAGCTTAGCTTCGAATATTCTACGTTATTGAGAAAGACGTGATAACAAATGCAAATAGTGTGATGTATTGGAGGTCAAATTGCGAGAGATATATGGTAGTAATTGGCGTGATAGTGTATATAGTTTATGTCGGATTCGCTTTTAGTACATGGTGCCTACGTCTGTGGTAACAAAGTCTGTATATGCTGATCTTGCATTCTATCGAAAATTTGTAGCTAGACCAGTTCAAGGTCAAAGAGTTTCCATTGACGTGTGGTGCGGCCCACTATGTTAACCTTTATAGGTAGATTGTAGATTCCTGAACAGCAATATTTATTGTAGAAACAAGGAATTCTGTTAAAAATATGTTCTAGTCATTATAGGTTGACTAATGGAACGCTTGAAGAATGTCAATCTTCTATGTTTAAGATAATAAGTTACATAACCCGACACACCAACAACAATTTTATCACACTTATCAACCACTCAGTATAAATCCGGCCATATTTTTATTCCAACACAATTTGTAATGGAAGCGACACGCGGAGACAAGAGAGCAAGGCAAGGGCGGGGGGCAGATGGGGCGGGGTGGTGGCGAAATTACTTGCAAATTCCATTTACAAAGTCGGCGGCCAGGCGTCAAAAGAAACTGGTGGCTGTCTGCTTCGAAAACCGACTAGTTACCTAAATTGTGGTCTGGTCATTGAAAAATTATAATGTTTGTCGTGCATCTATACTGCTTTTAGCAAAAAAAAAAAATGGGGATACTACAAATGTCACGTGGTTTAAAAGATTAATGTTAATATTCGTGTTTGGCGTTGTCTAGAACAATAGAACCTTGAAAGTCTTCATTTTTTTTATTTATTTGAAAGGTACTCAAATGACTTACTCACTAGGACATACAGCATAATAACTGAAATTACAACCCCAAAATAATTTAAATAAATGGTCAAGGTAAAGCCGTGGTCGCATGCCTGTTCACCTATTACAAAATTATAATGGCATGCGACCACGGCTTTACCTTGACCATTTTTGTACCTGTCTTGATTTCTGTCTGAAATATTTTCTTGTTTCGTAATTTTTAGATCGTGATTTTTCAGTAGTCGGGTTTTAGTTTTTGAACTTACTTTTTATTTAAATTATTTTGGGGTTATAATTTTGTGATAAAGTTTTTTTTTTGTTTGCTTTTTATTGTACAATAGGTATACATTTTACAGCCGCGCCGTACGTAGCACAGTCTTACTTTTCAAATTGAAATAATTGAATGTGGATCATAGGTTCATAAGATATTGAGGCATACAAAATTCATTTTATCTGTTCGTCTGTTCGAAACATAGTTATATACAATACAATACTTACATAAAATTGTCGTGCAATACATTAGGATTAAGTTACTATAATATTTATGTCAAATTACAACTAGTTTTGCTTGTTTTTGATAATTTAAACATATTTTTTTAGTTAGACAATATGATATATGTAGATATTTGATACCCAACATGGCACAATTAAAAAAAAAAAATCAGTCGTGACTTTATGTTGTCTAGTAATGGGCGCCATATTGTGTTTAATGTGACGTCACATAACCAATAACCAGTGGACGATCAAGACGCTTCCAATGATACCTCATTTGTCATATTATGATCGGTAATTTACAAGTTATGAGGTAACAGATGAACATACATACATACAAACATACCGGTCAAAATCATAACCGCCCTTTTTGCTTCGCCGTAGTCGGATAAAAATAGAGTTTGTTTTTCTATTGTCGTTTCAGACCAATCCAGACGATACGATTATTTTTTCGTATTTTTCAAAGCAACCTTTCTACTAATCATTTACCAAAAATGTATTTAGCTAACGTCTTTCGCAAATGATAAAATCTTACCATGTAATTTTTATTGTGAACTACATTTTATGTAATCTTCAGAAAACTTAATGTGTTTGTATACACACAATAAACTGTTCCACGACAAATAAAACCCGTTTTCAGAATTCGTTAAAAAAAATCATCAAAAAGTTTAAATTACAAGAAATAACAGATACCTGAAACGCCGAAAATACAGTTCTGAAAATTAATTTAAAGTTACAAAAAAGTTTACCCACAAACTAATAACCTTCAAATCCAGTACGAAACATGACCAGAAGTTTCCTGTTTTCCATGTTTATGGCAAGATTACCAATGGAGGTCGGGTGGTAAGGAGCTCACCGATTGGTATGTAAGTTACGAGGCGTTACGGCGAACTTAGCTCATTACCAGTGGTACGCGGTAAGAATGACAATGGCGAGAATTTTTACTTCATCCTCGTCCACGCTTATTAGTTGCTTCCAGACGTGTAGTGGCAAGAGACTCGAGTCTTGCAACTGCCATATTGAATTTTTCGCCTTAGCATTAGATCCCAGTGCGCTTTGTTCTTGTTTCAGCTTAAAAAGTAACCGACCTCGGCTCGGTGTCACGTAGACGATGTTGCTGCAACACGTTGTGGAACTGTGACGTTACATACACTGAAATAATAGTATTTTCATAGTGTGGTGGAGGCGCAGAGGGTTATTCCCTGAGTACGTTATTGTTTATATGTGTATGTGTCAACAGGATTAGGTTGTTTTTTTTCTCTTGTTTAGAAAAGTAAAAGCGGTCATTTTTAGAATTGACCACACTCGCAGCATGTTTTTTTTTAAATATTGACTTTGATTGACAGACAACCGTTTATTGAAAAATATTAGATTCTACTAATTATGAGGCTAAATCAAAAACTAATTTCAGTTTCGTAATCGATAAAATAAAATAAAAATTGTATGTTAAAAATAAATTCACTCAAAACTTGCAAGATCTCACATGCAAGATTCTCTCACATTGAAAGCGATGCCTTACTATCTTCTCTGATCCGAGGCAACACTTAGATGGAAGCATCGTTATTGGCAGTATCTATTCCAAGACTTGTCACAAACCTTTGGCCTATGAATAATTTACAAGACCGCCGCGACCGCAAAGTGTTTATTGTGATAGCGCGCCTGGCTTCACAACCGCAGTCTCATGTGAAATAAAACACCTAGATTTTTCCTCTCAATCTCTCGAGGTACGTCTGCGGAACATTTCAGCGAAAAAGATCGTATGCGCTTCACAGAAATTTCCGAAAATGAATTATATTTACCGGGGACTAAGTCCGACTGTATGTACTTTTCTAAATCGCTCTCGGGTCGTCGTTTCCTAGATGAAGTCGAGAGTGTAAGGAGTCGTGCCGTCGGATTAGGATAACGCATTTAGCGTCGAATGTTATGGGAATAAGGTCGATAATTATTTGCGGTTAGCAGTCACGTTTGCCGTGAGAGCCGGAATCGAGGGAAGGTGGCAGTAAATAACAAGCGAGATCGGATTATTTCGATAAGATCGTAAAATGAAACAAGGCGCGCCTCGGCGGGACGTTTTCTTTTTGAATATGTTACACGTTAGTTACATTGCCCACGTACGAGTGCAAAATGTGAAAGTTTGACTTGGCTCATTTTCTCATGTCTTACGGTTGCGCTTTTGGCACTGAATGTATTTCTGATATTACATTCGGGTTAGAATTATTGGAATGGATTTACTTTATTTTATGAATGGGATAGATGAAGAGGAAAATGTACTACCAATTGAACTCTCAACGCTATTACACAACTTTTAATTATAGACGGCATTTACTGAGCTGAACTTTGTCTGGGAATTTTTGAAGTTTGTGTATTTTTCTTTGGTAACGAGATAGTTGGAACGTTTTAAAAAAGTCGTTTGTTTTCAAGCGGAATGTAGAGTACGTAGACAACACTGCGAGCGCGCCCGTGCATTGTGGGGCAGCGCCGGGCAGCGTCGGGCAGCGTTGGGCATGTGGAAGCACGCGCGGTGGGTCAGAAGCGTCGGGTGCAATCTTATTTTTCCGGGCGGCTCGCTGGCGCTCTGCCGGCGGCTTATTGCCTACGTGCCAGCGGGCCGGTCGCGCGCCCGTCATATTATTCTATCGAGCGGCTATCGGTTGCGCCCACACGACCGATATTAGTATACCCGACGCTGCCTTCTCCAGATATTGCTCTGGATCGTAAATAAAACTGCCACCGCGGTAAACCACCCACTCTCGGTGCGAAAGCTCCACTTATCACCTTAAGAAGACTCGGGTAAAGTACGCCGGTGGAAGCAGATATTGATATTTTCATAATTCCAGATTTATTCTCAAGATTTGAATACGAAAGCTGTTCATAAAGCATTAAGTAGACGTGCAATAAAGGAACAGAGCAGCGTTATTGGATCTAGAGGTTACTAACACCATTTGTACAATTTCTTGCGGTTAATATAGTAAGAAATGACACCTCCACATTTATGACGAAACTTGTTTATCACAATTACGCAAACAATAACGTAATAAGAGCGTCCGCAGCCGGCGTTATTGTCGCCAGCGAATGTCGCCGCGGAGAGTTGTCGGAAAAAGTGAAAGTTTTTATCTGTGTGGTCCCCGGCCGCCCGTTCTCATTTCCACGGAGCCGCTCTTGATCGCAATCGGCTCTTGCAGGGTTGAGCTGTGTACATTTAACCATCGGATAATTGCTGATCAGCAGATACCTCGCGTATACCAACACAAACATATCGATTTATTGTTAGTTTGCTTTTTACTCTGTGGGATTCGGGAGATTTTGATAATGTGTATCGAAACGTTTTCGCAGATTTGTATTACACAGGCTTCTGAAATAGGTAGTTTCGGTTTTCAATCTATAAAAAAATATGCCATCAATGATCCTCAAAAACACGTAGATTCAAAATGTTTCAAAAGAAAAAAAGCCTTATAACAAAAAACCGCCAAAGAAAACTGATAACATCAGAGAAGAAAATAAGCAACCCTATTTGAGGAGTGGAAGACAAAGAAAAAAAGGTGTACACTCAGGGGGACGATATGTCAAAAAATTATGTGACCCTAGTACTGGATGTGGCAGGACTGGCAGTGACGGTTAAGTGCGAGATGAAGCGTCACTGCGTTCGTGAACTCAGTCGTGCAGTCGACTGCAATGGCGTATCGCGCGCTTTGACGCCTCTGGGGAAACTTCTTCAGCATCTAATTTTCGTATCGTATTTTCTTTTAGTCGTTTTTATGCGGTATGTTTGTTGGTACCTTTGTAGTTTTGATTATTTGATTTTCTGCTTTTTAATTAATTAACTTTTATTTCTGATTCCTTCGGTGTTGTTTTGTTAAGCATACTTATGTCTGCTCAGAACAATACATCACCGTTGAAAATATGGACATAATCACGAAACATGGTGATTATGTCCATAATTTTTGATTTTACTAAAGCGATGCAATGTGACTCCAAAGTGCATGTTTTAAAGTTCTTGACAAGTAGGTATTCATGAAAACTCTATAGAATGTCGATATTTTAAATGATAGACCGTGAGAATATTTTGTAGTCCACTCCAAATACTTATAATTTATTTATTTTATATTCCTTCAATAATCTTGAATACAATGTCACAGTAAAAAAATTCTGCTTATACCCACACACACGTTCTGTACACTTATTTTTAAATGTCACAGCATAATACTGAGGTAAAAGCCTCTTGGCCTCGTACTTCCTGTTTTTTGGGGTTCCGTACCCAAAGGATAAAACGGGACCCTATTACTAAGACTCCGCTGTCCGTCCGTCTGTCTGTCTATCCGTCTGTCACCAGGCTGTATCTCATGAACCGTGGTAGTTAGACAGTTGAAATTTTCACAGATGATGTATTTCTGTTACCGCTATAACAACAAATACTAAAAAAACAGAATATAAAAATAAATATTTAAAGGGGCTCCCATACAACAAACGTGATTTTTTTTTGCTCGTTTCTTATAGATAATGTTATGGAACCCTTCGTGCGCGAGTCCGACTCGCACTTGGCCTGTTTTTTACTTTCTTTTTATTTAATTATGCATTTGATATTTTTGTTTGGTTTATTTGTGATCGTTCTGTGCGATTCACAGTAAATTTTTCTTTCTTTCTTTTCTTTTTATCTTATCTATTTTCACTCAGATAGAAATAATCAAACATTTTCTAAACATCTTTTATCTATAATGAAAAACAAATACCAGTTGGTGTATAAAAGATCGATGTCGCATAAGATTTCGTAGTAAAATATAAATCGGTCCACAGATAACGTGAGTACAATGAGTTGCCAATATTTTTCATTCTCTTAAGAGTGCGACATTTTTCACGGAACCTTTGTGTAGCCGCATATTTCATGCCGTGTAGGTAACTTTACTTAAATATTACTTTTATTTTAGTATTTTTTCTAGTGTAATGTCATGTTCTTGTTATATGAAATTGGGATGCTTTTACGAGTGACCTGCCTTGTAGGCTGACATTTCAATGAGTAAAAATAAATAAACAGGTAGGTTGTCAAATTGGTTATCCTGCTGCACCGTTTCAACTGTTTGCCATGACTTTTGATCCTCAGATAGTTTGTAACGTAGAGACAGTTAAACTGTCCGATTAATTGTTAAGCAGATTTTACTCTACGTCAATTTGCCATATTATATCCATTTCATACAACTGTCGAGGAATGAGAGTTGTGATTTGAATAGACGGACAATTTAAGTTGGTAGTCAATTCGCTTAGAATTAATTTCCATGACTTTACATAGACAAAGCAAAGTCGCAGGAAAAGTTACTAGTATAATACATTCCCATTAGCACACGCGTGAGGAGTGCTAAAAGGACATACACTGACCTTTTTGGCGCTGTCCCTTCAAAAGGTCGTGTGTTTCGCTCTCGCAACTAACACGCATTATGTTAATGCATGAGTATGAAAAAGCAAAAATTATCAGAATCGCTTTCTTTATACTTAGGTTTTACCTGTATTCCCCAGCACGAGTAAATGTATGGTCTGTTTAAAAAGTATGCTGATTTGTAACACTTACAAATTGTGTGCTTTGATTTTTTTATTTGAATATGTATTCAATAGCGAAAAAAAATCATATGACTGAGGTTGAGGTTAGATAACCTCGATTTAGTCATGTTATTCAAAGAATGATTGTCGGAAAAAGTGGTGATTTATAAAGTTGAAACCTTCTAAAAACAGATGAATGTGTTACTAATTCCCTTTACTTTGAGAGTGATTGCGTAAAAAAACCTGAACAGGGCTTGTTTATACTTACATCAGATACTTTTAGAAGAGACATTAGTACCTTTTTAATATTAGAGTAACGTGTATCTCTTAAGCTAGTCTTTACACACATTTGTCACACTTGATTAGTTCCAAATACGCTCACTTGGGAGCTGTTACAATATTTAAAAAATGGAAGTTTACGACTCGATAATAGTGATTTTTTTTTTTTTTTTTTTTTTTTTTTTTTTCTCTAGGGCATCTCGTAGCTGACCTCTGAGGTCATGACTACTTAACCGGTCAATCCTGTGGTTGCCTTAAGCTGCTACACTCAAAGCCTCCAGCCAGGGGCATACAAAACTAAGCTAAAAAGCTAGGTGAACGCTCGCTAAGGGCACCCCCTGTGGGGTACGAGCCTCGGCTTAGGGCGTCACCGGAGGGAGGACATCAAAGACGGGAAGGGCTGGATCAAAGTTTTGATCATTATTATTAATCGGGGAAATTAAAGCTACGTGCACAGCTGAAACCACTGCTGGCACCTCGTTATCGAGCAAGGGTCGGGGAGGAGTATCATTTACTCGGGGGCGCGGTCGCGATCGCAAAGGACCTCGACGGCGAGGTCGGAATGACGGGAGGCGTCTGTGTCTGTGTATAGTACTAGTGGCCCTATTGCTCTCCTGGAGGAGGGTTATGGGGTCATCAGGGTCGGTGAGAATGTGCCTAGGTCGGCGGGTACGGCTAATCGTACTTGGGACATAACTGGCGGCCTCGACAACCAGAGGGTTGCGATGTTTGACCGCGGAATCGAAGTAACGCTTTGCAAGGCGTTTTAGAAATTGGTGGATCGTGGGAATTCTAAGGTCGAGATGGAGACTCTCGTTCCTAACATACCAGGGGGAGCCTGTGGCCCTGCGGAGGAATCGGTTTTGGAGCGTTTGCAACCTATGGATATGATGGGGTTTTGCATGAGCAAAGACGGCACCCGCATAAGTCATGATGGGACGAATACACGCTGTGTAGATTCGCAATTTGCACTTAAGTGACATCTTGCTGCGTGCGTTTAGGACGGAATGGAGCCTACCGAGAGCGAAAGCGGCTCGCGAACGAACCTTCTTTATGTGCTCAGCGAAAGTGAGATGGTGGTCGAGGAAAACACCTAGGTATTTGGCTCGCTTCTCCCAAGGGATCTGCTTACCGAACATAGTGAGAGGTCGGGGGAGGGGGTCTCTAAGCCTTGTGCGCGGTTTCGAGAAGAGAACCGCTTGGCTTTTTTCGGGATTGACTTCTATGCGCCACTTTCGAAACCAGGCAGCGAGTCGATTGACTGCGCCTTGGAGAGTGTGGGCGATATTGTCGGGGTATCTAGACCTAAAGTAGATGGCCGTATCGTCTGCGAACAGAGCGAAATGCGTCCTTCTACCTGGGTTTGGAATATCGCTAGTGAATAGCGTGAACATGAGGGGAGCTAGCACGGAGCCCTGAGGGACTCCTGCACGAATGGGGCGGGGAGAGGAAAGTGCTCCTTCAATGCGATAGCGGAATACGCGATTCGATAGATAGTCCCGTAAGATGAGTACGAGACGATCCGGCACGCCGAGTTGGTACAGCTTGTATAATAAGCCGTTGTGCCAGACTTTATCGAATGCTTTCGCAATGTTGAAGAAAACTGCACCCGTCAAAGAGCCGCGTTGGAAACCATCGCTTATGAACTCAATGATGCGGTGGGCCAGATGCACGCTAGAGTGCTCAGTTCGAAAGCCGAACTGTTCGTTGGGGATGAGGCCCTTGGTCTCGGCGAAGTCTCTGAGACGCTTGTAAATAAGCCTCTCATAGATTTTTCCGAGAACCTTGAGCAAACTGATGGGACGGTAGCTAGAGGGCTCGGTACTGGGTTTACCGGGCTTTCTGATACCTATGACTGTGGCTTCTTTCCACGACTGGGGAAAGAAGTTGTTGCTTAAGGCACCATTGAAGATGGTAGTCAAAAGCATTATCAGGTGGGCAGGGAATAATTGGATCACCCTATTGGTGAGTCCATCTGAACCGGGAGCTTTACGAGCTTTAAGACCTTTGATAATGTCATGCACTTCGTCTGGAGCGATGGGAGGCAGTGGACAATCAGGGTCATCGACGGGAGGGAGAGAGGCTCTACGTTCGACTTCAGCGTCGACCTTTAGGAGGTGAGCTTGGTCTACTGGCAGGGAGCTGGGTGAGCATTGGGCCTCGAGGGTGTCGGCCAGGCATTCTGCCTTTTCAACGTCCTCAAAGGCTATGGTCTTGTCGGGACGGGTCAGGGGGGGCATGGAGGAAGATTGAGGGGATCTGAGTTTCCTCTGAAGTTCCCAAAATGCCAGATGGTTGGGCTCTAGTTCGCCGAGCATCTTGTCCCAGCCCGCGTCACGCAGCTCCTGTATGCGTGTCTTTACAGATCTCTGTAAATAGCGCATATGGGCTTTGTTTGCGGGGCAGGGGAAGCTGCTGTAGGCACGGACGGCCGCGTTCTTCTCAGTCAGTAATGCACGCACATCGTCCGGCAAGCTCCAGTGACGGTCGTCCGTCGCTGGAACCTCCCTTGAACATTCGTTCAGGACGGTTTGTACGTGATTAGTGAGTGAGTCGATCGCGGACGTCGTGTCTGCGATAGAGTTGAAAAGGTCGGGAATAGAGTCTAACTGAGGGGACGTGTTGGATTTCAGCTGAGTGCTTACTTTCTTCCAGTCCGTGATCCTCTTAGTGATAGGGGGAGCGTTGGGGTCGCGGAGACCTATGCGGGGGTCTAATCTCATGACTACCAGGATCACCGGACGGTGATCCGAGTCGAGCTCATTTACAGTTTCTATTGAGTCTAGTCTTAGATTGACGTTCTTAAGGAGCGCCACATCTAAGATATCAGGGGCGTGATTTACGTTAACCGGAAAGTGAGTGGGAGTCATCGGAGCGATGACGTCAAAGGTCAGGGAGTGGGAGAGGTCGAACAAGTGTCGGCCTCTTGTGGTGGTTACCGAACTATTCCAGGAGGGATGTTTGGCATTGAAGTCGCCCGCTAAAATGAGCGAGTTACTCATAGTGAGTAGAATCGAGAGGTCGTCAGAGAGGAGTTGGAAATTCTCCGAAGTATTAGCGGGGGGGAGATAGACCGACACGAGAGTGATCGGCTCGTGGCCTGACATGCCTAGGCGGCAGGCCGAAACTTCTAATCGTGAGAGGGGAGGAGGGTCAATTGGGATGCAGTGAAGCTGCTTTTTGTAGTAAATCAGGGTACCTCCTCTATGGCATCGTGACCTATCGTTGCGAACTATCCGGTAGTTAGCTATTGATGGGTTACGATTGCAAGGTTTTAGAAAAGTCTCTTGGACTAAGAGAACATCTATTTGATGATCGCGGAGGAACGCCGCTATCTCTTCGCGTTGATTTTTAATGCCGTTTGCATTGAAGTAGCCTATTATTAGGGATCGCGGTTTGAACCTAGCTAAGACCGTATTATCCATAATTGGGTTTAGTAGCGAGGGAGGTTAGGGCTTGCGTAATATCGGGATACGCATTGTAGATGGCCTGGATCTGGAGGAGATTACCATGGGCCGCAAGGATTTCGTTGGCCATTGTCTTTGCGCGAGGGGAGACGAAGGCCAAGAAGGTTGACGTAATTACGTTGAACGAGTCAACGGAGACGTTGGGGCTAGCCACGGGAGTGGATTGAGAGGGACGCGTAGCTTTAGGAGCGGACGTGGGTTTCGCGGGGGGCGCGGCGGGCGCCGGAGGCGCAGAGGGCGCAGGGGGCGCAGAGGGCGCAGGGGGCGCGGGTGGCGCGGCGGCGCGAATACGGGGATCCATAAGGCGGGGGAGGGGAGCGGGGGGAGGGGAGGGAAGTTACTGAATTGAGAGGGCACCATGGCAGGGAAAGACTGCTGGTGATGGAGATAACTCCACGGACTAGGCCTCTGAGGGCTTAGTCGTTGGGGCAAATGGGATGAGGGAATCCTATAAGAGGAGGGAGCTTCCCTTTGCTGGCGGGCGTCGAAACGCTTGGCCAGTTTGGGAGAAGAGGCCTTAGGGGCTTCGGGGCAACCGCGGTAGTTGGCCGGGTGGCCTTGTTTGCCGCATAGAACGCAGCTGGGGAGGTCGGTACAAAGGGAACGATCCTTTGGACGGGGGCAATCGGAAGTGCCGTGCTCACCTAGGCACTTGACGCATCTAGGTGTAGCATGGCAGTTCCTTTGCGAGTGACCATAAAGCTGGCAGCGGTGGCATTGACCGACAATGCCACTCTTATGGGGTTTCTCAATTTCGAACCCTGTGAGCTTGCACAGGGAACGAATTTGGAAGATCGGGTGGTGGCCCTCTACGGGCGGGCAGATGACAAGGACCATGTCGTATGACTCTCCGCCTCTAGAGCGGTGCATGCGATGGACCTCATCTACGGGGACTTTCTGTGACTGAAGGTCATCAAGAATATCAGATGCTGGGATTTCGCGTGGGATACGTTTTATTACTACGCGGATCTGCTTTTCCTCTGGGAGTGAGTAGGTGTGGTATGACACACCTCTCATTCTCAGAAGTCGGGTTAGTTCCCTATAGTCGCGTGACGTAGGGACGGAGACTTTGATACCCTGTTGGGTATTTCGGGCGCTAGAAAAGTTAATTTTGTGGTCGACACACCATTTCGATATGTCGGTCCACTTCGCCTTGTCCTGAATGAACAAGGGTGGCGGGAGAGGGATCTTTTTGGCGTTAGGCGCGGGGGTGTCCTTCGCGGAGGATGACGCAATCGGACGAACGGTGGAGGGGGAAGCTACTGTAGTGCAGCTAGCGGAGGACGTAATCGGAAGAGAGGTGGTGGGGGAAGCTACTATAGCGCAAGTCGCGGGGGTAGCGGGAGAGATTTTTAAGGACGGTACCAGTGGTGCGGGCGACGAGGGAGCAAAGTCTAAGTCCTCAAACGCAACGACCTTGCTGGCCTGGGACGAGCTTTGCTTCTTGTTCTTCCTCTTCTTGCCCTTTCCTTGGACGGTTGTGAAACCATCGTCAGATTGGGAGGAGGATGAGGAAGAAGAAGAAGCGGCGGACTCCGCTTCGTCGTCGTCCGAACCATAGGGGTACGGGGTAGTGGGCCGCTTTGAGGAAGCGGCGCTGATGGGAGCGTCAGTGTCCATTGACTCTGACGGACTGAGGGGTCGGGATGGCTCTGTAGCCGGGGGGGTTTCTAGGGCATCGCTAAAGTTAGCGATGCTATTGTCAGAGGGACAGGACTGAGATTCAGACTCAGCTTGGAGCCTGGCGAACCGAGCTCCATACTTCGTCTTCAGGGCGGGCTCTTCTTCGAGAACACCCTGGAAGAACTTGATAAAGAGCGCTAGGCACTTTACAGGGTCCTTCATAATGACGGGGGAGAGATAATAGTGACTTTTCTATGTTGCTGATGAACTGGCCCCCATGGGCATGGCGATGACGTTACGCTGGTAAACCTTGGTACAGAGTGAAAAATAAACGAGCGAACCTCGCGGTAGTCGCATATGATGTGTAACATCTGGCATCTCACCTTGGTAATAAGTAACATTAAGGTAATAAGCAACATGTAAGGAGCGGGGCCTCGTCAAGGTCGTTTCTGATGGCCAACTCTAACACCGCGCGCGCTCATTGGTCATATCAAATAGCACTCGATTCCCCGGCTTGTTGTGACACACTTCCGTCCCTTTTCACGAAATCACTCCCGCAGATTAGATTTTTAGATTTGCATTATGATTGCACGAAAGCCAGAGGAAAGATGTTACACATCAAAAACAAATTCGCATAGTTATTGTGTTACATTTCACGTTGCACTGCATATTAGGAGTTAGGACGGCTAATTTGTGTTACATTTCATGTTACGTATCACCGATCTGTACCCAGCACTAGGCTTTTATCTTGAATATTACTATGGATTTCTACATTGCATTTATTTATCATTTACATAAAGGTATGTAGGTGCAATCCCACAAATGTATGTCCATTAATATTCGGCTGGCTAGAGACAGCTCTGATTGGATAGCATGTCAGTTTTCATCATCTCGTATGAGTGTACTGGAAATGCCTCAATATCTTAGCAAACCAATAATTACCGGTACGCTGCGTTTGAGTAAACACAGGAGAGGTGTGTTTGGGTAATCAGAATGGATTGGAATGATTTGTATCGTAATTTTGTGTTTTCTGTAACATTGCATATTGTGCAGGTATACCTTATGTGGTATAAAGTTTCTGAGATCGCATGTGTCGAATTATAATAATATCTAATTCACTGTCATTATGAAATGCACGAGATAACTAATAATTAGTCCCTCGCTTTCTAAAAATGCTCTTGTCAAGATCTTTTCCAAAACAAAAGAAAATTCCCTCAAACAGCCAACTCAACAAGAAAACTCCACAAAAATTAAACCATCTTATTCCATTACTATTCCGGCTTCCGAAGTAGAAAGAAGGCTGATTCAATTTTATTAGCGCATCGCGTTAGTGGTTTCGGCTTGTCGGCACGGGCCCCTAATAAAATGAGCCGAGGTAACGGCGTGTTTGCGCCACGAGATGACAGATACGGCACGGACAGGGTCGCCGCCGCCCGCCCGAACCCCGCTCCTCTTATAAACTAGCGTACACACCACACCTACTAAACAGACTGAAAAACTGAATTTATATAGTGTTTGAGCTATGAGGTTTGGATGTGCGAATAAACGTTGAGTTTGTGAGGTGAAGAGTAGAAAGTTTTCGAACAGAGAATCCTAGCCTTATATTGTATTTAGATTAAATTGAAAATCAAATATCCAATTGTAGGTTTGTTAGCCGCGTTTTCATGTTGATCATATTATTCTGACCACGGTACAATAGATTTACTTTTCTAAATCTAAATAGGCTTGTGTTCATTCTTTTTTTGTGCGGTATGTAGATAAATAAAAAATATTGGACACGTATTTTTCTTTGACGTAATCAACAGATTACGGCGATACATTAAGTTAAAATGTGGCGTGCGCCTTGCTAGATTTTAAACTGAGTTGTGACGTAGCGAGCCCCCACTCCCCAACTTTAATGCGTGTTTTCTAAGTTATTTTTTATTAATATGATAAAGCAAAAAATACTTGTCTAATATTTTTTTATTATCTAAAAGACGGCCTAAATAGAATTTCTTTTTTTACCTAGGCAACTACCGTATTATATTTAAGTGACCACACATTATTACGACAATATTTTCTGCTGCATGAAAGATTCAAATTAGTATTGTTTGATTTAATTTAATTTCACTCATAAAGAGAAAATCAAAGAAGGCTTCATAAATAGAAAATGATTTATTCATTTTTATCGAAGAACTTCCACCATAGATTACGTTCCTGTAAAAGCGAGTAAAACTAGCACAAGAACCTCGTATTTCATAGCGCTGTTGTTTATAAATCAACAGTTTAATATCATAAAGCGGCTACGCCTCGTAAGCTTAAAAACTTTCCAGTTTTAATTCGCCCGTGAGAGATTTTAATTTAGCGAGAAACAGTTTCCTCGAACTTGCTGTAATGTATTCATATATTAACAAAATACTGACATCCAGCCCGGTCGCGGCGCTTTTCCGAACGCCACTTCCATGAATTGTCTGGAATAAGTTAGGTTTTATGCTTCCCTGAATTGTCTATTAGTTGTTAACATCTTACTGAAGATAATTTCTATCATTTCTACGTAAGTAAGGAGTAGTTTCTATGAATTGTTAGATAAATATTATTGGAAAGACGATCGAAACTGTTATTTTAATTATTTGTAAATTAAAATAAAACAAAACGGCAATGCTAACTCCGAAGTGCATAATTTATTACAAGGGAGAATAAAATCAAATTCCTTTCGGATATTAACGAACAAGGGTTTGCAAATTCGCGTTCTTTAGTCGACGCTAGAAGGAGAGAGCATTGCTTTGCAATGCAGTGACATTTTTCTTTATGAACTCTCCCGCCCTGTTTTTATTAATTCCTACTCTCCCGGTCCCAAATAAAAGCTTTAAAAAGAAAATGTTTCCATAATTTAAACCATTTTATATCCAGACTTATGCTCGCTTTACGCGATACATCGTATTGTTATTGTGGTTTAAACTAATTCTGTTCTTGTGTGTTCATAATAGGAGAATAAAGAGATGCAGCAGCGTCTGATATGGGTAATGTAATATTAATAAATAATTCGCCTGTATTTGAACCACTGTAGGGTAAATACCTCTTCACATACCTACAGAGAAAGCACGAGCTTTGATCATCGCGCTGCTCACTGTGTTAAGGTCTGTAGGCACGTGATTTCTCGATGTTTTCCATTTACAGTAAATGGTTTCTAAGATATTAGAAAGTTCCTATGACAGCTGTGATACTATTTTCCAGGTTTCAAACGTGTACCCTCGCGGTTAAACCTCGGGGCCATCAACACGTATTCGCAGCTGCTGTGCAGCAATTGGGGTTGGCTTCCAGTCGAACCGGATGCAGCTGACTACCAGTATTTTACATGGAGCGATAACCTATCTGACCTGCAAAACCCAGTTACTGGGTTACATGATACTCCTTGGTAAGGCTAGTTGTTAGAATTTTGGGCTTCTGATTACTCGTAACGACTGTCAAAAAAACTACTAATAACAGCCGGGAACAATGGCTTAATGCATTTTCGAGGCACGAAAGAGTCTCGATATGTAACGGATGGTCATCCATCCACGATTCGACCGTGGCAAGCATAGCTTAACCTTCGATCGACCCGTGCGGCTATGATTATTTACGCCACGAACCACGAGACCCTGCACTGTAGCATTAAATGTTGTGTAATATTATCATGCTGCAAATACCAACGATCCAAGCCGTTGTAATTATGGCAAATGACCCTCAGGATAGTTTAGGGCAGTGGCGCGGTGGTTTAGGGGAAGGTTCATTTCTGTAATGGATATCTTGGGGGTGCAATGTCGAGAACGAATAGATATGGGAACCATGGGTATTTTTGTATGGATCCAGCACGTGAAAGGTTTTGGTGTTTACTTTCAGTGGTGGTGGAGTTTATATCTAGAAAAAAGGTTTTTTTTTCTTTATCCGCTATAAAAATATCTAGTCTCTGAAAAAAAACCTTTCATTTGAGGTAGATTTCTTTGCTACTACCAATAAAGCAGCAAATTAATTATTGTTTCTTGCCCATTCTTCTTCATACGAAAACTTGTAAATTGTACTACTACTCTTTGTAAATTTTGACGTTCAAAAGGCTCTATTTGAAATAAATGATTTGACTTTGTAAATTGACTATCATGGTCCGTATATTCAAATCACAACTGTCATTCTTTGACAGTAAATTGACGTAGGTTGTCAATTTGCTTTCCAATTACTTTCCCTGACTTTGCTTAAAATACTGTCGGTACATTATAGTTAGTGTAACTTTTAACTCGGTAAAAATAATCTGATAGTAATAGTAATCTGTAAGGACAGATGGCGGTCTAAAACTCAAAATGAGACAAAAAAATGCCATTTAAAAACGACAATTATTCTACAAAAAACTGCCTTTGTTCTGTTAAACGAAATTCGCGTAAATACAAAGGCACGTTATTGCATCGTTACAACAATTTTATTATCATATCTTTTGGAAGCTAATCAATTTGCATCTGTATACACGTCAGACTTAATGACCAAAAAAGCCCATTGAATGGAAAAAACCGTTCCCAAATCGGTGTTATATGAATGAGGGTCATGAAGCTAAATTCAATTTGTGATATATTTGTAGATTTGAATTATTTACGGTTTTAGATACACTGTGTGGTTATAGGACACCAATTTTATTTATTTAAAGAAAACCTTACTGACTGAATGATAGGAAAGTGCTGTGGCATGGTAATTTCACAGCATACTGCTGAGATGAAATTTCCGTTTATTTATAACTAGTGCCCTGCCCCTGCTTCACATGGTTTTTATGACTTAACAAAATTTTAAGATTTCTTTTTTTCTGTATTGTAAATTGTATTATGCACATAAAGCTTCCGGAATACATTTTCTTAATGATAGGATTAACTACATTAAAATCGGGTGCGTAGTTTAAAAGAATAACGTAGTCAAACAGACAGACATGAAAGAAGACTTTAGTTTATAATATTTATAGATGCTTTACGTAGGTACAAGTAAAAACTGCATAAAAGCAGACGGCATTTTCTGCTAGTTCATAAACATGTCAACATTAAGTTTTAATTTTACTTTTTGCTGTAGGTATTTCTTGGCGTCAAATTCTCAGACTCAAAAGACTGTGATCTATTCTGTAAGGTATACAGGGTGTAAGGGAGGCCCTCGGCAAACTAACAGGGTGCATTCAGCTCCTTATTCTGAATCATATTCCACCGAAAATTTTCTCAGGAAAATTTTCATTTTTTTTGCTTTTTTTCAGTTACTATTTTTTTCTTTCAATGTAAAATTACATTCTCTGTACTCCATTAATGTAAATAAAACAGCTAAAAAAAAAGAAACAGTAATGGATGTTGAAATTCTCTTACAAACGACGCGTAAAATCAGCTGTTCAATTCCTGCCTATGCGGTGAAGAAGAGCGGGAGCGGGAGCGGAAAAAAAAAAAAAAAAAAAAAAAGGGAAGTTTTGTCTCGCAGTCAGCCGCAGTGTCGCTGTCGTGTGTGCCGCGGGCGCATGTCAGAGCGGGGCGCTCGCGCAGTCGCGTTGTAAAGTTACGTTACGTACGCCTTTGGATTTATTTTTTGTTGTGGTGTTTTTTGTGTGTGAGAAATGGCTAGATTTTGTGCTCGTGAGTATGGAAAAATGATAATGTGCTACGGGGAAGCTCGGGGAAATGCTAGGGAAGCGCTCAGAACTTACATTGATAGGTATCCTACTATCCTGACCGTCGGCATCCATCAGACTCCCGAATAATTACCAATGCCTATCCATGCGTGCTAGAAAATGTAGTCCCCAATCAGGAAGGCGCTGGCAAACCACTTTGCGGTGAAAACTTACGCGGTGAAGGGCGCCGCTCGAGCGCGACCGCTCTCCCTGCCACGAGGTGGCGGGAAAGGCGTCCGAAAGCTCGCTGCGCTGCCGTTCGCTACTTACGTGTGTTTTGCCACGGTAGCGATACATTGCGTGTAAGGTAATAAAACAAATCAGTTTTATTGGATTCCCATAACATTTCTGAAATAATTTCATGTACTGGTCATCTTAGTTAGGTATATACTGAATTCAACCTATCAGTCTGCGGAGGGCTGTCCCTTACACCCTGTATTGTATAAGTACTGTTAGAATCACAATAGTCGACAATCAACTCGGCTTCCAATGGCGATATATAAATGATTTTGTTTCTGTAAGTACGTTTGTACAAAAACTTTTACACGACAATCATATAAAACTAGATGGGGTCAGCGTTTCCTATCCGACTTCTCTGAGAAGAAAGGCTGAAACATACTCCAAGGTCACAGTCTCTTTTGAGGTAAAGACATAATCTGGATCAGATCATATGAGGATAATGTAGATTAGTGTCTGAAAAGGTTTTTTGGGGAAAGAACCACACAGATTTGAGAGGACCTGTCCAGTCATATTCTCAACAGGGAAAAGATCTATCTGAATGAGTACTTTTTGAATCACACAAGTCGACAATCGACTTGGCTTCCAATATCGATAACGAACCTTTCACTGCTTATACCCGGATAACATAAGTGGTGGCAAGTTTAATGGACAGGCAACCGACCGTAGAGATACTACCAATAGATGAACTAAATATACCAATCCCATGACAGTGATAGTTTTGCTCGCTTGGTTACACGTTATTTCGGGAAAATAATGTCAAGTTGTAACTAAGTACGTTGATTAACTTGGTATTTAACTGGAGATAGATTTAATTTGAAATTGAATAGGCGGAGTAGATTAGTTGTACCACCAATAAAATTGTAAGCCGTCTTGTGTGTTGTGTTTTTAAAATGGTAAACCCTCCAAGATATAGGCTTGCCTAGTTTAAGGCTAATGTAAAACCCTCTGTAATCTTTTTGGCAATTTTTCTTTTCTTTTAGTTTTTAAAAATGTTTGTCTACATATATTCAAACATTACATTCAATAGGAGCTCCTCACAGATGACTTTGACAGGGCTTAACTTGTGATTGTTGGAATACTCCTTAATATTACCATAAGCCACACTACGTAAACAGATTAGTGATCGATATACTTAGTGCGAGTTTGACACGCTGTCGCGCTGTGTAACTCATCCGAATTAAACAGAGTACTCTCTTAATAAAATCAACTTACTAAAAATCTTAAATACACTGACAGACAACTCTCAGCCTTAACCTTTGGGTTTAAGCTTGAAATTTTGCTTCAGAGTTCCATATATAACAAAAGTGAGCACTACGGAAGGATTTTCGAAAATTCATCCCCTAAAGGGGTTAAATTGGGGTTGAAAGTTTGTATGGAAGTGCGTCATTTTTGCCGTACGGAAACCCCATTGGGCACATGGCTTGTTAAATATAATAATAAATCTACTGCAAAGTGACTCATGCATGTATTACGTTTACGTGCAGAACGTACTCTAGTGGTACTGATGCATCTACTTATCCTCTTTACGTAGTTCTTTGACAGTCTGAGCACGCTTTGACAAAAAAAAAAGTGGTGACACTCCGGTAGATCAAGATCGCCTAGGTAGAAGAAAAATACTTGTATAGAACATTGGTCCGTAACCTTATCTAAATAAAGAGCACAATCGCGTTTACAAAAAAGAAAAACTTCCGAAACCTTTAAAGTAAAAATACTTGCATTGAATATTGATCCGTAACGTATTATAAATAAAGAGCACAATCGCGCTTACAAAAATGAGGTGTCGTCATAGCGTCGCGAAATCAATAGTTTAGTCCCATCTTAAAAATGCCCAAAGCGCCTAAAGAAGTTTTCATTATAAAAGATCTCATTCTATCTTTTATTTTAATATACAAACCGCACAGCAGCAATGATTACTTAAAATGAACTTGTCATACCAATATAAATATTGGCCGTCTTCACAAATTCGTGTTAAGAAATTTATTGAAAGTTGTGAATTCTTGTGATTGAGTTTAACAGGATATTGTTGGCTGATTCGGTTTGATTGTTAGAGCAATTTACTTGTTCGATGGCGAAGAGAATGATTATAAAATTGATTAGACCACGAAGTTTCTTTTGTAGTAATTTGGAAAGGGCATGAGGTTGATGGAGGTTTATTTTCGTTAAGGTCACGCTTTTATCGATTAGGGGAGGTCAGATTAAAGTATACGTGGGAAAACGTGTCTTTGATAAACACAGAAGAAGGCTTCCCTATTCTTGTTTTTATGAACGGTTAAGAGAGAAGCTGCAGTATTCACCAATCTTGGCTAACGAGTCGCTACTTTATATCCAAGCTTTAACCATTTCTTCATTAGTAACCACGTGCAAATCAGCTCCTCATTAGCTCAATCTGATCCTTACCAGGAACCATACGACAAAAAATCATTTTAACCGCTTATTTATTTATTTATAAGGTAGCTTCACAGCTGACAGTAAGTATAACATTATTATTATTCTAAACATTACGCCAATTACGAAATACACAGAAAAATATGAAACACAGAGAGAGACAGAATTATTAATATTTAACAATGGAAAGTTAGCTTATAACAATATAAAGTTCCCATAGACTGTCGAAACATTGCGAAATTGTTATATATATTTTAATCGTATATTGGCGTATCCACAAGGCCATATTTTAACCCGACTGCTCCAGTAAGAGGCTAATATTATTACACGATATTCTTCCAATAATTTCCAAGTTACAAAATATTGTGTTTGTTGTCCAGTGTTGCAGTTTAAAGTTACAACTTAGTCACTTACTTACTTACTTACTTGCCGTAACTTCTACACATCTTATTTATTTAAATGTTCTATTTTAATTAAGTTTTCTTCCGACTCAACTTTGAATATTATCAAGTTCTTTTGCTCTGATTTTCTTGAGTTGCACTCAGCCAATAAAGTTAATTCATATGAATTTTAAGCGTTGTGAATGTTGCAATCTGTTTGTTTGTTCATCTTTGCTTGTTAGGTTTTATTTCACTAGCGAGTTTTCTGTATCTAGAGCAGTTTTCTTCATGAAATAAATAATCATAAAGTGTTATAGTACTTTGTAGATTACTTTAAAGCCAACTTTTAAAGATTTTATTTGGTTTTCATCTCTGTGTATCGGTACAATATTCTATAATACATACATAAACTCATGATTTCTTCCCTTGGGGGTAAAATAACATATTATACTTAAGTGCGTTTGGGCTCTTATACAAAATATTATGTATTTGTTTATAATAACAGAAGAAGAAAAAAAGCTGAGGCTTCTAAAATTTATATACTACTCATATGAAGAGACTGAATAGCTTCAACCGAAGAATTCGTCATTAAATTGCACTCAGAAGCAAGTTAAAACAATTGAAAATCATAAATTCCCCTGATTTATCTCCTTACATAAACGTATCAAACTCAACGTCGACGATAGTTGTAAAATAACTGAGGTATAATGTTCCCCTAAGTCGTCTCGGCAGAAATAATACCGAATGTCGAGTGCCGAGGCCGAAGACGAATTGATTCGACAACTTAATGACTCATTCAAGAAGTCATAAAGTCGGCGGCATCTCACTGCTTAATATAGCGGCGTTGCAAGAAACAATTAGACAAGCGGCACAATCATCCTAGAGGTGCTGAGGAGGACGCACTAGTGTTTGGATGCGGCAGTTTTCAAATAACTTTAAATATTCCATCTTTCAGATCACTTACTATAAAAATAGGATATTTTTGAACTGAAAATAAGTAGAGATTGATTTTTGTATACTGTTCATGATGAGCAAAGCTATTTGCAGTGAGAATAGATTTTACATACTTCATCAAGAATAAAACCGGTCTCGCTACGACGTAGCCATACGAGCTAGTAGTGTAGCGAGTTGCTACGCAGGCTACGCTCTCGTAGCGTAGTTGAATCGCATACGATTCCGTGGTAACTGTCGGCGATCTAACATATACACAACATCACGCCTGTATATCCCCGAAGGGTTAGGCAGAGGTGTACCGTCCACATTTTGCCAGTTAAGTATAAGTTCCATGTAATAGGCGGCGAGCCTATTGCCACCAACCAGGTGCAAATTCAGACTCTGAGCTGCTATTTCTTCTTCTTAGCATGTCGATAGAAATCTATATAGTCTGCTACTGAGCAATTTCTTATAAAAAGCCAAATAGCTTTTGTCTGACATGGGAATCGAACGTAGGACCTCATACTCAGTAGTAGAGCTAGATCAACGACGCAGTCTCAGCCATTTAAGTATTTTATGATCTGTTACAAGTTCTCAAGTATTTTTCTATCACTTTCAGATGCAGGTGAGGAAGAGTAAGTTCGTATTCTACCAATATTACGCCACGCGTGAAGAAGGAATGGAAAACACGATAAATCAAATGAATGAGACAATAATCGAAATGAAATGACTGTAATTGGGACGTGGAATGACAGGGACGGTCCCGTTACCTAAGGCGAGGGTAAACGATGTTACATACGATTATGTGGAAGTATCCTATGGGAATGCGCGGATATGAATTACAACTATGGAAAGGAAATACAGCTATCCGGCTATTGCTTGTTTTTTTTTGTGGATTTTCAGGTAACAATATGTAGCCGGTTTGGAAGTTTTTTTTTTTTTTGGGTGGGATATTATCAAATAACTTATCCCGCTCTGGGCGGAGCAGGAGGGCGTGTCAGACTCTTACTGACTAAAACCCACCCGTTTTCCTTCGGTTGCCCTGTTGCCGGCGGCCACGATCTCCCTTTCGGATTTCTTCGCAACCCCGGCAGGAATCGGCTCTAACGGACCCCGTCAGTTCTGCTGACATCTCTTTGAGGCGCGCGTGGAACACAACGTGCCGTCGACCTGGGCCTGGTCCTTATCGGACGGCGAGCTACCCATTGCTCACCATCCGCAAGCCCGCACCTACGGTGGCCGGAAATCGGCCTGCGGTTCTCGACGCCCAGGGCATCTTATCGTAGGAGGAGACGCCAGTTTGGACGTGAGCTTAATTTGTATACTGCATGGATTTTGAATTTTTATCCGGTGTATTATTGCTTAATAGCTCGGCATGAACGGAAAAGTTAATCTTTTTTGTTAAAAACTTACTTTGTATAAATAATGTTTCAATGACGTCATTCAACGGTAAATTGCGGACGCTATGTGGCGGCCATCACAGTCTTAGGAAACCTAAGCTTAAGCTCCTAATTTTTGCTCCAATGTTATATTTTATTTTCTTACCTTCTTGTAATGGCAACGTGTCGAATGGCGTGTAATACTGCTCGCATAAATCGTGGAGACACGGTGACGAGAGAAGGCGCACTTACGCGCGGAATGAGGCACATATACGCTCTGTGCGCCTCGCAAGCGCTAAAATTTCCTTTTAATTGTCTCGCCGTGAACGTACGACATCATCCTGTTACCTTGTACGGATAGGTATTGCCATTCGTATAATTCTATTTAGAAGCGAGAATTTTATTAAATATAATAATTAAAAATAAAAAGCTTTTTGCTAAGTATTTTTGGTACGTCAAAATGTCTGACCTTCAGATGGGACCAAAATGACCTTAAAGTTTGTTCAGACGTTTCTTTTCAAAGTTAGACAGGAAACGTCGGCAGTGACTTTGAGGGAATAAAAAACTAATTTCTCGATGTGATTTCACAATAAATATTTTTTTTTACAGGCGAAACAGAAGAAACTTTAATGATTACTATTTTAAACTCAATCAAAGTAAACTTATTTAGGAAAGGGAAGTGACAATGTAGGTCGTCGTTTAGGCTGACCTTAGAAAGGGTGTTATAAGTTTGCCTATCCTGATTGATGACATACGTGAATCACAGTGTAACTGAACCCAATAACTGAACCCACATCACTACTTCTATACTACAACACCAATATCAATTAACACCATCTATAAGCGACACTAGACACTACTTTTATGACCACTTTGTATTTAAAGTGTTCCAGTTACGAGTATAACGCAGTATAACAGTCTTGCACAATATTCAAATTAAATTGCATCTTTGCCAAAACTAGCGAGAAAATGGCGCCGGTTACATTAATATACAATAGAGTTTCTGACCCTCCTTGTCGTGGCAACCTCTTTGTTTTTATAGGTTGTTGAATAAGCATTAACTAAGTAATTTGAGGGGCAGGTAGGTACGAATTGCGGCACGTTTAGGACCTTTTACGTTGCCATGGAAACGATATTAGTGTACCACAGTGCGATTACAACTACTCGTGTGTGGATTTTGGATTTTTACTTTGCAATTGTTTTAATTACATTTTCTTTTGTACTCAGGTAGTTATAATTTCTTTTTCTTGATGGTAAATAGGAACTAGAAAGACGAAAGTACCCTTCGATAGCAGTAATTCTTGTTTCAAATTTGCCGCATTACACCTTAAGAAAGTCAATTTTCCACAGGACCTGGGTTTCCACATAAGATTAACATTACATAAGCATTTGGTACAGAAATATTGACCTTAGTTATAGGACACTACAGTGAATGCCTTCCACAACTTACACTCATCCTCTAAAATATAAATAAATATTATATAGCCAATTTGAAGACAAAGCGCTCTCGTCTATATCGGTTTTCTACCAATCGGGCGTGTTAATTCTATTCGATCACTGACTTAATTCTGCTAATTATGCATCGTAATACGCATCATTTCCATTTGCCCTTTCAGCTAATATCAATGCACTTAGCGACGAACATCAATTAATTTTGCTAATGACATCGGGCACATATTAATGCATCACATCGAATCAAAGCAAATGCATGCCTTCCTCTATTTTGCCGTGCCAAATATACACACGGTGCCCTGAAATTATATTGCTAATAGTCGACATGCGATGACCGGGCGGGCAGCGCTGGGAAGAGCGGGCTGAGCGAGCAGAGCGGGGCTAGGTATTCAGCCATGGCTATAGGCTCACATCAATAGCAAATGCAATTAGTTTGAGTGCACCGTTTTTGATGTAGTGGCCGAGTGCCGACAGACTCGCTCGTGTGTGAGCCGAGAGCTATCCGATATAAATAATCCACAACGTTAATCGTACATACGAGCAGTTGATTTAAAGCTGAACAAAATTGGTTGTCTGACTCTTTGAGTTGTGGTCGCGTTATCCCAGGCTCACACGCGCGGGTACACTAACCTACTCCTAATTAAATTGTTATGTAGATTATTTAGAAGGAATTATGTGGTTTTATGGAATGTGTATTATTATCGAAACTTGAAAATATTTCGGGTTAACTTGGAGTAGAGTTTACCAATAAAACTAAACGTGATCAGCAAATCTAAACCGTCATCAAGAGCTGTCATTTTTGTCACTCCTGTGGAATATTGACACTGACAACTCTTGAACGCAGTATATGTTGCTGATCGCGTTTATTTCAATTGGTGGAATTGGTACTTAGCTGATAAGGTTGTTAAATTAGTCATTTAAACAGTCTAAAGATTTGGCCCGTTTAAAATGATTGTAGGGACAAAAGTCTAAACTTTAAAATAAATGCACTACGTTGATGTTTCTTGTTACGTTGCGTTTTCGTTTGTTACGAATGTGTTTTTTTGTATGAATGAACTGTACATCATCTAGATTAATGTTTCTACACAAAAAGTACGTAATGGAAAAATAAAAATAAAAGATGCACCGTCTGGCGCGACGGTCATCGTAAAAGTCGACATCGAGTTATAATAACTGTGGAACAAGCAGTCTGTAGCACTTACACTATATCTTTTAAAATATAATCTGAAAGTTTTTGCCACAAATTTAACTCTTTAGTTTCATCACGTATTTTGCTACACACAACAGTTGACTCTTTTCAACTCTCGAATATTTCCACTTAGATTAAAGAGACAAAAAATATACATGCCGCGCTTAATTGGCTCGCTGTTGAGCTGTTCATCAAGTTTGGTTTTAATTCTATTAATTAACAAGGCGTCAGTCGAGTCGAGAGTTGTGTCGAAAAGCAAAATATTTGCACACTGAAAATCTGTCGATGTATGCTCGTTGATTTACGATTTCATTAGTTTCGTGCCTCGACGAGACAGCAACAATACATGTGTTTACTGATTGCGACGATTATGGGCATGCTAGTAGTAACTCTGGCTTGATAATGTAAGGTACAAAGAGATTGGGTGCAAATGAGATGTGCACCAATTGGATCGTATTAGGAGAATACTAACAAATTAGACGGGCCGTAATGACTGGGTGATGAGAATTAGGAGCGCTGGATTGAATTAGAGTTTGATAAGGGCCGTGTGGAGAGGTTTCTTAATTAAACTTAATAAAGTTGTTGTTATAATATAGAGGAACATGTATTATTTAGTGTATTAGATTGACAATTAGAATAATAAAGAAAAAATATTGGTCCATTAATACAAAATATAACTTAATAATAATTACAATATAATTATGCTTACTGTTACTAAAATTAATTAACATGGTTATTTGAACAGTGGTTCCTAAACTTGGCAGTCCTTGTAACGCAATATTGAACAGGTAACAGAATTTACTCATTGCCTACTTGTATTATCACATCATACAGGATGCTGATACTGGTCGTCACCTGACAACCAGTCATACCAAGGGGTAGGTCCGATAAACAGATAGCTACATATAATATTCTTTATTATGAACACCATAAAAATTACAGAGATAAAATTTAAAATTTTACATTGGGAGACACAATGAGTGGCCTTATCGCTAAAAGCGATCTTTTTTACAGACAACCTTTGGATGGATTTAAATGGAAAAGGAGAGCCAATACTGTAGGTAGTCAGTGGTGTACTATTTACATATACAACAGATACATACTTATATAAATCTATATATATATATAAATAGATATACATAAAATTATAAACATGAAACAAGAGCAATCAACTATATGTAATGATGATGTTTAAGGAGAGAGGAAGTGATTTTTCACCAGAATTTTAAAAGTGGACAAAGATTGAGCATGCCGTATTGAAAAAGGCAAGGCATTCCATAACCGTACTGCTTGAATTGTAAAAGATTTGTTATAAAAGCTGGTGGAATGCATCGGCATCTCTAGTCTCAAATTTTTAGATGATCTCAGATATCTATGTGTGGAATGAAGGAACTTGAAACGTTCTTTAAGATAAGAGGGTTTGTAGGATCGCTCCATTTAAAATACTGGTTTTCAGCTTCATCCAGGCAGGCAGAAAAGGATAGGCAGTTGATGACGAAGATTGTCAGATGATCCCATGTATCTATACTGAAAACGCAAATGAGAATAAACTTTAAAACGACTCGAAAGACGTAAATCGTCTCGTATTCATTTCTGTTATCCCATTTATAACAACGCGTTTAATAAATGAAGTATCAAGTCCAATAATAACGTTTATCACTTTGTTACCAGCCCTGGAGTTCGTCCAAGAGGAAAAATAAGTTTTCTTCGGCGTGCCAACAAAACTGTTGTTATTTGGGTTTTTAAACTAATGTTCCTTGTTTTCTTATTCGTGTATTTTTATGACTATCTTTAGCTTATTGAACTCGTGTTTTTGTGTTATGTTTCTTAGTATTGTTTTTAGGTAGTAGCTAATTTTATTAAAGTTTGAACACCTTTGATCAATCAATCAAATAATCAATAAAATTATTTATTTGCTTAATACAGTTTAACAGATGTCCTTACATATTATAAAACAAAGTCCCCGCCGCGTTTGTCTGTCTGTCTGGACGCGATAAACTCAAAAACTACCGAACGGATTTTCAAACTGTTTTCACCAATGGACAGTGATTCATGCGAAAGGTTTTAGTGTATAATTTATTAAGGTTTTGTGTAAATTGGCTGAAATTTGAAGATTATTGTTGAAGACGAAGATGTCGGGAAAAATCATGCCGACCGGGAACTTTATTGGCGTGCGCCGCGGAAATCGTAAAAGTTACATAAAATTTATATTCTACAGTATTGTTCATCTTAAAAAGTTCAACAAAATGTCCACAATGGGATATGTCTATCTTCTAAGGATGAACCACAATAACCATTTTTATTTTAATTGTTCTTTCCGAAGCTATTTTGACCGGTATTATATTAATCCTTATCCAGTAAACTATGTTACTTAAATTGAGCATTTAATTAAGATTAAAATATCCTTGAAATAATTTCATTTAAATTAATGGTTTAAAGATTTCACAGATTCAAAATTACGTGTAACAAAATAATTATGGTTGACGGCAACGCGGGCGCAGTGGTAGAAGTCAATGACCTTTCTCTCGGCTATTAGGTATGTAATCCCGGTATCATTAGTACGTTCCCGTGGGATATTTTTTGAAAGCCACGCAGGTAAAGCCGCGGGCTTTTGTCCGCGGCTTTGCCTGCTAGTTACAAATAAATATAAAGTACTCTGTATCATTATCTAATAAGGTATGCAAATATTTGTATTATTGTCAATCTAATAAATGCTTAGGAAAAAATATTACAAAATTATTAATAAAAAAATAATTAAAATGTAAAAAATAAAATAAATTCAGAATACTACAAACATAATAAAAAGTTGTCTGATGTCATAGACTTAACAATTAAATAATTTAAATTAAAATATTGGTCCAAATTAAAATCAAATTATACAGATGTCAAATTAAATTATTATAATATGTCACACTATTTGTATTGTCATATTATTCAATGTCAATAAATTTTTCTTACTTTATGATTTGACTTGACATTATAATAACATTTATTCACTAGGAATTTTTAATGATATTTGATACAGGTGATTTTGACCTTTATTAAAATTATCTTATGAATAATTGTGAATCCATTCGGTTTGTTTAAGTTCTTAATATCCGATTAGGAAATGAAAAAAAAAATTAATGGATGGAGGACCGATGCGGTCAGCAGTGAAGTATGCTTGCCTAGAAATAACCCGTAAATAGTGGATTTACAATAGGTGCTTACGAAGAACTGGAATTCAAAATTAGTGCTGTTATTTCCGTCGACCCTTCCAGAGTATTACTAGGAAGTGAAGTTTGAAGAATTCCTCCAAGTTCCCTTTTAAGTTCCATGACTCCATCTAGGTGGTCCTGTTTGTAATTGCTCTAGGCATACCAAGTCTACCTTTGCTATAGTTGCAGGTTTTTAAAATTATTATCTATATTATCCTGTGATATCCGATTGCAGGGCAAAGATCTCTCTTTTCAATTTATCTAGTTTTCTGCGATTTACAGCCAAGCCTTTAAAAAGGGGTTCAGCTCATCCTGCCATCTCTATCAGGGCCTGCCGCGTAGTTGTTTATTGCTATTTGGGATCCACTAAGTGGTAGTTTTTGCCCATTACTCCTCAGACATGAAACAGATGTGGCCAGCCCAAATATTTCAAAATATAAAAAAACACGTTGTCGAGCACACTGCATAATTAAAATTAATTCAAGAAAATTTGTATAGATAGGTACGAACCTATCTATACCAATTTTCTCGACTGGCATGTCAAACAATGCTTACAATCCAATTGCTTTTAAATAACTTAACTCCGTTTACAATTCTATCGGAAAACAATTTCCATATCTCGTTCTCTTCTCAAATAATTTTAGACAATATTCGTATTGTAGATTGATTGCGTTTTCCACATGCGTCATCGTATAGAAAATATTGCGAATGGGTAATTGGATATACGCTATACGTCGGGCGCACTCGACGCCCGGCGGCGCCTGCCACTGACGGCTGGTGACAAATAATATGACGGACGATGAATACTTGCACCTATTGGCTTAAATGCAATTTCATATCGAGCACTTACGCCAATATGTTTTTGAATGTTATTGGACGAACAGTGAGCCCTCGGGAAAAGCGATGATCGATTATTCGGTAGGAGACAACGCAATAAGTGATAAAATTGAACAACTAAAATACACAGTCATCCATTTTTCAGAGCTAAATTGAATTGAAACATAGAAACGTGCGATCATAAACTAACAAAACGACACGGAAGTTTCTTTGTAAACGTCCGTACGTATTTGTTATGTGCCATGGGACAGACAAGGGGAAAAAATGGAATAGATTTATTTTTGAAATTCGCTTGTGTGCCGTACTGATCGTTTTTAAAAGATAAACACAGCATCCGCGAGATAAAAATAGATCAAATTCAGCTTGCTAACAGAAAAGCCACTCCGTAGCCAAGTTGCAATATGTGGCAGCGGTACACTTGGTCATTTCCGGGAATATCAACGATTTCAAAGTTTTAGTTTTGTAGTTGACTGAACAAGTGTGTTAATAACATATTTTTCCGCAAATTGTACCATCCCTGTGGTTTTTTTCTTAAAAGAATTTACTCTGTTTTGTCTTAATTCAATTGAAAAAAATGCTACCCACCATTGCATATTACATTACCTTCTCGGGTTTAGCTAGCAACAGCAAGAATTCAAAGAATAGGGATTTGATCTGGATTCTCTGAACTCAAATACCGTGAAAGCAGCCCAGCTGTGGCATAATATAATTTAAATTAAGACAAAATCTTCGTAAAACATGGCAATGCTATTTAAATACGTATTTTATTATTCTGTTTGTGAATCAGGAAATACGTAGTGTATGAATTTATTTACTTGCCTCTGACGGTAGTAAGAGAAATATTGCAGTGCCGTGGTTATGTCAATGCATGAGCAGCTATGGTTAGGCAAACTTGGTGGAGATGGCTTAGGTCCACAATACTAAAAGGTAAGGGATCCTGGTGATCAAGCAGTGGTGGTCTAGTGGTAATGGCTGCGACTTACGAGTTTGATCCCAAGCAGACACTTTGTGTAAAAAAAAATATTTATCACTACTGCTCTTAAAACGGTGAAGGAAAACATCGTGAGGAAACCGGCATGTCCTAGAACCAAAAAATTCAAAGATATGTGATATCCGCCAACCCGCACTGGGCCCGCGTGGTGGATTATGGCCCTCCCACAGAGACGAGGCCTGTATCCCAGCAGTGAGAACATTATAGGCTGATTATAAGGGAGTAATCTCGGCCGCAGAAGCTGGAAAAGGTGCACATGGTCTGAGGTAAGAATTTTGTGCTTTGGTAATGTCTGGAGCGTGGCGACCCATTCGAATATTTCAACCAGGCTGCTCCCATTGTGGAGGTACTTATCGTAGTGCTCGCACATATTTAAAAAATGTTTGGCCGCACAGACGGTCGTCCTACCAGTTTTGTTCAAGATTTCGGCCAGCTGTGATAAGAGTCGTGGTCGTGGCCGCTTAGTGCGCGAGGTTCTTATGCGTGACCCTTTCAAGCCGTTCTACGATGCTATACAGATCATTGTACAAAAGACAGTGTTTCTTTCTTTCTTCTAAGATTTCATCAGTACTCACACCGAAAATAAAGTCGCTAAAAGTAAACCTCATCTTCTGATCACACGACCTGATACGCTAAGGACATTACTTTTTAAATTGTACGGAGAAAATAGTTTGGTACACTCTAACTTTCTTCATCCAGTGTGTCGCTATCACACCGTTACGAAAATAGTTCTCGTACACTTAAGGCTAGGTGAAGCAGAGACGATTGAATCGAATATTCGCGGGGCTCGGCAATTCGACCCCGGTTCCACAAAATAGATAAGTACAGAAGGTCGGATTCAGTGAGAAAAAACGCACGCAAATATAGACACGCGTCTACGTAGAGTAAGCGCAACAAGCAGATTGGCATTCGTTTGACACAGTTTGAGATCGCCGTACGACACGTCTGTGTGCGGGCGCCGTTTTTTCTCATTGTATGGACCTGGCCTTCTGTACGCATCTATTTTGTGACGGTTCCTTTGCGAGACTTCCAACTCGATTTCGGAATTCGGATATTATACAGGTTAGTTGGTCCAACTAGGTAGAACGTATTTTTAAACCGAGTGTTCTGGTGAAATAAATCGGATTCGAATGTTGAAAAATGTATCAGTATCTGTAGGACAAAGTTAAAGTCAATCTGTACCATTCCAGGGTACTGTTTTTTTTAATAGCCTCTGGGTTCAGAAAACCTTGTTTTTCACATTTAAATTGTATTATGTTTTCAATATTAAATACCCGGACCCGACAGACGTTGTCCTGTCCGAACAGCGCCACCTACCGGATTCAATTGTATATTCAAACTATCCAAGGACCCACTCAAATATACACACAAAATTTCATCCAAAGCGGTCCAGCCGTTTAGGAGGAGTTAGGTGACAAACACATTTACAGAAGAATTATATATATTAAGAAGATAAGACTCTTATTCAGATTTTAACCTTGATTTTGTGATGACTTCTTTTAAATGAATTACGTAATTGTTTCGTGTGTTAAATACCTACTTTATATATTACTATTAATACACCATACATAATTATATTACTCCACATTAACTCATGAGTAGTAAGGAGAAGCTTCCATTTAATTATAGGTATAACTTGTGACACTGAGTTGCATCCGTAATAAGAAGCGAAGTCAAACAACAGACCTTCCATTTGCGGATAGATTCGACAATGACGTTACTACAAAGCCATTCATTTTTTTCCCACCAAACACAAGCTAGAATAAAGTTGATTACTGTGCGAGCCAGCCCAGTTTACAGAGGCGAGTTTTTTTTTTTGTGAAGGCCCTTTATCGCGGACACTTTACCTACGACCACTGTGGGTAGTTGAATAGTGCTTCACCGTTTTATTTTTCAAGCTCGCAGTAAAATGTTTTGAAAGGACCGATTTCACTTTGCGTCGGTTGTAGCGCGGTACCCGCCCGCATGTCTCCGACTGCTATTGTAAAAGCAACTACAATCGTGCATTATTGTTTCGACGTCGTACCTGCACCTTTTTTATTTCAGTTTTCATGCAAAACCGTATCTTTACACGGCTGAGTTATGGTGATGAAATTAAAATGGAGCTTTTAGTCTAATGTTTTGTTCGCTTCTTCATAACGATATCGCACTATTTCCACTTTTATTGAGACATATTATTTTTAAGGCTTTTTACCCGACGACGGCGGAGGGTTATGATTTTGACCGGTATGTATGTATATGGGTTCATCTGTTTCCTCATATCTTTTAAACTTCTCATCATAATTTGACAAATGAGGTATCGTTGGAAGCGTCTTGATTGTCCGCTGATTATAAACTGTGATGTCACATTAGATTGCATATGGCGCCCTCTAGAATTATGCCATATTGGGTATCAAAGGAAAGGGCTTAATTAGCAAATTTCAAAAATATATATCTGACGGAGAAGGTATGTGACTCATTCGTTATTATCTGCCATATTTTAATTACTGTGGGCGTACTGTGGGTAGTGTTGGTTATTGCGCAATAGAAAAACCGTTTACAGTTCAGATCAAATTATAATTTACTATCAAATTAATCACACTAGCAATTCACACACTGTAGGTACACAACACGACTATTCGGAATGCGCGACAGATACTAAGCGTGTTCGCTGCTTGACCGCCACTGATGAACTCTGCTTATCTCCGGTCGAGCGTTATGTTGTAGACTCTTTCAAGACATTTAATTTAAATAGCCTCCTTCATAAAGAACAATATGGCTTTACAAAAGGTCGTTCGACTACAGATGCGGGTGTTGCTCTTCTGAAATACATATTTGCAAAATGCATGGGAGAATTTGCAAAATGCTATTGTAGTTTTCTGTGATCTCTCCAAAGCCTTTGATTGCGTGCACCATGATACGCTTTTGCGTAAACTACGTCATTACGGTGTGCAAAACGAAGCTCTAAAGGTTATAAATTCTTATTTACATAATAGGTTCCAATGTGTAGATGTTAATGGTGTAAAATCTTCCGGGCTACCAGTTCAGTTAGGTGTACCTCAAGGCTCAATACTGGGTCCATTCTTTTTATTAGTGTATATTAATGACTTACCATTCTGTCTAAAGGGTATCTGTGAAGTTGCACTGTTTGCAGATGAAACCTCTCTTGTTTTTAAAGTAGACCGGAATAGACAAGATTTTGACGATGTAAACAGTGCACTCTCAATGGTTACGGATTGGTTTACGAGAAATAACCTAGTACTCAATGCCAAGAAAACGAAATGTGTAAAGTTCGTCCTACCAAATGTTAGAAATCTAGGACTCAACATCGTCTTAGATAAAGAGGTGCTTGAAACTGTGAACTCGGCAGTTTTTCTGGGCGTAACAGTTACTGCCAAACTTCAGTGGGGCCCACATATATCGAGCCTAGCGGGAAGGCTTAGTTCAGCTGCCTACGCCGTCAGGAAAGTAAGACAATACACTGACGTTGATACAGGTCGGTTAGTCTATTTTAGTTATTTTCATAGCTTTAAGTCCTACGGTATTCTGCTGTGGGGCAAAGCTGCTGATATTCAAAATATATTTGTCTTTCAAAAACGAGCTGTTCGAACAATTTACCAGCTAAGTGCCAAAGTTTCTCTGAGAGATTTTTTCAAAGATACTGATATCCTCACAGTGGAATCGCAATTCATCTTCGCCAACATCTTATAATATATTAGGCAAAATATACACTTATACTCAAAAAACAGTGATATACGCAATGTTAACCCTAGAAATAAGGACAAACTACGAGCTCCTTTTCACCGGCTTCATAGGGTTCATAACTAATTTTTTGGACTTGGATAACAAGCTACCCAATTCTTTGCTAGATTTCTCTTTAAATGCGTTTAAAACTAAAGTAAAATCCAACCTTTGTTCAAAGGCATATTATTGTATCAACGACTACTTAAATGATAAGAATACTTGGTTGCTGTGATTAACACAAGACAATGTTTATGTTCTTTCTGCAGAATTAGCTTACCTATTGACAGTTTATATGAGTTTATAAATTGTTTATTTTATTTGAATTTGTAAGTCTTTTTTTTTCTTTTTAATGAGTCAATTTATTTATTTTTATTTTATTGTTGACATAATCTACTCATTACAATGTTTTTGTTATGAGTTGTATTGCAATTTGCGGTTAGCTAGCTAGCTCGACAATTGATCATATTATTTTCGCCTGAGCAACCGGCAGAAAGTTCGTCATGCTCCCTTAGATGTTACTGCTTGCGGTAGCGTCGGGGGTCGGGTTGCCTCCTTCCCTCAAATATGGCGAGGGGTAATGGCTGATCTTTGCGTTATGCTAGTGAACGGATGATGCTTGTGGTGACTGGTCGTCTTGCTGATCATGGTTTTGTTATTGTTACTAGTAATTAGCTGTTTATTTATTTTACCTCGATGGTCCTAGTTTATCATTTATAACTTCCGATTAAAGTTATATATAGCTTCATGTAATCAGGCACGCCCTTTATGCCTGGAGGCTTTATTTATATATTTAGTTCTGTTAACGTTTAGTTTTTATTTTTTTATTTCTGCTTGAGTATAGTTCTCGATGTTTTTGGTTGGTATATTGGCGTATGCTAGCTGACATATGGCCAATAGTTTATCATTTAAATTATTTTTTGTGCTGCATAATGTACATTATTTTGCATACTATTGTATAGAATCTTTTTTTTTTCTAACTTAAACAGACAGCTGTGCTGCTGGGGAGTTTTTTGCGCCACTTCTTCTTCCCAGCTAAAGATACTAGGAAGTGGTGAAGGGTGGGCGTTTTGGGGGATTGTCTTATGTAATTTTGACTTTCGAAAAGTGCTGATTCTCAGCTTAGTTTGAATAAATGACTTTTGAATTTTGAATTTTTGTCGAACATCGTTAGACGGCGCTGGCGTCCCGATTAGTCAACTCAGTAACGTATTTCTGATATATCTATATTATAATATTTTTTAAAAAATCCGCCATCACACGTAATCTGTTCGATTTACCTAACAGGACGTGTGACTCCGGATTTGTTACTTTTTTTATTTCGCTTTTTTGTCGTAGTTGAGTTCTACAATCACCTCTACAAACCTCTTCTGCAAACCTTCATTCTACAAACCTCTTCTGTACAGCATATTTGGAAAAAGTTACTTCTACACAATGCGCTAGTTTTAAATACATAGAGAAAAGATTATATAACGAGAAGAATAATAATGCATTCAGACAGAAACTACTGGAACACGACTGGAATTTAGGTACAAACACTTTTATACGAAAATTTAAAGAAATTCATTGTAGTACTTTCAAAAAAAGTAAAGTTAAAATCAACATAAAAAGAACTAGCCGATCTAAATGGTTAACGAAAGGAATAAGGATATCCAGCAAAATGAAGAGATTTCTAAATTTTATAAATAAAGCTAAGTGTGACAAATCGTTATTAAAATATCGTGAACAGTATCTCAGAATTTATAAAAAGGTTATTAGAAACGCTAAAAAGAAGGAAGTAACTAATCAAATAAATAAAGCAGCTAACTCTAGCAAAGAAATTTGGAAAATAGTCAATAACAGTCGGAAAAAAATTGACAATAATTTCGAAAATGATAACATAATACTTAAACATAATAATAACATAATTTGTGACCCTTTAGACATTGCTAACATTTTTGCGGAAAAGTTTGACAACAGTAAAGGTGTAAACACTGGTAATCCAGAACTGGCTAAGAAACATTTAATTGAAAATACTGACAGAGTTGATAAGTCTATGGTTTTTAATCCCGTCACGCCGATAGAGATTTACAAAATGGTAAAGGGTATGGATAATAAAAATTCATTTGGACACGATGAAATACCGCTGAGCGTAATCAAAGATAATATAGATATACTGGCACACCCGATATCTGAAATAATAAATAACTGCGTCAATGAAGGCGTCTTTCCTGACCAATTTAAGTTAGCTAGAGTTCTACCACTATTTAAGAAAGGTGCTAAAACAGATCCAGGCAATTACAGGCCCATTTCATTGTTACCGGTTCTATCCAAACTTTTTGAAAAAGTGATCAAATCTAGGCTTGTAAGACATTTGAATAGTATAAAAATAATTAACAGTAATCAGTTTGGATACCAAAAAAGTAAAGGGACACTAGATGCAATAGACTCGTTAGTTAATAACGTAGTAAATAAGCTGAACAATAAAATTAAAGTTGCTGGCTTATTCCTAGACTTAAGTTCGGCGTTTGATACTGTAGAACATTGCATTCTAATTGATAAGTTAGAGCATTACGGTGTAAGAGAAAATGTTTTAAAAATTTTAAGTTCTTATTTGACCAATAGGAAACAGTACGTCGAAATTAAATCACTTCACGAAGGTGTGGAAGAAATTCATAAATCGAAATCACATACTGTAACTAGAGGTGTTCCGCAGGGTTCGGTGTTGGGCCCCATTTTCTTTATAATATTTCTTAACGATCTTACTGAATACATTAAAAACATTTTACTAGATGCTGACTTGATAATATTTGCTGACGATACAAGTGCTGTTATAGCTGATGACAATATAGAGACCTTAAAATGTAAATTATATTTATTAATAGCCGCTTGTGAAAGCTGGTTTTCTATGAATAATCTTAAATTAAATGTTAGTAAGACCAAATGCATGATATTTAGATCTACAGTTAGGAACAAAGCTTTATTAAACGTAGAATCCCTAGGCAGGAAAATTGATACAGTAGAAAGTTTAAAATTTTTGGGAGTGCAAATTGATTGCTTACTCAACTGGAAGCCAGAACTAAATTCAATTACGAATACAGTAAGTAGTGCGTGTTATGCTATCAGATCTCTCAGGGATATTTTATCTATTGCCCATCTTCGTACCGTCTATTTTGCTCTAGTTGAATCTAAATTTAGATATAGCATTAAATTTTGGGGAAACAGTTATAAATACAATATTAAGGCAGCCTTTACTATACAGAAGCGAGCATTAAGAACCATGCTTCGTATAAATCAGACAGAATCATGTAAGGAGCATTTTATTAAACTTAGAATTTTAACGTTACCATGTCTTTATATTTTAGTTCTCCTTACTCATTTAATTCAAAACTCAAGCGAGTTTGAAACAGACGATGAAAGAAAAAGTAGGGTAGATACTCGCAGAAAAGATCTTCCTACTTTTCTACAGGCAAAGCTTAATGTTGTCAAACACTCGTCACGCGTGCAGTCGGTCAATCTGTTTAACAAATTACCAGTAGAATGAAAGAATATTCAGAATGTGAACATGTTTAAAAATAAACTCAGGGCTTTGTTAATCAATAAAGCGTATTACAGCATGGACGAATATTGTAATGACAGAAAAACTTAAAAACTCTTTAAAGTTAAATTAAATATGTGTACCTATTGCTCTTTGACATTTCTATAATTGTTGCTTTATTTTTTTATTTTTTCTTAATATTTTGACATTAAATATATGTATTTTGTAGCTTTTTCTGTTTTGTATCAATAAGAATATTAATATTTGTAAAGTTATTATTTTAATTTAACAGACGTTCTAACTTCGATGATGGGTAAGGAACGAGGATACTTATATTATAACTGCTTATGTGCTTATTGTGTGTACCTATACTGTGTAAATATTTCGACACAAATATATTTTGTTATGAAATAAATAACTTGAACTTGAACTTGAACAATAGTTCTTATAACTTTTATTTTTTCTCTGATATGCTGCGCCAATTTATTCCTTACAGGGTATCATTCCACTTTTATATAAATGGTACGATAAGATATCAATTAGGTTCAATCTATATGGTCACGATTTGATTCAGTCAGTTGAGTTGGCATTTAATGTTGTATTGAAAATATGGGACACGAAGAAAAAATCGAAATTGATGCAGCTTATAGCCCAGAAGTGAACAGTCGATGGAATACTTACGGTAGTTACAGACTTATCGTATGGGCGTGGATGATGAACGAAATCACAATAATGATCTCTCCTTCCGAGATATCACATAATGGATTTTATGCGCATGCAGCTCTGCAAGCATTGGCAGTAATCTTAGTCGGGATGCCACTGGCATATTCAGAGATATGTTTGGCTCAGTACGCGAATTGCAATATATTCACGATGTGGAATTACTTCCCGCTGTTTCGGAATGTTGGATATGGCACATTATTTTTGATTTTCTTGAAATCATTATATTTGTTGGTGTTAACTTCTTGGTATTTGGTGTACACATTTTATGCGGCCCGGGACGTCCCACCCTGGCTCAGTTGTGATGACTTTGGTGATACCAAATGTATGGTGAAAAGGGTGAATGTTTCAATTTTCCAAAATTGTCTACAAGCTCAAGATGTATTTCAAGACGACTGCGGCATGAAAACCGCAAGCAACTGTTTTTTTGAACGTGAAATAGGCGGAAACTGTACTGCAGAAATCGGATTAAAATGTGTTATTCCCTGGAAACCAATCTTAGCGGTCATTACAATATGCGCATCTGTTTATATTTTATCAATTAAGCAAGAAAGATTCATTCAAGTAGCAGTCAAACTAGCAGCAATTTATATTTGTGGTGTCATCCTGGTTTTGTTTTGTGTTGCGGAGTCGACCAGCGGTACTTGGTACGCTACAAAGATTACTATGAATTGGACTAACTTTACATTTCTCATTTGTTATAGCACGATTTCCAGAGGGTTTCTATCGGTAGGCACTGGGTACGGTATATTAATTTTCTTAACTCGCGACGTATCATTTCGGAGCCCTGCCACGATGACTGCTATAAGTATGCCATTATTTGCACTATTTGTATCATTTATGTCCGCACTTATTGCATTTAATGGAATCAAAACGATGTCTTATTACCACGGTGAAGAAGATAACGTTATAGAAATCGGCAGCAGTTCATTTTTTCAAATGTTTGCTTCAATGTCCGAAATCTTGAGTTACTTTGATGCGTTGCCAATTTGGGGATTTTTTTGGTTTTCCATCGTGTTCTGCAGTTTATATATAAATTTTTGGATTTTGTATTTGTTTCTTAAAGAATTATTGCTCCATATGGATTTGGCAAAAGAGTACACAAAATTATCGTGCATGTTCATGTTAATATTTTTAATAGTTTGTACTCTTCCATTTCTATGTTCTGATCTGACTAGTATACTAACAAATGCCACAGAAATGATTCAATCACTTAATTGTTTATTTCTTTCTGTTTCATTGTATTGGTTTTACGGTATCAAAAACCATAACGTAGACATTATTTTCATGATAGGGATCAAAACGAATTATTTTTTGAAGCTAGCGTGGTTTTTTAATCCGATCTTTATTTGCGTTATTCTTTACGCTCAATGGAAAGTTATGGAAACATATGATTTTCAGGACTCATATTTTATTGAATCAGTTTCTATGACTTGGGATTTCGTTTTACTGTACACTATATTAATCATATACTTCGTTATCATTGTGGTCGGATTAATAGCACAAGTGATAAAGTTTTATCGTCGTGGTGAGCTTCATGCGCTATTTAGTGCTACAAGAAGTTGGGGGCCCAGGGATAAGGTATTGTATAGAAGTAGGAAAATGTTCGTGCCTGAAATAATGACGAGAGAATTTCTGTACCGACAAGTTCGTATACGTGGTTATTACAAGAAACAGAACCTGGTGTATAAAACGAAGGCAAAGAGAGTTTCCAGCGTGCAATCACTGGATGAAGAGTTATCTTGGAGCGATAAGGCGTCAAATTAGTATTCAAAGGTTTATTTAGTTAATCCTTACCGTACCTGACTATTCATCCATCCATTCGTTCTTTGACCCGATCCTTCTCTTGAACTTTTTTAATGTGCAAATTACAAACAATCTGACCGTTATGCGACATTCCTTCACGGTGATTGTTTGTTATCACGTGAACATGTACCGCTTGAATCGCTTTAGTAGATACTAAAGCTTTTACACATCCGACCTGTGAAATGTAATTAAGTTTTCAATTAAAAGGAAAATTCAAATTTCTACGTATTTTTACTGTTATTAGATCATCTTACACTGACTTACATAAGAAATAATTTGAAATATTATCATCCAAAATTAACACGGTTTTATAATCAAAATTGACTTTCCCAATTGTATTTGTAATTGGTGCCTATATTTCTCTGCAGAACACAAAAATCCATTATTCTATAAGTTCTTTTAGAAGTGTAAATTAAAATAAGTAATACTTTTCGAAACCTGTATTTTATTTACTATGGAAGATCAATTTGTAAAGTTTCAGTTCTACTACATTCTATACAAAACTCACCGACGTGTTTCGAGTCCAGTCCTAGCATGAATATGATCCGTAAGTATATGGACCACCAAGGCTGCTGCATATTTCCAGTCGCGCCGATCGACCCTGCTCTCAAGCAAAGCCTTTGTTAGCCATGGGACACCGCAACCAAATAAAAGTATTGAAATAGGTAGCATATCTATTTTTCTGCCATTTGTTATGTTATGCAATGTATAGACAAATACATAGTAAAATACAAGGACATTGCTCTGTACTCTATTAATTAATCTCGTTATGTACTTTTTTATGTACGTAGCTACAAAAATAAAACTTATGACTTTACTAAAAACAAGTCCTCACTTAAATTAACAAAAGATAATAACATCGCATAACATCACACAGATAACATCACGCCTATGATCCCTGAAGGGTCATGAAGACGTGTACCTAGAGTACAGTGTACACCCACATTTCGCCAGGTACGTTTAAGGGGCTGTAAACGAAATCGACAGATTTTGATCAATTTTGTTGGTTCGTAATTTATCAAATAACTTCTCTCGCTCTGGGCGGAGCGGGAGTGCGTGTCAGACTCTTACTGACTAAAACCCACCCGTGTTTCTACTGTTGCCGGGAGCCACGATCTCCCTTTCGGACTTCTTCGCAACCCCAGCAGGCATCAGCCCTATCGGACCCCGTCAATTCTGCTGACATCTCTTTGAGGCGCGCGTGAAACACAACTTGCCGTCGACCTGGGCCTGGTCCTAATTAGACGGCGAGCTACCCATTGCTCACTCTTCGCAAGCCCGCGCCTACGGTGGCCGGAAATCGGCCTGCGATTCCCGATGCCCAGGGCGTTTCCACTTGCTATGGTTAGGTGCGTGAGGGCACGAAATTTGCCTCTCACTCACGCGTGCCGCCTCCTCCTTCGCGAGCATTACTGCTACTATTTGCGCGAGCATTAATACACCTGTTTACACTTTACGGATTTCTGTAATATAAGTCACTATAAATAGATCTTATACAAACAATTGCATGACCTTCATGACTATTTGCGCGAGCATTAATATACCTGCCTACACTTTACGGATTTCTGTAATATAAGCCACTATAAATAGATCGATAAAAACAAGTGCATGACCTTCCAAACCCCTTACATAATATAGCCATAACCCATAAAAAAGCAATCCACCTCTATAACATTATTTTGACTAAAGCAGGAAGAATCGGATATTTTAATTTAATTCTTAAGATATATTTTATTCTCCTATTTCTCCTATTCAAAATGGCTACTGCGTCAACTGAATCACGTTTAACGGCTGCATTAAAGAGCGGGATTCATTCCGCAATATGCGTAACGCTCCAATTTATGCAGATTAAAGGAGCAGTAACTAAACGCAGAGTCGGGTGTAAACTGAGGGGATATTTTCTCATGTTCGACAGATTATGAGTAAGCCTGGGCTATTAAGGTTCCATTACAAAATACAAAGTTGCGAGCATTGGCTTCTATACTGCTTCGTGTATAAATATCACTAATATACCAACAACAAGCCCAAATTCTCCCCTTTCCTTTACACGATACTCAATTGAGTAATTATCGCAGCGAATTGCTTGAAACTCGATAAATACTCGTTACAGTAACAATCAGTGAAAAACTCATTTCGGCGGAAAACAAAGGACCGTATCAGCTGCCTATCAAACCATTTATGCCGTAAGTCATTGAATAAAATGCTCATACCAGAATCAATTTAAATCCTAACGTCAAAAGGTAAATTGGTGGCGGTTGAAGCGTTGTTGATTTTGAGGGGAATTGAATGTAATGGTTAGTCGAAAAGGCTAGTCTATGTGTGTGTCATCAAAGACCTGCAGCTATACTGCGAATTATTCCTTTTGTAGTATAATCCTGCTGATATATTCTCTACATTAGTAATATTGACGTTATTTCATGAAATCCATTTGTATTGCATGGAATATTAATATTAAATCTAAATAGGCTTTTATTCAAAATGCATTGGTATGTGAAATTCATATTTGATCGTATGTCGTATCTGATATCTCACAATATGGACATTTACTCAGCAGATACGGTGTAGCCAAAATTATCATTTGCAGATTAGTTCGTTACTTGATGCGGCAAATCAGCTACAAAGTGGGAGATTATAAAATAACGAATTATTTTGCTGATTGCAATTTGATCCAGTGTCGTTTAGCTCTGTGTGTAGGCGAGAAAGTTGTGCACGACCACGCCTGCTGTTTGCATTTAAAATTAATAATATAAGTATCACCGATTAATTAATTCAAAGTACGGTTATCTTTTGCCTAAATGATATTTAGGGTTCTGCCGCAATTCGGATCTTCACCTACCTACTATATTATTATATAGTTAAATTAACTAAAAGTTCTCCATGTAATAATATTATTCAGTGAAAGGACAGCCTAATCTAAAAACTCCTCATTTAATACAATCAGAAAATTTTAAAACGGCCCTATACACAAATTTTGATCATCTGTCCAGTTCAAGTACCAGTTCATTGAAGAACTTACAATCTGCACGATAACAGCTATGCTTCCTAGATCCAATATATTTTAGCCTTTCTCGATATAATGTAATATCTACTGTAGGTATGAAGAAATATGATCGTGTGTCGTATCGTAGTATTCAATTGTCCATGTGTTCGTTAGACTACTGCTACATACTTTATTAATCAATAAACTATCAGTTCTAACACTCTATATCTACTTCCTACATAGCCTTATCAAAAAATCTGTAAACTATAAAAAGAAATATGATCGTGTGTCGTGTTGATTGTCCGTGTGAGTGTTAGACTACTGCTACACACTTTATTTATCAATAAACTATCAGTTCTAATACTACATCTACTTCCCACAGAGAACTCTAAAAAAAAATTATCCCAATAATTCTGTAGTACTATACAAAGAAATATGATCGTGTGTCGTATCGTAGTATTCGGTTGTCCGTGTGTGCGTTAGGTTACAGCTACACTGCAAATCATTAGCAGGATAGAGACGGCTGCGGCGGACCACACTCGCTGTTTGCATTTGTAATTAATACACTGTTTGTACTTCTGATTTACGATAGCGTCCGTTGTGCACTCCTAATGTGTTAATAGCTTAGAAAATTAACATTTCAATTTATATGCGAAATTGTAATACTTATTGCTGAATCTATCAGAAAAAGTATTTAAATTGATAGTACGGATGAAACGAATCTTTGATTTGATTGTGTGAGCTACTTATGTTTATGAACACTCCACCAGATACAAGTAAACTTAATTTCAACATTAAACAAGCATAGCCATACATATTAAGACACCCAAATATTTTTGTACTAGGTAACATTTCGATTAATTATTTAAAAAAATACTCGTAGTTTTAGGTAGGTAATATAAGTATGTAGGTATTCTTAATAACAACATTTAGTACCAGGTATCACGATTAAAATTTACTATGTAGATTTATAATACAAATTAGGGTTAGTGAGAATTCAAATTCGCTACGCTAGGGAATGCTAACTTTAGTTGATTCAAGCTGAATTCATTTATCTCAAATGTAGATGGAAAGGAATGTAAGAGTTTTTTTTAAAGTAGACCTTGTTATATTCATTTTAATGTTTACTGTGGACTAGTGAATACGTTGCCTATTGACCTCTACTAACAAGTAAAGATTAACCACATATTTCCATAATCGTCACGCTTTGTTGTTTGAGAGTTTACTGTTTTCTTACCTGATGAACTAAATAAAAATAAGTAATCCATATTCAGCGTATAAAATATTCCCACTACTGGGACACATGTCCTTCACTCTGTGAGAGGGAGTGGGCCATAATCCACCATGCTGGCCCACTGCAATTCGAAGACATGTGACGTCCACCAACGATGTCAAGTGCCTTTGAATTTTTGGTTCTAGGACATGCCGGAAACCTCGCAATGTTTTCTTTCACAGTTTAGAGAAGAGCTCACGCCGTAATCAACCAGCCAGTCGGTAAGGTGGTATCGGATGCACCGTGCGTACAGGCAAGTAACTCGTCGTTAGTATTTTAATGTATTGGTGATCGTGTGGTAGGTTCTGTAGAGGCTATAACCTAACATGGTTTCAATATGCAACTTCCGCGAGTCTGTTATAAGTTGCTGGCATAAATACGAGACAAACATTCATTTGCATTGAGAATAAGAAAAGATTTGACAGTCAGTTTGGTGGGCTGACAAGAGTAGGTATGTCATAAATAAAAATGTAAAAAATTCACTTAATGATCCCAATAATTATCGTACTATAAACTGGCGTTATATTTATAACGGTACCGTAAGCCTGCCGAGAGCTAATAGTAACTATGATGTTTTTAGCACCGGATAACGGTGGTGGCACTGCCGGTCCGTTGGCTTGTAGCTTTCATAACATGAAGGAGGAAAGAAAGGGTGCAATAATATTACACATGAATAAAAATTATTTACTGAAGTAAAAAACTTCTTTAGGCGCGTTGGAAATTTTTGAGATGGGACTAAACCATTGATTTTACGACACCGTGATGACACCAGCTTTTGATCATTAAAAAGACATCAACGCGTTGATTACCGCGGTGCCGATTTTTTTTCAAATTTTCGCTTCTGTCGGCACTATTTTTTTATTTATTGTCATAGCCTGTAACTTTGTGTACCACAGTTACAAGCTGAACTTATGAGTACCTACATGACTATGTTAGGGTGTAGTAAGTAGGAACATTTAACTTAGAGGTAGCTTATATAAAATATTTAACATAAAACTTAAAATACTTAACATAAAATATTGCATACCTAGTAGATAATATCACAACACACATAATTTATAACGGAACTTATTTTCTTACTAACAATTTATATTTCATTTATGAGAACTTGTTCATACAGATCCCTGTTCTTTACTTAAAAAAAAAACCTAATTAATTATATCAGGTACACAATAATACTGTACAAAACATGTCTGTTTTATACAAGGAATTGTTTAAATGAGTTATACAAACAACTTTGATACTTATGAAGGTTGTTAGATGACGTCACTAGCGTTCCGTAGCCGCTCCGCATAATAAAGAAAACCGCAAGAAAATTAAAGTCCTGGTTAAGTTATAAGTGAACAAAATGTACGTGCTGTACCTTGTTTTAAAGTGAGTTAATAATGAACAACATGTGTTTGTTTGACTGTGATGTTGAAGAAGCAGTGTGTGGTTATTACTGTGTAGGATTAGACGTTTACAAATTATTTCAAAGGACTCGTAGAGATTTAACAGTAAAGCGTTTTATTTATTTATTTATTTGCTCTCATGCACATAACACATTTTACAATATTTACTGTCGGTTTTTATACATGAACCCTGTCAGGGCACTGCAAAGAACAATGTTGGTTCGCTGTTGAGTTTGTGAACAATTGTCATAAATTTTGTCAAAACTTATAAAAATACAATCAAATACATTTCAGAAATAAAAGTAAAATAAAAATAAATGTCAAGACGTCGACATGATTTCAATTAATATTAACAGTAATAAACAATATAAAATCAAACACAATAACACACATATAGTCATATTTAGTCAGATTAATTTAGAATAAAAGAATAATAAGGAATAGGTTAAATATAAAGTCATTTTACAATACAATACAAAATAAAATAGATTAGATTTAATGTCACTGGAATATACAATATTTATGTCCTTGACCAGGCCGGATCTAACAAAAATAAAATAAATTATGAAGTACCTACATCTAAAAAGTTTTATCCGTCATGAATTCGTTTACTGTGTAATAACATTTCCCTAATAAAAGTAATCTAAGTTTGCTATAGAATGAATTTATACTCTCGTCATCTTTTATGCAATTCGGTAATTTATTATAAATTGTTGCGATTCTATAGTTGGGGCTATTTTTCATTATTTTTAATTTTGGTGTTGGTGTAATCAATTTGTTTATATTTCGGTTATAATTCTGGTTTGTTTCTATGATTGATCGAAAGTAATTCCTGTGTTTTTGCACGAACGTAGCTATTTGTAATATGTAAAGGGAGGGTAACGTTAATATTTTATTTTTTATGAAATGTGGTTTACAACTTTCCCATGGCTCAATGTTCATAAGGATGCGTATACATTTCTTTTGCATGATGGAAATGCCGTTAAAGTCAGTACTTTCACCCTACAATATTATGCCATAGTTAAACCATGCATAAGCATAGGCATAGTATATTGAGAGCGCGGTCTCATAATTTGTGTTACTTTTTAATCTGCATAATGCGTATATAAATTTAGATAATTTAGTCTTCAGATGTTCGACATGCTGTTTCCATGTCAGATTATTGTCCAATATTGTCAAATGTGTTTATTCAAGTTGTACTTAGGTATTTTATGATCGTTATCAGAGCACAAAGCTTTTTGTTAACAAAGGTTTTACTTGAGCATCACACGTAATTTGAGTCTATACTGGATTCACTTCCGAAATGTATAACTCTATTTATTAGTTTACGGATGAGCTGGCTAAGGTGATATCAGGCAGTCATCAGAGCTTGAAATGTAAACAGGAGTCAGCTCAAAATTACTTCACTTAATGAAATACTGACACAGGAATACTCCACACACAACGACTCTTAGGGGTGTGTCTTGCTCATTTTCGTTTCGTGAAAAATGTTGAGCCTCCCTTGCCGCTGAGTCTCTAAGTCAGCTCCACGACCCCTGGGCGTGGTGTCTGTTCGACGTACAATTTGCATTTTTAGCGAAAGTACGACGCACGTCTTCTCCAGACGGATTGTGCGGGAGACGAATGATCTCGCGACGTGGATCGACACCGATGTTTACGAGATTTTGTTAAAATATCGTTTAATGTGATTTGAAGGGAGGCCGTTTGATTTGAAGTGGGCGGATACTTGCATTCCAATTATTTTCAAATAAATTGAAGCTGTGAATGGAAAGGATTTTCTTTCTTTTTTCAAGTTCTTCAAAGGCAACCGGATGCATATTACATATTCTATAAAACTTTATTTAAGCAAAAGATACATGCACCATACCGCGGTACCTAGAGTACCTACTAAAATGTAAAATAATATTATTTCATCTCACGTTGTTTAAAAGCAATAAAAATCCAAAAACTTAGTTTCGCTGGAAAAGTTGAGCTTTGCTTCAGCTTCGGGCGAGTCAAGTGAACCCACCCAACCCGACAAGGAATAGGCGTGTGCGGAATGCATAATCAAGCAGGAGATTAAAAACTACAAAACCTTGTCAATAGCAGCCTGTGACACTTGACACTGTTGAGTGTCGCGGCTTGTTGAGTCACCGCGTCCACGCAAGCACATCCATATATAACATTGAAATAGGGATGTGCTTACGTGGACACAGTCTTCCTCAACAAGATTAATGTTCAAATACGGTAACTCCCTAGGTAAAAAAAAAGAAATTCTATTTAATCCGTCTTTCAGATAATAAAAAAATATTAGAAACGTATTTTTTACTTTATCATATTAATCAAAAATAACTTAGAAAACACGCATTAAAGTTGGGGAGTGGGGGCTGGTTACGTCAAAACTCAGTATAAAATCTAGTAAGGCGTGACGTCATGCCACATTTGAACTCAATGTATCGCCGTAATCTTTTGAGTAAGTCAAAAAAAAATCGTGTTCAATACATTTTATTAATCTACTGTCCGAACAAAAAAAAAAAAATTGGATACAGGTCTATTAATGAATAACTTACGTTTTTGATAACAATTGAAAAGATCATGATGGTTATGTTGTACAGTGATTTCAGACGGCTTTTACTATTCGGCAAAACCTTTTTGTTTTCAACTTTTTATATTCGTCAATTCTCAAACACGATGTTGAGAATGGTTTATAAATATTGGCTAAAATTAAATTGTTATTATTTATTAAATTTATTACTTCGAATCGAGAACGCAGTTGTCTTGGCGAGCGACATGGTGGAAGATAGTCGGCAACCATCTTTTGTTAAGAAGCCATAACAATTGTCATAATTATTTTGCCGTCTCAATGAATGCTTTATAGTTCAAATGTATAATTTCTACTTTAAACTATATCCTAAAACAGAATTACATTTCTCTGTTGAATAATATAATTTAGCTTTCGATTGAATCTTAATGTGATCGGATCTGAAGCCAGTTTAGTGGCACTAGTTATTTCTGCTAACTGATTGTCCCCGTTTCTTAGAACCGAGACCCAATTTAACCCGCTGTGAGAAAATCGAATGAATTGTGAAATACAAACTTTAAATATTTTCTGCAGTAAGGACAAGAGTCCCGGTTATTTTGATCATATGCATTTTTAATCTGCTGGCCGTCAAAAAACGTAGAACAGAAATAGTGGCTCGCTTCGAAACCATTAATGTAAGTGCATGCTTCCTGTATCGAGCTATCTCTCTTAGTCGATATTACGATATGAAACTTCAAGTGTTCGTCTTTACTCTTCGTTTAAGCCATATTTTGATACTAATTTGCAAATATCAGTTTTGAATTGAGTGTTTTCTTGAAGCTAGGGTTGCAGATTTGATTTAGCGATTGCACTGATGTAGGTGTACGGAGGCCTCGGCCTCCGATTATAATTAATTATTAATGATATGCCATAACTAACGAGCCAGTTACATATTGATATATGTAACTGTGATTAGTAATGTTCTGTGGCAAGATATTAAAAGGAGCATTTATTGAGATGAAAATTCGTCCAGCAGCAATTAATGTCTTATTTTTATTAATCTCTATTATAGATAGAATGTTCTGATTCAAGTGGCTCTAACAAAACAAAATAGTTACAAAATGAATGTAACAATCATTTTCAGTTTGTGAATACCATTATTATTAGTTACCAAGCGAAAACGGTAGCAAAACTATTCAAGTGAAACAATCCCAACGTGCCTGAAGTGTAAAACGGCAAAATTAATGATAATTGGGTCATTTCTTTCCTTGAATAAACACGTATATGTACATTTATTTACGGGAAAGCAATATAATAAGCATTTTTCAAGCGGGCCGACGTCTCAGGTGTTCCCGCATCTACATATTGAAACGAGTGTGATCAGAATCGAGATGCAGTTTTATTGTCACTCCCGCCGAGTAAAGCTATGAAATGTTATTGCTTTCTTTAAAATTTTCACGGAATTCACACACGTTACTACCTTGCAAACGTACCGGCAATAACTATCGTATCGGGCGAAGGAGATGCTTTGCAAAATGACTTCTTTGACACCAAATATGACAGTGTACATGAAACAAAATATGTGGAATTTACGATCCGCTCGAATGAGGATATACATAAAACCATATTTTAGACGTTTTCAGGGATGGTTGATATACTTGACTTGAAGTAAAACTCTAAATTCGGGAAGCTTGTTTTGTTTTCGCACACGGAAACAAAGAAGGAAAGAAAGAGACTACCTCGTTGAAACTTACATAATACTTACGACGCAAATTAATATTTGCGATAGCTTATCCAGAACGAATAAAGAGGATAATGTAACAAAATATTTATTCATGAAAATTAATTTTGTTTGCGGTTTATTAGGTCAGTCGCGCTTACCACAGGACACATACGAAAAAAAAATTCTGTGATTTGGCATAAGCCCGTGAATTCTACTTCTAAAATAATTCTTTCGTCACCTCCTTCTCCGTTCCCAGGCAAGACAATACGCCCTCTAATAAATACAAAACAACAATACATTGTCACATTATTAATACCACGTCACACAGCGAATAAATCTTAAATTCGATCGCGTTTCATGTACAATATTAACCAGCGAACGTAAGAGGAAATAAGCGTCTGTATCTAAGGATTCACACGCGAATGGGCCACGGTGCAGATTGTTAGGAAATGTGGCGTTACTAACGCAGCTAATGTCGTATGAAAGGGTCGCTATTGCTTTATCTCAATCGCGGATTCGTGTGTCGTGGCCTTTAGGGAGCGTGGGATGATTAGTGGTAGGATGTGTGACTTTTGATCTATTAACTAAGGGATTATATTATTGTCGGCATAGTGGAAAGTTGTGGTTAGGGAATGTTTGTTGCAGGTTCGAACTGTCGCAACGTAGGATTGACTGGTGTCAAGACGGTTTTAACGTGCAAGTCTGTATAATTTCAACATGAAGAATGTAAACCAATATTTTTGTTTGAAAGAGTGTCGAGGAGTTTCTTGCGTGTTCTTCGCCATAGGAGCCTTCTTCGCTATGTATAAATTAGCTTCATCTTTCTGACTGACCGACTTCTTGACAATTCAAGTGCTTTATTGTTTTTTTTAATAATTTTTTTGAGTTTGAGTTGGCCGTGCTATCGACCTGACTGAGTGGCTAATTTTAACCCGAAATTTTTATTGTAAAGCGAGACATGAAAAAAAAAACGACAGCGTCTCTCCTCTCTACTATGAAATTTATTGGGTTTTTATGCGAAAAATAAGTTCCATTCGTATTTAAACGTGTCTTCACCTTTTGGTACTAAGGTATATCACTTCAGCTTTTTTTTTAATGAGGAAAGTTGTGAAAACAAAAAGCCTGTGCTGGAACATTAATCAAGACTTTAATGTAACGTGACAACAAACATTGGCCATAAAATCATAAATTAACACTTTTTAAAACACATGCAAAACCATAATCATTTACAAAAGTGATATACTACCTAATATGAATATCTGCAAACACGATGCATCAATTAAGTAATCTTTGACCAGGAGGCCGGCCCGACGGCAATACATCAATCAGCCTTGTCGGCGTGACGAGGCAGGCTGTAATCAAATAAAATTTAACTCAAAAGCCGTAAGCTCTCACATATAAGCTGTTTATTGCGTTCACATAGCGCTCTCTTTGATGTTATTATCCATACCTTAAATTACCTTTTGTTAAGTAGTGTTTACTGAATAGCTGGATGACCGAGCTATGCTCGGTTTATTTTCTAACGAAATTTTCTAAAAATGAAACCTAGCTAGATATTATATTTCATGAAAATCATTGTAGCCGTTTCCGATATTCATATTATATATATCTATATACATATATAAAAGAATTGGTCGTTTAAAGGTATTCGATTTGTGTACAATTAAGTAAACTTAGTTTCCGTTCGTCATTTTCGAGTGACTCTAAATCAGCGCTGTGCTGTGTGCCCCCATAGCACAGCACTATGCTAAGTGGAAGCCTTCTTGTCACAGTTACGAAGTGCAGCTGCCGACTATGTTTCAGCTCGTGTTTATAGATATTCTTTTTGTTTTATGTTTATTTTTCTTTAAAGTTAAAGGATTTAGTGATGTGTAGTGCAAGTGGACCTTAGTGGGGAAAACACGCGTAGTACACGTTATTTCCTCGATAGATATAATATCATTGGTATTCAATGAATTGCTCTCATTATAGGCCTATATTAAAATACGGGAAGTTGATTAGTGATTGAATTTAAATAATATTCATGAAAATGTCGTCTTTTTTAATCCAGCGTACATAGGCTTCCATGAATTTCACTTCATATTGAAAATAATGCCTCCAGAAATATTACTGTCATATAAACAGTCATATTTATGAGTGGTGTATTAATTATGTGTTATGAGTAATTTAACTATAAATATTCGTCACTTATTAAAATGAGCAAATCTAACATAAAATAAAATAAAATAGCCTCCACAGTGGCATTATATGTCTGTCCAAAGTCAAATTATTTGTTTAAGTAGGCCATTAAAAGATACTTATGAACGTCAAAATTTACAAGAATATAGAACTGGTTCTAGGCGACCCTTCCAAAAGGTAGTTTCGTTTAGAGAAGAATGTGAAAAAAACTTCATGGTTAGGCAAGTCAATCCCATTACCAACTACCTGGGTAGCTGATATTTTTTTGTTATGTTGATACGAGAAAAAAGATGAAAATTAATGAAATTTTGATCATGTCTACAGCGGCTTACGTTCTCATCAATATATCCCATCGACAAGTTAACTTAGCTTATTAAAACATTTGTCTTAGTTCATTTGTTAGAAACAATATCAGGAAATAGCCGCGAGCGAGGACACCGACATCCTTCTAATCAAGTACCTCGGTTCTAACTACCCTAATTGTTCGAAAGGTACCAGTCCCTTAACTTAATACCTCATAGTTAACATATTCACGTTCACATGTTACTTCAAAGTTTGGTTGCCTATATAAGTTGTTTTCGGTTCATACTGGAATTTTCTTTACGAGTATTCGGGACTGAGGGCACTTATAAGGAATAATTCCTGCCCAAAAATGTGTTGTAAAATTATTTTCTTTAGATAATTTTAAATGAGAATGTAGGTTGTATTTTTTTACCAATAACACTGGCTGGTTATTTTCATAAAATCATTAATATCCCACTATCAATAATAATTAATTAATATCATACTTTAATTTTTGAGCCTGTAACCTAATTACGTAATACACAATCAATCACAATCTGAATCGATTTGAAACAGATTGGTAATAGGTATATTGCTTTATTAGTTAGAAAAAAAATCTGCTCATCAACGTAAATAACGCAATGAATGTTGTTGAACTGTCAAAATTAAACAGAAATGTGTTACGTAATCAGATAGCTGGTTTCATATGTTGAAATCTTACCGGACATGACAACTGTACTGGCGACAAATCCACGTCAGAAGCACCACGGGTCAAACGTTCTGTGTTCCGGCTACTGTACTTCATTTAGCACAGAAGACGGAAAGACGGAACATAGAGCGTTTTACAAAATATCTGCAAACAGACTTGTAGCGGCATCTACATCGCCACATGTGAACTAGGCATCAAAATCCTGAAGTCTGCAAACCGCGCGAACGACATATATATGACTATCCGACATCAACCGTTGGGCAGTTGCCCGCCAGACACGACACCCGTCTAGTCGGAGGATCCTCTCTATAGAGGATGAGTGAACTTTGCACCCTGTTCCTCATACCTCTAAAGACTCAATAAAAATGGGAAGACATTTTTTTTTAATACGGCAAATATTTAACTGAACCTCTAAAAACTTATTGACCTTCTAATGATGGACACTTTTTAAATGAATGAACCTCTAAAAACTTAGTGGTCCTTAGTTGATTGCAGTAACTAAGCTAGGTTATCCCGACCAAATGGGTTAGGTTAGGGTGGAGCAGTGTCTAACCACGCGCGAGCCGAGCGAGCAAAGCGAGCGGTGCCGTGGCAGCGACCGGCGAGCGCTACATACAAGTCCGTTGCAGTTACTTGGCTATTTCGTATTTTTAGGACCACAAAATAGGAATTATTTGAGGTTCACTAAAAGATCAAGATCATAATATTAGAGTGTTTAATAATATTTTTAAGAAAGCAAAATCCGAATTATTACCGATTTGATTAAATACATGCCTTTAAATAATATGTGCTGTCGCTAACTTACGAGTATAAAGTACATTTTTTACAACGTTGTCCCTACATGGAAAATGGTGCGTGCAAAAATTGGTTGGCTTATATTTCAGCGGTGTCTCCATACCGCAATAAGGAAAAAAAGTATGTTGCTCGTATCGGTAAGCACACCTTTCTATGAGTTATTTGCCTTTGTGTTCGAAGAGAATTTTTAGACTGAGTTTGTAACTGCATGTGTGTGAAAAATGTTAAGAATGTCAAATTCAAGAGCGACACGTATCTTCGACTTAATCAAAATCTTAAATTTTTTCACTGACCGACCGCACAACCTAAACAACTGGGCTTTTGCATAAGAGCTCCATATGTAAAGACAGTTAGAACTACGGACGGATTTTAAAAATTCTTCTCCTAAGGGGTTAAATAGGGGATGGGATTTAACCGCCTCAACCTTCGACCCAGAGTTCTCGGGGTTCCATTTCCAGTGAGGGCACAATTTTCTGCTCGGTTTGGTTGGTGGTAGGGATATTTCTAAGTCCGCCTAGCTCGCTTCCACCTTCGGCCTGATCATCACTTATCATCAGGTAAGATGCAGGCGAAGAGATTCCCCGAAGTGGTAAAAAAAAGGAAATTGTATACAAGTTCGTTATGTTTGCCTGATGGAATTTCTCATTTACACGGCTTGTATTATTTTGTAAAACTGCATGATTGATGACCGATGGCCAGAGCGACCAACAGCGCAAAATTATGAAATTGTTATTTAAACTTTTGATGTCCAATGAGCTATTCCTCATTTTTTCTCCTCTGTATACTTGTACATAATTTATATATTTTAGTGTTAGATAAATATTGTAGAATGATTAATTCATGTTACTCCTATAATTACCCATAAATACAAAGCCAAATCAAAACACAATGCGAATGGTTCACGCCTATTAAGTTCATTCAATTCGTGTCTGTAATCGACAAAGTCGCAATCCATCGAGCAGTTTGCATCACTGGTTTAAAATGTATTGGTTGTTCGAAATTATAGTCATGTGACAGCCTGCTGTCGCGGACAGGCCGTGAGAGATCGGATGGGTGACGTACCCGTATACCTAAGTGACGTCACTAATACGGGCTGTTGTGCAAGCACACCTGTGCTGGCTGAGTGATGCCTAGGCATTGTTGAGTCCGTCAAGTGTTCATGTCCGTACCGTTACGAATTCTGATGTGATCTGAAAAGCAATGCTGCTGCAATTATACTGTTACATCATAGGTTGGTAGAGATCTTATTGGTCTCGTGCTACATTTCGCAATTTATTTCCGTGCGTATCTGAATTATTATGTGAATAATAAACCATCTTTCCTTGTTTTTCTTCTATTTACATGGTAAAAAAGAACGGAGCGCATCACATAAAAATGGTGATAAATAACGTAATGCTGGAAACTTTGTTTAGATTTTTGCCTAATATTGCATATCTTTTTTGTTTATACACTTGACAAAATCAAATAAAGGACATCGCTCACAGGCACTAGACTAACCGAAATCAACTCACCTCAACGGCTCACACAAACAACATTCACAAGTTCAAACTCAAAGCATTTATTTCAATTAAAACATTTACAGGCACTTTTGAATTATCAAGGAGTCGGTCAGTCACAAAGATGAAGCTAGTTTCCTATTCCAAAGCGTAGTAGGTACACACAGCGTCAGTATGTGCTAGCCCCTCAAGTTTTAAAATGTTACACCGCTACAACATTGAATTCGTTACGAATAATCCAAAGAATACTTCAAAAAGAGTTCTTTGTTTCGACTTGGATTCAAACCATCGCATCACCGAACGTCGACTTTTTCGTTGCAATTTGCATGATAATACCTACTACTTAGCTCAGTAGCAGTAGTGATATGAACTGCAGAATAAATTAGTTGTGTTGTGTTTTTGTTTGAGATTCATACAATTTTAAACCTATCAAGAATATTTAAAAACTTTAATGCAACTTTCGGCGCTGAGCCGAGCGTTGAAGATCCAACAGCTAGCGCGCTTTTATTTAGGCAATTATTTATTTAGAGGTACTCAAATAAAATATCTGCCATCCGATTCTATACTTATACAATTCTGTAAGAGCACTGTTGATACAGAGTAAATATTTTTCTTATCAAAGTTCTCAAAGTAATACGAGTCTGTTGTAGGTATGTTAAGCTCACAGTGATATAGCTCAGCAGCATTAATACTGTAACTAATATTCCATGTTGATATGGAAAAGAAAAACATAAACTATGAAATGCTCTCAAGTTAGATAAATGTCAATAAAAGTAGAGAGAGCTTTTGCGATGTGCCCTACTTAGACGGTATTTGCGTTAATCCGGATTGCATGTTTCATATTTTACTCTAAAAGTAAAATTATTTAAAAAATATACATAAGTAACTAGTGTTTACAAATTGAAGAAAATTGATTGATTGATTTGAGATTGAGATTGTTGATTGATTGGTGTTTGATTGAGTTCAGTCATAATTATTGTTTCATCGTAATATTTATCTATTTATATTATTTAGGCAAGGCAGATGTGAATGGAAACGCCGCCCTAGAGCGACATATACTGACTTTATTGGTGATGTTCTTTAGAAAGGTCAGGAGCGTAGTGCTCGCAACCGGCGGTGCAGCGTGCGTATATGACCAGAACGTTAACGAAATAAAGGAAGATGTAAGGATCGTCCGTAGTAGGTGAAGTTCTGTAGTTTCTAAAGATAATTTTCTTACCAATAACGGAGGTCATAATGATTGTTGTATACCTAAATGCTTACTTTAAAAGTAAAGTCAAACAATATTTTTTCTTGTATTGATTCCAGTGCAGAATAAGCTACCACTTGGCCTTCCAAAGGTATCGTTAAACGTAATTATGGGATTATTGCATCCTCCAGTGAGCTGATTACAAGATACTATTCCGAGAGCCAAGCTTGGATATAATGGCAACGCACAGTATGATTCTTGGTTAAGGCCTATGGGGAAGAAGTGGCAAACACAACGCTCTCAATAAACAATCATCTGCCAAGCCTTTTCCCAACTATGTTGGGATCGGCTTCCAGTCTAATCTGATGCAGCTGAATACCAGTATTTTACCTGGAACGACTGGCTATCTGACCTCCATAACCCAGTTAGGTACTGAGTAACGATAGCCCTTGGTAAGATTGGTTATCAGACTTTCGGGCTTCTGACGGCCCGTAACTATCAAAGATTTATAAATGACTGCAACAGCATAACGTACTTTCCAAGGTACGGTGGAGTTTCGGTATGTAAAGATGGTCACCCATTCACGGACTAACCCCAGCAAGCGTAGCTTAACCTGTTGGATCGACCCGTGCGGCTGTTATTACTTAACCACGAGCTCCTCAACGCTCTCAATATACCAACTGCGTTAATTCGTTTGTAAAAACTCTCTATTACCAGGCAACTGAAAGTTTTCTGTTCCTAATCCGCTAAATTGCTATCTTCTACACAAACATACACTATCTCATGCACACATATAAATCACACAGGTATGTCCTAAGCCTAGAGTAATTTTATTTTCGGGCACTAGTCTTTGACAAAGGTTTAGCTAGTTAATTAGATTAAGCACTCCCTGTCAATAACATTAGTGATGCGAAAATAATAATACCTATATATCCTATACTATTAAATGAGCAATATTTGTATATCCTTACATATTATAAAACAAAGTCCCCCGCCGCGTCTGTCTGTCTGTCTGAACGCGATAAACTCAAAAACTACTCAACGGATTTTTAAACAGTTTCCACCAATGGACGGAGTGATTCATGCGAATTATTTAGTGTATAATTTATTAAGGTTTTGTGTAAAATTATTCTTGAAAATGTCGGAAAAAATCTTGCCGACTGGGAACTTTATTGGCGTGCGCCGCAGAAATCGTAAAAGTTACATAAAATTTATGTTCATAGTATTGTTCATCTTAAAAAGTTCAACAAAAAAGTACGCAATGGCATATGTCTGTCTTCTAAGGATGACCCACATTAACCATTTTTATCTTTCAGAATTTGATAAAAAAATCATTTTTATTTCCGAAGCTATTTTGACCGGTATTGTATTAATCCTTATCCAATAAACTATGTTACTTAAATTGAACATTTAATTTAGTTTAAAATATGCCTGACATCATTTCATTTAAATGAATAGTTTAAAAGATATCACAAATTCAAAATTACGCGTGACAAAATAATTATGGTTGACCATAACGCGGGCGCAGTGGTAGTAGTCAATGACATTTTCCTCGGCTTTTAGGTATGTAATCCCGGTATTGGTAGTCTGTTCCCGTGGGATATTTTCCGACATTCACGTGGGCGAAGCCGCGGGCAAAAGTAGTATATTGTATTTGTAATCACGTTTTTGAAAACAGCTCAAACGATTTCGGTGAAAGTTGCAGTATTGAGGTTTTGGGGGCAAAAAATCGATCTAGCTAGGTCTTATATCTGGGAAAATTCGTTTTGTCCGTCTTTCACCCGAGCCGGGCTCGATCGCCCAAAGTTTAGAACATGATGGCTACCTTAGAATTATGGCCTGGCAGCATGGAATTAGTAAGTATCTACTATCATGGCAGCTTGGAACTAGTATGAACTTTCCTATACCATTAAATGAGCATTCTCTATTTTCACTGGAGCAGAGCTCGGTCGCCCAGGTACTTATTATTATTAAGTAAAGGGCGACGTGGAAAATAACATATTTTACGGTAGTAGGTATTTAGATTTCAAGCCATGAAAACCAATGTTTCCGTGTATCAACAATTTCATCCTAAAATCTTTCTAGTGTGTTGATTATAGCATGAAGTCTTCTATGCCTTGATTCATCGTTCTGTTAGTCTGTGGGGACGCCAATGTTCAGCTGTAGCGGTCGTTTGCAGCTTTCGTTTTAGTTTATTTTCACATAATGTGTCCTGGGATTTTATATACAAGGTAACCACAGGTGGTGTGCCAAGTATTTACGTAGATGAAGTACAGACATAAATAGAAATACTAGGATTATTGACAGATAGAATAGAATAAGGTATTCGTGAGTATTTGTCAAAATGAGTCTTGTAAAGGGTACTAATTTGAAAAGAAATGAAATATCAAAGTGGTGTTTCAAAAAGTTATTCTTGAAATAGCTAAAAGAACCAAACATTGCAGATTTACCTCGAAAGTCTTTTATATCAAGAGAGTTCGTTTGGCACTTCTAAACACTTTGGCCCAATTGAATAGCTAGTATCGAGTTCCAGCCGATAGCTTTCTGATAGCGTGGTATCAGTTATTTTTACCGTGATCGGATCTCGCCCAATCTTTGTGGGCGGTCGATTCGCTTGGTCCTCCCTACACGCTTATTTGAATCCCCTTTCTAAGTGACTTCCTTTTCTGTGAGTGTCAGGTAATTATCTGTGTGGCATTCCAATTTTACGATCGAACGGTTAATTCAGTTTAAATCTCTTCGTCTAATACGTACTCGGCTGTAGGCAGTGCCTAATCCCAGTCCCTCGGAGCCAGTTTCCGAGTCTCGAGCAAGCTCGTCTAATGTGGAGTGGGACTCTTTATTTTCGTTTATATTCAACTTTCAAAGTGCTTTGATAGTCAATCCACATTTTGAAGATGACTAATTAGAACTTTAAATCTTATTCAAACGTACGTGAGCTTGGAGTTTAGGCGTGCAGCTTTTCATAATTAGTGGAACAGCCGTTTTTATTAGGCGTATAAAATTATAATGCAGTCCTAATGAAGTCAATGTCTTTTATAAATAAATTAGCTCGTTAATATATGAGTTAAAAATTAAACATGTTAAATGATTTCCGTATCCGTCTCCATTAAATTGAATCGTCGTATCAGTAAATAAAGTTCGGTGCCAACTCATCAGCCGCAGTGGGCTGGGATCTGATAAAAGTTGTTGGAAACTTTCTTTTGCGATATCGCCACCTTCGTCATGTAAATTGGACAAGTTGTGGCCGACACTGATGCTTGTTTCATTGGTAAATATAGATTAGCTCTTAATCTGGCCGATTTTCGCACAAAATTGTTTCCAGATGAACGGCGGTCCGATTCACTGCGGGCAGGGTCGTTCGGGTCAAGTAGCTTTTCTAATACTCACGCAGGTTGGAGGGCAGACGTGTACATAGAAGGTCATTCTATTATAATGTTAATTATGCTTCTGTCCTATAAACAATGGAAGAGTTCCTCATTCGATACTCATATAAAGAGGAGAATCATAATCGCGAGAAAGATCAACAATTTCTTTCGTAACAAACGCCTTTTTATTTAATTTTATCTTTTACAAACTTTAATGAAAAAGCGGTACAGCGGATCAATATTCCATTTTCATCTAAGTGAAAAGTTCTACTAAATCTCGCTATAATAAAACGTACATGTCTAAAGCGCTCGATTGCCTTTAACGGATTCAAAGTTTTTATTGAAACGAAGGAGATCCAAAAAGTAAACAACTGTGGATACTTTTATCCTTTTCAACCCGGTTAACCCGTAAACCATCTCAGTTTAAGGAGGCATTAAATCGCAACTCAAACAAGAACCGTTACACTGAAGTTAACTCACATATTGCTTTGTGTCACGAACGCTAAAGCGAACCGAGTATAGTTGAAGAGAAGCGAAGTTGGAGTGAGATGGGGGATGCCAGCTGGGAGAATGGGTGTGGAGGGTGTAAAAGGAGAAAAACTACATCGCTAAAAGTGAATGCGGTCGAAAGCCGCGCTTATTTTCAGCGCTAAGTGCATGGATTTTTTCAAGTGAAGCCATGAGCACGCTAGGTAGCTACGAGCGTCGCGCCGCCATACCTAGGGTTGCAGTACGCAGTTACCGCTGACAAAAGAACTGTTTATAACGTCGTATATTTCCCTGGCACACTACTTCCAATTATGTCGTAAAGATTTATTAAAACAAGTGTCTGTCTGCAACTTCACGTAGTCGTAACATTTGTAATCATTTGATAATATTCTTGATACATCGAAATTTATTAAAATAAATTATAATGCTGTTAGGTTACTCATTAAGGCTGGACTTGTGACATAAACTGTGACTGCCTCGTTGGTCTAGGGGTCTCAAGCGCTACTGCTGAGTATGAGGTCCTGGGTTCGATTCCCGGGTCGGGCAGTGTTATTGGGTTTTTCTATCTGAAACTTCTCAGTAGCAGTCCGGAGTCTGGATTTGTGCCCGGTTGATGGCAATGGGCTCGCCCCCTATTACGTGGGACTTAAAACATAACTGGTGAAATGTGGGTGAACCTGCTACAGGGACACCTCTGCCCAACCCTTCGGGGAAACAAGGCGTGATGTTATGTTGTGACATAAAAGATTGTCTTCTTTGTAGCTCTCAAGCTAAGATACGTAGCCGAAAAACAAATACGTAAATAGCTTTTGGTACTTATTTCCGTAATTCTTAAAATATATATTCCAAATATGGCAAATAAGTAAATACGTACTGATGTGGTTATCTTTCATACACCATAACTCTACATTACAAATTAACAAGCCTGAAAATCATGTTTTCGCTTATTAAATTTAGCAAAACCTATATGGTTAATTACACTAATGCACCGCGGTCTATAAACAATGACATCGGATAATAATGCTTTTAAACTTTTCATTGAGCGTCAAATTGATAGCTTAATAAAGTGCTCGGCTTTTACTCATTATACTGTTTTAGGTGTAAAATACCTCAACAGTAACAAACAGGCAAAATTTAGATAATACTATACCTAAGAAGGAACTATAAGTTTTATTGAGGAGTGAAAATGAAAAAATAAAAACCAAGCCAAGTGAGTGTCGGATCACGCACAATGAAGGGTTCCGTACTTGAGATGAATTTATACCAAGAACAAACTTAACTTTGAAAAACATGTTCTCCTTATACGGAATGTATGGGAGAACATGTTTTTGAAACCGCAAATGTAAGTTGGTCGATTATTACTCGTTAACTTGTAAAGCCTACTTAGCTGTGATAGTTTTCCTTTTAATTTCGTTATATATACTACTGCCATGATTTTTTTCACATATCCAAAAGCAACCATTTAGCTGGCAGGGGACACAAACACACACACTTGACTCTTACAAAAATTGCCACTTTAAAGCTTTTTATATTTCAAAAACAAACTCACAATACCCTAAAAACATCGTCAGTCAGTGACATACCTACATGGAGCAAAAACTCGATTATCAAATTATTATCTACATGTAGACAGAACGCCGGAATCCCGATTACGGATAAAGCTTTGATGAACTTGCAGAGTTGCAAATCTATGATTACAGCACATTGGTCCAGGAATCATGAACCCGGTTTTAAAAACAACAACAGGGTATGACATTTTGTTATGTTTAAAAAATACTCTTTCTTTTGCCATTAGTCTATTCTGGTCTTTTTGCCCCATTTTTTTATAATAGATGTACTTTTATTAACCTCTTCATTACACAAAAGTGTATTAGTGTTATCTAAGGTTTGCACACAAGCATCCCAGTTCATTGCATTATCTCTAATTCTACGATTTATCCGTGCGTATGCTCTGGAATCCAGCTCACCATCTTACTGAGGGAACTTGGCATGAAGACATCAATAGGTATAGGTAATAAATTCATTAATCGCTCCGCTTAAAAAGGATTAGTAGTCGAGTAACTCAATTATGATGTGCATAGACCATTTTTAACAGGATGCGTTGCATAACTATCTACATGACATGATCGCATGCTCTGACGTCTTATTTTCAATTGATTTTGTTTCGAAGTAATTTGATAGTTACCTGTGTGGAATTTTTATAGAATTTTAAGTGATGACTAAAGTATTAAATTTAAACTCATAGCATTAATTTCTATATAAAATATAAAAAAATATGAAGTTAGTTGCTCATTCCAAAGCGTAGCCTACTACGCTATTGAATGGGAACCTATGCAGAAGAACGGGCATGAAACTCCACGGGCACTCTTTTAAATAAAACCGGCTAAGACCGTGTCGGACCACGCACAATGAAGAGTTGGGATATGAATTCATCTCAAGGAAGAACAAACATTGTAGTTGAAAAACATGTTCACCCATACATTTGAACTGTAAATGTAAGTTATATTTGCAGTTACGCACAATATTGGATGATTTCCCATAATAATTGAAGACCATAGACTTTTTATATGTTTTCCTGTAATCTATAAGTATAGAACTATTTTTCAAAATTTAAGACTCAGTAGTTTCGGAGATAAGGGCCAATGGTCGATTTTCGTCTATTTTCTTAAATATCTATAGTTATAAAGAAATAAAAAATAATTATTTAAAAAAAAAAAAAATGTGATCCTCAAAACAAGCCCTTTCATTTAATATGTCACACAGTACAGTTAGCAAAAGTTTATTTTTTTCAATTTGACCCCAAAAGGTGACCTCAAAAAAATGTTACAAAATAAAAGCAGATTGTCAAGTAAAAACAGCGAAAATACATGACAAAATTATAGTTAATTTGCCTGTGGTTTTTAAGTTAAAAGATGAGTGAGTAAGTAATAGTTAAGATCTATTTAAACTTAGACGTAACATATTTATTATTTACAATATTTTGAAGAGTAAAAGTATAATAAACCATTGTAATCTCTCTTAAGTCAATACGTAAAAGATTAAAGAAAAATAAAAGATTAAGATTTATTTCTAAGACTTTTAGCGATCGTACAACAAACAGTGATATTTTGGTCTTTAAAGATTCTTCTTGATTTTCTAAATTTGGCACAAAGAGTTAGTGCGAGTTTTTATACCTACATTTTTTATTGTAGCTGAAGCAAGAAACATAATAATTATCCACACAAATTAACGTAAGTGAACTTCAATGTGAACGTGATCGAATAGATATAAAAGTATCTGTGGAATCACTATGTATCCTTAAAAAAATCGCACGGCCCTCAGTTTAAAAGTCATTGTTACTGTCTCTAGTAAGATATCCGTTCATTTTCCAGCCCATCTTCTAAATTAGAAGCGGAAACCAACAGGTTGTTTATTTTAAGTGTGCTTCGTGAAGTTAATTAGATGAGGGAGCCCACCCAAGTTTAATTTGTTCAAAGGAATTCGTGACATTGCCAAAAAAGTCATTATCAATGTTTTTAAGCACCCACCTTGAATGTTTCCTTACAAAAAATAAGCTTCCTATCATTTATTCAGGGAAATGGAATACTGAAGGATAGCTCCTAAATGGTGGTTTGTTTTTGTAATGTCTGATAGGTTTTGTAACTTTAATGTGGTATATAAATTATACTATTACGCTCTTCTAAAAATAGTTGTTACTATGAGCTGTTGTAGCCCGCGAAATTCAAATTTTCTTACGTTTTTTGCAATTTGCAGGTCAGTTTCAGGTTTTATCTTGATCAAAATATGATTTGCGACTATAACATATATGTATTTACAGAGTCATAATCATTAGAATCGTTAATACATCTCTTTGTTAGATTTGTTCCCTAAGAACTTTTGTTTTGCGGATCCACCTTAAGTTATCTAAACTATTTCTTCCATCAATCAATCGATCTTTGTTCCATATTTGGGGTTCCGTACCTCAAAAGGAAAAAACGGTAGGTACAGGATTATTTCGTTGTCCGTCTGTCTGACTGTCAGTCTGTCAAGACCCTCTTTCTCAGAAACGCGTGGAGTTATCAAGTTGAAATCAATTTAAAATAGGTACGTAGTTTTACCGTCCCTTGCAGCTCTAAAAAAATCAAACTTCTAAGTAAATACATTAAAAAGAAATAAAAACAGTGGCACTCCGAAAGTGCCGACAGAAGTGAAAACTTTGACAAGATCGCCTCGGTAGAAGAAAAATACTTGTATAGAATATTGGTCCGTAAACTTATCTAAATAAAGTGCACAATCGCGTTTACAAAAAAAAAAAATATACTTCCGAAACATTTAAAGTAAAAATACTTGCATAGAACATTAATCCGTAACGTAATATAAATAAAGAGCACAATCGCAAAAATGAGGTGTCGTCACAGTGTCGCGAATTCAATGGTTTAGTTCCATCTCAAAAATGCCCAACGCGCGTAAAGAAATTTTCACTTAAAAAAATCGGCTATTTATGCGACAGATTTTGATAGGTACTCGCAAATAAATCAAAACCTATAGGGTACTTTCTGTTGACCTAGTATTATGAAATTTGGCTAGAAGCAAGGTCTCAAAGCACAAATAAAGGAAAAAGTCCGAAAATCAATAATATGAAGTTTTAGGACATTTTTAGGGCTCCGTACCGCGAAAGGAAAAAAGGAACCTTTATAGGATCACTCTTGTGTCTGTCTGTCCATCCGTCTGTCACACCCAATTTGCTCCGAATCTAATGGGCCGATTTAGTTGAACTTTGGTACATATTATGTATTTCTGTGACCCAAACACGAACGTGTAACGTAAATAAATGTATTTTGGGGGGCAAACAAGAAAAGTTAAAAAAAAAGTTTTGCTAACAGTACCGTGTGACATATTAAATGAAAGAGCTTGTTGCGAGAATGTTAAACATATTTTAAATATAATTTTAAAATAAATACTTTTAAAGATATTTAAGAAATTCGATGAAAATTGACCATTCCCCGGGCCTTATGTTCGAAACATTTTGAAAAAAAAAAAAAAAAAACCTTAGTATGGCTCTTTACTCATAGATTACAGGAAAACCTATAAGAAGTCTATGGTCTTAAAATAACATGGTAAATCTCTCAATATTTTGCGTACAAACTTGCATTTGCAGTTGGAATGTATGGGAGAACATGTTTTTTAACTACAATATTAAGTTTGTTCTTGCGATAAATAAATTTATCTCAACTACAGAACCCTTCATTGTGCGTAGTCCGACACGCACTTGACCGGTTTTTTTTTGCGATTACAAACTTACATTTGCAGTTGGAGAACATGTTTTTCAACTACAATGTTAAGTTTGTTTTTGGGATAAATTCATCCCAACTACGGAATCCGTCATTGTGCGTGGTCAGACATGCACTCCGCCGGTTTTTATTGTGTAACTTTGTAGTCACAAAAAATATTACACATTGGGTACTTAATTAAAACTGCTCATTGATATAGTAATATGGAACACAAAATTGTATATAATTAATACTCAATACTTTATTGCATTCCATAATATATGTGCTTAGGTGCTAAATATTTGCTTATAAAACAATCGTGGACCCTGTCGGGCACGGCAAAAGAAAGATAGTAGAGATGAGGACTTATCGTTTATCTCTCTCGTTTATTAATCAAATTAATTCTAGTCGATGTATACATCTTTTGGAGGCTGTACCTACTGCCGTCGTGCTCTGTGAACTGCAGTGTACAAGTAATGACAGCATACTTGGTTACGTTACGACCCTATTAACTCGCTCATTTCCTAAGCTGTCCGTTAAAGCCTGTGAAAATGAGGAGTAATCTTCTTAACATTTTATATTAGTCAGGAACAACCTCAGTTTGGTATCATTTTGACCTCTATTTGGATACTGATTGATAATGTTATTTGAGATAAAATTTATGCGCACACTGACAGCTTTTGAGCTTGATTAAATGTAGTATCATATCAGTTGTTATCGTTTGGTCCGTTATTGTTTGTGACTATATTTAAAACTGATCGGTTTTCATGTCATGCAATTGTTACACTGATAATGCGTAACTGATTTAAAAAAATCTTTGAAGGCAATGTGTAAATGTATATCACTGAAGCATCATATTACTGAATTGTCTCATTGATATGTTCCTAGTAAGTTTAATAGTCTCGTCTTTAAAGCGTCATTTACACGATGCTAGTTTCTTGCCTGTGGCATACAATAAAATTGAAGGTATAAATTATTTGCATCGTCACAGGTAATTAAAGGCTCGCGCAGACTGGCGCGACTTATTGCGCGTCACGGCACCAGTAATTCAACCAGTAATTATTCTACCGTGAAGTTTTCTTAGAAATTATTTTGTTAGAGTCGCGTCGCGCCCCTTCGCGGGGAGCCTTAAGTCGAACCGTGTAAATCAGGGTTTGGAATGGCAATGTGTATGTGTGTTACAAAATTTTATTTTACGTCTAAATAGACTGGAGGTTTTTAAGACCACTTGTTGTGCAGGAGTGGTGCTGTGGTGTGTGTGTGTGTGTGTGTGTAGGAGGTTCAAATTCTAGGCACGAAATGTGCTTTTCGTCACTCATTATATTTAAAAAAATAGTATTTTTTATTTTATTTTAGTCATATTTATAAATAATTAAAAAAAAAAACAGAAAAAATAAATATTTTAATAATCATTTAATAATATTTATTGTTGCTATTATTTAACAAAACTTTGATCTTATTTTACTACAAAGATTTATATTTTACAATTTAATTTCATAATTTACACTTAATATACATTTTTTGCCAACTGACACGACAAGTCCTATTAACGCAAACGATAAAACAGGAAGCGCTATAAATAAAAAATAGTGTTAAGTAAATTTATACATCAAAGTTGTAGTTATAACTTGAGGGTATGGATTAATTTTAAAGAAAACGATAACATAAAGGATATCCTCAAATTATAACATCTACCGATTAGACAGAGACCTAAAGATAAAGTGACTCAGACGGTAGTAGTTAAGAATTTCATCTCAATTCACATGCGCTCGCTGGGTAGTTCTTCAAACTGCCGGTATGATTATGACGATGTTCGGTGATGCGATAGTTCAAATCCAAGTTGAAACATAGAACTCTTCGAAGTATTCTTTAAATTTCGTAACGAATTCAATGTTGTAGCAGTGTACAATTTTAAATCTTGAGGGGCTAGCACATACTGACGCTGTGTATATGTATAAACACGTACAAAACGTTTGTTAACATTTTATTTTTTATTTCGGTAATATTTAATTGATCCTCTAAAAATGTATTGGCCTTCTAATCATGTCCCGTTTTTCGAACTGGATGCAGCTAAATACCAGTATTTTACATGGAGCGACTGCCTTGGTAAGACTGCTTGTCAGACTTTCGTGCTTCTGACAACCCGTAACGACTTTCCCCGTCTCGGTATGTAAAGATGGTCACCCATCCACGGACCAACCCCGTCAAGTGTAGCTTAACCGGATCGATTGACCCTTACGGCTGTTATTACTTAGCCACGAGCTCCTCCCAATAATATCAAAGAAGATCATTATAATTTTATTGTTTTTGCGGAATAGAATATCAATAACAACCTTATTATTTCGACTTTCCTTCACTTCATAACGGTTTTTTCCAATTTCTCCGAAGCTCTCCATTTTCTTTCCAATAAGAAAACATCATTTTAAAAATGTATCGTTTAACATTGTACCACTTTATCGGCCATAACAATACAATTTCGCCGTTTAAGGTAAATAAAAATAACGTATTTTTGACATTCATAACGCTATTGTAGGTGAATGTGTAAGGACCGCACCTGGGCCCGCCAACAATGGGCCCGCACAATACCCCGCGAAGTAAACTGAATAACTTTATTTAAGAACACAATAAACCACTTTTTACTAGAAAAGGTCTGAATTGAGTAATGCTATCGTGGGTCGGATAGGTGGAGAAAAAGAAAACAAAAAAACCTTAGGCAATTTTTGGCCTATTTTAGAAGGAGTTCTATAAAGACAGTTGTATCCTACATTGGTTTCTTTAATTCCGCGCTAGAATGCTTTTGGATCAATATTACTGAGTTTTCGATTACATTTTGAAGATATCAGGCAAATTGTATTAACGAGATTTTAGTTTTCTCGGTTATTTTCTTGATAGATTAAATATAGGAATGTTTAATACTGTCGTATGGGTTGTTATTAAACATTCCTAAATTTATTTTTATTAAAGCAAAGAATTTGCAACTCCTTATGTCACGTGGGCCCGTTTTTCCTCCGTTCTTTGAGCTGTGCAATGATTTCTAGCCCAGTGCTCTTCAGTTTTACTACTCGCGGGGAAGTTGGGAGGAGTCGACGTTACTTCGCCGATAGAGAGTTGAAGCGGAAAACAAAAGGTAATCGAGCACTTTCCCACCTATTGGAAATACATCAGTACCGAGGCAGGGCCATGACTGAGTTACAGTTACAAGCGGGCATTTGATGGTGTTTTGATAAATATGACTTAGACGACTTTGATGTACTTTCAGTTAAATAGTATTGCACCACTAGTAAACATCTTACTACTGCCTTAAAAAAAATACAATTTAATACAATTATGAAGTGATTTTCTTGTTATATTCCTCGCGAAATTTACGAGGACTTTAAGATTTGTGGGTAAAGGTAGATTAGAAAAGAATTGAAAATCTTAACTCCAAGCGAAATGTAGCGTTATTCAAATTAATCATAAGATTCTCATTAAATGCAAGGTTTTTGAACAACTTTGCATTTCGTGCATGCAGTTGAATCAGTGTATATTTTAAGTGTAAGTTTATTTTCGGCAAGTCTGGAAGATATTTCTTGACGGTATGTGAAGCCAAGTCAGAGGCCCATGGGCGGCTTTAAAACACTGACACCACGTTAGTCAAGAGCCGATGCCTGCCATTGTTGCGGAAAAGTCCTAAAGGGATACCGTGGCCCCTGGCAATATAGGCAACTGAAGGAACACGGGTGGGTTTTAGTCAGTAAGAGTCTGACACGTCCTCCCGCTCCACCCAGAGCGGGAGAAGTTATTTGATAATTTCCCACCCAAAAAAAAAGGTTTCTCACCAAATGAAAAGAAGAACAGTAGACTTTATTTTAACTGGAACTATGTTTTACCCTAGTATCATGATCGAAACATATTATTTGATAGGTTATATACTGGTAGTGATTTGAGGTTAGGTTCGAACACTCCATTGAATTAAATGGATATGAAAACTAGATTTCGCACCTCAATTTCATTGCTCAGTATCGAGGTTGGACATGATCACGAAATGTTCCGATGCATTCAGGGGATTTCAATATAGGTATTGATATTTCCTAATCCCCTACTACACACGGTTTGAAGTTCTGTTTTCCATTAGGATAGGTTCTATATTTGGCAAGCTTGACGCGCAAAATTTACCATGAATTGAGCATAAGATTCAGAACAGAACATCAGAATAGTAAAACACCAGTAGGTACCCACTAAGATACAGCAGTGTTGAAATTGTTCGTAGGTATTTTTTTTTTAAATAGCTGTTGCATACGTTCTAATCAATAAAATAAAGCAACTGTGCTCTATTTTAATTATTATATTAAATTACTTATTGTATATGTGCACATTTTTATAAATAAAAGATTTATTATATTATTATTATAATCGTGTAAGTATTGCACTTTTGTATAAAACAGCAGTTTTTTTTTTAAATCAACGCTGTTTGGTCTTTAAAATCATGTATGAAATTCACGGTAATAGTTTTTGCGTCTGTGTCGTCGTCATCCCTTACACCCTGTATATGCCACAAAATGTAACGAGTGATAATTCGATCAAGAAAAATGATTAAAGATAAACGACTAATGCTGATAATCAAAATACTTGATACTTGTGATTAAAACAGTATTCTAAATCACCCCATGGATGGTCCTTGTCTCATATTTCGTAGATAGAAATCCTATTACAGCATATTACATGAACTGGTCTCCAGACAAAGGATCGTGACATCTCATGACTGAGGCTCGTTCGTCCACTTCATTAAGACATGAATTATGAATGGAGGGTATTAGCATCCGCCTGGAGAGTACGTAACTATGACCACCATTGTTATGCAGATTGTTGCCGGACGTCGGCGCACCACCACCCTCCAATATGAGATGTTTGCAAACAAATATACATCGATAATAACCGCTTGTTACTAATTGTTCTTGGGTATGCAAATTGTGATAGTTGTCTGTTGAAGTTTGAAAGCACTTGTCTTGTTTAAGTGAGGTTACTTGAGTAAAGAGTGAAGTGCATTGACACCGTAGAGCAGGGGTGGTCAACCGGTCGATCGCGATCGAATGATCGCGGCTATGAGTCCAGGCGATCGTGGAAAAACAAAAAAATAACGTAAACATAAACATAACATCACGCCGTATTTTTCCGAAGAGTTGGGCAGAGGTGTCCCTGTAGCCTGTTCACCCCCATTTCGCCAGTTATGTTTTAAGACCTATGTAATAGGGGGCGAGCCTATTGCCATCAACCGGGCACAAATCCAGACTCCAGGCTGCTACTGAGAAATTTCAGATAGAAAAACCCAATAACACTTTGCCCGACCTGGGAATCGAAACCAGGACTTCATGCTCAGCAGTAGTGCTTGCGACCACTAGACCAACGAGGCAGTAAACAAAAAAAATAATAAATTAATATACCTAAAAATATTTTTTAAGTAAAAAATAGGTAGAACAGACCACGCAACGTAAACACCAACTGCTACGCGCATCATCTTGTATCATTTTTCAATCGCCGTTCCATCACGTTATTTATCCTCTCTTCCAGGCAGCAGCTCAGATGCAATACTACCATAAATAAGTAGTTTCTAAGAATAATTTTCAATTTTATGATCTCCTAATAAAATAAATTATACTACGTAGGTAACTTGTACACTGTTTCATAAGAAAATTCAAGAAGTATGTAATTGGTAGATCGCATAGGGTGTCGTCAGTAAATAGTAGATCTTGGGTCTAACAAGTTGGCCACCCCTGCCGTAGAGGGACTAATTTGAGAGTTTAGTAGTATGATTATATAGGTGTCTTGTTGGAGTTCAGGAGAATATTTTTTTTTAAATCAATATTTGAATAAGGTAGGTAAAAAAGGTAAAGCAGCTTAACTGTATCTAAGTTAAGCGAGTTATTTTCATGCCATTTATTATTCACAAAAACAGCGCCATATAGTTTCTTTTGTCGATTTAATATTGCTCATTTTGCAAGGACATATTAAAAAGCCGTGAGCGATCTAAGAAACATCTTTGTTCGAAACCCAGAAAGATGCTAAAAAATGAACTGCAGACTCCAGTATTAGTTACGAAAATCGCCAATAGGGAGAGGCAAAATTTGCGCCCTCACGCCCTTAACCGCCGCAGGAGGAGACGCTCTGGGCGTCGGGAATCGCGAGCCGATTTCCGGCCACCATAGGCACGGGCTTGCGGACGGTGAGCAATGGGTAGCTCGCCGTCCGATAAGAACCAGGCTCGGGTCGACGGTGCGTTGTGTTGCACGCGCGCCTCAAAGAGATGTCAGCAGAATTGACGGGGTCCGTTAGGGCTGATGCCTTCCGGGGCTGCGAAGAAAACCGAAAGGCAGATCGTGGCCCCCGGCAACAGGGCACCTGAAGGAACACGGGTGGGTTTAAGTCAGTTAGAGTCTGACATACCCTCTCGCTCCACCCAGACCGGGAGAAGTTATTTGATAATTTCCCACCTAAAAAAACAAAGGGAATCCAGTATTAGTTACGAAAATCGCCAACCAAGAAGGAGTTTTCTGCTTTCAGCAGTTAGAATAAGCACTAGACACACCTTTATGTAGATAGTTCAGTGAGTTTACAGCACGATTTAATGTCAAAACGACCACATTAACATTTCGTATGCAGTGAAAGTCCCCTCTGTAACCTATATATTCCATTGAATGCGAAACTAGGTAACTTTTCGCAATAGTGGAAAGCTGCGGAGTTGGAACAAAGAGTTAGGAAAGTTGTTTCTCAAAAACGTGCAGTTTACTTTAATTTCAACTTTACAGATGATGGTGACACAACTGAATATATCGTCTGCTTACTGCGAAAACATGATAAATGCACTTTTTTACGAAATTGAGTTAAAAATGCAGTTATATGTAATTTTTTATGTGCTATCTACTGGTAAAACCGAATAAATGCTAGGTCTAATGGATGCCGAGATAATGAGTTTGTAAAAGTAATATGTACGCACATTTGGAAAAAATATATCGGTATAACATAATAAATAGTCTTATGGCTTAAATGCGTTTCGGTTTATACGGTTAATGAATAATAAATACGGTTACGGCTTTTTACATTTTATAATTTAAATACTAAAATGGTAAGAATTATTCTAAGAAAAGGTCATAAACGCATTTATTTCATTTTACCAGTTAAATACTTCTACTAGGTTTGCTAATTTCTCTACAGCAAAAACGAAATAAATGTCATTTATGCTTTTTATCCAGTAAGAACGAGAGTGATCGATCACAGTTGTCACCTTTACATTATGTTACTCCCATGGTGCTCGAAAAACTACGAAATTCTGGCACTCTAAGTAGGTATTACACCATAGGTTGCGAAGATACAGCTAGTCAAAGATGGGCAATTTTTTCCAAAAAGTGATAATTTTTGTTAAAAATTAATTTGTTTTATTTAATTTATCACTTTTGACCGAACTACACCGAAGTCATCCCGGACGTCAGCTTATACGAAATTAGAATGGCTCTGAAGCAGCTCAAAAACAATAAGGCACCGGGTGATGACGGAATTGCGGCCGAATTCTAAAATGTCGGCGGAAAACCCGTTCATAAGGCCCTTCCAGAAACTGTTTGATTCCGTCATACTCGAGGGCAAAACGCCACAGGCATGGAACAGAGGTGTGGTGATACTTTTCTAGAAAAACGACAATGCCCTCCATAAGAATTATAGGCCCATCTCACTTCTGAGCCATGTCTACAAGCTGTTTTTAAGAATCATCACGAACCGCGTCGCACGCAGGCTTGACAACTTCCAGCCTCCTGAACAATCCGGATTCCGTAAAAACCTTAGCACCGTAGACGACATACATACGCTGCGGCAAGTTATACAGAGACCGAAGATCCAGTCCAGATCCACAAACGCTAAACAGACCTGCCGCTCTGCTTAGCGGTTGTGGACTAAGAGAAAGCCTGATTCGATCGAGACATGGGCTGTTCTGCAGTCTCTTCAACGGTGCTGAAGTGTCTGTACGAAAACGCCACTATGTCAGTCCCCTTCCAGGACCAGAAACTATTCACCGCTGCACTGGAGGATGTCTTCAAGGTTCTGGACTGGAAAGGGCTAGGCATCAATTTCAATGGCACGTACATTACTAACCTTCGGTTTGCCGACGGCATAGTTGTCATGGCTGAGACTATAGAGGACCTCAGTGTAGAGCTTCCAAAAGAGTGGGTCTTAAAATGAACATGGGCAAAGGTCATGTAAAATGCCCATTTAACACCCACTCTTATGAAGATCGGAGACGCTACACTCGTAGTTGTGGACGGGTACGTTTACCTAAGACAAACTGTGCAGTTAGGTAGGTCCAACTTCAAGAAAGAGGTCAATCGTCGAATCCGACTCGGCTGGGCAGCGTTTGGGAAGCTACGCAATATCTTCTCATCCTACATACCACAGTGTCTCAAGACGAAAGTGCATATTGCCAGTGATGACTTATGGCACTTTAACGTGGTCGCTCATAATGGGCCTTATTAGAAGGCTAAAAGTCACCCAAAGGGCAATAGAGAGGGCTATGCTTGGAGTTTCCCTATTTGATGGTATCAGAAATGAAGAGACCCACAGAAGAACCAAGGTAACCGAGATAGCCCGAAGAAATGCCAAACTTAAGTGGCAATGGGCAGGGCACATTGCTCGCAGAACAGATTGCCGATGGGGCCAAAAGGTTCTGGAGTGGCGACCGCGTACCAGAAAATGTAGCATTGGAAGGCTTCCCACAAAGTGTACCGGATGACCTTGTGAAAGCCGCAGGAATCCGCTGGATGTGGGAAGCGCAGAACCGGTCGAAGTGGCGGTGCTTGGAGGAGGCCTATGTCCAGCAGTGGACGTTTTTCGGCTGAAATTGTGATGATGATCACTTTGGTATGAAGTTAGTACCTAATAAGTGACATACTTACACTAAAACACTACCAGTAAATCAGGTTAAATGTATCAAAAACATCATTATTTCGGCGAATTTTATCAAAAAAATTCTTTCCATTCAAATAATTGTTGTAAAATACAATAATCCATTATACAAAACTGAAATAAGCTTTTGAAATCATTTAAGTCAGAAGATATATCACTTTTGTGTAGTACAAGTAAAACATGATAAATGCGGTCCCCTTTCGATCTAAATTAAATTATATACAGTTTTTACTATTAGCAAATAATAAATAAGAGTAAATCTTAAAAGAAGGGTAGTTAGTGTAACATTTTGCTTTAACAGTTTTTAAATTAATGTGTTTGAAACAGATCAAAATAAAACTTAAACTTCCAAAAGTCATTTACTCGAAATGACAAAAACTGCATTTATCATATTTTCGCAGTAAGCAGACGATATATGATGTTCTAACAAAAGTTTTAGGTATTGTTTTTGCATAGATGAGAGGGTTATAAGTTACTTCTTGTGTACATGAACATTATTATTATTAATTTAAAAGTGACTGTCACTCTAGGTTTAATTTTTCTGTAACAACAACAAATGTGTTATTTTTATTTAAATATATCTGTTAACGTGCAATACACACACGTAGACACCACATTCACTTTAAATGAATTCCTGAAAATCATACTTGTGTTTGCATGAACAACAGTTATATCAAAACACATTTAGTAGTTCTGAAAAACTTGAAAACTTGGAAGTATGAGGACCTTCAGTCATTAGGAAGTCATGATAGAGTAGGTTAGTTTTTGTTAGTTAGAGAAATCGTCCGCCATCGTTGACCGCGTGCTGTTATTATATAATGTGGCGATTAGGTTATCATATTATTTGAAACCACGTATATACCTATATTACGTATTTTTCACACACAATTAAAATAATTAATAACAGTTAACATTCTAGCCGTGTGACCTTTTTTTCCGTTTTATTATTTAACCAAATTAAACTTATTTGTGATTATTTGGTAACAATACCATAAAGTTTGTGTTGAATTGTTGATACCATCGCCCCGCGCGTGTCCAGTACCTCATTATCAAGGATGGTTTATTTCGTGACAGTTTTTACGCTATTTATTTTGTTTGAAAAATTCATTCTTCTATTTTAAGTAAAATTGTTTATTTTATCATTGTAACAGACTGATAACTACTTGTTTTAATCGCTGTACTATTTAATGTGATAAACTAATCACCACTCTTTATGGGAGGTACGAATTCGCGAAAAAGTTAGTTTGCTTTCGACCACTTGAGTGAGGTTCCAGGTTAACTTTATAGAATAGAATTCCAGACGAGGTATGTAAAGGCAAATCTATGTAAATAATACAAACCACTGTATAAAAATCGATGTGAAGACGTGGCGATGCGATCACGTGAAGCAATTGCAATACAACCATCTTCTGAAATGTATAGTGAGATTTTCTCACTCAAATTCCCAGTATTTAATCATGGAAATAATCTTCCAGGGGAATACAAACAAATCTAACAATACCGCATCTTTGTACCCCACGCATTATTTACGCGTCTAAAACTACCCTGCCCACAGGGGAAACGCAAAAACGTCACAAAAAGAGTCTATTCCCATCTATTAGGTACACTGTATACGTAGGTCCCAGCACTTAAGATGCAAACTGTGACATCCAAATCGTGATACACAGGGGAGTTCCAGTGACAGAAATGTACGTATCCGATATTGTGTTACCGGAACAAAGATCACTGAATATCAGCCGTGCGCCTAAACTTGGGCTTTTGACTGACTGGACAAAGACTTCAAAGGGAACCTCAGTAAGGGTGTGCCATTAATAAAATGGTGACTTCTATGTGTCTGTCCCCTCTTCAGGCCTATTGATATGTAGTAGGTAGGTGTAGCTAAAAGCTTTTGAGTTGTTTGCAGAACAGGAAATTATGTGGTTCTAAATAGATTTGAAGTAGTCACCTAACATTTAGACTTATGGAATTTTAGATAGAGGTTCTCGAGAGCATTTTCGACGGATTTTGCTTCTGCTTTTTTATTTTTTTTGCAGACTTTTTTGCATTCATTGAAAACCGTCAACCAAAGCCATTTGATAAATTTCAAATCTTTATCATACTTTATAAGGGTATTCTATTAAAATGATAACATTAACACTCAGTATCGCTCATTCACTTCTAGTTACCATATTAATTCAATGTAAATTCAGAAAATCGTTGAGCAATCGTTGAGCTGCACGATAACTGACAAATGCGTGCACTGACTGGACAGGCCCTCTCAATCTGTGTGGTGCTCTTCTCAAAATACCACTTCAGACACCAATCTACATGGTCTTCACATGATCTGACCAAGATTATGTCTGGACTTTAAAAGAGTCTGTGACCTCTGAGTTTGTTTCGGCCTTTTTTCTCAGAGTAGTCAGATAGGAAACGCCGACCTCATCTAGTTTTTAAAATACGATTGACGTGTTTGTACAAACCTACTTACAGAAATAAAATCATTTATCATATTTCATCGTCTACGTGTTACGTGACTACGGGACCACTGTTCCTAGTATTCAAGTTTCTATTCTACATACATATACGGTACCTAGGGTTGTCGCAATGAAAATAACAAAGCCTCAGGTAATTTTGCTAATGCAAGTGGTTACACCCTATCTACATCGCACTTACAGAGGCTTCGCCCGAAGGTACCTATTAAGAGGGTCGACACACGGTCGGGATATTGTCAGATCTCCGCCGGTATATTTTGACTAAGTGTTAATATTAACATGATGGTACATAGTTTGAGAGAACGAATAGCCTAAGAAATTGGGAAGCGTAGCAGTATTCTGTAAAGCAATTATAATAATTATTCAACCTTACCTCTGTGTGATGTAGGTACTTAAATTGTGTCCAATATTCGTAGTAATTAATTAAGATTTGTGCATCATAGGTTGAGTTGACATGAGAGAAAAACAATGTCAAAAGTTTTACTTCGTTTATATTTGTTTCGCAGGCAATATCATACATTTACATAAGGCCAATAAATAAAGAAATACTGGCTGTACGATAGATAAACAATCAAAAGCCAGTTTCACAAAAAAAAAAAAAAATAATACGCAACACATTCGCGTAAAATATGACTACGAAACTTCCACTTAGTATTTTAGATACAGTTTACAAATTATTTTTCATAAATTCAACAATATTAAAAACGTTAACAATTTACAAAATTTTCCCTATATTTTATAGCATTTCAGATTTACATACATTTTCATTAATACAGCTATAAAATTTAATAGATAACAAATTATATAAATGAGCAAATAAAGTTCTAACGTTTATAACCGCTTAGCTACGTTATATTATGTACATATACATTAACAGTTTATTATTTTAGATATACAGTTATTATGACACTGAGTAGTTACATGCGCGCACGACGCAACAAAAACGAACTTAGTATTTTAGTGAAATGTAATGTACAACAGCAAGAAAGTATTTTAGAGAAACGTATTTGTGAAAAATAAAATGGATATAGTACCTCAAAACGTTAAAGTTCCAACAGTAATGTAACATATAATTCAATAATATTATTTCCATACATTATTAAGCATTTACATTGTTAATACAAGCTGACATCTGATGAAATGCTAATGACTATTAAGTAGTTACACTTATTTACCGTTCATTCACCATTTGCTATATAACGTACTATACTTAGTACAATAGTCTTTAACCTAAACGATAAACACTGCCTTACGTCCAATTAGTAAGACACAGACACTTCTAATTGCCGAACAATGCTGAACCATGCACAATTTTAAGACAAGCTGACACAAAAGAATTAGTTCAATTGTGTTTTACGTGTGTAACGTGACGAATTACGTTAAGATTATCTTGAAATAAAGGTTGACGAAGTAGAAAATTGATAAATTACCGGCGAATTTTCTATTTTGTAAGTACGTACATTCGTGTCTCATTACTAACTCAGACACGGTGTCTGGGTCAGTGATAAGGTCGAAATGCTTGAAAATTATATTTATAGTTCTCTGTTTTGAAACTATTTGGTGAATGACCTTGTCCAATCTCAGATAATCGAACGGCGGGCGGGTGTAAATAGAGGCAGATAGTTACTGACAGCAGTTTACGTGTAATATCTGGATTAAAATTCGATATCAGTAAATACAACCACTTGAAATTCACGAAAAAATAATAATTCTGAATTTAAACACATGTAGATGTATTTTCGCGGTCAGTAGGCACCTCTGCCCTTCACGTGTAATACCCGAGACTGTTATAAAAAAAACAAGGAGTAACTTTTCCGATTTTTTTCAGAGTCTTAACTTTGCACATGGCTTTACGTAAAAGTTTAGCATGTGGCGAGGGCTAAGGTCGTTATTAAAAAGGTAGCGCTCACGGTGAGGGCGGATGCGGCAGCGGCTGCTGGCCCGCCTCCACCTAAGAAGCCAGCATCCTCGTCTCTTGGGCCACCTTCTCGAAGCGGACCCTGGAGGCTGGAGCGGACGTCGTTTGTCTCTTCGATGGAGTAGTCGCGATCATCGTCGTCGCGTTTTCGGTTTGGCAACTCCATTTCTGTGTCGTGAATGAAAAGGGGTTCTTAAAATTCATTCAATATATCGGCTTAATTTTATTTAAGAAAAAAAATCCTTTCGAAAATGATGCATACAAAAAAAAAAATCTCTGGGCCATAGGTACGTGAAAAGGTCAATTATATATTTTACATGATAGAAACTTAGAAAATAATCTTTCTGCTTTCGTCTCCAGTTCAAACTTAGACGATAGACATTGATATTCTGCCTATAATAACCCAAACTATCTTTAGAACACGATTGGACACAAAACATGCGACATAGTCTATAGGTAGCTTACAATCGCTTGCCATACAAAGTTCCATTGACAATACAAAGACAGTATGGCGCCTCCTTTGTCCAAGACTTACCGTATAACCTAATGTTGCCTTCGGCGTCGCCTATAGAGTTCTTGGATATGCACTTGTAGCCTCCGAGGTCACTCTTCTGGATGTTTCGGATAACGAGACGCATCTGCACGCTGTATGCAGAACTGTTAATCTCAGTCATCTGGTATTTGTCGTTTGAAATTATCATTTCACCTGGAAAAGAAAGAGGCATTATTGTCTTGCGGAGCTTTGAGCTGTGAGAACTGGGTACACAAATTAAAATTAAATTGAAAATGCTTTACCGCCCATAAACTATCTTGCAAAACCAACTATTAATTATGTTTACATAGCGCCAAAGTGTTTGGTTTCAGTTGATACAGTCATTTGTTTCATCGCCCTTTATTCGATAGGCAGAAGCCTTTCCGTCCATTTATATTCGGCCACTTCCGACTATTGTCCGCCCGATATCGAATTGAAATATTGTTTCGGCATGTCGTGTGCGGAACAATACACTATATGCTCACATAATGTATCTACTTTGCAGTATGTGCTAACAGTACGGCATTCAGTTAAAATAATATTCAATTTCATCCCATCCCATGTTGCAATGTCAACAAGCAAATGTTGATTTTGGGGGCAAGTGTTAACATTATTCGTTCGTGTTCAATTTGTCAGTCGGAAAGCTTAATGTGTTCCACAAAACAATAGTAATTACAAGGATAAACTGCCGCTTTACGATTGTTAATCCATTAATAGTGGTGTATGTCGCGACTGAATCGTGGTTTGGGGGACATGTTGTTTGCCAATCAAAATGTGGGGCCTTGTTATGAATATTGGCTATTCATTTGTACTGTATTATGGGGTTGATTTCCTATTCAGTGCGATGCGAATCGAAATTTCTATGCTATTAGTATGGTTCGCGATTCCGATCATTATAAGGAGTAGGTGTCCTGTGTTATTTTGGTTTGGTAAACGTATCACATGGCTATTTTAATAAATATCTTTGAAACGAAGTTCTTTAACGCGGCTAAAAAGTGAGAATATGGTCACCATGTAAATGCAAGATGGCGGCTCAAATTTTTTCAAATTTCTCATCAATGGTATCATTGTTTTCATAATTTTGAAGGGTACAAAAACCGATAGTGAGGTCAAAATGTAAATCCAAGATGGCGGCTGCAAAAGTATTGTTTTTGTTTTAAATCATACGTGAGAAAGAACTTCGTTCCTGACGGGGGTCCCCCGACCGCACTCGTTTTTATTATTTGCATAAAGTAACTAACTTTGTTACCGTCTTATCTCACCTAAATTAAATTATTCTGAACGTTCAAGTTCAAGTAAGTAAGTCCAGTTTACAAAATTTCTTTCATTCCTATTTTCGGGAGTAGAACCGACCCTGGGTCAATGATAACGAAAAGTGTTGAATAAAAAATAAAGTCATTCTACGGGATTTGTGCCTAGATAATCCGTGAATCCAGCGAAAATAATCGGTGTGCGAATCTAAACACAGTCAAGGTTTTGAATAATAGATGCGATGTGCGCTGGTGTTTTTGATCAGAATTGTGCAATGGGCGTAGAGTACATACCTACTGTACTAGGTATTCGTTTATATGTTTTCGTAATAGATGTTAGGTGCTTGCTGAAAATATGATTGAACTTGCTTTCAAATAAACTTTCTAATGGATTTATTAAGGAGTTGTAAAGGAGAAAATCCTGCATTCCTCAGTTCCTTTTAAAGTAAGTAGGAATGCATATTCCTTAAGGTGGATCCGTAAAAGGAAACTAAATTAAAATTTTCTTACGTTTTTTTGCAATTTACAGGTCAGTGTCAGGTTGTACCTTGGTCAACCTTGGTCAAAAAGAATTATAATTATTAGAATCATTAATACATCTCTCTAAGTTAGATTTGTTCTCAAATGCATGATTTCATGTAAAAGTCACAAAATTGAACATATCTAACTTGAATTTCGCGGGCTACCTTTTTGGATCCACCTTATTCGTACAATCCTAAAGCTATGAAACGAAACCTTGTTTTCATTATAGCTTTATTGGAAAGTTCCATAATTTTAATTTTTAAAATGTTTATTGCTGGCATGTATGTATTTTATTTTTAGTTCCATTATACATCGTACTTAAATGAAGCGTGTTTCCCTCGAAATATCATGATAAATTAGTAAAGAAAAAAAAATTTTTTTTGAAAGAAAATGATCAAAATGTGTGAGTATATCCTGTGTACAGCGATCCCGTTGAATATTTGTCGTAAGCTACATTATTACCGTGGCGGGTCGCGATGCTTCGTTCATTCTACATTAAAAATTGCTTGCATTCTTCTTGCGTCGCTTTATTTTGTGGGCGGCTTTTTATTTTTTATTGCCAGCCAGTGACCATGGCTTTTTGGTATGAAATTTAAAGGTTATAGGCATTTTAATTATAGAATCCACTTGGTTCTTGTGCTTTCTTGTATTGTAATACTGTGGCGTAGGAATTTGGTTGTTACGGGAATCGAAGTTACGATGTTTTTTGTTTGATGGTTTTTAGCTGTAGTGAAAAGGCATGAATTTAATTGAACCTCTAATAAGGCTCATTTTGCTCTCCTAAATATATTTTTGAACACTAATATAATGATAGCGCCTCTTTTTATGAACGTCACACAATTTTTATTAGGGGAGATCTTTGCCCCCAAGTTTTGGACAAAAATGGTTAAATGAAAAAAAAAAAAATTGTGGCCCGTAAAAATACTAAATAGTGCGGCTCGCGCGTGGTTTGTCACAGTTCTAACCTCACTTAACCCATTTGGTCAGGGTTAGTTACTCTAGCTTAGTTACTGCGACTAATTCGGATCGCGCGTGGTTGGCCACAGTTCCAATCTTCTCTGGGTTAGGTTAGGTTAGTTTTTGTTCTGAGTACCTAAGGTTAGTTGTAAGTGTACATTATTAGAAGCGCAAAAAGTTTTTACAGGTTCATTAATTTAAAAGTGTCCATCATTAGACGGTCACTAAGCTTCTAGAGGATCAGTTAAATATTTCCCTAGTACTAAGCTGGTAGTATGTCACTTCACATAATAAGTCTCGATCCCGTGGGATAAAAACTACAGATTATAAACTATCTGTGTGTCATTCAAATCCGTTCAGTAGTTTTTGCGTGAAAGATTAACAAACATCCATCCATCCAACCTAACAAACTTTCGCGTTTATCGTATTAGTAGGATTATAGGATCATAGCAAATAGGGCGTCCGCATTGTGTATCATATATGTAAATTTTTTGTTTTGCTACCTTCTTTATTTGCAAAACAGCAGCAAAATATCACTGTAGGTCCCTATAGATATATTGATAGTTTCAATCATATATATAAAATCATAGACAACCAGTATTACGAAGAAGTATCGTATTACCCAGTTACTGGGTTGTGGAGGTCATATAGTCAGTCGCTGCATATAAAATACTGGTATTCAGCTGCACCCGGTTCGACTGGAAGCCGACCCCAGTATAGTTAGGAAAGAGCTAGGCAGATTTATTGAGATATAAAATCATAGTAGCTAGCGTATCGATGGCAATAACTTTAATATTTTTGGGCCAAAATTCAGCTACGCGAACTGAGGCTGTCACAAGTTCAGTAGCTAGCTATTAATGATTGGAAAGCATTAATATGTACTTCACGAACTGTGTGTGTGTATATGCTGTGTCTTCTAGGATGCACTGACCAATGCAGCTACGCAAACTGCACTCACTGAGGCTGTCACAAGTTCAATAGCTAGCTATGTATGATTGGAAAACATTAATATGTACTTCATGAACTGTGTGTGTGTATGTGCTGTGTCTTCTAGGATGCACTGACCAATGCAGCTACGCGAACTTCACTCACTGAGGCTGTCACAAGTTCAATAGCTAGCTATATATGATTGGAAAACATTAATATGTACTTCATGAACTGTGTGTGTGTGTATGTGCTGTATCTTCTAGGATGCACTGACCAATGCATGCAGCTAATCTCTAGGTACTGTATTATCACAAATTCTCTCTCTCATTCAATATTCAGCGACTATCGACTTCGCAGTAATATAATGCGGTGAGTTCGGCGTCGCCGCCGACTTGATGTGATCGTTAATCACGCCATAAGACGGTGGCTCTATTACACACTGATATACCCCACGACGGTTGATCTTACTTCAATTGACGGGGGCTTCATTTGAGGGTTAAACTTTATTACTGCTTTCAAATATGCTTATTCTAAGCGATTATACAGTTAGGAGAATTCATTGTTAAGGAAGACGTAGGGTCTACGTGAACTTTCCATGTTGTAGCTATTGTTTACAATTGTCATCTTTGACAACTGTCATTCTTATGACAGTTGTGATTTGATTAAACTTACCTATTGTGTGTTCATTAACCTATCCTGTGACGCGGTTGGTAGCACTGTTCTATCAGTCGCTATTTTGGACTCTATCCTATACTATTAAACGAGCAATATTTGAATGTAAATACTATATATATATGTTTGTACTCACGTTCTCGAAAACGGCTCTAGCGATTTTGATGAAAGTTGCAATATAGGGGTTTACGGGGGCGAAAAATTGATCTAGCTAGGTCTCATATCTGGGAAAATTAGTTTTCTCCGTATTTTCACCCGAGCTGATCTCGGTCGCCCAAAGTTTAAAACAAGATGACTACCTTGATAATGACATGGCAGCATGGAATTGGTAAGTTCCTACTATCATGGCAGCATGGAATTAGTATGAACTTTCCTATACTACTAAATGAGAATTCTATTTTCACCAGGGCAGAGCTCGGTCGCCCAGGTACTTAGTATTGAAACTAGCTTGACAAGCAATGGTGCCAACATGACGGAAATGTACAAGTTATAGTGAACGGTCTGTACGGACAATTTAAGTTGGTAGTCAGTTTGGTTAAAAAAAATTTTATTCACCTTTTAAGTCACGCACCTGTCTTGTATAGAATAGAATAGAATACTATTAATTAGATAAACAGCAAGAGATTTAGTAGCACAGCGGTAACGGCCGTGACTTAAGAGTTGTAGTCGTAGGTTCGATCCCTGACAGGTCCTTTACTTTGTGTATTATTTTATCACCACTGCTCTCAAAACGGTGAAGGAAAACATCGTGAGGAAACCGGTATGTCTTAGAACAAAAATTCGAAGACATGTGACATCTACCAACATGCACTGGGCCTGCGTGGCGGATTACGGCCCACTTCTCACTGAGAGTAGCTCTATGTCCCAGCAGTGGGAACATTATAGGCTGATTATGGTGATGTAAACAATTTTTTTTTTAAATTACTTAGGATCTTTTACAAACAACTTTTGGATGAATTAAAAGGAGAAGAAGAGAAAATACTGCAGGTAGTCTGTGGTGTACCATTTACATACAAGAAATACATCCATACTTAAATAAAGCATATACTTATCTATAGCATAGCTTGGATTTTTTACTTGTTTCCTGTAGTATTGAATTGAAATCCATATTTAAAAAAAACCGGCTATGTGCGTGTCGGACCACGCAATGAAGGGTTCCGAAGTTGGGATGAATTTATCCCAAGAACAAACTTAACATTGTAGTTGAAAAACATTTTCTTCGATATATTCCAACTGTAAATGTAAGTTTTTACGCACAATGTTGTGAGATTTGCCATGTTATTTGAAGACCACGGACTTTTTATAGGTTTTCCTGTTTATGGGTAAAGAAACATTCCCTGTATTTTTTTTTCCAAATTTTAGGCTCAGTAGTTTTGGACGTAAGGTGGGTGGTCAATTTTTATAAATTTTCTTAAATATCTTGTTTTCTTCAATCTTAAAAGTATTTATTTTAAAATTACATTAAAAAAAAAATATTGAGATCCTCGCATTTTATGTCACACGGTACAGTTTGCAAAACTTTTTCTTAAATTTTCTTTTTTGTCGTGACCCCTATATTCAAAATTAATTTATTTACGTTACACGCCCGTGTTTGAGTCACAAAAATACATTATGTGTACCAAATTTCACATGATATGTCACACGAGTGATCCTATAAGGGTTCCGTTTTTTTTTTCTTTGAGGTAAGGAACCCTAAAATAGGTGCCAAATAGCTGAGATTTTGAGTAAATTAATTATTCAATTAATTAAGTACGGCTACCCTATTCTGCACGATGTAAAGTCTTACTTAGGTATTGGCAGATAGTCTTACGACACATCTGAAAAGTGTATGTCTAGAAGTCTAATCAAGATGGATAAAACCAAATTATTAATTAAGGGCTGATTTACACAGTGCGTTTTAATTGCCTGTGGCATACCATAAGTTGAGCAACAGTAAAAGTTGCATCGTGTAAACAGTGTTTAAATGATGCAAGACCTTCGTTGCTTACATTTTATTGTATGCCACAGGCAAGAAACTTGCATCGTGTAAATGGGGTTGAAAGGTGAAAAAGTCGTGGCTTTATTGATTACAGTTGACTTGAAGTATACAAAGTATTTCTTTTGATATCCCATAAGTCTTGGGTATTAATGAGACCATATGAAAGAATCAACGGACAAATTAATTATTAAAAAACAAAAAACAAAATAATTCGACAAAGTCACGATTATATATATAATAAAACACCCATACGTGAAAAATAAAAATAAACATTTAATTCAGACCATTTTTGTTCATAAACATAAATCGATAGTCAAATGTTAAATTATCTTTAAAAAAAAATATGACTGTTGATTCTTTGACATGGTCTCATTAATACCCTAGAGTTATGAGATATGAAAAGGAACACCTTATATATCCACTTTTATTCCTTAGGGAAACCGTACCCAAACAATACGTTGAAAAAAACAATACCAAAGGAATGTACACAAAGCATCTTCATGATTATATATTATTCCCCCGCGAAGGGTAAAGGTGTCGCTCTAATCATGAAATGGCATTAATTTATTACTGGGGTGAGTTCATTGCATTAGTTTAGTTCAAAATAAACTTTATTTATTTGAACGCTATTGCAGCAGTCATCTGTGATATCAGCCATTTTGTTTAGGTTTTTGAAATTAGAAATGGGGGAAATTATAAACTGAAATTATTTTTCTACATATTTTATGTGTTGGAAATAATTAAGTAATTATGCTCTAAGATGTTAAAAACTTTTGGGTACTATTTTGTTAAAATTACAAAAAAAATATACTTTACCATGTGCATGCGAAAGCTATTTTTAAAAAGACCAGGGCCCTGTTTAATAAACATTACAATCCTACAATTTTATAAAAAAAAAATACATATTTGTTAAGTTTTACTACATGTGAAGGTTAATAAACCCTTACAAATATGTAAGAAAGTAACAAGTAAGTAATTTACAATTATCACAATTGTAAATGCTGTTTAATAAACATTTACATAAGTACTTACGTAGAAAACGCCTGTAGATTTCGATGACAATATTGTATTTACAAATATGTAGTTGTAAGTTACAATTTACGTAAAATGTAAGTTTTTAGTGCAGATTCCTAATAAACGAGGGTAGATTTCTTAGTCTTGAGTTTAGAATTTTAGTATTTCACACAGTAGGTACTTTATTATTGGTTTGGTGCATCATTAAATTCATGGAGAATAACAACAAAATTACGATTCTGTCAAATATTCGACGGTAGTCTTGTTTACCCGAAATTTTTCGTTAAACGTAAAATATGTCACATTAAAAGTAAAATATATCCTTTACGAAAAACTCGCCGTTGCCGTTCAATCTCATATTCATCATCACTAACATCACTACTTTCACTACTCATTGTTAGAACCACTTTTTTACAATAATATGTATTTTAATTTCTTTAGTTGAGGCACAAAATTGGAAAGTTTTGACACACCTTGAGACCACCTGTCAGAATTGTACTACAATTTACAAAATATGTAAATGTGTGTGTGTGTGTGTTGTAAATGTGTTGTGTTGTTGTATTGTGTGTGTGTTGTGTTGTATGTGTGTGTTGTAATGTGTTGTGTATGTATGTGTATGTAATGTGTATGTGTGTAATTTGTAATTACAAGATTACATATTTTAACTGACATTTGTAAAGTGAAAATGTTTATTAAACAGAATTGTGTAAATTTTAGGTAATTTTACAATTTTGTTAATTTTCCACAATGACAAATTTGTAACTTGTATTTTTTTGTTAAACAGAAACTTGTAAAATTGTAGAGTCATCTACAATTTACAATTTCTAAGTTTTACTAAATTGGGCCTAGGTATCGTCTTCTCTCAACTAAGCGTTTTCAATTTTACAATAATTGGAAGATTTCAGGATGATAATATAAGTTAGCGACGCATACGCAATTAAATCACAAGCATAAATTAATATCCTTAATTGTTCTAAATTGTTCCGTACCGAACTGAAATTGGGGCTTGAACACTAGCGCACTATTACTCCTGAGGCGCTATCATATTTTAGAACTCAACGCATTACTGTTGTAATATTGCTCAGCAAATGGTAGCAAAACATCAAATGTTATTACTGCTCCGAACACAGTTTAACTGCTAAGATTGAGAATAAATCTTTAGTAATACATGTTCATTACAAGTCAACTTGGGAATTGCATTGTGAAAGTAATACTTATTTTGTTATAAGGAAATAATGTCATAATGGTAGATATATAAATAACTGGCAAAGTTATAAACAGACAGTCATTAACAGCCCTAGAACGCAGTGTAAAAAATATTAACCATTTTCTATTTTGCTAAGTTCTTGGTACTTCTTGAACGGCCTACACTGTCCTTCCATACCTATTAACACTGTTATTTGAAAATATTGTGATAGCCAATTATTTTTATAAAAGTTTCTTGCCGGCTCTTCTCCATAGGAAACCACCAATTGGAACCATGCACCTTGCACCTTACACCTTTCATAAGTGCCCTTGTAGGCTTATGTGAAATAAAATATTTTGATTTGATTGATTTCGTAAGAAGTAAAATTACTTAAAGCAGACTGTAAATTGTAGATTATAGTTTTTAGATTACATACACAAATACATAAACTCACGCCTTCCTCCCATGGGGGTAGGCAGAAACTACGGAACGCCACCTGCTACGATCCTTCCTCTACAGTTTATGTATTTATGTATATTTTATTGTTTTTATATTGTAGTTATATATAAGGATAATTAATTAAATTGAACCAAACAATAACTTTAAGTAATACACTAATAGCAACACGATCACAATAGCTTCATTAATAACTGCGGTCAAAGCCGAAGACATCGAGATCTGTCAAGAGACGTGGCTTTGGCGCCCGGGCCGGCAGACCACAAATCTGCGGCGACCGGCTCGCTCTGATGCAACTGACACCTCCACGGTGGCCAGCCGCCACTGACACGCCCCCTTTTGTTTATTGTTGACAAATTTGTTAATTAATTGTCAGTTTATAGCATTCAATTGAAGGCGTATCGAAACGTAATGAATGGACAATGATGTTGAGAAGTTGAAATGAAGATTAATTGTGAATTTCTTTAGATATATTTGCTTTGTTTGCGTTTGCAATGATATCTATTGTTTTTGTGTTTGTGTGATGTTTTGGCTGTTTGTTCTTTTCGGTCTAAACTTCGAAAAAGGGAACGTGTCTGTTTTCTTTATTTTTTTATTTATGTACACACAGTGAAATAAATAGAGATACGACATTATTATAATTTTGAGTACAAAGGTACTGCTTATTTCTTGAAAAATTTCTTCCAGCAGACCTGCGATAGGAGAAATGAGAAAGAAATGTAGACAAATGTGTGTAAGAACAATAAGAGAAAAATATGAATATGCAAAGTCTGAAAATAAAATATTAAATTATTATTTCTTTATAACAATACAAAACCAGTATTCATTGCTGAATTTAAACGAACAATGATATATAAATTGAAACGAAAATGTTTCGTAAAAAGCGCCATCGCAAAATAACCGGTACATCACGACAATAAAGTAAGCAATTTTATTTAAATAAAACCCGATTGAAATTACAACAAAAAGTTGTCGCAAGGCCTGGCTGCGAATGGCGGACACTCCCATTCCATGTCCGGTGCGGCCGGCACGCCGCTTGTCCCATCTCGTCACGCCCGTGTATTACCTAATTTAATTTGTAGTCCCCGCAATTTATGGGCCGCAGAAGAGCCGTCTGCCCCCTCTGTTTGTTAGTAACGGTCCAGACATATGTGCCGTACGTCAGTTCAGTATTTAATTGTTAATTGCTTTAAAAGTTTCTGCGTCACACAAGGTGTTAACGACTCGAAAAATTCAGAAAGTTAGAGGCTAACAAATCTAAAACTCGCAATTTGCATTACAAATCCAATCAATATACGTTTTATAGCCGTGTGTACAAAAAAATATTTAATATTATCGAAATAATGAATATTAATATGCCATAATGAATATTTAAATATGCAAATGCGTGAGGGGGAGAGCGCGAGAGATCAAAAGCATGAGCCTCGAAATGCGATCTTATGGAAAATGTCCTTGCATTAGTTAATAATTAGGTAGTGTCTATGTTTTCAGAATGCTGTTTTTTTACTTGTTACGTGTTTTCATTCGGTTGGGATAGAAAACTAAAACTGGATAAATCCGCGGCGGTTTAGTTTCGGCGAGTAATATTCGAAATTGAATTTAGATTTGTACGAATATTGTGGTACGTACGTGAGAGTAAATATTGTGACTATAGCCTAAAGCAATTTGAAGCGGGCGGGCCAGCGGTCTTTGTTGCATAGGTATTGGGCGGTAATAGAATTTGGTCCGCTTTTTGCGTGGGTGGTCGCTCCGACCGCGTAATAGCGAGCTCGGTTGCCTTTGTAACTGCATCTAAATCTGCCTGCAGTATGCGTCGGTCTGGTTAGGGTATAACCAATTATTTCGTTTAACCTATAGGTTAGGGATTTGCGGCGTGTTTATTTCTTTTAAAGATGTCGAGGAAGATATTGGATAAGGTTTGCTGTGTTTGTGCCATATTTTATGGGCTGTGTTTTCTATAGGTCATGAAAGTTAATTGATTCAGGCGTGACCTTGCGGAAATCCATTATAAAATGCAATTGAAGTAGATATATTTAGTAACCCGTTTCGCTTAGCTATTTCTAAAGAATTAAAAAAAAAACCCTGAAAGAAATCGACACGTGTTTCATCTCTCAACGAGGCATCCTCAGGATGACGATTGACTTGTCGCGAACTCGAACACGGCGTGTTGCCACACCAAGCCTTCGTCGTCTGCGGTCAGTGCTTGGTGAAATAGCTAAGCGGAACAGGTTAATAAATATATCCACTTCAATTGCATTTTAGGTCCTGGAAAAATTGTATTTTTTAACGTAGCATAATTTTCAGTATTGGATTAATGTGCCCGAAAATCTAAAGCGGTTAGAGCTTAGTCGATAATATCTGAAGATTAGCACCCGTATTCTATGTAATTAGACAACATGAGACACAGAGCTAAACTAAATTCCTATGAATGTGTAACTTCAAATAGAGCAGAACAATTATGTGAGGAAACTTATAGGTGAACTGGCGTACCTTATTATGGAAGCGAAATAATGATTTATAGTATTTACAAGCCCGATGGGATTTCCAATTGGTAAACATGATGAACATCAATACAAAATGTCATCTCCTATTTTTCCAAAATTCAATTCGTCCATAATTTTTCCCCTTTAGGGATGATTTTTCAATACTCCTCTCCTTAGGACTCACTTTCGTTATATAAGTGCAAAATTTCACGCTTGTAAACCTAGCGGTTTAGTCTATGCGTTGTCTGTCCGTGAGTGAATTAAGAATTTAATTTAGTAGATTTTACAATAATAAAGATCATAATATTTGCATTAAGAAGTTTTGTCTTTGCCACTTTTCCAAATAATCGCAAAAATCAAAATAAACACGTCTTGTTCAGTCACATACTACCACCAACAATTTCCCGTACACAAAATACGCGCTTTGACGTGGAGTTGCGAATATCAGCACGTACTACCTCTTACCTACCAAGAATTTCCTCTTCAATTCTTATTATCAATCGGCAAAAAATCGTTTCGAAATCTCAATTTCTATGCTTCTAACTTACAGCAAACTCTGGCTGCACTCGAATTGGACCGCATAAACTGTTCGATTAGACCGACAAAAAATATAAGTTTAAAGACCGCATTGCGAAAAAGTTTTGCTCGTTTTATCGGACTTTGGTCGAGGACCGTTCACACATGTCGCGGCATGCGGTGCGGTGGCGGGTGGCAGATGACTGCGGACGGCACAGGACGGCACTGGACGGCGCCGGACGGCCCGCAACCCGTAAATCCATTCGTAACTCGACTTTAGTGGCCGGCCGTTGTCCGCCGACCGTGCCGCCTGTTTGTTGCAACGCATTATCCACTTGAAAACTAGCGCTTCGACTAAAACGTATTTTGGCATGTTGGATTCCATTTGCGTTGACCTGTCTTCAACACAATAAAAGTGAAAAATAATACTGATCATGTTTTTGTTTTTAATTTCAGTGTGTTTGCTATTTGTCTCGATTAATGCCAATTTTGCCGCATCTCTATTTTATAAACATTGCGAAATTATACGAATGCTAGCACTGCATTGTCAGTTTTATGAATATTTGGATTTACGACGGCATGTGCGGGCATTGGGTCAGTTTTGTTAAAGTCACGACATAATCTCTCGCATTTGATCTTTATTTCCCTCATCTACATACGTAATACAAACGTAAAGTAAATATTGAGCTTATCTCTGGCACATCTCCCTTCGTTGCTCTCCGAGTGCTTTTGTCCATCTGTCACCCAAGCACTAAATAAGCAACTTTTATCCTGACGGTGTCATTTTAATGAGAAATAATGAAGTTCCCGACCTCTCTGATGTTTTGTTAGGTTAAGAGCCTTATTTGTATTAGTTAGCACGTGTTTTTATATAGGTGTTTCACGGGTTATATTTCACTGTGTCCAATTTAGTTCGCCTTTTGACGGTTGGCTATTTATGTTAACCGGCCGACTTAATAATGCTGAAATGGCTTTTTGTGTCATTATTTCTACAAATAGTAAAGCCACGGTATAAAAGTGTGTAACAAAGTAAGGCTAAATTAACGAGAGTAGACACCTTTATTTTTGAATCAATCAGAAACAGGTAGAGTTTCATTAGTTTTTCTATCAAAACCGAATTACCCTAATCCTAGACAATAAACAAGGTCCATTTATTAATTCGTAGCATAGCAATAATTCACGTTGTCATCGTCACTATAATTATGAGGTCGTTAATAAGCCGTAACACAGGCGCCATATAATCAAAGTAAAAATAAATCTTTGCGAAATGAAAAACGGACATGAAATAACCGCATATTTTTTCCCTTTAAATACGTCCATAAAAAGGCAATAACTTGTAAGCAAGCACTAGCCCCGTGGCCTGTCAAAGAGGATAGTAGGAACATGAATAACGGTCCTTTTAATGACTGCTTTAACGCTTTCAATGTGCTTTATGAATAATGAAATTAGTTGCTTATTCCATTCTCGAGGTTCGTGCTTAGTACTTAATAGAGTTTATGAGTTGCGCCGCTCGTAAACATCCTTAGAACACAATCAGAGATTATACTAATTATAGCTTGCGTTAACTGATTCTCGAAGGTGATAAACGAAGCGTGAAATAAGGAAGAACTTATAGATCACTTTATACTTTTAAATGTTTTTTTTGTTGGTAGGTGCATTTTGTAGTTTCTGCTTAGAGACACATAATTATATATATATATATATATATATGTCGCGGCTAAGAATGGATGGGAAAATACTTAAGATTAGCTAGCTAAACTTAACCTTATTTTCGAGGAAGGCCAATTTCTTTCACACACAAGATAATGTTATGTTTTGAGAATGTGGTGTTTCAAATTATCTTGTGACTAAACGGACCACTTTGGTCACAGATCTAACTTAACCTAACCTACCTTACAGCCATTTTGATTTGCTACTTCATTTTTAGCCAAGGGGTTACGGCTACACTTAAGTTTAGCCGGCTAATGATGAAATAAATTAACATTAGCCTCTTCTCGAAAATAAGCTTAAGTTTAGCTGGCTAATCTAAAGTTTATCTTCTCATCCATTTGTAGCGACCATCCTTTGAAATTATTATATCCTAGCGTGAATCCTAATATGACTAGCCAAATCGAATTTTGTTTTAAATAACCGTTCACAACTAATGCAATAGAATTAAAGGTATGGGTATAGAAGGGCTTAGATCTTTCTTTACGTATTTGGCGCTTTTCGGTTAGTGTATTGATCGAGTCGCTTTTTTCGAAGACACATAATCTAGTGGTAAAGTGTCTTCTTATACACAGGAGAAACGAGGATTAATCACAATGTTTACTTTATACGTGTTGGCAATTTTAGACACTTAAATCCATGTTTCCTATAGTAATGCCTTTTGTCACCATACGTAAGGTTGTCGTGTCGAAAACCCGCAACGTATTTAATAATGGTCTCTCTTGTTCATCAACTCGTCATCATCATCTTAGCAGTGATAGTCTAGTCGTGTGACAGTCGGACTGCCAAGTCATAGATCTCGAGTTCGAACCCAAGACACGCATCTCTGACTTTTCGGATTCATGTGCGTATTATATAATATTACCACTTGCTTCGTAAAAGGTGAAGAAAAATATCGTGAGGAAACCTGCATGAGAGATATATTTCTTGACTGCATTTGAAGCCAAGTCAGAATCTGCCGGGGTCGCGGGAAACTCCGAAAGGGATACCGTGGCCTCTGGCAACATGGCAACTCAAGGAACGAGTTTCAGTCAGTAAGAGTCTGACACGCCCTCCCGCTCCGCCCAGAGCGGGAGAAGCTATTTGATAATTACCAACGCAAAAAAAAAAAACGTCAGAGGCCCATGGGCGGCTTTAGAACTTTGACACCTGGTTAGTTTCTAACCACAAGAAAAGAAGAAGATCATCTTCAGCCAGCGTTTTTCCAAATACGTTGGATTTTTGTTTATCATCTATATAAGTTATATGTCTAGTTTTTTATTGAACCTTTTTGTCTTGCCAACGGTCCATAGCCAATTCCTTGGACTATTTTATCGAGTGTTGGTTCCTTTTAGTGAAATATCCCGCCCCCCTATCTTTCCTTGTCTTGATTCTTCAATATGTAGGACAAAGTTAGCAAACTAATGTTGGGTGTTTCTTTGTAGTCCCCACTACTTTGTGCTAAGTCTCCTCGGTGTCTGTCTAAGTTTGGACACCATAAAACTAGTCACCAAGAGATTTATTCAAGCTTCTTAAACTTTGCTTTTTGGGAGTATTTTATGTTGCAGTTAGGATTTTCATTCATAATTTTATGTACTTATGAACCCTCACTTTTTAATAGAACCTTCTATGAAGTAGTACGTATTCAACTTTTGAAGTGGGTGGTGTATTTCTCGGAAAAAATGTTATTCATTTTTCAAACGTAGGCGTTGTAAAGATGCCTGAGCTTTACAACGTCTGAACGTTGGGATTATGTCAAAAGGATTGGCTAAAATATCCTATTCCCTGCTAAATAGCAAGTCATTGCGATGCAATTTAATACTTCGTACATCCACGCACACTCATACCTATACACTACACACACCAGCACGAAGAAACGGATTTTGTCGACGAAAGAATAGACAAAATGACAGATAAACAATCACAATCTGTTATTTTGTCTGTTCTTCCGTCGACAAAATCCGTTTCTACGGTGGTCATGCTGCGTGTGCTGTGCACTGTTTCGTCTTCAAGTTTTATTACTTAAGTTTAGTTTAATGTATTTTACTCTATCATTAACTCTTTTTTTTTTTGGCCTTCTTCAAAGGCATAACTAGAATGTTTATTGTTTAAACCGTTTGCATATTGTTAGACAAGGCCTCGTGAAAGTTGTGGAGTTTTCTGCTTAAAAAGTAACTGCAAACTTTGCAAAGAAACGCACTTAATTACAAGAATGAAAAAAATATAAAATTAAATCATTCTGACTCTCATGTAAGCTCAGAAATCAGTGTTGCTCGATGGCTACACAAATCTAAATAGATTATTATCAACCTTTATGCGGACGATAAAGTTTGTGCTGAGTCTAGGTACTTAGCTTACGTCATTAATCATGCTTAAAGGTTAATAGACTAAAATTTAGTGTGCTTAACTAATTAGATATTCAACTTTTGCTATTAGTTTTGGATAAAAAAAAAAACTTGAATGTACTTATAAGAAGCTGATTCTAAGTCAACTGACTTGATGTTTAGGTCTATGGGTTATACCCTACGGTGGTGATCATAGTCATAGAGACTTCTTTCTTGAAAGTGTGTTTTTTTTGTACATTGGCCCCTTGTATTTTCTTTATATTCATGTAATTTGTTATGTGTGCATTTTTGGAACTGTACTATTTATTTTGTGTACACTAAGTTACATGATTTATCTATCTACCTATATATACATTTTGATTTCAACCTCAAACGAAAAATTGGCAATAATAATATTTCCCAAAATACTACCTTTTTTATGGGAAATTCTTACCGTTCTCTCTGGTCCAATAGTTGATGGCTTTGGGTGAAGCTTCGACGTGACACTGAAGAGTGACGTCAGTGCCTGTCGGAGCGCCCACCAGCTGGTTTGGCACTTGCACCAATGGATGAACTGGGAATAAAAGTTACACATTAAAATCAGGTCAAGCTAAAGAAAATACTAAGTAATGATAAGTACAGAAAATAATTGAAAAATTGAAACCGGCCTAGCATTTTCCCAACTATGTGCGGGTCGGCTTCCAGTCTAACTGGATACAGCCAGTATTTTATATGAAACGACTGCCTTTCTGACCTCTACAACCCAGTTGCCGGGTAACACAACACCCCTTGGTAAGACTGGTTGTCAGACTTTTGGGCTTCTGACTACCCGTAACGACTGTCGAAGATCTACGAATTACAGCCAAAGCCACCGGCTTAACGTACTTTCTGAGGCAAGGAGGCTAGATATGTAATGGATGGTCACCCATCCTTGAACCGACTGCGCCAAGCTTAACCTTTGATCGACCTGTGCGGCTGTTACTATTTAGCCACAAGCTCCTCCTCCCCTCATACTGAGAAAATCATTTGATGCAAAAAACAATCTTCGCTAAAGAAATTTTATGCCGACTAGTATAACGTAGCCACAATATTATAAGGCTAAGCGTGGGCTAAGACGCAGGTGACACAGGTCTACGCAGCGCAGGGGGCAGAGCAGATTTTGTAATGTATGAACGTACTGACAACTGCGTGCGCTGCGGAGCAGGCACGTGCGACGCAGACATGTGTCTGACCTGCTCTGCGTCTCGTTGTAGAGTCGGCACAGATTTCTGCGCGACGCGTGCATGTCTTCACTTATTTTTTTAACATTGATTCATAATTTTGTTTCAATGACAGATTGTTTGTAGTAGCTAGGACGCAAATGTGTATGTGTAGCTGCGTGACACAGCATTGTCTCTTAATTTGTTGCTAGTGCATTGGCCACTAGAATTAATTTTATATTTAATTAAATAACATACATAACATTACGCCTGTAATCCACGAAGGGTTAGCAGAGGTGTACCTATGGTAACCACACACCACACACACATCCCACATGTCGCCAGTTATGTTTAAGTCCAATGTAATAGGGGGCGAGCCTGTTGCTATCAACTGGGCAGATCCAGAATTCGGGCTGCTACTGAGAAATCCAAGACTGAAAAATCCAATAACACTTTGAAAGACCTGGGAATCGAATACAGAACCTCATGCTCAGCAGTTGCGCTTGCGACTGCCATTAGACCGACGAGACAGTCTATAAAAATATATTTAAAGATATTTAACGTTAACGCTTTGTAAGATTACGCTTATTATCATATCAATCCTCTTCGCATAAATGTAAAGAAAATTTAAATTTATTTTATAAAATTATCTTCATGAAGTTGGAGTTCTTTTAATATTTTTTTTATGTTTGTTTAGAAAGATTTTAAAGCACCACTTTTTCTTATCAAGTAATTTATGTTAACTAAATAGTCTGTTTGAGAATATGAAAGGAGATTTAAATTGTTAACATTAATATGCAGAGTTGATAAAATCTTAAGAGTTTCTTTGTCGAAATAAGTAGTTATAGTTAGTTAAATAATTTACAATTTAAAACATTATTAATGGACAAGACTTATATTATCAGAAAGATTTATACAAAAATTAAAAAATAAACAGCTTTGTGTATCTATCATTTCTAGTATATTTTTAATGATATACTAATGACATGCCTATGTTAAAAATCATAATATTTACAAGCAAGTAGGTTCATAAGAAGATTTCACTGTTTATGTATGTATTAATTATAGGTATCAAATACTGCAAGAAAATATAGGTATCCAATAATTTCATTCACCATAAAAATATTCCAAAAATAGCACGAACCCGCCTAGTGAGCGGTTTCATTCACATTTTTGTAACATTACGTGCTATTTTCGCCTTCCACTTATAAATACGCGTTCAAAGCCTTTGCATTTGGCATGGTGTGCATACGCCCCGCACATTCGGTTTGCTTGTACAGTTTCAGAACATGTTATTTTATATTTATAACTTTCCGCACTAATAAAGGCGAATGCGCTACTAACAAAATGTTTGAAATAACACTAAGTTGAATTTTAGTGTATGATAAATATGTTGCTGTAATGTTTACGTTTGTGGTTTAGTTAAATGTCTGTTAAATCATAGTAAGGTTACGTTTCCATCAGAGATGTGAGAGGATGCGTAGCGAGAGATGTGTTTGTTAAGAACCAATAGAATCACTTCATTTATCTAGCTTCGCTCAGCGCAGCTCCTGTGCAAAGTGGAGCGAGGTTTTTGTATGTACAAAAAAAGTTAGGGGAGTGTGAGAGATATGTGTGCGAGGGATGTGTGTGAGAGATGTGTGCGAGGGATATGTGCGAGGGATGTGTCCCTAGCACATATGGACACGAGCGAGAAATCGCTTCTGAAAAGAGCCCGCTACACATCCTCGCACCGCTCATCTGCGCATCGTTTCACATCGTAGCGTCGCTACGCATCCTCGCACCGCTCAGTGGCCTTGCATATCTCTGGTGGAAACGCTCACATCGTTTCACAGCTTCGTTACGCATCCTCGCACCGCTTAGCTGCCTCGCACATTTCTGGTGGAAACGCAGCCTGAAGCTGTTTGATTTTTCAACTGAAGACGCAACAAACAAAGATTTTTCTCAGTATTACACATACACACATAAACTCACGCCTTTGCTCGTGGGGGTAGGCAGAAACTGCGGAACTCTAGTGCCCCTTCTAGCGTTTCCACTCACATCTGCCTCAAAATACCTTATTTTGTTAGCCGCTTTTAATTCATTATTTCTTATTTTTTGTTAATACATATTCTCGTAAACTGCACCGTTATCTTAACACATCATCCTTGAGACTATCATTAGTGTTAATTCAGAAAATATAGACTTTTCTTCTCCCTAACATTAAAACCCATCTAATTGTTGTCTGGGAAAGATAGCCGCCAAGCGATAGGACCAACAGTTGTATTTTTACGCCTCTATTAAGTGACTTCATCGTTAATTTTTGTAATTAAGTTATACCATTCAGAACTTTTATGTTTCAGTTTGCTGTATTGAATATTCTTTGAAAAAATACATGTTTTTGTTATGCATATTTATCAAAAGGATGTTTACATTTGAAGGAGTAAGTTTACTTTTGTACTTTAATAGGGTTCAAGGCAATAATGCACCGTTCAAGTTTCCTACCACTCAAAATTACCAGTTATTGCACATATTAAATCATTCATATATGTCAGTCAACTGCAGCATGACGTCATATTATTATTACCTGTAGTTAATGAAACGTTCGCGCTAATAAATGAAATGACGTTAATATATTGCAGGGTGAGCTGCATTAGTTTCGAATAAACTTTTACGTTCATGTGAGCGTTCAACATGATACGATCTAATCTGTTTCGGTAATGAGTTACGGTTTCTACTATCCTGTTGCGAATATGTAAATTGAGCGTAGTTATTAGTGAGCTTAATGTGTTTTACTTTTGAGTTTTTTTACATTGGTTTCTCCTAGAAACGACATTAAAAGGGTCAAGATTAGTTATATATAAAGCCAGTTTTATTAAATATTAATATAACCATTGTGTTATTGTGTAAATAAAATAGGAGGATTGAATTTTATGAACCTGAACGCACTTCGATAGCTTCGCTGGCGTAGCAGCTACGCCGTATACACGCGGTTGCTACGGCGTAGCTGCTACGCCAGCGAAGCTATCGAAGTAGACGAAGTAGCTTTATAATTTTTTTAAATCTCTTTAAATGTGATGTTTATAATAGATTATGGCAACACACGTGCAGGAAATGTTTGTGAACGAAACATAAGCTTCCCCAAAATTATGAGTTAGTTTTCAACTTGTGATATTGTTGACAGTGCGCAGCGAGTTGCTATCGCCACGTCGCCGTCGCGTCGCTCGCGCACTTTGTTTGCTTCCTCGCTCCCCCACTTTGGTAAAACTCCACTGCGTCTGTCAGGTGTTTACACTGAGTATTATACCGTCTGGCTGCATTACTTCTGTTTGCATTAACTATTTAACGGACTAGATGTTTGCTCGCAATTAAACTACAGTTTTAGAGAGTTTGGTTAGCTCGTAGTGTAACATTCGTGTTTTTTAACAGCATGTGATGATGGTAATCCATCGTAAACTCCGCCTAGAGCGCCATTCATTACATAACTTTGAAAATTGTATTTACTCATCTGTAACAAAAATATATTAAGTCCCAAAAGGACTTTGACAATGCTTTTATTTGAATCAAAAGATGTTTCGCAATTAACAAAGGCTTTGATTCGAATAGATACCGAAAGGTTGAAATGTCGGAACGAAAGCGTCAAGTTGTTCTTAAAGCGAACGGATTATTTCGAAAATGTAAACAATCGCACCAGCATCCCCAAAAGTCTATTTAGGGTGAATTAAGGAAAACGGAATTTTCTTCCACGACCTTAGATCGGAGCTTATTTGCGGTTATTCTCTTTGACCGTCGTTAAGTTCCTTTGGACGGCTTTTACGAGTTTGAGTGGCCAATTTAGCGAACAAAATCTGAACGATCAGAATTTTTGTTCTAATTAATAACTCCAAGGGGCTACGAGGGTAGCCTTTTGCTTATTAAATAAAGCGGAATAATGAACAGTCGAGATGTTAATCTCATTGCAATTGCGTTTTATTCAGTTGTATTTTATAAGAGTTAAAGCGGTTATATTTTACATTGAAATTATATCGTGTGTGCTGAGTGCGCAGCATATAACTTAAAGAACGTGATTAAGCAATCCCTAACTGTATAAGTAGATAGGAATTCTCGCAGCAATCAAAAGTTAGGGGAGTTTTCTCGGGAAGGATTCCGCGCGGAATTCTTGAAGTGACAGTTTGATTAACCGAGCGGCGCACACGCTTTCGCCGTTTTCGGATTTCTTGGCGTTTTGTAGCTATTACCTGTTTTAGTTGACTTCGGAATTTCTTTAGCTGCAGTTTTAACCTAACAAACCTTAAAAATACGTTGCATTCACTACGCTATCTGAACGCAGACAAACTTATAAATCAGGTCGAGATCTCGGAATTAACACTACAAGACAAAATATATCCTGAAATTAATTATCCTTAACTGCTGGATCCTCTTTGCAAATTGATCGCGATTTGTTCACTTCATTTGGCGTGTTTCTTTTTCTCTAAACTCAATTTGCCGTCGTCCGGGCTCCAGTGAATCAACTAAAAGAGACTCATCGCGTTACGCGGCACTTACTGCTACGAATGAATTGCTTCACTTTTGCTTCTAAAAAAGTGTTTTTACGTACCTTAGCGACCGCAAGTCCACCCAGCCCGCTGTTATCATTCGTTTTCGGGGGGAGGAAATTTAAATTAAATATTTGAGAGCGTTAATTTTGTCTCCTCATCGAGCGAACTCGACGCATTCTTTGTGAAGTAATTAAACTGAGTGGAAGGGTTTCAGACGCCAGTAGTTTGTTTGTTCGCTTGAAATTGCGTTTCCTATGAAGTGGATTTCTCTCGGTTGTCGTCAAGCGACGTTGGCTTTTATTTGTTTTATAGATACGAGATATGAAATGTCAAGTATCCAAAATGTATATTTATAGAGCGTAATGTGAGTGGCATTACGGATTATTTGAAACGAGTACTTTATTTACTTCACTAACTCATTTCAGGTATTATTTGATGTTACTCCGAACCTAAATAAGTTGTTGAGTTATTTTAGGTTCGTTTGTATAAATGTAGTACCTATTCCAATCAGTGTTTACAGAGTGTGGACTGCCAATAACAGAATGCAAATACGTAGTGGACAACGCGTCAGAGCGTCCAGTGACCCGCTAACCATACGAAAAAGTTTTATAGATAGGCACGGCGTTGGATGTGAAAAGCGGGACAACCAGACACTGAAACTGGAAGTATACTATTATTACCTTTCCGTCTTTTACGGTTATTGTCTGGGCTTGAAGTGGTAATACAAAGTAAGAAACCATAACAATTCCGTTCCTATAAGTTGAGATAAATTTATTGCTTAGTACCTGAGAGGAAATCCTTACAAAGATATTTTAAAATGTGTTTATTATTTGACTTTAAAATATTTCTAGAATTACACAGGCCAACAAAATTTAACCAAACTTCTTAACCAGAAACTAGACTATACATTTCCGAAGGTTTTTGATGCGCTGAAGCCTCAGAATCGTTCTCTCTCTATCGGTTTCTGAGATATCCTAACCTAAAAGTGCAGAAAGTACCGTTTTTGCCTGATTTTGAGGTTATTTTCCGATTTGTAGACTCATGAATTATTTAAAAAAAAAAAAAAATAAAGGTACCATATTAAAAAACAAGTCTTCTTTCAAATGCCGTTGAGTTTGCTCAAATACTTAAAGATGAGAACTTCAAAACACGATATCTCAGCGAAAAAAAAAATTTGAGCAAACTCAACGGCATTTGAAAGAAGAAGACTTGTTCTTTAATAAGGTAACATTTATTTTTTTAGAAAAAAATAATTCGTGAGTCTACATAACCTCAAAATCGGGTAAAAACGGTACTTTTTGCACTTTTAGGTTAGGATATCTCAAAAACCTGACGTGTTAGAGCAATTCTGAGGCCAGATTTGGATTCAGCGCATCGAAAACCTTCGGAAATATATAGTCTGGCTTCTGGTTAAAAACTTTGTCGGCCTGTGTTACTCTTCATGTTTTATTTTTCCTAAGTTCTTCAATGTCTTAAGCTGAAGACAGTTTGATTATGATCATTTAAAATTAATGGGATACATAACATAACATCACGCCTGTAATCCCCGAAGGGTTAGGCGGAGGTGTACCTATAGTACACCCACATTTCGCCAGTTATGTTTAAGTCCCATGTAATAGGGGGCGAGCCTATTGCCATCAACCGGGCACAATCCAGACTCCGGGCTGCTACTGAGAAATTCCAGATGGAAAAACACAATAACACTTTGCCCGACCCGGGAAACGAGCCCAGGACCTTTTATTCAGCGGTAGCGCTTTGCGACCAATAGACCAACGAGGCAGTCAATTAACGGGATATTATTGAAAAAACAGCAAACTTGGCAAACAGAATAGTGATTGTGATAACTGATTTATTTTTTAACCTGTAGAAGAATGTTACTACTAATGTACCCTAGAAAAGATGGGATACTGCCAAAAAATTAAAAATACCGTATCAAGGACAGAAAACATTAAAAAATCACCAATAAATATTAAAAAAAATAGTCGGTAATTTATACAAGAAAAGATAACACAATTCAGTATCGTATGTTTGCTCGACAGCTTTGGTGATTGAAGGCTTTTTTTGATAATTGTAATAACAAAAACCCTTTTATAAATTTTCAATGAACGTTGATGGATCGCTGCAAATACATACATTATACAACGGTTGATTTTATTTACTGGACTTAATATGGCGCTTGTTATTTAGCTTTTGTTTTAACTGAAAATGTAAAAATATTTGAATACATGAATTGTTCACAATTTTATTAAGTTGTTATTTCGGGAACTAAAACAAAAGTTAATAGGCTTTATCTTCCTTTATTGAATGCCCGTTTTCAGTAGTAGGAAACATCTAAATGTTTTGTTTTACGCACTGTTAGGTTTTCAACGGTTGCAACAATATTTTGAAATTTGGGTATTCTTAAAAAAAAAAACATCTGTTCCATAGTAAAGTTGAATACCAACTGTTCTAAAATGTTTGGGACAGCAGCTTTTTTTTCTCGATTTTACAGTTGGTGCCATAGTAAAAGTTATTCAGTTCGATGGCAAAGCTTAAGGTTTGTAAACTTAATTTTTTATTACCTTATAGATACAGGATAATTTATGTATCTTCATACACTAACAATATAAACTCCTTGCATTTTTACTATCGTCACTCTCATAATAATCAAGCCATACGTAATTGTCTCCTGAACATGGTTCTCAAAGTCATTTGGAGCGAACGTACCTTTGGGGATAATGCTATAATGAAGTCGGGCGGTTGCGGATGTGCAATCACGGGGATGTTATTAGTTCACAGGTGACTGCTATTTCTTTTTGTGGCCGTATTATTTGTATTTGTCGTAATTAGTATTCATTAGTGAATACTTTAAATATTGGTGCATGGTTGTTTTCAACGCCACTTATCCATACTAATATTTTAAACTAGCTTGTGCCCAGGACTCCGTTTGCGTGGAAGTCGTAAGAGACCGTATACTAAAATAATAGCCACATTTTTATAAGACGTTTGGAGTTTTGGTATCAGCAGCCAAAATATAAAGAGAGTCAGGATTGGTGACGTGAGAAGCAGCTCGTCCGAGGTCGACACCCGCAGCCTTCAGTAGCAATTTCCCATCATTGTTGAACAGATTTCGATGAAAGTTGGCAGACAGGTAGACTATGACTTGAATTAGGACATGAGCTTTCGTAGGACTTTTATCCCGGGAGTACATTCCCGTGGGATAATTCCCGACCTCAATCCGGGTGGAGCCTCGGGCAAAAGCTAGTACATAATAATTTGGTGAGAGGAGCGGTCTGATCATTGTTAATCCATTTAAGAAATAAGTTTTAAATCAACTCTCTTTGTTTGTTCGCAAAAAAGAAGTTAACAAATACTCGTAGTGTTCACTTTAATTACATTAAGAAAAAACCGAACATGTTTTTTTTTCCAACAAACTAAACTTTTATACAGAATGGTTACACTGTCATCAGTTTTCAGATTCATGAACTGATCAACGTCAATTCCCAGTAGCATAACACTATCCATGCAAATGGAAATGGGCGTATGCACCTGTGTGGAACACTATAATTCCAGCAGTGATTTTGCGATCGGCGTGCGAATCCGAACGGTTGATCCGGCCAGATAGGAGATTAATTTGTCTGAGTGCTGGCCCGAGCTAAACATAGGTACACAATTTTTTTTTCTTTTTGCATGCAATGCATTGTGTCTACGGAAATGCTTATATTTGTAAAACTAGTCGGTTTCTGAAGAAAAGTGTTAAAAAAAAGGGAAAATTAGGTCCTGGACCCTTATCGAAACCGTTACTGTTTCTGTATGCAAAAATTCAGATACCGTTTTTGTAAAATTTACAGATGTCTACAGACTCACTATTAGCATAAATTGTAGGGAAAGTTATGTCTTCTACGCTGTAGTTGCTACTTACTTCGTAGCTCTCGTAGTTTACTTAATTTACCTAAGCTAAGATACGAAAGATTTCAATAAACAAGTGATATGCAAAGAAACATTTTATCTCACTCACAAACGATAAAACACAGCGCACAAAATATTGTAACTCAAATTTATCAGACGCTTTCATCTATAATTGAAAACGGTACTAAAACTAAATTCCAATAGTCAACGGGGCAGTAACTTTCTACGCTTTGGTGCGAGTCATTCGGATGCAAGACACGCACCGAAGATGATACGTGATAACACGAAAATCTCCCAATTGCTTACGTGTTCGAGCCGGCGGGGCCGGTGTACTACAGTCACGGAGTAGTAGGCAAATGGAGTGGTAAATCGGGTTACCGAGGGAAACTACATCCACTCAAATATGAAGCATAATAAGTTTATTGTAACTAGTTTATTATTTTGTGGTAAGTTTTAGGCAGGTAGGAATGCAGCTTCACTAGTAGCGGCCTCGATTAGAATCTAATTGCAAAACGTTAATGATTCATACCTAAAACCTAAGCATATTGTTGTGAAACTCTATACACAAAATAACACATATTATTCAGCAACAGTACTGGCAATTCATAGTCCTTCAATTGAAAACATGTATGTTTATAGAACAATGTGACATGAACAATCATCAAATTAGAGACGCATCTTTAGATAAGACAACGAGTTGAATTTAAAAGTAAAATATTCATATAGCATAGCATAGCATATAGCACTCCATTTACTCCCCACTCCACGTCAAAAGTTGAGAACTTGAGACCACCCGAGCATTGAATAACTCCTGGTTATAAATTAGGACGATCGTTTGATAAGTGAGTTCGCAACGTAACGCTTTTTGCTCGTGCTTTACGCAAGCGAGTAGACTTTATCGATGATTGAATTGATACATGTCGTGAATGCGTAATCGGATTGGGTCTCTGTGGGTTGAGTTAGAGAATTAATTTTCAGGTGCTTTTTTGTATGACTGAATGGTTCTTGGTTCCTCGTTTGAATAAAAGCACTCAGTGTGTAGCTGCAGCTGTAGATCAGCGTGATTATGGTAATTAATTTAGTGTGTTAGAGCTCTAAAAATATCGTCGATTTATTTGAAAAATGTTGCTTTTGTAAAGTACGATCCTGTTTATAACCAACAGTATAGACATGTCTTTTGCATAACCTTTAACTGTCTTAGCATCGCCTTACACTGTATCGTTACACCAACGACACACTTGAGACACAGAATAATAATAATAATAACTCATTTCACTCCCCTACATTACAAGCTACATTTGTCTCCCCTAGTATCAGTTATGTTATCTGTAATGAATACTCACAGTGTACATGCAGCATTATTCTCTTGCTCACCGAGGGAGGCACGCCATTGGCTGCGATGCAAAGGTATGCGCCCATCTCGGAACGAGTCACCTTCGTTAGGTTGACTATTTCTCCTTCCAGGGAGGTCACTGCGAACAAAAACAGAATTTGTTGAACATGGCCAAAGCTGGGAATAATAATAATAATTCAAACTCAAACCATTTATTTCAATTAAACCATTTACAGGCACTTTTGAATTGTCAAGGAGTCGGTCAGTCAGAAATATGAAGCTAGTTGCCCGTTCCAAACCGTAGTGCAGTCTGCGCTCGGTGCTTGGTGTGGCAACACGCCGTGTTCGAGTTCACGACAAGTTAATCGTCATCCTGAGGATGCCTCGTTGAGAGGTGAAACACGTGTCGATTTCTTCCAGCAGCGTCTTTTCAAGACTCTTTAGAAATAGCTAAGCGGAAAAGGTTACTAAATATATCCACATCATCATTTTATTTTAAGGTAATAGGTATATTCATTATTTCATCGTTCGTTTCTGCATCACCCAAAGGTTGTCTGGTAGAAAATAGGAACGTAGGACTTCGAAGGTACGTGTCTACATAGATAGACATGACATACAGTAATACATTCTTCTCACAAAATGTCATACAATCTTACAGTATTTTCTTCAATTCTTCCACAAATAAATCAAAATCTGTGAATGATGATGGTACCATAAAGCTCTTGAATATAAATAAAACTCAAAACATTTTTTTATTTTAAAACGTAGATTTATAAGCTTTGCTAGTGTAGATAGGTAATGTTCTTAGTTCCCAAACGCCCACTCCTCATCGCTTCGATTTTAATATTAAAGCTATCAATAAGAAAAGCAAAAAAAAAAAATGTTTTTTATTTTATTTTAAATAATTGCCATTATTACAAAGAAGAAAAACATCTACGTTAGCTTAATCTAACGTAGAATCTTAATGAAGCTCCTATGAAAATGAAACCATCAGAACTTACCAGCGACATTATTACCCCGTAATACCAAGCTATCAATCTGACATCAGTCATAAAAGTTAATAAAATATTACTTTATTGACACCTAGATTTTTACGAGGTTTTTTATTTTTGTTCTAATGTGTTTTTTGCTTATGGTATACCAAAAATCAATTTTTGTTTTTCCTATTTTTAACGTTAAATAGTTCTTTATCCCTCAGACCGTTAGGTCCTTTGTACACGGCACGGTTTCTTAACGCGAATAAACCGCGTCGTAGAAAAACCGTGCCTCTCAACATGGTGAATAAAACCGTAGTTTTTCACGGCAAGAAAAATGTTGGTGTACAAAGAGCCTGCTTTTAGTAATAGTATAACATAACCACACTCTAGTTAGTTTGAAACAAAAACAGATTGAAAAAAAAAAGAGTGAAGAAAGCAGAGCATTTAGTTCAGTTCATTCAATCACTGAAGCCGACTTGAAAATAAATGAGTTCGATTTACGTTTGTGTAGTGAAGGCGAGTCGAAGATTAAAGAATTACCTTTGGTTATATTTAACCTGAGTGAGGAATTGAAGAAAATGCATGGTTATAATTAAAATACAGCCATAATAATAGTGCTTATAAAGACAAAATCATTGTTATGCCTAACAGTACTTAACTAAGTAGGCACTTTATATCCGTGAGTTAATAATAAGAGGCTGAAAAATTTACCAGAGTTTTAAACATAAACGTTACAAAATACAATAGAAGTGGATATATTTAGTAACCTGTTCCGCTTAGCTATTCCTAAAGAGTCTCAAATAAAACCCTGAAAGAAATTGACACGTGTTTCACCTCTCGACGAGGCATCCTCAGGATGACGATTGACTTGTCGCGAACTCGAACACGGCGTGTTGCCATACCGAGCGCTGAGCACAGACTTGCGCTGCGCTCGGTGTGGCAACACGTCGTGTTCGAGTTACTAAATATATACACTTCTATTGTATTTTATAATAGATTTCCGCAAGGTCACGCCTGAATCAATTAACTATTATAACCTCCTACAGGGACACCTCTGCCCAACCCTTCGGGGAAACAAGGTGTGATGTTATGTTATGTTTATGTATAAACGTTATATGTACAGTACCGACCAAAAGTCCATAGGCAATCGCACAAAGCAATAGACTGACGCTTCGGTTTGACTTACGACCTTCTTCTATAAGATGTTACAATACTATAGATACACACACACTCACTTTGTCTGCAACTCATAGTAGTTCATAATTTCAATCAATATAGAATACGGCGTGCTAGCTCAGTGGATAACGTGCTTTGGTATGTGCGATCATGGCGAGCCGAGCGAGGGTTCAAATCTCATCTGTGGTTTGTTTGTAATTTTTAATAATTACATTCATAGTTTTTGTTATTTTTTAATAATTATTATTCATAGTTTTTGTTATTTTTTAATAATGACTAGTTCAATAATCATTCGTTTTTTGTTTCGGTCGTCTTGTTCACATAAATATTAAGGTTTAGCAGGTAGACCACAGAAAACTAAGTAAATCATTTCGATTTCTGTGGGGTAGACAGACGCAGTTCGTTACGCGTATTCGCGATTGCTACGGTCTGTTCCCAGCCAATCTCAAAACTTTGTTGGTTCGTGGTTATTGTTGGTGACGAGTATTTAAGTATTAGCGGTGTTGTGGTTATTGTTTTCAAAATGCAGTCAAATATAAATATTGAAGGGAGATCAAATATTATTGCGCTGCGTAAAAGTGAATGTAATTTACACAAATATCTAATGAGACCGGACTAAGTGTGAGTGTTATCATTCAAATATTTCATATTTTACTATTCATAAATCTTAATCAAAGGTATTGTTGATAGAACAGAGGTATTGTTGAGACAGAAGATGCCTTTAAAATTTTAAATTCATTATGAGGTTTAATTCGATTAGTGAATGATAAATAATTATTATGTGTAATAAATACAATGTTATTCTTTGTTCTAGAGAAATACTGTGAGGGTTAAGAGGAATGAGGAAGAGGCTTATTATCGAGCAGTAGCGACGTCAAATGATGGAGGAATATGAAACAAATGGTTTCATACCAACGAGATATTTTGCTGAATTATTAAACACGTCATTATGAACCGTTCGCTGTGCACTCTGAAGACTTGTATCACTGAAGACCAGCTAGGAAGCCGTTTTCGACAGAAAGGCATAAACAAGAACGTTTAAGTTTCGCACGATAATATTAAGACTTCAAGTGGGACACTGCTATCTTTTAACCTTAAAATATTTACCGTACCAACTTAATAAACAACAGATTCGTTATTGCATGAATTTGTGGTAACGATTTTTTAAGCAAGTTACAATATGTTGTTTGTCGTATTTCTCGCAGATAGACCGAAAATGTTTAAGGTTATTTTAGTAATATTATTATTTTAGGATTACAATTTGAGGTTAAGTTTCAATCATCTTTTCGTAAAGAAAATGAATACTTAAGCTATAACCTCAATACCAACCAATATTTACTAAAGCCAAATAAAATGTAAAATAAATAATGTAAACAAACTGCCCATACTTTACCTTAAAATCACCTATTTTGTAAGTAGTTTTTTTTTACATTTTGATTAGTCTTATATTCTTATTTATTGCTTAATTACTTCGACCATGATCAAAGCTAACTAATAATAAGCTAGCTAATATTTATGGTGAAAAAATCAATTTAAAATTTAAAACATTTCATAATACAAATATGTCAAAATAATATAAATTACTTCTAAGTTTCTTGACATCTATTTCACATCTTATTGAGCTGACGTAATGACAAATAATTGTAGCAATATATTATCTATAAGTAAAATAAATATAACGAATACAATTTTTTAATTTTGCTATCACATATTACGCAATTTCAATTCTAAACCCTTTATTGCAATAACAGCATTAATAAAAAAGGCAGCAATAGTTAAAATATAATATTATTGCTAACAAAAATATTAATATTTGCAAAAACTGCACTGTGCTTGACGAGGTTGGAACCTAAGCCAGTTTGCATCTCAAACCAATGCTTAACGCGTTCTGCTATCTGTACACGTAAGTTTGGTTTGAATTTTAGCATTGCCATAAACTGGCCAAGGTCAAGCGCATGATGCGTGTTGTCTAACAAAAGCGACGGAAATATATATTTGTTTCGGTAGTGAGGCGCAAGTACGCGACGATACGACAGTGTGTAAAGCGCAATACTGCGTTCTCTGTGGTGTGTGTGCCGTGTTGTTTACACATACAGATCAACGGACTATACCGTGTGTTCACAGCAATATGATTCTTAACGTGCTTATGCACTTTTGAACGCTTACTGTACATTAACATTACCATTCTAGCCTAAACACTTAATTTCATTGACATAACAGAAATTTCCTAAAAAGTAGGTATCTAAATAAATTATTTTTTATTTTAGCTTTGATTACATTTATTATCCTCTTTGTTCGTTATAAAATTACTTTTAATTTAAGAAAGAACGTCTGAAGCTTTTTATTGGGGCTATAAATAAAAACATAACACATCTTTTAACAAATTCTATGAACGTGAAGTTTATATAATTATAACTGAAAACTTAGTACCGACCTAATTTGAATAAAATCTGTTGAAACGTGCCTAACACAGAAGACGGTACATACCTACCTACTACAAAAATGTGAACAGATAACCGATATGAACCTATCTAACACAAAAATTAGGTACACCCAAACCGCACCTACGTACGTACACACTCCGAAATTGCCAAAGCAAAGACCCACGAATGGTTTTGAGCACTATCTGTGGAAGTGCTTACATTACATTCCGCCAGTAACTGTTGGAAAACACTTGTGAACCGCCAAAAGTTGACGGGTTGTGTAAACAAGTGCCGTTAGTGGTTCGAACTCGAGCTGTTTTCCTGACACCTTGCTCGAATGGCGGCCAAGTACGTTTACAGCCATTATTCAAACAAGAGGATAAAAAGCTGGGGCAATATTTTCCGAAGGAGCTGTACACCGTTGATGGTTTAAAGTGTAGAGCTCTTGGTGGCGGGACGACGCTTCGTTAGCAAACAATGCGCGCACAGAGGCGGCCGTTGAGTTGCTTCTTGTTATGGTAGTTTTTTTTTGTCATGATACGGAAATAGATTATTGCTTTTCATTCAATTATGAGTAAGTTGGCCAAAAGGAAATAAGCTTTCGAACAAAGTCATTTCATTAAAAAAAAATAAGTAGGTACCGAAATGTTTGAAAGAGAAAATGTAATTTTTACAAAAAACTTAAGAGGTTTAAATTTAAATTTTCTAACTTTTTTAGGAATTTTCTTGCCACCTGATCGACACACGTGAGCAGAGGGCTGGCTCGTTCTTTGGCCAAAGATTTAGCATTGCCATTCAACGTGGCAACGCTGCCAGTCTTCTGGGCATGTTTCCGGATGACAACGATGTGGACGAATACTTTGACGCCTAAGTGTCCTTTTGTTTTGTATTTATTTGTATAGTTAGTTGTTTGCCATTTAATTTAGTACCTAGTGTCAATAGTTAGTTGTGTAAAAATTAATGGTAAAACATAAATGTATATTTAACTGTAAATTTTAAATAATGGCCCATTTCTTTATTGAATGATTGTGGTACATAACAACTGTTACTATAAAATAAAATAAAACATTTTAAAAGAAGATACCAAAAAACGAAAAAAAAATTACCAGTTCGCACACTACTCCACAGATTGTTGTGCTGTCTTCGAAGCGGACCGTTGAATAAACTTGGCCTGTCGATGTGTCATAAGTCAAGTGACGCTTGAGCCACGCGGACCCCTAGTGGTTTTGCCACAGACACACGACATCCTTTAAAGAATACTTTGAAAATGTTCTTCATAATAGTTTATAAAGTTTTTCTTCTTTTTGGCTGCTTCGAATTAAATGGATGAATCGTTATACAAATGAGACAAGATCATAAATATTTAATGAGAAAATTTATAAAACGGCGCTTTTCGCAATATTGTGATCCAACTTGAAATTAATCGGTGTTTAATTAATGAAGTGTTGCCTTAAAATTCCCCAATAAAATACCTGATAAATGGAATTTCAATTTATTACATTTCTGATTCAAAGTTAATTTCCAAGTTTTCTAATAATATTGGCACTAATCGCGTCTTTGCTAAACTCTACAGTTAGGCGACAAAAGTCCAGTACTTTGTTTAAGTGTCCTCAAGTAAAATGGAAAACCAACATTTTCTCATCACTCCTTGTTCCAAAGTTATAATTTTAATTATGAATTCGAAACGTTCTGTACTGAGTGGGTAATTATTTATTTTGTATTAGGGTGGGTGTACCACCCTTCTAAAAGAAGAATCTTGAATTTAATAAGCAGAAATACAGCACTTAATAGAGTTTCTGTTAATTGATGTGATCGCTAAGAACTTTTGTATGAACCACACAAACAATTGTTATGAACTCGAACGAATTTGATTAGGAATGAATATACTTATAATATATTATAATAATTATAATATAAATATAATAATTATAATATAATATATAATTAATATAATATAATATACACCGCGGAACAATTTACTCGATAATTGGGATTAACAATTCTGGATATCGTAGAGCGTAGTCGTATCTGTTTCAAACTTTGTGGTGCTGATGGAAAGCGTCGAATGGAAGGATGGTGGAATTAATTTGCATCAGTCTACGACTAAGTTTCCACCATTCATTCGCTTATCTGCATAATTTGGTGTTGAACATGAAACAAATAGGCACGCGACACGCCGCTGTCACCACGAACATGTTTTATGCGAAACAATAAAGGGCAAATTTTGAATAATACCCTATTGTTAGCGACGCTGTTTTCTGTCGCCGCTATCATTATTATTACCTACATAACATAGGACGTATTTCGTTCTTCTCAGATTTACTAAAATATGATTGTCTCAGAGATTTTCAGATTTGTATTCAGAACAAAGCGGACCGCTAATGTGTTTAACGATTATGAGATTTGTAAAAATCTTCGTCCAAAACAATTCAAAGAAAGGTAAAGATAATGAAATAATATCAAAGGATTCCCAAAAAACAAAAGGAATAGAATTAAAGCGAAATAGATTTTTTGTTCCAATAGATAAAAAAGTAAATTACTTAAAATTATGGTTTCACAATCCCGCGACACGCCAAAGCTATTAGTGAGGTACATCGATGCAGCAATATCATATATCATGGTAATATTAAATTCTTGCAGTTAAATTTGATTTATATGGCTGAAGTTGCCCCTCAGTGGGAGATAACAAATTGGAAAGAGGCCGTGCTAGTCATTAAAAAACTATATTTGTCTTGGCCGGCCTCAAAGTTTCCTCATTGGAATATTTGTAAGTAACATAGGCCTAAGTAATGGATAGCTTGTATTGTTTTCCGTTCAGATTTATGGAGGTAACTTGTAACGGCTTCTTTAATTAGACTTCTTCACTCAAATTGATGATTGTTATTGATGTTAGTTAATTTAAAATTGGTTTAGGCGAGTTTCACCTCGCCACTTATTCAATTACCGATAATTTGGTGAGTTCGTGGCTTTTGTGTTCTGCTAGCGTATTAGCATTCACTTTATACAAATTGATTTATTGATTACTTTTGAAATATTCTGATATTTAACAAAAAAAGGAATGTTTAATCGATTATGATACTTAATGACTCCTTTAGAAGATAGACATCTAAAAAGCAATTAAATGATCACAAAAACATTTTTTGTCGTCTCATAGAATTTAAAACACCACGAAATAATATTATTCGTTAAAATTAACTGCTAATAGTTGGCACTCATTACAGCACCTGAATGCATGCATACATTGACACTAATTTCCAACGTACATAATTGAAACGGTCTAAGTGTGCTCTAATCTTAGCTGTAGTATTGAAGTGCTCGGCTCGTTGTGAAAGTCATTACCGGTAGTACTTTGTTAGCTTAATGAATTGACTGATGGCAGGAGGAGGTCTGAACAGTGGTAGGGTTAAGTGGGACCTGCTGATTAATCACCCTGTCAGTACAGTTTCCAATTGCCACTCGTCACGAATTCCCCTTGTGTATAATTTTTGTACTCACTTTCCCATAGAGCAATTCAATAGTATTTTATTGCAACGTTTGAATTCAAATTCCAAAAATAAGTTGTTACGTTTTCAATTTCATAAATGGAATGGATGTTCGAAATTTAGGCAACGGTCGATTAATTTTATTGCCATATCAAAAATAAAAGAGCATAAAGTGCATAAATATGTGTGTGGGTATTTGTTTTAATGGAAACTGTTTTATTGTTTGAATTTTGTGGTTAATTTGGGGGCTCAGCGATAACCCTTTATCCAGCTTTTATTTGACCGAGTGCAGAGATGAGTAGGTAAGTAATTATTCCCGGACCGTCTCGAGATTGTAATCCGGTGGGATTAGGAAGGGCGGTGTGAATGGTAATAGGAGTTCCTGAGGTGCTGCGGTGTGATTTACTGCTAAGATTCAATAGTGAATATTTTAAGCGCTGATTTATTTGTTAGTCGTTTCTTGAAATTGTTGAAAACTTTCGACATGGACTGCAAAATTAACTGCTTAGTATTCGGATACAAGTAGTTATTAAACTGGTTTTCTTGGTCTCCACAAGGTGAAATTAAACGCTAGTAAAACCTAAATAATGTATTTTTTTAAACCATTACCTTTTTTAATTCTTGATTTCTTAGAGGATCCCGTCAACAGGCGCGACGCGACGCCGGTAATTGTTCTACCGTGAGATTTTCTTAGAAATTGTTTTATTAAAAAAACCTTTTAGCTTATAGGTACTTTCCTTTGTATTCCAATAAAAAATTAAAAACTTTAAAACGTTCTGTAACTTAACTCAGGTACAACTTCGGCTCCCGTCATCATATTTGCAAGTAATACTTCTAAAACTAATGTGCTTAACGACATTTTAAGCTGGAATAGTTTAGAGGTGGATAATACAGAAACTGGGTTAGGTTAAGCTCTGCCTAGTTCTGCTCCACAGTTTGAGGAGGGTCGACCTCGTCCAACTTATATATGAACCTTTGAAATCAGCTTGCATTTTCATGCATTATTATATACGTGGTTTTAATCGAAATATAAATAGTGAGATCGCTTTGGTAATGCCTGGCTGGATAAAGTTTTTTTTTTAACTGTTTTTCCTGTTGCAATTTGGAAAACGGTGTGGTTTTGTAACAGTGAACGGGTTTCACTATTTTTTTAGAACTGTTACGACCCGCGTCCTTTCATACAAGCAGATTATTCGAAATAGGTTTTACGGATTTTTAGGCATTGTATTTATTATATTTACTGCCTCGTTGGTCTAGTGGTCGCAAGCGCTACTGCTGAGTATGAGGTCCTGGGTTGGATTCCCGGATGGGGCAAATTGTTATTCGGTTTTTCCATCAGGAATTTGTCAGTAGCAGCCCGGTGTCTGGATTTGTGAACGGTTGATGGCAATAGGCTCGCCCCCTATTACATGGGACTTAAACATAATTGTGAAATGTGGTGTACTAATAGGTACACCTCTGCCTAACCCTTTTGGGAATACAGGCGTGATATTCTTTTTTTATGTTATATTTAATGGGACAAGTACAAAAAAAAAGATAGATAAAGATTATTATTTATGAGTAAAACATAGTGAATGCTTTTGTTATAAAGGCTTCGAAAAAATACAAATAAAAATCTTGACAGTTACTTAGTTCTATAAAAGCTGTGTATAAATTTCAGAACAAAAACATATTTTAAATGATTACAGTCAAACTTAACCAATTTTAATTAAAATTAACTGCAATCAGAACGTCAGCCCGCTCTCTTGGTGTGAGTTTAACGATAGATTAATCAGGAGTTATCGTGTTAAGAGGCCTTAAGTTCCCGCATAGTAGTAAATGATACGCTTATAGCACGCGAAGACCTGTGACCTTAGTTGAACGTAAATTTCACTTGATTTTACTAACAACACAGTTGTTTAAAACGGGTGTTTATTTTCTTTTTGCTTTTCAAAGCGAAGATTGTTTTCGTATCTGTAAAATGACGCCCCATGCTAGCGACAATTCAAAAGTGCCTGTAAATTGTTTAATTGAAAGAAATGCTTTGAGTGCGACTAACAAAATGTATTTACAAGGCTGATGTGAAGGGAAAGGCTGGTCGGGGACGCCCTAGAAGGGGGCATATACTGACTTTATTGGTGATTTTCTTCAGAAAGGACAGGTGTGTAGCACTCGCAACCGGTGGGCGTGTATGAACAGATGTATGAACGTAAACGAGGCAAAAGGAGTATGTGAGAATCGTAGCAGGTGGCGTTCTGTAGTTTCTGCCTACCCCCATGGGAAGAAGGCGTGAGTTTATGTATGTATGTATGTAAATTCTTTGAGTTTGAGTTTTGGCGATTTTTTTTCGTCGTGGGTGTGTTTATTAACATGAACATCTCTTGCAATAAAACACAGATCCAGAACAAGTCTAGTATCTTTAGGTCTTAAAAATATTTTGGTCCTTTTTAGGGTTCCGTATCCGAAAGGTACCAAATGGAACCCTATTACTAAGTCTCTGCTGTTCCTTCGTCTTTCTGTCAGCAGCGGGCTGTATCTCATGAACCGTAAAAGATAGAGAGTAGAAACACGGATTGTTTATTTCTATTGCAGCATTAACAATAAATAATAAAAATAGAATGAAGTAAAAAATTAAATAGGGCCCCATACAAGAACCATGTCTTTTATCGGCGTTTTATGCCGATTAAGATATGGTTCTCGTTTTATGCTATTGTACGGTGGTACGGAACCCTTTGTGTGATAGTACGACTTGCACTTGTGTGTGCCTGTTCAGAGCCTAGTCTTGAGTAGGTAAGTGTAGCGTTACATCGCCACATACAATCTACGCATCAAAGACATGACGTCACACAAATCCTGCATCGCGCAATTAGAGTTTACCGCGCGATCGACATATATACAAGACGCCGACTTCAACCGTCGAGAATCCTCCCTTTTCTATGCTGGATGAGTGAACTTTACACCCTGTTTCTCATATCCCTAAAGTAATTATAACAGTATGAGTAGCATCTTTATTGAAGTTGATTTCTTCAAAGTAGTCATCGAAAAACAAATTTTCTTACGCAACAACAATGATCAATAATTACTAAATTAGCAAACACAATTACTAAATTAAAACATGATTATAGCTCTCGAAATTATATTGCTGCAAGTAAGACTAGTTCGTGAAAATTAAGAAGTATACTGTCCTGAGCGATATTGAAGATTTAATGATTACAATTATTTTAACATTATTATCGCAAAATAAATCTTGATCAACATACAACGTAAAATAGTGCTGCTTTTACCAAAAAAATTAAAGAAATTTTGAATTTTTCGGGCTATATCGACGGATTCCCAACAATAATCATGAAGCAATAAGGACCCAGGAGTCGTGCGGAACTGCTCCGCATTTACACTTTATTTTGGTACTCTGTGTCAACCGTACCTACCACGGTTCCGTGTTTGCCATAGTAATAGAATAATCATAGCACAATAATTGGCCAAAAGTTCAAACGAGGTGACAGTTAATTTATTTACAATCAGGGATTTTGGAAACGAATATTAATTGGTACAAATGTATTGACAAAATTTGTTGACGTTATAACGTTATTTGTTTAATTAAATTGGAATTGGATTAAACGATTATAAACAGAACCTGCTTGTTTGCTCAATAATTGCATAGTTTTTAATAATTAAAATTGGTTTTTAAATTTTAATCACTTTTAGATGACAAAGCTGGTGTGTTTTAAAAACTTATAACAGCACTTTTGTCAAATAAAACTGTTGAAAATTCATTATTTTTAATTTTTATTTAAATGGTTGAGGCGAAATATTTAGAAAAATATTCTACAGTTCCATTTAACCTAAACCATTTGGTATTGGCCCTAACTTAGTTACTATGACCAACTTTAAAGAGGCTCATTCATTAAAAAAAGGCATTAGAAGACTATTCAAATTTTAAAGGATCATTAAAAGACGATCACAGGTTGAAAATCAATTAGTTTTTAAAGGATCAATTACATATATCCACATAATATTGTGAGTTGGGGAAAAATCCCAGGTAAGAGTGGCTAGTGACAACATTAAATCCCAAGTTTCATAATTATTGTTACATTCTTAAGAGGAGGGTCCCTAAATTGTATGTTAATTTGCATTCATATTCTGAAAAAGTCACGCATACAATCATAATGGAACTTTAGTATATGATTTATTTGATCTTTTTCTTTCCATTTAAAAGACAGTTACGTAATTGGAACATTTTCGCTCGAATCATTTTCTATTCGAAAATCATGTCTTTTTAAAAGATTATTTGAAACAAAAACAAGATTACTCAGCTTTTATGTCTAAAATAACTATTGACAGTAAGAAAATATAGTTTACTATCCAAATATAATATATTTTTTCACTAGATCAATTATTACTTTAGTTATAAACGAAATAAGAATTGAGACTTAGTACGACATTTAGTTACGTGCTCAAACACTACCAAAGAGCGCACGCGATATTCAACTTTATTACTGATGCGTTAGCGTTTTGAACATAGTGGAGTGGTGGAGTGCATGGGGGCGGAGTTTCCGTGGAAATTGTCTTAATAATCATCATTCTCCTACCCGTACCCCAATTCATTTGCGGTCGTCGCACCATGTCATTTTCTTCCTTATTCTATATTAGTCATCATCTCAGCAGTCACCCCCTTTCTAGCTATATTATCTTTCACACAGTTCATCCATCGTTTTTTTGGTGTTCTCCTACTATTATAGTCATCAACCTCAAAACTTTCCTACATTCCTTATTATATTCTAAATCCACTATTGAAAATCAAACCACAGATTTCATGGCTGTTTGGTGCTAATAGACTAGAGCAAGTTCTCGTATAAGTTACAGACTCGCTTAGCGATGGATTAAACTAAGCTTCGGGAGTTTCTACGCAGTCCCGATGCATGTGTGTGTCAATGCTCTGAGCCATATTTAGTGGTAACATATTGAATTTATAGATTGCAACGGAGCTAGTATTGAGTTACTAGTCTATTAACGCCTGGCTTCAATATCCTATCAAACCGTTAAGACGTATCGTAGTACCTTTACAATGATGCGTTATACTTAGTTTGCAAGTGAACTACATAATTTCTGCCAAATTTAGGTAATAACCTCATCATTATCTATTCAGCCTTTTCCTAACTATGTTGGGGTAGGCTTCCAGTGTCACCAAATGCAATCGAGTACCAGTATTTTACATGGAGCGGTTAGCTCTCAGACCTCCACAATCCAGTTGCTGGATAACACGATACCCCTGACTTCTTGTAACGACTGTCAATGATTTACAAATAACAGCCGGGGCTAACCACTTAAGGTGATTTCCGACGCACGCCTGCACGTCAATTTCGGTAATAACTTAATAAAGATATTAAACGGCATAATGCATAATCATCATATAATGGTCCCACTTCTGGGACACAGGCTTCCTCTATATTAGAAGAGAGAGTGGGCCATAATCCACCACGCGGTTCAGTGCGGGTTGGTGGATGTCACTTGTTTTCGAATTTTGGTTCTAGGACATGTCGGAAGGATAGGATATCAAAAAGGCTTTTTGATTATATGTGCACATTTTTGATAAGTTACAATAAGCCCCCATGTTTTTCTCTTAAATTTTACATATTAAACGCAAAACCCCAATGTCACGGATTAGTGAGCGACACGCATTCGCGTCGTCCGTTCGTTCGCGACTGTTAAGTCACTTGTCTCCGCAAATGGTTTGTAATTCCGCAAAGCTTGTAAAGGATTTCGAACATCATCATAATCATGTTGCTGGATAGCATTCTTGCTAGTTACACGTGAAAGATGAAGTGAGTGAAAAATAGTGGTTCGTGGAGTGGCTGTAGAAGTGACTGAAGTGAGGATTTTTTTTAGATGAATTATGGATAGTTTATAACTTTAGACGGTAAAAATGCATATTTAAATCTAGCTTGATATGAAAAAAGTAGGATTCAGCATATTAAAATTGTAATACATACCTTTCGTCTTTCCTTGAGGTCCGCCTCTTGAAATGATGTCTCCTCCGTCTTCTCTACGCCACACAATCTTGGGAGGTGGGTAACCTCTGGCTTTGCAGACAAGCTTGGCTGACCCTCCTTCTGGTACCATCATGTCTCCTGACGTCTCTTCATAGATTATGTCTGGAGGAATTACTACTTCCAAAACTGCTGTCTGAAATATGAAAAAAAGTTTAAAATTGTGTCGTGGAAAAACTTATTGAAAATAATTATTAGGTAATAGGTTGCAACGTTACTCTCAGAAAAATGTGTTCCCATGAAATCATTTATAATTATTTCAACATATTTGTTGATTTAAGAATTGCATGCATCCACACTCGCTTGCATTGTTATTCTGATTATAGCGTCAATGCTCTTTCGGAGAAATGACACCATTATACGGGCGTGACGATAAGGCCTGCATTCACGAACCACTACAAGAGTCGTTCCGAAAAACTGCCTGCAGTTCCCGTTATAGACTAACCCAGTACAAACAGCAGAAGTAGCAAAAAATAAACATTCAACGATATACATGTTCAGGAATAAATCGTGGGAAGGTAACAATTTAATGGTTCAAAATTAGCAGCACTTTACCTGCATTTTCATTGGGTCAGTGTTAACTTGGCACATATATTGTCCCCTGTCCTCCCGCTTCACCCCCCTAATGTTAAGCGTCCACGTGTTGTAGTCGTTGTGCGTGACGCTCAGCCGTGCGTTGTTTGTGATCACGTGCTCGTGGATCGCCAGGATCGCCTTCGTGTCCGCTTTGATCCACGCTACCTACCCCGCGAACATCCAGCACGAACAGACGTCAGCGAAATTGTACGCCCAAAGTGTGCATGGAGGAAAAAACATTGTAAGTACAGCGAAAAATAAAAATAAAAGGAACACAAACGTCGCATTTCTGTCACGATTATCCGTTACTCGTATGATGTATTGTTTGTAAACGATGAAGACTTTCAACGAACAAGTCTAATTACAAGCGAATGCTTCCCAAGTGGCAGTCACGACAACGATCCTCGAGCCGGCAACACTATCTTGTTGCGAGCGCCGCGCAAAATGCTCTCGGAATTTTTAATTACATTTTCGTCTGGTCGCCGGCATGAGGCGGGCTGTGGGCGCACTGAAAACGCCCTCGTTTCACCCGCTTTACCAAAAGCGTCGACATCGCAATAGAAGCTAATTTCCTGCATAGCGCGTAACAAAAAAATACGAACAGAAATACGGCGTTTGTACTCGTCTACGATACGCGTCGCCCTCGGTATTGTAACTTTATTATTGAAAATATTATTTGGAGCGATGTTTTTTTCGTAATTTCAGTTGAATGTGAGCGTTAGTACATCAATTCAATGTTCCCATTGAAAGAGTTATATGGGGTATCAGCCTTTTCATGTATCTGCTAAAGTTGGTAGTCGAAGTATTTTTCACAAAATGAGGATAATGCTTGCTTTTCTCTTGTCATAAATTGCTTGGAACTTATTATCTTTACATTTAAATACGTAATGTAAGTGAATAGAGAAAGTGCAAGAAGAAGTGCACTAATAGAGGTGCGACTTAGAAAGTGTTCTACAATTGTATAGTGCTTGTGCAACTCTAATTAGTCACTAATTAGGTGCCTAGGAACTACAATCAGAACAAATATAACTAAAACATCGGAGTGCTTGAACACAATAATTGTTTTGTAGCAACAGCCTTACAATTCTCGCATTTTGCTTTATCTGCATTATTGAAATGAGCGAAGAAAGGATTGCAGAGCTGTTGAGCGATGTAATTTCAGCTTCAAAACGCTTTAAAAATTGCATCGCTTTAACACACAATAAATAAATGGGTATAAAATATAAGATATATTTACCAAATTTTGAACTCATCCATACCAGCGGTGCATATCGAATATGTGTTTAAAATCTTTTGATTATTTGTGTGTTATGTATTGAGATTGTATTCGTGTTGTTTGAATCTGATACATTTAACTCTGTATTAAGAGCTAAAACATTAATAATTTTTATGTGTGTTTGTAGATTTATTCTCTTATTTACTAACTAATTTTGTCGGCGTTGTTTATATTAACGTCATGGTGCCAATTGCAAAGTTTCATTCTGTTTGCATAATTTATACATTTACCTATATTATTTTCTATCATGCGAACCGCAACTTATAGACGGAATCATGTTGTTCTATTTCATTTCCAGTAGCACAACTTAATTGGAGGTTATTCCTTATACAACCACCGTGTTGATACGATTTTCATCTTGATACCCACGTGGGAATTGTTGAGAAACACACGCGGAGATGTTATTAGTCTTGTGTAATTACTTACGCGGGATCGATATAGAAAGCAAATATGTATCGATACGAATCGATAGTCGTGTAGAATCGAGTGACCTGAGCTAACGGCCCCAGTGAGACTATTATCGAATCTTGTTTCTCGTAGAGGAAAGATTCGTGAATAAGTATTTGTGTGCGGGTTTATTGCACGAGCTTTTGTTGTTATGTCTAACGTGTTTTGTTTTTGTTAGATATACAGTATATCTTAGATAAATATACATTTAATAATTACATGCATTGGAAACGAGTTGAATAAGTATTATTGTTTTTTTAGCCACATTTTATTGAGTGTGCGCAAACAAAATAACTTTAATATGCCAAACAAAAACATGTACAGTTTTATCTCAGCCCATCGAATTAATTCTAGACACGGCATATCGTATACGATACATATCGTATATCATGATGATAGTGTACTAGATTAACTGCCGAGACAGTTTCAGAGCACCGCCTCTCGAAATGATTGAACGGGGACCGAGGGGGTTTGTCCTGGGTTTATTTTAATTTCCTAAAGTGACTGTTTTGCAACTTAAATTCCTTGGACTAAAGTGATCCCATCATAGTGGGGTGCGGTTTTTGTTCCGACAATGATTGACTAACAGACTGTCCGACGTGCATCGCTAAATTAAATTATCTTTGAAACTAAAAGGTCGCGTAAAGTGCATTTGGTATAAAAAGCATGCTCAAAACATGTGTTCCAAAATAAACGGAATTGTGCATTAGTGTTTAAAACCCAAGAATAGTTCTCGTAACGTTCGTTCACTGTTGCATAAATCACCGTTTTTATCACATTCTTGGATCTTAGTTTCTATGTGCAAGTGTTAGTGTCTAATGCAGTTGTGCACAGTGTGCCAACACTACGGCTATGTGGACAAACTTACAGTAGATTTGTGCAAATATAGTACCGGTGTAACTCTACTCTAGGATAGAGAGAGGTTCTATAAAGTGGTGCTGTGAGTTTCGAAGAGTGCTGAAGAAAGTGCATTGAAGGTAGTGTGCTAAGAAGTGTGGAAGTGGTGCAAAGTCTATTTGTTGAGATCTATAATTTTTTATGAAAGTTCAGTGACGAGGTATCTTGATTTTAAAATTTTAAGTGTTTTAGAGTAAACATCATGAGCTATTTAATGATTGTTCATGTTTAGTACAAAAGTTAAGAGTCAGTTTCGAAACAAATGTAAAAAATGAGATAGAGAACTACTACTCACAGTAAAGAGAACTTTATAAAGTAAAATAATAACTCCAAGAAGGAATTCTAGTGAGAATAAAAACATGCCTCTTAGAATTAATTATTCATTAGTAATAGAGAGTTCATTCACTAGAAATTAAAGACAGAAAATTAAAACATCAGTTACGTATTACAAGAAAAAAATATGAATTGAAAACGGAATCCGTAGAAGTTCGACTAAGAATGGATTTTCCGTAGATTTTTTTGTAGTTATAAATTATAGATCTCATAGTTTAAGTGCTGTGACGGTGCTCCACTAGGGTTAGCTGTAATGAGTCAGTTTGATACACACCCTGGCTGTGGCGGAGTCGCCACTCACCCTGTAACCGCCCAGGTTATTCACCACGCAGGTGAACATCGCGTCCCTTCCCTGTGCGATGGTCACGTTCTCCAAGGGATATAGGAAGTCCGGCTCTAGACCTAAAGCTGAAACAAAAAAGAACATGATTACTTCTTTATTAGTCTCGTAGCTAAATTATAACAGCCGTACGGGTTGATCTTGATGGGTAAGCAACGCTACTAATCGCGCAATCCGAGGCCCCTTATTTTTTGGCTGGGATATATTCAAATAACTTTTCCCATTCTGGGCGGAGCGGGAGGGTGTGTCTCTTACTGACTAAAACCCACCCGTGTTCATTCTGTTGTCTGTATGTTGCCAGGGGCCACAGTAACCCTTTTGGACAAACCCGCAACCCCGGCAGGCATTGGCCCTAGCGAACCCCTTCAGTCGTGCTGACATTTTTTTGAGGCGCGCGTGGAATACAACGCGCCGTCTACCCAAACCTGGCCTTTATCGGACGGCGAGCTACCCATTGCTCACCGTCCGCAAGCCCGCGCGTTTGGTGGCCGGGAATCGGCCTGCAATTACTGACGCCCAGGGCGTCTCCTGCGGCGGCTAGGGGCGTGAGGGCGCGAAATTTGACTCTGACTGATTTGATTGATTTTTTTTTGACTGATTTGACTCAAGCGTTCCGCCTCCTCCTTCGCGAGCATTACTGCTTCATAAAAGGAGGTGACGGCATAACATACCCTCTCGCTCCATACTATGGCCTGAGCCAGGGCCGGGCGCGAGATCACATCATGCCACTGATCGCCTCCTTGAGGACACGGCCCAAGCCGGGCAGACCTCCACCGTATGCTCCACCGTGTCCTCCGGGCGATCCATACAATGGTGACACCCGAGCGTTTCCTCCCACCTTATTCGGAACAGGAACCTCCCGAAACAACCGTGTTCGGTGAGGACTTGCATCAGGCGGAACTAGCTACTCCTCAAAGAGTGGACTTATCGCCGCAATTGTGGCGTGCCCAAATCCGAGGCTCCTCCATGCCTCGGAAAGCACGTTAATAAGTGGGCAAGAAACTGTACCGTTACTCTTTTAAAATGTTCTACAATATTTTGTATAGGTACATTAGTTGAATAATTATATGTGAAGACGATGCACCTAGAATAAAATTACTATACTACAATAGGTAAAAAGAATTAAAAATGAAGCAATGACAGATAAATTAATTATGTGATAGATACATGGTGCTCACAAATTTACAAACATCCGTAAAGGAAGACGATTTTCCTAAAATTTTACAATCAATAAGTCAGTCCCGGCTGTCATTTGTAGATCTTTGGCAGTCGTTACGGGTAGTCACAAGCCCGAAAGACTAAACCCATTGGTAAGACAACCAATCTTACCAAGGGGTCAGATAGGCAGTCGCTCCATGTAAAATACTGGTATTCAGATACATCAGGTTAGATTGAAGCCGACCTTAACATAGTTGGGAAAGTCTAGGCAGATGATTACTTTATTAATCTCTTGGTCCGTGAATTGATGAACAACTCAATTATCGTGATTGGTCTATTTGTCATGGGAAATGAAGTCCTAAATTATAATCCGATTGGTTTATTTTGCGTTGGTTGTTGTTCATGATATTTTTTCGTAACTACTATGTGCGGTTGGTATAATTCAAGGTCGTGATTCTATCGTTATATTACTCTTTTCAAAAGTGTTTTCATAGATTTTTTATGAAAACAAAAACGCTGTCAAAACATGAAAATGATTCCTAACCAAATGTTTAGAGTTGAATCGAAGTCGAACATCTTTGATGACTCCACTTTGTTGTTAAATACTTTTTTATGATTTTTTTTTTAGTTTTTATTTATTTTACAAAGTTACTTTAACGTATATACAAAGTGTCGATACTGTTAGAAAATATAGGTACAAGTACGATGCTTTGCATAAATATCTAGCGTCCCACCCATGCTTTGCACGTGTGCAATCTACTGATGTGGCGACGTGTCAAAACAAGACCGAGATGTATGTGCTTTATCTAAATTAAATACAAATGTATTGATACATATCTTTTGGAATAAGTGTTCTGAGTGATGGCGAAACCCACATCAAATTCATTGCGTAATTTAGAAGATCTGACATCAGAAAAGTGACATTGTTTTATACAATGAAAAGTTAGAGATATATAGTTTTGCCCTGTCGTGAAACTAAATAATTATTGTTTGAAATTATTTGTAGAAGAATCTATATTAAAAAGTAAAATTAAATACCTAGTTGAGGAAGCTTACAAAAACGCAAATAACTTTGTTTGAAGAATATTTAAAACAATTTTAAATTCTGTTTTTCGTTGAAAATTAAAAGGCCTATATTTGGTCAAGCAGTGTCAAGTCATACAACATATTTTCACATTCGATCGTTTTTCCATAAACTTTCCTATTGCAATTAAAACCGTAACAGGCAGTTACTGAAATATGTCTGATGTTTTCTGTATGTTTTCCGGGCAGTTGTTTGTATGATAAAGTAAACAAAACAACCCAATCATTATTGGTGTTCGTCTCTCGAAAACCAATGCATTTATTTTTAATTGTGACATAAATACTACCCACAAAAACAAAGAAAGAAAAATAGGTTTATTTGTGGTTAAGATAGTTAATTGATTCAGGCGTGACCTTGCGGAAATCCATTATAAAATGCAATTGAAGTGGATATATTTAGTGACCTGTTCCGCTTAGCTATTTCTAAAGAGTCTTAAAAAGACTCTGAAAGAAATTGACACGTGTTTCACCTCTCAACGATGCACCTCAGGATGACGATTATCTTGTCGTGAACTCGAACACGGCGTGTTGCCACACCAAACACCGAGCGCAGATGCGAGCGGGCGCGCGGGCGCGCGGGCGCGGGGTTTAATTGTCACAGAAATACGTTGACGTATATAAAAAAGATAAGTTATTTCGAATAAAAACAAAAAAAAAAACAGATCTATAATCACGAGCACACAAAAATAGTCGGCAGCTGCACGTCATGACTGTGACAGAAAGCCTCTGCTCAGCATGATGCTGTGCTACGGTACGGACAAACCCGCAGCACTGCGCTGAAACTCACACGCGCACAGAAAGTTCAGTTACTTACTTGAGCTTAGCTATAATGCTAAATCGAAAAACGACTTGGTAACAATATTTTTCAGATTTTAAAGTTGTTCGCCATGGGTGAATTCTCGGCAGTCTCAAAGCAAATAGGAATGCCGTTTTTATATGAAAAGAAAGTTATAAGATTTCGCAGTCGAGCCGTTTTTCCTGAGATTACGCTAACTTAGGATTTACAATGCTGGTTTTCCAACGGGTTGCTTCAGTACATTATTTCCTAGATTCTAACTTTTATGGGGGACCTAATAAAATAGACTCGTGAATTTTCGTTTAGGGTGATTTAAACGTTTCTTTTTAAATCAGTTTATGCTGTGGTAATCATTGGTGTGGTGCCAGCGGGCTCCTATTAGTAATGCTCTACTGTCCGTCCGAACGTCCGTCCATCTGTGACAGGGCTGTATTTTTTAAACCGTAACTGGTAGAAATTTTCACGGAGTTTGTATTACTAAGGCCGCTATAACAACAAATAATAAAAATTTCATACATTTCTGATAATTAAGTATTTAAAAAAGTAATTTATAAATATTGTACTGTAGTACAGGACACTTCGTGTGCGAGTCCGACACGCACTTTCTAGCAACTATTTTCAAGTAATTTGACATTTTATATATATTTTCATTCATTTTTAAATATAAAATGTCAAATTACTCGTAAATGGTTGACATTTGCATTGGGGTCATGAGGGGTCATTTGGTTGCAAATGACTTCTCCTACATCCCCTTAATGGATTGCCAATATATTACCAATAACCCTTTAGACGGGTGTTGGTATACGCAACATGTCTCGGAATAAACGCACACCACCAAACACAGCTATGTTATAATCATAATACATACACTGAATTTTTATTATTATGTATAAAAAATTATTTATTAAATAAGTTATACTGATTATGGAAGAAAATTGTAGTCTCATTACAAATCTACGCACCCACACAGTCGCACAAGTATGAGGCCGTATTCTCTCGCTCCCCGCGCTGCTGCCATCGAGAACAGTTCCATACATGGTTCCATCGATGTCCCTGCTACCCAGGGACATCGACGCGAAAACCATTACTCATTTACCATTGATTCTGTACATGATTCTGAACCCCCTGCGTTGAAATTTTTCGTCGGTTTTTTTTTTTATAATCTGTTCCATACATTTAGACCGCGTAGGTATTGCGCTTTTCTATGAAACAGCAGATTTAAAAAAAATAACCGACGAAAAATTTCAACGCAGGGCTTCAGAAGCATGTACTGATTCCATAGTAACAGTTTTCGCGTCGATATCCCTGCCAACCTGTATAAAACATTTGATAGCGCCGCTCTCGCGCCGCTCTCGCGCTGCTGGCGCCACTGCCCTGCTGCCTACTGCCGCCAAGAATACGGCCTAAGCCGACGTTCGCACGGACGTAATAAAATCGCGGCAATTTTTTTTCGTGCACTGGAATTACAACGCCCTGCTTAGCGCCGACAGTTGAAAATCCAACAGTGTGTTTTTTCAACTCATTGGGACGAGAGTGCGTCCCAGCGCGTTGGATTCTCAACGCTCGGCTTAACACCAAGAGTTGAAAATCCAGTGCGCGATGAAATTCCGCCGCGATTTTATTACGTCTGTGCGAACGTCGGCTAAGGGTCTACTAGTAGGTACTTCGCCCATTTTGGTTCGTTTTGAAGTGTGATTGTAATTTACACAGTTTTATTTATTTTTGGGGTAAAAAATTACCCATATATCAAATAACAGAAATCGATTCAGTTAAAGATTCTGAACAAATTACTTTAATGATGTGCATTAATTAATTCAGTTAGACATCCTTAATCTAATTAATATTAAAAATGAGAAAGTGAGTTTGTTTGTTACGCTAAAACGGCTGAACAGATTTGGTTGAAATTTGGCCAGACCATGACCTGGATTACATAGAGGATACTTTTTATCCCGACATTCCCACGGGATCGAGTCTTATGCGGGTGAAACCGCAGTGTGCAGCTAGTTGTATGTAATTAATAGAATGATAAACTGCAACACAATTTGACCGGTCACCATGAAACCTTAAAGATAAATATGCATTTTTTCATGAAGAAATTTTTTATGTTTCTGTTTTTATCTCCACGCTGGCGAAGCCGCGGATAAAAGCTAGTAGTGTTTATAGTTAACAATCGACAACTTGATTTTTTTTTACTTTAATCAAATCAGCATTAACTACGTTTAAGTTCAGTGAATACGATTGTCGAGTAAAATTTGCAAAACGTCTCTCATTCTACCTAATGTCATACCCACCTTAGACTAAATTTTCGAACATGACCTGTTTAATAATGAACGTCTTCTGAATTTATTATTCAAATTCGGAAGTTAGTTTTTAGGAACACGTGAGAATTCTTGATATTGTGACTTTGTTTGTTAGGTCAAATGGGGTTATTGCACAATCCTCATCAATGGAGATTTGTGAACTTTTCTTCCACAAATCTCCACTGACGTGGGCTCATAAGACATAAACCGAAGGAAGAAGTAAGTACCTAAAGTGAAACTGAGATTGAAAGGCTCAAAACTAAATGCAATGAAATGTACCTACAATGTTTTGTAATGTGAGTTTGGATGATTTCTGCTATGTTCTATTTAATAATCTTACTCTAAAACTCTTAAATTAATTCAATGACAGACAACGCACAACCTAAACCGCTGTAGAAGCAGGATATTTTGCACAACAGCTCTTTATGTAACGAAAGTGAGAAAAAAAAAGTATTAAAAAAAAACCGGCCAAGTGAGTGTCGGACTACGCACTATGAAAGGTTCCGTAGTTGAGATGAATTTATTTATCCCAAGAACAAACGTAACTTTGTAGTTGAAAAACATGTTCTCAAAAACACAAACTGCAAATGCAAGTTTGTACGCAAAATATTGAGTGATTTACCATATTATTTTAAGACCATAGACTTCTTATAGGTTTTCCTGTAATTCATGACTAAAGAGCCATATTATATATTTTTTTCAAAATTTCAGGTACAGTTGTTTCGGAGATAAGAGGGGGGGGGTGTAAATGGTAAATTTTCATCGAATTTCTTAAATATCTTTAAAAGTATTTATTTTAAAATAAAAATATAATAAAAAAAAAATAAGATCCTTACAATAAACCCTTTCATTTGATATGTCACATGGTACTGTCAGCAAAAATTTTTTGTTTTTTCTTGTTTGCCCCCACAAATGACCCCTATAGTCAAAATTCATTTATTCATGTTACACGTTCGTATTTGGGTTTACTGAAATACATATGCGTAACAAATTTCAACTTAATCGGTCCAGTAGATTCGGAGCAAATTAGCTGTGACAGACGGAAAGATAGACAGACACACGAGTGATCCTATAAGGGTTCCGTTTATTCCTTTTGAGGAACGGTACCCTAAAAACATCCCTTTCTGGGTTAAATAGGGAATGCAAGTTCGTTTCAGAAAATCGTCATTTTTGCCCATGGGAAATCATATGGCACACGGCTTGTTTTCAATGCAACATGCAAAGTGACCAGAAGAATGAAGTGACAATTAATATTATTTTAACAGCAGTTTAATATTCTTTTATTGTAGCCTAGTGGTGTGACCGTCGGAGTGCCAAGTCATAGGTCTCGAGTTCAATGCACGCACCTCTGAGTATTCGGATTCATTTGTGTGTGGCGGCATCTACATCGCCACATGGGAACTACGCATCAAAGACCTGACGTCACACAAATCCTACATCGCGCAATTATAGAGTTTACCGCGCGAACATCATATTTATAACTTCCCTGACATCAATCGTTGGGCAGTTGCACGCCAGACACGACACCCGTCTGGTATGAGGATCTTTCCTTTTCTAAAGAGGTTGAATAAACTTTACACCCTGTTCCTCATACCTCTGAATGCGTATTGTATTTAATTATCATCACTTGCTTCAAAAACGGTGAAGAAAAACATCGTGAGGAAACCCGGCATGCCTGAGAGATATTTCTCGACGGCATGTTAAAGCCATGCCCATGGGTGGCATAAAAACTCTGACACCAGGTTTATATTTATTATTTTGTCTTTTTTTGTTGATCCATTAATACACACAGCATGCATTAACATTGCCCCTTTGTTTTGTTGGTTTTGCATGTTTTTTTTTTTAATTCTGTTTACGGAATATACTTAATTAACTTTTAATTTAGCACCCAAAGTATGAAAAGGGTTAAAGGTAACTTGATCGTGCTTTTTTGACAGTAATTTGTTTTGAAAAACATTAAATTAGGTTGACAAATGCTTATAAATATTGATGAATGTTATAGCGAAACGCTAATAGAAAGATAAATTTCATCTCTATTAAATAAAATATCGGTAGGTACCGATATAACAAAAATGTGTGTTTTAATTATTTATTTTATTTTGCGTTGCAACTACTTAAAAGGACAAATAAGTTAGCTTTATTCAGCTCAGTTATTTTTCATTCCCTATTGCATAAAAACCAACAGACCTCTACTCCCAGAGGCCATCAGAAGTCCTTATAAACTCAGTCCAAAACAACTTCAGATGTTCAGATCTCGGAATCACAAACGAATCGTTCACAGAATTTAAAGCGCAGAAAATACTCGTTATTCTTCACCGAATGTTGAGAATGATATACGTAAGTTCGCATAAAAATGTCTCCCTTAGCGCCGTAGGTATTGTCCAGAGCGAATGGATAGCAGGAGCCGCTGGAGGCGTCAATATTCTACGTGACCAGTTACTTGTGTCGGCCACGGAAACATGTGTCGGAAGTGAAGACTATCTGTTTGCTCATAGAATGGCGATCGCACTGTTGAATTATTAGCGTCTATATACGCGTCAGGAAGCGGATTACATGGTGCATTCGATCCGTTTATGTTTTTGGGTAAGGGACTGTTTGACATTTTCTGAACGCGAGATATGAGGTAGGGTTTTTTTTTTAAATCGTGCCATATTGAAAAATAGTGCGATCTTGGGAGTACTTACCTGCCTAGCACTATTTTGATGACTATCTGTCATTTTGGTCCTATTATCGTTGGACTAAATGATGACAACATAGTTTAAATCGAGACACGTCTAAAATATCTTAAGATACTCGTATACTTTGGTAATACTGGCACTAAACATTAATTAGTATTAAATGCTACAATAATAATATTATCTCCAAGCGATTTACGTCACAGCTCTATAGCAACTCGATTCTCTCATTCGCCTACAATTTGCAGTGAAAGATAAGCTCTTTATGTTTTCCTTTCATTAACAGATCGGGAAAACACATCGCTGGGTCCAATAAATTTCAATACATAACGGAGTTAAATTCATTTTGGCCCTTATTTGTTCACGTCCATGTGTGGCAAACGGAATGGGTCAATTGAAGCACCAGAGCAAATGTCGCCTGACTAAATGTCGTCGATATACACAAGCCTTTTCCGTTCTATATTGGGAACACACAAAATGTCGGCTGGCTTCAGGCCCGTGTTAACATCCCACATTTAAATTTCCAAATATTCATTGGCAATTAAAATATAATGAACTGCGAAAAGCGAGTTCGACCAAATACACAATTGTAGGCGGTAATTGTGCAATAAAATATGATTAAATACGGTCAAACGAAAAATAATTTTGTAATTCTGTAAGTCAGGTTAAATAAAAACTACAACTAATACCGGCCATAAGCAGATAGTTATTTATCCAGCGCATTCGTCGTATTGTTGAAATGCGGATGCAAAGTTCTTGGAATATCTCAGCGGCAATGATTCCACGATCTCGTAGTGAATATCAAATGTCCGAATGGTACAGACGTTCGGGAAGTAAATAGAGTTGGATTTGTATAGGTCGGGAGATCGCACTGCCAATAACCGGCCAATGCTGGCATCGATACCAGCTGAAATCGTAAGTACCGGCCCGACCAACAGATATCTGTAAACTCTATGGTAATCCGGACTCTGAGCCTAATCCTACTTTCCATTCAGAGCGGTTGAAATAAATTCTAAAAACAATAGACGGTTATTTGGATGTTGCGTTCATTGGGAGCGGGTATAAAGGACCCCTTGTGTATTATCTACGCATTGGTATCGTCAGCAATCATATAATAATCGCATGTATAGTTATAATTTGTTAAATTAATCCCGTTACGTATTTTGGTACGGTATGCGAGCACGTGTGCCGCTGCGAACAATTTGCTAACACGGTTTCGTGCTTTCGTCGAGATTCGGAGTTGGTACACCTAACAACGCTTGGCCAAAAGTCTTACGGCTTAATTGGACGATTTTCTACATGCATATTTGATTTAAAGCGTCTTGAAAGTTAGAGCAAATAGGTAGTTAATTTTGCAAGTATAATGTTTGAAATGTATTGACTTCGTAAAGCGCCTAAGAATACATTTAATGTTATCAAGGGTTTACGTCTCTGTGGATTTAAAAAGTTTTACTGTCTATAAAGTTATTTCTAGTTCACAACTAAAGTTAGGTTAGTAGGTACTTATTTGAATACTCAAGTTAGGTACACCTACGCAATAATCGAGCATGAATAATTTGGTATCTCAAGAACTCTGGGCGAAACATGAATCTACTTCTCAAATAAAAATAAAATAACCTTTTATTTCTTGTAGATTATACAGTTTCTTTATATATATATATATCTAATTAATATAAATCTATAATATGACTTATTTTATTATTATGACTTATTTTATGACTTAATTTGACTGCGTCGTTGGTCTAGTGGTCGCAAGCGCTACTGCTGAGCATGAGGTCCTAGGTTCGTTTCTCAGGTCGGGCAAAGTGTTATTGGGTTTTTCTATCTGAAATTTCTCAGTAGCAGCCTGGAGTCTGGATTTGTGCCCGGTTGATGGCAATAGGCTCGCCCCCTATTACATGGGACTTAAATATAACTGGCGAAATGTGGGTGTACTATAGGTACACCTCTGCCTAACCCTTCGGGGATTACAGGCGTGATGTTATGCGTTATGCTATAATATAATATAGTCCTAACTCGATCAATTTGCCTAGCCTTTTCCCAACTATGTTAGGGTCAACTTCCAGTCTAACCGGATGCAGCTGAATACCAGTGTTTTACACGAAGCGATTGCCTATCTGACCTCCACAACCCAGTACCTGGGTATTACGATGATGCCCCTTGGTAAGACTGGTTGTCAGACTTTCGGGCTTCTGACGACTCGTAACGATTGTCAATCGATTCACGAATGACAGCCGGGCTAAACGTGCTTTTCGAGGCACGGAGGAGGCTCGGTATGTTACGATGGTCACCCATCCACAGACCAACCCCGGCAAACGTAGCTTTACTTGATGGATAGATCCGTGCGGCTGTTATTAGTTAGCCACAAGCTCTATTTAATTATAACTAATATTACATATGCGAAAGTGAGTTTGTTCCGCTTTTACGCTAAAACAGCTGAACAGATTTGAATGAAATTGGCACATGGGTAGACCATGACCTGGGTAGGACCAGGACATAGGATACTTTTTATCGCGATATTTCCACGGGATCGCGACGTATTCGGGTGAAACCGCGGGAAGCAGCTTGTCTATAATAATAGTAGTAGTATCTTTACCATAGATATAAGAAAGAAGGAGATATGCCTAGTAGTTGAAAATGTTTCGAAACCAAATGTCTCCAATTTGTCCCCACTACCTCGCCACTAGTCGCCACAACTACACATGCAGATCAGTAAATCCAATAGATACGATGTTGCATTCACTCTTGCAATTCATAAATCGGAACGTACTACATAATCAATTATAAACCTTAGCCCAGCAAACACAGCATGCATTTACCATGCACCGTACAACTCACTCACACGAAAACATCGTTGTGCTGTGCAAAAAGCCAAAGAAAAAACAAAAGCCATTTATTTAACATATACGCTAGCGATTGACTAAATCGGAAAGTTATCGATTCTACCAATTTTTGGGAGTTACTGAAAAAATAAAAAATGATATACATTTTAATTAAGATGATAATTAGATAATTCATACGACAATCGACATTGTTGTCGATAGCCTACGTTGGTGGATCTGCACAAGTACATCACTAACTCGTAGCAAGATACAGTGGCCGTACTACGCGATGCAACCGCTTAAATAAAGGATCGTTTTGTGATTTTTACATTACTTGTCCAGTCACATAGCGACATACTTAAGTAGTGGTTAAGAAGCAATGTATTTACTGCAAAAATAGTACAGTCGCGGTGATATATGAAAACAAAAATAACGTAGTAACGTTGTTTTCCATGATTGTCAACACAAATATAGTAAAATATTTGTCTTGATGTATGATAAGAAGTTCTATGATTTATAAAGTTTTTTGTTTGGCTTCAATTTTTTCAAGAAACCATTGACCAACACGGCATTTTTAAATGTTGTCACGATTGCGGTCGAAAGCGCACTAGTTAGCGGAGACGGCCATTTTCCTATGACATGAGCATCGTGATCATGACGCGTGGACACAGATGTGTCCCCATGCCACTTCTCCTGTTATTTATATTTCTATGATTTTTACTTATCTATTTGAAGCAACTTTTTATGAAAACAGTTTATATTTTAGTATTAGTATTTATGTTTTGTTAGTTTCAAGTTTAATATATTTAAGTACTAGCAGCGCCCCGCGGTTTCACCCGCATAACTCTCGATTCCGTAAGAATATCGGGATAAAAGTATTTTTTGTATTAATACAAGTTATGAACTATCTGTGTGCCAAATTTCATACAAATCCGTTTAGTAGTTTTTGCGTGAAAGAGTAACAAACATCCATCCTCATAAACTTTTGCGTTTATAATATTACTAGCAGCGCCTCGCGGTTTCACCCGCATATTTCTCGATCCCGTGGGAATATCGGTTTAAAAAGTATTTTATGTTATAACCTAGGCTATTAAATATCTGTGTGCCAAATTTCATCTAAATCTGTTCAGTCGTTTTTGCGTGAAAGAGTAACAAACATCCATCCATAATATCATAAACTTTCACATTTATAATATTAGTAGGATTAAGTTAGAGTAGTAGGAGTAGGATTAGTAGGCGTTTTTGTTAGTAATGATTAAATATTAATTATTATAATTTTGCTTAATCTACAAGAACCAGGTCTCCTCCAAAGACTACTTAATAAAAATAAATTCATTGACAGTTACCGCACAGCCTAAACCGTTGTGTTTAAAAGCATGAAATCTTGCACAAGCGTTCCTTGTATAACGAAGGAATACAGAAAATGTAACCCCTAAAGGGGTTCATTTGGGGAAGAACGATTATATGGAAGTTCGTCACGGCTTGTAAGTGATAATAAAACAAAACACAAACCAAACAAATACTTAGCATTCCTAGAACGTGCAATAAAGTCGAATATTAATCACTTACGCGAGCAAACACGTAGCACAGCTATAAGATCTGATATACGGCATTACTAGAGTTAGGCAGGCGCTTCATTTGCAATTTGGTTCAGTGATTTCGTTGGAGCTCTCCACTGAGCGAACGCTGCCCGTGAATTATGCCTATTGTTGTTGTTCCAGGGGCAAAGGATGCATTACTGTGCCTTGTTCGGAGATATTCGACGTCCTTTTACAGAAATTGCTTTTAAAACGTCCCTATTCATAGTATTCGGTGTATTAATTTGAGTTACTGAAAAGGTTTTTTTTGTATTTCTCTTTGTGTAGGATTTTGTGTCACGATAATTTTCAGTTCATGTTTGAAAAATATATGCTTAGGAAGGAATTTTATTAATTAATGTAAGACATGACCTTTAAGCTATGATCAATTGATCACTGAATGTTTTTGACATGATTTTTGAAGTGAAAACTTCTTTAGGCTTGTTGGGCATTTTTGATATGGGACTAAACCATTGATTTCGCGACACCGTGATGATACCACCTTTTCACCATTAAAAAGACATCAACGCGTCGATTGCGTCGATTTCTTTTCAAGTTTTCACTTCTGTCGGCACTCCCGGAGTGCCACTGTTTTTTCATCACTTTTAAACTATAATAAAAAACATTCAACTATAATAAAAAAGATAAAATCTTAAAAGACTTTATGATAATTTAATAAAATTGCTTTATTATGACGAGTCGTGTTGCACGACTCTAATGCGAACCGGAGAGTGCTCTGCGATCGAAAAATTTGTATTGCCTCCTTTCTGCAACTGTTTTTTATTTTTACACTCCTGCTAGTACACAGAACCTACTAAAATTAATTTATATACTATTGTATAGATAATTTAATGGAGATAAATACTGTACTTAAAAAAAAAAAATGCAACAGAAACGAAAAAAACATCAAAATAGTTTGAAAAAAAAAAAAAACCGTCAATCCCGTATAAAACCTGAAAACATTGTAGCTTGCGAGAAAATCAATTAATTGAGTTTTTTTTTATAGATTCGTTTCAGCCATAGCAGGAACCCTATTGAAAATGGCTCTTTTATTCATAGTAGTTTAATTATAATTAATAAAAAACGAAATAATATAATTTCTATATCTGTTTCCAACTTTGAACGTCTTCCGTTGCCTAGCAACCAACAAAGCAAACCTAAATAATCTGTGACAGTACGTAAGGATTGCGAGGTGAGAAATTTTACCCATATTGATGGGTAAAAAAAGTCAAAAGTTACTTCATGAAAAGTCGTTTAAATATTTTTCTGTTTTTGAATGAGCGTTATGAGGCGTGCACTTTTGGATTTTCCAAATATTTTCTATGCCTATCATCAATGCTCATGGAAATAGAGGTTTCTATTCCCATGTTTTGAATATCAATTTTTTATTTACTTAACCTTACATGACGTCTGTATTCCCCAAAATATTTATTTATTTATTTAGTTTCTAAATAAATATAATTTTCTTTTATTTCTGCACCAATAACTTTTATTGGTACCTAGAGGTCTTGAACCTCTTCCGAAATCATAGAATTCAAGCGGACTTATAATGACAAAACATTCCACAACATAACATTTTAAGATCTTCAAATATTCATCAGCTGCAATTAGCTTTACAAAAAAAAAAAAACCATTTCTATATTCTAAAAATAAAACCGTTCAAGTACTACTTACAAAATAATACGTAAGCAATATGTCAAGAGGGGATCACATTAACATCCTCAATAAATTACCCGAACAATCAGTTACGTTCGATACATTTGTTCAGGGGACCTCGAGCGAGGTTTAGACCAGGGACGACGAACCTTTTTGCATCTGCTTGACAACAGAGAAATAAAAATGTTTGCCTATGACATTCTGGGAAAAATTAAATAAATAAATGCCCACATAGGTATCTAAAAATCCTTTATTTAGGACGATTTCTAAAACAACTGGGTTTTAAGGTCCGCTTGCACCACAAATCACCATCAAAATATTTAAAACATAGCCCTGTTTCTGTCAATTGTTTGAAGATGACAGAGACAGAATAATGTTTTAAATATGTTTGGCGCCAAATGCATTTAGTTATTTGTGGCCTTAGAAATAAATTGTAGAATACGTTGGAGACCTGAACTTTAAAAAAAGAAAACACAATATCTGTTGTTTTATTCTTCAATTCAAATCGCTCCACAATTTTTCTGCCGCCTATCTAGGCACGCATGCCAAAGTTTCGCCATCCCTGCCGTAGACGAATCGACTTATGATATCACTGGGTGGATCAATGGGTAAATAGGCTATTGTCGCAGAAGGGAATCCGATTCCCGCCACTTACGGCTGTCGACGGATCTCAATCAGAGGTTATCTCTAACAACTTGATAAGTACTGACGGCAGATTAGATTTCTAACTTGAGTTCCTTTTACGAGTTTTACGTTTCTTATTTTCATTGGTGGGATTTTTTATCAGATGAGCCTGGAATGGGATGGAGCGTAGTTTAGTTTGGATAGGAATTGAACATTAGTAAACACTTGTTTGCTGTAAAAAAATAAGTGAATGATTCTAATATCCCTTGTGCTTTAGTGTGTGTATTTTAATAGTGCTTGTCATCAAAAGTAAGAGCTTAGCTGAAGCGGTAAATTAAAAAAAAAAGTTGGACGTGTTGGGACTGAAATAAAATAATGTTTATACTATTTTTCTAGCCAGCATTATTCAAATACAACAACATCAAGCGCAATAAAAGTTTCTCCCGGCCAGTACACAAACAATACATCTAAGTAGACGTGGCATCAGATCTTGTGTACTCGTATCTTGGTTTGCAAAACAAATATTTTCCTAGACGTTTTTGAAGTCGTTACGAACAAGTTAGACGGCCGGTCTACGGCCCGAGTGCAATTCGCGCCACTAGAGTCGCACTCCGGATTTGTTTGCTCCAACTAGTTAAATGTTGGCCCAAACTTTATTTCGGACGTCGAAGTCTCCGAGATGTTGTACCCTTGTTATTGTTGTTCAAGTATATTTAGAGAGGTTCAGACGTACCGTTAGAAACAAACATTCGTCTGGCGTATTCATTATTCATATAAAACTGCTATGGTTCCCATTTGGGGATCGTTTACTTTACAAATGCCTTACAATTAGGTACCTACATGAAAATAGTTTCCATTATAATTTTAACTACAATACCTACCTAAACAAAAAACTAGCAATAAAAACTTTAAATCGACTTTAATTAGTCATAAAAATAGAAATAAAATCAGATAATATAATAAAGTAGAGGCAACAGAGTGTTGTTAATAAAATGCTTCTAATTAATATTAGAACTTAGATTCTCAGTTCCTACTCTAGAACGGATAATCTATGTGAACAAAGCGTATTGGAACTCAACGAATGGACAAAGTAAACGCAAACATCTTCGAAGGAAAATTGTTATCTAGAGAAAAATAAATTAAAGATCGACAGTAAGCAATAACGGGGAAACAATGTGGGGGGAAACCAAGAATTCTGGTTTGGGGCTTCAGAGAGCTCATTCGAAGTAAGGAAATTCTTTAACAACATTGTTTCTAAATTAAAACAATCTCATAATTGCACATTCTCCAACTTCTTTGATGCAGTGTAGGTATGGCTCGGGGGGTGGGGGTAGGATGGGGGTGTTTGCCCGGGGTAAGTTTTGAGGCGAAGTTAAGCCGATTAAGTGTCATTTCCGGCGCGGAACTAGCACTGTTCATTAAATATTTCGAGTGACTTAATTGCTGAGGTCGCTCGTGTACTAAGTTTTGATGTGAACAGATTTCTACAATTCTTTGCGCTTTTGAAAATGTATTCAGTTTATTCTGCTATTTTTCTGAGAATGTTTGCGTCAACTTTTGAAGTGTATTTTTAGCTTGGATATAAATATTAATTAGAAAAGCTAGAAGTTTCGATTTAAGAAAAATCCAGGGAAAAGCACTATAACTCAAAAATAAATCTGTTTATTTTAGTTTCAAGAAAAAAATGAAAATTGTTTATTCTGTACAAAAAAAAGACAAAAATGTTCATGATTTCCCTATTCCATGTTGCCCTGTTGCCGGGCGCCACGATCTCCTTTTCGGTTTTCTTCGCACCCCCGGCAGGCATCGGCCCTAGCGGACCTTGTCAATTCAGCTGACATCTCTTTGAGGTGCGCGTGGAACACAACGCGCCGTCGACCCGGGCCTGGTCTTTATCGGAAGGTGAGCTACCAAAATATAAAGTTTAGGTATCCAAAATATGGATACCTAAACTTCAAAAATATTTAAAAATGTAAATGTTTGAAAATGAATGAAACGAAAAATTATGATATAAAATTATTGCTTTTCCCGATGCAGGGACTTTAATTGTTGCCGAGTTCTCCAGGTACTTCATGATCAGCTCCACTGCACCATATGAATTGTGACGAGCATCAATTGCTTACCAAACATATTAAAGTAATCGAATCGCAACTCGTGAAATACATACTATTGAGTAGTTCCGGTGGCCATCTGTGTCCTTCATCATCAGTTCCACTTTACCAAATGGTGCTTTGCGAGAGCAAATGCACGAGTTACTATAAAAAATATCCAATCTCGATTTCTTCAAGATCCCATCATCAGATCGTGATAATGGGGCAAACTTGAAAGAATACCCTAAAAAAAAAAAAGAAAAAAAAAAACGGTCCAGCCGAGTTTGAGTAATTGGGGAACATATATAAATAAATATATATATATTCTGACGAACTGGGAACCTCCTCCTTTTTTTAAGTCGTTTAAAAATAGCTGGAATACGTAACAAGCTATACGAAAATTAACAGTTTACACATTTTGCTAGTTTATTTCCCACAGTTTGTAAAGTGACGCTAGAAAATGGGTTAATTAATGGTTTTCCAAGTGGACGCGAAACAATTTGTCTTCTACTTTTGCGCCAATGCTCTCTATGAGCCTGAAATATGATTGTTATTTATGATCTTTGGCAGTTTATTATGTCCCGGTGAACTTCTAAACTATTAGGGATCTCGCGCACTAGACGGCCATGACTACGACTTCAGTGGCCTTCACTGGCGAAAGGCCAATCGGAGCGCCGAACGCGGTCGATGCGTAAAGTCGAGATGGTTAAAAGAAACTTACACTAGGGCTTCAGTGGTCGTAGTAAACTATAGAAATCCATACGAATCGCGCACTTGGTCGGCTAGTTGGCCGTTGCGACCAAATGCGCGATTCGTATCGCTTTACCGAGTATTATATTGTTTTTACAGAAGATTGCGGGGAAGACCTAGATTAGACTGACCTGGATTAGACGCAAAGGCCAGGGAAGCATGGCACAAAAAGGAGGTGACTTATACTCAGCAGTGGGTGGAACAAGACTTCCAATAATAATGGTTTTAATTAAGAGCTTTTTCATGATATTGTTATGGCTACATTGAGTTTCCATTAAAATATTATAGATTTTTTCTAGTACCAGCTACCTAACTAAAATGCAACTTAAATTTTTCAAAGTTTTGTTTGTCTACTACGGTCGACCATTTATCGACATAAATCTTGCTTAGAAACAGGAGTTTCATTTATGCCTCTGTTCCTTGATAGCTTTGAAGGATACTTTCAATTTACTTAAACGAAGTGCTTAAAAATCCCACGACGAAAACCTCCAACGTTATTTTAAGCCATGTCCAAAAAACTACCGTCAAAAAATAAAAAAGTGGAACCTATTTTAGCGTTAACCTCTCTCGATAAATATTTCCCTCTTTGTGTAAACACACGGACACGACGGGCTACTGCGGGCACAAAGTCCATTACAGTCAATTCGTCTAGACGCGGCACGTGTTGAAACTATTCTCACGGGTAAACGAATTATCTGCTCTATATAAATAAAAGAAACTACCCGTAGAATAAACCGTACAACAATTAAAGTGAGAAGGAATAAAAACTGTTATGCTAATGGCCGTGACTGTACTTTGTTTGCATTAGTCGTCATTTATTATTTACTGAGCCAACCATTTTACTATTTTCTTTTACATTTTCTATGGAAAGGGATTATTTTTGACAACTTTGTTTTTGTTATTTTGTTTATTGTTTTAAGGGTGCGCGCACACTGGTATATCTGGGATTACAGTGCAAGTTATGCGCAACATCGGTAAAGCTACGCACGCACCAACATCGCACATTTTAATTAAATCCGTGTTGTACTTCATGCTAGGGTCGCGAATTGCTCGCAATTGCTATACGTTCGTGTTATTCAATGTAGGTACTTACATATTACGCCAATGTGTGATTAAGATTAACTTTAAAATAATAACTAGCGTGTGCCCGCGGCTTCGTCTGCGTGGATGTCGCAAGTTATCCCACGGTAACGTACTACCGCGATAAAAAGTATTCTATATCCTAACCTAGGTTATGGTCTATCTGTCTGCAAACTTTTATCCAAATCCGTTCAGCAGTTTTAGCGTGAAAGCGTAACAAACAAAGTCAGTTATGCTTTTAAAATATTAAGTTACGATAATTTTTTAATCATTTTTTTTTATTTTCATTTCATGACACAAACATCAGTGAGGCCCTGGCTCTTCTACTAGGAATTTCTGTATCACACTTTTTGCATTAGATACGTAAAGCCTATTCACAGCCCGGTGTCTAGATTTATGCCCGGCTGATGGCAATAGGCTCGCCATAACTCGCGAAATGTGAACTACGTCTATAGGAACACCTTGTCAAAGTTGATCTGTATAGAATATAATATATGGCACAAACACAAAAGCATCGTCCGACTAAAAAGGATTCAATGATTCAGCAAAGTATGTGGGAAGAAATTGAGGGTGAACATGAACAAATGTGATATTATGGGGCGAGAGGAGGTGAACCAGACAAAAGTTATATAAATATAAACAAGTCGGCGATACTGTCCGTGAACACATTACAGACCTTTCTATCCTTGTGGGTCGAATTTCGAAAAATCTTTACTTAGGGAGGCATAACAGAGGAAATAATAATATATTTCCTTCAGTACATATTGGTATTAGAAGTATATTTATTTTTCTGAATATTAAAAGATGGTAGGTGTGTTCTGGATAATATTTTATTTTATAATCTACTTTATAAAATATTATTTAACCGAACATTTAATAATTCCCATTTTGCGCTCCTGAAAATATTATTAAACACTATATTGCCTCTATAAACTTCTAATAATTCCTATTTTGGTCCTAAAAATACTAAATGGCCAAGTAACTGCAACCGACTTGGATGTACCGTAATTGTAACCAACTTGGATATAACGCTCGCCGGCCGCTGCCGCGGCACCGCTCGCTTCGCTCGCTCGGTTATCGCGCGGTTGGTCACAGTTCTAACCTAACCCATATGGTCGGGGTGCCATAGCTTAGTTACTGCGAAAAATTCGGGTCGCGCGTGGTTGGTCATAGTTCCAACCTAACCTAACCCTTTTGGTCGGGATGTGACTGTGAGAAAAGGCCAGAAAGTTAAAAAGAGACTCAAATATTTAAAAAAAAAGTATGTATCATTGGATAGAAGCGCAAAAAAGTTTTAAGAGTTTCATTAATTTGGAAAAGTCTCCAACAATAGAAAGTCAGTAAGTTTTTAGAGGATCAGTTAATAATTTCCCTTAAAAAAATCAAGGGTTTCACAAAGCAGCAACCGACTAAACTCAAAAAATCTTATTTAGCAACTTCTGTACAATGGGTAAGACGATAATAATTCAAAAGCCGCAAAGCGAATTTTAACGCGACTTTGATCCAATTACAAAAGACTTTGTTATCAATTACGCTAGCTGTAGGTCTTAAGGTACCTACATATTTCCTGAGGGGTCAATGTAAAGGGGACTTAAAAGGAACAAGAAAAAAACCTTTTGTGCTCTACGGCAACTTGTAAAAAGGGCAAGGATAAAATAAAAAAAACATTTGACATATTGTTATTCAAAAATACTTAAAATATACTTTAATAAAATTACTAAAATACTTTTTGACAAGGTTTTGTTTTTTAGTTCTGAAAAAGAACTTTGCTCGAGGGTTTTTCGACCGCGCCATTTAGTTATCTGCTATAGTCTGTTGAGCACAATAATCATCATGTTAGTACGATTATTTTCCAATTAAAAATAGGTACGATCTCACTATCGTGGGGTTTTCACCCGTAATGTTTCAGCAGATTACAGAATGACCCCAGATTATTCTGTTTATGTTTAACTAGCACCCTGTCCCTACATCGCCCGTTTTTCACAACTTATCAAAACATCGACATGTCTTTATACGTGATACATATAAACCTTCCAAAATAAAAATTTCTAAATGATGGTCAAAATGGGATAAAAATCCGTTGCATAGTTTAAAAGAATAACGCGGTTACACTGACAGACACGAAAAGCAACTTCAATTTATGTATGTACTTACAAACCTAACAGACATTGTCCTGTCCGAACAGCGCCATCTACCGGGTCCAATTTTGAATTTAAATGATCCAAGTACACACTCAAATACATACAAAAAATCTCATCAAAATAAGTCCAGGCGTTTAGGAGGAGTTCAGTGACATACAGACATACAGAACACTTATATAGGTATATGTACTTACAAACCTAACAGACGTTATCCTGTCCGAGCAGCGCCACCTACCCGGGTCCAGTTTTGAATCCAAACGATACAAGGACCCACTCAAATACTCACATAAAATCTCATCAAAATAGGTCCAGGCGTTTAGGAGGAGTTCAGTGACATACAGACATACAGAACAATTATATGCATGCTTCCACCAACCTTTCCTCATTTTTGAATTTTAAACTTTTTTTTGCGTCATGTTTACCGCATATAAACGTTTTTTCTTTCTTTATTTCTTTTCTATATAGATATAGATGAACAAGTTAAAGTTTTGCCAAAAGAACTCGTACAAAATAAGTCTTCTCATAAACACAATCGCGATGGACAATAAATCCTCCCCTTCTGATTATTAACAAAATTGACCTACAAAGCAAATGATGTGTTGCCCTATACGTGATTCGCGTTAGCCACATGTTTATTGGTAACAAACCAATTTGCCCACTATTATTGTGTTAGCGCCTATGCAGGGTTGCCAAAGTTCGGGGATTTTATGTATTATGAAAGATTTTTCAGGTTTGCAGAATATTTTTTTCTGGTTTAATGGATTTTTTTATATGAATATACACGATATGGTTGGCTTATCCTACTAATATTATAAATGCGAAAGTTTGTGAGGATGGATGGATGTTTGTTATTCTCACGCAAAAACTACTAAACAGATTTGGATGAAATTTGGCACACACATAGTTTATAACCTGGATTAATACATAGAATAATTTGTATCCCGATATTTCCAAGGGATCGAGACTTATGCGGATGAAACCGCAGGGCGCAGCTAGTTCATGTATAGAGTGTGTAAGGTTTAATACTTGATATACGTTTCAAAATGCAAGGAGATAAGTAGTGATCATTTAATAACTCATTATTAGGAAGATTCCATCTTGGGCTTATAAAATAAATAGCTTCTGCCCGCGACTTTGGCCGCGTGAAATTTCTTGTTCCCCGATCCACCCCGTCGCATCGCGTCGCCTGCCCGCGCTTCGCTTAGCGTTCCTTCTGACATTTATTCTTTTTGCTCGGTTCCTAAGGGGCCCAGCGTGAAGTTAAAAGACATATAGCCTTCCTCAAGAATTGGGCTATCAAATGCAAAAATAATTTTTCAAATCCGCCTAGAAGTTCCGGAGATTAGCGCGTTTAAACAAACAAACAAACAAAAAAACATACAAACAAACTCTTTAGCTTTATTATATTATAAAGTATAGATATCAAAACACCTCTTTCTTTTTTTTTGTGATTCGAGGAATATGATTAGTCTGAACAATATCTAATGCCGGCTCCACACTATCGTCCAACAGTTCAAATGTTCGTCCAAACTTCCACGTGTAGAGAGATAGTTCGTGCATGTTTGACGATGTTTGATAGTCTATTAACATCGATCGTGAGTTGAAACAGACTGGAGTCATGTTGGACTGTTGAACGATAGTATGGAGCTGGCATAATATTTTCCTTCAATTCTTCTATCGACTTATTTCACACCGGTAGGTACTGTCTTTATTGATTTAGTAGCTGAGCCCCGCGGTATACCTAACCCATGTGCCAAATCTCATCCAAATCTATTTAGCCGTTTTAGCGTGAAAGCCAAACAAACAAACTCACCTTCGCATTTATAATATTAGTTGGGATTATCAATTAACCTTTGTAAGTGTCCTTTTGTACCTATAGTTAGTTAATTAGTCATTTAATTTAGTACCTATTGTAAATAGTTAGTTGGTTTAAAATTTACGTACCTTTGTATAATTAAGTCATATATACATTGGTTGAAGCCAATTTAATACATGCCAAATTGCAGCTATCAAGTTCGGCCAGGTAATTGAGGTGAATAAATTTGGAAGTTCCCAACTTTAGTGAGTGGGAAGCACTCGATGTATTTTCGATTGCAAGGCGGAGAGTTTAAATTTAATTCCGGTGAAATAGTATCCAGTACAAAGATCGGTAAAGTTGGAGGAATTTTTCTACATCACGCTTGTAATTCCCGAAGGGCTGGTAGAGGTGTACCTGTAGCTAGTACCTACACCCAAACTCCAGTTATGTTTAAGTCCTATGAAATGGGGGCGATCCTATTGCCATCAACCGGACACAAATCCAGACTCCGGGCTGCTACTGAGCAATTCGACATGGAAAAACGCTATAACACTGTGCCCGACCCGGGAATCGAACCCAGGATCTCAAGCTCAGCAGTATCATAGTAATTGTACCCAATCAGTTCTTTAAAAAAAAAAAAAAACAATGACACTTTCAAATTGGGATCTAAAACAGATCTTCAAAACCAATAGTATCAGCCATCTTATCTCGATAAAAGTGCTAACATATGACGTCACACATACGGACATACGGTTTCGATCGGCGAGGCTCACTTTTTCAATATCCCGTACCTAATGGCCGTCAGATGGCAAGTTGGGCAAAGTGATGCTATCAAAAAGCGATAGGCCGCGGTTTCGCGCGGTTATCGGGCCACTTTGCTCTTCCCTATGACGTGGGTCCACTCGACATGCTGTACACGGGCTCACACAATTCGAAATGAATTTAGTGGCCTTCGTTGGTTTATTAGCTATTTTTCTATTGTAGAGGAACTTGATTGCAAAATAGAAAGTTTAGGTTGTTGTAATAAAATTGTTGACATTGCCTGAAAATATGGGTTAAAATATTGTAGGCGCTTTCAATTCAATAAAAGCTTTAATAGAATTCAAAGCTAACCTAAAATAAAAATGTTTTTTTTTTGCTATTGAATGTCGAAGGTAGGTAAGTAGGTACTGTTGCAATAATGGAAACTTCCTTAAAAATTATAAAATTCTATTCTTCCAACTGAAATTTTATTTCTTAAACTTTCTTACATACATACATAATATCACGCCTGTAATCCGCGAAGGGTTTGGCAGAGGTGTACCTATAGTACAGCCACATTTCGTCAGTTATGTTTAAGTCCTACGTAATAGGGGGCAAGCCTATCGGCAGAAATCCAGGCTCGGCAGTAGCCACTACTGAGAAATTCCAGATGGAAAAACCCAAACCAAAACCCAAACTTTCCTAGTTTTCAAATAAATCATAATGGAAAAACAAAGTCAACTTGACACATTTTTGAAATAAAGCAAAATACTAATAAACGGTTAACAAATGAAAATTCCACGTTTTCAGCGCAGGTACAATTTAATAGCGCGTTGTTTTAGTATGCGTGAAAGGCTCGCCACCGAAAAGTTATAAGGGCAGAATTGTTTGAAAAATATTCTCATAATCTCATTGTTTCTCAGATTAACGTTGTTACACTTCTGTTTATTAGCAAAGCGCTTTTAATTTGAGTTAATTGTATTTGCCGCGGCACATGATTAGCGAGGGTTTGTTTTTCACGCCAGGTACAATTAGGGGCTTTTTGTGCTGTATGACATTTTTTGAATGAGTGTCTATATGTTTCATGGAAAGGTTTTATGGATTTGAGACTCGGATTTTATGAATAGAATGAAAAAAACAGAAGAATTTTCGTACTTCAAGATAATGACTGAACTATAATGCAAGGAAAATACTCCTACTATAATAGTATTTGTGAAACAAAACATTAAAAAACTGCCGTGCATTGTCACAAATTGATAAAATTGATTCTAACCATAAACTGTTTTAAGCGAATTCTTTTCCATTTATCATCGACAACCAGATCGGTGCCTCTAAAATGTAACGCTACCGCCAGATAATACAATTTTCCCGTTTCTTTTGCATAACAGAGGAGCAGCATTTTAGACGCCCGTTTGCATTGTTATTCAGTCGACGAAGTCACTGAGGCGCACGCTTCGGAGCTTATCGTCGGCCCCCAGCCGTTGTAAATTAAATAAATATACACCTAATGAGCGGAAATACAATGCATGACTAAGCTGAATAATTGCTTCATCTTTCTATTCGAGAATTTTCTTCGTCACGACAAATAACTCGTCCAAAAGTCTGACTATATTTAAAAAATAATGTAAATTTATTCGACGTACATCCGTGAAACTCATTTTTAAAGTTCGAGTCTAGAATGTATGCGGAAGCTTTGCTATTATTTATTACTTTCCGTTAGCTTGACTTCAGTAATTTTATTCAAAATAGAGAGAATATGAAAAATGTAAGGGGTTCATAGTCACCCCACGGCGTAGGAAGGAAGTTATGATTGAGGGTGACTTTATGCGATTTGATTAGTTGTAAGCTTTTAGACGGATTGCAAGAGTTTCTTTATCTTACTTTACGCCTGTTTTACTTTTTATTTTAGGAACAGAAATCAAGTAGTGCGTAGGGACTACTTGGAGAGTTGCGAAGCAATAAGTTTGAGATATATCTACTAAACCTAAGTGCTAAGTGTAAGTAAAATATGTTTTTCAGAGATTAATTATTTATTGTATGTAGCACTAGCGCTGCCCCTGCTCCGAAGGTTTTTACGACTTTACAATACATAGAGATTTCATTATTACGTGTCAGCTTAATACAATTGTACTATACATTTAAGCTTTCGGGAATAAATTCGGGCATTCAAATCCGTTGCATAGTGTAGAAGAACAACGCAGTCACATAGACAGACGAAAAGCGGCTTTAATTTATAATGGATTTAGATATAGAAGACTGACGGAAAATATATATACGATACGACTACATATTTTTACGTCATTTAGCAAAAATACATCCTTTGCAATCACCCCGTACAGTGAACGGTATGCATATGCATACAGTGCATTTTTCGTGGTCAGTGCTTAATAATTAAGTACTACACAGTACACCTACATAATTATTAAGTTATATTTTTCCTGTACAAGATGATCTCGCATTTTATGGGATTTCCGTATAATGAGAGGTCAGCTTATACTGGAAATGTAGCTTGATAAGTAGCCATGTGTACCACCTACCCGCTAAACACATGCCACCTCGAACAAAAGCCCCTACTCTTACACTAAAGGGAACTAAAGTAAAAATCTATTCACTGTTAAAATCGATACTGCTATCAAAATGCACCCGAGCTACCGTTCAAAGGCTCGTCCGCCCGACCGACTCAAAGGATGTTCTACGAAACAAGCCGTACGTTCCCACTCAGATCAATGTACAAGGGTATAGAGGCTCTTCTTTCCTACAATCATGAGCACTTGGCACAAAACATATCCTTTGTTATGCCTCTGTGAGGACGTTTATCGAGCTTTTTTTTCTGGGCCGCTATTTTTTTATTTTTTTTTTCGATTTGGAACTGCTAACCTCATCTGTGATTTTTTTCGCAGATTTTATTTAAGGAGAGTCAGCCTCAAATATCGACAAGAATATATATTTTTGAGACTGATTGTAGGTACATTAATTACATGATGAATTTATCTGTGTAGTGCGTCATGTGCCTCTACCTAACATTGACATATTCTTAGGATCAACACACATGTTTGACTCGTTTTGGGTACCATTACTTCACATAGAAAAACTGAAATGGGCAGTATTTCAAATAACAGATGCAACTGCAATATTAATCAATTTTACAAATCTACAAAAGATGTCTTTTGCTTTAATGTACAAATGCCAATATTAATCAAGAAAAATATAACAATATTTGTTACTAGCTAAATCGACAGACGATATCCTGTAGAGAATTCAAAAAAAAAAAACCATAGAAAAATTAACGTCCAGTTTACTTGTTTTTTTGGTCCATAAAAGCCTAATTCAAGTATTACGATTTAAGACAAAAAATTGTGAAATCGCCGACATTTTCAAAATGCGCTTACCAACGAACAGTACCTATTTCATTTTTATTTATAAATAAAAATAAAAATAATTTTATTCAGACTATTTTTGTCCATATTTTGTCAGTACCTATTACATTCTCTTAAAACTATGTCAGTAATGACGAGATCAATGAATACATTTATATAGATTTGATCAGTTTAAAAAGAACTCTAATTTAAACAAAAGATCATTGTTTTACACGAATATTGTAACGATCTGTTTGAATCTGTTATACAAGGAAAAACGTCGCGATAAAAGCAAACATTGATGGACGTGCCAAACAAAAATATGCAGAGCTTGGAATTGAAGAGAAATAGGCAATTGTTTGAAATAAAATCAATGTTACAAATTCAATGACTGAAGATTTTTATAACGTTTACTAACAAATAATTTACAATCCGAATTTTTCTAATTGTGCGCTTGGTGCTATCAAAGTCGTAAGTTGCTGGTATTGAATTCACCCGCCCGATTACCTCCTCAGCGCCCCGCCGACGCCTCTTAGTACGGTCTACACAATCGTGTGGTCTGTACAGTACTGTCATATAATTTGTTAGTTCGTAATTTTTTATTGTTATTTTATATACAGGCACTGTAATATTTTGACGTTGACGGGCGCACAGTTAGAAAAATCGGGTTATTCAAACAAAATTAAATTGAAAGAGGCAAGAAAAAAAATACACTCTTCAAAGCTAAGAAGAAACCATAAAATTCCTAAACATATGCTGAAGTAAATCACCAACCTAGTTATCAGTGAAATTTTATAATTATTAGTCAAATACACCCAAGTTCCAAAAAAAATATCCAATTATTTAAATGGTAAACTCTGTGTAGAACCTATACCTATCTTTTTTCGATTCCTTTTTATAAACTTTCGCTTTATGAAATCGACTATTATTAAAAATCTTCTAAGGCCAATTTACCACATTTTTGTTCGTTCCACATTCTAATATTAGATTACCCTCAAAAGGACAACCGCAAAAAATACACAGAAAAAGCTTAATAAAATAAACCGTTAAAAAAGAAAAGATGATATTTGATCACATTAATCGAACATTCAAAGTATTTGTCTTTTGGCTCTGAACCCGTCCCACTTGCGAAGGGAGAGCGTTCGAGAATTTCAATTTAGGAGAAGAATGTGCCGACATAACGTGTGGCCCGAGATATTTTGATAGGACATGTTCTCCGTGAATAAATTTCTTTCCTCATATTAAAACTTTTTAAGCGTTTTTATTTATTATCAATTTGTGGTCGGCGAAGTAATAGTTGGATGCGAAATTGATTTTTCGCTAACATAATGTTGATGATTTTTTTAATATGCAGCATTTTATACATACATTCTGAAATAAAATGTAAAAAAAATACTTCAAAGTAATTCATTGTCTCGTAATAAAATTATTTTTAAATAGTTTTTGATTAAAAGGCCATTTAAAATTTTTGACTACTTCAAAGACAAGTTGTCGTTTAAGGTTAATGTTATTTTTTATGTCGAAAATAAAAATTAACTTATAAAATATTGAGCATTGTTTTAAGCGTAAAAAAAAACAATGTGCATCGTTGTTATCTATGTACAAGAATCACACAAAGAACCATAGATATCCGGTAGGAATTTTCAATTTGATCGTGGAATGCGACCGCAAGTAAAGAACAAAACGTTGAAATCTGCATGTACTCGCAGCGAACGTACGCTGCCTGCCTCCTACTGGGTTAGTTCCCGATTTATTGTATCAATTTTGTATAAAGCTAGTAGGTGAAATAAGCGCGAAGAAATATGTGCTAGCTCGCGCTTTTCACCTCCGCAGTACTGCAGTAGACAATAGAAAAGAATTTAAAAAGGAAACTGATTTTACTAGGATATTTCGGAAAATTTCTTAGTTCTGTGAGAATTATGTAGGTATTCAAAATTGACTTAGGATTTTCAAATTATCGCTTGCTCTAGAATAATAACGGTAGGACCAATATTTGAAATACTTTTCGAACAAAACCATTTCTACTACGCGGGCAATGTCTTTGAATGGTATCTCGTTCGTTAAAAAGCGACCATGAGCACAAAATAATGTGTAATATTAAAATAACAGTGTAATCAAGTGCAAATAAATAATAACGGTTACATTTTTTAATCTTAAAGTGATTCCGCGTATTTTAACTTTAAAAATACGCGAAGTCACTTTGAGAAAAGATATGCCAGTTTCCTGAACTGGATTGTTGGCTTCGTCTTGTTATGGGCACTACCTACCCGTCAGATTCATGCAAATTTAACAGAATACCTAATTAAGACCTCGAAAAGACGTCGTCACGTAAAAGTGTATCATATCAAAAAGTTAAAGAAAGAAAAATATTTTATTTGGGACACGCACAGAAAATACAAATAGTAATAACAATTAAAAAAGAGCATCTAAAACTAACACATTTTTTCGAATTAACGAAAGGAAAAAGAAAAGTAAAAATGTAAAAGTAATGAACAACATTTAAAAATAAACTAACATAATAGAGTAAATGATAAGTCTGTTTTCATAAGCCATATCAAATTCATTACGACAATAAAGTCCCAAATGTATTTACGAGGGATCACGTCATGAATAAATTTTGTCAACAGAAAGTTTGATCTGCGTAAAATAGCTGCGGTAACTTAGACAATGCTTCGAAAAACTGAGTCTTTGACTTGTTTAACATGTCGTGATAACATCACGCTTGGTTTCCTTGAAAGCGTAGGCAAAGGTGTTGCTCACATTTTTTCAACTAGGTGTGTTCTAGGAGGGCCAGGCTACCTTTTACCGGCCACAAATCTAGACTGTTCGCCTCAGATAATTCGGCGAAGCCGGGCGGCAAAATCGAATATAAGTAGATATATGTTCGGGAGAAAAGCCGCTCGGCTTAACTCGCATTGTACCGACCCGTAAATGTGTGTAGCCCCTACAGCAATAACTTAATTTCATCAGGAAATTCCGAGCTATAGCAGCTCCGAACCTGCATTTTCGGCATTAGCCGATTGTGTAAAAAATACTACCGAATCGAATGTACCGACCCGAACATATGTGTAGCACCCCTTACACAAAACAGAAGGCTGGTAATTACGCATAATATTGGCTGCAGCTAAGCAATTTATGAGTACCTAATTAATAGACATGTTAATCATATTTCAATATTGTCTTCATCATCGCTACGTGAATCTGCCAATTAGGTACCATTACACTGAACATGAATGTTATAACCATCCTTGGAAGACGTAGGTATATTATGTAAATAGTATTTAAGTATGTGGTACAGACAGCCTCAAGGATGTATACATCGAGAAGAACTCATTTAGTCGTTTACAATATTTGTTTCATAATATTGTATCTGTGTGTAGCCACAAAACATATTAAACAGTGTATATTTAGTTGTAGTTACAAATTGAAACCGTATAAAGGAAAACAAATTGTAGATAATCAAATGGATTCTTGTGGATGTATACATCTGTTAAAGTCTGACATTTTGTACATGTGTTACATCTATACATTTTGAATTCCAACTGACTTCCTTGTATTAAATCACATATCTTTCACTTTTTGGTTTGTAAGCGTAACATTTTGATATTGAGATGTATTGGCAGTTTGCGCCAACATCACAATGCATCCAGAAATATATGACATCCTGCAGAAATATTCGAAAGTCATCTATCGCTTTTATGAGTTTCATTTCATCCTATTTTTTGGTACCGGGAGTGATGCCGAGACTTTTAGCGTTTTCAGCGTATGATGAACCCGTTATTAAAGAGCCTTTTGACTATGATCCGAAAATTGTAGGATTGCGTTCACAAATAATACAGGACCTTCAAATTTCGCAAGCTGAAGTTAAATTTCTAAAATAATAGGGTTTTATAAAAAGGTAATTCTAATATTTTGATGCCTTAATGCCCGTTTTCACCGACAACTAAGTGACACTTAAATGAATCCCTTAATAAAAGTTCACTGTTGGATTTTCAATTCTCAGCGCTGAGCCTAGCGTTGAAAATCAAACAATACACTTTTACTTGGGGATTAATTTAAGTGTCACTTAGTTAAGATGAAAACGGGCATACGTATATTATTACTTTTCCCCTTTTTTGTATATACATATTATTATTTTAAGACTGTCAGCTTATAAATTATGTAGGTAAATGTTTTGATTAAAAATAAATCGTTAAAAAAAACATTGGCAGTGCCGACAGAAGTGAAAACTTGAAAATAAATCGGCACCGCGGTAATCAACGCGTTGGTGTCTTTTAATGGTCAAAAGCTGGTGTCATCACGGTGTCGCGAAATCAATGGATTAGTCCCATCTCAAAAATGCCCAACGCGCCTAAAGAAGTTTTCACTTCAATAAAACAATTGTAACAAACGTTGAGATCGAAAATTATTAGGTTTATAAAATCATAGTTTTGTTAAATTTTTTAGCTGATTTAGGTATTCATACTGCATAAACAATTACCTAACAAAAAACTAAATGACCATACAAAATGCCGCTAGTGATTGGAAAATAATCCCGTATAGCCTCAAAAATCAATGTAACTGAATCCCGTGGTTGACAAAATTCCACGGCATGATATGCGGCTGACGTGTTCTATGTTTTTCTTTAATTCTGCGCAACGTGTGGGTTTATAATATGGGTGACACGATATCACAGATTTTATTTTGTTTCATCTCTCTGTTTATGCTCACACATATTTTGAACTTAATTGGTCTTGACTTGGCGTGATAGAAATAAGTATTAATAAACTACACACACAACATCACGGCAGAGGTGTACCTACCAAATAGTACACCCACATTTCACCAGTTATGTTTAAACTCCCATATAACAGGGGAGCCTATTGCCACCAACCGACCACAAATACAGTCTTCGAGCTGCTGAGAAATTCCAGATGAAAAACACAATAACATTTTGCCCGACCTGAGAATCGAACCCAGGACGTCATGATCAGCAGTAGCGTTTGTGACTACTACACCAACGAAGCAGAGTTATAAATTAAATTAATTTTATTATATTACTGTGTCAAAATAAAATATGTTCCTGTAGCTAAAGTGCAATGACAACCGCAAAAACATACACATTATTGAAATTGAGAAAAAATCGTGTGTGACAAAAATTCCGAAGGAGCAAGAAAGATGTCCCCTATCAATATATCCCAATTGAGGTAAGGGTCGTTTTAGTTTTACGGTGACACAACATATCCAAACAGTTAATAAAAATCGTAGCCAGCCTTTATAGCCTCCCCGTGCGTGACCCAATCGCCTCTCACATAACATTTTTACAACACATAAATTTCCTACTTATATTTCCCAGTTTAGTTACATTATAAAAATAACATGTAGTAAAATATTACTGGGATTAACCCCCAGCTTCGCTCCCAGTATAAGTGTCAATAGAGATTTTTCAATCCGAATTTACTATGTAGTTTGCTATGACACTTGTTTGTTCTGCACAACTTCGTGCGGTTTTTTGCATGTCGTGTGCATTATGATTTTATGTCCTTGTAAATGTATGAATAAGATTTTGTTTCTATTAAACATTTTATTCATTTAATTATGAGTGAATAATTGAGATGCTTCTTGGATATTCATAATTAAAACATATAGAAAGAGAATTTAAAACTAAAATACTTTTACGAGTTTTTCTATCCATCAACACTATTTTACGTAAAATGGGCGATTCTTTCTTCGTTGGGTTACGATTTGGTTTTATAGCTCAATTTGTCTTCACAAGCATCAAAAGATTTCTAACGGTTCTTAAAAATGATTTATATCATTGTAACTGTTTAGGACCTTCTTTGTCTTCAAATCTTGCGCATTTTTTTATTATCTTGCACCATTAATTGAATGTGATAAATAACACTTTACTCTTCATAAACTAACTCTATTGATTCTTCTTCAGACTCCGGACTCAGGTTGGCTGAAGCAAAGGAAAATCTGTTCAGGTGGAGATTCATAGACGACTCCGCCTTGGAGTCTAAATGTGGTGTTGTTCTATAAATGATGGGAGACATAATGTCGTGTCCTGCGTGTCCTGCAGCTGCACGTTGCAGGGACTGATGGACGCTAGTGATGGCGCAAAACATGTGGCCAAATGCTGGGCCAAGTCTTAGATCCGGATCAGGCCAAGTATTTAGATTGCGATCGACACGCTAAGAAGAAGACTCAATTGATTGAAGAGGATAGACATACGAACCTTAATGTTGAATTGAAAGAGAGTCACCTCAGTCCGACACTGACTAAAATGGAAAATGGTTATGTATAGTTAATTGATTCAGGCGTGACCTTGCGGAAATCCATTATAAAATGATGATGTGGATATATTTAAGCACCGAGCGCAGACTCTGCGCTCGGTGCTTGGTGTGGCAACACGCCGTGTTCGAGTTCGCGACAAGTTAATCGTCATCCCGAGGATGTCTCGTTGAGAGGTGAAACACGCGTCGATTTCTTCCAGGGTCTTTTCAAGAATCTTTAGAAATAGCAAAGCGGAACAGGTTACTAAATATATCCACATCATCATTTTTTTTGGTTATGTATATGCAACATATCTTGTGTGTATGTATGCATGTCACTCATTTCTCTCACTCACATCACAGCACTGACAGTTTTCCACGGTCCAAAAATGAAACTCGCGAAAAAAAATTTTCCCATAATTATCCCAAAATTTTCCCCATAATCACAGCTGATTATAAGAGCGATCAAACAAGGAAGTTTCGTTGCAATAAATAAACAAAGCTTCGAGGGTGGCTCGTAGTAGATAAAACCCTTATGGGCGACCGGCGACAAGTGATGACGGTCACGTTTTTAATCACCCCGGTTTCATCCGTGACGTGTCAGGGGGAGTTTGGTTGTGTACTTCGAGTTGGCTTGTTCATTGAGAGCTTTAGCGTGCCTAATTATTTGCGACGTGTGTTGCCTTGAGAAATATCCATCTACAAGCCGTGTGCCCAATGGGATTCTCATTGGCAAAAACCACTCATTGGCAAATCACGCTCTAAAAACACAAAGCCTGTACACCTACAAAATTATAATGGCAAGCGACGCTGGCTTTACCTTGACCATTTTTGTACCTATGTCTTCATTTTGTACTTCATTTTTTTTATTTATTTGAAAGGTACTCAAATGACTTACTCACTAGGACATACAGCATAATAACTGAAATTACATACCCAAAATAATTTAAATAAATGGTCAAGGTAAAGCCGTGGTCGCATGCCTGTTCACCTATTACAAAATTATAATGGCATGCGACCACGGCTTTACCTTGACCATTTTTGTACCTGTCTTGATTTCTGTCTGAAATATTTTCTTGTTTCATACTTTTTAGAGCGTGATTTTGCAGCAGTCGGGTTTTAGCTTTTGAACTTACTTTTTATTTTAATTATTTAAGGGTTATTATAGTTTCGTGATAAAGTATTTACAGAGCAGCTTAAAAAAATGTTTGGGTTTTATGGTATAAGGATACCAGCCTATTATTGTCCCACTGCAGGGCAAAGGCCTCTTCTCATACAGAGAAGGAACGAGCATTGATCACCACGCTTGCTCAAGACGGGTTGACGATTTCAGACTTATATTAATTATAAGTCCAAGTTTCCTCACGATGTTTTTCCTTCACCGATGTTAGTAATGTCCAAGATAAAAGTACATATGAATTGAAAAAGTCACATTGGTACTTGCCCGGATTACCCACAACCATGAGAGGCGAGGCCATAGCCACTGGGCCATCATGGCATTACATGTAAACAGAGCTGCCACACTAAGAAATTTTACTTTCATTTTTAGGCTTTAAAATTGTGACTTGCGCTGAATAAATCACCGCTACTACTCGTTAAACCCGTCTCGGCCAAAGAGTGAGTACAATAGGTATTAATTTTACAGCCGCGCCGTACGTAGCAGTCTCGCTTTTGCTTGTTTTTAACAATTTAAACATATTTATTTACTTGGACAATTTGATATGTATACATATTCGTAATGTGCTCATCAAGAACTTTGATTTGACACCCAACATGGCACAATTAAACAATATTTTTTGTAGTTCATTACTTTATGACCTTTAGAGGGCGCCTTATTGTATTTAATGTGATGTCACATAACCTGTAACTAGCGGACGATCAAGACGCTTCCAATGATATCTTATTTGTCAAATTATGATCGACGACGGCTGACGGCTTTAAACAACTCGATTCCTACCGGCTTCCCTTCGGAGATTCGGAACACAACTCCTATATCGTCATTGAATAATCAAATAATAAGTATTTGATACACCAAAAAATTAAAACATTACAAAACGCCTACATACATTACATTTTTTGTCTTAATACACTAACAACAAAACATTTTTCGCTAAAATAATTCGTAGGTGCGTCCGGCTTATCATGAATTTAATTTCAACGTCACTTCGGTCACGTGACACTGCGGTTTCTTAGCAGCCGAGTAAGCCGATCTGCAACGAGTTACGATAGGGATAGTAGTAGAAAACGCGCGCGCGGGAGCGAGAAGGAATGATTGCTATTGCACCACCTCTTTTTGGCACACGCATTTGATTTGGTTGTATTCGTTGAATTTCGTAATGCGTTCGGCTCGGAGTTCGGAAACATTTCATCATTCGATTGACAATGTATGGTTGCTTTTTGACGTAATCGCATTAGAACCATATTAATTTGCATTTTGTTTGCTCAGTATTCATTGAATTCATTAGTTTATGATTATTACACTAATATTTGTTTGTAGGTAACAGTGATTATGATAGTGTTTGTGTTTTGAGTTTAGTGAAAGTAAAGTACGTTGTAATTAGGTATTTGAGGTACGTAGATAGTTTATTATGTTGAAATTAGTTATTTAGAGTAGATTTGAAAAGTAATTAGTACGATCAGTAGGATTAGGGTGACAGATTTATTTACTTTGTGAGGAAACATGCTTTTCAAAACACATAATTAAGTTAGGCCGTGCTCGCCCAGATATTATGTTTTTTTCAAACATTTTAATGTTTCCCTTTACGATAAATATTAATGACTGACTGGCTGTCGTAAATTAAATAAAATGTTTTGTTTTCGTGTTTACTTCCTCAGATTCTAGTAGTTTATGGAATAAAGGATTTTTTTTTTTACATTTTAATCTGACAAATTCATCAAAAAAACATGTGCAGACTGAAAAACATATTTGTAGCTGTTTTATGAGTTCGGGTGGAGTTCCGTGTCATCGTGGAGGCGATCGGCGGCGGTGATCTCTCGCGTCCGGCCCTGGTCCAGGCCATGGTATGGAGTGAGAGAGCATGGGAGGCCATAGCAGTAATGCTTGCGAAGGAGGAGGTGAAACGCATGAGGGAGAGGCAAATTTCGCCCCCTAAACGTCGCAGGAGACGCCCTGGGCGTCGGGAGTCACAGGCCGATTCCCGGCCACCGTAGGCGCGGGCTTGCGGACGGTGAGCAATGGGTAGCTCGCCATCCGATAAGGACCAGGCCTGGGTCAACGATGCGTTGTGTTTCAGGCACGCTTCAAAGAGATGTCAGCACAAATGAAGGGGTCCGCTAGAGCCGATGCCTGCCGGGGTTGCGGGTTTGTCCGAAAGGGTTACCGTGGCCCCTGGCAACATACAGGCAACTGAATGAACACGGGTGGGTTTTAATCAGTAAGATTCTGACACGTCCTCCTCGGAGAAATTATTTGATAATTACCCACCCAAAAAAAAAGAGTATAAAATCGATTAGTTTTGTTATTGTATTTTTATCTCACGAAGCGACGCGTGCTTTACTTGTGTTTACCCAGGCTGTAAATGTGTGTGAAGTCGCAGGAGCTCTCGGTACCGAGACCATGGCTAAGTCGGAAGTGTGTGTAAGTGTGCATGCGTGTGTGTGTTATGTGCTGACGCTACTCATTTTCACGCACACATTCACATCGTAAAGCGCTAGTCGCTTCGTGAAATAAAAATGCATATTTTTTTTTAGAAATTAAAATCACTTTCAAAAGATAAAACAAATTGACCTTTAGGTATTTTATAACCCCAATTCAATTCATTCACCTTAACCTCATTTAATTTCACCAAACTTGCATCGGTTTACATAAACTATTTTGGTCCCCGCGTCCTTTATCCCTTGGTCACCTTTGTCAACACCCTCAATGTTAACCTATTTCTAGCCCACACAGGACAGATATTTTTTAATATTTATTTTTGATTGTGTGTAGGACATTTTGTGGACACAGTTTTTGTCATTTACTTTATATCCTTCGTTCCGAACTGAAATCACGAACTGGAAAATAGAAACTATAACTATTTGTTCAATACTTACTGAACAAGATCCTAATATTTATTTTGGTTTTATTGGGTTTTCTTTGTTTGTGAACGATCAAATAAAGATTTGTGAGGTATCAAGTAAACAATGCTGATTTATTTTGATAGCTTTATTAAGTTCTACGACTCGTAGCTGCTCGTAGCATGATCGTAGTAAATTCGTAGCACACTTGTTGATGTAAAATTATACGATAAGTTTACTAGTATCGATGGAGAGACGATATTAAAAGCAACGGACTCGTTATTTTTGGAATACTCTGGAGTGTTCCAAAAATAGGAGACGAGTCCGTATTTCTAGAGTAGTTGAATTTTGGCGCGTAGGCACTTAAAGAAAACTAACTTAATAATATTGCTAAAAATAACTTCTAACTTATTTCATGAGTGCTAAAATTTCGAAGAAAATGATTAAGGGAAGTCTACATAAAAAAAAATACGTACAAGCAAAATTTCTCCACCAAGAAACTGGAGCCATATTAACAGAGAAAATATTTGTTTACTTAATAACTTATTATAAAATCCAGTGCAGCTTAGCTTGCCTTCAGCCGGCAATAGGAAAACATAATGCCATAATGTGGTGGCAACGCTCGGGCTCATCTGTTGCAGGACCGATAATCGTTCGACTAAATGAGTTCTAGACTTGAAACTGTGCCCAGGGAGCGTATTATGGAGTATGGAGAATGGGACTTAGAAATTATTGGCGCATATGGGAATGCTGGGAAATATGCATTGCGAAAGAGATAAGAGGTCTAGATTTTATTTCGTTTTTGAAGTGAAATCTTTTTTAGGCACGTTGGGAATTTTTGAGATGGGACCATTGATTTCGCGACACCATGACGACACCTCATTTTTGTAAACGCGATTGTGCTCTTTATTAAGGTAAGGTTACGGACCAATGTTCTATACAAGTATTTTTCTTCCACCAAGGCGATCTCGTTCAAGTTTTCACTTCTGTCGGCACTCCCCGAGTGCCACCACTTTTTATTTTTTTTTCGTCATTTGGTATAGCTATATATTGTGGAGATCAGATACGCAGTCGCTACGTCTAAAATATTGGTATTCAGTTGCATCCGGTTAGATTGGAAGCCGACCCCATTGTGGTTGGAAAAATGTTAGACAGATGATGAGTTGGTATTGCTACGGTTTGAGTATTTTATCAATATTGTGATTTAATAAATGCAATGTGCGAACATCTGTGTTTTATTATTTTAGCGTTATTTCGTGTCGTTATTTTGACATCTTTTATTATTTGTAGGTTGACATACACCTTTTTAATAGCGTTCTGACATTTGTATTGCAGTTTGGTAATTTAATTAGTCATTAGCGACAGATTTGATGCCTGCAAATATTCAAAACATTATTTAGAATTAATATTATGCAGTTCATAACAAGCCAACACCATGTTTGATCGAATCTATCTTAATTGAAAAATACATTTAGTTAGCAGTATCCCGACAGTTAGGTAATTATGCTGAATAAAATTGAAAGTTGAAAACAACTTTTAATTTAATTCTTGTAAGTTGCTGTCCGGGTTATAATTTAACTTTATTATGATTTAAGTGGCCAAGTTTAAGTTATAAAGACGCGTTACAGTTATGTTTGTGTCAGTGCAATCAGGTTTAAGAACAATACAGGATAAATACTAAATAGTACCTGTCTTTTTGCACAATGTTGTCAAATAAGGGCTTCATCTTCTTCTTTTCGTGTCGTTAGTGACTAACCTGGTGTCAGAGTTTTAAAGCCGCCCATGGGCCTCTGACTTGGCTTCACATGCTTCGAGAAATATCTCTCAGGCATGCGGCTTCCGCTTGACATATTTCGTCACCGTTTTTGAAGCAAGTGATAATTAAACAATACGCACATGTTCCGAAAAGTCAGAGTGCGTGCCTTGGGTTCGAATTCGATACCTATGACTTGGTAGTCCAACGGTCACAATACTAGGCTATCGCTGCTATCAAATAAGGACTTAACACTTCACAATACGGCCCTAGATCAGGTTGTTTTTTCTGTGAAATTCTCATCTTGAAAATTTTAGTGAGGTGAGCACTTCAAGTGATCTGTCAGTCTACCTGATGCTAGAGATTGTTATTATTAATAGCTCATTTCACGTTTACTTTACCTAAGTTCTTACGGTGAGGATTTTACAGTATAAACCAGCCAATCTAACGACGTATAGTGAAGTGTTAAGGTAATCGACAGTTCACTTGTGAGTCACAACTTCCGCGTGAAAACAAGATTTATATTCCCCCATGCTCAGAGCATGCTCGCTCAATCTCGATATGAACTACGAGCAATTTCTCAAGCGACTCTTCTGTCATTCGTGACGCGCCGGAGTCAAGAGGCTAATAAATAAAACTGCGCCCCTTTCCCCAATTTTACATAAAAACCGTCTCATCCGCAATCTGCATGTTTATGAGCGAATATTCTATAAACAAGTCGGAAGCCACGGCTTATGGTGTATGTTGGGGACAGCAATATACAGAATTGCATGCAAATAAGATAAGGATAATAAATATAGAGAACGCTCTTTGTAGTTGTGTTTTGTTTTCGTCGAATGTTGCGTTTCTCTAATTTGCATTCGAATAACTTCTCGAAATTGATATTAGTCTGAATTGGTGTTCAGTTTCTTTATGACTCAACTGATAGTAATATTTGTTTTGTTTATAGTGTTCATTTTTGCTTCGAGGATAAAATTACTTTTAAAATGAAGATAGGAAATGGAAAATGCCATCATTAATTTTATCGTTCACTGCATTCACGCTATGTCTTAAACGCGAACTAGAAATCTCTCCAGATACTAGGTGCAATTATGAACCTTAATAATCACAATAATGTGCACTAATGTCTACCTAAACCAAAAAGAATTAAGTAAAAACCTTTTCAATTTCAAATTAGCACCATAGCCATTAAAAATGATAAAATTCCGAGTTGACACAAACATTATTTCAGGGATATTTCAGGTCCGTCAGTAAATCACTGGGGAAGGATTACTCATCGACGGTGTCCAAACAAAACGGCTCATTGACTTGCTGATTAATTGCAAGGAGACCGCGGTGACATTCCTATGTTGCAAAATATGCAAAGAAATAAATACGCCCTAATTGTCTAATGACTTGGAAGCTTTGAAGGTCTCACCCCTCTACTTTGCTGTTGTCCTCGTAGCTTGTAAGTTTTTCTTTTAGAAATAAACAAGATCTTGCGATATCGTTTTTGGATAATTGAAAAACTCATGTAATCTTGGGTTAAAATTGTAAAATGATAGATACATGACATGCATGAGATGGCTTCATGAAGTAAATAAAATGTTGTCTCACAAGATAATATTTAAAAGTAATGGATGTGTCAGTGTAGTGTATTGTCTACCTCAAGTATTTAGTCAAAACAAACACGATCCACGTTAAAGCAGATATACAAGTACTTCCATAAAGTGAGGTATGAATTTTGAATAGTAGGTATTAAAGAGCTTTCTGGAGAGAATAAAAATATTACACCTACTGACAACATTATTTTGTGTTAACACGTAGTTGTCATTCTGAGTTGCCGACGCGAGTGCGTCGTGTTTCACATAAGTAGGGATTTCGCAAAAAGGTGGTAATAAGGTATGCAAGCCCTCTTTCCTTTGTCGGCCACTCGCTCGCAACGTGACGTGAATCACTACACGAGATTCGCTAACTCTATGCGAAGAATCCGAGAGGTGAAATGTAGACGACACAATTCGTAAAAGTGTTTACTCATTCATACGATTCGAAGCTAAGCTTTCTACGTCGATCGGCGACTATCTCTGGAATTCGGTCCGGGATTGTGGATAGGTTTAGCGGCGTTCTATTCCGTAAATAATGAGAGTGCTGGCGTATTCTCATTTATTATAGAAACTCAAATTTGTATCATAGTGAAGGTAAAAGCCGCGTGTAGACGGGCGGGGTCGAACGGCCACATCATTGTGCGGGCGGGCCGCGGGCGCGCGATTACAATGCCGCCGCTGTGACATTTTCGCTAATGGTTCCAGGGTAGGCACAATAAAACGACAATACGACAGGAGATAAGGTGGCAAGTGAAAATTTTAGAACGAGATTAATTCAATTCCGACGCGGTGGTGTCTAGATACTCGCTAAGACAATCTCTATTTACGTCAGTTTAGTTTGGGGACCGACTAGTTTGTGTAGTAGAATTTATTTTAATGTTATCTGTTTTAAATCGCGAGTTTTAGTTATAAGGAAATAGACTTAATAAACTAATAACCATCTTCTATTTTGGGTGTAAGTCTAACCTTTTGTTATTTGGTCGTTTTTCGTCATGAATCAGCACATGAATAACCAAGTCCGTGTCTCGCATTTCAATATAAATATTTCATAATAGAATATTTGGTTATTAATACTAGCAGATTTACTGAACAATCCAATCAAATAAATATACAAATTCAACCATTTAATCTCAACAAATCGGTACTGGATCCGCTGGATTACAGCCACTTAAATTTTATTAAATAGCTGTTTTACTAGAATTGCATGATATGATATTACCTATTCAATTAAAATAAATAGGTTAATTAGAATTGTAACTTGGTGTTGATTAAAATGTTTTCCTATTTTATGTGTTGTGGAAGAAATAGGACATGTCCATCTAACTAAAATTCGCTGATACCAAGGTACATGAAATGCCAAATAACAGCAATTAACGGTTGACACGGGGATGCGTGTATCCCTTTCACTATTTTGACCTCTCAACGGTTTTTCAATGAGGATACCGAACATCGCTTTGAGCTCTGAAAGGGTTATCCACATTACTCTACGATGCTTTTAAATTTTTATCAACGTCAAATGAATTGCTCCAATGTGACTACAAAAAATCCATTTGCAAAATGTCTCCCCGGATTTATTCTACAAACATTAAATACTCTTTTTATGTAAGCACTTTGAGGGTATAAAGGGCCCGCTTGATGATGTAGTTAATTAATATTGCCTTTTGGTTGAAAGGAAATTCTTTGAATATTTGTCTAGTAATTCATAGAGGTTTCAAGAAGAAGGCACGTTATTTAGGAATGTTAGAAAGTATTTTAAATAGTGTTTTAGTTTGATTAATATCCGGATGAAAAAAATAGTTTTGTACCAACAACACGCAGAAATAGCTTAGCATGTAGTTGACTATATTTTTGTTTGAATTAATAATACGACAAAATTATTTATCAGGTATCGATAGACTATGATACGAATGCCCGTTTTCAGCGAAAACTAAGTGACACTGTAATGTTGCATGTTTTTACTTACGGAATGGTTGTTAAAATGTTGGTCTTTTATCATACGTTCTCTCTAGATAAATGCATAACCATTGCCGGTGTGTTAAATATTCCTGAGGCTCTGTATTTCATTGAATAATATTTTCTGTAGTTTTTCTTGTTGTGACACTTACCTATGTCAAATGTTAAACTGTCAGTTTCTTTTTATTTTTCTGTTTGGCTTAGTCTATGATGTTACTTTTTGGTTTATATAGTTTCAATTATTTTTATTGATATCGCTAAAACATTGTATTAATTATAATTTATTTTTATATTATGATTGTACAAAATAACTACAAATTAACTATTGTTCTAAATTTCATTTATGAAATTTACGCACTCCAAGGAGGTCCGATTATATTTGAAGAAACCACTGTTTGAAAATGGAAAAGAATATTGATTTTGGAAACGAGCTGAAGGGTATAAAAGCAGAGGCCGTCAGAAGCAAGGGGCCATTCTATCTCGGATTCTATCTCTCATTCTATCTCCGACTTTACTATAATAAAAGGGTCTGACTCTCTTACAGTCCATCTTGGCCTGCCCTGGCCAATCCGGGGCTCGTCCACTCCCTGCCGGAGCCAACTCTTCCTTCCCTCGGAGTCATCGACCCGCCGAGGCCACCACCAGCCGTCAATCACTCCCTGCCGGAGCCTCCATCTCCTGAGGACCACCCCCCGCTGCAGGCCTCCTCTGAGGCCTAACCTCCTAAGCGTGCAGTGCCGATCAGTAGTGTTAAACTGTGTTTTTGTACTCCCCTTGTATTTTTAATTATATTATAATATTTAATTATATTATTATATTTTTATTATATTTTCCCTTACATTTTCTCCTTCTGGGAAAATGTAACGTTACAACACTTAAATGAATCCCTAAATAAAAGTGCACTGTTGGATTTTCAACTCTCAGCGCTAAGTCTAGCGTTGAAAATCCAATAGTGCACTTTTATTTAGGGATTAATTAAGGTGTCACTTAGTGAAGGTGAAAACAGGCATAAATCTTGTAGTTTTCAAATCAAGGTGAAATCACGACTCATAAAACAAGGCGCACGTTTAATTTAGATGAGTTTTTCCTGTGTATCTGTTTTTTCGAGGCAAATAAAACAAAAAATGGTGGTACTCGGGGAGTGCCATAGAAGTGAAAACTTGAACAAGATCGCCTTGGTGAAAGAAAAATACTTGCATAGAACATTGGTCCGTAACCTTATCTAAATAAAGAGCAAAATCGCGTTTAAATGAAAAATACTTCCGAAACCTTAAAGTAAATATACTTGCATAGAACATTGATCCGTAACGTAATAAAAATAAAGAGCACAATCGCGTTTACAAAAATGAGGTGTCGTCATGGTATCGCGAAATCGCAAAAGTGCTAAGGTTTAGTCCCATCTCAAAAATGCTCAACGCGCCTAAAGAAGATTTCACTTAAAAAAAAAAAAAACCAAATCAGTAGAGCCATTTTCGAGTTTTTGCGAGACTAATGCACGTCAATTGATTTTTAGATAGATAGATTAATTTGAAGGAGATCATCCCAAATTCATCCGTGATGTTACCAGTAAGTAACTCATACGAATATTATGAATGCGAAAGTAGCAGTGTCTGTCTGTTACCTTGACGGATTTCGGCACACAGGTATACCAGGAGCTGCGACACAGGGTACTTTTTATCCCGGTACTACACACGGCTACACATCAAGCTATATATTTAAAAAAAAAATGATGTGGATATATTTAGAAACCTGTTCCGCTTAGCTATTTCTAAAGAGTCTTAAAAAGACTCTGGAAGAAATCGACACGTGTTTCACCTCTCAACGAGGCCAAGCACCGAGCGCAGTCTGCGTTCGGTGCTTGGTGTGGCAACACGCCGTGTTCGAGTTCGCGACAAGTTAATCGTCATCCTGAGGATGCCTCGTTGAGAGATGAAACACGTGTCGATTTCTTCCAGAGTCTTTTTAAGACTATAGAAATAGCTAAGCGGAACAGGTTACTAAATATATCCACATCATAATTTTTTTTTTTTTAGTATATAGCTTGATGTGATTTATCTCAGTTTAAATTTTCGGAACAACAACACAAGACTAAGTACAAGTAAAACGATGATAGCTGTAAAAGTATAAACTGTAGCGCAGCTAACAGCGCCCTTTTCCAGATACAGAATGGAATAATGTTCCATGGGAAAAGGTAATTTAGTTAATTTAGTTCAATAATAATAAAAACAAAAATTTTGATAAAAATAAACAGTACAAGATATTTGATTTGGGATGTATTTTGACGTTGAGCTAATGTGATGAGTGTAGGGTGAACGGGTGTGTGTGGGTGATTGTTAATGAGGTGTGTGTTGTAGTGTTTGTGTGTTGTGTGTGGTTTTGTTGGGGTTCGTGAGGGAGTGATGAGTATTTTACACTTCCACAAGTTTCTCTGTTTCATCATAATTGTGTGATTTTGCTTAAAGATATCGCGGGGGCTACAAGGGTCGCGCTGCCTGTAGCGCCCGCGATATCGCGCCGGTTTGCACGAGCCTTAACTACAACAATACCTACCTACTATTGTATGTTCAATTGCTTTTAGTGCAGTTATGAGTCTAATTCACTTCCAGATAATGTACAAAACTAGGAATAGTCCAGTGTCTGTCTAGACGTCATAAATGTCGGCTTTATTATTATGTTCGTTTACTCTTATGGCACTGTCCACCACCAGTAACTTTAAAATATAAATATACAATAAGCTTTTGTGTTCATACAGGTAACTAGAATTTTTAGTTTTTATGAGAACAAAGACTTCGTAAACGAATATTACTTTATTGAAAATAGTACCTGCGCCCCGCGGTTTCACCCGCATATGAAATATAATGACTTGGCAATTGCACGCGGCAATAGAATCTACATTCTACTTACAACAAAATCTACCTAATATTAGCAGTGCGCTTTATTTAATTAGGATCAGCGCTGTGCTTTGGGTCCCCCATAGCACTGCATCATGCTGAGTGGAAGCCTTCTTGTCACAGTCATGTCGTGCAGCTGCCGACTAATTTCTGTTTTACGCTCGTGATTTATTATGTACTTTTTGTTGTTTTCGTTTACTCTTGTCTTTTATGTATGTACGTGTCTCTGTGACAAATAAACCTATTTTTCTTTCTTTCTTTCTTTCTAGGACTATTTAAAATAGTAGATTATTCATATGTGATTATGGTGCCATGCGATGGCCAAGTCACTCTATTTATTAAATAAATGAAGGCTCCTACAAACAGGCACGACACGCGACGCGACATAAAAACACCGCTCGTCGCGCGAAGCGACGTACCTTTGTGTCGCGTCGCGTGTCGCGCCTGTTTGTAGGAGCCTTAAAGATGACAAATAGATAGATACTGAATAAATTAACAGACTTGGTTTAACATTACATCTCACATCTTTTTGCGGTAGAAGAACTGCGTTGCGAGACTTGCATTTTTTTATATGTTATGTTTTTGATGGGATTTTATTTATATTTCTATGGATTTTATTTTGTCCTCACGGTTCATAGGTATATGATTTTGTGCATGTTTTCGTTTGTTAAGTACTTTGCAGAAAATTCAGTAGGTACACTAATAAATTAAACAACCACCAACAGTTGTTAAAAATCCGCAAAAACATAACATTTACACTTGAGCTAAAACAAAAATACTCATTTTACTAATTTCAAGATTTATTTTAGCACGCGATTCCATAACCGTAACAGTATAAAGTACAATAGTTTGCTATTATAAAGCGTTCTACGCTTACGCAGTGAAAGCTTGCACTTTGTAAAATGAGAGCGGTCCGAGACAAAGTGCCGTGAACGCGCGCCCGAAACGTCGCGTAAAGGTATATACACGTTACCGCGAACCGAACACGCATGGGCTGCATCTTTCAAAGAGTGTTGTGGTGTTTCGGGGAATCCTGTCTCCGGTTCCGATTAGTTGATTGAAACCGCACAGTGCATATCAATCCGTTCACAAACATCCATTGTTTGACGTCCTCGTCATCCACTCTATTTCATTGTATCACAGACTACCGATCATGATGAAAAGCCCGTTTGTACTTTACCTAGGAATTTACTAGAATCACACGTAAAAGGTTTCGTATTCCCTATAGAATACGGGGAAACTTGTATGGAACGATGACCAAATAACATCATAAAACCTAGATTATTGCGAGAAGTTCTACTTTGTGATGTTTGACGGTAGTTTAGATTAGAGGGAAGTACATATTAGTTATCAATAAATGTTCGATTATTTTAACACAGTTTTCCAAATTCAAATTATTTTATTTCACATAAACCTACATGGAACTTTAAAAGCTAGGTGTACGTTTCATTGGTCTTTTCCTATGGAGAAGAGCCGGCTTCAAACTATACGGTTAGACGTTTACCACAAAAAACTTAAATTCTTCTGCAGATCATGTTTTCGCGGATATCTTCATTTGGCGGATTTGTCTGCGCCCACCTTTACACGTGGTTGCTGAGTTTAGGTTTTGACAACCCACACGGTGTACTAGATAAACAGATTTGCTGAATATTACGAGATATGACTGACATGGCGCGTAAAAATGAGAAAGGATATTATAGTTTGCTGAATTGTAATGCCTAAGTAATGGAATGTCCATTACTCAGGCCTTAATTCATTATTTAAATAAACTGTGGAATGTGGAGGTATTATATTCAACATAGCAGATATTTAGAGCTTTTTAGGTTTAACTCTCATTAACAGAGTAAATGTATAATAGAGAGGCGAAACGTAAAGATTTTACCTTAAAATACTGTCAACTTTGACATTCTTTAAGATAGAAGTCAGTATTTTTTTTTTTTTTTTTTACCAAAAATACAACCGACTTCCAAACTACAAAGTGAAACATAACTTTGATTTCGGAAGTCGGTGTTTTTGGATCATTATTTAAGTTTTTTGCCACCGACTTCCGAAATTAAAGTTATTTTTCAATTTGTAGTTTGAATGTCGGTTGCATTATTGGTTTTTAAAAAATTGACACTTTTTGTGGGTGCTTGCTGGTGGTGCTTGTCGAGAGCAAATGCATGAGTTACTATAAAAAATCCCCAAATTGCTATAGGTGCGCCTATAATATTTGACGAGTTCCCTCATTTTTTCCAAGCTCCCATCATCAGATCGTAAACAAATGACAATGGGACCAACTTGGAAGTATACTCTTTCAAACAAAAAAATATTTTTTCAAATAGGTTCAGCCATCTTCCAGTAATCGGGGAACATAGATAAAAAAAAAGATATTCCGTTGAACTGAGAACCTCCTAATTTTTTTTGAAGTCGGTTAAAAAGCAAATGAAGTCACAATCAAATTAAAGCCAATGAGTTACTAAAAACTATCATAAAATAATTTTAGAGTTTCAGGACATAATTCTATTTAATGTATGAAATAGAATTTTTATATATTTAAGGTACCTAATATATAACGCAAAGAAAATAAAATATAAGCAACTTTTCAAACTAAAATGAAACCTGCCGTCAAAAGGCAACAAGTATTAATTTATTATTCGAGTAAAAGTAAAAAATATTACAAACCACTAACTAATAGAAAGTTTTGACGTGTGCGGCTTTAAACGGGAATGCGGGGAATGTTCTAGTATTAATATCATGTTTCTGTAAAAATGTGAACATGTGTTTTGATTATTTTTTAGTCCACCTCTGTACATTTTTGTGCTTGAAGTATTAAATAAATAAAATAAAATCAGTGATGCTTGTGACTATTTCATGGATTTTTGCGTTAGAAACATAAAAAAAAAAATAGTTTACAGTTGTAACCGAAGCGATCCATTTTTTGAAGAATTATTAACAGCCAATTAACGTTCAGTGACAATTTATTTAATTTTTCTGAGTCAGTCTAATATCTATAGAGGAAAATATGAACAATTAGCATTAAAAATTGCCATTTATAAGCTCCCACGATAGTCTTGATCTTGTCTTATCGAAGCTCCTAGACTTTTTAGATTCTAATATTTCAAAAATATTAGAATTAAAACATTATTAGAATCCCGTCAGTAAAATATTATTAGTTGTTTAATTTTCACTTTGACATTATTAGAATATAAAAAGTCTCTGGCTTAAACCACTCTAAAAAGAAATGTAATAAAGTAAAAATATAATAATCGAATAAAGCGCAGTTTGTCAGTTGTTTACCGTCCCACGGTAATTTTAGGAGTCAACTCAGGGAAATAGCCTGGTGTAGTGCCCTCGGGCGATGAGCGAACAATCTGTCACTGCAAAGTAATGTTGCCATTTTTTAAACAATCGTTTTGCTTAAAAAGAAATTTAAAAGTTACCGATAACAAATTGATACCTACATTGGTTTACTTGTGTTTAATGCAGGTAATATGTATAAAGGTTTTAAGAGGTTTCCGAAGGAAAAACGCTCAAAATATTATTCGGAATTAGATTTATAGTGTTACAGTCACACATTGAAGGTATTTAGGAAAACTTATGTTCAACACGAAAAAATATCATGACAATGAAAGACACATAAGTTCTGAAAATATACGCAGAACTTGCAAAATTATTGCAATAACTAATATTTTTATAATTGAAAAGCAAAGACAAACTTACCAATAAAATTGACATGTAAAACAGCCAATACCAGAAGGCGCGCGAGCGGGCCGCCCTGCGCGTGCGTCCCCATCTTGCTTCAACGAGTCACTGTTCGGTGCTGCCATCTACCACCGCTATCCAACCTTGACACCCACTTTTGTCTTCTCATTTTGAAACACTAGCACGCAGTTCGAAATTTGACTGGTCAGCGATATCTGTAAAAAGAGTAAAAATGTAGCGCATTAAAAAAATGTGTTCAGTTTGTTTTTATTTTTTTTAGGTCATGTTATCAGTTGAACCATATGGTAAGTACAGTTGAGTATAGCAGCATTATTATAATAATATTTCCTTTATTTAATTTTTTAACATATTAATTACATTTTTAAATATTCATATAAAAACAACAAAAAAAATATAAACATTTAAAAATATAAAAAATAGTATCCCACCGGTGTCGGGAACAGGGTCCAAGCTACCGGTGGTCAGGGCTCCTGAGAGAGGAACCTCCTGACAATACGCGCCGTGTCCAGGAGTACCGCTTTCTGGATCAAGCCCTTGATCCAGCTGCCTAACGAGAGCCTCTTCAGGTGTTGGTCGAGGCTCTTGGCTATTATGCCATTAGCCGTCACGACTATCGGCACAATGATTGCTGTATCCACATCCCACATGTCGACAACCTCGCGAGCCAGGTCAAGATACTTAATCTGTTTATCTTTTTCAGCTTTCACGAGGTTCTCGTCATGCGGGACCGCTATATCAATAATCATTGTGCGACGCTCTAATCGATCTATCACCACTATGTCTGGCTTATTGGCAACAATAGTCCTGTCAGTGATGATAGATCGATCCCAATACAACGTGATATTGCCATTTTCGAGGACTGGGTCGGGCACATATCTGTAGTACGGTACTTCCGATTCCACAAGACTGTATTTCAGAGCAAGTTGCTGGTGGATAATCCTGGCTACAAGGTTGTGCCTATGCAAGTAGTCTCCGTTAGCCAGACGAGAACAGCCAGAGATAATGTGTCGGATTGATTCCCCGGGACGGTGGCATGCCCGACAGATGTCAACCGTGCCGTCCTTCACAATATATTTCCGGTAGTTGTTCGTCATCATAACTTCGTCCATAATCGCAAAGACAAAACCTTCGGTTTCCCCAAATAGGTCACCGAATCGCAGCCAGGATACGGACGCTAACAGGTCTACATCCGGCCCATGTAAGGCCCGGTAAAAGCGCCCGTGAAGCTCTTTGCTCTGCCATACCTCCCTGCGGTCATTAGTATCTAATACTATAGGTTTGCGCCAGTTCTCGTTAGCTAAGGAAAGCGGGGTGAGGCCTTTGTCCACTGTGACCACATCTCGGTGCATCCCCACGTCGGCTTCTAGGAAGTATTCCCTGAGACTGCATACCTCACGGTTGTGCAGGGTCTTAGCATTTAAGAAGCCTCGACCTCCGCACTTCCGCGGGATATACAGTCTCATCACCGATGAACGTGGGTGATGCATGCGATTTGCGGTCAGCAGTGTGCGGACCCTCCTATCCAGGGCGTCAAGTTCCGTCTGAGTCCATTTGAGTATGCCGAAAGAGTACATCAAAACCGGCATGACCCAACCGTTGAAGGCGCGCACCTTGTTTCCACCTGATAAAAGACTATTTAATACTTTATTCAGGCGGTTAAAGAAGCGCTCCTTCAGCGATTGCTTCATGTCAGCAGCGTTGACACCTAACGCTTCCGACATACCCAAATACTTGTAGGTTTCGATTGAGGAGAGGGATCTTAGTTGTATGGAATCCGAGAGTTGGGTTCCCACGGATTCCACGATCTCCCCTCGTTTTACATGCATGACTGCACATTTGTCCACACCAAATTCCATCCTGATGGCGCTACTGAAAGTTTCGGTTACCTTCAGTAGCTCCAGCAGTTGCAAATTGTTGGGGGCAAAGAGTTTTAGGTCATCCATGTAAAGGAGGTGAGATATAACCTGACCACCTCTCCTCAATCGATAACCTAGCCCTGAATCCTCCAGCAGCGTGCTTAGAGGATTCAAGGCTAGGCAGAACCAAAGTGGACTCAAACTGTCACCCTGGAATATACCTCGCTCAATCCTTATTGGCTCGCTATTCCTCAGGATTTGTCGACATCCTGGATAGCGAAGCACCGTCCTCCATTGCCCCATACATGACATCAGGAAGGTGCGTAGAGTTGCATTTACTTTATACAACTCCAGCACCCTCATGAGCCATGTATGTGGCACCGAGTCATAGGCCTTCTTATAATCTATCCAACATGTCGACAGATCTCTTCGGGAACGACGCACCTGCTGGTTAATGGCCATATCGATGAGGAGTAGCTCCTTAGTACCGCGGGACCCGTTCCTACATCCATTTTGAGAGGCAGACATGATGGAGTTGGTGTCAATATGTTTGTTAATTTTAGTTCTCAAAATGGAAGTAAAAACTTTATAGACCGTCGGTAGACAAGTGATCGGTCTATAATTTTTGGGTTCCGCAGTACTACCTGATTTATGGAGCAGGTGGGTTATTCCTGTTGTTAGGAACTGGGGCAGCGATCCTGACTCTAAAGCTGACTGGAACTGGGATGCCAAACGGGCGTGCGACCTTTGGAACCATTTTATCCAAAAGTTGTGCAGCCCGTCCGGCCCTGGAGACTTCCAGTTAGGCAACGGACGGACTGCACGAGCTACATCTTGGGGGCAGATAGTAATAGCCCCCATTTCTGGTATTGGATCGCAGGCTCGCTCGACTTCCCGAGTCCAATCACCTTCGGTGTGACTGACAGGTACCGACCAGATGCTGCGCCAGAAAGAGCACATGGCATCATCATCCGGCAGATGCGTGTCAGCCACACCTTGGTCTGGTCGCTCCCAAGCCCTATAAACCCACCTTTCATCGCTCTGGAATGTGCGATTCTGAGTGTACCGCTCCACTCTCCGCCTGTATCGTCGAATACGGTTTGCCCATGCATAGATCTTCTGCTTCAGGAAGTCGATACGCTCTGTGACGCGGGTCAAATAATCTTGAAAACTGATATCAGTTCCCGAAAACGCCCGCTTCACAAAGCGCATCACTCTAGGGCGAGTATTGCCCTCCCTGAAGCAGATTAGCTTGCCGATAAGTACTCTAGCCTCACCGATACGACGCTCAATCCTGCACTGCCAAGCTGGTACAGCTGGTTTTGGTCGTGGAGCTCTGTCACTGTTGGGGAATTTGACATGAGCTACACGACATGCCGCTACAGCTGCACAGTACAAGATCGAGTGGGTATCAGCGAGGTCTTTACTGCCGTCAAAACAATTTGACAGCAGCGAGTCTAGAGTACACATCAGCGCCTTATTTTTCTTGTGCATGGGCAAACGAGGTAATTGTGGTCTGAGTCCAGGCGGAATGGAACGGTACTCCCGGAAAGCATCCTCCAAAGCGCTCCTCAGTCGTACATTGCATTGGGAACTCACGGATATAACCCCGTCATCATCCTCTTCACCAACGCGGTCGGATCGCGGTGAAGAACTGGGTAAATTTTGTAATTGCACCGTGACCAGTGGCGAAGCAGGTGTAACATGATTATTCCGTGATTCGAGGCGTAGTCGATCAAGGACAACGTCATCCAGCATATGGTTACGCTGGATGACCCGTACCTGATTCGACAGTCGTTGCGCCGACACGTTGACAGCTGGTTCAAGCACCTGAAACAGAGAGAGCATCCGACCACGGTACGCAGTCAGGTTACTTCCCCCCTCTGTAGCCCCAAAGTATGCGCGCATGACATTTTCGTTGACAGTTTGTGTCCATCTCATGCGCTGCACACTTCCACCGGGAGCGGGGACCCTATCAGAGGCCGGTGGGCCTCGAAGTCCTAAGCTGGCCGGTGGTCGGCCTCTTCCACGCTGACGTGTTGGTGGTGGTGTCGTCGGCGGCGAGAAGTATTCGTCGCTCGAGCTCGACGCAACTGCAGCGACCGGTATCACTGGACTCACGTCTGGAGCAGGATCCGGCAACTGCGAGGCGGAGCTGAGCGACGAACCCGAAGATGTTGGGTGTGTGTCTATAAGTTTTCGTGCCCGACTTCGTGTCAGCATTTCATTGGTATTCTCCGTGAATTCTGCATTTCTTTATATCTTGGTGGTTTTTATTTACTTTCCAGTTATTTTTTATTTTATTAACAGTATTTTTGGATATTTATCTTCATAATAATTATAGAAAATTCCACGGAGAAAATTTTTCCTGACCGTCATCTTGACAGTCGGGCCACAGATTTTAATCATAATAATAAATATTATTATGATTTCAAAATCATAATAATATTTATTATTATGATTTTGAAATCACGTAATTATCATAAAATTTTTAGGATAGTGAATATTTTTCGCTTTTATTCATGATTATTTATAGAATCTATTAGTTTGTTCTTGTTACTTATTATTATGGTAAAATATTGTTGTGGATGATAACTCCAGATTAGTTAAGTTACAATGAGCTATTAGTGAGGCAGACCGAATACATAAGTAGGTACAGATAGTACCATCCACGAAGACGCGCCCCACTCCGCGATTAGTGTATATGGAAGCTGTACTTTAGTACGGAGTGGAGCGGAGTGGGGCGCGTCTTCGTCGATGGCACTATCTATACACAATGATAGATAGGGTAGATCAATTTGATTTTTTTGGTTGTTATAACCTACAAGTAACATTGAAGCACACAACCTTTATGATTTTGTACAAAAATATAATCCGGTAACTTTATAATAGTTTAAAATTTTAACGACTTTATTCGCATGAACAAAATATTTGCTCATTGGCTTCCATCGATCTGTGTACAAATTCTATCAACGCAGCATTTTATTCATCAAAAACTGAACAAAAATATAACCTAAACTAACAATAAATTTCGGTATCTATGCACGAACTCGCAGGGGTAAATATTCGTATTTTTATTCACATTCGCTGGAGAACCAGAGAAACAGTGGAACGGTATCTAAAATATGAGTGAATGTGAGAGTATGTGCGGTCGGTTCTAAAAGAATTTGATATCAAAGATTCGAGGCAGCATAAACACGGACCTCGGGCCTACCCGCCAAAGGAATTAGGGGTCGTGGAAGAGCTAAATATGGGGTGTCAAAGTGTTCCTTTAATACGAATATGGATGTTTGTTAGAGTTCACAAGTCGGGATCCAAGTGAAAGATAGTGTAGGATAGGTAACTATATTTTATCTAAAATTCAGTTGACATTTATTTCAGAAATTAACTAATTACGTACCTACTAAAAGTTTGCTTTTTCTCGTATTACTCTCACATCTAAGGTCTAATTAAATTTAAAACATGAGCAACACTTGTTTACTTGATTGTACACATGTTTATATTAATTTTATTATAATGAGCAATTTAACTGTCAACAGAAAGTGATAACGGTCTATATTTTTTGACCTTCAATTCAGATTCAGATTTCTCTATTTGACAACAATGTAGGTACAGGTATAATAAGATAGTATAATGATGTCATTCAATGATATCATTATCACTATTCAATGGGTCAGGTAATCTCTACTGAGATGACGGCTGTCCTATACAGGCAGAGGAGAAGATGTTGCAGGGATAAGGGCAGAAGGGTAATTATGTGTAAGCGTAATAGGGAAATAGACAACATTTAGCAATGCTAAGACACCAAACTGCACTGTGTTCAGTGTATTAAATGACCGACCTACGAGACTCTGTGAGATAACCCTTCAAACACTAACACTAGTCTCCATCTGCGAGATGGAAAAAAATGGCATGGTAGTTCACTACCTTTAAAAAGTTATTTTGTTTATAGGTCTGCCGTAGGTATACCTACAAATATTTTTCAGAACTTAACTTAAACTTAGCAGTATTAGATTCTACAACTTATTTTTTATTAAAGCAGAGAGGCATTTTCTTTCACATTTTATTATACTGAAAATTCAGTCGTATAACAGTGTAAAATAAAAATATTTTCGCCAGTAAAGTAAAATAAAAATATAATCTCTTCCAGGGAATCGTTGTGGCAGCACTCAACATAACATAATCTCACAAAATGGATACGGTGGTGTCTTTTGGCCTCTGATTCTGTTACCAAATAGAATGTGCATTACATCACATAGTTAGCTAATGGAATATTTTTATAAGCCGGTTTTCGACTGTGTGGTTTTCTTTATGTGGGTATAGCTGCATGATTATGGTATATTTTCTGTAAGTTTCTTAAAGTAATTATTGTTAGTATTTTTGTCTTATTTCGAGATAGTAAGTTCCTCAATATTTATTTATGTTTACCAAAACAAGATGTTGATATTGTTTTCTAATCCCCGACGCAGTTTGACTGCCATGTGTGTGTGTGTCTGTCTGTGGCACCGTAGCTCTTAAATGGGTGAACCGATCTGAATGCGGTTTTTTTTATTTGAAAGCAGGTTTTCCATCAAGCCGTTTGATGATAACAGCTCTTTTCTAGTTGATGAATGGATGTGAGTTTCTTCCACAGGTCTGATCGATTTAAAATTTGGTATTCTATTACTTCAATGATATTAGAAGAACATAGTAACACCTGGTATCTGCAGGATACCCAACTCCCTTACCAAGTTACAGCACAGGCATCGTGTTTGGTTTCATTGAATTGGTCTCATTGAATGGGTTATAGATAGATGGTGAACAGGGTCAGATGATGGAGTAGGAAAGAGAAATGAGAAAATGTTTGTGCCGGGGGTTTTAAAAATTATAACCGTTAAAATTGTACTTGTAAAAGTTAATAAGGTAAACACTGAAGTACCTATAAGAACTATGCTGTGGCAAACACAGATTCTCCTTTGGGCATAGACGTAAAATAAAAAACATTAATGTATTTAGTCCCCCATAGAAAACAGAAAGAAAAAAAAAGCACCTTTACTGCTTTTCTATAATAGAACACACATTACATTCGCGCCTTCTTCCCATTAACTACCGAATGCTACATCCTTAAATAATCCTTTTGCTTCGTTTACGTTCATACATCTGGTCACACACTCACGCCGGTTGCGAGTACTACGCAATACTACTATTATAGACCAAATGGCAAAAAAACATTAAATAAACACAAAAATTACCACCACGAAGCAAGCAATATAATTGATTCAAAACAAGCACCTTGGCAATGACAAATCGCCGGAACGCAGCGCGGCCGCGTTTCACCGCGATAACGTTGCGATCGCCATCGGAAGTTGTAATTAATGCCAGCAAGCGTTATGCGTTTCCTTTACGCCCTTCTGTATGTTGGACGGTGTGTGGTTGTGTATTTGTGGGGTGTGGCTGTGTTTGTGTACTTATGTTGACCAAATGTATTGATAAATGGAGAGCATTGTAGATGCATTGCAGTGTAGATTTTTGCGTGCATTTATGAATGCGTATTTTTGTGATTATGGCAGTCAAAAGGTGATTTTTAAAGCTTTAAGCGGTGACTCCACTTTTGAATCGCGACAACGTTGCGTTCGCCATCGGAAAGTGTAATTAATGTCAGCAAGCGTTATGCGTTTCCTTTACGCCCTTCTGTATGTTGGACGGTGTGTGATTGTGTACTTGTGGTGTGTGGCTGCGTATAAACTTGTTTAAAGATCATGTGTTAGTAAATGGAAATGGTGTTAGCAAAAAGGATTTTGTAATATCTATATTTAAAAGAGTGTCCTTGGAGTTTCTTGCCCGTTCTTCTCCATAGAGATCTACGTTTTGGAATGGGCAATTAGCTTCAACTTTCTGACTAACTGACCGACTCTTTGACAATTCAAAAGTGCCTGTAAATGGTTTAATTGAAATAAATGCTTTGAGTTTTTGAGTTTTGAATGGAGTGTAGAGGTTGCCCAAAGCGTGTTTTTGTGATTAGGATAAGCAAAAAGCGATTTTTAAAACTTTTAAAATGCGATAACTTTACGAGCGTTATGCGTTTCTTATACGCCCTCCTGTATGTTGGACGACGGTGTGTAGTTGTGTACTTATGGTGTGTACTTGTGTGTAGATGATGTGTTGGTAAATGGAGTGTAGAATTGTAAATGCTTTGCCTTACGCTTTGGTTTCCTAAGAAAGCAGTGAACGGTCACACAATAACGGCGGTCCAAATACTAAGCCTTTTTTGTCATCTTAATGTCAAAAACTCGTGAAAACTTAGAGATTTTATGACGGCCGTTATTTTTGTAATTACGGCCAATCAAAAGATTATTTAAAAAGCAGTGGCACTACAGGAGTGCCTCCTTCTGCGAAGCGGTAATGCTAGCGAGGGAGAGGCAAATTTCGCGCCCTCACGCCCCTAACCGCCGCAGGAGGAGACGCCCTGGGTGTCAGGAATCCCAGGCTGATTCCCGGCCACCGTAGGCGCGGGCTTGCGGACGGTGAGCAATGGGTAGCTCGCCGTCCGATAAGGGCCAGGCCCGGGTCGATGGTGCGTTGTGTTCCAGGCAAGCCTCAAAGAGATGTCAGCAGAATTGACGGGGTCCGTTAGGGCCGATGCCTGCCGGGAGTGTGAAGAAAACCGAAAGGGAGATCGTGGCCCCCGGCAACAGGGCAACCGAAGGAACACGGGTGGGTTTTAGTCTGTAAGAGTCTGACACGCCCTCCCGTTGCGCCCACAGCGGGAGAAGTTATTTGATAATTTCCCATCCAAAAAAAAAGGAGTGCCGACAGAAGTGAAAACTTGAACAATTTTACTGTGCAGTAAATAATGTATCGCGCGTTGATGTCTTTTTAATGGTCAAAAGCTGGTGTCGTAACAGTGTCGCGAAATCAATTGATTAGTCCCATCTCAAAAATGCCCAACGCGCCTAAAGAAGCTCACTTCAAAAACTTAGAACGGTGATTAAATTTTAAACCGCGATGACATTGCGATCACCATCGGAAGTTGTAATGAATGCCACAAGCGTCATTCGTTTCCTTTACGCCCTTCTGTATGGTGGACGATGGTGTGTCGTAGTGTATGCGAGTGGAGTTAGTTTTGGTTGTAAATGGATTGTGAATGTTAGACCTAAGAATAGTCGCAAGTTTTTAAGGCCTACATCTTCTGAGGCCACTTTTGAATTGAATGCAATATAAAAAGGAATAAATCCATGGCCTTAGAGCTTAATAAGAATAATTACTTTTGCTACTAGTAGCTTGTTAAATCTTCCAATAACCTTTTAAAATTCTTGGAAAGACAGCTAAGGGATTTTCTCTTGTGTTTGAGAAGAAAAATAGGTACCTACAATCTCTTAAAACATATTTGGTACGATTCAATTTCATGTAGTCGAAACTCCGCTACATTATGAACATCGATAGCAAGTTTGATTGAAGCGTCGTCGTAGGATTCGTGTATGTAGTTTGCAAGTGTATCAAACGTGAGCCACAGACTACACAGTATTTCTCTCCCAATGGATATAGCATTCCCAGTTAGTACGGGGTAACAAATCGTTCAGTAGGATAACTGGATATTCAGAAATGATTTCATGTCGACAGACCGATACCTAGCTACGTTTTTTGGTAACCGGCTATCGGTCTGTTACGTCTTTCTTTTTTGTCTAACAAATTTGTATGCCAAACCCGGGGTGGAGATATCAAATATTCTAATTTTATTTTAGGTTAAAGGTCTATCTAAGGTTTATTTATGGGCCTGCGTCGCCTGAAATAAATGGATAATTATTATTATTTTCTTTATTTCATCTATATACATATCATTCACATTTTTAAATATTTTTATTAAACAAAAAAAAAAACAAACATTTAAAATATAAAAAATAAGCCCACCGGAATCGGGAACGGGGTCTAAGCTACCGGTAGTCAGGGCTCCTGAGAGAATAACCTCCTAAAAATACGCGCCTTGTCCAGGAATACCGCTTTCTGGATCAAGTCCTTGATCCAGCTGCCTAACGAGAGCCTCCTAAGGTGTCGGTCGAAGCTCTTGGCTATTATGCCTTTGGCCGTCACGACTATCGGCACAATAATAGCTGTATCCACATCCCACATGCCGATAATCTCACAAGGTTTTAGGAGGTTCTTGTCATGCAGGATCGCTATTTCAATAATGATTGTGCGACGCTCTTATCGATCTATCACCACTATGTCTGGCTTATTGGCAACAATAATCCTGTCAGTGATGATAGATCGATCCCAATACAACGTGATATTGCCATATATTATTATTATTTGCAACTTTTATTAGTTTAACTGAAACACTCTTCATTTATATATATTTGTACCGTAGCAACCTACGCCTGTTCAAGTTCCCCCAGATTGCGTGAAAATAAGTGCGTTTAGTGTACCCATTACTTGCCACTACATTTGCGGTTTAAAGCTGTAAACTTATGCGTCACGGCACACTGAATTATTTCAATTTGCAACTGGTTCAAATTGTTTCTAACTAACTAACTTTAAGATTGTTTCATTTGATTAGTTTTTGCGAACAAAGAACGCAATAAAAATGTTTTACAGAAAAGGAAAGATAACATTCTTTGGAAGAAAATTGTTCTTGTATGCTCAGAAGTTTTTGAAAATGGTTTGCTGCAGAAGAATATGTGGGAATAAACAGTAGTAAAATTTATGGTTTCTGAAAAGAAAAAATACTTGTAATCACGTGAAATCAAAATCATGTTTTAAATGATTATCACTTTCGAATAAAATAATATACCCCTTTTTTTGGTTGGTAAATTATCAAATAACTTCTCTCGCTCTGGGCGGAGCGGGAGCGCGTGTCAGACTCTTACTGACTAAAACCCACCCGTGTTCCTTCGGTTGCCCTGTTGCCGGGGGCCACGATCTCCCTTTCGGTTTTCTTCGTGAACCCGGCAGGCATCGGCCCTAGCGGACTCCGTCAATTCTGCTGACATCTCTTTGAAGAGCGTGTGGAACACAACGCGCCGTCGATCTGGGTCTGGTCCTTACGGTGAGCTATCCATTGCTCATCGTAAAAAAAATATACCTACTCAAAATAACATACTTACTATTAGTCTTTGACTATGACTGAAATTACGATCGTTTCCAAATAGTCAGAAGTCAGAAGCCTCTGAGTTCGTTTCGGTCTTTCTTCTCAGAGTTAGGAAACACCCAACTCATCTAGTACTAAAAAGTTTACAGAAATAAATATCATTTATCGATAGGTCTGTGAATTGATCTAAACTTAGAATATCGATAATTCTCCGTACTTATAATTGGGCAGTGAGAGCAGGTGACAAGCGCTCAATATTAAATTTTGGTATTAAACCGCATCTAATCAGACTGGGCGGCCGACCTCAACCTATTTGCAAATAGGCTAAAATGAAGCCTTAAACGAATGATGTGATATATCTGCGAAAAACCATCTAACTATCCATTTCAAGAACTACTTAAACGAAATTAAAATTCAGTGCATTCATTACGTTTATCAAACGTTAATAAGTTAATACTTAGCGATATTGACAACTGGAAATCAAAACGATTGTAATCCCATTTAAATCATCAATGTGAGAGTTGACACAATATACTCAAATTAATGATTACGCGACTGAAAACACATTTTGCTTTCGTCAGATTGGCAGTTCGAGCTCATTTGGGAGAGCGGCAATTATAAACCGGCGTAATCAGTGAATGGTCGGCGTATCGAACTCCGACTAGGGATTCGGAAAAAGTATCGATACCAAAATAGTCTCGAAACTTTTGTTACGGCAGTTAGTATGTTTTTCAAATAGGTACGATAGTTTTAGTACCCATGTATTTGAACTCATTAGGTACCAATATTTAAGGCGATATTTTAGTGACGTCAGTACTTTCATAAAGGCTGTCTTCTAGTCAGTCTTCACGGAAACTCGAAATTATCAATCGCGGTTCGCGAGTAGAAAAATTTATAATTACAGATTAATATCTTTAACTGATTAGTGAGAGTTATATAAATGGTCGGTTTGATTAATAATTTAGTAGATTGGGTATTGATACTTTTAATCCGATACTATTACGACAATCGATAAAACTTATGTATCGATACTTCTGATGCAATTCCCATCCCTATCTCTGAGTGAACAGAATCCTTTGACCAGCCGTATTTAGTGATGCATTTTCTATACATTACAGAGTGTGAACTGTGTCAGTTGATGCCTACTTTCTGATGCGTTTGCGGCGTAGTTGCGAGTTTAGTATTATTATATTATGCAGCTTCTAGCTGTTTGAAAGCTCTGGATTGTATTATATGAATTTAGAATTGGAAATCGTGCACTGGACTGTGATGATATTGCTTGAGTTTCTTTAAGGAAATATTGAATGGGTTGGAAAGAGTTTTTTTTTTGTAGATTTTATTGTTGAAATATCTTTCGTCTCTTGAAAATGCTGTTTTCGACGTTAAAAAAAGCCAGTCTGCTTGCATTTTGCAAACACAAGCTGGTTCCATAGTTCTACTTTCCTCACGTTTCGATTGTAAAATATTATTATAAATCAACTATTTACGGCAGAAACTTCACCACGAATTTAAGTTAACGTTGAACTTTACACAAGTGGAGGTATGAACTGGTTCCTTAATGATTATATCGATATTTCCCAGATTTTTGTACTTACGGATTATTTTGCCAGGCTTTTTTTTACACACCACTCGACATTTTGAGGACTGTTTGAGAACCAATAATTGAGGATTTTTGATGAAATATTTATCAAATAAATAATATGCCATTCAAGTGTTTTCGTCATCGGTTACCATGCTTGCTTTGCTATGTAGGTACTTTTAAATCTTGCGCTTGACTTCAAAATTATTGAGTGTCGAATTGTTGTGTGTGTTGTGTGTGTGTGAGTGTTAGTAATACCACTCACACACATACGCGGGCGACGCCGCGGGCAGCAGCTAGTAATAACTGTACCCTAATTCTTTTACTAAAATAAAAGTAGCCTTGGTTATTCTCATCTGCTATCCGCCAGTGAAATTTTTGCCAAAATCGGCCCAGCTGTTTCGAAGATTAGCCGAAATAAACAGACTGAAAAAATAAAAATATTTTTTTTTATAAGTACCGTTATACTTTCATAAATACATTTAGTAAAAAGCTGTTATTTTGACAACACAAATAGACACTTCAATTTTATTTATTTGTAAATGTATATTTATTCATTAGGGAGGTCCAAAGAGCAGTAACGAAGATTTGGACGTCCGCCTACTGATTCACCAGAGCCGCGCCGGCTGTGTCATCGGCGAAGCAGGAGCCAAACATGTATAGATTGTTTTTTATTCAGGAATATTTACTAACATAATTATTATGAATACCGTATACGAAGGACAATACTAGACTCAATCTAGAACTCTCTAGGCCCTGTAACCAACCTTCATGCTGACTAATATATTGACAAACACACAACTATTTCTGTAGAAAGAAGATAATTGTAGTATGGTTCACCCCACAATTTTTTTCGGAGTGTGATATATATTTCATCTCTCTTTATCGAAGTAAGACCACAATTTCGGATAGGTAACTCAGCCAAATAATTCCAAATTACCCTAAGCACCTACTATTTCCTACGCTCATCAGCTTACCAACATCCGGCCACTGTTATTGCCTTATCCGTACCGTATTTGCGTGTCATTCGTCAGAGGCGTCCTGTAATTAATGCGGACACGGACAGCGTCGGCCTAATGAATAGCGGGTGTACCGTGTCGCACAAAAACTGGACCATCATACAACACACGGTCGGTATCGGCCGGTGAGGCACGGCTGACTGTTAGCGAGAAAAACGCTAATATTGTCAGTATAATGGGCTTTCAATTTTTATGGCGTTTGGTGGATAATTGATATAAAGGAATGATTAGGTATTGGAATTAGTTGAAGAGAATAATGTCTTGAATGAAAAGGTATATAATAAGTACACAGGTAAATAGTAGGTATTTATTAAGACTCGCACATGAAATCACAAATTAAACTAAATTATTATTATTATTATTGTCTGCGCTCGGTGCTTGGTGTGGCAACACGCCGTGTTCGAGTTCACGACAAGTTAATCGTCATCCTGAGGATGCCTCGTTGAGAGGTGAAACACGTGTCGATTTCTTCCAGGGTCTTTTCAAGACTCTTTAGAAATAGCTAAGCGGAAAAGGTTACTAAATATATCCACATCATCATTTTAAATTACACTCATTAAAACATAAAAAAACAGCCCAAGTGCGTGTCGGACTACGCAAAATGAAGGGTTCCGTAGTTGGGATGAATTTATCTCAAATACAAACTTAACATTGTAGTTGAAATACATGTTCTCCCATAAATTCCTACTGCATATATAAGTTTGTACGCACAATATTGAGAGATTTACCATGTTATTTTACGACCATAGACTTCTTATAGATTTTCGTGTAATTTATGAGTTAAGAGCCATACTATGTATTTTTTCAAAATTTTAGGTCCAGTAGTTTCGGAGATAAGGGGGAATGGTCAATTTTCATCGAATTTCTCATATCTTTTAAAGTATTTATTTTAAAATTATAAATAAAATATGTTTAAGATTTCCGCAACAAGCCCTTGATATATCACACGGTACTGTTAGGAAATTTTTTTTTGATTTTCTCGTTTGCCCCCCAAAAGTGACCCCTATATTCAAAATTAATTTATTTACGTTACACGTTCGTGTTTGGGTCACAGAAATACATGTGTACCAAATTTTAACTTAATCGGTCCATTCGATTCGGAGCAAATTGACTGTGACAGACGAACAGACAAGAGTGATTCTAAAGGGTTCCGTTTTTACTTTTGTGTACGGAACCCTAAAAAACAATAAAGTAAAATTAAAATAAAAGCAGAAAGTCCCGAGGCCAAAAGGCTCCTATCGCAGCATATGCTGCGACATTTAAAAATAAATTTCGCAGCGTTGGTATTCTGATAGGGCCCGAAATAAGGGAAATCAAATAATCAAACATCAAATCCTACTGGGTATGAACTGCAGGTCACTCACACCTCGGTCAGTTTAGTTCTATGTCCCAAGTCATATTTCCCACATGACAGTGTGTAGAAGAAAAATAATTTTCGAGAAAATATGCTGCATTGTCCTACGGCTTATTTTTGTTAGTCCTACTATAATATTATAAACGCCAAAGTTTGTGAGGATGGATGGATGGATGGATGTTTTTTACTTTTTCACACAAAAATTACCGGATTTGGATGAAATTTGACGCACATATAGTTTACAATCGGGGTTAACACAGAATGTTTTTTATCTCAATATTTCTACGGGATTGAGACTTATGCGGGTGAAACCACGAGACACTGCGTATTTTATAATTTACCCAGTTTTGACGTTCGGTAATCAAAGGTTGGTAAGTGTATCGTGTCCAACTTGGATATTACGTAATTTTGCTATAGTATGCTAGGTGGCGTCACTGAGACATGGGATCACAGTTTTTCCATGACATTTCACGACATTTCTTCTGATAACGAGAAGTGTTACGAGGTAAATCGAATAAAACGTGATTTTTGCCAAACCAATTGTAGTATTGCCTTTTTTTTTTGGTTAGGAAATTATCAAATAACTTCTCCCGTTCTGGGCAAAACGGGAAGACACTCTTACTGGCTAAAACCCACCCGTGTTCCTTCGGTTGCCCTGTTGCCGGGGGCCACGATATCCCTTTCGGTTTTCTTCGCACCCCCGGCAGGCATCGGCCCTAACGGTCGTCGTCAAATTGTAGTATTGCCTACTTCGGCACTTCCTTAATATATAAAGGTACAAAACGTACCCTCCCGCGGCACCTGGTTCCGACTCATTGGAACCTAAACTGACCCTGGCAAGTATCGCAAGATACACGACTCAGCCCACTATCAACCTTCAGTCTCGGAGGGTAGTGATGTGGCGTCATCTATATCGCCACATGCGAACAACACAACATATTGACGTCACACAAAATCTTGCATTGCGCAAGCAGGGTTTATTGTGCGACTAGCAAATATACAACATCCCGACATCAATCGTCGGGCTGTAGCCCACCAGATACAACACCTGTCTGGTCCGAGGATCCTCCATTTTCTATAGAGGATGAGTGAACTTTACACCCTATTCGTCATACCTCACTGTCATTATCGCTACCCGCTCTCACTCCGTCCGACACTTAACTGAAGCGTTGCCATAAGTTGCGTACGAAATTCTAGATGTCAAAATGATAGGCACATATTGGGCGGTTATTGATTTTACCCGGACACTGACCGAACGCTGCAAATTTATCTACGGAGAAACAAATATCACCCTTAAAATATAAAGTCTGCGCTTTTTCATGCACGATGATACCTTTTTAATGAGCAAAATATTCGTAGGTAAACTGAATTGAGTATTAACGTTTTTCAGTTCATTTGTTAAAGAAGAGGTTGATTTAATATTTTATTTTATTATGCATCATCAAGGCTGTTTCCTGAATAATATTGTTTACTTGATATGAAACCGTAAAGTATATGTAAAAAAAAAAACAGAAAATTTTAAAAACAGATTGCTTGGTTTTCTCGTTGGGAATATGCGATTATTTTTCATTTAAATGAACTACATAATGAGGTAGCTTATTTGCATTCCACGAATTATGTGAAAGGCGACCATTGTGTATTTTCAATTATTAATTTTTAACTGATAGCTTAGTATAATAATAACCTCTAGTATAGAGTACAGATGGATCGATAGATAACAGAAAATAAACGTAGGTCTAATCAAATGGTCATAACGGTAGTGGATCTCGGGTTGCTGTCGGTCACGTGGGACATGACCCGTACCTCATTCTGTTCTATTTCTTAGTGGAAAACCGCGGTGGTCAGCCTTGGGTCACAGTCAGAGTAATTCTTGTACCTATTTATGACTAGTTTTTTTTACCTACTTCTAGCTGGATACACTGTGGAAATTATATGGATAAAATTGTTAGGTCTGACGTCGTATTGCCACGGCATAAGGTATTTTAGGTGATTCGCACACTGCACCGCATCACGCAGCGTAGCGCGGGGCAGCAGATTTAACATTCTACCAGTTTGTATAGAAAACACAATATGCGCGCGAGACGCGCTGTTTGCAATGGCCGCCCCGCACCACGCTGCGTAATGAGGTGCAGTGTGCGAATCGCTTTAGTCATCGTTTTAGTCGTAGTACCTGGGCGACCGAGCTCTGCTTTGGTGAAATAGAGAATGCTCATTTAATAGTATAGTACCTACTAATTCCATACTGCCATGATAGAAGGTACTTACTAATTCCATGCTGCCATGATCATTATTATAATGTCAATAATGTAATGCCATTATTTAGTATCTTGTTCTAAACTTTGGGTGACCGCGCTCTGCTCTGGTGAAAATAGAGAATGCTCATTTAATAGTATATATAGTACCTACTAATTCCATACTGCCATGATAGTAGGTAGTTACTAATTCCATGCTGCCATGATCATCATTGTAATGTAATGCCATTATTTATTATCTTCTTCTAAACTTTGGGCGACCGAGCTCTGCTTGGGTGAAAATACTGAGAAAACTAATTTTCCCAGATATGAGACCCAAATCGATTTTTCGCAATATAGTATTTTTATTTTCATCGAAATCGTTACAGCCGATTTCGAGAACGTGAGTAGTTACAAATATATATAAATACCTACAAATATTGCTCGTTTAATAGTATAGGATGTGTTTCAGTCGTTACTTGGGACTTGTTAACTAATTATCCACGTTAAACGTCAGATATAAATTTGGACCCTCTCAGTCAAAATAGGACAGTTTAAAAGACTTAATTTTTGTTGGGTATTTAATTGGTTTTGGGTGACGCCTCTAAGTGTGGAAATTATGACTACATTGTTGTATTGGGTCCAGTAAAAACAAATGGTAATATTTAATTAATAAATAAATTTTCTCGATTTGTTAATCCTACTATTGTTATAGCGCTACGGTTGAGCATGAGGTTCTGGGTTCGACCGGGTCGGGCAAAGTGTTATTGGGTTTTTCCATCTGGAATTTCTCAGTAGCTGCCCCGGAGTCCGCATTTGTGCCCAGTTAATGACAATAGGCTCGCCTCCTACTACATGGGACTTAATCATAACTGGCGAAATGTGAGTGTACTACAGATGCACCTCTGCCTAACCCTTCAGAGAATACAGGCGTGATGTTATGTTAGGTAATATTATATTATGTGTTATGTACTATTTCCTTTATTTAATTTTTAAACAAAAAATTAACATTTTTGAATATTCTTAAAGAAAGAAAGAAAAAATCTGTTTATTCTGCTTAAACTAAACGCGCATGCCAAAAATTATTACATAAAATGTACTTTCACAAATTAGCCAAAAGCCTCGTAACCAAGTAGTAGAAATATGTCAAGATTGTCTATGACTTGAATGCCATGGTGTCAGAGTTTTAAAGCCGCTTATGAGTCTCTTACTTGGCTTGACATGCCTTCGAGAAATATATCTCTCAGGCATGCCGGTTTTCGGGAATCGCGGGGCGATTTCCGGCCACCGTAGGCGCGGGCTTGCGGGCGGTGAGCGATGGGTGGCTCACCGTCCGATAAGGACCAGGCCCGGGTCGACGGCGCGTTGTGTTCCACGCGCGCCTCGAAGAGATGTCAGCAGAATTGACGGGGTCCGCTAGGGCCGATGCCTGCCGGGGTTGCGAAGAAAACCGAAAGGGAGATCGTGGCCCCCGGCAACAGGGCAACCGAAGGAACACGGGTGGGTTTTAGTCAGTAAGAGTCTGACACGCCCTCCCGCTCCGCCCAGAGCGGGAGAAGTTATTTGATGATTTCCCACCCTCAAAAAAAAAAAAAAGGCATGCCGGTTTCCTCACGATGTTTTCCTTCACCGTTTTTGAAGCAAGTGATAATTATACAATACGCACATTAATCTGAAAAGTCTGGGTGCGTGCCTTAGGTTCGAACTCGAGATCTATGACTTGGTAGTACGACGGTCACGCGACAAGGCTATCACTGCTATTCCATCCATTAATGGGGTTAAATAAGGGATGATTTTGCGTGGACTGAGGCTGGTAAAGCCAAAAAAAAAAACGAGATACAAAAGATTAGCTGTAATTAAATTTAGTAGAACTGAATTCATTTTATTATTTTATACAAAGTCTAGTTACCTTTATTTTTTGTAAAGATAACTAAAATACAGTAGGGTATACTCGCAGATTTTAAGTGTTGACAAAATTATGAATCCGCAGAGACACGAATGAATAACAAAGAGAGATAATATTTCATTCTCTTTCTCCCGGGACCTCACTGCTACAAGTTTTTAAAGTTATTTACTTGTGTCCTTTTTCAGTCTCTTTACTAAATATGACGTCATCTATTTATTGTGAACCAAAGAGGTTTGATGCGGAAAGAAATACCTTTTGTAAAGGAAAGACCTATGTTCAACAACGAGCAGAATTATAAAAAAAATATAGTAATTATTTTTTGGAAATTGTGGAGCTTTTGAAATAGATATTTACTCAACCTGTAGGTAAGTCAAGAGCAAAAATGCCTTAAAATTACGCGAAATACAAAAGCGATTTTCTTCCAAAGTATTGATAGAAATTTTATAGTGTTACGAACATGGTATTTTCAAAACCATTCTATTATGAAAAAGGTTTTTTCTTGAAGTTGCAATCGTCATTTCGTGTAAGGTATGTATGCTAGTAACTGTTCACCTGTTTGTAATATTTTTAATATTTAAAGATTATTTGAAATATTTGAAACAAAACCAAAAGAGTTTAAAGTTATAATTTTATTTATACGCGGTGGGTATTGGTGATTAATTACGTCCTGAATTTCATAGTAATGATATGTTACCCGTTTAACATTCCTCACCCAAAGTTTGCTTGTTCAAAAGCCGCAAGAGTCGGCTAACGGCAGGATGGTAGCCGTACCACTAAAACAAATATTGCCCTTTTCCAGCCAAGGGCAAAAACAGTAATGCCCGTAAATGTTCTCAGTGGAGCCTTTAATTTTTATTAGCCCAACATCGTGTATTAAATAGACGTGAGAAATGTTCGGACTTCGAAAACACTCTGCTATTTTGTGTCTGGACGCTTTGTTCAGATAAAAATTTATTATTCAGCAATGTATTGTTATTTTAAAATTCAACAAAAATGTTAACGTCACGTGTTTTTTCGAACGGCTATACGTGGCACGATTATTTTATTTTGACAAACATTTAAAATTAAATGTATAAAAAAGTGTATAAGGATGATGTGAACTTGTAATACATAGTATATTTAGTATTTGCTACGAAATGAATGTTGCTACGGCGTAGCTTTCGCGATGTAGGCAGCTACGATTTCGTAACATACGTTTCGTAGCACAGCAACTCCGTAATTATTGTTTTAACAAAATGTTCTTTTAAAAACAAATCTTATAACTTTGTTCCAAAAGTGAAAGTTAATTGAACTTTTATCCGTATGGTTCGGCAGTCATGCTTGTGACTTATTATAATCAAAGAGGCTGTTCTCGGTAAAACTGTGTTTAAATCATAACCCTTGAATATTATTATGAGAAAGAAATACTTGGCTCAAGTTGGCGTTACACCAACTTGACGCAATGCTTTGTTTTTGTTTCTTATTTCCTTTGTTCTCTGCGAGTATTTATCCTCGTTTAATTGTCTAGCAAAGAGTAAAGATTTTTTTAAATACCTTTTTACTTTTGAATGACATTTATTTATTGGTTCGGGTTTTAGTGAGGTAGGTAAAGAGCAGCTCAGGTAAATTAATGTAGTATTGGGATGTATTTATTGCCATTGGTAGCTGATTTTATTTTGTTTTTTTAAAACAAAATAAAATAACAATCAAATATTTACATTTTATTGTTTTTGATAAAATAGCAGATAAAATAGGTTCTTAAAGGTAGCTGTTGGTGGCAGGAAATATCTAAAATGAGAAAAAAAGAATTGTATAAAAAAGTTTAAAAATACTAAAGCCGTATCCATTGTACTCTATCAAGTAACTTTTACATAAGATTTTAATACCGTATATTAGTAGGCAGGGCCGCTAACACGGCACCCATAGCCCAATTTAAAAATCCCTCATACATTTCGGTCACGACGTAACATATCTTCCTCACTCCATAACGGAACGCGTATTACCCCGAACAGCCGCGGTAATTGAGGCCCATATGCTGGCCCCCATTATAAAGACCGTAGCATCTAAATACTATATAGAATAGAAAATTTACAGCTCTATATAAATCAGCGTATAAGTATTCCTCCTTATAATTTATGGGAGCCTGGTACCCCGTTGTTGGGGGTAATGGATGCGCCCGCAGATATCAGCGTGGCCGTCTTTAAATTACTCACTGTTACGGAAGCATTGGCTCTGCCGTGACTACAAATCCACTTAAGTGTACTTCTCGCACTATTTAGATAAGCGTTCCTAATAAAAATCACCCTTACTTGTAATTGATTTTAATTGTATCCTGTTGTATACAGGGAGATTGTGTCTCGAAGAATAATGGGTAGAACATTTCTGTGATAAAAATCTGTGTTAAAGTTTTTGTACGAATTGTACGATAAAATTAATAGATATTATTTTATGAACGGTATATATGTTTTTTTTTTTGTTGGGCATTATCGTTTTTCCAGCTATCTTTGTCTAGAGCTGCTAAGGAGCAATCTTTATTAAAGGAGTCCTTATTAAAGGAGAGAATATTTATTAAAGGAGAGAATCTTTATTAAAGGAGAGAATCTTTATTAAAGGAGATAATCTTTAATAAATGATTTAATAATTACCCGCTTGATTTTACCGGTTCACTAAAGGACAACACGTGTTAATTATTATAATAAATTAAATATCGATCAAATTAAAATTACAAAACTACTTACTACTATACTAATGAAATGTGGGTGAAGGTATTACAGGTTACCTCTCTCTGACCGTTTGGAAAAAAAAAAACTCATTTATTTTTACATTTTATTAAAAGTCATAGGTAATGTCGGTAAAGGATACTTGCAGCGATCATTTATATGCCATTAGCTCTAATTAATGTAAACCCAATATAGGGTAGGCTTTAATAGAGGGTTACTAATGACCATGCAATGCAAAATGCAAACATATCTTGAGCTCAAACACTTATTTTTAAAGTCACCTATAATTTGTTTAGGGTTCAGCGCATATTGAAAATGTACCCACTTTTATTATGACACTGCATCTATATTATGTCCCAGGATAATTGTAAAAACCGGCCAAGTGCGAGTCTGACTCGCACACGAAGGGTTCCGCAACGTATTAAGATCGATCAAAAAACGCCGAAACAATCACGTTTCTTGTATGGGCACCCCTTTTAATTATTAACTTTATTCAATTTTTATTATTTTTTGTTATACTAGCAATAGAAATACACAATCAGTGAAAATTTCAACTGTCTACCTGTTACGGTTAATGAGATACAGCACGCTGACAGACAGACGGACAGCGGAGGCTTAGTAATAGGGTTCCGTTTGGCACCCTTGGGGTACGATACCCTAAAGATCATTGTTTTGCAAAAATTCAAGGATATTTGCAAAGAACTGGATTATTAGAAACTAAGAAGAATTTTCGCAATGATATGCCCTAATATCAGGAGTTTACCGGAACGAAATACTAATGTTCTTCCTCCCAGTGTTCAGTAAAATATTAAATCTTTGTTTTGTAATAATTCTGAGTACCTAAGCGAAGATGACAAAATAATTCCATGGAATTACAAAATACCAGTTTTATAATACTTGTCAGATTTATAAACGTCTTCGTTAATGAATAAAGGGCTAAGCACTTGTTCTCGTTACTGAAGGCGATCATAAAGACTATGTTAACGAAACTCCTTTACTGAGAAATATAAATAATACCAGGGCAGAATGTTAAATATAGGAAAAAAATACAAGGTTTTTATAAAAAGCTCCTAAAAATTCCGTACACAGGAATTCATACAGAAAATGAATAGAATATTAAATTATGTTGGTCCGCATTTTGTAAAACTGACGAAGCTTCTTGTTAAGCTTTCAAGAAGCTTTTAAGTTAATGAACAACTTATTAAAAAATCTATTGACTTTTATACTGATTGTTTTTTTAGAATTTGATCAACGTTTATTAAGAAAACAGTGGATGTTATTATTTTAGTTTTACGTGTAACCTGAAATATAAAAATCTTCGGAATTTATTATAGGTTTTACGATAAATTCTAATTCTGTTTTTTTTTATAAAGCGCTGACACCGGAATTATGTTAACAGCGAATACATTGAATTAGCTTTTTATTTAGCTTAAACTCGAGGAATATTTAAGTCATGATTCAATAAAAAGTCGCTATGTTATAATTGAAACAATATAAATAGAATATTAAATCAGTGTTTCTTTTTTAATTTCAAATAGTTTTACATAATGTATAATTTATCGGCACTTCCTATCTATGAACTTGTTCTGTAAAAATGATTTATAAATGCCATCAATTAAAATATGACTGCACAATATGATTAAAATTTAGCACTTTGATCAGCATAAAACAATATTTATGTAATAGTCGAAGTATGAAATAAATACTGTATTGCGTATAATCGTTTTGTTTTAAATATTTATCGACAGCATGGTATAATGTTTTTCCGCAACAAGCAAAATAAATATTATCAATATATGAACCATTCAGAAATATTTTATACAATTTTATACGTCCAACCGGTCAATTTAACGATTTTATAAATCTTTAATTCGAGCCATTTCTGGTTGGAAAATTCGAGTTTCATTGGGGAGAGCAATTGGCAACTTTATTTATTGCTCCGCTCGGCCCGCGGCGTTGCCCGTGAAAACGTACTTTATCCCTTTTACCTCGCTTAAGGGGCGATTTGGAAAAATCCCTAAGTGGGGTACCTACGTCACTGGCAGGGCTATCCAACAACAATTTTGTTTGTCACGGGCTACATTTTATATCCCTCAGCCCTAATTTTGTTTCCAGTATTTTAGGTAATTTTATTTTTCCCTGTAATTTCATTAGCATTTATTTTCTAGCTCTAGTATCTAACTTGGTCTAGGATAGGGTTGCAAAATAATTATACACTTAATTAGAAGAGCAGTCTAGCCTGAACTTCCTTCAGTCTGTTAACTTACAGCACAAACGTTCAGGCATAATTATTATTAATGAGTTTAAACCACTTCATTTACTTATTCTTACGTTGAAGTTTCCATAGTTGAAGCCGTTTACTATCCACTTATTTATTCAGGCATGATTGAAACTTACTCATTTGCGATATGGGAAATATTATAATAATATTAATGGTGAAGATATCTTAAATAATTATTATATGAATTGAACTTAGAAATTAGTTTACAAACTATTTCTTACTTATCTAACTGATACTGTATATACGGAAACATTTTTTTGTCAGTGGGTATTGCATTTCAGTTCTACAACTTTTTAACGTAGCATTAATAAAAGTAACATTGATCAGCTAATACTCACCTATATCAATTCAATTAAACGAAGCGATACCTCTGTAACTGGTCATAGCTCATGGAGCAGATCTGTAATAAATAAACGTGCGGTTCTCATCCTCGCTACACTCACTGAACATGAAATCCACTCAAACCTGGTCGGTTTAATTAACAAATTATTTGTTAACGGGCATAACTCTCCTCGTCTCACTTCTGTTGATCCGGTAAAGGTATATTAAAAGTTAAACACGAAAGTTTCGCGGCACACCAACGGGAAGTAAGCTCGTCGTGTGGAGTGGCAAGTTGTGCGTTGGCGCGACACAGTCCCAGCGCGCGGTCCGTTTCGCACTGACTCAGTTCGCGCGACATACGGAGCGACCGGCCGACTTGAGGCGATGCCGGTGCGATTCATGCGCGGATCACTGGGTAGGAGGAGTCTTCAAACAAAACCACGCCTACCAAGGAGCTACACATTTCTTTTTCAATATGTGTAATTCAATTTCGCTTATGTCTTCGCTGGGAAAGTTGATGCCCCGTTGTCGTTGAACGCGATGTTTTTATGTAAACTGTAATGTAGTTCGTGAACCGAGTCGGCCCGTGATGCTACGCTCCGTGTGATTTTCCTTTTCCTTTTTTGTTGGCAATTTCACGTGCTGTTGCTTGTTCATATGTAGAGGTATAATAATAAAAATTGGGCAACTTTGTTAGGTAAAGAACAAGTGGTATGATGAGCTCTGTTCTATGTTAACTTTTTAAACTTTGTTATTGATGTTGATTTTATTAAATTCTAAAGAATAATTGAATTTATTTTCATGTAGGCACTTACTAAATAAAAAAAAGAAACATTTTTAAAACTATGTTAGAAAAATTACAGTTATTTAACGGTTTAATAGCTGCATCAAACACTAAAGGAAAATGGTAATCCAAACTACAACAGTAATATCGTATTAATTCCTCCACACAACAGAATCCCATCTCACCGCGGCTAAGTTCCTCAACGCTTTGGACTGTAAAGGAATTCACTAAATTATAACAGTAAATTAAGCGTAGTTTCATTTGTGTTACCAAGTGAATTATGCGTTGGTATCTTAGTTCTGTCACCACCTAAGTTACTACGGTTCAAAATTAATACAGTGCCATAAGCCAGCTCTAATGCCGCGCGTCCTGGGGCTTCTATTTACCGTATCAAATTTTAAGAAGACATCCAAGGCAACACCAACCTTCTTGACTCAAAAATAGAGTTTCAAATCCAGCTGTAACCTGTAATGTACATAAGCTTTTATGTACGCATTCAATCATTATTAAGTGTACACCTATTTGTTTAGTGTCGTATGTAACGAGATACTAATGACGACTGACATCTATAAACTAAATTATGCTATATGATATTAGCACCTGGTTTCATAATAATTTACTTGAGAAATAGCGAGGAGTTGAAATAAGGTTGCTGGGAGTTCATATTGAAACTTGAAAAGTAAACGATGGAAGAACGTCTGAATATTTTAAATCTACAGAAGAAGTGGTGTTTATTTTAGTTTTTGTTGCTAAGTCAAAGATTCTTGTTTGATTAATTTAATTTTTACTAGATTGTTTTATGTCTAGCCTGTTTCGTACCCCCTTCTCCTAGGCTGTTTGAATTATTTTCCAAATATCAGGAGAAGAGGAAAACATGGCCATGGCAACATTAATTATAATAAAAAACTAAATAAATACACCATAACGACATTAATTTTTAAGTGAAACAAATTACCTAAACTTACCTACAGGAAAAGAAGGGTTTACCTGTTCCGTTTGCGAAAAAATAGAGTATTTCTACTAAGCGAGGTAAAACCTTTATAGTTCTTGTGATATCGCCAATCCCGTTTGAGAAGATTAAATACAAAGTAACTGCTACTTACATATATTCCCAAAAACTTTTTCTTCATAGAAAACGAACTACTACTCCAACTTACTAAACTGAACAGACAATCTCATAAATTCCCACTTCGTTATAAACAGCTACAATTACGTACTTACCGTAAACAAGCAAAACGAACAGGTAACTGACTATTTATGAAGCGAATGAATCATAAAAAGCAAAACCAACCGTAAAAGCGTAGTTTTTAAACTGAGCTAGTTTTAAAATCAAGCTAACGCTTAAAACTCGACAAAAAATGCAACAACACTTTAACGGCTCAAGTTTTTCATACGGCAGTTGGTGGGGGTAAGTCTGATGTAATCCTGGCAAGTTTGCTAGATCGTCTCGGAGCAGAGGAAGCAAAAGGAGAAAGGAGGCCGATAGTCGGTCGCTCCCTCGGGCCTCGTTTTAACCGGAGCGATTTCGAGACCATTTTTATGATTAAGTCAACTCTGGTGGGATTCAGAATCGAGCCTTACTAGACGTTGTTTCGATGATTCAACTGGCGGAATATTACTTCGTCAAACGAGTCTATTGATTTTGATGCAGCGTTTTTTTTTTTTTGTTTTGGTTTATTTTGTTGACTTCAATTTGATAGGAGAGTGAGACTGGCTGAACGTATAAGGAAAAGGGAGAACTATATAGCACACGTTTTTGATTTCTAATTCTCTAAAAACTGCTAATAAGGAAACAAATTATGTTTTCTGTACAAGGGAATAACATTTTTGAATAACTCTATGCTAACTTACATCACAATTTAAAAAAAGGTTTTCTTTGTAGTACAAGATATGCTCAAATTACCATACTATTTGTAACGTAGTCAAGTAGTTCATTATACAACTTTCAAATTACCCTTTTTACTTTGTAACAAATTACGCTATCTTCTTCCAATACCCTCATTTTACAAATAGAGACTGAAGATTTTATTACAGAATATCTAGATAATGAAATGAACATAAATAAACTTTATTATAGAGAGAAACAGGAAAATACGATAAAGGGGAAGGAGCCTTCCATTTGAACGGAAAGTTGTTTTATATTAAGCAAATTTTCTTTATTTACATTTAGGTAAAAAGAGAACTTCACCTGTACTTTCACGACAGTATATTCAATGGTTTATGAGTGACTTGTTCTGGCTGTTTTTACAGTTGAATAACTTGTATCTCCTTGGTTGTGCTTAGAATGTAATCATGTAGGATTATTACGTAACTCCGATAGACTTAGCCGATTCCAAGTATTTTCCGAAAAGGCTTATACAGTATCATCTGATTTACATACGTTACATTACGTAAATTGGATACTCTTCTAAGTCAGCAATAGCAACTTAATTGTGCTCGTAGACGCTTACAGATGCAGTGTAAATAACTAGGCTTAAAATCAAAATTTTGTTTAATCATAAATGGGTAAATTATACTTATAATTATTTCAAATCATAATTGTAACATTAATTGTATTGTAACACCTATTCCAACTCCTTCCGCTAATTTCAGTAATTCCATCTACAGACTCTTAACACAAATTAAATTCTAAAAGACTCGTCAATTAGTCGATCCACTTAATTTATTAGTCGTCATTATAATTAATTGAAAAATGTTCAAAGTGAAATTTTAACCGGATAATATTTTTTGTCCATCGAATAACTCTCAAGGGGATTTCGTTAATTGGTTTCATGTCTCTGTAATTTTCACTAGTTTGTTTTAATGCACGCCTGAATTAATTTTCAGTTTTCATTCAAAATAATTCATACAAGTTTTGGTAGAGACTCTAAGTTCAGAGTTTGAGGTCTGTGTGGTCAGCGCTGGTGGGCTAGTTCCAGATACATACGTTGAAATAGTCTGTTTTCTGTATACTGAGAAAATAATTCCTTTTGGAACTTCAAACTTAGTGGTCACAAGATTGTGTCGTATAAAGATAATTTGGGTTGGGAGATGTTCTTAAATAGAAAGTTATTTTGAAGTGGTTTGTTTTCCAAATTCCATTTTGTTTCGTAGTTTATTAAATTTCCTAGTAAGTTCCAGGTATTATTTTTTGCTCAGAAGAAGTTACTAAGTCGTAGTATATATAGTATAGTATAGTATATAATATACATCAAACCTTTTTTTTATGGAAGTTTAATTGATTCCTGAAAAGGTCTTATCTTAGTCTTTCTTTGGGAAACAGTGGGAACGGAAACTACCACTATATATATATATATAGGTTAATTAAGGCAGAAGCTGAATTACTTTTAAGCACCCAACATCCACTAACTAAACAAAAACCATATTTAAAACAAAATGTCGAACTGTATAAATTTTAAATGTCCTTCTATTGTCGCCCATCGTGTTTAAGCGAGTTTCTTAAACAATAGCGAGTTGGGTCGCCTCGCCTTAACGTACAAATCTTATTGTTTAGAGGAATACGCGGTTTCGGCTCAGTATTGTTGTTATCTATGCGCCCGACCTCCATTTTGCGAAGAAATTAAAATAATAATACGTGTTACATGTTCGTATTATCAACAGTTCCTCTTTATCTCAGTTGATTAGGCATTCTTACTTCTATAATGATGCCATTAAAAGTGGTAACAAGTGTAGTAGAAGAAGTGTGGCTGATGTTATCATGAAAACTTTAGGTCAAAGTTGTTTTACATAGTTGTTTAAACCAGATGTTGTTGGAACTCAATTCCTAAGTTCTTCGATTACTTTTAGGTATTCAAATTTCAAGTTTTTTTTTTTAGACTACAAAGTCATGAGCCTCACGTCCAACAATCAATGACAATGTTAATGACGTATCAGTTAGAACGTGGGTTGCGGTTATTGTCCGAAAGGGTTACCGTGTGCCCTGGCAATATAGGCAACTGAAAGAACACGGGTGGGTTTTAGTCAGTAAGAGTCTGACACGCTTTTTCCTCCCAGAGCGGGAGAAATAATTTGACAAATTCCCACCCAAAAAAAAAAAGATTCTAACCCGGCCGCTATCAAGTCAAAAGGCAGTTTTTCACACTCTTTGCTGAAAAAAAACAGCGTTAAATAAAGCCTCCTCCAATACATCCCAATAATAATTACATAGTGATTTCAGCATGCATGTAAAGTTAATTATTGTCTGCAACATATTTACGACATGGGGTCGGCTGTCGCTTAATTTAGCGGTTTCCATGCCACTGAGTAATTAAACGATTGTTTGCCATTTTGCGATAATTGATGTTGCTGTGTTTGATTTGCGCTAATTATCTTTCACGCATAAAATTATTAATTCAGTTGTTTTGCGTTTTACGATAGTTAATTTGATTATGTGTAATTCGTTGTGGCTGCGTTCATTTGGAAAATTGGGGAATTTTGGAAAGTGAAATGGCAACATTGCGTTGTTCATTTTCGTATGGTAGGGATGACTATCAGTTTTCTCCAGTTTTTTTTAAATATTTGGTTATGGTTATCCGATCTTAAGAGTATGGCCCCGATTTTTTTTTTTTTTATCTTATTGTTACTAGTATTTTTGATAAGTTAATTGTCAATGGTTAACACAGTATCTAATTATTTTAATAAAAAATCACAAACAAATTACTAGTGAATGATGCTTCAAGCTGCCAAAGGCGGTCAAAGGAACGAAACTGCCAACCACGCCAAATTATCGAGTGCTTGAAAATTCCTTTTACAACCGTCAAAGTAAATTATACAAAGTTACAACACAGTCGACATACTACATACGGAAATATATTTCTATTTTACCAGGGTCACTGAAGTGTAAAACAATTTGAAAACTGATTTTTTACTAAATGTTCGAAGATTATTGGAAGTAGATATTTTGACATTGTAAATAATATTGCGACTTTAAACTTTAAATCTTATAACATTCTTTTGAAGTTAACATAACATAACATCACGCCTGTATTACTTGAAGGGTTAGTTAGGTAGAGGTATACCTAAATAACGAGTAACCAATATTTTGTAACAATATTTTTATTTAAAAGAGTGTCCGTGGAGTTTCTTGCCCCTTCCTTTCCATAGGTACCTACTACGCTTTGGAATGGGCAACTAGCTTCATCTTTCTGACTGACCGATCTCTTGTCAAATCAAAAGTGCCTGTAATTGTTTGAGTTGAGTTTGAGTTTATAGTAAACCCAAACTCAAAGCATTTTTTTTTTCAAATAAAATTACAATAATTTATTCTTTTAAATATAATATATAGATAAGACGTTTATTTTCTCTACACAAGGTGTGTACTTAATGTTAGTTTTTGATAATAGTGCACGAATAAAGAGCTAACTTTGTGAGACACTGGTGCCTAAAGTAGGTTTAAATAAAAACAGGTGTATTACAGAAAAACAAAAAATTGCACCTTCCCACTTTTCGCTTTTTTAAATTAACGGTGTGCAAAACGATAATTTCCAGTTTTTCGCGAACCGCCTTGCTGTATACGTTGATTTGTTACGTCACACTGTTTTTACGTAACTTAATGTTATAACTCTACCCTACTCTTAAGCTAAAATAATGATTTTAGCCTATGATTTCTTACTACACTACTGTTTCTTACTAATTATATCGTAAAACTTTCTTTAACCACTCTTTTAATGAAAAGAGTGGTCTAAAGAAAGTTTTACAATATAATTTAAAAAATATATATTTTACAAATTTCCGTGTTTCCAGAACTTTTACAGTTTTTTTATTGATTTACATAAAAAAATACCTTCATACGTAACAAATCCATATAGCTTATACATTTATTCTCGAAGAACAGTTTCCATCGGCAGTTCCATAGTTCAAATAAAACCTATTTAATAGAATAAAAAGTGTATTGCTTTCCTTTTGAATGTAATTTCAAGCTTGGGGGAGCATGCCAGCATTTTTAAACAGCAGGATCGCGATCCTCGCGAATACGTTCATATATTAAAATCAACTTGCGTTTTGCTCTCATTCGTCTCATAATTTTATTTGCTGGTAGCAAAAATGCGCTTGGTTGGAATTCTTATTTGATAAACATAATATTTTGCTTTTATTACTACATTTGGTGCTGAAGTTACTAAAAAGATTTTTATTGTATTTTATGGATTCTCTGTTTAGTAAAAATAAAATAAAAAAACATACATAATTACAGTCATATACTGCAGAGGTCTGCAGAAGGCTGAATTCATTCAAGACTCTCGCAGATAGGCGCGATGCGAGCTACGAGACTACGAGATTCTTAAAGAGCAATTTCCATGAAGTTTTCATAGAAATTGTTCTACTAGGGTCGTGTTGCGACGAGCCTTAAGGTGACACTAGTCGCGGGCTCGAACTCACTAGTGGGCATGGCCGAAAAGCACGCTGTGTCACCTGGCATCGTGTCCGACAGGGATAGTATCAGTGATGAGTAGTTAGACACTGGTCTACGTGCACAACGTCTAGTTTGCACGCACACAAACACCGTTCCGAACTATTTTAGAAAAACGAGTGCGTAAAAAATTACGAAAAGTCCTTTTGAAAATAGGGTTTTATCAAAAAACCACAGCATAAATCAATTACAAATAAAGTTTATTGAACTCTTCGACAATTGAGCTTTGTCGGTGCCGACTTTGTTTTGGAGATTTTACACTTCTTTTATTGCTTATTTACCCCCAAAGTTGCGTTAAAATTAGCAAGAAAAAGGAATCGTTGTGGGCTCCTAACTTTTTAATGGCTCATTATTTTACTATTCTGTTTCCGCACAGACAAAATTAATAATGAAACAAAACGATATCATGTTTAACTTTGGATGTACCATGTCAAACATTGGAGTAAAACCCCACTGAAATTTGTATGGAAAAAATATCAACTAGTTCCACCTTAAAACCACAATGCATTTGTTTAAAGGACAGAAATACTATGAATACTTCTAACCATTTTAGCTTTTAATAATTTAATCTTTATTTTTATTCAAACTATGTATTACTTGTTTTAGTTAATTAATTGTGTTATTATCTGCGCATAATGTAGTGCATGCTGTGCTTTTCTATAAGTAATGAGGCGTTTAGACTTAAGTTTGCATTGTACCAATTGTAAAAAAAAACAGTACTCATTGTTGAAGAGCCTAATAATAAATAAATATTAATGCGCGCAATGATTATTGACATAACGGTCCCGCATGACGGGAACCTCGTGAAAGCCGAGAAAGATAAACAAATCAAGTACCCTACCAACACCTGAGGAGGCTCTCTTTGGGCAGCTGGATCAAGGGCTTGATTCAGAAAGCGGTATTTCTGGACACGGCTCGCATTGTTAAGAGGTTCCTCTCTCCGGAACCCTGACCGGAAGCTTGGACACGATACCGGTAGGCTACTTAAAAAAAAAGTTTTTATAAAAATATTTAAAAATATAAATTATATTGTAATAAAAATTATTTAAATTAAGTAAATTTTCCTTTATTTGTAAATAAAATAAAGGAAATAAATACTAACAACATAGCCAGACTTATAAGACATTTTTATGATTGAACTAGCTTGTACCCGCGACTTCGTTCGCGTGGAAGTCGTAAGACAGCACAATATACTAAAATAACAGTCACATTTTGCATTAGCTCGTCTTGCAGGTCAACCCGCAGTCTTCAGTAGCAATATCCCATTGCTTGCATTTTTTTTCGTTTTAACTGTTTTAATGAACGCCTGTGTTCCTGCATATACCAACTACCTAATGGCACAGCATTGATACAATATCTAAAACATTCTTACAGATTATTCCTGACGAACGGCTATCACTGAAATAATATAACAGTAGATTAAACACACGGGATTTCTCATCACCGCAGTCTCCTAACTATTTATCCTAAATTATTCTGAATATTTATTTCTATTATAACCAAAGATATCAGAACAGGTCTAAAGTTCATAAACGACTTTAAAAAAGGAGGAGGTTAAGTATATGTTCGTCAGTATGTACTTTAAAAAAAAATGTATTTTCATCAAAATTTTCGTCAATTGTGGACTGATTTAAAAAATATATATTTTTTCATTTGATAGAAAATGCTTGTGCGGTGGTTCCATAGAAATTTTATTAATTTTTCTTGTGTAGTTTTTGAGTTAGCTTCGATAATACGTATTTAATCCACTTTGTGTATCTTGATGATGCTATAATACCTGAACTGTTGTTAATATAGCAAGTAGTGGTATATGAATTGATGTGGGGTAGGTACCATATTTTTTTTTTACAAACAATTTAAAAACCGAGTTAAACCTATTTTTTTTTTGTGTACGTTTTACGAAGTATCATAGAATAGTATATTAAAATGTAAAAAAAGAAGCACAAAAATATCTCAATTGTTGGGAATCGAACTTAGGTTTGCAAAATTCAATTCAAAACTTCAATTCAAAATTATTTTTATTTCACATAAACCTACATGGGCACTTATGAAACGTCAGAAGCTAGGTGCACGGTTCCAATTGGGTTTCCTATGGAGAAGAGCCGGCAAGAAACTCCGTGGTTACTCTTTTAAAAATAACTAGCAAAGCATTCGTCGAACCGCGAAAGGTATTTGCTATGTTGAAAGTTGACTAAAATAGCCGTTCTTATATATGTCATGATTGACTGCTTCGCTCCATAAAGGTTTAGCGTCATGATAATCTTTTAAAAGGTTAAATCCGTAACTATCTGCAATAGTCTAACATTTTGGGTAGTATTTTTACAATTTGCGGTAAATTATAGAAGAATACGAACTTATTGCAATATGGGGGCATAACAAAAAGCGTGATAATAATTTTTGAAAAATCTATTATGACGTTTCCGTTATTTGAATTATAGATTATTTATACCAATTTTAAAGTTAATCAAGCCACACAGTAAAATCCTCCACTGTAAAAATGAATACCCCGTTTCACCCCGTTAGGGGTAGTTTAAAAAAAACCGTGATATAAGTTTTTATTTATTTTCAGTTTTTATTATAAATACTGAGTTTCGAGTTAATCAGAGCGCTCGTTAAAATTCTGCAATGCAAACTTTGACACCCCCCAATCCTCAGGGATAGCTTAGAAAAACTAAAAATGGTAAACTTTATAATTTACATAGATAAGTATTTGTGCCAAGTTTCAAGTTTATTAACTCAAGGAATACAATTTTTCATACAAACAAAGTCCCCCTTTTTACCCCCTTAAGAGCGTTTATTCTGAAAGTGGGCAACGTCGCAAATGAAGTCAAATATTTCGCTGTTTTGATTAATTTGGCAATATTACTGTATGGAATATGGCAATATAAGAAATGTGGCTAACTAGCAAACTAGAATATTAAAAATGAATTGCTATTATAACACTGAATTTGATGTTGTAGCCGTCTTAAGTGTAAAAAGGCATTTAGAAAGTTTCCAAATACTTTTTTTCCTTCTAAAACTAAATATTCGGTGTTACGATATTAATTATTGAATTTCATCATTCATATTTTAGTTCCCAAATTTCTTAATTCCATACAGCAATATTGCCAAATTATTTATATTAATGATATGAAAAGTAAGTAAGTGAAAAATAAAAAGTGTGTCTCTGGTCGGTGTCTTTGGTATTGAATTTTCGTTTTTGTCACCGACTTCCGAAATTAAAGTTATTTTTCACTTTATAGTGTTTTTCTAGAAGTGGGTTGTTTTTTTTTTGTGGAAATAAAAATATTTTTCACTTTTTAGTTGTATAGGTATAGATTCTCTTGCAGGAAGAAGGTATCCATACAGAGTCACATGAAAGTTAATTTATAAAGCGTCTGAGATCAGTGAAGGAAAACGTCGTGAGGACCAATTATAATAAGTCTGAATTCCCCAATCTAGCTTGAGCAAGCGTGGTGAATGGTGATCAATGCTCATACCTTCTCTTTATAAGAAGTGGCTTTTGCCGTGCACTGTGACGGACAATCTTCTTCTTAGCGTGTCGATGGCAATTTATATAGACCCAGCCCAGAATTTGGCTACGAGTTTGGCACCTTCAATAGCGGGATTTAATAGGCTGGTATTACCTATACCTACGTAAAATGACCATGGGTTTTTGACCTGTACTTATTTTTATCAAAGGAATTACGCTGGACAAATGAAGTTTGATGAACCGTATTGGTACCTACATTTTGTGGGATTGTTCAATATCTAATGGAATGTATAATTTAATTGGTACAATAATTCCCTTTATTGGTGTTATGATTCTAAAAAAAACATTGGTTTTAGTAAATAAAACGATCACAACTAAATTCTAAAGCCCGCGGCATTTGGTAATACGTATTGTGAACATTCAAATTTTAGACGTAACGAACACATTTTTATTGTAAATACATTTATTTTGTGTTCAATTTATTTCTAACTATTTCGTGCCCGGCGTCGCCCGTGTGTATTTCCGACTTTTCCAAAATTTTCTTTCATGCAAATTTTCAAATTCTTTATTGGGTACCTTAACAAACAAATACCTAAACTTTGCAAACTTTGTCTAGAAAATTAAGAAAACAAAAATAATATATATATATCGGTCGAGCCATTCTCTGGTGATGATCTTTCTTACTTGCGGCAATAGATTTTTTTTTATAGAGATATTTTTTTTATGTGTTCAAAATAAACTAAACGTGAATTCATGCAAGCCTAGTACTTTTTGTTAGTTATAAACTATTTGTGTGCCAAATCCTATTAGTGGGATACTAATGATTGTAATACTATCTTGAATTCATGCGAGCCTAGTCCTTTTTTTTTAGGTTACTCTCAGAAATTATGCACAACGTGTCGTGAACAGAACACCGTCTTGTATGACGATAACTTTTTTTTTTCAATATCTGATTTTAATAAAACAAAGCCTTTATTCTGCTCCAAATTAATCTCAGTCTACATGTGATAACTACATGAAAATCCGTTCAGTAGTTCTGAAGACATGCGCGAATAAACAAACAGACAGACACGGATTCTATGTTTTATTAAATGTATAGATAATGTGCATAATAGTGTAAATTAGCACGGTATTTCACTAAAACATAACCCTAACTAATATTGTAAATCCGAAATTGAGTTTGATTGTTTGTTTACGGCAGAACGGATTATATGTATGAAATTTGACTCATGGTTAGACCATGACCTGAGTTAGGACATATGATACTTTTTATCCCAGTAGTACATTCCCGTGGGATATTTTTCAACCTTCACGCAAAAGTAAAGCCGCGGGAAAAAGCTAGTGTTGCATAAAAGGAGAATCACACATTAACCTAAAAAAAATCCCAATAAAATCAGTTGTCGATCGGTAAATCGTCCTAATAAGTCAAACTCTTGTTTCACGATTATTATTGTATATATATTTATATAGATAAGTAGGTATTTATTTTATATATGTGATTATTTAATATTTATGTAAATGGTACAGTCAGCCTCAAAAAGATGTGTAGGTACATCGACCAGAATTCATTTAATTATGTACAATCGTTGTTCTAAAACAAAACAAATTACACATTGTGTACTTAATTGTAGCTGCACAATGATACAGTATTATGGAACACAAATTGTAGAGAATCAATCTTGTCAATGTATGCATTTTTTTGAGGCTGGCTATATACCACAAATTACCCCTCGTTTTTTATCTCCTTCTCCATTCTAAAGGTTGTATTTAAAAAATCGCTTAGGGATAAGATTAGCTATTGTGTCACCATAAGTACTACATTTTTATCTGTAATTTGTATGATGTACCTAACCTGTTACTACGGATTTAGTACATGATTCTGGACCCCTCCGTTGAAACATTTCATGGGTGTCTGTAAAAAAAAAATAGGCTGTCATGGAGACTGCCGACAGAAATGAAACCTTTAAAGTGGTACGAGCGCCATCTATATTCTATAGAACAACACTACGGCGCGAGTATGTTAGTGACGTGAATCCATAAGTTTATCCCACCAAAAATCGCACAACACACCTATAGAAGTTTTAACTTAAAACATTGCTGTTCCATACATTTTGACCGCGTATCACTTTTGTATGAAACAGCAGTTTTTTTTTAATATAACAGACGAAAAACTTCAGCTCCTTGAGGTCCAAAATCATGTACCGAATCCATGGTAACAGTTTGCGCGTGGATGTCCCTGCCATCCCGTTTATTAAAGAGTATTCTATTTTAAGAGCCCCCTTTTGAAGTCAAGCGAAATATACACACACATACACACACACACACACACATACATATATATATTACTCATCTAACCATCATTATTACTAAAATGCTCGAAGTTGTTTCCTCAACCCGTCTATCACAAGCGTAATCTTGTGAAGTTATTAGAAATGAACTTTTTAATCAACTTTCAATAGCCCGTTAGCCGTAATCTTTCAACAATGTATTTAATATTTGCACAGAAGAATGCCTGACGTAGTTGAAGGCAGCTTTAGTTTTTGTTCAAAACCTCCTTCTCTACTCTTTAGTTACACAAGTTGCATTATTAGTTTTCAACTTCACGAGTTTAGCATTTTCGGGGGAGTTTAGCTCGCTCAAATTAAATGTATAGTTCAATATTGGTGCTTTTTATTGAAACTTCATTTTGGAGTTAATCTAAAGTTTTAATCACGCTTCTGAAGTAAGCAATCCTTTCTTGTTCATTGATTCGGATGTTAAATCCTTTTACAATTAATTTAAACTTGTTATGTCTCGTCTCTAATGTTTCTTTTTTACTTGATTTTTATTTTTTTACTGTTAAAATGTCGAAAATTAGCCTATTTAAGGCGAAAACACGATGGAAAATAATATAACTAATTTACTTTTAATCGTTATTTTATTATAGTTCCCTATTACTAGTCATTATCACTGTTTAAATGCAGTGATTTGATTCTTCAAATCACTGCATTTAAACAGTGATAATGATTAACAATAGATTGAGAATGAATAGATTCTTCTATGAACCAGTAAGATGCTTGGATATGTAAGAATTTATGAAGTTCTTCAAAGAATGTAGATTTAAAAATTCTTACGTCTTCAATTGAAGTTTATGTACTGTGAAATAGCTTTTTACTTTTCAAAACTAAAGTTGTTTTACTTTTCCAACAACTTATATTTTATATAAGTAAGTATGGAGTATAAAATCATTGACACAAAGCAAACCATTCTTTTATTTTTCACTTTTTAGTGGGTTGGTTTGTAATTCATCAGTTCCACTTTACCAAATTGTGCTTTTCGAGTGCAAATGCATGAGTTACTATAAAAAATACCAAAATCGCTATAGGTGCGCCTATAATATGAAGAGTTCCCTCGATTTCTCCAAGCCCCCATCATCAGATCGTAACCAAATGATAATGGAACTAACTTGGAAGTATACACTTTCAAACAAAAAAAGAATTTTTAAAATCGGTTCAGGCATCTTCGAGTTATCGGGGAAAATACATTTAAAAAAAACCGGCGAAGTGAAAACCTCAAGATTTTTTTCGAAGTCGGTTAAAAAAATGAGCGAGCTCTGATTTTAATTAGTGTGCGTATGTCGCTCCAATAGGCAATAACTATAATACCAATGTATTAGTAATCTTTCATTTATGTAATTTAATGAGTTATAATATTTCTCACTACTTCACTGTATCAAGTTTGACACAACAGCTACCTACCGTCTCTGGTTAGATAACAAGAAGTCTTAAGTTCAAATCTCGGGTGCAAAACATTATTTTCGTTTTGTAATCATAATTTTTCTAAAACATTCATTACCTAGTTGAATTTCTAACGATTCAATCCCATTCATAGATGAGTAATTTACAATACAGAATTCTCAGCCAATTTATTTTGACTGTTTAGGATATAACTACCCAAAATTTTTGATAATTTTTTTATCTTTTACTTTAATTTATAAAAAAATGAGCGTTCTTAGTCTTTAGTCTACGAGTATGATTACTACTCATATTCCTGTGCGTTCTCTGTTCCTGATCTCAATTGTGCTTGAACTTGATCCAACCATGCAACATTTAACAATGTTTTAAAAGGCGGTAAGCGTTGTTTTGCATGAGCAAAACGTTTCCATTTGTGAAATTGCAACGCGCTTATTAACCAATATCGGAGAGTGACAGCTACTTGTGACACAATACTTTTATAACGTTAGTAATATTTCAATTCACATTCTTAACTTATCTCACCTTTCAATGTTTACCTATGACTAAATTAATGTAAAATATTGCAATACATAGTTATATTAATACTTATCAGAACATGAGTCTGCGCTCGAACTTGGTGTGGCAACACGCCGTGTTCGAGTTTGCGACAAGTCAATCGTCATCCTGAGGATGCCTCGTTGAGAGGTGAAACACGTGTCAATTTCTTACAAGGTCTTTTTAAGACTCTTTAGAAATAGCTAAGCGGAACAGGTTACTAAATATATCCACTTCTATTGCATTTTATCAGAAGATACATATCAAAAGTTTTTTTTTTTTCATAATTTGATTCTGATAAAAAATACTTGGGCCAGCCCATTTTTGTCTCAGGCATCTGCGTGGACCTTTAGTCGGAATAAAGAAAAACTTTCAAATTATGAAAATAAAATAGATAAGATACACATTTATTATTGGTATCTAAAGGCTCGTGCAGACCAGCGCGATATCGCGGGCGCTACAAGGGTCGCGCTGCTTGTAGCGCTCGCGATATCGCGCTAGTTTGCACAAGCCTTAATGCCACCAATGTGAAGCGATGCTAACTTTTATTACATTATGAGGCAATATAAGTAATTAATTAACTATGCTTTATCCACCAATCCACCATAGTTTATCTTTATTATTTTAAATATTATTTCATTTTTATCCATAGAGGAGAAACGTGCAGTTATGGGTTCATCGGTATGCGGATTCTGAAGAAGTAGACCATCGTTGACGTGGGCCAAAACTGAAGGTGAATTCTTCGGCTCGTCACTACGACATCGTGGCAAGTCACAGGGGTAATCCGTTTTTATCCACCCGTAGCACATAATGTATGCTTACAAACAATGCGAAATTACCTGCATGAAACTGGTTCATGCTGTAGTAAGCCAACACGGAAGATTTTGCTGTCGACTTCTGTTCGCTATGTCATATATCAATTTTAATTAGGAGAATAAGGTGGATTTTTTGTGATGAAAAATGTTTTAAGTCGGATAAGGATGGCCGTTAAATACTGTGGAGAAAAAGTGGGGAAAGGTATAAGGAATGTAACCTCCTGCCGTGCAGGACTAGTGGCCCAATTACTGTGACTCACTATTAATATACCTATATTTATGTAACAAGAACTAAGTAAGTAGATATTATTAAAAGTCCGTAATTGACAGCTATTTGCAGTATATAGTTTGAAGTGTAAGTGATGTTATTGTTATGCAGTTAGAAGATATCATCATTTCTTACTATCTAACATGTTGATTCACTTCACCTCCAATTTCACTTTGTTTAAATTTGTATACTTACTTTGAAAAAAATATTTACTGCCATTCTAATTTAAAAAAAAAAAGCTTATTTTGTCTTATAAACTGGTAAATAAGTTACCAGCAGTCTTCTACTCTGAAAAGTTTGGCAATATGTTCAAAATAGTTTGCATTACTTAAATAAGTGTATTGGCCACACGTAGTTTTTTTTTGCTAACATATAGCCCATGCCAAATTGAACCTTAAGCCAACTCCTGTAAGAAACATAATAGTCGAAATAAGCTGGCTCATTCACTAATGACCCAAGCGATAGGTAAGGAACAATAGGCGCCCGCATTCCTAGTTTATTTAATAATTTCAATTTATTTTATTTATTTACCTTTTGAATTTTTTGCTTGAGTAATTTTATTATGACACAAAATTGATGTCTTATATATAAGACAAAAAATAAAAACTTGTACAACAATATTCCTCTATCGGGGTTTGAACTACTTTACGTCACGAAGTTTATGTCGTTATCTGTGCCAGGTGCTTTCATCGACCGGCTATGGGATCTATATTTATAATGTTGAAATATTGGAACTAATTCAATTATGATTACTATACATTGGTATATTAGTTATTGGTATACGTGGGTATATCATACGCACACAAACAGTTTAGCATTTGCTATTCGTACCCGTCCGACCGACTCATTAATTTACGTACACAGTGACAATAACCCGTGTGTATGAAAGAAAGAAAGAAAACGTTTTTATTGAGACTCGCACAGAAAATCACAAATTAAACTAAAACACACTCATTAAAACATTAATAAAACATTAAAAAACAAATTTAAAAAATAACAGAAAGTCCTGTACGAGGCCAAAAGGCTCCTATCTCAGCATATGTTGCGACATTAAAAAACAAAAAAAATGTCCCAGCGCTGGTATTCTGATAGGGCCCGCAGTGATGTCACGGATGGTTGTGTGGGATGTAAACCGAATAGATTTGCTGTGTGTACCTATGTTTTATTGCTTTATAGTCAAAATAAACTAGGCTCGCCCCCTATTACATGGGACTTAAAACATAACTGGCGAAATGTGGGTGAACCTGCTACAGCGACACCTCTGCCCTACCCTTCGGGGAAACAAGGCGTGATGTTATGTTTTTGTAAACTAGACAAAGATATCTAAACTTATTGCAAACCATGACCCATGTCATATAGAACCATTAGCTAACGATGACAACTTGCACTGAAATATTTCACAACCTTCCATTCCTGACCATAAATTGATGGTAAGCCCTCTAAAATAGAGAGGTGCCGGATGCAAGCAATATAACTATCTATCGAAACTGCACTTGAGGCCTTGTGCCTCATACAAGGAGGTGCTCCGACGCAATTAACTTGATTTATTCCCAGCGTTTACTTATTCAGTGCTACGGTTAGTACGCCCAGGGAACACGCAACTACATTTAAAAATACTTGTTCTAACTTTCACAATATGCTACGCGAATTTGAACTCTATTTTTGTACATTTTGAGGTGTTAAAGCTGTTTTGAAGAGAAATATTTAAGACGCAAAGTTTCATGCAAACTGTCTCGCGTTCAGAACATCTTTTGAATGTTACAGTAAATATTTTTAGAAGCTTTTGATATAGACTTAGTGGGTAGGATAATTATTGTACATTGGTATGAATATGAAGACAGTGTTTGTTGACTTATAGTTCTGGATTAAGCAGTTGTAAAAATCACCTTGAATTTAAACTAAACTTTTTGTATGTTCATTTTTAAATGCGTGAAGCGTGTCGCGTAGCTAACGTAATAACACATTCAGTACGCAACACTCGCTTTTAACAAAATGTTTCTCTACAGGGTGGCAAGGACATCGATGCGACAACTTTTACCATGGATTCAGTACATGATTCTGAACCCCCCTGCGATGAAATTTATCGTCGGTTATTTTTTTTTAAATCTGCTGTTTCATCAAAAAGTGCAATATCTACGCGGTCAAAATGTTTGGAACAGCTGATTGTTTTTTTATAGCTGACGAAAAATTTCAACGCAGGGGGTTTCATAACTGATTCCATGGTAACAGTTTTCGCGTCGATGTCGCTGCCACCCTGTATAAAAGGTAGAAAAACAGAACAAAACAACAAGCAAAAAGCAAGAAGAAATAAGCAGATTACAATAACGAGATAATAAGAGAACCTTAACAACTCAGCGAAGTAAACTTAACTACCGTGCTGCAGCTATTATGAACTAATTCTCAAGAAAGAAAGCCTTTGGCGGATCTAGGGGTGGGTCTGGAGGGCCATTAAAAAGGTGTGAGAGTGCGCGCTACGCCTCGAGTGAATTTGTCAGACGACGTCGTGAAATTAACACTAGGCGAACATAAGTCACCGGGAGACAGTGCTGCGCCTTGCCCCCAGGCGGTTATCGATATCTCGGATATAGTAAATTTCATCCACCAAATTCACTGCGAAAGTGGCTGCAGCGAAGTGATTTGCAGTGTTATAACTGCGTTTGTGTTCGGTTTCATTGGATTTACGCTCGCGTTATGAGTAAACTTGTTAGTGAATACAGTGAACAAGATTCTGTTACTATTTAGTGATAGAATTTCGGTTGCATAGATTTGTGCCGACCTGATTATGCAACAAATTTAATTACTTTTGAAGAACCTACTAATTGATTAGCATTAAGGCTCGTACAGACCAGCGCGATATCGCGGGCGCTACAGGCAGCGCGACCCTTGTAGCGCCCGCGATATCGTGCTGGTCTGCATGAGCCTTTACGGTAAGGGTATTAAATAATGTGTACCAATTTTATGTACATTTAATAAATTTAAACATCCTATCTCACAACCTATCTCATTATAATAACTCAACTATTTACATAATATGTATTTATAAGCTAACATTAAAAAAATATGGATAAGTTTACAAAAAAGGAGGGGCAAGACTCATAGTCATAGGGCATCAAAAGTGCTCTAATAGCTGGTAGCATTACCACGTTGAATGATAATACTGATTCTGAACTATCAGTAGTAAAATTCCTCGATATTTAGAACGCTCTGAATTAAGCTCGTCTCTAGAGACGTTTGGGATGTAGCAATTATTGCTGCGACGTTCACTACCTAGATGTTATTAAGTTGAACATTACAACAGCTATGCAGCTCACTCCTATGCAGTACCCAACTTTTCTATGGGGCCCTGGTACCCGGAGAAACGAAAAAGTATTATAAGATGAAATTATTAAGCTACTTCGTTTGAGGCGCGCCCCGGACTTATTACGGTTGGGATTTTGTTGGCGTTTTTTATTTTACTTAAGTTACATTCAAAGGAATAAACATAATAGTTTCTATTGTATATGCGGCTTGTATAAGAAATAGTCTAGACTTTTGGATCTGGGGTTCGATAGGGGTATAGTTTTCAGAATGACATAATATACGTATTATCAGGTTACTACATGGGACATAAAAGGATTTGTTTTTGAAGTACAAATAAAAAAATCTGCTAAATGGTGTAACGCGGGATGTTTGTGCAAACTTTTGAGCGAAAGCAATCGTCAAACCCTGCGTTCCCACTCATTTTATTATTTTTTTTTACAATATATTGGTGTTGAAGATTATCCCAAAATGACTATTTCGCCCGAAATAGCGTGCAAAGCAAACCAAATGACTAAAAATTCTGTGAAAATAGTGCAAATACCTACTTACAGTTTACGGTATTAACATTATAATTAAATTAGTTCTTCGTAGTACGCGTTGCAAGTAGAAAGTAAAAATAAAACACAAACCTAATCACTAGGAAGTTCAATAGGTGCTCTTGTTTTCCATCGTGAGCCATGACAACAGCTGAATGGAGTAGCCCTTGTTATATTTTTTATTTCGTTTTGCTAGAATTTCTATATATTACTGTGGATTGTAATAGGCTAAGGTTATAAAAGGTATTAACACAGTGATATACGATTGAAAACGGCACAATAACTGAGAACATAACCACAAAAAAAATGTGGTGGCACTCCGGGAATGCTGACAGAAGTGAAAACTTGAACAAGATCGCCGTGGTAGAAGAAAAATACTTATATAGAACATTGGTCCGTAACCTTATCTAAATAAAGAGTACAATCGCGTTTGCGAAAAAAAAAAATAACTTCCGAAACCTTTAAAGTAAAAATACTTTCATAGAACATTGATCCGTAACCCAATATAAATAAAGAGCATAATTGCGTTTACAAAAATGAGGTGTCATGGTGTCGCGAAGTCAATGGTTTAGTCGAACCTCAAAAGCCAACGCGCCTAAAGAAGTTTTCACTTCCAAAGATAGTTGTGTAGGTTTTTTTGCAAGTCAAACAGATTCCCCGAAAATTTTTTGGTCTAGTCGTGAAAGATAACGTTTGATGTTTAGAATACCGGAACTATAAATAAATGCGTTTGCCAAAATGTTATACCATCTAAGTACCATTATTAAAAAAAATAGAGTTAGTAAAAACGATCGAATTTTAAATGTCGACTCCATGGATGTCGTATTCAAACATCTGTAAAAACTTGGTTCATTTGGTCGAATGCATTGAGAATTTTAATACTTTCCTTTATCTTGAACTCTACTTGTTAGGACCTTATCGGGTAGCTACTAAATTCCTTTATTTTATTAACATTTCAATTCTTTGCATTACTTACACATTTCAATAAAATATTTTCAGGAATGCAATTGAAATTAGAATTGATTTTGTTATTTTGACAACGTTTTTAGACTGATTTCATAATTATTTGTTTTTTAAAGGTCTTAAGGTTGGTTAAGCGGGTCGGCTTTATATACTAGAGAAATAGGTTGAACATATTATACATCGAACATCGGTTGAACATATTATCATATTATATATATTGCTCGAACATATTATATTATACTTATTTCTTCTTTTTCGTGTGGTTTGTGACTAACCTTTTTTTTTTTTTTTTTTGAGGGTGGGAAATCATCAAATAACTTCTCCCGCTCTGGGCGGAGCGGGAGGGCGTGTCAGACTCTTACTGACTAAAACCCACCCGTGTTCCTTCGGCTGCCCTGTTGCCGGGGGCCACGATCTCCCTTTCGGTTTTCTTCGCAACCCCGGCAGGCATCGGCCCTAGTGGACCCCTTCGAATCTGCTGACATCTCTTTGAGGCGCGCGTGGAACACAACGCGCCGTCGACCCGGGCCTGGTCCTTATCGGACGGTGAGCCACCCATTGCTCACCGTCCGCAAACCCGCGCCTACGGTGGCCGGAAATCGCCTCGCGATTCCCGAGTTTGTGACTAACCTGGGGTCAGAGTTTTTATACCGCCCTTGGGCATCTGACTTCACTTAACATGCCATCGAGAAATATCTGTCATACTGAAATGCTGAAATACCACTAGTGTACATAGGCTTTAAATAAATAGATAATAAATAAATTAACAGCTAAAAATGTTCACACTTTTTGAATGTCTCTCATCAGTCTGTGACTTCTTAACAACCAATTTAAAAAAAAAAACACTGCTAAGTGAAAAATAACTTTAATTTCGGAAGTCGGTTTTGAATTTTAATTTTTTGCGACCGACTTCCGAAATTAAAGTTATTTTTCACTTTGTAGTGTTGTTTTTTTGGAAGTCGGATGTTTTTTTTTTTTTTTTGATAAACATTTTTATTTTTCACTTTTTAGTTGTGGTATCTACCCCACACAAATTCGAATACCACTTACTGCTATGTATTAATCAGTGACAGGAAATTATCATATTATCATCCATAAACGAAGTGGGGAAAAAATACATATTATTGAAGCTAACTCAAAAGCTATCGAAACAAAGTTAATAAAATTTATATGGAACCACCTCGAGAGCTTACCCTTTCACACACAAAAATAATTTTCAAAATCGGTCTACACTTGACGGAGAAATCGATGGACATACATAAAAAAAACATACGCTACGAACATATAACCTCCTACTTTTTGGAAGTCAGTTAAAAAGCAGAAAGTTGCATAGAAACAGCTCATACTTTAACAGGTTATAATGCATTCGAATCGCGCCAAATAATTACTATAATAAACTTTTCATTCAATTATACAGGAATCCTGGAATGATCTTTATTCTTGTTATTCTATTCTCTCTCCTTTTCTTATTAATAACACCATTAATTACGTTTTAGATTAAGAAAATTTAGCAGTGTCCGTGCAGGAATTATAATTATTATTATTGATTTGTTTTCATCTTGACAACTGTTTTTTTTTATCAACAGAAATAAAGGAGAAATTCTCTGTATACTATTTGCGTGATATTAAAGTATCATTTTACTGTAATCAGTAGTTCTTGCTTCTTTTAGTATTGCTGCTCATAAGTCGAAAATACCTATGGATTGTTTTAAATACCACTAGCATTCCAAATTCGAGCCCATATGACCAAAAGCTCCATCTAGTGTAAATTTGATGCGATTCTTATAGAATCCGAGTAGTTCTGATTTCAGGAAAATTCTCGAAGCTACCATGTCTTCGCTAAACGCACAACACCATCTATAACATTCGAACTTTTTGGCGAAACCTACTTCCTTGATCAACAACATTATTTTACGTAGATGACGCTACGCTTTCGTAGCGCACTACGAAGCTACGTGGCCGTGGCATAGCACTGACGTAATAAAGTTTCCTCTTGATGTATTTGTTTTCCTATAGATGGCGCTAGTAAGCTGTCGCTCATTGGTTTTAAGTTATTTCCTAAAGAGAGCATTGCGAACTCAGTTAAATAATTTCTTTCGACAAATCACCACCCTCTAAGTATATGGTTGATGACTTTTCCGAAAGATGTCGCTGTTTTTTAGTAGAAAACGTAGCTCACGGAAAAATAAAAAAATAAGTTAATATTGTAATCACTACTGCTGGTATAATTGAATAATTGATTATTCTGAGATTTGACATAGCCAGAGATTATAATTGCTATAAATATACCGCATTGTTTTATTTCACAATATCCTCATCGAAGAAATACGAGTACTTTGGTAAACCTCAACCTAATTTTGCCGGGTTCACGAACATTATTGTTCGAAATAAAATGACTGTATATTATAAACTAAGTTGAGTAGTTTCCTTAATATATCTACTATCCTACTGTGTACTGACTTGTAGTTTCAGAAACTGTATTATTCATTTCTAAACCATGAGTTATATTGGCAGAGTTGTACTGTAGTTATTTAAATAAATAGGTTTTACATAACATTATATTTTCTATACTTATTATGCATTTACTAAAACGAAGAACTGGTTTGCTAGTTACAGGAATTAAAATAATAAAATATTTTGTTTTTTTATTCAACAAGAATGATATTATTATATTAAATATACGACAATAGCATCGAGCGTGCATTACTTCACGCAAGTGATTCATGTCTGCAGAGAATAGAAATACTCCTAGCTGAACAGAAACACCTCGTATTTGCACTTCATTTAGTGTGCAACCCCTTTGAACAATTCCAAACCCTATTCCTTAGCAATAAGATTGTATAGTGTAGTACAGATAAGTTTGTGTGTATCTACACACGCTCTCGTTTCTCGTATACGTGCCGAGTTCTGCAAAGTTCCCGCGTCTTGTTACCACCACGCGCTTGGCAGATTGGATTTGTTCCTCCGCATGCTAATATCATAGGTACGTGTGGACTCGTCCGGATTAGCGCTAGAGAAAAAAAAAATGTCCCCTCGTTTGTATATTTTAGGAACATAAATACTATTACATTTGTTTGAGTCTGCCTCGTTTCAAATACAATTGTCCCGTCTCGCCGAGTTTTATGTACGCAACTGATATTTTAATAAATGTGCTGTGTTGAGTCTGATAAAGCCTGGGCCTTGGTAAAGTAGGTTCTATTTTTTGGAAAATATTCTGTTACGTAACGGCTTTATTTCAATTCACTGTTTAAACCCAACCACGTATGGCTAATAAATATAATTGGGGAGGAATCCTGTACAATTTAAATGTTTCGTATTCATATTAACCGATTGTAGTATGTGTGCTGTTTATTCATTAGTCATGTGAGTGTATAGTAATTTTTATATCGATTATATTTTAACTTTTAAACTAGTCACATGAAAAAACTATTCTTAAAATATTTTGCCATTAATTTATTGTTGAAGATACCTAAATACTCGAACTAGATGGAGGGTGTATGGTATCAAATTAAATAATACTTATTTACAAAATAGAGAGATAATTTAATCAAATTATCATTACCTCATATTCATTTACCACAATTACCACCGAGTTCAAGGTGAAGATAACCTACATACGATCCGTAAAACCACACAACTATCGCTCCCTCGAAACCTCGTATTTTCAATTCCAATAAACGTATAGTTATACATATTTTCTGTCGTACACGTTAGTGAATATCTCATTTGCCATCGTTTCTGGGCCACTGGCTCGATACCCGATTTGATAAGCTTGTATGCTAACTTGGGGGCTCATATATTTATAACTTTGACAAGTTTAATTGGATTCTTCGTATTTTTGGTTCGAATCTTAAAGTGCGATTGGAAGTTTAAAATTATGAGTTTGAAACCATCTGGCTTCATCCACAAGCTACGCTAATATAATTTTTTAATGGTAGGCTAGCTCTTTCGGCCATTACTTTGTGTAATTATTTCATCACCGCGGCTCTCAAAACGGTGAAGGAACATATCGTGAGCAAACTGGCATATCCTAGAACCATGTAAAAATTCGAAGACAAACGACAACTACCAACCCACACTGGGCATGATTAAGATCCAGTTTCCCAGTAATGGGAACATTATAGGCTAATTTTGCTAGGTAACCTCTTAAAATCTTATCTTGTCAAGTGTTTTAGGTAAATATTTTTCTCTGGTCAATTATTACCTTCTAAGGTCAGTGTGGATGAAGACCCAAGAGCAGTGGTGGCCCAGTGGTAACGGCCGTGACTTACGGTAACGGTCGTAGGATCGAACCCAGACAGGCGCTTAACATTGAGTAAGTTATTTCATCTCCACTGCTTTCAAAACGGTGAAGGAAAACATGGTGAGGAAACCGGCATATCCTAGAACCAAAAATTCGAAGACATGTGTCAACCACCAACCCGTATTGGGCCCGCGTGGTAGATTACAGCCCACTCCCACACACCGAGAGGAGGCCTATGTCCCAGCAGTGGGAATGCTATAGGCTGGTTATGCATTTTGGATAACTTTCTTCTTCTTTATTTTGCTTAACACAACTATTTATTTTATTTATTTATTCAAAATCTCTATTAACAATAAAATACATAAAATCTGCCAAACTGCATAACAGTTTGTCGGCAATTCCAACAAATAATAATGTACATATTTCACTCTAAAGAGGTATTAATTGTATGTCCTAATTCAGAATAATTTGTAAAATGATTACCTAATAAAGGACAAAAAGGCTTGGGATTGAATTGCTCCAATTTATTTTTTATTTTTTGCTTTCAGAACTTTGTTTATTTTGCTAAATTTAAAATTATATACACAATGACATGAATATTTACTTTGTGAAGCATAATATTATTATTATTTTAATTATTGTGAATTTGAGGACTATGTGGGTCATATATATATTTTTTTTCAGTTACTTTTAATGATAATCTGACAGTTTGAGTAATTTATGTGGCTTACCCATATGGCATTTTTTTGGTATTGTTCGTCGAATCGTTGAGCTCCTTAAATTCTGAGTTGAGCTGCACGATAACTGACAAATGCGTGCACTGACTGAACAGGCCATCTCAATCTGTGTGGTTCTTTCCTCAAAATACCACTTCAGACACCAATCTACAAGGTTTTCATATGACTTCTGAGTTTGTTTCGGTCTTTCTTCTCAGAGTAGTCAGGTAGGAAACACCCACCTCATCTAGTTTTTAAAACATTATTGATGTGTAAAAGTGTTTGTACAAACCTACTTATAGAAATAAAATCATTTATCATTAAAATATTTTTATTTTTATTTTCATTTTTTTTAAATCCCAAGACACTAAGTTTTCTATTAAAACGTTTTATTTCATTCCAAGTAGGTAACTCTGAAATTTATACGTTCTTCATTGGTTGTTTTATTTCTTCATATTGTGGTGTAGGAAAAACAGTCGAGTTGTTCGAACTTGTTATCAAAACAGGTGATATGTTATCATTTTCACACTGAAAATCATTAATCTCATCACGTATGGCCACACGTGACTGACGAAGGGATAGTCTACCTTTAGGGGCAACTTGCCTTTCCTTTGCGGAAAAGCCGCATGGTTAACATGGTACCAAATTATATAAATAATAATATTTCATCCTTCACCCCAGGGAAAGTACCTCTTCGTTTTAGAGATTTTTTTTGCGTTAAGCCTGAAGAAAGAAAATAAGTTTATTTGCAGGAAACATGACGCAAAGAAAGAACAAAAACTTGAAACTAACAATTTGGGGGAAAATATGCGTCACATACACACAAAACGGCCATGGCAAAGCATAATGCTGCGAACCTATACGAGACAGAGTTTCAGCGCTGGCCAGCCAGCCTTTATTTTGTGGCTTTTGTTTCTTGGATACTTATATGTGAAGTGAGTTACCATTCCACTTGATCCTAAGGATTGACACTATTAATAGCTTACTTCAAGGTCACTTCGCCTAAGTTTGAGATTTTATAGAATATATCGATAATTAGGTGTAGTAGACTTGGTCTTCTGTGGTTTTCGCAGGAGCTGTATGATAATTTTAGCTATCGCGTGATAAAAAGTTAAGCCAGTGAGTAGGTTACAATTAGTGCAGCTGACTGGCCGGGTGTGCTGGGTTAATCGAGGCCACTGCGCAGTTTCACCGCTGCCAACAGACAACTAAACGGTGAAGAAAACCATGTGGTGAGGAAACCCGCATGTCCAAGAACCGAAAATTCAAAGACATGTGACATCCACCAACCCGCAATGGGCCGGCGTGGTGGATGGCCCACTTCCCCACACTCAGAGAAGGCCTGTTTCCCAGCAGTGGGAACAATATAGGTTGATTATGCTGATAGGCAAGTGGAACAACCAAGAGTTTGCACCATTCAAAACTTTATAAATTTTTAAAGTAATTTAGGGACCGAACGAAACCGATTATACAAGTTAATTTATTTATTTGATTTAAAAACTTACGCAGCACATCTAAATGCCTTTGTTCCACTGTTTCTCGCGTAACACGTTGTAAATCTAAAAAGGTTGTTTGTGACTGTATAATTGCTGTGGAAAGTCATAGTCTTTATTGCTGGGGAATTAAGTCTAGAATCAGAGAAACGTGGAGAAGGAAGTCTCTAAGGGCATGTTTTGACTGCACACTTGAAGCAATACGACGTGTGAATTGCAGCTGTATTCGCAATGTAACGACAAGTGATTCGGGTCACTAGTTCATACAAGCCTTCTCCGGTACTACAGTTGATTGATAGTCACTAATGACAAGGCGATGTGTTATGCTTTGGGCCTGTTTCCGCCCACCTGTAAGCAGAACCGGTAACTATGGCCAAAGTGGGCTCTCGAGCACAGATTGACATGCGACCCTACCGTTGACATTTGATCAAAGGACTATTCATGGGTTTCTATCATCGATTGGCTCTTTGTGGCACCTACTAAGCTCATCTACAACTTATAAAGAATTCTTGTAAGCGTTTACTGTGATCACTGGTATTACTACTCTGGTGACTGATAGAAATGTACCAATAGATGAAGAAGACAATTGCGCCGACCACATTATAAAACTGGAAAATGTACAGTCAGATCAATACGATATAACAGAGTTAAACATACCTCTATTCCTCGAAAGGGCAGGAGGAATAGGTATAAAACACACCTACATTTCTCCAGTTATGTCATTTTAGATGCTAGATAGAATCCTTCCCTCAAATATCTGACAGGCCAACACTGTCTTAGCCCATTGGCCCTGTTGGTCTCGGTTGTCGTAAGCGCGACTGCTGAGCGTGGGGCCCTGGGTTCAATTCCCGGGTCAGGCAAAATGTTATTGGGTTTTTCCATTAGGAATTTATTAGTAACAGCCCGGAGTTTGGAAGTCGGTAGTGTGATACCCGTTAAAGAACTTTAAGCTGTTGACCCTGCGCCTGATCTCTCTCCGGTCGTGTCGAATTGCCGTCCCATCGGACTATGAGAATGAGGGAAGAGAGTACATTTGTGAACTATAATATTTCCCACGGCAAAAGTTGGTCTCTGCTAAGATTGACCGCCATGGCCGAAATTCGGTCTGGACTTCTGGAGGACTATAGTAACCCATTGTTAAAGCCAATTATTAGAATGACCGTGGAGTTTCTTGCAGGTTCTTCAACAAAGAAAACGACCGAGTGGAAGCGTGCACCTAATTTCTAAAGTTTCATAAGTGCCCATGTAGGTTCATGTTAAAAAAAAAAAACACAGATTCTTTAGTCACCCCTTATTTGAATTTTAGATTTTTATTCAAACCGAAAATGCACCACCCGATTGGAACGCACGTATACAATATGCCGCAGCCTTACCGTAGCAATATGCAAGCGACGACGGCACGAGCGTGTAAATTGTTAAAGTTGGAGGGCGGTTGCAATTTTCGCAGCTGTATAAAATATTGTCAGGCGCAATAGCGGACAGGGACGCGAAACGATGGATGCGCTCTCTTTGGCTTTTTGGCACGTTTCAGCCGATCGACTCACTCACCGCTGTTAACAGATATTGCTTTTGATATGACTTGCACTTTGACTTTGTTTGGGTGTTAGTTAGTAACTTATTTTTGTTTTTTTTTTTTAAGTGGTAGGTTCGGAATCAAATTGCTTCCCAAGGGAGAGAATGTAGGCGTATGATCTGTTCCAAATTAATCTGATAAAAATCGCTGGTAAACCAAACCTGTTGAGGTTAAATTCTTATGCAATCACTCAATAAGGTCACACATTCATTTGTATTTAGAAGGTTATTTTACATCTCTTTGTAATTGAAAAAACATCGACGATGAATTGAGGTTATAAAATTAACCTCAATTGTTAAATGAAAAAATCTTTAAGGTGATTTCAAATTAGAATTTCGGTAAAAATCAAAGCACTCAATTGTAAGTGGCGCTACAAATTGGAATCCACAGGTAAGTTATTTGTTTACATTTTAATCAGATGCCTTTGGAATTACAGTCTACTTAATGAATTTAAGATTATTTAATAGTTATCTATGCAACTGTTATATAATAAGGGGTATTAAAACACGAATGTGATAATAGTATCACATGAGTGTCTTAATACCTAATTATAAACAGTTGCATACAAGACTTTATCTACACCCATGATAAAGCAAAAACATTGGGTTTTTGTAATTTAAGATCAAGAATTAAAAAAAACCACGAAATTCAGTACAAGTGCACGTATGAGTGTCGCCTGCACCACTTCAACGTTCCCAAGTTGATGGAAACAAGGAGTTGCATACATGACAATGTTCTTATTTTGAAATTCGAATTGCGTACTGAAATTTAGTACAACATTATAACACTCATTTGGATGATATTATAGTTACTATGACACTGGTTGTTTAAATGTTGGAAATAAGCTAACTGTTTCAGAAACTTTTATAGAGGTCTTATAGCATGGGGGTAAATAAAAAATAAAACATTGTATGATTACCTAATATGGAATTTATTTTGGAATATTTTATACTTACCGTTTTATGAAGGACCATAGGAAAACCCACTCTAGAATTTTCTCTGTTCTGTCTTTTTTTTTCTTAAACCGTTTTTAAAGTCAAAGTTATGAATTCTCTAACTCCTGCGCTAGTAATAACTGTGTTGTAGGAGCTTGTATCATAACATAACATAACATCACGCCTGTAATCCCCGAAGGGTTAGGCAGAGGTGTACCTATAGTACACCCACATTTCGCCAGTTATGTTTAAGTCCCATGTAATAGGGGGCGAGCCTATTGCCATCAACCGGGCACAAATCCAGACTCCGGGCTGCTACTGAGAAATTCCAGATGGAAAAACCCAATAACACCTTGCCCGACCCGGGATTCGAACCCAGGACCTCATACTCAGCAGTAGCGGTTTGCGATCACTAGACCAACGAGGCAGTCAAGAGAGCTTGTATCCTCCCGTTATAAACAGACACCATTTTTGGAACGAAGTTTTTCAACGGGGTTTGTAAATTTTCAGAAATCGTCACGCTAAAAAGTGTAAATACTTGCGACTGTCTTCTTCTAATTCCAAGAGAAAGAAAGAGAAAGAGAGAGAGAAAGAGAACGCTGGCAGAAAAAAAAGAAGTAAATAGTAAAGTGATTAAAGTGTCGTTGGATAAAATTGTACAAATTGGCCCGAGTACACTGCATGCCGGAGAGGAGAGAGAAAGTGTGAATTCGGTCAAAATGAAAATCCAAGATGGCGCCTCTGATTCAAATTCTTCATAATGGGTATCGTTTTCATGGTTTTCAAGGGTGCTAAAGCCAACAGTGGGAACAAAATGTAAATCCAAGATAGTGGCTTAGAAAATTTTCAAATTCGTCATGGGTGTCGTTTTTATAGTTTTCGAGGGTGCTAAAGCCGATATGAGGTCAAAATGTAAATGCAAGATGGCGGCTGCGAACATTTTAAAATTTTCATCATGGGTGTCGTTTTCGTAGTTTTCAAGGGTGCTAAAGCCGATATGAAGTCAAAATGTAAATGCAAGATGGTGGCTGCAAAATAAATGTTTTTGTTTTAAATCATACGTGAGATAGAACTTCGTTCCTGACGGGGGTCCCCCGACCAAACACGTATTTTATTTTGTTTTATGATAATATAAATAAAGAGGAAACAAAAACAAAAACATTTTAACCACGATTTTTGTTTGAATATTACCTAATTAGAATGCCACGATCCTAAAGTACTTGATATACCTAATTATAACTATTGGAACGCTGCATTCAAAGTACCTGTAGGTACCTACCAACATTGGTGACACAGACAAATGAGTTTCCGAGTACATAACAACAATAGTCCAATGTTATGACAACGGTTTCTATAGGACACTGTTTGAGTAATAGTCCGTACATACCTGCATATAATACGCATTTAACTATAGTTAAACTTAGTTTTGCCCTTACATTTCCGAAAAAAAAGTAAGTAAGCAAGTTTCCTTAAAATACCATTCCTTTGTTGTATCTCACGGTCCAGATTTATCTAAGTCTAGATGACCCGGTGAATTTCGCACTAGTGAGATCGATAATATTGGCCGCATATGGGAATGCGGCAACAAAATTTCGATTTATTCCACTTTTCCTTTGGGTTTTTCCTATTTCATTTTTTTCCTACACCACCCCAGTAGGTATTGAGGCGAACAAAACAAAAAAAAAAACAAATCGGTCGAGCTCTTTTCGAGTTTTTGGGACACAAACGCACGGCAATTGATAATAATTAATCCTTTTTATATTTATATATACTCTACATGTTACCCTATACTAGCAATTTGCTAATTCTTTTAAGTGATAAAAATATCAGTGTTTTTTTTTGTATCTACTTCCAAACATTCGTATTTTTGTCATCTAAAAATCAAGAAAAAATTAAAACCAAGTGAGTTCCTCCTTCCATTATTTTTAATACAATTCCATGCAACGCGTGCCGTTAATATTCTTTAACACGATTAATTTTTACAGCACTTAACTTTCTTTCAAGATTAATTATCCTTTACGTCGTAATTGAACACCGCACCATTACATTCATCGTTAAGTAAAATGTTAATTTTTATATAACCAAGTTTTTGCGACATTTTCTCTTGGAGCACAAGTACTAAATTAATACTCGAGTGGTTGAAGGAAAAGAGGATAAAAAAAAACCTACGTATATAAATAATGAATAACGTTTTTTGTAAACGCTTATCTATCATATATATCTTCGTTTTCCTGTTACATTATACTTTTCACTATCAGAATAGGTGTCTACTTATGGCTATAATAATTAACTAGCCTACCTAATCACATTATCTCAGACATCAATTAAATTAATTGCCTGCACAAGATGCTACAGATATTCCTGTAGGAAGCTTAATATCAAAAATTGTTTAGTATATGTGTGATTAGTACTAGATTACTATCTCATGTTAGGTACTTCATTCTCTAATACCATTGGTCCGAACTCGAAATAGTTGAAACTACTTACCAGCTGCGTATTAGGTACAGCTGTCAGATGTAGGCAAACAATTGCGTCGCTCGTTTGCTCCGAAATCTAAATCTGCTCAGTTCCTCACATTAGTTCAGTCTCAATGAATTGGAGTACTTGCACCACTACAGCTGAATTTCGTTAGAGCTTGCATTGTGTAACGGCTACCTAAAGTTGTGCGCTCTTGTGTTGTAAACTCAGGACCGGGTCCGTAAACCTTCGGTCGGGATATTTGCGCGACTTTTGATAAACGACACGGCGATACCTTTTTATAAAGTTTGTGGTTAAACTTTAAAACAGATGGGTCTGTAGTGTGTACCTACTCTTACCTATGTTGTTTATATGGAGTCGAAACTCCACTATTATTTTTAACACATAATATCACGTATTCCCCGAAACTGGTGAAATGCGAGTGTACTATAGGTACACCTCTTATCTTTTAACCCAACAGCAACGTTGGGTTAAAAGGTAAGATAAGATTTTAACCCAAAAAATACTACAAAACAAATAAGTATCACTACATATTTAAAGCTTAGGTACCTATTATTATTTCCGTCTGTTATTTCTAGGCACAAACTGGTCCACATTTATTATTGCTCCTAAATCGGCCCAATAACAAATTAGGTCTATCGAATATTGACGAATCTCAGAAATAAATGGATAAAATAACTTCTTGTACGAACTAGTCCATTCTTATTATCAGTTGTATGGGCACTAACAATATGGATTATAAGCAAACAATATGCCTCACGAATCCTCTCGATGTATTCAAGATTATCAGTAAATCGAAACAGTAACCCTCAGTAAATATTCCATAACAAAGACTCGTATAAAAAGGAACAAGAAACAAATTACCTAATTTCTCTTTATGTATACAAAATGAGCTCGAACTTGCTCAAATTGGCCGTTAAACACACTTAAACAATTTGGTATGAAGGCGGGAACCTTATTAGAAGGTTTAATCTGGGAGGCGACTGAAAGCGAAATACACTTCGTTTAATTTTTGAATGAATCTTTAAGCAACTTCCATCTACTTCGCGGAGACAAATTAGTATCTTTAATGTTAAAATTAATACCTATATGCTCGGCTTGTACCTGGGTCTAGGTAAAGGTGATCCCCTTTACCTAGACCCACGTACTGTTACTTTTTATCGTTGAAATCTCGTCTCTCATGGTAAACTCATGAAGAATATCCTTATTATAGATACTTCCGTAAGTAAAAGTAACTTTGTCCATCTGTCTGTTACTTTTTCATACACGTTAAAACGTTTATGAAATTTGGCGTATAGGTAAATAGACTAAGACCTGGGTTATGACATAGGACTATTTTATGCTGGTAGTACGTTCCCGTGGGTTAATTTCCGACCTCAACCCTGGCGAAGCTGCGAGCAAAAGCTAGTATTACTATTTGTTTTTTGATGACCATGCTCTTCTTCTGTTGTTCCGAGTCAGCAGGATGGTAGCGCAGCTGAATATCCAGGGTGCGCCGGAAGAACACTTAGACAACGCACAACAAAACAGAAGAGTTTTTCTTGTTTGACTATGGAACCCTGAAAATACTAATTAATCTAGAGTAACCTAAACAAAACGAAAGTTTTCAACCAGTGCGTATTGCTAGTGATGATCTATAGCAATGAAACGTGGTCGCTCATAATGGGCCACATTAGAATACTGAAAGTCACCCAAAGGGCAATGAAGAGGGCTATGCTTGGAGTCTCCCCACGTGATCGAATCGGAAATGAAGAGATCCGTAGGAGAACCAAGGTAACCGACATAGCCCGAGAAATTGCCAAACTAAAGTGGCAGTGAGCAGGGCATATTACTCGCAGAACAGATGGCCTATAGGGCCGAAAGGTTCTGGAGTGGCGAACGTGTAAAAGAAGACGTAACGTTGGAAGGCCTCCCACAAGGTGGACCGATGACCTGGTGAAGGCCGCAGGAATCCGCTGGATGCGTGAAGCACAGAACCGGTGGAAGTGGCGGTGCTTGGGGGAGGCCTCTGTCCAGCAGTGGACGTTTTTCGGCTGAAATGATGATGATGATGAGCCCAAAACTTATATAATTAGATCTTAACATAAAAGACAAACCTTTGTTAAAATCTTATAAACAGAACTCCTTGCAAAGCGGTGCTCCACACCACAATATGCAATAAACCGCATTTTGTAATAAGACCGTGTGTTTAGCCTACACGGGGCGGTGTGAGCGATGTTAGCGGTGTGAGCGGTGTTCAATAGGTGTATGTCTTTGAGAGCAGCGCCCGGGGCACTCGGCGAGCCTTTTAACCCGTAATTGCGTTAATATGTCCCGACGTATGATACCTACGAAATTAGATGAACCTGTGCTGTACTTTGATTATGTTTCTTTTTGAGGTTGTGTTTTTTTTTTGAGTCTAGGGTACGGCAGAGGGTCTCATAGATATTGGTGCAGTTTCCGAAGACATTTTTGAACAATCAGTGTTATATTGCACTTGCCAACAACAAAATATTGTTAATGAGACTTCAAAAGAATAAGAAAATAATAATTATGATGAAGTAAGTAGTGTGTAAAATTTGACAAATTAATGACTATAAAAATATGAGAGCTTCTCTTTAAATATTCTTTTGTTATAACTATGAAACAATTTTCAAGATGTAAAAACTGCAATTACAAGGTTAAAATTAACGAGAAGATAAAAATAATGCTTCAATGCTTAATCTTTTTCATGTCATTTTCATTTCGTAACAAACAAAAATATTATTATAATTAGAAGAACTTCAGCGATAGGTAGATACAAGAAAATATAATTAATTCAATGTAAAAGTAAAGCATTATATCTAAACTTTAAAAAATAAAGTGGATTTTCATTCGTGTTTGTCGAAAATTACTGCAGTATAGGTACGTAGAATCCGCTGGATGTGGGATTGCGGGCAGCGCAGGATTATATGTTGTTTTATTACTCACTAAACCCTGAGGCAATCGCTACTGTACTATCAAATCGTCTGCACCGCTTATTGAAGCAGTTTCAGTTTTCAATGGTAGGTGAAACAACGTAATCTTTTCGTGCTTTAATGATGGATGACAAAATAAAGTTATATTTTCCAATACTTGCAGTATTATCAACTTTCACTTGTCTTTAACAGAAAGAAAGAAATAATGAAAAAATAAGTTTATTTGTCACAGAAACAAGAGCATACAAAAAGATAATTAACTTGAGTAGAACAATAGAACACAACAGATTTTAATAATAATTATGAAACTGTAATATTCGGCAAATTTCTTTGTCACAGTCCAGCGACTGTGGCAAAGAAGACTTCCACTCAGCATGATGCTGTGCAATGGGGACCCACAGCACAGTGCTATTTTCAATGGTCACCCGTAAAAGATTGCATATCAATTGCGGTTTCGTGCTAATTACATTGCCAAAAATGCTCCTGATTCTTCATAAATTTTACTTTGAAAAAGGTTTTGAAGTGAAAACTTTTTTAGGCGCGTTGGGCAATTTTGAGATGGGAAAAAACAATTGAACTCGCGACACCGTTACCGACACCACATTTTTGTAAACGCGATTGTGTTCTTTATTTATTTTACGTTACGGATCAATGTTCTATGCAAGTATTTTTACTTTAAAATTTTTGGAAGTATTTTTTTTTTGTTTTCACTTCTGTCGGCACTCTTGGAGTGCCACTGTTTTTTTTATTAAAGAGGAAGTGACTAAAAAGGCTTAGCGGGAATATTCCTATAATGGAAAACCATCAACAAAGAAAAAATAAAGAATAGTTGTTCTATATTATAAATGTTAAAGTCGCATTTCTATCTGTGTGATCTATCGTGTCTATCTGTGTGACCGCGTTGTTCTTCTAAACTTCGTAACGGATACTGATGCGATTATGTATCACCATCGTTTAGAGAATTTATCCTCGAAGGTTTATCTGTAATAAACTTACATAGAATAAAGAAATCTCGAAATTTAGTCAAGTCATAAAAACCGTGCAAAGCAAATTATGAAGTTAAAACAGTCCTATCATTCTGCTAAATCCACTTCAATATGTCTGATATCGATTTACCGGACAACGCCGCTGTTGTTGACATACCCCATCGTTCAGTGCAATGTCGTAGGCCTGCAGCGAGCAGCCAGTATTTTCATTTTCGATTTTCTGCCTCTAAGAGATAGCACATTGGTTAGTAATTGAACCACGGACGTCTTTGATATATCGGCCCTTTTATCGGATTGGACGGACGCAATAACAGACCGTTGATTGCTTCCAAGTGGACTCGGAAGATTGATTATTTTCTCGTTACTCCGTCCGTGTCTCCGTTGTTTTATATACATTGTCGTATATAGTTTAAATTTTACCTTTTATCAGAAATGTTCGGAAGATAGAGCAGCAACAACTTAGAAATTGTATTACAGTGTGGTTTGCGTAGTCAGAAGTTGATGTGTCTTTGGTAACTTTGGACCGCTTATAACAAAAAAAAAAATTAGGTAAATAAAGATTGATTAAAACATTTACTGTTTATATACAAAGAACAGAATGGTTGTACATTTTAACTTTTGTGAAACAAAGCATAGACAGAGACAGATGATTTCATTTTCACCGGATATATTTACAGCACATGAATGGCAGCTTCATATATAATTTAAAATAAAACATTCTAAAATTGAGTTAAGCTTAAAGCAAAATAATTAAATTATCCCGCGCTTCCCAGCGTCGCCTGAAACATCAGAACTCGTATTCTCAGTACATTTGAATATTCAAAACGTTAAGGTATATTTTTTTAAAGACGTCCTAAAAAAAGGCCGTCCTTTAGAACGTGTGTTATTTTGTCCCTAAATCGGTATTGCAAAAAGCGGCAAACATAAATGTGAATGTATTGTCGGCGAACCATTTCGTCCGTTCGCACTGGCCAAAGCTCATAAATAAACAAAACTGGATGCTCTGTCGAAAAGTTCCGTAAAAAAAAACTCAAAAACGTAAAATTTACAACCGGGAATTCAGTGGAGTTTTAATTAACCGTACAATGGATCGGCGCGCGAACAAACTGTGCCATACGTGTGATGTGCCATCTAAATATTAGTTAGGCGAAATCGACAGTTTGCAATATTGTGAAGATGGGGCAATTAAAACTTTTACTGTATAAGTTTGTAACGTAGGCAAGATCTAAGTTTAAAGCCTCGTAATAATTATGTTGGGTGTTTAAGATTACGCGGTCAATCCTTAACACGAAAGCGTCAAGGTAGCCCACGAAATTCAAATTTTCTTAAGTTTATTGCAATTTGTAGGTCGATTCTATGTTGATCTAAAACTGATTCGCGCCCGTATCAAATGTTTATTTATAGAATTATAATCATATATATTATCGACAACTTCTAAGTTCATGTAATCCTATTGAACAACTATTTCATGAAATCATGACATTTGAGGATTATGCTAACTTAAGGAGTTGTATTGCTGATTGTAATGATTATAATTCTGTGAAGCCATAGTTGTTACGGTCGTGAATCATATTTTTATCAACATAAAACCTGACACTGACCCACAAATTGCAAAAAAAGTTAAGAAAATTTTAATTTCGCGGGCTTCCTTAGTGCATCCCCCTTAAGGTCAATCATCAAGGCTCGTGCAGATCAGCGTGATATCGCGGGCGCGACAGGCAGCGTGACCTGTGTCGCGCCCGCGATATTGCGCTGGTCTGTAAAGTGGCCTTAATTAAGTAAGTGAGTTGTGAGTGAGTAAGTTAAGTGGCCGTAAGTGTTGGCCTTTAAAGTCATATCAGATTAGCAGTCAGCACTTGGTTTTCCACTTCTTCGTCGTTCCCTCAAAGCTGCTCGAAGTTATGCGGTTTTCTGCAGTGTGGACCGCTCCGGAAATGCTGCCTCCAATAGCCTTCTCGGTCGCGTTTGACCATCTTGCCGGCGCTCTGCTTTGAACGCGTTTTCCTTCCACTTGGCCCAGTATTCCGCTACTTACCATGACCTTACTGAAAGGATGGATAAATGCTATGTTCATCCCGTCTATCAAAAGAATGGTGATGGCAGAATCAGGAGTCTGTCTTCCTGATATCTTTTTGGTATCACCACAGCTGTCCATTCATTGCGTACCTCGTCTCTACATTATGTTATCCGTTTACTCGTATAGTTTTAAGTACTAGGTACCTACCTCCATCAAAGTAGGTAAGTACCTATACATCTTAATGTATTGATGTATTGATCGTGGTATTATAATTCGTATCAGAATTCAGGGTTAAAGTAGGTTAATAATACCAATCACATGTCTGAAATGTGCAATATTAACAACATGAACACAGCCATGTAACATTAAGACCAAGAACATAGAAGATTTTGTGAATGTGTAGAATAAAATAGGTGACTGCCTCGTTGGTCTAGTGGTCGCAAAGCGCTACTGCTGAGTATGAGGGTTCGATTCCCGGGTCGTGCAATATGTTATTGGGTTTTCCATCTGGAATTTCTCAGTAGCAGCCCGGAGTCTAGATTTGAGCCCGGTTGATGGCAATAGGCTCGCCCCCTATTACGTGGGACTTAAACATAACTGGCAAAATGTGGGTGTTCTATAGGTACACCTTTAGCTAACCCTTCGGGGAATACAGGCGTGATGTTATGTTATGTAGAATAAAATAGGTATATTATAATACACACATCATCCAACTGCCTATCCTTTTGCAGTTGAATACCAGTATTTTCCATGGAGCGATTGACTATTTGACCTCCACAAATCAGTTATTGAATAATAGCCCTTTGCTGGAAAGACTTGACAGAGTTTTGGGCTTCTAACTGCTTGTAACGTCTGTTATAGATCTATGAAATACAACCGGGACGAACGGCTTAAGCTGGATTTATATTAGTGTGTTGTGTCGTGTCGTGACGCCTTCTGACGCAATGTTAGCCAATCAAAACTCGTTATGATTTGACGTAGTCCTGAACAGATTGGTTAGATTGGTGTATCCCGCGTCACGACACAACACGACACAGTAATATGTCGCTGGCTTTAGTGTGCGACCCGTGTGGCTGCAATAACTGTGCCATGAGCCCCAATAATCGCACATATACCCCACACCAAAAAAGAAAAAAAATCGTTTCCGTACCATTACTTTACCCTTCCAAAAAAAATCCATTAAAATACTTTTTTCAACAAAATTAAACAAGGCAGCCACATCGTATTAACCTAACGTCTACGTATAACCAAAAAGTTTATTTGTTTGTGAACTTAGCGCCTGATTTGCATACATAGCAACAAAACATGGCCGTCTCGTGTGGGAGTAGGCGGGAGTGTGAAAATGGGAAAGTTCCCTTTGTATAATGAAGATGAGGGAAGACGGGTAATCCGCCACATCGGGAGAAACTTGCTACAAACCGCAAGTCGAGCTTCTTCAAACTTGACTCGTGAGAGTTAGCACTTATTTTTCAAGCGTGTGGATACGTGATAATATGTATTGTTATCTAATGTAGGGTGGATAGTCTGCTCCAAAAGTTTCTGATGAAAATGTAAACAAATGGTTTGATTACTGGGATACATAAACCCGTTTTACATTTGACAATAATAATTGAAGATAATTTGGTAACCTCAATTTTTGTCGATGAATTCAATTATAATTAAATGATTCAATGAATAATTGTTGGAAAAAGTGGTGTGATATAAAGTTGAAACCTTGTTAATACAGATGAATAAATGTGTTACTAATTCCCTTTAGTAAGTGTTCACACTTTCATCAGATATTTCTAGTACAGACATTAATTTCATGTTGAGTATTTTTAGCTTTTTATTTACGAAAGTTGAAAAGTATAACATTTTTGTTTATTGTGTTTTGCATTTACTAAAAAGAAAATTGTAACACTACGTAGTGTAAACTTATTTTTTTGCGAAGTTTCGATTTTGAAAATTAGTTGTAGTGTAATCTACGCATCTTAATTTGTATCGCTGTACTAACAGTAACATTAACATCTTCTCTTATAGTTGAGCTCGTCTTTCTCCTCGTTTTAGGGTCGATTTTGCAATCTTCAGTTAATATTTATCCGAGTAATCAAAATTACGGTTGGGAACTTTTGAATAGAACATATGAAATACAATAGACGTGGATATACATTAGTAACCCTGAAAGTAATCCTCAAATCTTTTTTACCTGCTTTTTATCTTCTTCTCCATGATTTCTTTCAGGATTTTTATAGCTCTTTAGAAATAGCTAAGAGGAATAGGTTACTAAATATATCCACGTCTATTGTATTTTATAATGGATTTCCGCAAGGTCACGCCTGAATCAATTAACTAACAGAATATAATATGTGAAACGGCCTTATTTCTTCATCATATAAAAGTTATCTGACTATTGAAAAATCTGCCCACTCATTCCATGTGAACAAAAAATCGGCCCTTAGTCGTATTAATTCCGTGTTAACTAATTATACAAACGGAACTGTTATGACGTAAGAAGTCATAGAAGATTGATGTATTAAGAGGGTTTATCCTAGAAGTTAGCAACGTCTTAAATAGCTGTCAAATATTTACCTGTTTTGATTAATTTGGCAATATTACTGTATGGAATTAAGAAACGTGGCTAACTAGGGAACTAAAATATTTGTGTTTGTTTTCGGTGCAAATTAACTTATCAAAGAGTGCCAAATTATTCACAACTCGTTGCATGTCAAAAATTTCATTTTAGTTCCAATGTATCCGTTGAACTGTTAAAATGGTGTCAGCCATTAATTCAGAATGCAACATTTGTTCCAAAACCACATTGTAAAACACAGGGTGTCGAATTAAACAACATGTTTAGAATAATAATTTATTTGTTTATCCATTTATTTATAATGCCATGTTCTATCTAGCGATTCAGGTCCGATGATCACAAAAAGTTTTGGTTACATTTTTTAATTTTGTTAAAAAAAAAATGGGCGATTTAATAGTTTGAGAAACTTGTTCGGCTTTATTAACAATGACCAAACTATTTCTCCTCCTACTGGTAAACGCCATCAAAAATAAGTGTTGGTACATAGTTTTTATCATTTTGATAGCCTATACCAGTAGAGGATTAGTCCAAGAAATATCTATTAATTTTAACAACAGTTGGTCAATTAATGCTAATTACAAGAGATAATATATGTATGTATCGTACAATTACTGGACTTTACATAATAATATTTTGTCCTCTTTTTAAGGTACACATAGTGAAAGAGATTGCAACGTAAGACTGTTCGTCCTGTTGCATAGATTTAAGAATTTAAATGGATCTATTATCTTTTGCAACGGCTTCATTGTAGGTAAGTACGTGTGGATGCTTAGAGTACGACAGCAGCTTTTTTTTTCCTTAGGAGGGTTTATCATAAAAGTTGGCAACGTCGTAAATAGCTGTCAAATATTTACCTGTTTTGATTAATTTGGCAATATTACTGTATGGAATTAAGAAATGTGGCTTTTTTACACTTAAAACGGTTACAACATCAAATTCAGTGTTATAATTGCAACTCATTATTAATATTCTAGTTCGCTAGTTAGCCACATTTCTTATTTTCATACAGTAATATTGCCAAATTAATCAAAACAGCGAAATATTTGATATCTATTTCCGACGTTGCCCACTTTCAGAATAAACGCTCCGAATAACAATTTGTTTAATGGAAAATAGGGAGAAGTTTTTGATATAATTTAAATTATGGAAATGCAACTGTTTCTTATAAGATAACAATTATGTAGAACTTAACTTACTGGAATACTGGAATGGGATTAGAAATGGTGGAAATACACTTATTCTTGTATTTTACAAGCATACATGATTAGCAAAATAACAATCACTTTTTAAAACAACTTTTTTATCATTAGCTTTTTTGTAAGAAGTTACGTAAAGTGGAGACTTAAATTAATGTGTTTATAAGATACGTTAAGATAATAACAGTTAAGAACCTACGTGTGCAATATGAGATCAGAAGATTGGAAAATCTGAATGCAGTTGTTTGATAAGTAAAGTCAGTATTTGTTGATTATCAAATTGACACTACGTCAATGTTCCGCGTTATAGTTATTTCATATAACTGTCAAAGAATGACAGTTATATGAAATGGCTTACACACGGCAGACTGTCAAAGAATGACAGTTATATGAAATGGTTTTCACACGGCAAACTGTCAAAGAATGATAGTTATATGAAATGGCTTTCACACGGCAAACTGTCAAAGAATGACAGTTGTATGAAATGGCTATATATAACACGGTAAACTGGCAAACTGTTATATCAAATGGCTATGTGACGGCAAACTATCAATCTGGGAAACTCTCAAAGAATGACAGTTGTATGAAATGGCTTTAACACGCCAAAGTGACGTGGTGTGTGTGATTTTATAAATGGTTAATTTCCCTGACCGTACATATTGGAAGACTCTATTCCACTCCTATATGACAAAAAAAAAGCTTTTCTGTTGTTCTCTAATATAAATAATTAATAAGCCACTTTATTTTTATTATGCCGTGTAGCCATGAAAAGCTCTGAGTGTTAGTACTACTTGGATTCTTTGTCAATTTGCGAAATTTTTCTTACTAAATTAGTTGATCAAAAATTTACTGCCCTGTATTATTTGAGTAAATAAGTTGCTTCCCCTCTTAAGGCATCACGTATTTAATTAACTAAAAGTAATAATGTATTATGCTGAGAACGGTGACGCATGGCGCCATCTGTCACAGGAGTTATTAACTACCGGTGCATTGTGATATATCGGACTAACATCCCCCAACATAAGTGAATCTTGGTGTACATATGTAGTTGTTTAATGGGCATTAGGGTATACCTACAAGAGGGGTGTACAACTACAATTAACTGAGAGGTTTTCAAACAAAATTCTTCAACAACAGTTAACTAATAACTGTCAAAGTAAATTGTAAAGAGTTGGCTGACGCTTAGACCACAATGCTCACTCAAGATACTAATGGTGAATGTTTGTTGATGTGTAACATCTTTCCTCTCGCTTTCCTGTAGTCTGTGGGAGTAATTTCATGAAAAGGGACGGAAGTGTGTAACAGGAAGCCGGGGAAGCGCGCGCTATTTGATTTGACCAATGAGAGCGCGCGGTGCTAGAGTTGGCCGCTAGATGGTACCAACCCATTTTCCGAGAGGTTGGCACTGTCAGCCAAGCTGTCAGATGTTACAGATCATATGCGACTACTGTAAGCCGACGTTCTCATGGACGTAATAAATTCGCGGTAATTTTTTTTCGTGCTCTGGAGTTGAAAATCCAACAATGTGTTTTTTCAACGGACGCACTCTCATCCCAGTGCGTTGAAAATCCAGTGCGCGATAAAATCCCGCTGCGATTTTATTACGTCCGTGTGAATGTCGGTTAAGGCTGGGAATACACTTCCGATTTTTTCATCAGATAATCGGATTCGGCTATCGGAAGGCGTTGGAGCCATTATTTTATTTGAACATTCAACACACGTTCGATCCTATAGTCGGATAGTTTGCATTATTCTGATAGCCGGATCAGACTATCGGATCCGACTATGTGATGAAAAAATCGAACGTGTATTCCCAGCCTTAACCGACATTCGCACGGACGTAATAAAATCGCGGCGGGATTTTTTTTGTTCCGTCCCTGATTCTTAGACTATTGTCATTGCTGTGAATTTGAGTCTTTTGTCTGCAAAAGACTCAAATGTTCTGCGACTACAGTGTCGATGAGTCATAAACCCCATTTAAACGATGCAAATTTCTTGCCTGTGTGATAAATAATCAAATTGGAGCAGCAAATGATTCGCATCGTCTAAAACACTGTTTGAACGCTCAAAAGTATGCTACAATAAATTAAATCGCACCATGTATATCAAGGTTTTTAAAGTAGCGATGCCTATGTAGATATTACATAATGTTTATGAATTTTATTTTTTTTAATTTTTCTATTTAAATACAGTTAAAAGTATAGGAAAACATGCCCAAGGCTCAAACATACACAATCAATCGATTTTTGGTAAAATATGCAATAACGTGAAAAAAATGCCAAAAATGCAAACATGCATAAAATCTAGTCTCTAGATACTACGCGATATTTGGATGTGATGTGGATTCTATAAAAATCTTTTTCTAATGTCTATGACTGTTTATAGTCTCACTCACATATACGTAAGTCTCGGTATGATTCCGAACTAGTTTCGAAAAACTAGGTACTAGAGATTGGTCAATTGATGATTGGAGGTCTAGTTGATCGTACTCAGAAAACAAACGTGTATAACAAAATATGAGTGTAGCCTAGTCTTCTTCTAAATCTTTGTCGTAACAACGATTCCACGTACCTACACGGTGTAAGGGACATGGACGCGGAAACTGTTACCATGACTTCCTCACCCGATTCTAAATCCCCCAGAGCATACATATTTAATCGGTTATAAAAATAAAAATAAACAGCTTATTCATCTTAAGTATCTAAATATAAGGAACAGCTGATTTTTTTTAAATAAGCCACGAAAAATTTCAACGCTGATGGGTCTAGAATCAAACTAAGGTAGGTACTAAATTCTTGGTAACAGGTTGTGCATCGATGTCCCTTATATAATACAATACCTGAATGTAGTTGTTAGTGGGGGTACTCCAGTGATCCTCAGTGGGATTGTGGAGCTGCATTTCAAACGATGCCTCTCCTCGTGTCGAGCTCTCTGTGCAACAACACCTACACTAGAAACATCTGTGCCAGGTCAATGCTAAGTTCTGATCGAAACTTACATAGATATTATTAGTATGTAGAATCACCGATACGACCAAGAAGTGGAAATCACTACGTTATGTATTATAATTCATGTTTAGAAATAGGAGGTAAATATTTCAAAATAACGCTGAAAATTAAAATAACGCAGACGGAATTTCTCAGTGAAATAATCATCTAACTACAGTCCTATGTGTATTTGCATAATAAAAACACCAGAAAATTTGTTTGAATTAATTTTTAAAGTAAAACAAAGAAGAAAAGACTAAAAAAGACGCGAAAAATTCAAAAGCAAACTGTAAGAGACGAAATAACAACACATGGTAAGGGATGATAATTTTAAATATTCAGAAAAGTATTGTCACCAACATCCATTCAGAGTTGTATCCGCCACGGATTCGCATTTAAAGCCGCATTTACATTAATAAAAAATCCTGTCCGTCGGTGTGCGACAAGCTTTTCATATGCTTACTTTTTGTGATAAAATCTTGTGAAAAAATACATCAAATTACGGTGTACTTTAAGCTAACGCCGAGCCAAACAGTTTGTATAAAAAAAGGCAGTTTGAGCATTAAAACAATAGATAAAAAGGTAATTAATGTATCTTCATTATTATTTCAGTGGAAAGTGGAACGGACTTGTGTAAAGTGCAGTAGAAACTATTTTAAGTTTAAAAAAAAATATCCCGTAAAAAATGAAGTCAGAATAAAATTGTTTATTAGTCTTACAGGCTAGATTGTAATTAATTATTAAGAACCTGTTTTTTTATAGTAAAGCATTTAAAAACAAAATGGTTTAGTGAAGCTAAAATTACAGAAATAGAATCTTGAAAATTTGGTATTGAGGGGATCATCATAAGTTAATAAACGAACGTAGGGGATACAAACGTTCGGCGGCGGTGATCTCTCGCGTCCGGCCCTGGTTCAGGCCATGGTACGGAGCGAGAGGAAATGGGAGGCCGTCACCTCCTTCTGCGAAGCGGTAATGCTCGCGAAGGAGGAGGCGGAACGCGTGAGGGAGAGGCAAATTTCGCGCCCTCACGCCCCTAACCGCCGCAGGAGGAGACGCCCAGGGCGTCGGGAATCGCGAAGCGATTTCCGGCCACTGTAGACGCGGGCTTGCGGGCGATGAGCAATGGGTGGCTCACCGTCCGATAAGGACCAAGCCCGGGTCGACGGCGCGTTGTGTTCCACGCGCGCCTCAAAGAGATGTCAGCAGAATTGAAGGGGTCCACTAGGGCCGATGCCTGCCGGGGTTGCGAAGAAAACCGAAAGGGAGATCGTGGCCCCCGGCGACAGGGCAACCGAAGGAACACGGGTGGGTTTTAGTCAGTAAGAGTCTGACACGCCCTCCCGCTCCGCCCAGAGCGGGAGAAGTTATTTGATGATTTCCCACCCTCAAAAGAAAAAAAAAAAAGGGGATACAAACGTTAGTCATTTACATAATAAAGTTATTTCCAAGTGTCACCTACAACGGGAGAAGAGTGCTGATGTCTGAAATACAGATATTTTATACCAAGTTCAGACACAGATGTTCAAAATCTGATCATAAAGTGATCTGATCAATATGTATTATTGTATATTTTTACACAAATAAATCATTCTAATTTACTTCAAGGACATTTTTCATGAGTTGTCTGACGAAAAGGCCAATCACTGCCTTCAATGATACAAAACTAAACTAACTTTACACATTTATGTTTTATTATTTTCACAAATGTGAGCTGCATAAAATTAAATTATTAACATTTGCGAATAGTGAAAAGTTTCAATAGCTAAATAATAATCACATCTGAAATATAGGCCTTTTTCATTTTATCCATTATATTCTGACATCATATTACACACGTATCCGGGTAACGTGTAAAGCTTTTATAAATATTCCATTATAACAGGTAATAATGTAATGTACCGATATCACGTCAATAGATTATTAATTTCCATAGCTACGGAACTCTCTCATCAATATCAATTTCGTATCCACTTCAAAACGTTCAATTAATTATGTTTGAAGGCGCCAAAATCTTGCATAGCATAACTTACAATATACTGGAATGAACACCGAAGTATTGTTTGGTTAACATTGTAAACATCCATACACAGTAATAACAGCTAACACAAATATTTCTCTACGTATAATCTAGGACTACAATAATTCCTAACGAAAAAATACAGTTTAATACATATGGGGAATGCACACAACATCTGTTGTTGCCAAACTCTTCTATTTCGAATTTGTTCATAATTTTGCGAACTTTATTGCTAAGCTTTTGTTCTGGTGCCTGGGGATAATTAATTGTTCTGTTTCTAGTTACGTTTTCGTGTTTGTATGCATTTGAATGTCTGTCGGTTGTGTATGTGGCGATGTCTCGTTCATCTTCGTCATCCGACCTGTCAGCAGAACCGAATTGATTGTCAGGCCCCTCTATCGGTGTTGAGTACTTGAACTCTTCTCTTTTGTAAGCAGGACTCGTGTTCTTCATTGTGGACCCCGGAATTTCTGTGGACGAACATACGAATGTATATGCTATCAATATTGTCTCAAATTACTGAACAGTTTAAGTACTTTGTATGTTAGGAATTTTATATAAATCGGTCTCATCGTCAGCTGCCTAGCATTTTCTCTACTACGTTGAGGTCGGCTTCCAGTCTGACCGGATGCAGCTAAATATCAGTATTTACATGGAGCACCTGCTTATCTGACCTCCACCATCCAGTTACTGGGTAACATGATACCCCTTGGTGAGATTGGTTGTCAGACTTTCGGGCTTCTGACTATCCGTAACGACTGTCAAAAATCTACAAATGACAGCCGGGAACAACGGCTTAACGTGCTTTTCGAGGTTATATAAGTCGGTCTTGTTGTTTTAATTAAGCAAACTGTATCGATGTAAAGTAATTACAGTACACTTGTTGTTTCAGCAGTCCTCTGTTAGTTAGTTGTTCGCTTTCTAGTTTGGTGCAGAGATAGATTAAAAATATATGCTCTCTTCAAGCTTTATGTTATCACTTTATTTGAACCCTTTTTTTTGGTTAGGAAATTATCAAATAACTTCTCCTGCTCTGGGTGGAGCGGGAGGGCGTGTCAGACTCTTACTGACTAAATCCTACCCGTGTTCCTTCGGTTGCCCTGTTGCCGGGGGCCACGATCTCCCTTTCGGTTTTCTTCGCACCCCCGACAGGCATCGGCCCTAATAGACCCCGTCAATTCTGCTGACATCTCTTTGAGGCGCGCGTGGAACACAACGCGCCGTCGACCCGGGCCTGGTCCTTATCGGACAGCGAGCTACCCATTGCTCACCGTCCGCAAGCCCGCGCCTACGGTAGCCGGAAATCGGCCTACTTATGTGAACCCTTATGTGATCACTTCGTCGTCCGTCCATCTGTCTGTCAAAGCCCTTTTTCTCAGGAACGCGTGGTGGTATCAAGTTCAAATTAATATCAAATACGTAGATCTACGGCTTCTGAGGTTCTAAGTCAACGCAATAGAAAAGACGGCCATTTCTGCGACATATTTTGATATTCGCAAATAAATCAAAACCTATATATAGGGTACTCCCCTAGAATCATGAAATTTGGCAAGAAGCTAAGCTTCACAGCACAAGTAAAGGAAAAAGTCCGAAAGCCGTTAATTTGTAGTTTTAGCATCCAATTATTATTTTTTTGAAGTTGGAGAATAGACCGTGACGTATTTCGATGAATGGGTGGTTTTTTTTTAACAACAAAGTTAAGTCTGTTCGCGGTATAAATTAATTCTAACTACGGAACCCTTCATTGTGCGTGGTTCGACAGGCACTTGGTTTTTCAAATTAACATAACTTTTTAAAACTTTCTTGCAGTTGGTCTAAACGAGGAAAAGAGAAAATAATGCCAATTTTGGAGATTTAAATAATTCAGAAGATGTTAATTATTTTTTGAAAATAAAAATTAAATAACTTATTCAAAAAGAATTAATGATGATTCCATTATTTAAGATACTTCTTACTAGGGCTGTAGATAAAAGACGATAATGTTGATGATATTTGTCAAATCAGAGAAATAATTATTAGGCGAATTTACTACCAAATTAAATTGTCCGTATTTCATATCACAACTGTTTTTCTTAACCCCATATTAGACGTAGCTATAATATGTATTAATAAAAATAATAACTGCCGTATTATGATATATATTTTCCATTGTAATCTTCCAGCGACCTCAGATGGAGCTATAAATATACATTTGTATTTATTACGTCACCAAAATATATTAAGTGGATAGATATAGCGAGACATATTAATACCGTGTGTGGTGACTTCCTATAATATAATGTATAGCAAAGTATATTACTATATATTATAGTTACGTCTGTAACGGACTTTAGACGGCTATATGAAATGACAATTATCACGGAAAATTGACGTTAAGTGCCAATTTATTTAACCAATAATTTCCCTGACTATATATCTACATGCCAATGAAGTATTGGCAACATGTCCAATGTTTGTTTATTGTATTCGGTATTAGACAAGTTAAGTCGACACGCCGTCGTAGCGCCATGCTCTCGAATGAGTCTCATATATCCTCTCGAATGAGCTGTTAAAAGTGTTCACCACCTTAATAATATGTCTTTGGAAGAAAATAAAGTAAGATCATCTTACCATATAACCTGATAACGCTATCAACTTCCCCCAGCGAGTTCTTGGCGACGCACCTGTACCCGCCGACGTCAGCACGCGTCAGGCGACGCACCGTCAGCGCCATGCGGCTCTCGAACGAGCTGACAAAGGTGTTCACCACTTCGTACTTACTTGATGATATCACCATCTCGTCTGTAAGAGAAGAAATTGTTGTAATTATTGCAGTCAGTCACAGATACTATTGCAAGGAGATATCGCTTGCGCGGTGAACAATTGAAGAGCTCGTTCAAAGTTATTTTTGTTCATTCAAACACTGTGATCGTTGCAAAAGCAATCGAATAATTTTCTTCTGTGTATTAAAATGAAGAACTAGTTCGGAAATCAATTCCTATACAATATCTTTTTTGGTAGAACGAAACAAAATATATGATCCCTTATACAATAATGGCGATTACCCACATCTTTAACGGCTACGAGAACAGTAAAACATAGTTCGAGACGAATCCAAAACTTTAAAAATAAGCCTTAATGCAAAGCCGTAAAGCAAACGTTATAAATTCACAGCAAAGTCTAAGAAACTTAGGGCAATAAACTGTTGAATGCAAAAAGAAAACAGATTCAAATAATACAATTTTACTATCTCAGAGCAAAGCAAAATAGTTTACTGTAAACTTTTTCTTTCAGTTCAGCGTGAAGAACTCATAAAAAGAATTATTACGTCTTCAGTTTTCTTTTACTTGACACTACATTTCATGAATATTTTGCGCGAGTTTAAGAAACCCACGCAGTTTTCATACAATAATCTATTACACAGAATTACACGCAACCGTAACTTTGCGTTGAAATATGATACAGCATCGGGATCCTAGTTTTTATTTCGAAATACATTTGAATTGTTAGACAAAATACGTGTGTTATTTCGTGAAAAAGCGGAATCCCCTTAGCTCGCGTACATTTATATTGGATCCAGCTGTGGCAGACTAAAGTGTTTACCAGATAAGGTAAACAATGTCCCAGTTGTCCCTCACAAAATTCCGTTGCAGGGGAAACGATATTTTTCAAGAAGCTCCAAATCGCCGACATTTCCTTGTAGACCCCTTTAGAGAGGTGGCCAAACAATCCCTACATTGCGGTACGTAAGTATGTCGTTCCCCGCCTCGGAGCTGTGGTAAGCCTCTACCGCCTGTTGTCCGCGAATGATAAAGCGACTAGTCTTTCTTCAAAAACACTGCACCGCCGCCCGTCCTGTTAAACACTCCTTTCAACTGCTCCGTTTTATTAAAACCAATAAAATATCCGCGCACTACTTACACCGCCCATAACATTTACACAATATTTAACATCATAATTCAGAAAGGCATTAATTTAAGCTTCGTCGCCCGCTATGAAATTTATAAGGAAACGATAACACCAGTAACGCCTTTCTTAATCTTCATTCCGATCGAAACTTTGGTTTGTTTACTCTCCAGTGTGCTTCGACTTTACGACGTGCGGCGAAGATGGCCTTCAGAAGAAATTACTCGACAATCTCGAAGTCTACTCGTTTCATTATAACAAGAAATTTCATCTCAATTAATGTCTAAAATAACACTGTAACACTCTTAATTACGCTCGAGTGAGGCCTGCTTAATTAACACTTACATGTCAGCCACCCTAACATAGATTGATGACAAACGAAAATGACGATCCTGTAGTGTTACCCTTTGGGGCTGGTTTTGGAAGCGGGCCGCAGCGAAAGCGCCAGTCATTGGGCGTAAGTTGGCGGCCTAACAAAGGGCTGTGTACGCCGCCGACCGACAATGCCCCCATGGATCATAACGCAGACGTAAAACAACTTGTGACCTTAATGCGTTTTAATAATTAGCCCTCGACGCTGTATAAATTGTCAACTGCCTCTGCAGAATAAATATACTGAGTTTATTCTGGCAAACAAGCGTATTTTCAAAGCAAGATTTATTTGCAAATCACAATTTTGTGAATATTTCTATGAAACTAATGTATTTTGTAAAGAGAACGCGAACTGCTCTTTACTTGTGTTCTCTTGCAAATTAACTGAACAAGTCCTTGAAACCCGTTAAAGCCTTGAAAGTTAGTATCATGCTCTTCACTGGTTTCCTTTGTGTCAGTCACTCAGAGAGTTCTTGTACATAAAACGCGAACTTACTACCTACAGCCTCACCCCGCAACATTATAAAACAAATGCATTTCCACTGTATATTTTACAATAGTTATAAAGTATGCATTATGTTCTCCAACTTCACAGTTAGATAATATTGAGTTGTGTGAATGGCAAGAGTAACAGTATCGAGCATTCGATAGAAGTTATTATGACTGTTACTGGTCTCCCTTGAGGTCCTCAGAGAACTGTACGAAGCCACGTAATGGACTAAGCGAACAAAGCACTTGTGTGCTAAAGGCGACCACAAACCATGGATGGTAATGAAATTATGTGTAACATAGGGGCTACTTATTATTGAGATACGGCCAGCGGGTAAATGGGTGAACGCAGAACTATCACCAAACTAAATTTTGCTTGTATTAGAGTCTAATGATTGTAATGGAAATCATAGTAGTTGGAAGACTTAAAGATCTCTTTATAACATACAGTACAACTAAAACCTTGAAATAATCAAAGTGACTTTTTCAATTTTAAATCTAATAACTATAGAAGTCAACTTGGAATACGCAGTGGGCAAACCTGGCGGACGTGGTTCGTTAAAAGTCAAGAGTGTGCATAGCAAATGTTTGATAATTACCAAACGTTTACTATGCATACCCTTGAATTTTTTTATTATAATCAAACCTCAGCATTACCACAGTTTGCAAAAGGACAGAGTAAAAAAAAAATATACAGCTGTATTTACGGCTCCTGTATCTACACGTTTGTTACTCAATCACGCAATAACGGCTGAACGGATTTGAATAAAATTTGGCACACAGATAGTTTTTAACCTGGATTATATTAAGGCTGCGGCCAGCCCGCCGGTTGAACGCGTCCCAGAGGGTCATAGCCATCTGGCTGGTCCGAGGATACCGCACGGTCTCCTGCGAGGCGGCGAGCCTCCTTGCCGGATTACCGTCATGGGATCTGGCAAAGATCCTCGCGCACATCTGGGAGTGGCGCGAGGAGGCGAAACGTCGGGGCTTAACTCCGCTGCCGCGAGAAATCACAGCACAGCGGACTGAGCTCCGGTGGGATCTCATGGCGTCATGGAGAATGCGTTTGTCGCAACCCAGCGCTGGGCACGCCACAATTGCAGCGATAAGACCCCTCTTTGAGGAGTGGTTAGAGAGGCGCCAGGGCGTCCTCACCTTCCGCCTGACGCAGGTCCTCACCGGACACGGCTGTTTCGGGAGGTTCTTGTTCAGGATAAGGTGGGAGGAAACGCCCTGGTGTCACCATTGTGTGAATCGCCTGGAAGACACGGTGGACCATATGGTGGACGTCTGCCCGGCTTAGGCGGAGCATCGCCGTGTCCTCGTGGAGGCGATCGGCGGCGGTGATCTCTTGCGTCCGGCCCTGGTTCAGCCCATGGTATGGAGCGAGAGGAAATGGGAGGCCGTCACCTTTCCGACATCAACGCAAGCGAAACCGCGGGCGAAAGCTAGTACAGTATATATGGTAAAAACTAGTTTCTTCCCGCGACTTAGCTCGCTTTTTTTTTTGGATGGTAGATTATCAAATAACTTCTTCTGCTCTGGGCGGAGCGGGAGGGCGTGTCAGACTCTTACTGACTAAAACCCACCCATGTTCCTTCAGTTGCCATGTTGCCGGGGGCCACGATCTCCCTTTCGGATTTCTTCGCAACCTCACTTGGAAGTTGGAAATTATTCCACGGAAACGTACTACCGGCATAAAAAGTATCCTATGTGTTATTCCAGGTTATAAACTATCTGTCTGCATCATCTAAATCTTATTAGTAGCATAATATAATGATTGAATACTATCGTGAATTCATGCAAGCCTAGTACTTTTTGTTAGGTTACTGCTCAGAAATTGTGCACAATGTCTAATGATAGAAATACTGTCTTGAATTCATGCAAGCCTAGTATTTTCTGTGCCAATTTTCAAGTTTATTACTCAAGAAAAAAGTATTTTCATACAAACGAAATCCCCCCTTTTCGCCCCCTTAAAGGTGGAATTTTCAAAAACCCGTTCATACCCGTGATCCTCTACATTATAAAAAGAAGCTGTGGGCAAAATTTGACGTTCCTAGTCCCAGTAGTTTGGGCTCGGCGTTGATATGTCAGTCAGTGAGTCAGTTTCTCCTTTTATATAATATATATCGTAAAATTTATGGGACGGCAGATAATTTTTTAACGATTACGATGTTGATCCCATGGAAAAAGTTGTCTACACCCTTAAATATGACCACCATTTTGTATACATGCTGTATTATCTCAATATAATTATCTGTATTCATAAAATGTAACATTCGTAAAAGCTAATCATAACACAGATGATTTATCACGTTCACATTTGTCTGTGACTGAAATGGGAGTTCTGGTATAACTAGTGTAACTTAATTAATATAGTTAGGTACTCGCTAATGTACTTGTTGTACTTGTAAATTAGTATTATGTAACTCTTTGCATATGTTAGAGAAACGGCTTGATGGAATAATGTGCCTTTATGAAACAACAACTGATATTAATTTTCGGGCTTTTGAATTAGTCCGGTTGAAAGTTGTAGTTATCGAGTGTATTAGTTGCAAGTCAGCGTTGGTTGTGAAAATTGTTTGTTGCGTAATGTTTAATTTTCATAAGACCTTGATTATGGTTACGAGGGAGAGTATTAGAAGTTCCAAATATCTTTGTGTTTGTTCAAAGACCTATAAAGATTTGACCTAAAAAACTACTCGAATACGGCATGTTTGAGTTCGCGACAAGTCAATCGTCATCCTGAGGATGCGTCGTTGAGAGGTGAAACACGTGTCGATTTCTTTCAGGGTTTTTTTAAGACTTTTTAGAAATAGCTAAACGGAACAGGTTACTAAATATATCCACTTCTATTGTATTTGATAATGGATTTCCGCAAGGTCACGCCTGAATCAATTAACTATCTAAAAAAAAATTATTCAAAGTGGATCCATATAAAGCAGTGACGTTAAAACGCTCCCGCGCTAGTAAGAAATCATATCCAAGATTCATCAAAATTTCATAAACAGAAAAATCCGCGAACATAAAAAAGAAAGTTTTCCCTTTATTACGTCATACATTCCCACTGCGGATGAGAGCCAAGCATAATGTGGAACTTAAAATTTCCAGAAGCTCAAAACCCAGTCCCATTGAAAATTAACCCGTAAATTTCGCGCGACAAGTGCCGAATGGGGAACTTTGCGAAACCGCCGACGGCTCTGGGCGGAGGCGGGAACGAATGAACGAACGAACGGAACGAAGTAACAGCCACGAGCTCCATCCAGCTCATTACTCCACTGTGTGAATGGAAACTGATTTTGATACGTCATATTTGTGGGCGATCTGTGTGTAAATTAACTTATCTATTGTGTTGCCCTGGTTAGAAGGAGATCGATCGTTGTCGTTAGACCTTTAATTAGTTAGAATAAATTTTATGAGTATTTAGTTAAAGGTTTCTTTGTCTTCACTACATCCTGACGTCCCAACACCACTCTTCTATTTCTCTAACTGAGCTGGCCCGTGGAAATCACGCAGAAAATACTTAACCTACCTAAAAAAATACAAGATAAATATTAGAGGAATTTTCCTATAGCATTGTTTTGCCGTGTTCACAACTGCCGATAACATGTTGCACAATCTTCTGCTAAGTCAGGATCACTGTTCACAAGTCACTGATTCCCAATGTACAGAATTATAAAAAATAATTGCAATGTCTCCAAGCTAGATAAATATACGACGCAACATTTATTTGCCTGACATGCAATCATTCTTCTTGAATATCATAATAATATGATTTTGTACTTTCACATTACACCTTTCCTTATTATCAAACGGAATTGCGGAGAAAAAATTATTGTTTTATTACGTACCTAAGTTACTTTGGTTTATTTTACACCCAGATAAGTGTTAATGGATTTTTCACAGTGGATATCATGTGGGATTTTATACCGGTGGTAATGTTTTCTACTTTTCAATGTGGAACACATTTGGGTTATACGGCTGTGTTACGAGCTCTCGGTTGCGTGACGAAGCCGATTATTGAACCAGGATCTTTGTCATTTTAGTATGAGAAACGCGATTCAAATTATGCTATCGACTCGTTTATAAAGCGATATGTTATAGTATCTTTGGGGGGTTGCGGGACTAGCAGATGACGTCACGTAATCTCCACATATCTTATGTCATCATTTTGCGCGTTGCGTGTATTATCGTGTCGACTTGTAGGTTGCATAACAAAAATCAATGCCAGATGGTTTAAACAGGGATAACTGATACTGATGTGGATTCATACTTATATAAGTATGTTGTTGTTTACATTATGTAAGCTGGAACTTTACTATTAGATTCACAAAAACAATAACTTTTTGTCTCTAGGAAATCAGTTACAACTTGGAAATTCCATACAGTTAATACGTTATTGGAAACCATCTAAGACGCTTAAAAAAACATCTCATAATATAGGTACATACAGGGAGTGATATTTGTAAGAACATTAAGAAGAAACGCGGTTACGAGTTCGCTGGCGTTTTTTTATTTTTTTATTTTAGAAATATGTCGTACTGTTGAAGTATTTAAACGAAGAGTGAAAGAACACTATCTTTCCACTTCGTCATAGTTGCATAGTTATCTTAAATAAAATTTTAATTATATATATTGTAGTGATATTTATTTTAGAAGTATGTATGTAAGTATATTCTTGTATTGTAAGTAGTTTGTATAAATAGTAAATTGTAATTTTTTTTTCTTCTTTGGTTTATGTTTTTGTTTTATCTTCGGTTTACGTTGTACGTGTATGGTTACACACGTTGTCTACATCTCATTTTATATAATTTCCTGTCGCAGGTATGCTGGAAGAGATTTCTTTAGAAATAAGCATTGCCTTTGTACGTATTTTTCTGTTCCTTCTTCTTGTCTGTTTATATGTGTGTGCATAAATGGTTAAATAAATAATAAATAAATATATAATTCCGCCAAAAAACAAAACATAAGGACAGAGCAGAGGTAGATATACAATACATGATAAAAAAAAAATGGTCTCGTATCATTAACTAGGAAGAAAACAGAGGAGTACACTAGTATGGAATGAACGCCAACGACCACGTGACCACGTTTCCTCTTAAGGTACACTAAGAGATATTAAGGTGGGACCAGTCTGCTTTTCCTACTGATATTAAACTTGGCTAGGTTATGAAGAAAAGCCTAAAGTCGCGAGAAAACAGACATGCTTAGACTTCAGAAATTCTTATATTGATTAATATACCTATAAACTTCGAGATATCTCGTAAATAAAACTCTTCCCCCGCATCAACACTAACTGATAAAGACCATTCGAGTGACAACTCCTAATATCAGTAGCGCATAAAAAGATTTATGCGAAAAGTCGGCGTCTGTTAAGAATTTTATATGAAATTCAGGAGAATCCTGCAGAGACGGAGTCCTTCCACACCTCATACATGGCAATATGAATAAAATATGGATTCATCAGTTGAATAAACGAACATTTCGTGCTCGAATAACGTTGTTCGCACGGAGTGTGTAATGATCACTTGAGTTTCGTCAAATATCCCATGTTTGAGGGCACATCTTTGAATCATTGTCATTCTGGGTGAGAATTTTAAGGTGATTGCTTCTTTTGGATGAGATTTTTAAGGTTATTGCTTCTTTTTTCGTGTTTCGATAGCATTTTTTATGAGCTTGTGATTATATCGTTGCACATTAGGGTTGTGTAAAGGTTAATGGGATGTGTGTTGTGGTTTATGAAGTCGAATAAAGGTAGGAGGAAAGTCAAAATTATTAGTTACTGTAAATGAAGCTTAGCGTAATGCTGTCGTCATAAGTACCTAAATGAATTTCGGAAATAGTTCTCAATCACTTACAACTTTTTTCGTTGTTTTATAACTACTTCTTTTCGAAAATGAGACATGTTATGTAAGGTATGCCTTTTTGTAGGCTAGAGATATTTAGTAGTTGATGACAATGATTTATAATTAGAATAACATCAAAAGACAATTGCAGACACCAATATAACTTGGTCCTCACTTGAACTGTCCACAAAAATTATGTCTGGACTTGTATGACCTCTGAGTTTGTTTTGGCCTTTCTGCTCAGAGTAGTCGGATAGGAAATGCCGACCTCATCTAGTTTTAAAAAATATGATTGATGTAAAAAAGTGTTTATACAAACCTACTGACAGAAATAATATATTTTTTCAGTTTTTGTATCTGTCCCTAAAACTACACTTTCCACATTTCTATTTCAATATTTCCCTTCCAATATTTTATAACTTATACCCACGTACAAACAGTGTTTGTAGCAATGTAGTTGTGCCAGTAAGTCGTCGGTCGGCTTGGCCGCTTAAGCAGAAACTTACCGAATCAAAAGCTTGACTGGAGTTGGTGGAATGTTTGCGCTGCCAGTTAACTTGGTGTGTTGCCTTCAGACTTATGCTAAGATAACTAGACTGCTACAAATTGTGTGCAGTGATAGTGTAGCTTTAGTATATACAAGGCGGAGACGATAATACGACAGTAAATGAAAACTACAAAAATGCATAAGAATGTTTTTGATCTAGAAAAGAACGAATTAGACACGACTAAGGGTTTTGCGAATCTTTGACTAGCTATAGTGATACTTAATTGATTCAGGCGTGACCTTGCGGTATCCATTATAAAATACAATAGAAGTGGATATATTTAGTAACCTGTTCCGCTTAGCTATTTCTAAAGAGTCTTAAAAAAAAAACCCTGAAAATAATCGCCACGTGTTTCACCTCTCAACGAGGCATCCTCAGGATGACGATTGACTTGTAGCGAACTCGAACACGCCGTGAACAGTTTACTAAATGTATCCACGTCTATTGTATTTTAGCTATAGTGACTAAACCTTTGTACTTAACATTATAATTATGTCGTATCTCTATGTATTTTACTGTGTGTACATAAACAGTAAAAAATAAAATAAAAACTATTCGATATTTTTGATGGAATTTTTGTAAGCAGACTGGGAACGTCATTAGATATACGAAGTTTAGTTTACTGTCGTATTGTCGTATTCACCTTGTATGTTAAATCGGAATATTTGATTTTGTAGACTGTTTAGAAAATTATCATTCGTTATCTGTACATATTATAAATTAAAATCACTTTCCGTGTCAGCCTGTGTCCCCGCGTTAAGAAGACAGCAAGTATGTTTACACCATGTATGTGTAAACCAGCATAATGCTCACTAGATATCAACAAGTAAACACCGTATTATCCAACTGCTAAACAAGAGCACTAGGCTGAACACAGAACAGCCTTCAAGAAACTCTCATAAGCTCCACGCAGTCTTTTACGACATATTTCTAATAGTTATTTTTCAAACACTGAACTACATAAAAGCTAATGGCAGCGTTGGCAATATCGTACATCCTTAAGTGATAAATTATAAAGGCATTGTTGGACGTTCACGGAGAGAGTCGTAAATGGTCGTGTCCAGTCGTTCGGAACTAACGAGCATTGTCTTATTTCACCACAATAGGTCACTTTTCTTAAGACTTAAACCCGACGCACTCGTAAATTAAAACTTAATATCTCATTACTTGCAAGCGTTACCCCGCCCCGGTTTGGCTCGAGCCAAAAAAGTTCAATTACAAGCAGACTTTCTTCATTTCACGTCGGATTTTTTGGTTTGAAATTTTAGACGGTCTCGTAGTGTATCAACGTCATTGCATTTTTTAATTTGATGGTCATTCTCTTTCTCCAGTTTCATTGTTTTTTCCTTTTGCGAGTCTGTTTAATGAAGCGGTAATTTTTACGCTATTTTAATGGTTTTTTTTCTTCGTTTTTTTGTGTGGAAATCGATATGAATGATGTCAAGTAACAGTTATGGATATTAATGCCACTCGAGGAAAACCTATTTCCATTTTTAATTCTGAACAAAATAAAAGTGACATAAATGGCGTAACTATAGTACAACTACGCAATTAACCATACTAAATTACGTTTATTACCTGTAACTAACTACCCACTTTTTCACAAAAAGTACAAAAGCAGACCACTCAGCGGAGTTACTATAAAAATAAATCTCGGTCGTAATTAGTAACATTTCCTAAGTGATGTCGTGCTAAATTACTTGTGCAATTGCGATTAAACTCAACGTTTTAGAGGTCACTTGCGTGCCGTTGCCATAGTAACCGAGGATCGTGGTCCCAGAGGAACACTAAAGTAAGCTGGACACGACAACAGCGTCTTAGTAACGCAACACAATCTGTGTTATTTAACGGCTTTAGATAGGTTCAGTTTGTAAATAAATATTTTTTTTGTACGATTTTACCGCCGTTCTCCCATGAGGTAAAGTCTGTAAAAGTAATACGGTATACATAATTTTGGGATTACGGTTTTTTGCTATCTCCATACGACCTTACATTATTTATATGAAGGTATATCTTTCACTATTAAATTAGCAATATTTGTATATCTACAGGTTGGCAGGGACATTGACGCGAAAACTGGTACCATGGTTCAGTGCATGGGGGTTCAGTGCATGACTCTGAACCCCCTGCATTGAAATTTCTCGTTAGTTTTTTTTTTTTAAAAACAGCTTTTATAGAAAAGTGAAAATGTATGGAACAGCTGTTTTTTTTTTTAATAACCAACGATTAATTTCAACGCAGGGGGTTCAGAATCAGGCACTGAATCCATGGTAACAGTTTTCACGTCGATGTCTCTGCCACCCTGTAAACATACATATATAAATATTTGTGGTTTTAAAATAACAGCTTTTTACTAAATGCAAATGAAAACTTATAACAAAAAAACCATTTAATTTTTATTTGTCTATCTTTCTGTTTGTCTGTTCAGCTTAATCTCCGAATCGTCTAGACCGATTTTGACGGAACTTTCGTTAGCAGATAGCTGATGTCATAAGGAGTAACTTAGGGAACTTTTATTTTAGAAAAATAATTAGCTTGTATATATTTGTGTATTTGTAATCACGTTTTCAAAAACAGCTCAAACATTTTTTACTAGAACATGCAAAGACCTTTAAATTCAAAACCACAAAAAAGTTAATTTCTAGAGAAATGTCAAGTAGGAAAAGTCACTTTGCCTTCAATAAGCCTTTTTTACCCACGAACATCATCTGTCTTTTCCCCAACTAGGTTGGGGTCGGCTTCCAGTCTAACCGAATTCAGCTGAATACCAGTATTTTACATGGAACGACTGCCGATCTGCTCTCCACAACCCAGTTACTGGGTAATACGATACCTTTCGGTAAGACAGGTTATCAGACTTTTGGGCTTCTGACGTGTCGTAACTACTGTCAAAGATCTACGAATGACAGTACAGACCAAGGGCTTAACGTGCTTAAATGATAAATGATTTTATTTCTGTAAATAGGTTTGTACAAACACTTTTACACGCCAATCATATCATAATCATAGTTTTTCGAGGCACGGAGGGGTATGTAAATATGATCACCCATTCTCAAACTGAAACTCAAACTCAAAGCATGAAACTAGTTGCCAATGGGCAACTAGTTTAATATTTTTTTCTTTCTTTAGAATGCTAAAGCGTAGTAGGTAGGTACCTATGGAGAAGAACGGGCAAGAAACGGACCGGATTCACGGACCAACCTCGGCAAGCTTAGCTTAACCTGATCGATCGACCCAAGCAGCTGTTATTACTTAGCCACAAGCCCCTCTTTTACCCACGACTTCTACAAAAAGATAGAAAGACGTAGGCCAGTCATTCATAGCTTTACATCGTGGAGTTATGCTACGCGCTACGATGAAATCATGAGTCATAATCTACTTTAAAAAACTTTTATTCATTTATTTAATTACGTACAGACAACGCACCACCTAAGCCGCTAGGGTCTAGAAGCTTGAAATTTTGCACAAAAGTCTCTCACATAAATCAAACCAGATATATAGAAGGATTTTTGAAAATTCATCCCCTGAAGAAGTTAAACAGGGGTAATTATTTGTAATTATTTGTATGGATGTTCGTAATTCTTGCCAATGAGAAATCCTATCGGGCGAATGGCTTGTTTTACAATAAGTTATTTATGTAGGATACCTTCTTGTACCAAAAATAAGGAAGCTATTTTCTAGTCTCTAATGAAATTGTTGATAGGACTCCAAATTAATCATGTCCACAAGCTCTAAACAAAGCAACACTGACGTCTAGTGTGCATTTACAAAATTTAGCTCTGCATTTGTGTATTTATCATGTTACAAATGCACAGTGGAAAATCGTAGATCCCACTACAAACGGATGAGCCCATTTAGTAAAGTAGAAAATATAGTTTGAATTTGTGAAAAAAGGAGCTATGTTTATTAAATAAATATCACCCTCATAATAAAGAAAAATATAAGGACGATGGATGGACTGTGTGAAAGATGATGGCTAGATAGGGAGTGACTACCGAGATGACGATTATTTGAGAAGTATGGGAGAAAAAGACAGATAATCGCAGGAGAATAATTATTAAAATAAAATAAAAAAAAACTAGTTATAGCCACCATGATCATCATCATCTGACGAGCTCTTGTCACCGTCAGCATTCCAGATATATTAGAACCCAATGGCTTGGCACGCGACGATGGCAAGAGACCGGACGGCATGTCTTTATTTCCATGGAAGGTGGGTAAAAGTGTGGGACGCAACGTGTGTCAATACTCTAGCGCCATCCCATCTTCCTGGCTCAGCGTGTTGTGCTGGCGCTGCCGCTGCGGCTGCGGAAAACCTCAAGCGGCGAAAGTATAGTAACCTTAATAGGTCACTATATTTTCAAGCCGTTTGGGGTTGAAACCCTAGGGCCGTGGGGTCTGTTAAATAAAATCTCCAAACGACTGGTTGAAACGACTCTTTCCGTGACCCAAGGGCTGGCTTTTAGCTTGGCCAGCGGCTAAGCATTACCATACAACGTGGCAATGCCGCCAGTCTCTTAGGTACATTATCAGTCGACAGAGACGCGGCAGAATTTATCGACGCCATATTTTAGTTTACTAATAGTTTTAGTTAGGTTAGGATATTATATTTTTAGATTTGTTAAAAGAGCTCTTATGTTGTTTATAAAGATACTAATAAATTATCATATTTAAAGTAATATAATTACAACATTTAACCGTTTTTACAAGTCAAATGAAACATTTCAAAAACAAAGTTAACGAAATCCCGTCTAATTATTTGAATTATACTGTAACAGTTTCAGGCAGATAACGTAGTTAAAACCTTTCGAAAATTAAATAAAACTGGTTAAACAATGAAAGTCAAAGAAAATTTTCACTGCTATGGTTTTGAAGCTTCAATCTTGCGAAGTTCGCAAAAAATATTATCAGGTACGTAAATTGGTTAAATGGACTATAAAGATGAAATAATTTTCTTGATAAAATTACTTTAGGAGATAGGAGGGTATTTGAAGAAATACTTACTTGAATCTCTGACCCAGTAGTTGATAGACTTGGGCGAAGACTCGACGTAGCACTCTATAGTGACGTCAGTGCCCAGCGGAGCACCCACCAGCTGGTTGGGTACTTGAATCACCGGGTGAACTAAACAAAAACGTAAGCATAAAAAAAACCTTAGTATTTAACATTTACAATCCACAAATTTAAGACGTTGCACAATGCAGAGAGCAAATTTCGGGAGACTTTGTTTAAGAAAAGTAGACTAATAATATTAAAGTTAAATCTTGCATAAAAGCGAAATGTCCGCTCGAGTTGACGCGAGGACACAAACAGTCCCTTATAGCCAGAAAATAATTAAAAGCTACTACTCGCTGACATTAAATAACACCATTAATAACAAGAAACCTCTGAAAGTTGCCGAGATAAACAACAATTACTACGAATTTGAGAAAGACCTATTTCGTCCTCCGAGTGAGGCTGGTCCTAAAACATTTTTTTGGGGAAAATATTCGACTTCTAAGGAACCTAATTGCTACTTTGGTCTTGTTATATTTTTCAAGGGTACATGGATTTACTGGAGCCTCCTAAAGGTCATTATTATTGTTTTTAGGATGTAGTTAAGCCTGGCTCGAATAAATAACCGTGTTTACTTTTTCACACAACACAATTTTAAGGATTGCTCAAAAGTGTCAAGGACAAAGACAATACAGAAAATTTAAATGTTTTTAGAATAAAAGTAGGTAAAAACTTTAATTGAAATCATAAGTATATAAAATCAACTAACAGTGTACTTTGATAGTGATCCTTTTGCTCACTGAGGGCGGCACTCCGTTGCTCGCGATGCATAGATATGCACCCATATCCGAACGAGATATTTTCGTTAGTGTCAACACCTCCTTCTCGTACATCGCAACTATATGGAAAATATAATCTAAATAAATAACCGAACTCCCGAAGATTTGGTGAATGGAATAAATGAAATATTCATATTACATTACTCGGTTATGTAAGCCCTTAACACGAAAATGTAAATGTCAAGAGAGAGTATACAACATTTTGGAGAATGTCACACATTTTTTGATCATTGTTACAAGATTTGTACGGATCGTCACAAAGATAACATAGCTTTATGTGCAATCGTATTTTTTTTATTTACAGCGAAATATTTAAATACATATTTTATATACTAATAGTCTTAAAATAATAATAATATGTACCATGTATAAAAAATATGGGGAAGGAATCATAGGGATAATCATAGGAATTTCGGATAAACAATAATTAGATAATAATGCTGTACACACAACTCGTTGATTTTAGAAGAAAAAATAGTCATAGCTTAACTAATGAACATTACAAGTTACCTATATCCAAGACCCATTAGGTTCCAAGTATACCTTACATACCTTTAGTTTTGCCACCACTATGATCCCTGATAACAATATCAGCGCCATCTTCTCTCCTCCAAAGAACTCGAGGCTCTGGCATACCTCTTGCGCGGCAAGCAACTTTGGCAGTACCACCTTCGGGCACCATTATATCTCCAGAAGTTTCTTCTGGTATAAAGTCTGGTGGAATCACCACTTCTAGGTAACCCATCTAAAAAAAAACACGCGATAACAATGAAATCATTTCTAGCAAAACATTTATATTGTGTCTTTAATGTTCGTCAATGTTAGAGTTGGTTAACACTTTTATATTATTAAATACAATAGACGTGGATATATTTAGTAACCTGTTCCGCTTAGTTATTTCTAAAGAGCCATAAAAAATCCTGAAAGAAATCGACACGTGTTTCACCTCTCAACGAGGCATCCTCACACAGAGTAACGCAGAGTGACTCACTCTACGTTCAGAGCTCGGTGTGGTAACACGCCGTGTTCGAGTTCGCGACAAGTCAATCGTCATCCTAAGGATGCCTCTGGGTTGTTGGGCTATTTGAGAAATCAACAACTCAGTTAATAAGTAACACTATACCCCTCGGTAAGACTGGTTGTCAGGTTTTTGGGTTTCTGACTACCCGTAACGACTGTCAAAGATCTACAAATGACAGCCGAGACCAACACCTTAACGTGCTTTCCGAAGAACGGAAGGGTATCGAATCACAGAACATATATATGTATCAAAACGAAATTGTAGTAACCAAAACACTAACAAAAAAAAGAGTTTTAAGTCTTATAAACATCGCAATCCCAATACTCAAAAAGGTCTTTATTGTTTAACAATAAGAATAATACTAACTGAAATTTGTTGCTGTTAATTAATTATTGCCTATAAAACAACGTGAAACAATTATCGAAAGTAGGTACATAGCGTCACGCGACGTCATGCCGCGTCAACGGCGCGGCGGAGTCGAGCACTGTCGCCGCTGGCGATTTATGTCGTTATCAGCTCCGGGTATAAATTACAGCACAGCGCAATAATTTAGGTGCACCATGCACGAATCATTACCCGCTGCGTCCCTCGCCTCGCTCTCGTCTGCGTAGCTTAATTCACTTTATCTCCCCAATGTTTATTTTAACTGCAATTTAATTTTCTCTAGTATGCTGCGCCAATTTATTCCTTACAGGGTATCATTCCACTTTTATATAAATGCCACGATAAGATATCAACTAGAATAGGCTCAATCTATATGGTCACGATTCGAATCAGTCAGTTGAGTTGGCATTTCGAAATTAATGTTGTATTGAAAAATGGGACACGAAGAAAAAATCCAAATTGATGGATCGTATAGCCCCGAAGTGAACAGTCGATGGAATACTTACGGTAGTTACAGACTTATCGTATGGGCGTGGATGATGAACGAAATCACAGTAATGTTCTCTCCTGCCGAAATATCACATAATGGATTTTATGCGCCTGCAGGTCTGCATACATTGGCAATAATCTTGGGCGGGATGCCACTGGCGTATTCAGAGATATGTTTAGCTCAGTACACGAATTGTAATATATTTACCATGTGGAATTTCTTCCCACTGTTTCGGAATGTTGGATATGGCACATTATTTTTGATTTTCTTGAAATCATTATATTTGTTGGTGTTAACATCTTGGTATTTGGTGTACACATTTTATGCGGCCTGGGACGTCCCACCCTGGCTCAGTTGTGATGACTTTGGTGATACCAAATGTATGGTGAAAAGGGTGAACATTTCAATTTTCCAAAATTGCCTAGAAGCTCAAGATTTATTTCAAGATGATTGCGGCATGAAAACTGCGAGCAACTGTTTTTTTGACCGTGAAATAGGCAGAAATTGTACTGCAGAAATTGGATTAAATTGCCTTATTCCTTGGAAAACAATCTTAGCGGTCATTGCAATATGCGCATCTGTTTACATTTCATCAATTAAACAAGAAAGATTAATTCAAGTAGCAGTCAAACTAGCCGCAATTTATGTTTTTGGTGTCATCCTGATTTTGTTTTATGTTTCGGAGTCAACCAGCGGTACTTGGTACGCTACAAAGATTACTATAGATTGGGCTAACTATACATTTGTCAATTGTTATAGCACGATTACCAAAGGGTTTCTATCGGTAGGCACTGGGTACGGTATATTAATTTTCTTAACACGCGACGTATCATTTCGGAGCCCTGCCACGATGACTGCTATAAGTACAACATTATTTGCACTATTTGTATCATTAATGTTAGCACTTATTGGATTTAGTGGAATTAAAACGATGTCTTATTACCACGGTGAAGAAGAAAACGTTATAGAAATTGGCGACAGTTTATTTTTCCCAATATTTGCTTCAATGTCCGAAATCATGAGTTACTTTTATGCGTTGCCAATTTGGGGATTTTTTTGGTTTTCCATCATATTCTGCAGTTTATATGTAAATTTTTGGATTTTGTATTTGTTTCTTAAAGAATTATTGCTCCACATGGATTTGGCAAGAGAGTACACAAAACTATCTTGTATGTTCATGTTAATATTTTTAATAGTTTGTACTCTTCCATTTCTATGTTCCGACCTAACTGGTATACTTACAGATGCAACAGAAATGATTCAGTCACTTAATTGTTTATTTCTTTCTGTTTCATTGTATTGGTTTTACGGTATCAAAAACCATAACGTAGACATTATTTTCATGATAGGGATCAAAACGAATTATTTTTTGAAGCTGGCGTGGATTTTAAATCCGATCTTTATTTGTTTTATTCTTTACGCTCGATGGAAAATTCTGGAAACATACGAGTTTAAGGACTCATATTTTATTGAATCAGTTTCTATGACTTGTGATTTGGTTTTACTGTATACTATATTAATCATATACTTCGTTATCATTGTGGTCGGATTAATAGCACAAGTGATAAAGTTTTATCGTCGTGGTGAGCTTCATGCGCTATTTAGTGCTACAAGAAGTTGGGGGCCCAGGGATAAGGTATTGTATAGAAGTAGGAAAATGTTCGTGCCTGAAATAATGACGAGAGAATTTCTGTACCGACAAGTTCGTATACGTGGTTATTACAAGAAACAGAACCTGGTATATAAAACGAAGGCAAAGAGAGTTTCCAGCGTGGAGTCACTGGATGAAGAGTTATCTAGGAGCGCTATGGGGTCAAATTAGTCTATTTATACGTTTATTTAGTTATTGCTTACCGTACCTGACTTTTCATCGGGTCTGTATTGATCTGACACATGTATTGACCCCGGTCCTCCTCTTGGACGTTTCTAATGTGCAAATTCCAAACGGTCTGTCCGTTATGAGACACTCCTACACGGTGATTGTTTGTTATTACGTGAACATGTATCGCTTGAATCGCTTTAGTATCTGCTTTTACCCATCCGACCTGGAATTGTAATTGAGTTTTTAATTAAAAGGAAAATTAAAATTTCTAAATATTTTGCCTTGTATTTGTAACTTACCCTGTATCCGCCTAAGTTCTGCACTAGACATCTAAACGTCGCATCTCGACCAATTGGTACTGTCAAATTCATTAACGGTTCTGCGAATTCGGGCTGGAATGCTTGACCTGAAATTATTCCGAACTGTTACTAGATCGTCTTACACTGACTTACATAAGAAATAATAAAAGTCGTAATAATATAAAAATGAACATGTTTATAATCTAAATTGGCATGCCCAAATGTATTTTCTAGTTGATATGTTTCTCCGCAAAACACAAAAGTTCATGATTCTATAAGTTGTTTCAGAAGTGTAAATTAAAAGAAGTAATACTTGAAACCTGTATTTTATTTACCAAGGAAACCAATTTTGAAAAGTTTTAGATCTATGAAATTGTTCATTCAAAACTACATTCTATACTAAACTCACCGACGAGTTTCGAGTCCAGTCCTAGCATGAATATGGCCAGTAAGTATATGGACCACCAAGGCTGCTGCATATTTCCAGTCGCACCGACTGACTCTGCTCTCAAGCAAAGCCGTTGTTAGCCATGGGACACTGCAACCAAGGAAAAGTATTAAAATAGGTAGCAATATATCTGCAATATTGTTATGCACAATATGGTGGAGACAAATACATAGTAATATACAAAGAAATTGCTCTGTAGTCTATTAATTAACTTTTTTATAAGATCTACTTTACTGAAAAATAAATCCACTTAAATAAACAAAGGATTGTAAGATAAGGATAGGGATGTAACGATTCTGATTCCGAACAGTTCGAAAAGTGCGCGAAATGACGACGCGCGCGCAAAGTTGTCGCTCCGTCGCAGGCGGAACTGGCGAGAGAGCCACGCAGTGCATGCTTAGCGACATGGCAATACGGTAAACGGCAGTGTTTGCACTTAGCTGAGCGTTGGCTGAGCGATGTATGGTTTCGTGCGCACACTGAAGTGAGGTGAGGACTTCAATATCGCACTATTAAACAGTTGTGCCCGAAATACAAAAGACAAAAGATATACAAACTCCCGAGGTACTTACTTCATTATTTATTTGATTTATTATTTACTAAGCTATCGATATCGGCATCGGTATCGGTATCGATTATTTACTACAATAATCGGTATCATTACATGCCTAATTATAACATAACATCACTTCACGCCTGTAATCCCCGAAGGGTTAGGCAGAGGTGTACCTAGGGTTCAGTGTACACATTTTGCCAGTTATGTTTAAGTCCCTTAAAATTTAAATGGAATTATTATGATTATAATAATGTTTGATTGGTATGATCATTATTTCCTAATCAATAAATTATCTTGTTTTTTTTTTGGTGGGAAATTATCAAATAACTTCTCCCGCTCTGGGCGGAGCGGGAGGGCGTGTCAGACTCTTACTGACTAAAACCCACCCGTGTTCCTTCGGTTGCCCTGTTGCCGGAGCCCACGATCTCCCTTTCGGTTTTCTTTGCACCCCTGGCAGAATCAATAAATTATCCTACAGTGTCACTAAAGACGTTGATTCCTACCAATGATAAGTACCAAATTGACTAATCATTTTCAAAACAAATATAACGATCCGTAAATAGAATTCAATTCTCTCGTCTATAGCATTAAAACATTCTTCAAACACAATCTCCCCATTGATTTATAATATAAACATCGAGCCAATCTTTTTATGGCTTCTATTAATATCTTAACGATACCATTTACAGGGATACGGCTAAAAAGTCGCTGCTCCATAACCGCTCAAGATGTTTATGATACATCACATCAACATAAAACCAGAGAGGTAATATAAACATTTTGATGGCGCATTGTCACTCTATTCGCAGCAATTATGATGCGTGACATCAACAGCGAGGCTTTCAAGGTTTGCGATCCCTTCGACCCCACGATTCAATAATGATTCCTTGTTACGACTATTTCTGTTTATCGGAGTCGTTCGTATGAGCATGTTTGAGCATCATAACAACGGGAGAGCGTGTGAAATGAGCACGGATGCGATCGAGCACCGGTAACTACTTTTCCGCGAAGATATAATGTTTGAGAAAAAAAAAATACAGTTTGCCAACACCCTCGTATTGATATGAACGGTGTTATTTCAGTGTGCGTTTAGATAAAAATGTATGGCTTTTTTTTTCGGTCGAATGTTGTGAGATGTCGTTTTGAAAGCTATAGGACTCACATAACGGAGAATTTGGTACAAACTGTGATATCTCGAGAGCTTTTTCAAGTTAATGGTATAATTTAGATACTCAGCTGTATTTTTATTTTTTAAATCCTGGAGTTTATTTATTTAAAATTAAAGTATTATCAACGAGAGATACATTACAATTATCTTATATAATATTAAAACTTGTATAGTATGTATCCTGTAATGCACAGGATACATACTATACAAGTTTGTTCACACTATGTCTATTACAGGTAACCACAGCTTACAGATTGACCGACAGACAGAGTTACTGGTTTCCTCACGATGTTTTCCTTCACCGTTTTTGAAGCAAGTGATAATTATATGTACATATATATATTAGAGATACGGGCTGGTTTATTTAGTTTTCAGTAAATGAGATGATGCTGGTACAAGACTGTTATCTCTGTAAGATTGGCCCAGACTGCAGAAGCCAGGGGAGAGACTCAACCTCTGCAGTGAGACACTAAAATAAAAAGCCGAAACAGTAAAAATAAAACTTTTAAAATAATTGTCAGTTTTAATTTGAATATATTACTGCATACGTAATAGAAAGTCTCAAACAATTAATTTAACAAAGCGCCAAACGCAGCCTTGTATTAGAATTGGCATCGATTTTAATCAGAAAATGTAATGAAACACGAAATATCTAAATAAACAAGGTAAACGTTGGGGAGCGTGACAGGCGGGTCACTGGAACATCCCTGTCGAAGAATAATCCCGGTCTCAATTGTTATTGGCAACATGGCAACGTCGCAACATGTTATACATAACGCTTTGTTTGAACACGACTAATACTGTGTTCATGCGTGACGTTTTATGTGTTAATTAATTATAATAAATTTTGTTTTGAGACAATTTTAAGGGTCCGTAGTAACTAAGGGTCAGGTGCCTCTGGTGAGAGTTTTGCAAGTCGATTACCAGTTTATTCTGTAAAAATCTCACCGCTCACTGCACCTAAGTTTTCACGATGGGATTTTGACAGGATAGGTTGGATTGTTGTGATGTAGTTCAAACTTCAAAGTATAAGCATCATCAAAGTAAACAGGGTAGAAAAGAAAGACAGTCATTGGAGTAAAATTACCTTTAAGAGATATGAGGAACAGGTTGTAAAGTTCACTCATCCTCTATAGAAAAGGGAGGATCTTCCGACCAGACGGATGTCGTGTCTGGTGGGTAACTGCCCGACGATTGATGTCGGGGAAATTATTTAAATGCTGATCGCACAGTTAAGTCTGTTTGCGCGACGCATTTTGTGTGACGTCAGGTCTTTGATGCGTAGTTCGCATGTAGCGATGTAGATGTGGCCACAACCTTAAATGTTGTTGGTAATTTTAATCTTGTATGAGTTATAAATCTGTATCTGTACAGGGTGGCAGTCACATCGACGCAAAAACTGTTACCATGAATTCAGTACATAATTCTGGACAACCCTGCATTAAATTTTTTTCGTCGGTTACATAAAAAAAAAATACTGTTCCATACATTTTGACCGCGTAGGTATTTCACTTTTCTATGAAATAGCAGATTTTTTTAAAATTACCTACGAATTATTTCAACGGAAGGGCGTTCAGAATCATATACTGAATCCATGGTAATAGTTTTTGCGTCGATGTCCCTGCCACCCTGTATACAACGAATAAGTATGTATAAAATAACAGGCAAAAATCTAGCGTGAATGTTATCTGTCCCTCAGCTACCCCTTTCAGTACAGCATAAAGGCTCCCGTAGACAGACTCCGGTAAAACAATTTCCATGTAGTATTTAGGTTTTCATTCCTAAACGAGCACAGAAAGTACGCGTGATTCAAAAAAAAAATACTACAGTGTTAGAATATTTGAGACAATCTCTCGTGTCCCAATCATTCACCAACATTTGTGGCCTTCAAACCGGAATATAATAATATTACTTCTCGACAGAAACGATTTTACACTTGCATTGTTTGGTTTTAAATTCATAAAGTGCAAGCTGAAGTTGTATATTTCGCTTGTCTTATTCTTAAACTTCACCCTTGACCTTTCAAGATTTCAGTACTTACCCGTAAACGGTTTTAATACAGAACAAGGTTTTTCTTTTGACATTGTTTAAATCCTCGAGCCAGTTTTTGTAAAAAGAACGTAATTGTGAGTGAAGTAAAGTTCGATATTCAGAAATGGCTTCATGGTTTAAACCCGGGTTTGCACAAAAAACTTTTTTTAAAGTTGGTATTGTTAGACTTACTATTTATTTTGTAATTATTCACAATTATGAATTTGTTCTGGAGTGAATAATACGGCTATAAAGCACTTGTAAAATTACCACCCTTTTGAGCCACTTTTCACCTTCATTCATATGTTCCGGCTTACTTATCTGCAAGAAAATTCCCTACATACAAATCCTGGCTCCTAATTGCGGAACACCCATTCAGCCACAATCCGAAAGTTTAGGAAAGTAATTTGAGGACAATTACTAATCCACCTCATATGTTTGAAAAATTCGTCTGCTCAACAACGATAATCGATGTTTATTTATTTAAATATACTTTATTGTATACCACAAAAATACATAACAAAAAATAAATCAAACACTAAAAATACACAATGGGCGGCAATTTACGTTATTGTTTACGGTTTTTTTTAATTCTTTCATTTTGACAGTTCAACAACATTAATTGAAAGCCCCATTTTATGTCCAGAAAATCACCACCACTATTCCAAGGTTGCCTGGAAAAGATCGCAGTAAGCGATAAGGCCGCCCATTGTGTATTTTGAAGTGTAAAATTATTTATTTTTGTAATGTATAATCTGTTGTACAATAAACTATACATAAATATATAAATAATTGCGATCAATTAATGTTGTTGAACTGTCAAAATGAAAGGTCAAATTATAAGAACTCCGCTGATCAATTTAGTATATAGGTAAAATAGATAAATTCTGGACACTGACTAACGGTGCTTTTATTTTGACATTCTCCAGAAGAGATATAAAACTGTGTGGATATAAAAACAAAAAAAAAAAACTAATAGATACTTTGATAGATATTAGCCATTGGTGCCGATTCTCTTGTCAAAAATACCTCTAAACTAGACTAAAAATCACCAAAATTTAGTTTATTCCTGTCAAACGACGATTTCCCATTCTGAAATGGACTAAAGTGACACAACTTAACTAGATATTAATTTGACAGCATAATTTGGTGTTTGCTATTCTGAATTTGACGTTTCTCACCAAAAATTTTGATTGTCTAAATAATCTGACTATTTCTAATCGCAATTACAAACGTGTGGAATAAAATTGGTTATCATGAACTTTAAATTCACACCAACACCTCGACTTCAGGTGCAAAAATATTTTGAAAAATATCTTTTGCTTATATCTTGAAAATGGTGTGTCGCAAAAATAATGAAAATTTCCCCTTTCATAAAACCCATAAACCCCTAAAACTCAACATATCGGTAATTTTTTTTTTCATATTATCCATACAAAAGTGAAAAATTACCTAAAAAAACCGGCCAAGTGCGTGTCGGACTACACACAATGAAGGGTTCCGTAGTTATTAAAACAAATATTATTTTAATTTTTAATATGTTTAAGATCCTCATAATAAGCCCTTTCATTTGATATGTCACTCATTACTGTTAGCAAAACATGTTATTTATATTATTTTTTTTGTTTGCCCTTCAGAAGTGATAAGGGTATATTCAAAATTTATTTATTTACGTCGTGTTTGGGTTATAGAAATACTTAAGTGTTTCAACTTAATCGGTCCATTCGATTCGAAGCAAATTGGGTGTGACAGACGGATAGATAGACAGACAGACAGACAAACCGACAGACAGACAGACACACGAGTGATCCTATAAGGGTTCCGTCCGTTTTTTTCCTTTTGAGGTACGGTACCCTAAAAACACGTCGAAGCTGTCCCCCTGCACACCTATGGCTTCAAAAAATCACGGGGTAGGGCAAACAAGTACCTACCACATAGAGTCCCGATTGTTAGTAGTCAATTCGATTTAGTTGTGTCAAAATTATATTTAAATTTAGAGAATTTATTTTGCAGAATAGCTTTAAGATTCTCATAGCCAAAAGTAAAGAATTGTAGTGATAGTTTAGTTAGTTTAGTTCGATGTACAAGAGAATTGGCACCATTGTCATCGTTCTCTCATAACAGATCGAATTAAGTATTCACAAAAACAAATACTGCTGGATGAACAGGTATATAGCGGATCCCATAATACTAAAAGTGTCACGAGGGAAAAAATATTGGCCATAGTGCTTGATGGCTCAGTTATTTTTAAATAACTTTCAATAAAATAGGTACATACAAAGAAAAATCGCAAAGTAAAAAACCCCAACCTATGAATTACACAATCGATGGTGGAGTTTTTTATATCAGCTGCTCAGTGTAAGGTTTTTTTTTTCAAAAGTCGTGGTTTTTTTTCCTTTGAATACAACCTACTCAATCGACTCGATTTTGAACGTAAAATCTATTCAAAAAATGTAATAAGACATTTTAAGCCCAAATAATAACATTTCAATGGAATGCGCCTGAACAGAAAAATGGTAGCGCGCGGATCCGTAGTAACTTACCTTGTAGCGTTTTTTTTTTAGCTGGATGTTAAAGTATACCCTGCAGGTTTTTTTATAAATTATAAGAAAATCAGGATGTTTGGCAGGAAAATATTCATTCTTGAATAAATGAAATGCACCGACCCCAGCGTGGTTTAACCAGACTCTATAAATCGAATAAACCCCAAGATTTGGACAAAAGAAGAAGAAAGAAGAGGAAGAAGGAAGATGAGAAGATCTAGTGACAAAAAATTGAAAAATTGAAAAATTGGTATGCTGAGATGGTTTGGGCATGTTGAGAGGATGAATGAAGGCGACTAACAAAATGTATTTATAAGGCAGATGTGAAGGGAAAGGCCGGGCGGGACGCCCTAGGAGGACATATACTGACCTTATTGGTGATGTTCTTCAGAAAGGCCAGGTGCGTAGTACTCGCAACCGGCGTGCGTGTATGACCAGATGTATGAACGTAAACGAGGCAAAATGACTATGTAATGTAAGGATCGTACCAGGTGGCGTTGTGTAGTTTCTGCCTACCCCCATGGGAAGAAGGCGTGAGTTTATGTATGTATGTGTATTTGCACAAAAAATATTAGATTACGTATCCACCTATCTCATAGAGAGACTTATTAACACATTCAAGAACACTGAACAAGACACAACAGACGTTTTATTGTTATAACGCTTATGGCCGTTTAGTATCAAAAAGTGTTAAGTTTATGCACAAAATTAATGCACACAACTAAACCTAATACTAAGAAACAGGTAATTAGGTACATAAATTTAGAAATATCCTCTAATTATACTATTCATAATTATAAGTTGAGCTACACGATTAGGTACTAACACATCCGTGCGCTGACTGGAGAGATCAATTCAAACCAGTGCGGTTCTTTCCTCAAAAGACCATTTCAGACTAATCTGCATGGTCCTTACAATACTAAGATTATGTCTGGAATTCAGAGACCTTAGATTGTTCGATATTTCTTCTCAGAGAAGTCGGTTAGGAATCATCGACTCATCCATTTTTTTTAAATAAGGTTGATAAACCGGCCAAATGCGAGCTAGACTCGCACGCGAAGGATACAATATCATATTAAGATCGAGCAAAAAGCGCCGAAAAAAACACGTTTCTTGTATGGGGGCTACTTTTTATTATTTGTGGCTATACCGGCAATAGAAATACACAATCAGTAAAAATTTCAACTGTCTACATTACGGTTCATGGGATACAGCCCGCTGACAGACGGATGAGATGGACGGACGGACGAACGGACAGCGGAGGCTTATTAAGGGTTTCATTTGGCACCCTTGGGTAAATTGGTTTAAAAAAATTTTTAGTGTTGCCGACCACTAAAAATTTTTTGAAACCAATTTACAGAAAAATATTTAATTTGATTAACTATAAATACTATACTTGCGGCAGTGCGTAAGACGCCAAACTCCTACGTACAGTAGGCGTGCAAAAGTGCATAGGTACGTTAAGAGTCGTATTGCCGTGAACACGCGGTATAGTCCGTATATCTGTATGTGTAAACAACACGGCACACACACCACAGAGAACGGAGTTTGGCTTTTAGATATCCACGGGGATATCTAACGCTAATAAGTTTCTTTGACTAAAACAGACCCAACTAGCTAACAGCTGTTATAATCGCAATAATTTCTAGGCCTAGCTTTGATGTGCATTGTCTTGGACGACCTGTCTCAGACTCCCTACCAACTTACTAGTCGGAACAAAGTTTGCAAACGCTCTGTCGGAAATTTCATACCGGGCCGGCCGGCAAACTCCTCTCCATACCCTAAACATTTACACTAGGTAGATTTACTATGAACGCGTAACTTCAAGTGTTGCTTGGCTAATGTTCAGGTATTCTGAAGTTCAACACATGGATCTGTAAACTGGTTTGGAATAACGTAGGTTAGCTGAGACTTGTTGTATGATTTTGATACAAGATTAAATCTATGTTGTGTGACTGCATTAATCTGCAAATTAATTTTAAATAGGTAACTGTATTTTGTTCTTGGGGTTGCGAAGAAGTCTAAAAGGGAGATCGTGGCCCCCGGCAACATGGCAACTGAAGGAACACGGGTGGGTTTTAGTCAGTGAGAGTCTGACATGCCCTCCCGTTCCGCCCAGAGCGGGAGAAGTTCTTAGATAATTTCCTAATATAAAACTTACTAACCGTCAATTGATATTGCTTCTTTTTAATTGCCATAATGGGTCTGCTTTTGACCTTCAAGCTGCGAGTATGAGAACTAATTTTACACTTCTCGAGGCAAAACTATGAGGACATGGAAAGAACTAAATTACGTTATGTAACGTAGCTTAGATAACATTCTAAAATTTTAAAGGAGGAGAAGATTGTTTGTTTTATCGTAACTGAGATAAAATTCTTATGCAGTTGTTAGAGTCGACGCCTACTTCCTTCCATTCTAATCTTGTCTGTTAAAAGTTTTGTTGTCATCGCATTTCCTCAAGCAACAAACAAAAGCTTTTACGTAAAAGGTGTAACGGTTGAAACGTTAAGAAGAAAAAAGAAAATGCATACTTAACCAAAGAATAAAATAACATAAAACATGTCATAACGCTTGTATTCCCCGTAGGGTTTGGCAGACATTTCGCTATAACAAAATAGGCAATAAAATATTGCTTAGTATTTGGTTCGTTAACCTACAGACGACATTATATTTTGTGATTGTAAAAAATCTAATCTGTGTCAGTCTTGAATCAGTTGAAGTCGGTCCAACAAATTGTCTAACTAATCTATAAATTCCATCACCCTGTACAACATCTATGCATAATTAGCCTTTAATGTTCCCACAGCTGGGACACAGGCTTCCTTTCTTCGAGAGAGAGTGAGCTGTAATCTACCACGCGGGCCTCGTGCGGATTGGTAGATGTTACATGACTCCGAATTTTTGATTCTAACTAGTTAGTTCAGTTTAGTTGTATAGCGTTAGGTAACCAATATTAGAGCCAAAATCTTACTCAAATACCTACAGTTTTAGTAGGTACTAACCATATTGAATGTAGTTTAACAATCGAATATCTGGCATACCTTTTTTTTTTTGGGTGGGATATCATCTAATAACTTCTCCCGCTCTGGGCGGAGCGGGAGAAGTGTGTCTACCTTTGTTTCTAAAGTATAAAAAAGAACCGGCCAAGTGCGAGTCGGACACGTACACGAAGTACCGTATTAAGGATCGAGCATAAATCGCCGAAAAAACTTGTATGGTAAAAACTTGTCCCCATACAAGTTTTTTAAGTCTTAACTTTATTACATTTTTAATATTTTCTGTTATATTGGTCATAGAAATACACAATCTGTGAAAATTTCAACCGTCTACCTATTACGGTTCATAAGATACAGCCCGCTGACAGACAAACGGACAGCGGAGGCTTAGTAATAGGGTTCCGTTTGGCACCCTTCGGGTACGGAATCCTAAAAAGTAAGTGCTAATTAGTACTAATAAAGTACCAATAGCTTTACAGAAACACCGGTAAGAAACCCTTATTAACACCAAAAGTGTTAAACTTCAGTTGAGTATTCCGGAAGTAAATATTTAAAGAGTTACTAGATATTTGAAAAGGAACAAATAAAAAGCTTAAGTTTACTTTAATTAACTAACCAGTTCATGTAAGTATCTATTGATTAATTAAATTATATTCAGTTACGCCAAAATGTCTCATAAAGATGTCTCATGAAGACGACCTAATTCTCCATTTGCAAACTAAGTAATAGAAAATATTTTATAATTAAAAAAAATATATATACCTATATCTTGTCTAAACAAAATTTTTGAATGTAGGTATAATTAGCTGATTGTAGCTATTTAGAACAAATAGATACTAATATTTTGACTTTTGGATCAGTTTTGCGCAATTAACTCAATTGGCCTAGGTTTGGTACATTCTGAGTTCCTGACATACTGGGCCCAAATAGCTTCGTAATTTTAGGAGCATTATCCATTTATGAAATTTGTTAAAGGATTTGAAAATTTTAGAAAATATAGAACAAACTCAAATCTTATTCAGTAAGTTCTTTAGATTTAGGTAGATATTGTGAAATACTGATTAAGTAAATTCTTGAGTGTTGTCAAAGGAAGCCAAATAATTAGATTAATTTTCTCCGAATAACAGGCAAATTAATTAAACAATCAATTTAATTATTTTGCAGAAAATTATCTAGTTGAAAGTTTAATCAATTTAAACTTTCATATGATTTTATTTTTAGGTATACTTATTGAATTATTTGGCTTTAATTAAAATATATATATATATATAAACATGACACTTAATACCGTATTTTATTTATAAAATGAGAATGAAGCAGTAAATTAAAAAAAATAACAATAATTACTAAAGGCGTTTAAAAATATTAGGTTATCTAAATGTAAGTAACACAACTAATTTAGGATAAATACTTTGCAACAGCACGTTACGACAACAAATAAAATATTTTCACACATAAACGGAAACAAAAAAAAAATACCAAGTTAAATTGAAAAAGGCGAACATCCTTACCTCAGCAAGTCAATCAACAGTGAAAAGCCAATCAAAAGTCTTTAGAATAATCCAGAAAACTTTTCCCTATTCCCGCATAATATTGTGCGACTCGCGTTGTTTGCGCAAAGTTTTCCGACCGCGTGTGAAGTTTACCGGTCTCGGTGGAGCGCAGTCGTGCGCTCGACGCAGGGCCACGACACACACTGAACCAATTGTTCATTCACTCCTCTACTCCGTCGTTATTCTTACGCAGATGTCCGTATGATCGTGGCAGATATGGAGCCGATAGGATCCCTCGAAAAATTCGAAATTCGAACAATCTTTCTTCTCTCTGTATTCGGCGCTGTGTTGATTATCCAATATATTGAATCAACAGCGGTGTTTACTCCGGGGAGTTGATTAATAATTCTTTAAATCGTTCCCTTTAATAATTATTATTACTGTGGGTGGGTTTTCGTTTGGATATAATTGAAGCTTGCGCAGTAATTAATCGCTTAACACTGATTGTCTGTTCCATAACTAGACTAGGCAGATACCACGGAGTACTTTGATTTGATACCTTTCTGAAATAAAATAGCGTTTGTTTGATATTGTTTGATTTTTGGTATCGTTTGAAACTTGTTTTGCGACAATGGTTTTTTTCTGTTTTAATTCAATAAGGTATTCATTTGGTCTACAAAGCGAAAATATGAAATCACATTTCTCACACACGTCATGAAATCCAATGAAATCTATGCCAACACAGAGGTGAGTTAGCCTACCTATGATATCTTCACCTGCTTTGGTACCATTGTTATTGCAGATGTCCACAGGCGGCGGTGACTTTGTAATGTTAGTCAAATTAATTGTTGAGTAAGTTGACTACATCTTAAATGGTCCAAGTTTTCAAATCACAACTGTCATTCTTTGCAAGGTGTATGCAATGGCTAAAACACGGAAAATAGACGTGGGGTGTGAATTTGCTTAACAATTAATATCCCTGACTATTTACCTACTGACACATGGGCCGTCCGCTTGTTTGCCTGGCAAATTCATAAAACAAATTATTTGTAACAGAAAGATTGGAAGCCAAAAGTAAAGTAGGTATAAAACACACTTTCTAAGAAGAATTATTCCACCAATTTAAAATCTCACTTTAGCTGCATAATAATGAGGAATCGAAATCCAATTTGAGTTACACCAGTTCAACTTACGAAGACACTTAATGAAACCGAGATAGAATAATTAGCCACTTTCCGCTAATTTCCAAGTTATTAATTGGGACGTTAGAAAGGGCCGTCATCTGGCCGGGGAGCTATCTTGAGCTATGTGTGACGCTCTAAACGGCTCCCATTGTGTCAAGACAAAAGCTCATTAGGGAATAAGCTGGATTCGAACGAGGCATCGCCGAATGATGAAAGTTGGACGCGTTCGCCATACATCGGCTATAGAACATTCTTGAGAGGGTGACGTGCGTTGCAATTAATACTTAGATGCTAAGCAAAGAATAATTTTATTTTTCATTAATATACAATGTAGTTAATGTATTAATATTAACGCATCTAATATTTTATGATTCACAAGTGCAAGGGCTCTCAACCTTTTTTGGTGGAGTCGGCGGCGGCTTTTCTTCATTATATGGAAAATGAAACTTGTTCAAGTAGTGCCACGGTGTCTGTAGCTCGTACTGCCGTGCTTCCTGAGGATGCTCGTTAGGTTCATAAACCAATTTCTTCAGCTCATCATCGTAACGAACTTCGATGTATCCGACCAATGGAAAGTCCTTTCTCAGTGGATGTCCAGTGAACCCGTAATCTGTGAGAATTCTTCTCAAGTCTGGATGATGAGTGAACACTACTCCGAACATGTCATATATTTCTCTTTCGTACCAATTGCAGGCCTGCCAGACGGCGTACCCGGAGCGTAGGGGCGTCAGTTCGTCTGTGTAGGTCTTGATACGAATTCGTTCGCTATACCTCAAGCTGAGGAGATCATAGCTTACTTCAAACCTGTATTGCCTGCTTGGAACATCCATAGCGGTTGCTGAAGAGCATATGGAGAAGCAGGCGTGCTGGTGGTCACGCAAGAAGTTCATGACTGGGAACATACCGGCTGGAGCTACAAGTATCTCTAGTTCGTCAGTTGGCTGCATTTGAACCTTCTGCACATATTTCGGCAGACATGTTGCGACGTACATACCAAACTCGTACAGACGTTGACGCCTCACGTTATCGTGACACCTGAGGGTGTGATTAGTTCGTTCCACAGGTTCGATGTAAAACGGATCCTTATCCTTGACCTGCACATCTGTCTTGTTGTCTAAAACAGGGACGCCGGAGTGAAATTTGAGTGTTAAAGCTCTTGTTAGGCTCGGTCTTGCAAGCTTCGATAGCAAATATTTCATGATTTCTAAGTTATTTTAAATATTATACTTGATTTGCAAAGTTCTGTACATTAAGTCAGGAAAACAATTGGATGTAGTTACAATGACATCAATTGTCATATATGTGATTTTTTCTTTTACTTCCGGTCAAATCAAAATAAGGTTGTCTTAAACTAAAAATAAGTATATATACCTATTCAGTTTAACATTTAAAACTGGGATAAAATCAAATCATATAAATATATGTATATATTTATATGATTTGATTTAAGTATTTATCTACCTGCCCTACCTTCCTACCCTACCTAACTAGCTATCCAACCTACTAATCTACCCTACCTACCTATCCTACCTACCTATCCTACCCACACTACCTACCTGCCCTACTTACCTACTTACCTACCTACTTACCTACACCTACCTAAAATCTTGTCCAGAGGATAATGAGCACATTTTTTTTTTCTGTAGTGCTTCTCATAGCTGACCTCTGTGGTCATGACTATTTAACCGGTCAATCCTATGGTTGCCTTAAGCTGCTATACTCAAAGCCTCCAGCCAGGGGCATACAAACAAAGCTAAAAAGCTAGGTGAACGCTCGCTAAGGGCACCCCCTGTGGGGTACGAGTCTCGGCTTAGGGCGTCACCGGAGGGAGGTCATCAAAGATGGGACGGGCTGGATCAAAGTTTTGATAATTATTATTAGTCGGGCAATTTAAAGCTACGTGCACAGTTGCAACAACTGCTGGCACCTCGTTTTCGAGCAAGGGTCGGGGAGGAGTATCACTTACTTGGGGTCGCGGACGCGATCGCAAAGGCTCACCCGCGCACGGCGGCGAGGTCGGAATGACGGGAGGCGTCTGTATCTGTATACTGTACTTGTGGCCTTATTGCTCTCCTGGAGAAGGGTTATGGGGTCATCTGGGTCTGTAAGAATGTGCTTAGGACGGCGGGTACTACTAATCCTACTTGGGACATAACTGGCGGCCTCGACAACCAGAGGGTTGCGATGTTTGACCGCGGAATCAAAGCAACGCTTTGCAAGGCGTTTTAGGAATTGGTGGATAGTGGGAATTTTTAGGTCGAGATGGAGACTCTCGTTCCTAACATACCAGGGGGAGCCGGTGGTTCTACGGAGGAATCGGTTTTGGAGGGTATGCATCCTATGGAAATTGTGGGGTTTTGCATGAGCAAAGACGGCACTCGTATATGTCATGATGGGACAAATACACGCTGTGCAATTTGCAAAGTGACAACTTGCTACGTGCATTTAGGACGGAATGGAGTATATCGAGAGCGAAAACGGTTCGCGAACGAACCGTCTTTATGTGCTCAGCGAAAGTGAGGTGATGATCGAGAACAACACCTAGATATTTGGCTCGCTTCTCCCAAGGGATCTGCTTGCCGAACATAGTGAGGGGTCGAGGGATGGGGTCTCTATGCCTTGTGCGCGGTTTCGAAAAGAGAACCGCTTGGCCTTTTTCGGGATTGACTTCTATGCGCCACTTTCTAAACCAGAGAGTAAGTCTATTGACTGAGCCTTGGAGAGTGTGGGCGATATTGTCGGGGGATCTAGATCTAAAGTAGATGGCCGTATCGTCTGCGAATAGAGCCAACTGCGCCCTTCTACCGGTATTTGGAATATCTCTAGTAAATAGCGTAAACATGAGGGGAGCTAGCACAGAGCCCTGAGGGACTCCTGCGCGAATAGGGCGGGGAGAGGAAAGTGCTCCTTCAATGCGATAGCGGAATACGTGGTTCGAAAGGTAGTCTCGTAAGATAAGTACGAGATGATCTGGCAAACCAAGTTGGTACAGCTTATATAATAAGCCGTTGTGCCAGACTTTATCGAACGCTTTCGGAATGTCGAAGAATACTACACCCGTCAGAAAGCCGCGTTGGAAACCATCCCTTATGATCTCAATCATGCGGTGACCCTGATGCACGCTAGAGTGCTCAGTTCGAAAACCGAACTGTTCGTGGGGATGAGGCCCTTGGTCTCAGCAAATTCTCTGAGACGCTTATAAATAAGCCTCTCATAGATTTTCCGAGGACCTTGAACAAACTGATGGAACGATAGCTAGAAGGCTTAGTACTGGGTTTACAGGGCTTTGGGGTACCGATGACTGTAGCTTCTTTCCACGACTGGGGAAAGAATTTGTTGCTTAAGGTACCATTGAAGATGGTAGTCATTATTAGGTGGGCAGGGAATAGTTGGATTACCCTATTGGTGAGGCCATCGGAACCGGGGGATTTACGAGCTTTAAGACCTTTGATAATGTCATGTACTTCGTCTGGAGCGACGGGAGGCAGCGGACAATCAGGGTCATCAACGGGAGGCAGAGAGGCTCTACGTTCGACTTCAGCGTCGACCTTTAGGAGGTGAGCTTGGTCTACTGGCAGGGAACTGGGTGAGCATTGGGCCTCGAGGCTGTCGGCCAGGCATTCAGCCTTTTCAACGTCCTCGAAACCTATGGTCTTATCGGGACGGGTCAGGGGGGGCATGGTGGAAGATTGAGGGGACCTGAGTTTCTGGAGTGGCGACAGCGTACCGGAAGGCGTAGCGTCTGAAGGCAAGTTGAACCGATGATTTTGTGAAGGCCGCAGGAATCCGCTGGACGCGGAAGCATAGAACCGGTCGAAGTGGCGGTGTTTGGGGGACACCCATATCCAGCAGTGGACGTCTTTCGGCTGACATGGTGATGATGGTACTAATTTTTGGCTGGCTCAAAAGGGAGGAGGGAGTTGTTGTTGTTACAGTAGGTGGAACAAGGCTACCGATGATGATGATGAAGATACTACATTTTAATGAAAGAAAGAAAGAAGAAAGAAAAAACGTTTACTTGCGGTAAACATGACGCAAAAAAAAAGGTTAAAATACATAAATGAGAAAAGGTTGGGGAACCATCGAAACAGTATACCGGTAACTTAAATTGTTATGGGATGAAAACAGTGCAAAAGCCTAGCTGGGGCTAGTAGGTAGCTAGGGCGGACTAGATAAGGAAGGCGGAGCTCATACCTAGCAGTGGACTGTAATATTTTTATTGATTGTTTGAACTTCAAATTAGGTATGATAAGCATAACCAAAATCAGCTTACAACGTTCCCACACGAATTGTAAGATGAATTCTGTCTATGAATATAAAAGTCATAATTCAAATTACATCATGCCATTGCCAGCTGGGGTTTCACTCCAAAATCATACTTCCAAAATAGGATTTTTTTTCCCCGTATTTATAAGAACGAAAGTTCTTAGTAATGGATTACAATCTAGCCTTATAGGCTTATAAGAAATTTAACTCTAACTTAATATTTTAAGAGATAGATTATGTTTATAACAGCATTTTCTATTTTACCAAGTACCTGGTACTTGTTGATAGGCCTACAGGACAGTGTAGGCCTATCAACAAGTACCAGGTAACTCATACCTATTAACACTGTAATTAAGCAAACTTGTGCACAGTATGGAGGAACTGGAGAAGCTGTTTAGCTCCCGCATGCGTGAGTATGAAGATAAACTAAAGAGAGCTACAGTTGGAACTGACCCTGCACACTCAGATCTTGCTGCGCTATCCCTGGACTTTTCTGAGTTTAAATCGTTTGTTTGCCAAACTTTCACTCACTTCAAAACTCAGATTGAACTCCTGTCGTCGAGTCTAGATACTCATGAGACTGCGTTGCGAAGAAAAATTTTGCTGTTTCACGGTATTCCTGAGAAACACAATGAAAAGCTGTGTGACTCAATTTTGGTTATTATATCCAAAGAACTGATGATTGAAGACGTGAAATTAGATAATTTAGAGATATGCCACAGGCTTGGAGCCTCCCAGGGTAAAACCAGACCAGTGCTGGTGCGATTTAAAGAAATGGAGCATCGTCGGTTAGTTTGGGATGGTAAAACTTCACTCAAGGGTAGCGGCATCACCATTTCGGAGTTTCTGACTAAGACTCGCCACCAGGTATTTATTGCTGCTCGCAAACATTTTAGCATCAATAGCTGCTGGTCTGCAGAGGGAAGGATTATTGTCTTGACGCCTGACAAGTTACGCCGGAAGATAGCGTCCATGGGTGAGCTTGACACGTTAATCGCGCTATTCCCCGCTCCCGCCAGTGCCGCACCCAATGATCCCGTGCCTACCGCTTCTACCTCGTCAGCCGTTGCATCTACATCGCCTGTAACGGCGACCCCCAAACAAAAGATCGTGAGGAAGGCTCGTCGTTAAGTTTAATAAGGATTTATCTATCACCTCGTATGTACTACACTGACCGCTTTGTGTTACCTACTTTTTGTGTTAAGTTAGTAGGTACACTTTAAAATGAGATTCCCCTTTTATTAATCTACCCATGGTATTTACTTTTCGTTTATCTTTTTCTCTCAACTTAGCTTGCCGGTAGATGGTATTATTTTTGTGTAATGTGTTATTATGACATGACGTCCTGTTAGTGTCATTGTTGCTCATGACTTTACGTTTCGTTTCACGGGGTTTGTCTTAGTGTGTATCTTAGTGTTGTGGCTCATGGTCTTTTTAGTATTATCAAAATTTGTTAGTTTTTGTCTTTTTTTTATGTATTGTTATTGATTTATTTTCTTCAAATTTGTATGTACCTACCTAGATTATAAATGTTGTGTTAAAATGTCTACCTACTAGAGCAAATAGGTGCTTTTATTAGTTAAGCGTATTTAATTAGTAATAATATTTGGTTTTTATGTACTTAAGTAGTAAGTAGTTTTGATATTCTTTAATTTTTTATTTTTTTTTGTATTTTATTCTTATACATTTTATAACTTTTGCAAACTATGATCGATGTGGACCTTGATGTTGATTTTTTCTCATGTTCTTCCTCTTCTAACAGTTTCCTTAGCGCGGCGAGTGGTTCTTCCTCTCCTCTAACTCTTGGTGATCAGATTTCCTCTTTGCTTTCCCACCTCCCCAACAATCTCAACATAGCCCACATCAATGAGAGTGTTGCTTGCCATTACTCTGATCTTCTGGCTTCCATTAACAGTGCACATATAGATGCTTTGCTGATCTCGGAGTCCTTCCTAAAACCCTCTCTTTTATCTGTTCTCTATGCCCTTCCTGGCTTTGTTCTTATCCGTAATGATAGAACTGGGAAGGGAGGTGGTGGTGTTGCTATCTACTTGCGGACTGATATTCCCTATAAGAGTATCAGCGCATCACCATCTTCCTACTCTGGGTCAGCGGAACATCTTTTTCTAGAAATTTCCTTGCATCACGTTAAAATGTTTCTTGGAGTTATGTACAGTCCTAACCTCAGTATCGATTACTTTGACTCTTTCGATTCGCTCTTAAATGATTTCTGTCCCTCTTATGATCACGCAGTCTTAATGGGCGATTTTAATACTTGTCTTCTTAAAAATGACAGTCGTACTCACAAACTTCAATCTCTCTTATCCTCTTTTAACCTTAGTATTCTACCTCTTTCGGCTACTCATCATTTCCCTAACTGTACCCCATCTCTTTTGGACCTAATGATTGTCTCTAATACTAATAATGTATCAGTCCACGGACAACTCACTGCCTGTTTTTCTTACCATGATTTCATCTTTATGTCCTACAGGATTCGCCCTCCCAAGCGTAAGCCGCAATATATTTTCCTTAGGAACTACAGGGGCATTGATCTGGAGGCATTGCTACGTGATGCTGATAGTATCGACTGGACGGCCGTCTTGGAGAGCCCTTGCATCAACGATATGGTTCGCATTTTCAATAACACAATACTTAGCTTATACGATCGTCATGCCCCTGTCCGTCGAGTCAAAGTTAAATATGTTCCGGCTCCCTGGCTTACTCCTGCTATTAAGGATGCGATGGCAAGTAGGGACAGAGCCAAGAGGAGGTTAAAACGCTGTCCTTCCGAGCGCAACTTGAATGCGTTTAAGGTACTGCGTAATCGCTGCAGTCGTATGTGTAGAGATGCAAAGAGACGCTACTTCCATAATTCTCTTGACAACCGCAACTCTGCAGAAGTCTGGAAATTTCTTAAAACTGTCGGTATTGGTAAATGTCCAGTTGCTTCCAGTAATGACACTGACATGTGTGTTCTTAACAAACATTTCTCACATCCCCCAATTACGTTGGATCCGCACGTCAAATCAGCTACTTTAAATGAACTTTCACGTTTATCTGTGCCGCAGTGTCCTTCTTTCGAGCTAAGTCCCGTAAGTGAAAGTGAGGTCAAAAAATCTATTTGCGCTATCTCCTCCTCTGCAGTTGGTAATGATAATCTTTGCTTAAGAATGATTTCCCCTATCCTCCCCACAATACTTCCCATCTTGACTCACATTTTTAATTTCTCATTGTTCTCATGTACTGTTCCTGAGGCCTGGAAACAAGCCCATATCATCCCCTTACCCAAAATTCCTAACCCGGTCTCACCGACCGATTATCGACCCATTTCTATCCTCCCATATCTCTCTAAAGTTCTTGAGCACATTGTTCATCAGCAACTTTCTGCATTTCTATCTTCTAATGACCTTCTTAGTCCTTTCCAATCAGGTTTTCGACCTGGCCATAGCACAGTAACGGCTCTTTTAAAGGTTACTGATGACATCCGCTGGGCTATGGACCACAAATCTCTCACCTTACTGTACTTCTAGACTTTAGCAGTGCCTTTAACTCTGTCGATTTCGATATCCTTTTAGGGATCATTAAATCTTTCAATTTCTCTTTTTCTACTATTGGTTGGTTCGACTCCTATCTTAAAGGCCGGTCGCAGCGGGTTCGTCTCGAAGATTCTTCTTCTGACTGGTGCTCTCTTACCGCGGGTGTACCTCAAGGTGGCGTTCTCTCTCCTCTTCTATTTTCTATTTTCATTAACTCTGTCACCAGAGTCATCTCTTCCCACTTCCATCTCTATGCCGACGATCTGCAGCTTTACAATAATTTCTTAAGGCAAGATGCGGAAGCCGCCGTGTCTGCCATGAACAGAAACCTGGATTCTATTAGCGAGTGGTCGCGGTATTTTGGACTGCAAATCAACCCTAAGAAATCCCAGGCCATAATTATAGGCGGCAGGTATATGCGGACTAGGCTCGATGTTGCGTCGCTGTCTCCACTCTGTCTGAATGGTGTTCAGATTGAATACGCAAATGCGGTTAAAAACCTGGGGGTGACCATGGACTCTCACTTATCGTGGACTGCCCATGTTGCTCAAGTCAGTCGCAAAGTGCACTACACGTTCCATTCGTTGAAGTGCCTCCAGAGCTTCTTGCCTTTGAAGACCAAAATCTCCCTTGCTCAAACTCTCATACAGCCCATCATAGACTACGCTGATGCCTGTTATTTGGATGCCACCGAGGAGCTTTTAAATAAACTTGAGCGTTTGCAAAATATCTGTATTCGTTTTGTTTTTAACCTTAAAAAGTATGATCACGTTTCTAATTTTCGCAAGATACTCAAGTGGCTCCCTATTCGACTTCGCAGGAACTCTCGGATATTGTGTCTGCTATTCAACATCCTTCACAACCCTAAAACCCCTTCCTATCTGCGGGAACGCTTTTCCTACGCCCGTCCTTTTGATGCACCTTGCAGGTCGCATCTTAAAAACCTCCTTAAATACCCCCCCACTCAACCGACTTCTATTCCTACTCCTTCACTGTGCACGCGGTTCGGTTGTGGAATTCACTTCCGCCTGACATTAGGGACTGTCGTACTGTTGAAACATTTAAACGAAGAGTGAAAGAACACTATTTTTCCACTTCGTCATAGTTGCATAGTTATCTTAAATCACATTATAATTATATATATTGTAGTGATATTTATTTTAGAAGTATGTATGTAAGTATATTCTTATATTGTAAGTAGTTTGTGTAAATAGTAAATTGTATTTTTTTTTTCTTCTTTGATTTATGTTTTTGTTTTATCTTCTACGGTTACACACGTTGTCTACATCTCATTTTTTATAATTTCCTGTCGCAGGTATGCTGGAAGAGATTTCTTTAGAAATAAGCATTGCCTTTGTACGTATTTTTCTGTTCCTTTCTTCTTGTCTGTTTATATGTGTGTGCATAAATGGTTAAATAAATAAATAAATAAAATAAGATAAATAATTTATTTGCTCAAGCATGATTTCATTACATAGAACACAAATTGTCGGCGAGCAAGAGATGTTAAAAGTAGAGATATAAACAGATCATCACGTTTGCTTTAAACAATGGCATGCAAATATTAATAAAAGTCATTGAAAATAATAAATTTGTATAACATGGTCAAAATTTCTCAGAAATTATAGAAATTATGATACCTAAGCTTTATCTGCTTGAAAATGTCTCACTTTCTTTTTAAACGCTGCGTCACTTAACTGCTTCTAAGTTTTAGGGACTTTATTATAATTTTTTGGAGCCATGCAAAAGACACTTTTCCGCATATGTGCCGTTCCATACGGATGTACGCAAATTTGACTATTGTCACGTCTATTACGAGGAAATCGATGATGCCATGCGAGAAAAGAAGTGTGGGTTGGATCTTTTGCATTTTAGGGTGAAGGTAATGTCAAGATTTTGTATTTTTGAAAATAAAGACTTGCAACTTTGCGTGGTTTCAAGTTTGAACATCGACCTAACGCAACGCTTTTGAGTTTTAAATATAAGTTCCCGGTCAGTCGAGCTACCCCAAAAGATAACACCGTATCTTAATAATAATTAATCGTACCGTAACTATATCTTCTAAGCAGTGATAGCCTAGTGGTGTTACCGTCAGACTGCCAAGACATATGTCTCGAGTTCGGACCCACCTCTGAATTTTCGAATTCAAGTGCGTATTGTATATTATCACTTACTTCAAAAACGGTGAAGGAAAACATTGGGAGGAAACCGGCATGCCTGAGAGATATTTCTCGATGGCATGTGCAGCCAAGTCAGAGGCCCTTTAGCGGCTTTAAAACTCTGTCACCAGGTTAGTAACTAACCACACGAAAAGAAGAAGACCTTATCTTCTTATTAATATAATCTAACTTGAACAGACAGCTGTGCTGCTGGGGAGTTCAACCTAGTTTGAATAAATGACGATTGAATTTTGAAAAAAATAAAAAAATAAGCCTGAAATCATCAATCCGCCTGGAGCAAGCGTGGTAATCAATGTGCATACTTCTCAGTATCAGAAGAGGCCTTTGCCCTGGAGTTAGACAATAATAGACTGGTATTATTATTATTATATAATAGCTACATACTTTATTTCTCATTAAATAACGTTCTTATTCCAACATCTGTTTTAACCGAAATTGAGGTGCCAAAGTCTGCTTTTGATTAAACTTTTATGCCCTGTTTTATAACGAATAAAATGCAGGTGGATGCCTGGGAGAGGTGTTCGCTCGGCAAGGAATCTTGTGGTGATTTTATCAATATCGAAGATAACGATAAGTCTGATGGCTTTGAAGGATTTATGTCTATCGAAATCAGGATTTAGTTTAATGGGTTTTTTAATATCAATAAATAAATATAGATTGCAATTTTTGGGTCATCATTGTTGTTATCTGAAGAAGGTATATTAGACCATATTGGCATACAGCCATAAAATGGTAAATAGTTGGCCGGTTGTTTATATATATTTTGGTCACCGAGGTAGCCCAGATGATAAAAACAATCCATATTTAAAAAGTTGTGACTGATTAACGACTTAAGCGTTAAACTGGTGAGCGAACGGTCACGAGTTTGAACTCCACCCGTTACACTACAGGCGTATTATGAGCTTGTTTGTTGCTAAATTTAAAGGTTAAATCTTGGAGAAAAACTTGAATCAAATGGCAGAATGATATTTCGACTGATATTTTTTTTCAATGAAAAAATATGTGACATTGACTGACCCATATTACTTGATTGCGTTGACTTAGAAGCTTGAATGTTTCACCGTCCAAGGTACTGAAGACTAAGGCCCGTATTACAGAACTTCACTCAAAACTCAAGCATTAGAAAGACCTTTAATTGGTTGAAACTGGTTTTAAGTAATATTTTAGTCTTCAGTTAGGTTTTGTGACACGGGAATTAGTATTTGATATTAATTTAAATTTGATATCTCTACTTATGGTTTTGACACACGGACTGACGGTTTTTAGGGTTCCGTACCTTGAAAGGAAAAAACCGAACACTTATAGGATCACTCGTGTGTCTGTCTGTCTGTCGGTCCGTCTGTCACAGCCAATTTACTCCGAATCTAATGGACAGATTAAGTTGAAATTTGGTACACATATGTATTTCTGTAACTCAAACACGGACGTGTAACTTAAATAAATGCATTTTGAATATAGGGGTCACTTTTGGGGGGCAAACAAGAAAAATTTTTAAAAAAGTTTTGCTTACAGTACCGTGTAACATACAAATGAAAGGGCTTGTTGCGAGAATTTTAAATACTTATTTTTTATAATTTTAAAATAAATACTTTTAAAGATATTTAAGAAATTCGATAAAAATTGACTATTCAAATACTATATTAAAATTTTGAAAGAAAAAATACATAGTATGGCTCTTTACTCATAGATTACAGGAAAATATATATCTATAAGAAGTATAAGAACTATATGGTCTATAATAACATGGTAAATCTCTCAATATTGTGCGTACAAACTTACATTTGCAGTTGGAATGTATGGGAGAACATGTTTTTCAACTACAATGTTAAGTTTGTTCTTGAGATAAATAAATTCATCTCATCTACGGAACCCTTCATTGTGTGTAGTCCGACACTCACTGGGCCGGTTTTTTTTTCTTGTATTGCATCTCGTAGTTGACCTCTGTAATAGTAACTACATAACCGGGCTTTCCTGTGGCTGCCTAAAGCTGCTATACTTAAAGCCTCCAGCCAGGGAGTAATACTACTTATACTAGGCGACGTCCGCTAAGGGCACCCCCTGTGGGCCAACGACTGCAAGACAGGTTGGATCAAATCTGTATAATTATTATTATCTGGGGAATTTAAAGCTACAGGCTCAGCTTCGACGCGGGCTGGCGCATCGTTGTCGAACAAGGGTCGGGGGCGACGGACAGACGGACAACAAAGTAATCCTATAAGAGTTCCATCTTTTCCTTTTGAGGTGCGGAACCCTTTATCTCATGAAAATAATTAAAATCCTCTTACGATCTTGAACCAACATCACTTGCTTTGATAAGCTTACCAAAAGATGATTACCTACATTAAAACTTAAAACCACAAAACAAAACATTCTAAAGAAATAAGAGCGTAAATTACTCTAACAGAACAGTTGAGAAATATGAAACTTAATTATGATAAAAGCTCTCAAATTACTCATTTTATTAAATTATGAAGATATCAAACGATTCTTGGTACACGTTACGGGAACAGGACTTTACTCTTTGTTCCGTTGAAGTTTTCGAGTAGAACTTCCGACACATGTCTTGAAAGTCTTGCGATCTACGGATCTTCGGATCCACGTCGCTACATGTCTACAAATAAATTTCGAAACGAATTGTGTTATGAAGATTTTCGGCGAAACTATTTTGTAAGTGTTTAATGTGTGTTAATTAAGTTGCAATGGACAAATGTTTTATGTAAAAACTTTAGTATTGCTCGTATTTTTTTAAGGAAGCTTCTTTTGTTTAGTAACTTTGCGTATATCTAAGCAAAATTCCGGTTAGCAGAAAAAGGAACTATTTGTAACTAATTAATTACTCGCGAAATTAGAGATAGTAATAAACGTTAACAGTTTGTATCGATTTTAACGCCTGCACTAAACTTATCCCCCACACGTTACTCCTTACGGTTTGTACGTAACTTCGGCGAACCGACTCAGCCGCACGCCCTATATACGCATGAATAGCACAAACCACTATAGCGGATACACGCATGTAAGAACAATTAAACCTAACAACGGGAATTACCTCTCCCACGGATGATATCAAATGAAACTGTACCCATATATCTTTTACACTCTCATATATTAAACAGAAAGCTCAGGCTGCACTTGATTCAGTGTTTCCCGCCGTCCAACTCCAGATTGTGCGCCGCAACACCACAACTTCCTGCTTCCGGTGGCAAGCCTGCGCCTGCGCTGTGTGTAACACCGCCCGGATGCGACGTCACGGCATGTCACTTCCGCATAGTGCTACGCCCCATTTAAAATAAGAACAACAGTTGTGATACATCCACGAAAATTATTGTGCGAAGATAATGGTAGAAAAAGTACTTATCAAAAAAAAAAAAAAAAACAAGTTGATCATAAAACAGGCCTGTTTTACGCAAAGACAATCATAGTTAATCATACAGGCCGTATGATTAACTATGATTGTTTTTTCATGCAATATTGACGGTCAACACACATCAAAGCAAAAAAGTACTCAACTTTTTCAAGCCGCTGAAAACACAAACAAATACCAAGATACTCCAAGTAGATATCTCTTCACATTTAACCAGCACATACGGTGAGTACATTTAAATATTTAAAAATGAAACTGAGTGTTTAACGTAGCCCGAAATTTGGGTAAATCTTCCTTTCCGGCCACAACGGACTGCGGCGGGCATTCTGTACGCTACCACTCTAATGTAAGCGGACGCGTTCTTAAAAATATTAATATTGCACGGACCTTGCTTTTAAAATTTTTAAATTAAGTTTGTAGCCAGCAATACTCTTTTAATTTAACTAAAATGTACGCGTTGAGTAACTTAGTTGGATAAGAGTAGGCCTTTTATACGTGAAAAATAATATCTTTTGTGTAAGTTTTTGCACGATTATTCTGATTTTTTTGCACGATAAGAGGATTGTGACAAATAGTTTTTTTTTTTATTAAAAAAATAATACAAAAAAATGCATGCTTGCTAAAAATTTATTTATCTACTAAAGATTACCGTGCAAAAATGGTTCACAAGCCTTCAAAAACTTTTCTACCTTTAGCATAAGAACATTTTTTCTCTAAAAAAGAAAAGAAAGTATTAAATAAGATTCTGTTTTAAAGAAATTAAGTGAGCCATGGCACGAGACTGTAAATTATTGCGAGCCGTTTTTTCGTTTTAACAAACTGATTTATTGTAAAATATTTCTATCCCGAAGTGAAAATATCTCAACGAATGTTAAGAAATATTATTTTTATTCATACTTGGGGCTGTGAGAAATTCTTGTTACTGACATATATAAAAATATAGTTATATAGGATAGGCTTATATTTTTGTGCAAGAAGTAACGTCTGTTCTATGTTTCTAATATTTTCCAACTGACAATTGAGGTTAACTTTATAACCTTAGTTTTCATCGATGATTTTTGAATCACAATTTAATAATGTTATTCAAACAATAATTATTGTTGCAAAAAATATGATAATGTTTAAACCTTCTAAATACAGATGCACATGAATGTGTTACTAATTTCCTTTAGTGAATTATTAACACATTCATGTTCAGAACAGGGTTTGTTTATACTTTCATCCGATATTTTTGGAACAGACCATAGATAGGTAGGTAGTACACAGTTTTTATTACTTTAATTTTACGACAGTAAGTGTCAGCTGTTTATTTGCCGTAGTTGTAAATGTCAACTCTGGAAATGGGTTCAAGTTAGGGTTGCAAACACTGAAAATATTTTTTTTTGGGACACGCTGTACACTTTTCTATAATAATAATTACTGTTATTAATAATACACACACACGTCGTAATTCTTACGATTACATACAAAACACTCTATCATACACAACAGACCACACTACTTGGGCTATAATATTTTTATATAATTTAGTTTTTTTTTTTAATAACCATATTGTATTTTTTTAATTAATGTAACAATTAGTATTACACCTAACATGTAAACAAACTGAATGCTGTGTTATGGTGTTATGGAAGGGAACTGTCTCCTGAGATACAGGTTAACTACCTAGTTCGGGAGGCAGAGCTTTAATGTAACAGTGAGACTTGTGCAAATAAATGAATTTATTGAAGTGAAAACTTCTTTAGGCACGTTGGGCATTTTTGAGATGGGACTAAACCATTGATTTCGCGACACCATGATGACACCTCATTTTAGTAAATGCGATTGTGCTCTTTATTTATATTACTTTACGGATCAATGTTATATGCAAGTATTTTTACTTTAAGGTTCTGTAAACGCGACTATGCTCTTTATTTATATTGCGTTGCGGATCAATGTTCTATGCAAGTATCTTTAAAGGTTCCTGAAGATTTTTTTTGTAAACGCGTTTGTGCTCTTTATTAAAACAAGGTTACGGACCAATGTTGTATACAAGTATTTTTCTTCCACCAAGGCGATCTTGTTCAAGTTTTCACTTCTGTCGGCATTCCCGGACTTCCACCACTTTTTATTTTTTTAATAAAATTGGTGAAGTGTTTAAATGAGACGTACAATCAAAGACAAGGGGGTTTTTATTATGTTTATGTTTACATCGCAGTTTCATCGACCAGGCTCAGAAAATGAGCATGGTGAACTGTCCATAATATAGGTAACTAATTGCAGCTAGAAATTCAAACAACATAATGTGAAACCTTGAATATAGGACACAAAGCCTAAATATCGAGACGGTTAATAGTTCAATCACAGTTTCAGTATTTACATTAGTTTACATCATATTATACTAAGTGTAAGCATTGTACCTTGTCAGTATTCCAACTTTCTTCAGATCAACAAAATAAAACAGAGCCTTAAGAAAATATTAAAAATCTACCAATTTTTGACGCAAGAAGACGCATTTATTTAATAGAATCCATCTTAAATAAAACATAAAAATCATCAGTATTTCTTTGGATGTTTATAAATTCCTCATTTCTCTTGTTATTTTTAATGTTATATTATTAAACGATTTTTTTTTAATACCAGCAACTTGACTGAAGATATTGTTGTAAGAAGGTACACGTAGATACTTAATAAACGGGTAAATAGAAAGATGTACACGTCTAATTTTAAAACCCTTAAATGAACACCTGTAACAGCTTACGGGTCATTAAAATTCAGATCGACTATTACGCAGGTTCAGCTAGTTGCATACAAGATGCCGCAGCGCGTAATGCAGACGCAATAGATTTAACTGAATGGCTATTATTGTTATCTACTACTTAGGACAGCTTACAGTATGATATTATAAAACCAGTCTATTAATGTCCCATAAGCAGCGTATAATGTTCCCACTGCTGGGACACAGGCCTCCTCTCTTCGAAAGAGAGTGCGCTGAAATCTACCACGTGGGCTCAGTACGGATTGGTTATTGTCTCATTGCAGGGCCAAGGTGTCGTCTCATACAGATAAGGCTCGAGCATTGATCACCATGCTTGCTCAAGACGGGTTGGTCCAGGTGTCCTCACGATAGGAACGGTGGACTTGGGGACGTCCGCCGCTCCCTATCATATAAGACTTTTTTTTTTTTTTTTTTTTTTCTGTAGGGCATCTCGTAGCTGACCTCTGAGGTCATGACTACTTAACCGGTCAATCCTGTGGTTGCCTTAAGCTGCTACACTCAAAGCCTCCAGCCAGGGGCATACAAAACTAAGCTAAAAAGCTAGGTGAACGCTCGCTAAGGGCACCCCCTGTGGGGTACGAGCCTCGGCTTAGGGCGTCACCGGAGGGAGGACATCAAAGATGGGACGGGCTGGATCAAAGTTTTGATCATTATTATTAATCGGGGAATTTAAAGCTACGTGCACAGCTGAAACCACTGCTGGCACCTCGTTATCGAGCAAGGGTCGGGGAGGAGTATCATTTACTCGGGGGCGCGGTCGCGATCGCAAAGGACCTCGACGGCGAGGTCGGAATGACGGGAGGCGTCTGTGTCTGTGTATAGTACTAGTGGCCCTATTGCTCTCCTGGAGGAGGGTTATGGGGTCATCAGGGTCGGTGAGAATGTGCCTAGGTCGGCGGGTACGGCTAATCCTACTTGGAACATAACTGGCGGCCTCGACAACCAGAGGGTTGCGATGTTTGACCGCAGAATCGAAGTAACGCTTTGCAAGGCGTTTTAGAAATTGGTGGATCGTGGGAATTCTAAGGTCGAGATGGAGGCTCTCGTTCCTAACATACCAGGGGGAGCCTGTGGCCCTGTGGAGGAATCGGTTTTGGAGCGTTTGCAACCTATGGATATGATGGGGTTTTGCATGAGCAAAGACGGCACCCGCATAAGTCATGATGGGACGAATACACGCTGTGTAGATTCGCAATTTGCACTTAAGTGACATCTTGCTGCGTGCGTTTAGGACGGAATGGAGCCTACCGAGAGCGAAAGCGGCTCGCGAACGAACCTTCTTTATGTGCTCAGCGAAAGTGAGATGGTGGTCGAGGAAAACACCTAGGTATTTGGCTCGCTTCTCCCAAGGGATCTGCTTACCGAACATAGTGAGAGGTCGGGGGAGGGGGTCTCTAAGCCTTGTGCGCGGTTTCGAGAAGAGAACCGCTTGGCTTTTTTCGGGATTGACTTCTATGCGCCACTTTCGAAACCAGGCAGCGAGTCGATTGACTGCGCCTTGGAGAGTGTGGGCGATATTGTCGGGGTATCTAGACCTAAAGTAGATGGCCGTATCGTCTGCGAACAGAGCGAAATGCGTCCTTCTACCTGGGTTTGGAATATCGCTAGTGAATAGCGTGAACATGAGGGGAGCTAGCACGGAGCCCTGAGGGACTCCTGCACGAATGGGGCGGGGAGAGGAAAGTGCTCCTTCAATGCGATAGCGGAATACGCGATTCGATAGATAGTCCCGTAAGATGAGTACGAGACGATCCGGCACGCCGAGTTGGTACAGCTTGTATAATAAGCCGTTGTGCCAGACTTTATCGAATGCTTTCGCAATGTCGAAGAAAACTGCACCCGTCAAAGAGCCGCGTTGGAAACCATCGCTTATGAACTCAATGATGCGGTGGGCCTGATGCACGCTAGAGTGCTCAGTTCGAAAGCCGAACTGTTCATTGGGAATGAGGCCCTTGGTCTCGGCGAAGTCTCTGAGACGCTTGTAAATAAGCCTCTCATAGATTTTTCCGAGAACCTTGAGCAAACTGATGGGACGGTAGCTAGAGGGCTCGGTACTGGGTTTACCGGGCTTTCTGATACCTATGACTGTGGCTTCTTTCCACGACTGGGGAAAGAAGTTGTTGCTTAAGGCACCATTGAAGATGGTAGTCAAAAGCATGATCAGGTGGGCAGGGAATAATTGGATCACCCTATTGGTGAGTCCATCTGAACCGGGAGCTTTACGAGCTTTAAGACCTTTGATAATGTCATGCACCTCGTCTGGAGCGACGGGAGGCAGTGGACAATCAGGGTCATCGACGGGAGGGAGAGAGGCTCTACGTTCGACTTCAGCGTCGACCTTTAGGAGGTGAGCTTGGTCTACTGGCAGGGAGCTGGGTGAGCATTGGGCCTCGAGGGTGTCTGCCAGGCATTCTGCCTTTTCAACGTCCTCGAAGGCTATGGTCTTGTCGGGACGGGTCAGGGGGGGCATGGAGGAAGATTGAGGGGATCTGAGTTTCCTCTGAAGTTCCCAAAATGCCAGATGGTTGGGCTCTAGTTCGCCGAGCATCTTGTCCCAGCCCGCGTCACGCAGCTCCTGTATGCGTGTCTTTACAGATCTCTGTAAATAGCGCATATGGGCTTTGTTTGCGGGGCAGGGGAAGCTACTGTAGGCACGGACGGCCGCGTTCTTCTCAGTCAGTAATGCACGCACATCGTCCGGCAAGCTCCAGTGACGGTCGTCCGTCACTGTAACCTCCCTTGAACATTCGTTCAGGACGGTTTGTACGTGATTAGTGAGTGAGTCGATCGCGGACGTCGTGTCTGCGATAGAGTTGAACAGGTCGGGAATAGAGTCTAACTGAGGGGACGTGTTGGATTTCAGCTGACTGCTTACTTTCTTCCAGTCCGTGATCCTCTTAGTGATAGGGGGAGAGTTTGGGTCGCGGAGACCTATGCGGGGGTCTAATCTCATGACTACCGGACGGTGATCAGAGTCGAGCTCGTTAATAGTTTCTATGGAGTCTAGTCTTAGGTTGACGTTCTTAAGGAGCGCCACATCTAAGATATCAGGGGCATGATTTACGTTAACCGGAAAGTGGGTGGGAGTCATTGGAGCGATGACGTCAAAGGTCAGAGAGTGTCGAACAAGTGTCGGCCTCTTGTAGTAGTTACCGAACTATTCCAGGAGGGATGTTTGGCATTGAAATCGCCCGCTAAAATGAGCGAGTTACTCATAGTGAGTAGAATCGAGAGGTCGTCAGAGAGGAGTTGGAAATTCTCCGAAGTATTAGCGGGGGGGAGATAGACCGACACGAGAGTGATCGGCTGGTGGCCTGACATGCCGAGGCGGCAGGCCGAAACTTCTAATCGTGAGAGGGGAGGAGGGTCAATTGGGATGCAGTGAAGCTGCTTTTTGTAGTAAATCAGGGTACCTCCTCTATGGCAACGTGACCTATCGTTGCGAACTATCCGGTAGTTAGCTATTGATGGGTTACGGTTGCAAGGTTTTAGAAAAGTCTCTTGGACTAAGAGAACGTCTATTTGATGATCGCGGAGGAAAGCCGCAATCTCTTCGCGTTGATTTTTAATGCCGTTTGCATTGAAATAACCTATTATTAGGGATCGCGGTTTGAACCTAGCTAAGACCGTGTTATCCATAATGGGGTTTAGTAGCGAGGGAGGTTAGGGCTTGCGTAATGTCCGGATACGCGTTGTAGATGGCCTGGATCTGGAGGAGATTGCCATGGGCCGCAAGGATTTCGTTGGCCATTGTCTTTGCGCGAGGGGAGACGAAGGCCAAGAAGGTTGACGTAACTACGTTGAACGAGTCAACGGAGACGTTGGGGGTAGCCACGGGAGTGGATTGAGAAGGACGCGTAGCTTTAAGAGCGGACGTGGGTTTCGCGGGGGGCGCGGCGGGCGCCGGAGGCGCAGAGGGCGCAGGGGGCGCAGAGGGCGCAGGGGGCGCGGGTGGCGCGGCGGCGCGAATACGGGGATCCATAAGGCGGGGGAGGGGAGCGGGGGGAGGGGGAGGGAAGTTACTGAATTGAGAGGGCACCATGGCAGGGAAAGACTGCTGGTGGTGGAGGTAACTCCACGGACTAGGCCTCTGAGGGCTTAGTCGTTGGGGCAAATGGGATGAGGGAATCCTATAAGAGGAGGGAGCTTCCCTTTGCTGGCGGGCGTCGAAACGCTTGGCCAGTTTGGGAGAAGAGGCCTTAGGGGCTTTGGGGCAACCGCGGTAGTTGGCCGGGTGGCCTTGTTTGCCGCATAGGACGCAGCTGGGAAGGTCGGTACAAAGGGAACGATCCTTTGGACGGGGGCAGTCGGAAGTGCCGTGCTCACCTAGGCACTTGACGCATCTAGGTGTAGCATGGCAGTTCCTCTGCGAGTGACCATATAACTGGCAGCGGTGGTATTGGCCGACAATGCCACTCTTGTGGGGTTTTTCAATTTCGAACCCTGTGAGCTTGCACAGGGAACGAATTTGAAAGATCGGGTGATGGCCCTCTACGGGCGGGCAGATGACGAGGACCATGTCGTATGACTCTCCGCCTCTAGAGCGGTGCATGCGATGGACCTCATCTACGGGGACTTTCTGTGACTGAAGGTCCTCTAGAATGTCGGATGGGAGGATTTCGCGAGGGATACGCTTGATCACTACGCGGATCTGTTTTTCCTCTGGGAGTGAGTAGGTGTGGTATGACACACCTCTCATTCTCAGAAGACGGGTTAGGTCCCTATAGTCGCGCGACGTGGGGACATTGACTTTAATACCCTGCTGGGTATTTCGGGCGCTGGAGAAATTTATTTTGTGGTCGACACACCATTTGGATATGTCGGTCCACTTTCCCTTGTCCTGGATGAACAAGGGAGGCGGGAGAGGGATCTTTTTAGCGTTAGCGTTAGGCGCGGGGGTATCCTTCGCGGAGGATAACGCAATCGGACGAACGGTGGAGGGGGAAGCTACTGTAGCGCAGCTAGCGGATGACGTAATCGGACGAGGGGTGGAGGGGGAAGTTACTATAGCGCAAGTCGCGGGGGTAGCGGGAGAGATTTTTGAGGACGGTACCAGTGGTGCGGGCGACGAGGGAGCAAAGTCTAAGTCCTCAAGGGCAACGACCTTGCTGGCCTGGGACGAGCTTTGCTTCTTGTTCTTCCTCTTCTTGCCCTTTCCTTGGACGGTTGTAAAACCATCGTCGGATTGGGAGGAGGATGAGGAAGAAGAAGAAGCGGCGGACTCTGCTTCGTCGTCGTCCGAACCATAAGGGTACGGGGTGGTGGGCCGCTTTGAGGAAGCGGCGCTGATGGGGGCGTCAGTGTCCATGGACTCTGACGGACTAAGGGGTCTAGATGGCTCAGTAGCCGGGGGGGATTCTAGAGCATCGCTAAAGCGAGCGATGCTATTGTCAGAGGGACATGACTGGGACTCTGACTCAGCTTGGAGCCTGGCGAACCGAGCTCCATACTTTGTCTTCAGGGCGGGCTCTTCTTCGAGTACACCCTGGAAGAACTTGATAAAGAGCGCTAGGCACTTTACCGGGTCCTTCATAATGACGGGGGAAGAGAGACTTTACGCGTGAATTTTTTTCCCTAACTAACTAACTTCCTACTATCCTAACTCCCCGGTGGGTATGCCGGGGATGTGTAATCCCTCCCTGTCGGGTGTAGACAGGGAGGATGTGTGCCTATGGGTGAGCCCTAAGCTTGCTTTTGCCCGTTGCCTATCTTATTGTGCAACGGGGTCCTATCCAGTCTAGTGTGAAGGGTATCGATATACCCGACCACGCTAGGTGAGTCGCTGTGGAGGCAAAACTGTCACCAGTGCCGACTAGGAGACCCCCCAAGGCCGAACACTGGGACCCGGCCAATTGACTGCCTAACCCTGAAGGGGATCGGCGGGTGTGATTGGGTCAACACCCCCTCGGTTTCGTTGGCACCGTAAGGTATCCACCGAGGACCACGAAACTGTGGTTTTGCCCGGAAGGGGCCAAAATTGCCTCGACGAACGTTTTGAACGACAATCTTAAAGAAAGTCGATATTAATTGTGTCTTGAAAAAGACCCCAATTAATAGACGTGATGGTAGTCGGGTGACTACGGAGACGACTCGGGAACCACCAAGGAACGCTTGAGCCGGAATATCGGGAACTCTTGTACACAGCAGCGCAGCGCAACACGACCGTCCGCCACCGGTGCCGGGCGCAGAGTGTGTATATAAGACTTGAGGTGGTGGCGCGAAATGTCCACGCGCACCCCTCTTAGACGTCGCGGGGGAGTCAAACACCTCACTTCCCCCGCTTGACCAGACGGAGCCCGCAGAGGCGAACTGGCACCAGTCGGGGGCTGCGTTGAAGAGTGCTTAAGTGCCTACGTAGCACCCGGTGCAAATGTGGTGCGAGGGAACACGGGGGGTTTTAGTCAGTAGAAGTCTGGCAGACCCCTTCGTCCACCCCAGGATGGAGGATATCCATGAGAATTTCCAATCAGTTACACAAAAAAAAAAACCGGTCAAAAGCGAGTCGGACTCGCGCATCGAGGTTTCCGTACCATTTAAAGTTTCATCGGCGAGGACTATATTTTCAGAAAATTTTAACACTGTGGTGTAGAATATTGCAGTTTTAAATCAGCGCCATCTCTTGACCGATAGTGGAACTAGTGTAACTTTTGTTGATGTTTCTGAAAAATTGTGCCATTTAGAGACATCGTTTTATTTTTCCTGTAATCTTTACATAAACTTCTATCACGTAGAATAATTTTAGATTTTTCTCTATGCAAACTTTGGAGATAAGGGGGATCGGTATTTTTTTTAAATTTTTCGTCTATAGTCAAAAACTATGCGTCTTAAAAAAAGATGAATGTTTGAGAATGTGCCAATAGCGCTCTTTCATATGATACCCCACATGCCCCAGTAGCCCCACTTCGAATTTTAAGAACCCCGTTCAGTCCCAGTTGCAAAAAAAAAAAATCTTTATTGAAAAATAGTTGGGCAAACGTCATCTAAAACTATTCCAAATTTCAAGTTGATAGCATTAGTAGTTCTTGAGATATCCATTTGTAACAGACAGATGGACAGACAGACTGAGTCGAACGATAAGGGTTCGTTTTTACCATTTTGGTACGGAACCCTAAAAAGATTTCTTTCAGATGTTTTTCCTTCACTGATGTCAGTAACGTTCAACATAAACTCAGAAAGTACATAATATGAATTCAAAAAGTCACGTTAAGGTACTTGCCCGGATTTGAACCCACAACCTCGTGCATGAGAGGCGGGGCCTTAACCACTGGGCCATAAACAAAGAATTATTTGGCAGTGAGCCCCAGACTAGAAATTTAGTCTGTATCTTGGGGCTTGGGATACATTTCACGAGTGAAGACTAGTGAGGTTGTTTGGTGGTAATAATTTAATAATAAAATATAATAGTAATAATTTCTCTATTTATCAGACAACTGGATCCAATTACAAAAATAAACTTATAATTTTGCTATGGTAGTGCTTAAATTCTAGTGATCATTTGATATGTTTTTTTATTTTTTATTAATTCGGGTGATGTTCATAAGATGCTTCAGTATGGGGCTTTTGTCATGCCTATCAGCAATAACTTTCTAGAGGCTATTGCTACTGTCCCGCAGTCTGATGAGAAGATATGCATTATTTTTCCGCTCGACAGCTGAGCAGCTATCTACGTTGAGCAAATATTGCAGATGCACTGCAATTACGTGGCAGTCGCAACAGCGCCCTAAAAGCGCTGTTGTATGGAAATACGCAACGCATTGGCGGCACGTTTAGTACAGCTGATATATAGAGCGCTCAAGTAACTACAGGGATTTGCAGTATGCTTTGAAACGTAGTAGTATATATAATATTTGTGGTGTGTGTGTTGGTTCCCATTATATTTCCAAAGTTTGAATCGTGTCAGGTAATGGAAAGAGAAATGAATGTCGTATTAAGCTGAACACGCACTTATCCGAACCGAACGCGTCGAATGAATCGAGGTCAACGAGAACGCTAGGAACGGTCTTCTAGATTCGGATGATTCGACGCGTGCAGGTGTGCGAGGTTTCATAGAATTTCATATAAAGTTCGTTTGGTTCGTTCGACGCGATCGGCTCACTCGTTCACTTTTAATTCATTATCTGACTGTCGTATCTTGGTGCATCTCTATGGGAGGTCTTTTACAGCTTTTCCCAGGGTAGACGGGGTGCCGTAGGGAGAGAGGCAGATTAGATCATATGCTGCTCCTTCATCCACCTTTTGCCAACAAACCCTTTCTTGCTTGAACCGCGGTCCGTAGTCTCAGTACTTACTTACGTTTATACAGAAATAATGAAACAAAAACCGTTTTTTTTTGCGCCTGGTCATGACGCATGAAAATAAAAAAAACGGCCAAAAATAGATTACAATTATACAGAAAACAATTTCGCTGGTGCATGTTATCAATTTAAATTACCTGCACTCAGAAAATTTAATTTACGTGTGGTGTTTCAGGGTTACGATTATAAATAATCTGATCATCTTGTGACACAAACAAATCTCTATAGATTATATCAGATTTTTATACTGTTTTTTATTGCAGTCTTATAATTTTAGATACCTACTTTATTGATATTTGTACGCCGCGCCCGCCGTCAACGGCAAAACATATTGTATGGTTACATATTTTGATTAAAACACCTGTTTTTACACCGTCCTTTGTTTTACAAATAAAAACGTTGACTTTGATAGTAACCAGAAAAAGAATCACTTCATTAATTCTAAACAAACAACTAGTAAAGTCTTATAAACCTAAAACCTTTTATAAAACTTTCTTCCACGTGGCTAAAAATAAATAATAAGCTCGTGTTGACCGTGACTATCTATGTCGGTCTTGGCAAGAAAGAAGCGGACGATATTTATGATAATATCCTAGACAAAAGGAGTTCTACACGAGTAGGATGTATGTGCCTTATTTATATACCAGATTCTATACAGAATGTCCGTATACATTTTTGTATTATCGCATGTAATCACGCGAGCATATATGAGGAAATAAAACTAAGTGCTTAAAATAATATGGAATTCTTGCTAGAAGAGGTAGGTAGTGTTTGCTTACTAAAGTGATGTAGATGTAGTCAGAGAAATTAATTGTCAAGTCAATTGACACCCTACGTCAATTTGTCCTGTTATCGCCATTTCATACGACTGTTAAAGAAAGTTGGCAGTTGTGATTTTAATATGCGGACAATTTATGTTGGTAGTCAATTTTCTTGACAATTAATCTCCCTGACTTTATTAATTAGAAGAGGCAGTGGTTTCATATAATACTGTTAAGTATACATAATCAGCCTATAATGTTCCCACTGCTGGGACACAGGCCTCCTCTCTTCGAAAGAGAGTGCGCTGTAATCTACCACGCGGGCCTAGTACGGATTGGTTATTGCCCCACTACAAGGCAAATGTTGCCACCAACCGGGCACAAATCCAGACTCCGGGCTTATACTAAGAAATTGCTGCCAATAATACATTGCCCGACCTGGGGATCAAACCCAGGACCTGGTGCTCAGCAGTAGCGCTTGATACCAATATACCAACGAGACAGGTAAATCAAAATATTAGTTACTACATTATCTATATTGAAATTACAGTTACCTACGTCCTATACTATTTTAAACGAGAATTATTTCTACTCACGTTCTCGAAATCGGCTCTAACGATTTCGGCGAATGTTGCAATATAGGTGTTTACGGGGGCGAAAAATCGATCTAGCTAGGTCTCTTAGATGTGAAAATTAGTTTTTTCCGTATTTTCACCCGAGCAGAGCTCGGTCGCCCAAAGTTTAGAACAAAATAATGAATAATGACATGGCAGCATGGAATTAATATGTACCTACTATCATGGCAGTATGGAATGAGGAGGTACTATCCTATACTACTAAATGAGCATTCTCTATTTTCACCAGAGCAGAGCTCGGTCGTCCAGGTACTATGTCAATATTTTCATTTACTAATCAATAATGATGATGACCAACCATTGACTTTGATTGATCTTGGTAATTTTTCCAACAAATTCTTTATATCTCGTGTATGAGTGCCGAGCTACTGCTGAGCATCAGGTCCTGGGTTAGATTCACAGGTCGGGCAAAGTGTTAGTGGGTTTTTCCGTCCGGAATTTCTAAGTAGCAGTTCGGATTCTGGATTTACGCCCGGTTGATGGCAATAGCCACGAAGGCCTTTCAGGGACACGACCTTCAGTAATGAATTACGCGACCAAGAAAAGAGATGGCAATAGGCTCGCCCCTTATTACATGGAATTTAAAAATAATTGGCGAAAATTGTGTGTTCTACTATAGGGTACAACTCTGCCTAACCCTTCGGGGAATGAAAATCCATGCGTGATGAAAATCTTTTATTACCTGCTAAGAATTCTATATATCTCTTGTAAGGATTGCTGTTACCATACAAAACACCCTATTTAACATTAAGACAACAAAATTATATGCAAGTAAAAGCAGTAACTTATCCTCATAATGTAGAAATAAAGAAGCCTAAACATTCCTTTAAAGGAACGCTATAAAGAGGTAATTTGTTAATGGTGCGGCCGCAAATCTGCCGCTATCTGATGCCGCAACCACCCGCCTTTTCGAAACAAGTAAACTCCTCGCGGTTTCCTTTTTTTCTAAATAATGTTCGCGACTCGCCTTGTTTAGTACCCCTTTCGTGATAAGAACTCTTAAAAAGATATTAAGGGCTTTTAAAGAAATTGTCTCCATGGATTCGCTAAAGACTGCGTTTAGACCTCATCCAATTTGGAATAAGCACGTAATATTAAATGGCGTCGTTTTATTTATGAAATTGTGTAAATAATTGACTAAGTTGGTGTAATGATGCTGTTTGTGACAATGACAACAATTAATATTAAAGTTACTGAAACAAAGCTTTTGATGAATTAATTTTTGATTTTGTAGATGGATCAAATCTAAAGGTTTTTTTTAATTTACTTGATAGAACGTTACAAATGTTAAATAAAGCACGTGTACAAATATATTGCTTTCTAAAACATAAAAATATATAATTATTATTATTGTTCTCACACACTCTTGACTATTTACCTTTCGCAGGTCAGCTGGAAGTCTTAAGAAATTAGCAGTAACTTTGTAAACAAAAGTAATATGTCGTATCTCAATCTATTTTACTGTGTAAATCGTAAAATAAGTTTTACAAAAAAATGCGTGAGTTTAAAAAACCTTGAATAAAAAAGATATTGTACTTATGCTTTGAGAAAGATGCGATCTTTCTCACCGCCCGTCATCACTTCAAAAAAGCAATGTGTTACTCCATATTGTTTACAACTCCTGCGCTACCAATGAGTTAGGGCGAGCATAGACGGTTTATGTCTGGGCTACGTCCCACTAATATTATGTTATAGACGAGAAAGTTTGTGAGGATGTATGGATGGATGTTTGTTACTCTTTCACGCAAAAACTACTGTACGGATTCGGATGAAATTTGGGCCACAGATAGTTTATAACCTGGATTAACACATAGAATACTTTTTATCCCGATATTCTTACGAAATTGAGACTTATGCGGGTAAAACCGCGGCGCGCTGCTAGTCGTATATAAGAAAGGGTGTAACAAGACCCATTAGATAACCGTTATTTAAGCATTCTGTACATCAAACTAAGTAACATTTAGCAAGAATTATTGCTGGGAAATTAATTTAATTTTTGGTGTAAATGTCGCTATTTACGCAATGTAACGCACGCAAAACAGATGTAACGGTACAGGAGTTGTGGGGTAGAAACTATGACTTTAAATATCTCCGTAACCAGAAGGTTCCCAGATAGGTGCGGTACATAAAAATTATCACAATGACTGGGAGAAAAAGTGGCTCTTTACACCCGTCTTAGAAAAATTAATGATGTTATAATCACAGGTAGAGAATTATCTAAAATAGAATCGTTTGTGTGCCTTCGACTTGTTTTAAAGAGTTATGGTCTATGTGTACCAATTGATTGAATCGTAATAACATCAAAGAATTCCTAGTTAGCATTTTTCATTTTTTTTGGCTTATTGGAATTATGTATTTATTTTAACTGAATTGATTTATGGAGTTATCGATTCGCCTACAAATAAATTAACTTAATTCGAATCGCCGCAAGAAAAAAAAAGCATCGATTGGCCTCTTCCGGGCTAGTAAATTCGTGCGAATCACCAATAAGCTCTTAACAATTTAATTACTGAATGAACTTAGCTGGTAAGATAACACTGGGACACAGGCCTCCTCACTGTGAGAGGGATGATGGCACTAAAGGTAAAAACAACGAATTCCTAGTTAGCATTTTTATTAGTTACATAAATCTAACTACTAACTATACTTCAAAGTTGGTTGGTTGGTTGGTTGGTTGGTATTACTTTGTGTTATTTTTCACCATAAAAGTGCTGCGGCACGAACTACGTATAGTGTGGGAGAACCATAACACAAACATACTTATCCATAACCGGCATTTGTTTATTTTAGCCACTTGTTGCCGCATCGAGACGTTTGAAGGAAAACAAACAAATTATTATACGGGGTGTTAAAGAAATTATGGATTCATAACAAGATTTTTTGTGGCAATTCTTTTTCTTGCTCGTGAGCTCTGGGTTAGATTCCGAATTAGTCCTAGCTTTCTACAACTTAATATTATAAAATGAGAAAGTGAGTTTATTTGTTTGTTTGTTACGCTTTCACGCTAAAACGGCTGAACGGATTTGGATGCAATTTGGCACATGGGTTGACCATGACTTGGGGTAGGACATAGGATACTTTTTATCTACCTGAAGACTTAAGCTGGTGAAACCGCGGGGTGCAGCTAGTTAAATATTATCTCCGATGGTTTCAGTGAGTTGGAATCATAAGACACCGATTTCGATTTAAGTACAAAACGTACAGGTATTCATCACAGCAAAGGCGTGTATAATAACATAATTTTAATTTAATAAGCATAGAAGACATTTTCGCATTTGCCAAAGAAAATTGAATCGAAATTACAGGCAAGTAGATACCAAATTGGCCATTTTATGTGATGAATTAAAGGAGACGTTTCCGACGATCCTTTCACGATTTTTGGAGCGAAATAAGTACTTGTTCCTTTACATAGCGTTTTGGCAACATCTCTGCATATTTTGAAAATTTATATCTTTGTATTTTAATTTTGGGTGTATGATCTCTCCTGAGAATGTTATAAGTTATCTCATTTCTTTTCCTGTCACAATAGTGATATTCAGATTGGAGAAGAGCTAAAATAATAACTAATCTTAAGATGTGCCAGTTAACACTTTGAGAATTAAGAGGCTGTGTTTAATTCTAAGAGTGTTAACTGGTAAAATATAATATACATTGAAATTTAAATATTTACTAGTAGAAAATATTTTACTATTTTAAATCAATTTTCAGGATCGAAAAGTTTAGAAGAAACTATGTAAGTAGGTACTTGGCTAGGTAGATATTATGAACCAACAATCTAAATCATAATTGAGTTCTGTACGGAACATAAATCTTAGGAAGATTAATTTTGTGTAGCATAAAAAGAACTAAAATAAACTAGAATAAACTTAGGTACAAGTGCCTCAAGAATCTCAAAACTTTTGTAACCTGTCTCAATAACCTACTAAGAAACCTACCCTTGCAGAAGTTGAATATAATCAAGCCAAGTTTACACGATGTATGTGCTGTTCATACTCGAATCAACCAGAAGGCCACGTCAAAGCCAGAGACGTATTCCCAGCACAGATTAGCTACTCCTTTAGAGTGTGAAATTTGATTATGTAGCGCTGTGTCTAATTGAAGCCTCTGGTTTACACATTACTCTGTTATAGCTGGCATTTAATTTAGTGCATAGATACGTAGTTAATCTGAAGTTGGTGACTAATCAGCGTGTTAGGTGCAGACTGATACCTACCGAAATTGAGAAACAGTGGAACTACGTGCGGTACTTAATAAATAGGAAATAAATGTTCTCGCATCTTATCATCATCCTAGCCTTTTCCCAACTATGTTGGAGTCAGATTGTAGTCTAACCGATTGCAGCTATGACTACTAGTATTTTACATGGAGCAACTGCCTATCTGACCTCCACAACCCAGTTACTGGATAACACGATACTTCTAGGGACGACTGATTGTCAGACTTTCGGGCTTCTGACTACACGTGACGACTGTCAAAGATCTACGAATGACAGCCGGGACCAACTGCATAACGTGCCTTCTGAAGTACGGAGGGATCTCAGTATGTAATGAAAGGTCACCCATCTACGGACCGACCTCGACAAGCGTTGAACGTGCTCGCATCAACATACTTATATATTATTTTTTGTAAACGGATTGATTAGGTGATCGGAAAGGAGAAACATACATACAGCATCATTCATCATTCTTATCAATTTCAGGTTCACATAAACTAATTTTAATGTTTATCACATGTATTCCATTAATCTTCTCCTAGATTTACCAAAATCTTAATTTCAACACAAACAATCCATTCAAAAATATTTAAATGAAAACGTTAAATTTCAATTAGTTAAGTTGTAAGCGATGTTCCAGTCGTAGTTCTTGCATTTAATTTCAGCTTTCCATAATGAGGTTGAGAAGTGCATATTTCATAGCGGCGGGGCTCGGAGGGCGTTAAGTGGGGTATTTTATTGGCTTATTATACAATATTCTAAGCTAAAAATCGTGGAAAGAGTACGTTTTTAATTGGGCAGTGAGCTCGCGTGGTGCTGACGCGAGGATTATTCATGGCCGCTTCAGAGCCAACGCTTCGTCGCGCCTTTATTCCGCGCGGATTTTTTATGATCGCTCCGGCCTTTTTAGCCCGTTTTAACTTTTACTGATATATTGCAACTTCTCCTTTGGTTAGGATTCTGGTTTAATGGGTAGTATTGAATATTGATATAGTTTCGGAATGTGCTGGTTTATTTTAGAATTCTAACGTTTAAACCTCTTATAATTTTGTATGTACGTAAATAAATGGAATTCAAAACATCATCCGCAAAAATGGGTTGTGTAACTAATTACCTGCATGTATCGTATTAGTAGGCACAGTGTATCTACAATCAGAGTGAACAAAATATTCCCATTCTGTCTACTCCAATCAATTAATAATATTGCGAGCTTTGTCGGTTTCGGTGTATTTCAATTTGTTGTGGTTTTTCAACGTTCACGAATTGATTTCGACGTGAAATTCGCCGTCGTTGCCAATTTACACTACCTTTTTAGCGAATTAGGGCGAAATGGTTCAATATTATGTTGATGAATATAAATCTGGTATTTAAAGGGAATGTAAATTATTCAAAATATTTTATATCTGATTTTTTGTGGTACCCTAGGTATACGTTTATGTGTTACTTTTTATCAATGGCGACGATTATAAGAGCACATTTTAATAGGCATGAAAAGACACTCATGTTTACATTTAGACCTTTTCACACTGGTCTACAGTAATATTATGTTCATTATAATCAGCTAATAAGGTTCCCACTGCTGGGACAGCTGCTCAGTGACAGGGAGTGGGCCGCAATACACCACGCGGGCCCAGTGCGGGTTGGTAGATGTCACGTCTTCGAATTTTTCGGTTTTGGGACATACCGGTTTCCTCACGATATTTTCCTTCACCGTTTTGAGAGCAGTGGTGATGAAATTAAATGTATACAAAGTAAAGCGCCTGCCTGGATTCGAACCCACGACCTACAACTCATAAATCGGGGCCGTTACCACTAGGCCACCACTCTGCTCTCAATATTATGTTATTTAGCTAAAATATTAGCAGATAACTACATGTAGGTATACAGACTTCATTGTTTGTTTCTCTGCCAATATATACTTATTTATGAAAAATAAAATAAGCTAATTATAGTACTCTGAATTTAAATCAGTTGTTTGAATAACTCGCACCCACGGGAGCAGTAAATATTTATTAAGTCACGTTTAGATAATTTCTATTATGCCCAAGGTAATAAAGTAAATTATAGATAGGTACTAACTAATGTACAAGCGAATAAATAATATCTATCTTAATACATTCTGTAATGAAAATTCTTAACTTGAGTGACTTTGGAAAATGTTACAAAAATAACTGGGGTTAGGGTTCAATTTTTTTTATTACTCTATTTTAATTTCCGCTAGAATTCCCACTAGATCACGGTACGTAACTAATTAGGTATTGTTATACTGTAACTTGATTAAGATTCTACTCTATCAGTAACATACACAATACAAAAGAAAAAGATTCGCTGATACTCCAAAAATAATGTGAATAGAATAATGTCAACATAAACCACGTTGAGCCTGATACTCATATCATTTCACATAATATTTCAAACAACGCTCTCTGCGGTGTGGCAGGCTAATTTAGAGTTCCGAGCCAGCGGGCCGAGTCAGGATTTAAACATTTCTTCTAGAATCTGCCAGAGGGCGCGCGGAATCTATTTCACGCACATTACGCTCATGACTTATGAGTTATTACCGCCGTAAAACTCAGCACACGTCACTCCATTTACTCGCATTTTTAATATAATTTAGACGGTTTTTTTTTGTTTTCTCACTTATTGTTGCGTTTCCTGTGAGTTTAGTAGACTTTGGGTAAATTAAGAACTTAAGTACCTGGGCGGAAATACGGAAAAAACGAATTTTCCGGGATATGAGACCTAGCTACATCGATTTTTCGCCTCCAAAAATCCCTATATTGCAACTTTCATCGAAATCATTAGGGCCGTTCTCAAGAATGTAAATATATATATATTTATATACAAATATTGCTCATTTAATAGTATAGGATAGGATAATACCAGTCTATTATTGTCCCACTGCAGGGACAGTCCTCTTCTTATACAGAGACGGTATGAGCACTGATCACCACGCTTGCTCACACGATTTTAGACTTAACGACTGCCAGATTTTCATTAATTCAGTGATCTTAAAAACCATTCGCTATTCTACTCACCCGCATCAAATGTTTTTATTTTTACTGTACCTATTGCAATCAAAACACTACAACAATGAGGTACATAAAACCAACAACTAAATATAAATATGACAAGCTATCATAAAATAGTTTCAGGAGGTGTAAAAACAACTTTTACACGTGGTCCCTTATGTTGGTGGGTGTGAGGATATAAAAAATCGGACAGGTGCGACCAAGCACAGTGAAGGGTTCTGTAGTTGGGATGAATATTTACGCATGCATAGTATTGATTTTATCAACAGCAAAAATTTGTTTGTATAGTATTTGATAGTATTTCTCGGATAAACTATGAAAAAAGAAAAGAAATTATGTTTGCGGTTTTAATCGAAAATAACCCATATCTCTAAGACTTGACTTTAAATACCAAAGTCACTTAAAATCGTCATAATCTTGAGATCTGGAATCCCACGCTTATGGGCATTGATTTATGTTTCATGCTTCGGATACATGTTTGGGCGGTGCCACTTCTAATTCTTTAATTTTACTACACCATTGTTTAGCGGTATACAGAATACACCTTCTTTCCAATTTTCATCGATATAGTGCAAATAGTATCCGAAGAAAATGGCTTTGAGACATCTGGAGGGACGGACATGACCAAAATTATAAGGGTCCCGTTTTTGCCATTTGGCTACGGAACCCTAAAAAGGATCAGAAGTACGTGTAAGATTCGAAATATGTTTGTGTTTATTTATCGGTGCCCTCAATGTTTGAAGAGTTGTCCGTGGAACGGCTTATACAGATTTCTAACACACATGTAATTATCGATTCAAGCTGCGATGCGATGCATGCGGCTCATTCCATGCATGTAGAAGATTTCCTTACCCTGGCAATGAAATAAAATATGGCAGAAATATGCTTTTTACCGGACTACGGCAAAGCCAAATGGAAGGGCTATGATTTGTAAGTATGTAAGTATCGCACCTCCGCTCAAACAGAGCGTCAAAACTTAAAAAAAAAATCTCTTTTATTGTACCCATTCGTTTCAGAAAACTTAAAAAAATTATCTTAGATAGTGATATACATAATGGTTTAACTATTTATCCCTAGATGGCATTTTTGAGTTCTAACTTGTTTATGATTAAAAAAGTTGATTTATATTAAGTATCAGTTATTGCTGAATGAGAGTCACAAGTTTGTGTTTCTATTATTTTTCTTATGAAGAAAGTATATTTGAATAATTTTAGTAAAACAATATTTCTTAAGGTATTCGTTATTTTTATATCATATAGTGTTACAACTCATTTTTTTAAATTTTTTTTTTGTTTTCATGTTATAGGTACATCATTTTGTAGAGCTTCAAAAACCATTGTAAGTTTATAAAAAACTTAAAGGGCATTTTTTTTTAGTTTTCGATTTATTAAGACTCGAAAAGTGAAAAAAAAAAGTTTGAATTTTCAAACGCTTTTTTCTCGAAAGTTTGCTGTTTTGAGTTACACTAATTACACACACTATTTAACTGGAGGTACGATATGTATGTATGTTTGTATGTTTGCATTTACGTCTGTTCCACCGTAGTGCGTAAACTACTGAACCGATTTTGATGATTGAGGTATCAATAGATTCGTAAGAATAATCCGGGTGACATGGGCTATATAAATTTTCGTAAATTTTAAAAGGTAAACTTTATAAGCAAATTTACGAACACGAAATTTTTTTTATGTTGGTATCAAAAGAAAGTGAATTAATATTTTTAAATTGTTAAAAACAAGCAAAAGTGAGACTGCGCCACGTACGGCGTGGCTGTAAAATTAATACCTATTATACAATAAAAACACACTTTGTGGGTGCCAGGAACACCTACAAAGTTGTAATGGCATGCGACCGCGGCTTTACCTTGACCATTTTTTGTACCTTTGTCTTGATTTCTGTCTGAAATATTTTCTTGTTTCGTACTTTTTAGATCACTTTTATTTTTCCGTAGTCGGGTTATAGTTTTTTTTTTACTTATTTTTTTATTTTAAAAACTGCCTATAATTTAAATAGTGAACCGTGGGAAGAGGTAAAAAAATATGGCATGCTTTTGTTTTTAGTATCTTGTTGAAAAGGTCGTGAACGTGAACCGCTAACATAGAATTAAAAGGCACATATTTTATCGAATGTTTAATAATTTCCATTTTGCGTTCCTTATAATATTATTGAATACTCTACCCCTTTTGTGAACCTCATTCTTATTTTGGGGTTCTGAAAATACCAAATAGCCGAGTAACTGCGACCACGTAGGAGGTCACAGTCTAAACTTTTTTTTTCTGGGGTATCCGCTTGGAGACCCGTCGTCTTGGGAGAACGGAGGGTTATGTTGGACTCCTACCGACCAAAACCCCACTGTTCCTATTACTACCATGTGTAGGGGGTCAGGGAGATACTGGTACATTCGCCGCACCCCCCTAAAATAACCTAACCCATTTGGTCGAGGCACCCTAGGTTAGTTACTGTGACCAACTCGTCTCGCCCGTGATTTTTCATAGATGCAAACTAACCTAACCCGTTCGGTCGGGGTGCTCTAACATAGTGTATGTAGTTACTGCGACCGACTGTGAGAAAAGATAAGAAATTTAAAGAGCTCAATTATTTTAAAAAGTGGTCATCATTAGAAGGTCAATAAGTTTTTACAGGATCAGTAAAATATTTCCCGATTTAAAATACTCGGAAATCATTGATTCAGTCTACTCCAATCACTACATAATTAGGGGACAACATTTGTGTGATAAATGGAACTATGTAAGTACAACTGTACCTATTTTACTCAATGTCATCTTGGGTGTACTGACTAACATTTCTAAGTAATTAATACTATTTCGGATGAGATGGAGTTAACAATGTGTAATCATTTTTAAGTGGTGTTTGTGGATCATTGTTAGTCATTTCTTCGGACCTACAACTACGTAAAAAAAAGTTACTTTAATACCTACTATGAAAAAGAGTAATTTAAAGAGTAATATATATGGATATTTATTAAGAGTATACAGTAATTTATATAAATAGTAATTTATTTATTATATAGTATTTTTTTTTGTCTCTACGAGGTTGCTCTTGGCTTTCATCTTGACTTGCTTGATGGTAAGTGATGATCAGGCCGAAGGTGAAAGCAAGCTTCACCTGGAATTCTCAACCTTACATGAACTGTCTATATTACCTCTAATTGCCGAAAGTTCGAAACACTACAATGCTGTTATCATTATTGTTATGGCGATAGACTTAGATAAGATGGTGGTAACTACTCAGGCAGATTTAGAACAAGCCCTACCACTAACCAAACCAGTTATTCAATAGTACTGTATCTTGCAAACTCTTGCTCTTCTTCCATGATAGATTGGATACAAAACCGACAAGCTATCAGGCAGCAGGCTATTTACTTTACGAACTGCAATCACTTCCACGGATACCACAATCCTAAAAAAATCAACCTTCCCACTCAGGAAATAGAAGCACAAAATAAGAAAACTACGAGAAAAAATGTAGTTTCTATTACCTAAGTGTTTTTGCATCGTAAAAGTTGAACTGTTTACTTAGTGTTAGCTCACGTTCGCACGGACGTAAAAATGTCGCGGCAGATGTTTTCACACACTGGATGTTCAACGCTCCGCTTAGTACCGAGAGTTGAAAATCCAGTGTAGGAAAAAATCCCGCCGCGATATTTTTACGTCCGTGCGTACGTGGGTTTAGTGTGTGTTAGGCCCTAGAAAGAACGCGCGACGTGACGAAGGTAACGTAAATTCGAACGACTTATGTATTGAAAATGCAATTATTTTAGCATTTTGATTTACAATTTTTGCGCCAAGAACATCGTTATCACCTATGAAACGACTATTTTGAATTTCAATTTTAAAATTGTTCAAAACGTTACGTTTACTCAGTGCGTTTGTGCTTGGCCAACAGGGTTCAATAAGTAAGTTAAGTGTCGAGATTACCTTTGCGATTGCACTGGAGTGTGATATTATATCGTCTTCGACTAGACTACATGGCGGCAATAGGAGGAATGACCAGTCAATGGTGGTTGTAACATGACAAGAGTTAGTCGGTTCATACGGTGTGATTTTTAGTTGGGGTGATTCAAAAAAGGCTTCAAGTAATACGGTATTTGACTACTATTAAAAAAATACACGACTTATTAGAACTTATTTTAAAAATGTTGAAAACTAGACGATTTGTGAAAAAAATATACAAATCTGTGGCAAAAATGGAAAAATTACACGGTTTTGAAATTAATTTTCTATCTTTGTCACGCAAAACGATCATAGTAGTGAATGGCGCGAAGTTACTGTGGCGCTCCTGTGTTTTGACATCAAATTCTAGTAGTGCTGTCCCTGTCAAGTATGAACTTTAAAACGCATACAACTTCGTCATTATTTGAGATAGTGAGGCTTATTTTTTTTCTAGGTTTCGAAAAATATATAAAAAAAGCAATGTAATACCCTATTCTTTCATTTTGTCATGACAGTTTATTCTGTGTATAAGCACGATCCTTAGTGTGGTGTCTTATGACACCACACTAAGGATCATAAGGACATAAGTTAGACTGAAACAGGAAACTGGCCAATGCTCATTTTACAAATTAATTATAGATACCTATAATTTATGCTATACCTATGTTTCGGTTATTAACCCGTTGTAAACGGGTAGGAATCAGCCTTGGGAACAAAAATAATAATAATAGAAGCTGTAAATACCCTATCAAAATCGCGTAGTGAGTATCGTTCCGATGTATTGAACCCAAAAGAACAGGTCAAACAGGAGGAAGTGCGCTCGACTTGACGACGTCGACGAAATATCGTTCGTTACCATATAAATACAATATTATGACAGTGACTAATATCATACGCAGTTCCCGACATTATCCACCCATTTAACAAGGCTGACTGACGATGACGATGATTATAAGTCGTGGGTTCGAACACCAGCAGGTGCTTAACTTTATGTAATTTATTGTATTTCATCACAACTGCTCTAAAAATGGTAAAGGAAGACATCGTGAGGAAACCAGCATATCCTAGAACCGAAAATTCGAAAACATGTGACATTTACCAACCCGCACTGGGCCCGCGTGGTGGATACAGCCCGCTCCCTCTCACAGAGAAGAGGCCGTATCCCAGCAGTGGGAGCATTAAAGGCTGATTATGCAACCGATGCTGCAAAATCATAGAATATTATCATTTTGAAGAATAATTTTATCTTATTCAATTAGTTTTCCAGTTAAAAGGTTATTATTGGAAGCGTTGCTTGCAGCACGCGTAGAATGACAACTATGGAAACGGGTTTTCTACGGGTTTTGTCGACGGAAGAATAGACAAAATTACAGATTGTGATTATTTATCTGTTATTTTGTCTATTCTTCTGTCGAAAAAACCCGTTTCTATTATGGTCATGCTAATAAGCGTGCAGGAAGTGTGTGGGCTCTTAACTCATAATATAAAAAGTAATTTCCCCATATATTATTTAATGTAGGGACTTTGTCTGGGTTCCACATTACTGTGACATTTTTAGGAAGGTTCTGTAAACCTGTTTTCGTTTTCTTGTACTAAAAATACATTATGCACATTTTTTTAACGTTAAACAATTCGAATCGACCCCTTTTTGTTATCTTGAAGTGAAAACTTCTTTAGGCGCGTTGAGCATTTTTTAGATGGGAATAAATAATTTATTTCGCGACACCGTGATGACACCCGATTTTGACCATTAAAAAGACATCAACGCGTTGATTATCGCGGTGCCGATTTTTTTTTCAAGTTTTTACTTTTTTCGGCACTCCCGGAGTGCCACTGTTTTTTTTTATTCATACAATACTAATCTTTTTTAAGATATAATTTACCCCATGAATACAAAATTACGTCACCGCAAAGGAGAAAACCATTTACTTGAATACATAAATCATAATTCTATACGGCTTTAGTAATGAAAATCTATCGAATAATGTGACGCTATTATAACTAGTGTCTCATATCAGGCCGAGTGTTCATACTCGATGTTCCAATAAAGTTTTGTCAGGGGATCTTTGCCGGCACATAATAAAGTATTACAAAAGCCAAAGACCGTCATTGTTGCTGGTACTTCAATCCCCGACGCGTTGGCGCGTTTGAATGGGCGAGTTGACTTGACTAGTCTGGGTATTTTTTACAAGCAATGCTATTAATTTTTCACTATAAAAAGTCAGAGATTTGACCGGAAAACTACATCCGCAGCGTTTAGGAGGTTTTCTTCGTGAATTCGTATGTGCTTTCAAACATACATAAAATTTAGTATTCTGATTAGTCAAAAAAAATTAAAGGGTGTGTACGTGACTGGGAGAAAAGTTTAATATTGCTTTTAAAATAGGTATCTATTTATACATGCACTTATTTTTATTGAGAAGGTATTTACGTAGGTAATTTTCATCTTCTGGGCGAGCTCATTCCATCATAGACATCATCCATCGCTTTCCATCAGGGGAGATCGAGGTCAGGAGCAGGCCTATTCTCAATATTTTTTTTTTTTTAATTGAGTCTTTTTTATTTAAGCCTGAAAATAAGTATTCTTTATTAACGTTTCCGGATTACAGCGATGTGGAGTACTTCGATGCCTAAGTATCCGTTTGTTTTTGTATATTTTGTAAAGTTAGTTAGTTATTTAAATCAGTACCGTTGTAAGTATAATAATGTACTTTTGTATATTTCCCTGTTTATTAAAATTTTAAGATAAGGTTCCTTAATAGAATAATTTTTGGTACTAATTTTGGGATGTCATTCATTAAACTGACCAAGTTTGACGCTTTGACTTCTAATTGCGTGAATTATACTTTTCATAATACAAATCAGCTGTTTCTAATGTTGAGATAATCCTATTTTATGTGGTTGCACCTGTTTTATAACTTTATTATTTTGACTTCATTTTGTTTTATTCATTACTGTCTTCATTTTAGTAGAACCAAAGAAAACATGTGTTTGCTTATTTAAACAGAAAATACTAACTAAAGCTGTGCATTATTTGCTGATCATTCTAAACTCTAAAAACTGCATGAAATGGAATTCACAGAAATACTTATTTTTATGCTGAGAATGCTTAAACAAACGGTTACGTGAAGTATACAAAACAAACGTCCATAGAAAGCATACTTAATGGAGATCAATTCGATTTTATTTATGCCATAATAGGTATCAGGCTGACCAACAGACTGATAACCCTTTTCTGCGATTTCGTTCACGTATCTACAAATTCAATGCACCGAATTACTCACTTAGAATTCATGAAAATCTAGTTTTAGTGCACCTTCACACTGTATTAAAAATATCTTCCATGAACTTCAAATGTAAAGTAAGTAATTGAGAAAATGTTTTAGACAAATAATCACTCGCCCGAAAGTCTCTGAAACTGGCAAGTAGCTAAATCAATGGCAACGCTCCCCGAAGGGTACAGATAAGGTTTTATGAGCTCGCCACGTCGTTTCTGTGCGGGAACAGCGAATGTGCACTACATAGGTTTGTACAGAAAACCAATTACCTCCTCTTTTGTCTAGCATTTGATTGTTGTTTTATACCCTCTCTATTATAATGAGAAACAAAAGAACGCTTAAAAAGTAACAATACTTGTAGATCATGAAGAGTGGATTTAGAGTCCACGCTACATCTGAAGTCCAGCAGAAAATTGTGGAACTACATTTTTTTAACGCAATTTAGAAAGAAAAAACTTTTTTTTAATTTGGGACACGCACAGGAAGTATAACATTGAAACTAATAAAATCATAAAAACAATATCCATTTCAGAAAAGATCATTAATATTTAAAAAAAATGTGAAAACAAAAGAGAAGACCTTTGCGAGGCCAAAAAGGCTCCTATCTCAGCATGATGCTACGATATTTGAAAAAAACTAATCCGGCAGCGGCTGGTATTCTGATAGGGCCCGCTGTGATGCCACGGAATCACCTACACAATTTGATGCAATGACATAGACAGTAGCGCCGTCTATTGGACTTGAGTGGTGGCGCGGACTCTAGTACAGTTTATCTTTTATACAGGATCAATTTTAAATTACCTAGCGAAACACAAAAAAAAAAAAAACAAAAAAAATTGTTGGTTTTTCTTTGGGGTCAACGACCGCTGGTGATGTTGTTACTTGAAGTATGAGTTGAGAAAATCTGTTTTATTTTCTTTTATCATATTTAGAAAATGATACCCATCACGTCTGTGATGTTTACAACAAAAAAAAAAAAAAAACAGTGGCACTCCGGGAGTGCCGACAGAAGTGAAAACTTGAACAATTTTACTGTGCAGGAAATGATGTATCGCGCGTTGATGTCTTTTTAATGGTCAAAAATTGGTGTCGTAACAGTGTCGCAAAATCAATGGTTTAGTCCTTTGTGGATTATCAGTACATACCGTGTCCTCAATAATTGATGTAATTTCACCCTTTTTAGCAGTCGTTTTTAACTCTTGTATTGCATCTGGTGTATTTTCTGATCTGATGAAACTTAGCAAAGTGATGCCACTATTCAAATCTGGCAGCACAACTGATCCCACAAATTTTCGCCCTATTTCAATATTACCTACTTTGAGCAAAATCTTTGAAAAATTAATTTTAAAACAAATGTTAGGACATTTCAATGCATATAATCTACTTCATCTGAAACAGTTTGGTTTTACAAAGGGTCGTTCAACTACAGACGCGGGCGTGGAATTACTGAAGAGCATATTCGAGGCCTGGGAGGAGTCGCAAGATGCTCTTGGCATTTTCTGCGACTTGTCTAAGGCTTTCGATTGCGTACATCATGATACACTCACCAGGAAACTGTACCACTATGGTATGAAGGACAAGGCTCTTGACCTTCTGACTTCTTATCTAAACAACAGAATCCAGAGGGTCGATGTTAATGGCAAGAAATCTGCAGGATCGGCGGTCACCATGGGCGTTCCACAGGGTTCAATTCTTGGGCCTTTCTTATTTCTAATTTATGTAAATGATTTACCTTATCACATAAGGGATAATCACAAGATAGTATTATTCGCAGATGACGCTTCGTTCATTTTTAAAATCAAACGTCAGTTAGTCAACTTTGAACAAGTTAACGATGCACTCTCTAAAGTAGTGCATTGGTTTAATGTAAATAATCTTCTACTGAACGAAAAATAGACTAAACTCATTAAATTTTCAATGCCAAATGTCAGGCAGCTATCTACCAATGTTCAAGTAAATGGAACTGAGTTGGACCCTGTTGAGTCGACAGTTTTTCTTGGAATCACTATTGACAGTAAATTACAATGGGGCCCCATTGTAATTTACTGTCAATAGTGATTCCACATAGAAAAATTGTCAGGAAGACTAAGTTCGGCCGCCTATGCTGTTAAAAAAATTAGACAGATAACTGATGTGGATACAGCCAGAATTGTTTATTTTAGTTATTTTCATAGTCTTATGTCATATGGGATTCTTCTCTGGGGAACCTGTGCGGACATTGATACTATCTTTGTTCTACAGAAAAGGGTTGTTCGAGCCATATACAACCTAGGTTCAAGAGATTCCCTTAGAGAAAAATTCAAAGAAATAAATATTCTGACTGTAGCCTCACAATATATTTTTGAAAACCTTGTATGTACACAAAAATATATCAAATTTTAAGAAAATGTCCGATATTCATAGTTTAAATACCATGAATAAACACTATCTTGCTGTACATCGCACACGTCTCGACAAAGTAGGCAACTCGTTCATGGGTGAATGTATACGCTTTTACAACAAACTTCTCATTGACATTCGAAACTTACCCATTAATAGATTTAAAATCTGTATTAAAACCAAACTTTGTAAAAAAGGGTATTATAAAATTTCAGATTAGTTAGAAGATAAAAAAGCATGGGATTGAACTGCTCGCTCTGCTAAGCCTTGTGATAAAACTTAACATTTTAATTATTTTGTAAAATCATGAAAATATACCAGTTTTATATACACATTGACATTGTTGAAAATTATATTCAAAATGACATGATTAAATGACTTTGTAAAGTATTATATTATTTTAATTAATTACTGTGAATGTGAGGACTATGTGGATATCATTATTAATTTTATTTTTCAGTTAGTTTTAATTATGGTCTGGCAGTTTGAGTAGTTTATGCGGCCTACCCAAATGTCCTTTCTTTGGTATTGTTCGTCGAGTTGAGCTCCTTAAGTTCTGAGTTGAGCTCCACGATTACTGACAAATGCTTGCACTGACTGGACAGGTTCACTCAAATCTGTGTGGTTCTTTCCTCAAAAGACCATTTCAGACACTAATCTACATGGTCCTCATATGGCCTGACCAAGATTATGTCTGGACTTTAAAAGAGACTGTGACCTCTGAGTTTGTTTCGGCCTTTCTTCTCAGAGTAGTCAGATAGGAAACGCCGAACTCAACTAGCTTATTTTTATTATTTTAATATGACGTGTAAAAGTGATTACGATATCCTATTTACAGAATAAACAATTTCATTTCATTTCTACAACTGCGGTCGATGACCCCACACTAAACATAATCAAATTAATTTATTTTTCTCAAACATGCTGGAAATTCGAACAATATTTTGACAACCTTCTTCGAGTAGAATCGAAATTGCTGTTCTGGTCCAAAACAAGCGAGCGCCCAGCCGGCAATGTTACTATGAAAATCCATATGTCGTGCTTAGCGGCCAAATAAAATTACTATGAAAACTCTTATCTGTCGTGTTATTTAAAAATGGAACTATTTTTTTACTTCAACACATGGCAACCAAGGAGGTAACTTATCAAAGATTTTATTTAAATTTCGAACTGGCTTATCAAATAGAGTTGTTTAAAGTAAAGAAGAATATTGGCGCGTGAAAATTGTTCTTTGTTCGTCATTGATTCTAGAATTTATAATTAACTAGCGACCCGCCCATGCTTCGCACGGGTGCAAGCTACTTGCCGCGCAACTTTCTTAATTTTTTCTTTCATAAGTACCTTCTCTTGAAAATAACAAACACAAAAAAAAAAGAATTAGCGAATTCGGTCTACCTGTGCACACATGAGGCCAAGGGAAATAGGGATTCATTTTATATATAGATTTACTTAAATTGATATGGATTGAGAAAAGTACTATACAAGCCTTGGCCGTAATCAGGCATTGATGAACTCACGTATGGACTCACATTTTCACGATCGTCCATCAATGCCTTAATTGCTGGCTGTGACAGTAATATACTTTTTCTTTTACCATGTTTGGATATTGATACCCATCACCTCTGCGGAGTTTTGCTAGCTAATTAAATTTAACCCTGTATAACACTAGCGAACCGCCCCTGCTTTGCACTGTTTTTGCGACTAGACAAAACATCAAGATTCATTATAGTATGGTTCCTTGCTCTTGTTTCATGTTTATGATTTTATGTATATCTATGTGTATATATATTTATGTATCTGTTGTACTACCGGCAGTATTGTCCCTACTTTTCCATTTAAATCCATCCAAAGGTTGTCTGTAAAAGATCGCTATAATAAAGAATATTCTATCCATCTATCTATCATTATTTTACCATATGTTAGATTAATATTGACGTATTAATTATACACGTTGAGAGGATGAATGAAAGGCGACTAACAAATTGTATTTACAAGGCAGATGTGATTGGAAACGCCGGGAGGAGACGCCCTAGGAGGACATAATACTGATCTTATTGGTGATTTTCTTCAGAAAGGCCAGGTGCGTAGTACTCGCAACTGGCTTGCGTGTAATGACCGATATGTACTAACAGATACGTAAACGAGGCAAAAGGAGTATGTAAGCATCGTAGCTTCTGTAGTTTCTGCCTACCCCCATGGGAAGAATGCGTGATTTTATGTATGTATACGTATGTATGTAATTATACACATGATATACCTTCCGGAATAAATACTCTAAATGATGATAAAAACTGTTTCAAAACCTGTTGAGTAGTTTAGAAGAACAACGCGGTCACAGAGACAGACACGAAAAGTGACTTTAATTGTAATAATGTAGATGAAATAACATAACATCACGCCTGTATTCCTCGAGGGGTTAGGCAGAGGTGTACCTATAGTACACCCACATTTCGCCAGTTATGTTTAAGTCCTATGTAATAGGAGGCGAGCCTATTGCCATCAACCGGGCACAAATCCAGACTCCGGGCTGCTATTGAGCAATTCCAGATGGAAAAACGCTATAACACTTTGCCCGACCCGGGAATCGAAATCAGGCTCAGCATAAGCGCTTGCGACTACTAGACCAACGAGGCAGTTTATCTTATATTTTATCAAGGCAGTTAATCTTTATATATAATTAAAAAAACGAAGTCAAAACTGTACATTGAATATTTTTTAATAAAAAGTAATTGCTACGAGGTGTACTAACGAGTCTGATGCCGAAAATATAGTTTTTTAGAATTTTTGTCCATTTGTTTGGATGTATGTTCCGGATTGGCACCAAAACGGCTAAACGGATTTGGATGAAATTTGGCACACAGTTTATTTTATTAGTTGATTAATTTTCCGTAGTATATTTTCCGACATCCACGCAAGCGAAGCCGCGGAAAAAGCTAGTACTTAATACAAGTAAAGTTGTTCGGGTAAACTAAGATAAATTCTACCTCTATTAAATATTATTTCTTTATTTTTGTTAAGCTAGAAAGTTATAATACAGAAAATACTTTTAATATTTCAGTTTTTGCGTATATTTTCACAAAATGTAGAAATGATTTAATGTTTCGAATACTTAGCTTTGACTATATTTCACGTTCGTTTATGATTTTTAAGGAAATAATTTCGTCACCACCACTCTCAAAAAGGTGAAGGAAACCGGCATGTCTTAGAACCAAAAATTAGAGACATGTGACATCAACCCGCACTGGGCCCGCGTGATGGATTACGGCCCGCACCCTCTCACAGAGATGAGTCCTGTGTCCCAGTAGTGGGAACATTACGGAATGATTATGCATTATGCAAGGAAATAAAAGTTTTTCATCTGTACTGCTGGGGATTTTGTTACACCAATTTTTTCTTAGCTAAAGCACTAGGAAGTGTAAGGCGAGTGTTTTGGGGGACTGTCTTACATAATTATTAGGTTCCGCCAGAGGCTTCACCCGAATGATATCTTTATAAATCATAACCTATATTACTCAGTGATAATGTAGCATTCTTTTGGCGAAATATTTTTTAAATCGGTCCATTCGTTTTTCAGTTTATTCATTACAAACAAACATGCAAATCTTTTCTATTTATAATATTTAGTTTAGATGACGTTCAAAAAGTGCTGATCCTCAGGCTAGTTTGAATAATTGATATTTGAATTTGAATATGTTCAAATGTGTAAATCTGCGACTATTGCTGCGATTTTTTATTAGAATCTTTAGACATTCTGTAAGTCTTGCCTGAAGATCTTGGTACTTACTCTTAAAACAAATATTCGTTATTCCAAGATTTCATCACAATCATATTATATAAATGATTGGCTTATCTCTTCCAATTAGGCGATTAAATAATAACAGTTGTACTCCTCACAACATTTACAACTCTAATAAATACCTTTCCCAATTATTATTCCTCAATCGTAACAAATCAATAAGAAATTAGAACTCATTTCGGTCATTATGAACCTGCGCCCACAGGCGGCACGGCACGGCAAGGGATTTTTATGCGACGAATAGGAACATAACTTAATTGTATGACAATAAAATTGAAATTTCAGTGACACGGCTTGCTTTGTTTTTGTACCTACGATGATTATCAATGAAATTTCAATTTTATTTTCTTACTATTAGGTTATATTCTTATTCGTCGCATAAAAACCCCTTGCCGTACCGTGCCGGAAATGGGCTCAGGCCTTATAGTTACCTATGTAGTCATTAGTTTCGCGAACATCTAATTAGTGTGTCTAATTGTGATTCTGTGTTATTGGGGGCAGAGCGCACTCACACAGGCTTTCATCTTCATACGAGTGCCTACGGGACGCGTATGTAGAAACTATATCAATGTTAGATGAAACTAGGTTAGTGTTGCTAGGATGAGGCATAATGTAATTAGATACTATATCTTTAAATAATGTCGTTTGTTGTCATTAATGTCGTGGTGCGTCAGTGGTTATAACCAAGATAAGAATGCTTGGAAACATGCTGGTCCTGCTCCATAGGATAATCTAGAATCTAGACAAAATCAAACTGGTTGCTAATTTAATTGTATAATACCTTATTAATTTTTGTTATATGACATTGATTTTACATTCTGTGATTATATCCTCACTGATTTATTAATTGTAAAATTTTAGGAATATCGTCTATTTTTACAATGTTTGTAAATATGTGAGCACCATGTATCTAAACACATATTTAATTTATCGGTCGTTGCTTCATTTTTTTTTTTACCTATTGTGGTATAGTAATTTTGTTCTAGGTGCATCGTCTTCACTTATTAATTATATGTATATAACTAATATACCTATACAAAATATTGTAAAATATTTTAAAAGAGTAACGGTGTAGTTTCTTGCCACTTCTTCTCCATACGAAAACTTCCTTTTGGAAGGGGCGACTAGAATCAATTCAATTTTTTTTTTGTTGTAACTTTTGACATTTAAAAGTGCCTTGTATGGGCCTATTTGTAATAAATGATTTGACTTTGGTTAAGGCCTCACCTCTCATGCGCGAGGTTGTGGGCTCAAATCCGGGCAAGTACCAATGTTCTTCAATTCATATGTACTTTCTGAGTTTATCTTGGACATTACTGACATTGGTGCAGGAAAACGTCGTGAGGAAACCAGGACTTCATAATATATCTACACTAATATATTGTATATTATAAAGAAGTAAGATTTGTATTTTTTGAGGAAAGTTCGCGGACTTAGTCACGGGCAGAAACTAGTAATGAATAAACTTAAATACTACTGGAACGATTTTAAAATTCTTTGACCAGTAGAATGCAATAGAGTATAATTTATAAATACACCACGCGGGCGAAGCCGCTGGCGGAAGCTGCTAATTAATATGAGTTTGAAATCGCTAACTCGTCTTGATCAATGCTCGTGTCTAATCTGTTTCGGAGGAGGTCTTTGCCTTGCAGTGGGACAATAATAGGCTGATATTATTGTATCTTTGGATTATTTGGGCTATTAGTGGAAAATGATCTAAAATTGAGCGTGTTTCAACTTTAAGTTACCAAATCGGGCTAATGGAAACTCATACGAAGTAATTGCATTCGGTAGTTGGCCAATAGCTTGCCCGATTACAGAGAACGAAACATAGGCATGTAAAAGTGAGAGTGTCATATCTAAAGTGAAACTGAAACTACCTACTACTTATTCTATTCTACCATTAGGTAGGTACTCCATGTCCATGGCCCTTTACGGGGCACCGGTGTGGGTGCGTTCTGTGAGGCGGCGGTCAGCCCGCCGGTTAAACGCGTCCCAAAGGGTCATGGCCATCCGGCTGGCCTGAGGATACCGCACGGTTTCCTGCGAGGTGCCGAGCCTCCTTGCCGGATTGCTGCCATGGGATCGGGAGGCGCACATTTGTAAGTGGCGCGAGGAGGCGAAACGCCTTGGCTTAACTCCGATGCCGCGAGAAATCACGGCACAGCGGACAGAGCTCCGGCGGGATCTCATGGCGTCATGGAGAGTACAATTGTCGCAACCCAGCGCTAGGCACGCCAAAATTGCGGCAATAAGTCCCCTCTTTGAGGAGTGCCTAGAAAGGTGGCACGACGTCCTCACCTTCCACCTGACGCAGGTCCTCACTGAAGACGGTTGTTGCGGGAGGTTTTTGTTCAGAATAAAGCGGGAGGAAACGCCCGGGTGTCACCTTTGTGTGGATTGGCCGGAGCACAAGGTGGTGCATACGGTAGAGGTCTGTCCGGCTTGGGCGGAGCATCGCCTCGTCCTCGTGGAGTCGATCGGCGGCGGTAATTTTTCACGTCCAGCACTGGTCCAAACCATGGTACGGAGCGAGATGGAGTGGGAGGCCGTCACCTCCTTCTGCGAAGCCGTAATGCTCGCGAAGGAGGAGGCGGAACGCGTGAGGGAGAGGCAAATTTCGCGCCCTCACGCCCCTAACCGCCACAGGAGGAGACGCCCTGGGCGTTGGGAGTCACAGGCCGATTCTCAGCCATCGTAGGCGCGGGCTTGCGGACGGTGAGCAATGTGTAGCTCGCCGTCCGATAAGGACCAGGCCCTGGTCGACGGCGCGTTGTATTCAACGCGCGCCTCAAAGAGATATCAGCAGAACTGACGGGATCCGCTAAGGCCGATGCCTGCCGGGGCTGCGGTTATGTCCGAAAGGGTTACCGAGGCCCCTGGCAATATAGGCAACTGAAAGAACATGGGTGGGTTTTAGTCAGTAAGAGTCTGACACGCCCTCCCGCTCCACCCAGAGCGGGAGAAGTTATTTGATAATTACCCAAACAAAAACAAAAAGTTGGACTCCACACACTCTTGTACTTCAATCGTTACCCACCTGCTGAAAATACAAAGCGTTTTCCAAAATACATTGAAATGACAGAAATCCTAACCCTTTTCGCGTTCATTCCTAGACACAGTTTGCACATACGCATCCAGTATTTCCACACACGCCTGCGTATTATCGTGTGTCTGACACACAGGTTGTCGGGCAAATTCACTTACCTATGTTCTGCAGCGCCACGTCATATGGACACTGTTAAATTAATTACTAAGCTTTATGAGTTCTCGCTGTTGTTAATTATTGGAAAATGATTTTTAGATCGCTTACAGATGCTATTAGGCTATTACTTTGATACTTATTCTATTTTGTGTTGTTCTAATGTGATGTTTCTAATAGATTCTGGGTATTGTATCACCCAGGAACTGGGTTGTGGAGGTCAGATAGTTAGTCGCTCCATATAAAAGTACAATTTTAACAGTTAAAATTTAAAAAACCCCCGACACAAACATTTCCTCATTTCTCTTTCCTACTCCATCACCAGACCCTGTTCACCATCTATCTATAACCTATTCATTGAGACCATTCCAATGAGCCCAAACACAATACCTGTGCTGTAAGTTGGTAAAGGAGTTGGGCATCCTGCAAATTCCAGGCTTCAAGGTTACTATGTTCTTCTAATATTATTGAAGTAACAGAATACCAAATTTCAAATCGATCATACCTTTTTTTTTTTTGTGGGTGGGAAATCATCAAATAACTTCTCCCGCTCTGGGCGGAGCGGGAGGGCGTGTCAGACTCTTACTGACTAAAACCCACCCGTGTTCCTTCGGTTGCCCTGTTGCCGGGGGCCACGATCTCCCTTTCGGTTTTCTTCGCAACCCCGGCAGGCATCGGCCCTAGTGGACCCCTTCAAATCTGCTGACATCTCTTTGAGGCGCGCGTGGAACACAACGCGCCGTCGACCCGGGCCTGGTCCTTATCGGACGGTGAGCCACCCATTGCTCACCGCCCGCAAGCCCGCGCCTACGGTGGCCGGAAATCGCCTCGCGATTCCCGACGCCCTGGGCGTCTCCTCCTGCGGCGGTTAGGGGCGTGAGGGCGCGAAATATGCCTCTCCCTCACGCGTTCCGCCTCCTCCTTCGCGAGCATTACCGCTTCGCAGAAGGAGGTGACGGCCTCCCATTTCCTCTCGCTCCGTACCATGGCCTGAACCAGGGCCGGACGCGAGAGATCACCGCCGCCCAAAATCGATCATACATGTGGAAGATCCATTCATCAACTAGAAAAGATCCGATAATCTTCGAACGGCTGAACCGATATTCATATAACGTGTCTATCAATATCAGTTCAGGATTCTGTACCGTTTCGGTACTCCTTATGTTTCCTTATTGGTCGGTAAGCACTCTGTACCGAACCGGTACCGCACGCGCGCATGGCTTTCATTTAGAATTCAAAATTCAAATTAATTCTATTGGTACAAACGCCCATGACCAAAATTTTTGCCTTTTCTTTTTACGAATAAAATCGTATATAATGATTTTTTCGCGCGCCGTCTGACCTGACCGTATTTTTTTTGTCTGATTTCCAGAATCTAGTTGAACGATAAATTGTTAGATCACAAAAAACACAACGCGTCACATGTACCCAGGAGACCTTAATTTGAAAAAATTAAAAATGAGGCAAAAAATAAAACCCATAGCAACCCGTCTGAAAATCTTGTTTTTATGTGAACATGGGTCAGTTGATGCGAATAAATCATTTTTCAGAAGAAAATGTGAGCATCGTATGTGTTGAAACCATTTTGAACTTGTTGAAAAATTTTAGCGATCGGTGATATGTATAGCATTCTGTCTGAAAAATGTTAGACATAATGAGTAAGGTTGTCCAGATGTAGACAAATATGATATCAGACAATTTAATGTATCACGTTACTAATTAGACAACTATTCGATAGTTGGAAGTTATTCATAAATTATATTGCGGCGTTTTTACGTACGATTAATAAAAAGTTTACTCGGGTAAGCTACCTGCCCACCAAACTCAAAATCACCAATACTAACGATTTTATACGGTTTTGGCCATGGGCTCTAGTACTATAATAATTTACTAGCTTTTGCGAGCAGCTTCGCCCGCGTGCATTTTCAAAATTATCCCACGGGAACGTACTATCAGGAAAAGTATCCTATATAGCCTGTATCCTCCCCCTTCCTGTATCCTGTGTGTCCTGTTTGTTTGTTTATATATGGGTGTTAAGTACCTATGTGTTATCCTGTGGCATATAGATTGACCATGACCTATCCAGGTCATGGTCAATCTATATGCCAAATTTCATCCAAATCCGTTCAGCTGTTTTAGCGTGAAAGACGAACAAACATGCAAACTCACTTTCGAATTTAAACGCGTGACGTTACGCGGTACCGAAACGATGTCACACCGCAGACCAGTGAGGAAAGGGCCTTTGTTTAAAAATAAGTTTTCATTGTCTTAACTTCATAAACGTGATGGGTAACGATATCTTAACACAAAAAAAACAGGTTTTCTCAACTTATACTTCAAGTAACAACAATGCAAGCGGCCGCTTAAACAAAAAAAAAAAAAAAACAATAGTTTTTTGTTACATATTTCATGTTTAGTTATCGATAACCTTAACGTCTTTGAAGTTTTGCTAGCTAATTTAATTTGACCCTGTATATCAGTGCTCGTGATCGTACATAATGTAAACAACCAGTAAGAGTGCATTACTCGAGCGTCAACCAGTAGAGTTCATTATTGTAATGTAATGTGCTGTTCGAATACAATAAATTGTGAACTCTGCAATGTCACACCGCATTTCATTCGGTCATCGACCCTGACAGCACCGTAGCATTGTTATTATTTTGCTAGTACTGAATAGGTATCAAGTATAACAAGGATATCATTTCATAATAGCTCGTAAATATCCCCTTATATACATAAGCCAATTAGTGGGATTGATAGCGTATTGATTATAGTCATTAGATAAATAGATTATAATTTATATAGAAAATGGTACACCACCGCATCGAAACATGTGTAGCAGCAGCGGTGAGGTTTGGTGAAAACTCATGTGTTTTATAGATTGTGTTGAGGATTGCAATTAAAACGATGCGTTAGTTTTAACGAACAAATTATGTGTATTCCATCTTGACCTTACAATATTCAAGGAGAGGGGTGAGGGAACAATATTTTAAATGAAAACCAATCACGTTCGAGAAATAGGTATGACGTAGCGTGTGGTGTCGTTTCTTGCCTCGAGATGTCGCTACCAGTCCCTGATGTGCGTTTATCTAGTAGGAGTTAACAACATGCCCCCGGCCTTGGAAGCAGTGGCTTTCAATGGTCTTCAGTCACTGCATCAGTGTCGATCACGTCCTGTAGTAGAGGACAAATCTTAGTAAATGCGCGCCTTACCACGCCCGATGACGTCCGTATATCAGCCACCCGGGATATACCATCCTTTCCTGGGATAGTGCAAAGGACACGTCCCAAATACCACTTCAAAGGTGGGAGGTTATTGTCCTTGATAACAACTAAGGAGTTTGGTTTGAGCTCGTCCTTATTTGCCGTCCATTTTGTCCGCACCTGCAGCTCGGAGACATATTCTTTCGCCCACCGGTTCCAGAAATGTTGGCGAAGTTGTTCTACCCTCTGGTATCGCTGGAGACGACTAGCAGGAACATCGCGTAGGTCATCGCCGGCTGGCGCAGTCACTGGTCGGCCAATTAGGAAATGACCGGGAGTGAGCGGGGAAAAGTCATGAGGATCGGGGGAAAGAGGAGACAGAGGGCGAGAATTTAGTACAGCTTCTATTTGAGCTAAAACTGTGCTGTACTCTTCGAACGTGAGGTGCGCGTTACCTATCACACGGCGAAGATGGTATTTACTCGACTTTACTCCTGCCTCCCACAGACCACCAAAATGCGGAGAATAAGGAGGAATAAAATGGAATCTAATATTTTGACTAGATGCGAATTCTAAAATATCATTGCTACAATTACTTAAAAATTTAGAAAAATTGTTCATTACACCTACGAAATTACGGCCATTATCAGAGTAGATATCTGCAGGCTTACCACGGCGTGAAATAAATCTTTTTAAAGTAAGTAAGTACGCTTCACTAGAGAGGTCACTGACTAACTCCAAGTGTATAGCACGTGTCACGAAACAAACAAACAGACAAATGTAGCCTTTGATAAGCCTGGCACCCCTACCCTTGCGATTCAGAATGAGCACTGGCCCAGCGTAATCCACCCCACACCGAACGAATGGAAGACTAGGTGTAACTCGCTCCCTAGGCAAGTTACCCATCATAGGACTAAGCGTCTTACCTCTAATGCGAGTACAAGTAATACAACTATGCACTACCTGGCGAGCTAAATTTCTACCTCCGATAGGCCACCATGATTCACGTAAATGAAAAAGTAATGCCTGCGGAGCAGCGTGGAGAAGCTGAATGTGCTCATGACGAAACAATAAAGTGCTAAAATAATGTTTACTATGAATTATAATTGGATGTTTTTTGCCATACATGAATTCTTCAGAATTGACTAAACGACCACCCACGCGCATTAATTTGTTATCATCTAAAAACAAATTTAATTTAGACAAACAACCCTTACTTTGAATAGTCTCATTATTAGATAATGCCTTATATTCAACTGGATAAGATTCCATTTGGCAAAATCGAGCTAATGTTTTATCTGCATAGTCTAACTCGTCTACACTAAGGCTGCCTGTACGCTTATTATTTTTACATTGAGTGTTATTAATAAAACGTGACATAAAGGCAACCGCACGCCTCATACGTTTGAATTGAGAGAACCGATGAAAGGGAAACAAAGATAGTTCACAACAATTCTGAGCTACAACCGCAGTAACGCAGCACTTAACCTCAGGTAACTCGCGATGTCTGAACGAGTCCGAACCTTTGTGATCGTTTATCGAAAAACCAGGGTTACGAAGAAATTCAGGGCCCTCCCACCACAAGGTAGACGAAGAAAGCTCTTCCAATGGAACACCGCGTGACGCTAGGTCGGCTGGATTATCACCACCACTTACGTGACGCCACGGGACGTCTAGTGTAAGGTCATGAATTTCTGCGATCCTATTTTGAACGAATGTCTTAAGTTGGTTCGGCCTCATGTGTAGCCAGCCTAAGACAATCGTGGAATCAGTCCAAAATACTACGATATTAAAATTACAACGTAATGAGTTGCGTACCTTGTCATATAGACGAGCTCCTAATAACGCTCCACAAAGCTCGAGACGTGGGATACTAATAGGTTTTAAAGGCGCGACCTTTGTTTTTGAAAACAATAATCTAACTGATACTGTTAAATCATTGCAAACTGTGCGAACATAAACACACGCGCCGTACGCTGTCTGAGATGCGTCGCTAAAAATGTGTAACTCAATATACATAGGCTGTGTACCTATAGCGTGGCGAGGTATACGAACAGTGTTTAGCGCTTGCAATGAAATAACAAACCGGTTCCACACGCGCGCCGTGCCATCAGGAACGTTATCATCCCAACCTATTTTTAATAGCCACAACTGTTGTAAAAGAACTTTTACAACAATTATGACAGGGCTTAACAAGCCGAGAGGGTCAAAGATTTGCGAAACGTTTGATAAAATAGACCTTTTTGTAATAGGCTTGGTATTTTCAATATTAACATGAGAATCAAAATAAAAGTTGTCGCTTGCATTATGCCAGCCTATTCCTAAGGTTTTAGAACTAACATTTTCATCTAAACTTAAAGGTTTAAACTGACTAGTCGACTGACTGTCATCATCGTGTTTAAAATTAAATATCCACTTCCTAAGTGGAAAACAAGCCGACTGCAGTGTCTTCTGAGTTTTGTCGCATAGATCTAATAATTTTATTTTATCATCTAAGCCCGTAATGCAATCGTCGACATAAAAATCCTCTTTTATAGTTCGAGCAACATCAGAATCAGGAGATTCCATGGCTAATTGTTTCAGGCACCTAACACTAAGAAAAGGCGCGGAGGCGGTTCCATACGTTACGGTGTTTAGTTTAAATATACCTAACGGTTTTGAGGGATGGTCACGCCACAAAATCATTTGCAAGCTACGCTGGTCCTCATCTACCAGGCACTGCCGGTACATCTTCTCCACATCAGCGCACACGACATACTTGTGTTGCCGAAAGCGGAGAAGAATGGCAATGAGATCACCCTGTATAGGAGGGCCAACTAGTTGCAAATCATTCAGCGACTTACCAGAGCTGGATTGTGCGCTTGCATCAAACACCACGCGCAACTTGGTGGTGGTGCTGAGCTCGCGAAATACGCCATGATGCGGCATGAAATAACACGGGAATTCATAGGAATCTACCTGTGTCATATGGCCTAAACTAAGATACTGTTGCAAAAAATTAGAATAAAGAATTTTATATTCAGGCGAACGCTGCAGTCGTTTTTCTAGCGCAAGAAATCGACGTTCTGCTTGTGTGTAAGAATCCCCCAAGGTATCAGGTGACTGATGGAGTGGTATGTGCACACAGAATCTCCCCTCGCTATTGCGAGTAGTAGTGCGAACAAAGTGATCTTCGCATGCACGTTCTTCCTCAGTCTGTGCGTCTCTGACCTTAGATGGTTCCTCAATCTCCCAGAACAATCGAAGTTGCGTATCTAAAGAGTTAACAATATTGCAATGGATTGGCGCATTTTTTCCCGTATAATTAACTATAGGTCCGGAAATAATCCAGCCTAGTTTGGTATTCTGTAGAAACGGACCACTAGACAAACGAATCTTACCGTCTTCTAACAGATCCCAAAACATATCTGCGCCAATCAAAATGTCAATATTTTTGTAGTCTAGAAACTCCGGATCGGCCAACCGTATGTTGTCTGGAATACAGACTTTTGCGCTTAATTTACATACGGCAGGCATCGAAGCCGTGATCCTAGACAGCACATAACAATGAATGCGCGCAGTAAATGAATTATCGACGCAGGATTTGATAACGATATTACAAGCTTGCGAACAATGTACTACCGAATCACCTACGCCTCGAACTTCGTTTGTGGACTGTATTAATGATGCATTTAAGAGTTGACATAATGATTTAGAAACGAAACAGCGCTGGCTTCCATTATCAAGGAGTGCCCGTGCTTTATGATATCTACCGTGTACATCCGCTACTTCAACGATAGCTGTTGACAACAACACGAATTGCACACCTATAGACTTAATCGATTGCGGTTGCATGTGTGCCTTGTTTACTTGAATAGGGACTGCGGAGTCCGAGGCGGCTGGTGCGGCCGCGGGGAAGTGCGCAGGCGATCCACTCGCATTAGCAAGCGACGCCTCAGTGTTCGTTGTGGAATGCAAAGCAACAGAACTATTAGCGTTACTATTGTGCAATAATGAGTTATGTTTTTGATTGCAGTGTCTACAAGGCCCAAACCTACAACTGTTTACTGAGTGTCGCGAATGTAAACAATTCTCACATAAGTTGTGCTCGCGTACAAGTTTAAGCTTTGTGTCCAAGTCGCATTCGATAAACTCCTTACATGTATACAGTGGGTGATTCGCGTTGCATTTAGCGCATATTAACTTACCGCGTTGTTTATTTGATTTACTCGGCCCACTAGAAACATTGCAGTGTGACATATTATGACATTTTGTGTGTTGCTTTTTGTTGTCAGTGCTTTGAGTTTCTTTAATATGTGAACGTTGCAATGCCTCCAGCATGTCTGCTTTGTTGCGCAAAAAGTTAATTAAAACATCCAATGATAAACGTTTAGAATTGTTATCCTCGGTTGGGTTCGGGAACAATGTGCACTTATGAGACCCCCATTCTCTTTCAGTAATTTTATCTAATTTCGACACCATGATATTAATAATTAAACTATCCCAGTAGTTTGTAGGCTCACCTAGAACCTTAAGAGCGCGTAAATTTTTTAAAATAGTGTCTATTAATGTTCTAATAGAAGAAGGCGACTCTTTAGTTAATGCAGTTATATTTAACAAAGCTTTGATATGGTGATCAATTAAAAGTCCGCAATTATTATATCGATTGAGCAACAGGTCCCATGCTACCTGATAATTAGCAGCAGAAAATTCTATGGAATTTATAACTAGTTCTGCGCTGTGTTTTAGGGACGATTTGAGATAGTGAAACTTTTGTATGTTGGAAATCTCTTTAGAATTATGAACTAGTGAAGTAAATGTGTCTCTGAATTCCAGCCAGTGCTCATAAGAACCGTCAAATGTAGGCATCGAGATAGTGGGTAACTTTACAGAATGTATATGACTGTTATTATGACTATGACATGACCTGGAGCTGTCAGCAACCTCATCAGTGTTCAGCATAAATTCAGCAAGTGATATTAGGTTGTAGTAACTATCTTCAAAATGTTCTCTTTGATTTAATTGTTCGCCTAATTCACTATCAGAAACCTTTTCTTCTATTTTAGTTTGAATGTCGTTAAATTCAGAAAATAAGGTAGTACATCCTTGAATCCTCAACTTTAAATCAATGCGTTTTTGATTAGGAAAGTCATGATCACAATCTTTTAAAGACTCTAAATAATTATTAAATTTGGTAAGCCTGCCCTTAATTATACCACGCTTCCTAACTAAGTCGCGAACTAAGTCACTACTTTCCACACTTAGCAAAATAGGAGATTTGTCACGGGATTTAGCTGAGTCAATAGGCATTTTGGTGGTCAGTGAAAAGAGGAGTACTCACGGTTTTATGATCGTCAGCTCAATTACCCACGGCACTGATGCTAGCAACGTCACCAGGCTAGTAATTGACTGGAAATCCGATATTCCGAGAACACAATGCGGCAATTTCACTGAAATAAGAGCACAGACACACTATAGCACCAATTAGAACTTAGGAGTAATGGGAAGGAGTAAGGATTGGCCCCACCGATTGCATATTATTTTCGATGAAACCTTTTGCGTTTTCTTCTCAATCCGCCACGTGCAAGGGGTCATCCAAAGGTCGCTCGGCGATCTTGTAGGTATCGATATCCCAATGTTCGGTTCGAAGGTCCAAAATGTAGCAGCAGCGGTGAGGTTTGGTGAAAACTCATGTGTTTTATAGATTGTGTTGAGGATTGCAATTAAAACGATGCGTTAGTTTTAACGAACAAATTATGTGTATTCCATCTTGACCTTACAATATTCAAGGAGAGGGGTGAGGGAACAATATTTTAAATGAAAACCAATCACGTTCGAGAAATAGGTATGACGTAGCGTGTGGTGTCGTTTCTTGCCTCGAGATGTCGCTACCAGTCCCTGATGTGCGTTTATCTAGTAGGAGTTAACAACACATGTGTACTACCAACCCTACTGACCGGCGAATCTATAATAACCTCATCATAAGATAAGTAGGGCTCGCTTCAATTTAAGAGTAAAGAAGTGGGACAAGTTTAAAGAAAAAAAAAAAAAAATCGGCCAAACCTGTAGGTATATAAGTAAAAGTTCACCCATCGCGACAATCGAGTCATAGTTATGGTATTTTTATTGCAAAATGAAATCCATAACATTACAATATGGAAAGCTGGAGGAGCATAAATTAAAGACAAAGGTCTAGCAATTAGTCCTAAGATATGAATTTCAATTTAATACCTCTACGCGTTCATGAAGATAGGGGTAGTAAGTTTAAAATTTTTAAAAATATTTTTATTATATGATATAACTAAAAATTTACGGTTTTCGTAATTTTTCCTTTTGTCTGTGCTATAAGACGTTGCTTCGTACCAAATTTCAAGATTCTGAGTTTACGGGAAGTACCCTGTAGGTTTTGGTTCCCTTGCGAGTGTCGAAAATTTGCGGCATAAACGGCTGTATCTTTTGATTGCGTTGGCTTAGAAGTTTGATTTTTTCACAGCTCTAAGGGACAGTAGATTTGAGTATTTGATATAAATTCCAGCTTGATACCTTCACGCGTTCTTGAGAAAACGGGTCTTGACAGACAGACAGAGGGACGGACGGACAACAAGTGATCCTATAAGGGTTACGTTTTTTCCTTTCGAGGTACAGAACCATAAAAAAGGAATTATAGTAGGTATATTGTTTCCTAAAAATAACATATCTTACCCCACCCTACTTTAAAAGAATCAGCTGCATTGTTGCATCAAATCTATCCGCTCACACTCCACATGCATAAATATACGAAAAAATATCACCACTTTAACAAAAGCGTTCGTACTTTATGACGCAGAAAATACTGGCGAACAGGACTGAAACAGAACAGTGGTAATCTATAATTCTCTGTGTAAACGCGTAACGTCAATGGGCAATTTAAATAAATCCACTAGTTATCGCTCGAGCGTTCCCTTGCACTTATTACGTAACTAGCATTTGCAATTGCTAAATCGATGAATTCGTAATTGCGTTACACTTTTAGTAATCTTTTGATTAACTAAGTTTTGATTCAGCATTTTCCTTAAATAAACATGGTTGAGATAGACTTTGGAATTGATTATTATGTACAATAAAAAAAAAAAAAATCGTTTTGTGTGTTGTGTAGACACTAGTTCACTTTTTTTGCAACATCGTACGAACTTTTCAGTTATCTGTGCCGCTGTATTAATAACATTAGTGCAGGATATAATGCGCCTTCATGTTTTGATAACCTCGTTCTATGTCTAATTTACCTGCTTGTTGTACCTGTTTGATAATATTCCCATTCGATGGTTACTTGCATTGATTGTTAAAGTGAAACCCTATTCTGCATTATACCAAAAGTGTCGCTGAAGCATTTTTATTTCTTCATTTATCAGTTATTTATCATGTGTGGTAACAGTTTTATAGCTGAGAGACCCGCATAAAATTCACAACTCAGAAACCACCGTCGCAGCAATTGCGAATCGCAATCGTAAGTTACGTGATGCGTCCCTGGCCGGCGCGGCGTCGCCGGGGTTACGCCGCGAACGTGTCACTTCAGCACCAGTAATGGAATTCTCATGCTCGCTCCGCTCACGGTTTGCGGCGCTGGTAATACATACTTTAAATTTGCACCGGTATCGCCCGCGAGCGCTCCTACAAGAAACTTTTCACAACTTTAAAGGGATCTAAATGGGCCTTATTTTAAACTTCTGTATATACAACGATTGACGAAAAAGACGTCATGACGCGGTTTTTTCCGTTTCTTTACTCTGATTAGCAGACGCGAAAAACTTGCGGGTGAAATAAGCCGGATTTAGCCTTTATTTCCAACAAACAAACAATTTTATTATTTAAAAAACGGGCACAATTAGTGCGAACTGAAATGGCGTGAATATAATTTGTACAATATCTCAATTTCGTGTTTTGATTATTTCAATCAATGGGAAATTTAATTAAGTAAACGAAATTAGAAATTCTTTAAGATCTCTCGAGTAGGCGTTTCACAATAGATTTTTGTTTGTAGGAAATGTAAGACCAGTTATAATTTTATTAGTTTATTTTACAACTTATTGTCTATCAATACAATGGACTTTATTACAGTTTAAAACTTTCTCTCTCGTCCCACCCCCTCCTCCTCCCTCTTTTTCCTTCCTTTTTTCCCTCACTCCTTTCATTTTCTTTTTCGTACTTTTTTTATCTTTCTTTTCTTTACTTTCTTTTTCGTTTTACTAGTGATCGCTACTTGTAAACCAATGCAAGATTCTCATAGCTCTCTACAGATTGTGTATATATGTTAATACAGAATTTGAAAGAGATAACGAGGATAGAATTGAGACACATAATTTGCCAAAATATGTGTTACAACTTTTTTTAATCTATATTTTTTTAAATTTAAATTTGTAATTCTTTATCCATCTGCTCATACTTATAATATTTATTCTCATACCACGGATGAGATAAGCTCTTCTATTCTTAGTCAGAACCATTGAAAGTTCGATAATAATTAATAGTTAGATCCTAAATGGGATTGTGGAGATGAGCCTTTAAATGATAAATTATGCTTTCACACCTGCGACAGTATAGGCATACTGGCGTAGACCCGTATTTATGCCGATGATGGTTTAGGGTGTCTTTGTCATTTCGTCTATAGATATCGCTAAATACAAGTTAAAACAGAGATAGATAGATAGATAAACCATTTATTTGGTGCACACAAAAGAGATAGCACAACACACAAAAGCACAATTAAACGATAAAAAATTAGGTACAAAGAAAATACATGTGCCTATATAAAAAAGAGCGACCCTTACATTAGTCGCATATAATGTGTACATCACTGTCACCGTCATCGTCATCCTGTTTACTTACAACCACTCCGAAAATGGGTTGGTACCAACTGACGGCCAACTCAAGCAACGCGCGCGCTCATTGGTCAAATCAAATAGCGCGCTTCCCGGCTTCCTGTTACACACTTCAGTCGCTTTTCACGAAATCACTCCCACAGATTTGATTATTTAGTTTGATTTTGATTGCAGAAAAGCGAAAGGAAAGTAACATATAAAAAAAATGACACTATGACACACTAAATCAAATAACGAACATATAAATTCTGGGAGCGATACAATAACTCATACGCAATTTTTCATATTTATGAGGTGTTAAGATTAACATAAAAGTGAACACGTAAATCATAAAAAGAAATTCTGTAAAATCTTTATTAATTCATTCATACTTGATAGTCAAAACTTGTTACACGAATTGTAAACCGCCAATACTTATGCATGTGAACCAAAAACAGCTTCCCAAATAATCCCGTTAATTACTTAAAGATGTTACAAATAGAAGTGGAAATTTTAAAATGTAACAACATTTTCCGCTGCAGCTGGAATGTTTGCGGCTGATTGGATTTGTTTCGTTTTCCATTCAGAAGCTCCTGAGTTCTCGCGAATACTCGTTTTCAGTGAAACACTACGGTTAACCATTGACTGCGAGCATTTCACAATATGCAGCTCTTTTTATTCCCTTCCTTTTATTTGTTTCTTTTAAGCACTCATTTATTTAGGGCGAACGGATTCCCACGTTTCTTTTTCGCGTAGCATTTAATTTTTATCTTTTCTCAATTTGCGTGAATAATTTTGTTGGTAAATGAACAGTGGGGGCTGATTATGTATACGTTCAGTAATTTATTGCTAGGGGGTAATAAACGTTCGGTTGTTGAACTGGGCAACTAATTCCCTGCAGATATAAAGCATTGATATATATCCTGTTTAATTACCAAGCCCTTGGCGCAACAGGGGAGAGCCGTAAAAATTTGTTCTCTGTTAGTTGTGACGTGACCCACTTTTAAGAAATGCATTATTTCATTGGTAGCAAAATTATTTTATTTTAAAGTGAATACTTCTTTAGACGCGTTAGGCATTTTTGAGATGATGAACCATTTGTAAACCATTGATTTCACGACACCATGACGACACCTCATTTTTGTAAATGCGATAGTGCTCTTTATTTAGATAAAGTTACGGACCAATGTTCTATACAAGTATTTTTCTTCCTCCAAGGCGATCTTGTTCAAGTTTTCACTTCTGTTGGCACTCCGGGAATGCCACCAAGTTAAAATACAGCATTCCTTCATCGATAAACCAGTCAGCCATCTGAGATATCAAATCTATCAAAAAGAGAACATCCCAATCAACATGATCAAAGACAGATTACAGTTAAATTAAAAATACACATAAGTAGCCATCTAACACATAAAATAAATAATTTAATCCTGCACCAGTGTCCATCAACAAAAATCGTATCTAAGCATTTCAATTAAATCTTGAAAGGTTTCTTTAGGAATGCTTCTCGTTTAGACAAAGGAGTTACAAAAGCCGTTTCAGGTAATTAATCCCTGTGGAATTCTTTCAGTAGCAACCAGTCAAGGAAAATAATCACAATTCACTACTTACTTTGACAAAAGATTAAACATTTCTCTTCTCGTTAAGGAATTGCGTAATATTAATTACTTTGCCTTTGTTATTATTTATTTTTAGGTTATTTTATTACGTTAATGCTTTCTGGTTGATTGGTTATTAGGTATTTTGTTTATTGCTTATACAGCGTGTATCAGAAATGTGTGGTCATATTAAGATGGATCCGCAGTGGTGTGTGTGACCGCTATGCTTCATAAGGACATTTCCTTAAGAGATTTCTTCTTATGGAACAAATCTAACTTAGACAAATGTAGGTATTAATGATTCCAGCTGTAAATACATAGGTATTAATATGACACTGACCTGCAAATTGCCAAAAAAAAGTAAGGAAATTTGAATTTGATTTTTTTTTACAATTTATGGGTACAGACCATCAAACTGAACAAATTCCTCCATAGGACGAATATCGTAAAAAAAATCAGCTGTCCCATACAAATCTTCAATACCTACTTGATGCAAATGTATGGTAAGCTGATTATTTTTTTCACGATAACACACTACACACCAATCTGCCGATTTAAAACAATAATTATGGTTACTTTAAACTAACTCACTGAGACTACTCCAAAATTATAGAACCAAAGTAGGTATAGACATAATTAGAAAGGTAATTAAACCTCATGCGCCTACTAGAATAACACCTACCTCTGGATTGGGAAGCCAAGATGGCAGTAATGGCAAACGACGCGATCACCACATTTCTGCGAACACAAGATTTTAATGCAAAATATCTGTCATGTTACTTAATTTACCAGGAATTTAGTTCATTACGTTGCGCAAAGGGTTTTTCTCGTAACTGTCCAAAAACGAAAAAAGCTCATTAAATGTTACCGACTGAATCAAAGCATTAATCATTGGTGCAATTTTGCTGTCATTGCTTAAGTCTTCAATGAATAATTAAATTAAGTGAGCATTCACCAAATCATGGCACTGCAACAAGGCCAAAACATTGGGAGCTCAGTAAAAAAATAAATTTAAAAAGTGGTGGCGTTCCGGGAGTGCCGACAGAAGTGAAAACTGGAAAAAGATCGACTTGGTAGAAGAAAAATACTTGTATAGAACATTGGTTCGTAACCTTATCTAAATAAAGAGGACAATCGCGTTTACAAAAAAAAAAATACTTCCGAATCTTTAAAGTAAAAATACTTGCATAGAACATTGATCCGTCATGTTATATAAATAAAGAGCACAATCGCGTTTACAATAATGAGGTGTCATCATGGTGTCGCGAAATCAATGGTTTAGTCTCATCTCATAAATGCCCAACCTGCCTAAAGAAGTTTTCTCTTCAAAAATATAAGCCAACATCATCATTGGCTTATATTTTGTCCATATTCTGTCCTTGCTTGTTATTTGGGGACGGCGATGCATATCTTCTTTCATACTTCTCTATGTACCGTCACCTTCATCTTCGCCTCCTTTCCAACCGTATTATCATCACACAATCCATCCACCGTTTCTTTCATTTTTTAGTTAATAATTGTGTCAAATCAACTCAAAATACCACTTCAAACACCCATGATTTTCAAATGATCCGACCAAGATTATGTCTGGACTTTAAAATGTGATTGACCTGAGTTTGATTCGGCTTTTCTTCTTAGAGTAGTCGGATAGGAAACGCCTAATTTTTAAAATATAACTGACGTGTAAACGTGTTTGTACAAACCTACTTAAAGAATTAAAATAATTTATCATTATTGTTTATTAAATGATTCATAAGCAATTTCACCATTCTTTACTTGTTTCTCATAGAGTCAAACTATTAGAAAAATCAAGTGGGGCTTACGTTGAAAGTAGTGAAAAGTTCGCTGGGAGCGGACGATACCTAGCCTGTGCAAATTTAAACAGACAAGGACGATAGCGGGTCGGCCGAGCACGAGAATTCCATTTACCTGGTCGAAATGTCTAGCTCTTAGTCTTTAAACACTCTAGCCACAAAACAAAGGCTTTATTTTTCTACCTTTATGTCGTAGACAGACGGTATGTGAGTATGAAGTTCAAACATGATTGTTGTAATTCTCATTGAAATTAAGAGCGTTAATTCTAAAAGTTGGCAACGTAGCAAATAGCTCTCAAATATTTACCTGTTTTGATTAATTTGGCAATATTACTGTATGAAAATATGAAATATTGCTAACTTGTGACCTAGAATATAAATAATGAATCGGAATTATAACACTGAATTTGATGTTGTACCGTTTTAGGTGTAAACAGGGCATTTGGAAAGTCTCCAAACACTTTTTTTATGTCTAAATCTTAATATTCGGTGTTATTACATTTTATAAGCAATATTTTAGTTAACTAGTTAGTGGTATTTCATATTTCCATACAGTAATATGACCAAAATAATCAAAACAGTGAAATATTTGATAGCTATTTGCCCACTTTCAAAATGCACGTTCTTATTAACGTGACAATGTTATAATACCTAGACAATGAAAATTAAGTAAATATCGGAAAATAACGATAGGTATTTTAAGCCTGCTTATTGCTTTAAAATACTATTACTAAAGACTGAAGTTACAAGACTTCAGTCTTTAGTAATAGTATTTTTCGTTCCCCAGGTAGGGGTATACGCCCTCTGCCCTTTAGTTCTATTATTTGATATTTATTTAAAATCTGGTTAAATAGAATACTTTTTTGTGTTATCGAATTTAAGATACTTGGTAATCTAAAACAGCTTAGTGATAAGTAGTTTTAGGTTTCTACACGAGTGGGTGTTGCTTCAAATTAATTTTAATAAGAACTACTAACTTCGACAGAGATCGATGTGTCAAAAAACTAAATAAAATCACAAAACTAAAACATCAAAAGCGAGTATCATCAAAAATAGTATCCAAAAACTGTTTACAATCCTAATCTGGTACGGAATAATAGTACATTCGGTACATAACCTCCATTCAGCTATAACTCCCCAAGTATTTTACGTCAGCACTAACATCGAGTAATACCAACTGTTTTCACGTCGCCACTCAGTAGATACCTTTTAAACCAGAAAATGGATGGTACAGAGAAGTTATAAAAAGAAATACGACATTCCTCCGTCTCTGTTTATTACTGTACATTAGTTATACAGCTTCCGTAGTGTCGTCTCGGCATGAAATGGAACTAATGAGATTTTGATGTTTTTTTGACTATGCTTTTATTTTCCTTGGGAACGTTAAGATGTTGTTCGAGGCCACGTGAGGACACTAGTTGCGAATTTAACTGGGGAAGATAGTGGACTTTGTTTGAGAATGATTGATAGTTTTTCTCGCTTTGGTGACATTTAGGAGGACATGAACATTTTCAGTTGCAAAAATGGTCCGGTATTTATAGAGAAACATGAAAGGTTATGAGCAGTTGTGGTCCAATGGTATCGGTGGCGACTTTTAAGAGTTCGTATGTTCAAACCCAGACAGGCGCTTTACTTTGTGTAAATAAGTTCATCACCACAGGTCTCAAAACGGTGAAGGAAAACATCGTGATGAAACCAGCATGTCCTAGAACCTAAAATTGGAAGACATGAGACATCTACCAACCCGCACTGGACCTGCGTGGTGGATTTCGGCCCATGACTCCCTCTCACTGAGAGGAGGCCTGTGTCCCATCAGTGGGAACATCATAGGCTGATTATTAAATATTTATATTAGTAAAGGTACCTACCGAACAATGATTTAAAAAAAAAAAACAATTCATAACATGTTTATTACATAAGGAATCACATATTCATTAAATAGTTATCGAACTATTAGTCGATATCGACAGTTTGTCAGTAAAATGAAAGAAACTGGCCATAATTCATTCATGATAGCTATCATGAATGAATACTGAGGTCGCATTTGCTAATTGCTGAGTTTTAAATGACATTGGACTGGCTGTCTTTCCTACAGTTATTATTAAACACTGACATTTTCGCAGTTTCTATTCATGTTAATTTTTCATGATAAGAATAGTTGTGTGTAGTTATTAACCTTTCGTTATATCTAAATAAACATATTATAAAAGTCGTTATTTCACGATAAGTACCTACAAAGCAATGTAATCTATTTATCATTTACAAAAAAAAAAAATAACTCTAAGGTGCAGTAATTTCAACAATATTACAGAATAACTGTCGTTATTTAGCCGTTATTTGTCTTATCCTAATCCTAATTATCCTATCCCAACTAATATCATAAATGTGGTAAAAATCATTCTATGTCCTAATGCTTTTGCTTTTTATCCCGATATTCCCACGGGATCAAGATTTATGCGGCTGAAACCGCGGGGAGCAACTAGTATATTATATAATAATAATATTATAAAATCATAATATTATATAATATTATAAAATAATAATTTATTATTTAAGCTCCTATGTCTTCGAGAGCCTTTTTCTCATCGTGCGGCGATGGGACAGGTTAAATATCTTTACTTATTTTTAAACAACTACTGTACATATACACAATATACTACGGCAGCATACCGAGATACCCACATTATACCTTAGTAGGTATAATGTGGGTATCTACAATTACCTGTCTTGAACCTGTTTGCACAAATAAACGTATTAGATTTGATTAATTTTGAAATAGTTTAATTTCTAAATTAATCAAACACTAACGGGCGTCAATATGGCACATCGCGTTTTAAAAAGAGTATTGAATAGAAACGACGCTCTACAAAGGGAAACTTTTTATAAAACTTAGTGACTCAGTTACAGTTAGGGTGTTTGTCCACCGCCGCCGTCACCGGGACGTCACCGAAAAACGAGATTATACTAACTGAACGTGAAGTCCTGGTGACGATTGAACGTGTTTTGTATGCCGGCACATCGGCCCTTCACAATATCAGGTCGAGTTCTAGCAGTCGTGCCGAACTACACGAAACTTCGCCGATCGGGATGACAGCGATCGGGTGACGGACATACAATGTACACTCGGCCTTAATAAATATAAGTATCGCTACTTCGGCGCCGTTATCTCATTCTCGGTGACGTCCGGTGATGCTGGCGGTGGACAAACAGCCTTTGTGGCTGTTAATAATGGCACATGGCCTTTATACAGAATAGTTTTTTTCAAAACGTTCCTAGCAAAGATCATATTTCGTCAATTCGTAAGTAATTTAATATTGCTCTCCATCATAACCACCCAGTTTACAAGTAATAAGTTAATATTCCGTTCCGTTTTCCTCTAATTTAATACTACAAGCTCATTAATCACTCATCATTATGTGGATGAAAGATGATCGTAGCGTTTTACTTTCTTGCTTCAAGTTGGGGCATGTATTAATGAATTTATGTAACATCTTATGAATTGATGGAGAGATTTTAATTATGAATTAGAATGAAGACTAAGAATATTTAAAATAAATATGTTAGGTATATGTAAAAATATAAAATATTGTAAAAAATTATGAAGACTAAATCGTATGGTCTGTCCAAACGGCTGGTTGACACTTTCCGTGACCCAAGGGTTCGCTTTTACCTCGGCCGGAGGCTAAGCATTACCATGCAACGGGGCAATGCCGCCAGTTGGAACATTATCAGTCGACACCAACAGTGATGCGGATGCATTTTTCGACGCCATTTTTTTATTTCATAATAATTTAAGTTTCGAAATTATATTGTTATTTTTATTAATTAAAAAGGTCTATGTCTCCAAAATAAAAATTGCTGACGTGACTCAAAAGGCTGCCCAACTTAAATGGAACGCAGGACATGTCTACCGCATGCCGGATAAACTGGGCACAGAACTGGTGCCCTGAGACAGTGAGGTGTGGTCGCCAAAGACCACGTAGGCGATGGCGGGACGAGTTGGATAGGTTCCGTCGAAACTGGAAGGAGGACGCGCGGGCTCGCGAAAGGTGGTAGGTGTGGCGGAAGACCTTTGCCCAGGAGTGGAAAAAAGTCTGTTGTTATTTATGTACATTACATTTTAATTCTGAATAAATTAATTCAAAAGGACAAAATAAATAAAGCTAATAGACTTAATACCTATTAAATCTTTCCATTAATTAATTTATTTATTTTATATTTTTTATACCTATAAAAATCTCAAAACATACCTTAACTATTATTTTATACGAATGAGTGCTTTTATAATTTCTAACGTGAAAATATCAAATTCAAATTCAAAAGTCATTTATTCAAACTAGGCTGAGAATTAGCACTTTTTGAATGTCAAAATTACATAAGACAGTCCCCCAAAAACGCCCTCCCTTCACCACTTCCTAGAGCTTTAGCTGGGAAGAAGAAGTGGCGCAACAAACTCTCCAGCAGAACATCATCGTGGACACCCATGTACCACGTCCATAAAATGTATGAACATACATGCACGTTATAAAGTTATCGTGGACGGAAATTTAAAAGCGTCTTCATATATTTTCATATAATTTACTTCCCTGTGGTATCTTAATGCCATGAACGTCCACGACAAATCGGGATGTTAAAAATTATAAAAGCGCACAATAGGTACCATCGTGATCACGCATATCTAACCACTTTGAAAACAAAATCCCGTGCACACAACCCTTTTTTTCGCAGGTAAGCGTTACTACAGCGGACGAGCGCTGCAAGCAGGAGTAGCCCTTACGGTGCTCAGATATGCATGTCCGCGATAATACGCCTCTTTCTTACCACTTTTTCTGAGTAACAACGTAAAATTTGCTCCTATAGTTGCCATAGAACCGCGCGATTGTATTGATTACGTTATCTAACACTACGGTGTTACACATTATCGCACGCAGGTCATTGACCTGGAAAGTAGCGCATTATCAAACTCCTGGAAGCACCATTAGCTAGATATACACATATAGGTAAGTAAATACCTAAGTCAGTTTAATAAACCAGTGCATTCAACTACCTTTGTTTTGGAAACAGTTTTCAGTTTGTTTCTTTCATTTTATAATAATTAATGAAAGGATTTTGTGTGGTTTTCATGGAAACAGTCTCATAAATGCTGGTATATGTTTATCATTTGTCATACATTTGTATATCCTATATTAAATTATAATTAGCAGTCGCCATGATGGTGGATTTTATTTTAATAAGATATTTATAATATTACCAGCCTATAACTGTCCCACTGAAAGGCAATGGCCTCTTCCCATTATTGCATTTGTTAATTATAGCACGTAATCATTCCTGTTTTTTTTTTTTTTCGAATAAGGCTGAAACTAGAATAGATACCTATAGGCCTGATACTAAGCGATGATCTCTGGGTGGGTCAACACCAGAGGCAGAATTCCCTTTAACCGGCTTCAGGGCCCAGAACATTTTTAACCAGCTTAAAAAAAACGGTTTAATTGATAAACCGTTTTTTTTTTTTAATGTGTGTTCGCTGATAACTTCGTTGTTTATGAACCGATTTTGATGATTCTTTTTTTTTTTTGTTGGAAAAGAGATATTTCAAGGGTAGTACCGTGATAAGAAAACCAGGATCTGATAATGGGATCCTGGAGAAATTGAGGGAACTCTTCAAATATTATAGGCAAACCTATATACCAAAAGACCACCGGAATTGCTCAATAATAAGTATTTCACGGGTTGCGATTCGATTACTTTAATATGGTTGCAATGCAATTAATACTCGTCACAATGCATATGGAGAAGTGGAGCTGATGGAGAAGTACCAGGAGAAGTCCTCAACGATTAACGTCCCGGCATCAGGAAAAGCAATATTTTGTAAAAGGTGAAGAACAGCTGAGATTAAGTTATTGTAACTTAGATAAATTACAAACTACCCACTAAAAAGCGAGAAGTAAAAACTTTTTTACAAAAAAAAAAAATCAACCGACTTCCAAAAAAACACTACAAAGTGAAAAATAACTAAAATTTCGGAAGTCAGTGGCAAATAACTAAAATACAAAACCAACGAGACCGACTTCCGAAATTTAAGTTATTTTTCACTTCATAGTGTTTTTTCTCAGTCTCAATCTGTCAAAAAATCCTCAACCAACTTATTTGTACCAGTGCCATACCAGTTCTTGACATTGATTGTCGCTAAAAGGAGATTGCGACTTGAATTTGAATGTTTTACATTACGAAAATTGGCCTTCTGATGGGTAATGTTCGCGTAGTTAGACAAAACAGAAATACTAACGTTCCTGTGATTTTAAACAATGCTTGGTTCAAATATCTCGTTAATTACAAATTAATCACCTCTGTGGTCCAGTAACCGCCTCTGTGTTCGAGTAACCACCTCTGTGTTCGAGTAACCGACTCTGTGTTCGAGTAACTGCCTCTGTGTTCGAGTAACCGCCTCTGTGTTCGAGTAACCACCTCTATGTTCGAGTAACCACCTCTGTGTTCGAGTAACCGCCTCTGTGGCCGAGCAACCGCTTCTGTGACCGAGTAACCGCCTCTGTGGCCGAGCAACCGCTTCTGTGACCGAGTAACCGCCTCTGTGGTCGAGTGGTTAGACGAACTGTCTCAGACCCAGTGGGGCAAAATTTTGTACTCGGTTTGGTTGGTAGTAGGGCTTGTTTTAAGTGCGCCTGGCTAGCTACCACCATTATAATCTAAGTCTGTCGCCATAACAACCATGTTAACAGTATTGTTGTGTTTCGGTAGTTAGAGGTAAGACAGCCTGTTACTCTGTGGTTGAGGATTCCGGGTGAAGCTCGCTTCCACCTTCAGCTTGATCATCACTTACCATCAGGTAAGATGCATGCCAAGAGGTTCCAAGTTGTGGTAAAAAAAGAAAAAGTGAGATGCATTTATTGCTCATCGTGTGCATGTGTATGTACTTTTATGAACGGCAGAGCTCGACACGTCGGGTAATTTCCAACTTGCATATAATAATATAGAAATTTATATTCAGTTGCACACTACGTGTTTTGTTTTACCTTTGCCCAATATCGCCCTCTGTGCAAAAGCTTTATAAATTATTTAGAACTCTCAATGAAATTATTAAAATGCTGCACAGTGCTCCAAAATATGCTAGTTTAATACCCACGTGTCAGCGTCCCGAACTAATATGCTTTTTAATCAAAAAGTTTGTTTTTGTTGTGTGTGTTTTTCATTGTTTTTTTAAACTTTGTGCACTGTAATGAAAACTGAGGGTTATTTTGTTCAGGTTATTGTAATCGTAAAAAAGTCTCGTAAAAACGTCTCTACTAAAAGAAAGTCCATCTGGTTAAATGGTTATCACGCATTCCTACTTAAATTTAGACGACAGACCTTGATTTAATACAGAAAGAATTCAGCTGATAAAAGCAGCAAATTTAGCAATAATTTAAACACTAATCGCTTTTAAGGCTGCCACAAACAAGCTCGACGCGACAGAACGACGCGACTCTAGTAGAACAATTTCAATGAAAAATACATGGAATTTCTTTCACCGGAGTCGCGCCGCGCCGTCGAATCGCGTCTTTCTACATGCCTGCGGGAGCCTTTCCGTTTGCATAAAATTGAAAGGTAATTTTATTATTTACCTACTCCAAAATAAATAAAAGATACAAAAGTATTAATATTATACACATTATTATAAATTTAAGTCGCTTTTCGTGTCTGTCTGTGTGACAGCGTTATTCTTCTAAACTACACAATGGATTTTGATGCAGTTTTCACCATCATTTAGAGAATTTATTCCGGCAGGTTTATGTGTATGTGTTTATTTGTAGTGTTAATCTAGCGGTGTGATCAAGTCATAGGTCTCGAGTTCGAACCATGCCTGAGAGATATTTCTCGACGGCATGTTAAGCCAAGTCAGAGGCCTATGGGCGATTATAAAACTCTGACACCAGTACCCTAATTACGTAACTTATTTTCGTAAACGATTATGACTAATTGGTTTCATTTTGACAGTTCAACAACACTCATTGCGTTATTTACGTTGTTGAGTAGATTTTTTTTCTAACCTATGAAGCAATGGATTAGCAATCTGTTTCAAACCGAAACAGATTGTGATTGATCGTGTATTACGTAGTTAGGGTACAGGTTAGTCACAAACCACACGAAAAGGAGATGTATTAAAAGTGCTAATATTAAACTTACTCAAAATAAAAATAAAAAATCAATTTTTTGTCGAGTCGTAAGAACCGTGCGAAGCAGGCACGGGTAACTAGATTTTTTTAATGAAAAAGAAACAATTTTATCTAAGGAAAAGCTTACGTATACAGGTATGCACAACAACCGTTCGTAACAAAACTCAAAAGCAAGCAGAATATGATACAATTACCTTCCAACTTGCATTTTCCTAGTGTTTGTATAATAATAATGTTGAGGTTAATTTGCAGCTTGTGTTTTATGTTAAAAACACCGGAACTTCAGCACGATATTGAGTTTGTTTTGTAACTTTTGCGTACAATACACACAAATCTCACTTAAGTAGTCAAATATAGATTCCCCTTAGGTACTCATTGAGTATCCCAGCTGCTTCTTACCTGCCTGTGGTGTTAGGACCGGCGAGATGAATGTTAATCGCGCTCTCAATGTAAAAGACCAGTGAGTCGATGTAACTATTAGTAAATACTAGCTTTTTGTGGATGTCGGAAAATATACCACAGGAACGTACTACCGGGCAGTACCGGGATTACATACTTAATAGTCCAGGAAAAGGTTATTGACTCCTACCGCTGCGCTCCAACCATAATTATTTTGTTACGCGTAATTTTGAATCTGTGATATCTTTTAAACAATTCATTTAAATTATATAATATCAAGGCATATTTGAATCTCAATTAAATGCCCAATTTAAATAACATATTTTATTGGATAAGGATTAATATGATACCGGTCAATATAGCTTCGGAAATAACAATGAAATTTTTATCAAATTCTAAAAGAAAAAAATGGTTACTGTGGGTCATCCTTAGAAGATAGACGTATGCCATTGCAGACTTTTTTGTTGAACTTTTTAAGATCTTCAATCTAAAGCTCCCAGTGGGCATGATTTTTTCCAACATCTTCAACAATGATCGTCATATTTCAGCCAATTTACACAAAACTTAATGAATAACTCCTCCTTCCACTAACTCCTTCCGCAAGAATCACTCCGTCCATTGGTAAAAACCATTTGAAAATCCGTTCGGTAGTTTTTGAGTTTATCGCGTTCAGACAACCAGACAGACGCGGCGGGGGACTTTGTTTTATAATATGTAAGGATTTGCAACTAATCAAAAACATATCCCTGACTGTTTAATGCAAACTAATAAATTTTTCTAAAAATAGATTTTTAAAACGCTCTCTTTTACTTTAAAATTAACTCTTAATTTACGACAAACATGGGTAAAAACGTTATTTATTAAATCTCAAATTTAAACCTAAAGCCATTCAAATAATCCACAATTTTCTATACGATTCATCTGTCTAAACCTTACCTAAATCTGTACGAGCGTACTCTAGAGCATTGTGAACGAAGAAACAATGTACCCGCTGTTTACAAACCGGCGGCTTATTTCGTGTGATCCGCCCTCTGTCTAACACAATACTTTACTGTGGAAACAGTGACGTCATCTGCAGGGATATGTTCTGCATGGCTGCATGTGTTATTTTGAATATGGATAGATATTACTGTCTTTATGGTATTTACAAGGCAGATGTGAGTGGAAACACCGGGGGAGTATGCCCTTGAAAGATGTATTGTGACCTTATTGGTGATGTTCTCTTGAAGTGAAAACTTCTTTAGGCGCGTTGGGCATTTTTGAGATGGGACTAAACCATTGATTTCGCGACACCATGATGACAACTCATTTTTGTAAACGCGACTGTGCTCTTTATTTATATTACGTGACGGATCAATGTTCTTTGCAAGTTTTTTACTTTTAAGGTTAAGTAAACGCGATTGTGCTATGACGTTACGGATCATTGTTCTATGCAAGTATTTTTACTTCAAAGATTTGTAAACACGATTTGCTCTTTATTTATATTGGGTTAGGGTTCAATGCTCAATGTTCTATGCAAGTATTTTTACTTTAAAGGTTCTGTAAACGCGATTGTGCAATGAAGTTACGGATCAATTTTCTACGCAAGTATTTTTACTTTAAAGGTATCGGAAGTTTTTTTTTGTAAACGCGATTGTGCTCTTTATTTAAATAAGGTTACAGACAATGTTCAATACAAGTAGTTTTCTTTCACCAAGGCGATCTTGTTCAAGTTTTCACTTCTGTTGGTACCACTTTTTTTTAATACTTCTATTATCTAAAATTGACATTTTTGATGTTCTTCAGAAAGTTCAGGTGCATAGTACTCGTAACCGGCGTGCGTGTATGACCAGATGTATGAACGTAAACGAAGCAAAAGGAGTATGTGAGGATCGTAGCAGGTGGCGTTCTGTGGTTTCTGTCTACCTCCATGGGAAGAAGGTGTGAGTTTATGTATTTATTACAATTTTTTTACTTAAGAAATTGTAGGAAGGAAAAGATAAGTCCATGGAGTTTCTTGCCCATTCTTGTCCATAAATAAGTACCTACTACGCTTTGGAATGGGCAACTAGTTCATCTTTGTGACTGACCGACTCCTTGACAATACAAAAGTGCCTGTAAATGGTGTAATTGAAATAAATGGTTTGAGTTTCAGCTAGAGTTTGATACATCCATACATAAACTCAAGCTTTTTTCCCATGGTAGAAAGAAAGAAAGAAAAAGAGAAAAGTAGGAAAAGAGAGAAGTAGGTAGAAAGTACAGAACACCACTTGCTTCGATACCTATACCTATATACTGCTTTTGCTCCGTTTACATTCTTACTCTTATCAATCTGTCAATTTACAAAATCAATACAAATCTTTCACGTTTAGGATGTTTAGGACTAAAACAAAACGATCCTCTGAAGAGCCATCACCTTTGTCTCATATCGATGTCTTTTACACATTGATAAAGGCACGCATCATCGACAAGACAGGCTACTCAAAGACTGCTTGCCGTCTAGGATATTCAAGCAGAATACGGTTCACTCAGACAGAAAAAATAATTAAATACAAAAACGAATTCTGAAGAAGAAGTGGCAACTTATTAAAACCAGTATTTTAATAATAGCCAACGGTGTAATATGGCAACAAAGAGGGAAATACATAAAATTGTGGGCGCAAGCGTAATCCCTGTATCTTTCCTGAAAATAGGAAAAGAACCCTCCTGATTCACGCGAAGGTGGGAATGAATTTATTTAGCCACGGCGAAATTAAACACAAATATATTCATAATGCACTCTGAATGTAAGCGAGTTTCGCTGTTCCTGAAATTTATAAGTCGGAATTTTTGTGGGTGCTATGCACGATCGCGCTACTCAAGCAAGAAGTACTCTGGAAGTGAGGATCGAGATTTTCGTTTGATAATCAGGTTCCATCGGGGTAACGCATATCTAATCAATTTGAAAACAAAATCCCGTGCACACGATCCTTCTTTTTCGTAGGTAAGCGTTACTATAGCGGCCGAGTGCTGCAAGCAAGAATAGTCCTTACAGTGTACAGTTATGCGTTTCTTCGATAGTACTTACATACTCAGGCCAGTGCAAGCGGCACTAAGAGTCACTATGATGTTGTCTCACAACATCGTTCTGTTTCTGTCAATCGTTGAACGATGACATAGACAGAGTTAGTTTTTAATATGTGTAGCGCTAAACGCAATTAGTGATTCTTGGTGCAAACGGAACTAATGCATGTTGTAAGTGTATGATGATTTTATCAAATGTGGTTTCATTTGGGAGGCAATTTATTTAAGGGCTAGCAAGCTGTAGTCTAGATAATGAGGCGATGGCCTGATTGAAATGAACATGGCCGCATTACCCTAGATGGTACTACAGTTAAGCATTCTAATTAAGAAGGTACGAAGGCTTAAACTCGAATTAAAAAAAAAAAGAGTTGCCCCACACTAGGAATTTCTCCTATATTGTGGGTGCGTTTACAAACATTTTATAAATTCACATACACAAACAGCAAGACCCGGAACAACTACATGTAGGTCATACAAATATTTGTTCCGTGCGGGAATCGAACCCGCGACACGCAGCGCAGCAGTCAACCGTGCCGTGCAAACAAACAAACTCACAAAAACTTTCATCTTTTCTCTCAATAATATTACTTTATATTATTTAGATAAGCATAAATAAATACACGAATATACTAAAGTAAATAGGAAAACAATAACGTTGTGATGGATATATGGACATTCTCTGCCACCTTTGGGTAATACACAAATTGTTTACAAATATCTGTGGTAATCTCAAGGATTTGTACTGTGATTACTATTAATAATAATAAATAAACACGCTCACGATAACAGTAGATACTACTTTGTTCTGATATCTGTAGATAGAACGTGTTATGTTTCTACTAGTGGTAATGAGCGATGTTTGTATCACTTCAACGTTCATTGATGATTACTAATTATTTTAATTGAAATCTTAAGCAGGAATGCAGAATTCGAAATTGTATGTGATGTCTTTTTGAATCTTGAGGAATCACACCCGTAATCCATGGTGGGACTAGGCACACGTGTACCTATATTACACACACATTTCGCTAATTATATTGAATTACCATGAAATAGAAGGCGACCCTATTGCCATCAACCGGGCATTCCTTACCTATATCCGGACTCCGGGAGGCTACTGAGATATTCCTGACGGAAAAAGTTTTCCTGAACTTGGGACCGAATCCTCCTGCTCAGTGGTAGCGCTTCCCACCACTAGACCAACGAGGGAGATCTTGAAGGAAATAGACATGCAATTACCTCACCGGGGTGTGACCGTCAGACTGTCAAGTCATAGGTCTCGAGTTCAAACCCAAGGCACGCACCTCTGACTTTTCGGATTCATGTGCGTATTGTAATTATCACTTACTTCGAAAACGGTGAAGGAAAATATTGTGAGGAATGCAGCGGTATGCCTGAGAGATCTTTTTCGGCGGCATGTGAAGTCAAGTCAGATGCCCTTGGGTGGCTTTAAAACTCTGAAACCAGTTTAGTCACTAAAAGATGAAGTCCTCACTGATCTGGAGACGATAGTCGTTAGTGTTTTAATTTTAATTTCAATTCTGTGACCCTTATAATTTCCATCTACTCATTCGTTTATTTTAATTGCATTTAAAATTTTATTTTAATTCCGTGACCTTTATAATTGGTACCTATTTTAATTGCATTGGCTTTTTATTTCATTGTGATCTATTCTGTTGCAGTATTGTGAAATTTTATTTTATGTAATAAGGGTTTTGCTTGAATTAAATGAATTTAATTTAATTTTGTTACAGGTAGTTTAAATATTCTATCCAAAATACGTCTGGTTTTCAAAAACCGTGCATCCGAACCCATTAATTAACAAAGTCTTCGCAAAACTTTACGCTGCGGTCTGCTTGGCGAGTTCGTGCAATTTTTGGGAAGTAACTGTTTGTTAATTACTTTCTTATAAACTTGACAAGAGGAAACAAAACACTGTCTAGCTAGCCTTTAGATTGTATCGATCATGATGGCATTAGGAAGGTACAGCTGTTAAAGACTTAAAGGTGTGTCCAAACATTGAGCGGCAATCGTGCGCGGTTGCCGCACACGGCCTGTCGCGCTGTATTTGGACCAAGGCTCGGATACCGGTAAAATTTTCCAACCGTTATTATGTACTTGACCGAAAACCTTTACATTCGGTCTCGTTCATAGAAACCGGTTTGTTAAACCGGTTTTGGAGGACAGTTTACAGTTTTTTTTTTCGGATTAAACGGTTTAGAGCAATATAAAACGGTTTTTTGTTTAGTTTTTATTCAGAACAGCATCCTCACAAGTAGTCACGAGTTGCAACGCGTTTACCGACATGCCGCTTGTCACATAAACCGGTTAATTTAGGTTAAAATTAAGCTCTTAAAACGTTCACGTTCTTCAGAAAAGTTCGGAGTAAAACCCAAATAAACCAGATTACACCGGTATATTTTAAACCGGTTCCGAGCCTTGGTTGTATGTGTGTTTAAATAAATCAATAAACAACTAACTGATGCTTACCATGTTTCTATCTAAGACCTGATTTACTTGTATAATATGAGCGTGAACTATAGTTGTTTCCCATTTACTAGAGGCAACTTAGCAAAATGTGTTGTTATGGTTGTTGAGGAGCAAATAAACCTAGGGAATTATCGTGTGCGGTGGTTAAGTTGAAGGAATTGTCACGTCGTTTGTTGTGGTAAATTTATCTTTATTACCAAATAACCCATAGGTATTATTATTCTTATTATAAAAACAGACTTCGTCTGTGTGTTACCTTTTCACACCTTGACGGCTGAACGGATTTCGAAGAAATTTGGTACACAGGTAAATTTTTGGGGTAACCCGATAGGATACTTTTGATCTTGGTACTACGTTCCTGTGGGATAATTTCCGACCTCCACGCGGGTAAAGCCGAGCGCAAAGCTAGTAATACATATATAAGATGCTATCATAATGTAGGAGTACGAAGTTTCTAAAGTGTTCAGTTGAGAATCTCAGTCAAAGGCGTCTCTGAATAAAAAATTGCTCATTTGCTCATTCAGTGACGAGCTCTTAATTGATCGTAGTTTTGGAGAATTCTATAACAATAAAGTTATGTCTACCGTTCAAGAACTGCAACGCATTTCTAAATATTAAAATATTCTTAAAATAAAATAATAATTAAAATTATTGTTTTCTGAAATTACGAAAATCTGCTTCTTATTTATTTTCACTTTTTACGAATTTCTAATAAGATTGTAGGTGCAGTTAGCTGCAAAAACCAAAATTCCTTGAACATCCCACGTAAAATTCACAGTAAACCACTTAAAAAAAGCCTTCTATATTTTCATCAAAGTAACAGATCGAGGTGTTTACAAGACAAATCTTTTGATCTCGTATGCGTGTCGGTGACCGTATGGCGGCGACACGCTATGACATAAGTACGCACGGCACGGCATCTACATTAAACATGAAGTATTTTGGAAGAGATCGCTCATCATTACAGCAGTTCTCATTGATTTAAATGTTTGCGAGATTCGTAGCACTTGTACCGAAAGTTATTGTAGATAATGCGGTCGTTTTACGGAAAATGAAGTTTTTTAAACACTTTTACACAATATGTATATATGTGAGTGGCAGAGATGACGGTCTACAAAGCCGAAATTTTTAGGGTTCCGTACGTATGAATGAAAAACGAAACCCCTATAGGATCACTCGTGTGTCTGTTTGTCTATCATCAGTCTGTCTTTCTGTCCGTCTGTCACAGTCGATTTACTTCGAATTAAATGGACCGATTAAATTTAAATTTGGTACTCACATAAATTTCTGTGACCCAAAAACGGACGTGCTATGTAAAATGAATTTTGAATATGGAAAGATTTGCAAACTATACCGTGTGACATATCAAATTAAAGAGCTTACTGTGTAAATCTTATTTTTTTAATTTGAATATAAATAGTTTTATGGTTATTTAAGAAAATAGATGAAAATCGCCCATTGGGCTCTTATCTCCGAAACTACTGAGCCTATAATGTTGAAGAAAAAAATCTGAAAATAGTTACTTATAGTTAAACTTATAGATTACAGGAAAACCTATCTCTCAATATTGTGCGTACAAACTTATATTTGCAGTTGAAATGTATGGGAGAACATATTTTTCAACTGCAATGTTAAGTTTGTTTTTGGGATAAATTCATCCCAACTATGTAACCCTTCATTGTACGTACTTGGCTGGTTTTTTTATAAATACCAGAGTGCCATAATATCACTAGCCGGGTAAGTATTAGGGTACCTAATTAGATATCTGTTTTTTTTTTAATCTTCTATCATTACTAATAGAATTGGCTGTAAGTCAACGTTCGACAAATCGTGGACTGACGGGCAAGAGGTCGTGGGTTTGAAATAGTCCGGTTATGGAGCACTTTACCCTTTGCTTTCGTAATAAGTATCGTCAAAAAAGTGGTGGCACTCCGGGAGTGCCGACAGAAGTGAAACCTTGAACAAGATCACCTTGGCGGAAGAAAAATACTTGTATAGAACATTGGTCCGTAACGAAATATGAATAAATAGCATAGTCATAGTGTCGCGAAATCAATGGTTTACTCCCATCTCCAAAATCCCATTCAAAAAGATTTTTCATCATCATTGTCTTGCTCTTTTTTGGAGTGCAATTTATTTGGGTTCGGCGCAACATATATCTTCATCTTCCATACTTCTCTATTAGTCAGTATCTAGTCACCCCTTTCCAGCCATAATGATACCATTATGGCTAAGAGACAGGAACAAACAAACATATAAAAAGAAACATCAACAAAAAAAAAAAAAAAACAAACACAAGACATAAAAAAACAAAAACATAAAGAAAGAAAAACAAAAAAGAGCTAGAAAACAAAAGTAAAATGAAGAAAAAAAAAAAAAAAAACAAAAAAAAAAATAAAAAAAAAACATAAAAAAACAAACATGTACAAAAAATAAAAATAAAAATGAATATTTATGTTTCTCACAGTTCATCCATCGTTTCTTTGGTCTTCCCATACTCTTATAGCTATCTACACGCAAAACTACAAAAAATCTCATTACACCCGCTGAAAGTCTCTAAATCAAATCTCAAACTGGGATCAAAACTTTGAATGTTAGAAAAATCATCATTCAAGAATCATCACAAAAAAATGTTACGATATTTTAATTCCTTTGGTATTTACGAATTCACAAAACAGAATTTCCTTAAACCAGGGATTAGCATTATCTAATCCTAAGACTGGCTTTAAGAAATTCTATCTACTTACTTAATATCTGCCTGCCGAGGTATATCTGTTACTAAGACGCGGCAGTTTTCCTCATTTCTGAATCTGTTGTTGCATAAATAATTGAAATACGGGACATAAGAGGCGTATTACTGATAACGAGTTTTATAATAATCGTCTGGACATAACAGGAAAATAATGAATGAGAAAGTAGATTCATGGTTATTGATAGCCGGAATTAGTCATCAGTACATATAAGTGCATTTGTCCACCGCAGCCGTCACCGAGACGTCACCGAGAATGAGATCAAGGCGCCGAAGTAACGACACATACGTTTACTAAAGGCGCGCGTCCGCCTCTAGTCCGTTAGCCGAGCGCCGTCATCTCGGCCGCCAAAGTTTCGAGTAGTTCGGCGCGACCGCTAGAACTCGGCCTTTTTTTTATCAAATAACTTCTCCCGCTCTGGGTGGAGCGAGAGGGTGTGTCAGACTCTCACTGACTAAAACCCACCTGTGCTCTGTTGCCGGGGGCCACGATCTCCCTTTCGGTTTTCTTCGCAACCCCGGCAGGCATCGGCCCTAGCGGACCCCGGCAATTCTGCTGACATCTCTTTGAGGCGCGCGTGGAACACAACGCGCCGTCGAACCGAGCCTGGTCCTTACCGGATGGCGAGCTACCCATTGCTCACCGTTCGCAAGCCCGCGCCTACGGTGGCCGGAAATCAGCTTGCGATTTCCGACACCCAGGGCGTCTCCTCCTGCGGCGATTAGGGGCGTGGGGGTGCGAATTTTGCCTCTCCCTCACGCGTTCGGCCTCTTCCTTCGCGAGCATTACTGCTTCGCAGAAGAAGGTGATGGCCTCCCATTTCCTCTTGCTCCGTAACGTGGCCCAAATTAGGGACGGACGCGAGAGATCACCGCCACCGATTGCCTTCACGATGACACGGCGATGCTCAGCCTAAGCTGGGCAGACTTCCACCATATGCTCCACCGTGTCCTCCGGGCGATCCACACAATGGTGACACCTTGGCGTTTCCTCTCGCCTTATCCTGAACAGGAATCCTCCCGAAACAGCCAGGTCCGGTGAGGACCTGCGTCAGGCGGAAGGTGAGGACGCCGTGACGCCTCTCTAACCACTCCTCAAAGAGGGGACTTATCGCCGCAATTGTGGCGGGCCCAGCACTGGGTTGCGACAATCGCACTCTCCATGACGCCATGAGATCCCGGCGGAGCTCTGTCCCCTGTGCCGTGATTTCTCGCGGCAGCGGAGTTAAGCCCCGGCGTTTCGGCTCCTCGCGCCACTCCCAGATGTGCGCGACCTAGAACTCGGCCTGAGATTGTGACGGGCCGATGCCGCGATGTGCCGGTAATACGAAACATGTTTGATTTTGTCCACAGTAGCCCACCAGACACAACACCCGTCTGGTCGGAGGATCCTCCATTTTCTATAGAGGATGAGTGAACTTTACACACTGTTCCTCATACCTGTATAGAACATTGTCTTAAAAATAAATGAATTATTAATTATACCTTGCCTCAGGAAGCAGTTTACTAAGAATGACTACAATGTAAATAATATACTAGATATCATATTCGGCACATTAGCTGCACCATATTTGAACATGCGACCCCTCCATAGGTCAGTCAACGTATATCCCCATTTACCTATTGTATAAACCCCTTTTGTTACGGCCTCGAAAATATATCACATAACGGGACATATCACATGCTCATTAATTAGCCCACATATAATATTACCTATTGTAGTATCTATTCGGAAACGTATTAGCGAAAACAGTAGGTATCTCTCAAACCATATTGAGGTTTAAAAAAAAAACGTTTCTTTTTTTCTAGTAGTTGCAAAGGTTCGATTTTCGGGTCAGAAAAAGTGTTGTTGGGTTTTTCCATCTGAAATTTTTCAGTAGCAGCCCGGAGTCTGGATTTGTGCACGGTTGGTGGCAACAGGCTCGCCTCCTATTACATGGGACTTAAACATAACTGGCGAATTGAGGGTGTACTATAGGTACACCTCTGGCTAACCCTTCGGGGAGTACAGGCGTGATGTTATGTTATGTTCATTTACATCAATCGCACTTTACTTTTTCACTTAGAAAAAAAGCTTGTAGTAAAAAAGGGGTAGGAAAATACAATGATGACAGCTTATGGAAATGAAGAAACGCTGCGGCAGCTACCTCTATAATATACAGTGAAAACCGTTTATGACGACTTCGAAAATACCGACGGATTACGAATGTTATAACCGATAGTCGTTATAACCAAAAACTATGTTAAGTAAACAGAAATGCTGGGACCTCAACATTTCGTCGTGATAACCGGTACGTCATCTTAAGCGACGTCGTTGTAAACGGTTTTGACTGTATATAAATATTGAGTAAATGGCACTAGGGTAACTGATGATAATGCGTAGGTAAAATCAATCAATTGTTAAGCAAATTCAGAACCAGTTAATATTGTCCACATATTCTCCAATTTAACAGTTGTATATGAAATGGCTATAACACGGTAAATTGACATAGGGTGTCAATTTGCGAGACTATATTTTACTGAGTTTAAATAAAGTTCACAATTTATTAACAAGTATATTTAAAATCAAAAGAACTCTTAGTACAGATACACGTTAAAAGGTTACCCTAGTCATTCTTCCATACATACATGTATTATGTACATTAAAAATTATCTCTTCTTATCGAGTAGGTTGGTATAATGTATTGCTCGGCCGCTTTTTTATAACATTCCAGATTTGGTCGGGTTACCATGCATAAATATATATTTTTCGATTATCTCGTTAATTAATTAGTGTGCAAGTCAGAAATTTTACAGGTATATAACTGAACCATACATCTAATTATTGATATAAGATTCAGTTACCACTACTACAGGAAACTCGGTTAATCGGTCGTCAAACAACTCAGCTACGCGCCGTGGCTGGAACAAATTGAAGATTCATCATAACTTTTTAATTACGTATAGGATACCTACTAATGAAACTTCAGTACCATTTATAAACACTAATTATCTATATAATAACGTTTCAAGTTAGCCTTTGGAGTGCTTATTGGAAGTGCTAGGACCTATTAAAGCATATTTCTATTTACTAATATAACTTCAAAACGATGCATTATTGTGGATTATTTTATTGCCTAACACATTATAACTAATTTGCCAGATGTCCTGTACAAAAATTATAATCATCCGTTTAGTCAATTCCGAGATGCAGCAATCTTGCTAACATTACCGCAGCAGGATTTTAAATATCTTCGCAACCATAGCAAATACAAATTAAGTTGTTACATTTATTTCAAATTGATATCTAATTGTTTAGATAACATTTATTTTAACTTACCCTTTAGAAAACAAAAGATCTGGCTGCGGTAACGGTACTCCAGCCAGAATAATTAAAAACGATCAGCTTACCAAATAAAAAAATCTGCTTACCAATTACAGAAGCTGTATATCTAATTATGTATTGCACTTAGATGACGATTTTTGACATTTTTTGGCTGGGGTAACGCACACACACCCACCAACGAGTTCGAGCGGTCAACTAGTGCAAAATTAAGGATAGTAACTTTACGTCAGAATGTTGTTTGCGCTAAAGATCTTATCACTGTACAGACAACCCACAAGTAAATTTACTCCATCCTAACAGTAAACGACCCCATATTAGTTCTTGCTCCCTTTTGTAACTCATTTGCGTGTTGTAACATTATTTTCGCTTCGAGGGTGGAAAATGGGATTGGTTATGCCTTAAGACTGTATTTCCCGAGTTTTCAACGTAAACATGATAATTTATTTTTTATCTTCCGAGGTGAGATTCGAGTTATTCTGTAATCGAAAGTCAAACAACACTCATTTCTACAAAAAATCTCATTAAGTAGGTACTTTAGTAGGCTCTCAAAAATCTTGATCTCCCATTTTAGTCTAGTCATCAGAAGTACTGTTGCTAAGCGTGAGATCCTAAGCCTAACTGCCTTGTCGAGTGGTAGTAATTCCGAAAGCGTCAGTATCAAATATTTATTTGTAGAAATTACTAGCTACACCCCGGTTCAGCCACGATTTCACCCGCAAGTCTCGATCCCCTGAGAAAATCGGGATCAAAAATATCCTATGTCCTAATCCAGGTCATGGCCAGGTGCCAAATTTCATCCAAATCCGTTTAGCCGTTTTAGCCTGAAAGCGTAACAAACAAACTCACTTTCAAAGTTATAATATTTAATATTAATGATACTAGCTGCGCCCTGCGGTATCACCCTCATAAGTCTCGATCCCGTGGGAATATCGGGATAAATATTATTCTATGTCCACGTCATGGTATACCCAAGTGCCAAATTTCGTTCAAATTTGTTCAGCGGTTTAGCGTGGAAGCTTAAGAAACAAACTCACTTTCGTATTTATAATATAGTTAAGATAACCATCAAAATGATTTCATATTACACTATTGAATGACTATTTCATGAAATCATGACATTTGAGGCCAATTCTAACTTATAGAATTGTATTGCTGATTCCAATGATTATAATTTTGTAAGCAATATTTGTCAAGGTCGCGAATCATATTTTAATCAAAATACAACCTGTCACTGACCTGTAAATTGCAAAAAAACGTAAGAAAATTTAAATTTCGTGAGCTACTTTACGCATCCTCCTTACCTTATAAGTGGTAAGGCAAGCGTTTGACCGCAAACGCATCTAGTTCACTCCATTGTCAGTAAAAAAATCAGACTCAAATATGACACTATTCTACCGATTTGCTCTTTTATTTCACACGAACCCAAATATATGTTATATAGCTAGCTAGGGATAGTGTCGTGACAGTCACAATGTTACACTTTTTCGGTCTAGCTAGCTCATTCGCCAAGTGTGCAGAGTATAACTTCCGATAAGGAACTTTGTTAGAAAATTGAGATGGAGTCGAAAACACTAATTACGGTTGTACAAGGATCTTTTTGGCGTGTGGCTAAAATCGGAACTAATGCCACCATCTTGATTTTTCAATACAATATCACAAAACAATTTGACAAATGTTTATGAACAGCGCCGCCCTGTCAATGTAATTCAAGCGCCAAAAAAACCTTTTAGCTGTGTACAGGAGTAAAGTGGAAACCTAACAGAAATTCACGAATAACGTCAGTTCATCCAACCCAATTTAATTATCACACCAGTGCCAGTTATTTTTGTACAGCTCGCTGGAGCTGCGGTCAGTGCCGTAAGCGTAATGTCTGGTGTAGACTCGTCTCATATCCACATTTGCATAGACGTCTAAAATACACGAAATTTACAGCGCATTGCCAAAGCGCCACTTGTCACTGCGGCTGACTCCATCTGTACCCGACCTTACGAAGAGGCATTTAATTAAATTAAACAAAACGAGGAAAATACACAATTATTCAATTTATGTATTAGACTGGAGTTATCCATATTATTTCTATAAATATAATCGTACTTTGGCTACAAAAAGTGTACTTAAGATAATTTTTAGGGTTCCGTACCTCACAAGAAAAAAATGGAACCCTTATAGGATCACTTCGTTGTCCGTCTATCCGTCCGTTTGACTGTCAGTCTGTCAATACCCTTTCATAAGGAACATACTTAAGACAATAAGAACTTACTAAGCGACATATTAATGCCATGTAAGACTCGCCCCCTATTACATGGGACTTAAACATAACTGGCGAAATGTGGGTGTGCCTGTGCTACAGGGACACCTCTGCCCAACCCTTCGGGGAAACAAGGCGTGATGTTATGTGTGTGTGTGATATTTTGACACTCGCAAATAAATCAAAACCTATAGGGTACTTCCCGTTGACCTAGAATCATGAAATTTGGCAAGAAGCAAGGTCTCATAGCACAAGTAATGGAAAAAGTCCGAAAATCGTTCATTTGTAGTTTCATCATACAAAAAAAAATGCGATTAAAACTTAAATTTGCAGTTGTACAATTGGCCGTGACGTAGGTATATCGGAGAACATGTTTTTCAATGTTAAGTTTGTTTTTGGGATAAATTCTTGGGTGAATTCAAGGGTTCCGTAATACGGAACCCTTTATTGTGCGTGGTCGACATGCACTTGGCCAGTTTTTTTAAGTAGATTAACATAATAACATTTAAAGTAAGTAATGATTAACTTTTGCTTAACCTCTTAACTTTAAGCAACGTTTATAAATAAAGGGGGTAACTTGCAGGGCTTTTTAAGCAGAGGCAGTTAAAGAGAAAATTTTCTAACCAATGCTGACTGCGAGAGGAGATCCCAACCGAGCCAAAAATCCTTTGCTGGCTACAGTCACAGCATGCTCGCTTCTCGCTCGTGATTGTAGTGAGCAGTGGTCACTTTTCTAACTGAAGATACTGGTCTATAGGTACCTACTGTAAAAATTTCACTGGGAAAACTTAGTGAAGTGAGTTTGAAGTGATCTATCAATCCCTAGCATCAGGTGGAATGGCAGGTCACTTCATTAAAATTTTCAAGATGTGTTTTTTTAGAGAATGGACCGGTTGACATAAGCTGTCTTTACAACAGAGATGTGCGAGATAGTTTAGCGGTGAAGCTGAGCTACGAAACTATTTTTATTTCCACTAGAGCTTAAGAGCGTTAATTCTGAAAGTAGGCAACGTCGCAAATAGATGTCAAATATTTCGCAATAAGAAATATGGCTAACTAGTTCCCTAGAATATTAACAATGAAATGCAATTATAATACTGAATTTGATGTTGTAACAATTTTAGGTGTAAAAAAGGCATTTGGAAAGACTTTTTTACATCTAAAACTAAATATTCGGTATTACGATATTGATTATTGTATTTCATAATCGATATTTTAGTGCCCTAGTTAGCCAATTTTTTTTAATTCCATACAGTAATATTGCTAAATTAATCAAAATAGGTAAATGTTTGACAGCTGTTTACGATGTTGCCAACTTAAAGGATAAACCCTCTTTATAGTGTAGCGGAGCGGGTAAGATGTGCTATGAAGTGAAGATGCGTTTAGGCGTATGCTTCGTAGAACCCTTTTCCACCAGAGCTAAGCCAAGCCACGCTATAAAACGCTGTTGACAAATTGCTTTGAAGTTTGGCAGATGTTATATTAAAACAAAACTCTATTACATAAACAAAATGAATGGATCATATTGGCTGATATCAAACACATACATCGCTAGGCAGCTTAGCATATCTCTGGTGTAAAGGCGTTCGTAAAAGCCTTATCAACGTCATAAACTGATAATAGTTATAAAAAGTATTCTCAGAGTTCAATTATTCTTCTGCTGTTTTCTTTAGATAACCGTTCACTGTGGCTACAGCTTAAACATTAGAATGAAAAAAAAATCTTATTAAAATAAGCTTACACAAATATGATCAATGAATCAATCAACTCAGCTTATCGCAGACCACTGCTGGACATAGGTCTCTCCCAAACTGCACCACAACACCCCTTTTTTTGGTTGGAAATTATCAAATATCTTCTCTCACTCTACGCGGAGCGAGGGGGCGTGTCAGACACTTACTGACTCCTCCAGTTGTGCTGACATCTCTTTGAGGTGCGCGTGGACCACAACACGCCGTCGACCCGGGCCTGGTCCTTATCGGACGGCGAACTACCCATTGCTCACCATCCGCAAGCCCGCGCGTACGGTGGTCAGGAATCGGCCTGCGACTCCCGACATTTGCCTCTCCCTCAAGCGTTCCACCTCCTCTTTTGCGAGCATTATTGCTTCGCAGAAGTAGGTGACGGCCTCCCATGCCCTCTCGGGGGACCTGCGTTAGGCGGAAGGTGAGGGCGCCGTGACGCCTCTCTAGCCACTCCTCGAAGAGGGGACTTATCACCGCAATTGTGGCGTGCCCAGCGCTACAACACCCTGTCCTCCGCTTTCCGCCTCCTCCAGTCTGTCCCAGACACTTTCTTAAGGTCATCGGTCCATCTAGATGGGGGCGTCCCACGCTACGCTTGCCGATACTCGGTCTCCGCTCAATGACTCGTCTGCTTCATCGGCCATCGGTCGATAAACATGGCCAACCCACTACCACTTCAGACAAATAAACAAACAACAAATATGATAATAATAGCCATTTTTATAATATGCCTATTTTAGCACTTTGTGTAGGAATGTGATAGACCTAGTAAAACCGACATACACGAAAAGTGACTATAATTTATAATGTGTATGGATATAGAGATTTACAAAGATTTACAGAGAAGAAGTGCCGTCAACTGTACCACCAACGTTCCTCCTCTCGCATGGGATTCACCTCTCGCATGTGAGTTTAGAAAAGCGACAAGGTAAAGGTGCGTAAAGCTGAACTCATACAGATCACTCCGTCAATAAAAAAAAAAAAAACAAGAACGTTATAAAATAGACTGTAATCAACATCATCACGTTACGAAATTAATTAGACTAGAAACATATTTTACAAAATTTACAAAGTATTACCTACATACTATCTAACAAATTAAGTCTTGTTTTCAACGTTGCTAGGTTTTTAAACATAATATTCAACATTGTATTTCATTTTATTTTATATCTACACGATGGAATCGAGTTTTTGCTCTTTAATATAATTAACTCTCACTCACTGCCAGTCATTATCATTAAAATAATTATTAAGTAATACAAAACGTCCTTTATCTCGCTCTTTTCGTCAATTTAAAATAGGTACTAATTGGTCAACTTTAAGTATTCTTATTAATATAAATATAAACGTGAATTCACAGCCGCGACGCTAAATTCTTCAGGTACTTTGGTCACAGACAAAATGTTACATTTAAGTTCATAAATGACCACTGGACCACAGTATAAAAACCTTTTTAAAGTTCCTTATGTCTTTTCGACTGATGACAGTCAGGTGCCATTAACAAATATATAATGGAGGATGGGTCCATTATTTCTTCTTTAAAATAGTAATCAATACAAATAAATTTATTCTCTAAGAAGGCAAAACTCCCAGTGTTATTCTAGGTAGGAACTATTCTTGTCTTTCTTGTTCTTCAATTACTTTCTATATTTTCCCAGTCAAATAGCATACTTAGTATCTTGAACTATGAAACCCTTTGTCGTTTCGGCTCTTCTTATGAAACTAAACTTCTGCCTTCTCTGGCAGAAGAGTGCAAAGCACTACAGAGTATTTTCAAATACTTAATATTTTTAATTCCACCTACAAAGTAATCAGTCCCTATGTTTGTGGTTGTTCCGCATCCATCTTCTTCTGTCTTCTTTCTTTCATTATTAAGTATAACATATCGGGAATCCAGGCAACGAGGAGTATGACCAAGAGAATATTTTGCGCTGTTATGCATGTGACGTAGCTTCCAGAGTAATCTCTTATCCATCCGAGGAAATATCCCACAGGGGGTACAATGACGCCCATGGTCAACATCCCAAGACCGACGGCTGCGGGTACTTGATCCATCCTGCAGTATTCAGATATCGCGATGTTCCTTGCGACGATGATCATACTCCTACCAACACCGTAGAGGCAAGACATGACGATCAATACTTCAATGTTGGTTTGATACGCCAAAACTGAAAATAAAATAGAATGTTAGATAATAAATCAAGTAATAGATACGGGCATGACCGTTAAGGTGAACATACTTATCGAAGGACAAATTCCAATCGATGATAGTTTTATCCGCATAATTTTTCAATTTTTCTTGTTCAGGTCTTAAGTGGTTAAGATGTGTTAGATTAGGTACTTGAGAAGATAAGTGTGTGACGTACTTTGTCTGACGACGATGAGCCACGTGCTTGTCATGATGAGCATCCATCGAGCTTTTATTTTGTATTTGTCTTGGAAGATTGGCAGGATCAGACGTCCTGCTATATCTGCACCAGCGACCGCTGACATGCAGTTTGCAGTCTGCTGCTTATCCATCGATGCTACTTTCTGCAAAAACAATGATGACATCAATTCACTCCGTTCCAATAACTGTACGAGCGGTTACATCCGTTTTGTGAACTGAATCATGAGCGTTATCTGTAGACTTTGGATTAAGATATTATGGACTTAGGTATCGATTAGCTCCTATCCATAATCATTTGGACTTTGACTGTGTCCATTAAATATGTCCTATTAGTGTTCTAGTTTCAGATGCATTTATCTAAGCGTGTATTTCATATCATTATTTTTTATATGCACACGTGTGTGTTATAAAGAAAACAGGAGAAGATATACACTAGACAGCTATTATTTTCTTATAATGGTGATAATAATATTATCAGGTAGATTACTCTTTCCTTCTAACATCAGCCGCATACCTACATCATCGGGTACAGTATCAAGTTGTAAAATGATTATCAGTGATTAATGTGATTATTGACACAGTGATGATCACAGTCTTACTGGATGCACAATAAATAGATAAAACATGGAGGAGTCTTTAAATACTGATAAGTTATTAATTAAATAAGAATTACTTCATATCAGCTGTGTAATCGAATTATTGCACGTGCACAGGTGAACACACTTGCAATCGTAGACATGCGAGCTAGCGTGGTATTTTTTACCTGTGCCTTTTCTGTACGTGAAGAGGCATTCGCTCCGGAAATGCCTCCGGAATATAAATTACATGAAAATGATACCATGTTAGCATTTATATATCCAAATAATTTTATCAGCTTATAATAGGCCCAAGGATGTATTCAGGTAGAAAGCTGGTAACCGGCGCCGATATGCCAGCGCTTCTTAGCGCCAACAAGCGCTGGTTGTCAACGCTGCCTGGTCAGCGAAGGTAGTTTTTATATTTTTTGTCAAATCAGCGCGGACTGGATTCAATCAGATAAGAAATAGTCGGCGCTTATCGACACCCTTAGGGTATATTCAAATAGAAAGCTGGTAACCGGCGCCCATATGCCAGCGTTTGTCAGCGCTGACAAACGTTAGTTGTCAACGCTAGTTGGTGCAGGCAGTTTTCGAACTTTTTGTTAAATCAGCGCGAACCGACGACGCCGATAGGCGCTGACAAGTTCCTATCTGGATTAGCAATAGATTAGCATCATTTTCACACAATTTAAACTTGGTACCTAATAGTGTTATGCAAATTTAATCTTATTTCTGGTCAAATGAAGTAAACAAATAACATTAGTATAATGAACCCATTGTCAATAATAGTTTTAATAGTCGGAATGAATCAATTATTATTGTGCACATTAATAATATGTGCGAACAATGTAAGGTACGTGGGTTTTAATATAAAAACGATAAAAGCGCTTCCATTAATAATCTCATTTGCTATAATTGTGGAAATAACATTATTAATTCACACTTAATTATATTTCGTAGAAAAGTTTTATCGAGAGACTCGTAGAAAAAGTGTATAAGTACCTATTCATAATTGTATAAAAGACGTAATATCTTGATTTACAGAATAATTTGACGAGTGTTTATTATTTTGTATTCATGCGAAAAATCTCTTTTATAATTTAGAAGACACTGTTGAGTTATTAGTAATTTATACATACTCAGTCATCTTGAAAGAAATTCAACAGAAATTTATATATCTAGTGATATGTTAGACACAAACACAGAAAATGCTAATTAAACGAAAAAAACAGGCCACAACGCGTATACGCGTAGCCGCCATCTTGGATTTTAATTTCGGCCCTGTTTTCGGCATCTCAAATAAGAATATCCAAGGATTTTTGTTCCTTATAAATGTTTTAAAAACCTTAGTGATGTTTGAGCAGGTTAAAGATGCCATTAGCTGAATAAAAAAAAAACACGTATTTACCTGTAGGAAGAATGGGAACAGCATACTGAAGTTTTGTATGGAAGTGACAGCAAGGGCTGTGCCAATCACAATGTTTAGAAACCGCACATTCGACAGCAGGGAGATTCCGAATAGATCATACAGCTTCCTCAGCATGTTTTGTTTTTGTGGCGACGTTGATACATGAGTGGCTCCTGAAACAAAAGACGGTAAATTTTAAATAAACTACGTGTACCACAAATCACGGGGACGGCCGTTGTAGGAGGTGACATTATTAACACTTTTCATATGCATCAAGCGTGTCAACGGTTAAAGTACAAGTGCCACAAAAAACGTAAATATACTGACGGCATTGAATGGCGGTCATGACAGAAATAGTGTGCTCAACGCAATTTCGGCGCCACGAATTTTATTAGAACTACCTTCTCTGGACGCTGCCAGTCGTAGCGAGTCCATGCTCTGTGTGTTGCACCATCTATAAATGATTCTTATTCTGCATAAACTTAATAGCTTCCCTTATCGGTGCAGCACCTTCCAGCGTAATATGCCTATATATTAAAGGTCAACAGGTCTTTAACTTCCTTTTTAGTCGCAACCTTCACTACTTTTCATTAAGGTGAATCCGTCAAGATAGTCGGGGAAATTCATAATTCCTTAAGTTTTTTGCAAATTGTAGCGTAGTTTTACGTTGCATGTTTAAGAGTCCTATTACACTTTTTACGCAAATTCATGATTTTTGACGTTGTAATTTTCAGCAACAGTAATACATTTTAATTATTTGATTACGAATAACGATAGTGCTATTCTCTTTCTTGTAAGTTGGAGTTACACATTTTAATTTTTCTTTTCGTGTAATTTACTATAAATATTTTACGAACTCAGTTTACAAGAAAATCCGTTGGCGATGGAACTTTGACGCTTAAATTCACTTTGTTCCATTCGATTCAAATAAAAGCTAAAATTACTAAAAGATAAGTTGAATGTTTTACTTGTTTATTGGAGTTCTAGAATTTCTTCAAATGTCTTGAGTTTTCACAGAAAAAATCATAAAGAAAAGCAATAAATGTCTTGATTCAGCGTCCATTATATTCCAAATAAACAAAATTTTATCAAATAAACTAATAAGGTATAAAACTTCTATCTACAATGAATACGTTTCATTAGTTTTCGTTTCTCAATATAATAAGAAAAAAATACCATGAATAAAATTAAAGTACTATAATATTCCGCGTCAATTCAGCAAATCACTTGAAAATAATGTGTAACTCCAACTTATAAGAAAGAGAATGGCACTATCGTTATTGTAATTAAATAATTAAAATATCATAATGTTAATGAAAATTACAACGTCAAAAATTACGAATGTCCGTAAAAAAAATGTAATAGGACTCGTAATCAAAGTTCATTTCTCGACAATTATGATCAAATATTGATTTAATTAATTATAATAATTTAAAACATCAATATACCTAGCTCTCGAAATTATAAACATAATGTAAAATAAAACAATATTGAGAAAATATAATTTGCATCAACGTCATCAACATCTGCCTAGCCTTTTCCCAACTATGTTGGGGTCTCCTTCCAGTCTAACCAGATGAAGCTGATTACCAACCCTACCGATTGCCAATTTTGCATTTCTCCAATTGTTATTGTTTTTATAATTTTCCTAGTTTTAATGATTTATTTCCTGTGCGTGTCCCAAATATTTTTTTTCTTTCTTTCTTTCTTTATTTATCAGTATTTGCATTAACTTACCGTACGAAATTGTGAATTTCGCGGGCTGCACTGAAGGAATCACTTTACTATGAAATCTATAGACACATATTTTTCGGGTGATTTGTGTGATGTACTGACATCTTGTTGTTGTGTACGTCACGTTAAATGCTATAACATTGCCACAAGCATATTTTGAGTACGAAAATTTAAAGTTTAATAATCTTTGAAATGTTCGAATGTTTAAAATAACTGATAGTGATGATAATAGGTAAGTATATTACTATCAATATAATGTTAGTGTTTATTTACCACTTTTTCTTCTAGTTTATCTCTTGAGTGCCAATAGATATGTCATAATGCCAATAAAATTTCATTAAGTTTGAGAAAATAAAAAAAATGGGAACTTTTAAATAAGTAGGTGCCTATCTACAGTTACAAATCTCTAAAATATTATTTGGCGATATATTATAAAAACTTTCACAAATAATGAAAGATTTTTTTTCAACAAGACATTCATATATTTAATTAAATTATAAGTAGTGTTTATGAAGGTTGCACTCATAAAGTATTTATTTGATAAATTAAGTACAATTTTTGGTATTTTTCTTTTTATTTTGTCTTGATTTGATTAGGTCTTACAGAGAATTATTAATGTCTAGATTCCTAGAAAAATGCTGGAAACCTAGACAGTATTATTACAACAAATTGAAAGTCTACAAATAAGATCTTTGATTGAAACGTTTTATGAAAATGACCTTGATTACTGATGGACATAGATAGAACTAATGAGATGAAGACTATGAATAAAATAAATACTGTAGAAGTAAATGAGTATTTCCTCAAAACGTCATATTGTGTTCAAGTAAAACAATTTCGGAAAGCAGTTAACCTAAAAATATCAAATGTTAGAATTTTAAATTAACACAGAAACATTACGTTACTTACCATTTAGACCATTTGCGTCTGATTTATTTATTTTTCCACCGTTTAATTCTTTATTGCTTAGTGTTTTTTTGCTTCCCCAATTTTCTTTACCATTTTGGGCGTCACCATTGGATTGAGATGTTTTTCTTACGATTGCATCTTTGGGTTTCTCTTGCAGTAAGTGTAGATTTTCATCTACCGGTACTTCTTCTTCTACTTCCTTCATGTGCCATTCCACTGGTTGTATTAGCATTGTTCCGGCAATCTATAATAGTGAGAAGAAACACTATCAATAATGATGACGAACTACAAAATGTATGGATCAAAATCGACGCGCAAACTGTTACCGTGAATGCACATGATTCTATTCTGCCCAGCGTAGAAATTGTTATAGTTTAATAAAATATGCTGTTTCATAAAAAAGTGCTGTATCTACACCGTCAAAATGTGCAGAAGAGCAGATTTTTTTTCACCCCAAGAAAAATGTCTTTAAAATAAAAACATTATGGGAGCTAACTTAACAACGTAAACAAGTAATAAAATTGTCACTAACCCCGTGCAAACTCAAACCCGAGAGTAGCAAGCAAGCGCCACGGAACCCGAAATGTTCCAGGAGATACCTCACTAAGTGGGGCATTAAGGTTTGTCCCACACCTGTGCCCACGTTAGCGAGCCCCACTGCACGGCTTTTCTTTAGCTTGAAGTAGCTATTTATAGCCACAAATGACGAGTTTTGGATGAAACCCAAACCCAATCCTGGAACAAGGATAATAGATTAGTTGTTTTACCAAACAATTTCGGATTTTGGATAAAATAACCGAAGCCCGTGGTTGGTTGTGGGCCATTTTAAATATTAATGAATGGGTTTCCGAATTATGGCTTTATCTGGGTCAAAGTGCCGTATTATTTTAGTACAATTTAATAATTAGCTGATGGCACTTATGCCTTGTGGAAACGGAAAATTATTGGATTAAAATTTGGGGCGCTACATTATTGTCAAGAAACACGACAACATACAGCACTTTTGTTCACTCAGAACAGTTTCAAGCCTACACATTTCGACTATACCGCATTATGCTAAACAATAAACATTGAACAACAAACAAGACAGTCTTACCTAATAGGACGCCGTAAGTTAACACCAAGTGCCAGATATTTGCCGAAAATCCGCTGAAGAAAATTCCAGCAGTACAGAAACAGGCTCCTGTTACCGCTACAAATCTTGTTGATGTCAACTTAACAACGGCTCCGGCTATTGGGCCGCCGAAATTTGTGACGAACAACATTGTACTCATTACCATGGCGGCTCCTTGAGTTCTGTGCCCCATTGATTCTAACGCATCTCCGTATAGTAGACTAAATAAAGACAGCATTGATTGATTGAAAATCTGTAATGAAGGGTTTTATGTTAATAGTGCTATGACCTTTCCTACTCGGATAGGAAAAGTTAGTTCAGGTCCGTACGGGCGATTTTTTCCCGCGGCGATTTTTTTCACACACTGGAAATTCAACGCTCTGCTTAGCGCCAATAGTTGAAATCCAACTGTCGATTTTTTGGACGCACTAGGTTACACTCTGTTCAATTATCAACGCTCGGCTTAACACCGAGGGTTGAAAATCCAGTGCGCGCGACTTAATCGGTGCGGGTAGTGATCGAAGGTTAGAGAACCATTTAAATCATAGCCATTGGGTTGCAGTTCCACTGCTATTTTTTTATGCAAGACATGGTAGTCCCACTTTGTAAAGAATTGGGAGGCATATTTTCTAAATTAAAAACTTTAGACGGAGTATAAAGTGTCATTAGACAGAGCAATCATTGTGACAATTTTGAAAAACTGCGGTCAGGTTTTCAGACTTTTTCAGATATTATGACGCAGTTAGGTAGCTTTGCTATCTAAATATACCTATCTTGTTTTCCTAATAAAGAATGATGACATAAATACCAAGTTATCATGACATGAAGTGCGCAAAATTACGTTATTTATACAAATACTGTCGTTTTATCTAACGGCGAATCGATATCGGTTACTGATAAGTTGGTAGCTTCCCTAATGTGGGGTTATGTTATAAATTAAACGGCCTTCTTTATCTGGAAGGCCGCATTGCCAAAGATAATGGTCAGGTAGGTATATCCTGTTGTTGTTTTTATCACTTAATTTCGTGAAAGTAAAAGAGCATTACATACAACATTTTAGTGTCAAAATAACTTTAAGCGATTTTTGATATAACCTGGGCTTATTAAGTTACTCTGTATGGTTGTCTCATATTTATGAATAAATAAATAAAAATTAAACATGTAAAAAACCTTGGCTGATTCGTGAGGGTGCTGTTAGGTATTACGATACCAAAAAAAAAAAAAGAAAAATCGCCATTGAAAAACTTTTTTCCTGAAAGTTACCACATAAATAGACTCTCAGCGTACTGAGAGTCTATTTATGTGGTAACTTTCAGGAAAAAAGAAAAAAAAATCGCCACATTGTTTTTGTCAATGGCGATTTTTACCGGCTTACATGGCGCGCCCACGACTGTCGTTTAGCAGGTATCTACAAGTCATAACTTATGTCCGCTGTTGAAAATTTTCTCATTTTTATTGGATTTGGGGTAATTTGAGTACTAACAATGTGAATATAACTTTTTATTTTCAATTAAACATTAATAATAATTTAAAAAAACACTTTTTGGTAATGTTATTGCAGTACCTATGTGCCCCTTTCGGATCGGAGAAGTTTTTTTTTACATATTGTATAAGTAATTCCGATTTACGATGGAGTAAGAAAATTAAAATAATCATTGCCGCGATACTTTTTGTTAGAATATTGTCAAATTATCAGCCAAAGTAAGGTGATATTCGTATATTTAGGGCAAAAACACTCTTCTTAAATGTAGAAAAATTGTACGCATGATAAAAAGAACTGCTTAATTGTACTGCTTATGAACATTGTTGTTGTCTGCGAAATTGACCGTTGCGTTGATGGGATGTAATAGTTTAGTAGATAATTATACTTACATTAGACATTGCTGTCCCTAATAAAACCATCCACCCCCATCCTCCATCGGGCGGTACTAATTTGATTACTTTTTGTGTCTTTAGAGATGCCACTAACGCGTTCTTCTCCACCCCCATTTTGTATTCGGTTTTTTTTTTTTCTATAAATTAGCTTAACATAATTTGATTTACAAATGTTTCCCCTGGGGCCTGAAACAAAAATAAAAGCTTTTAATAATTAAGCAGTAAGTAGGTCAGTAGGTTAAAAAAAAACTGCAATTGAATATGATAAGGTCTTAATATTTTCTTTTTCTATCCTAATGTGTGAAATATTATTTCTATTCTGTTATCATTTTTAGAAGACGATTGATAAACTAAACGCATACCTAACTCTCAATGAGTTGGACACTCGCCTTTGTGGTGCAAAAACATAACAAGAATGTTATTGCACCTCAAAGGCGGGTGTCCAACTCATTGAAAGGTAGGTATGCGTTTAGCTTCGCGTAAGTAAGTACGGCATTCCCATTACCCTGCTTGATACTATTGAAATCCTAAATCACTTGAGATCATTGAGATACACTCAATAATAGATTAAAAAGTTTTTAAGTGCATTATAGGTACCTACCTACTGATAATTATCTATTCACACCCACATTACAATGTAAACAAATAGAATTCTATCTAAGTGAAACCAAACATTTGGTACTGTCAGAACCTGTATTTTGATACGTAAAACAATAAAATAAAGGTTTCGTATATTTACGTAAAGATATCAATCAATCTTTGCTCAGTTACGTCGCTTTACGAGTGGGGTGTGTCTGATACGAAAGTGTTATAATTAGATCGAGTTCACACTTGCGACCTTTTATCTTGTGTCAATAGTAATAACGGAATTATACAGTTTTTTACCCTATATCTGTGTATGTGTTGAAGAAAACAAAAGTAAATCGTTGTTCTGTTTTTGTAATGAGTTATTGCAATATTGCTCGTGTGGAGTCATTGACAACTAATTAATTATTGTATCTTCCAGCAAACAATGCTGACTGATCTACAGTTCACCCGTTCATTAAGTTATTTATGTTATTAAGCAGACGAATTTTTGAAACCTATGAAGCAATGTAATAGCAGTATCCTTCAAAACTCTCAGATTGTCATTGAAAGTGGCAATCTTTCAATCGGGCTTTGACGGGTCAAAGCCCGTTCGCACGTTCTCAACAAAGATTTCACGTAACAACAATTATTATCATGTAAATGTGTTTAATAAAATTACATATCTATGTATAAGCGTTTAGTGGCTTGTGTAATATTTATCTTAGAGCCGATGTTCAGTGAATCTCAATATGATGTTATTACAAACAATTGTTGCGAACCGTTTGATTCTAAATAGGTCAGTTTGTGTGACCTTTTCTCATGTATTTTGAATGATCAAAATATTTCTATTAATAATAAATAAGTTTCTCCTAAACATAATGTTATTCTTGAGCAGAAATGTTTGTACACGAAAATATTTATGTTTTGGTTATCGTCATCATGATTATTTCAGCAAACAGACGTCCACTGCTGGATATAGGGAAGGCAGAGCATGGCAACTTCGACCGGTCCTATGCTTCTAGCAGCCATCGGATTCTCGCGACCTTCACCAGTTAATCGATCCACCAATATTGCATATGAAAATCAAATAATGTGTTTCAATTAGACACATAAAAGGTACTTTTGTATGTCAAAATTTACAAAAAAAAAAATAGAATTGATTCTACATAGTTGTCTCTTCCAAAAGGTAGTTTTCATATAGAGAAGAATGGGCAAGAAACTCCACTGTTACTCTTTTAAATTGTTTTACAATATTTTGTATACATTAATTATACACTGTGACATTTAAGTCGTCTTATAAAAGCAGACCACTTCATGTATCTGACTACTAAACATTCATTAAAAAATTATCGATACTTTGTACGTTTTTTTTTTGCTCCTAGAGGTATTTTATGTCGGGTAGTAGTATTGAGTTGCCCTTTCTAAAATGACTAAAATGTCACGGTGTATAATTAATTATATGTGAAGACGATGCTACTGGAATAAGATTACTATTATCACAAAAGGTAAAAATAATTAAAAATTAAGCAACGACAGCTAAATTAATTATGTGATAGATACGTGCGCTCACATATTTACAAACATTGTAAAAGTAAACGATATTCCAAAAAAAATAACAAGTATTACTAATAAGTCAGTGTGTGAGTTGCAACATATAGAAAAATAAAATAAAAATAAAACCATGGAATTTAAGAGTAGTTTACGCGTCCAACACAAATCTCATTTTAACTTATAAGACGTCGAGGAAAACCGACAGACATCAGCGAACCGGGAGAAAAGGGAAAATATGAAAATGTTATTCCTCTTACGACCCCGAAAATGTAAAATATCCGGTAGGGATAAAGCTGTCTAAGGATTTTTGTTTTTTTCCACGAACACAGTCCTACATTGATAACGCGGTATCTACATATTTTGCGTTTACGTACGTATGACGCATTTTTAAAGGTCTGTTATTCGTCCGTACTGCTAAAACTTCCGCCCTCTGAACAATATTGTATGGCACTTTGAACTGTGTGTTGATGCAATACGGTGCTGTTGTTTTTTTGATATCGTTGTTTGGCGAGTAAAGTACATATTATGTTCCTATTCTAAAAATAGAAGACAACTTTTACAGTCTTACAATGGCGGGAGTTTGAAGTTCGATGCAATATACCTTAACAAACACAGTTCACACACACACACACACACACACATGACACACACATGATACCCCTTGGTGAGACTGGTTGTTAGACTTTCGGGCTTTTGGCGAATTAGGACTATCAAAGATTCATGAATGATAGTTGACAGCCGGGACTAACGCGGAGGGATCTCGGTTTGTACAGCTAGTCACCCATCCACGGATTGGTCTCGGCAAGTGTAGCTTAACCAGATCGATCGACGATCGTTATATGGCAATCAAGCGCAGTTATGTGAGCTATATAAGTCAATTAATCTGCCTAGCCTTTTTCCAACTATATTGGGGTCGGCGTCCAGTCTAACCGGATGCAGCTGAATACCAGTATTTTAACATGGAGCGACTGCCTATCTGACCTCCACAAGCCAGTAACTAGGTACTACGATATCCCTTGGTAAGAGTGGTTGTCAGACTTTCGGGCTTCTGACGCCCCGCAACGACTGTCAAAGATTCACGAAAGATAGCCGGGACCAACGGCATAACGTGCTTTCCGAGGCACGGAGGAGTCTCAATATGTAAAGATGGTCACCCATCCACGGACCAACCCCGGTAAGTGTACAGTAAGCGTTCAAAAGTGCATAAGCACGTTAAGAATCATATTGCTGTGAACACGCGGTATAGTCCGTTGATCTGTATGTGTAAACAACACGGCACACACACCACAGAGAACGCTGTATTGCGCTTTACACACTGTCGTATCGTCGCGTACTTGCGCCTCACTACCGAAACAAATATATATTTCCGTCGCTTTTGTTAGACAACACGCATCATGCGCTTGACCTTGGCCAGTTTATGGCAATGCTAAAATTCGAACCAAACTTACGTGTGCAGATAGCAGAACGCGTTAAGCATTGGTCTGAGATGCATACTGGCTTAGGTTCCAACCTCGTCAAGCACAGAGCAGTTTTTGCAATTTTTGTTAGCAATAATATTATATTTTAACTATTGCTGCCTTTTTTATTAATGCTGTTATTGCAATAAAGGGTTTAGAATTAAAAATGCGTAATATGTGATAGCAAAATTAAAAAATTGTATTCGTTATATTTATTTTACTTATAAATAATATATTGCTACAATTATTTGTCATTACGTCAGCTCAATAAGATGTGAAATAGATGTCAAAAAACTTAGAAGTAATTTATATTATTTTGACATATTTGTATTATGAAATGTTTTAAATTTTAAATTGATTTTTTCACCATAAATATTAGCTAGCTTATTATTAGTTAGCTTTGATCATGGTCGAAGTAATTTAGCAATAAATAAGAATATAAGACTAATCAAAATGTTAAAAAAAACTACTTACAAAATAGGTGATTTTAAGGTAAAGTATGGGCAGTTTGTTTACATTATTTATTTTACATTTTATTTGGCTTTAGTAAATATTGGTTGGTATTGAGGTTATAGCTTAAGTATTCATTTTCTTTACGAAAAGAAGATTGAAACTTAACCTCAAATTGTAATCCTAAAATAATAATATTACTAAAATAATCTTAAACATTTTCGGTCTATCTGCGAGAAATACGACAAACAACATATTGTAACTTGCTTAAAAAATCGTCACCACAAATTCATGCAATAACGAATCTGTTGTTTATTAAGTTGGTACGGTAAATATTTTAAGGTTAAAATATAGCACTGTCCCACTTGAAGTCTTAATATTATCGTGCGAAACTTAAACGTTCTTGTTTATGCCTTTCTGTCGAAAACGGCTTCCTAGCTGGTCTTCAGTGATACAAGTCTTCAGAGTGCACAGCGAACGGTTCATAATGACGTGTTTAATAATTCAGCAAAATATCTCGTTGGTATGAAACCATTTGTTTCATATTCCTCCATCATTTGACGTCGCTACTGCTCGATAATAAGCCTCTTCCTCATTCCTCTTAACCCTCACAGTATTTCTCTAGAACAAAGAATAACATTGTATTTATTACACATAATAATTATTTATCATTCACTAATCGAATTAAACCTCATAATGAATTTAAAATTTTAAAGGCATCTTCTGTCTCAACAATACCTCTGTTCTATCAACAATACCTTTGATTAAGATTTATGTTTAGTAAAATATGAAATATTTAAATGATAACACTCACACTTAGTCCGGTCTCATTAGATATTTGTGTAAATTACATTCACTTTTACGCAGCGCAATAATATTTGATCTCCCTTCAATATTTATATTTGACTGCATTTTGAAAACAATAACCACAACACCGCTAATACTTAAATACTCGTCACCAACAATAACCACGAACCAACAAAGTTTTGAGATTGGCTGGGAACAGACCGTAGCAATCGCGAATACGCGTAACGAACTGCGTCTGTCTACCCCACAGAAATCGAAATGATTTACTTAGTTTTCTGTGGTCTACCTGCTAAACCTTAATATTTATGTGAACAAGACGACCGAAACAAAAAACGAATGATTATTGAACTAGTCATTATTAAAAAATAACAAAAACTATGAATAATAATTATTAAAAAATAACAAAAACTAATGTAATTATTAAAAATTACAAGCAAACCACAGATGAGATTTGAACCCTCGTTCGGCTCGCTATAATCGCACATACCAAAGCACGTTATCCACTGCGCTAGCACGCCGTATTCTATATTGATTGAAATTATGAACTACTATGAGTTGCAGACAAAGTGAGTGTGTGTGTATCTATAGTATTGTAACATCTTATAGAAGAAGGTCGTAAGTCAAACCGAAGCGTCAGTCTATTGCTTTGTGCGATTGCCTATGGACTTTTGGTCGGTACTGTACTTAACTTAACTTGATGGATGGATCCGTGCGACTGTTATTACTTAGCCACGAGCTCCTCGAGCTATACAAGTATAGTGTATTAATAAATGACGAAAGTCACATTTAGAAGAATTCACAACATTATTTACTTTCCGTACTAAACTGCGTCATGAAATACTGATACATAATCTAGATCCATTGCTTATAATCTCATCCTAATCCATCTAGTTCAACCATCCAAGTAATCCTACCATCAGGTAGTCCAAGTAAGAGAGCAGTGTTGGCGTAGTGGTAACGGCCCCGACTTACGAGTTGTTGGTCGTAGGTTCGAACACAGGCAGTCGTTTTACTTTGTGTAAATAATTTCATCACCACTACTCTCTAAACGGTGAAAGAAAACATCGTGAGGAAACCGACATGTCTTAGAACCAAAAATTCAAAGACATGTGACATCTACCAACCCGCACTGGGCCTGCGTGGTGGATTACAGCCCACTCCCTCTCGAAGAGAAGATGTGTCCCAGCTATGCAACAGCAACAGTATAGGCTGATTATTATAATCTTAATAAGTTAATTAAATTGGTTAATTAAACTATAGGATATTTATTAGAAAAGTGCAGCAATGGATAATTTACAATAATTGCTCAGGGTAAGTGATAAACAATGATAATAATGATATTATTTTCCTAGCAGAAAAAGTAAAGCGTTTAAGTTCACTATTTGGAATTAATTAAAAACATTTTTCCCCTGCATAATGACAATTATAGGCTATTTATTCTCTATGATTGACACGAGGATGGAGATCTGAGGAGCAATTCCCGCATTTTTAACAACGTTCGGGTCCTTATCTCGGTCTCAATCTGTCAAAAATATCTCTTTCTCAAAAATTTTGTCAAGTTTTTGACAATGATTGTCGCTAAGATGAGATTGCGATTGGATTTTGAACCGTTTAAATTACGGGAAATCGTCCTTCTTTAACGTTGTTACAGGAAAATGAGGAAAGCTGGACTGCAACAAAATAAGTAGGTCATTAAATTATTGCTAATATTTTGTTTATGGGGTTTTTGTAGTGTGTGAACAAAAGATACAAAACAAAATCATGTAGAAAATAAAATAAAAAATGAGTTAGCCTTACAGTAGTTGCATATGATGTGTAATCAACTGACAGCTTGGGTGACGTATATAAGAACCTAGCTGCGCCCCGCAGTTTTACCCGCATAAGTTTCGATCCCGTAAGAATATCGGAATAAAAAGTATTTAATGTGTTAATCCATATTATACACAATCTGTGTGCCAAATTTCATGTATATCCGTTCAGTAGTTTTTGCGTGAAAGAGTAACAAACATCCATCTACTCATCCTCACAAACTTTCACATTTATAATATTAGTAGGATAAACAATATTCATCATCATCACTATCGCCATCACCGTCACCATCACCGTCACCATCACCGTCACCATCACCGTCACCATCACCCTCACCATCACCGTCACCATCACTGTCACCATCACCGTCATTGTCATCGTCATCGTCATCGTCATCATCCTGTTTACTACCTTTCGGAAAATGGGTTGGTACCATCTGATGGCCAACTCAAGAACCGCGCGCGCTCATTGGTCAAATCAAATAGCGCGCGCTTCCCCGGCTTCTTGTTACACACTTCCGTCCCTTTTCACGAAATCACTCCTACAGATTTGATTATTTAGATTTAGATTTTGATTGTAGGAAAGCGGGAGGAAAGATATTACACTTCTAAAATACTTACAGAAAGTTGCAATTTTTTATAAATCAATAAGTATTATATATGTTAATAAGTTTTATATCTAATATTTACATTGTGATTATACAGTGATATCACCTTCACTTTCTTTTAAATGGACTTTGATCATTGCCTTCCAAGGTTAAGTGGTATTTGTTTTGGTATTAGTATCTCTGTAACCCCCTTTTCAATTAAAGCGGTAAATATTTTTTTTTTATTTCTCACCGACTTCATAAAAGGAGGATTCGACGGTATGTATAATTTTTATGTATGTTCAACGATTTCCCCGTGATTACTGGGCCGATTTTTTTTTCATTTTTCAAAGGAAGCTAATACGTATTTAATTCCACTAAAAAGTGAAAAATATATAACTTTTTTACAAAAACAACTATCTTCTAAAAAAAACCGGCCAAGTGAAATAATTTTAATTTCGGTAGTTGGTGACTCTTGTCCTTTTTTGGAAGTCGGTTGTATTTTTTTATGTTTTTTTTTTTAGAGTGGTTTTTGTTGTATAAGAGCTGCGTCATATTTATATCACACAGTCAGAATGTGATCGAGCCACAAAGAAACGGATTGTACATGCCAATAAGAAGGTAAAGGCGTGATTATTACTTAGTGGTAAAAAAGATAAACTCAATTACTGAACCAACGTCAGAGTTATAACAACCATGATTCATAAATCATTTTATTCTACGTACTTAGATTGGGAACAAAAACTAGGAAATTAACTGATTCATATGTTTTTACGAGTTTTTTAAAAACTTGTTTCGTTTTTATTTATTTGATTTTTGCTCGTCAAATGCTCGACCGAGCTTATTAATTTACAATTGTATATCTACACTAATACATAAGAGGTAAAGTTTATAAGTTGAGATGTAGCAGGATATCTCCAAAACTTCTCATCGGATTTAAAAAATTCTTTCACATAAAGCTACAATATTGCTACTACGTCCGATTCGAATCCGATCCGAATCTGAATTAAATCCGAATTAGGAATGTTTTAAATTTAAATAGTTCCACTGTCATTTATTTTTACAGGTGGGAACCCAATACAACAATGTAATCATAATTTCCACACTCAGAGGCGTCACCCAAAAACCAATTAAATACCAATACCAACAATAAAAGTCTTTTGAAACTGCTGCTGATTTTTTTTTGTTTTTTTTTCTATGGCTACTTCGGACCGATATTTCTCGGATTCGATCGGACGTAGTGTGAAACCGTTCTAAGTGTCGAAAGTACGGTTTTTTTTTTGTATTGTATTGTATTGTAATGTTAAAGTATTGTTAAATTGGACTCGTGTGAAGCAGGGGTGGGTCGTTGGTTTATGTAATACATAATAAATAAAGCTAATATTAACGTGTCCATTCATATTTTTAGGAAATTCAAATGGAAATTATTTGGGGTTCGAATAAAAAATGCATCAATTTAAAATGCTTATCTGAATTATTGATTCGTGATAAGGGCAACGAATGCAAGTCGTTGCAGTTATTACGTAATTATGTTATGTAATGCATTACAACAAGAACAACGTGCCTATTGGCGGCAAGAACTTGACCATGAACTTATACACACACTGGTACAGTCATGCACTACCTAATGATAAACGAACTTACACAAGTGAAGTTCGACGGTAAGCCGACGTTCCCACAGACGTAATAAAATCGTGGCAATTTTTTTTCGTGTACTTGATTTTCAACGCTCTGCTTAGCGCCGAGAGTTGAAAATCATGTGTTTTATCAACGCGCTGGGACGAAAAAGCGTACCAGAGCGTTGGATTCTCAACACTCAGCTTAATACCGAGAGGTGAAAATCCAGTGCGCGATAAATCAAGCCACGATTTTATTACGTCGGCTAACTGTACGAAGTTGCTGTGTCGTTCGAAAATGTAGTCGGTTTTTATGTGATAGATGACAGACACTATATTTAAGGTCGAGATTAGAATTGTATTCAATCATCATCGAGAAAGAAACAGCAACGAGTGTAATAACATTTACTGAGCTGAAATGTGTAAACAAGCCATTCCTTAAAATCGATATAGTCTGCCCCAAAAAAAAAGTTCGAACCCAAACAGGCGCTTTACATTGTATAAATACAAAATTCATCACCACTGCTCTCAAAAACGGTGAAGGAAAACATCGCGAGGAAATCAGCTTGTCCAAAAACCATAAATTCGCAGACATGTGACATCTACCAACCCGCACTGAACCTGCGTGGTAGATTACAGCCCACTCCCTCTCGAAGAGAATAGGCCTGTGTGACAGTGTCCCAGCAGTGGAATGATTATGCATCATTAAAATATAAATTTTTGTGAATCTGTTAAATAATAACCCTAAATCATTCATGCCAAGTTTTATAGCGTTGCTCACTGCCTGGGATGCCCCGGGCATCAATGGAGGCTCGTATGAATGAGTTTGATTATGCTATGCGATATTCCATGAAATTATACCGTCGAAAGTTACGGGCATTTAAACAGATTCAGTCTGCGTCATATCCTGTAACGAAGTACTTATTTTTAACAATACAACCCAACAAAAAACTACTGTTGAATAATGTTCTCAACACATAAGCGTCGACTCACGTTATTTCATTTACACTCCAATACATTCTCAATCTACATTTAACTTTGAGACGTTTTAAAAAAGTAGTTAGAGTCAGTCTCTAAAAAATGATTTCTCTGAAAGATGATGGTTTACAATCTGTGTTCCATAATTTGTATTAATGTGTAGCTACAATTAAGTACCTACCCAATGTGTATGTTTTTTTATATCGGTCGGTAGAATACAGTTTGAAGTGACAGAGAAATCATGAGAGTTACAAAAATTTCGTTTGTACTAAATTTGTTGTTCTTTGTTTCTTTGTAGTACATTTTTTTTAGGTCTCACCGAATTTGCGTTACTGAGACAAAAAAGATAATTATCTTGTTTTTATAAATAGGCACCTGTCTCCCGTATGTGTATACCGTCAGGCAGCTATGTAAATTGTTTATTTACAGTAGCTGCTGTGTGTGGTATTCAAAAATGTAGAATAAGATGTTGGCAGCGTCTTTGTTACAATTCAAATTCAAAATTTAACAATAATGGTTATAGGTACTCGTACCTATAATCATTATTGTTATTTTTAAATTTTGTGATACCTATCACTAAATTTAAATTGAGTATAGGTAGATAAAATGGGCGTACATTTTGCAAAAAACTATTCGTAACTAATAAATAAGATTCTAATCTGACTATTTGTTATTAGAGGTCGTTTTAATAGTTAATTTAAAATATTTAAATTTGACTTTTGAAATGATTTGAGGACCATTTTATAAATGACTCGCTTACAAGATCAAAATGATTTTATACAAAAACTGCGTTCTGTTAAAATATCAAATTGAAAAATCTTGGTACTTTTAACCGGGTTTGTAGGCCATAACTGTATACTAATGAAATAACAATGGCCGAGATTTTTTAGTCTGTATTTTTAGATTTCACATAGTTATCGAAAAAAAGAGACCATGAACTCTGAGTTTGTTTCGGCCATTCTTCTCAGGGATTAGTCAGCTAGGAAATGCCGGTGCCATCAAGTTTTAAAATATTAACCAAAAAATGGACGTGTAAAAATGTAATAAAAGATCTACTTACTTAATAAACATCATTTCATTTAAATCTTTTTTGATTTTGGAAACAAAAAAAATCTAAACAATTATTTCATAATATTTTGCGAAAAGTTGCTTCAAAATATAATATGATATTGTTTGCCGTACACGCAGTTTCATTCTAACAAACGGACTAACACCGGACATTGCCATTTGTCGTATAGCTAATTATACCCGAGATAATCTCACTAAGAGAATTGAATCACCGGACCATGGTTCCCGTAGCTAACTTTAATACTATTGTGTCTAGAAAGTTTATTATCAAAAATATATTGCGTCCTGTTCGCATTTCGCATTGTATTTCATTTTATACAGTGTTCTTTCCGTTGGTGGCGTGCGGTCTATTTATGAAAATTAATCTACCTAGCCTTAGTTAAGATCAGCTTCCAGTCTAACGGATGCAGCTGAATATATAACAGCAGCAGTATATTACAGGGAGTGACTGCCTCTGTGACTTCCACAACCCAGTAACTGGGTAACACACGATATTCCTTGGTAAGAATGGTTGTCAGACTATTGGGTTTCTGAGTACCAGTAACTACTGTCAAAGATCTACGAATGACAGCCGGAACCAACTGATTAGTGGTATGTAACGGATGATCACCCATCCATAAACCGACCGTGGCAAGCCGCACAGGTCGATCGTAGGTTAAGCTACCTTAACCTTCGATCGACCCGTGCGGCTGTTATTATTTAGTCACGAATGTCTAAATTGCTAAAATAGTGAATCGCGATATTTTTAACTCGCAACACGAACGTGGTTGTGTGGTCCTGTACCCTAAATGCGTAATGCACGATCAATCACAATTTGTTTCGATTTGAAACAGATTGCTAATCCATTGCTTCATAAGTTGGCAAGAAAAATCTGCTCCACAACGTAAATAACGCAATGAATGTTGTTGAACTGTCAAAATTAAACAAATTAGTCATAATCGTTTATGAAAATAAGTTACGCATTTAGGGTACAGAAGTGTTTGACGGAGTCAGTAAGAGTCTGACACGCCCTCCCGCTCCGCCTAGAGCGGGAGAAGCTATTTGATAATTTCCCACCCAAAAAGGGTAATTGCACAAAAAAAAGGGTACAGAAGTGTCAACACTTTGGAATGAACAATTTTATTTGTAGCGATTCAATTCGGTTAAAATAGAACCTACTCGAAAGTTGTCAGGTAACAGGTATGGAATGGATTTAAAATAAGAAGAGATGCAGATTGCAGATGTGATGATTTAAAAGTAAAGTACAAAAATTAATGAGCCTATTATTGTCCCACTGCAGGCCACAGGCCTCTTCTCATACAGAGAAGGCACGAGCATTAATCGCCATGCTAGCTCAAAACGGGCTGGCGATATCAGACTTAAGGCCGACTTTTAATGATTTTATACTGAAGATCACGTCTAAACGAGTAGTGTCAATGATTTGGAAAAAATATATATTATATAAACACATTTTCTTAATAACTTAATATAGGAATATTTTAGATTATGTTTATATTACATAGTGAAATTAATTTGTAAAGTTATGTCTAACGCGTATAAAAAACTGAGAATCACGCAAAATCTATCAAGCGTATTTTTCTTAAACCTTCATCATTTTAAAGATAATTTAATTGTTGATCTTTTAGAATATGTGTTTTATTAAAATACCTTTCGTTTTATGTATAATAAATTAACAATGCGTCTAATTTGGGACAGTCCTATTACTGGCTGGACGTACGACGCGTTGCGCGAGCTCAATACAAAACACGTAAGCTAACCACTCAAGGTCACTGGAAATATATCTGCGTCTTAATTCTAGGTTTCCTTTCGATGTTTTCCTTCACCGTTTTCAGTAATATAAATCCTATAAACCCAGATAGCACATATGAATTGAAAAAGTCACATTGGTAGCCTAGGTACCTGGATTTTAACCTTTAACCTCTAAAAATACTTGAGAAAATAAATTCAGTCTGTGTTATTTTTATATTTTTTTTAGCAGCAATTGGCAAAAACTTTCTCATTTTATGTAATTAATTACCCAAACACTTTGTAAAACTACTTATCAAATTAATACCATTCGTTCAGCATTGATTAGGTTATTTTGTTTAAGAATGTAGGTACTGATTATCATCTACGTAAACGAAATCTGTATGATTGTGCACGCGATAATCTAAGGGATATCGTAATTCCGGCGCTAGCGCAGGGCTACCATGCAATGACAAACCATTGTGTCTTAAGGCGAATGCGTCGGGGTATTAACACGTTTTATTTATATTGTCCGCGACCGTAACAAAAATGTCTTTACAGAATTTAAATAGTTAAATTGATCATCATTAGCTGAATACCAGTATTTTACAGGTAAAAACTGCAAATCTGACCTCCACAACCCTTTATAATTACACTCATCAAAACAAAACTCTATAAGTTCAAATTATCCTATTGAATGAATGAATATTTCGTAAAATCTATATTTCATTATTTCTCAATTCTATTCGAAAATGATTTGTAGCTAGGATACCTATATGGTGACATTGGTACCTAAATAATTTATACCTATATTTACCTGTACCTATTTAAAGTATTTTATATAATATAAGCAATCCGTATGAGGAACATAACTTAAAAAACCTTCTAATAATTTAATTTAAAAAATAAATTTAATAATATTATAATAATCATGATAATGGCGCTTATGGTAGATAAACAGCTGATACATTGCACCTACTCGATGATGATAGTTCTTTCAAATTAATCTGCCTAGCCTTTTCCCAACTATGTTGGAGTTCCAGTATAACTCGATACAGCTGAATACCAGTATTTTACATGGAGCGACAACCCAGGAACTGGTTGATACGATACCACTTGGTAAGACTGGTTGTCAAACTTTCGGGATTCTGACGACCCGTAACGACTATCACAGATCCACGAATGACAGCCGGGACCAACGGCTTAACGTGTTTTCTGGGGCACAGAGGAGTATCTGTGTGTAAAGATGGTCACCCATCCACGGACCAACCCCGGCAAGTATAGCAAGGCAAGTGTAGCTTAACCTGTCACGAGCTCCTCCTGTAGATAGTTCTTTAATCCATACAAAAAAGAAAAGAAATTAAAACAAAATGCCTTTCTAAAGGATATCCCCCCCTAACGAATACTAACTCTCTTACTGGTTAAATAAAAAAAACTCTATGACCTACAGGCTACGGTCTAATTAGTTTTTTCGCGCTTTATCACGATGTTGGATACTCGTTTCGGGTGTTCAAAACGTCAATTTTCGCGTGCACAACAATCCTAATAGACGTTTATGATTCATCATAGTGACACTACATGATTACCTGGCATATTTTGAGATAACTATGTTTATTTTTGAACTTATGAATCACAAGTTTCAGTGAATTTCATAATGTTTGGATAGATTAAATGATTCCATTTATTTTAATGAAAAATATTTGTTTTGTATAGCACATTTTAATAATAATTCCGGATTATAGCTTTCGTTATTTTTGTAGGAATTATCTACTATTATTGTTTTTAATCTAAGATAGTGCATGTTTTCTCAACTAGGTCAATCTATTTGTTTACTATTTCCCAATCCCCAAAACATTATTACATTGCAGATGTAGTAAAAACCGAATTAAATAACTAAAAATAAAACCTATTTTATATTATGATATTATTATTAACGGCCACTCACGTCAATAAAAAAAAAACTAACACAAAAAGAAAAAATAAAAACTTTTCCTTACCTATACTCACAGTTACTTTAAAATTCAAAATTGTATCACGTATAACAATGGTCCGATCAACGAGTTCGCAACGCAACCGTCACTGACTCATCAGCTGTTTTCTTTAAACGACCGTTCACTGTGGCTGCACTAACATCAATGAACATTGACATCGTATATCATTAAGTGAGCGAACGCGATAATACTCGATGCTACCTTTAGTCATTTATCAGGACTGTTGCTAAGTATTGAATCTATTGTCGGTCAGTATTGAAGAGCTTGGCTTGTCAGCAACTAGCGCCTCTCTAACTTTCTATAGTATTAAAAAAAAAAACATCGGAACGTCTCTAGTCTCGCGTGTCTTCCTGTGCCTCCACCGCATAGTGGTTTTCTTAGAGTTGATAATCGACCTTTGTACCCAATAGCGAGACCGCTCTTGTAAGGCCACTAGAATCTATTGAAATCTATGCTGAATACTAGAGAGAGTGTATTGAAGTCTACGTTGGATTCTAGAGAGAGAGAGAGAGAGTCTATTGACGCTGGATTCTAGAGAGCGTCTATTGAAGTCTATACGATTCGAGAGAAAGTATATCGAAGTCTACGCTGGACTTTAGAGATCTCTATGCTGCGTTGAACTCTGGGTTCTCTAGCTCTGTTACTCCGTCACGGATGAGAAATCACGTTTGGAAAAAGTCGTCTCGTTTTGTTCCTTCCTGTGATTATACTAATGTTCTTTTGTTGTCTGTGTCGTGTGTATCAAAAAAATTTAGCTCGAAATAATTTCTAACCACAAATTATTGGACCAGTTTTTGTGAGTGCACAAAAGTGCCGCTAGTTGAAACCGGTTTTTTGGTCAGATTTGCAGGTGATGCTTCATGTATTATCTTTATATGTCAAAATATCCACGTGAATTGACGGCTGAATAGAGTTCAATGAAACATTGATTCAACTGTACGGAGTTTACATAATCATGTGTTTATATAATATATATCTAATAACTAATTAGAAATTGAAACCCTAAATTTTGAGTATCCTTCCTGGAAATATACCAAATGTGAGCAAATATTATACAGTCAATATGGAGTTTCCTAGAGTTTTAATATTTTCAAACATGATTAAAATGGTATTAGTAACAGGAAAAAGAACGCGAATATTCTACATAATGAATGAATGAGTCATATTTGAATAAATATACCTATATTTAAATATATTTGTAATCATGTTCTCGAAAACAGCTCTAACGATTTCGATGAAAGTTGCAATATATAGGTTTACGGGGGTGAAAAAGCGATCAATCTAGGTCTCATATCAGAGAAAATTCGTTTTCTCTATTTTCACAGCCTCGGGAATATGATACAACGGTGGTATACCTGGATGATATAATTATCTATTTTCACCGGAGCAGAGCTCGGTCGACCAGGTACTTAAACATAATATAATCAAAGTATTTATGAGTTTTAAGAGAGTCTTTCCCGGTCCGTCTATCGTCAACACGAGCATGGTCGAACAGCTTGTTGTTTCATCCAGCGCGAGTGAGAACTGCTAACAAGTAAGTCAGAACGCGATAACATTGTACGAAAAATAACTTGTTTCAGGAAATACGTGTTTTTTAATACGCCTTACAAGTTTGTGAAATAAATGTAAGTCATTTAGAATCTCAATTACATGTGCGAGGTTTCTATAAATATGTTTTCTTTACTTTTACTATTTATGAGTATATTATGAACGGTCAAAGTTCAGGTAAAATTTGTGCAAAAAAAAAAATTGACAGATTTTTGGAGGCTTAAACTGAATTTGTTTCTCCAAGTTTTTTATTTTTTGCTTTCATAGAAACCTAGATATAGTGCATAAAATATCTTTTCGTTTAAAAAATCAAAGAAAGATGTGTTACAACGCCATAATAACTTACGAGCGTTTGTATAAAAAGTATGACGGATTGGCTGCTCTTAAGGATACTCGTAGGTAACCTATCCAATAGTGAGAACAAGAATATTCTCACTATAAACTGGTTTTTACTATGTGAAACTAGCGTACAAACAAAGAAGCAAATTCTCCCATACATAACTTATCGTTCACAACAGAGAATTACTAATTAAATTACATTAATTTACGATAAAATTGTTGTAATAAATCATGTTTTTATTACATAAGACAGTTGTGTACAACGATTGATATCAGCCCAGCTGTTTATGACAGGAAGGCGTAATTATGAAAATATAATGTGTAGTAATAAACAATATCGGTAGTCATCATGTTTTATGACACGTCAATGTCCAATATTCAGCTCGAGCACATGTACATTATTACGCTTCTATTTCGTGTGTATCTTTTTACCCCAAAAAGTACCACCTAGTTGAAGTCGCAGCAAGTTTGGTACGTTGCACTTATAGCAACTTTCAAGTGTCCAACCCGGAGGTGCTCCATCTTCTATGCCACGCTTGGGACCTGGGTTTGGCTCGAGAATTCACCACTCAGGGGTTGAAGGGTGAATAGAACCTATATCAATGTTATGTTAATTAAATATTGAATATCTCCTATTGATACCTAATTTAAAATAGGTGAATACCACCAAAATTGAACTAAATGTTGGGTGTGGCAATAGAAGCATGAGAGTAAAATAAATTTTGAGAAAATGCATTCCTTGCGAAGCATGTGTGATGTGACTATGAATGATAGGCTGAGGAATAATGTGATAAGACAACGGTGCGGTTTAAAAGAAGATGTGGTGACAAAAAATTAAAACAGAATGCTTAAAGGGTTTGGTCATGTTGAGAAGATGAATGAAAGGCAGATGTGAGTGGAAACGCCGGGTGGGGACGCCCTAGAATGACATAATATACTGACCTTATTGGTGATGTTCTTTAGAAAGGTTAGGTGCGTAATACTCGCAACCGGCGTGCGTGTGTGACTGTAAACGAGGCAAAGTATGGTAGCAGATGGCGTTCTGCCTAGCCCCATGGGAAGAAGGCGTAAGTTTATGTATGTATGTAAGAGTACCCTAGTTGTAGAAGCCTTCAATAAATTGCCAGAATCTTTTTAAGGAGCTACTTTTAAAAGCACATACAATATAGCAGCGAACCAAACAGAAATATCGAGTGTATAAACTACTTATCATTCAGCGCAGGTCTAAAGGGTCAACCGAGAGAAATGACTCCGAATGGTACTCGCGAGCAAAGGGTTAAACTACCTATGAAATACTTTATCAACTTGTTACTTTTAGGCTGTATCATCCCACTGAAGGGCAAAGGCAATATATGTATATTAGAAATATTAAAAAGAGATACTCGATAGGTTACATTCAACATTCGATTTTTAAAAACGCCACAATGTCAACCTAGGTTTGACGATACGTGAAAGAAGGACTGTCGTTATTATCGAGAGCGAAAAAGAGACTGGTCTTTGAGTTTTCATGCAAATTAAAAAAAAAAATATGTTTCTAATATTTTTGAAACCTGTTTATAGTTCAAAAGAGAGGCTTGACTTTATTCCATCACAAAATTACAATTGCAAGGTTTTACAGGACAACCAATGTTTAAGTTAAAAATTCTGAAAGTATACGACTTCACAACAAAATAAAACTAAGTTTAAGTATTGTTCCGGGTTTACACAGTACCGTCGGAGAAGCAGACAAACTTTGTGATCATGGCTAGTGGTCACGAACGCCATAAAAGACAGGAAAAGTTTTCAAATATATAAAACTTATTAAATAAAAGAATCTGGAAAACTTAAAAATTATATTGTTTTATAGTTATATTTCTTTCAGCCTGAATTAAACTAGCCTAGGAGTTGTAGGTCATAGGTACGTAGGTATCCTGACAGGTGCTTTACTTTGTGTAAATTATTTCATCACCACTGCTCTCAAAACAGTGAAGACAACAAAAACATCGTGAGGGAACCGAGAAACAAAAACTACGAAGACATGTGATATCTACCAACGCGCACTGGGCCCGCATGGTGAATTACGGCCCACCCATACTCCCACTCACACAGAAGAGGCCTGTGTCCCAGTAGTGGGAACATTATAAGCTGATTATGCATTATGCAAACTATAGCCAGCTATTAAATCTTATATTCAACAGAGGAGCAATTCGCATTTTCAAAACGTTCGCATTTTAATCTCAGTACTAATCTCATCTATAATTATTTACCTACATTTCTTAACATTAACTGTCGCTGACCTGAGATTTTGATTAGATTTTGAATGCGAGTTTTCATAATTATCAACCTTCAGATGAATCAGATTTTTTTTAGTTAGGGCATCTCTTAGTTGACCTTTGACATCATGACTACTTAACCGGGCTTTCCTGTGGGTGCCTTAAGCTACTACACTTAAAACCTCCAGCCAGAGGTTATTCAACATTGCTAATTAAAACTAGGTTAACGCTCGCTAAGGGCACCTCCTGTGGGGTACGAACCTTGGCTTAGGGCGTCAACCGGAGGGAGGACATCAAGGCTGCGACGGGCTGGATCAAAGTTTTGATCATGATTATTGGTCGGGGAAGATGAATCAGAGAATAATAGTTTATTAAAACCAGATAGGTTTTAATACTGTCAGAATACTATTGTGTAGTAAAAATTTCAAAATAAATATATGCTCGAACAGTATCAGTGTTTTCTACTACTCATATTATCACAAAGAGAGCGATTGCAACATTCACTGTAGTTTATGAGTCAGCGGCAATTCTCAGTAGGTTAATCATTACGATCATGTTTGAGCACGCTGTGCTAGAATATGTTATGACGTGTGCGGTGCTACACACGATCAAGATCAAGGTGAACGTATACTTAGTTAGCATGTTAGCATACTTTTTTTTTCTTAGACTTATCTTCAAGATGTAGAGATATATGTGAAATAGATGTATCATCAGTACATACAAATATATTGAGCTTAGAGCTTTGTGAAGGAGCTCATCCGGGAAAGTACCACCACCATACCAATTTAGCCGATGTGCAACGAAGTTCTAGTTTGAGGAGTACACAGTGTGTAAAAAAACCCATTACATAGTACCTATACTTCATTTGAAATAAGATTAAACATTTAAACAAACCTTTTTTATAGTTCGTTCAACCGACTCTGACTTCTATACCGTAGGCATAAGGATGGCATTAAAAGTAAAAAGTGGTTACAATAGGAATTGTTTACTGCAGCTGCAATTTGTTATGCACAAACGCAATAGAAGTCAAAATCGATTTATTTATATTTATATATATTTTATTGTACACCACAAAAATACATAACAAAAAATAAATCAAACACTACAAAATATATAATGGGCGGCCTTGTCGCTTTCCGCGATCTGTTCAGGCAACCTTGGAATGGACAGTGATTTGCCACACTTTAATTTGAACAGACTGTAAAAAAGGTTTAGTTAAATGTCTAATCTTATTTCAAATGGAACACAGTTATCTACGGATTCTGTACATCAAAGTAAGTAACATTGAACAAAAAAAAACTGCTGGGAAACGAAAGTTAAATTAAAACAATTAAAACTGGTTTGTAAGAAAAAGAGTTGGAAATTTGACTTTCAATATCTCTGCAACCAGAAGGCTCCCACGTATGGTCCTGTATAAAAAAAAAACTGGCACTCCGGGAGTGCCGACAGAAGTGAAAACTTGAAAAAAAATCGGCACCGCGTCATCAACGCGTTGATGTCTTTTACTCCATGAACCGCGGTAATCAACGCGTTGATGTCTTTCTAATGGTCAAAAGCTGGTATCATCACGGTGTCGCGAAATCAGTGGTTTAGTCCCATCTGAAAAAAGCCAAACGCGCTTAAAGAATTTTCCACTTCAAAAATATCTCAATGACGGAATAAAATGTAAGTGACTCTCGGTTTCGTTTAGCGTCTTTTTACTACAGGTATGTGCCAGGGGAGACCCCCGTCTCCTCTTTAAGTCAGTCAACGAAGATCTGGGCCCGTTCAAAAGTAGTTAATCCGTTAAAACAAGAATCAAATTAAATTTTTCGGACGGGCAAATACATATCGGCAACTAATCATAATTTTCTTCTTTTCGTGTGGATAGTGACTAACCTGGTGTCAGAGTTTTAAAGCCGGCTTCACATGCCGTTGAGAAATATCTTTCAGGCATGGCTGGTTTCCTCACTATTGATTCCGTCACCGTTTTTGAAGCAAGTGATAATTATGCGACTTAAAATACACAAAACACAACAACACACACATAATATATTTCCGTAAGTGATACAGCGAAGGAAAAGCCCGTAAATTCGGAAAACTACGGATTTCGTGGTTACGGATTAGACCAGTTTAATTACAGCCACGTGAGATATTTCAGCTCACCTGCTATATCTCTGATATTGCATAAATGTCTGTAAGCGTTGGTGAGTATCAGTGTGGATTGCCTGCTTCTTTGCCATCCAATTTGAAACTACTGCCCCTGAACGGATCAAACATATGGACTGTATTGTTATATGTTACCAATCTGTCTAGCCTTTTCCCAACTAACCGGATGCAGCTGAATACCAGTATTTTACATGGAGCCACTGCCTATTTGACTCCCTTGGTAAGAGTGGTTGTTAGACCCGTAACGACTGTCAAAGATCCACGAATGACAGCCGGAACCAACGTCATAACGTGCTTTCCGAAGCATGGAGGAGTCTCGGTATGTAACGATGGTCACCCATCCACGGACCAACCCCGGCAAGCGTGGCTTAACCTGATGGATCAACCCGTGCCACTGTTATTATTTAGCCACGAGCTCCTCGAGGGCATGTATTGTATACCCACGAATTAATTAGAGGTACCAATTACTCTTACATAATAATATTACTTGATGGATTGATGGCTAAGTACATAATGGGCTTCACGGTTCCTTGGGTTGCGGGGTTGTCCCGTACGGGGCAACAATTGTAATGTTGTGTGCCATAGTTCATTGAATAATATCAATAACGAAATGAGCCAATAGGCTTGTTTCATAAAAAAAATTTTTTAGTCCGGAAGGTAGATTAATAAAAAATATAGAACACGTATATTTTATATTTTACCGTAATCAAAAAATTACGGCAATACATTGAGTTAAAATGTGGCATGACGTCACTGCTTGCTAGATTTTATACTGATTTGTGACGTTGCGAGCCCCCACTCCCCAACTTTAATGCGTGTTTTCTAAGTTATTTTTTATTAATATGATAAAGCAAAAAATACGTGTCTAATATTTTTTTATTATCTGAAAGACGGACTAAATAGAATTTCTTTTTTTTACCTAGGCAACTACCGTATTATCATCAGAAAAAATACCTATACAATAAAAACGACTCTGCCTGTTACTTGCATGGAATCCCCGACTGAGAATTACCATCAGGATAATTTTAAAAGTCCCGATTGGTACCTACATTTATCATCAATGTGTTCAGAGCCTCGGGATCAACAACCCACACCCCCAGCTGGTGTCGACTGTCGATTATTGACTTGTTGTGGTCAACTATCGGTTAGTAGTACCTTTGAGCCATAGGTTACTAGTTGATTGCGATTTGTCGAATATAATGTGATGTGGTCATGCAAAGAAATCTAAATATTTTATTTCACATAAACCTACATGGGTACTTATGAAACGTCAGAAGCTAGGTGCACGGTTCCAATTGGTCGTTTCCTATGGAAAAGAGCCGGCACGAAACTCCACGGTTGTTCTTTTAAAAATAATTGGCTTTTAAAATATTTTCAAATAACAATGTTATTAGCATACGGGATTTAAAATACAATTAAGGCAATAAAGTATTTTCTATAGATATTGAGTTAAAATTTTAATACGGTTAGTTTGTTTTTTATCGTTGCATTAAATTAAAAAAAAAACAATTCAAAATATTTTTATTTCACAGAAACCTCCATGGGCACTTATGATACGTCAGAAGCTAGGTGCACGGTTCCAATTGGTCGTTTCCTATGGAGAAGAGCCAGCAAGAAACTCCACGGTTACTCTTTTAAAAATAATTGGCTTTTACAATTATTTCAAATAACAGTGCGACTAGGTATGGGAGGACAGACAAATGGTAGGCGACATCGCGGCAGACCAAGACGAAGATAGAGGGATGAACTTGAATCTTACCGAAAGAACTGGCCCGTAATGGCCGCTGCCATTCCATGACTATTCTGCCCACTGATAGACTTGTATCGAAAAGGAAAATCAAAGCCGTTGCCCAGCAGTGGGACATTATGGACAAAATACTATTTAATAGATAGACAGATCGACAGCATGGTTTAGAAAACTATTAACTTACCTAGTGAATAGTTTATTAAACGACTCCCCCACAGTTTCACCCGAATAAGTCTCAATTCCATGAAAATATCGGGATAAAAAGTATTCTCTATCGTAACCCAGGTCAAGGTCTACTCGTGTGCCAAATTTCATCCAAATCAGTTCAGCCGTTTTAGCGTGAAAGCGTAACAAACAAATAAACATTCTCATTTATAATATTAGTTATGATTACAATCATGCTATCTACACTGAAATGTTCTAAGCAGGTACAGACAAACTATATTCTTAATGTCCCCCGGTAAACCTCGTGTTTCGTCATCAGTTGTCGGATTCCTATCAGTTGCCCTTTGCACTCGGTGCAGACTGAACGCTCTCAATCGACTTGGAAGTATATAGAGTTGTTAATAATCTTTTAACTTAATGTAATTTATTTAAAAAATTGTAGGGAAGCCGCTCAAGTCACAGGCACGAATGATAGGAAAATAGTTTTACAGATCTATATAGTTCACACGGAAATCAAAACAAAACAACAATAAAGTACTTAGTTCTGAATTTAAATTATTATACGCGATAAATCTAATAATTGATGCACATGGAAATTAGCATTCGTTTGTATTCGGAAATCCGATGATACCCGAGCAACATTAAGAAAATAGAAATACTGTAAACGTTTTTGTCACTAATACCAGTAAGCCTCGGACAGCGGCTACATAAAGAAAACTGGCTAAGAGCGAGTCGAGTTCACATAATTACAGTTCCGGAACCAAACTTCATTGAGCAGTCTGTGGAACAGTCGCTGACCGTTATTACTGTGTGCGTAATTAATAAACCTACGCTTGCTTCTAAACGATACATGTAAATGACATATAGTGTCAAGGAAAAAAATCAGTGCAAGTGCTAGTCAGACTTGCAAACGAAGGGGAACCCTTATAATAGGCCCAGTAAATTCGTAGCAAATCGGCTGTGACAGACGGACAGATAGCCAGCCAGACACACGAGTGATCCTATTATGGGTTCCGTTTTTTCATTCGGACGAACGGAACCAATTTTTTTTTTTGGTGGGAAATTATTAAATAACTTCTCGGCATATCAGACTCTTACTGACTAAAACCCACCCTTGTTCCTTCAGTTGCCATGTTGCCGGGGGCCACGATATCCCTTTCAGACTTCTTCGCAACCCCGGCGCGAACGCAACCCTAAAACATATTTTTAATCTTTGACTGGCGTTCTGTGTGTGCGTATACATTATGCTAGCATTCAAATTCCTATGTTGCATAGATCTCAAGAAAAATCTCTGTGACAGACGGACAAAGAAGTGATGTTATATTTTTTTGATTTTATTTTAAGTTCGGAACCCTAAATACCTTAAATCAAATTGCGTATTTTATTGTTTTTAGTAGTACCTAATCTGCGAGGTTGTTTTGCACAATTGTAAGTGGATCATGACAACAAGTCGTGATATCTCTACGAAGAAAAAAATAAAGTTGTTTTGACGTAGGTAATGTAAAACGACATTATGGAACAACGATCTTTGTCATTATTATCACTCGGAATTAGGTAATATTTATCGTTGTCGCTTCGACAACGTACTACGCATGTGCGCTTTTATAATTCTACACGTCACTATACTGAACGTCGACCTTTACGATTTTACCGTTGATATCAAGCCCAATCTAGGTCATTTTTACCTATACGCAAACGAATAATTCGTTTCTCTTTCGCACACTTCTTTCGATCGCCGTGATTGATCGAACCAACTTAGTACACCCCACGAGCCAACAGGAGACGGCCGTGTTGCCTTAGTAAGTACCTCCATATTGTAGTTATTGTAATGTTGTAGGTCAATTTGACCTACAACATTACAATGTTTGGGCTTTGTTTGGGCTTTGAATGTTTGGGCTTTGTGTAACTTTTACATATGTTTTGAGTATTTGGAGATAGCTATTTTATGAGGATTTAACGTTTTATTTTATTACGTTTTAAAAAAAAAAAATATTATTAAAAAAAGAAATTTAAAACCGTTATGTCGCAAAAACTTTATGAAAAAATTGAGCACAGATTTGACTCGGCCATGGATGTAACAGCGTCTGGAAGCCCCTACATTGAAGCGTTCAGTACGTGACAATATCACGAATATCCTTCAAAAGGAGCCGCAGCCATTGCCAGAGAACACCACAGAAGAACCAGAGCCAAAAAAGCGTGGCTACTGTGGTTATTGTTCTTATAAAAAACAGCGAAAGACTAATTCGCAGTGCACAAATTGCAAAAAAGCAATTTGTCGTGAGCACAATATTGACATATGTCAAAACTGTTTATAATGTGACAATTGCTCTATGAAACTGTTTGATTATTATGAAAAATGTATTAATTAGTTAAAAAGAGAAGATTTTGTTTTGTTTTTCCTTTATATTTTTAGTTTATAAGAAAAAAACCGGAAGGATCTCATTTTGTACCAAATTTTTGTATGTTTACGTATTTTTGTATTTTCAAAATATAAATAAATAGATATTTTAACATAATTATGCGTTTTTTCATTTCATGAATAATTAATATTAATAAATAATAACGAAAAATAATAAATTTAACATCATAAACTATCCTATTCGTGTATTTATTCATGTAGGTAAATTAGACCTATGATTGGGCTTTTTAGATAGCAAAATATGATTGGGCTTCTAGGGTTAAAACATTTACATACCGAGGACGTTTAGCACCATTTTGTGCAGGATTTCAGGCATGTTTGGTATGTTACGATGCCGTCACGTTATAAAGTGGACGTGCACGTTATAACGTTATCGTGGACAGAAATTTAAAAGCGTCTTCATAAATTTTATACATCCCTGTTATCGTGATGTCATGAACGTCCACGATAATATCGACATGTAAGACAACATAATGGTCTTAGCGCTCCCCATGTTTTTGGCAGAATTTCACTACAGTTTGGCTAATATGGTTCGATGTTATTATCCAAAAATAAAACTGTTCGTGATAATATCTGTTTAAGTAGGCGCCAAGAGCGTAATTTACTTACGTCGCTCAAGATAATTCGATGATAATTTTGCGTCAATTGTGGCGTAAACCGCTATCTGGATCATGGTTTCGATTCGACAACTTACGACTTAGTTACTAGCTATTGCTTACCAGCTTTTCCCCTCGGCTTCGGCCGCATGGAGGTCGGAAATTATCATTAAGGAACGTACTACCAGGATAAAAATCTTAAGTATCTTGTCTTAACCCAGGTCATGGTCTACCATCGAAATCCGTTAAAGTGTGATAACGTAATAGACATGCAGATGAGCAGAGTTGCTTTCGCATGGAATTGGTATTGGTATGGATACTTGATTGTCCGTCTGTCCGTCTGTCACCAAACATAAAGTACTGAGTCATTTTGTGGTATATGAGGCAAGAGAAGGTAGAAACATTATCTTTCGGATATATAATAAAAATACATAAATCAGATATCAGACGCTTTTTGGTCATTTTTGTCTTTCACTCCAAGTAAAACGTAAACACATAATGAATGAAAAGTGAAAAATGAATTAATTAGTGAACTGATTAATCGATCAGAATGAAAGGAGCAGATGAACGCGCGTGAGGGAGAGGCAAATTTCGCGCCCTCACGCCCCTAACCGCCGCAGGAGGAGACGCCCAGGGCGTCGGGAGTCGCAAGCCGATTTCCGGCCACCGTAGGCGCGGGCTTGGGGACTGTGAGCAATGGGTAGCTCACCGTTCGATAAGGACCAGGCCCGGGTCGACGGCGCGTTGTGTTCCACGCGCGCCTCAAAGAGATGTCAGCATAATTGACGGGGTCCGCTAGGGCCGATGCCTGCCGGGGTTGCGAAGAAAACCGAAAGGGAGATCGTGGCCCCCGGCAACAGGGCAACCGAAGGAACACGGGTGGGTTTTAGTCAGTAAGAGTCTGACACGCCCTCCCGCTCCGCCCAGAGCGGGAGAAGTTATTTGATGATTTCCCACCCAAAAAAAAAAAAAAAAAAAGGAGCAGATGAACTTTATGTGATTCTGTCGGTGTCCTGTGAACGTGGAATGAAAAAAAAAAACATTCACTCGAGTGAATCATGCCCGTGTGAAGCGTTTGATATTAAGTAAATAAATAATAACTTTATTTCCAAATTTACAATTTACATTGAATAGATTAATATTATGACATGTCATAATTTAATAAACATGTGATGTGTACATAAATCTAGATAGCTTTATTATTTTTCATCAATTTGAATTGTACCTAATCTGCCACAGTAATAAAATACTGTGATTATTAGGTAATCATCATCATTTATTGAGTTAGGTCGTGTTAATTTGTAGGCTTTACGTGTTCAACACGTTGTATGATGCGTTATAAAGGAGATGGTAAACGATAGGCCCAAAGTAATAAGGTGAGATATTATGATCTAAAAAATTTGTCATATTTTTTTATCCTTGAATATCAAAAATCTGTTCAATTCTCAGCCTGGAACCGAATAAATTATGATAAAGATAGTTTTCGTGAGATTATCGATTAAAGTAATCGATTACACAACTATAAAAAGAAAACCTACCCACTAGGTAATATAATTAACTCAAAGTAATTAAATGCACTATAGTTATACTTTTATACAATATAGTGCATTTAATTTAAATAAAACATAATTAATTACTGAAAAACCGAAACAATGATTATTGATTTCATATCGTTTAAAATTAGTCTTATATTTTAGTCTGTGTTACTGGCAGTGCATGTTCTGTACTGGCATGAGCTGACTGAAATTGACACTAGACATTAGTGGTGGGTCGTTGTCGAATTTTTGACGGACGAAACCGTTTTCCCGACGACGAAAACGGTTGCAGAAAACGGTTAAAGGACGAAACTTATCTAACATGTAATAGAATTGCGTTTTCGTCAAGCGCAGTTTCTGACAACTATCAACGATCTGAAATGTATGAAATAGTTTTTCGCATCACGAACGACAGCATTGACAACTGGTAATACATTATTGACTTTATTTCATTGACAAAGAGTTCACTTTTTATTGGAAGGACTTTTTTACGAGTGTGATAGATAGTTGAATCATTGAACCCGACTGCATATGTAAAATAAAAAATCGCACCAAGTAATTCGAAGACTGGTTTGAAGTTGAACCCAGGACGTAAAACGGTTTCATCATCACAAAACACAAAACGGTCTTTGTAAACAGTTAATCGTCGCAACGCCCACCCCTACTAGACAGCTGTCACTTGTTTCGTGTTTTCCGATGCGTTTAGGATTTCATCCCTGATTATATTTCATTTTCAACGACCACTGCTTTGTTTTTTACGGATTCTGACCCTGCCTACCTTGTACGACCCTTGCTTTCACACTGGACATCGAAGATCGCTCACACGATTGACTTGGAATTGTTATTTTGGATTTCACCTCCTCTTTGTGGATTGGATGTTGTTGAAACTATGGATCTCTGTGCGAATTGTGGGATAGCAACTAGTCACTCCAATACACTTATATATGTTTTAACCTATAAATTCACACCATTTTCATCTCGTTACATTCAGGCCCAAGAGTAATTGTTTCCTGTTTCATGTTCTTTCATCAAAAAACTGTAAAAGGAGACCCTTTTACAGTTTTTTGATGAAAGAACATGGAGTTATTGAAACTTTTAGAAAGCAATTGGTTTATAATTATGAGTACATATCTATAGTTTTTATTGATTGATAACAGCATCAACTATAACCTGATTTTACAGCTTGATTGTTTAAAATCAAATGCATAGGTATGTCGTAAGTATCAACAAATAGTGCAACGGTGCACGTTCGGTATACTAAGTACTTTTCCACATCGAAGCATGTTGATTTTTTTACAACACGTTTTCTTTTTGAATCTTCGGAAGTCATATAATGTAGATGCAACTTTTTTCTTGGCAAAATAATGTTTTGTTTTTTTTTTTCGATTCCAGTACTCTAATTATGTAATACACAATCAATCACAATCTGTTTCGATTTGAAACAGATTGCTAATCCATTGATTAATAAGTTGGAAAAAAAAAACTGATCTATAACGTAAATAACGCAATAAATTTTGCTAAACCGTCAAAATGAAACAAATTAGTCATAATCGTTTACGAAAATAAGTTACGTAATTTATAAAGTGAATAGCAATCACTTTCAAATCGATTAAACTATGTATTTCAAAATGTAGATACAGTCAGGGAAATTAATTATTACGCAAATTGTCACTCTACGCAATTATGCTGTGTTATAACTATTTCACACAACAGTCAAAATAATCTTCTGTTGTGATTTGAATATACGGACAATTTATATTGGTAGTAAATTTCTTATCAATTGTTTTTCCTGACGACCTACCTACATCTACATCTATGAAATAATTTTTATCGGTAGAAACAGTGGATTAGTTCCAACTTTTTGCCCTTGACCACTTATCACGAGTTTAACAAATTGATAAGATATCTATATAAATAAAGAAAACACAATTTGATGTGTAGTCACTTTCAGAAATCGGAGAATCTACGTGGTAAAAAACTACATGATTGATTAGTTGTAATCGGAAAATACTTTGGAAATTTTCCACTGTGGCTGAATATTGCAATGTCCCTCTTTGTTGCTGTATGTGGGGATATTATTTTGTTTTCGTAAATAGAAAATAGTTTATTGTCCAGGGAATACAGTAAGCAGGTTTACATGTTAACACCAAGTTGAGACGATATGAGTAGCTTAAAATATTAGCTATAGCTAGGTTACAAAATATTATTTATCAGTGAACCCCAAACTAGACAAGTCTTTATCTTGGGGCTCGAGGTACGAATTCCAGAGTGAAGAAGGGTGAAGGGTGATTTCAGGTGTTGTATGGTATATCTAGTGTGTTTGTGTACGTGTGATTTGAGTGTGGTGTGTGTGAGTGTGTATGTATGTGTGCGTATTTGTTGCCATTGTATATCGTTTGATTCAGTGTCAGGTCAGAGTATCTAGATTAATTGTTATCATAACCAGAGTTTTGCAACATTTCCTTAATTATTTTTTTACAAAAGAATAAGTTTTTTTTTTAATTTTTTGTTTTACAATGTTTTCAGACTTTATTGTACGTATTAATGAGAAAATAAGCTGGAGAGCGTCTAGCTAATACAAAATAATGTTTTTTGTTTTTTTTTAATTTTATAATTAATTTTAAATGATACCGCCTATTATTGTCCCACTGCAGGGCAAAGGCCTCTTCTGATACAGAGAAGACACGAGCATTGATCAAGATGGGCTGGCGATTTCAGACTTATATTTAATAAGTCCAAGTTTCCTCACGATGTTTTTCCTTTACCGATGTCAGTAATGTCGAAATTAAACTCAGAAAATACATATTAATTGAAAAAGTCACATTGGTATTTGCCCGGATATTGCTCTAACAAATTCTCCTTAAAGTACTATAATAATGTATCTGGATACTGTACAAAATATTAAAGTAGGAGCATGTGAAAGGAAAGTGGATATAATAAATCCGGTATAAGCCATAATAAAAATAATAATCTGATTACAAAATATCGCACGACGAAGTCTCTTCAATGCCGGTCATTTTTGTATAACGTAAACGCACATGTTTATGTTAAGGAAAATAAAATAAAAAATCTACACAAAATAAAACATATATTGTGCTTTCCGGTAATTTCCCCTGTTCCCCCTAACTTTATATCAAACTAGATCTACATCGGGCTAAGGGAACTACCTACATATTATAAGCATTTTTTTTTATTTTGGTGACCCTATTTTTAATCTGGTTGGTCGCTTTTTGTTTAAAAAAAATGTTTCTTATTACATCTATTCAAAAAGAGCTAGTTTATTCTTCGTAAACAGGGACTAAAATAGCCTTTTAATCTTAGAGATTAAAAGTCATTTGAGTTTGGAATTTGTATAAGTAAAAGTTCCAATTACCAAAGAAATCAAACACGAACATTTGTGTAATTTGGTCAAAATGAAAACCCAAGATGGCGGCTTTTTTTTGTCATGGATGTTGATTTCATAGTTTTCGAGGGTGCTAAAGCCGATATTGAGGTCAAAATGTAAATCCACCATGGCGGCTGCGGAAATTTTCAAATTTTTCGTCTTGGGTGTCGTTTACGTAGTTTTCGAGGGTGCTAAAGCCGATATTGAGGTCAAAATGTAAATTCTCCATGGCGGCTGCGGAAATTTTCAAATTTTTCGTCATGGGTGTCGTTTTCATAGTTTTCGAGGTTGCTAAAGCCTATATTGAGGTCAAAATGTAAATCCACGATAGCGACTGCGAAAACTTTGTTTTTTAAATTATACGTGAGAAGGAACTTCGTTCCTAACGGGGGTCGGATCACAGACTTTTTTTTTTCCATAGAGGGTGATAAAAAGTAGAGTGTTCACCTCGGGAGCAACACTATTTTAAGCTCGATTGACGTACTTTGAATCCCTCGCTGCGCTCAAGATTCTACTTTTGAATCCTTCGCTCCGCTTTGGATTTAAAGAAAGACTCTTGCCTTCTAAATAGTTGTTTGTTCCCTTGGCAGACAATCTACTATTCACTCCTCTTGCTCAAAAAGTCCGTCATTGTAGCGTACCAGAGCGGGGAAAGAATAACATATCTTGCTGTAGGGGAATGAGTATTTTTTTTGTCTGTACCCAACGAGCCTACAAAAACGAACAACTCTTAATTCTTCTTTAAAACTAGCTTTTTTCCGCGGCTTCACTCGCGTGGAAGTCGGAAATTGTCCCATGGAAACGTACCTACTACCGCATACCGAGATAAAAGTTTCCTTAAAAATTCAGATTGAACAAATTGTATATTGTTTTAAATAAAATAAACTATTTAATATTGTTTTGGATTATTTTAGTTATGTTGTAGTGAAAAGTACAGAGTAACACACGGCGCTAAAATCCATTACAACTCGTTTTCTATTTACTCCCTCGATAGAATGGGTTATTTTAGCCCCTCGTATAACAATCTACTATTTGCCTTTAGTTGTAAAATTCACGCCTTTTTCACCTAATAAGGTTTGGCAAAGTTGTAGTAGGTACAGGAACTTACCGCATTATAGTTAATAGGGGTGAGCCTATTATCCGATGTAATAATTTGGAATGTTTTATCGGTATAAATATAATCCTTTATTGTTTTGGATACATAAATAAAAAATCTATACATCTCTGTACATATTTTATATTTAAGTCGCTTTTCGTGTCTGTCTGTGTCACCGCGTTATTCTTCTAAACTATATAATACGACAATAACTCACTTTTTAACAGTCAGCCTATTAAAAATCTTTTGAAAAATATCACAGTGCACACAGGCGCGACGTGACGGCGCGACACGATTCTGGTTGAACAATTTCTATGGAAATTGTTCTACCGAAATCGCGTCCCGCCTGTCTGCGGGAGCCTTGAATCACAAAGCATTGGACTGTTACACTCGCGGACAGTAATATTGTAACACACGTGCAAATGTGACAGCTAAAGACTTAACGCTGATATTCCAAACTTGGTCTTGAATTCTTTTCAAACCTCAACTAGGTTTGAAAAGAATTGAAGATTAGAATTTTTTATGACGTCAAAATATACATTAGAGAAGAAAAATCAGTATGGCTGGCCATTAGAGGTTTAAATTAGGTTCTTGTGCTTAGTAATTAGTTAGGATGATTCATTTTTATTTTTTCCAAAATGCCAGCACTTGTTTGCGTAAGACTTATAAAATCTTTGAAATCCATACTAATACAAATGCGACAGTAATTCTATGTGTCGGTTTGTTACTTTTAACGCTTTAACAGCTGAACGGATGTCGATGTTTGGCTCATAGGTAGACCATGATTGGAGGGTTTGGACATTATGATTCTTATTATCTTGGTAGGACGTTCCCGTGGGTTAATTTCCGACTTCCACGTGGATGAAACCTAAAAAGCTAGTCTAAACTATCATAATATATTATTTATATATTATAATAACGAGAAAAGATTAGATTTTTTGTATGTTTGTTACGCTTTCACGCTAAAACGACTGAACGGATTTAGATGAAATTTGGCGCATGAGTAGACCATGATGTGGGTCAGGATATAGGATACTTTTACTTCAATATTCTTACGGGATCGAGATTTATTCGGGTGAAACCTCGGGGTGCAGCTAGTGTTTAATAATTATGATTAAAATTCTATGGTTCTCAGAGTAATCTGCAAACTCTCTGATATTGTATAAAATATTGTATTGACGCAGTGGACTCAATTTTTATCCATAGTCTTTATCATTGGTAGAATCCATAATACTTCGTCTCTCATCTAAGCAAAAACATCTAATCAAATTAGGACATACAAATTAACATCGACATTTGATAAAGACCACCACTGAAGCGTTAACATTATCAAAATCATTGAAGCAATCTCGCAATCGTAAAGATAAATAAAAGGGGCATTTCTGAGTACAGGAAAGCGAATTTGTGAAACATTTATTCAGAATGTGTTCAGGGTCGATCGTACGAAGATAAACCGAGGCAATTTCGAGCAGCCAAGGAGCCGTTAGCTGGTGAAAGCACGGCGACGCAGCGGGTACCGAGTTACTTAGAAAGGGATGTGCCTCGTGACAAGACCCAAATTAACGAGGCCGGCTCCGCTTGAAATTTACATGGGTATGCATGTTGCGCTCCTAGATAGTGCTGTACCGGCAACTGGATTTAGTGCCACAAATAGTTTCGGAACTCCGAACCTAAGCGAGCTACTCGCATAAGGAACTGTAATCAAAGAAGACTCGAATGAACTGTGACCGGGCTTTAATTGTATGGAGCGTTTTCCTTAATTTGAACGAACAACGTTCTTACAAACAGCCGTAACTGTTCCAGTTATTTGTTGCGTTGTGTTAAGCACGTTATTGATGTTAATGTTTTAGATATCACTAGTACTTTTAAATTCGTTACCAAATTGTGTTTAAAAAAAAAACTAAAACTATCATTCTACTGTTTTCACGTTGTTACATTTTAAAACAATAGCTTGATTAAAAACAAACCGGTATAAAGTAGAATAATGAAATATAACATAACGTTAGGTAGTTAACATCTACAATCGTTAGTACTTCCTGAATAAAATAAAATAAAACCAACAAGTTTATTTTTGAAATTGCAATTTCTATATTTATTTTACGTACTCAATAAATGAAGATTTTCTTAGCAGGGAATCAAGCCGACTGCGGTCACGTTCAAAGAACCGATAAAAATAAGTTACATCTATCTGTTATCAACAAACTCCGTCGCAGACCATTTAGCAATTCAGCAGGATACGAAAATCGTCCAAGTTTAATTAAAATAAACTTAAGTCGCGATTTATACCGTTATCAGGAGGAATCAATAATTTATTCCTTCAGTTGGGAGTGTGTACTGTGTAGGTTATTTGAGTGCAGTAACAGGCTCCAGGCTTGTGAGCCTGGAGTATGTGTACTGTAACACATAGCTCCGCAAAGCGCTTAGCACGGAATTCGATTCAACTAATGCCACCTAATCCTGACCGGTGGCACACAAATGGCACAGGGTGCATTCCGAAAGGCTGTGTGCAATTTGCAGTTGGTGATTGATGATAATCCATGGCGCATCTGTGCGGCGACAAAACAAAGCACTCGCCACGTCTGCAGTGCTAATACAATTTTTCCTGGGCGTCGATTGTCCCTATCAATTTTCTTTGTCGTTTAGATGGACAGAGATATTTTTATTATGAATGAAACTTTCTTTCTCGTTTGTTTTTGAAGAGATTTAATGTTTTATCATAAAAACAATTCGTTTTAAAACGCTGTGTTTTAAACCCATTGTCCTTTAGTATTTTAATGTTTGTTTAATAATATATATAGTTCAAATTCAAGTAGGTACAGAAGCGGACATTTGCCATAAGTTAGCTACACACGCACTGACTTTAGTCGGCAGCGAATTTAGCAAAAAATCGGTACCTAGTCTAGACGTGTCTCTGTATGTACGTGATTGATATCACCAGAGATTCACCGAGGACTCTACTCAAATAAATAACATGCATTATGTTATGCAACTGCACAGGACTTTTTGCTTGTATTTTTTAATTCTTGTTTTCTATTTTTATTAATGTTTTAATGAGTGTGTTTTAGTATAATTTGTGATTTCTTGTGCGAGTCCCAAAAATACTTTTTCTTTCATTTCTTTCTTTCATTTGGTGTCAGTGAACTGCAAGATAATGCCAACATGACATACTTAATTATTTAACCATTTATGCCAGTTAAAGTTAATCTATATATACTGATAATAGAGCAGAAGAGTTTTTTTTTGTCTGTTTGTTTGAACTATTAAAATATGTGTTTATGTGCATGTGTTTGTTGTTGTATGTTGTTTTAGTTTTTGTATTAATTTGATCGTATTTCAAAACCATTAGTGCTGATAGTTCATAAAGTATGAGTTATTTTGTCTTGCAACGTAGTAATGTATACAGAAATAAGTCATTTGTTACATTACAACCGACGACGGACGAGACCTCGATCGAATGTTTTTTTTATTACTATTATTGGGGTTCTAATCCTGGCAAGTACATACGGCTACAAATCAAGCTAACATTTCCAGTTTATGCTGATCTCGCATTTTATAGGATTTCCGTACAATGCGAGGTCAGCTTATACTGGGAAAGTATAGCTTGATGAGTAGCCGTGTGTACCAATCTGACTTTTTCAATTCATGTTTACTTTCTGACTTTATCTTGGTTTACATTACTGACATGGACGAAGGAAAAACATTGTGAGAAATCCTGGTCTTCTAGTCAGTATTTAAAGGTATGAGGAACAGGGTGAAAATTTCACTCATCCTCTACAGAAAAGGGAGGATCCTCCGACCAGACGGTTGCCGTGTCTGACGGGCAACTGCCCAACGATTGATGTCAGGGAAGTTATATGTATAATTACACCGTATAATTATATAACTTCCCTAACATCAATCGTTGCCAAAAACAGGACCAACGAGGCAGCTACTATTCTGCTTTTATTTTAGTATACTGCGTATCTTACGACTTCCATGTGAACGAAGCTAGTTCATTATCAAAAGCAACTCGTACCTTAACAAGTCATAACTATGGGAGTATTTTAATGCACAATAAAAATGTGCTGTTTTATTCTAAATAAATCCCCGTCAGTTCCGTTGTGTAGTGCGGCGAGGCGGAACGGGGAGCGGAAGGTACGCCTTCGGAAGCAGGATGGTGTAAGATAAAGCGAACATTTCCTATGGCACGTCTGGGGAGATTTAGCAACATTCCGAGACGCCTCTTTTAATGTGCCGCCGACTAAGTGTAATTCAGTTTTTATGAGAATTTTAGTTTTGAATATGGTAATTTTTAAGGGGCGTTTTGAATTATGTCGCATACTCAGTAGGTATCATTGTTGAATATTTTACGAGTTGAGGGGTTAGGGATCTACTATCCAATCATACTAATATTATAATGCGAAAGTAACTCTGTCTGTCTGTTTTTCTGTTCCCTTTTTACGCCTAAACGGCTGAATGGATATTCATGGCTGTTTGCGTGGATGTGACGCTTATTTTCCTCCAAATTGCTATTTTCGTGTTTTGTTATTTCTTTGCGTCATTTTACACAAATAAACGTAGTTACTTTCTTTTCTATGAAATTTGGATCACGGATAGACCATTGATCTGTACCCTAATTACGCAACACATGACCAATCATAATCTGAATCATTTTGGAAGAGTAGTAATCTCTCTGATGTACTGTTAACAATAATTCCGACCATGATAGTGCACCCTAATTGCGTAACACACTCAATCCAATCACAATCCAAGGGTTTTGAAGGAGATTCCTAATACATTGCTTCATGTGTTCGAAAAATTTGCCTGCTCAACAACGTAAATAGCGCAATGAATGTTGTTGAACTGTCAACATTAAACAGATTGTGATTAATTGTATGTTATAATAAATTCATTTATTTCAGGTAAAATTTTTATCAATTTATGTTTGGCAATGGGTGTACCATTGCCAAACATAAATTGATAAAAATTTTACAAATAAAATAAAATAATGTCAAATAAAATAAAATAATGTCGAATAAAATAAAATAATGTCAAATAAAATAAAATAAATTAAAATCAAATCAAATCAAATTAAATTGCGTCAAATTAATTCAAATTAAATTGCATCAAATTAATTCAAATTAAATTGCATCAAATTAATTCAAATTAAATAATGTCATTTTTACAATTTTTATGTCATTAGGGTGCTGGGTTACAGCATAGGATACCATTTACATACTTTTTTTTGTCCCGGCTTTTTTTTTTTTTCTAATTTCCACGCGGGCAAAGCTGCGGGCAAAAGCTAGGTTTTTTTTATAAAGAAAAAGGATTATACAAAGAGTCAGCGCAGACAGCACTAAAGAATTAAAGAGTTAGTTTGTATAAAAAGGCAACGTTATTGCCTATTATTATGTATAGTTTCACATCTTAAAACGCCTAAATATTTATTAACTTACGTGTATTTCCATTTACCTATAGTAACCTGTTAATGAAATTAACTGATATACATAATGTTATTATCCTAAGCATCCTGTACTATAAACAATAATCAAAGCACTATAAATCCACATTATATTCGATATAATTGCCATTTACATCAACAATTAAGTCATAATCAATAGCTTTGCAATAATTAGATAATATTAGCACTAGTATGTTATATCTATTACCTGAATTAAGTCTAGACTTAACCCTTTACCACTACAAAGTTATTAACGGCATTACAGTGAATCATTAAGGGAAAACCCGTCTGCGGGGTAATTACGTAACACATATGAAATAGCAATTGATCGCAATGTATCTCATTTTGACGGTTCAACTACGTTCATTGCGTTATTAATGTTGTTGAGCAGACGAATTTTTCAAACCAATGAAGCAATCGATTAGGAATCTCCTTCAAAACCTTTGGATTGTGATTGTTCGTGTTACGCAATTGGGGTGCACATCTCCATTCTTTGTAAGACAAGCATTTCTGATAAACACATTATTACGTAAGCACACTGATATTGAATATGGCCCATCTCAATACTTTCAAACGTAAAATTAACAGAATATGTTGGACAGAGAGCGTTAATCTAATAATTTTAGAAAACACTGTAACTTTTTAAGTCCTGTTATTCAAAACAAAATTAAAGAGAAATTAAATATCTATCCGCTCTCGTTACGAGAGTGTAAACTGAAAATTAGAAAATAGCTCCAAGACTTGACTTATGAAGAAACAGAAAGCCTCATACAAACTTAAAGTATATTAATATCACAACCTCCGCATATACATACACGCACCCTTTTCACAGACACACAAACGCACGTACCTCCACACCGTCCCTAACATACACTCACTCACACGCACACTCAAACACACCCACTTATACTGCTACAACTATTTATTAATAAATGTCTAGTTCTAGTTTTGTAGTTATTCAATGTTTATGTTTGGTTTTTACCTCTAAGTATAGCTAAAATTTATGTTATGGAACTCAGTTGTCTTTCGCTCCTAGGGAGGGCGCTAATAACTGCGACACAGTTACTAAACTAACGCAGTAACGTACACAAAAATTAATACAATAAACTAATTTATATTTGTACTATCATGGTCGGCATTATTGTTAACAGTATATCAGCATCAGACAACCTCATCGATCTAGTGGTCGCATTATAGTCACTGGCGCTACTGCTTGGGTTTTATACTTAGGTCATCCCAATTGTTATTGGGTTTTTCCATCAGGAATTTCACCGTATCAGCCCAGGATTTGTACCCGGTTGATGGCAATAGGGTGACCCCTTTTACATGCGACTTTAACATAACTGGCGAAATTAGGGTGTACTATGTAGGTACACCTCTGCCTAACCCTTCTGGGAAAACAGGTGTGACGACGCCTGTTTTCCGGTTAGGCGAAGGGTTAGGCAATATAAGCAATATAAGACTGTCAAAATCATCTACAATTTAATATTAATGGACATTGAATAATCGGGAAATAGGCAAAAACAAGATGTTTAGCAATGGATTGGTACTTGATTACTATTTTTGTTCTCATTTCACGACACTATTTAATTTAGTGCATTTTAATTGATGTAAAATTGGCACTTTATTTTTTTTTGTATTCAAAATGTGTACAACTTCTATGCGAGCACAATGCAACAGATTTCCGGAATACAATTTCGAATGGGGAAGAGACGTAATGAATCCCCTTAAGCTATGTAGCTAGGTATTAATTAAATGTAAGCTTATCATAATACGGACGTTATTATATTCATTTATGAACAATATATGTGTTAGAAGAACGTATTTCCAATTTTCCACCTGACTCTTACACGATCCTGTTAGGAGCTTATGTTGTAAAGTAGCTGTACGTACTATAAAGGGTCTCCAAAACGATCAATTGCCATCAATTTGTATTGTAGGAATATTGTCAATCGCTTCAATTGCATTTGGTATACGATCAATTCTGCCCTGCTAGTCCGAAAGGCGCTATCTCTGAGATACGCCCTTATAGTTTTTTTATACCATTCAATAACTTTAACAATTTCGCATCTAATGGTATATGCCAAATAGTGCTTTCTTACTTAAAGCATAAAAAAAAACACTAAGAAGTTGTTTAAATCTCATTTTTCCTTAAATTTAATTTACAAAAGTCAATTTTCTCAAAAGTTACTCCGATTGAGATAGCACCTTTCGGCTTAGCAGGGCAGAATTTGCGCATCAATGTGTATCACTCACGTAAAAATTGACAATTGCCATTGATCAATTACCATCAATTTGTATTGCAGTAATATTGTCAATCGCTTCAATTGCATTTGAAAGACGATGAATTTGCGCATCAATTTCGGGGAACCTTAAGTGTTATTAGTAAGGACAGATACAATGCAAGTGAACCCGAATGTTAATTAATCCCCTGTTGCTAGAGTTTTGTGATAGTTGATGGTGTTGATCATAGATCCTATGCCTGAAACTGAAGTTGTTTAGTAACGCAATTTCTTACGAGTATTGCAATTTTTTATTATTATTATTCAAAAAGCGTTTAATTTTTTTTTTTTTCATACTTAAAAGAGTACATTATCGGAATTTTATGCTAGTAGACGTGCACACGGCTACACATCAAGCTATACATTTCCAGTATAAGCTGACCTCGTATAGTACGGAAATCGTATACAATTAGAGCTCAGCAAATACAAAAGCTTGATGTGTAGTGTACAAAGGAAAAAAAAGCGCCCAAGTATGAGTCGGACGCAAAGGGTTCCGTACCACCGTACAATTATTATTATTTTTATTATTTGATGTTATAGCTGCTATAGTACTACATAATCTGTGAAAAATTCAAATATCTAGCTATTATATTTCAAAAGATATATATAGCCCTGTGACAGACAGACGGATAGACAGCGGAGCCTTAGTAATTGGGTCCCCTTGGCAGCCTTTAGTTACGGAACCCTAAAAACCGAATAGAGCCTTTTTACGTTTTACCAGTTTTTGAAATCCAAGTGGATTTAATTGTCTTATTTAGCCAGACAGACTGGCAATCCCTCGTCTTAATTCTAAATACTTTCAGCATTTAGCAATTAAGCTTCTACATCCAATAATTAATTATCCCACAACAATATTCGTTTCTTCTAACATAAACTTTAATGCAATTTACTCTCAGACAATATAATTTTGAACAATCTGTTTCGAAATTCAAGCGAAATCTAAAGTTGGATAGTTATACAGACCGTAGTTGACGGCTGTTGACGACCTATTTAAGGAACATTGCTATGCCAAAATTTATAAAAGACGGTTTTTGAAAGTGTTTAAAGTTCATTTTACTCTAATTTATTTCGCTAATATTTTCCATTTTTTGAAGCCATCAGAATACCGGCTTCAAGGGATTTGAAGATACCTTCTAATTTCCGCTTGCTTTGTTTATTCGCTGTACCGTGGTTTGAAACCGGCAGACATTTTATAATTTCGGCTAAAAATTTTACATGAAATTGCATCGTAGTGTGTACAATCTTGAGTAGCGTGGTGATGTGTCTAGCTTATCTTTACTCGGGCGGTATAACATATTAATAACAAAAACTGTTACTATTATAACATAACGTAACATCACGCCTTGTTTCCCCGAAGTGTTGGGCAGAGGTGTGCCTGTAGTAGGTTCACCCAAATTTCGCCAGTTATTGTAATAGGGAGCGAGCCTATTGCCACCAACCGGGCACAAATCCAGACTCCAGGCTGCTATTAAGAAATTTCAGATAGAAAAACCCAATAACACTTTGCCCGACCTGAGAATCGAACTCAAGACCTCATGCTTAGCAATAGCGCTTGCGACCACTAGACCAACGAGGCAGTTACTATTATAATATTTTTATTTTATTTTTTTAAATACCTTTAATAATTCAAGTACAAATCTAATATGCTTCCATCCCATGTTACATTAGATTAGATAACTATAGCTAAATGTGGATATACTATACAACTCTGCCTACCCCTTTTTGGAATACAAGCGTATTGTCATGTTATATAATAAAGATAGTGTTGATTGAAAGATGATCGATAAGAGTGACACCAAAGACTTATCAGGTTGTCAATCACTTCTCGTTCAGGAGATGAGTAAATCCCTAGCACTATCTACACAAAGAACTCTATAAGCGCGGAAAGCTTCATTGATTGACGTACCTGCCTTAAATAGAGTACTGAAAATAATAATATCTCGAGTAATGTTACCTTTCTTTCTATTTAAACTAAAATGTGCATAAACTGGTTTTTATAATGAGAAAATCTCGCCTTTGACCATTTCCTCACCTGTACCCTAATTGCGTAACATACGATTAATCACAATTTGTTTCGATTTGAAACAGATTGCTAATCCATTTGCTTCATAAGTTGGAAAAAAATCTGCTCAACAACGTAAATAACGCAGTGAATGTTATTGAACTGTCAAAATGAAACAAATTAGTCATAATCGTTTACGAAACTAAGTTACTCAATTAGGGTACTGGGCTTTATTTAATAATATAACCGTCAATGCGATAACACATCTGTCAAAAATGACATAATTGTCACATTTTCACGACAGGTGCAGTTTAATTGAACAGAAAATGTATGAAACAAGCTTGTAAAATTGTCGGATTGTCATCTGTCGCCTGCCAGATTTATTAAATAGACCCCTAATGGTAAGCGGTGATAAGATCCAGAATAGTGTACGCTTGCTTAGCAGTAACCTACCTATTCTCTGAAAGTTTGAAAACTACCAGATTATAAGCCATCGAGAAACACAAGACTCCGGCCATTGAAAGAAAGAAAGAAAGAAAAAGAAAGAAAAATGCATTTATTGGCATTACAGCGGAGAAAATTTTGTTTCATTGCGTTCCATTCCTTATCAGTACGCTCAACAAAAATATTATTTCTAAAACGTTTTATGGCTACTTACAAGTGTCCAGTAATCTAAGCAATCTCTGCTCCAAAAAAATACCAGTTCGCTATTTGAACCACAAAAAAAAAACGATAGACTTTGGAAGAATAACCCAAATATGTTTTAGAAACTACTTAGGTAGGTATTGATTTTTGGCACTAATCCGTGCCGTGTCTTACAGACAGCATTACATTGGCACCCAGCCATTACAGATAGCCAGACATTGAATTGCCATTCATCAAGAAACTATCTGTCCGGACTTAGGAACTACTTATCTAATTTAGCAGCTATTTACTGTGATAGATTTTCTGTATTAGGAAGTTCTGATTTTATACGAGAATGTTCTTGCAAGATTCAACATTTTATTTTGATTAATATCTACCTAGGTCGTTGAAGTACCATTACGTTATAACACAGCTACACAGTATAATGTCACAGAGAATAGAGGTTATTCTCTACCTGCCTAGGATATGTAGGTATAGTTCACCTGCGGCAGAATACCAGCAAATTATTTGAGCAGTGATAGCCTAGTGGTGTGTCCATCAGACTGCCAAGTCATAGGTCTCGAGTTCGAACTCAAGGCCTCTGACTTTTCGGATTCATGTGCGTATTATATAATAATAATAACCCCACCGTCGTATGTCTATGTTGACGTCGTGGTGGGGCTTGCGCGCTCCGAACTCTAGGTCTGTGTCGGTAGAGTTTACTTTGCCGGACAGGTCTGGGATGAGGAGCCAGACCAAGAGAGATACAGAAACCCGCAGGGCAGCTTGTGGCAAGGTGTTGGGTAGTAGCGACCCCACGGACCCTATCTCCCGGGAGAAGTCTTGTTCCTCACCTCTGGCTTGCCTTTATTGGCCGGCTGGAGTGAACACTGACGAGGAACGGAGCTCCCACCTCATTTTTGCCTTAATTGGCCGGCTTGATTGGAGATTCGCAAGAGCAAACGTGCTCGGAGGAAGGAAGTATTCCAGTAAGTGCTCGTAGGGATCTTGACCATCTTCCGGGCTCTGGGATTGTTCTGAAAGCCGTGGAATCTCTCCACTCCTCAAGCACCTTTTTTTTTTGAGGATGGGAAATCATCAAATAACTTCTCCCGCTCTGGGCGGAGCGGGAGGGCGTGTCAGACTCTTACTGACTAAAACCCACCCGTGTTCCTTCGGTTGCCCTGTCGCCGGGGGCCACGATCTCCCTTTCGGTTTTCTTCGCAACCCCGGCAGGCATCGGCCCTAGTGGACCCCTTCAATTCTGCTGACATCTCTTTGATTTGCGCGTGGAACACAACGTGCCGTCGACCCGGGCCTGGTCCTTATCGGACGGTGAGCCACCCATTGCTCACCGCCCGCAAGCCCGCGCCTACGGTGGCCGGAAATCGCCTCGCGATTCCCGACGCCCTGGGCGTCTCCTCCTGCGGTGGTTAGGGGCGTGAGGGCGCGAAATTTGCCTCTCCCTCACGCGTTCCGCCTCCTGCTTCGCGAGCATTACCGCTTCGCAGAAGGAGGTGACGGCCTCCAATTTCCTCTCGCTCCGTACCATGGCCTGAACCAGGGCCGGACGCGAGAGATCACCGCCGCCGATCGCCTCCACGAGGACACGGCGATGCTCCGCCCAAGCTGGGCAGACCTCCACCGTATGCTCCACCGTGTCCTCCGGGCGATCCACACAATGGTGACACCCGGGCGTTTCCTCCCGCCTTATCCTGTGCAGGAACCTCCCGAAACAGCCGTGTCCGGTGAGGACCTTGAGGAGTTTTTAGTGTGTAGAGCAGTCCTCTCTTTGTCTGTAATGGAGGTGTGCGTGAATGAGTGTAAGAGGGTGTGTAAGATTGCGGAGCATGACCTTTTGTTATTTTAGTTATCACTAAAATCAAGGATACTAAGTTTAATTTTAATAATTCAACTATTGTCGTTTAATTTATTTTTAGCTAGGTATCTCAAGCAATTTTTCTGTCTCCTCATATGTGAGTTTCTGTAGGTACTCACTTCCTGTAGTTTTGCAAGATTTTTTCGTCATCGGGTATATGTTAAGATTTTTATTTATGTTATTGTAGATGTAGGGGCAAATAAATGGAGCAAATCTATTGCTAAATTTTGTTTTAGATGCGATGGGCTTTGGGCAAACCACATATTTTGTGCGCCTATTTAAAGTGAGTGGGTTGTAAAAGATCTTCTTATGTTGCATTAATATAATATTGAGAAGGAAAAGTTGCCTCACTGTAGGGACTGTATAATTATTACTTACTTCTAAAACGGTGAAGTAAAACATCGTGAGGAAACCGGCATGCCTGAGAGATATTTCTCGACGGCATGTGAAGCCAAGTCAGCGGGCCTCGGCGGCTTTAAAACTCTGACACCTGGTTGGTCACTAACCACACGATAAGAAGAAGATTGGCAACCGAATGTTTGCCCCACGCATTTATGACTGAATGATATAAGCAGAGGAATTTCCGTCACGTGTTAACGTGCTATATTCAAATAGGTACATTTATAAAAATATACCTATTTGAGTATAGGACGTTGAACGTTGATGAAAGATTTTTATGAAAATACTCTAATGAGTCTTTTACTTATTTTTTTTCTCCTTTGGCAACTGAGCCGATGTCGACTATTCTGCCAGCATCATGTGGTGACGGAAATGAAGCAAAGTGAGCTATCGAACTTTGTACTTTGTGGTAGTTATGTTAGTAGATAATCAGGCACTTCTCGATCAAATATTCTACTTAATAAAAACTTTAAATTCATTCACTGACAGATAACCCACATCCTAAGCCGCTGGATCTAGAAGCATGAAATTTTGCACAGATTTCGAAGTTCCGTACATCGCGCTGATGAACATTCTCAATTAAGTTGTTCTTCATAGTGTACATTCTAACTCACGTAAATCGTACTTTTAAACTTTATGAATACAGTACATCGGTATTTTAAATATCGATATTCAGTAGTGCAGTCGAGTTTTTTATATAACGAAGGTACGGTTTTTGAAAATTTCACTAAAGGGGTGAATAGAGGGTGAAAGTTTGTATGGAAGTTCGCCATTTTTGCCGATGGGAAATCTCATCAGGCACATGGTTTGCCAAACTATAAACCACAAAATGTTCTCTATTAATAGGTATTAAAGAGGTATGAGGAACTAGTCATTTTCATTAGAAAACGGAGAATCCTCCGAAAAGACGGGTGTTGTGTAAGATAGGCTACTGCCCGACGATTGTTGGTTGTAAATATGCTAGTCGCGTGCTAAACTCTGCTTGCGCGATGCTGGATTTTGCATGACGTCAGTGTGGTGCGTAGTTCGCATCTGGAAATGTAAATGCCATCGCTGTATTTTCCCTTAATACACATTCTATCATATCACTTCACTCTCAGCGTTATTGCTCGACGCATTTTATTTTTTGGAAGGGAGTTTGAATGCTGTCAGTTCCGGAACGGAATCGGTCGGAATACTGTCATTGTTTTATCGCATACAGCGTGAAACTATTTTATCGGAGTGAAAGCGTATTAATATCGGTTCACTAATAGGACTATAGAGTGTGCATAATACTGCTATTTAAAAATAGCCCTAATATTGTTGTATGTAGAATATAATTTTAGTTGCGAACGAAAAGGAAAAATATCCCACCACGTTAAATTAGATATCAGACGCTTCACTTTTTGTTCTGTGTTGTATTTTATTCAACATCTTTCATTCGAAGTGAAACGTTTGAACACAAAATTAATCAAAAGCGATAAATTAATTCATTAGTAAACCGGTCCAATGATGAATTTCGGTACTCGGCAACTTTCACTCGCCTACCGAATGAAGGCAAAAAAAATTAAAGGAGTAGATTAAGTTTTATACCTGTGTAATTTTGTTGGTGTCATGTGAACGTGGAATGAAATAGAAATGAGCATTCGAGTGAAGCGTCTGATAACAGCTTAACGGATGATGCAGTCAAAAATGGTGAACAGGTAAATGACCTAGAAGTAACCTATTCGAGACTCGAGTTTTTAATTATTTTCTTTTTAAATTTTTATTTTTTTCAAGTTTTTCATTTATTTATTTTTTATTTTATTTTTTTAATTGCCTCGTTGGTTTAGTGGTCGTAAGCGCTACTGCTGAGTATGAGGTCCTGGGTTCAATTCCCGGGTCGGGCAAAGTGTTATTGAGTTTTCCATCTGGAATTTTTCAGTAACAGTCCGGACTCTGGATTTGTGCCCGGTTGATGGCAATAGGCTCGCCCCCTATTACATGGGCCTTAAACATAACTGGCGAAATGTGGGTGTACTATAGGTACCACCTCTGCCTAACCCTTCGGGGATTACAGGCGTGATGATATGTGTGTGTTTCTATTTATAAAGTTATATATTCTAATCTAATTAGATACACGCAGTCATAAGAGTCTGATCTTCAAATGCTGTACTTGAAATCCCCGAAGGATTAGGCAGAGGATATTTCGCCTGTTATGTTTAAGTCCCATAGCCATCAAACGGGTAAAATCCAGAATCCGGGCTGCTACTGAGACATTTCAGAGGATAAAACTCGATACCAATTTACCCCACACGGGTATCGAACCCAGGACCTCATGCTCGGTTGACGGGGTCCGCTAAGGCCGATGCCTGCCGGAGTTGCGAAGAAGTCCGAAAGGGAGATCGTGGCCCCCGGCAATATGCAACTGAAGGAACACGGGTGGGTTTTAGTCAGTAAGAGTCTGGCACACTCAGAAATTATTTGATAATTATCATCCAAAAAAAAAGGACCTCATAGGTACCCAGCACAAGCGTTTGCGATCACTAGACCGACGATGCAGTAATTTTATTAACCTTTTAAAGTAGAGTAACCATTACCTATTAAGTACTCAAGAAACTGAGTTCATAAATACCTATCTACAATCAAAAGTTTTAACTCTCAAATTCGTTAAAACTCCGAGATCATTTACAGCTGTAGCTCTTTTTATGGCACCATGGAGGCAGGCTATTACTGCAGTCGGGTAGAAACACCCAAAGATACGGCGCTCTTTTGAACGCCTATTGACGCAGACAGGTGCGTTGTTCACTTGTTCTCAAACTTTTTCAAAGACAAACTTCACAGACAGTGCGGTATCAGTGCGTCTCACTTTTTTTTTTAAAACCTTCATTTGCATTTTCTGTGCAAAGAGGGCTTTTGTGTTTTGTTTTGGTAGTGAGTTTTTATTATTTGTTAAAATTGTTTAGAATCGATGTGAGTATGTTTGATTGTTCGAAGCAGAACTTGGTTGTTATTATTTAAAATTAAGTTTTATTAAATAAACTTAATATTATAATTTGCTAGACTCAGTTTGATGATTTTAGAAAATGTCTAGCTGCTAGGCCAGTGGTGGCCCAGTGGGAAGTCGCGGTTGTGGGTTCGAACCTAAGTAGATACTTTACTTTGTGTAAATTATTTCATCACCACTGCTCTCAAAACGGTGAAGGAAAACATCGTGAGGATACCCGTATGCCCTAGAACCAAAGATTCGAATATATTATGTGACATCCACGCACTGGGCCCGCGTGGTGGATTATGGCTCACTCCCTCTCACAGAGAGGGGACCTGTTTCCCAGTAGTGGGAGCATTATAGGCTTAGCTTATGCATAAGAAACTTTGTTAAAAATATGTTTCCTGTAAATATAAAACTTGCAAAATAATCAAGTATAACGTCAGCTATGTTTAAGGTTTTAACTATTGACTCACCATTCTTTCTTCTACAGCACATACTATTTGCATTGAACTCATACAATGTAGATTAATACTATCAGCATTTACAAACAATAATGTGCGTATTTTCTTAAGAAATATATGAAGAAAACAAGATCAATTGCTATAGTAAATATTATTGTTGTAAAATACTTGAGAGTACAGTCAGCCAGCAAAAAATAGATGTAAACATCGACAAGAATACATCTAGGTAGAATGAAAGGCATGCATGTGTCTGAGATGAGAATCCTACGAGGAATGTGTGGTGTTACACGAATGGATAAAATAAGAAATGAGTACAAATGTGGAAGTCAGAAAATGGCACCGGTGACTGAAAAGTTGTGTGGAAATAGATTATTATGTTATGGGCATTTGATGCGGAGGAATGCGGAAAAAGTCGTGAGGAAAGTTTTGAGTAATGTCGATGGTTATAAGAGTAGGGGAAGACCGATGAAACGATAGATGGACTGTGTGAAAGATGGTATGGCTAGAAAGGGGGTGGTGACTACCGAGATGACGACTAATAAAAAAATATGTAAATGACATGTATGAAAGGGACATGTTCCAAATTATTATAGACACTGCTGAATTATAATATTTTAATTTACTTGGCAAAGCCTCCGATAAATATATATTTGTACGCCAAATGGCAAAACATAGAGAACCTATATCGTTAAATTTCTCAATAAAACGCCAAATAGAACAAAACAAAAAAAAAATATATATTCATGTTGGAAACACGTTACTGAGATGACTAATCGGGACGCCAGCGCTGCCTAGTGGCGTTCGACAGAGTCTGAACATAACGCTCGGACTCTCCGGACCGGAGCTGAGCAGAGTTCATCGGTGGCGGGCAAGCAGTGAAGACGTTTAGAAACTGTCGCGCATTCCGAATAGTCGTGTCTTGTACCTACAGTGTGTGAATTACTAGTGTGATTAATTTGATAGTAAAATAATTTGATCTGAACTGCTAAAGGTTTTTCTATTGCGCATCAACTAAGACTACCCACAGTACGCCCACAGTAGTTAAAATATCGCTGATAATAATGAAAGAGTCACATACCTGATTCCGACATATACAGGGTGTAAGGGACAGCCCTCCGCAAACTAACAGGGTACATTCAGCTCCTTATTCTGAATCATATTTCACCGAAAATTTTCCCAGGAAAATTTTAATTTTTTTTTTAACGTTTTTTCATTTACTATTTCTTTCTTTCAATGTAAAATTACATTCTCTGTACGCAGTACTCCATTAATGTAAATAGAACAGGTAAAACTGAAAAAACAGCAATGGATGTTGAAAAAACGACGCGTGAAATCAGCTGTTCAATTTCTCGCTGCACTGCCGTTCGCTACCTACCTACGTGCGTTTTGCCACGGTAGCAATACATTGCGTGTAAGGTAATAAAACAAATCAGGTTAATTGGATTCCCATAACATTCCTGAAATAATTTCATGTACCGGTCATCTTAGTAATCATACTAAGATGACCGGTACAATCAATATTTTTTATTTGTAGACATAAGTTACAGCAGGGTGCAAGATGTTAGAACAATATTACAATATTATAATAAACAGTGTGAATCTTTATAACGTGCACATATCGAAATGAGGGAAGACTGATAGGGTGTAGTCAGTATTGATATACTGACTACACCCTATCAGTCTGCGGAGGGCTGTCCCTTACACCCTGTATATGTGTATGTAGATTTTTTTAAATATTTTTTCCGTCAATAAAATTAAGCAAAGATTCCCTCATTTCGATATGTGCACGTTATAAAGATTCACACTGTTTATTATAATATTGTAATATTGTTCTAACATCTTGCACCCTGCTGTAACTTATGTCTACAAATAAAAAATATTGATTGATTGAGTGTGTTGGATTTCTTTACTTTGTATTTTGTAATGGGCTGATGGCCAATGGGGCCGAAAGTTTCTGGAATGGCGACCGTATACCGGAAGACGAAGCGTTGGAAGGCCTCCTACAAGGTGGACCGATGACCTTGTGAAGGCCGCAGGAATCCGCTGGATACGGGAAGCACAGAAACATTCGAAGAGGCGGTTCTCGGGGAGACCTATGTCCAGTAGTGGACGTGTTTCGGCTGAAATGTTGATGATGAATATTTAATTTATTTCCAATAAAACAGAAATGCTGACTGCCTTAAACCTTAGGTTGTAAAGAAGTTGTCACTAACAACGCGCCGATATTTAGCTTTCAAAATTATTTCTAGCCCGTGGAGACTATTATTATAATTTCTTTTTCATTTATGAAAACGGTTAAAACACAATCGGCTTAACAGTAATTTAGTCTAGGATTTATAGTGAAAATTCAACCTAAAAATCTAATTCCAAACTAACTTCCAATGAAGTTTCAGTCACGTTTATTCCATCATTTTAATTCCCAACAAGAAATCTTATTTTTCACGTTAAAATTTCTTTGGAAACTGGCCCGAATTCGTTGAATGATTGCCATTGTAACTTGGAACAATGAAGAAAGCTCGAAAAAGTTTACAATCAACCGTGATGTGATTGTTTAAGTACGCGATACGAACAACTTTTTTCGTATTCAATTTTATCGCAAAAAAATCTCGACAGATTTTTCTGTTAATGAGAGTCGGTTACAATTTCCTTGAAAGACGACAAATGGAAACGTTAAAATATCGTGTCTGGGTTTTTTTTATTTTTTTATTGGGAATTAAAAATGTGCTTTAATTTTTTATGTGATTGTGATTAAGCGGCCAGCGAGATAGATAAACTAATATGAAATCGCCATAGAGCACCCGCACCTGGCCGCGCGCTCCCAAGTACCATCGTGGTAACGCATATGTAACCAATTTGAAAACAAAATCCCGTTTACAGGACCCTTTTTTTTTCAAAGGAAAGCGACACTATAGCAGCCGAGCGCTGCAAGCAAGAATAGTCCTTACAGCGTACAGACATGCGTTTCTTCGACAGTACAAGGGACAACGAAATCGACATGGCCGCTTGTGCGCTATTGCCCTAAAAAGCACAGGACTGTACCCTAATTGCGTAACTTATTTTCGTAAACAATTATGCCTAATTTGTTTCATTTTGACAGATCAACAACATTCATTGCGTTATTTAAGTTGTTGAGCAGTTTTATTTTTTTCATCTTATGAAGTAATGGATTAGCAATCTGTTTCAAATCGAAACAGATTGTGATTGTGTTGTATTACTGAATTAGGGTACTAGTCGATGTGGCGACGCTTGGGGAAGGCGTATGTCTAGCAATGGATGTCTTTTAGCTTAAATGATGATAATGATAATGATGATGTTTTTTTTTCTAGTTGCTAGTGTTGACGACCTTTACTAAAAATAGCTTAGGTACACATCGTGTTAAAATATTATCAAGAAAGCAAGGTTAGTTCTTGGGGTGACTGCCTAAGATCCTAGAGCATGTTTAATGTAGTCAATGGGGGAAGTTCTGGTAAGTAATGAAATACCTACTATATTTTTAAAAAGTAATTTAATTGTTCCATCACACATTTTATTAATTTTGAAATCGCTTATATATATTTTTACAATTAATGAAATGACTAACTAACTATAGAAATAAATACAAAATCACAAATAAAGGACACTTAGGCGTCGAAGTACTCGTCCATATATTCCTTATTAGCGCAACCCTATTGTTATTCATTTATAATTTTTTCTGCACCCTAAGTTTCTGACCACAATTTTATTAAATCAGGGAATTACCCAGGTATAAATTGTTTAAAAAGAAAATACCTGAAATCCTTTACTAAATTCAATTACTCCTTTACTCTCATCCAATTAACTTATTTTTTATCTGTCTTCACCACGATTCCATTAACTGTTCTTCAATCCTCAGCAAATCGTTTGTGGTTTATTGGTAGTGTTAATCTTGAGTCTCCTTCTAGTTCAGAGCTGTCAGTTGCATAGCACTAGTCCGTGATTGGTGCAAGTGTACATTGTAGTTAACTGCTTCGGCTCTGCTCCGAAATTTAGTGCCATCCTTACGATATTTTGTTTATTTATTGGCGAATTACGAGCCCCGACTTACGGTCTTGGCTTTGAAAGGCGCTTTACTTTGTGTAAATAATTGCATCACCACTGCTCTCAAAACGGTGAAGGAAAATATCGTGCGGAAACCGAAAAAATGTCCTAGAACCAAAAATTTGAACTCATGTGACATCTACCAACCCGCACTGGACCCCCGTAGTAGATTATAGCCCACTCCTTCTCAAAGAGAGGAAGCCTGTGTCCCAGCAGTAGAAACATTAAAAGCTGATTATTATGATGACTGGGAAATTATGTAGGTTTACTAAATAGTGGTAATGTAACTTTTGGGTAAAATTCGATGAGTTTCTTAAAGTACCTAATACAATCAAAATCTTTGTAACATGAATTAGGTACCCGTCTTTGCCATTATTATTTCAATGAAGTAAAGAGCGCAACACGCACTATTATTTTAGTAACGACATTGAGTTAGACATTTTTAACTTGTAAACTCATCTACAATTCACTTTTAAAAATAAAATGTGAATGTAGAAAAAAAAAAAAAAAAGTGGTAGCATTCCGGGAGTGCCGACAGAAGTGAAAACTTGAACAAGATCGCCTTGGTGGAAGAAAAATACTTGTATAGAACTTTGATCCGTAACCTTATCTTAATAAAGACCACAATCGTGTATACAAAAAAAAAAAAACTTCCGAAACCTTAGAAAGTAAAAATAGTTGCATAGAACATTGATTCGTAACATAATATAAAGAGCACAGTCGCGTTTACAAAAATGAGATGTCGTCATGTTGTCGCGAAATCAGTGGTTTAGTCCCATTTAAAAAATGCCCAACGGGCCTAAAGAAGTTTTCACTTCAAAAATAATTCGAGTTTTCACGTCCTCAAATTAGTGCCTACTGAAAAACAAAATGCTTTCATCAAACAACAAAGAGACTCGCAGTTTTTGTTTTCAATTGACGTTTATTTCAAGCGATTGAAATGCATTGTATGGGCAGAAAACAAATAAGGAAATACCTACTCATCGTCGAATATTATTAAAACAATGTTGAGATGCAAAATAATAATATAATTAATGTTGAACACAAAATAATGTTTTTGACATAAAGCAAAAACAATAAACATCAATGTGTATGCAAACAATGCTGAGAAATAATAATCTCGATACTAAAAATAAAATAATACTTTCATAATTCTCTGAAGAAAATATACCTACTTATTACATTTTTATGCGACTTACTTCAAGCTCAACGATTCAGAAGCAAGTGATAGAGATCGCCAGTTCGATTTCCAACAATTGCACTCTGCTCTAGGGACAATATACTGAGTTAACTGGCGTTGGAAAAATCAGCCAAAGGTTATAAGAAAAAAAGTATTGAATTTTTATCGAAAAATATAATTTCTACAAATTAATTATTTGATTTAATACAATCAAATATTAAAAATAATTCCATTCTAAAAAAAAATGCACTATTACACAACAATATAAATGTAAATGTAATGGATCAATGGTTGTCTGAATAAATATACTATATTTTACTCTCCTTCCAAATCTCCTCTACCAAAATTCGGATCGCACCTAACTGAAGTCCTCCAGCTTGCACCAATAATTGTAGATCAATGAATAGGTCAAGCCCAAGATAGCTGACGTCACAGCTTCGGGAGAGGGTGTGCGATTGTTGACTCCATCGTGCTGACTCCCGTCGTCTTGTGCACTTACTTAGTAATTTATGTTAGCTGTGTCGTGTGTGTGTGCAATCTGCATAAATATCAGTGACGGTGGTCCGTGGCTTTTCAGTTTACAGGTTAAGTTTCAGGTATGGGGCTTCTTAAAGCACTGCATTTTCCTTATTTTCTACACATTTTACTACCGAAAAATTAATCGATTGTAAAACCATCACTTAATTTTCAGAATATTAAGTACTTAAATTAATGGACAAAGGTATCTAGAGTAACTTGATTTCCAATAAACACTTTTCAAGATTAAAGTTACCAAATAAACCAAGTCTATTACAGTGTTCACTTAAAGTCTGGAGTGCGTCTGTTATTAAGATTTCTCTTATCGCTTCAAAACAATATATATTTAGGCATAACCACTTAATAAACTTCGTCGAAGTACATTTTAAATACTAGCTATCTCTTGTTTCCAGGTGTACTCAGTTCTGTAAAACTTGTGCTTTTATATTTCGAACAATAGCGCCGGTAATAGCTCCCCTCCTTACTTCGGGCATAGACAACTGAAACAACTCTATAGACTTCTTGGACGAAGTCCATTGACGTCCACGAAGGTGTGTAGTTTTGGAAACTTTTTAAAGGAAAAACTTTTGTGTGCCGCTCGGAAAGAAGTCCTTGGTTATAAAAAAATCCTTTGATGTTCGTACACGGCTTTATTTATATATTGTTGTTTTAATAAGTTCGCATTTTTTATAAAAGATAGCGCTATTGAGAGTGAACAAAAATATTTGTTTATTTATAATCTAATCTAAAAAAGTAGAAAATAACACAGGCCGACAAAATTTTTAACCAGAAATCAGACTGTATATTTCCGAATGTGAAACGATGCGCTGAATCCAAATCTGGCCTCAGAATAGCTCTAACACGTCAGGTTTCTCAGTTTGCTCAAATATCATATTTTTTTCGCTGAGATATCTTGTTTTGAAGTTCTCATCTTATATCACGTCTATGATCTCAATTGATTTTCAGGTGTACGAAAATATGAGAACTTCAAAACACGATATCTCAGCGAAAAAATTTGAGCAAACTCAACGGCATTTGAAAGAGGAAGACTTGTTCTTTAAAATGGTATCCTTTATTTTTTTTTAGAAAAAAATAATTCGTGAGTCTACATAACCTCAAAATCGGGCAAAAACGGTACTTTTTGCAGTTTTAGGTTAGGATATCTCAGAAACCTGACATGATAGAGCGATTCTGGATTCAGCGCATCGAAAACCTTCGGAAATGTATAGTCTAGTGTCTGGTTAAGAAGTTTGGTTAAATTTTGTTGGCCTGTGTAATTTGTATAGTGTCGATTCTTAATTCGATAATACGAAAAGTAGTATTGATTATGCACTTCTTAATATTTGTATTGCGCTATAGCAAATGTTATGTTATTATAATATAAACACTTGAATCGTTCAGATTCCTATTTACTATTGATGTGAGTATTTTTTCTTTGTTTCAAATGGGATCCCCGGTGCAGATATATTAAGTAAATGCAATTAAAAGTCACCTTTTCCATTTTTTTTTATGTACAGTTATTTTTAGCTCAAATATTTATTTATATATATTATTTATATTTTCATTATCATCACCTGTTTAGCCTTTTTGCAACTATGTTGGGGTCAGCTTACAGTCTAACCGGATGCAGCTAAATACCAGTATTTTACATGGAGCGACTGCCTATCTGACCTCCACAACCCAGTTACTGGGTAATACGATATCTATGATACCCTAGATAAGACTGGCTGTCAGACTTACTCTTCTCTATGAAAAATACTATAAACCACATGAAATAAGATTTAGATCCATCATTATTTTGAGAGTGTAGTGCACGAGGATTTTTCAACTCGTATCGACACAAATAATATTACGAAACGATCACGCGGTAAGACCGCGGTCCAAACTCCGCGTTCGCATAATTTAAAACATGAGCAAATACTTAGAACTTACTCCTAATTATGCAGATTACTCACGCTTCTTGTGGTCAAAACCTACGTCATCACAATAGCTATCTGAAAACAATTGCCAATTCCAACTACCGTACTTGTTCCTAAGAAAAGCATGAACACAACAACATCAGTGCATTTTATTAACAATTCAATGTATCATAGAGTAGTGGTTGTACAGTAAAAGTTGGGAACACCCGTAATATCCGAGTGTGTTAGAGACGTAACGTTATTGCGTTATAAAACTATAAGAATCCCCTGTGAGTGCACTTGGAGTTGAGTTTAACTTGTGAACGATCCGCAAGTATGAACTGGACCTAAGTACCACGTTTTGAGTTGTTTGCCGACTACAAGATGTGAATTTATTGGATATTTTTTTATTAGATCTACTTCAATTGTTTCTTTTTTCTTCAACTGTTTCTCATGTCTGAGATGCATTGGTAGGGGATGCAAACTCTAGCAATCGATTCGCCTTCAAATAAATCAACATTGTGTGAATCGCCTCAAGATTTTTTTTAATTTAAAATTATCGATTCGCCCTATTCGGGCGAATCAACAAAAAGCCGAGTCTAAAGAATTTGAACAATGTGAAAATAATTATTATTAATCAGATCAGATTGCCTCGTTGGTATAGTGGTCGCAAGCTTGAATCCTGGGTTCGACTCCCAGGACGAGCAAAGTGTAATTGGGTTATTCCATCATGGAATTTCTTAGTAGAAGCGCGGAGTCTGGATTCGTGCCCGGTTGATGGCAATAGGCTCGCCCCCTATTAGCCTATTACATGGGATTTAAACATGACTAGCGAAATGTAGGTGACTATATAGGTACACCTCTGCCTGTCCTTTCGGAGATTACCGGCGTGATGTTATGTTACTATTAATCCGAGTAAAAAAGTGATGAAATCATTCATTATCAGCTTTTATATTGCAGATTAAGGTACCTAGTAATAAGTGTTTAGCAAATGTAATTATCTAATCTAAATACGCAAACTACGTGACACTTTTGAAAATGCACTGATAAATATAACAGCGAAAATTGTGGCCTTCATTGTGCAACTAGCATAAGGTTATACTGTCGATAGATTGCAGATTAAGGTATCTACTAATAAGTCTAAAGCAAGTGTAATTATCTAATCTAAATAAGCAAAACACGTTACACTTTTGAAAATGCTCTGATAAATGTAACAGTGAAAGTTGCGGCCTTCATTCTGAAACTAGCGTATAGCTATACATTTAGCTTAGTAGACTCCTCCACAATTAGATGATCCGTTCCAATTATATTTCTTACGAGTATAAATAATGGTGCTTTATTGAACTGAAATATAGGGTGATTAGGCTTTAATTACTCCTTATTACTACACACACATACATAAACTCGCGCCTTGTTCCAATGGGGGTAGGCAGAAACTACAGAACGCCACCTGCTACGATCCTTACATACTCCATTTGGTCCGTACCCTTTATAAGACAGAATGATCCAGAGGAATCAAATAACTTTTGTTATGTATTCTCAGAGGAATATAATACAATAAACTTACGGAAAAAACGCGTACTATTTTTAAAAATATGGAAAAATAGGTGGTAACAATTTTCCCACTCAACGATTACGCATACTAGCGAAGTACCAAATATTATTTATGATGGAATTGAGCAAAACAAGACGTAATGCAAAGCGGGACATTACATTTACCACATTTGATTTTGCTTTGCTTATCTTTTGGCCTTGTGCTGCAGAACTTACAACGACGGTACTTATCTAACTCTGCTAATATGATCACCTACATTTAGGAACCGCAATTCTTCAGGTACAGCATTTACGCTTTTTTGATAGGTTTCTGGAAATATATATGCGCAATTTCTTGCAAACGTATTTGACCTTCTTTTTCTGTTGCTATAGCCACCAATCAGACCTCTTGCAACAGCCACCCGAAATGCTTAGTTGGTAAATTTTTCTACTCTTCATATTAGGGAATATAAAATGAAAGAGTTTGTCAGGCTTGCATCTACCAAGAAATAGAATATCAGCAACCACCAGCGGTTACTTCTTCGTCCAACGACATATGTCCCCTTAACTTGGTCGAAATGGTCAACACCGCCTATTCTTTTCGTGTACTCTTTCACAACCTTAGGACAATGAACAGCCTGCCTGGTGCCTTCTTTTTGTGTTCTTTGTACAGAAGTAATTCCTACTTTAGGGTGAAATGCGGTGGTTAGCAACAAAACCTCTTTAGTATCTTGCCAGACAGTAAATGCTACGTCCTGTTTAGTTCTCCACTTGAACTCACCTTTTTTCAACTTTCGGCTTTTGTTTCTTCAAGTTCAATTTTTTATTATATTAGGTAAAATTGCTCTATTTCTTCTGACTGTTTCAGTGGCATAAATATTTTTTTCATATAAGTGCTGCATGAGAGCATAGTCGCAAAAAAAAAATCGAAAGTAACATGGATCTTGAACTCTTCTTTAGCTAATTTACTTGATACACAACTTGATTTACAACATTACCCCCAAGCCTTAATATTTTATGATGCCACAATATTTAGGTTTTATTGTTACTTCATCGAAATCATCAGGATCTGGCCTGAAAGTCCACAAATCTTTTCGCCATGACTCATCTTCGCATTCAGATTCATCACACGATTCTTCCTCTCTTGGTTGTGGTGATTGTATGTTCAAAGGCTCTTCTTGGTGTGAGTTATCTGATTGTCTAGCAGATGTTGATGGTATTGTTGTGGATGCACCTGTCTCTGAACTATACCTAGGGGTGGAATTAAATTGAGCAGGAGAATTTGGTAATAAAGCATCATCTGATTCAAGTAACCTTTGAATTGTGTTGACATTGAATTCTTTTGCCTCATCAGATTTGAATCCGTCTTCTGAACCATCATCTGGAATGCCAAAAATCTCCTCCAATGTCTTTTCAATATCGTCGTCATTCAAATTGTGCGACATTTTTCATGAAAACCTGAAATAAGTAGGAACTAGTTCAAAGAGCACACACGTCATGGGTGGTGGCAATAATTTCCCCACCAATTAAATTGTTCTTTCCCATCAAAATACGATAGTGACTTCTAAAATATAGCAATAAATGCAAAGAATGAACACAAAAACGTAATAAAAAATCAAACACCTCTTTTCAAGTAAAAAATGTGAAGGTTTAACGGAGATGAAAATTTTATTTGAAAATGGCGCAATTTTCGTGGCAACTAGTGCCGCCGAAAATAATATGTCAAACAAACGTCAAATTTGTTTTTAATTATTTACAAGACATGTCTTTCTTGTTGCCTGTGCATAAAAAAGTGGGAATCTTACTGTGGTTCATAAAGGAGGATAAACTGAAAATATTGGTGGTAAAAATATCGCATCTGCCTTAGAAAGGGAGTTCCTACATCTGGTCATGCACACATGCCGGTTGCGAGTACTACGCACCTGACCTTTCTGAAGATCACTATATGTCCTCCAAGGGCATCCCCTACTTGCGGTTCCACTCATCGCCGCCTTTCACTCATCCTCTCAACATGACCAAACCATCTAAGCATACTCTTTTTATATTTGTAATGGTCAATTTTCATTAAATTTCTTAAAAATATTTATCTAAAATTATATAAAAATATGTTAGAGATCCTCGCAACAAGCACTTTCATGTGTCACATGGTACTGTTAGGAAAACTATTTTGAAGTGAAAACTTCTTTAGGCGTGTTGGGCATTTTTGAGATGGGACCAAAACTATTGATTTCGCGACATCATGACGACACTTAATTTATGTAAACGCAATTGTGCTCTTTATTTATATTTTATTACGGATCAATGTTCTATGCAAGTATTTTTACTTTAAAGGTTTCGAAAGTGTTTTTTTTTTTTTTTGTAAACGCGATGTGTTCTTTATTTAGATAAGGTTACGGACCAATGTTCTATACAAGTATTTTTTCTTCCACCAAGGCGATCTGTTCAAGTTTTCACTTCTGTCGGCACTCCCGGAATGCCATTTTTATTTTCTTGTTGCCGCCCAAAACTGACCCCTATATTCAATATTCATTTATTTACGTTACACGTTCGTGTTTGTGTAATTAACAAATTTCAACTTAATCGTTCCATTAGATTCGGAGCAAATTGGCTGTGACAGACGGACAGATAGACAGACAGAGATCGTATAAGAGTTCCGTTTTTCCGTTTGAAGTACTGAGCCCTAAAAAACATATATAATAGATAGTTCAAAACCCTCCCCCCTCCCCCTCCCCTGGGGTTTTGTCTGTGATCATGCTCACGCTTAAAAAAAATATTATTCAACAGAATGTTGTATTTTCTACTGTAATTACTCAAAAACAAAATATTGCCTTTGATGTTGAGAAGGGTTAAACAAGCTGATTGGATCGGTTGGCTACTTAAATAATAGCAAATTAAATTTTATTTGTTAGTTTATTAAAATAATGCTAGTTGATATTCAGATTTTGGAAATTTTTACACAGTCTATTATTTTTATTCAACAACAATAAACAATTCATTTTGAAGTATTGAAAGTAATTTCATATTTAATTTGAGAAGTTTGATGCATTTACTTATTTCAACTGTGGTGGGCGGCAATCATAACAAACAATGTTTTTGACAGAAAAGCAAGAGAAAGTTAGTGTTCTTCTAATTTTATTAGAATAAATTAAAATATTAATCGGAGTACATGCACCTCAAGTGGATGAAATTTACAAATTAACGATGATGAAGGTAGGTAGGTAGGTACCCTGCCGGGGTTGCGAAGAAGTCCGAAAGGGAGATCATGGCCCCCGGCAACATGGCAACTGAAGGAACACGGGTGGGTTTTAGTCAGTAAGAGTCTGACACGCCCTCCCGCTCCGCCCAGAGCGGGAGAAGTTATTTGATAATTTCCCACCCAAAAAAAAAGTTAGGTAGGTACATTTTCACAATTCCTAACAGTCTTTTTATTATTTTTGTATCGTTCATATTTTCTACAAACTCATACATATTTATACGTTGAAAATTAACCTATTTACAAAAACAAAGGAGACGAGAAACGGTGGGTACAAATGTAATAAGTTGAGATATATTATGATCTAAAAAAATTGACATATTTTTTTATCCTTGAATATCAAAAATCAGCTAAATTCTCAATCTGGAAGCGGAGAAATATGATAAAAATAGTTTTCGTGAGATTATCGATTAAAGTAATCGATTAAACAACTACAAAAAGAAAACCTACCCACTAGGTAGCATTAGGTAATATAATTAACTCAAAGTAATTAAATACACTACAAATACTTTTAGACAATATAGTGCATTTAATATCAATAAAGCATCATTAATTACTGAAAAACCAAAATAATTATTATCAATTTCATAACGATTTCAATCAGTCTCATATTTTTAGTCTATTACACTGGCAGTGCATGTTTTGTACTGGCATGAGCCTACTGACATTGACAGTAGTGGTGGGTCGTTGTCGAATTTTTGACGGACAAAACCGTTTTCCCGACGACAAAAACGGTTGCAGAAAACGGTTAAAGGACGAAACTTATCCAACATGGAATAGAATTGCGTTTTCGTCAAGCGCAGTTTCTTACAACTATCAATGATTTGAAATGTATGAAATGGTTTTTTCGCATCACGAACAACAGCATTGACATTAATACATTATTGACTGTGTTTCATTGACAAAGAGTTCATATTTTATTGGAAGGACTCTTTTACGAGTGTGATAGATAGTTAAATCATTATATCCGACTGTATTTTCTTAGATGTAAAATAAAAAATTGCATGAAGTAATTTGAAGACTTGCAATGAAGACTGTTTGTTGAACCTGAAGTTGAACCCAAGATGTAAAACGGTTTCATCATCACAAAATTCCGATGCGTTTAGAGTGATTTCCGATTATTTTTCATTTTCAACGACCACTGCTTTGTTTTTTTACGAATCTGGCCCTGCCTACCTTGTACAACCCTTGTTTTTACAATGGACACCGAAGATCGCTCACACGATTGACTTGGAATTGTTATTTTTGATTTTACCACCGCTTTGTGGATTGGATATTGTTGAAACTCTGGATCGCTGTGTGAATTGTGGGATAGCAACTAGTCACTGCAATACATTAATATATGTTTGAATCTATAAATTCACACCATTTTCATCTCGCTACATTAAGGCCCAAGAGTGTACGTAATCGTTTCCGTCTCTTTTGTAAAGTATTGTAATAACTGTATTTACCTATTACCTATAAATGTGAGGACTATGTGGTTTTTTTTTGTTTTTTTTTCTCAGTCTGGCAGTTTGCGTACTTTATACGGCCTACCTAAATGTCCTTTCTTTGGTATTGTTCATCCAGTCGTTGAGCTCCTTAATTTCCGAGTTGAGCTACAAGATTACTGACAAATGCTTTAACTGACTGGACAGGTCCACTCAAATCTGTGTGGTTCTTTCCTGAAAAGACCATTTTAGACACTAATCTCATGGTTCACATAAGAAAGAAAGAAAGAAAAAACGTTTATTTGCGGTAAACATGACGCAAAAAAAAAAAGTAATAAGGCATAAGGCCTGACCAAGATTATATCTGGACTTTAAAAGAGACCTTTGAGTTTGTTTCACCATTTCTTCTCAGGTCGTAGTCAGATAGCAAATATTGACTCCATCGTGCTTATTTTTAATATTTTTTAATATGACGTGTAAAAGTGATTCCGATATCATATTTACAGAATAAACAATTTCATTTCATTTCTAAAAAAGGCAGCACTCCAAATCCCGTAACGAGATTAGATCAATAGCTACTAAGCCTGTCACTCAGTCGATTGAATCGACAAACACACTGACTCCAATCTACATAGATACCTCAAAAGGGAGGGAGTTAACTTGAATCTTGTTGAACTTACTATTTAGACCGATGTACACGACTTTACTATTTATGGGTGTATCCGTGCCTTCTGAAATTTAGTACCTAGGTATTTGAGTTGTATTGACAGGCGCTCGACTAATGTTAACCCAACGTTTAACTACTTACTTTGATATTAAACATGTAGAAATGAACCGGCCAAGTGCGTGTCGGACCCCGCACAATGAAGGGTTTCGTAGTTGGGATGAATTTATCCCAAAAACAAACTTAACATTGTAGTTGAAAAACATGTTCTCCCATACATTCCAACGGCATATGTAAGTTTTTACACACAATAATGAGAGATTAGCCATGTTTTTTTAAAACCATTGACTTCTTGTATGTTTTTCTGTAATCTATGAGTATAGAACTATAATCTGTTTTTTATTTTTTATTTCAAGGTTCTGTAGTTTTGGAGTAAATAGGCTGTAACAGACGTATAGACAGACAGACAGACACACGAGTGATCCTATAATGGTTCCGTTTTTCATTCGGACGTACGGAACGCTCAAAAGTATATCTGTTATAAAATAAAAGCTAAAATTATAAACCTAACCTAACAAAATTGTGACCGTAATTAAGTCTACTAACTAGTCACTCTACTAACTACGCGGTTTAGTAGCTTTACATTGCCTACCGAAAGTATTTAAATCACACTTAATCATGTGTAAAGTCACAGAAACAGCTAGTGGAATATAATCCAATAACAACTTTATTTTATTACTTATGACTTTTCTACTTCAGTGTACTCAGGCACAACACGTGTGAACCGGTTGGTGAGTAAAGTAAAGACGGTCATCGATATGTATGAATCCATCGCTTTTTAGTAGTCATTCGAATTTGGTCGGATAACCAGCCGTTGTTTACATATTTTGGTTTTTTGTTAATATTTACTTAATGCAAAACATTCCAAGCTGAATATTTTCACCATAGGTATATTTTTGACTAAAGGCACAAAATTTTGGTTTACACCTACACATCTGGGATTGAGCCGGTTCCTTGTATTTTGCCGTCAAAGTTATGACACCATCGTTTTGACTTTTAGCAAGATTATTCAAAAATGTATGCATTAACAGTTTTGAAACTTTGTATGGTTATTATTAGCGTCAAGAAGGACCGAATACAGTTTTCAACGAACTTATACCTTCTCTCATTTAGGCGCTGCGATGTTTTTCGGGTTTTCATAAAACCGCGATAACTTGAAAACTACAAATATTTTCTTAAATCTAATTGGGGCACTAAGGGGCACACATTAAGAGCTACTCGTGTAAGTTTATTCTACAGGAGCACATGCAATGGTTTTAGAGATATACGATTCTGCAAAACGTTACTCCAGCAGGAAATGCAATATCTTGAAAACCTGAAGGGGCACAGATTTTCTTTTTGGGGGCACATTTTGGTACACATATAAGCTATCTGGCCATGCACAACTTTTCTCTCTCCGATCATTCGTTTAGAATTTTCCTGCTAGAAAAACGTTACCCCAGCAGGAATCGTTTTTTTCGTTTCTTTCCAAAACGACAGGGGGCACACATTTTTTATGTAGGGGCACATTTACAGCAACTAAGGCACCAATTAAATGTTCCACTCATATGTAACGTACACGAAATTGTACGCAATTAAGTGCCGAGATAAGTTATTCAAAGTTTGCCCAGATGTAGTAAAAATGCCATTACCTTTTTTTTCTGAATTTTAAAATCTTAATTTGAGAAAGAAACGTTACACACTCCCCTAAACACTGGAACCAGATTGTCCGATTTCTGAGTCACTTTTAACGGTGGTTTATCTATTCAATAGCGCTATTGGTTCGAAAACTCGTGTAAGTGCGTTTTCGAACACCGCAATGTAAGATAAACTCCGTTTAAACTTAGGTTAACTTAACTGACCAATGTGTGCCGTTTATCGCCTCAATAACTATATTTTTGACGTTTTATCACTACAACAACTTTTAGGTTATTTAACCTTATTAATTAAATAAATTGCCAGTGAAAGCTAAATAGGATATTAAAAATGATTAAAAGTAGAAATTAGTGTTCTGCTTCTTTAGTCACTTCGATAAGAAGTATCTTCTCTCTTTCAGTATTTTTTTACTGCATTTTCCAGATTCCATTATGTTATTAAGGAATGGATAAAGCACAAACGATTGGAAAGTCAAATAGACTTTTAACTTCAAATCCAACGGCAAAGCAAAAATATTACAGATGTTATGTTTAAAAAAAAAATTTACAATTATGTCGTTCATACAACCGCCCATAAATAAAAACATCATATTTTTTTAACTAAAACAGTGTTAAACCACCTATCTAATCTCAAAAAAATATTATAATAAATAATACGCGTAAGTATTAAAGAAAAATAAAAATAATAATTTTAGATGCGATCTCTTATACAAAGCCATCTAGCGGCAACTAAGGAACTAGTTATCGGTTTCATAGTTATTGAATGGTTAGTTGCGTATTCAGAAACGCAGTGACAGTTAACCAACGTTTATCTTTAATGAATCAATAGCCTCGAGACTTTATCTGGGGACTTCAGAAACCGGGCATACATCGAGCTAACACATACAGTGTGTTTACGCTTCAATCCTGAACCGTAGGATTAACAATAGTCTATTAATTTAGTGCAACGCTGGTCTCAGATGGTGTGTCCATTACTCGCAAAGCTGAGGATAACTCTATAATATTGCGTCGCATTGCGATAATGCACTGCATATTACTTGTCATTAGGTACAAGCCCGGTAGATCCGGTAATTAGTTTGCCCAATGAGGGTATAATTGTCCATAGTACATTATCTATGGGCGATTAAATAAATACTGTGATATAAGGTGTTTATGTGTTCGCGTTGATTCAAATTTGGAGGTGGGAAATTAGATTTCGTAATAGCTTTGATGTGGACTACGTAAACTATTTAATGGTTCTGTTATTACTAATCATATGGTTGCTAACAGTCGTTTAAAAACATTATCTCCCTGTAGTATTGTTTCAATGCAAGGCAAAAACCACACCTCGTTCAAAACTGCAACCATCATTGAATATAGTGCAAATTCTGCTAATAAATAGTTTAATCACGGAATTAATAGTGGAATTAACACTAAATTATTCAATTTTGTTTATGAATGATTGTTTACGATTATTCAAGGAAATAATAATATTTGATTGGCAATAGTGCACGATGTTGATTCACACCATAAGCCAGCCAAACTAGTCAACTGAAACTGCAAAAAATGACTAAGTATTAACCATACATTCAGTTGAAAAAACGAAACCTCAACTAAAAATGCTTACACTACTAAATAAGATGTAGCTAAAGATTTGTTCCAAAACTGGGTAACACATGAAATCAGGGACATAAAGTATAAAGTTTGCCTACATTTCACCGCAATGCAGTCCGGAAGAATAAGTATCCACCACAGCTGAATCTTCATTTTTACTTTCAAATAATCTTTCTTTTTTGTAGGTTAAAGATGGAGTTTTAAACTTGATGTGATAATAAGCTAGGTTAACTATGATTATCTCAAGAATTAGAACTTTTATTTAAATCATTTCTCAATTGATTTTTTTCTTCAGCAGCGCTGATTGCCTGAAAATATCTGAAACTTGGACTTACATATACATAAACTCATGCCTTCTTCCAATGGGGGTGGCAGAAACTACATAAAGCCATCTGCACGAGTAGCGTAACAACCATAGAAACGGGTTTTTTCGACGGAAGAATAGACAAAATGACAGATTGTGATTGTTTATCTGTCATTTTGTCTGTTCTTCCGTCGACAAAACCTGTTTCTTGTGTTCATGCTAATCGTACTGCCACGATCCTTGGACTTATTTTTATTAAGTTGTGGCTTTTCCTATTCCTTAAAATATACCGAGAATTTTGGTCTGTGATAAAGCTCAACATAAAATGCTCACAGGACTGCATTCGATGCACGTAAACTAACGAGATTGAATTACGCATGCACAAAATGTTTCCGAAAATCCAACTTCAATAAACAACTCTACTGCTAAGTAATACGTTAAAATTTCAAGTGTGACAAGTGGGTACATTACTTTATATTGTTAAAATAAAAAAATAAAAAACAGGAGCACTTCTTTACGGGATGTCTCAAGCCCCATCAGTATTCCGTACACCGTTCGACGGGAGGAAACAAATTCCCAAAATTGAATTTTGGGAAACGAGTTGAATGCGACACGGCGGGGTATATACAAACTCGAAAACCGAAATAAGATTTTTATCATTTTAACAATGACTTTTATGATTGTTTTACGACAAATCTCTGTACCCTAATTGCGTAATACAACACAATCTGTTTCGATTTGAAACAGATTGCTAATCCATTGCTTCATAAGTTGGAAAAAAAATCTACTCAACAACGTAAATAACGCAATGAATGTTGTTGAACTGACAAAATTAAACAAATTAGGCATAATTGTTTACGAAAATAAGTTACGCAGTTAGGGTACTGGCCTTTACAGAGTTTCATTGATTATCTGGTAGAGTGATATTGTTTTTTTTTTTTTTTTAATTTCATAATTGGAGGTTTTCGTCTTTTGTACTCGAATTCGCTGAATGAAACATTCCTTTGCTTTGTAACGATTAGCTACTGTTCTATTAATGATCTTTTTATGGGTATAAAAATAACAATGATACATTTTGCCCTTCACAATCAAGCATACAAAGATATTAACAATTATATTTCTGAATGAAAAACCTAGCTACCTAAAACAATTTTGATAATTCTTTTAAAAAGTCAACCAGCTCGAAATAAAATCAAGGCCAACGTTATTACTCCCTGATAGAAAAATTTAATAAAGTTAAATTGGTATACCTATCTATTTTTAGATCACCAAAACGGTCTAGTTGGTAAAATATGAAAACAAATTGATGGTTGGTCGGTGAGGAAAATATTTATTCTCAAAGTCAATAAAATAGACATAAAACGGCGGTGGAAATTTCAACTGTCGTAAGGGACAGGAAATACAATGTCCCTTACGACACTTGAAATTTCCACCGTTATAAGTATATTATCATAGTAAAATGGTTGAACCCATGATATAGTTATATCCCTAGTGATATCTAGAGATATAGCTATATACCGTAATATAGTTATATTAAAGCGGTTCATAACTGTCTATCTAGGAATATAACTATGATACGACCACGATCTAGTAATATAATTATTAGGGCACTTAGACCACGGAGGCGGGGATCTCTCGCGTCCGGCCCTGGTTCAAGCCATGGTACGGAGCGAGAGGAAATGGGAGGCCGTCACCTCCTTCTGCGAAACGGTAATGCTCGCGAAGGAGGAAGCGGGACGCGAGTAGGAGAGGCAAATTTCGCGCCCTCACGCCCCTTACCACCGCAGGAGGAAACGCTCAGGGCGTCGGGAATCGCAAGCCGATTTCCGGCCACCGTAGGCGCGGGCTCGCGGACGGTGAGCAATGGGTAGCTCACTGTCCGATAAGGACCAGGCCCGGGTCGACGGCGCGTTGTGTTCCACGCGCGCTTCAAACAGATGTCAGCAGAATTGACGGGGTCCGTTAGGGCTAATGCCTGCAGGGGGTTCGAAGAAAACCGAAAAGGAGATCGTGGCCCCCGGCAACAGGGCAACCAAAGGAACACGGGTGGGTTTTAGTCAGTAAGAGTCTGACATGCCCTCTCGCTCCGCCCAGAGCGGTAGAAGTTATTTGATAATTTCCCACACAAAACAAAAAAGAAAAAAAAGGGCTCTTCTACCAAATAAGTTAAGTTAGAACTGTGACCGTCGAAATTGGTTGCAGTAACAAAATTAGGGCACTCCGATAGTTATGAACTGCTTTACATTATTTATATTAGCTATATTCCTAGGGTTATAACTATATCACGGCTTCAACCATCTTACTGCGACATATATAACTAAAACGGTGGAAATTGCGACATATACATAGATACTGTTCAAGAACACATCAGATGAAAAATAATATTTTTAAGTTCATCACATACAAGTCTTTTGCAAACTTAGACTACTCTGAGACAGACTATTCCCAAAATAGTAGCATTAGTTTTAGTTTTTTATTTAACCTTGCCCCAAACTAGGAGTTTCTCCTGTATTATGGGCGTTTACAAGCATTTAAACTCACATACACAAACAGCCAGGACCGGAACAACTACTTGTAGCTCATACTAATATTTGACACCCGCGACACGCAGCGCAGTCGCAGCAGTCAATTGCTTAACCACTGCGCCAACCGTGCCGTCCGACGTTAAGTTAATGACGCACAAAGTTTGACGGAACTTGTGGTCAGTTTAAAGTTATAGTTTATAATTTATAACACACTAGCTTTTGCTCACAACTCCATCCGTGTGAAATTTCTTGTTCCCCCGACCCACCCCGTCGTATCGCCTGCCCGCGTTATTACTTAGTTTCCGCTTAGCGTTCTTTCTAACTTTTTAGGGTTCCATACCTCAAAAGGACAAAACGACACCCATAAAGGATCACTTGTGTGTCTGTCTGTCTGTCTGTCCGTCCGTCTGTCACAGCCAATTTGCTCCGAATCTAATGGACCGATTCAGTTGAAATTTGGTACACATATGTATTTATGTGACGCAAACACAAAGGCGTAACGTAAATAAATGAATTATGAATTGTGCGGGGCAAACAAGAAAATTAAAAAAAAAAGTTTTGCTAACAGTACCGTGTGACATATCAAATGAAAGGGCTGGTTGCGAGGATCTTAAACATATTTTTTATATACTTTTAAATTAAACACTTTTTAAGATATTTAAGAAATTCGATGAAAATTAACCATTCCCCCTTTATCTCCGAAACTACTGGACATGGGAGAACATGTTTTTCAACTACAATGTTAAGTTCGTTCTTGGGATAAATAAATTCATCTCAACTACGGAACCCTTCATTGTGCGTAGTCCGACACGCATTTAGCCGGTTTTTTCTTTTTGATCGATTCTTAAGGGTCTTAGCATAAATAGACTACCTATAGCTTTCCTCTAGTATCGGGCTATCAAATAGCAAAAATATTTTTCTAAATCCGACTAGCAGATCCAAAGATTAGCGCGTTCAAACAAAAAAGCAAACTCTTCAGCTTAATTATTTTGTTTTATAACTTTTCGGTTTTTTATCTATACATATTTATTATTAATATAGATACCACGTAGGTACATAATTATGGGTACTAGAAATTAGACTTTACCCTGTAGGAGTTATAAATTATGTTGCATGAAATAAGTTAAAAATAACAGAAGATATATCAAGTTTCTAAAATAAAATGTATCATCATGCTCTATAATAGAACATGATGGTACATTTTATTAGTCTGAGAGTTTTGTAGTTTTTTTTATTATTATTTTTATGTTAGCTTACACTGTTTTATTTATTATTAATTTTATTAGTCAGAGAGTTTTGTACTACACACACACTACAACACACAAAAGTACTACCTACTACAACAGTTGAAAAGGTTTGAAAATAGATAGATGAAATTGATTTTGATTCTGGACACCGATACCCTTTCTTTTTTTTATGTGTGGGAAATCATCAAATAACTTCTCCCGCTCTGGGTGGAGCGGGAGTGCGTGTCAGACTCTTACTGACTAAAACCCACCCGTGTTCCTTCGGTTGCCCTGTTGCCGGGGTCCGCGATCTCCCTTTCGGTTTTCTTCGCAACCGCCTGCCTTGGCTTGCCTGAACTGTGAATTGGTGTGTAACCGATACCCGGTTTCTGGTTTAAGAATTTCTACTTTAGCATTATGTAAGGCGGAAGCTCTCGAAATTCATAATGGTGCCGATTCTCTTGTACACTGAACTAAACTAACTACTCTATCACTAAAATTCCTTACTTTTTTCTATGTGAATCTTAAAGCTATTCTGCAAAATACATTCTCTAAATTTAAAAATAATTTTGACTCAACTAAATCGAATTTGACAATAGCGAATTTTTTTAGAGACGGGGGCCCGGTGCGGGGGGCAGCCTCGACGTGTTTTTTTAAGGAATTTTTTAATGAGAAAATGTGAAAATTGTTACCCATGTGTTAAATTTTGGGGGTTAAGGGGGTTAAGGGTATTATAAAAGGGTTCGAAATTTTCGTTATTTTTGCGATAGGACACACCATTTTAGAGATATAAGCAAAAGAAAAACTGTTTTTGCACCTGAAGTCGAGGTGTTGGGTGTGAATTTAAAGTTCGTGATAACCAATTTTATTCTACAGGTTTTTAATCGCGATTAGAAATAGTCAGATTTAGTTAGACAATCAAAATTTTAAGTGAAAAACGTTAAATTCAGAATAGCAAAATTTCCATTTTCACTAAACTAATATCTCAATGCCATCTTAGTACTGTCAAACTAAAATATAGTTAAGTGATGTCACTTTAGTCTATTTCAGAATGGAAAATCGTCGTTTAACTGGAATAAACTAAATTTTGGTGATGTTTAGTCTAGTTTAGAGGCATTTGTGCCAAGAGAATCGGCACCAATGTCTTTGCAAAAAACGCTGAAAATTGTAAATTACACTGGCTTCGTTGAAAGACCTTAAGTAATGCTAAAGTAGAGTTCGACAAGTTCTTTTTATCAAATTATTAATTCGAAAACCGGGTATTTGGGTTAGATTATATTTACCGAATTAAAATGACGATTGCGTTGTTTTTGCAAGTTTTAAAGGTGCAGTTTTAATAATAATCTAAAACAAGATAAATCAGTGTGTCAGTGGAAATTACCACTAAAGATGGCCTCCTAAATTAATGTCAATTAATCTTCGATAAAATTAATACGATAAACATTGTATTTTACTATAACGTAAACACCGATGTAAAATGTTATCAAATCATCTTCATATCTTTTAAATAATAATATTCAAGTCAAAACATTGAACGTCATTTATCTTTCTACTGCCTTGTGGGTCTAACTTTGTGTCTGCTTTGGATCCAGGGATCGACCCATGGCTCGGGCAATCTCCACACCTGATTATGGATTTGTGCCCGGTTAATGGCTACAGGGTTGTCCCCTATTTCACGGGACTAAGTACACCTACATTCGCCAGTTGAGATAAATATATAATTTAACTCAACTGGCGAATGTGTACTTAACAAAATAATCCCTTGAAGAAATTCAGACGTCTTCTTTTCGTGTGGTAAGTGACTAACCTGGTGTCAGAGTTTTAAAGCCGCCCAAGGGCTAACTTGGCTCCACATGCCGTCGAAAAATATCTCTCAGGCGTGCCGATTTCCTCACGATATTTTCCTTCACTGTTTTTGAAGCAAGTGATAATTCAGACGTGATTTTAGTCATTACATCTTTAAGGATATTTCAACACACTGTTGTCTATTGCTGAGATAACTTTTCAGCCATTCTAACGCTGAAACCGTGATGCAGTAGCGCACACATTTATCTAATAGTGTATGGGAGTTAACGAGATCAAAAGCCTTGCTCATATCTAAGAAGATTACTGAAACAGAGCGTTTTTTTATCTATATTATCTCTTATTTATCTGTCTAAAGAGAATGCTGCCAGAGTTGTAGACTTACCTTTTTAAACCCATTTTGTTCTTCATTAATAATTTTATGTTTTTTATATTTCTAACTAAACGTACATTATTTTCAAGTCATTATATCTTTAAGGTTACTTCAGCTGCATTATTATCCAAATTATCGTCCCAAGATTTATCAAACTATCCTGAAGATCCCTGTAACATGAAAGCGATGTATTAACGGTCCCTATTTGACCCAAAAACTTAAACTTAAGTGGGATCGGGGACATTATAAGGCCCGCTTGAACTTTCATATCTTTCACTGAATGCAAAGATTTGCTTGCTCAGCTTAGATGCGCTTGGTAGTACCTACATATAATAAGTATATAGAACTCTGCATGTGCGGTGTTCGCTTACGATTTTGTGTTCCAGCGCGGCTTATTGGTGATCGAAACGGGCGAATCGACACTTCATTTGTAAGTGAATCGATCTCTGGACCTGGCGATTTGATTTTGAAATTAACTTCGTGCGATTGGCTCAAGAAAAAAATTATATTATTTAAAAGTGTCTAGACGCCCGTTTAGGGCGAGTGGCTTATTGGTGATTCGCACGAATTAACTCACCTGAAACAGGCGAATCGACAACTCTAGAAATTGATTTGCCTACAAATAAAATAACTTCGTGCGAATTACCTCAAGAAAAAATAATATTAATTAAAGGTGTTGATTTTCCAGCGAGTCAAGTCGGACGAATCGCCAATACGCCCCCTTTTCAATAGTGCACGATGTAATAGTAAACAGTAACTCCGTTATCTGTAGTTACAAACTTGTTGTTTACCAAAGCGATACTATATAAAATATAGGATTTATTTTGTTACCTCTTTCAAAAGGTGATCTTGTTATAAAATATATATTGAGATCTCATCAGTGAGAATCAAAATAATTATTTTCTTTCTTATCAATGACTCACTTTTTGATGAAATGAAATTTACCGTCTGATTTCTGAAGCGTTCTACTTATTTAGGTAGTATAGCGGTCTCAAAGAAAGACTTACACCCGATATTAAAGGTCAAAGTTTGCCCGATATTAAAGGTCAAAGTTTGCCCGATATTAAAGGTCAAAGTTTGCCCGATTTCCAACTTTTTTGGAGTGAAAACTTCTTTAGGCGCGGTGGGCATTTTTGAAATGGGAATAAACCATTGATTTCGCGACACTATGACAACACCTCATTTTTATAAACGAACGCGATTGTGCTCTTGATTTATATTATGTTAGGTACGGATCAATGTTCTATGCAATTACCTTTACTTTAAAGGTTTTGTAAACGCGATTGTGCTCTTTATTTATATTACGTTACGGATCAATGTTCTATGCAATTATCTTTACTTTAAAGGTTTTGTAAACGCGGTTGTGGTCTTTATTTAGATAAGGTTACGGACCAATGTTCTAAACAAGTATTTTTCTTCCACCAAGGCGATCTAGTTCAAGATTTCACTTCTGTCGGCACTCCCGGAGTGCCACCACTTTTTTTTTTACTTTTTACAAAAACGTGTTTTAATAATAACCTTAACCTTTAATACTCCCTCGATCCCATACTACCAGTACTTCCCGTACGTTGCTGGTACCCATAAGTACAATGTTTTGCGTGCGTTACATGGCACACCTTTTTTTTGTTTTTTTTTTTTTTTTTGTGGGAGTTTATCAAAGAACTTCTTCCGCTCTGGGCGGAGCGGGAGGGTGTGTCAGACTCTTACTGGCTGAAACCCACCCATGTTCCTTCGGTTGCCCTGTTGCCGGGGGCCACAATCTCCCTTTCGGTTTTCTTCGCACCCCCGGCTAGCATTGGCCCTAGCGGACCCCGTCAATTCTGCTGACATCTCTTTGAGGCGCGCGTGGAACACAACGCGCCGTCGACCCGGGCCTGGTCCTTATCGGACCTTGTTGGTTACATGGCACACTACCATAAACAGTGAATTTATAAAACAAAAATAAAAGTAGTTTCCCAGCAATTATTTTTAAACAAAATTACTTAGTTTGATGTACAGAATGTGTAGATGACGGCTTCGTCAGGGCTCTTTTTAGACCCTGTATTCACTGCCTTTAATCCTACTGCAATTCAAAAGTCTCAACAAAATATTAGACTGAAATAAGGACTTATTAGATATCCGAGTGAACTTATTTAATCTTATTTAAATATCCAGAGAGGGCCAAGAAAAAATCAAGGTATTAAGTCTTACAAGTTAAAGTCTTGGATAAGTCGGCACGGGCATTAAATCCTAGTCTTTGTACAATTTAACTACTGCAGCTGAAGAGATTATGCTCTGAAAGTGATTTCACACAGTTTAGCTCTTGGACTACGTGAGGGTATTAACAAAATGGGGTGTGTTCATGTTTTCTATTTTTTCTGGAAGTTTATCTAATATTGTAAACTCTACAAATTGAAAAATAACTTTAATTTCGGAAGTCGGTGGCAAAAAACCAAAATTCAAAACCAAAGACACTGACTTCCGAATTAAAAGTTATTTTTCACTTTGTAGTGTTTTTTTTTGGAAGTCAGCTGTTTTTTTTTGCAAAAAGTTTTTATTTCTCCTTTTTTAGTGGGTAGTTTGTAATTTATCTAAGTTACAATAGCCTCATCTCAACTGCTCATCACCTTTTTCAAAATATTGCTTTTCCCGATGTAGGGAAATTAATCGTTGAGAAGTTCTCCTGGTACTTCACCATCAACTCCACTTCTCCATATATGCATTGTGACGAGCATAAATTGCATTGCAACCATATTACAGTAATAAAATCGCAACCTGTGAAATTCTTATTATTGAGTAATTCCGGTGGCCATTTGTGGTCCTCATCATCAGTTCCACTTCACCAAACGGTGCTATCCAAGAGCAATTCCATGATTTACTATAAAAAATACCCAAATCGCTATAGGTTTGCCTATAATATTTGAAGAGTTCCCTCGATTTCTCCAGGATTCCATCATCAGATCCTAGTTTTCTTATTATGGTACCATTCTTGGGATATCTCGTTTCCAACAAAAAATAATCATCAAATTCGGTTCATAAACGATGAAGTTATACGCGAACACACTTATAAAAAAAATATACGGTCGAATTGAAAAAACCTTCTTTTTTTGAAGTCGGTTAAAAATAGAGCAAGTTATAAATTTACCTACTTATGCCGCTTTGTAACACTTTCACGATCAATCTTCTTACGGCACGTAAATTAATAATTAAATCTACTACCTAGTGAAGCAAGACTACAAGATGGTTCAATAATGTGATTCTCTTCTGTTGTGAGTAGAGTACATATCTGTTGTCCTAATGTTTATTTATTTATTTATTTATTCATGTTTTATTAAGGATTGGCCAAAAAGAACAATTTTGAGAAATACAATAATTCTTGGAGGTAATCGTATAAAAGGCAGTTTATATAATGTGCCTTTTATTTAGAAAATTTAACAACATTCATTGGATCATTTGCGTTGCCAGGCAGACAAATACTCTTCTTCAAACACACGAAGCAATGGATTAGCAAATTCCTTCAAAATCCTTGGGGATTGTGTGTCGTCCATTGTGTTGTGTTGTCCATTACTTTGTAAATACCACATACATAACATCACGCCTTGTTTCCCCGAAGGGTTGGACAGAGGTGCTCCTATATTACATCCACATTTCGGCAGTTATGTTTAAGTTCCATGTAATAGGAGGCGAGCCTATTACCAACAACCGGGCACAAATCCAGACTCCGGGCTGCTACTGAGAAAATCCAGATAGAAAAATCCAATAACACTTTGCCCGATTTGGGAATCCTTATGCTCAGCCGTAGCGCTTGCGACCATTAGACCAACGAGGTAGTCCTTATAAAACAATATAAGGTTAACACGTTCAGTGCCGGGAGCCCTCCTGGAGGGTTCACCAAGTCGCAAAAGGGATGCCGGGAAAACTCGCGGGGGGCTCATTTTAAATATAGGTTTTTCTGAGCGAATATAACATTACAAACCGTGAAAATAAAATTTGATATATAATGAACAAGATTTATTAGTATACGCGTTGGTTTTCAAATCCAAGCATTTTTTTTTTCGTTCGCGCTTTCGAATGTTCACATTAAATATAAAAGTTTGGAAACTACGTATAATACGTACGTACAAGACCCCCTGAAAACACAATTTTACTTCATTATACCAGTGTTCTATAACACGGTTTTAAACCTAATTCCGTTGACCGTCTGCGATGGTTAACTTTAGCGCAAACGTAATTCCTGCAAACCCTCCCGGAGGGTTCACTTCCAACATGTATGGCGGCATGGCGTATGAGTTCTATGAAAAGTGGGTGGAGTCGAAAGAGTAAATTAGATCCCTCTAATCTTACTTCGACCTAACTCTCTTCAGTATTTAATGTATCTACGAAACTTAAAACCACTTGACCGGTATAAACTCTGAAAAGCCGTAACATTTGAGGCTAGGAATTGCAATAGCAGCAGTCAACAGGCCGTAATAGTTCGCTAGTCTCGCAATGGATACCACAATGGGCCATTCCCATAGTTGACTCTCGCAACTTGTGTGAAATGACAGGTTTTCCCCCGGATAGGAGGGAAAAAAGTGTTGGGGGAATATTATATATTTGATTATTGTGTGTAAACGACCCTGATGCAGGATAAAGACAAGCATCAGGACAGCTTAAAAAGGTTACTACTAAAAGCAAAAGAATTGATAGTAAGTAACAAGTCCGTTTGACATGTTTGAGATTGGTAGCTAAAACATGGCTGAAACAACGCATATGAGATAAGGTTGACAATAAGCAGTCAATTAGGGCTAAAACTCTTTTGGTAATTGATTGAAATAATATATGAAGGTTACGTATGACCTTATAGTAATTCTCGAACTGTGTAGGTGCATGTTATTTTAAGTAAGTCAAAATATTTTATTGTTCTCAAAGATATGTTATTTAAATAATTTTATGAGATACCAGCGGGTGCTCGCGGCGTCGCTTGCGTAGACTCTTCTTTTTTCATAAATAAAAGTAACCTACGTATTATAATATCAGCTATCTGCCAGTGAAAGTCCCGTCAAAAACGGTCCAGCTGTTTCGAAGATTAGCCGGAACAAACAGACAGACAAAAATTTAAAAAAAAAATGTTTTTGTTACTTAAAAAGTTTAGTAAAAAACCATTTTTTTAACAGTACAAAGGGACACTTTAATTTTATTAATGTATATAGATACATAAACATATTTAAGAGATACCTCTACACACAAATATAAATATTGCGTTAGACTTGCAACTTCACCGTGTAATTAGCTCAAAATTAGGGTTTCTGTTTTCAAAAATAGTAGCAATAACTAAATATCTGTGGCCCTAGTGAAAAGGGATCTAAGTCCAAAAATGAAACTTTACAGGAGACGCAAAAAAAAACTCTGCGCGCTTCAAATTGCGTGTTTGACCTCGTGTGACATTTAAACCGCTACAAATGCGCGCAAATGAAATAAGTAGATGTCTTTTATAGGTCAACGATTTATGCTCTTTTTTATTATTAAGTTATTTTTATGTAAAGTTAATAGATTTTAGTTTTTTTTTTGTGTTTGACAGTCTAGCGACTGTCTTATACTAACCACAAAATGAAATCCTTGAGGGTATAAAAAAGTTATACCCCTTCTCCCATCAGTTAAATGTTAATTTACTCAAGTGAAAAGGGATACGCATTTGCAATGATTTTATCATAACCAAGTAATGCAAAGAAATACTGAATAGTTTACTACATGAAAAACATGTGCTTTACGGTGTAGGTACTTTTCATCAACGTTAACAAAAATAGAAAATTCTCAAAAAATATATCTTGGCGCCTTTTTCACAAAGAAGACATACGTGGCGTATGGTTCATTAAGACTTGTACGAACTATTTTGAGCAACTTATATCCATAATTTAAATAAAAATAGAACAAAAAATATTTACAATACTTTTTTATTAAAAAAAATAAAATGTTATATAGTTTCTTGCATATTTTGAAAATACAAAAACAATTTTAAGAGAAACTTACTTCTAAATCTGTAGAAAAATCACAAAGCAGGAAAAAAATATTTTTCTGCAAATATTTAAGTATTTGATTGTTTAGTAAAGAAATAAAAAGGGTCTTTTACACAACTTAAAATTACGAAAACCATTTTCAGAAAAAAAAAAAAATCTAATAAACCGCAAATATTGGAAAATATTATTCTAAGTCATCTTCGCTGTCATTTAGAAGAGCAAGTTTATCTTTAATATCATTATCACTTAATAAATTGGTATAAAAGAATCTGACACTAGGGTTTATTAGAGGAAAAAGATAAAGCAAGTCTCGCTTTTTCTCATTATAAATAGCAATCGGCCTATTGTATGACTTAGAATCTTTAGAAAAAAATCCTTGGAGAATATCCTAGAACATCCTAGCCTTGGAGAATAATTCTTGGAATACACAGCTCTTGGAGAATCATTCTCAAAACAAGTAGCTACAGGTTTTTCGATACGGCAGGCAATCCACGTCATTCATCATTTCCTCTTTCGACCTCTACCAGCCATTTTAATAGGGAAATAATTCATTTAAGTAATTTTGAACAGAAAGTAATAATAACGACTAGTACTCTAGGAGATTTTCACAGGGAAACTTATTAGGAAGTTACGGTAAATAAAATAGATATCATAAATGTATAAGCTTTCAGGTAAACGAAACAGAAAAATGCATGTTATATTACTAAATTAAGTATTTTACGTTACGAACAATAATAACTTTATCAAAAATGTAAACTAAAGCCAAATAACCATGCAATCTGATGATTTCAAAAACATATTATAAACTGGTACATAGTATAAGAGTACATTAAATACCTGTAAAAGTTTACAGCCAAAAATAAATGGTATAATTATTACAAAGTATCTGGGAATTTTTGGCTTATTAAAACTATTGTGTTTGAGTTACCAGATAAAACTTATTGTCCCTATTGGTTTTAGGTCATTGCACATGACGCAGGTCCTCACTGGACACGGTTGCTTCGGGAGGTTCCTGTTCAAGATAAGACGGGAGGAAACGACCGGGTGTCATCATTGTGTGGATCACCTGGAGGACACGGTGGAGTATACGGTGGAGGTCTGCCCAGCTGGGGCGGAGCATCGGCAGTGGTAATCTCTCGCATCGGGCCCTGGTTCAGGCCACGGTATGGAGCGAGAGGGCATGGGAGGCCGTCACCTTCTTCTGCGAAGCAGTATTGCTCGCAAAGGAGGAGGCGAAACGCGTAAGGGTGAGGCAAATTTCGCGCCCTCACGCCCCTAAGCGCCGCAGGAGATGCCCTGGGCGTCGGGAATCACCGCGTCCGGCCACCGTAGGCGCTGGCTTGCGGACGCTGAGCAATGGGAAGCTCGCAGTCCGATAAGGACCAGGCCCGGGTCGACGGCACGTTTTGTTCCACGCACGTCTTAAAGAGATGTCATCAGAACTGACGGGGTCCGCTAGGGCCGATGCATACCGTCGGGGTTGCGAGGAAGTCGGAAAGGGATATCGTGGCTCCGGCAACATGGCAACTGAATGAACACGGGTGGGTTTTAGTCAGTAAGAGTCTGACACGCCCTTCCGCTCCGCCCAGAACGGGAGAAGTTATTTGATAATTTCCTACCCAAAAAAAGGTCATTGCACATCTGATAAGACTGATTAGATACTAATTAGAACAAAATTGTAGAAGTCGATTTTCAAGTTACGTACGTAAGTATCTAAATTAGTTATTAAGATATTTACGTACGTAACTTGAAAATTCTTAATCATAAATCACACTGAACAGTAAGCAACAAACTTTATAAACTTGCAAAATCTTGCCTCAACTAAAATCAATTTAGTTGGAATATATCTAATAAGTTTTATAATATAGGATACGTATTTTATAACTAAAACAAACATCAATTGAATGAGTAAATGCATGAGAGTTACTTTCCTTAACACATTATTGTAGTATACATTAACTTCGAAATAAGTTACAAAAATATGTGTAATAGGATCTAACTTATTCGTGTAATTATAGATTTTTGACACAGGCTCCACTAAGCAATATAGTGCGCGAGCGATTGAAGGGACTCTTTACCCACCCTCGCCATTCCCCGCATCGACGAGTTAAATTCTTCCTCACGTAAAATGAAAGCAATTCGTAGGATATAGTTATGATTGCATCAAATTACATTTATTAATTTCATAATAGCCTATGTAAATACTGATTTCAACAGAGTTATTTTAGATTTTTTCCCTTTATTTTGCTGAAAACGGATTTATTTAGCTTAGATCCGTTTTCACCAAACGATAGAGCATTTTTTTCTAATCACTTTTGTATACTTAACTCATTTTCGACAAAATCGGACTTATATCCGTATTCACTAGGGCCACAGATATAGCACGTGCACGAAATGACCAACTGTCGTAATCATATAAAATGCAGCTACTGCAACTGCTTTTATGATCTGTTATTGTTCAGTCTAATCGGCTCTCTGATCAGTAAATTGGCTGTTAAAATGACGTAATTTTATCATTGGTTTGTTATCATGACATTTAATAACAAATAAATCAATTAGAGTTTCAGAAACCTTTTCAGGAGGCAAATGCACCAAATGGCTGTTATATGGACTTTTTTGATACGTAGGTAGGTACGAACTCATGGTGATAACAGCTACTGTTGCCGGTGTTGGTCCGCGGATGGGTGATCATCTTTACATACCGAGACTCCTCCGTACCTCGAAAAGCACGTTAAGCCTTTGATCCCGGCTGTCATTCGTTGAACTTTGACAGTTGTTACGGGTCGTCAGAAGCCCGAAAGTCTGACAACCAGTCTTACCAAGTTATTGTATTACCCAGTTATTGGGTTGTGGAGTCGCTCCATGTAAAATATTGGTATTCAGTTGCGTCCGGTTAGACTGGAAGCCGACCACAACATAGTTGGGAAAAGGCTAGGCAGATAGGTACTAAAGTTATGATGATATTTCGTCTCTTATAAAGGTCACAATGTAACTCCACTCTCCCCCTTTCCGACCCTGATGATCCCATTACTCTCCTCCAAGAGCAGAATAGGGCCACCAGCACTATACACAAACACAGACGCCTCCCGTCATTCCGACCTCGCCGCCGAGGTCCTTTGCGACCGCAACCGTTTCCCTGAGTAAATGATACTCCTCCCCGACCCTTGCTCGAAAACGAGGTGCCAGCAAGTTGTTGCCGCTGAGCACGTAGCTTTAAACTACCCCGAATAATAATCATAATCTAAACCAATTTTGATCCAGCCTGTCCCTTCTTGCTGTCCTCCCCTCAGCGACGCCCTAAGCCGAGGTTCGTACCCCACAGGGGGTGCCCTTAGCGAGCGTTCGCCTAGTTTTAATTTAGTTTAGTTTTTGCCCCTGGCTGGAGGCTTTGAGTGTAGCAGCTTAAGGCACCCACAGGAAAGTCCGGTTAAGCAGCCAAGACCTTAGTGGTCAAAACTGCGAGATGCCCGTTCAAAAAAAAAAAAAAAACCACTCTCCCATTAGCTACCAAGCTAACAAAGCCGCAGATAAACTTAGAATTCAGTTATTATTTAAACTTACTAGCGACGCGACGTCCGAATTTCTCCGTATAGGTACAGCATAGACTAATACTCACCGCGAATAACGTTACTATGCTCACAAATTGGTATTCACCCAACAAAGCACGGCCGTGCGTCGAAATATAAACAGCGGGAACGTTGTCTTATTACAAATAGAACTTTGGTTTCCGATTCATAAACGCTGTTGGGAATTTCATTACGAGAACCACGCTTTTACAGTCTGATTGAACTTTATATTGGGATTTTAGTAGTGGACGTACGTAACTTGTTTTTTTCTTCATTTGTACCACCGCAAAAAGGAGTTACCCTCAATGCTATTACACGATCGTCAACAGTTTGCGAGAACTTCGTATGAATCGTCGATCGATGTTGAATATTTTATTTAATTGACTCGCTCACCTGTAGGTAATTGGGTGAATCAAAGCTAAAAGTTTTTATGTTTAAAGTTGGCAATAATTGTGTTTATTATGAAACCCTTTTGAATAGAGAAGTGCGTTAAAATACCATGTTTATTGGGTTCCAATTGCGAAGTATTTAACTGGCCGTCAAAAAACATACTGACATTCTAATGATGGACGCTTTTTTTGAATTTAATGATCTTTTTGGGCTTCTAATCATGCACATTTTTTTAAAATAAAAGAGCTTCTTTTTAATTTTCTGGCCTTTTTTCACAGTTGGTCGCAGTTACTTGGCTATTTTGCATTAATTGTATTAGAGTGTTCAATTATATTTTTAGGAAAGCTAAATGGGAACTATTTGAGGTTCGATTTAATACATCTGTAGGTACTTTATTTCCATCAACTTTGCCTAAACTGTATTCTAAACATAAGTCTACCCCAGTTTGCACGAGAATACTGTTAAAGTGACTCTCCTAATCGTGTTAGTCGCTCAAGTGTGGCTTGAATCGACTATTGTGTATACTGTATAGGCTTCATATAATGCTATGGCATTTTCGCAGAATACCGTACTGAGTTGCGGCACTACTTATCATTATTCAGTGCAGTATAGCAATATCAGGCGGTATCTTTAGCACGCAGCTCCGAGAAACGCCCCTCTATTTCAGACTTAGTACATTGGTACAGCGTATTCTTTGGAAAATGGTAGTACGTACTGATAGTAATAACATCGTAATACTTTAAAGGGTCCTTGAGTTAATACTGCGTTTTTATTATGTCACTAGCTTTTGTCCGCGGCTTTGCCTGCGTGGAGGTCAATTATCCCACAATGCAGCAGCTGATGAACGCTACCGAACGTGCTAAACTTTTAGTCAAGTTTTGGGCTGACTCTGTGGCGCATCTACATCGCCACATGCAAACTACGCATCTTTATTAGAGTTTACCGCGCGAACACCATTTAATATAACTTCCCCGATATCAATCGTTGGGCAGTTGCCCGCCAGACACGACACTGTTATGGTCGGAGGATCCTCCCTTTTCTAACGAGGATGAGTGAACTTTACACCCTGTTCCTCATACCTTTAGACTCTATATAAATTGCCATCGACACGCTTAGAAGATTATCCCACAAAAACGTACCGGGATAAAAAATATCCTATTTCCTAAACTAGGTTATGGTCTACCTGTGTGCCAATTTAATTTCAATCCATCCAGCGATTATAATTATTTTATATTTATTTTTATGCACAAGTAAAAACATACTGTACAAAGGTGGACTTAATGCCAGAGGCATTTTCTACCAGTCAACCTTGATGCAGAGACCAAAAATAGCAGGTGCAACATAAGGGATAGATAACTTGAAAAAGAATAAATACTAATTAATACATAGTTGCATACATATAACAAAATAAACTTAATCAGGAGAAATAACGATACGTAGAGGAGAAATAGAATCCAGCAAATCAGCGCTGGGATGATTCTGCTAACTTCTTACGAATATGTTCATGTGCATTCATTTTAAAAGATAACCAACTGGTTGCTGTCCTGATGTTCAGAGGGAGCGCATTCCAAAGAAAGACAGCCTGGACGAAGAAAGAAGAGTGAATGAAACTAGAGTGAGACGGACATTGTTGAAAACGATTGTTGGTGGTTCAAAGATTTTTACTTGTGCTGACAAATATGTTGATAAATCTACTTACCTTACTGGTAAGAAGGCGAAGTGGTTTTGTCAACTATAGTAAACAACATAGACATTATAATAAGGTGTGAGAGGCAAAGCTGAAAAAAGGCCTTCCAAATTACTACAATCCAAATAACTTATTTAGCGAATATAGGTACCTACATAACATCATAACATCACGCTTGTATTCCAATAAAGGCTAGGCGGAAGTGCACCTACAGTACACCCACATTTCAGTTAAGTCTCATGGGGCGAGCCTATTCCCATCAACCGGGCACAAATCCTGACTCCGGACTGCTATTGAGTAATTCCATATAGAAAATCAACCCGAAAATCGAACCTAGGACCTCATCCGCAGCAGTAGCTCTACCATTAGGCCAACGAGGACCAACTTACATAATAAAGGTGAGAAAGATTACCTTCATCGGCCATTCACTCATGTTATACTTGCAACCCACAGAGCATATTATGCTTTTTTTTTGTCGTGATGTCGTACTGGTCCCGTCACGTAAAAAGAACGCTGGCCGTTTACCTGCGTACCGACCGATTTATCGATTCCAGCCTATTCCAATGTACTAAGTAGCTAATAAAGTACCTTTTATAACATAACATAACATCACGCCTTGTTTCCCCGAAGGGTTGGGCAGAGGTGTCCCTGTAGCAGGCACACCCACATTTCGCCAGTTATGTTTAAGTCCCATGTAATAGGGGCGAGCCTATTGCCATCAACCGGGCACAAATCCAGACTCCGAGCTGCTACTGAGAAATTTCAGATAGAAAAACCCAATAACATTTTGCTCGACCCGGGAATCGAACCTCTTTTTGCTTTTGCTCGACCTCATTTTGCTCGACCTCATACTTAGCAGTAGCGCTTGCGACCACTAGACCAACGAGGCAGTCCTTTTATAATTCTACAATAAAACAATTACACTTATATTATAAAACAATAGCCTAGTACTTTAGGACACGACTATACCCGTGTGCAAACACATCTGCTGCACTGTCACTCAGCGTTTTTTTTTACGTGACGACAACGATTTCAGCCTATTACGTCGAGTATTTTACAACGTTATATTTCAGCCAATTAACAAAAAATCTTAGTGAAATAAACACCTAAACCTTCCTCATGAATCACTCCGTCCATTAGGGGAAACCGTATGAAAATCCGTTCGGTAGTTTTTGAGTTTATCGCATTCGGATAGACAGAGAGACAGACGTGGTGGGGACTTTGTATTATAGTATGTATAGATTCTCTAAGGCCAATAATAATTACCAATCATAGCAGTCTTACCTAATGCAATGTTGATGTTATGAGTAATAGTTTACTCTTATCCAACCCTTCATATGAATGAATCCCTTACACCATTTACACCAATGACAAAGAGATTCTTCCCCAAAACACTACCTAAAAATATGCCTAACGAATTTTAATTACTCCAAACTAAACGACGAAAGTAATTAGGAAAATTACAGCACGTACGTAAGCTTATGGTCTTAAAAGTTATAATAGAAAGAGCACTTTGTCATGTCAAGCTTTTAGCAGCCTCTTTAATTTCTCTTTGTGCAGTAAATGAAGACATTAAATCGTTTACGTCAGGGCATAATTTGAGAAAGTAAATGAATCAGGGCTACGTACTTACAATATGAGTTAATGAATTGATGTAATATTACAAGGGCCTGGAGTGTTGTTTACATAATCATGTTCGTTTTGAACGTGTCTGCATGACCTTCACATTTTAGATGGAAATTAGGACATGTTTTTTTATCTCATACTATCTGCACCTCGCAGTTTTATCCGCATAAGTTTCAATCCCGTGGAAATATTGAGATAAAAAGAATTCTATCTCCTAACCTAGGTCATGGTCTACCCCTGTGCCAAATTTCATCTAAATCCATGTAGTGGTTTTAGCCTGAAAGCGTAACAAATAAGCATACAAGCTTACAAACATACAAAAAATCAAATGTTTTCTTTTTATAATATTAGTTTAGATACATTATAATTAAATAGTAACGAAGAATTTTACTTTTATTTCTGAAATGTATTTGATTGTATTTTTATAAGTTTTGACATAATTTATGACAATTGTTCACAAATTCAACAGCAAACCAACATTGTTCTTTGCAGTGCCCTGACAGGGTTCATGTACAAAAACCAAAAGTAAATATTGTAAAATGTGTTATGTGCATGAGAGCAAATAAATAAATAAATAAATAAAGAATTTTTGTCCGTTTGTCTGGATGTATGTTCCGGATTGGCACAAAAACAGCTAAACGGATTTGGATGAATTTTAGCTAACAGATAGTGTTAAGCCTGGATTAATACATAGAAGACTTTTAATCCCGGTAGTACGTTCCCGTGGGACATTTTGCAACATCCAAGTGGGCGAAGCCACGGTCAAAAATGAGAATTATTAAAAGCATGTGTCCCACTGCAGGGCGAAGGTCTCCCTATTTTCTACACGTGTCTTTTACAGACATTTAGTGGTATGAGGAACAGGGTGTAAAGTTCACTCATCCACCATAGAAAAGGGAGTATCCTCCGACCAAACGGGTGTTGTGTCTGGCGGGCAACTGCCCGACGGTTGAAGTCGGCATCTTGTATATATGTCGATCGCGCGGTAAACTCTAATTGCGCGATGCAGAATTTGTGTGACGTCATGTCTTTGATGCGTAGTTCGTATCGTTTATATCAGATAATTTAGCATAGAACAATCTACATTTTAATTAAATTAATAACGACTACATAGGCTTCCTGGCTTGCGTTGATTCAATACCTAGTTTTATTACGCAAATGAAACAAAATTTGTCAGTACCTAAATATTTTCAGTCTCTGCTAGATTTTTTAAAGTTAATATCTCGTGTAGGTATTCTATTTACATTAAGGCATTAGCAATTCTCTTTTCATGCTATCAAAAAAAGAAATAAACGACAAGCCTAGGGACAAAAAGTCCTTACTTTGTGCTCTTTGTGCTAAAGTACAGCAGATATCACTTCTTGGAACTCGTTATATTTTCTTACACGATATACTGGCGATAATAGTTAAAGGAGATAAAAGGTATAGGCGATATCAGCACTTATGTAGTTGGTTTATTAAAATAGATGTAAAATAATTATAGCGTAACCTTTACGTAATAAAATGAATGGCTTTGAATAAAGTCTTTATTATGATTCCATTTACAACAAATGAGTTCGTGAGAAAAGTACTTAAAATACTAATTGTAAGCCGTTGAAACCACACTCTTAAAACTGTAAGTTCTAAAATAAATAGAACTTTAAAACGCTTACAACGTTAGTACGTAAATGTCCCGATTAGACTATAGTGTAAAAGCGTTTTCTCAAAGCGAATCAATGATCATTGATCACCACGCTTACCACGGTTTCTGGATTGAGAATTTTAAGTTAAGAGCTTGTTAAATTTTCTTTACAAAAACACGTAAGAAACGATATACTTATACTGAAAATCAGCGCTGTGCTGTGGCATAGCACTGCATCATGCTGAGTGGAAGCCTTCTTGTCACAGTCATGTGGTGCAGCTGTCGACTAATTTCTGTTTTATGCTCGTGATTTATTATGTACTTTTTGTTGTTTTCGTTTACTCTTGTCTTTTATGTATGCACGTGTCTCTGTGACAGATAAACCTATTTTTCTTTCTTTCTTTCTATATTATACTTTGTAGTAGGTATGTTTATCTTTGTATTTAAATAAATATTTATTCCTCAATTTTTCGTGATTGCACCTACCATTGTTTGTCTCTGCATTACTCAAAGTCTGGTAGAAAATGCCAATGACATTAAGTACGCCTCGACGATTTTATTCTAAAATATCATAATCTATCATCGTATCATCATTGGCGATGAGACAATTACTGGCTGATATAATTTAGAAAATGTAATTAACTACCCATAGTATAATAGTTAGTTGTTATATTAGGATGGATGATTCTATAAAAGTTTTTTTGTGGTTTAAATAAATAAGTAATTATTATTGACTATATTTAATGGCTTTAGGGAAAAAATATCAGTTTGCTAAATCCGAAAGCATTGTGTTCGTAGTGCTTGTATCACAGCCTGAGTTCTACCCTAGATTCAATTTTAAGAATTTGCTCCACTCGCCGTTCGCATGCTGAATACCAATGAGATCCAAGTTATGAGTAGTGCTTTCTAAGTATTGTTCAGAGCGTTATTTTAATCTATGACTTAACTTTATGAAATTTTATTAAAAAAAGCTCTGTAATATTTGATACTGGTTTAGTTTTTGGTAAAAATGAATTTATGGAAAGACGTGAGAGGGGTTTACAAGCACAATGTGTTATTTTAAAAGGTTGTTTTATTTGTTAGTGCCTACAAAATAATGCATTAATTCAGTATACCTTTCACGTACACCCTAGCAAAAGGTGTAACCAATTATAATTCTTGAATGCAGTTAATTTTTATCAAGAAATAATCATTTCATTGCTTTAATTAAACTAGTGGTCGCCTCATAATTCATTAAAATTTTAAGTTTGATAGAATAGTTTAGGAGAGTTCATACTAATTCCATGCTACCATGATAAGTACATACTAATTTCATTCTAGGGCCGATGCCTGCCTGGGGTGCGAAAAAAACCGAAAGGGAGATCGTGGCTCCCGGCAATAGGGCAACCGAAGGAACACGGGTGGATTTTAGTCAGTAAGAGTCTGACACGCCCTCCCGCTCCGCCCAGAGCGGGAGAAGTTATTTGATAATTTCCCACGCAAAAAAAAAAGACATTATTCTAAGCCATCTTTAACCATAAACAAAAGAGTGTGTGAGTCAAAAGCATGGCGGTGTGTATAATGTTTTCTTTTATATATATTAATTTATATCTAATGCATATTACTTATATTTTTAAAAAATGATTTCTACACTGCTTCTCCATATAAACGTTAATTGTGGCAAATTTCATACTCCTCGTCCGCATAATTTTCGTAAAAAGGGGTACAAAGTTTTTGCTTCACGTATTAATTTATAAATCACAACCAACTTAATTCCTCAATTCAATTTACATCAAAAACAACGGTCAAAACCCACGCCAGTAAATCGCAGTGCTATCAAAATCTTCATACGTTTCATTCAATAATATGCCGCTGTCTGGCACGGTTTTCGCACATAGCACCAACGGAAATTGAATGCGAACTATCGGGTATGGACAGTGCTGACATGATGCCGATGGACGTATACATTCGACTGACATATCTGTCCATCAGCCCGGACAAAGACAGCCATCTAGCGTCCGAAACATCAAAGACTTGTTGACATGTTTCAATTATGAACGAGCCGTTGCGATTGCGTTACTAACAGTTTTTATTTGTATTGTGTTTGGCTATTTCGTTATAAAGGTATTTTTTGTTAAGTTTTTTAGACGACGTGATTTTGTTTTTATGACTTACGAGTGGCGATAGCCAAAAAGAGTGATCGAGATAGAAACATCCATAGTTCTTTAAACTTTAAAATAAATGTAATAAAGAAAATAAGAACCAACTAAATTTCAAGCATCGTAACATGGTAAGTGAATTTTCTACATTTTGTCAATCTTGATATTGACTAATTCCCAAATTTCTATAGTAAATTGGCCCTGTCGTGTGAAAAGTGGTCGGGCTGTTTCGTTTTGATACCTCTGACACACACAATGTCACAGAGACTTAATTGTCATGGAAACGTCACTATTATTGTACGAGCTCACTCTTCTCAGTAGGTATATACACTTTTTCGCGCGACTTAGTACAGGGCAAATCTACGATTTAAATCTTTGCTAATTGCCAGTTATTATGATTTTAAAAAGAAGGTTAGGCATATTATAAGCACAATAAAATTAAGCCCTAAATAAAAACAATTAAATACCTTATTAATTTTGCTGGCGTATTACAATTCTTTATGTAGTCCAACGAAACAGGTACCCTACCTATTATATTAAAATTAATTATAATATTCCCTTGTTCATATTAAAGGAAGTCTAAGTAATCTAATAATACGTGGAACTTTTAGGTACTAGCTTAGTTTCTATTCAATATTGATACAGAAATAATACTCTAAAACATTAATTAAGTTACATTTTGTCGGTATTCCGAAATTGGCTGAGAGAGGCTTATGCGATAAATTTCCATGTATACCATAAATTTCATTAAACTTTTAAGTAAAAATTATTACCTGGTGCCTGCTCGGTATTAAAGGCTCATAAAATGTATCCACGTAAACACTTTTTAGAAAACAGCTAGTAGATTTTTAGATGCATATTGTGTGTGATCTTTTTGACTTTTAAAATAGATTGCTTTGATATAAAAATAATATCATGTGATTGCAATAAAGTTATCAACAATAAAATACTAACACAAAAGTAATTTGGATTTGTATGGACTGATTTTTAAATCCACTTGTTTAGCCGACTTATTTTTCTTTTGAAATCGAAGTGGCCAGTGTCCTTTCATCCTTACATATTATAAAACAAAGTTATCCGCCGTGTCTCGTCTGTCTGTTTGTCTGAACGCGATAAACTCAAAACTACCGACCGGATTTTCAAACGATTTTTACCAACGGACGGAGTGATTTGTAAAGGTTTTGTGCATATTTGCTGAAATTTTACGATTATTGTTGAAGATGTCGGAAAAAATAATGCCGGCTGGGAACTTTATTGGCGTGCGCCGAGGAAATCGTAAAAATTACATAAAATTTATGTTCTACAGTATTGTTTATCTTAAAAAGTTCAACAAAATAGTCCGCGATAGCATATGTCTATCTTCTAAGGATGACCCACAATTACCATGTTTATGTTTCAGAATATGATAAAAATTTCATTGTTATTTCCGAAGCTATTTTGACCGGTATTATATTAATCCTTATCCAATAAACTATGTTACTTAAATTGAGCATTTAATTTAAATAAAAATATTCCTTGTCATAATTTCATTTAAATTAATGGTTTAAAAGATATCATAGATTCAAAATTACGCGTAACTAATAATTTTGGTTGACGGCAACGCGGGCGCAGCGGTAATAGTCATTATAATAAAATTGAAAACCACGAAAATGACGCCATATAAGTATAACTTATCTTTATGAGCTTTTTCAGTTTACGAATAGCTAGCTCAGGGTAGGGCAGGTACCTAGTAAGTAGCGTCCGCCTCGTAGGTCTAGTCTCTAGTGGTTTCAAGCGCTACTGGCGGTCCTTCCTGGATTCGATTCCCGAGTCCGTCAAAGTGTTCTTAGGTTTTTTCAACTCGATTTTCTTACTACCAGCCTGAATTGCTGCTGGATTAATGGCAATAGCCTCGCCTCCTGTTACAAAGGACTTAAACATAACTGGCGAAATAAAAATGTACCTACAGGTGCTCAGAGTGCGGGGCAGCGCCAACACCGTCCTGGCGATGATAGCCAGCAGACTCGATTGCCCTTATATCCGGCAATGCTGCAGCAGACATTATTACCGTGAGAGTGTTCGTTTTTGTCTGTGCTTGTTATGAAGGTATTATGTATTTATTTTTATGTCCGTTCATTGGTTTGAGCTGTGCGTTGATAGATCAGTCAGTCAGTCAGTCATTCAGTCACCCTTTCCTTTTATAGATATAGATAGATTATAATTGTAGGTACAACTCTGGCTAAGCCCTCGGAGAATACAGTCGTGATGTTATGAATACTTTATTACAACAAGAGACCCGTAGGTCTCGTTGTCGTAAGCGCGACTGTTGGTCCTGCGCCTGATCTCTCTCCGGTCGTGTCGGATTGCCGATAGTCCGATGGGACTATGAGAGTGAGGGAAAAGAGAGTGCACCTTTGTCTGCGCATACACTTGGGCAGTATAATATCTCCCGCGCCGACGGCTAATCTCCGCTGAGATTGACGCCATGGCCGCATTCGACTCTTAGAGTTCTGTATGTACCCGTTTGATAAGAGTTGATAATTTGGTATAACAACATTCCCTAATAAAACATCTTCCAAAAAAGAAAAAAAAAATACAAAGCAAAAAATAACTTTGATTTCGAAAGCTTTGAATTTTCTTTTTTTGCCTCCGTTTTCCGAAATTAAAGTAATTTTCTGCTTTGTAGTGTTTTTTTGGAAGTCGGCTGATTTTTTTTGCAAAAAAGTTTTTATTTATCACATTTTAGTTTTGGTACCTACCCCACAAATATTCGTATAGCTACCTGCTATGTAAATAACAGTGACATGAACTTATCATATTATCCACATATATTCAAACCAACTCAAAAACTATCCAAGCAAAGTTAATAAAATTTATATGGGACCGCCTTAAGAACATACGCTTTCAAACAAAAAAAAAACAAAATCGGCCCATAATTCACTGAGAAATCGGTGGACATACATAAAAAAAAAACAAACATACGCTACGAACATATAACCTCCTCCTTTTTGGAAGTCGGTTAAAAACAAAGTAAACGGCCCATAAAACAACTTCATTTACACAAGCCAAAAATACCCCGAAAAAAAGTTCCGCTACTTAAATTATTATGTTGCCCCCAAATAAGTGATCCCGGCCGCTAATAGGCATCATCCCGAAGTTTCTTACAAAAGCAGCAAACTTTTGGTCGAAGGCACGTATCTAAGTAGGAAAAGATTTCCCAACTATCGGGAACTTTCAATAATCCTGGTAAGTCGATTGTAGCCGAACTTATTTCGGGAGACGAGTGCGTATAGCCGTTTTAGATAAAGCAACATCTGGTTTATGGACTTCCCTCAACATATATTTTGTATTTTCACGTCCGTTTTCCCTATGAAGTGAGCAGAAGTTTGAGAGCTTCTATTCTTGATGATGGCTTTATTCTAAGGTATGAACAGTTATTTCATACGATAGAATTGCAGTTCTTTGTGAACTGCCTTATTTTCTTTCCAATATGTTATATTTATTTTAGTAATACGGGTTTCTCATCTGCTAAGTATTTTATTAGTATCAATAGTGCAACGAGAGCTGTACACCTATACAACATGTAAAAGAACCCTGTCCGATCCGTGAAGGTGTTGTTAGGTATCATACTGAGAGTCTATTTATGTGGTAATTTTCAGGAAAATAAATAAACAGTGGCACTCTGGGAATGCTGACAGGAGTGAAAGCTTGACAAAAAATCGGCACCGCGACAATCAACGCGTTGACGTGTTTTAAATGGTCAGAAGCTGGTGTCGAACAGTGTCGCGAAATCAATGGTTTATCCCATATAAGAATGCTCACGCGCCTAAAGAAGTTTTCACTTAAAAAAAAAACTTTTTTTTTTCAATTGGGAATTCTACCCAGTTACATGGGGCGCGGGCCGCCGTCGTTTAGCAGGTGTTTACAAGTCATAACTTATGACCCTAGTTGAAAATTTGCTTGAAAATTATGAATTTGGGGTAATTTTGGTACTAAAAATGTAACGTAATTTTGAAATAACAATAACTTTTTTATTTTTAATAATTATTAGATTTTTTATTAATTTTAGGTGATGTTATTGCAGTAACTATGAGCCCCTTTCGGATCGGAAGGTTTTTTTACATATTCTATAACAATCTTTAAGTAAATATTCAGTCACGAGTTCAATGAACTTATGAAAATCTTATTGAGGTGCTATAAAAAAAAAACCTTCACATTTCAACTTGAAAAATACAGAAAAAAAACTTATTTAATTTAACACACACGATTTAATATGACTCAATCTAGTTATTATATTATAACCCGGGTAAACCTCGATCAATCATCTAACTGCACATGTGTAGGGTACGCTAACACTAGAACTAGCATAGGATCAACATAAATAATATTCCTAGTTGACTGCCTCATTGGTCTAGTGGTCGCAAGCGCTACTGTTGAGCATGAGATTCCCAAGTCAGGCAGTTTAATTGGGTTTTTCCATCAGGAATTTCTCAGTAACAGCCCAAAGTCTGGATTTGTGCCCGGCTGGTGTCAATAGCCTCGTCCTCTATTAAATGGGACTTTAACATAACTGCCGAAATGTGGGATTACTATAGGTACACACGGCTACACATCAAGCTATACATTTCCAGTGTATGCTGATCTCGCATTCTATAAGATTCCCGTACAATATGAGGTCAGCTTATACTGGAAATGTATAGCTTGATCTGTAGCCGTGCGTACCATCGCGGAAACCCATAACTAACCACATTGAAAACAAAATTCCGTGAACACGATGACCACATCTGTTACCGTCCCGGTTATGTTGGAACAGAGAAAAGATAATACAAAATATTAACAATATTGTAGCCCACTACATTATCCGCATAAAAATTATGTTAATGAGGGATATTAACATAACATTACTCCTGATAACCCCGAAGTCCGGGTACGAGGCAATCTTTAAGGATTACAACCAAAAACTAGGTAACTATTCTTATTTCATTATAAACTTTTGAAAAAGTTGCGCAACTTATGATGTTGCCTGCAATATCACAAGTTGCGCAAGTGTTGTTCACTATGGATATGAATTATAAGCATGTTTTTTTTAATACGGAACTCTTACATGTTGCTAGTAACACTGCAACATCCATTTTGCCAGCAACGTATTGACGCAACACCAAACCGTGTCCGCGCATCACACAGTACTTACGCAGTACTTTATAATTATTTGTAACATCTGTTTATACCGGTATTAAGCAAATAAATAATTTGATTTTATTTTGTTTTCAAACGAATTCTATGGAAAGATCAAGTGTTACCGCCCGTGCCATATATCGGTATGAAGATTCGAAGGTGGCACCTGAAGTTGCCGAAGACGATGTGCTTGCGAAATGACAGCATCCAATTAGCGTTGGGCATGTCAGCCAATCATCGCGGAGCATCTCCCACCGACTTCAGACGATTGGATTTATCGCATATCACGGTCGACACGCGACTCCATCTTTTTGTGTATCTCAAGTTTTTTTCACCCAAGAACCGATTGTACCTAACAACAATAAATGCCTTTCTACAATATACTAAAATAAACTCAATCATTGAAGATCCCTCAAGCCAAATCCCACAAACACGAATAAGAAAAGGAAGCAGCAGCCCTAATTCCTGACCCGAGCATCGAATTTCACATCAAGTTATTTATTTTTCAAATGCGAAGTCACAAAGAATCCGTTTTTGTATGAAAAACTAGTTTTATTTTAAAAGAGTTATTAAAATAGAGGTGAAAATAAGCATGGTTTTATTCTTTTGATAAAAATATGCCTCTTCTCTCTCGCAGAGGAAACGGCGCCAAATGAAATCTTTTACAACGATCTGTTAATTTAAAAAGATGGTAATCTTTGTATGAAAGTATTGAAGAGGTCTGTTGTGATGTGTTTTCTCTTATGAGTGGCAAATTTTCCACTGGAACACAATGTTATCTGAGTTGTATGAAAGTTTCAGTTCAGCTAAAAATATTTTTGAAGTTCGTAATTTTGAATATTTCTTTTTCACTAGTATCTGCCTTTGCTCAATTTTCGTAGCACCTAAAATGAGGAGAGTCAGATAAGTTTCATGTATTACATGATCTTTTTCAAGCTATTTTTCAGGCCAATTTGTGAATGAAAGTCACCCTAGACTGAATATTGATGTATAGAAGAATATTGAAAGTCGGGGAAATAAAATGTTTCACAGATTGACTACCAACTTAAATTGTCCATATATTGAAATCACAACTGCCATTCCTAGACAGTTGCATAAAATGACTGTAACACGGCCACACGGCAAACTGACGTAGTGTGTCAATTTGATACACAATAAATTCCTGACTTCACATAAGCAGGTACCAGACACAATTTATAAAGGATAACTTAAGGCTCCCCGCAAACAGGCGCGACGCGACACTGGCACCGGTAGAACAATTTCCTTGAATTTCTCATAGAAATATACAATCGACATGCATTGGTATATATGACGCTCATATCTACTTACTTTGAATATATTAAATACAGCTGTAATAACGTCATCGTCATTCATCATCCTTATCCTAAAATAAAGATATAATATAATTTAAGATATTTTGATAATATATCTTATACACGTGAGGATATAATAATATTCATATCATCCTTATTTTGCTAACATATAAATATATAAAGATACATAATTTTTTTCCAAGAAATTTTACGATGGAATGTCGCCTTGTATAAATAATTATCTGTTTTAATGTCCATGCAAATGTAAGCGACCTGCTAGGCACGGTTTGACAAAACATCAAGATTATTTTATTATATATACGATACAAAAAAAAAATCAACCGACTTCTAAAAACAGAGAAAAATAACTTTAATTTCGGAAGTCGGTGGCAAAAAATGAAAATTCAAAACCAAAGACATCGACTTTTTATTTTTCACTTTTTAGTTGTGATACCTACCTCACACAAATTAAAATACCACTGCTATGTAAATAACAGTGACAGGAACTTACCATAACATCGTATACGTATTATCAACTCAAAAACTGTCCCAACAAAATTAATACAATTTATATGTGACCACTTTGAGAGCATACTCTTTCAAATAAAAGTAGAATTTTTCAAATCGGTCCATAATTGACGGAGAAATCGGTGGACATACATAAAAAACCAAACATATGCAACGAATATATAACCTCTTCCTTTTTGGAAGTCGTTTAGAAAGGGAGTGACTACATAGATATAATAATAATAATGCGCTGACCAGAAATAAACATAAATTTGGATTAGGGCAGGAAAATGATGAAAATTATTTCTTAATAACATATACGCGTATATGTTACGGCTAAAACCCAAAGTGCGGCTACATCTAGTTTTAGCCGGCTACAACTAGGTCCGGCCGGTAGCAGTTGGTTAAACTTGCCTAAATGGATCCTGGCACTCGCCGGCCGCTGTCGCGGCACCAATCGCTTCGCTCGCTCGGCTCGTGTGGTCACAGTTCTAACCTAACCTACCTTTCAGCCATTTCCATTTGCTACAACTAAATTTAACCAACTACTACCGGTCGCACCTAGTTGTAGCCGGCTAAAACTAGGTGTAGCCGCACTTCGGGTTTTAGCCGTGACATATGTATACTAATCTCATCAAAAACATAACATGTAAAAGAATCCAAGTCTCGAAACTTAGTTCTTCTACCGCAAAACGATGTGAGATCTTATGGAAGACCAAGTCTGTTAATTTATTCAGTACCTATCTATTTTTCATCTTTATTTCTTTAGTAAATAGAATGACCTGACCATCGCACGGCAACATAATCACAAAAGAATAATCTACTATATTAAATAGTTCAAATGAAATAAAGCGCAGCGCTAATATTAGGTAGATTTTGATATGACTGATTGATGATGACTTCTATTGCTGTGTGCGATTGCCAAGTTACTGCCCCCGCGGTACTGCCCTTCCCCCCGATAATAAAACTGAAGTTTGTTTTTTGTTTGTTCGTTCGGACGGACTAATCTCTGGAACTACCAGTCGGATTAGCAAAATTCTTTTAGCATTTAATAGCCCAATTCTTGAGTAATGGTTATATGATTTAACAACACACTACGGCCCTAAGCAGGCCAACTAAAAAAAACAATGTCAGAAAGAACGCAAAACGAGAAAGAAGTACCGGCGCGGGCGGGCGATCGGATGCAGCAATGCTATTCTCTAAAAGACAATCTCTTAAGTTCCATTAGCCAAAAATGATAAAGTGCATAATATCTGAAACATCAGGAATTCAATAAGCTTTTGTTGGTGTGTGGTTAGGTACCCATCATATCTCAAGAAACCTAATTGTAAACAAACCTTTAGCCTCTTGGTTAAACCACTGGAACGAACTCGCGGACGCATATAAGCAGTTAAATCACTTTCCAATATATTCATTAAATCCTCAGAAAGCCTGTAAATATGGATAAACTCTGTATCACGGGATATTGTTTTAAACTTTCTTATTAGTTTCGCCTGTCGAGCTTTCTTCAAATTATCACTTTTCTTTGCTTCTTCTAATAAATGTATCTTTATAATTAACCGAGCTGCCATTTTTTTAAAATAAGTTTCTAATTAGTACAGTTTGTATATAATTTTGTCAAAACTCCGCGCAAATATTGTAGCTTTTGTATTTGACAGTTAGAAGCGAGGCTGCGGGCGTGGCTGTAGGCGACTTCGTCGCTGTTTTTTCTAAGGGAATACCAAAATGTATGAAGAACTGTCAATATTGCTCTCCGTAACCTCCGTTGGGTAGTTTTAACTCACGGCCGTCACAGCCTTGGGCGCTAGTGTAGCTTTATACAGCTTAGTGAATACTAAACTGAGTTTCACCGCTGCGGCAGCGCTGCACCACAAGGCTGTATCCTTAGAGAATAGCATGGCAGCGCGGTGGATGGGGGCCGAAACTTCACGCGGACGAAGTCGCTAGCAGAAGCTAGTGTATTATATACATAAACCTTCCGAAATAAAACTTCTAAATTATAGTGAAACCGCATCAAATTCCATTTCGTGGTTTAGAAGAATAACGCAGTCACACAGACAGACACAAAAAGTGACTTTATTTTATAACATGTATAGATAAATCACTTAAAAAAAATTCATACTAACTTCCTGAAGCCTGCTTGAAACGCTTGTTAATTTACTATATGTGAGTAGCTTATAGAGCTTTTGAAAAATACTTTTTAGGGTTCGGTACCACAAAAGGAAGAAACGGAACCCTTATAGGATGACTCGTGTGTCTGTCTGGCTGGCTGTTTGACTGTCTATCCGTCTGTCACAGCCAATTTTCTCCGAATCTACAGGACCAACTTAGTTGAATTTTGGAACACATATGAATTGGTTTAACCCCAACACGGACGTGTAACGTAAATAAATGAATTTTGAATATGGAGTCACTTATGGCGGAAAATGGAGAATTTAAAAAAAGGAAACTGTACCGTGTGACATTATGAAATGAAAGGGCATGTTGTGAGGATCTTAAATATATACATTTTATAATTTTAAAATGTATGCTTCTGAAGATATCTAAGAAAATAAATGAAAATTGTCCATTCCTCCCTTATCTAAACTATAGAACCTAAAATTTTGAAAAAAATACAGGAAACCCTTTAAGAAGTCTGTGGTCTCAAAATAACATGGTGAATCTCTCTACATTGTGCGTACAAACTTACATTTGCAGTTGGAATGCATGGGAGACCATGTTGTTCAACTACAATGTTATGTTTGTTCTTGGGATAAATTCATCCCAACTATGGAACTCTTCATTGTGCGTGATCCACCACACACTTGGCCGGTTTTTCTATTAAAGTATCATCATGATATTTTTTTCTAAGAACTGGCAAAGATATTTCTGATAAGCTTTGAAGGAAATTGGACCTTAGGAACGTGTCACACTAGAGTTTAGCAAACGTTCGTGTTACATATAAATGCCTTTTACCATGCCTTTTTCTTGGAAACGACAAATGAAAATATTGCAAGAGCAGTCGTGTTGGTGACGTGAAAATATAAATATAAGCACTTCTTTTTTTAGAAACTCTATTTGTAACTCTTTTCACACTTATTTATATCCCACTAGTGGCTAAGCTTGGCTCGATTTCTACGACTTGACAAACATCATAGCATTATCAGCCTTATGATGTTCCCACTGCTGGGATACAGACCTACTCTCAGTGAGAGGGGGTGGGCCGTAATCTACCACGCGGGCCCAGTGCGGGTTGGTAAATGTCACATGTATTCGATTTTTTAGTTCTAGGATATCCTAGAACCTAGGCAGTTTTCTCAATATGTTTTCCTTCAACGTTTTAAGAGCACTTTTGATGACATAATTTACACAATGTAAAGCGCCTAAGTTCGAACCTACGATCTTCAAACTCGTAAGTCGCGGCCGTTACTACTGTGCCACCACTACTCTCAATCGACAAAACATCGACAATTCTTAATTATAAATAGTAAGTAGTAGTTTTAAGTAGGTCGACACATAAACTTTCCAGAATAAATTTTCCAAATGATGGTCAAAACCCTATTAAAATCCTTTGCATAGTTTAGAAGAACACCGCGGTCCTACAAGCAGACACGAAAAGCAACTTTATAATAAGTTAATTTCAAACTTATTATAAAGTTGCTTTTCGTGTCTGCTTTACAAATAAACACATGTCGTATAGGCAATATTTTCTTATCACAATTGAATTAGACATCTGTAGCCGAACTAAACGAAAGCCTGTACTTAGGCTATCAGCTCTTAACTCCTCAAATAGCAAACATTTAAAAATAGCCATCAAGTAAAGTTGTTAACATTTTGAAGAAAAAAAAAAGTGGTAGCACTCCGAGAGTACCGACAGAAGTGAAAACTTGAACAAGATCGTCTTGGTGGAAGAAAACTACTTGTATAAAACATTGGTCCGTAACTCTATCTAAATAAAGAGCACAATAGCGTTTACAAAAAAAAATCCGAAACCTTTAAAGTAAAAATACTTGCATAGAACATTGATCCGTAACATAATATAAATAAAGAGCACAATCGCGTTTACAAAAATGAGGTATCATTATGGTGTCGCGAAATCAATGGTTTAGTCCCATCTCAAAAATGCCCAACGCGCCTAAAGAAGTTTTCACTTCAAAAAATGTGGTGATAAATAATATAATATGTATTATAGATATACCATCACCAATATTCTAATTACTATTACTATAACTAATACCAATATTCTATATTATAAAAACAGTCTTCTTTCTTATTTCATTCCAGTATTTGCACTCCAGCCACCTTAAGTGAAAAAGCTCGTGTAGCCACTACACTTATGATATTCTGTAGTGCTGTAGACCGAAACAGTACTGAACAAACCGGATTTTCAATTTCCTTTCCGGACCAAACACTTTCCTTGGGAGAGCATTTTTTATACTTTCACTCCGTACCGTACCTATCTATGAATATATGTGTACTTTGTATGTGTGGTTGGTTACATGTACAGTACACATGAATGAGTTTTCTGTTTGAGTCTTTTTAAATTACTGTTCTTTTAAAGTCTTCCTTGTTCTTGAATGTGTCCGGGAAGGTAGCGTTTTTCCGTGGGTATCACAAAAGTATGAGGAACAGGTGTGAAGTTCACTCATCCTCTATAGAAAAGGGAGGATCCTCCGACCAGATTGGTGTCATGTATGGCGGGCAACTGCCCAACAATTGATGTCGGAGAAGTTATATATTTATGGTGTGCGCGTGGTTAACGCAAATTGTGCGATGCAGGATGTGTTCAGGATTTTATGTGACGTCAGGTCTTTGATGCGTCATTCGCATGTGGCGATGTCGATGCTGCCACAACTAACGAGTGACTGTCTGTTGCTTTGTGCCTTTGTGTGTAAACCTGCGGGCCAACAAAAAGTATTATAAGATTAAAAGTTAAACGACCCCAATAACTCAATAAAAACAGGCCATTCGCCCAGCACATTTAGTTCGTGAACAGTCAATAAGCTTTATGCTCTTAATTCGCAGATCAGTGGAAAATACGACTTAAGCCGTGAAACACCTAAACGTTTATATTACGCGTGGAAACTAAAATTACATGCCAAATTATTTAATATTATCTTTCTAATAATTTTAGTGAACATGATCTGCAAATTATGACAAGGAGCGTTTTAGATTTTAAGGAGAGATTAATCATTTAATTAAATGATTATCTTTAGTATATAATAATATTATATACTATTAATAATATTATATAGAGGAGGTTGTTCTTCAGAAAGGCCAGGTGCGTGGTACTCGCAACCGGCGTGCGTGTTACCAGATGTATGAACGTAAACGAGGCAAAAAGAGTATGTAAAGATCGTAGCAGGTGGCGTTCTGTAGTTTCTGCCTACCCTCATGGGAAGAAAGCGTGAGTTTATGTATGTAAGGATAATTATAGAGGTAAAATTTGAGTTTGTATGTAAGGGGTAATCTTCAGAACTCCTGATCTGATTCCGAAATTTCTTTCACTATTGGAAAGTTACAGTATTGCCATAGGATATTTTATGTTAAAACAAGAAATTTCACGCGAATGAAGTTAGTGAAGTATAAAATTACACTTCATCTTGCTCTCATCGTCCCCTAATCCACATCTCATGCTTTATTTGCCCTTCCTCGTGACGTAATCGATTGCCACATTTATACTCACACTTTGATACCCACGAAAAGAAAGTAGACAGCCCAATAATTGCTTGTAACTCACGGCAACACTTAGTAGGTTACCAATTCGATTTTATCAACCTAATTACGCCTATAAGACAACAATAACACTCGCACAAAACCAATCTAAAGCCAATTCCTAAACGGCCGCAGTAGCCCGTTAAGCTTAAATTAATGAAATAGTAAAATAGTGTTGTACGAAATTAAGCAAGTTCATAATGAATATTTATTGGTTTAATACGAACCAGCTGGGCACCGGGACGGGCGAACAATCGGGGGCTGCATACGGGAATTGCCACAATAAGTGGGATTCTTTATTGCTGCAACTACGTGTACACACTTCCGCAAAAAGTAATCGAAGTTGAATATGGTTATGAAAAAATTTACTTATGAGTTTTGACACAAAGTCAAAGTCAAATCATTTTCCAAGTAGGCCAATATAAGGCACTTTTGAACACAAGAAAATTTAATTAATTCTAGGTCTTTCAAAAGGTAGTTTCGTATAGAGAAGAATGGACAACACCGGTTATCTCCTTTCTTTCCTTGGCGAGGGTGTAAAAGATGCAGACGAAGATGCAAGAAATCTAATCATCTTTCACTATGCACCAGCCCGATTGGCGATTATTTTTGCATGGCCTAGCGACAATTTAATTAAAAATCTAGAGGCTGTTGAACCTTGGCTATAAGTTGAAAAATATAAGATCAATTGATTCGGAAACTAAAGTACGAAAATGATATGAACAACAACAAGAGAAAACGTTTTAAGTAGAGTTTTTCAAGCGCTTTTATAGATTTGTCATCTTTATTTTGATACGTAAATATACAATTACTGTGTTGATATTTCACATAATGTTCCACCAGTCAGTCAATAGACATCACAACACTCATAAAATCTATTGCCACGTTCATACATAGAATTTGTCACCATTATTGGTTCGTAACAATCCTCTCCGGAAGGCCGGCCCGGCCCTTAGTCGTCCATAAAATTGAATCTTAAGATACCCTCATCCAGACGTGACCAAAGTACGTTTATTGTCACACATAAACATAACACCTTACCTTTTTGGAATTTTAATACATTTCCAGAGAAACAAAGTCAGATATTTTTTAAAGAATTTCTTTGGATATCTGCTAAAACCGAACAGACTTTATGTAATGACTAGCAGCGACCCACGGTTTCACCCGCATCAGTCTCGATCCCGTGGGAATATCGAGATAAAAAGTATTTTACGTGTTAATCCAGGTTATAAACTATATGTGTGCCTTTCATCTAAACCCGTTAATTCGCTTTTGCGTAAAAGAGTAACAAACATCCATCCATCTATCCTCACAAACTTAAACATTGATAATATTATTAGTAGGATATAATATATTTATAGTAGGATTAGTAAATAATAAAAATAAGAAAAAAAAATTTTATCATCTCCGGATAAAAATTGAAAACCTTTCGCTGTAATGTTATTTTAATTATTTAATTTTACGGGGGACCTTTCAGTGATGATTTTTTATCAGTCTTTTCTCTCTAACATATTCATATTTCTGTTAGAAAAAAATAGTATCAACAAAAACCAGCGCTAGCCACCAGCGCTGCGGTATTTATTTATTTTTAAATATCGCAGCATCATGCTGAGATAGGAGCCTTTTTGGCCTCGCACAGGTCGTATTTTTTTTGTTAGTCTAGAATGCTCCTTTTTAATTTTTGTTAATGTTTGTTCCTTTTTTTTATTATGTTTTGTATTTCCTGCGGTGTCCCAAATAAAATACTTTCTTTATTTTTTATTCTTTCTTTAAAAAATCTTCCCAGTTTAATAAATGAGTACAATTTTAAAATACAAGTTATCGACGCCGACGCTCACATTTTCCTCGTCTAAACACTACATCCACAACCCTTAACCTGCCAACCTCTTGCTGAATTTACCTCTTGCCTCTTGGTACGCCGTTGTCCCACAGGCACGTCACTACAAAGCCGAAGCGTCGAGACGACAGTCTTGTTTGTACTGCTAAATAAACCGAGTACTGCTATCAAACCTAAGGAAATCAACAACAATACGCTGTAGAGTGGCTTTCATAGAATCAATTTGTTTATGACTGTCGCTGTCCTGTGCTCGGTGTTCGTATTATATTTGATTTTCTTTTTAATACTTGAATATTTGATCGGCACTTGTTTTTCTAAGAATTTTATTTGAATATGATTTTCTTTTGAATAAGTACCTACTTATATTTTGATCGACATTTTGTATTTCGTCGAATTTTATTCAATGCAAGATTTAAAAATAAATGATTCTGGATTAAGTTGTAAATATGAATATAATAGAAGAATTTAACCAATTACTTGGAACCTTTGAAATCATAATATTTTTAAGATTTTCATCTCTAAAATCTTTTAAAATATTAATTTGCATAACAGATGTTTATTCCATCCATTCGTTCAATAACCTTTTGGTTATTACATTAAATTGCAAATGAATACAGAAAAGAAAATATTTCGACGTAAAAACGACTTTTAAACTTTTTTAAATGCTGTTACTGCAGTAATCGTTATATTACTGTAGAAAAGGGGTGATAAAATCAACTGACTTTAATGGTCTCGGCCTAGACTAGGTCAAGACAGAACACAAAGGTCCCTTTGAAATTCTTTATAAAAGAGAAACCTGAACATCTATGTACCTAGTACCGAAATGTTTTTTAGATTCAATTCCACATCAGTTGTTCTTTTGTGGTCCTACTGCAATGTTTCTAAAGGAGAAAAAAAAGTATTTTCTGTATCACTTACGGTAGGTGTGTTAATTAAAATAAAAAGTTTTCTAGTATAAACCAAAGTCGCTTTTCGTGTTTGTCTGTGTGACTGCGTTATTCTTATAAACAACGCAACGAATTTTGATGCAGTTCACATCGTCATTTAGAAAATTTCTTCCGGAAGGTTTACGTGTATAATACATTAATATTAAACGTTCTTATAATAATATAATCTCGATGTTTTGTGCATTCGTAAGAACCGTGGGAAGCATCTCGCTTGTAATTGATAAAAAAAAAAACAGAAAAGTAACAATACATTTTTTTCAGGGTTTTTTTTCTGGGAAAGGGCAAATTGGAACCAGGATTTTATCAGTAGCAGAAGGTTGATATGAAAATTAAGCTTATAAATTCTTGTTACAAAAAACCAAAGCATAAAATCTGATCCTGGTTCGATATCAGTGATGTTGATTAAAAAATGTAACCCTGAAATTCATGAATCGCCAACAAATGCTTTAAAAATACTCGAACTTATTACAAAGGAATGTCCACTATACTTCTGTGCGCCTGGTACCTAAGTCGTATATTCTAGCGAAGACATTGCAATACGTTTGTTTGTTCCGGACCGTATCTTCCTTTTTATAAGATGTCTTCAAGACGCAGGAGTTACGGGTCGGTACACCTTGTGAAGTTCTCAACTGTTTAAGAGCTCTCCGTATTGGCTTTTTAAACTCTAAAGCCATTGTGAATGTGGTTTGTTATTGTTTTTAGGTTATTTGTCAGTATTTTACGTACACCTAGTACGTACAAGTTTTAGGCTCTATTTGTATCATAGTATCAACATCCATCCGTAACTCATACATCGCACTTCACACTTTTTATTTGATTTTATTTTTTTTATCTGCTGTTTTGTTTGTTTGTTTATTGTGTGCTTTTTGATCTGTACTAAATGTATTTCCTTTCTTTTTCTATCTTTCATAGTTTAGATAATTAATTAATTCAGGCGTGATCTTGCGGAAATCCATTATAAAATTTAATTGAAGTGGATTGCAGTCTGCGCTCGGTGCTTGGTGTGGCAACACGTCGTGTTCGAGTTCGCAACAAGTCAATCGTCATCCTGAGGATGCCTCGTTGAGAGGTGAAACACGTGTCGATTTCTTTCAGGGTCTTTTTAAGACTCTTTAGAAATAGCTTAGCGGAACAGGTTACTAAATATATCTACTTCAGTTGCATTTCATAGTTTATTTGAATACGTAGATTAGGTACCTACCTCATCCTGCGCAAAAGAAAATCTTTACTTTTTAAAAGAGGCTTCATTCTAAAAAAACGTTATTCAGTATCTTAATTAAGTACCTACAAGTAACAACTAGGTACTTATTTTTAAGTAGACTGTCTTTAATTTCCTCCTTAACAAAATATCGGAAGACCGTTCAAAGTGTTCCGATAAAAAAACCACGCAGACGCCCTCTAACTTAAGAACATGATAAAATTTTATGACCTCACACGAACTCTGAGATACAGTCAAGCACATTCCGTCCTAGCGTATGCACTTATGTGTGCAATAGAACGCGAATGTCCGTTAGTTCATAGTTTGGTACGCTTCCCTGATTCCTCACATTGTCCGGGCATTGATACCGATATGAATCTAAATGACATTTGGACTGCGGGCCATTTGCGTCTCAACAAGAATTGTAGGTCTTGCATTTTTGTACATTATTTTTGATTTGACTACCTACTGTTTGCAGTGTCTTCTACAAGAAACTTTGTTTGATTGATTAGAAATGCACATCTGATACGTAAGTCATACAATACTATGCAATCATTAAGCAGTGATAGCCTAGTGGTCTGACCATCTGACTGACAAGTCATAGGTCTTGAGTTCGATCTCAAGGCACGCACCTCTAATGGGACCAATGAGTAATGTTCAGCTACGCATGTCCAACATGCCAAGTAATTAATGATGTAATACAATCCACTAATTTAGACTTGCAGTAATGCTTCGTGTAATGTAGGTAATGGCACACACCATTGTGGTACTCCTAATATATTTCTCCTTTTAGTATGAGCCTGGTATATGAGATAGTTCAAGCCAGCCAGTTGGAATCGAAGCAGACTGTCCAGTGCCTAAAGATTTATAGAGATATGAGCAACAGGGTGTAAAGTTCACTAATTTTTCATAGAAAAGGTAGGATCCTCTGACCAGACGGGTGTTGTGTCTGGTGGTCAACTACCCGACGATTGATGTCGGGACGTTGTATATATACTCGTCGCGCGGTAAACTCTGCTTGCGCGATGCAGGATTTTGTGTGACGTCAATATGATACGTAGTTCGCATGTGGTGTTGTAGTTGCCGCCACAGATTAATTCTAGCATCAAGTCAAAGCTCTTTTAATGCATCAGATCATTCCCATCCCCTTACACATAAAATCATCTGTGGATTGTATGAAACCATAAACGATAATTTTATTTTAACTCCTAGAGTAAGGCCTGAAATAAGTTAGAGACTAATTCTACATCACTTTATTTACCGGAACTCCCAGCGACAGAAATAAAACAGAGTTTACCAAAATAAAACAAAATGTCTACGGAAAGCTGTCAGTGTCAGTGCATTATGTCAGTGACAGGCTGGCCATCGCTTTTTTTCTTCGGTCATATAATTTATAAAAAAATAAAGGAACTTTCCCCCCTTGTTCGCAGAAACTTGCATGGAATTACAAGTAGCTAACGAGAGCTTAGGTTTTTCTTTTGTCAATAAAAATAATAATTTTTAATTTAAATTGTGTTAAAAGGAGATGTTCAGACAGAGTAAATTATTCAAAATTTACTGCTATGAAGTATGTAAATTCAATTTAAGTAGTTTATTCCGATTCGGTTATTGTATCAAAAACCGGCCATGTACGTGTCGGACCACGCGCAATGAAGGGTTCCGTAGTTGGAATGAATTTATCCCAAGAACAAACTTAACATGTAGTTGAAAAACATGTTCTTCTATACATTTCAACTGCAAATGAAAGTTTGTAAGCACAATATTGAGAGATTTGGCATGTTATTTTAAAACCATAGACTTCTTATAAGTTTTCCTGTATTTATAAATATAGAACTATTTTCCTGTTTTTTTCTTAAATGTTAGGCACAGTTAAGTAGTTTCAGAGATAAGGGGGAATGGTGAATTTTCATCTTTTTTCTTAAGTTTTAATTTTTTTCCATTTATTTTTAAATTATAAAAAAAAAAATATGTTTGAGACCCTCACAGCAAAGCCTTTCATTTGATACGATACAGTGTGCAATACTTTTTTTAATTTTTTGTTTTGCCTCCCAAAAGTGAAAGTTCAAAATTCATTTATTAAGTAGTAAATAAATGAATTTTGAATAATAAGAATTTGGTACACATATCAATTTTTATCACCCAAACGTGTCACAGAAATTGATATGTGTACCAAATTCGGTTCATTGAATCGGAGAAAATTGGCTGTGACAGACGGACAGACAGACACACGAGTGATCCTATAAGGGTTCTTTTTTATCACTCAGTCGTATGGATATTATATATAAATAGTGATTTTAGAAGTAAAGTGGGTATTTTTTTTTTTATGTGATTTAAAAACCGACTTATTTAAAAATTGCAAATATACAGATTTTATTTTGTAATTTATAATACACATATAATATACAGTTTTTTAGGACGTTATAAAACATTGGTTTTATTAAAATATATATATATATATATTTGAATGGCATTTTGCAGGTCAACCTAGGAGGTTGTCGGCTGCTTAACCGGACTTTCGTGTGGCTGCTTCAATAAATTTAGGCCTCCATATTATGTATACACAACGGAACACAACGGAACGGGCTGTTATTATTTAGCCACAAGCTCCTCAATATAAATTGAGAAGCTCGTGGCTAAGTAGTGACAGCCGCAAGGATCAATCCATCAGGTTAAGCTAGGTACGCTTGCCGGGGTTGGTCTGTGGATGGGTGACCATCTTTACATACCGAGAACCCTCCGTGCCTGGGAAAGCACGTTAAGCTGTTGGTCCCGGCTATCATTCGTGGATCTTTGTCAGTCGTTACGGATCGTCAGAAGCCCAAAAGTGACAACCTGTTTTACCAAGAGGTATCGTATTAACCAGTTACTGGTTGTGGAGGTCAGATAAGCTTTCGCTCCATGTAAAATACTGGTATTCAGCTGCATCCGGTTAGACTAGAAGCCGACCCCAACATAGTTGGGAATAGTCTAGGCTAGTGTCATACTGAATTTGGACGACTTAGACATCTATGTAACTACAATTCTCTGACAAAGTGTCGATACGAAACAAAAACAAAACGTTCACACCTATCAATAAGTTCACTTACAATATCGGCCATAAATAATAACCCACAAATTACTTGACACCACCTCGCTGATTACCAATAAAGAGTCTATTAAGAAAGCAATCATGGCCGTCTGTCAGTCTCCCAATGACTGGCCGTGATGAGCCAATGGTCTCAATGTCACGATAAATAGCCCGTAATACACTTAGGTGGGACGAGGATGCCGTAATAGCCCGGGGCGTAACGTGATTTGCTAGTTCTCTATTACCTTAATTCTCCACAAGTATTCGTCCAACAAAGGAGGGATCTTAATATAATATCGACGCTGAGATGTCTGTGAGCGTACGCGGTGTTCCGAATTTGAATCTGAATGGAGTTCAACAATTTGTAGGTGTATCGAACATTTGTGCTTTGCAAAACTTTGTGTTATCCTGTCAGTGGGGTTCAGGAGTGTTTGATAGCGAAGCGAATCAAATTCGAATGATTTCATTTCACATAAACCTACAAGGGCACTTATGAAACCTCAGAAGCAAGGTGCACGGTTCAAATTGGTCGTTTCCTATGGAGAAGAGCCGGCAAGAAACTCCATGGTTTCTCTTTTACAAATAAATGGTTTTTACAATGTTTTCAAATTACAGTGTTGATAGGTATGAGTGGATAGTGTAGGCCTATTAACAAGTACCAGGTACTTAGCAAAATAGAAAATGGTCCACAAGTTTACAGCCTACAACGTTCTCATATTCACAAAATCTAAAAGAAAAGAATCTATATAAAAGATACATAAAATAATAAAAATAAGGACTAATTTAAACCAAATTTCATGATTGCCACTACAGCTGTAAAAAAAACTAATTTGATTTTTTTTTAAATATACAATATTGTAGGTAAGTATATAATGTCAAACCGATACAAATAAATTACTTTTCAAGGGAAGATACTGTAATTTTTACCATTGAAAGTTTTACTAGTTCGTTAGAAAATCAATAAAAATGAACAAATATTAGTAGTCCATACGATTATTTAAATCGCAGCTGTTAAGCAAATAGAAACGCCAAATGAGTCATCTCATGAGCTACTATCGAAACGCTGAATATTATTACAAAATTCCTCGTACGATGCAAGTCACGGTTGTTAACTCCCGATACACATTTGCTGTTTATCAGCGTCTGATTGGATTAAACACTGCTTACTACATAGTTCCAAAATATGTAGCGTAAAGTTGTTCGTGGAGCCGCAAGTTCCGTTGTGTAATCGGTAGTTGTGGTAAACCAATCAGGCTCGCACTCAATCTGTGGGAACATATTATAGTCGGGCATGTTCATAAATAAACACCTGCCTTAGAGTTTGTGTTGGTAAAAGTTGCATCTTTGTTAGCATAATCATCATTATACACATGCTTTTTCAAATCACTGCAAGGCAAGTCCTCCCTTTCACACGATTCTTCCATGTATTGCGCACATCTTGTCTAGATTTTTGCAACTGTATAATATTGAACCTTCGACTACCAAAAACAAAACAATGCATCGTATCTTATAACATTGTGAAAAACAGATCATGAAAAATATATGTATATAGTCATTTTTACAGTCAACTTCTCTATCTTAAATACCTACTTCGTTAAAAGTAAATTAGTTAAATGTATCTTGTTATTTTTATAGCTAATCGTTGAAACTGATAACTCTTTTACTAGCCTTATCCAAGAAAAGAGGTGAAGTTTCAAAACATAAAATATCGGGAGAGCATCAAATAATGCGGGAAGCTACCTCGACCCGAGCACCATATTAACCTATTTTACTCACTTGCGTCTTATGAGTTGCTCGGGAACTTTAACAGCTAATATTATCAGTTTTTTTAGCTCATTTTACCCTGACAATGTGACCTTATTAGGTTCTTGGGGCTTAATTTGGTTCCGAGTCAATAATACACGCGTTATTAGGAGGCCTTTTCTTTCTTGCCGTCTGCCAAGGTACTTAATATAATATGTACATAATTATGGCTCTGTTTATTTCCTTCCACCTAGGTCCAAAATCGGTATGCATATTATTTAAACAAACATTTAATAAATTGGATTGATGAGAAAAGGGAGTGATGAAACGCATGTGATTATGAGAGTGGAGAATAAATATTTTTTTATGGATGGAGAGGGAGAGGTAGGGCAAAGAAAAGATGGATTTATTTTGTGAAAGGGATGGAGTGAATGATAGCGTGCCGGTTGACAGGGGAGAATGAAAAGAAAATGTGTTGTGCCGATCCCAAGTAACATCCCAAGTAAGCGTTTTGGTTCTATAGAATTAAAGAGCACTTAATTTCTATAATTTAGCTCTTAAAACGTTTACCAGAATTTATAAAGTGTTGCACCCTAATAGATATGAAAAAAGAGATTATACAATAGGAGGTACTATTTAATACAATAGGCGACCTTACTGATACTTTACATTGCACTAATAATGCGTCTTAATAACTTTTTCAGTACTAGTATTGTAGCAGTATCGGAAACACTATTACAGGATCAATGTGCACTATAAAAGTACTTTGCACAACCATTACATAACCTTTTAGCTTCTTAAAAGCTCCCTCACCATCGCTATGGGGCTAGTTCTGTAAAAGTTATGAAAACTATTCTATAGTACTAAATAGTACCATAGCGACTAATTAGATCTATACTATATTTTCAGTTTCAATTATATCACTAGTATTATTTCCATAAATGGTGGCACACTGTCGATTGTTTACGTTTTCTAAGTACATATTTTCCATATTCCAAATTATGCCTCAGTGTGAATAATGCGACTCGATACAAAGAAATTTATTTTGACTACACTATTTCATATTTATTTGTCGAACCCTAATTCGTGTTCAGTGAAAATATGGCTGCTATTTTTTGACATGATAGTACATTAGCAGCACGGCTGGAGCCAATGTGTAATATAGCAGCCACAGTCAGGACAAGTCCTTATTTTATTCATTTAAATTTAATTAAAACACGAAAATTATGAGGGCGCATTGTCAAATTTGAAATCAGCATAATGATTTTATTCATATAATTATTTCCGCAAGTGCGAGTTATGACGGAGTTACGTCCATGAATGTTTTGCAGTATGTCCTTAATAAATGTTACGTTAAGCAACAATGGTCAATGGCATAAAGCATAACTTACCGATATGTTTTGTTTTCTTGGGGAACACTCACAATTAGTGTGATAAACTGCTTCCACTTGTTAATACACACACTGTATTAATACTTGTAGACCAATAGCAATTCTGTCTGCCTTATCAAAAATTCTGGAACGGCTATTAAACAACAGGTTAGTGAAATATCTAAAATAAAATAACCTGCTGTCCCACTTTCAGTACGGTTTTCGTGCAGGGAAATCGACGGCCATGGCGGTGCATGAACTAAAAAACTATATTGTTTCTAACATGGATGATAAAAAGAAGTCCTTAGCCATCTTTTTAGACCTAGCTAAGACCTTTGATACAATGTTGGTTCCAATCCTCCTACGTAAGCTCGAAAACCTCAGCGTACGTGGAAATCAGTTAACACTCTTCAGAGATTACCTAACTAACACATCACGCCTAACTTCCCCGAAGGGTTAGGCAGAGGTATACCTATAGTACACCCACATTTTGCCAGTTATGTTTAAGTCCCATATAATAGGGGGCGAGCCCGTTGCCATCAACCGGGCACAAATCCAGACTCCGACCTGCTACTGAGAAATTCCAGATGGAAATACCCAATAACACCTTGCCCAACCCGGGAATCGAACCCAGGAACTCATACTCAGCAGTAGTGCTTTGCGACCATTAGACCAACGAGGCAGTCAAACCTAACCACGCAATTTGTTGAAATTGATGACCACTTTAGTGATGCTCTTCCCGTAGCTTTAGGAGTTCCCCAGGGAAGCATCCTTGGACCCACGTTATTTCTGGTCTATATTAACGACCTCTGCAATCTCTCTCTCTTCAAAATGGACGTACGACCTTTGCGGATGACACTGCGATTTTTTTCAGTGCAGACTCATCAGAGAAAGTTTATAATTACGCTCAAGTCGGGTTTAAGGCGGTAAATGATTGGCTGAGAACTAACATACTCACTTAAGGTTCCAGTAAAATCAAGTATTTAGCCTTTACTTTAAGGAACAGCTCGCAGTCATCTCTCCAACTATTCTCCATTCTCGCTCACACCTGTTCATCGCCACAAAACAGTGATTTTTCTTGCTCTAAATTGCAGAAATTCGACGATGTTAAGTACTTGGGGGTCACCTTGGATTCTAAATTAAACTTTGGTACACATATAAATTGTCTCACCACCAGAATACGGAAATTTATCTTCATGGTTAAAAATCTTTGGGATATTCTTAACTCCAAGCAACTACTATCGCTTCTGACATATTGCATCACTTCTTGGGGTGGAACGTTTAAAACTAACCTGTTAGTTCTTGAAAGGGCTCAGAAAATAGTCCTTAAAGTTGCTTTATTCCTTCCTTTCCGTCATCCCACTGTAGAAGTGTATAAGTTTTCCAAAGTCCTCTCAATTCGGCAGCTTTTTATTCTCCATGTTACTTTGAAACAACGATCTCTTATTCCTGTTATAAATGCCCATCAAAATTCTGACATGAGAAGCAGAAGAAGGAATGCACGACAATCTAAATCAGTAAAAACCAAATTTGCCTGAAATTTATTTTCTTTTCTTGGCCCATTTCTATACAACAGACTGAATGATTTACTCTCAATTCATACTCTGAACAAAGCAATTTTTAAAAGAAAAATAACTGAATGGCTTATCACCTTAGATTATACCAAAATTGAAGATCTTTTCAAAACCATGTCCTAACATAATGTTCCCTTTGCAACGCACAATTACCCAACATCACACTCACGCACTCTACAATACACCCCACACATACACTTACATCTTCCTTTGCATGTATTCTTAATAAATTACTTTACTTTCTCTATTTTTATTTTTGTAAATCAATTTTTATGAGTAATATTGCAACATGTATGACATTTTTATTTGAGTATCATTATATGCGAATCAGATCGTCTCTAGTAAAACAATGAAAATATAAAACTTTGTTTTACCTGTAAAAAACTTAGTTTAGGCACCAGTCTTCCACAAATTTATTATAAAATTGTATCTGTAGACTTTGTCCTAACATTCTCTGTAATTTTTGGTAAGAAAAAAAAAATATATATAATTATCATAAAAAAGATTTACAATAGGTATTTTTTTTTTTATAATAATTATAATTTATTTTATGGTGCAAAACTGTAGTACTTATAAACATGTTTTGGTTACTTTTATAGTGAAAATTTGTGACATCAGCGTTCCAGAAAGCACTATTTTAGTACTAAAAAGCGCATCTCGACACTATTACATTTCAACTATATAGCTGATTTATCACCGTGAGACCCTTTATATAATGTGTATGGAATAAATCTGTGATAAAACTAGGGCTTTTTGGGGTTCTGTAAACGTTTACAACACCATTTTAGTACTAATCATGAACCCTAATTAGCACGTTCTAAAACGTTCTCAGGACTTTTATAGTACCAAATTTTGCTACTTGGGATGGGACAAAGGCAGGAAAATGATGATAAAAGAAATTGGATTCTTTATTAAAACATATCAGAATCACCAAATGGGCAAATAAAATCTGAGCTACATTATATACCCACCTATTTTTGAATCCACATTCTTGCTTTTTTTTTTCTAGCATCGAGTCGAGTTCTCATCACTTAGCTTACAACCAATGAATCCATAATAAAATGATATAGAGTTTAAAGTATCTCTCATCCATAATGAATCATACGTCCGTCTTTCATGAATCCAGTCTAAAAACTTCGGGGTTTTAGCCAACTTTGACCTAATACTGAAACAATTGTTTCCACTCAGTCTTATAATAAAAAAATACCATTGAAATGAATAAGCCTCTTTTTAACTTAATTTTTGCCTTCCCCACGTCCCTCCAGGAACTGTTACAACTCAATCAATCAATCTGCCTAGACTTTTCTCAACTATATTGGGGTAAGCTTCGAGTCTAACCGGATGCAGCTGAATACCAGTATTTTACATGAAACGACTGCCTATCTGACCTCCACAACGCAGTAACTCGGTAATACAATACCAAATAATGCCAAGAATAAGCCTTTCCTGAAAGAACTTAAATATCTCAAAGCAATTTGGATGAAATAGGTACAACAAAATTTCCAAAAACCAGTAGAATTAAATAAACTTTGAGAAATCAATAGAATGGAAAATCCAGAAAACAGAATTTCTATGAAGGACTTAAGTATAATCGAAATGTGGGTCATTGACGCGAAAACTATTACCATGGATTCAGTACATGATTCTGAACCCCCCCTTCTAAGCCCTTTTATTTTTGGGTGGGGAATTATCAAATAACTTCTTCCGCTCTAAACGAAGCGGGGCGCGTCAGACTCTTACTGACTAAAACCCACCCGTGTTCCTTCAGTTGCCATGTTGCCGGGGGCCATGATTCCCTTTCGGACTTTTTCGCGACCCCGACAGGCATCGACCCTAGCGGACCCCGTCAGTTCTGCTAACATCTCTTTAAAGCGCGCGTGGAACACAACGCGTCGTCGACCCGGGACTGGTCCTTATCGGACGGTGAGCTACCCATTGCTCACCGTCCGCAAGCCCGCGCCTACGGTGGCCGGAAATCGGCTTGCAATTCCCGATGCCCTGGGAGTCTCCTCCTGCGGCGGTTAGGGGCGTGAGGGCGCGAAATTTGCCTCTCTCTCACGCATTCCGCCTCCTCTTTCGCGAGCATTACCGCTTCGCAGAAGGAGGTGACGGCCTCCCATTTTCTCTCGCTCCGTACCATGGCCTGAACCAGGGCCGGACGCGAGAGATCACTACCGCCGATCGCCTCCACGAGGACACGGCGATGCTCCGCCCAAGCTGGGCAGACCTCCACCGTATGCTCAACCGTATCCTCCGGGCTATCCACACAATGATGACATCGCGTGCGTGGGCTTGCGGACGGTGAGCAATGGGTAGCTCGCCGTCCGCAAGCCCACGCCTACTGTGACCGGAAATCGACCTGCGATTCCCGACGCCCAGGGCGTCTCCTGCGGCGGTTGGGGGCGTGAGGGCGCGAAATTTTCCCCTTGCATTAAAATTTATCGTCGGTTATTTATAAAAAATGCTGCTGTTCCATAAATTTTGACCGCGTAGGTATTGCACTCTTCTATGACAGAAGATTAAAAAAAAAATTACCGACGAAAAATTTCAATGCAGAAATATGTACTGGGGCCATGGTAACAGTTTTCACGTCGATGTCCCTGCCACCCTGTATTTATCCAACTTCATTGATCTTCCGTACTGCCACGTCCTAATATCATGGCCGAAGCTATCAGCCGTCGATCTTCGTCTTAAGTGCACTTCACTGCGCCGTCACTCAGACCGTGTTACCAACACGCCTGATATTAGCATCAACATGCATTATGATTATGATACGTGCCACTAGCTTGGGTTCAGTAGCTGTATTTGTGTGTTATGATTTTGTAGCAGATTTTCTGTCGCAAGACGTTTGTCGAGGATCTTACTCAGAAAATACCACATAAAGTGTTGTTATGATCTCAATCATAACAACACTTTCTGTGATATTTTCTACATCTCTTCATATTCTTTTCTATCGCAGGTATGCTGGAAGAGATTTCTTTAGAAATAAGCATCACCTTTGTTGTACGTATTTTTCTGTTCCTCATTTCTTGTCTGTTTCTACGTGTGTACACAAACAGAGTTTTTTTTTTGTTGGATATAGTAAGACTTCCAACTGTTTTGAAAATAATCTGTTTTGAACGCAGCAGTTTTTCATGGTATGGGAAGCTTCTCAGGGCTTTTCGAGAAAGAAAATCTTATTTCCAGGAAAAACCAATACTTAAGTCTTTCGATAATGATTGAAGATGTGATCGATGAATTCACTCGCTCATTTACCACTGCCTTGCTCATTTATAAACATCATCATAATTAATAATCTTATTTAGAACCAATTACAACAAATTATAGGTACACACAGACACACACACACACATACACACAATTATAGGTACACCTCTGCCTAACCTTTCGAAGATTACAAGCGTGATGTTATGATGCTATGTTACAACAAAAACGATTTTACTTTAAAAGGAAATGTTTTACTTCAATTGTGTAATAATTTGTTAAGGGGCCGTGCACGAAATCGACTGATTTTGATAAATTTTGTTCATTTGTTATGAGAAAGGGAAATAGAATTTAAACAAACTTATTTGTGATTTGAAAATGAATTCTTTGTCTTGTAAATAAAGGAAAGGGATTTTTCAAATAAATTACGGATTCGTGGAAAATCACTAAAATCCGCAACAAGTTTTCTAAAAATTGACGCGAGACTGACGTTTGATCGTTTCGTTAGAAAAAACTTCTTTTGATTTTTAAAATTAATTAATATCACAACATCTTTACCTATATGATCTACTTGTACATAGGGGAACCACGTTTTTCAATTTCCATACAAAATACATATAGCAGATTTTTTTTTTAAATAACCATTTTTTTATGTGATGTATTTTTTCATATTATTTAGCAAATCATATCAAGAAATTTTAAAATCACACGACTGATTATGATTTGTAAATTTCAGCTATCCTTGAAATGAAAACAAAATTTTATTTTTTGATTATACTATATCATCATTAAGTAAATCAAAGGCGAAATAAACCATATTTTCGAGAGCGCAAAAGTGATGCAACAATAACAGGTGCTTTGACTGATACGAATTGTTTAGCACCACGAAAACTGTACTTTTATACTTACACAGACTTAATGTTTCAATTAATTCAAGCTTTCTTACAATTAGATAAGTTACTTACGAAAAATGTTTTTTTTTCGTGCACGGAGCCATAATGATCCGTACCTATGCTACACTACACTCACATACGTTTCAATAACATGAATTTCAATATTTTTTTTGAGATTTGTGGCTTTTCTAGTACTCTAAAGTTAATTGGTCCAGATGAGACTTTTCATCTTTATACTAAAATGTATCAATTGTTATTAAATAAATAAAACGTGAGAATTGACGTTTTTCCAGCTGATTTTACCATTTTTCCAAAATCTTCGAATGCAGATAGCAATTACCCAAAAAGTTAAGGACAGTTTCCTAAAAACGTTTTACTTTAGCTAGAACTGCAATAGTTATGGTAGCTACTCTTACTGCATCTCAAAAATCCACCATGTATATCGAATTTTCGGAACCCAAAAAAGACACTCGACTCGACCTACTGAATACAAAACAAAAATACCTACTAGGAAAAAACCCTTACACAATCTAGAATGTTCCCATTTTCCACTTTTCACTGTTCATAAATTCTAACGGTAATGCGTTAGTACATCTTATCGCTACATTTGATTATCATTACATTGTAATGGCAATACAAAATATTATAACACTGCTTGTAATATTCAATTTCCCGCGAGGTTAGGCTATCAAGTCGGTCTAGGTTGTAAAATATTCGCACTAAACATGAGTTTGACAAAGAGGGGCTGTGACAATTTTCTTAGAATATGGCTATTGTGTAAACTAGGACGGTTTTTAGTTAGCCCGAGATGACTTTGTGATACATAGTTAGGCAGGTACATCTGTGGCACTGTCGTCACGGACTTAACTAGACAGTTAACTTATGTAAGTTAACAATCTTGAAATCAATAAAAGCTTGATAGTTTGCGCTTAAAATATCCTTTGTCTCCTCGAGGATCATAAAAATATCTCACAGACAAAGAATCTTTACCTTAGAAACATATACTGCAATGATAAACTATTTTATTTACATCGAAAATAAACGTTTACAAAAAAACAATCCGCTTCTACACAATTATCTTTTCTTTATCTTAACAGCAAACAAATATTCTACACACCATTTAGTTTTATTAGAATCAGTAACAAGACAAATGAAAATCACTTCTTTCACTAGTAAACTATACATAATCCAGTTATAGGTTCCGTTAGTACGTGTATCGAGGGCGCGCGGTCGGGCCGGTAACGTGATTTCCCAAATCGGACATCTCCTCGCTTTGAGTGCTCTTCAAACGTTCACTCAGTAAAAGGCATATCTCCGATGCGCACTCAGCTACCGCCCCTTGAAAACGTGATACTCGAATGTACACATAGCTTAACCTACATGCTTTATTCAGGTAATTAGAAGACAGGAAAGTTTCGATAGTTTTTGATAGTAGAATGGTTTTTAAAACGAGATTGTGAAGCGGGATGCTTTCGTTGGTGGAATTTTTATACCTTTTTAAAAGAAGGTGCAGTGTTTTTTTAGCGAAAAAGGAGGATACCTTCCGGATAGGCAAGGATTTACGCTTGACGGATTGTGGTCCAATAAATTGGCAACTTGCGCGTATATATATTTCTGGCTCTTTGTGAGGCAGCGGAATCGGAGCCAACCTTTGTGGAGTATTAAGTTCGTATTCCGTCTCTGTCTGTTTATTAAACTTTAACAGCTCAAGTAGTTCCTAATTTCGAATGAAAGGAAGTTGCGACCTCCCTTTGAAACCTATTAATAGTAGTGCCCAATCCTTTTGAATGAAAAGTTTACTGTGTCGTCTGTACTGTGGGAATTGTATGTATTTTGAAACATACAAACTACTACATTTACTATCACTACTATCATTTGTACTTGTTAAAGTTTTACTATTTGTACTTAAAATCTCAAACGATGAACATTTTCACGCTGTATCTAAATAGATTTCATTCAATATATTTTTCACCTAGTCCTTTTTCGCATTATTTTTTAATCGACTTAAAAAAAAGGTTCTCAAAACGTCAGTTTTTTTTTTTCAAATGTATATTGATCGATAACTCGAATACGGCTGAACCGATATGAAAAATTATTTTTTTGTTTGAAAGGGTATACTTTCAAGTTGGTCCGATTGTCATTTGGTCTCGATCTGATGATGGAATCTTGGAGAAATCGAGGGAAATCTTCGAATATTATAGGCACACCTATAGCGATTTGGGTATTTTTTATAGTAACTCGTGCATTTGGTCTCGAAAAGCACCATTTGGTAATCTAGAACTGATGAATTACAAAGCAACCCGACTTCCAAACTACAAAGTAAAAAATAACTTTAATTTCGGAAGTCGGTGACAAAAACTTAAATACTAATCCAAAGACACTGACTTCCGAAATTAAACTTACTTTTCACTTTGTAGTTTGAAAGTCGGTTGTATTTTTGGTGAAAATATTTTTTGTCTACCATTTTCATCAGTAGACATTATTTAGGCTGCGATAGTACTCATAGATGGCCGATTATTAGGCAAGCCGCATGACGTCGTCGAAACTCGATACGACAAGTCATCAATTTGTCCTTTTGTTCACTTTCTATGGAGCTGAGAATATCACTACATGGCCTACTTACACGTATAATAATAATAATAATATTCTAGCCTAACATGATAACAATTAGTGGTACTAATTGCTCAACGTTACACTCTAGGGAAGCGTGTATTTATTATGTCGTAATAAAAACATAAGATGCAAGCACAAAATGTTGACATCCGAACTATTTTGACTGCTGCATGGGGCCAAGTAAATGGGTTAATGAAGGAGAAAATTACGTCATCCATCTTAGTTGGATTCCTCTTAGCATCGCCGTGCCGGGCTTAATTCACTTCATTAATGTTTTTTTTTCTCTCAGCTTTTTTGCTACTGTACGAAAAAACAAAGATAAGCTGAAAAAATAACAACTCCATAAATGAGATTTGTTAACGTTTCTCTCATTTCGTTTTGTATTACATTTTAAGATATATTTTTGACTTAACTTCTTTATAATGAGGAGATTGATGCGGTAAATAGGACGAAGAGATTAAAGACTCGTAGCTCAGACGACTATAATGTTAAATCTTGATGATAGTTTACGGTCTAGCGCCTTGTAACTTGTTTGAATAAAATTAATGTTACTGATAAAGTTAAAAACGTAATTAATCTAGGCGAGCAATTTAAAAGAGTAAAAACATTGAAACTTTGTTCTAAAACGGTCTCGGTCGCCAATATAATTAGTATATCCCCTAATAATGGTAAAGGAGTAGCTAATGCAAAGTTGGCCAGTAATATTGTACGTTTATTTTATGTATCTAATCGTTTCGAATGAAGTAGTGTGTAAGATCTTACCTAACATTCTGGTATTTCAAGGGCAAAGGTCCTTGAATTTTATTTCAGAAAGTTAATAAATAGGTCAGTCACCGTAGACATAAAAACTGTGGTTATTATTAGGATAGATATCAATAGTGTAAAACAAAGTTTGCAGCTTCGAAAGGCCTGTGCTAACTGGGTGGTGCTCGACAACGTTGAAATTTTCGGACTTCTTTAAGTTTTTGACTTAAACCTTCTAAAATTACATTCTACGGAAAAGGCACATCAGTTATGTTTTGTATTTTTAAAGTTACAATTTGAGTGCCATCGTAGCTCTGCAAGTTCAATAAAACCTGAGATACCGCATTTCAAACCTTGGGTATTTTTTTTTTGTTTCACAGAAGTTCAAATAGTCTATCGAAGCTGCAAACTTGGTTTTACACTAAATTAAAAAAAATCAAAACTCATGTATTCAAACTAGGCTGAGAATCAGCACTTTTAGAACGTCAAAATCACATAAGACAGTCCCCCGTAATGCCCACCCTTCACCACTTCCTAATGCCTTTAGCTGGGAAGAAGAAGTGGCGCAACAAACTCCCCAGCAGCACAGCTGTCTGTTCAAGTTAGAAAAAAAAAATTCTATACAATAGTATGCAAAATAAGTTACATTAAACGGCACAAAAAATAATTTAAATGATAAATTACTGGCCATATGTCGCTAGCACACGCCAATATACCAATATTGATATCTATCCTAACAACATTCCAAAAAATCAGTACAGTGCAATTTTTTGTGACGACTGAAGTAAAAAAAATTACATTCTGAAATAAAACTCTAAATGCCTTGGTCAACTGTGGATGGTTTAATAATATATTTGGCTCTAAATCTAAATATAGAAATCGATCTTAAGCAATCTAAATAGTTAAGATTTATTCCAACGTACATGGAATTCATACAAAATGCTTTTCGTGACTTAAAAGCAGCAAGAATTTAAGAAACTCTTGGAAAATAAAATATATTTTCGAGAAAATTCATATTACGTTTTTAACCATAGAATACAAAGGTAAAATGCAATTGAAGTGGATATTTAGTAACCTGTTCCGCTTAGCTATTTCTAAAGAGTCTTAAAAAGACCCTGAAAGAAATCGACACGTGTTTCACCTCTCAACGAGGCATCCTCAGGATGACGATTGACTTGTCATGAACTCGAACGCGGCGTGTTGCCAAGCACCGAGCGCAGGTCCGCTGTTTTTAAGACTCTTTAGAAATAGCTAAGCGGAATAGGTTACTAAATATCCACTTCAATTGCATTTTATAATGGATTTCCGCAAGGTCACGCCTGAATCAATTAACTATACAAAGGTAAGGTAATAGACGTGCGATGCCCAAAAATAGAACATTAAAATAATGGTCAGTCAAGATTTGATGACTTTTCAAGAGATAAATACAATACAGAACCAGTAATGATACAATACGTAGACTTACAGTTCGAGAATATTCATATTACGATTTTAACGATAGAATACAAAGGTAAGGTACTTATGATGCCAAAAAATAGAACATTAAAATAATGTTTAGTCAAAATGTGATGACTTTTCAAGAGATAAATACATTACAGAACCATTAATGATACAGTTCGTAGACTTGCAGTTTGAAACAAAATCTTTGTCCATCAACTTTTAGGCCGCGTTTCCACCAGAGATGTGCGAGGATGCGTAGCAAAGGATGTGTTTGTTAAGAACCAATAGAATCTCTTCATTTCCCTAGTCTCGCTCAGCGCAACTCCGGTGGAAACGGCTTAGCGGTTCCAGGTTTTTGTACGTACAAAACAAGCGATGGATGGGTGCGAGGGATATGAACACATGGACGCGAGCGAGAAATCGCATCTGAAAAGAGCCCGCTATACATCCTCGCATCGCTCATCTGCGCACCGTTTCACAGCGTCACTACGCATCCTCGCACCGCTCAGCCGTCTAGCACATTTCTGGTGGAAACACTCACATCGTTTTACAGCTTCGTTACGCATCCTCGCACCGCTCAGCTACCTCGCACATTTCTGGTGGAAACGCAGCCTAAACCAAAAACGAAATCCAAATACCGATCAAAATTTTCTATTATAAGACAAAAGGGACAATCCCTATTAACACCCATATTTCCTGACGACGCGACGTTAAGCTGTCAGTCCCAACTGATAACACTAGGTGATAACGATACATTCAAGGTGACGAAGTGTGGGCATGACATGAAGCGACGTCCGACCATCACCCTGTTATATATGGGGGGTAACTGAGATCACAACACACGAAGGGCGTGGCTTCTCGCAATTAAGCCGATGACCCACTGGTGAATCTACAAAGTGGACGTCCGGATACGACGTTGATATTTAGACAAGGCTAGGGTTATGATGATACCTAAATAATTTAATGGGAGCAACTGCAGGAATAAAGTCTCTTTTCATACAGAGAACTATTAAGAGAATATTGACAGCGTGTTAGATAAAGAAAATACGTTTATTTAGCACAAACTAAAAAGCACATAACATATTCTGCAAAAAAAAAAAAAAAATTCTTGACATTTTCTATTTCCGTCAGTCAGTCAAAGAATACCTACCTACATGATATAGGAACAGAACCTTTAATAGCTCGAATGTATAAAAGTAATATTAAGACGTGCTAGTTTTTCAATCCACCTCCAGAATTTTACGATGTTGGTCCTCAAAAGCAACGGGCCAACCTCACAACCCTAGCATTGCTCCTGAAATTTTGATATCGCAAAATGTTGCCATAAGCAATATTGTTTGTGTATCAAATACGTATTTACGCTCGTTTTCCTTTCAGCGGGCAAAATTCCAAGAGAAGATGCGAACTGTGCCGGCTACATTTAGTGTACTATTGGATTGAAGATCATGATAATGGAAAGGTACGTTTAGGTGTTACACTCAGCTCTTAGATATGGTTTTGTGAATCTTACGAGACGTTTTATAGTCCATCCAATCTTTCCTGAATATCTGGCATGTGAATGAGAACTTCGCAGGCAGTGCGTGTCAGAAAAATCAAGGTGTCGATGCTCATTTATTTGTTTTAAAAAATCATAACCCTTCCTTTTGGCTTTGCCGTAGTCGGTTAGGAAACTGTAACCCGACTACGAGAAAACCAATGGATGTTTGACCATTTTTGTACCTATGTCTTGTCGGTCTGAAATATTTGCTTGTTTCTTACTTTTTAGATCATTTTTATTTTCCCGTAGTCGGGTTACAGTTTTTTACTAAACTTGATTTTTTATTTAAGTAACATTTCAGACAATACAGCAACCAAATCTATATGCTGCATGTTTCAGCCAACATTAGCTTTTTCACTGACGCTGCTTTTTTTTTTTTTTCGGTTCTTTAGAAATAAGCATTGCCTTTGTACGTATTTTTCTGTTCCTTTCTTCGTGTCTGTTTATATGTGTGTGCATAAATGGTTAAATAAATAAATAAATAAAAATCTAAGAAATGTTGACTTTGGTATCCAAATTCAAAATCTTCTACTTTCCGTTATATTCTCTAACTAGCTAATCATCCCTGCTTCACACTGTCTTTACGACTTTACCGAACATCGTGTTTTCTTTGTTTAATATAAATATTTTATACACAAAAACCTTTCAGAATAAATTCTCTAAATGATGGTGAATACCGCATAAAAATCAGTTGCATAGTTTAGGAGAAAAACGCGGTCACACAGAGACATGAAAAGCGTTTTTAATTTATAATATTATGTAGATAGATAAGTTAAACTTAACACAGAACCTCTTAAGAATCAAATTAATATACAATACACAATCCAAGATGACTGTTATTAGTTATCAATGAATATTCAACGCGTAAGCTGGATAGTTCGTTAACGTCCGAACATCTCGGCACGGCACTTATCCGGCACATTCTGAGTGCCGGCGCCGTTATCTCGGAGCATGCAGATGCCAGCGCCGGCTGCAAAGTTGAGATGGGCTGAGAGACGATTGGTAGAAAATACATAGAGTATTGACATGGTTTGTACTTTTTCGATGAGTATCAATTAGAATTCTCGTCACGTCCGAGTACATAGAGAACACCTGTTTAAACGAACACATAAAATAATGTTAATATATATGTTATTCTATAAATACTTAGGCCTATCGAAAATTCGATATGCAATAATCTCATATTCTACTGGTATACCTTCAGTAATCGAAATACACCTACAATAATATGAATTCGCCCACGACGTTAATTCTATGTCTTCGTAGCATTTTTTTGCTATTTACACATTTCAACTTTTCATAGAATAATGACTACTTATTTCAAAATTAAAAATATATGAAAAATGATTTTATTTCCGCAAGTGGTTTGTACAAACACTTTTACACGTCAATCATAATAAAAAACTTCATGATTTCTGCGTTTTCTATCCACATCTGTGAGAAGAAAAGCCAAAAACAAAATCGAGGTCACAGTCTCTGTAAAGTCCAGACATAATCTTGGCCAGATTATGTGAGGACCATGTAGATAGGTGTCTGAAATGGTCTTTTGAGGAAAGAACCACACAGATTTGAGTGGACCTGTCCAGTCAGTGGACGCACTTGTCAGTTATCGTGTACCTCAACTCAGAACTTAAAGATTCGACGAACAATACCAACGAAAGGACGTTTGCGAAGGCCACTTATACAGGGTCAAATTAAATCAGCTAGCAAAACTTCGCAGACGTGAAGGGATATCTAAACAGGATAAAAAAGTGTTTTGTGTGGAGTCACTGTTAATCCAATAGTCATCCGTATCCGCAGTTAATCTAATTTAAATAATATTTTTTTGTTGTGTGAACTTCACAGACGTGATGGGTATGGAGATCAACACAATAAACCAAAAGAAAATAGATTATGTACTCAATTAAATAAATTATTAGATATATGAAGTTGCGAAAACACCAAAATGCGACTGGCTGAGGTAGATGCCAAGTGAATCTTATAATTGGGATACTGGAAAGCTATACAATGTCGCCCATGGGCATGTGACCGCCCGTATTTTTCTGAACATTCATGAAAACTTCTCGAAAATTAACTTTAAAAGGGGGTCTATCTTTAATATTTATCATCTTATATTTTTTGAGTAGTGTTTGCCGTATCTCCGATGTTATTGGCTGTTTATTATTTCTATAAGCTTATGAGTTATTTGATCGAATTAACTAACATTTTTTATTAAAATTTGTTGATTATGAAAAAAACGAAGGTGAAGAATTTTTTTTCTAAGAAGAAAACAGTATTTATTTAAAAAAACACAAGTGGAAATCCCCCTAATTTTAAAAGAGGGGGTAAAACCCCTCTTTTAAAATTAATTCTCAATAATTTTTCATGAATATTCATAAAAATACGGGCGGTCACATCCCCATGGGCGGCATTGTATATTAACGTATCCGTATTTTGTCTAGGTCATGTTGAGGATACGTAAAACCGATGTGATATTTATTGTATCAAGATGGCAAAAATAACTTCAGCATCTAGCCTTGCACTGAAGCTGACGTTTCATCTGATTCTAAGATAAGTTGGTCTCATCCAGTATCACGTTTGACATCGACGTTTTCATTTTTTCAATTAATCTAAATACTCCCCTTGTAACTGAATTGAAACTAAAAATGGTATAAATAACGTTAGATAATATTTTATCCATGAAAATAAATAAATTTTCGAAACAGTAGTGTATTATTTTCTGATAATATTTTTGTTTGTTGGTTTCGTCAGTTATAAAGGCAAAAATTAAATATTAGTTTGAAAACCTTAAAATAACAGTTTTTATTCAAATTACATTCATTTATTTAAGGCGCATACCACTCGATCTAAATTAATACTACAGCTAAAACAGAACCACCATCTACCTAAAAACTAAAGCATTAAAAACTATTTCTGTATCACAAAAGTCTGCAGTGAAAGATAATGCTCCGGCGATTCTATCACGGTGTATGCCCGATATCGCTAATCCGATTTCAAGTCGGACCCGCCCGTCCGTTCGGAACATCCGTACAAAGAACTTCCATTAACTGACAAAAAACCTTGAAACGTTTTACCTTAACGCCTTTCGCTGGCACCGCCACATCTCACCTAGTCTGTGACAATAAAGCTTATCGATGCATGTGCTGTGTAACCAAACCTATATTTTTATACGCGTTTTTTGAACGTTCAGTTGTTTTGCGCGAGTGTTTTGGATTCGCTTCGAATAGCAATGTCTGTGCTGTTGTGTTTTGTTTCCGTTTAGCTGTTAGCAGATGAGAAAATTATATTGATTTGGTGGGAAAATTTTACGTTTAATTAAACTAGAGTTGCAGTTAAAGCTGATTAAGTAAAAAGTATTAAAAGGATATTACGAAACCACAAAAAAAAAAAAAATTGTCGCAAGTACTTACTATTTCAGAATTTTACATTAATTTAAAAATATATATTTTCTGTAATAACTACTTTATTTATAAGAGGATAGTAAGCCTTAAAACAAAACGATTAACTAACTCGGTAATTACTAAAAAATCTGTGGAAAAAACTGTCAATTTTGCAATAGTTTTTTTACTGATTACTAAAGCAATATTGTTTCAAGCTTTTTTTTTTAGTTTTCCCACTGATTTTCACGATAAATATCCAAAAAGCAATTAATCGACATAAAACTAAGTACCTACCTATTACAAAAGAGCGGTCTAAAAATTGTAGTCATTTTATATGAGCTCGATCATTGTAGTGAGCAACGGCTGGCGTTTCAAGATTTTCGGATAATATGGATAATCCGCGCTGCTCGAAATGAAGCTACCGGGGATCCTTTGCTGTTCATCCGACTCGAAAATTATTTATTCATTGCCCTGTTTATGACTATGATTATGTTGTTATGTTAATACCATAATAACCGTAATGTTCAGCATGCTATATTAATGAGAGTAAAGCTTTTGTTTATTATTTGTTACTTAAGAGGGTTATATAATAGCCCTTTTAATGTAAATAGGGATTTAAGGTGATATCTTTCGGTTCTAAAAAAATCGTATACAGAATTATTTGTTAGTCTACCTACGATTTTGATAAGAGTCTTTTGGCGTCTTTCTGGTGTAACATATTTGTTTGTCGCAAACCACAAAATGAATCGATTTAAAAAAAAAATGCTCTTCAGCCATACATTACGTACTTATAACACGCTTCACGAATCCCTATGCTTTTCCTACATGACCAGAGTACTTCCGAACTCCAAGCACGAAAGCACACAGTCACAATTGGAACTCATAATGATAAGTGGGCAAAGCAAACGGATCGAGACCGCAACGTTCTATCATGAAGCAATAATATTGAACTCTCACAAGTACCGATCCACAATATCTACTTATTATTTTCCTTTTTGTTCTTGTCTTAGGATCTGAAGTCTGAACATTTATTACTGTCTTATTGCTTGTGGAGTGCTTGAGGCCGCGGGGCCAACAAGCAGTTATTATGTTGGGACTGGCGAAAAATGAGCAAGAAAAGATTTTTGCATTCTGCAACGCCACGGAACACTTTAAAATTTCAATCCGCATAACGATTAAACAAACATTTTCGTTTTTTCTGTTTTTTCAACTCTTTCCTCGGAGTAGTTTCTAATAATCTTCTTAGAGTGGTTTTAAGTACTTGCAGATTGCAGATTTTGCCGAATATTTTTCACTTTTATCTTGGGAGTGAAGAAATATTGATGTGCAGTTGTTTCGTGTCGCAAAGGCCGACTGAACTGTGGGTGAACCGAGATGGATTGAACGCAGTGGGTTGACGACCTGTGATACACGCTACACACAATGCCTGCTTAAACTTACGATATTATCGGCGGCAAACCCAATACATATTTTATGCCAAACTTGAGATTTTAATAGCACTATTAAAACTTTGCTTTAAAAATATTTTTTTCCTTTTTAGAGTTGTGATTCATGTGGGTACTTACTAGCTATATATAGGTAAAGATCGGCAAGAATTTATCCACGACACTTGGCCAGTAGCCAAGGCAATATTTGTTGTCATTAATTTTACAATACCATATGTTAATACAAGATTCTCGTTTAATGGTGCGTAATATTTTCAGCACAATCTTTTTCGCAAATAATACGCAATATATTCCTGTAAATACAACCGCCATACTTGAATATTCTAGTATTAGAGTAGCTACAAATTGGTGTAATTTAATTGCTCAATTTAATACGAGTAACTGCAAAATCAGGCCCTCTAAATGTGTTCTCTATTCACTATACGTACAACGTTGCAGACAAGCACCAACACAAATATGATCATGTTATACACATGTACAAGTTTGCAACATAGGGAGCCAATAAACAAAACACGATACTTTATTGTTAGGTACCAAAGTACTGCGGCGCAAAAAGATTCTTCGGTGTTATGCCATAATGCGTATAAAGGTACTTTTGGTAGGGATTTATGAAGAAGGCCTCGCCTGGTTTACGATGACAATGGCGCGCCGCCCCGAGCACCACCTCATTTCCTCACTGAAAGTTATAAAAACATATTGAAAATGAGATTCCCGCACTGGAAGACCTAGCGAATGTTATCTTGTTTTGTGATTTGCCTGTTTTTATGTACGCCTCCGAGGAAAATAAACGTATTTTAGAGAAAGATCTTAAGAATACACTGAGTAAATGTCGTCATCCTTTATATTACTCCTTTCTTTTTGTCACTCTCTGATGTATTATGGTTGTTGCACGTGTTTATTAAGAGTTTGAAGTATACTTTCCGTGTCGTTATAATTAATTAGAATTACTTAAGTAGGAACGTGAAAATGTCGTATAATTCAGTTAACAAGTTTGTTACGCGCGTAACTTGCCATTTAGCTGAAGCTCGCTCGCCGTGCCTGGATCTAATTATATCGTGTAGGTAAAATAAACTTATGTCATTTTAGGCTTTTAGCAGCATGCTATCACATTCTCTTTCTGAAGCAGTATGAGAAAAATTATGAGTACTTTAAAAGATATCCTTTATGAGCTGCATGCAAATTTTACTCGCCGCTTATGCTCCGCATACTTGCATATTATGATATCACTACACTGATTTTGTTACTATAAAGTTATCAAAATAAAAATCACAGCACTCACAGTACATCCACGTCGAAGTTTTTCCAAGATCCCAATCTACTATCAAGAGATTAAGAAGAAGAAATGAAACTTCATTTAAAAGTGAGAAAAGCGCTGCCAATTAACAATATGACACTAGAGCAAGTTAAAAAGAACGGGCGGAAGGCAAAGCTCCCGTTACGCCCGTTATCCGTGCGAAAGCTCACAAGTTGCTGTTGTCTGTTGAGTACCACTATGTACAGGCAAAGATTGTCTTGTCAAGAGCCGGCGCTCAGTGCTACGCGCCCCTTCGAACAGGGCGGACGCTACGCCGCGCTCGTAGACCTCCCCTCGTAGTCTCGTAGCGGCCACACGTCTACGAAAACTTTCATCCTCAATCGTAACTTTCTAAATTTGAAAATCGGTTTCTGAGTTGGTTTGTTGATTCGTAACTGTAGTGATTTATGAATTGAATTGCAAGTGGACAACTTTTCAATTAGGATTCGTAAGTATTTTTATTCCTATTTCATTATTAAAGTAAACGTGTTTCTCTTTGTTTAATATAGTGAGACTCATTGACGTGATTTATTACAAAAAAAAAAAAAAACTGAACAAACAATTAAACATTACTTTTCAAATCGTCTCTTTTAAGCTTACGTCCTCTCATTATTTGCATTCGTGGGTGTGTAAAACAGAAATTCTCTTCAAAATAAATATTCCCTTTAAAAGATAAAGAGAACATAATTAAATTAGGTAGTCGTCCGTGATCTAGCCCAACATTTCTATTCACTCGTGTCATAATAAACAAAGGGGAGCTCCGATCATGGCGACGAGCCCTTACGGTTTTATTCGGGCATCCTTTGTTTTCTATTCAACGTATTGTCAAAATCGCTTTACGTTGCCAGTACGAGATAAAAGGAAAAATAATTAGTAAAACGCTTTGTAGACTTAGCTTTAGAAGTACCTTTTCTTATAATACCCTCGAGTTTTACGTCCGTTCTTGCCTTTTTAGATCTTTCAATGTTCATGTGTGCGTCTGAGTAAATCTTAGGCACTTGTATGATAAAAATCAATGTTGTGTTAACCCGTGATTTATACTTAAAATTTCATAATAACATATGTTAAGAGGGAACTGAGTAAAACGTATTCATATTTCTTCAAGTTAAAATGGAAATATCTACCTCGAAAAACACTCACATTAAAATATCTCCCGCAAAACATGAAAAGGTCTTCTATTAAATATTAATTAATAAGGAATCCGTCACAAGAAAGACGTAAATAAATCGCGTAATAAATTAAATTAAGCCTCTGATACAAACTAATTACGTGGTATTATTTGATGTTACGGTATTCGAAAATTCGAAAACATAATTAAAGGTTTGAAATTGGAATTGGAAAACAAAATAGCTAGTGGTTGTTATTGTTTAAGTTATCTTGGAATAGCTGCTACCTGCGACTTCTTTCGCGTAAAATCTCTTGTTTTGACTTAAAATATATGCTATGACACTTACTTGCGATACTTGGCAATACTGTAGCTTCCCATTAGTGAAAGAATTTTTGAAATCGGATTTGTAGTTCAGAAGATTACCCCCTACATACAGACTTACAAATTATACCTCTTTATAATATTATATTAATACTAATATATTAATCTATTATAATGTCATTATTAATATATTAATCTATTATAATGTAATAATTAATATATTTATATTAATTATTACATTACACGAGCTTTCGCTCGCGGCTTCGCCCGCCTTGTGTTTGGAAATTATCCCACGAGAATGTACTACCGGGATAAAAAATGTTTTGTGTGTTCTGCGTATTATTCTTGCAAATAAATATATCATTCATTTATTCAAAATGTGTTGATCCAGGTTAGAAACTATATGTGTGCCAAACATCAAAATCCGTTCAGCCGTTTTTGCGTGATTGAGTTACTAGGATTAGTACATACAGATGAAAAAAAAACTGGCACTCCGGGAGAAGAAGTGAAAACTTGAACAATTTCATTGTGCAGGACATTCTTTTAATGGGGTGTCGGTAACGGTAACAGTGTCGCGAGTTCAATTTTTTTCCCATCTCAAAAATGCTTGAGGTTTTGTACAGTTAGTGTTCAATTACCCCAAACTAAGGCCTTGACTAGGAACATCTTGAACCAAGGGATTCACAAAAGGGTAATAACACATTTCTGGCATTGTATTCAGTTATTTAGGGTAACATAGTAGTTAGGGTAGATCCATCAGTTTTTCGTTTGTTATTGAAACTACCCGGAGCTGTGTTTATAGTGCAAACAAGCCACAAAGGACGGTTTTGCAAATTGAATGACTGAGGCCTTGGCCATCCCGAAACTAAAGTAGAAAACAAATTCAAACGTTACAGTCGAATTAATTGTGATATTTGACATTTAATTTTTTTATTTGTTAATTAATGGAAGTGCTTCAAGTTGTGGTAGGTTAGTTACATAGCTATGTATAAGAGTAGGGAGCGACCAAAGAAACTATAGATGGACTGTGAGAAAGATGATGTGGCTGGAAAGGGGTTGACTACCAAGTTGACGACAAATGTTGCGCTGACCGCAAATAAATTGGAATAAAGACAGGAAAATTATGAGGTTAGTTACATTTAACCTTTTATAGGTTTAATTATAAGTTTTGTCATATTATATAGAGAGACTATAGAGTGCGGCTGTATACAAATGTCGATGATTGCGAGCGTAGATACGCGGGATTTCGGACATATCAAGTTTTATTAAAAATTCAAACTATATTTCAAAGATTTATTTCCGAAGTAAACCAAAAAATAACAGGACATTGAAAATTAATCATTTATCATTAATCTTTCAAAGTTTTCCAAGGTTAACTTGTTAACAAGTAAGATGCCTTCATTTTGTTATTACCAGTCGATGATGATGATGAAGGCAGCCTACTTCTTAGCAAGTTAATTTTAGGAAGCGTTGTGGAGTGAAAGTGGATGGGAGTTTTAAGGATTAAGCAAAGTGTACTGAAACAGTTTGGACACACAGAAAATTTAGATAGAGCCAAAGGATTGGCTCTCATAAGAAATCTTAGTCGTTATAATATTGATATATGGCTCTATTCAGATTCATTTATTTGCATAAACATGTGTAGATAATATACATGGTATGATGCTTATTATAGGTGTAACAAGGTATTTTTTGGCTCAACATGTTTGACCATGGCTGGTGTAGAAATTAGGTCGCAAGACAATAGGATTCAAAATTAAGATACAATAAACAATAATATAAATAAATCAACAATTAACAATAATATTAAATTAAATACGTCAATAAATGTATTTTCAGAGCGATTTATCATTTAAAAATTCATTAACATTATAATAGGCTTTTTCTGTCAGTATTCTACTGACTAACGAGTTTACCGACCACTGTCCTAATGCATGTTTACCATGTGGTATCCCGGTATAGGCTTTCTCATTCTCTGTTCAAAGGTAGCTCTGAAATTAAAAACCTGTTAAAAAAAAACTAAACTTGACCTAGGGCAAAAATAACACTGTCTGTTTGCCAGGAGTTAAAATCATAGAAATATATCTTTACAACTACTAATAGGACTAGTGACAAGGAACATATCTATATATCTTTATCAATATATCTTTACAACACAGTTTTCTAACAGATATCTAAGGAATGAAAACTATGCTCCCAATAAAGTAACTTTTAGCAAATAGTACAACAACGAGCACTAATATGTATACACTTACTAGGGATGCCACACCTACTATATAATATAGTATCCTGCTATAACATTATTTCAACAACATATCTTTTTTTAATTAGATATGCATAACAAAAAAAAAAATTGTTTAGTTAGGCAAAACTACAATATTTTCATTTCAATACAAAACGGCGAGATGACCGCAATAGGGCCAGTATTAATCTCATAAAAGCCGAATGGTATTTTGTAACCCTAATTTAGGGTGTAATAATTATTAGTTATTAGATTTTTTTAAAATTTAATTTAATAAAACAACGTTAATAAAGACTCAAAGTAGCAAAAAATATGCATTTAAAAATTTAATATTTTTAGACTAGTGTAGTGTACATATTAGTACATTTGACCCCCTTTCGTGCAAAAGACACAAACCTGATAAAACAAACATGTAATAACAGTACTTACCTACCTACCTACGGTACAATTTAATAGCCTAGACTAACTACAGGTCTACCTACGCGTCTAGGCAATAAAATAAAATCCTAATTAGTCTCCGAGGACTTTCCAATCTTGTGGCTTCTTGTGCGAAAAATAAATAAAACCTTCGCAGGAAAACTAAAATGTCACAATCTTATTACGAGTTTATGAGTTAAACTATAAAAAAGATACCTACAATGCGTTCATTTTAACTTGACCCGTGTCGCGATTGGTAACTTTGATTTGTGGTACTGTTCTGTTAGTCGCCATTTTGAACTTTATTAATATTGAAACGACTACAAAATTCAGGGCTTTCAATCGCGTCACGTGGGCCAAGTTATATTATAATGAACGTACTGTAGTAGGTGCAGTCAGGGCTTAGCAAATTGACATACAACATCAATTCGCCGTATATGTAGCCATTTCATACAACTGTAAAAGAATGACAGTTGTGATTAACATTTGCACAGAACAGATAAAACCTCTTTTAACTATTCTGTAAAAATTTGAGTTTAACCAATTTGTTACAAAATTCATTTACTCAAACATAAATGAAAATATTGTCATTATTTTAGAAAAAGAACACTCGAAGTATCGAATACGTCAAAGAAAATCAAATCCATTGCAGGAGCGTTTTTTGAATTTGGAACATTTCAACGTTCCAGCAATGTTGTATGAAACGGCGTGCTGGGGTTATTAAATACTCTTTGATTGGATCTCTTTTATAATTCTTGGCATACCAAAGTAAATCTCTTTGCTTAGTATAAATTGCGTTCACTTGGATGTATACTTAGCCATAAATGCGTTTGCCTTTCGGCACAGATGATAAATAGAAATTTGGCGGCAAAGCTGAAAACTCGTTTTGATTTATTATTTACATACATAATAAATGTATAATATAAAAAGTGTATATTATTTCCCTGCATTCTTTTGAGAAAAGCACTATATATGCCTCGGCGGAGATGGCAATTGCCTGTCTCGTATTAATGACGTCTTCGCCTACGGCTAGGCCTTCAAACTCATACTCGACCTGCAATTTCACGGCCTTTGCAATAATGAACTGTTTCCTGCCTCTCAGACCAAATCAAAACCAAGATATAGCGCTGTCAACAGTGGCGTGAGGCTGCTTCGTAAACATGTATGCACTTAGTGAGGTGTAGTTTGATGGTAAATGAGTGCGTGTGAGGGTGTATCCACAGAGCGGAGGTGTAGTTTTGGCGTGCTTCAGAGTATTGTTCACAGCGCTATGTGACATGCGATGCAAAATAATCAAGAGCATGAAAAAAGTGTTAGGTATGAATGTGGGTGATTATACAAAAGGGCAGATTAAACAAAAGAAAAATGGATTGTGAGATAGATGATAATGATGATGTCTAGCTCATTTTAATGTTCACAAGGCTTCCTTGCATTCTGCACATTGAAATGAGTCTAGGTGGAGTCTATAGAGGTCCATGGCAGAAAAAGACGTAAGAGCTGACCCCAAATGAAACGTGAAGATTACATAATATATGAATACTATATGTTGTGTAAGTATCATGTTGGTAAGTACGTAATAGTCGACCCCCTAATTAATTTAAGACCCTAAGGTTGAAAGTCACTTGCACGTCATCAAACGTCAAGGTCAATTTTTTCTTTAAGACTACATAGATAGATACTACTTTAGTAAACTTTCAAATTACAGAAAGTTTTTCGGAAAAATGGTACCTAAAGCAATTAGGAAATTTACTGTACATACCTAAATCCACATTTGGCTCAAGTAATTTTAACCGACTCAGCAATTAAGAAATTTTCTTATTACGTACTGTCTAAACCTCTAAAGATACACACAAGATATTTGATCGTGTAACACATATCTAAATACACTATTAATTACTTAAGAATTGACTTACACGTGCCTGAAGCTACGGTATATAATGATAATTATATATTATATACATGTTCCATAATATTGAATAATCTGTCTCATTATCTGCCTATCCTTTTCCCAACTATGTTAGGGTCAGTTTTCAGTCTAACCGGATGCAGCTGAATACCAGAATTTTACATGGAGCGACAGCCTATCTGACCTCCACAACCCAGTTACTGGGTAACACGATAACCCTTGGTAGGATTGGTTGTAAGACTATTGGGCTTCTGGCGACCCGTAACTACTGTCATAGATATACGAATGACAGCCGGGACCAACGGTTAAAGTGCTTTCCGAAGCACGGAGGAGTATGTAAAGATGGTCACCCATAAACAGACCAACGGCGGTACGTGTAGCTTAACCTGATTGATCGATCCGTGCGGCTGTTATTTCTTAGCCACGAGCCCCTCTAAATATGGAATAATCAATGTATTTTCATAAAATTACATGACGTGACACAAATTACTATTTGCATTTAGCGCTAAACGTAATTAAAACATAATTCAGTCTCCATCTTCTTCAAACAATTGACAGACACAGAGAGATCCTGTAAACTCTCAACTCTTTAGTAATTAGTGGTGCAAGCGGGCCTCAGTATCGGTCGTGTTAAGAACTGGTGCATCTATTTTATACCACAAGCTTTTATAAAAAAGCAATCTCCTGTAGTCCTAGAATAAACGCACGGAGTAATCGTAACGTTAATTCGAACGATTTTAAATTAGAAAATATTCTTTTCTCACATAATATTATTTTAATACTCAATACTTTATCGCATTTCACAATGTGTATGCTTAGGTGGTAAACATTTGCTTAAGAACAATCGTGGGGTGCAGGGCACGGCAAAAGAAAGATAGTACGTAGAGATGAGGACTTATCGATTATCTTAAATCGTTTATTGAGTTTTAAAACTTTATTCATATATCCGGGTGCTACTTATTGTGCTTGTCGCAAAAAAAAAAAACAAAATGCTATTGGATTGTGCTTTCGATTCGAAAATCGATTTAGTTTACTTCGCACGTTCGTGCTATGGCGTCAGAACCGATTCATTTTCTTTATATTGTATTCGATTTAACATTTTTTTGAGCGACTCTAATGAATTGAATGATTAATTTTTAAAAACCGGCTAAGCATATTTTCTTGACAGCCATTTAACCCTTATTGATTTCTTTTCAAGCCACACAATACACATCTTCTTTCGCCGTCACTTAAAATAAAGCCTTGTAACTGACAGACAGACTGACAGACGTGAGGCTTAGTAATAGGGTCCCGTAGACACGGAGCACGGAATAAAAAAAAAAACAAACCCAGCAGTTGCAAGGGTATGATTTAAAAAAAAACTCGACGAATGCATAACCTCCTCCTTATTTTCAAATCTGTTAAAAATTATTAGTTGTTAAAATCATGTCTGTATGTATATGTCGTAAGGATATTGTCAAACCAGTGATATTATAATTTCTCTAGTGAAATTATAATTGCACGAAACTTTGTCAATCGCATCCATTTCTCACAAATTAACGGACTTTTTTTAGTATTATTGTAATTTCACGGGAACGCCGTAGTGATTTTATATAAGATAAAAGAATTGATTGATTGTGATTTTGTATATTATGAGTTCGACAGCCGGTGGAACTTCGTGGAGCATTTCCGACGTTTGCCTCTCAGACTGGAGCGGGCCGGGGCTGCTTTGAAGCGGCTCTTGACCAATCTAGGGGGTCCAAACGTCTCCTGCCAGAGGCTCTACGAGGGGGTCGTGCGATCGATAGCCCTTTACGGGCCACCGGTGTGGGCGCGTTAACCAGTCATATTATAATATATTGACAATAGTGGATCAATAACCATACTTATCAATGAGAACGTGTATTTATCTTAATTTTATTTGTATTACTGCCAACACAGCTATTAATGTCCTTATAAGAATTATTTATAACCACAACGTTGTTGCAAAGGTCAAATAAATACACTGAAACATTCATGCATAACATTATATACATTGATTTCCAGTTATTATAATGAAAACGAAACCTATGCGCACAATCGATAATAATTAATTCGCAAAAATATGCAGTCATCTTCTCTAGTTAATTACCCGACTGCCCCAGAAGGAGCGTAATATTTTTTAAATTCAGGGTATGCTTGAGAAGTGATAGCCTAATGGTGTGACCGTCAAACTGCCAAGTCATAGGCCTCGTGTTTGAATCCAAGCCACCTCTGACTTTTCGGATTTATGTGCCTATTGTATATTTATCGCTTGCTCCAAAAACGGTGAAGGAAAACATCGTGAGGAAACCATGACATGCAGGCATCGTGAGGCATGCCTGAGAGATATTTTTCGACGGCATTTGAAGCCAAGTCAGAGGCCCTTGGGCAGCTTTATAACTCTTCTCTTCTTCTTTTCGTGTCGATGGTACTCTTTGTTACATATTATTTTGTTAATATATGAGCTCAGTAAGTAGCCACGTTGATTGCGGCATCAGTGGAATTCTTTAGGTCATCCGAGGTGCAGGTGAACGGGCAGTTAGGATACTTCAACAAGTGGGGCATGGTCTGATCAGAAGCTCCGCACTCTCACTGGGTGTTGGATGATTTAGTTATCCCCCACCAAACTACACTAAAACTTTGACACCAGGTTAGTCACGAAAACGAGAAGGGTGTAACCTTTTTGAAAATGCAAGCGTTCCTTGACTCAGGTCAGGGGGTCTACCACCAGCTCATAAAGCAGTATTATTTTAATATCACTTCAGCGGGAGAAAGAGATGGAGCTATACGTCCTGTAGAGCTTCATCTCTTTTCCACATCCTATTAGTCATCATTCTCTTACCCTCATCCCTCATCCTATTAGTCGTCATCTCGGCAGTCACCCCCTTTCTAACCATATCATCTTTCACACAGTCTATCTATCGTTTCTTTGGTCTTCCCCTAGTTTTATAGCCATCAACATTCATACTGAAAACTTTCCTCATGACATTTTCCTCATTCCTCATTCACACAAACCCGGTTAAACACATTGGCTATTAGGAATTAACGACAAAGAATGAATGTTATTGTAGGTAACCAATTAATGTTAATCACACCACTGTATCAATTGTAGTATTTTTTTTTTCTATGTTTTGATTTTATAATATAATTAGATTTTATTTTATAAAATAAGCAGCCTATTTCTATAAAGGCTTCTTTTCATACAGGGAAGGCTTGAACATTGATCACAATCAATGTTCAAGTTCACAATCTAATCTATTCTTCTAAATAAATAAAAGCGAAAGGTAACTCACTCACTCATCACGACATATTGAAAACCGCTTGACGTATAAAGATGAAATTTGGCAGCGAGGTATTTTATAGTTAGTACACGTCCGCTAAGAAAGGGTTTCTGGAAATTCGATCTATAAGGGGGTGAAAAGGGGGGATTTTGTTTGTATGAAGAATCTCATTCCTTGAGTTAATAAACTTGAAACTTGGCACGAATATTTATCTATGTAAATGATAAAGTTTGCCATTTTTAGTTCTTCTAAACTACCCCCTAAGGGAGGGTTGGGGGTGTCAAAGTTTTTATGGAAGAATTTTAACGCGCGCGCGCGGTCTTATTAACTCTAAAGTCAGTATTTATACTTAAGGCTGAAAATAAATACAGGGATTTTTTTAAATCTACCCCTAACGGGGTGAAAAGGGGTATTAATTTTTACAGGAGAGGATTTTACTATGTGGCTTGGTTAATTTGAAAATTGGTATAAATGATCAATAAGTCAAAAAAAGGCAACGTCACAAAATACTTTTTTAAATTTATTATCACGCTATTTGTTATGGGGGATGAAGAACATGAACAATAAGTTCGTATTCTTCTATAGTTTACCGCAAACTGTAAAAAGGCTAGCCAAAACGTTACGGATTTAACTTTTTAAAAGATGATCATCACGCAATAGCTTTATGGATCTAAACAGTCATAACATATACAGGGTGGATTTTGAGATGGGGCAATAAGGGCAGGTACCTTAAGCGTTGTCGCTACAAGAAAACAGTCTTAGGAGACTGTCCTTAACTTTATGAAACATTTTGATCTGCATTCACAGATTATAAAAAATAATAACAGTCAGCAAGAAAATGGCCAATTTTCACAAAATCTTTTTTGATGCCATTCGATCCTCTTTCTTATTACTAGGTTCAAAAAACTATATCGGACCAAGTGAGGTTTGAGTACAAGATGTCTGTCTGTATGTTACCTTTTCCACTGAACAGATTTCGATAAAATTTAGCAAGGAGATAAATGGCATTTAGGGCCTACCCTAAGATGGCATTTGTCTCCTTGCCTTTAGGATTATTTTTGAGACAAAAAGTAACCTATATACTAAAATAGGCTACTTTTTGTCTCAAACATAATCCTAAAAGGGGGTGATATATAGGGGATGAAAGTTTTCTCGCCAAACTTCATGCTGCTAGGTCAACGGGAAGTACCATATAGGCTTTGTTTTATTTGCGAGTGTCAACATAAATATGCGGTATAATTAAATGGCCGTATTTTTTATTGAGTTGACTTGGAAGTTTGATTTTCTTTACAGCTTCAAGGGACCGTAGATCTTAATTTTTTATATCTATTTCAACTTGATGCCTCCACGCGTTTCTGATAAAGAAGGGTCTTGACAGACAACGAAGTTATCCTTTAACGGTTTCAACTTTTCATTTTGAGTACGGAACCCTAAAGCAGATTTATCATCCACGCGGGCGAAGCCGCAGGCAAAAGCTAGTATAGCTAGTATAATATGCATATATATTTTTTATTTCACTGAATCAGTAAAAGACAGTTCTATAAACCTAAGAAAAGTATTAAGAGGCTAAATTCAACTACTGCTCGTTGCTCAGAAAAATTATGAAAATCCAACAATTGTCGTCTACAATTCAAACATCGGTTTCTGTCGCGATCAGGATGTGACGTCATTTGGCACGCTACTGCTTCGTTTGCATCATTTTTTTAAGGTTTTTTAGCCCCAAATTATGTAAATTAAATTGTTTTGTTCTTTATTCAAACAAAAATCACACTAACAAACGTACCTTAGTAAGAATTCAAGCAGTTTGCTAAGAAAAGATATTTATTCACATGACTTTTGAGGCTACTTCCTGCATTCTCGAAGAACAGATTTGCGTTCACCAAAAAAATAAAAAATCAAATAATTAATTGTAAAATAAATAATGCATTAAAAAAGAACAAAAACAAATAGGATTTGTTTCATGACTCCTATATAATGTATATTTAAATAATTATTGTTTTGAATTACGTGTATATTATTGCATAATGCGTGTTGGCGATTTCTTATTTATATTTAGGTAACATAAATTCAGTTTTTCTTAGAGATGAATGGTATCTTTTAACTTATAAAATAACGTTCGTTACCATCATAATAAATCCCTTTCTAATTGCTACACAGGTTAAAACGCCCACTGCGTACGTTAAGTTACTTAGGTCATGTATTTGGCAAGCTAGTAAAAAAATATGTTTTATATTGAATGTTATTCTATTTCATATTCATGAATATATTATTGTAACGTTACAATAACATCTAAAACGGTTATCTAATACTAATTTCAAACGCCGTTTTATTTTTATTCGGACTATTTCTGATAAAACCTACTCTATTTCTTTTTAAATTACCAAAACACTGGTGTGGTAACAACCATTTAGCATGTAACGTTTATAGGGGAACGATCACATCGTCCTTAAGCACAGTATCGTTAGTGGATCGCTTTACGACGAGTACGTTAACGAACTTACACCTGTCTTACAAGCGAACGCGGCCTCGCGGCTTGCAGTCTTGCGTCTTGCCGTAATTTAGGGAACAATGTCTAACCGTGTATAGACGGAGTAAAGCTGTTTATTGACGGCAGTACTGAAAGATTTCAGGCAGTGAGAGATATTCTATATTCTTAAACAAGTTAATTCTTTATCACACCCATTTCTACTAAATTATATTTATTTTGTAAATTGGTTTAAAAAATAAAACACTTTAAAACGACAAATATTAATTATGTTGTAAAACTAGATGAGGTCGGCGTCTCCTATCTGAATACTCTGAGAAGAAACTTGTGACAGTCTCTTTTAAAATCCAGACATAATCTTGCTCAGGCCATATGAGGACCATGAAGATTAGTGTCTGACATATTCTTTTGAGGAAAGAACCACATAGATTTAAAAGGACCTGTCCAGTCAGTGCGCACGCATTTGTCAGTAATTGTGCAGCTAGACTCGGAACTTAAGGAGCTCAACGAATCGACGAACAATACCAAAGAACTACACACATCAAAAGTGTCTAGGGATCAACATATATTTTTGCAATAACTTTTCTCCTGATTGATATTAATTAAAATTTTCTTTAAGGATTCATCAAATAAAGTGTTTTCGTTTGTCACAGTAACGATAAACCAAGTCACCTTTGCATTAATAAAGAAATTTGCCATTTTCCTAATAAAGGGATTTTTGACATTTGAACCACTAACATTAAAGTTCGAAAAAAAGACTGAAATAACAGTTTTCTTTAAAATTTTATTGGGTAACTTAAACAATTAATAATCCGTGTTTCTACCGCGAACACTAACAACACAAGCACATCGGTTTGGCATACTCAAAATGAGTTCATCCAAATCACGCTGTGGAATGGCCGCCCATGTTCGTTGCAACAACAAAAAAAGGTCTTCTTGCGACTGGATACCCTCCATATTCGGCAGAGCTCTTCTCTGTAGCATATCCCATGCATGCTCAATCGGGTTCAAGTCTGGCGACTTAGCAGGCCAGAGCAAGACATTGATGTTAGCTGCGGCGAGAGTCTGTCTTACAACTCTTGCGGTGTGCGGTCGTGCATTATCATGCATTAACTGGGACCGATTTGCACTTGTAGAGGAACGATGACGTCAGATACAATCGTCTCAGCATAAATTTGAGCGTTGAGGTTGCCTCTGATCCAAATCAACTCAGTTCTTCCGCCGATCCAAATACCCACCCATACCATGATGGTTCCACCACTATAAGGATGGACTTCCTGGCAGGATTTTAATCGCTGTTGGCGTCCAGGGGTTCTCCAGTGTCGTATACGTCTTGTATCCGGTCTCATACCAAAACGAGACTCATCAGAAAAGCACACGAAACGCCATTGTTCTTCTGCCCAATTTCTGTGTTCAAGAGCCCATTGATATCGAATCCTACGATTGTGCATTGCTATAGGTGGTACCCGTAGCGGTCTTCGGGAATGAAGGTTCACTTCATGCAAGCGGTTTCTGACTGTTTGGTCGCTAATTAAGTTCCCTGAAGAGTGATGAAGCCTCACGGCTAACATCATGGCGGTTATTGTTGGAGCTCTTCGAGTTAAGATTTGAATGTATCGGTCTTGTCTCCGTGTGGTGCAGCGATACCGTCCTCCATGGCGCTCAGCCACGGTACCAGTGCTTCGGTAACGTGTCCAAAGTCGACTGATAACACTCTGACTTGTATTCAGAGCTAAAGCCACAGTACGTTGCCGGGAACCAGCTTCTATCATTCCCACGGCTCTGAGCATTTCTTCCCTGCTTAAATGACGTCGCCGCTCCATAATAACGTTGGTTTTAATCAGTAGTAGGGAAACAGTAGCACTAATAATGTCTTCAATGCGTTGTATGTTTTTATAGGGAAAATATTGACAGCTGATTTTCATCTTTTACTCGAATTTGATTAACAGTTCCTGTTTCAAATTATGAAATGCACCAAAAAGGATCCATATAAATTTATATAATCATAAATTTATTACAAAGCCACATCTCAATCTCAAGAAATCCGCATAAAAATGCTTGATCCCTAGACACTTTTGATGTGTGTAATTTGGGTTCTAAGTAAGAGACTGTTACTCAGTGTCCAGGATAATAACGAAATGGAAAAGATTTTTTAAAGAAATAATTCACTAGAAAAGTTTACTGGAACTTATTCGGTGGTGGCAAAACATTCCATAAATAAATAACAGTCGAATCTTTTCATCGATTTGTCATCCACATCCCGTAATCTGATTGAGTTCAAAATACAAACACGTCTGTAGTTCTAAGAGAGACAAAAACCCGCAGGTCAGCATGTGGCGAGCTGATGGGCAGTAGCGACACTACGGACCCTATCTCCCGGGAGAAGTTTTGTTCTTCACCTGTGGCTTGCCTTTATTGGCCGGCTGGAGTGAACACTGACGAAGAACGGAGCTCCCACCGCTTTCTTGCCTTTATTGGCCGGCTTGAGCGGAGATCGCAAGAGCAAACGTGCTCGGAGGAAGAGGAAGTGGTCCATTAAGTACTCGTAGGGATGGTCTTGACCATCTTCCGGACTCTGGGATTGTTTTGAAACCCCTGGAATACTTCTCCACTCCTCAAGCACCTCAGAAAGTGTTGCCCTCTTGTTGCTACGTCACTATATGCTAGCGACCGTTTTCGGGGGCCCCATACTGAGTGTGCAAATCACCCCCTGCCATTTTATCGGTGAACCATAACATTGATCAGTCAGAGGACATAGTCTTTCCATAGTTTTAGGTAACCAATCCACTATAGCCCACCAAAACCATAGCCCAATATTTTGTTTCCATGTTCTGCAATAGTCTTGCACCAACCGGGGGTTGTCCTTGGGTGCCCTTGCATAGTGCAAACAGGGATAATCGTCGGTTAGTGACTTAAAATTTAAAATTTTATAAGGGGGCCTCTGCGAGTTGGCTACGGCCCTTCGAACGCCTTTCAAAGAATTGGGACCCCACGGTCCCGAGAAATGTAAGAATGTAAAAAAAAAAAAAATGTGTGGATACGGATAGGTTATAGATATAAGTCTGAAATTGCCAATCCACCTTGAGTTAGCGTGCATGATGATCAATGCTAATGCCTTCGCTGCATGAAAAGAAGCCTGTGCCCTGAAGTGGGACAGTTATATATATAGACTGGTATTTTTAATGCGATGTATTTCGAAGCAAATATCAAACTGAAGTAAACAAATTGTTCAGCTATAGTTTCAGCTGTAAGACTATGTCAACTACTTCGTATGATCATGTGCATACTCAACGATCAAAGTTTGGCGCTCATGGCAGTTTTGACGACCTCTCGCCGACCATTCTTGGGCCTTACTTGTCTCATTCCGGATACTGTTAGTCCCAGCCACATATCTGAGGCCAGAGCACGAACGCGCGAAGTAAACGTAGCGTAAATTCAAACAATTTTTGAATGGAAAATACAACTTTTCTTTAGCATTTTGTTTTAATGTATGCGGCAAGCACAATTATAAGTATCACCCATATACAGGGTTTACCAGAAAGGTGTAGTCCATAAAAGACGTTACATGAAACTGAATAGACAGTCGTTGTCATGCCAAAGAAACCCTTATTATAAGCAAGTTAAGCATTTAAACAGCACTTATATATCAGCTACAAGGAGCCTGTTACTTCTTTGATTAGTTCCATGTGTATACTGAAAGTTAGAACCACGTTCCCCTTAAGTAATTACCTACCGATCAATTCTGAGCCACGAAGGATAAACATAGGTAGGTTAGGTAGGTACATGGGGAAACACAATACAAAAGGTAAAACTGGGATTTGTAGAATGTTTTGTCGATATTTAATTTGATTTAGGTAGCGTATCAATTTAATTATAGTCTGACTTCTATCTGAAAATAGTCACTGGCAATAGAGTTCCTAGGTTCTGTATACACTTAAAACTACTTGTCTGTGTAAAATAGAAAATCCATCATTATTGTCATAATCAACCCATAGAGATGATTTTTTTTTATTTTTTTATTCTGGATTTTACATTTTCTAATACAGAATAGAAAAGAAGTGGAAGTCTCGTACTTATGACTTATAGGTTATTTAAATTCCTTACCCTTTAGGTCGATTTAAGAAAGATTAGGAAGACAACATTCATTAAAAAAAAAAAACAATGGCACTGGGGAAGTGTGCCGACAAATGAAAAAAAACTTGGAAAGAAATCGCCACCGCGTTAATCAACGCGTTAATGTCTTTTACTCCACGTACCGCAGTAATCAATGCGTTGATGTCTTTTTAATGGTCAAAGCTGGTGTCATCACGGTGTTGCGAAATCAATCGTTTAGGCCCATCTCAAAAATGCCCAACGCGCCTAAAGGAGTTTTCATTTCAAAATTGTTCATACCATCAGAAATCATCACAAACACGGAGGTATAGCTTTACCTTCATACGATATATCTGTCCTTGTCATATCACTCACAAAGATATGAAAAAGCAATGCACGACCGCATAACACGATTTCATACAAACCTCTATCGTTGTCGCAGCCACCATTACATGCTCGGAACCAACATTGGAACCAATATAAATATTTGTCCTATTGCGGAAATCGAACTCTCTACCGTGCACAGGACGAGCTCTCGGGGTAGAGAGAAATTTTCTGACGGAAGAACTCAATAACAATACCGGACTTAAAACCAGAGCTATTGAACTGATTTCAGACCTAAAGGACTAGACTTCAGTATCGATATCAAAAATTTGTCCCTAATGTTGTTTCTTATACTAGTTGACAAGTTTTCATAAAACCATACCGGCTGAAAATATTAGAAGAAAAAAGTATTTTTGATTGCTTCAATATGTCGCCAGGACTGGCTAGGCCTTGATGCCCAGATTATTTAACCTAACTCTTTTTATGATTATTCGTGGAGAGAGTTACAATCGATTTATTACAAAACAACATTTTTGTGTCAAACTATTTTTATGTGAATATGGAGAGTCACGGTATCTTATTGAACTAGCTAACACCACATTGGAGTCGATTTAATTATCGTAGTTATGGAACTTGTTTGCGTTAAATCCGTCTTACAATATTTTTATTTTAGAATTTCTGCTAAGCCTTGACAATATTTGTATTTCAATTCACTGTTATGACGCTCAATCCTTACACACATTACTGTACTACCACAATAAAAAAAAAACGATATTAACCAAGGCGAAAAATACAAATATCAAAAGTTCTCGCTCGCCCAACATGCACGATCGACTGGACAAACTGTTGTTTTGCCTAAAATGACACGAACGTCATGGGCACAACCGTATGTTTGATCGTTGGCTGCGAACAAGCAAAAAAGGCTGAAGGACAACGTAGAACGGAATGCTAAAACATTGGCTTGGATTTTTGTACATATCTATGTTAGTTAAATGATTCAGGCGTGACCTTGCGGAAATCCATTATAAAATGATGATGTCGATATATTTAGTAACCTGTTACGCTTAGCTATTTCTAAAGAGTCTTAAAAAGACCTTGGAAGAAATCGACACGTGTTTCACCTCTCAACGAGGCATCCTCAGGATGACGATTAACTTGTCGCGAACTCGAACACCTGAGGATGCCTCGTTGAGAGGTGAAACACGTGTCGATTTCTTCCAGGGTCTTTTTAAGACTCTTTAGAAATAGCTAAGCGGAACAGGTTACTAAATATATCCACATCATCATTTCATATCTATGTTCTTTTTTTTTGAGAATTGCTGGAGCGTTAGAACTGACTGGTCTCTTAAAAATAGTGCATTGGTGACCCAATGTGCGCATCTATTTTCTAACGTGATTTATCGTAGACGTTCACGGCAAAGTATAATGTATGGAAATACGTGCACGCGTACGTGCTTTTAAATTTCTATACGTTACTTCGCTGTGTTATCGAGATGCCGTGGACGTCTTCGATAATATCGTCACGGCAGAAATTATAAAAACGCCCAAAAGATATCTGTTTTAATTCATCTATTTATAAATTTTTGCCTCCAATATTTACGGATACTTAAAAAAAATAGTAACTAACAATATAGTCCTGCGCCAATTATAATTAACTACAAATCTTCACAATTACATTTTTTTATTTTAAACTTGTCTTCTTTTTCAACTAGAAATGTTGTTTTATTGTTGACGCATTCAATTGTTTTCCAAGTTCTTAGCTTCTAGTTAGACATTCAATTAATCCATGATCATCCTATATCTGCTGGAAATGGTCAAATCTAAAATCTTCTCTCAATCGGAAACCTATATTTAATTATTATAAGCAAGTTAAGCCAAATGGTCAAATGGTCAAATCTGACCGCCTCACTTGATATTATCGGTTTATTGATATAGGTTATAATATAATTCATATTATGAATTATATTAAATCTAACATGGTTAATGTTGTTCAAAAAAAAGCAAATAATAAACTTACCCCATAATCTTTAAAACTTTCTTTTCTTGAAAGCAGCCAATTATTATTGTACCTATATCTTTATATTACCTAGACTTTGCGAGACAATAGAAAGTATAAAAGTTATCTAAGAAAATTCTTCTGCGTGCACCGATAAACAATGGTTGTAGCCTTGTGACCATGTCTCATTTTTATTTATAGCAGAGAAAATAATGTAAATAGAAGCACATTTTAATATATAGCTTCAACCCTAATAATTACGAAAATACCTAAGTACTCGAAAAATTAAATATATGAACGCTGGAAAAAAACATTCAGAGTCGCTATGAATCTGAATTTATTTTACCATAAAATGTCTCTACTAACCCGTAACTTTCGGTACGTAGTATACATTAAAAAAATATAATATTTTTCTAAATCTCTTTCAGGAAAAGCATTTCATAAAACTGAACGTTTCAACACACCTTTAAAAGCCGCTTCCTACAGCAAATATTACCAAAACCATTCCCGATAAAAAAATATATCCCACAAACGCCGATACGAACAGCACTAGGCGTATAATATACCCGGGATAGCACCCCGGGATAGCTACCCGGAAGGGACGCGTGTTTGGCTCGCAGATAACTGAAGAAAGTGTCGAAGGGTCCGTCTACGACGTCACACACTATCTCCCGCCTCACAGTCATTAACGGCAGTGTTGTTGTCCGAACTTATTATCGTTTAATTTATGACCACACATTACCGCTTAAGGCGCCATTAAGCCGCTCCGGGAAAGACCCCGGGAATAAATAAACTGGGAAAGTTCATATGATGAACAAGAGCCGAGAGCGAAACGAGTTAGGGGAACTCGTTTCGCTCTCGGCACGTGCAATCGTTAATTTTGTCCGTCACAGATCATAAACTGTTTATTGTTTTCTATTAGTCGTCGAAAGTTTCATAATTTATTTTAATGGTTGTTGCTAGAGATACCTACAAACTGCTCTCTCGATTGTCATTTTTATAGCGAGTAAAACTTATCCTGGATTAAGTAGTCTGTTTCAAAAAGATTGGCAGTCTTCCTCAAAAAGATTGTCTACAATTTGTGTTCCATAATACTGAATCAATGTGGCAATTAAGAACTAAATATGTAATAATTATGTTTAGTACAATTAAATGAATTCTTGTCGATATTGACATGTTATTGAGACTGACTACAGTCGAGTGTAAAAAGGTGTGCCGTGCTCAATTGGTAACATTCAGAATCTCGTAGAGTCTTATTCACGCAACTGATCTTTCATATTTATATATTGTTTAATTCTAACCAAAAGTTTCATCCTTTTTGTAGCGTTTTATTTTCTGTACGAAAGACAGATTACAGAAGTAGTCTATAAACACTTTTATCAGTATGAGATAAGCTTTTTCACCTAGATAGGTATTTTAAGTTAGTAAAAAATATAATACAAAGATAAAAAAGCCAACCAGTATGAAATGAACATTACATCAAAACGTATACAATATTACATATACTCTGTATTATAAATATCAAAGAGCCTTATCGCTACATCAAGCCTCCGACTCGATATTTTATTATATCAATCAAAATCGAGCATAATACCCAATATCGTAACGAAATCGATTACTATCACGTTGGACGTAATTCAAGGGCTCATAGAAATTCAAATGTTCCGAGAAATTACACATTATGAACACAATGTGTGTTCCACATATTTTTAGTATTATAGATACATGGAATACACATTTCCACTACAGTTTTGCTCAATACCTAATGTAACAGAATAAAACATCACGACCGTGTTCTCGGAAGGGGTGAGCAGAGGCGTTTATCATACTCATATTTCGCCAGTTATGCTTGTAATGGGGATGTGATATGTGTTACAATATGCTCAAAAAGAACTTAAATTCAAACCTGGACATATTTCATGACTCCTTCATGGTGGGGTGGTATTCGAAATAAAATACTTGACAATATTATCATTTAGTCTTGATGATCGAAGGTTTATTCAAATAATTTCTGTTAATTAAGTGTGTTATGTTCATATGCCATTCATTAATTTGTAGACTGTTGTATTTTATTGTAGTCAATTAACTTTGTTTGCTACTTTTAGTTTACAAGCAAGCAGCGTAAGTCCAATTTTTTTTTAAATGTTATTTACACCTATAATTTGTGTATATATCGCAGTAAGATAGTTAAAGCTGTGATATAGGTATATCCCGAGAGATGTCTAGAGATATAGCTAGTAATATATAATGTAATACGATATCCCTTGGTAAGACTGGTTGTCAGACTATCGGGCTTCTGACGACCCGTAACGACTGTCAAAGATCCACGAATGACAGCCGTGAGCAACGGCTTAGCGTGCTTTCTGAGGCACGGAGGAGTCTCGGTATGTAAAGATGTCGTCACCCATCTACAGACCAACCCCGACAGGCGTAGCTTAATCTGATGAATCGACCCGTGTGGCTGTTATTACTTAGCCACGAGCTCATAACTAGAAATTTTTCACAAAGTGAAAATAATGAAAAAGTTTTGAATTACTTGCATATTCTCATCTTATGGAACTGACTTGGGGATCAAATCTTAGATGCTTGCAGATTTGCTCAAAGATTCAGTTAAATAAAATTAATTGTACTATCAGTAGGCTTACAATGCAGGTATGCAATATTCAGTGTGGCAAGAACATCGACGCGCAACCCGTTACCATGGATTCAGTGGAATTATGATTCTGAACGTAGGGGGTCCTACGTTCGCCCAGACCTCGAGCGCGCCGGTCCGACAGGCCCCGAGTGGTCCGCGGTGGGCGCTGAAGCAGCTGGTCCGGGAGCTCCTCCTGGAAGCCTCAATCGTGCAGGCCTGGGTGTCATCACCGGACAGGCCTGCTGACATCAACGACGAGGTGGAGTGGTTCCGGGAGGCCATGTCCAATATATGTGACGTGGCTATGCCCCGGGTCCGGCCCGGACGTGCTTCGCGCCAGGTGTACTGGTGGTCACAGGAGTTAGAGACCCTGCGCAGGGCGTGCGTTACTGCGCGACGCCGGTACGCCAGGCACCGCAGGCTCCGTATCCGCCCTCCGGATATGGAAGCCATTCAGGCGGAGCTGTACGAGGGGTACAGAGCGGCGAAGACCGCCCTCCAAGCGGAGATCCTGCGGGCCAGGGCAGTGGCCCGTGAGGAGTTGCTGGAGACTCTAAACAGGGACCCGTGGGGACGCCCATACAAGATGGTGCGGGAGAAACTCCGCCCATGGGCTCCCCCGCTGACGCAGAGTCTCCGGCCCCAGCTTGTGGGGGACGTGGTGAGCGCTCTGTTCCCCCCAAGAGGGGAACACGCTCCCCCGCCCATGGCTCCGCCTACTGCGGTGCCCGATGCGGACCACACCGCCGACGACGACGACGATGCTCCGGAGGTGACCGAGGTAGAAATGAGAGTGGCGGTACGCAAGATGAATGCGAAAAATACCGCCCCAGGACCCGACGGCATACCAGGAAAAGCCTGGGTCCTGGCCTTGGGGGCTCTCGGGCCTCGACTAAGGGGGCTCCTAAGCGCATGCATGGAGAGGGGCCAGTTCCCACTTCGTTGGAAGACGGGGAAACTGGTCCTCATCAGGAAGCCGGGGCGCCCGGCGGACTCTCCGTCCGCTTATCGGCCCATCGTGCTGCTCGACGAGGTGGGCAAGCTCTTTGAAAGAGTCATTGCAGACCGCCTCGTCGAGCGGCTGGTGCGGGTGGGGCCGGACCTGGCGGAGAGCCAGTTTGGCTTCCGCAAGGGGCGCTCTACGGTGGACGCCATCATGCGCGTGCGGGCCCTCACGACGGGGGATGCTGTGGCCCGGGGTGGGGTCGTCTTGGCGGTGTCTTTAGACATCGCCAATGCCTTCAACACCCTGCCCTGGAGTTGCATCAGGGAGGCACTCCGGTATCACCGGATGCCGACCTACCTCTGTCGTGTGGTCGAGGCCTATTTGACGGACAGGGCCGTCATCTACCCCGGTCACCAAGGAGAGTGGAACCGGCGAGAGATGTCGTGCGGTGTCACACAGGGATCGGTCCTGGGGCCGCATCTGTGGGACATCGGATACGACTGGGTGCTGCGCGCCGACCTCCCTAGCGGCGTCAGCGTCGTCTGCTACGCTGACGACACGTTGGTCCTGGCACAGGGGGGGTCGTACCAGGCGGCGGCCGAACTAGCGACACGCGGGGTTGCGACAATCGTCGACAGGATCCGGCAGCTGGGACTCGAGGTGGCCCTGCACAAGTCCGAGGCCATGGGTTTTCATGGACCTCGGAATGCGCCACCGTCGGGTTCCCAGGTAATGGCGGGAGGGGTTCACATCGGCGTCGAGTCGACGATGAAGTATCTGGGACTTGTCCTCGACAGCCGGTGGAACTTCGTCGAACACTTCCGACGTTTGGCTCCCAGACTGGAGCGGGCCGGGGCTGCGTTAAAGCGGCTCCTGCCCAATCTAGGGGATCCAAACGCCTCCTGCCGGAGGCTCTACGCGGGGGTCGTGCGGTCCATGGCCCTTTACGGGGCACCGGTGTGGGCGCGTTCACTAAGGCTGCGGCCAGCCCGCCGGTTGAACGCGACCCAGAGGGTCATGGCCATCCGGCTGGCCCGAGGATACCGCACGGTCTCCTGCGAGGCGGCGAGCCTCCTTGCCGGATTACCGCCATGGGATCTGGAGGCAAAGGTCCTCGCGCACATTTGGGAGTGGCGCGAGGAGGCGAGGCGCCGGGGCTTAGCTCCGCTGCCGCGAGAAATCGCGGCTCAGCGGACAGAGCTCCGGCGGGATCTCATGGCGTCATGGAGAGTGCGATTGTCGCAACCCAGCGCTGGGCACGCCACAATTGCGGCGATAAGACCCCTCTTTGAGGAGTGGCTTGAGAGGCGCCACGGCGTCCTCACCTTCCGCCTGACGCAGGTCCTCACCGGACACGGCTGTTTCGGGAGGTTCCTGCACAGGATAAGGCGGGAGGAAACGCCCGGGTGTCACCATTGTGTGGATCGCCCGGAGGACACGGTGGAGCATACGGTGGAGGTCTGCCCAGCTTGGGCGGAGCATCGCCGTGTCCTCGTGGAGGCGATCGGCGGCGGTGATCTCTCGCGTCCGGCCCTGGTTCAGGCTATGGTACGGAGCGAGAGGAAATGGGAGGCCGTCACCTCCTTCTGCGAAGCGGTAATGCTCGCGAAGGAGGAGGCGGAACGCGTGAGGGAGAGGCAAATTTCGCGCCCTCACGCCCCTAACCGCCGCAGGAGGAGACGCCCAGGGCGTCGGGAATCGCGGGGCGATTTCCGGCCACCGTAGGCGCGGGCTTGCGGGCGGTGAGCAATGGGTGGCTCACCGTCCGATAAGGACCAGGCCCGGGTCGACGGCGCGTTGTGTTCCACGCGCGCCTCAAAGAGATGTCAGCATAATTGAAGGGGTCCACTAGGACCGATGCCTGCCGGGGTTGCGAAGAAAACCGAAAGGGAGATCGTGGCCCCCGGCGACAGGGCAACCGAAGGAACACGGGTGGGTTTTAGTCAGTAAGAGTCTGACACGCCCTCCCGCTCCGCCCAGAGCGGGAGAAGTTATTTGATGATTTCCCACCCTCAAAAAAAAAAAAAAAAAAAAGGGGGTCCTACGTTGAAATTTAACGTCAGTTATTAAAATAAAAATTGCTGTTCCATACAATTAGACCTTGTAGGTATTGCACTTTTCTAGATAAGTCTTCGCTTCGCCCCTAGTTTAGAAATTTTTCGTCGGTTATAATCATGTGCTGATCATGGTTGCAGTTTGCGCGTCGATATCCCTGACAACCTGTAGAACGGACATAGAATATATATTCAATGTTCAAACAATTTCATCCCCATTATTGTGAAGGAAACCGCAAAACAGATAAGAATCATTAATAAACTCACGCACTCAAATAAAAGACAGTCGTAGGACAACAATAGGAGGCGTTTCTAATCTCTAATGACGCAGACAAACAAACAAATCACATGGCCACATGGTCACTGTTTCCTACAAAAGAAAAACATCCCTTATCGTGTCTCCCTGCTATACAACGTGCCGTTTTTACGGTATTACAACGGCGATCAATGAATTCTTATTACTATTCATTTATAAAATAACGTCATCGTCGTCGTCGTTTATTATAAATAATAAAAATTATATATGTTTTAGTATATATTCTTGTGTTTTATAGTTATTTTTGAACTATCTATTCCGTATGTTGTACTTGCCCCTGACATGTTTTGTCTCTGCACTACCCTGGTTGATTGATAGAAAAATTCTCATGCATTAAACTCCGCCTTTGTACGATATATTTTTACTTGTGCATAAAGTTTTAATAAATAATAATAAAAACATCGTTGTCCTAAAATATTCAAATCGATTTACTGACGTAATTTTTCGTTTTATAAATATAAGGTTTTTTTTTTTTACAATTTTATTCAACTGCACCAAATGAGGGCATTCTTTCTTGTTATAAAGCTTGAAATCAATAACCTTTTTGTTGATTTCGAGAGGTACGTTACGTACGATATCGATTAGTGAAAGGGCACAATGACCGGCACAGTGTCAAACAAAGCTCAGCTCCACAAAAACTTAAGAGTTCAACAAACGATACCGACTCTCCCCTTAATAGGAAGTTAATTCAATTACTTACTCCTTAGTAAACAGGACAGTCGGCATCCTTTATGGTAGCCTCGGATAGAAGGGTACAATAATATTCTCGGTTCAATTAGGTATCAATTTATTTTGGTCACATATTCGATATAAAGTACCTATACGTAGTTGCCCCAATTACGTGTCATAAATTTTATATCACTATATCATTTCTATGTATTCGGCATATAAAAATCGTATGATGTTAGTGTGTTTTGATTAGGTGCTTAGAATTAGCAAGGTTGTATTTTGTACTATTTTTAAGTAATTGGTTAGGATCTAACAACAAATTGGATACTGTGGCTAGTATAGCGTACTATTTTCAGAAACAAATTAGCCTTTTAAGGGCCGGGTTTTGACTAACAAAATTAAGATTAAAAGAAGGAACCAAGAACAAAAAACCATTGAGTATAACTTGGTCAATGTTTTTTTATATTTATTTATTCCTTTGATACGTTAGTTCACAATCTGTTCCAATCACACGTGACAACCGCAGATTATATCAGCTCTACACATCACCTTATTCATACTTAAAAACCCGCGTATCACAGACGAATAGGTACATTCAGGGAAGAAAAAAAACCAAGAACATATTCATATTAAATATACAGGGTGTAATGCTCTGAGAGAGACGACACGTAACGCCACCTGTCATGTTAAACATGAGTTACCGACCCGTCGACTGACACTGCATAAAGAGAGATTAAGGATCCCTGTTCACTCCTAAAGGGGTATCAAGAGCCTTTGTACATAAGGAATACGCGAGATCTTTGCAATCTTCGGGACGATGGGATTGAGTGACTAAGATCTCAGGTGTGATGTCATTCAGTCTAGGATATAAGGTGTTAGTTTCTAAGGCAGGACCTATCCAGGTTATGACTTGTTCTGTTTGCATGGGGCTGTTAGTTAAAAGGTGTGTCACACTTGTGTATTAAGCTGTTACGTACTAGTAATCTGCGAGAATAAAACCGAAGAAAAATCATAGATACCAAGACTAACAGACTTTAGGTATAAATCAAATTAATTATAAAATGTAATAATTAAACAATCAATTAAATGAATTATAAGATATAATAAATTAAACAATCAAGTAAATTAATTATAAAATATAATAATTAAACAATCAATTAAATTAATTAAACTTCATTATAATTTAAGTATAATTGAAATCGGTTTTCGGTTCGATTGAAATATTTTTCCGTTTACCTAAATAAATATCTGTCAGAAAAGAGTGCCATCATGCTTGTAGACCTCTCTGCTACGGGTATGTAGGTACATATGGATAAACATGACACACATCCCATAGACATCCTTATTGACCTCCACTATAGAGCATGGGTTTTGCGATAAGAAACGATCTTTGGGGATAATGCATGCATATAGTCACTTGACAGGGTATGATGATCGCATGGTGCGTTATCAGTATTCAAGGGATACAGCAGCTGTCCAAACAACTGATATTTTGACGGGAATAACAAAGTTAGTCAATTTACCGGCAGAAGGTAGTGGTCCCTGTTAGATAGCTTGTTGGTCAAAATTCTGCCGCTATGCACCATTGGTGTATTCCAGTTTAAGAGTATAGATTAGTCAGAGACATTACAAACACAGTCAGTGACATAGACATCAGATTTTAGGTATCTAAATAATTCTGGTGTCCAGGCGGCAATGGGCAGATTATGTTATCAAAACAGTTTTCCTTCATAAAAATACTCTTATTGAAAAAGTAGGCAATTATTATAATGCCTACTGTGTTTTACCAGAAATTTAGTATGTTATCTCGTCGTATTCTAATACTTATTATTTAATTAAATTGCTTATTGCTTTATCTACGTTATGGTATCGTTTCCCTGCCAACACTAGAAAACGGATGCCGCTTTCGATTAAATATATTGCCCGCGTGTGAAGCCCGCGTAACGGTAGGAAGTATAAGCATGTAAACTACTATTCATATGTACATATTATTGTGAATTATGTACATGTATCTGTATAAAAGCTAGAGGATTTCAATTATTTTTATGGTTCTTGAATTACGGCAGGATGACGTGCTGAAGCATCCATTTTCAAATAATTTCGTGTCTGTTAGATCATAATTTGTTATTTTCAAGCTCATATTTAGCATTAAGATCTCGGAGATTATTCTCGTTTCTGCCCTTTCTTGCAGAAGAGATCAACATTGAATAGTGTAGTGAGATAATCTCAGTTACCTTGAATTTCCTAGAAGTCCGTCGCTAAAAGAATTAGTAGAAATATAGTGCTCTTCCAAACACGATCCTTTGAGCATACGTAACGAGAACTGTTGCCTCATACTTAGAGCTATATCTTACGCACGTTGCTTTCATAGTTATTAGTACCTACGCCCGATTCCTGCCTTGCCAACTTTATATAATAATAATATTAGTCTATTACTGTCCCAAAGCTAAGGCTTCTTCTCATACAGAAAAGAGGACTAAGAAGCTTTCAACTGTTATCTATCTGCTTAGCCTTTTATCAACTGTGTTGGGGTTGGCTTCCAGTTTAAACGGATGCAACTGAATACCAGTATTTTACATAGAGCTGCTGCATAACCTCCACAACCCAGTTACTAGGTAGACTCAGACTACTACTACTCTTACTAGGTAGGGTCAGAGTTTTGACTTTCTGACTACCCGTAACGACTGCCAAAGATCTACGAATGACAGCCAGGACTAACGGCTTAACGTGCTTTCCGAGGCACGGAGGGGTCTCAGTAAGTGGTGAATGGAAGCTTACCTACTGTTATCGCAGACCAAGCTAGAAGTAAATGTCCACAGGACATTCGTTTAAACTTTTCAAAACCTATGGGAAAGCGTTTTATAAATCGAAACCATTATTTTACTTTGAAATTTTCCTTGGGAAACAAACTTTCTTGAACTTTGTGACTATGTCAATGGTAACTTATAAATTATAATCCTTCATTTTTGTGCCAATAAAAGCTTAGTGGTGAACAGCATGGTTTTCTTTAAACCAACATAGGTACTGTGATCACGGATCTAGGTACATCGTCTTCACATACAGGCTGGGCCAAATAGTGAGGTCATAAAATAAAAATTTGATTCCTCATGCCCAGGTGTATCATGGGCATGAGGAATATAGTTAAACGTTTTAAAAAAGTACCTCATGGAGTTTCTTGCCCATTCTTCTCCATACAAATACTACATTTTAGAAGGGATGCCTAGAATAAATTTTTATATTTTCTTGTAAATTTTGACGTTCAAGTGCCTTTTATTGGCCTACTTGGAATAAATGATTTGACTTTGACTTTGACAGGACTACGAACTAGCATTAAGACGCACGCGTGACGTAAACGTAACGTAAGTTTTAAGATTTTTTAACCATAAACACAACAGACTATCCGATACCATTTTGGTAATCTTTTTTGCGACAAGTACAATACGTATAATTTATTTTACGTGTATTTCGGTTTTTCGTGGCGAATCCACTGTAGAAGCCATCGCAAGGGAGGTAGTTACAGTATCTTAACCCTCATAATCTGCTATAGGCTGATTATGCTTATGTTCCCATTGCTGGGACACAGGCGTCCTCTCTTCGAGAGGGACTGAGCTGTAGATAATGTACCACGCCGGCGCATTGCGGGTTGGTAGATGTCGCATGTCATCGAATTGTTGGCTAGAACGAACAATTCGAAGCATCTTCGGACAAGCCAGTTTCCTCACGATGTTTTCATTCACCGTTTTGAGAGTAGTGGTGATGAAATTATTTACACAAAGTAAAGCGCCTGCCTGTGTTTAAACCACGGCCTACAACTCGTAACTCAGGGCCGTTACCACTGGGCTATCATTGCTCTAGTTTCAGATAAATACAATTGCTTTGGTATAATCGCTCCCCTGGCATTTTGTCTAGAAACAGTCACTTATTCGGCCAGCCAAAGCTCAATATGTTCTAGATTAAAATTCTAGGAAAGAATTTATTTTAGACCATTTTAAAAATGATTGCTAGTAAATTAAAACCACTTGAACAATTACGGTCTATTTTAATAACAAATAAACTTCCCAACGAATCAATTCTAATTGAAAATCGAACTTGTCAAAAAGCTTTATTTTGTCTGTGAAGAGTTCATAATTAATTTTTGGTGTTTGGTTTGTACCTTGTATTGTTAATTACATGTATATTAATAACTAACATTTACCCGTGGCTTCGCCCGCGTGGAGGTCGGAAATTATCCCATGGAAACGTACCTACTACCGGGATAAAAAATATTCTATGTCCTAACCCAGGTCATGGCTTATCCGTATGCCTTTCATCTAAATCTGTTCAGCCGTTACGGAATGAAAAGGTAACAGAAAGATAATAAATCTGTTTTAGGGTTCCGTACCTCAAAAAGATAATTGAAACCCTTAAAGAAATACTTCGTTGTCTGTCAAGACCATTTTTATCAGGAACGCGAGGAGGCATCAAGTTGAAATAGATATCAAAAACTTAGATCTATGGTCTCTTGGAGCTGTAACGGAAAATTAAACTTCCAAGACAAGGCAATAAAAAATACGGCCATTTATGCCACATATTTTAACACTTGCAAATAAACCAGTCTATTTAGTACTTTCTGGTGGCCCAGCAGCATGAAGTTTGGCAAGAAGTAAGGTCAAGTAAAGACGAATATCCGAAAATTGGTAATTTATATGAACTGCAAAGTTAAGTTTGTTCTTCAATCAGGGATCAAAAATTCTTAGGCCATGTCTTGTAGTAGCGGACTAAGCCTGTCCGGGGTCCGGGGCGGCAAAGTTAAATGGGGCCTCCGCCCAGGAATGACGTCGAGATATTTAGCACGCTGCCTCTAAATGGTTAGGTTTTCTTTTGACTATTGATTCAGAAATAGGAAATACTTTCTCGACAACTTGAAAGCTAGAGCATCAGACGACTGATGGTAGAAAGAGCATAGCGAGCTCGAAAATTTTTGCACTCTGCATAATTTAAATTTTCTTTTGAACATTTATACAGAAATAGGAATTATTTTGTTAACTGAAACAGAAAAGTTAAAAAATGTAGGATGCAAGAGCGAGCGAAGCGAACACGAACGTTTTTGCACCCCACCCCGGAGAGGTAAGATTTTCTTTTAGCTATTCGTAGATAAATAGGAGTTACTTTGTCGAATTACGCAAGGAAGTCAAAATTAATCGCCGGTTATTAAAAATAAAATCTGCTGTTTCATAGAAAAGTGTCGCGCCTACGCGGTCAAAATGTATTGAACAGTTGATTTTTTTTAAATAACCGACGAAAAATTTCTACGCAGGGGGGGTTCAGAATCATGTACTGAATCCATGGTAACAGTTTTCGCGTCGATGTCCCTGCCACCCTGTATACCATTATGACAACATTTCTGTGGGAAGATATTTACGTAGGTACGTATTTCTCACTAATTCCTGTGTCTTTCGTGTAGGAATTTATTTTATATTTGCTCTTAATAAAATATTTCATCTTTACCCGGAATCCTTTTGAAGGCTTTTTAAGAACAGTAAAGCATGAAAGTTCATTATAAAATATCCTCTTTCACGCATAAACTACTGAACGAATTAGGATGAAATTTGGCAAACAGATAGCTCATAACCTGTATTAACACATTATATACTTTTTATCCCGATATTCTTACGGGATCGAAACTTATGCAGGTGAAACCGCGGGGCGCTGCTAGTCATTAATAAATATATTATCGCCAATTAAACATGACCAAAGGCAAGTAATTTATGTAAAAAAAAAAACAATATTTCCCAACTATGTTAAGGTCGGCTTCCAGTCTAACCAGATGCAGGACCAGTATTTTACATGGAGTGACTGACTGCCCATCTGACCTCCGCAACCCAGTTTCTGGGTAACACGATACCCCTAGGTAAGACTGGTTGTCAGATTTTTGGGCTTCTGACTACCCAAAGTCTAAGCAGCGACTGTCAAAGATCTACAAATGACAACCAGCACCGATGGCTTAACGTCAAACTCAAACCATGACAGGTACTTTTGATTTGTCAAGGGGTCGGTCAGTCAGAAAGATGAAACTAGTTGCCCATTCCAAAGCGTAGTAGATACCTATGGATAAAAACGGGCAAGAAACTCCCAAACGTGCTTTCCAAGGCACGGAGGGGTCTCGATATGAAATGGATGGTCATCCACGAACCGACCGCGGCAAGTGTAGTTTAAAACCAATCGACCCGTGCGGCTGTTATTACTTAACCACGAGCTCCTCGACCAAAGGTATGTACGGACCTTCTTATTAATAATACCTTCGGGCCTACTCCTAAAATGGTAACCAAGTACGCAAGTGTCACGAATACTAATTATGTTAGCACGATTTGAAGTAACATTTTGCACTGAGTCGCAATAAATTGTCGTGATAAAGAAACGCAACCAAACTAAAAAGTAGGCGCAGAATAGTGAACAAAATCGCTAATGCATCCTATTTTTTTTTTCTTTTTGCAATCTTAACGCTTTTTCGCTGGAAAATGTAGCCGTTCTATGCCAGCACTAGATAATGAATAGCTGCGATTAACCGCAGCGTGTCTTAGCTAAAATAAACTTTGGTTTTAATAATGAAGTCTTTATTTTAGTAATCGTGAGTTACTAATATTATTTAAGTGATTAAATAGTTCGTTTAAATTCGGAGAAGTTTGTTTTTTTTAACTTATAACTAGCGACCTGCCCCTGCTCTGCACGGTTTTTACAACTTGACAAAACATCTAGATTTCTTTTGTATATGTAAGTTTAATATTAATCTATACAATATAATAAAGCTGAAATGTTTGTTTATTTGTTTGTTTTAACGCGAAAATCTCTGGAACTACAAGTCGGATTTAAATTCTCCTTTTAGAATTTGATAGCCAAATTCTTAAAAAAAGATTATAGGCTATTTAAAATCACGCTACGACTGTAAGGAGCTGAGCAATAAGGAAAAATACAGAAAGACCTCTAAGCGAAATATAAGTAATGAAGCGCGGGCGGGCGATGATTTGTCGCACATTTTATTGTGTATTATACCCATAAATCTTTTCAAATAAATTATGGTTAAAACCACAGAACATATAAAAGAGGTTAAAACCGTATCAAAATCAGTTGCACAGTTTATAAGTACAACGCGTCACACAGAGAGACACGAAAAGCTACTTTAATTTATAATAGATATTTATAGAAGCATCACAGAACAAAAAATCAAAAATAAAACAGCAAATATTATTACGGTCAGCTTTATACCTAGATAAATATAATGTGTTACAAATTATTTACCTTCCAATTCCATGAAATTCTACTTTTTATAGGATAACAGACACACACAAAGCATTTAGATTTTTTTTTCTTATTTTTATACCAACATTAACTCCGAATTTTGGTACATTTTATTTACTTACCTACCTACTTAAAAGGTCATATTTTTTCTGTTATTTTCTTAATTAGCTACTTATTAAATGGCGATCCATTCAGAACAGATTGGGTAGGTACGCTAATAGTTTTCAGAAGCTACCAAACTAAAAGCTTTTATTAAAGTTTATTTACATCGGATTAAAAAAAAATACCTAATATCGTTTTTAGAGCCCCAACAATAAAGGTACCCACCTAATTTAATACTTAGAGTGCAGCGGAAGAAAATTCACAGGGTCATTACGGAAGGGGTCAAATTCTAAATTCTACCGACAGATCTGACATTAAACATGAGTATGTTTGACATGTTTCACTTTACCTAAAGCGGGCTACACATACAAAAACGCTCTTAACCACGTAAATAACAAAGTCGCTTTTGGCACAAAAGATACGCATATGAGCAATAAAAAGGTTGTGTTACAAAAATATGCTCTATGTTGTGGAATTTAGATTCGATATCCGATGTCAAGGTGGGTGATACGAACAGGTACTTACATAAAGAGTTTCATTACACTGTGGCATTTCTTTCGTGAGCAGTAGGGCTCAATTTGCTGCGTAAAGGTATGGAAGATTACCTAGACAGGCGGACGACGATAAGCGCCGAGTCGTTATAGAGGTTGTCGGAGACCCTCAAAATATAAACATGGTCCAGATGTCGCAGATAAGCGAAGAGAGCTTTTTGGCCTAATGGCAGATTACTTGAGTCGAATATGTTGTGAGCCCGCCCCCTCATGTCATGACTTATTGAATGGAAAATTCCTTAAGATCTGATAAGGGCGGTCGCTCTTTGACGCTCTAAATATTTTCATCAATATTACTACATTCCTCAAATAGGTCATCGGAATAATTTATACCAATGTGAACGTTAATTATTTACATTCTACAATCATCTGTTATTGGCCCCATAAAGGATGTATTTAATCATTTTGAATTAAACCGTTCGGATAGATTTTCGCTGTGATTCATTAATTTAAAATATTTAGCTGTAATTATTGTGACATACCTACTGATAATTTGAAAGTTATTTCAAAATTTTTAAATATGTTTTGCGGCTCGCTTTTATGTTCTTAAGTTAAAAACTATACCCACTATTTAAAAAGGACATTTAAAAGTGTTAAGAGTCCGTACGAAATGTTCATCCAAATGACTATTCATTTTAGTGTAATTTTTACAGCTAACTCAGAACTATCCGAAATAAAAAGCGCTTTAAAAAATACAATTCAATTATGAGTAAAACTGCACATTAAAACTCCATTTTTATCTCAACGGAGCTTGTATAACACCATTCATTGTTATGCACACACCCTGTATTCATAATGTCACTGCACAGACGTCGCTCGTCTAAAACAATGTTAACACATTTTTCTGTTTTGTTAGGTTCATTGTGTTATTCATGAAGCGCCATGTTGGTTTTATAAATCGATTGTTTGTATACCTTAATTACTTTACATACATTGCCTATACAACGCATAATACCTATAGCCCTGAAATTAGTTCGTTTTAAAATAAATAAATAAAAGATAAAATATTATTTTGGCTGCCTCGTTGGTCTAGTGGTCGCAAGCGCCACTGCTGAGCATGAGGTCTTGGGTTCGATTCCCAGATCGGGCAAAGTGTTATTGGATTTTTCTATCTGAAATTGCTCAGTAGCAGCTTGGAGTCTGGATTTGTGCCCGGTTTATGGCAATAGGTTCGCCCCCTATTACATGGGACTTAAAATATAACTGGCGAAATCTGGGTGAACCTGCTACAGGGACACCTCTACCCAACCCTTCGGGGAAACAAGGCGTGATGTTATGTTTATGTTAAAATAAAATATCTTTAATTCAGACCGAAATTAGTCCATAAGTTGTTAGTGATTAGTAACAGGTTGTGCGTACACACTATGCTAGTGTTGTTAGTAATATAATTAATTAGTTTAATTTAGCACAAACCTATTGCTATTTTTACCCAGTGTCTTTAGATGGGGCAGTCCGATTTGCCAGCAATCATTTTCAGGATATTCCGAGTGTTACGCAAGCGTTGTAGTAAGGAAGCCGCTTTCTTACGTATGATGGCGTGAAAGCCATCCGTAGCCTATGTCCTTCTCCAGGTCATGGTCTACCCATGTGCCAAATTTCATCCAAATCTGTTCAGCCGTTTTAGCGTGAAAGCGTAACAAACAAACTCACTTTTGCATTTATAATATTAGTTAAGATTAGGATGTGACTATGTGCATGAAACACATAGGGAAAATAAATGAAACTTAATGGTGCGGTAATCCTAGTAAAATTGTAGTATGTTTCTCTAATAATCTTAGAATATTTGCAATTCCCTTTGCGTCTTTAGTCGCCTCGGGGAGTTCTCAGCAACATCCAATTACACAAGACAGGACACTGCTAATGAGTACAAAGTAAAGAAGCGAACTCTTCGGAAAAGATATACCTACTTCAAGAAGAAAAAATAAAAAATATCTCGTGATTTTCACATTTTAACATCGACATTTTCCACAGCGTTTTATCAGAAAAAATAAACTTTTAATTTGAAAAGAACTACAACTACGGAACAATTTGAGAATCAGCCACGAATTAAAAACATCCTCTCTCACAAACTCGTTGTGAAAATTGCAGCGGTACATAATGTAATTCTCCTTTCTTTGTTACACTAAAAACATACAAACGAGCCAGGAGCGCAAAATTTATTTTAGTTAGCAAAGGCAACAGGATGATGGTGTATTCAATATGGTTGACAAAGAATTCGTACTTCCCGTTCAAGTTGCACGGTTTTCTGTACTAATTAGGTCGGCTAATGAATACAAGGGGTTCATCCGTAGTTGTCTGGGTAATTAACAGCTGAGATAGGAAATATTAATATTTATAAGGCCCGGGGGCGGAGAAGGAAATTTTCGCAATTGCTCGTATATGTTCGGTTCAAAGTGTCGCGCTGAATTTTACATACTCATTACACACCTAATAAACAGGGTGTTTGTATTCCATTTCCGTGTTTTGTGTTTGTTTAATTCGTTTGATTAACGGCAGCTTGGTGTCCCCTCTAAGCAAAAATAATTGTAATTGACTGCGCCAGCGTCCCCGGCTCCCGTAATTAATAATCATTATGTGGTTATTTGAAATGAGTGCAATATATTTGGGTCATAAAAGTGCTAATAAAACAGGGGCTAATATTTGAGTTTTATGTGAAATGCGGAAGGCAATTCTTTAAAAAAAAACACGCCCCGTTGGTCTAGTGGTCACAAGCGCTACTGCTGAGCATGAGGCCCCGGGTTCGATTCCCGGGTCGGGTATCGTGATTTTGGGTTTTTCCATCAGCAATTTCTCAGTAGCAGCCTGGAGTCTGGATTTGGGCCCGTTTGATGGCAATAGGCTCGCCTACTATTACATGGGACTTAACACATAACCGGCGAAATCTGGGTGTACTATGCATACACCTCTGCCTAACCGTTCGAGGTAATGAGGCGTAATGATTTATGATGAAAAAGATTAATTAATTATTTACGTTTCATTTCAATTAATAAACAATTAAACAATTTATTACAATCACAGTATTTATCTAAACATTAATATGTAACGTACAACGTTCCCCTTAACCGTATCTCCAAAGGTAAATTAGCTTGGGTTAAAAAGAGGTCTACCGCAGTAATTCAGTGGGGTCGGGTTTCAATCCACAAGCCTTTGATCGGGAGTTTAATGCCGGCGTTTGGCAATTGTCGCTTCATTAATGAAGTAGACATAGAGATAAAACACTTTCGGTTTTTTTTTGGTAACGAGATCTTTCTTTTTGGGTCTTTGTTGGCGTTTAAATAAGAAAAGGACCATTATCTGTTGGCTTTTGGCCAAGAATCGATGAATGAGGGACATAACTACACAGACTTCGATTAGCAATAATAGTAAAGCTCAATGGCTGGAGCATAGCTTGACTAAACTAGACTAGGGTTTTATCAAAACTCTAAATCTACTCAGAAATATAGTTAAAAAAAATGTAAACTTGAAAATCGCACGAAAATGATGAAAATAAAGAAAATAGTTTGTTCTTGTAATCTTCTAGAAGAATTGATGAAATCTAGTTTCGACTACAAATATCGTGCCATTTTTTATTCAAATTGGGGGTCTTATAAAAACAGCATTTTCTATCGTGTAACAATTATATTATTTTGCGAGGTTTCTGTCAATTCTTTTATTGTTCATAATCTATTACGCACGCCCGTCCTAAATACATCTTCATAGTGTCATAGATATCAAGTACAATAATGTTCACCAATTAGGCACCTACACTGTTCTCTTATACCTATTAACACTGTAATTTCAAAACATTTTAAAAGGCAAATATTTTTTAAAGAGTAACCGTGGAGTTTCTTGCCGGATCTTCTCCATAGTAAACGACCAATTGGAACTGTGCAGCTTAGCTTCTGACGTTTCATAAGTGCCCGTGTAGGTTAATGTGAAATACTTAAAATATTTAGATATTTATTAAAATAATAAACAAACAAACGGCAACCACTTAAACAAGCGACCGCCCCGCGCCCCGCTTTTTTTTGCATGAGAAATTATGAAAAAACTTCTCCCGCTCTGGGTGGAGCGGGAGGGTGTGTCAGACTCGTACTAACTAAAACCCACCCGTGTTCCTTCAGTTGCCTATATTGCCAGGGGCCACCCCTTTCGGACAATAACCGCAACCCCGGCAGGCATTGGCCCTATCGGACCCTGTCAGTTCTGCTGACATCTCTTTGAGGCGCGCGTGGAACACAACGCACCCAGGCCTTTTTTATTTTTGGGTGGTAAATTATAAAATAACTTCTCCCACTCTGGACAGAGCGGGAGGGCGTGTCAGACTCTTACTGACTAAAACCCACCCGTGTTCCTTCAGTTGCCATGTTGCCGGGGGCCTAGATCTCCCTTTCGGACTTCTTCATAGGGCCTTATCGGACGGCGAGCTACCCATTGCCAACCGTTCGCAAGCCCGCGCTTACGGTGGCCGGGAATCGGCCTGCTACTCTCGACGCCCATGGCGTCTCCTGCGGCGATTAGGCGCGTGAGGGCGCGAAATTTACCTCTCTCTCACGCGTTCCGCCTCCTCCTTCGCCAGCATTACTGCTTCGCAGAAGGAGGTGACGGCCTCCCATGCCCTCTCGCTCCGGCCATGACCTGGAACAGGACCGGACGCGAGAGATCACCGCCGCCGATCACCTCTACGAAGACACGATGCTCCGCCCAGGCCGGGCAGACCTCCACCGTATTCTTCACCGTGTCCTCTGAGCGATCCACACAATGGCCCCCCCGCGCCCCCCGCAATTTAAACAAACAAGCGGTTATAAACTTTTTGCGCTTCTAATGATGCACATTTTTTAAAATAATTAAAACTCTTTTCAATTTTCTGGTCATTTTTCACAGTCGGTCGCAGTACCCAAGCTAGAGTACCTACCCCTACCAAACGGCTTAGGTTAGTTGGAATTGTGGCCAACTACGCGCGAGTCGAATTAGTTGCAGTAAGCTAGGGCACCCCGACTGAATGGGTAAGGTTAGAACTGTGACCAACCGCTACATCCAAGTTGGTCACAGTTACTTCGCTATTCAGTATTTTTAGGAACCCAAAATAGCAACTGTTTGAGGTTCACTTAAAGAAGCGCAATCATTATATTAGAGTGTTCAATAATATTTTTAGGCGAGCAAAATGGGAATTATTAGAGGTTCGATTAAATACATATCTTAAAATAAGTGATAGCACAAAATATGATCGTAATAGAACCTCATAAGGCTACATCTACATGTTTCTATAATTCAAGTCGAAAATTACCAATTAATATGTAACAAGTTCAGGTAATTAAAGTCTGTGAAAACCATTGAAGTTAAATGATTGGGTTTTCTGCACATTATTTGCCCTTGATATATTATTTACGAAGTAATTAACTGAATAATGCCATGTTAATTTCGAATAGTAACTAAGTTTTCTTCAATAACATTAAGTTTTCTTGATGGTATGTTCTACACCACAGACTACCTGCAGTATTGTCTCTGCTTTTCCTTTTAAATTCATCCAATGGTTGTTTTTAAAAGATATGCGACATAAACGCCAATTTAAAATAAAATTGCAACATTTTATATCTGTAATTTGTATGGTGGAAATCAGGAGTTACCAAATGGCGGATCGCGGTCCGGATCCATACCACCGCCCTTTTTTGTGTGGTCTTTAAGTATTTTTAACTAAAATTTAAAAAAATGTGTTTTAGCTTGCACCAATTTTACTCTAGACAGATAGGTAGTTGAAAGTAAAAAAAAAAATTTTTTTTCATACTAATATTATTTACTTACTTTCATATTTTTCTTCATTACATAATATTCCTTTATTAACTTAATAATAATAAAAAAATCTTTTCGTTTTATTTCTTAAATCGACTACCAAACGGGCTGCAACCGTAATAGTTTTTTTTTTTTTTTTAAACGGTCCCCCAATAAAACTAATTGGTGATCCTTGGTACACATAACAAATAGTATTCTATTCTTTTCTATTTCATGTTTTACCATATTAAAGTATTTCCAAAGTTCTACAGTTCTGCTAATTATTATATCTCATAATTAATAGTTCTCTAAATCATTTGGCATCACAAAAAATACGAAGCAAAGTTTTCAGACTATTCGCCGATAATACAACCACCCAAAAACGATTAAAAAAAAAATCAGTACTAACGGTTTATTTTCCCAAATAATTACAAAATTTCAAATCTAAGCAAAATAGCTTAAAAATAAAATAAAATTACGTACAAATAAAACCAATTTTTCCGACATTGGGAGCTTTTTACACATCCCGAGGTCGGTAAACCCGAAACGTGTTCAAAATAAAAATTAAACAATAAACGCGGAATAATCCCCAAAGGCAGTTATGTATTACGAAATATATTAACAGTCGGAATAGGTATGAAAAAAATATTCACACAGGATTACAATATTTTTCGGCTGAAAATTCGAACTGTCGAAGGGTTTTTTGTAAACGATATATATATAAATATATACAAAGGAATAATGTTGTCAATACAGAAAAACAGACTGCCCGAAAGTCGTATTTATTTTTTCGTATAAAAATCACTTCAACCTATAATGGTCCTTCGATCCACGCGGCACCTCTTATAAATTGAACATTCGACTGAAAATTAAGTTAATATACCAACCCACATTACTCTCTAGTCAATTTCCTTTTACTTAATAATAAGGATGGAAAAATACTTCCAGACCACATCTTGAACAATCAAGGGCGCCCCTAAAATACTTACTCGGAACTATTTGAATACAAGATGGTCCAGAACGCCTAATTTTCAATTATGTATGTAGATACAACTTTATTCCGCAGCTTTGTTTGTCACCGTGATAAAATTAAAGCTCAAAATGTCGTATTTTTGCAAAAAAATTGCCACACAATGTAGTTTAAGAATAAAACGTAGGAAAATATTACAATAGCAATTATTTGCGGTAATTTCGCATACTTTTTTACAACTCTATTCGAAAAATCGGCCGGGCATAAATGAAGCGAGAACATGCAATTTATCTCGAAACACACACGTATACATATACTTATGAAACTTAACTGTTCAGCATAAAACGCGATGCCGTTAAATGTGATTTTATTTTTATTGCATCAACAAAAACAAATCGTTTTATGTTCAGATTTAAATTTCAGTGTTCCGCCGAGGGCTGAATATCCCAACTGTAATAAGGCGATGTTTTTATTACAGTGGGCCCTTCTAATAAGCGGACACTGACTGTTTGTTCACAAACAATCATCCCATTTTGTAATTTTACACCTATATCCGCTAGCAAACGAAACAAAATTACACAGACCAAATAAGTTGAAAAAACAAGACTCATTTCTACGGTTTCTGGTGTTCGTAGTGGTTCAAACTGTAGGTATGTAGTAGGTTCGCTAAAACAATAAAAAACGAGCAAGCCTTACAATAGTCGCATATGATGTCACATCTGACATCTTGACTGTCGTATATATGATATAAACAATATTCATCGTCATCATCATCACCGTCACCGTCACCGTCACTGTCATCGTCATCGTCATGGTTATCATCATCATCATCATCATCACTGTTTAAAACCTCTCGGAAAATGGGTTGGTACCATCTGATGGTAAACTCTGCTTGAGTTTGCCATCAGATGGTACCAACTCATTTACAACCCGCGGGCGCTCATTGGTCAAATCAAATAGCGCGCGCTTCCCCCGGTTTCCTGTTACACACTTCCGTCGCTTTTCATGAAATCGCTCCTATAGATTTGATTATTTCGATTTTGATTATAGGAAAGCGACACGAAAGATTATACACATCAAAAAGAGAGAAGCACAGCAAAAAACGAACATTGATTTACTTTCTAAAAAGGCACTAGAAATTCTTCATCTGTAGGAATATTATAATAATCTTTTGTGTAATTCCTTGGAATTTCTTCAAGAATTCAAATTGTTCTTATTAACCCAAGCAAACAAAACGATCTCAATCTGTGTACTTAACGCAAAACTTTTCATAATAAAACGGTTCTTGCGTTCTCGAATAATTCAAAGCAAGGATTCGAGGAATTAGGGAACAGGTAATTAATAACGATATAAACACGGAGCCGGGCATGTAGTATAACTGCATTATCCCATAAATATTCATAAGCAACAAACTTCCAGTAGGACTGGTGACAAATTCACCGACTTATCCACCGCATCAAGTTTTCCCCATGAATATGTAGCCACATGAAGGCACAGACTCAAATAAGGGTTCATATTATAACGACCAATTACCGCAGATTTCTATACAGTTGTACATCAGGAAAACTTCCTCAAAGACGTTGGAAAGACGTACGGTGGACAAATATATTGGAACGTCCGTACACATCGTTTTACTTTGTACTCTAGTGGGGACGCTAAGAAAGAAACTACACTTCGTAACTGACATAGTGAGTTAGTTATTTGAGCTGGACTGACTGCATTTTGTGTGAAGAAAGGGGGTCGAATATTATGCAAGTATTACTCCATCCAATAAGTATTAGGAGTATTAGCTTAATCTCTTGTTATTAGACAATATGATGTTTTCTTCTCCTTCATTTCGTGTAGTTAGTGACTAATAATAGTGATATGTTCTGATAGTTTCCGATAATACATATTATCGGTAACTAAACTACAAAAAACACGGAGATAGTAATATCATCCACATAACAGCAAATCTATTCCTTAGAAAAAGATTAGCTCGCGCGTAAGACGAAGAATCGCTTAAATAAAAATCAATATCGCAATCGGTTGCGAGTTTCTTCTCACAGTCCATTTGCTCTAAGAACGTAGTGCTTTCTCAAAGGGATCTCTCGGCCCTTATTTCAAGATCCTTTAGGACCACACTTGAAGAATGGCATGCCGCCTTTAGGGCCCCGCTTCCGCCCTCCGAGAAATGCCCGAGATAAGAGAGACGTTTTGGCGCTATTCATGTTTATGGCAGGGCAAATGGCCCTAGAATACTGCGTACTTATTATAAACAAGTACCTATACACAAAATATTTAAAAGCGCTTCGAGAGATATTGAAAAGTCGAATTTGTTCAAAGCGAGTACGCTTCTACCGAAGAGTCCTCACCGATGTATTTTATTTGAATAAGATTTTAAAGGGCTTTAGCTTAGGCTTTTAGCTTCTTTTAATAACTATTTTTTTTATTATTAAAATCTTTTCCAATATCTTAATCTGCCTTTTGTGATGAAAGAAGTAAAATGTTCTTTTATGCATGATCCTCGAGCTCGACGGTCGTTGAAAAAGAAGAAAATTTTTCATCGCATAATTCGCAAATGTTAATAGAATTTGAGGTCGCAAAAACTAGCGATGTCTAGTCTACGCAGAATCCGTCGTTACTTCAAGTGTGAAGGGACGGGACGTGGCGGTATTACTTTATTTTACAAAATGTAGTCTTCGTAAAATTTTATGGGGACCGTTTTTGGAGGGGGAGCTCGAAGCTGCGATCATTAACATTGTACCTATACGGGGTCCTGTGATACCGGGTACAGTTTTGCGCCCAAGCCGTTGATTCCAATTACTCGCTTAACTGTTAATATTGTTCTATTAGAAGCTATATCTTCTAATTCCGGTGCGTTCTGTACCGGTATTAAAATCCTCGTCGACAAGCTCCTCTTTAATTGTGATATATTGGCGAAAATTATCTTAAACAAAAGAGCCTTGTTAAAAAATACCGAAAAACATAGCGAACAGTATCGGCATGACAGTGTTTAATGTAACAACTATCACCACTGTCTAAACAAAACAATGGGTAACGAATACGCGTTCATTAAAAATGAAGGGAACAGTGCCGAAACGTTGTTAACCGCCGACGCATCGTACGCGAGTAGTAACTGAAATAAACAAGCCACATGTGATGAACGTGGCCAAAGCGTACAAAAAGTAGAAATTGGAATAGAGGTAGAGGTCCGTACTCCGTAGGCCGACACAGGCAGAGTTTAGGCGCGTCCTCTGGGGCACTTGCCAAACAAAGTTTTTGTTTTATCAAACTGGTAATTCTCATTTTTTGTTTTATTGCCCCAAAGCTCCGGAGATTTATAGCTAACCACTTTGCATTAATTTCGCATTCATTACAGATCTCTTGAATATTGGGCGTAATTTTTTTGCAACGAGATTGAGTGCAAATTACAGGAAAATTATGTACAATGTTTATTCGGAGTGCGTTTGGAATATTATATTATTAATTAATTCATGCATAACGCTATAACGGCTCTTGCATTAGACCTTTGTATTTCTTAAAATAAAATTATACAAATTACTCAAACGCGGGAGGAAGTAAGAATTCTAAATATCGCTTATGCCATGTTCTGTAAAAAATACTTACCCAAAAAGTTTCAAGCATTTTAAGATCTTGAAGTAGGCCAGCAATTTCATTGAAAGCACATTTTAACGTCGACAGCCCGCAGAGAATGTACTCACATATTTTTGTAAAAACGCGAATAAATATTAACGGCTTGTTAAGAGTGCACTTAGTTCTAATTTGTTGGGACATTAAAATAGTTTAAAGTTAAGTAAAACAAAGGAGCAAAGGTCACATACATGCCGTATTCTCTTGAGTTCGGCGGAAACCGCACATAGCTTAAGTAAACCATTAATGAAGATTAATTGTTGACGACGACGCTCACTACACACCATACACACTACGTAAATGTTTGAATAGATAGCTATAACTCAGCTGAGAAAATTATTTTAAATAGAAAATGATTTTGATCCATTAATCATACTGTTATACTCATAAAAGCATAGCGTACCATTACCTCCCTTTTATGAAGTTGACCGCTAGACCATGGACATTATACGTGATAGGTATCTAAAAATTATTCATCATTAAAATTTTCTATTTTGGTCGAAAGCAGAACATTGCCCGTGTATGGGTGTGGAAGGACCAAATCATGTTAACATGTTCGCCACGCCCGGTGGTCGATTTAGATTCGCAGAACTCTAATAGAGAATTGAAATCAGTTTTGGAACCAAATCGAATGTTTAATTGTTATTTGTCAATGTTGAAATGTAAGACCACAAATATTGACAAAACGCAGGTACATGTTATTGACAATTTAAATTGGACAACAAATTGAGATAACTGAAATTGCAGTTTCAAATGACTGGAACAATACAACTATAATTATGGAGTTTTTTTCTCTCTTACTATAATATTATATTACTTATTAGCATTTTGTTTTACGAAACTACCTGCGTACGCCGTACATTATCTAATAGGTAGGTATGAGCGTAAAAAACCCGATTACTAAACGCCAATTTAACTTTGCCCATTTCCTTTTAAACAAAAATACGTACCAGTTGTACTGAAAAAAAAAATGTTCATACAATGTATGCACTTCGCAGCTTAATTCAAACAGAACATTTAAAATGGATCTACTTCCCTCGTCCAGGAAAAAAGCTATTCTCCCAATTAAACTATTCAAATTTTCACATGTCACCCGAACCTGATGAAACAAAAAACATACGTTCTCTCTACGAGTTTCATACAAAAAAAAAATTTTTTAAAATATGAACAGTCGTAGCAAGAATTTGAAATAAACCGTAACAGTCTCTAGTCTTGAAATGTGAGACATCGCACAAGATGGCGAAACAATAGATTTCAAAGATTTCGGACGAGTGAAATCGGAAAACTTGAAGGAATTTAGTACAGATATTGTTTTATTGCAGAGAGAAAATGGTTAAATTGTCAATGTATTGAGTCAACAACTGTGATTACAATGTATTGTTGTATATTTATGTAGTTATTGCAACAACTTTGTGTCCGATCTTAAGCTTTATATCATTAAGAAGCTTTATATCCTTTGTGTCAGTAGGTTTTGGCATGTATTAAATCAAACCTCTAATAATTCCCATTTTGCGCATCTAAAAATATTATTGAACACTCTAATATAACGACTGCGCCTCCTTATGTGAACCTCAAATAATTCCTATTTAGGGGTTCTAAAAATACTAAACTGCGATCAACTTTAACCTTCGCTGGTCGCTCCTGCGACACCGCTCGCTTCGCTCGCTCAGGTCGCGCGCGTTTCATCACAGTTCTAGCCTAACCTAACCCTATTTGGTCGGGGTGTCCTAACTTAGTTACTGCAACCAATTTTCAACCTAACCCGTTTGGTACCCTAGTTTAGTGACCAACTGTGAGAAAAGTACAGAAAGTTTTTTTTTTTTTAATCCGACGAACTGAGAACCTCCTCCTTCTTTTGAAATCCGTTAAAAAGCGTGCATCATTGGAAGCGCAATAAGTTTTAGAGGTTCATTAATTTTAAAAAACTTTCCATCGTTAGAAGGTCAATATGTTTTTAGAGGATCAGTTAAATATTTCTCATAAATAGGTTTATGCTGTTAAAGCAACATTTTGAAGACATACATTACATAAGGTCTATAATGCAGCACAATTTTTCAAAAAGCCATAGTGGAATAAGCACCTAGGTTCTTTTCCTTTTCTAGCTTTACCTACTTAGTACCTACATTGCCAAAAAACCGCGTAAAAATTCTTTCTTTTAAACCCAGACGTTGCTAAGACCAGAATCCATGTACAGACTTCCCATTTGTCAGCATGGGTCTAAAAAGTCTACAAGGTGAAAATCCAGTTTTAGGCGTTTTCGGCTGACGAAATTAAAGTATCATTTGATTCGCCAAGCATCCTTTGTTTGTACATTTTGTCTTCTATGTATAAATTAGTGTCCCCGATGTAAACTAACATTATTACACATTGTTGATTTGGTCGGCTACATCCGTTTAAAGGTTGATTCTCCTCATGATACTGAACAACACATGAATATACGTCTTGGGGAAATGTAACCCCTTCCTTTTGATGTCACTGTAGTTGCTACACGCGTTATAATAAAGATTTCTGCTACAAACGTTGAGAAGATTTTCTGATTACATCATCATAGTAGATATTCTCTATGCACAAGACATAGGTACAAAAATGGTCAGGGTGAAGCCGTGATCGCATGCCATTATAATTTTCTAGGTGTACAGGCATGCGAACACGGCTTTATCTTGACCATTTTTGTACCTAATTTCTTGATTTCTGTCTGCAATATTTTCTTGTTTCACATTTTTTGGAGCGTGATTTTTCAATAGTCGAGTTTTAATTTTTGAACTTACTTTTTATTTAAAGACGCTTCTAATGATACTTCATTTGTCAAATTATGATCGGTAGTTTAGAAGTTATGAAGTAACAGATGAACATACATACCAGTCAAAATCATAAGCCTCCTTTTTGCTTCGCCGTAGTCGGATAAAAAATAGCAACCTGTCCCTGTTTCGTACGGTTTTTACGACTTAACAAAACATTGAGATTTTGTTTATTATATGTAACTTTAATATTAATGTTTTATACACATATATGTTCCGGAATAAAAACTCTAAATGTTGATGAAAACTGCATCAGAATCCGTTGCATAGTTTAGAAGAATAGCGCGGTCACATAGACAGACACGAAAAGTGCCTTTAATTTATAACATGTAATATTCAATTCAATTCAATTCAACAATCATTTAAACTCTCTTCATAAAGCTGACTTAAAGTTGAGAGTATAAAAAAGTAGAGTGTATAAAAAAAATGTCTCGGCTGTATTCCACTTTTGTGAGAGACTGGTGCCTGATACAGGTTTTTGGGAAAAACCTGTGTTACAGGTCACCAAGTCCCCTCCACGGCTAGAATTAGCTTTAGCAGGAATCCGTGCAAGAGCTGAAGTTAAACAATATGCATAACAAAAATAAAAACTAAGAAAGAGTTAAAACAATATGCACACATAGATACAGGCGATAATGCAAAGAGGTCTATTTTAGGTCTTGGGTATAAAGGCTCTTTCAAACAGGCGCGACACGCCACCGCGACACAAAGACACCGGTCGTCGCGCGACGCGACGTACCTTTGTGTCGCGTCGCGTGTCGCGCTTGTTTGTAGGAGCCTTTATTCACCAGTTTATATTGCTACCTTAAGAAATACCTAGTCGTTCTTGTTACGTATTACAAAATTATTCTCTATTTTGGTTTATTGCCAATTTATTTCAAACCTTAACCAAAATAAGGTAAAAGGTAATGTAGGTCAATCCTCCCCAAACCGTATTTTCCTTAAAACGGGATAATGTACAACAAACTGCTAAACGGTTCAGTACAAAAGAGTTATCCATGTCTCCATATACCGTTATTCGGCAAAGTCTCGCTCCCTTATCGCAAGGAAGTGTCGAGTAGTTCCCATTGTATCCTATAATAGTCGTAATCGACTGCTGAGCCCGCGGCTAACGACGCTTTGATTAGAACTAAGCATTAACACATTTCGCTCTTAGAGAGAATTGCCTGAGAAACGTTCTGATCTTACAGCTATGTGTTCTGAAACTCTAATCAACTTGTATGAGGAATACGTTGATTTATAACTATGTAACTAATCTTGTTTGATTGTGAAGGTTTGGTGATATTTAGACGTTATGACACTAGGTATGACGTATCTATCTATCTGTCTATTTAGGACATATCTGACGTTTAGCTATGAGCGAGTTTTAGTTAGTGAAGAGCTCGTGGCTAAGCAATAACAACCGTAAGGGTCGATTTATATAGGGGTGCTTGGACAGGAAACCTCCCCGCGTGCCCGTGGGCGACGACGCGTTGTGTTCCACGCGCGCCTCAAAGAGATGTCAGCAGAATCGACGGGGTCCGCTAGGGCCTATGCCTGCCGGGGTTGCGAAGAAAACCGAAAGGGAGATCGTGGCCCCCGACATCAGGGCAACCGAAGGAACACAGAGCACACAGAGCGGGAAAAGTTATTTGATGATTTCCCACCCAAAAAAAAAGGGTCGATCTACCCATACACGGACAAACCCCGGCAAGGGTAGATACCCTTGCCGGGGTTTGTCCGTGGATGGGTGACCATCTTTTCATACTAAGACTCTTCCGTGCCTCTTTAAGCAAGTCAAACTATTGGTTCCGGCTGTTATTCGTGGCTCTTTGACAGTCGTTACGGATCTTCAGAAGCCCGAAAGTCTGGCAACCAGTCTTACCAAGGGGTATCGTATTACCCAGTTACTGGGTTGTGTAGGTCAGATAGGTAGTCGCTCCATGTAAAATGCTGATATTCAGCTGCATCCGGTTAGACTGGGAGCCGACACGAACTTAGTTGGGAAATGGCTAGGCAGATTTTGAGTTATGAGATCATAATCACACGGTTAAAACTAAGCAGTTAAGGATAGTCTGATCCGGCGATTAGAACAATACAAACTATCCCACTATAAGATCGAACGTGTGTTGAATGTTCAATTTTATTTTTTATTTAAAAAAAAAGAACGTTGCCCCACCCTATAATGGCTCCAACGCCTTCCGATAGCCTATCAGAACTCGAATCAGACTATCTGATATAAAAACCTACACCTATGGATATCCGATTCATAGGAAAAGTTTTCTATATCTAATATGACAGGTGAAACCAAAGTAGCCAATACTCGAGATGCAAGTGCCTAAATCAACACCCCGGTACATATTAGCCATGGCTTCTTAAATAAGTATGTACGATCAAAACTTATTCACGAAATCCTTCGTTGCATTGAACTTGCATGAGAATTCAGAAGAAAAAGTGTGTTTGTCTCAGCTCCGACGCACGACTGGACTCCTAAATACGATTGTCTTTGAATATGCAATAGGCAAAGAGGGCACATAAAGGCATCTCAAAATAAAAAAACCGGCGAAATATCTAGATCGAAGTGTGTTTGTAATATATATTTATTTATTTTTTTCAATAAAAAAATTTAAAGCAGGAATAAATGTCACTCCTCATAAAATTTCCATACCGATTCTTAAAAAGTAACCTCCAAAAATGTCTCAACAAGGAATTAATCCATTATCATTTTATCCCTTTCTCAATACGTTATAATTACAATGTAAAAATGTTGTATCATTTATCTAGCGATTACCAAATAATATTAATGATGTGTTCACGTAAAAAGGGCGTATCGTGACTGATTTCCCCTGTAGATTAACGTAACTACGTTGAAATTAATAAAGCAATTTATTTGACGTAGCGCAATGAAAACTGCTTTATATGGTTTTGTTTACATTAATGTTATTAGCTATCCTTTTGAGTTAATGTCTGTATAATAGGGTTGTTAAATTTTTAAACTGCATGGTATGACTTAAAACACGGTTAAGTTTCAGTCAAAGTCATTTATCATAAATCCTATTAAACGTGTATACATTAAACGAGCAATATTAGTAGTCCCGTTCTCGAAAACGGCCCTCACAATTTCAATGAAAGTTGCAATAAACTGGTTTACGGGGGCAAAAAATCGATCTAGCTAGGTCTCATATCTGGGAAAATTTGTTTTCTCTGTATTTTCACCCGAGTAGAGCTCGGTCGCCCAAAGTTTAGAACAAGATGGCTACCTTAGAATAATGACATGGCAGCATGCAATTAGTAAGTACCTACTATCATGGCAACATGGAATAGTACGTACTATACATGAAATTACTATAAACTATCCTATGCATTTAATGAGCATTCTCTATTTTCACCGGAGCAGAGCTCGGTTGAACAGGTACTTTGCTTCAAATGCGGTAAGTGATAAAATATTCTTGTAAAATGATACATTTGGCTAGATTTCAGTTAAGAAATCATGACTAGAGTTTGTTCTGATTGATTTAAAGTTAAATAATCGAGGTTATAAATTATGAGCATTTCAAATAAGATGTAAGATCGTAGAAGATAGTATTAAATATCGTTATACATTGTATTCATAGTTCTAGTTCATAATTATTGTAGCTCTCTGCAAAATTAAATGTGGTATCGTTGGTTTGAATTAATTTAGTGGCTACATTGCAGCTAATTAACGTATTTTATGATTAGCACAAACAGTATTTTTAAGTACTCAACTTATTTTATGTTAAAGAAATTGTCAGAAGTAGCATTTAAAATTGAGCCATCAACCTTGTCCAGTCATTAGTGCAATGTGGGTGTATATTTTAAAACACCCCTAGTTACTTTGGGGAATACAATCATGGCGTGTTTGTGTGTGGGTGTAAGCGTGTTTGTATGTGGGTGTAAACGTGTTTGAGTGTGGGTGTCAGTGTGTGTGTGTGTGACAATATTTACCTCCTTATGCTTTCATAAACTTGTTACTTCAATCTGAGATTGATAATATTCCAACTACTATCTAACTATTTGCTCTCTGCATTTACTAAACTCAATTTGTTGTACCTAGCAGTCGGTTGATGCAATATCAACAATACTACGGTTACTAGCAAGTAATCATAGTTTCTCCAACGAAGTTTGTTTGCTAAGCGTGAACGTTACGTAACTCTGATAAATAACATACTTACTTAACAAAATAATTACTTGAATATTGAACTTAGGTACTGCACATAGGATGTATGCAAGGTCAAAGTCAAAGTCAAATAATTTATTTCAATTAGGAACATAAAAGGCACTTTTTGACGTCAAAATTTACAAAAAAAAAATGAATTTATTCTAGTCGCCTCTCCCGAAAGGTAGTTTTCGTATGGAGAAGAATGGGCAAGAAACTACACCGTTATTCTTTTTAAATAAAATGTTTACAATAATTTGTATACATTAATTATATGTGAAAACGATGCACCTGGAATAAAATTAGTATATCAAAATAGGTAAAAAAAAAATGAAGCAATGACAGATAAATTAATTAATGGATACATGGTGCTCACATATTTTTAAACATTTTAGAAGTATAAGATATTCCTCAATTTTTTACAAGTAATACTAATCACACCGGAACTGCTGAACAGACTTTGTTGTTTAGCAAAGGATTCACGAAAACAAACCGATGAATAAAGTTAGATACAATTTAAATACGCCAAGCACACCGATGAAACTATAAACACGGGTACGTAAGCCCCATCTGTCGCTACGAGCAATAATATTTAATCCACTTAAACGTTCCTGACAGACGAATCCCATTCCATTACGTCCCTTATTACACTGCATCGGACAAACCACACCTATAAACTATAACATTGTTGCAAATCCTTGCACCAAATCACTTCAGCGTCTAGTGGGGCTTGTGGAAATCATTTATCTAAAAGCCTCTCCCTTCCGCCATCAAAACTAAATCAAGTAGGGCGAGGAATATAAACTCGGTCGCCCTTGCAGTTAGATAAAATGTAAAGGGAAGTTTGATTCACTTGGCTCGTGTGACATCCCACGTAGGAGACCCGTCCACCTCCCGAGGCCTCGTAACGACCTCTTTATACTCAACTATCTCTATTTGACTACGATTCATATCTCCGGGTGGAGGACACTTAGTCGAACATTATTGGAAAACTCAAACCTAGTCTGGATTCGGTACCTAATATCAAACCGCAGGAATCGAATTTTATTCAGTTCATATTAGATACACAGAGGTTTTTCTCGTAGTTCAAATTCCTGGCAACTTCTTCTTCACAATATGCTTTCTCGAATTTTAAACACTTCGACTTTTATCAGAACTTTCGGTGTGCGAAAAAGTTTAGACGTTACCATATTGCATTAATTACTGTCTGTATTCCGCAAATGAGTGCTACGTAATTACCACTTATACTTCTGCTGAGAGGTATAATCATTTGTGACGATTCTTAATTACTTAATTCCCGATTAACTTCTTAATTACCGTCGGCGTTGGCATGCGAATGGAGCTCTGAAAAAAGTCGTTTGAGCACGTCTTAGTGGGCAAATATTGTCGGTGGCCCCGTCTTAGGAGGTTCATCTCGAGATAAGCGTGTCGGTGAGACGAGGCCAGCATCTGTGCCGGTAATTAAGCGCATCTGCCTACGTTCAATTTTGGAACGCTGGATGAGTTGCCCCTCGCTCCTTCGGGTCCATTTGGGAGGGTAAGAGCAAATTGCTAAACTTTCAATTAAAGAGTTGTTATTCAAACCGCTTCCAGTTCCTCGATGGAATTATATTTTATTTCACAACGAAAACCCTTATAGGTACTTGTGGTACTGGTTTTCCGCTCTACTTAGCCGCAGTTGAACATTTCTACATAAATTTCCATTCTGGTTTTGTATAGAGGATTTCATATTATATTAGAGGATCGCTTAATTTTGATTATTAATTAGAATTGTTGATAATCTCTGCAACTTGTACCAATTGGTAAAATTAAAAGAATAATAATCTAAGACACACATTTAACATTCACTACACATTTGACATTTATTTTTAGTAAAAAGAGAGTTAATAGAGTTCAGAATCATCTTCACGGACATAATAGAAACCGTGTCAAAATCAGAATTTATTACGCCGTCAGAAACAATGTAAGCTCGACGTGAAATCTTTTGCCTTTGACCTGCAGATATTCTATAAAAATGTTACGTAAGCTCCTACATTTGAACGTCACGTTTCCTTTATCTCCATCACCAACTTCAGAAAGATGTAAATATAACATGAAGCTAAATTATAAACTACACAGACTGGTATTATTTTTTAATCTACAGAGTACAGGTACAGGTAAATCGAGAATTCAACGGTATAGGGTATATAATCATAAATAATAAGTACAGTCGACAAGAATTTATTTGATTGTCTATAGTTTGTGTCTACAATACTGTATCAATGTATATAGCTACCATTAAATACCCAATGTGTTATGTTTTACAATAATACGGAACAAAGATTAACGACAATTAAATGAGTTCTTGTCGATGTGTGTCATCTTTTTGAGGCTGACTGTACTATCATCAATGGTAGCAACCATTGATGATAGTAGAGTAGTATAAGGTGTGGTCAAAACTAAGGGTGTGGAGACCATCAAATCGAACAACTTTCTCTACGATAACATTGTTATCGCGAAAAAATTATCTGATGTCGTCCCATATAAAACATTAATACCTACTCAACCCATATGTATGGGACGACTGATTATTTTTTCGCTATAACAATGTTGGTCACATAGAGAAAGTTGTTCGATTTGATGGTCTTAATTTTGACCACACGTTTTCTATACACCCTGTATCTGATGATAGTTAGGTACTATGAAGTTAGATACAGTCAGCCTCAAAAAGATGACACACATCGACAAGAACCCATTTAATTGTCGTCAATATTTGTTGTTCCATAATATTGTATCACTGTGTAGCCACAAAACATATTACACATTGGGTAGGTACTTAATTTTAACTATACATTGATAAAGTATTTTTTTTTTTAAGTGAAAACAAACAGTAGTATGTAAAAATAAACAGAAATAACTTAACAATAAACTTAACAAATATACTACATTCTCAACAGAATACAACTTACATAGTTACAAACTGATGGCAAACTTAACAGTAGTCAGAGCAAACTTAATTATATGAACAAAAGAAACTAAAAATAAAAAAAAAAAACAAACCTCTTATTTGTCTATTCTATACTACGGGTTTTATAAAAATTTGCTTAAGCATACGATCTACTGCTATATATTTGTGTCTAAAATTCCCTCAGTATTTTAGACACAAACTGTATACGATCAAATGAATTCTTGTCAACTGTACTTATTATTTGTGATTTATACCCTTGAATCTTCGATTTACCTTAGTAAAGAAACCACGGCTCAATACTGAAGAGGTAAGAAACTATTTGGTCAAGTGGTCACACAGTAAACCCGACCCAATTATTGGTCCTTAGAATTTTCCACCTCATCAAATAATATGACTACCAGAAGCTGTTGTGTAGATAGTTATCCATTAAAATAAGTTACTACCTACACAATTGTCCATTACCTGTATAAAATTATTATTCACCTGTTTACAAAATAAAACTTTTATACATAAAAAAAAACAACCGATTTCCAAAAAAGCACTACAAAGTGAAAAATAACTTTTATTTCGGAAGTCCGTGTCTTTGGTTTTAGTTATTTGCCACCGACTTCGAAAATTAAATTATTTTTCACTATGCAGTGTTTTTTGAAGTCGGTTGTTTTTTTTTTTTTGTATAAAAGTTTTTATTTCTCGCTTTTTAGTGGGTAGTTTGTAATTTACCTAAGTTACAACAGCCTAATCTCAACTGCTCATCACCTTTTACAAAATATTGCTTTTCCCGATACAGGGACATTAATCGTTGAGGAGTTCTCCTGGTACTTAACCTTCAGCTCCACTTCTCCATATGCATTGTGACTTGCATAAATTGCACTGCAGCCATATTAAAGTAATCGAATCGCAACCCGTGAAATACTTATTACTGAGCAATACCGGTGGCCATTTGTGGTCTTCATCATCAATTCCACTTCACCAAATGGTGTTTTCCAAGAAAAATTGCACAAGTTACTATAAAAAAAGAATAATCGAAATCGGTTGGCGCGATATTGAGTTATTCGTCCATTTGTCGCGCACATACTTAATGCAAATTTAAGACTTATATGGTTTTCTCATGGATGCCATTATCAGAACTAGACCAAATTGAAATGGGACCACACGGGAAATACCAGCTTTCAAATAAAAAAAGAATCATCAAAATCGGTTCACCCGTTCACGGTACAAAGTTCTGAGGTAACAAACATTTAAAAAAATACAGTCGAATTGAGAACCTCCTCCTTTTTTGAAGTCGGTAAAAAAAAAGATAACTTTAAAATGGTTATCGACAAAACTATGAACAATTTACCTTTGTGACATTCGATGTATTCTATTCTCCAACTTCTAGGTACAACAAACAGTAAATACTGCTCCATAAAAAATCGGAAATATTTTGCCCGACTAACCGACTTTCGGTGACAGTATCTCGATTTTGGCAATGAGGTGAAAAATTTAAAATTGATTAAGAAAAAAAGAAATTACGTTTATTTGCGGTAAACATGACGCAAAGAAAGATAATAAAAAAAACACGTATATAACAAATTGGGGTAAAATATGCGTCATACACACGCAAAACGGCTATCGCTCAGCATAAATGCTGCGACCCCATGCGAGACCTCTGTCTCAGCAGCAGTATCAGCGCTGGGGCTCTCCCCAGCGTTGATTTTCAGCGACAGCCGGCGCTGACGTGATGACGTCAACCAGTGCAGCATATCGTGAAATAACAAATCAAAAATAAAATAATTACAATACTTAGTCCTAAATGTTTACACAAATATAATATTTAAAATGGCATTGGCAGTGGCATTTCACCTATGATTCCCACAGCACATTAACTTACGATGTAATCTCAAATTAAAAGATCCTCCAGGAGAAGTTAAAGCAAATCCCTCGTTTACTACTAGCCCTTGACTGGCTTTTTTCACCACAACACGAGCTACTCTCCTCACAGCACGAGTAAAAATATCTAGTTGACCACTCCTCACAAAACGGTGAAGGAAAACAACTGCAATATGAGGAAACCTAAAATTTCGAAATCATGTGACTATGACCAACCCGCACTGAGCCCGCGTGGTATATATAAAGACTCGCGCACATTTGACCGTGCCGAGCCGCAACGCAACGCATTGCAAAAATCCTCCTTCACCACTGGTTCATTTTCTATGAATCAGCAAATAGTACAAGTGGGCCGCACCGCACATTTTGTATAAAAATACGTTGCGCTGCGGCCCATTGCGGCTGTAATGTGCGCTTGGCTTAACAGTTCACTTCCTCTCGCAGAGGGGCGGCCTGCCCCAGTAGTGGGAACGTTATACGATAATTATGCTTATGATCTTGTTATGTTTGTTCCAGTAGAAGCAAGTCGCGGTGCGCTTTCGGCTCGATGTGCGTCCGCCGCGCGAGGAGGGAGCATGCTGGTGCACCTCGTAATACTTAGCACCGCCTTCGCGGCAGCCAACACCGGGAAACACGGTATGTAAAACGAATGGAATTAAATTTGATCCGCAAACGTAATAGGTACAGTACAACTATGTTCTTAATGTCTCTCGGCAAACCTCGTGTTTCGTCAGTCGTCGGATTTCTATCAGTTGCCCTTTGCACTTGGTGCAGACCGAACAGTCTCAATCGACTTGGAAGTATATAGAGTTGTTAATACTCTTTTAACTTATTGTAATTTATTTTTAAAATGGTAGGAAAGCTGCTAAAGTCGCAGGTACGACAGATAGAAAAATAGTTTTACAGCTCTATATAGTTCTTACGAAGTTCAAAATATAACAACAATAAAGTATTTAGTTCTGAATTCAAATTATTATACAAGATAAATCTAATAAATTGATGGACATGGAAATTATCATTCGTTTGTATTCGGAAATGCGATAATTCCCGAGGGACATTAAGAAAATAGAAATATCGTACATTCGTTTTTTTTTTTTTTTGTTTTATCGTGTAACGATAGCCATTACGTATGTAAAGTTCAGTCAGGACCTTTAGTTATGACTTTGTATGGAAGAAGAACTATTCAGTTTGAGGGAGCGCAGCGTTATAATAAGTTACCGAAAGAAATAAGGGATTCTTCATCAGTGAACATTTTTAATAATAGATTAAGATTGTATTTGGCTAACGAATAATAATAAAATAATCATTACTCCTTGTATGTACTCGATAGATCGAGCGACAATAATATGTTTATTAAAATACATATTTTGTTTAGTTTCTCATATTTAAGTGAACTATGTATGTTCTTTTGAGAAAGATTTTTTTTAAACCGAAATTTTGCACAAAAAAAATAACGATTTTTTTAGTCGTATTTTACGTAACTGTAATAAAAGCGGTAGAAGACAAAAAAAAACAACATAAAATCGATACATAAGACGTCTGCTGAGTTTCGCTAGTTAATTTAATTTAACCCTGTAGTGATACTAATAAATTCTTATTTATTGTTAGAAAAATGTTTTTTTTTTTATAATGTTATATGGATGCCAAAAATAAGACGTCCACCTGAGGCCAATTCTCGTACAAAACGTTCACATTCAAGTCGCAATCTGTCAAGCTTGTAAAAAAAAATTGTATTGTATTTTTGATAGATTGCGAATGAGATTAGAGCGAACGTTCTTAAAAAAATATGGGAATTACTCCTCTGATGTTATGTGGTCACCGCCACCTGTGGACGTCTGAAATTTCAGAGAAATGTCAGATGGGTTGCTATGCCAGAGACAAAGCTGTAATGTCGCATGTGGCTGTACCTAATTACACTGGCACCCAAACCTTTAAAACGTGTTTCTGATACACGTTACTAGCAATAAGTTTGGGCTGGTTACCAGTAGGTATAGAAAGTAGGCAAAAGATTAAAAACCTTAACGATTATAACCAGGCAGGCTTTGGAAACGCTGTCGGGTTGATTTTAGTGTCTAAAGCAATCGCAGCGTTCCGGAATAGTCCGGTCAGAGATAGTTTGCATAGTAACATAACAAGAGGTGTGACAAAGTATGAGGAGAACTTCATCCAGCAAAAAGAGGCTCTTTTATTGTATGTTAATTTGCATTCATATTCTGAAAAAGTCACGCATAGAATCAAACTAGAAGAAGAACTTTAATATATGATTTATTGGATCTTTTTCTTCGTAATTAGAACATTTTCGCTCGATTAAGTTTTTATTCGAAAATCATCTATTTTTTAAAGATTACTTGAAATAAAAACTAGGTTACTCGACTTTTATGCCTAAAATAATTATTGGCAATAAGAAAATATAGTTTATTATCCAGATATAAGATATTTTTTCTCTAAATCAATTATTACTTTAGTTATAAACGAAATAAGAATTGAGACTTACGACATTTAGTTTCATGCTCGAACACGACCAAAGAGCGCACGCGATATTGAACTTTATTACTGATGTGTTAGCGTTTAGCACCTAGTGGAGTGGTGGGGTGCATGGGGGCGGAGTTTGCTTGGAAATTGTGTTTAGAGTGCCTGGTCTTAAACGATATAACGCTTTAATATAGTCTGTTCCAAAAGTTCCTAATGAGAGTGAAAACAAAGCCTGTTCAGATTAAATTCTTATGCAATCACTCACAAAAGGGAATTAGTAGCAATTTCTTCTACATTTGTAAGGTTTTAGAGTTATATTTCACCACTTTTTCCAACAACTATTGTTTCAATAACATTATTAAATTATTTATGAGAAATTATTAACGATTTTTTTTCTTTTTTCTGTTTTAAATTAGAATTAGGTTTTAGTTAGTATTCAAATAATTTAATCACTTACTACAAATTGGCATCCACAGGCTGTCTTTAAGTTAGATAAAAATTATATACATTGGCTAACAGCTTAAATATGTTTGTATAATATGACTATTATACAGATACGTGAAAATATTGCCCTCTAAAAAAATTCTAAACGGAAATATCCGCTTCCTTGAAGGAGATTTCCTCGAAAAAATAAACAAATGTATTGACGCGACCCTCGGCAGAGATTCATCTTCTAGGTGTACATTATGTAGTAGACCCCCTCGACTTAATCTACGTGAATGTTATAATATCATACACCCTACAACAATTTGAGGGGTGAAAAACGGGAGAAAATTTAAAACTTTTTCACACTTGCAGCCCCTTGCAGATTTATTCCGTGGCTGCGTGAATGTAAATAATAACAAAATATACATTTCAGCTAAAGTATACATTTTGGCTGGAATTATACCATAATATAAACATATCACCCTGCAAAAGCTACGTCAAGATTTACCTTAAAAACAGGCTTTAATGACACGTTACTAGATACATATCTTTTATTGTTATTACAAACTTTTTTTTTTATTGTAAATTTTTACTTACCCATGTACATTATACATTATACAAACATGTGGAAGAGTGGAGTGGAGTGGAATGTGTGGAGTGGTGGATAAGTTTCAAATTTGATTTATTATATTTGTGTTTTCTCGAAAAATATTGGTACTTTATAGTCTGTTCCAAAAGTATGTGATGAAAGTGTAAATAAACCCTGTTCAGATTAAATTCTTTCGCAATCACTCACTAAAGGGATGAGTAACACATTTATTTGTATCTAGAAGGTTTTCTTTTTATATCTAACCACTTTTCCAACAATTAGTGTTTCAATAACATTATTAAATTGTAAATAAAAAAGCATCGTCAAAAATTGAGGTTATAAAAATAATGTACGTTTTCTGATCCATTAGTTTACATTTTTATCAGATACGCTTGAAACTGACTACCTTATTAAATACCTGAAAACCCAAAATTTCCCTGATATAATAAGTAACACTAGTGATAAAGTATTTTACTAACAAATTTGACCATAATGTTGTCCGAACTGAATAAATAAATAAGTAAAATAAATAATGCCAATTTTTTACACAAAAATATCTTTCAAAATGGAATCTCTGATTACCTACAGAAGTCACACATTCCTCGCCTCACAATTTAGCGTCGTGACTGCCATAGTCAACGGCTATTGTTGAGCGTAGGGCTCCATAAAGTGCTTGACGAACAGTCCCTACTCTCATTAAGGCACGGGGAAAATTTGACATAATTAAAACGGGGTCAATGACTGCATTACAAATCCCTTGCCCCTTTTCTTGTATAATGTGTGATTATACAGGGTGCAAAAAATGTGAGTGTGAAATTTTAATTGAGCAATAAAGAGGCTGGTGTTGGACGAAGATTTTTTGGCAGAATGTATTTTTATTTTTAAGAATATAGTTAAATAGGTTATATTATTAAATGAAATATTATAAAGTTGTTTTTTTTTTGTCAAGGTTAAATATTACTTAAATATTACATAAATTTCCACTGATTTCATTGATTAGATTTGAGATTAGGCTGTGAAATAAAATGTGAAAATGGAAAAAAATATTATCTTATACGTTACACAAGACAACCATCTACCAAGCGTGGTAATTATGTACGCGTCCTGAAAAGCGGCCTGTTAACCTATTACCCTACCTTACCCTATCTACGAAAACAGTATGATAAGGTAAAATACCCATTACTTTGTAAACAAGAACAACACAGCAATATTCATTGAAAACGTGTTTCTTTATCGTGATCGGAATTCGGGTCACCTCGCGAAGGCTGCATAGAAGTTTTACAGTTTTGTTGTATCAGTTATGAAGGCGAAACGTTTCCGGTGCGCCTTAACTTTTACTAACTATTAAGTAACTTTAACTGAGTTTTCTAAGCGAATGAAATAAACATGGCTACCTCTTTACAGTTATACGTGGTTTGCAGATATTTACTTTCGAATGGTTAACAAAAATTGATTGAAATTTTGACTGCCTCGTTGGTCTATTGGTCGCAAGCGCTACTGATGAAATGAGGTCCTGGGTTCGATTCCCGGGTCGGGCAAAGTGTCATTGGGTTTTTCCATCTGGAATTTCTCAGTAGCAGCCCGGAGTTTGGATTTGTGCCCGATTGATGGCAATAGGCTCGCCACCTTTTACATGACATAACTGGCGAAATGTGGATGTACCAAAATACAGCTCTGCCTAACCCTTCGGGGATTACAGACGTGATATTATGTTATGTTTATGTGTGGTTACAAAAATATCGTCGGTTCATTAATTTTTTTTGTCGAAACTAATAAGTAACGAAGCTGCCGAACCGTTTCTAATGATCTTAGGCAAAGTAATCACTTTTACCAGAAAAGAAAATAAAGAGAAAAATGAAAAATACGCGCAGAGCTGCGGGTGGTGTTAAATTGTGCGAAAAAATATATACCTAAAACAAACCCACATAAAGGCGAATACAAACATAAAAGTGATTATCTGGGGACATAAAAATCACCTATTGACATGCAGCCTCTCACGAGTAAGATGCATTATCGCAACGGAACTCGAATATCCGATATCACGGAATTCAACTGCGTCTCGATATCTAAGCAAAGTGCCTAACAACATCCGAGGGGCCGAGTTATGTTCCCAGGCCGTCGTTATCAAAGTGTCAAACTACATTATAAGCTTGTTTACGCCAATGTCATCTCCATAAATACACGCAAACTTCTTACTACCATCTTGATACAATTACGTCTTCATGGGCCAAGTTTAGTACTCGGATTATACTATTCAAAAACATCTTTAAGGCCAAACAGAATAACATTAAGACTCAGCCGCTGTTGTTTGCAAATAATAAGAAAACAGACTTGGTAAGTTAAAAAATTTCGCGTAAAATTTGCATAAACCTCGTGGAGCCCTGTTCACTTTTCTCTACTTTCGTTTTTTATATCATCTCTTATACTGTTCGTCCCTAACTCATTTTATAACAATATCTTATTAAGTGTTTCTTTAATGCTTTGAAAGAAAAAGTTTAATAATAATTGTTAATGGTGTTACTGAATGTGCTAGAGTGTGAGTTGAATATTTTTGTGGCAATGGAAAATTCTTGTTCATACCGATCTGTCAGTTTACCGATTTCCCGCCATCCCTACCTCACCCTCGTACGTTTATCTGCGTAGAAAAAATCCTAGTGAAAATGTTCCGTCCGAAGCCACCCTCATATATATTAAGTAGGTTATGTTATATATGTTGATGGAACACGTGTTATTTCACCGTGAGCCCACGAGATCAAACATAATTGTGATGTATGTTATCAGCTTTAGTTTCAGTTTACTTTGAAACAGAAATGCGCGTGAATAGGGAACAATTTTCTAAAGACCATAAATAGAATTAAGCGTATTGTCTTAAACAAAGTTTGTAACGCACAAGAAATAATTCCTTTCCGTTCACTGTTTATACTGCTAATTCTGAAAAAGGGATTATTATAACCAAAACGATACGAATAATTTTAATTAAAGAAAACATACAACTTCGAATTTAGAAATATAAGTAGGTATAAGTACTAAAGTAATAAAAATGTTGACAAAACTCTACGATGACTTACTTAAAAAGTGTGAAAAAGATTTCTCTGGCGATAAGACTTCATTAAAACTCTAACAAGTTTTTAAAAGACGAACTTTTCCGTTACAGACTGCTTGCCATATAAGCAAAAATAAAAAAATATTAAAGCATAAATAAAAAGACGTAAAACAAGCTAAGCTGTTATACGAAAGATATCGAAACCCGCAATAATAAAACAATTGCCGATACAAAGATACATAACTTTCTAAAAGGAAAACGTATATACCTATGTATGAGAGCTAACGGAGCATTGCCTTTGTGAACTTAGAACTGAATCCCCAGAGGTTTATGTCTTTTCGGATCAGGCGGCTTACGGGAGGACGCGCGAAGAAAACTCCTTTCCTTCATAAATATTTACTTTATGAAATAACACGCCCCGAGCACAGCTTAGTCTTACATACTGGTTGGGACCAGGTGATAACTGGCAAATGACAAAAAACACTCACTAATAGAAGATGTTTCTATTAGAAAATAATAATATGGAAATCTTTTTTTTTCGGTAGGCAGGTAGGCAGGTTTGTTGTGACTCCGTCGTCGAACTCGCTTATTATAATTACCCTAGTAATATTGGTAATCGAAAATATAATTATCTTTATTCGACTACGGAGCAGAAAGCAGAGAAATGCCAATGAATTTAACAGTCTTGTAAATAATGGCGCAATGTTGCTTTTATTTTATTTCCACTGCTTTTGTTCAGCTATGATAATAATAATTATTGTCGTTGTATTACGAATAAAATAAGATGATTTGCCACATTGAAAAAGTAATGTGGTTTAATATAATGTCAAAATATTGACAGCTGTCAGCCGTCACTTATTAAAATGGTGGGAAAGAATTAACAACGAGCTTGTGATTTCTATGTTTTTTTTTTAATTTGAGTACAGCATTGGTAATTTTGTATTATACTGTTAACTAGCAGCGCCCCGCGGTTGCACCCGCATAAGTCTCGATCCCGTGGGAATATCAGGATGAAAAGTATTTTTTTGTGTCAATCCAGATTATAAACTACCTGTGTGCCAAATGTCAACCTAATCTATTCAGTAGTTTTAGAGAAACAAAAATCCATCCATCCTCACAAACTTTCGCGTTCATAATATTATTATTAATAATAATGAATGAATTAATATTATTATATTATTATTAAGCAGGATAGAATGGTTTATGCCAATCAAGTATTGTTTTCGTTAATTATTGGCATTACAGCAAAAAAAAGTGGCTAAAAATTGGCATTACGGATTTTTCTTCCTTTTTCTTTTCTTACTTTCAATGTAAGATGATATAAAAAAGAAAAAAACATTTAAGAAATGTGATGTCGTTTACATTTGACTATTATATTAGTCTTTGAAATTATTCTTTCAACTTATAGCAGTGGTGGCCAAGTGGTAACGGCCCTGACTTACGAGTCGTGGGTTAGAACCCAAGCAGGCACTTAACTTTGTGTAAATAATTTTATCACCACTGCTCTCAAAACGTTGAAGGAAAACATCGTGAAAAAACCGGCATGTCCTAGAACCAAAAATTTGAAGACATGTGACATCTACCAACCCGCACTGGGCCCACGAGGTATATACAGTCCACTCCCTCTCGAAGAGAGGACGCCTGTGTCCCAGAAGTGAGAACATTATAGGCTGATTATACCTTTTTTTTTGGGTGGGAATTCATCAAATAACTTCTCCCGCTCTGGGCGGAGTGGGAGGGCGTGTCAGACTCTTACTGACTAAAACCCACCCGTGTTCCTTCGGTTGCCCTGTTGCCGGGGGCCACGATCTCCCTTTCGGTTTTCTTCGCAACCCCGGCAGGCATCGGCCCAAGTGGACCCCGTCGATTCTGCTGACATCTCTTTAAGGCGCACGTGGAACACAACGCACCGACGACTCGGGCCTGGTCCTTATCGGACGGTGAGCTACCCATTGCTCACCGTCCGCAAGCCCGCGCCTACGGTGGCCGGAAATCGGCTTGCGATTCCCGACGCCCTGGGCGTCTCAAAGATCATACCTGGAGTGTAGATAATCAAACACTGGACATTACCTATAGCCATTATTATTAGACGTATTTACTAACATACCTAACCGCAACATGTAGGTACCTACCGATACCATACTAATATACTTTCCCCTCTTGAGAGCCTCACAAAAGGAAAATATCATAATTTGTTTCCCTAAAGCTTTATGAGGGAATAAATCAATTTGGTAAGAAGTACAAGTAGATAGAAGTAATCGGTTCTTGCGGTGTGCAAGTCATTCACCCCACAATTTGGGTAAGTAGCATTCTGGATACGGCTCCGTGTGTTATTTATATTTTGCTTTTATTACCATCTATGTATAATAATAGCAATATCATTTAAAATGTATGTCCTGTTGTTAATATCTCTTGAGCATTTTTTAAAATATAGGTACCTACATATATTTTTATTTTAACAAATCTCGGGACCATGGATCCCGGTCCTTTGGAAGGCATACGAGGGACCGAAGCCAACTCGCAGAGGCCCCTTAGATATTTTTGAGTGTTGAGGCACCAACCGACGATTATCCCTGTATGCACTATACAAGTGCACTCAAGGACAACCCCAGGTTGGTGTAGGACTATTGCATAACATGGAAACAAAATATATTGGGCTATGGATTTGGGTGGCTATAATGAATTGGTTACATGGAACTATAGAAAGACTATGGCCCCTGCCTGACCAATATTTTATATAAAATACACAGGTAAATGACAGGGGGTGACTTGCACACTCAATAATGGACCCCCGAAAACGGTCGCCAGCACAAAGTGTCGTAGCGACAAGGCGCCAACATGTCCTGAGGTGCTTATGGGGAGTGGAGAGGTATTCCACGGCTATCAGGACAATCCCAGAAGTACGGTCAAGATCCCTACCAGCATCTTATTGGAGTACTTCCTTCCTCCTTGCACGTTTACTCTTGCAAATCTCCACTCAAGCTGGCCAATTAAGGCAAGAACCTCATTCTTGCCTTAATTGGCCAGCTTGTGTGGCCAGTGGGAGCTCCGTTCCTCATCAGTGTTCAGTCCAGCCGGCGAATAAAGGCAAGCCAGAGCTGAGTAACAAGACTTCTCTCGGGAGATAGGGTCCGTGGGGTCGCTACTGCTCAACAGTTCGCCACATGATGCCCTGCCGGTTTTTGTATCTCTTTTGGTCTGGCTCCTCATCCCAGACCTGTTCCGGCAAAGTAAACTCTACCGGCATAGGGCTAGAGTTCGAAGCGCGCAAGCCCCACCACGACGTCAACGTGGAGATACGGCGGTTATTATAATTTGGGGCTCGTGGCTACATAATAATAGCGGGTCGATCGAAGGTCTATTAGTTAATTCAGATTATACATAAATTCATATTACTACATGTGTCACACTCATGGGTTTAGCTAATGCCCAAATTACAATGATTCTAATAATTTTAATATTTTAATAATTTTCTTTCAAAAGCTTACGACATTCAAACAAAATATTTGTCAGTCAGTGGCTATATTATTTTGAATATAGCTTTATGAACAGCATTTAATTCACATCTTAGTTTGAGAAATTCTCGTAATTTTAGGGTTATTTCAATTTCCAAGATAATATTTACATGATTTAAATGATAACCGTCTTAAAATAAAAATAATAATTGTATACATTTATAAAACAGGAAAGTGCCTGTCAAAAGTGCCCAACAAGCTGGCTGTATTGCCACGATGTATGGCAATGCAATTCTTTAGCCAAAAAACAGGCCAGTACTTTGGCAGGAGGCAACATTATAAAAATAGCCAAATACGTCACTTCCATACAATGTTCACATTTATTGACAATCGATTAACTAACTACGTGTCACGCCTTAACCTAACAAATGCCGAAACTTTAAATTAATAAACAAAATAATATGTAAAGAAATAAAAGTAATTTAAAGTTTCTCGCTTAGGCCATTTCAAGTTTTGTTAGAATTCTCAACTTTTTTGGCTCAAATACACACGCCAATATTTTCCACACCTACTTGTTTTTCTTTTATGCGTGAAAAAAGTCTAAGCATCTATCATTATTTTATCACCTATGTCAATCGACTTTTAATTTATTCAAATAAGTACAACTATACCTAGATATTGAAAGGTAACTATGAACATCATTACATTCGATTGATTGTCAAAAATATAGTCGTAATAAGCAGCACGTTCTTTCTACAGCAAGAAACACCCATCCATTACCGTGGCAAGTGTAGCTTAACCTCTGATATTAGCAGATACAGTAGTCAGCCACGTCAGTATTCTCTTTGCTATGCCAATGGAAATGGATAAATGCAGAATCACGGCTAGAAAATATTTATATTTGAATACCGAGGTCGAAGTATTTAGGATTTGGTATCACAGTTATTGGATTCCCCATTTTTGTGATACAATATTGAAAAAGCATCATAGTATTGTTGTTTTAAAAATCAGCAATCAACATTTATATTATGCAAATATACAAAGAGTAACATTTTGCATCTCAGCAGTTCTGTTTTATTAAGACCAAATTAGACATTCCCAACTCCCCCTTGTAAATAATAAAAGAAACCGCCATATTACTTCCACTTAATTCCAATCTACTAAAAAATTAATTGTGCGATCATCAGCTATGAGTTAATACAATATTCAGTGAACGCGGCATGAGCTATGGAGAGCCAACGACGTGTGAATCATTCATCCAACTGAACGCAGCCGACGTTCACATGGCATACATCTGTGGCCAATGCAATACGCCACTGAAAAGTTACATCCAATTAGCAGAACCCGATGATGCGCGTAGTCTATCCACCCGCTGAATTTGACAACTGCTGCCATAGTGTACATTTTGAAATACCTTACGACCCGTTTATTTTAAGCTAGGAATCGCAGCCAATGGAGCTGCGCATTTTTTTTGTTTTAATTGTTTAGTGCCAGCTTGTTACCGATTACTAGTGTGCGAGTAACAGTTGGCTTAACTAGTTTGAAAATAGATTGTTCGACGTGTTCGTTTTTAATGATCTTGCGCATGTGTTGTAGCGTTACTTATTCATACAATTTTACCTACCTAAATGGGCAAATACGTAGCACTCAACTTTATAAGTACCAACGTAAATATTAAAAATATGTCCTTAGAAAATATGAGAAAGCTTATTTACGCTTATTTTCTGTATCGGCACAGCAAATTCAAAGCTCTTGGAGTACCTTATAATATCTAACAAAATAAATAGATACTTACACAACTAAAAATAAAAAAAGGCAGCGCTATCTCTAATAGCAATGAATGTTCAAGAGGTCGATTCATGAGAAAATGTTTTTACTTATCTGTGAGTGTCCCTTGCAATCTAAGTGACTTGTTATTTTGGTCATTAAGTGAAAATGAACGATAATAATTTGCATTACTTATTTAATGGTAATGCAGGTATAAACATAAAATCACGGCTGTATTCCTTGGAGGGGTAGACAGAGGTGTATTAATATCGCAATCGATACGCCATAATTTTGAAACATTAGATTAATTTTGAAGATAAAATCTACCTAGCCTTTTCCCAACTATGTTGGGGTCGGCTTCCAATCTAACCGGATGGAGCTAAATACCAGTATTTTACATGGAGCGACTGCCTGTCTGACCTCCACAACCCTGTAACTGGGTAATACGATACCCCTCGGTCAGACTTTCGGACTTCTGACGACCCGTAACGACTGTCAAAGACCCACGAATGACAGCCGGAACCAACAGCTTAAAGTGCTTTCCTAGGCACGGAGGAGTCTCGGTATGTAAAGATGGTCACCCATCCACGGACAAACCCCGGCAAGCATAACTTAACGTGAAGGATCGACCCGTGCGACTGTTATTTTTTAGCCACGAGCTTTGAAGATATTCGAAGAAAAAAATTGTAAAGTAAAAAACAAATACTCGCCTTCAAGAAAAAACTGAACAAGATTTTTCTCTCAACTTAGCATTTTACCTTAAAACAAGTTGACCCACATCAGCATCAAGCAAGATGGTGGTCAAAGAAAATCCAATTCCGAAAATAGAACCTGATAAAGGATCAATTCGGAAACCTACGGAAGGCAAACAAACGAAGAAAAACAGGCTAATAAATAATAATAAGTCACTACTACAAACTCTAGCCTTACGTGGGCAGACAAAAACTTTGCCCACTTTTTACCCTACGACATGTAATAAGTTTTTTCATCCGCTGATAACAAAAGGAATAGTAAAAGCAAATGAATTAAACGAGAAATAAAAGCAACAGAGAATGTACGAAGAGAATGTCAATAATTATAGTGGACATTAGCAATAACGGAGCACACAACCGCAAAACAGCTAGTTTCTCTATTTCCGCGAAACTAGTTTTAAAAGCGGTAATGGTGGAACGAACGGTGGTGAGCACAGGATTTTATTCTTGAAGCTCTAAATAGATAGTTTGAAGCGAGAAGGCTTTTTTTGGAATAAAGATTTGTATTTTGAGCCTAACTGGGTGTGATATTGTCAACTGCAGCGGAGAGGCCATCTTAATCATTTATATATCTACCACCACTGACTTGACTGTGTGAAATAATACAATTTTTAACTAGTTAAAAAAATTACTCCATATCAGCATTAATTCTTATTGTACACCACAAAAATACATAACAAAAAATAAATCAAACACTACAAAATATACAATGGGCGGCCTTATCGCTTTCCGCGATCTGTTCAGGCAACCTTGGAATGGACAGTGATTTGCCTGGACATAAAATGGGGCTGTCGTCGGTGCAAATAAGTATACAATAAACTAGAATAAATACACAGGTATATACATATCCTAAATAATAGATACATAAATACATACATACTTACAAAATATATAAGCAACAAAAATAAATGAAAACTATAGATAATTACAGTTACGAGAACAAGATCACAACGACAAGTAATGTTCCTTCACGAGTCTCTTAAATACAGATAACGTAGGTATATTTTTAAACGTTAATGTTCTACGGATTTACGTCATTCTTTCTTATCTTATGTTCGCCATCCTAAAAAAAATGACTAAATTATTTCACAGTGTTACTAGCAGAAGCCTAATCGTACAAAAATATTATGAATATAAATTTTCACTTCCACTGAAAACATTTCCAAGAATTCCCTCATACGTGCCCCGTAAGCCTTTACGGGCAAACGTTATTACAATGTGTAGGTAATACCTGCACAAAAAATATAATGTACCTTCGCATACTTAAACAAAGAAAGGGATTTAAAAATAACAAATCTATTTTACCACACAACCTTTTGATTAATATAATCGTCAAAAAGATAGTGTCGTTACGTTTAGATTTTTTTTCGGTTAGTACTATACATTGACTTTAAATTGTATTCAGTATCATGACAGTTCGAAGCAAAATTATGTAACCATATTAAAAGTAGTGTTGGGGTAGTGAACGAATTTGTGAAAATAATGAATAGTAAAAATAGTTATGAATATGAATAAATCCCAAAAAAATTGTTTTTGTGCTATTGAAATATTGCAAATGTTTTATTTATTTTAATTATCTACTTACATCTACCATTATAGGATTTATTATTTTTCCAGTCCAAAATAATTTTTACGCTTAACCATGTAAAGTAAAAAATTAAAGCGTTATTTTTTCTTATTATAAAGTTACCAAACAGGCCACCATTTTTTAAGGGTCAGTTTTCGTTTGGGGCATTGTTTAGGTGCTGAACCAGGATTTAACTAACTTGCTGAGCACTTGCGATTGTCGAACAGAATCCATTTTTCGTCGCAAGTAACAATGCGATTCAATATGCCTTCGTTTGTGTGCCTGTTGAGCAGTGCAAGGCTCAACTCGACGCGTGCTTCGCGCTGGCGATCATTCAATTCGTGGGGCACCCATTTGTCAAGCTTTTTTACCTTGCCAATTCGACGCAAATGAACCAATATTGTTTTGATGCTAACATCGAAAGCTGCTGCTAATTCAGCTGTAGATTGAGAATCATCAGTTTCACAATCGCCTTTAATTCGTCATTGTCGACTAAAGTTTTCGGTCGACCACGTCACTTTTTAGGTCGAAATTTCCAGAACGGAAGCGGGCAAACCAATAACGGGTGATGCGATCGTTAGTAGTGTTCGCTCCGTATACGTCGTTGATTTTGCGTGCCGCTTCTGCCACTTTGCTGCCATGACGGTACTCATACTCCATAATCACTTGAAAGAAGAAAAAATTGGACTTGAAATAGCCAGTACGGCAGAACGGCAATTTCATAAGTAAAGAACTATTATTATAAACTGCTATCATAAGGTGTTTTAAAGTTTTCAATCGATCAATATTCGTGAACACAGATATTACAAAAAAGGTCGGTAAGGTAAGGTTTTAGTAATTACATTAATTTAAAACCATGCACCTACTTACTATTTATGTAGTAACTAGGTACATTACAAAATTCACTCCATTTCGCTCATTATTCTTTTCACCTCACTACCTTTTTATCGTTAGACACTGGTATCCCTACAACTGTCAAGTTACTGAATACGAATAAAAGTCCAAGCATACATAATGTGTCTCCTTAATAGGAACATTAGAACGTTTTTAGAACAAAATTATTAAATCGATAGGAGCATGGCACACTAACGATCGATAATAGCAATAGATATTATATTCGTACTAGTCCGTAATCTGAACTGCAAAGTTCCATTGAAAATGGAGACCTAATCGATATTCCTGCTTCCCGCAATTATTGTTCCTATAAATAGTTGGATTGGGACATCAAACATACTCTTTGCACTCAGTTACTGTATACCTACTCGAATAGTCTATCAGTACCTGGTCGACCGAGCCCTGCTTGGGTGAAAATGGATAAACTTATCGTCCAGGTATTCCAGCGTAGTATCATATTCCCGAGGCTGTATAAATAGAGAAAAAGAATTTCCCCAGATATGAGACCTAGCTAGATCGATTTTTCGCCCCCGTAAAGCCCTATATTGCAACTTTCATCGAAATCGTTAGAGCCGATTTCGAGAACGTGAGTACAAATACATATACAAAAAAATAGATAATTTTAAATATTGTTCGTTTGTTGATTCATATTGTTATTAGTAACACTTATAAAACTATGTTAGTAACATTTCTAAAATAAAACTAATTCATGAACCTATAATTATGTCCGCTTCCCGCTGCACCAGACCTGCATACGGGTCCAGTACCCCAGGAACGGGCAATCAGGCTTATTAACAATCACCACTAAAATGCTGCTGTTGCTCCCCCGAATCCTTCGCATCAGAAATGCTGTTCTTTTTCGCATAATAGTATGAAAGCTATCTGTATTAACAGCAAACATGCCCGATCCGCTACAGAACCGCGGGATCCCCAAATTTTTAATATGCATCAAAATGATACGCCTCTGTAATAAAATTAATGAAGAAATGTACAACCCGGTTTGTTCAAACCTCCGCTGAATATATATATAAGGAAAAATATAACATTATTCCGTCAGTATTAAAACAAAATCTATTTAATTAATATGGTAAATAAATTTAAAATGTTCAAATTGTTAACAATTCATTAACCTAATTATGAATTTATAACCAACACCGGCGGCAGCTACTGTTTCAGTCAATTATAATTGTGGGTTTTCCATTTGAAGATTCTGTAATTACCTGATATTGGAATAGTATCCGCAAATTTCAACATAATAGGGAGTCTATATCAAGGTCTTGTTAAAATGTTGTAGAGCTTCAATTTGTTTTCAAAAACCATTCCCTTCATCATACAGCCGAAAGACGTCCACTGCTGAAGCCTCGCCTGATAAGCCTCCCCCAAGCATCGCTACTCCGACCGGTTCTGTGCTTCTCGCATCCAACAGATTCCTGCGGCCTTCATAAAGTTATAAGTGTACCTTGTGGGAGGCCTTCCAACGCGATTTCCACGTCTTCCGGTACGCGATCGCCACTCCAGAACCTTTCGGCCACATCCGCCAACACAATGGGCCTCATTAGAAGGCTGAAAGTCACCCAATGGGCAATGGAGAGGCCTATGCTTGGAGTTTCACTACATGATCGAATCAGAAATGAAGAGATCGGTAGGAGAACCAAGGTAACCGACATAGCCCGAAAAATTGCCTAACTTAAATGGTAGTAGGGAGGGCAATTGCTCGAATGTCGCAAAAATGATGTATTTGGAAAACAAATTAGCTTAAATGTTAAGATAAGTATACCGGGATTAAACGATAATATTGATAGATAGCTATAATAAAGAAGTATGTGCAAAAATAATTTTCAAAATCAGTTCACATTGGAGGAAAATATCGATGAACCTATATTAAAAAAACAGACAGACAAACATTATGTAACCTCCTCCTGACTTTTTTTAAGTCGGTTAAAAAGAATATATCATGCTGAGTCGCCGAGTCCAAATAAATTATTTAACAGCAGCAGCACCCTTAGCATGACAACGATATAAACGGGTTTTGTCAACGGAAGAATAGACAAAATGATAGACAAACAATCACAATCTGTCATTTTGTCAATTCTTCTGTCGACAAAACCCGTAGAAAACCCGTTTCTACGGTTGTCGTGCTGTACGTGCAGGAGGATGATGATGAGCACTTTAGTAATAAAAGGCGTAACTGAAAATAAAGCACAAAGAGAATTCTATGTCCGTACGATGAGATGAGAACCGCACGACCATAATTAAGTAGTAAGTAACAAATTGTAGATAATAATAATAATATCAGCCTATTATTATCCCACTGCAGGACCAAAGCCTCTTCTCCTGAAGAAAAGGCACGAGCATTTGAGCACCACGCTTACTCAAGACGAGTTGACGATTCCAGATTTATATCAACCATTTAACCAGGTTGTCTTTCTTTCATTTAAACCTAGGCTAGTCTTAAAACTAGGAAGAAAACGAATCATAGAACTCAAATTACCACGCAGACAAAGTTGGCCTCCCAAGAATTAATATAAAATATCAGTGTCAATTTGTGTCGAAGATCATTATCTTCGACACAAATTAGAACTTTCAGTTGTGAGGGAGCAAAGAAGTGGCCCCGACGAATTGTGCCGCGTCTGTGTCGTATTAATTGCGCCTTCTAGGGCTCGTTTACATTTATTACGACCATTGAAAAACTCTCTTGTAACGATGAATACTCCGTGCGGAGGAAAATATAAAATATTTTTTTTTAAACTAGCCTCGTTTTGACGTAATAAGATAGGAGACTTTTTGTTTGTGTTATTTTCTTTGTAATGTTGGAACTTCGATGTGGAGTAAATTAGTTTGTTAATTGTTTAGTAGGTTTCATTTTTAATTAGATGAATTTTTATTTACTTTAATATAGGATTGTTAGTACTATCTCGAGTATCTCGAGCGTTTACTCTACTAACATGGGGTCTCGATAGTATCACTGTAAGGTTATAAATTATACATAACAGTACCCCAAAAGTTAGTTACATTTAGTATGTAACCTAAACTTACGCTTAATGTCCTTTATACGTCTTCATAACCAGAGGTCATAATGATGAGATTAATGTAAGCACCACTCTATGTTCTCTATGTATGTTATAAGGTTTTATGTCATTTGATGGGCAGATTTCGGTTCTAAAGATACCTATCTACCAGAGACAAAAGTACCATACAATTTGATTCCTACCGGCTTTTCTTCGGCAGTTTGAAACATCAACTCTTCCTCTATTGAAAAATGGAAAAGTCAATAGTTGTATTGTCTATGCCATTTGTTTATTTAATTCACCGTAACATTCAAAAAACAAAAACGCCTATTCTTAGCTTTGAATTACAAAAACAAATCAAATTGTTATAAAATAACCCGGCGCCAAAACGTATTCGGGAACTAAAATATATACTTACTAGCTGCGCCCTGCGGTTTCGCCCGCATAAGTCTCAATTTCGTGAGAATATCAGGATAAAAAGTATCCTATGTGTTAATTCACGTATAAACTATCCGTGTGCTAAATTTCATCCAAATCCGTTTAGTAGTTTTTGCGTGAAAGAGTAACAAACATCCATCTATCCTCACAAACTTTCACATTTATAATATTATTAGTAGGATAGTAGGATATATTTAAAAAAATATATACCTAAGTAAATATTTTATATTTCTACCACACTTTTCCACGATCAGTAAAACAGATTAAAGTGCATTGGTATCGTTTAACTTGTACGCCAACACTATTAAGGACCACGATTCCCGCCATCGCAGTTTGCAAATGGCGCGTGACGGTAAACACTTAATGTTGGCAAAGTTTTTCTAGAAGTATGTCGCAAATTAGTATAATGGAACGGTTAGCTAATAAATGTATGTAGTCTAAAAGCTTCCTAGGGAAGTACAAGTCATTAATTATGATTACGAAACTCACCGTTACCCTTTGTTTTAATATTTAAAGAAGCAAGTAATTCTACCGACGTTTTTTCACGGAACCAGACGGAACGTTAATGTACTTAAACTTTAATCAAATTATACAGATTGATTGTAACAAATACGATTAAGAATGTTCTGGAGTAGGTTTGCAAAGGCAGCAATTCGACGCAAGGAAAATCGGGCGGCGTAGGGCTTTTGTCCGATACCCCTTTTTATTTTGTCTATTCTTCCGTCGACAAAACCCATTTCTACGGTGGTCATGCTACGCGTGCTGAGCCAATATGGAGCAATCCCTCCTATAAGCGTCAAGCGTCTATATAATTAATAAAAAAATGTAAAACATTTTAAAAGACGCTTTTAAAATGTTTTACATTTTTTTGTAGAGTTTCTTTGCCATTCTTCTCGAAAACTAACTTTTGGAAGGGGCGACTAGAATCTATTCCATTTTATTGTAAACTTTGACGTTAAAAAGTGCCTTCTATGTGCATATTTGAAATAAATTATTTGACTTAGAGTAGGCTTAAGCATCTATCATTTAATTCAAGTACGATCAAGTAATTCAAGTTCTGATATCATTTATCAAGATTATGATCGGCAGATTACATCTGTCAGTCTGCTTGATCCTAAATTTTTTCTAGAAAAATTGTTACTTGCTTATTACTAGAGTCCACTATACTATGTAGGTAATGTAGGTAGCAGTGTTAACCTAGTGGTGTGACAGTCAGACTACCAAGTTATAGGTCTCGAGTTCGAACCCAACGCACGGAACTCTGAGTTTTCGGATTCATGTGTTATTGTATAATTATCACTTGCATCAAAAACGGTGAAGGAAAACATCGTGAGGAAAGCGGTATGCCTGAGAGATATTTCTCGACGGCATTTCAAGCCAAGTCAAAGGCTCATGGGCGGCATAAAAACTCTGACACCAGGTTAGTCTCTAACAACATGGAAAAGAAGGAAAGGTGAAGGTATAATACTCTTCACTTGCTCTCCTTCCTTCCTTCTTTTCCCCTCCATGACAGTGTAGTTTCTCCATTTTCAATAGATTTAATTACCACTGCTCATTTTGACTAAAGAGATCCTGTTACACCACCAACATCTGTTTCCACTGGAAGCTGTTGTCGCATTATCATTAATGTAACAAAGTGAAATTCGCAGATCCCAGAAAATCCTTTAATCGCCTCATATACTTCCAAAAATCGCTTCAAAGAGAGTACTTTCCTACATATTATGGCGTTCTTAATAAGGCTTAAAAATTGCAATATTGCAATAATGGGCGGATTGCTTCGCATGAGCTTCGTTCAATAATCCGATTCACTTTGTTAATTCATTAAAATATACATGCATTACGGTTTTCATTTTTAACAATACTATACATTTAATTGAATTATGAAATAACATTATTTTGTTTTTTTATTTCTGACTGGCGCGGCTGCCTGCGCCTTCACCCGCGTGGACCCTAATTCGTTTTTATTTTAATAAAATAAAAGTAGCCCTAGCTACTCCTTATAACATCAGCTATCTGCCAGTGTAAGCCTGATCGAAATCGGTCCAGCCGTTTCAGAGATTAATCGGAATAAACAAACAAAATATTTAAAAATTGTTTTCTTGTTATAAGTACCGTCTATATAGGTACTTTCATATGCATTTAGTAAAAAGTTCTTATTTTGACATTATTAAAATCACCAAATTCAATTTTATTTATATTAGATTAATTTGTGTTACTACAATGTTTTTTTTTTGTGTCAATAATTAATGTGTGTTTTTAGTTTGTAATGTAATTAAATGATTAAATGGGGTGAATTGTTAGTAACATAATGTAGACGGGTGTGTGTCTTTACAATGTGCACATATCGAATTTATCAACGGAAAAAATATTTAAAAAAATCTTTTCTTTTCTGTTTGGCGTCTTATTGAGAAATTTTACGATTATTGTAAAAAAATATATGAAAAAATAGAAACAGATTTTTGCTAAAAAAAAAACATGTTTATTTTCAATTGAGGGTAGTTTTTTCCACAGTTTTCATTTTATGAGGACGCCTAATTACTTTCAATCAGTATGGAGTCTGTTTCATCACTATAGATCATTTAGTTTAAAAGTTACACCGTATTGTTACAATTTTTTTTTAAATTCTATAAAACCTATAATTTATTTTTTCCGTCGATAAAATAACGCATAGATTTGATTTAAGCACTTCGATATATGCACATAATAAAAACTCACCCTGTTTCGCTTTTAAAATTCAAGAACACGCGCTTTTCCAAACTCGCATTAAAAGATGCATAGAACATGACATTACGCCTGTAATCCCTCAAGGCTTAGGCAGAGGTGTACCTATAGTACACCCACATTTCGCCAGTTATGTTTAAGTTCCATGTAATGGGGGCAAGCCTATTGCCATCAACGGGACATAAAGCCTAACTCCAGGCTGCTACTGAGAAATTCCTGATAGAAATTCTAATACCACTATGCCCGACCTTTGCTTTAACTTTATTTTAATTTTTTTAAATTGAAGTAAGTTAAGAGGCTTACAGCTAAAGCGCGGTCACCGTCGGACTGCATATAAAAGAAAGAGAAGCACGATGACACAACGCTGGTAATTTATTGCAAAATATGAAGCAATTAATTATTTATTTAAAAAAAAACTATTAATCGGACTAAAAAATTAAAACACTATTACGGTAATATGTTATTTGTAGAATTATCTGATAAAAAATCATAATATAGAATGATTACATGTACATTAATTAATATGATTTTTAATCGTTAAATGAAATTTTTAGAGGTATCTTCGTGATTTTTTTCTATCATATCAAATTAGCTGTATTATGTTTTCAATACACTGCTGTCTTACTAGCATAATTATATACCGAAGAATATCTTATATTTTTCTGATTTTGTTTGCTGAAAATCAAATACTTTTACGCATTATAAAACTTGCGTTTAGGCCCGTGTAGGTCCTTTAGTCACCTTAATCGCAAAAAAATAAAAGATTTCACAAGTGAAGGTGTTTAGGTACAATGGACCAGTCTTCCGCAAGCTCACCTTTAAGAGCCATAATCGTAGAGCTCGGCTCACTACTCGATCGCCCGATGCATACGTTTTGACCAATAGGATGCACGAAGCGTATTTTAGTCGTGTTCATATTAATATAATGATGTATACAAATGTGACACTCACACTAGATGCGTACTTTGCTCACTTAATGAGCACTGCAGTTTATACAATGTTATCAGAGCTTTTCGTTTATTGGTGTCGCAACTTTTACAACTGTAATAAAAATAAGTTTACTATCTAAGTACCATTGTTATTTAATGGAAGTGTCGCAAAATCCAGTTAAACAATAGGATAGCTTAATAGAAGAGCCATAAAACGCGTTCGCAAATTTTTGTTACACTCCCTGTACTCACACTAATGCATTTGGCGAAACCAGAAAGGAGTGTGGTAGCTGCGCTGCCGCAGAAATATTTTCTTAACTGAGCATGCGTAAAGTTTGTTCACTGGGTACCACATAATTATCACTATCGCACATAAACCAATATTTTAGTGAATAATTTACAACAGCAAGACTACCTGTCTCTGATTTCATGTACATTCAGTCGTGACCCGACACTAAATTGCTTCCATTCATAGCTGAATGAGAAGATCAAATGCAGTCAGGACGAGGTATTTTCCCGTTTCAGTGCAATTACTCAACACAGTACAGCGTTGAAACTATAATTTTTGCTTTGTGAAGCTTAACTTCCCAGTGTTGTTGAGAACCATTTGCTGACCCTTATGTGGATGCTACTCTCATTAGTTTGTGAAATTTTGGCTAATTGTTACATGTTTGTAATGGGTTTGTAAGTAACAAGTTCGTTCAGCGCTCACCGCAATGACTTCAGAATTATACAGGGTTAAATTAGAATGACTGGCGAAATGTTTTAATACCAATATGTAGATTCTTATAGTAAAAAATATTTTTACAAGGCGGAATAAACGGCTTTGTTATGAAAACCCAATTTGAATATACCCTGTATATTTTAAACAAAGCATGTTCAATCTTCCTTGTAAAAAAATACTCTGACTAAATTTTTTCTTAATAGACGTCTTCTTGTTCCACAATTAAAAAAAAAGTCCTGCCAGCTGAAATTACGACACTTCATTATAAAAAGTAACAAAAAATGGACAGTTACGATACTGTTGTCTCAAGACCCGGAGATTCAGGCTGGAGCAATAAAAATGAACAAAACAGAGAAGTTGTGCTCCACAATAACGGGGCCTAGACACGGTGTCAAGTGCAGAAAATTATGTCCATTCATCCGGCGCTCGCTAGGATTATAAAACGAGGTCGCATCTTCAGCATCTGACTCCAACTGACGACAGTTTTAAGCGTTTTCAACATAACGTAAGCCCCGCTAATTAATGTTTGTTGTTAAAAATATGGTTTACTATGCTTTATTTGGTAAAGTTCGAGTGGGTTTGGTGTTTCTCTGGTTTGGGACCGACTTGTAGGAGGTATGCGTTGGTTCAAGAGATATCTTACTTCATCTGGAAAATCTTTAATATTTTTAATCTGTTAATATACCTACCAGCAGCAATGCACTGAAAAAACTAAATAACAAAAACATTTGAGCTATTGTGAAAATAGCTAAACTTTGATAACTCGCAACCAAAATTGGTTTAAATGCAAGCCAACTGCTTCAGTTACATCGTATAAAACGAGTTTTGTTATCTGAGTCATGATACTTTTTACAAAACTTTAAGTTATTGGTTGTCAATTACTATTTAGGTAGGTATTAACTCAACTATAACAAGTTTAATATTAAACAAACTCTTGTTAATTATTCACACAACAGTTTGTTTTACAAACAACCAATTTTTTTAACCAATGTTTATATTATTAGCAGTCTTTTACAAGTTTAATTATAAAGATACAGGTTTGTAGTTTATAGCTGTACTTGAAATTATTACATAAATAAAATAGTTAGTTATTACAAACAAATTCTACAATGCTAAATTGTAGTAAATACTCAAAGTATGCATTAAATACTTGTTTGTATTTATTATTCTTAATAATCTAATTTCGTATTGACATTGTGTTTTTTCTGATTGTCACCACAAAATAAAAAACATGACGTTTACTACTTTGGCTCTTATTTAACTTAATTATTCAATATACAACATTCGTTATCAGCACGAAGTAAAAAAGTAGAAAAATGTCGTGTGGACCTGCTGGTATATCGATAAAACCGTTGTGCGAAAGAGCCGGCTATGGCATCTGGAAATTCAAAATGCGTATGTATTTGATGCATGAGGATTTATGGGAAACCATAGAAGGTTACTCAGGTGAGAAGCCCTCTGATGCAAATAAAAGGGATCAGAAAGCTTTAACCAAGATTTGTTTGACAATCGACGGAGGCGCAATCGCACATGTTCGGAGCGCTGAGACTGCCAGGCAAGCATGGGATGCTCTTAAAGATGCTTTTGAAGATAAGGGAATGGGCAGAAAATTGGCCCTGGAGCGAAGGCTGTATAGATATAACTTGTCAGACTTCGATAATGATGTTGAGCGTTATATTGGCGCAATCGTAGCTACTTCGCAAGATTTAGCAGACATCGGGAAGAAGATTGATGATGAAAGTTTGGCAGCGATTATGCTCGGAGGTTTAGGACCTCGCTACGATCCCTTAGTTATGGCTCTGGAAAACTCCAACTTAAAAATCACAAGTGAATTGGTGAAAAGTAAGCTATTGAATGAGTTCTCGAAAACCGTAGACGTTCAAGCTCCGGAGAACAAACCGACGACTTCCGCTCTGAAATCTTCTCAAGGTAAAATTTCTTCCAATAATAGTAAGAAGAAAAGAATTATCAAATGCTATGGATGCGGTGAACCAGGTCATAAAAGGCCCGATTGTCCTATAAGGAAGGACGAGAAGGACAAGCACGTAAAAAATGTTACTCTGAAGACAGCACTCAATGGTGTAGAAGGAGAGAGTACCACTTTTTTCATTGATACTGGAGCGACCAACCACATGTGCCATAATATTGATTACCTAGAGAACGTAAGGTTGAATAATGAAGCAGGTAGTAATGATACTGTAACGGTTGCAAATGGAGAGAAGATAAGTTGCAGAGGTATAGGTAATATTTCTTTTTCTACTAAAGATTGTGAAGGAACAATGACTGGTGTTGTTGCCGTGCCTGACCTGAATTGTAATTTACTCTCTGTTAGGAAAGCTTGTGAAAACGGTTTACATGTAGTTTTTGATAAAAATGGTTGTATTTTTTATGAAAATTTTTCTTGTACTGGAAAGGCTCTTTTACGTGGTTCTGTAAGTAGTGGGCTGTACACTTTAAATTGTACTGTAAATGTTCCTAAGAGAATTGCCTCTAATGCGCTCCTTGATACGTCAGATTGCAGACTTTGGCATAGGCGTTTAGGACACCTTTGCCGAATAGGTCTGGATAAACTTAGAAAAGGTGAGGCTATAGGTGTGTCTTATGATAAGGTGGACAATGAACCATGTATACATTGCTTGGAAGGCAAGCAGTCAAGAAAACCATTCAAAGCAATTCCATTTAAAAGAGGAACAGCTTTGTTGGAACTAATTCATGCGGACCTGTGTGGTCCGATGTCACACGATTCTTTTCAGGGAAACAAATATCTTTTGGTTTTTATTGATGATTTTTCGAGAGCGATTTTTCCTTTCTTTATCTCGTCGAAAACTCAAGTAAAAGATAAATTCTGTGAATTTCAGAATGCAGTTGAAAGGCAAAAGGAAGCAAAAATTAAAATTTTCAGAACAGATAACGGGACTGAGTTTGTGAACCAAGGTATGAGAGACTATTTGACTTCAAAAGGAATTAAGCATGAAACGACAGCTCCTTATAGCCCTCAATCTAATGGCGTAGCTGAACGTGTAAATCGCACACTGGTTGAAAAGGCGCGCTGTATGCTTACTGAAGGTAAACTTTCCAAAGTATATTGGCAAGATGCAGTTCAAACTGCTGCTTATTTGAAAAACAGGTCTCCTCATCGTGCACTCGAAAATAAAACTCCTTTTGAAATGTGGTATGGGAATAAACCAAACCTCTCACATTTAAGAGTTTTTGGCTGTCGAGCGATGGTTCATGTCCCCAATTGTCAAAGAAAGAAGCTTGATGTCAAATCTACGGAGCACATTTTTGTAGGATATGCTGATGATATCCACAGTTACTTCTTTCGTAGTTCTGAATGCCCACGTCGCTTAGTTAAAGCGAGGGACGCAGTATTTTTTGAAAATTCTTTTACAAGTTTAAAAGAAAATTCAGATTCTTCTAGAAGCCAAGAAGAAACAGTAGTTCCACTACGATTGAGCACTGATCCTTGCAATGCTGTTGAACAGATAGTTAATTTGGATGTTCCTACAGCAAGCACTTCCATGGATGTTCCGGACGTTTCCCCTGATCGTTTTCATGATACTTCAGATGTAGAAGTAGAACAAAGCAACAGTGTTCTCGGTGAGTCAATGGAAGAACGTCGCTATCCAATGAGAGAACGGAAGAAACCAGATTTCTTGTTATACAAGACCTGTACGGAAGAGGTAATAAATGAAGATCCATCTAGCTACTCAGAAGCCATGCACGCAGAAGATAAAGATAGTTGGATTGCTGCGATGCAAGACGAGTATGATTCCTTAATAGAAAGAAAAACTTGGATTTTAGTCAATAGACCTGAAAATAAGAAAGTTATTCCTTGTAAATGGGTCTACAAATTGAAACGAGATGCTTTAGGAAATTCTGTAAAGTATAAAGCAAGACTTGTAGCTAGAGGTTACAGTCAGGAGGCAGGAGTGGATTATTATGAAACATTCTCTCCTGTGGTGAGGAATTCATCCTTACGTATGCTGTTAGCTTTTGCCGTTGAGAACGAATATAAGCTAAAGCATTTGGACGTGGACACAGCATTTCTTAATGGCAATCTAGAGGAAGAAGTGTTCATGCTACAGCCTCCTGGATTTACACAAAAAGATGGAAAAGTTTGTCTTCTGAAGAAATCCATCTATGGGTTGAAGCAAGCTTCGCGAGCTTGGAATAAAAAGCTCGACGAAACTCTTAAAAGTTTGGGTTTCAGTAGGACCTCCTCAGAGTCATGTGTATATACGAAACTTTTTGGTTCGTCTGAACTAGTTATACTAGCTGTCTATGTCGATGACATTGTCTTGTTGCACAAAGATGACTTGACGTATGACAAAGTCAAACATGACTTGAGACAATTTTTCGGTATAAAAGATCTGGGAAATCTAAATTATTTCCTATCTCTAAATGTAAAATACGATAATGGGATAATTGAAATAAACCAAAAAACTTTTATACTCGATTTATTAAAACGTTTTAAAATGCAACAGTGTAAAACGTTTGATACACCTTTAGCGAGCAGTAAGTTGGAACCTGGAATTGGTGAGAAACCTGATTATCCTTATCAGAACTTGATTGGCTGCTTGATGTACCTCGCTGTTAATACTAGGCCAGATATAGCGTTTGCTACCAGTTATTTGAGTCAGTTTAATACGACTTATGACAAAACGCACTGGACAGCAGCGAAGCGTGTACTTCAGTATCTTAAGGGTACTATAGATTATTCCATTGTCTACAGGAAGACTGGTGAATATATCTCTGCATACGCTGATGCCGATTGGGCTAACTGCACAATTGACCGCCGTTCGTATACAGGCTATTTTGTGAAATTGGCTGGAGGACCAATTTCTTGGGAGTCAAAGAAACAGCCAACGGTTGCATTATCTTCAACCGAGGCTGAGTATATGTCACTGAGTGCCGTAACCAGAGAAGTTGTCTTTTTGCGCAGACTCTTGCAAGAAATTAGTGGCAAGGTAGGACAAGTTATTATTTATAACGACTGTCAAGGGGCGCAAAAGCTGGCGTCAAACCCTATTCACCATAATAGGACTAAGCACATAGATACAAAACATCATTATATTAGAGAGATTGTATCTAAGAATATTGTGGACTTACGGTACATTCAGACGCATGATATGAGCGCTGACATTTTGACAAAAGCCCTAGGACGTGTATCACATTTAAGATGTGTTAAGGGTATGGGATTTAGTTAATTATAGGCTTCTTTAAATCTTAATGTCTCGCTTATAGATCTTAGATTATTTCGATTAAGTGGGGGTATGTAGTAAATACTCAAAGTATGCATTAAATACTTGTTTGTATTTATTATTCTTAATAATCTAATTTCGTATTGACATTGTGTTTTTTCTGATTGTCACCACAAAATAAAAAACATGACGTTTACTACTTTGGCTCTTATTTAACTTAATTATTCAATATACAACATAAATATAAGTAACTTTTGAGATAGTCATTACACAATATTTTGTTCCGTGCAACGAAACGTTTTTTGCTGTCACTCATGTGTTCATGTTTATTCCTGTCTTGTTAGTTTGTAATGCGCCATGCCATGTTTGTTTAAAAAATACATTTAATCTGGCTTATCCTTTTATATTATTAATTCCTTGGATCTTGCATGTCTCCTAGTATTATGTAGTCTGATGGACCGCCATGCATTTTATTTTACCCCCAATTCGATTTAAATGTTTTTGTGAAAAAACTTAAGGGAACTACCACTGGAGACAATAAATTGACTATCGCCGGCTGTCTTAAGTCATGGGGCCTTGTCATGGGGCCTTGAGGTATATTATACGGAGAGGTTTATAGGCGAGTACGTTTTGAAATCCGAAATTCTATTTTACAGTAGGTACGACTCTTGACTGGCCTCAACAGACTCGACTTACTCATTTACAAACTAAATTACTAGGGTATTTTTATTTAATTCGATTTTCATTTTGCAGAATATAATGAAGAAGAACTGGATATGGTTGCTATGACCAGTCTACCATTTTCGATGAATACATCAAATGTGCATGAGTCTTCAACTGCACCCGTTTATTATAGTAGTTGGGCCATCTAAAAACTTAAATGTTTATAGCAGAGTAGTCTAACATGAATGATGACAACTACCCTTAAGGTTATAGGATATTTTTAATTAGGTATAGATTTATTTTATGTCAAGTCAAATCCTCGATGATAGGAATTCGCACTAATGTATCGTTGAGATGTGAAAAAGCTGCATCGTGTAAGTTCTTTAGTGTTAGACTTTTGTCCGTTTGGTTATTTATATTTTGCTGCTCGATCGTAGGTCAATAGCACAGAACAGATAAACTCTTTTATCTACACCCGTGCTATAAATCCTCTATAAAAATTTCTGAAACAGCTTATTACCGACATTAAAACAGCTAGTGTCATAGTAACCATAATATCATCCAAATGAGTGTTATAATGTTGTACCAATTTTCATTATGCAACTCGTTTCAACGTTTAAGCAAGGGACAGCAGCACTCGCTGCAGCGCATGCGCGGTGATGTGCTCGTGCAAGCGACATTCATACGTGCACTTGTACCGAATTTCGTGGGATTTTTAAATTCTTGATCTTGAATTACAAACACCCAATGATTTCAGAACCTAGGAACACTCATGTGATAAACCCACATTCGTGTTTTAATAACCCTTATTATACAGTTGCATAAATAACTATTATCTGTTCTGTGGTCAATATGCAGAGTTATGCAATGTTACCCGCGCCATGGCAATAACTTGTGTTCTGCAAAATCCTGATCCAAACTATAAAATAGAATTTGATGAACATGTTTATACTTATGAGCCGAGTGGTTTTAAACAATTTTTAGAACTATTCTGTCCATGAGTGGACTATCATGATTTAGATGTTATTTTTAAAACCGTTATTCAAGTTTTGTGTACAATTTTTTTTTTTATTTTACCAAAAATACAATCGACTTCCAAGCTACAAAGTGCAAAATAACTTTAATTTCGGAAGTCAGTGTCTGGGGATCAATCAGTATTTAAGATTTTTGCCACTGACTTCCGGAGTTAAAATTATTTTTCACTTTGTAGTTTGGAAGTCGGTTGTATTTATGGTATTATTATTTTTTCACTTTTTGGTGTGTTGTTTTGTAATTCATAATTTTCACTTTACCAAATGGTGCTTTTCGAGTGCAAATGCATGAATTACTATAAAAAATACCCCAATCGCTGTAGGACATATAACAACAACTATAACATTTGAAGAGTTCCCTCAATTTCTCCTAGATCCCCTCATCAGATCGTGACCAAATAACAATGGGACCAACTTGGAAGTATACCCTTTCAAACAAAAAAAGAATTTTTCAAATCGATTCAGCCGTCTTCGAGTAATCGGGGAACATGCACAAATAAAAACATATATATATATTTTATTTTTCGACGAACTGAGAACCTCCTCCTTTTTTTGAAGTCGGTTTGAAACAGAATTCTTTTGGAATTTACATTGTTGTCAATGATTGATTTTGATTATCATTTGAATTGTTTTCAAGTATAATATCCAGAAGTCAGAGAAAATGTGTGTTTCATGATTCTTTATTATCACAAGTACCTAATCAAATAAATATTGCTCGTAATGGTAAACTGTATGTAACACAGAGTTCAATTGTAGTTCATTAATATTAATAAAAACATTTTTTTCTTCGTTATACCTAATAGTTTTAATTATTACTCTTCATAATTAATAATTAATTGTATAGACAGTTTTATTAGAATTTATTCGTGTCACCAATCTTTTGGATACTCGTAAGTATGTATACTATTTGGTAGCACCTGTAAATAAACAAAACTGTTTATATTTAATTATTTGGTTACAAACTAGTAACCCCTAAATGCCCTATATAATAATACAGGGTGGTAGGGACATCGACGCGAAAACTGTTACCATGATTTTTATTACAAGCTTTATATCCACTTGCTTTTTAGTGTGTTAGTTAGAAAATCTTGCAAGCTGAATTAAAACCATTTCCTCTTATCCTACGGAGTTGAAATTTTACATGTTGGTTCAGTTTTGAAGATTGTTCTTTATGATGTATAACCTGATTCTACCCCCGGCTCCAGGCTCCAGACGAAGGAACTCCACAACAGTCAACGGTACAGCAATATACGCATTTAATTATGATAGTCCGTTCTAAAGTCTACCATGACCTGGCTGCCGCACCCGGGGTTGGCTCCAGAAGAGGGAACTCCTCAATAGTACATATTTTTTTTTAATATACGCATTTAATTATGATAGTCCGTTCTAAAGTCCACCATGACCTGGCTGCTGCACCCACGATTTGTTCTAGAAGAGGGAACTTCTCAGCGGTTAACAACATAGACACAGAGTTTTATATACGCATTCAGTTATGATAGCCCGTTGGTGATAGTGTACTTTAGTCCACCATGACCTTGATGTTGCACCCAGGGATGCTCCAGACGAGGGAACTCCCAAACGGTCAACAGCACAAACAGTAAATTTTATAAACGCATTTATACACCATGACCTACCTGCTAACCCTGGGTTTAGAGATATTTCGTATGAAGCCAGTCAGGATAGGCTCCATACGAAAGATCTCTTCAGTGGTCAACAGCACAGGCACGAAATTTTGTATACGCATTCAATTATAATAGCCTGTTCTAAAGTATAGCATGACTTGGCTAGTGCAACTTGATTGGCTTCACACCTTGACTTGTGTAAATGCGTTTGAGTTCATTGAATTTGTCTTTACAAGTACGTTTCAAGTGTAGGTGATAGAATAGATATTTACAAATTGTAATGCTAAAAAGTATAAAATAAATTTAAGTTTCTTCTTGTTTTTAAAAAGTTTTTCCTTTTTTTTTTTTTTGTTAAGACGACCGACGAAAAATTTCAACGCAAATTCAGAATCGTGTACTGAATAGGTAACAGTTTTCGCATCGATGTTCCTGCCACTATGTATAACAACAGTAAGGTTACAATTTTTTTTATTTTTTTTTATTTATAGGGCTTTGTCGCTTAGCGACCACATCGCCCAGTGCAGAAAAATACAAAATTGTTGATGACGGTCTACCTTATCACTAACTTTGTTTAGCCTTATCGGACATTGGAAAAGCAAGGATGGTATTACAAAAGCCAATATCATTCCTTTTATATCGTCCGAAAACAATCATTCTAGTATTTTCATTCCAGACACACTCCATCAGAATATGGAATACATCATCAACCACTCCACAAACATCACAATTTGAAAACAAAGCTCTCCTCATTAAGTAATAAAACTTATTTGATGGAATGTATCCGGAACGAAGTCTTAAGGCTATAGTAATTAGATTTTTGTTGAGGTTACAATGAATCCACAGAACCCGAGAAATCTCTGGCTGGATAGTTCGATACCATATTCCTTTTTCTTTTGATCTTTCATGAAAATACTCCTGCCAAAGATCTAAACACTTTCTTTAAGCCTTTTCAAAATAGTCCGAATAGAGTGGAGTAATATTCATGGGAACTCCATCAATCAGCACACGCTTGTTTGGCGAGCATATCAACCTTATCATTTCCTTCTACCTGACAATGCGACGGGATCAATTAAAGACATACCGTTTTGGAATTAGATTGAAGCTTTAAGAGCAATTCATTTATCACGTAGGCTGCCGGAATACCTCGCATGTGAGAAGTGTGCCGAGCCAAGTGTTGCAGCGAACTTTTGGAGTCTGTCAGAGTTACAAATTATAAAATACATCATGTTATAAATAACATCTTAGTGAAGTTGCGCTTAAACAAATAATTGGTAAGTAATTACTGAAGAAGTTGAGTTAATAATAAGTGAATAATGTCTGATAGCAACAAAATTCAGTGAAATTAACCTAACTGTTTTACAGTTAATGACAAAAGATGTAGCCTATCAGGGACAAAATTATTTTGCTGTTCACAACATTAATAGTTTTGTAAAATGCTACATAATGTGGATGGTCAATATTTAATAAAAATGGTTTAGTTATACCGTCACATAGCCGGGTTTGATAGCAGTAGTTATGTTGTCATTATTTTTAGGTAACTAATAGTCAAAATTGTTGTTATAAATTACTCAAAAGTTTTTTCAGTGTGGTGGCCCAGTGGTAAAGGCCGCGACTTACTTAGTTTGTAGGTTCGAACCCCCTTTTTTTTGAGTGGGAAATTATCAAATAACTTCTCCCGCTCTGGGTGGAGCGAGAGGGTGTGTCAGACTCTTACTGACTAAAACCCACTCGTGTTCCCCTTTCGGTTTTCTTCGCAACCCCGACAGGCATCGACCCTAGCGTTCCACGCGCGCCTCAAAGAGATGTCAGCAGAATTGACGACCCCGTCAATTATGCTGACATCTCTTTGAGGCGAGCGTGGAATACAACGCGCCGTTGACCCGAACCTGGTCCTTATCGGACGGCGAGCTACCCATTGCTCACCGTCCACACGCCCGCGCCTACGGTGGCCGAAAATCTGCTCGCGATTCCCGATACCCAAGGCGTCTCCTCCTGCGGCGGTTAGGGGCGTTAGGGTGCGAATTTTGCCTCTCCCTCACGCGTTTGGCCTCCTCCTTCGCGAGCATTACTGCTTCGCAGAAAAAGGTGACGGCCTCCCATTTCCTCTCACTCCGTACCATGGCCCGAATCAGGGCCGGACGCGAGAGATCACCACCGCCGATCGCCTCCTAGGTTCGAACCCTGACAGGCGTTTTACTTTGTGTAAATGATTTCATCAAGACTGCTCTCAAAACGGTGAAGGAAAACATCGTGAGGAAACCAGCATGTCTTAGAACCAAAACATCGAAGTTATGTGCTATCTACCAACCCGCACTGGACACGCGTGGTAGATTACGGCCCACTCCCTCTCACAGAGAGGAGGCCTGCGTTCCAGCAGTGGGAACATTATAGGCTCATTATGTAATTATTACCTACCAGACAAATTAAATTACCAAATTTCTGAATTTCACGCCGCAATTTTAGCCCGGACAGTGGATTTCTTCCTGATTTTCATATTATATATCTTTTACGTTACGTAACAAAAACAATGATCCTTTTCACTGTGTTAGTATATAATATTGGAATATCGGAGCCCCGAACAAAAAGGTACCGTAACAAAATCTACCCTCAACTTATTCCTACATCGATAAGGTACATCGCCCTTTCACCTAAACTTGATAACCAACCCGATATCCCCCGCTTATTGGTGCCTTTTCCTTAAACAAATGTTGAACAATAGATAAGTAAAAATATTTATTTGTGAACAACGATAGGTAGATAAAGACTCGTCGATAGTGTCGAATGTAAACGGAGCGACACACCACGCCGAAAATGCGCAACGGAAATTCCGCGCTGTTATAATTATGTTTGCTTTGAAAACTACGCAACGTATGTCGTGGTCCTGATGTGTCACATAGGTCGTTCAAAAAAAACATTTCAAGTGTAAGAACGCCAAATTTCCATCCCGTATTTCGGCCAAGGTGTCGTTTTACTTAGACTTAAATAAAAGATTCGACGATAAGTACTGTCGAAGTTTAAGAAAATGTTAATTCGCCTTAAAAGTAAAAATCGGATAATTCGAAAAAGAGGTTCGAATGCGGAGGGCAGAGTAAGAAGAGTCTGGATAATGTCCTCTGGCACTAATTAAAACTTTTGAAACAGCGGGAAAAAGGGTTGAGAAATATGGCATTTGGCGGATAGTAATGGCGCTGTGGTCTTATTTAATTTCCACAGTTTTTCTTCTAGCGGTCTCAAATTAGAATATTACAATTTGAGCTTAGCAGATGTCTCATTTATAGTTCACATTACAATTTTATTATTTTAGGAGGAGCTCGTGGCTAAGTAATAACGGCCGCACGGGCCGATCCATTAGGTGAAGCTATGCTTGCCGGAGCTGGTCCATAGATGGGTCATCTTTACACTCGAGACTCCTCCGTACCTCGGAAAGCACGTTAAGCCGTTGCATGGTCCCGGCTGTCATTCGTGGATCTTTGACAGTCGTTACGGGTCGTCAGAAGCCCGAAAGTCTGACAATCAGTCTTCCCAAGAGGTATCGTATTATCCAATTACTGGGTTGTGGAGGTCAGATAGGTAGTCATGTAAAATACTGGTATTCAGCTGCAACCGGTTCGACTGGAAGCCGACCCCAACACAGTTGGGAAAAGGCTAGACAGATTGATTACAATCATATTATTTTAGTAACGATATTTTGTAAAAATTACAGCATGATGTTGTAGCAATAGGTAAGCTGGGTAAAACTATAAATTGGGCAAAAATCCCCAGGACATATTTAAAGTAATCTATAAAATAGAAAGGAAGAAAAACTTGCAATCATCACGTTTTGAAAACGTAAAGATGTCTAAACATGTTTACGTTTTCCAAACGTGATAATTGCAAGTTTTTCTGTTCTAGTAAAGCCATGTCTCCTGCGCGCGTTTTTCAAAACATTACATAAAAAAACCTTACACATTAACATTTGTTTTCATACACAAGTTGTCTCCTGCGTATTAAAATATTTTTAGATTATGTATATAAATATCGTAATGAGTTCCGATGACGAAGACGTACTTGAAAAGAATCTGTATTCCAATCCATCGTCAATTTATCAAAACTTGTTCACAACTATTCACAAGACAATATAACCTCAAAACCTGTGTTGAATGTCAGTGACAGAGGTCCGCGGCGCGCCGTGATTGAAATTGAAACAAACCCTTCCCCTCTTCACCCGCGCGGGGAATGTTTTCCATGCAGCTCAAAAAACAAAAACATCATGTTTGCGTACACAAATGTGTATAGCCACGCCTCTTTGTTTCGATGTTGTTGTGTAATGTTTCGAAAAAACACGGGCTGGAGACACAGTTTTAGCTGCATATAACATGTAGTTGATAATTTAATTGAATTAAAAGAGTTGGTAGTACTTTGTAGGTTCTAGTAATCCTAAACTAATTCAAATTTCTCTCCTCTTTTAATTTCATCCAAAGGTTGTCTTTAAAAGATGGTTTTAGCGATAAGACCGTCTATTGTGTCACCCTGTGTAAAATTTAGACGGCCAGCGAGATTCCCTATAAATAAAACCTAAATACTATCAATTACGGATATATTATTTCCTACAATTTATTTAACAAATTAGAAAAATATCTACGACCAGAACGTTTTGACGGAGACCGAGGATTCTATTCTATTCTAATAGGTGAAGATCCTCAGTTAACTGCCCCTGCCATGACTCACATTTTCATATCTATAAATCAAAAAAAGCTAAACATAATTGGAATCTTTTCATAAAACTGTACGAACACCCAATTAATTTTGATTTATTTCCGAGTGAAATCTGTTCAATCAAAGCGAAACTAGCGTAAACGTATTTATACCGTGAGCTGCTGATTTTGTTTTTTCTGAGCTCCAAAAGGAAGTGGCGTATTAATTAATTCCCTCATCAATCATTTCCCGCCTTCTCTTGAACCCGACGTCACTCGCATTGTTAGAAGTGAACAGGACCACGCCAAAATAAAATGGCTACCTACGAGTGCCTAAGGTACGCGTTTTTTTTTTTCCCTTTAATTATAATTACTATGACTAAGGATTTACTTATCAAAAGTGAGCTCTGTTATTTCTTTTCATTTCGAAGTAATTACAGTTTAGGATTTGCCTTTGCCCGCCGCTCGGCAAAAAAGGTTGTTTATTTTTTACTGGTACTCTGGTAATGGCGAGACTAAGGGTAGGCATAAATTATGTTAGATCCTTCGTATCATTAAGTAAGAGGTTGTATAGTCTCGGCTATACAATATGTTTTCAAAGAACATTGATTCTCTTTATTTTAAACATTCTTAATTTGAATGGTGTAGCATAATCAGCCTACAATGTTCCCACTGACACAGGCCTTCTCGCGAACCCAGTGTGGGTTGGTCGATGTCACATGTCTTCGAATTTTTGTTTCTAGGACATGCCTATTGCCCATTCCTTCAAGAGCAGTGGTGGCCCAGAGAGCAGTGGTAGCGGCCGCGATTTACGCGTTGTAGGTCGTAGGTTCGAACTTCTATTGGCGCTTTACTTTGCGTAAATTATTTCATCACCACTACTTGCAAAATGGTGAAGGAAAACATCGTGAGGAAACCGGCATGCCTGAGAGTTATTGGAACAAGTTCTTTAACTTTCAGAAATCGTCACGCTAAAAAATATTAATACTTGCGACTGTCTTCTTCTAATTCAAAGAGAAAGAAAGAGAGAGAGAGAGAACGCCGGTAGAAAAGAAAAGAGTAAAGAGTAAGTGTTTAGTGTCGTGGGATAAAATTGTACACATCGGCACGAGTACACTGCATGCCGGAAAGAGAGAGAGAAAGTGTGAATTTGGTCAAAATGAAAATCCAAGATGGCGGCTCTGTAAATTTTCAATTTATTTATCATGGTTATCATTTTCATGATTTTCGAGGGTGTTTAAGCCAATAGTGGGGTCGAAATGTAAATCCAAGATGGCAGCTACGAAAATTTTAAAAATTTTCATCATGGGTGTCATTTTCATAGTTTTCAAGGGTGCGATAGTGAGGCCAAAATGTAAATCCAAGATGGTGGCTGCAAATTTTTATTTTAATTTTAAATCATACGTGAGAAAAAACTTCGTTCGTTCCTGACTGGGTTCCCCCGACAGCACATGTTTTTTTTTTTCTCGACGGCAAGTGAATTCAAGTCAGAGGCCCATGGGCGGCTTTAAAACTCTGACACCAGGTTAGTCAATAACTACACAAAAAGATGAAGATATATTTTTATTTTTTTAAGATAAAAAATGATAAATCGCTCTGATGATACTGACTGAATCTATTCTATTTATTTTGAATCACATGACTATTGACGTATTTAATTGTTAATTGTTGTTTTATTTATATTATTGTTCATTGTAATTTAATTTTGAAATCCTATTGTCTTTCGACCTAATTTGAACACCAGCCATGGTCAAACATGTTGAGCCAAAAAATACCTTGTTACACCTTTAATAAGCATCATACCATGTATATTATCTACACATGTTTTTGCAAATAAATGAATCTGAATCTGAAGAAAGAGGCATTTTGAGCCGACCTCTAATAAATTGGATAAGTACAGGAGAATGATAATGATGAACTGATGAACGTTTAATTAAAAATATAAATACTTATTTAATACGGGTATTAAATTACATCTGTTAATAGCTAGCCAATTTACATGCCAATTAGTTGCAACCTCTACCGCGTCCTTTGAGACATGCATTATTACGTACACAATACGCTTATAATAATCTGAGGCCTTGTAACAGGCGGGCGTGCTCAAATATGTTATATCTACATATATAGGCATTATATTATTACATAACTATCAATTAGGCTAGTATTATTACTAAGAAATAAACTGCTTATTATATGGGAACTTTTTATTCCTTGGGCATTTAAGGTGCTTACCAATGGGTTCGTTTAATCTGGTTCGATTAAAGATCCCCATAGTTGAAGGGACTAAGCGTTCGTCTGACAACCAGCGACGCTATCAAGCTGCGGATTAGTAATTTTTTCTTACACAGCACGAGCCCATATTCTCGTATAGAAAATAATTTAGGCCAATTAATACGTACAGCTTGGCAAAAAAAATAAATGAAAATGAGTGTGCCACTATCACACTAAAGTAAAGAAAAGAAAGAAAGAAAAAGCGTTTATTTGCGGTAAACAACAAAACTTTTTTTTGGGTCAAAAAAAAGTTTAAAATACATAAATGAGAAAAGGTTGGGGAAGCATGCGTCAAATCCACGCAAATCGGCTAAGTCACTTAGAATGGAAAATAAATGTGCAACAAAAAACGCTGCTTTTGGGTGACTCAAATCTAAACCTATTAGCACTTGCCGGCAAAGTAGTGCCATCATCATAGGTCTGCATTAAGTAAAATATTTAGTACAATAGAAGTGGATATATTTAGTAACCTGTTCCGTTTAGTTATTTCTAAAGAGTCTTAAAAAAAAACCTGAAATAAATCGACAAGTCAATCGTCATCCTGAGGATGCCTCGTTGAGAGGTGAAACACGTGTCGATTTCTTTCAGGGTTTTTTTAAGACTCTTTAGAAATAGCTAAGCGGAACAGGTTACTAAATATATCAACGTCTATTGTATTTTATAATGGATTTCCGCAAGGTCACGCCTGAATCAATAAAATATTTAGTTTCAAATGTCACCACGTCAGACTCTTATGTCGACCTGTATTACGCTTTTATGTCCTATTTTCTACTTCCAAATAAGTACTCAACGCCAAGATATTGAAACAGATCAAGACCCTAGGAAGCGCTACAAATTACAAAGTCGTTATTGCCAAAAGGCAAATTAATTTCCATCGAGTGCTACATAAACATAGATATATAACAATTTTCTTCTAACTCAACCGTCCCGTCTAGTTACTGGACAGACAGAACGAAAACGTTTGCTATTTGAACGCAATCTTTCGACTTCCTGTCGAGTCGCCATCGACGCAATTAAGTACAGGAAGACCCCTAATGACATCACACCCCCAATCTTTTCGTGTACACTTGTGGGGTACAAGTGTACACGAAAAGATTGGGGGTGTGGAACTGTGCAGCCGTTAACAATACTCTTGTGATTGGAGATAATACGCCATTTTCTTTCTTTTATGTCTTTACTAATTGGGTACGAAGGAGTAGGTATTTATATTTTATTAAAAACAATATTTCTCTTGGTCGATTTTCTTTTGTCTTCGGCCTGTTTTCTAGAACGAGCTGAGATTTAAATCGAAAATATTCAGTAGTTCGTTAATTTGAATTGAACATTGTTCTTTATACTATTTCGCATGGTTTTTACTGGTTCAATAAAACATTGAGATTTCTTTATGTTACTTAAGTTTAATATGAATATATTATAAACAGAAACGAAACCATTCCGGAATAAATTCTCTTAATGATGGTAAAAACCACATCAAAATTCGTTACGCACTTTTGAAGAACAACGTGGTTACACAGCCAGACACAAAAAGCGACTTTAATTTATAACATGGTATAGAAGTGTAACTAACTCGCCTATCGTTTATTTATAAGAACCCGGAATACAATTCAGCAAGGAATTGTCTATGTCGAATAATTCACCAAGCACTGAGCGCAGACTGCTCGGTGTGGCAACACGCCGTGTTCGAGTTCACGACAAGTCAATCGTCATCCTGAAGAAGCCTCGCTGAGAGGTGAAACACGTGTCGATTTCTTTCAGGTTCTTTTTAAGACTCTTTAGAAGTAACTAAACGGAACAGGTTACTAAATATATCCACACCATCATTTTATAATGGATTTCCGCAAGGTCACGCCTGAATCATTTAAATATCTTAAAATTTTGTTTGACGAAAGATTTTTTCATTATAAACTGTTGTTTTAATTATTATAATGACTGTAAACTCCGCAACTTTATTGTTTCAATAAACACGGGTCGGAATCCACGAAACCTCGTTCAACAAATTACTCGAAACAGATAAAGTTACTTGAAAACATTTAATTCTTCTTATCTCCTTCTTGATTGTAGCCATTTTTGGCCTTTTGTTAGATTTTCTTTCACTTTTTTAGTATTTTAGGTTCTATACGGCGTGTATCAAAAAGGTGTGGTCTTTAAGGGTGTGGTACAAGATCATCAAACTGAACAACTTTTTCCATGGGACCAACATTATAATCGTGCAAAAATTATCAACTGTCCTATGCAAAACTTCAATACCTACTCGACCCAAATATAAGGGAGGGCTTATTTTTTATTTTCGATTACGATGTTGGTCCCATGGTCTGTACAACACCTTAAATTTGACCACTCCTTTCTGATACACGCTGTATAAAGCAATTTGTTCGTAATTTTACTAAGCGAACAACAAAAAAAAAACTTTTGAAGGTAACTCAATTAAGAATCTGTCAGAACACGTTATGACCTGGCTGTAATTAAAGCCGTCTGCTAAGTTTAAAAACAACTTCATTAACTCTTACAAAATCGAGAATGGATGAAAATGATAATCATTTTCTTCAAACGAATTTATATTTATTTTCTATAGAAAGTTAGTTTTATGAAATAAATCTATTAGAATATAGAATCAGATGAATGTTTTTGAGAATAGAGTCCTAATAATAACATGGTCTGATCTTCAGTTAATAAGGTCTTTATTTAATTATCTTTTTGGATGAATAGATAAAATCTTATTACGTACGATCAATATTTCGCCTATTTCATGGTAAGTAGACCGTTTTTACCAATGGACGCTTTCTTTGATTTAAGGTATTTTACTTTCTCTTCTACTCTTACACACGGTGTCTACATCTCTTTATATACTTTCCTATCTCAGGTTTGCTGCAATCATGGGAGGCCGTCACCTCCTTCTGCAAAGCAGTAATGCTCGCGAAGGAGGAGGCAGAACGCGTGAGGGAGAGGCAAATTTCGCGCCCTCACGCCCCTAATTGCCGCAGAAGACGCCCTGGGCATCGTGAGTCGCAGGCCGATTCCCGGCCACGGTAGGCGCGGGCTTGCGGACGGTGAGCAATGAGTAGCTCGCCGTCCGATAAGGACCAGGCCTGGGTCGACGGCGAGTTGTGTCCACGCGCGCCTCAAAGAGATGTCAGCAGAACTGACGGGGTCCGATAGGGCCGATGCCTGCCAGAGATGCTGTTATTGTCGAAAAAGGTTACCGTGGACCCTGTCAATATAAGCAACTGGAGGAACACGGGTGGATTTTAGTCAGTAAGAGTCTGACACGCCCTCCCGCTCCGCCCAGAGCGAGAGAAGTTATTTGATAATTTACCAACCAAAAAAAAAGGTCTGCTGGAAGAGATTTCTTTAGAAATAAGCATCACCTTTGTACGTGTTTGTCTGTTCTTTTCTTTTTATTTGTGTGTACATAAATGATTAAATAAATAAACGAAAACTGAACGATGGTTTTTAAGAAACCCTTTCTTTCCCACAAAAAGTCTTAGGTCATAATAATTTCTATAAATATTGTTCATGAGTATAAGATTTGCTTCATAAAAAATGAATTACGACACATTTTATAGATGTTAACACGCTATTAAGGATAAATACTATTTTTAAAGGACATGTTCGTAAATATAATATAAGAAGCACATTTTGAAGGGACAGGAAATTCGGCCGCCTTTTAGGGGCTATATAACCTTGAACAAAATATACACCCGCACGAAATAGTAGGGACGACACTTAGAAAAGAAGGCGCAATACAGCTGGCCATGTATTTTTAAATGTCTTAAGCACCCCGAAAAATGTCTCGGGAAAAAATAATAAATCTGCGATGTACCGCCTTTTTAGGAAGGGTGGTGGTGCTATGCATCACCTCAACTGGTATTAAACTTGTAGCAGACAATCCTGCTCCATTCTTTTATTTCAACAGCCCTCAGTTTGTTTGAAACTCTGAGTATTATTACTCTTTTTTGAAAATAAAAAAGGAATGACGGCTCTCAAGGTTTACTGTTCATCGTTACTAAGTAATCTTTATAGGTGTAGATGGTTGATGTGGACAGAATAGAAATGGAATAGGTGTTAAAATTATATTTTTCTTGTTTCTATTTTATAGTTGCTGTTTTGATTTATGGGTTTGAAACCCGCGAGGGCATTTTGTGTAGGTCTTGATTTATATTTTGTTGTGTAACATTTTTCTACGGCGAATATTATCTGACAGCGAGACTTATTTGCGTCTCGTAGGTACCTATTTCTGTAAGCCTTAATGCAATCTTCAGACATCTTTTATTTGTTAGTATGTTCGGCAATATTAACTATGGGGAATGACTGCATCAGACAGTATCTTGGACAGTAAAAACTCTGATCTACCAATCTCAATATAAAAGCTTTTACAAAAACTTACGGCCATACTCAAGTATTCTCGTTACAAACCTGATTGATTCTCCCGAGTAGGTACTGAAGCAAGAACAAGACATGAAAAAGGGTAGTGCGTTTGATACAACCATCAAAACAAATTATATTAAGGCGAGAAAGTGCGATTCTTCGTCACGCGATCTCTAATGGCGTAATAAAGTTAGTAGAAAGAAAACTCAGCAACGCCGCGGCAGCCGCCCGCTCTTTTGCGTGTTTATTAACTCCGCCACTATAACAAGAGCCGCAGCGCCTCATTCCTATTAAAATTCTTTTGAAGATATCTTCAAAGTCGGCAATCGTTACAGCTCTATGCTAGTGGTTGTGTTGTGAAATCTGTTTGCGCTAAAGTCGTCACGCGCAGCCGCTGATGAGCCGTAGACGTGATATCACTCACTCGAACGTGACTCTCGTTTTATTTGAGATCTTGCGCCTAAAGCTTAGTTTCACTAAATATATACCAAGGATTTTACAATGATTTTTCGCTGATTTGTATTCAGTTGTCGCAGGTCATAAAAAGTAATGTAAACATTATTTTGATAGCTGCTAGGTAAGTACTAAATTTGCTTTCAAGCTAAACCTAAAATATGAACTTGAGTAAGCTGTCGTTCAAAGTTTGTTTTACACTCTCCATAAACTTTTTATTTGTTGGGTTACCGGGAATTTATTACGAAGTAATTCTAACCATCTCAGTTGAGGCAGCATGCTACCCACTTTCAGGTATTCTTCAATTAGGAGATTTAAGGGTAATTATGAAAATGAGAAATGGGAAAAGTTCATTGTTGTAGCCATCGAGTTTTGGCCATTGTTTTTTATAAAGTCTAAAATTACTGTCTCTTTTTTGCCATGAAAAATTAATTTCCCCTCTTAATTCTAAATACAAAAAGGTCTTTTGAAGTTAATTTGTTAATAAGTGAACATTGTTACTTAGTTACAATAAACTCGTTCTTTTTATAAAATTTTCACTCAATTTACATTTTCAAATTAGTTGTCATTAGCTTCTGCCCGCGGCTTCGTCTGTGTGGACTTCAGAATATGTCATTTACTGGGATAAAAAGTATCCTATGTGTTAATCCAGGTTATAAACTATAATTCTGTAGTAATATGTTTTCAAAAAACTTTATTGATTAAAGCTGCCAATCGTCGGCATGTTTTTTTTTTTCGACGTTTTCAAAAATCATCGTCATATTTCAGCAAATTTACACAAAAACCTTAATGATTTATACACCTCAACCTTCCTCATGAATCACTCCGTCCATTGGTGATAACCAAATGAAAATCTGTTTGGTAGTTTTTGAGTTTATCGCATTCAGACAGACAGACAAATGCCGACTTTGTTTTATAATATTAGTGATAGTGTTGTAGTAATGAATAATAAGGTAAGGTTATATCTTGATTAAAAGTGTAATAAATATTTTATGTGACTGGTGGTTTTCATATTACCTGAAGTATTTGGCCTGCTAGAGAATAATGTATTACTTACGTTTTAGTTAATTAAGTCGGCCCCAACTTAAGTTTTAAGCGTTTATTTCTATAATATCGAAGGGAATATGGGCCGACCCTATTAGCTATGTTTACAAACTAAATGATTTGATATTGAGACCCAAATAGCCCGAAAGCAAACATGTTACTGATTCTGTTTACACATAGGTAACTATTCGAATCTTTGGTTAGCTCTACTAATATGTCACAGAGGTTAACGGATTAATTTAGTGGATTCTGGAGAAAGTAAAGACAGAGAATTAATAGGTCCCTCTATTTGACACAATCTTGATTACCCGAAATTTATTTGGCATAACACACAATCTTCTTCTTTACACAATTTTTTTTATGGCATAAAAAATATTTAGTATAATTATTGTTTGGCCAAATGTGTGTTGTGTGTGTTATGTATGTAAATTATGACATAAAAAGTTCTGCTACAAAGGGTAGACAATGGTAATGACAATACTTTATTTGGAATAATTTTAGTGAGCACTAAAATTATGCCAAATAAAATTCTGCCATCTTAAAAGTATGCCATTATAAATTCGAACTTATAAACATTCTGCCAAACAATAATTATATTAAATAATTTTTATGCCTTTAAAATATTCATTTAAAGAAGATTATGCCAAGTGTGTTATGTCAAATAAATTTTGGAACATCAAAATTCTGCCAGAAAGAAGAAAACCTACCCTGTACTCACCCAATGTGGGTGAGTACAGGGTGTCCAAGTCACATGTATTATGCGGCAAGCCTACACTCTAAAAAAAAAATGGTTGCTCCTAACAAGATTGTGATTATTGCAATCAAGCATCTTGATTCCATACGAGCCTAACAAGACGTTAGATAAATCAAATAAGGTGATTTTTATTGCTCTTACTATCTGTTCTTAACTAGAACAATTAGTACCTTAGTCAAAGTAAACATGAAAATGATCAATAAGACGAATTCAACTTTATAGATTCATCTATAATCTTGGTCAATATAAATATGAAAATGACTACTATAACTAGTTATCATTAATTAATTTGACTAAGGACTTGGTCATTGCAACAAATTCATCGTCGTAGATTCAACCAAGAACTTGTTCATTATAACTAATTCATCTTCGTAGATTCGACTAAGAACTTGGTCATTATAACTAATTCATCTTCGTAGATTCGACCAAGAACTTGGCCATTATAACTAATTCATCTTCGTAGATTCGACTAAGAACTGGGTCATTATAACTAATTCATCTTCGTAGATTCGACTAAGAACTTGGTCATTATAACTAATTCATCTTTTTAGATTCGACTAAGAACTTGGTCATTTTAACTTATTCATCTTCGTAAACCTAATTAAGACCTTTGTTATTTAAATTATTTTAATTGTTATTAGACTATTTTAGCTTAATCAATTTAACTATGACCTTGTTCAATTTAAATCTCATAATATTCACAACAATCAATTTGTTTATTTGAATAAGCTAATAATCTTGTTCGTTACTATTATAAAACATTATTATGCCAACCAAGTTACTCTTAATCGAATGTACTGAGACACTTTGTCTCATTAACTAACACCAGTCTATGAATTGGGTCAGCACTTCAAATGCGTATTGCTATTTTATTATTATAAATACAACCCTTACCACCGGTTTCTAAAATCCCGGTCAAAATATACCTATTTGTTATAATATGAGATTTAACATTTATCAAAATTTTACCTGCATCTCAGATAAGGGGGGGGGGGGGGGGGTTAAGGGTTGTATTTATAAATTGCACTGAGTGCTCTTAATTACGCATTTGAAGTGCTGATCCAATTAATGAACCTAGCACCTCAAGATCATACCCAGAATGCTGTCTGGATTGAGAGCAATGTATTATTAAAAGTATGATATCAAAACATGATCGTTTTTTCTCTAGTCCCAAAATACGTATGTGTAAATATCTAGTTTAAATATCTAAATAGAGTAGTCTATTTAGATATTTAAACTATAACTAACAACATTTTAACTGGTAACATTTTATAGGTAACTATTTTGTCTAACATTTTTTTATGTAGCTGACATGTTAGATACCTACAAAAATTTGGTCAAAATGAAACAAAAATATAATTACAAATAATAAAATATATTCATGGAATGCTTAAATAGTACAGCGCAGGGTAACATATTTTTTTCCATTACTTAAAATATTAATATTACAGGGAATCGGAGATACTAAAGAATTATAGAATTTGACAACATTCCGTGTTGTGTCTGGTTCTATAACTTCATAACAACAGAAATGATCGTCAAACTCCAATGTTTCTAATGTGGTTCCCATGAAAATTAGATTTTCTGAATCATACAAATAAATGTGTTTTATTTTAAAAAATACAGGCACGGAATCAGGACTTGTACAATAAACTAAGACAGTGTCAGGTACATAACGGGTTGAAGTAACAGTAGCCCAAGGAACTTTGACTAATGACTTATTTTGACATATTTCCAAAGTGGAGCAAAGAAATTGTTTCTCACCAATATTTTTTGAAAACGAATCTATAACAGGACCTGTGCGAAGAATGTCATCTAGTTTACCTTTTAAAAAAATTTCGTTTAGTTGTAGTTGATGCTTCTTACTTAGAGTTAAAGTAACATTTTTTTTATTAAATGAAACATTTGCAGCCATTTTAAATATTCTATGTTTTGCTTCAAATCGCATACTCCATAAAAATATAATGGGGCCATATTTTTCAAGTGCAGAGTGATAGTGAATTAAATTATGAAATTTTGGTTTTAATACATTTTTAGTAAGTGACATATACATTGCATTAAACTCGGCTACTGTTGTTTGTAACAATTCCTCAGTCCCTTTTGCAAAAGCTGTAGATAAAATGAGTTCCAAAAGAGCTCTTAATTTTTTGAATAATTCCCATGTTTGGTCACCCCTAGGTACAAACTCTCCCACCAATAACCCAAAATATCTTATAAATGTAAGCATTTCAGACGCTGACATGCGTACATTACCTTTATTTAAATGTTCCATACTCAAAGTACAAGGTTGATTTCTAAAGTCAGGTCCATAAGCAAAAGCATGAATTCTGTCATTAAGCAGGCTCAAGGAAAATAATTTAAGTCTTCTTAAGTATTGAACCAAAATAAATTGCATAACGTATTTTGCAACGCCCTCTAATATATCATGCATGCAATCAACGCCTACGTGGTTGAACAAATCAAAATTTTTGACATCAATCCAAACACACTTTTCTTTGATACCAGTCACTGATGGATTATTTTGTAATAAATCTGATTCGTATTGTGCTAAAGTACGTAACAAATCTTTGTTTTCATAACACTGCGTTTTTAAAACATCTTTTCTTACTTTGCACGTTCTGCAAGGGAAATTTGCGGAAAAGCTCTCCAGGAAACCGGTAATAGTATGGATTCCTAGATTATCGCCTAAAATCAAGCCTAATTCAAAATAAACAACACCGTTAAAATTAGGTAAATCAAATTGGATGCCATGTTCACTAAGATAATTAAGTTCATCAATTAGACAGCGAAATATAATTTTATTCCCGAATTTAACTCTATCAGAGGAGTGAAAAAGAAGAACCAGGAATATGTTGCAGAGTGATGATAATCGGCAGGGAGGTAAGCAAGGAATAGATGCATAAACAGCCCCCAATTTGTGCTGTCCTGATCTAGAACCTAAAGGATTTCCGGTTTCGTAATCGTCAAAAAATATAAAAATAGGAATTACAATTTTGCCTACATTTTGTCTCATTCTTTTTCGCCAAAACGACCCCTGTATAAAATTTTCTATAGCAGTGTTTAAGTCACTACCACGTGTAAGACGGTTCATAAAATTTAAGGTATCGGATAATACATTTTCAAGAGAAAAAAACGATTTTAACACTTCACGAAGTGGAATGAAATGTTCTTCACAAGTGATTGGTACTAGACGGTTAATACCCATTCTTTTAACTTTTTCTAATCTCTCACCAATCACAATTGACTTTGGTTTAATATAAGTTTGTTTTTTAAGAAAATAATTTATTCGCTTGTGTTCAGTGTCAAATACACTACAAGGAGATGTCATTAATGGTTCAATTGCATTTACAATAACATTAAGATTACAAGGTAAAATAATATCTGAAGATAAGTTTTCAAGGCGTTGCTTTACACCTGAAAGTAAACTCTCTGTAACAAAATTATGAAAACCGTTAATTATTGTTTGAATTATATTTCTTGGTAATAATTGATTGGCGTATAAGCCGGCAATAAAAATCGATAGTGCTTTTTCTACATTTTCTTCTAAATCGTTTGAAGATTGTGGAATCTGTTGTGGTTGACTAATATTATCGTAAGATAAGGTAGGTAACACCCGAGTCAAAACCAGTCTCAGAATCATCAGGCTCTACTACAATATTTGCTTTAATTGAGTTTCCTGATAAATGTTCCCGCACAATATGTCTCCTAAACGAATTAAATAATTGGAATTGACGATTACAGTTATCCTGCCCACATGTGTATACACTAAGTTCCTTTGGGGTATGTATTAACTGAAAATGTAATTTGAGATCTTTAAGTCCGGATAATTGTTTGTGACATATAAAACATGTTAACTTTTTGTCCTAATAACTATCTACCTTAGAATAAACTTTTATAACAACAATATTTAACAGAGAAAACAACACAGCTTATTTCTTAATCAATTATGAATAATCAGTCACATTATTATTTGTTTCTGACACAAAATAAAATATTTTAACAGTGGTCTAGAATTATCACAACCAAAACCAACTAAACTATGATAATCTCGTTGCAACAATTTGCTTATTAAGTACCTAGCTAAGTAGATATGTATAATACTAAATACTTAATTATGAGTAATAAAGGGAATTTTAAAATGGCAACATAAATAATGTCATAAAAAAACTTATTAATTATCAGTCATTTAGCAAAAACCAGCAGAATGGCAACAAATTAAATTTAAGAAATTGCTTTTTTTTATTAATGCGTTCATCGGCGCGTATTCTTCTAGAAGAAGTTTAGACATACAAATTTGAAAATTTCAACACCACACCGATAAATAAATTAAAAAAGAAATGTACAAAAAGTATTATATATGGCAATCCGCGAGAAGAGACTCGGCAGCAGTTGATCCTTTATCAAATGCAGATGACATTTTATAAAACGCTTTTTGTATAAAGTACCACACAGGGTATGTGTCGATACCATACTCTGCATTAAGGGCCCATATTATTTTGTAACACGTATCAACTGCATACATAACAGACATTCCCTCATAGATGACCGATCTATTCGCAACAATAAGGAAGGTATTTATTTTGTCTAGCGACTCACCCACTACAATAATATAAGGTTGGGATGGCGCTCCTTTTTGGAGAAGGGTTGAAAGGCGGAGTTCTATTGCTTGACGGATTTCTGCACTAGATTTCACGTGCTTTATAAAGCCTTCCCGGGCTTCAACTTTACTTGGTTTCCAGCTTTGACCTGCATCCGAACTGCGTTTCTTCTTTTGTTTAACAGCCGCAGTGTTTAATAAAAACGGTATAGATAGAAATCCAGCTAAATTTGATGAATCTTCATTTGATGCTGAAAAAATAGAAGAAATAAGCAACAAATTTTATTAAAATAAGTAATAAATAAAATAAAACCTTTGTATTGTTATATTATATGAGCAGTAAACCACCGAAATATACAGGGTGGAAACGGTAAACGGGGCAGTAAGGTGAGCTACATTAACCGTTGCCGCTACATGAAAATGATCTTAGGAAACTATCCTTAATTTTTTGTAAAATTTTGATCCCAATTCACAGCTTTAAAAAAAATGTACAGTTAGCAAGAGAATTTACTTATTTATAATTGCCATTTTAAGTACACAAAACAGTTTTTTGATGCCAATCTATCCTGTTTCTAATACTGATCAAAAAGTTTTTATAGACCAACCCAAGTTGGAGTACTCAAAAAGTCAGAAAATGCAAAAAATAACTTTCAGCGGGACAGTAAGTATGATTCCTTATTACAATTTTCAAAAAAAAAAAGCAGTTAGCAAAAAAATTGATATCTAATAATAATAATTGATATTGATATGGTCTTAGCGTTAACCGTTTCCACCCTGTATATATTTAGATATTTCTTTCATACTTACAATTGGTAAGAGTGACCAGTTCATGAAAAAATGGTTCTGTTGTTTTTTTCTTTTTTAACAGTTCCTGTAGCTTGATTTTCAATAATGGAAAATGAATAAACAAATTGTCTTTGTAAATACCATGTGCAGCATCAAAGTCTATATGCAACTGGAAAATAAAAATGCATATCTTTATTAAATACAATAAACAATAACAGAAAAAGTGAGAGTCAAGACACTTTTATTTTTAGTTTTCTGCCAGATCTCATGTCAAAACAATACTGTATCAATTTCAATGAATTATAATTGGGAATGATTATATACAATATTATGGATTATCAGATTTAGTGACTGACACAAATATGGTTTTTCTATACATACATATATTTAATTCCACAGGATTACATAGTAACTAATTACGTACCTACAGGTTATTAGCCGTAAGCTAAAGGTAACCCTTTAGTCAATCAATTAAATTAACAATAAGTAATATTTACCAAAGAATATCCTTGTGGTTTTTTTAATGCCGGGTATTTTTCATAGTAAGATTCAATGGTTTCATTGTTGTGGTTGTCATAGAGAAGGCGCGTTCTGACCTTAAAAGTGTTTTTCCATTTGTTCTCGACCATATTCCATGGCTCAGAAGAATTTTCGAGCCATTGTATATCATCTTCTATATTCTCATTTTCCTCTTCAAACAAAATACTAGGTAAAGGTCTTGGAGACCGATTAGATCCTAACGAGTATGTGGGACTCTCTTCTCTACTCCGCTTCCGTATAGCTCCTAAACTTTGTAAGCGCCTTCGCTTATTTAATACTTGGTGAACCAGTTTACCTTTAGCTTGCAGTACAATGCCGTTAGCAGTTGTACAAGCTGGAATATAATATGTGGTGGTTCTTTCACCAGGAAAGAGTTCTTTGATATGATTTACCCACTTATAATAAATTGCACCTGTGATAGGCAAATTTTTGTATTTATTCAGAATGACTTTTGCAATAACTGCTGCCAATAAGTTTCGTGCACTATCCCCAATAAGACAGTGACCTTTAAATGCAGTGTCCAGGGATTCTTTTAATAGATCTTCCAATATCTGAAAATTTTATTTCATTTAATTTTCCTGAAAGATTTTAGACACAGAATGGTAGATTGAGATCTTTATTTTTTGTAAATAAATCTAATTTTGGCTTCAATCACTATAAAAACTTTAGCAGTTAATCAATAATAAATAATATATATTTGATTGAAGACTTTTAGGACTTCAACAGATAATTTTACAAATAAGTACGTCCTAAATAGGTACCTACTAACAGTGAAAATAAGCTGAAAATATAACTAAAACTTATGTTTAAATATTAAATAGCATACTTGGCACTCCGATACGGTCCCCTCACTATTTATTAAATTTTTGTTTGGAGGCAGGTTTTCCTTTTCTGTAGATGGTGGAACAACAATTATGTTCTTAGGGTCTATGGAGTCCACATCAAATAAAGAGAAATCCATCAAAGTCTGCAAATTAATATTATGGTTTAAAAATTATAGTCTGTTTACATTAGGTAAAAAAAAAATTACAGAAGATAGATATGTGGGTAATTACATTTACAGATGAAAACTCTGCTTTCCATGTCCGCCAGCATCTCATAAAAAGAGTCCTGGGACCTATTAGAGGAATTATCTCTTTGATGTCATCATCTGACAGAGATGATAAGGCCTGTATTGTTATTTGTTGTTCTGAAAATAACAATGAATGATCCATGAATGGAGGGTGACTACAAGTTAGTGTATGTCTGTAATTGGTATAAGTTGGTTTCTTAATGGATAAGTGAATAAAAACAACACTATGTAAATGGGTCGTCGTCAGGGTCGTCAGTATAATAATTTATCGTCAATTTTTCGGTACCTACCTAGGTAGGTACTAAAATTAATTTAAAATGAGTGCTGAGCGGATTAGAAATACAGAAGGAACAAGCAAACAACAATTATATTATTGTGTAAATCCCGCCAAACTGGCCCCTCTGATGTTCGTACTACGTATGGTGCGGGGGCTCCTGAACCACTCCGCCCCTAAGACGACCCACTGACCGCGAGTGAGATAAGTAGGTACTTACGGGTGAATACTGGTATTAGAGCCTCTAACTCCCATGTCTTGAGGAGTTCGCTAACGTCTTCCATTTCAATTCATAGACACTTTCAATAGTCAAAGGACAGGATCACTGCACTTTTAGGTAGGTATAGTCTAATCGACGGTTATGCTAAATAATCTTTGAAGACACTGCTAAACACCGAAATTACTTGATACTACAAAGAACTAAGAAAAGGAGCACTGGGAGCACAGCAATTTCGTTTCGTTTTTTAAAATTTTCCGATTGGATTTAAACTGGTTTTGACTCGCTTGCAGAGACGACACGCCACCCGCGCGCGGCGCGCCGCGCGCGGGTGGTGTGCGGGGTGGGGTAGCCGGTAGGAGGAATAGGGAAGGGCGGATCTCTTGAATAAATCGATCAATCGAATGATTAATTCAACAAATATGAAAGTCGGTACAACGTTTTAGTTTTAGTAGAATGTAACATTAAATTTTAGTTGATGTAATTATCAGATCTTAGTTAGATCAACTAAGACATGTTTGTTAATTTTATAAATAAAACTTATCGAAACTATTATGTGATTTGATTGCTTTTACTATTTTATTCTGAATTGATTCAACAGACGTATTTGTCTAAGTTAACTAAATAAAAATGATTAAGTCATACAAAGAAGAAAATTGTGATGCAATCAACAATTATACATGTTAGAATTAATAAAGATACCTACATTGTTCGTTCAATCACAAATGAACTTGCTGTTGTAACTAATCAGCTATCGTTGAGTTGCCTAATATCATGGTAGTTTTATTCAATTTAACGTCAACTAAGAAAAAATCTCTCTTAGTTGGCTTCAATTTTTTAGAGTGTATTGCCATCAACCGGGCACAAATCCAGACTCTGGGTTGCTACTGAGAAATTCCTGTTGTAAAAACACAAAAATATTTTGCCCAACCTGGGTATCAAACCCTGGACCTCATTCATGCTCAGCAGTAGTGCTTGCGACCATTGGACTAACGAGGCAGTCCGCAAATAGATAATCATCTTATTTCATCATCATCAAAGCTAAAATACAATTTGACGAAGGTACTTTAAATCCAACCTAATAGGTACCTCTAAAAACGATTTGAATAAGCTCGAAACAACGTCGTGTTTCATAAATTTTACCCCCATATGATAATGTAGACATTACTTGAAGCATTGCGATATTTCAGTATTGAATCGCGGCACGAAATAATATATGTTCTTAGTCCTGCGCCACACTGATATTTATACCCTGAACGTTGGATTTGCAAATGGTTTCCACACTTTAATGCCGTTTGAGTATCGATTTGTCTCGTATTTATGTGAAGAGCGTATGTAGGGTTGGAGGAGGGGTACACTACATAAATACGAAAAACTTTATTCCGTTAGTCACAATTACGAATTACAAAATACCGATTTTCATAATTCCGAATAGTTCAAAATTACTAATATAACAACTCCGATTTATCATTCATCCTATTTTGATAATCAAAAAATTTCAATATTCCTAACGTTCATAATTACTATTCTCAAAATACCGAGCTTCAATGGATCGAATAACAAAAATTCCGACTTAATGATAATTCAAAACATCAAAAATACGAATTCCGATGATTAAAGTACCAATTCATTAGAATTAATTTAAAACTATGACTGTTTAATTTTGAATAAAAATATTTTCTTTCGAATAAAAAAAAATCTTTCGCCGGCCACAGTTCTAACCTTACCTAACCCAAATGATTCAATAACAGTAGATAGTACCCGACGCAGGTATATATATATATAAGGAGAAGAAAACACAAAAAATAATATTAATACACAAATATAAATAACAAAGTAGACGTTTTTAAATTACATGAAACGTTACTTATAGATTTTAAATGTATATAAACTGAATGTTATACTAATCAGAATCAGAATCATAATTTTAGCAGTATATCCGAAGTATTGAATATCGGAATGTCGTTTTTTGGACTGAAAACCAATCGAGCATTTGATTCTTCGAAAGTATGAAAATCGGAAAACAAACAAATCGCATTTACGACTTTCGGTAAAATAAATTTCGTGATTTTTAATAATAGACATTATAATTCTTAGGTATTATGAAATTCAGATTTTTGAAAATCGAACATCCAAATTCGGAATAAAATATTTCGGAGTATTTGGGTATGCCTGCTCTGAGGTAGGTGCATAAAATTTATAAGTTCAAATTTTTTAACGAAGCCTGTGGTAGGCTTTTTCACGTGAACCTTCAAACTATAACTTCTTTTACGACTTCTCCTTACGACTTCGTCTTACTTCTTCGTCTCTTCTTCTTCGTCTCTTCTTCGTCGTACTTCTTCGGTCACGATATTGCTTTCTTCACATTTTTTAGCACTGACTTGGACATCGACAGCAGTACCTACATTTTAATCAATCCTCCCAACTATGTTGGGGTTCGGCTTCCAATACTAGTGTTTTACATGGAGCTACTGCCTATCACAACCCAGTAACTGGGTAACACGATACCCTTGGTAAGCTGGTTGTCAGAGTTTTGGGCTATCGACTGTCAAAGATCTACGGAACCAACGGCTTAACATGCTTTCCGAGGCACGGAATGGTCTCGATGTGTAATGGATGCCCAAGCGCCTGTTATCATTAAGCCACGACGCCTGCCGGGGTCGCGGGAAAGTACAAAAGGGATACCGTGGCACCTAGTAACATATAAGCAACTGAAGGAACACGGGTGGATTTTAGTCAGTAAGAGTCTGACACGTCCTCCCGCTCCGCCCAGAGCGGGAGAAGTTATTTGAAAATGTCCCAACCAAAAAAAAAGAAAACTTGTACTAAATACCTACCTTATAATATTGTATGGAAAAGTGTGTAGTGTTAATCTGTTTGATTTGTGACAAAAGGAATGGCAGTACCTATATCATGCTTGTAGGAAAAGGGGTTCCTCTACGACCCAATCACGGATGGAGGCAGGGTAGCCTTTTCTTAAACAGGATCCACACGGTACTAGTTTTATAACCTGTAACCATTCTACCATACTAAGCAAATAGGGTCTTTAATAAAAAATAACGAAAAGGCTTCCAATTACAGCTCTCTTAAAATTAAAAAGGTCCTAATTAACTAAATGTAGCAGCGTGAGGCACTCATTATAAATATAAAAACAACCTCTCTAAGGGTCTTCCTACGCTTTAATATTTAAATTACGTTCATAAAATCATAACGGCCATGGCTGTATTCCCTGTAGAGATACGTAAAGCGTGTTTTTGTCCAGAGTTGCCAAGTGGTTGCCAGAGGATCTAGACAAATTGCCATTTGCCAGCAGCGATATCGATTTTGTAAAAGTTATCTTCTTGGGCTTAAGTGTTTGTAGCATTTCCATCTCCAAAAATCAGAAAACTAGACTTACCCGCTAAAAAGCCGGACTTTTGGATCCCACGGCCGGACGGACACCAAAAAAAAAGGGTTTTTGATCGAAAGTTCAAATAAATCATATATTTTTTATAAGAAAGTTTTAATCGGTATTATAATTTTCATTCACATATTTTTCTTTGGTAATAGAAACGTGCTTTAAAAAAGCTCAACCTCCTTAATAATTTTATCATAAAACATTTTACAAGTTACATGTCTTAAATAAAATTCCTCAATTTACATTTTTGCAATAGTTTCCGTAATCTGTTTCTTTGTTTCGTCCATTGCTGGCCTATTGGAGAGAATAAAAAGCCGGACGGACCGGACGCAGTCAAATTAGCCCAGACAAGAAGTCAAAAAGCCCATCGTTGGCCGGCTTTATCCGAACGGATGGCAACTCTAGGTGTGTGGCGGCATCTACATCACCACATGCGAAGTACGCATCAAAGACCTGACGTCACACAAATCCTGCATCGCGCAATTAGAGTTTACCGCGCGAACGACATAATATATACAAGATGCCAACCTGATGGCGGGCAACTGCCCGACTTCAATCGTCGGGCAGTTGCCCGCCAGACTCAACACCCGTCTGGTTGGAGGATCCTCCCTTTTCTATAGAGGATGAGTGAACTTTACACCCCGTTCCTCATACGTCTAAAGGTGTGTATAGAAATACGAAACCCTTTGAAATCGATTGCCACTCAGATAGTTACAATTTCACATGAGAATAGAACCCAGTGGAAAAACTGAACAATTTCTCCCCAAAATATTTGCAAAATAAACTCAAAGTTCATACATTTTCTTTCCTAGGGTATCCTATCTTACAGGTTCTATACACCCCTTTGTCTATGTAAGTGATATTAGTAGCTAGTCAATAAGAAGCCTATTTGCAGCAGTAGAGCGTAAAAGACAGACAGTAAAAAACAAACATTATTTTATAAGGGAAAGTGTGTTTTAATAAAACCTTTTTAAATTCACAAGGATACAGTCTGTCATTGAGTTACTATTTTTGATTTCCAATTAAGAACTTTATAATATGAGTGTAGATAAACAAACTTTTCAATTCTCAATGCTCAATTCTTTATTGTCGTACCATAATTTGTACAGTTGGTAGGTAAATAATTACAAGGGGCACTCAGAAAGTTTTGCGATACTTAAAAAAAAATACTACAGGTTATAATTTTTTTTATTATTACTTTTCAAAGAAGTCTCCATTGGCGTCTAGATACAGTTTCATACGTCTAAACCAATTTTCATAACGCATTTTCCAGTCGCATCTGACACCTCTTCGATCCCCCTCTGAAATGCAGCCAATGCATCTTCCGGTGATGAAAATTGTTTTCCCTTGAGTTAATTTTTTATTTTGGGGAACAAAAATCCATCCGTGGGCCGAGACGAGCCTGCTTCAAATTTTGCTATCATGTCTCGGCACCATTCTACCCGAACCTCCTTCTGAGCCTGCGTTAGATTTTGCGGTACCACCGTGAAACTATCTTCCTTACACGAAGATGCCCGTGTAGAATTTCATGCACACTTCCCGATCTAATCTGCAGTATATGCTGAACCTCTTCATATGTAATTCGCCTATTCTCTTGAATAAAATTTTTCATAGCCGGTACGTTTTCTTATGTAACAGCCGTCATAGGGCGGCCACTTCTTTCTTCGTCCGCCAAATTTACTCGACCACGCATAAGTTCGTTGAACTAGCGGAAAACATTCGAAGTCTTGAATTTGAAATCGTACAAAATCTTCGCGCGGAATATGTTCTTGTTGTAAATCCCTTTTTCAGTGAGAGTCAGTATTTTGATTTTGTTCATGAAAAATGTGAAGCGAATTTCGAATTTGGAATATTGTGTTTTTTTTTTGTAATATTAAGTCATAGTTTTAATTGACATCGAAACCAGCCAGTGTCCCATAGACAAAAACTGTTAGTCGCAAAATTTTCTGAATGATCTGTTTATGTTAGTCACAATTATGGACCCTGTCGGGCACAACATAGATCAAGTAGGAGAGAGGAGGAAGAGTACTGGGTGTTTAATGTGATAAATTTTATTATTTGTAGGAAGTGCCTTTAAGCACCTCTCACAGCCCATCGAAGAAACGAGAAGCTATCGACTATTTTCTCGCTCTATAGAAACGTACGAAACATTTTCGGTAACAGTGTCAGTAAAAGAGATAATATTAAAAGTTGATCGCTGACTATTCACACCACCGCACCGGCGAGAACTCTGTCAAACAAACAACTCGTTTTTAATTGCTAACTCTACTCGTCTCTTGCTAATGGCCGACTGTATGACAGGTGCCTCACTCTCATTACACAGGGTGGCAGGGACATCGACGCAAAAACTGTTACCATGGATTCAGTACATGATTCTGAACCCCGTGCGTTGAAATTTTTAACCGGTTATTTTTTTTTTAAGTCTTCTGTTTCATAGAAAAGTGCAATACCTACGCGGTCAAAATTTATGGACCAGCAGATTTTTTTTTAAATTACCGACGAAAAATTTCAACGACCCTGCGTTGAAATTTTTCAAATTTCAAATGTCATGTGATGTGTTTCAGAATCGTGTACTGAATCCATGGTAACAGATTTCGCGTCGATGTCCCTGCCACCTTGTAGGTGCAATCTACTTGACTGCGGATGTGGTAACAATCCACACACAAAAAGTTTATTAGTGAGGCTTTAACAGCTTTACTAATAAACTTTTATACGCGACACGACGTATACCAGGGTTATAACATCAACATTACCAATAAACGATATTTTGACGTTTCAGTTGTATTCATCTGGTGTAACAGATGTCTTTAAACAGTTGATAATGTATAACCGTTATTCAGCCCTCGGACCTTGTGAAGCAAACGTATAACCTATAATAACTAGTTGCTTTTGTCGTATTGAGTTTGAAAATCTATGATTTAAATTCGATATTTCGATATTTTTGATGAATTTGACAATGATAAACCACCAAAAAAATAAAATGTTATATAATCGTTTTGATCCTTTCTGTTTACAAGAAAATGAGTTTCGGTTAAATAAAAAAATTAGTTAAAAAAAGAACTTAAAACAATAAATTCAAATCTAAGTAGAACAATTAATCAATGTATATATGGTTGAAATATAGGTTCAGCAAACTACATAAATTATGCAAGAAAAATTGTTGAATTAGTTAAATGTCATTCGTTTCAGCCATTATTGCAGAAAAAATACTCTTCATAATTTTATAATTTCAATCATACTGAACTAATTAGTGGCGTTGGGATATTTTGACGTTCAAGATTCAGCTTTCACGGTTGTGTTCTTAACCTAATGCATGCAACATGAGTGTATTAATAACAATTTTTTTTTTTTATTCGTAAAGGAACGCAAAACAGTAGTTTTGGAAATAAAATCGACGTAATTATTTAAATTAATATTTTTAAAGATGTAAGTATAAAGTTATGAATGATTTCCCAAATGAAAAAACATTATTGATATTACTCAGTACCAGTTTCCGAACGCACCTTCTAATGTTGCCAGTGGTTTTTGTCTTAAGCAGTGGGCAACTATGTATGATTTATACACTGATTATTAGAAGGGGTAGTATGTAACTCCTATTCAAAGCTTATACATTGTATAACAATACAGGAGTTGAACAAATGCTTAACTAATTTTTATTAGTAATAGTATTGTAGCAATGGTTATTATAATTTTAAACTTACACTACGTTACAAAAAGAAAGACGACGAAAACATAGAACAAGAAAAAACTAGCCAAGTGCGTTCATCCCAATAACAAACTTAACATTGTAGTTGAAAAACATGTTCTCCCATACATCGATATATTTCACGGTCAATTCTCCAAATGCAAATATAAGTTTAATATATCTGTATGTATATCGTCGTTCGGCATCCAATACCGCGAATGCAACATTCATCAAATTTCAGAAAAAAAAGTATATTATAAACGAAAAAAAAAGTATATTATAAAGTATATTATACTTAATTAAAACAATATGACTGGATAACTTTTGGCCAATTTTATAATGCAGGATCACTTATTTGAACGTGTTGAATGAAATAAAACAAAAATCTGATTTGCGTCAAAAATGACACATTCGCATATATATTAATTATATATATATTTTTTGTGATAAACCTACAATTGATCAATTTTCGGAGTTTTTCTTTTACATTTGCTGTGAGACCTTCTGCTTCTTGCCAAATTTCATGATTCTAGGTTGACGGGAATCTTGATAGGTTTTGATTTATTTGCGAGTATCAAAATATGTCGCATAAATGGCGTGGGTTTGGGCTGTGGGCTTTGGATGGGAAATTATCAAATAACTTCTCCCGCTCTGGGCGGAGCGAGAGGGCGTGTCAGACTCTTACTGACTAAAACCCACCCGTGTTCCTTTAGTTGCCAAGCCTTTAGTTGATCAAGCTTCTAACTTAGAACCTTGATTTTTTTAGAGCTCCAAGGGACCCATAGACTTTCGAATTTGATATTAATTTCAACTTGATACCTCCACGCGTTCCTCAGAAAAAGGGTATTGACAGACTGACAAACGGACAGCGAAGTGATCCTATAAGGGTCCCGTTTTTTCCTTTTGAGGTACGGAACCCTAAAAACGAAAAACGTTAGGCAGTCGCCCATGTAAAATACTGGTATTCAGCTGCATCAGGTGAAAAGGTTAGGCAGATAATAATGACTTACATTACCAAAGAAAATTTTAAATTCAAGTGTCGTAGTAACAGAAGTCCTGGTCGAGATAAAGGTGATGGTCAGACAAAGGTTAGACAACAAAGCAAGATTAATAGAGCCACTAGAAGACCTAGAAACGCTAAAAAGACATAAATTATGCATAGAAAAGGTAACCCCTTTTTCATCGCTTGAAACTTAGGTTATGTGTGAATATTATATTTAGAAATACACAGAGCTTACCTTGGAAAAACATCGTGAGAATTTTTTAATATTTTACTAGATACTAGCTTTTGTCCATGGCTTCGCCCGCGTGGCGATCGGAAATTATCCCGGTCATGGTCTACCCATGTGTCAAATGTCAGCCAAATCCGTTCAGTCATTTTAGCGTGAAAGCGTAACAAATACACAAACAAACTCACTTTTGCATTTATAATATTATATAGGTAGTTAGGATGTCACGGAGTTCAAATTATATCGTGTAGGTGAAGGTTATTTTCATTAGCTTATGTAAGGAATATCTCTGTTTTAATAACGTTGAGTTATCGGTAAATAATCCCACCTCTAAGTATCTAATAATAATAATAATTCTTTATTGGCATAAAAACAGGTTACAGAAAAGTGTGATACCCTAGCTCCAGAGCTAGGTTAGCATACCTGTATTTCAGGAGCCAGTGACTTCTTCCATTTAAGTTACAATTGAGCAAGTTTCATGCAGCAAAAGGTGACAAAATTTAATTACTTAAAATTAACTTCAATTGTTATAATTTTATATCTATTTCGTATCTAGTTTTAATATGCCATAGGCTAGTAAACGTGCCAATGGTCTACAACTGTAATGGTACCACCGCAAGTGGTGTGACAATACGTTAGTAACGTTAAATATTGTATTTTCTTGAAAACAAATCTTCTATCTGGATAAAATTACAATTTTGGAGACTAAAATATTACTTTCGTTTTAGAAATTCTTGGACGCCAATAGAAAGTGTGACAAACATCATAACAAGCTTTATTTCCGAAATAAAATGGCAGTGGAATCAAAATAATTTTCCCATAACACGATAATTCTACATCCCAGTAAATAATTTCGTGAAACCTCACAAAATACTAAGCATACCGATATTAATTAGAATCGTATTTCAACGAAAGATTTAAATGTCATTTCATAGATATTACTGAAAAATATGTACCCTTAAAGAAGCAAAAAGCAATTTATAATAGTGACCAAAAGTGCACAGTAACAGGCAGCATTGCTGAAAATTGCATCCTAGACATTCAGCTTCATGATAAATGGTTCCGTCTGTCTTTAAGAATGTAGCCAGACGGTTAAAGTATGGAAGGGACAAGTCATCCATCGTAATAATGTGACGTATCTACCTATTCATTCCGCTTTGAAGCGCTTTTGATGAAAAAGTGCACTTTTATTTTGTACTGGCTGGTGCGGTTTTTGCATTTGAAAATGGCATAACTACAAAAGTAGTGTTGTAGTTGCATGAAGCAAGTATGGTCATAGACGACTTTATGAAGGTATCACGTATTATTGTATAAGCACAGTACAATTGTAATAAAGATTATTCTTGGAGATCACAAACACCACTTTCAGCAGCCAATTACGAGTACGATGCTATCGAAGAGTAGATTCATCACCTGCTTTTTTCAGCGCTACAAATAATAAGAAACAACTCCTATAATAGCGAAGCGAACTTTTTCCTTCATAACGATTTCATACAAACTACGTTGGAATCAAAATAATTTGCCGAATATTTTATTATAATTTTCTCGATGCATATTTCATGAGGCCTTATTGTGACGCAATTATGTGAGGCTATCAATTAAGTACATTAGTCTGCCGAAAACACATGTAACGTTACTGTTGTTTAAAAAACGGGTCACAAAACACAAGCTGCGCTGCAACCACATTAATAATTTATCAGCCGCATGACGGCTGTTTGCTAATAAAGCGTGGATTCACGCTGGAAATATTAATAAAAGCAGCTTGCAGCCGGAACTCGAACGGTCGGCACCGGCGCGCGCCGCGCACGTCCAATGACAAATGACCAGCTGAAACTTTCATTTAGTTTACCATTTGAATTAAGCGACCAAAAATCATTATTTAGGATATCCGATTTTTTACATTTTAATTAAACAGTTATTATCATCAATGAGACCTAACTAGATCTATTTTTCGCCCCCGTAAACCCCTATATTGCAAACTTTCATCGAAATCATTAGAGCCATTTTTGAGAACGTGATTACAAATATATACAAATTTTGCTCATTTAATAATATAAGATATTTATGAATAAGAAATAATTTGAATAAAAAACAAATGAAAAACAGATTTTTATTGAAAAACTTTGCAAGCAGATTCAACTTTTGAAGATCACTTATCTCAGGGACCTGAAAATTGTTTTCCTTTAACTGGAGTCACACGCTCGTAACGAATCAATTTCAAGACTGATTAGTTTATTAGCAAAATGCAATTACTTCATATAAGGCATAAATTTTCGCCATTATACCTTTGACCGAAGCTGAGTAAGTTATAAAAGTTTTTAGGGTTCCGTACCTCAAAAGGAAAAAACGGAACCCTTATCACTCGTGTGTCGGTCTGTCTGTCCGTCTGTCACAGCCAATTTGCTCCGAATCTAATGGACCGATTAAGTTGAAATTTAGTGCACATATGTATTTCTGTGACCCAAATACGAACGTGTAACGTAAATAAATGATTTTTTTAAATATAGGAGTCACTTTTGGGGGCAAACAAGAACATTTTAAAAAAGTTTTGCTAACAGTACCGTTTGACATATCAAATGAAAGAGCTTGTTGCGAGAATCTGAAAAATATTTATTATATAATTTTAAAATAAACACTTTTAATGATATTTAAGAAGTTGGATGAAAATTGAAAATTCCCTCCCGTTATCTCCGAAACTAATGGACGTAAAATTTTTGAAAAAACAAAACACAGTATGCCTCATTACTCTATGGTGTTAAAATAACATGGTAAATCTCTTAATATTGTATGTATGTATTTCAACTACAATGTTAAGTTTGTATTTGGGATAAATTCATCCCAACATTGTGCGCAGTCCGACACGCACTTGGCAAGTTTTTAAAATTAAACCTTTTGTCAAAAAAAAAAAAACTGACCGGTCTACAAACTTACATTTGTAGAAGATTCGTTTAATACACCTACATGAAACAGTATAGATTCGTGATAAATCTTTTATTAATACTTTAGAATCCACACACAGAACCGGTCGAAGTAGTGATCCTTAGGGAAGCCTATATCCAGCAGTGGACGTCGTACGGCTGAAATAGTGATGATGAACGTAGAATCCATAGAATAAGCCGTTTTGAACCAACTTTCAAGTTGAGTGTTCCTAACGACTTAGAAATACGGAGAATATTCCCGAATTCAGGCTTTGCTATGAACCCCCACAGTGCCCCAAAACTATTCGGTACACGTTGAATGTACCATAAACGGTGCCTAAATTCGGCCAACACTGCCTTTTAAACGTAATATCGATCGCATTTAATGGCCGATGTTCGGCAAACGTATATTAATGAATAAATGAAATCGAACGCATCTCACAGTCTCTTTGTATCTGCCATCAACTAACACGGACACGCCATTAAATTTGAATGTTCAATATTTCCTCTGAAAACCATTTTAAGCCACGATAAGTATCCCATTTCGTACTAATGATTCTTAGGTACTACTGCTAAGTACTAATAATGTCGATATTATCGACAGTTCTCCCCTCTACTCTAGGTGTTAGTAGTCGGAAACTATTCAAAGCAGCTTAGATGTTTGAACGTTAGTAGTTAGTTACATTGTTTTAAAAATATAGAGTTATTAAAACCACTTTGTTGGTAATTTTTTAATGGTTGGTAAGACAACTTCTCTTGTCATTTTTAAACGCATTTTCCTATTCGATCTTTTTTCCTGGCTTCGAAGGTCCAAAGTAGATGGTAATTTTTGGTAGATACTTAAGCCTTTTTAGTGATATATTGAAGTGAAAATTTCTTTAGGCGCGTTAGGCATTTTCGAGATGGGACTAAACCTTTGATTTCGCGACACCGTGATGACACCACATTTTGACCATTAAAAAGACATCAACGCGTTTATTACCGCGGTGCGTGGAGTAAAAGACATCCTCGCGTTGATTATCGCGATGCCAATTTTTTTGCAAGTTTTTACTTCTGTCGGCACTCCCGGAGTGCCACTGTTTTTTTTTTATGGTAAGTTCTTTTAATGATTATAATTGGATAGTTTTAAACATGCAGCAACGGATTTACGGATTGATGCGGTTTTTTGTTTCATTTAGAGAATTTATTCCAGAACAGGCTAATGATGATGATGATAATTCCAGAACGTTTATATGTATAATTCAGTAATATTAATTTACATAAATATTAAAGATATATCAATATTTTGTCAAGTCATAAAAACCGTGCGAGTTCTTTATTACAAAGCTTGATTTTGTCACTTAGTTTGCAACAATACGGAGATTTTGGTATTCAATCTACGCTGCCGTGTAGGTACATTGATTGACAGAATCAATTTTAATTAAGGCAGGCACGCGGTATCTGTCGGATACACTGAAATAAGCCGCTGGTTGCTGTACAATAGATTGGATGTGGTAATTATACGAGTAGGTAACACCAAATTTTTACTAATTTTATAACTAACATGTAGGTCGAGTATAGGTCTATAGATCTACAATATACTAGCATGTAGGTATATACATTTTTCTTGCGTTTTTAGAGTAGATCTATCCATTTAACAACCTCTTTCAAATTCCCCTATAAAATAAAATTATTTTAATTAGTTCAAGTGTATCTGTTACATGATCTCATCATGCTATTATAAAAAATAATAATTCTATAGATCTACTCTTAAAACGGAAGAAAAATGCCCGTTTTTGTATAAGGGCATTAATTCAAGTTTTTTGATCCAACTCCCTGTGGACGTCTGGAATCTAGATCATATTTCAACTGAGAAAATATCCATAAACGCAAATAAGGCACGGTAATGTATTTTCTTTCTTTTCTTTTTCTTCTGTAATCATAAATGTTTTTGCCACAAGTAGGTAGGTAACACTTTTAATTCTACCTACACATCTCCGCTTAAAACTACCCACTTTCTTTAAACATGTTAAAAAAAATACTTTGATTATAATTTTAAAATATAACGCCTACATCAAAAATAGGTAGTACGAAATCTTATTAATATTTCATATTCCTGAAAATTTTAATATTTCACATCGTGATCTCTTCCCTTGAGACGGTTATAATCTAAAATTCTAGAGAGTGCGTTGACACCGCTTAGCGCCTTCGGCGTAAACACACAAAGCTCCTTCGGGCTTATCCCAAGATTATTGATGCCTAAAATAAATCACTAAAATCGATACAAAACCTACCTATCCTATCTTATATTACAGGGTGTCACCCTGTCACACCTAACTGAATTACAGTCAACGCATCAATAGGTATCCATTTGTCAGTGACTGCACTTTTATGTCGTAGCAATAAGTGTGATTTTCATGCTGCACTGATGTGAGGTTAACTATACCCTATTTATTACGAATTAATTACTTATTAGGACATTCAACTGAACGGCGTGCGATTGGAGAGGCCTATCCTAAGCAATGGACTGCTTCAAGCTGATGATAATGATGAGAGGGTGCATTCTGAAAGTTGGCAAAGTCGCAAATTGCTGTCAACTATCTCGCTGTTTTAATTAATTTATCGACACCTATTAACAAATGAAATTATGAAATATGCTTTGTAGTGAACTAAAATATTAATGCCGAATTAGCTTATTGGTGATTCACACGACTTTATTCGCCCGAAACGGGCAAAAAATTAATATCGTTTTAGGTTTCAAGAAAGCAATTTTTCACCTAAAACGTAATACACCTCAAACGTTTATAACTTTCAGAATGCACCCTCTTAAGTAGCTACTTTGTAGAATAACAAATCTTCACGGCTCTATTGGTTTGTGATGCACATTGACGAAATTAAATAAATCGTTTCCAACGCGTACCTAGCAAATTGAAAAGATCCATATATTTACGTTCAGCCTGAAATCTTTACTTCTCCAAACGTTACAAAAGCCCTACTTTAAATATTCGTCGCGATATTTCAGTAGATATTGCGAGCCATACTGATTTATCATTCGCGTGATGGTCCACATGGCAAGGCGCTGTCTCTACTGGAAAATATATGGCGTCTTTGAAGCGCAGAAAGATGGGTAATTTCATTGAATTTATGAACGTATCACCGTTGATATTGCGATGTTGAAAATTTGTACGTAAAATTGTGATAAACATCGTATTTACAGTTGACTACAGTTAGTTATGTGCATATGTTGGTAGAAGGTGAAATATGATACAACTTTACCTAATTTTACTGTGAAATATGTTTTAAACGAAATATGACGGATATCATCGAAGTAAAAACGATAAAAAATAACATAAAATAACATCACGCCTGTAATCCCTGAAGGGTTAGGCACAGGTGAACGATAGTGCACCCACATTCCGCCAGTTATGTTTAAGTCCCATGTAACACGAGGCGGGCCTATTGCCATAAACCGAAACTCCGGGCTGCTACTGAGAAATTCCACAAAAAAAAAAAACACAATAGAAATGTCCTTAAAAATATCCCAGTGGCTACGCGACAAAAGCAATATACGGTTGTCTTCATTATCCTCTATTTTTGCGATCATGCGTAAAAGTACCGCATCACTATTGCGTCGGATGCGAGACAGCGACAATAGTCTCCTTAGCATTGTTGCTAGTAAAACTGAAAGCCACCTTTTTTTTACTTGGAAACTATCAAATAACTTGGGGAGGGCGTGTCAGACTCTTACTGACTAAAACCCACCCATGTTCCTTCAGTTGCCTGTATGTTGCCAGCGGCCACGGTATCCCTTTCGAATTTTCCTGCGACACCGGCAGGCATCGGCCCTAGCGGACCCCGTGAGTTGTGCTGACTTCGCTTTGAGACGCGCGTGGAACACAACGCTCACCCAGGCCTGGTCCTTATCAGACGGTCCTATTGCTCACCGTCCGCAAGCCCGCGCGTACGGTGGCTGGGAATCGGCCTAGGATTCCCGACGCCCAGGGCGTCTCCTGTGGCGGTTAGCGGCGTGAAGGCGCGAAATTTGAGACTGAAGGCCACCTGATGGGGTACCTGTGCGCAGTGCATGTATTGTTGCCAGGTGTCCCCAGAAGATAGCTTAACATATATAATGTTCTTTATGTTGTGTTGTATTATTGTTATTGTTTCTAATTGTTTACGTTTGTCTTAATTAATTACACTAACATAGTTTTAGTAATACTAACAAATATGGGTACCTAACGTACCTGAATTAAAGATGAATAAATTAATCCAAAACTAGAAACCAGGCAATAATACCTAATCAGGTTTCTCCATTGTACTTAACGTCACTAATCGCTGTGGCAGTAGTTTCAGCACATGTTTTAGGTTTACGTTCTCCTTCTGTATCCTAGTCAGTAATTATGTATAGCAATTATCAAGCCTTCATTAAGAAGAAGCTATCGTTAATAGTGAAATTACCTGAGAAATTAGAAAAGACTAGATTAGAGAAATTAGAGGCCACCGAGTTTGTTTATTTATTTTATTTATTTTTGGTGGGTGTGCCTGCTACAGGGACACCTCTGCCCAACCCTTCGGGGAAACAAGGCGTGATGTTATGTTATGTGTTTATTTATTTTTTATTTTTTTATTTAACCATTTATGCACACACATATAAACAGACAAGAAGAAAGGAGCAGAAAAATACGTACAAAGGCAATGCTTATTTCTAAAGAAATCTCTTCCAGCATACCTGCGACAGGAAATTATAAAAAATGAGATGTAGACAACGTGTGTAACCGTAGAAGATAAAACAAAAACACAAATTAAAGAAGAAAAAAAAATACTTTTTACTATTTACACAAACTACTTACAATATAAGAATATACTTACATACATACTTCTAAAATAAATATCACTACAATATATATAATTATAATGTTTGTTTCTGTTTTTCGTCTCAGAGTTGTCGGATAGGAAGCACCGAATTAATCTAGTTTTAAAAAATAAGTTATTTTTGACGTGTATAAGTGTTTTTATACCACAATTTAAATAAATAAATCAATAAAAACAATCTGCCTAGCCTTTTCCCAACTATGTCGGCTTCCAGTCTAACCGGATGCAGCTGAATATCAGTATTTTACATGGAGCGACTGCTTATCTGACCTCTACAGCTCAGTTACTGAGTAACACGATACTCTAGGTAATACTAGTCGTCAGACTTTTGGGCTTCTGACTACACATAACGACTTTCAAAGATCTTCAAAATAACAGCCGGTACCATCGGGTTTCTGAGGCACGGAGGAGACTCGGTATGTAAAGATGATCGAACATCCACGGACTGACCGCGGCAAGCGTAGTTTAACTTGATCGATCGACCCGTGTGGCTGTTATTATTTAGCACGAGCCCCTCAATTTACAGAAATAAATATAATTTACAATAATTTATCTCCACAGTAAGGATTATCTAATATCTATTTTCAGACCACAAAAAATATATAAAGGAAATGGTGCAAAACTTTGGTTATAATGACTCGGAACAATTAATCTAGATACCCTGACCTGACTGACACTGAATCAAACGATACACAATGGGAACATATACGCATACATACACACACACTCTCACACATCACACACCACACCACACACCACACTCACATCACACGTACACAAACACACCAGAAATACCATACAACACCTGAAATCACCTCTCTAGTCTCCACTCTGGAATTCGTACCCCGAGCCCCAAGATACAGACTTACTGTCTAGTTTGAGGCTCACTGGTAAATAATATTGTGTAACCTAGCAGGTAATATTTTAAGCTACTCATATCGTCTGAACTTGGTGTTAACCTGTAAACCTGCTTACTGTTTAACCTGGACAATAAACTATTTCTATTTCTGGACTTCAGTTACCAGTAACAATACATCTTTCTCTGACATAATATCTATACATAATTATCATATTTTTCGACCCGGATAACATATTTTCTAATTAAATATCATACGGAAATCTCATTATCCTTAATCAATGTGTTAGCTTCGATTATCTGCGAGACACAAATGCCTGATGTCTGATATTAACACATAATCCCATCGCTACACTACATAATGTTATTAATATCTAACGAATGTAATAACTAATAATGACAATAATACTAGGTTAAACCAAATTAATTCACTTTGATCAAATGGTGCAGAAATTGTAGATTGAGATGGCACTGTGCGCTTTTTTAAATTTTCTAATGTGACGATATTACCATGGACCACGTCCGCGTCACGGCATCACAATGACACAGGGAAGTAAAATGTATGGAAATACAATGAAGACGCTTTTAAATTTCCGCGATAACGTGCACGTATTTCCATACATTTGATGGCTTCGTCCATACTCAACCCCAGTTCGAACTCGCCCGGTTTGTATATATGTAACTACATGTATAGCTAGATGGCGCAAAAGTACTGATGGTAAGAAAAGTGCGTGTGATTTTTATTCAGTCATAAATTCATAATACGCGGTATAAAATTAACACTAGGTAGGGAGGTACTATTAGTGCTTTTCCAACATCTATAAAATAGACTCAATATTAATGAACAACATAGGTATTATACGCTCGTTTAAAAGAACCATTCGTTTATCTAATCTCTTAAAGTAACAGTTCGTAAGTACAATAATTAAAACTTTGATTACATCACATTACGCTTGTATTCCCCGTAGGGTTAGGCAGAGGTGTACCTATAGAAAACCCACATTTCGCCAGTTATGTTTAAGTTCCATGTAATAGGGGCGAGCCTTTTGCCAGCAACCGGGCACAGCTTTGATTACATATTAAAATTAAAGCTTTTCTCTAAAAAAACACAGTTTGTACAATAATTAAAGTTCTCTGCTAAAAAATCATAGTCTGTATACAATGACCAATGTCAATGTGTACAATAATTCAATTCTATTATTGTAAAATTTCTAGGAATGCAATATTTAATCATTAATAACTACCTATTTGGAATCTAAGTAGGTCATTTTGTTAAAAAAATCTTGATCTTTTCTTAAGTATATACTTAAGAAAAGAATCTCATAGATAATCAAGACTGCCATAGTAAAATTAATACGTGATTAGTATTTATTATTTAGACGAAGAGTATTTATTTTCTACAAACTGTACCCTTGCACTGATAGGCATATAAACAAGCGTGCGAGTTCAAACTGGGGATGAGTATGGACGACGCACATTTTAAAGACGTGGACGTCCACAATAATATCGTCACGTTAGAAATTATAAAAGCGCACAATGAATGATAAACTTTATTTTACACGTTCCAATTTGGTTGAATCATCCAATTTTCAAGGCATAAGTGAACCGTGATAAATGATAAATGATAAATGATTTTATTTCTGTAAATAGGTTTGTACAAACACTTTTACACGTCAATCATATTTTAAAAACTAGATGAGGTCGGCGTTTCCTAACTGACTACTCTGAGAAGAAAGGCCGAAACAAACTCAGAGGTCACAGTCTCTTTTAAAGTCCAGACATAATCTTGGTCAGATCATGTGAATTATAAGCTTTAGATAAGTATCACTGTAATAAAATTAGAGAAAATATTAATTCGATTAGTCTCTCTTAAGTGTCAGAAAAGATTGGAGTTTGGAGAAAACTTGGGCACTAATCATTATTAATAAGTTTGTGAAGTTATATTAGAATTCTGCTATAATATTAAGAATGTATAACCTTCCAAACTTTTGGTATGATCATTGATTTTATATGAGAGAAATGTAGGTAATTATTTTTTTATAAACTAGCGGCGGTACCTGCGTATGAAATTTAAAAATTTAGCCCAGAAATTAATACATAGTTTTTGATTTCACCTATGACGTGAAAAGAAAACAACAATTGTATATACCTAAAGAACTTTTATCCCTAGAATCCATGATTAATGTCCATAACCTACCTATTACTAAATTTAAGATAATTGTGGAGGACAGAGGACTAATCAAGTAGCAATGAAAAAAACACACGAACACTACTACAAGATTTATTGTCGGTATATCCACAGGTTTTAGCTATTACAGCTATTATTTCAAATATTATTACAATCACTGGTTTCGGGCAAGGATGGCTACAGTTCACAATTCTATCTAAACGCGGTTAAAACTTACGAGACTAGTGCACTCTTTCGTGTCTGGAAGCGAACAGGCCAGTACAATCGAAATGTGGGCGGAAAAGAACTCGTTTACAATCAACTTCCGGTTCCAGAAACTTCTAGAACATTCAAGTAATCTCTACAGTGCTGCCTCGTAGTGTCGAGAGGCGACTACTACAACATTCATTCATAATATTACAATACTCATTCATAAAACAGCGCCTCCAGTGTCGAGTAGCGAGCATTCATTCATAATATTACAATGCTCATTCATAAAACAGCGCCTCCAGTGTCGTGTAGCGAGCATTAAATCGATATTTTCGCGTAAACTATTCACTAATTCACTGCTTCCGCTACACGACAACAGAGGACGCTACTTGTGTATCAGTCACATTTCTCCCGCCGTGTACATACAATGTACATAATTTATATCACTAGTGACTGGTACACACTTCACAATATTAACAATTGAATGCAATTCACAATTCAATGAATTATAAGATAACAATATAGTACACATACATAATTATAAAGTTAAGGGTAGTCACTCCAGAATCCTTGCTCTGCTATATATTAGATCAAATTGAAATAAAAACAAACTCCTCCTGGTAGCAGAATCCTGGAGTGACGCCAAGAAAAGAGACATAACGTACAAAATATGCGAAATACATAATTTCAGAACTTGTCTACTTTAAACCAGTGTTTACGATACAATGCATGATGACAACTAAGTTTCTACTGGTATAACGACGAGACGCTTAACAGGACGCCGCATTACACCGCTCTTGGTTTTGACGTCAACGACTCTCACGACACCATCTGCTCCTGGATACATGCGTTCGACTCTCCCTTTTGGCCAGATGTTTCTCGGTAAGTTTGGGTCCACTACGACAATCAAATCGCCCACCTTGACCGTGTCACCGTGTCCATACGGCTCCCGCCGGTTTTGAAGCGTAGGCAGTACTTCGCGTACCCATCGTTGCCAAAACAAGTCCGCTAGTCGTTGTGACGCTCTCCAATGTGAATGACGTAGTTCATCCGGCCTTGTGAAAATCCCTGGCAACGGAACTTTAGAGGGCGCGCCGAGCAGAAAATGGTTAGGCGTCAAAGCTTCTTCGTCGTCTGGGTTAACCGATACATGGGTCAAAGGTCGGGAATTGACCGTGTGTTCTACCTCTGTCAGAAGTGTGTGAAGCACGTCTTCATACGGATGCCGATCGATAAGTGTAGCATTTAATGAGACCTTTACCGTGCGCACTAACCTTTCCCATGCTCCGCCCATGAACGGCGCTCCTGGTGGAATGTAGCGCCAGTCGATGTGACGTACCTCTGCCTCGTGTTGAAGTGATTCTAGGGCAGCATTACGGAGCTCAGCATCTGCCCCGTGGAAATTGGTGCCGTTATCACTCCAAATGACTTCAGGGCATCCTCGGCGTGCCATCATACGCCTCAACGCAAGTATGGCGGCATCCGTTGATAGCGAGGCGGCAACTTCTAAATGGACAGCACGCGTAGTTAGGCATGTGAACAATGCCACATAGCGCTTCTCGTGATGTCTCGCTACTGTGACGGAGAGTGGCCCAAAGTAGTCCAGTCCTGTGTGTGTGAACGAACGTTGATGGTGTGCCAGTCGACAGGGTGGTAAGTCGCCTGTCAGTGGCTCTGGCGGTACGGCTCGACGTAGTCTACAGGGTTGGCAGAGCCTGATTACTGCACGGACGGACGGCCTTAAACGTAAAATCCAATAGCGTTGTCGTATTTCGTTCACGACGCATTCCACGCCGCTGTGGTGTAACTTTCGATGGGTCCAGTCTATGTACAAGCGGCAGTAACGGTGATCGCCATCTAGTACTGCCGGTGACTGTGTTTCTCGTGATATTTCAGCTGCTGCTGTGATGCGCGAGCGTATTCTTATTATGTTGTATTCGTCGACTGTCAGAGATAACCGCTTCAACCGGCTGTCAGCTAGTACCGTTCTCCCGCCGGTGAGAAGACGCAATTCATTTGCGAAACTTTCTTCTTGTATAGCACGTGTCCACAGGAGCTCGGCCCGACGTGTGTACTGTGTGCCAAGGGGTATGTAGGCCGTCGGTGTTACGCTGAGGTTGCGGCTCTGCAGTCCGGATCGCTTTCTCGTACCCTCCCGTTGTTTCACCGTCCAGTTCGGGTCGTCTACATTAACGCCTTTATTGCGTTTACGGGTGGCTGTCGTGGTGCGAACTCGAAGTCGGTCGATGAATTGAAGAACGCGGGCCGTGGCCCGGATGAGCCGTAGCCAGGAAGAGAAACGTGTGACGTCAGGTAGCGCCTCCGTTAAGGTCGACTGTTCGTGAGAAGCAGCAATGGTGACACGCTCCTCACCCGTGTCGATGTAGGGGTATGAGTCTGTTTCCTGCGGCCAGGCGTTTTCGCTGTCATAGAGAAATGAAGGGCCGACATACCAGCGGTGGCTTGCTGTGAAGTGAGTCGGTGTATCGCGAGTCGAGTCGTCGGCGACATTGTGAGCGGTGGGGACCCAGCGCCATTCACTCCGCTCGGTGGTTTCTTCTAGTTCCGCTACTCGGTGCGCGACGAACGGTTTGAAAGCGCGTGCGCCGGCGCGCAGCCACGCTAGCACAGTGCGCGAGTCGGACCAGAAGACTCGACGGTCGGCGCGACGATCATGCTCTTCTTCCACGCAGCGTGCTAGTCGCCCGCCGAGCACAGCAGCCTGTAATTCAAGTCTAGGTATAGATGTGACCTTGAGGGGCGCAACGCGCCCTTTCGCTGCCACGAGCGAAACATTCACTTGCCCTATGCCGTTCACCGAACGCCAATATGCTGCTGCGGCATAGGCTCGTTCGCTCGCGTCCACGAATACGTGCAATTCTACTCTAATCGAGTCATTATAACCAAGGTGACAACGTGGGACATGAACGCCTTTCAGTATTTGTAGAGCAATCAACCAGTCGCGCCATTTACGTTCTAGACTTTTTGGTAGGCGCTCGTCCCAACCGATTTTTAAACGCCAAGCGTCTTGCAATATGCACTTCGCTTGTGTCGTAAACGGCGCGGCTAGTCCCAGCGGGTCATATAAAGACATTGTCGTTTTTAATAACTGACGTTTCGTAACCTGCTTGCTCAAATAAGAAGGGTCTACTTTCCTGAAGTTGAATCCTAAAGTGTCATTCTGGTGTCGCCAGATAAGACCGAGAATTTTCTCCTCCTTGTTGAGCACAGTGTCCTTCACCACGGGCTCGGTCGCGAGACCAGCGACAGCGGCCGGCTCGTTGGACGCCCACTTCTGCAACACGAAGTTACCTCGCCGGTGTACCGCGTCGACTGCTTTAGACACTCGGTTCGCTTCTTCTGCGTTGTCGAAGCTCTGTAAAAAATCATCCATATAATGATTCCGAACTATAGAGTTCACTGCCTCGGGGTAGTCAGCCTCATGAACATGTGCATTATGATTTTTAACGTAAATTGCAGTGCTCGGGGAAGAGGTCGCACCAAACAATACCGCTTTCATTCTATATTCAATGGGCGTTAAAGTCGTATCGTCGCGCCACAGAAAACGAAGTGCGTCTCTATCTTGCACTCTTACCTTTATGCGTAGAAACATATCTTTTATGTCTGCTGAAACGGCGACAGGTTTTTGTCTGAATCGCATTAAAACGCCAAGGAGTGATTGTAGGAGATCAGGGCCTGTCAGAAGATAATCATTGAGGCACACTCCATGCGTGCGTGCCGCTGCGTCATGCACAATTCTGACCTTACCCTGTTTAGATGGATTTATCACTGGAAAATGTGGTAAGTACCACTTGTACCTACTAGATGACGTTGGCGGTGCTAGTTCTGCATACCCATTTGATATCAGCGCTTTCATCTGCTCTGAATATTTTTGTTTCAGAGTTTGGTCTTTGCGTAAACGGGATTCGGTGCCTTCCAGTCGACTGAGCGCGGAGGCATAGTTGTCTGGAAAACACCTATCTTCATTTTTCCATAATAAGCCCGTCTCGTAACCACCTTCAGGCAGAGCGCGTGTAGTGTCCTCTAGTATTTTCAATGCTCTCACCTCTGGGTCTGCTTGGGGGCGACGTGGCTGCACTCCTAATGATTCCAGGCTAAAATGTTCTTGTATGAGCTTTTCAATAGATTCATCTGTACTTACATGACCGCAGCGTTCTCCGATCTGTGGTAATACATGTAGTTTTGTCAGGCTGCAGATTTTACCATGTAAAATCCAGCCAAGTGGTGTGCGTGACGCTACTGGTTGATCCTTTGTACCTACTCGCGCTTCAGAGGCGAGCAGGAGTGCCCAGTTGTCCTGGCCTATCAAGACAGTTGGTACGCCAGCGTCATATGCTAGCTGCTCGACTATAGGTGTCAGGTGTTCGAAGCCTGCTAGGTCATTTGTGCGTATCGACTGACTTGATAATTCAAGTCTGTCGATGGTTCTGGCTTCGATGTCAATGCCTTCGGTTGTGTATTTTCCTCGAATATTTACCTTGACCCGTTGTGAGTTTGTAGCGTCAATGCGCGCGCCTGCTACGGCCTCGATGTAAAATGGCTCATTTGGACCTTCTGCACCTATCCGCTGCGCGACGTTAGTAGTAAGTAGAGTTATTGTCGATCCGTCATCCAACAAAGCAAATGTGTCTACTTTACCGTTTGGTCCCGATAGTGTCACTGGCACTACTTTCAGCAAAACTTGATTGTACTTGCGCGGCGTGCTTGTGTTATTGATGACGGCGTGCAGCGCGATGTCACCGCGTGGCGTTGAGTCGTCCCGTGATGCTGCATGCCCGGTCGCTGTGACACGAGGACGCTCTTCTGGGTCGTTTGCGGTGCGCGTTCCCCGGCTACTGGCGCTGTGCAGTAGCCTGTGATGATAAAGCTCGCAGTCTTGCACTTCACACTGCTTGCTTTTGCATCTATGTTTCCACGTCCGTCGGTTCAGGCATCTGAAACATAATTTATTTTTACGTGCAGTTTCCCATCTATCAGCTATTGACATTTTCTTAAAGTTAGAACAGATGGCCACGCTACTACAATTACCGTTGCATATCACACACGGTGTTTTATGAGTCTCTACTATTTTGAACATCTTGTGAGCCGGTCGTCGTGAACGGTCTCGTTTAAGTTCCACCTCTGCCGAGGCGTGACGTGCATTGAGATCGGCCTCTCTATCGAGAAATTTTCCCAACACTAATAAGCCAGGCTCTGCTTCACCTGCAGCCATCTCATAATCATACCACCGGCTTCTTAGCGTAACTGACAACTTTTCTGAAATTGCGGAAATCATCTCCGGGCTATATAAATATTCTGTTCTATTCAGAGCTTGCACCGCGGCAATGGCGTTTGTGACCTTCGATGCAAACACACATATATCTGTGGGGTTATCTGCAACTTTAGGTAACTGGCGTAATTTATTTAATTCGTAAGTTATTAATGCGTGGGGTCGTCCAAATCGAGATTCTAACCTTTGCATAATTTGCGCGGCCGAGGATCCTAATAATAGGCATTTAACTGCCTCTAACGCTGTGCCTCTCAAGGATTTTCTGAGACGGGCCAAATTCCCTGCCTCTGTGTGAGTTGACGCAGACTCATTAAACGCTGCTTTAAAATGCAGCCATTCGCCAGGGTGGCCACTAAAGATAGGTAAATCAAATTCATACCTGCTGGCAGCGGGTTTGCCCCGCGCTACCTCTAACAATGCCTGAGTCAATCCTTGCAGCAGGCTCCCCTCGTCGTTACGTTGCAGCAAGGGGGATGGCGCGTCGTTTGGCGTTATGGGTTGTGACTGCGGCGGACGGATGTGGTTGCGGTGCTCACTAAGTGTGTCCGCGGCGTCCGTCTGACGTTTCGATGTCGCAGTCGAGCTTCCCTCCAATAATTCTTCGTCTGCTGATTCTGCTTCCAAGAGCGCTAACCTAGCAGCGGCGAGTTCAAATCTCGCTCGCGCCAACGCCTTCCTGTCGGTTTTCGTCTCGCCTAGTGGTTGTCTGTGTGGAGGTGTCGTCGCCCCAGGGCTGTGAGGTTGGGCCTGGTCCGACTCTGTGACGGAATAGTTGGGCGGGTCTGTTGGTCCCACCGCTGTCGCCAATTCCGTGGAGACGGACTCGTCCCCTTCCGTGGCCGCTGTGACGAGTTCATGCCTACCGCGTGTCTTCACCATGTCGACGGTATTGCATACACCACACTACCACTTTCGCGTAAGATTAGATCAAAGCTATACCTGCCCGAATCCGGCTACTGAAGGACCAATGTGGAGGACAGAGGACTAATCAAGTAGCAATGAAAAAAACACACGAACACTACTACAAGATTTATTGTCGGTATATCCACAGGTTTTAGCTATTACAGCTATTATTTCAAATATTATTACAATCACTGGTTTCGGGCAAGGATGGCTACAGTTCACAATTCTATCTAAACGCGGTTAAAACTTACGAGACTAGTGCACTCTTTCGTGTCTGGAAGCGAACAGGCCAGTACAATCGAAATGTGGGCGGAAAAGAACTCGTTTACAATCAACTTCCGGTTCCAGAAACTTCTAGAACATTCAAGTAATCTCTACAGTGCTGCCTCGTAGTGTCGAGAGGCGACTACTACAACATTCATTCATAATATTACAATACTCATTCATAAAACAGCGCCTCCAGTGTCGAGTAGCGAGCATTCATTCATAATATTACAATGCTCATTCATAAAACAGCGCCTCCAGTGTCGTGTAGCGAGCATTAAATCGATATTTTCGCGTAAACTATTCACTAATTCACTGCTTCCGCTACACGACAACAGAGGACGCTACTTGTGTATCAGTCACAATAATATCCAGTGGATATGATGAATATCCATTACATATTACCTAAATCAAGTCACCAGAGGTATATTTCACGTATCTTATGTTACGCGAATCATGAATAGAGATTTCCAACAGACGAGTGTACAAGTGTTCCCGAAAATAGAGCGATTACCGCAGCTGCAGGAAAATGGCCGACTGAGTTTACGCTAAAACGGTAATACAAAAGCAATATCCAACACTTCTAGTGGCACCCACAACAAAAGCAGGATATTTTGTAAACATTTTACTGCGTCCCAGTCTGTGACGATATTGTGGACGCTGTCGTTGCAAAATGGCAGTTTTTACTGCCTTCCACGAGACCATTCGGTAACGTTACATCTCGCCATAGTTGTCGTTATACTGAGAAATGTTCTTTAAAAGTAAGACTTTTTTTACTCACACATTTTTTGCCTTCCTTCTCAAGAAATTGGTCAAACTATAGGAAAACTTCTGTGGCTTTAAAGCAAACGATGAATTAGGACGCTGAAGCGGAAATAAAGTTTGTTTATAATATTTTACGATCAATCTTTTAAATCTTGAGGTCTTTTCGCTAGAAGTCTTTAGCTAGTTTTGCAAACCAAGTGTAACATAAGGAATGGAAAAAGCAAAATGATGTTTTGAATGTTGGTAGGAGAGCTTTCACACTTTGCCGCCTCTAGGCGCTCGTTAAGGTGACAAAACATCGGTTTTAGTTTCCTCTAACGCACGGTATCTCTGGCAAAACTGCAATTTTCTCACTTAGGGCTCATGGCTATTTGCAAAACGTGTGAAACTTGCCCACTAAAGTTGCACTACAGTTGAATTTTGTTTATGTTTATAGTATGTTAAATTATGCGGGCCTTAAAACTGTGTGACATAACATTAATAATTTGGGGTTTATGATATTTTAGAACACATTTTGCGCGTGAATTTTCTTGATGAAAGTATGTAGGAGTATTAGTTAGGGTTCGAGATGGGATCTTTCGACCGTGACAAAATAGGTTGTGATGATCCGATGCGCTCTATTTCGATCCCGAATATTTTGCTATTCTCGTGACAAAATTATCAGCGTGTGTAACAAAATAATCTTCGAACTAGCGTGCTTTTAGTTTAGTTTTAAAATTAAATTACGTTAGTGCGATATTTGCTATAATGCGATAAAGTTGATGACATTTTTTATTTGCTTATTGTAAGGCACTCTTAGCCAAGGTTCATTCATAGACATACAACAAAACTAATTAAATACTTTTAAAAAACACGACAGTAATGTTGATAAATTACATGCCTATAAACAATCTATTTAAAAAAAAAACAGTGGCACTCTGGGAGTGCCGACAAAAGTGAAAACTGAAAAAAAAAGTACTTCCAAAACCTTTAAAGTAAAAATACTTTCATAGAACTGTAATATCGGTATCTACATAATTAGATAACCGTGGGTCAGTCCAAGATTATACTTTGTACCGGGAACACGTCGTTTCATTTATCAAGCCTAGCAAACAGTCCAAGAACGTGAACGTGATCCGTAACGTTATATAAATAAAGAGCATAATCGCGTTTACAAAAAAGAGGTGTCGGTAACGGTGTCACGGGTTCAATTGTTTCTTCCCATCTCAAAAATTCCCAACGCGCCTAAAGAAGTTTTCACTTCAAAAATTCATACATATGAATTCATATCGGCGCAATAGTCCCAAACGAGATCGCAAGCGCAAGCGATCTACATAGTTACTATCACTTGGTAAAGTTATTCATGTCACTGCACATTTCAGAAGTTGAACCGCGAATAACGGTACAAGTTGAAGTGGTTAGTTGACACTTTGTTGCATAAGGTCCTAGCGAGGTGCAACTGCTGGCGACAGTATCGTGCGCAACTTTGTGCGACGTCCGATAAGCCGCCTACATACCGGCACTAACTAATGCTGACGTCACACTCATCAGTTAGACACGATGGCGCGATGCTTTTGTTTTTGCAGGTAGCTAGGAACTTTATTTGTGGTATGTGGCCTTGTTCTGTATCGGTGAGATAGGTTAGTATAGAAACGGGTGCAGCTTCTAAGAGTCGATGTCTTTTGAAGTTTTATATAGATGTTACTAAAATAGGATAGATAGTTTTGATGTGGTTCTTTCATAAGTTGAAGTGCTTACTTGACACTCCGTTGCACAAGGTTCTAGCTAGGTGCAACCGCTGGCGACAGTATCGTGCGCAACTTTCTGTGACGTCCGTTAAGCCGCCTACATACTGACTTTAACACTAATGCTGACGTCACACTCATCAGTTAGGCACTATGGCGCGATGCGTTTGTTTTTGCTGGTAACTAGGGTAGGACTTTGTCTGTAGTTTATGACCTTGTTCTATGTAGCTGAGATAGTTTAGCATAGAAACGGGTAAAGTTTCTAAGATTCTAAGAATCTTTTAAAGTTTTCTCTGGGTGGTGATAATATACAGCATGTGTCAGAACGGTGTGGTCATATTTAAGGGTGGTACAGACCATCAGATTTGGTTTGAGATATGTGGCCTTGTTCTATGTAGGTGAGATCTTTTCACATCGGAACGGGTAGAGTTTCTAAGAGTTAATGTCTTCCAAAGTTTTCTCTGGGATCAATACTTACGCTTTACGAGCAAAAGAACGACAATACGACAACAAATTAAGACGCAGATCTGCAGTGACCTTGACTGGCAAGCTTGCGTGCTATGTACTGAGCTTACGCAACGCGTCGTACGTCCAGCCAGTAATAGGACTCGCCCATCAAGGAGCGCTGTCCCAAATTAGACGCATTATTAATTTATTGTACATAAAGGAAAAGGTATTTAAATAAAACACGTATATTAAAAGATCAATAATTAAATTATCTTTAAAATGGTGAAGGTTTCAGAAAAATATGCTTGATAGGTTTAACGTGATTCTAAGTTTTTATCCGCGTTAGACATAACTTTACAAATTAATTTCACTATGTATTATAAACAAAATCAAAAATATTCCTATATTAAGTTATTAAAAATACTCTAATTTAATAAATGTATTTTTTCCAAATCATTAACACTACTCGTTTAGACGGAATCTTCGGTATAAAATCATAAAAAGTCGGTTGTCGTTGCCTTCTGCATATATCTAAATTCTAATCCCGTTCCCAATCTGTATACGAAAATTCAATTAAATATATTCAATAGTTTAATCACTATAGCTAGTCAAAGATTGGCAAAATCCATAGTCGGTAAATCAGTACAATTAAGTTTATTCGAAAATAATGTAATTATTTTTGTATTTCGATGGTTCCGATTCATTTCGATAGTTCCAAATTCTCTTATGCATTAGTATCGTCAGAGTTTTCATTTGTCCTCTTATTGCATAATTGTCCTAGTTATAGAATTTACACAGAATAACTAAATACATTTCCGGAACGTAGCTCATTTCGTTCGAAAGCCAATGAGCAAATTCGTTTCGGAAAAATGTTATTTTCAGCATTACTATTCGTATCTTTCTCAAATTTAATGATATTTTTCTAATTGTTGTCAGGAGGTATCGAGGTACCAGAGTTTGGCGAGCCCATCACGAACTTGACGGTGCCTATCGGGAGGGACGCAACCTTCGAATGCATAGTTGTGAACCTGGGCAACTTTCGAGTAAGTATATTCTAATTATTTGTATACAGAACATCACGCCTTGTTTTCCCCAAAAGATTAGGCAGAGATGTACAGAGCACACCACTTTTTCTTTTTTTTTTTGGGTAAAAATTTATGAAATAACTTCTCCCGCTTTGGGCGAAGCGGGAGGGCGTGTCAGACTCTCACTGACTAAAACCCACCCGTGTTCCTTCAGTTGCCTGTCTGTTGCCAGGGGTCACGGATTTTCCCGCGACCCCGGCAGGCATCGGCCCTAGCAGACCCCGTCAGTTCTGCAAACATCTCTTAGAGGCCCGCGTGAAACACAACGCACCGTCGACCCGGGCCTGGTCCTTATCGGACGGCGAGCTACCCATTGCTCACCGTCCGCAAGCCCGCGTCTACGGTGGCCGGGAATCGGCCTGCTATTCCCGACGCCCAGGGCGTCTCCTACGGCATGGCAGCTAGAGGCTTGAGGGCGCGGAAATTTGCCTCTCCCTCACGCGTTCCGCGCTCCTTTGTGAGCATTACTGCTTCGCAGAAGGAGGTGATGGCCTCCCATGCCTTCTCGCTCCGTACCATGGCCTAGACCAGGGCCGGACGCGAGAGATCACCGCACCTATAGCACACCTGCGTTTCGCGTAACGTTAAATGTTTTTAATGATTTGCAGTGCAATGACGCCTTAGAGATATTCAATCTCTCTATTTTGATCTGGGAGTCTCATCGCTAGATGAGACTTATAACATCCTACTTAGCAAAATGTGGGTGTACTTGCACACCTCTGTCTTCTCCTTTGGGATTGCAGACGTGATTTAACGCATTTAATCCACAATTCAGAGTGAGTAGATTGTACCACAACAAACGATACTCTGCGAAATCTCTACTCCAAAATAATTTTATTCACCTTACCGAATATCAGCTAATACAACTGCCTACTCCCTAGAGTAAACCAAATTATTTCAACCCAAAATCATAATATCGGATTGTAGCTATTCTAAATTTCAGCTCCAGCCTACAGGTATTTTATTATAGCGAACTGAATAAGTAATTCACGTTTAAATATTAAATACGCCTTACTTAATACGCCTTTATTGCCTCGGATCTATTATATTAATAGTCCGTAGACAAAAAGCTTGCGCCGTCCCTCGAACAACTACATAATAAAGTTGAGAGGCTGAATATTAATTATGTTAGTTAACTTGAATAAGCTAGTCTGTTTTAGGCCGAATAAACTACTAGCAACAGTAAAATAAAATTATGAAAGTGAAAAGTTTAGCTGTTCGGGATTAGCGATGAACCGCGATAGAAACTGGATTGTCTAAACCCGCATGATAAATAACTGTGTGGGCAATGTTTAGATTTAGTCATCACCAAAAATTATTACAGTTTTATTATATTTAAAGCTTTTCCTTTTTACTCGTATCGGAACGAACTTCCAATATATCTCATACTCTGCCGGGGGTACGAAGAAAACCGAAAGGGAGATCGCGGCCCCCGGCAACAGGGCAACCGAAGGAATACGGGTGAATTTTACTCAGTAAGAGTCTGACACGCCCTCCCGCTCCGCCCAGAGCGGGAGAAGTTATTTGATAATTTCACACACAAAAAAAATATATCTCATACTATTGTAAAAATTTCATACACCAGAATACTAGCTTTGCGTTGTTGCATAACTTTTTAAATAGTCGAGATTTTTTTTATATTCTTTATGGCACCTTTTTAGGTCATGAACTATCCGAATATCAAAAAATATTTGGCCTGAGTGTTAAGGGGGTGGCATGAAAATTGATTCGCTGTTACAATGTCTAATAGATAGTCATTCAGTAAGATGGATGCAGAGTTTTTGCCCAGAAAGTGCCGGACGTATAGTTAGACTCAAAATAATGTATACTTCGACAAGAATTCATATAATTGTCTACAATCTTTGTTTCATAATATTGCATCAATGTGTACCCACAAAACTATTACATATTGGGTGTTCATTGATACCGTAATATGGAACATAAATATAAAAAAAAAATATTGAATTAAATTTAATTTAGTCGAAATGAATTCGTAAACATGTTTTTGAAGCTGACTGACGCTGAGCGCAATAGCCTAAACCGCATTAGAATAGAATAGATTTTTTCTTTATTCGAGTAACCAAGACTCAACAAGATTGTTAGTAAAACTTACGACTATGTTAGTAAACACAGACACTAAACAAAAAAGAGGAAACCAATACAATCAATAAGGGTTGGTCACCGCTGCGACATCCCATGAGAGACGGCACAACAGTGACCCTCGTATTCACAGTCCAGGCGACTCGCAACCATGCTTAAGACACTGTTGGAGCTGCCCCACACCCTGCGCACCAGGGAAGCGCACCTTTTACGCATTGTTGCGTAAAAGCAATCTACATGCGCATCTGCGAACATCCCGGACGCACTACAGAAACGGGGCAGCCCCACCAGTATCCTAAACGCATTGTTATATTGAACGCGGAGAGCACTATACGATCTTTCGTTTATCTAGCCCACAGGCTGCACGTGTAAAAACTAGTACAGTAGGCTCGAAAGAGCGTGATTTTTACAGGAATTGAGCATCGTGCAAACCTGCGAGCCAGCATGTGTGCTCTAACCGACAACGCCCTCCGCTCCCGTTCAACATCTTCATCGTCTTTCGAGGTTGGGAGTCAATATATAACCAAGATACTTAAACCTGTAGACTCTCTGCAAAGGTGTACCATAAAGTAATACAGGCGATACTGTATCAGGACTTTACCCCCAGCCTCAAAGATAATGACCTCCGACTTCTTAGTGTTGTATGTCAAATTGGTTGCTCAATGTGAGACGTATGCTAAAGTTCATACTTTACAATAAGTCTCACAATGAATAACCAATTTTCTCAAGCCGCAGACTGACGCGCTCAGCAGTACCATGTCGTCCGCGTAACTGATGTTATTGACGCAGGTACCGTCTATATAACATCCGAGCCTGGTATTACTGAGCTCGCCAATCAACTCGTTCACGTAAAGGTTGAAAAGCGTTACTGAGCTCAATCCACCTCTGCCTCACCCCACACTCCCAACCGTAAGGACGAGAAAACGCCCCAGCCCATCGTACAGTGTTGACCAGGTTTCCATACCAAAACTTTAAAATGTTAACAAGTACTGTGGGTACTAATTTACTCCACAACACATCATAGGAAACCAGATCAAATGCCTTTGAAAAGTCCACGAAGCAAGCACAAATAGGCGTCCCTCGTCTCGCATAGTACGTCACAGCATGCTTAAAATAACACCGTACTCTCTGTTGATAACCCAGCTCTGAATACGAACTGGTTATCATGAATAATAATACAATTACTTAATTGTGTATTAAGCATGCTGTCAAATACTTTTGAAATCACGGCCTATAGTTACCGCTGTCGGCGAGGTCACCAGTTTTGTTTTTAGCAATTGCCACTACCACCAATCGCATCATCTCACCGGGCAGGTAACTATGACTCATACAAAAGCCATACAACATAGTAAGCGCCCTGGGTAAGTGAGGGCCAGCATATCGTAGGCGCTCGATACTAAGCCCGTCAAACCGGACTTACCCCTTGACATACATCTAATAGTCCGAGCAATCTCCGGGGACTTAAATTTTACCCCTCTTTCCATGCCGGGCACAAGATCGAGCACCGACCGCGAGGGTCCTAGAGGAGATTTTACAAGAAATGCTTCTTTAAAAAGATTTGCAATATCCTCAGGCTCACTCATGCTACCGACGCTCACAAGAATTCCTGGTCTGGTTTTCAATTTATTCGTGTTTTTCCAGAAACTTCGAAAATCAGTTTCAGCATGGTGTGAAGCTAGAATGTCCATTTTAACTAGGTGTTCATGATCCTGGCACCACTTTAACCTGAACTCAAAGACTTTTCTAGTCTCACGCATTTCATTATAAAGTAATCCAGTAGAAGGTTTGGCATTGGTTCTAAAAATTATAAAGCTGAAATCCCTAAATACCTATATTCGACGTTTAACCACGGGCTTCAATTTGCAGCTAGGCGTTGTTTTACGTGGAGATCTCACATATTATGCAAGCAAAGTTTTTTCTATCCTGCCTTCTGCCTTATCCAAAGATCGCAAAACTTTTAAAAGTTACAGCAGTTCACAGCAGAAGGCGCAATCTTAAAAAAGAAATGTGGGCTAGCTACCTGAGGCCGCATGCGTAATTAATAAGTTTTGTTTATGTATAATTAAGCGAACCCTTTCCTTATTTTAATGTTTGACTTGACCTAAAAACTAAGTAGATAAAAAAACTGTATTTGAAAAATACTTGTAATTTTTTTTTGAAGATTTTCTTCACTCGGTGTTGAACGGATACGCGGTCAAATAGACTCCCGAGAGTCGGAAACGTTTCTCCATTGTTTTGGTAGGCTTCCTCTCTCTGCTAAAACGGAAGAACAACCTACTTAAAGTACTTATTTAATTAATTTACTTTACTGATTTACATTATTCAACGCAATGACTTTTGAAGTGTTGTTAAGAGGCCTCGCCTTTTGAAATTGGTAAAGGCAGATTTGGGCCGATTGCTTAGCGCGGCGCTTTTGCAAGACGCCCAAGAGGCATTTAATTCCCTTCCATTTTTTTTTTGTCTTGTATGGGCATTCAATTTCATAAAATAGTTAACTTACATGTTTATTTATGAATCAAAACTTTATGCACAAGTAAAAGATACTGTACAAAGGCGGACTGAATGCCATAACCGAGACAAAACATGGCATATCTGTTGATTCCGAAAAATAAAAAAAACTAACATTTTTTCTTCACAAAATGTAGTATGTAACAATTTTCATACATTTTTAACATTCTATTTAATTAATAACTTGCAAACATAGAGACAACATTTTCATGCTAATATAAATTTAGTACAGATTCCACCTTCTCACCTCCTCAATTTTTCAGGTGGGCTGGGTGAAGGCAGACACGAAGGCGATCCAGGCCATCCACGAGCACGTGATCACCCACAACCCCCGGGTCTCTGTCTCCCACAGCGACCACTCAACCTGGTACCTTCACATCAAGAACGTGCAGGAAGAAGACAGAGGACAATACATGTGTCAAATTAATACTGATCCTATGAAAAGTCAGGTGAGCGAAAAACTTTAAAAACCCTCTAAACTATGAACTAAATGATCGGATAATAATGGACACTAACAGCATTTTTAGCAAACGTTCACTACTAAAGATAAGTCATTAAGCAGCGGAAAATGATTAATTTACAATTTCGAACCTGAAACCTGATACCAGCAGTTTCCAGCTAGAAAATGTACAGAAATGGAAGCTTTACTGTCGTCTGTCTGACAGGGATCAGAGGCGCCCATATACCAATCAATTATCACAAGAACTATGATCGTAGTTTACGAATAAATGCTTTTGTAACAAAAAACTGCAGTCCCGATTAAAAATCTACTGTGGTCCTTCATTTGAAACTAACATGTTATGTTATGTCGTTAATGTACTATGTAACTCACATTGAACGTCATATCATGTCAAACAAAGAATAGAGATGCATTTGGCTCCTCGATAGGAGCCCAATATTTTTCTATTCTTCGTTGTCCATTCATGAAATTTTAAGCCAATCCTACCCAAAAATACAATCCACCGTATGTGTAATTCAGAATCTTTTTTTAACACACCGCAACGCAGATCCTTGTTACAAAGTAATGGACTGCGGTGCACTGAAAATTCAGGAACGATTTAACGAGAATGCGTCACGCGGTGAGGTGCACTTTAACCAATATACTGACATAAATTGCAACTTATATGCGGTAGTTGTATGGAACTCTTGCATGTTTAACCACTTTTAAAGTTGTGATTAACTACGTACATTAATGAGAAAGGATATGTAAGAACATTTTCTGGTAAATCAATTATTCTTCATACTTAAAATTATTGTAACCCATTACATTACCTAGTAACGGGGTTGTGGAGGTCAGATACGCAGTCGCTCCATGTAAAATACTGGTATTCAGCTGCATTCGATTAGACTGGAAGCCAACCCTAACATAGTTGGGAAAAAGCTAGGCAGATTGATTGATTTAAAATTATTGTGAGTTTACCGACATTGTTTAATTTCAATGATTCAATAGTTATCTACACGTACATGGTACGTGTGATGATATTACAAAGAACCTTAATAAAATACCGATAACATTGAAGAACAGTGGTGGCCCAGTAATGGTAATGGTCCCGATTTATGATATGGTCGTGGGTTTGAACCCAGGCAGGCCCTTAACTTTGTTCACCTCTGGTCTCAAAACGGTAAAAGAAAACATCATGAGGAAACGGGCATTTCCTAGAACCAAAACTTCAAATACATGTGACATCTACCAACCCGCACTGGGCCCGCATGGTTGATTACAGCCCACTCCCTCTCGAAGAGAGGAGGCCTGTGTCCCAGTGCTAGGGACATTATTGGCTAATTATGCTATGCTAAAATTTAATTTCTAATGTCTAGTATTATCTGAAGTGTAGTCCCGAAAACTGGGCCGAAACTTAGACTTCGCCGCACGAAATCGCAGCGTTTTTAGACTGCAGTGCTAATAAAATTCGTGGCGCCAAAAGTGTGTAGAGCGCACAACTTCAGTCATACACCGCCTTCAAAACCGTCAGTTTTTATACGTCATTAGTATCGTTGTGCGAGTAATGACACGTTTGGTTGGAGGAAAGTGTTGTCAATGCCGCCGCCTCTAGCAGACGCCGTCGAGGCATCTCCATGATCTGTATGCTTAGAGTCTACAATACCTCAAATTGCTTAGCATGATCCTTCGTTATATCGAAAATACTGTAACATTAATTTTGAAATAAATATATGGTAAAGTTGAGGATTAATATTAAATACTACATTTGACAAAAACACGATTCCATAAAATTGTCTAGTTAGAAATAAATTACAAAGTTACCTCCAAACCGCACAATAAATCGCTAGTATTAAAAAATACTTCAAATTAGATCATGACACTGCATAATAACTGAACTAAATATAAAGCACATACTATGTCTTTTCATGTTTTTTAAATTACCATTATTTTCACCGTTAAAAGACATTATCTAAACTATCAGCGCCTTGGAGCCTTCTCCCTGCCGTCCAGCACCCCACTCAGTCTCGCTGTCACTCAGTCCGCGAGCAGTAGTGTGCGAGCGAGATAAAGAGTGAAGACTTGAGCTGAGGTATTATGGACTCAAATAAACATACTATTTCTGACAAAAACCTACCCAGTACAACACTCATTCATTTCAACACATCTAAATCTACAAATATCTCAATAATAGTATTTCCAAATAGAAAAAGAAAATACCGAAAGGAAACTCCCTGGTTACTAATAAAATTCTTAACGTGTTGCCCGACCTGCCGTTGGGCATGAGTGGCTCGTGACGTAGACACATCGATAGCATTCAATACGCTGATTGATTCACCACGGATCTCTACTTACCGTGAAAGGGTAACGTGATAATGCTCATTTTTCTTCTAATAAATTGAAAAGCTAATAATTGTTTGTTGTGGACGTTCGGTGACGTCATAAAGGTAAGTATGTAGCTATCTACTTTCAACTGGACTCTCATGAAAGGTTTAAAACTATACTTCTATACTAACATTATAAGATGTAAAATTTGTGTGTTTTTATGTAAGGGGTTATCTTCGAAACTACTGATCTGATTCCGAAAATTATTTCACTAGTGGGAACTTACAGTATTTCCGAGTGTCATAAAGAAATTAATTGATAAAACAAGAAATTTTAAGCGAACGAAGTCGCAACCAGAATCTAGTAACATGTTACCAAACCTAGTCAAATAAGAAAATTACATATTAGAGGATTATATCTAAGATAATTATGCTTGAAAACATGCTCGTCCTGCTCCATAGGGTAATTTAGAATCTAGACAAAATCAATCTGATTGCTAATTTGACTGTATAATTTTTATTTTTTGTTATATGACTTTGATTTTACATTCTGTTATTGCTTCCTCACACACTGACTTATTAATTGTAAAATTTTAGGAAAATCGTCTACGTTTACGATGTTTGTAAATATGTGAGCACCATGTATGTGTCACATAATTAATTTACCTGTCGTTTTTCATTTTTAATTCTTTTTACATAATATGGTATCGTAATTTTATTTTTGGTGCATCGTCTTTACATATTTTTATTTAACTAATGTACCTAAACAAAATATAGTAAAACATTTTAAAAGAGTAACTGGAGTTTCTTGCCCACTCTTCTCCATGCGAAAACTATCTTTTGCAAGGGGCAACTATAGAATCAATTCAATTTTTTTGTATATTTTGATATTCAAAAGTACCTTATATGAACCTGTTTGAAATAAATGATTTGATTTTGACTTTGTCATAGTATTCATGTTAATTTGTTGTACCTGCCCATTATTGAAGGTAAATGATTTAATAATAACATTTTAGTTAAGATGTTTATGAATGAACAGGAAAGAATAATAGAGAAATATACATTAATATAAATACGCGAATTCCTTCCACAGCATTCAAACAAATTAATTAATTGAAGCATTTTATTCTTTCCAACAGCGCGATGTTTCGAACACTTTGCACCATCCAACAAACTTATTAAATGAAGGAAACGCTAAAACTTATTTCAATTCAAATAATTCTTCATTCTTATTAATCTGCAAGAGTTGGAACAAATCTGTTATTCAGAATTATAATATTCCTGATGAATGCTCTTCAATACAAAGGTTTTAGCATGAAAAAGTGATGTAATACCGTTATGATTCAGTATAGCTTCAAAAATAATTGGCACTTCTGTTTATTTTCCGTAGTCCCCAGTTCAATACGTCAGAAGCAAATCTGAAAAGACTTCAATTTAGTACCAATTTTGCACCAAAATCTGATTAGAGCATCTCGCGAAGTAATTTCGAGTAAATATTTTCTCTTCGGTGATCGGCAAACCGCACAATTCAGATTTAATTTCATCAGCAATGTGAACTATGTTAGGTTTGTCGATAATTAAATGATTCTGTTTACACTTTCAATGTTGATTTTAGGAGGTTATACGTTCTAGATCTAGGTAATATATCCATTTTGTATTTTGATTTGATTTTTGTGATATAGGGTTTGTAAAAATGGAGGATCTTTTCAGTTAAGGTACGAAATAATTGCGTTCGTTTGATCCCTTGCTGCTTCGTTATAACAAGTATTAAAATTTGTTTGTTTCTTTGTTTGTTTGTGTGTAGGGGATAATCTCCGGAATTGAAAGTCAGATTTGAAAAATTCTTTTTGCATTGGATAGCCCAAATCTTGTGGAAGGTTATGGGCATGCGGACGAAGTCACGGATAGAAGCTAGTATGTAAGATATTTAAGGATTCACTCTATACATCATACACTTTAGAAACACGATTATTTTTACACGATTTTACACCTCTTTAGAAAAAAAAACCAAAGTAATCGCTAACAAACAAAATAAACCCTTACTTCGGCATTAATACTTCACGGAAGGTTATCAGTTTTTTTTTTTTTTAATAATAGCAAAACTACATGTTTTTACTTATAAATTTTACATATTTAAAATGTGTATTTGTTTTAATAATATATGAAATATTTCTTTCGTATTATTAAAACGAATACACATTTTAAATTAGCGCGCGAACCGCCCATTCTTAGCAAGAGCCGCCACGCTTCCCCGCTACCCCGCACGCTAAAAAGGTCGGCGCGCCTTAATTATTTGTTTTGACTCTATCTTTGATTAGCAAATAAATTGAATTAGTATTAGTAAGTAGGTTATTCATTTGGAGAAAGTCAACAGTTTTTATTTATATGATCTACAGAAGAGGCATTAAGAAGTACCTGCTTAGGACGTTTATTTGAAAAGTGATTTAGTTTCATATTTAACCACTTCTGATCCTATAATTGATAATACATATTTTGATTTAACATTTATTTTTCGTTTTTCTCAGATGGGCTTCCTAGACGTAGTGATACCACCGGACTTCGTCCCCGAAGAAACTTCGGGAGATACGATGGTCCCCGAAGGTGGCACAGCCAGGGTCTCGTGCAAGGCCCGCGGCGTACCACCTCCGAGGGTCATGTGGAAACGAGAAGATGGCATGGAAATCGTCGTAAGGGACCAAACTGGAACGAAAAGCAAAGGTACACACACACTGTTATTATGAATAAAGTTATTATGTTATTTGAGCCATTCAAATAACATTCATATGAATGGCAATTCCCGTACTTTCAAGAACGTTCGTTCTAATCTCAGTCTCAATCTGACATAAATACCTCTAATTTTCATATTTTTTGACGTTGATTGTCGCTGATATGACAGTGCAACTAGATTTTGAGCGTTTTTAATTACGGGAATTAGCATCGTGTCTGTGTTCTGTTTTATGCTATCACGAATATTAATACACCTTGGTTCATAACCTGCAAAGTAGCATTTCAAATTTAGATCCGAAATTGGCAAACAAAACACTTTGAAATATAATTTTAAACTGTTCATTTTACGTTAAATTTTATTATATGTAGATAGATTTATATTCCATTTTATTTGTTTGGCTGATTCTGATAATTTCGACCGTAATATTTAAAAAAAAGAAGTACAAAATAATTCATTGGCTTATCCACTTGATAACACACCCCTTAATTAATGTAACACCACACTTGCCATACCTATTAGTAATGATAAATATTATTAGAAGATCACACATTTTATCCACATCATAATATATCAGCATCGTCGAAACAATTAAAACAGTATTCCCCGAAGGGTTAGACAGAGGTGCACCAATAGTACACCAACATTTCGTCAGTTCAATCAGTCATAAATTCTTATTCTCCATACAAAAAGAAACCCATTCGAATAATACTTGGCGCCCAGTAATAACCCGTAAGTCGTAATAAACACGGGCTACATTGGTCATCAGTCACGCAAGCCGCACTTACTCGGAACGTACTGACATTAGTGGATAATAATAACAGGTTCATAATACTTGTGCGCCCTCTAAATACATAATTATGGAATGTGTGTTGGCAATATGTCGAAAATATTTTGATATTCGTATAGAATGTAATTGAACCTCTAATAATTCTCAGGTTCCTAAAATAGTTAATAGCTAAGTGACTGCGGCCAACTTGGATGTAGCGCTCGCCGGCCTTCACCACTCTCTTCGCTCGCTCGGCTCTCGCGCCGTTGGTCACAGTTCCAACCTAACCTAAAACCTGTGGTCTGGGTGAGTTAGCTTCGTTACTGCGACCAATTTGGATCGCGCGTGGTTGGTCACAGTTGCAACCTAACTTAACCCGTATGGTCGTGGTACCCCAGCTTATTTACTGCGACCAACTGTAAGAAGACACCAGAAAGAATTTTTTTTTTTCTTTAAAGTTAAAAAGAGGCTCAGTTACTAAAAAAAGTATGCATCAACAGAAGCGCAAAAAGTTTTCAGATGTGCATTAATTTTAAAAAGTAACTATCATTAGAAGGAAAAACTACGTATAAACTAAATATTTTCCATCCAAATATGGGTATTGCAATAAATATGGACTACATTGATCATCACGCAAGCCGCAGTTACTCGGAACGTACTGACATTTGTGGATAATAATAACAGGTTCGTAACACTTGTGCACCCTCTAAACATCGAATGTGTGTTGGGACCATGTTGAAATGTTTTGGGTCGTTTTTTGAGTCCACCCGAATTTCTTTTTCTGTTTTTGGCAATTTTCAGCTGAAATATTCTTTCTCGGCAGATTTTTTTTTTCATTCTTTTATTCAAACAAACTAAAACCCAGTACCTAATTGTGAAAATACATAATAAAAATGCTACGTCTTGCATGTTACATCAGATTGTCTAATGTGATTTAAGTTTAAATGGCTTAGATAAAATGATAAAAAGATTGAGGCATTTGTTTTAGTTTTACCAAAGAGAAAATAAAAACTCGTTGGTCTAGTGGTCGCAAGCGCTACTGCTCAATATGAGTTCCTGGGTTCGAATCCCGAGTCGGGCAAAGTGTTATTGGGTGTTTCCATCTGGAATTTCTCAGTAGCAGCCCGGAGTTTGGATTTGTGCCCGGTTGATGGCAATAGGCTCGCCCACTATTACATGGGAATTAAACATGACTGGCGAAATGTGGGTGTACTATAGGTACACCTCTGCCTAACCCTTCGGGGATTACAGGCGTGATGTTATGTGTAAGGTTAAAATAAAAAAAATCTTTTTAATTTCGGTATTTGGTCAAAAATGCAAATCAGGCCGAAATTCGTTTTCGTTTTCGGTCGAAAATAATAAACCATTTTCGGCCGAACTCTAATAGTTTTACTGCTGGCCAATAATGATTATGCTGTGGATATGATGTAATGGGTTCTAAAACGACTTCAATCTAGCAGTATTTTAAATCGAAAAATGCATCTGTTTGTTTATTTCTTCTTGCCACCTAAACTACTTTTTTTTTCTGTTGTGCATCTCATAGCTGACCTCTGAGGTCATGATTATTTAACCGGTCTATCCTGTGGGTTGCCTTAAGCTGCTACACTCAAAGCCTCTAGCCAGGGGCATACAAACTAAGCTAAAAAGCTAGGTGAACGATCGCTAAGGGCACCCCCTGTGGGGTACGAGCCTCGGCTTAGGGCGTCACCGGAGGGAGGACATCAAAGATGGGACGGACTCCTAAACTACTGAATCGATTTCAACGAAATTAAGTGCAGGGATCATAAGGGTTACAAATTAGGAAGTTGGTTATTTTTGAATAATTTTTGAAGGGACCTACTTTTTATTTTAAAATTCGTGAATGGTTGTTTTGTGATCGAATCAATTAATAAAGCTTGTGTAACAGCCTAAATCATATAACTACACAATACACTTAATTAAATCAAGTCATCGAAGTAACAAAAGTTAAATTAAACTCAATTTTATCGCAAAATATATCCGAAAACCTCTCTTCTCAACCTTGGTCGTGAACAATTAAACAAAATTATTAACCGAAGATCTAATTTGAGACTTGATTAAATTGCTAACGGCTACTCCAAAAGCCTCATAGTAGACGTTATTATAACAATGCTTAGGGTAAATTCCAAGGGCGGTATTGTTTCACAAATTACCGGTGTAGAAGGCAATACGAGAACCCTCGAACAACGAAATAATGTAACGATAAAATCAACATTGAACACGCTACCCGCAAATAGTGATTGAATGCCTGTTTCCATTCCATTGGAACGTTTTCTGTACAAAAGATCACTGAACTGATTTTCTTCATTATTCTTAATAAGCTATTCTAAATGAACGTTTTAGAAACCACCTTTCTCATCCTCGTAGAGTAAGCGTTCGTTGAACGTAAACGTTGCGGTAACGCAACGTCAACACGACGTAATCTAACGTCAGCGTTCTATAATATCGCGTCTACGCGACGCTAGCGCTGCGTTGAAGCGGCGTTATCGTGACTTTATATTTCTATTTCAATTAAATAATGTGTGGAACATAAACTCGGGGATATTAAGAGAATTAAATCAACAATTTACAATAATTTCTAAGTCGACAATGACTAAATATGCTTAGATCAAGTGTGCTGTGGGATTTTCAGTGGTTTCAGGCTATTAGGAAATACTTCTATTCAAACATAATATATAAAAACTTAAACAAAAACGGGTTGATTTATAAACGTTGCTTAAATATAAGTGATTATTAGCCACCGTTTAAACATAATTTTTTGACGTTTGAACGTCACTTAACAACTCTGAGTCCTAGTGCTGCTCCTGTTAACAAATCAACCAGCTTCTATCGCTTTTACTCTTGCTGTCCCTGTTTAGCAAAATTGTTCGTAAAATGAATGACACAATATCGTAGCGGTTTCAGTTGTTGGATAGAAAAACACCGCAGTCTGTGGCTGCAATCTGATTGTGGTTTACTGATACATAATATAAACAGTTTAAACTCTTTATGAAGTCCGGTCCATTACATTATTTATTTAGTCTGTTTTGTAAAAAAAAATATATGTAACTTTTGTTACGGATAGAACGAGTACAAATAGCCTATTTTGGGATATTTCTTATTTGTGTGATATTCTAAAAAAATGATTCGGTCGTCGGACGTTGAACAGCACGGACGCTCCCAATTGTGCTACGCCAAAGTTTTTTTTTATTATACGTTTAGTGAAATGTGCACACCAGATGTTCCAAGTTTGAGTTTCCAGCCGGGCATCGAAATCGAAGTGTTTTTTTGTTTTGCCGTGTTGTGACTTTATGTTGCCAAAAATACATTAAAACAGTACAAAAATGGGTGGACGTCCCTGATCTCAGGCGAGCGGTCTAGTGTTTAAGTAAGAGAGAATAACTGCCGCAAGATCCACTTGCAAGCTCGTTTGGTGAGATCTTTTAATATCGTTCGGGGATCTGCTGAGGAGGTCCACCTAAAGTCATAAGTGGATCTTATTATAAATCCTTACATCTTATAAGCTGTATTTACAATTTGTTCGACTAACTTTAAACTGTATTACGTGTGTGTTTATTTGTGTAGTGTAGTGTTCTAAAATGGTTTATTTATGCGAGTGCGCATTTCTTTGTTAGAGATTTGGAGTGGGTCGAAGGTCGCAGATAGTCGTTGACCAACAAAGCATTATGCCTTTTAGATTTCAGTGCTCTTGACTCTGACATTGGCTTTTGAGCCCTATAACTTCGAAGCCTCTGACTGCCTCGTTGGTCTAGTGGTCGCAAGTGCTACTGCTGTAATGAGGTCCTGGGTTCGATTCCCGAGTCGGGCAAAGTGTTATTGGGTTTTTCTATCTGAAATTTCTCGATAGCAGCCTGGAGTCTGGATTTGTGCCTGGTTGATGGCAATAAGCTCGCCCCCTATTACGCGGGACTTAAACATAACTGGCGAAATGTGGGTGTACCTGTTACAGGGACACCCCTGCCCAACCCTTCGGGGAAACAAGGCGTGATGTTATGTAACTTCAAGCCAAGTGTAGTTTGGGTTTCGACGACAAGCATCGGCTCTAGCGGACCCCGTCAGTTCTGCTGACGTCTCTTTGAGGAGCGCGTGGAACACAACGCGCCGTCGACCCGGGCCTGGTCCTTATCGGACGCGGTGCTACCCATTGCTCACCGTCCGTAAGCCCGCGCCTACAATAGCCCGAAATCGGCCTGCTATTCCCGACGCCCAGGGCGTCTCCTGCAGCGGTTAAGGGCGTGAGGGCGTGATATTTGCCGCTCCCACACGCGTTTCGCCTCCTCCTTCGCGAGCATTACTTCTTCTCAGAAGGAGGTGACGGCCTCCCATGTCGTTTCGCTCCGTACCATGGCCTGAACCAGGGCCGGGCGCGAGAGATCACCGCCGCCGATGGCTTCCACGAGGACACGGCTATGCTCCACCCAAGCCGAGCAGACCTCCACCGTATGCTCCACCGTGTCCTCCGGGCAATCCACACAATAGTGACACTCGGGCGTATCCTCCCGCCTTATCCTGAACAGGAACCTCCCGAAACAACCGTGTCCGGTAAGGACCTACATCAGGCGGAAGGTGAGGACACTGTGGCGCCTCTCTAGCCATTCCTCAAAGAGAAAACTTATCGCCGCAATTATGGCGTGCCCAATCCTTCCATATCCTAAGGGCACGTTCTTCCTGATCATTACCGTGCCACCAAGTTCGCTCCACATATGATATTCCTTGTTTGCCACAAACTTGATATCCTTTTTTGCCCCGATATTCAATTGTGTCATTTATTAATAATTTTAGTTCTGTTTATCGACCCATTTTTTTGTTCCTTATTCGCCTGAGTTTTTTATTGAAGGAATGAAAATTAATGCTTATAATGTTGGTACTGCCAATTTCATGCAAAACTATTTAGCTATTTTAGCGAGGTGTTTGAAATAAACTCAAGATCTAACTTTCCTAAAAGCAAATACGACTGTGTACAATATCGTCCTTAAAAAAATATGGCGAAAAGGTAAAGTGATTGGCGTCAGGGAGGACTCGGCAAGCTTAAAAATATTGAGCTAGTTTATCGACGGCTTTTATTTTATTTCAGTGAGTTTTCAGTTTTATTTGATAGGATTTGTAATTGGATTAGATACCAATTGCTTGAATACTGATAAACAAACATTTCACTATACCTCCGTCTGAATCTCTTTATTAAAGAAGATCGACAGTTATGTTTCTATTGTTTTTAGTTCCATTCTTTTTAACCGACTTCCAAAAAGGAGGAGGTTATGTGTTCGTAGCGTATTTTTTTTTTATGTATGTCCACCGATTTCTCCGTCAATTTTGGACCGATTTTGAAAATTATTTTTTTGTTTAAAAGGGTATGCTTTTAAGGTGTGGTCCCATATAAATTTTATTAACTTTGCTTGGATATTTTTTGAGCTGACTTCAATAATACGTGTTTTTTTCCCACTTATTATGTGGATGATGTGATAAGTTCATGTCACTTTTATTTACATAGCAGGCAGGGTATTTGAATTTGTGTGGGGTAGGTACCACAACTAAAAAGTGAAAAATAAAAACTTTTTACAAGAAAAAATCAACCGACATCCAAAAACACGTAGGGTTTTTTTGGATGTCGTTTGATTTTTTTTTTCTTTTTAATATAAATGATTAAATTATTATTATATATTTTTTTATCTAAAATGTTTTATTCCACAATGCTTGGAATATTATTATTTTTTTTACATTTTCCTCCTGCCTATTTCTACTTTCCTATAATTATTTCTTGCAAACATTGATAAAAGTCGTTTCTCAAATTATACTAGGTTTTGTTACGAGTCATTAGAAGCTCTAAAGTCTTAACAACCAATCTTACCAAGGATTGTGTTACCCAGTAACTGGGTTGTGGGGGTCAGATAGGCAGTCGCTCCGTGTAAACTACTGGTATTCAACTGCATCCGATTAGACTGGAAGTCAACCCCAACATAGTTGGGAAAAGGCTAGACATATGATGACCTACCTACGTATGCAATTTCATACATTAGCAACAGCAGCGATGTACTCTCTTCATTCCCAAACCGTAGCTCGATAAACCCTACCCTACAAAAATAACAAACAACATTAATCCCAAAATTGTATAATAAATAGCTGGAAAATATTTCATTTGTCTTAGTTTATTTGAATGGCGCAAGGACGCCATTGTTTTTCTGAATATGTATAATACGAAAGTCTGTGTGACCGCATTTGTGGGTCCACAATGAGCCGCGCGGCGACTGTTCTCGGGATGAGTTTCGCGTCCAGTATTGTTTAAAGTTTGTCGTAATTAGTAGAGTTCTGCGTTGAATACACTTCTAGGTCTCATTATACGAATGGTGAATAACGTTTGAATAATTTATTGGGACCTATAGTGTGTGGGTCGTGTTACTTGTTTAAAGGTCTGTAATGTTTACAGCTGAAACGTTTGTCACAAGTAAACAAGGGAAAGAGAAAATTCTTGTGAAATAAAACTGTCAAGTGGTTCTAGTATTTTTATCAGCGATACTCGGTAGTTTCAGAAAATGCTTAGTGGCCTTATAAATGTCCTCCTTGAACAGGTACCTACTGAGTTTCTAACGCAATAACTAATTATACTTTCTGTGAAAAATATTGTTTTCATAAAATCAATATCCATAAGATTGTACCATTAGCGTTATATTCGCAGAAGTAGATTTTAAATCAATGAATGTGGGACGGCAAGGCAAATAAAAATTCGGCAATCACAACTTAAACTAGTACCTTAATATAAAATAGTAAGTAAAAATACATTAAAATTTTGGCATCATGGCATCGACCTGAAACAAAACCAATTCTCCGATTTTTTTTAAAAACAATTAAACCCTAATCTTCCTACTCACTCACTCATGTTAGGATAACCAAGACAATATTATAAAGTTTCCTAGTCATTGTTATTTGGATACAAATCAATTATAAAAACTCTCTCCTGAAATCAGACAGTACTATTATTCCCTAGATGAATAGTACAAAGTCAGGACTCAAAATTAAGCTAAAATATTTATAAACATACAAATCAAGCTTATTAAAAAGCGTGTTAGCAAAAACAAAAAGCTGAGCAAATAAACTAGCATTTTATCTTGTAAGTCGTACTTGAATAGTGCAATATATTTCCCCCAATGGTTACCGCTTTAGCAAAAAGCTGGACGATTAATGCAATTAAATTTAACTGCACATTTTAAGAATTTGAAAGTAAAAAGACATAAATTTTGTGTAGGTATAAAACTAGCAGTTGTTTTGAACTACAAAGAATTTTATAGTTTTACTGTGCCAGATGGCATTCCCATTAGGAAAAATGAGTTTATATTTTTTAACCCCGATGGTATTCCCATCGGGAAAATGACAAACTTCAATACAAACTTTACCCCCTATATCTTAACCCCTTAAGGGGATGAATTTTGTAAAATCGTTCCTTATTGCTCACCTTCGTTATATTATAAGGATCTCTTTTGCAAAGATGCTTCTAGACCCAGCGGTTTAGTCTGTGCGTTATCTGTCTGTGAATTTTAAGATTTCTATTAAAAAAGACTACCTGTGTGCCCGATGGCATTCCCATCGGGAAAAATTTTGAACTTCCATACAAACTTTCATCCCCTTTAGGGGATGAATTTTCTAAAATCGTTCCTTAGTCCTCGTCATTTTATATTCCAAAGAATTATTTTGCAAATACCCAGTGGTTTAGGCTGTGCCCTGTCCGTTAATGAGTGAATGAACGCATTTAAGAATATTATTAAATAGAAGATAATTAGACTAAACTGCATGTTGTGACGTTTTTAATTATTGCATAACATAACCTAGTGTATTTTCCGAAGGGTTGGATTGAGGTGTATCTACAGAACACTCACATTTCGCCAGTTATGTTTGAGTACCATGTAATAGGGGGCGAGCCCATTGCCATCAACTGGGCACAAATCTAGACTCCGGGCTACTACTGAAAAATTCCAGATGGAAAAACCCAATAACACTTCATACTTTTTTGTTTATTATTATGGTATTAGTCCATAGCAGCTTTAAATAGAGAGTGAGGAGGCCTTTGCCTTGCAGTGAGACATCACAGAAAAAGGTAGTAAAAAAAAACCGGCTATCTGCGTGTCGAATAACGAATAATGAAGGGTTCCATAGTTGGGACGAATTTATCCCAAATACAAACTTAACATTGTAAATGAAAAACATGTTCTCCCATACATTCCAACTGCAAATATAAGTTTGTACGCACAATATTAATAGATTTACCATGTTTTTTAAGAGCATAGATATCTTATAGGTTTTCCTATAATCTATGAGTAAAGAGCCATTCTCTGTATTTTTTTCAAAATTGTAGGCTCAGTAGTTTCGGAGATAAGGGGGGGAATGGTCAATTTTCATCTATTTTCTTAAATATCTTTAAATTAATTTAATATTATAAAAAATATGTATTTGAAATTCTCGTAATAAGTCCTTTGATTTGATATGTCACACAATACAGTTTGAAAAAAATCTTATTTGCCCCACAAAAGTGACCCCCTTATTAAATGTTTATTTATTTACGTTACACATCCGTGTTCGGGTCACAAAACTACATATGTGTACTAAATTACAGTACGGTACAGTTGGGGTTTGTTACCTTTGCATATGACTTGCAGTGAACCAATGAGACTAGCACATAACCTATTGGAAAAGGGGTATTAGATTAAAAGACATTATGATGCGATGAGAAAAATGCAAGCCTGTTACGGTCCCACTGCAGGGCAAAGACCTCTTCTCATACAGAAAAGGCATGAGCATTGATTGATTGTTGTGTTACCATGTATTATATACAACATGTAAAAAAAACCTGTCCGATTCATGAGGGTGTTATTCGGTATCGTAGTGAGAGTCTGTATATATTATGTGGTAATTATCAAAAAGAAATGGTGGTACTCCGAGAGTGCCGACAGAAGTGAAAACTTGAACAAGATTGCCTTGGCCTTGGTGGAAGAAAAATACTTGTATGGAACATTGATCCGTAACCTTATCTAAATAAAGAGCACAATCGCGTTTACAAAAAAAAACTTCCGAAACCTTTAAAGTAAAAATACTTGCATAGATCAATGATCCGTAACATAATATAAATAAAGAGCAGAATCGCGTTTACAAAACTTTTAAAGTAAAAATACTTGCATAGAACATTGATCCGCAACGTAATATAAATAAAGAGCACAATCGCGTTTACAAAAAATGAGGTGTCGTCATGGTGTCGTGAAATCAATGGTTTAGTCCCATCTTATAAATGCCCAACGCGCTTAAAGAAGTTTTCACTTCAAAATTTTGCCACATTTATTTTTTTCTATGGGGAACTTTACATGGGCCGCGGACGGCTTTCGTTTAGCGGGTGTCTTCAAGTCATACTCATGACTTATCACCCCTTCAAAAATGTCTAATTATTAATGGATTTGGGGTAATTTTGTACAAAAAAAATGTGAATTTTAAATAGCAATAACTTTTTTTTTCAAAAATAATTCTATAAACAATTACTTTTCATAATTTTATTGCAATAACTTATGTGCCCTTTTCGGATCGAACAGGGTTTTTTTTACATATTGTATAACTGGTTGCGCCATTATTCCAAAATAATCTAATATCAGTTTCCATTATGCTGTTTGTGTTTGGTGCAATGAAAACCGAATTGAGTTGCATATTATTGTAAATGCCGTGTTCATTTCAACATAAACCAAATTTTGGGCCTTATGACTGAATTCCAGTCCAGAATAGGTGGCTATAATTAATAAACATAGTATGTGCAACTGGTTTATTAATAGGTACCGTGGTTTAAATTAATAATTAGAATCAACCTGTATCATACTAATAGAGGCTGGTCAAATATTAAAAGTAAGCATTGGTACCTACGTATTACGAACGATAAAATCGATCACAAATTAAAATTTAATCTTTCTAAATGCTCATTTTTAGGGTTCCGTACCCAAAGGGACAATGGGACCCTATTACTAAGACTCCACTGTCCGTCCGGCTGTCTGTCTGTCCGTCTGTCACCAAGCTGTATCTCATGAACCGTGATAGACAGTTGAACTTTTCACAGATGATGTATTTCTGTTGCCCCTATAACAGCAAATACTAAAAAAAAGAATAAAATAAATATTTAAGTGGGCTCCCATACAACAAACCTGATTTTTATGCCGTTTTTATAGATAATGGTATGAAACCTGCGTGCGCGAGTCCAACTCGCACTTGGCCGGTTTTTCAATAGTCAGATAACTTTTATTTGAAGAATAAATATGACACTTTGACATAATATTTTCTATTCAAAAGCTGATATACCGCAATATTTATTCCTACTACTACTGAAATACCAACCTCAAAAGAATTAAATATTCAATAATTGAATGAATGATTGGATATTATGATACCTCCTGTTAACTTGGCAGAAACTTGAAGGTACCTGGGTTGAAGTAATACATTTCACTTTTGTTCACAGTGCTTACATACCAGGGTGAAGTGTTGAAGCTGACCAAAATATCACGTTCGGAAATGGGCACATACTTATGTATCGCCGGTAATGGGGTCCCACCCACAGTGAGCAAGAGGATCCACATCAGTGTACACTGTAAGATGATCTTTATAATGTTTCATGTATTTTGTCGGCCGCCAATTAAGCCACATGAAGCCGTGAGAAGATATCTTTTTTTACAACTGCAAGATGACTGGGACGTGTGTAAAATGTGTAAGGTGACGGTGTTGATTTAAAAGGTTTTGGGATTCTTTGTCAAAAGCTTTCAGGTTTTTGGTGTCTGTTTGTTGAATCTTAAGCAGCGCATTGACATTTGATCAAATTGAAATGACGTAAAACCATTAGTAAGTCATTGCAATGTAACTCTTATCTCATTGTAATAAAGTATAAATTAGAATGATTGCCGTGAGTTTGATATAACTCTCGGCAATCATTCAAATGTATACCTTACTTTACTAAGATAAAAGTTACATTGCAATGACTTACTAATGGTTTTATGTTGATTGTGAATGTCGTACCTTAGAGAGTCTTTCATAAATGTTAAAGAACTTGTTTACTTAAATGTTTTTGTTTTGTGCAGTTCACCCAGTGATTCAAGTGCCCAATCAGCTGGTGGGTGCTCCGCTGGGCACTGACGTTACAATAGAGTGCTACGTCGAATCTTCGCCCAAGTCTATTAACTACTGGGTTAAGGATCCAGGTAAGAATTTTAGTCATGTTTTATCATTCACTGCAGGATGTCCAATTTTTGGAGAGGTTTCTATTGTGCAATGTGACTTCGATTCTGCTCTCATCTCGCATAAATAATTTAATATATTTAAAAGTAGGTACATAAAGCATGATTATCTAATTCTACCTACATATCAACTGCACGTACTTACCTCGAATCCAATAACGAGATTAAGTTAATTTCAGACCATGAACATAAAATTATGGTTAAGCAATAAAAGTAAATGTAAAAATCGTCTTATACCCCGGATTGAATATAAATACGCTTTAAAAGTTCAACATTCGAATTTTAATACCGTTTGATTAACTCGGCTGGCAGGTAAGGCATCCGCGATAAAAGCGAAACAAATTATAAGACACCCATAAAACTCCTAGGTGTCTGCACGAAGTTTTTACATTTTTCATAAAACTTCCACTGAGGAAAGATGAAATTCTAATATTGAATTTGAAAACAAGTGTGTTTCAAGTAATAAATTTTTCTACAGGTGAACTGATCATACCTTCGGAGCACCACATGATGTCAGTTAGACAGAAGTCGATGTTCGAAGCCGAAATGACGATGACGATCAAGAACATTCGGAGGGAAGACTTGGGCAGTTACATCTGCGTCGCCAAGAATTCCCTGGGAGACGTCGAGAGCAAGATAAGATTATACGGTACGCCTTTATTTAAAGAAATTAAATTTCTTCTAACTTTGTTAATTAAACACAATTCCATTCAGTTCCGCATACCTTTAAACATCAGCTTTCGTAGAACCCAACACAAATATTTGCTACAGCAAACGCATATAAAACGTGTTCAATGACTCTCAAATCTGCATTTCAATTCATAAATACTTTAAATAAATGCAAAATCGAAATTAACTCGGAATATTGAAGTCACACGGTGACGGCACATTGATCGATTTTAAAACAAACATTTTGCTCGTGTCACAGAGATTCCGGGGAACGACAGGCATGCTTACCAGTACCCTGATGTACGGGCTACCTCGGATGATGAGTACGGAACCAACACATATGATGATGATGACGAGGATGTGGATAGCATGAAGAGTAACAGAGTACCGGACAGAGCCAACAAATGGTACTCCAATGATGGAAAAGTCGCGGTGACCACAGCGACCGGCGCCTCATCTACAATCAGCACCACAACGGCAATCTTCCTGTGTCTAATCAAAAGTCTGCTATAATTACGATAACTTCTACAATAAATGTTTCCTTTTTATTGTTAGCCCTAATGATAATTCAGGTAAATTGTCAACAATCACAGCCTGTCATTACGTTTAATTGGAATAATTTCTGTAGGCATTGTTATTTTTTGTTTTTAGAGTCGGCGAATTTTCTGTTTAATCGTTTTTTATTCCATCAGCGTGTAACGTGATAATAACTAGTCTTATAACGTTGTATATAGTTTGTCATAGGCGAATATCCGAACTGTTTATAAGAATATAAATAATAGTAATTCATCTCTGATACTTACTGTTAAATACATTTACGAGATCGTGTAAGATTTAAGCAAATGTTTATAAATGAATGTGCCATGTATATTGCTACTATCTTGAATAGAGACATTTATATTAAAGTTTTTATTGGGCATGGTAAATTTAATTGTAAATAATATATTGTATGTAAGCGATAGAGGACATATTTACTTATTGACCTGTTTGAGACATATAAAACAGTTAATAGTTGCCGAGTATTTACAACTTAAAAGTTACAGTTCCCAATGCTTACACTCCAGCTGCAACTTTGGTAGCAGATACAGAACGTACTAGTAATGGATTTAGTAGTAAAGTCCTTCAACAGTTAAACCAACTTTATGGTATTACATTCTTGAAATTTGTTCAGTGGTTTATGAAAGAGAAATTAATTGAATTTCTAAAGTTACAGCTGGAGTTATTTCCGCGTGTATCTAAATAATGTAGTCAAATAATAATGTAACTTCTTCCGAACAATGTACGTTAATATCCTGATCGTTACAAAAAATAATAAAATCAAGGACATGTCGCATTGCCTCTTAATTTTATCCGACACCTTCGTTTCTCGAGGACTTTAATACCTAATTGAATATTTCACGGTGCTCTATGCTAATGTTGCGAGGGGTGATAAATGGTAATGATATTCTTCGTTATTCTGACTAAAATTCATACGTTTTACAAAATAGAACCATTTCACAACACTAATTGTACATATTTCAAGTTATATGCTTTAGAAACTGTAGTTTTATATTCTAGTACAATTATCATAGTAAGCGAGACTTAGCGTAGTTTAAAACTTTAATAGAAAAATATTTTCAACTCTCTTTTAAACTTTCCTTTTTGAGCATAATTAATCCCGCATAGACTACTATACGTTGAGAATTACGTCACAGTAGGTGTATAGGTGTATGTGTAGGTATATAGCTGGATGCTGCTTCTCATCCACAGGAGAGATCCCCTAATGTTCCAAGGATGGGGATCCTCCGTGATGAGCCTATTTGTATTCGATCACACGACTCATTGCCTGGGAATCATCGAGCTAATATGGAGCACTCATTGCAGTACAAGGTATGTATATAACGCATAGGATCTTCAAGAGGGTAAACAGAGATGTGAGTAGTCTGGGTAATTTGATATTTGTGAACACAATCCACGATTGGATGAAACGATAATAATAATGCAGAGCAACAATTTTTAAGAAAAGTACTGACAACTACGAACATGAAGAGGATTGATAAATAGTTGTATCTTGTCCATAGGCACATAGATTTTTAGCGCAGCACAAATTTTCATAAATAGGAAATTAAATTGAACATAAACATGCACAATACAATTAATCAGAAAAATAAGCTAATTTATAGGGTATATTATATACTAGCTGCGCCCCGCGGTTTCTACCGCATAAGTCTCGATCCCGTAAGAAAATCGGGATAAAAAGTATTCTATTTCCTTTTCTAGGTTATGGTTTACCCATATGCCAAAATTCATCCAAATCCGTTCTATTGTTTTAGCGTGAAAGCGTAACAAACAAACAAAATCACTTTCACATTTATAATTATTATATATAGCGGATGTCATGCGGTTTCACCCGCGTAGTTCCCGTAGTTCCCGTTGTTCCCACTCCCATGGGGAGTACGGGGATAAAATATAGCCTATGTTACTTACTGATAATGTAGCTATCCATTACTGAAAGAATTTTTCAAATCGGTCCAGTAGTTTTTAAGTTTATTCGTTACATACAAAAATACAAATCTTTCCCCTTATTAGTATAGATGTATTATTAATAATATTATAGTTAAGAAGTTAGGATTATGTAAACAATCTAAAATTCTCTCTATATGTCATTCTATGTGTATTTATTCACGACGATATCGTATGAATCTATTAAAAAATACAAAGAGCGATAAACGAAGCCTTTTTTAAGTCCCAGCCAAGGCATACTTTACGTTACAACTTAGTGATAAGGCATGTGTGATAGGTTTGCGTTAATCCACTGTCATTTGGCATCGGACGTCACTGATAAGAGACAATGTCGATCGATGGAACTGTTCAGATATGTCAAAGGTAATAGCGGAACTGTTCTAACATTTGTGGGGGAAATATCTATTGAAATAGCATGCGTAATACGCAAACCAATATGTATTCGTCTATTGATAAAAGTGAGGGCCTAAGCCCTAAGCCACAGTATAAATATGGACAGTACAGAAACTACGTAGTAATAGTTCGAAACGGCTCTCACAGACGCGCTCATTGACCCCAAGCTATTGTCGCGATGCTGACAGTTGCGGGTGTCGTGTCGAGACTAGTGAAATGTTGCAATCTTTATTAAACCAGCCAAGTGCGCGTCGGACTATGCACAATGAAGGGTTTCGGAGTTGAGATGAATTAATTTATCCCAAGGACAAACTTAAAATTGTAAATGAAAAGCATGTTCTCCCATACATTCCAACTGCAAATGTAAGTTTGTACGCACAATATTGAGAGATTTACCATGTTATTTTAAGACCATAAACTTCTTATAAGTTTTCCTGTAATTTATGTTTTTTTTTTTTTGTGTTTTTGTATGTTTATGTTTTTCGGTTTTTCTATTTATTTATCATACTACGTTTTTTTTTTTTCAAAATTTTAGGTCCAGTAGTTTCTCAAAGTGTCAGGCCATTGTAATTGGGAGCTCACGCATGATGAGTAGGGTGACGCTTAGCTCACTTCCTCCTCTTATTTTCAATGGTACCGTCATACCCGTTACCTCTACTGTGAAAGATCTCGGTTCGCATCTTGACTCGACGCTTAGCTGACAACGCCAGGTCTCTAGTGTTAATCAAAGGGTCAACGGCACTCTGCGATCCCTGTATCGTCTGAGAAACTTTTTGCCCGCTAAGACGAAAACTATGCTTGTGCAGGCTTTGATATTCCCTATCATCGACTATGGTGACGTGTGCTACTTTGACTTGAATTCGGTTTTGCTGGATAAGCTCGGCAGACTGCTCAACAATTGTATCCGGTTCATTTTCAATCTCAGGAAATATGATCATGTGTCGAGCTATAGGTCTGAGCTCAAATGGATTCCATTCGCCAAAGGAGAAATTTGCGCGCTTTGACCACGCTTTTCTCCCTTCTCAACTCTCCCACTCCTCCTTCTAATCTTGTGTCTCACTTCCAATATCTATGTTCTTCACACACTAAGAATTTGCGATCTTCTAACAATCTTCTCCTACTTTGTCCTTCTCATTCTTCTGACTTTGTTCATTCTTCCTTTCACATTCAGTCCATTCTTCTATGGAATGCGCTTCCTCTTGATATTAGGACGGCCACCAGTCAGTATGCATTTAAGCGGAAATTGCAGAGTTTTTTTTTCAAAACAAATAGAGTAGAGTCATCTCAACATCTCTCTCCCTTAAATTTGTATATATGTATATATATAATAAATATATGTATCTTACATTAAATATGTATGTGTATTATAAGTTATAACCTATTTATGTACTGTTGTTCCTACCAATTTTTTTCTAATGATATATTTTTAATAATTTTTTTCTTTGTTCTTCTTAAACAGTGCACCTGCCATCCGATCTCTTCACCACCCTTGGTTGACTGGTAGAGAATGCCTAAGGCATTAAGTCTGCCTTTGTACCGTTTTGAGTGTAAAAAGATTAAATAAATAATCGGTCTATTAGATTCGGAGCAAATTGGCTGTGACAGTTGGACAGACAGACAGACACACGAGTGATCCTATGAGGGTTCCGCTTTTTTCCTTTGAGGTACGGAACCCTAAAAATGGAGTGTAGGTAATTATTTCAACAAACAGGCCTAGCTTCCATACTGTCCATAATTTATAGTGTGCCTAAGCCATATAGCTGACAGACGTACTAAATGGTGCACACAGAAATATCTTAACTAATATTATAAAGAGAAAGGGATTTGATTTTTTGTATGTTTGTTTGTAATGGATAAACTCAAAAAATCTTTCATCTACAGAAAACTACATTATCAGCAAGTAACATGGGCTATATTTTATCGACTTCCACGCAAACGAAGTCGTGGGCAGAAACTAGTATTTTATCATTATGTTCTCCATTGAATTATTGAATATTCTGTCATTCGTAGATCTTAGACAGTGTTACTGGTAGTCAAAAGCCCAAAAATCTGACATACAACAGTCTTACCCAAGGGGTATCGTGTTACCCAGAAACTGGGTTGTGTGCTGGGTTCATGATCACAGGGTTATTTTGACCCCCAAAATTTCCGTAGCATTCCTTCAATATTCTTTTTTAAGTTTTAATATATTGTTCTGAGAGACCTATATTCAAAGTTCTACAAATAAAATAACGTTTTCTAGATAAGTTTTAGTTAGACTTTTATATGAACAGAAGTTCAGTAGCGACTAGCGTAAACTTTATAACAATATTTATGCACACGACCGCTTAGCCGAGGGCCATGTACACAACTTTACTAAAGTATTATCGTGAAACTGAAGTACTAACTAGAGCTAAATACAAAAAAAATATGAGAAATAAATCTACTGTTTATTTTGTTTCAATAATGAAACATATCATAACACTACACTTTAGTCTCATGGCTAAGTAATAACTCACACGAGTCGATCCGTAGACAAACACGTGGTATGGATCTTCAGTAGTAGTTCAGTGTAGCGTGCAGATGTTCTGCACTCAGCGTAGAAGCATTCCTCAGCGTAGAAACAATCCTCTGCGTAGAAGCAATCCTCAGCGTGGAAGTAGAATCCTGGAAGTGCCTGTTAGAATGCGCATGTTTATTACGATTCAGAACAGCAACCGCGTACGATGTGCTAGCCCCATAGCTGCCAAGGTACGAATTAGTATCTGTAGGCTGGAAATTCACAACCTCACAGCGACAAGAAAATATGTGCAATAGCAACGTGGCAAAATGTCAGATAATTCTAACATAATGAGGTAATGTATGTGACAAGAGGCTACAAGGAATAAAAGTGATCATTGCATGTGACAGAATGTACCGCATACCATAACAATAATGATAAACTCGCCCTGGTTCAGCGCACATAGTGTAAATCCTGAGGGTTCTAGATAAGCACCCGCCTGTGTAGCAAGCGGCTGGTGAAATGGCCGAGTAATGACAGGAAACTACATAGTGATGCGCGTACGCTTTAGTGATGTGCTTAGACACTTACTAACTTTATTATTACTCGACTAAATACAGTTGTGAAGTCAAAACGCTGCACTGGGTCGTTTTAGTTTAGAGATAGTGCAAATCTTAATTTGGCGTCTCTTTCTCTGAAAGGGTCAACCCATAAGGATCAAGGCTCTCTTATAAACAGTACCTTCCTATCCTACTTATTAATATTATCCTACTAATATTATAAATGTGAAAGTTTGTGTGCTTGGATGTTTGTTAGTCAATCACGCAAAAATGGCTGATCGGATTTGAATGAGATTTGACACACAAATAGTTTATAACCTGGATTAACATATTACGTACTTTTTAATCCCGGTAGTACGTTCCTGTGGGATAATTTCCAACATCCACGCGAGCGAAGCCGCGAGAAAAAAAAAGCTAATTGAATAATTAAATCTTACAACCACTTTTAATATGCCAATAGGCGCTTTTATTAATACAAATGGAAAATATTCATTGATAATTTTCATAATTTAGTTTAGGCTTAATGATTTTCCTTCGATTTAAGATGAAATGCTCGTGTGAGACATTTTATCCTTATTTTTGACCTTATTGATTGATGCCATAAAATACAAGTGTTATTTCAAGTACTTAAGTGAATTCTCAAAAATATAAGTATGTGGGTGGTTTTAGATTTTTTTTTTTCTAGTCTATCTGGAATTTTACATACTTAAGAAAAAAAAAAAACAGTGGCACTCCGGGAGTGCCGACAGAAGTGAATTTGAAAAAAAAATCGCAACCGCGATAATCAACGCGTTGATGTCTTTTTAATCGTCAAAAGCTGGTGTCATCACGGTGTCGCGAAATCAATGGATTAGTCCCATCTCAAAAATGCCCAACGCGCCTAAAGAAGTTTTTAAAACATATGTTTCCTTGGAGTAAAACTTTGTAGCAACAACATTTAGGGTACTTTCCCACCTTCAGGGCCCACTTCACCTTTCCATGCATGCATAACATGCATTTCCCATTTAATTATCATTCTCATATTGAATAATTTTTCCAATATTACATTTAAAATCAAAAGGGTTGCTTATAATACCATTGTACACACATAACGTTCAAACTAATTAATTCAGTTAACGTCAACGCAAATGCATGAATTTGCGCTATCCAATTAAATGATAATTTAATTTTAGTATCAAATAAACAGGAAAATTTCATCAATGCAATTCGTCACTGAATTATTCAGTACACACTGGAAGTTATAATATTATAATAGTTGACAGGTTCAGAGTAATCTAATTCGGGATAATTATGTTGTAAGCGTGATTATTTGCTTGCAAACACCTGCTGACTCCTCATTGGTCTAGCTGTCTTAAGCATGATTGTTTTAAACATGGCTTCGACTCCCAGGTTGTGCTACAGTTGACAGGTTCGATATAATCTTATTCGAGATATGTTGTAGGCGTATTTACCTACAAACACCTACGTACTGATTGCATTGTTGGTCTAGTGATCGCAAATGTAAAGGTGACTGTTGAGCATTTGGGCCTGGCTTCAATTCCCAGGTCGGGCAAAACGTTTTTCTAACGGGTGTAAAAATACCCTTAACGAAGCCGAAAGTCACTTGTTCTTCCCGTTATTATAACCAATTTGTTATGTACTGGAATGGCTCAGTACAAAAACAAAATGGATGAAATAATAATAATAATATTTTTAAAAATCAAACTGGGAACCTTCTAGTTACGGAGATATTGAACGTCAACAACTCCAACTTTTTTATGACATGCACCCATAACTACAATGTTTTATGTGCGTTACATTGCGTAACGAACTGTTGCTATTTTAAATATTATATTTGTATAAACATTTAGGACAAAGTATTGTATTTATTTTATTTTTGATTTGTTATTTCGCTATATGCTGCACCGGTTGATATCATCACGTCAGCGTCGGCTGTCGCTGAAAACCAGCGCTTGGGCTCTGCCTCGCATGGGGTCGCAGCATTTAGCTGAGCAATAGCCGTTTTGTGTGGATGTGACACATATTTTCCCCCAATTTGTTATTTATGTGTTTTTTTTTTATCTTTCTTTGCGTCATATTTACCGCAAATAAACGTATTTTCTTTCTTTTTTTTTTTTTCTTTTAATACGCATATGAATCCGAAAAGTCAGAGGTGCGTGCCTTGCAGCGATATAAAATTGCAGCATTCAGAGGTAGCTTCAGGTTTGCGGCCACGCGCTGCTGAAACGATCTTCGTCGTAGCATAATGCTGAGCGATAGCCGATTTGCGTGGATGTGACGCATGCCCCCAACCTTTTCTCATTTTTGAATTTTAAACTTTTTTTTACGTCATTTTTACCGCAAATAAACGTTTTTCTTTCTTTTTTTTCTTTCCTTGGGTTCGAACTTGAGACTTGGCAGTCTGACGGTCACACCACTAGGCTACACTGCTCTGTTTTAATATGGGTTTTAATCCCTACTATACACTTAAAGAGCTGCCTAACCTTTCAAGAAAAAAAGGCGTGTTATTAATAACCACCCACCTACTTCTGAATTTGAACTAGAATTAATAAATCAACAGATTATTGATGTTTGTTTTATGAATTCTAGATTTCCAAGGAGGATTTTAGCCAACCAACTTCTAAGAAATAGAATACAAGGTTCTTTCAAAACGAAAGCGACAGGGTAGCCCGCGAAGTAACTCGCCATCCGATAAGGACCAGGCCCGAGTCGACGGTGCGTTGTGTTCCACGCGCGCCTCAAAGACATGTCAGCAGAATTCACGGGGTTCGCTAGGCCCGATGCCTGCCGAGGTTTCGAAGAAAACCGAAAGGAAGATCGTGGCCCCCGGCAACAGGGCAACCGAAGGAACACGGGTGTGTTTTAGTCAGTGGGTTTTAGAGTCTGACACGCCGTCTCGCTCCGCCCAGAGCGGGAGAAGTTGTTTGATAATTTCTCACCCAAAAAAAAAGGGTAACCCGCTAAATTAAATTTTGCCTTCGAATTTTCCAATTTTTTGATAAGTATCAGGTTGTATTTTCATCAAAATATGACTCGCGACCGCAACAAATATATAATTACTGACTTAACATAACATCACGCCTTGTTTCCCCGAAGGGTTAGGCAGAGGTGTCTCTGTAGCAGGCACACCCACATTTTGCCAGTTATGTTTAAGTCCCATATAATAGGGGGCGAGCCTATTGCCATCAACCGGGCACAAATCCAGACTCCGAGCTGCTACTGAGAAATTTCAGACTACTTACTGACTAAATTACTAAATTACTAACTTATAATCATAAAAATCCTACCAACTTAATAATCTTTTCGGTACCCGCAAAGAACGGGGGTGGGCGTGGCCATTGACCATTACTGGAAACCAAGAATAAGATGACAGACGTTGGAAATATTAAATATTATTTACTAAGTTATAATAAGACTATCCGTGGATTTTGATAAAGGTCAGAGATAACAAGCAAAAACAGATATTGTTGTGTAGAGAGATAACGAGAGCCTCGATGATGAAAAACTTAGTGGGAAATAAATTTAAGTAAATCAAAGATTTAATATAAGGCTATATCATATTTCTGAAGGCAAATTTTTATTATTTTCGGAGTGACCAAAAAAAATGTGTCTATTTTTTTATTCACACATATTTCCCCAGTCTTTTCGCCAAATCTGCTTAGAAAGAAACTTTATTTACCAAGTAATTCTGCTTCCACTATTTTATCTCGCCATCTCACTGCATTGCACCCAAACTGACCTCATTATGTTATTGCTCCTAAGCTCCAAATCTGCTGTATCACGGCGTAAGTAATTGGGCGCAAATTAGCTAAGCCCAAACTGTCAATCACTCCACTTATGCGGAAGCGGACGAAACGGCCAGATTATGCAGGTACATTATCGAGAAATTAAATTATTCCAAAATTTATTTGAAAAAATACTCCACTAATATTTTTTTTGTGCACAAGTAAAATAATACTGTATATGTATACAAAGGCGGACTAATTGCCTGAAGCATTTTCTACCAACCAACCTTAGGGTGATGCAGAGAACAAAACACGGTGCAACATACGGGATAGAGAGCTCGGAAATAACTATAAAATACAAGAATAAATACTAATACATACATAAATAAAATAAGGAGAAATAGCGAACGCTAGAGGAGAAAACGAATCTAGCAAATCAGCACTCGGATGTTACTGCCAACATCTCTCGAATATGTTCACGTGCCTTCAATTTAAAAGATAACCGACTAGTTGCCGTCCTGATGTTCGTCGGAATATGATTTTCACAATTATTTAATAAGTTTTTAGTAATAATTGCCGGGAGTAGTGGAGCAATAACACTAATTGCTCCATACCGCTCAATATGGTGTGGTGGTACTGATATCTCTTGTAACAAATTGCTTAAATCTTAGCATCGAGGGATATGGAGTAGTGTTGCTCCACTAATTGCTACAATAATGATTGCAGTAAAAATTGCCGGCAATAATTCCTTGCGTAGGCAAGCGCTGTTTCACATATTTTTAAAACTGAAATTATTATTTTAATTTTGTGACGGAATTATGAAAACTCTTCACTTATAACTCGATTTTTCTAACTGTGCTTGGAGCTGTCAAAGTCGCAGGTTATTAGTATTGAATTCACTCGTCCGGTTACCTCCTCAGTGCCCCGACGCTTTTTAATACGTCTACACAATTCATGTCGTCTCCACAATTCTGTCATATTATTCGTTAAGTTGTTATTGTTATCATTAAGACCTACATATACTGTAATATTTAGACGTTGACAGGCGCACAGTTCGGGTTATATCTACATTTATAGCTGTAACTAGTATTTGGGCGTTGCGCGAGCTGCAAGCAGCTCGCGGGGTCGTGTTTTTGCGGAGTATTTCCTACCCTTGTTCCTCGGGGTTCAAAAATATGACACCCTTCGGTAGAATTGGTTTAAGCGACATATATAAAGTGTCTCCACTTTGGAGAATGACATCGATATCATGACAAGTCAGATTCCGATGTCTGCAAACTGACAATACTGACGCGCAAGCGGACATTGCCACGCATTGAGCGTTATTACCCTTATAATTGCTACTCCCTTGGTGTGTAGTTCCTAAAACATTAACAAAAATACAAGGTCAAGTGCAAGGTAGATATAATGTTACAAGAGGGAGAATATTTTGTAATGACAAAAATCATCTACACCACCCGTTGTAAGGCAAAGCGTCTTTTTTGTCCCCATTGATTGGATTAATGGGTTACAGACAGCTCGCTGACAGAGACGACAGTAAGCAAAGAACAACATATTTGTTTTTATTTACTGGGGAACCTGCTTCCAATTTTTAACTTATTTTTATTATGTATAGCGGCAACCGAAATCCACATTCTTGATCATGAGCTGCAGCCCGCTAACAGACAGATGGACAGACGGACGAACAGCAGTCTTAGTACATAACAAGATTCTGTAGTTTTTACCCTTCAGGTACAGCACCCTAACAATTAATAATGTTTGTATGTTTTACCTCTAAACTGTCTTAAACAATTGATCAGGTTGTGAAGAAACTGGTAGGATTTTAGAACGCGAGGGTTTCTGGCACAAAACAAAATTTATCTATACTAATATTATAAAGAGGAAACCTTTGTATTTTTGTATTTTTGTATGTTTGTATTGAATAGGCTCAAAAACTACTGGACCGATTTCAAATTTCTTTTACCATTACTTAGAGTGATTCTTCCGAATCCGTATAGGCTATATTTTATCCCGGAAAATAGATAGGATTTTTCGTGGTAGTGAAAATTGTGGAGTAAGGCGTCGAAAAAACTGCCGTACGTTAACGATTCTCGCGAACGCTGCCTAAATGGTTAGAGATTTATATTTTAGCCATTATCACATATAATGCCTATATGTGATAATGGCTAAAATATAAATGTTTGGTTTATACTATCGCGGACTTTTTTGTAGGCATTATTGAGTTCTACAACTTTTCTATAGAAGTCAACCATACATCTCTAACCATTTAGGCAGCGTTCGCGAGAATCGTTAACGTACGGCAGTTTTTTCGACGCCTTACTCCACAATTTTCACTACCACGAAAAATCTTATCTATTTTCCGGGATAAAATATAGCCTATACGGATTCGGAAGAATCCCTCTAAGTAATGGTAAAAGAAATGTTGAAATCGGTCCAGTAGTTTTCGAGCCTATTCAATACAAACATACAAAAATACAAAGGTTTCCTCTTTATAATATTAGTATAGATATAGATATGCGTAAAGTTTGTTCACTGTACTTAGGTACAAACAAACTGACACAAACGCTGACAAATGGACACTTAAATTTTATCTAAATAAAATTCCGTTTCCGTGTCTGTTTGTCCGCTCGCACGCGCGCGTTATAAGCGGCGATGACGGTGACCTTACTATTTTAAGGGTCCTTACCAATAAAGCTACGGTTTCCTAAAAGAGTGGTGGGGCAGGCCGCTGGCCGCCAAATAACGTCCGCCAAATAACGGGCACCAAATAACGGCCGCCACGCAACAGCCGCCAAATAATGGGCGCTTAATAACGGCCGCTACATACCGGGCGCCAAATTACGGCCGCCACATAACGGCCGCTACAATTACCGTAGTTACCGTCACTCTACGGCCGCAAAAACGGGCGCAAATAACGTTGTCATAAAACCGGAAAAGTGCATTCTTTGCACGGAAATATTGTACGGTGACCACACCGCAAGAAAATAAAAGTGCGAGTGCACTTTTCCGGTTTTATGACAATCGTTACTGCGGCCGTTACTTGGCGGCTGTTACGTAGTGGCCATAATTTGACGGCCAATGTGTGGCGGTCGTTATGTAGCGGCCGTTATGTGGCGGCCGTAATATGGCGGCCGTTATGTGGCGGCTGTTATGTAGCGGCCGTTATTTGGCGGCAGTTATCTAGCAGCCGTTTTATGGCAGCCGTTATGTGGTGGCCGTAATATGGCGGCCGTAATATGGTGCCGTAATGTAGCAGCCGTTATGTGGCGGCCGTAATATGGCGGCCGTTATGTGGCGGCCGTAATATAGCGGCCGTTATGTGGCGGCCGTTATATGGCGGCCGTTATGTGGCGGCCGTAATGTGGCGGCCGTAATATGGCGGCCGTAATATGGCGGCCGTAATATGGTGGCCGTAATATGGCAGCCCTTATGTGGCGGCCGTAATATGGCGGCCGTAATGTAGCAGCCGTTATGCACTTTTCCGGTTTTATGACAACCGTTACTGCGGCCGTTACTTGGCGGCTGTTATGTGGCGGCAGTAATATGGCGGCCCTAATATGGCAGCCGTAATGTAGCAGCCGTTATGCACTTTCCGGTTTTATGACAACCGCTACTGCGACTGTTATTTGGCGGCCGTTGTGTGGTGGCCGTTATGTGGCGGCCGTTATGTAGCAGCCGTTTTATGGCGGCCGTTATGTGGTGGCCGTAATATGGCGGCCGTAATATGGCGCCGTAATGTAGCAGCCGTTATGTGGCGGTCGTAATATGGCGGCCGTTATGTGGCGGCCGTAATATGGCGGCCGTTATGTGGCGGCCGTAATATGGCGGCCGTAATATGGCGGCCGTAATATGGCGGCCGTAATATGGCGGCCGTAATATGGCGGCCGTAATATAGCGGCCGTAATATAGCGGCCGTAATATAGCGGCCGTAATATGGCGGCCGTAATATGGCGGCCGTTATGTGACGGCCGTAATATGGCGGCCGTTATGTGGCGGCCGTAATGTGGCGGCCGTAATATGGCGGCCGTAATATGGCGGCCGTAATATGGCGGCCGTAATATGGCGGCCGTAAGATGGCGCCGTAATATAGCGGCCGTAAGATGGCGGCCGTAATATAGCGGCCGTAAGATGGCGGCCGTAATATAGCGGCCGTAAGATGGCGGCCGTAATATAGCGGCCGTAAGATGGCGGCCGTAATATAGCGGCCGTAAGATGGCGGCCGTAATATAGCGGCCGTAATATAGCGGCCGTAATATGGCGGCCGTTATGTGGCGGCCGTAATGTGGCGGCCGTAATGTGGCGGCCGTAATATGGCGGCCGTAATATGGCGGCCGTAATATAGCGGCCGTAAGATGGCGGCCGTAATATAGCGGCCGTAAGATGGCGGCCGTAATATGGCGGCCGTAAGATGGCGGCCGTAATATGGCGGCCGTAATATGGCGGCCGTAATATAGCGGCCGCAAGATGGCGGCCGTAATATAGCGGCCGTAATATAGCGGCCGTAAGATGGCGGCCGTAATATGGCGGCCGTTATGTGGCGGCCGTAATATAGCGGCCGTAAGATGGCGGCCGTTATGTGGCGGCCGTTATATGGCGGCCGTTATGTGGCGGCCGTAATGTGGCGGCCGTAATATGGCGGCCGTAATATGGTGGCCGTAATATAGCGGCCGTAATATGGCGGCCGTAATATGGCGGCCGTTATGTGGCGGCCGTTATATGGCGGCCGTTATGTGACGGCCGTAATATGGTGGCCGTAATATAGCGGCCGTAAGATGGCGGCCGTAATATGGCGGCCGTTACACACGACGCTATAAAATCAAAATGGCGCCAGCGGCGGCAAGCGAGGCGCAGGTTTCGCGCGCTTTTGAAATCAAATGGTTGACGCGGCCCTATTGAGAATGTTATTACAGTGGCGCCGCGTCAGCCATATATGGTAGCCACCATTATTTATTTATTTATTTTACTATTATAATATGTAAAATGTAACGAAATTAGTGTCATGAGACGTTCCTCACATTCCATGAACGTATTTTACAAAAAAAAAAAATCAGTTAGGTCATTTGTTAATACGGCATTATAATGTGTTATAACCACTTTTCCATAGAATAAAAGTAATTAAAATTATTAGCCTATGTTTATTGATCATATTATCGTCAAATACTAATCCTTATCCAAATAAACTATTTATTGAGCAAGATTGTTTCAATAGCTATAAATTACTTTTTATTTTATTCCAATTGAACAATCCATTCAAAAGATATTACGAATTTAAAATTGTAATTGGTATTAAAATGAATGATGGTGTCGCAAGACTCGCACGGCGAAACCGCAGGGGAGGGGGGTGCACATCTATGAAGCAGGTTGCCGCGCGGCTCACTCGCGCGGTCGGCTCTCTACGCAGCGGATGCGGCCAAATCGAGTAAATTTACTGAATTAATGCACTTATTAAAATTGATTTCGGAACTATTTAGATACTCATTATCAAAAGTTCTTTTCAAAAATACTTATAATAATTTCATTCAAAATTTCTTAAATATATTCTTAAATAATTCGAATTATTTTCGAAAACTGGTATTTATTTTCGTCCACCCGTGCGAAGCCGGGGCGGGTCTCTAGTAATATATAAAAAAAAAAAAAAAATATCTATTTCCCACTCATTTTTTGTGCAGTACATTTAGGAGCAGAACAAAGGAAAAAACCAAAAACATTATGTATGCATTAAATATTCGAAAAATATCTATTTCACATTGTAGCACAGGATGACATTGAACTGACTGCAAAATGAGCTCAAAAGTCTGCATGGCTAATAATATGGTGTCTCTTATAAGCATTATTTATAATGATCAGTACCTAATTATGTCAATTTTCAAAATTATTTAAAAACAAAACAACAAAAAAAATACCCTAAGTATATTAGCTGGCTGATGATGAAACTGCTGTTTAAGTACCTATAACTTATTAATTGATATGTACTTACCTACTTAAATTAATCAAACATTAATTTGTGATAGCGTAGAATTATTTGATGAAGGAGCTATGAGATCATATAATATTCAAGTATAATACTTGAATATTATTTCAGCAGTCTCGACATTAGTAGGTAATGACGCTGTCGCAAACTTGCGATCGTAATAATACCTAATAACGAAAAAATTCTGTTGCAATAACGACGCTCGTGAGAAACACAAGTCTCTACATCCAAGTTAGCGAGCCAAGATGTAAAATAACTTGACATATCGGTACCAATGATAATAAAAGTAAATCGGTACGGCAGCGAAAAACGAAAATAAAATCTCCTTGATTATGGGGAAAAATAGAAAACATGGTTCAATAAAAATAGACTATAATAATAGCCTTATTTTGAAGGCACTATTTTACATGAAAACTCGTACTTAAGTAAGGCTACAAACGTGTAAAAAAAATAAAAAATATTAAATATTTAAGGAAATTAAAATTTGCCTCCTTGCAACATTGGTTTAGTGTCAAACTTGTCAAGTCATTGGTTTTGACGTTTCGTTTATTTTGTTTCTGTTCTATTAACAATGGACCTGTATAAAAATGTACTCTGTGCAATGGACAATGGTATTTTCTCAAGCATTCAGCACTTGTTGTCCATGGGCAAGTAAGGCTAAACGCTGCAACACAAACGTCCATGGTCCAAAGCTCCCGAGACGCCAAGCCTGCTTATAAGGTTACGTTATTCACTTAACAGAACTATTCAGAAACTCACCAGAAATAAGACATTCTGAATATTCCATAGCTGTGCCTCCGCGACGCGGAACAGTTGATAACTCTTCAGTACTTGCTCGTTTCATGTTGGAAATTGATTATTTTGATAATAATTATCAATCGATATCAACTTGCAACTTGCAATAAGAAACCTCGATTCACGAGTTCACGACAGAAGCAGGACGCTTCATTTTGGCGCTCTTTTCAAGTTTTATTTAAAATTCAATGTCAAGTTCAAAATTCAAATTGATGGAGTCTATGGTCGATTGTTTGATTGTTGGAAATCATAGATTTATATCTATGTTGGAAATATGATAATCGACTCTTTTTTTAAATAGGTCATATTTAAATGATTAATAATTTCTCGATTATCTCAAAAAAAATATTACCATATTTCTTTGAGACCTAGAAAACAGGAAAACTTTATTTTAAAAGTTCGTTAATTATCCATAGTTTAATTTTTAACCGGCGAAAATTTCCCCGGCTTAAACGTACCCCAAGCGAAAACTTATACCAGCGGACGACCGTAAACGGAGCAGATTAAATTTTAGTCAGATTAATTTTTCACCTCCCGGCGTGCTTAAACGGGGTGTTTGACGTTTAGGCAGTCAATTTTAAACTGAATAATTGACTTAAACGCACCCCAAACAAAAACGCTGTCCGCCACGTTAGTATTCCTCCCCCCTTCGCTCCACTCGGTCTCGCAGGTTCGCTCCACTCAGGACCTACCTACCACCGGAAAGCTATCGTGACCTTATCCCTACGCTACGCTACGCTTCGCTTTACCGCTACCTAGTTTCCGAGATACGATGGGGGAGGGGTGAAGGGGGGAGAAAGAAAATGTTCCAAGTCTTAACTTCCGAGATCCGCCTAAAGGGGGGAGAATGGTGGGAATTTTGAAAAATGGTTTTTACTTTTCCGAGCCTCCTCTATACGAATCCGTAAAAAAACAAAACCCAGGAGGGGTGAAGGGGGGGAGAAGGGGGAGTTTTGAAAAATGATTTTGACCAACTCTGGGCCCCTTGATATGAATCTGAAAAAAAAAATGTTCCAAGTCTCTTAACTTCCGAGATCTACCTAGAGGGGGGGAGAAGGGGGGCAAGGGGGCAACTTTGAAAAATGACTTTAACTTTTCCGAGCCTCCTCTATATGAATCCGTAAAAAAACAAAACCCAGGAGGGGTGAAGGGGGGGAGAGAGGGGAGTTTTGAAAAATGATTTTGACCAACTTTGGGCCCCTTGATATGAATCTGAAAAAAAAAATGTTCCAAGTCTCTTAACTTCCGAGATCTACCTAGAGGGGGGGAGAAGGGGGGCAAGAAAACTAAAACAAATCTAAACTTCATCTATATTAAGTATATGTATTTATCCAAAACTACAGATAACTAACTACAAACCTTTTTCCACACCACCCGAAGAGGTAAGGTTTCAGGCGCGTTTTTTTTTGCGTGGTATCCCCAAGAGGCCTAATCCACCTAAACTACATCTATGTACCTACATACATTATACTACACTTCCCTAAAATCAAAGTAGCTAATCATATAAAAATATTTTTACTTGATATTAATAAATAGGCCTAATCCACCTAAACTACATCTATGTACCTACATACATTAATACATTATACTACAATTTTCTAAAATCAAAGTAGCCTAATTACGTTAAAATATATTTTCTTAATATTAATAAGTAAACTGGATTAAATAAATATTATGTTAGTGTAGGTATGTTAGATTTTAATAGCAAATAATATATTTCCACTTAACCATCACTCTCTAATCATCTTATTTTCATTCAGTTTCGATCACGCAGTAGGTAGGTATACTTACATATATTATTACTTTTAGGTAAGATAATAAATTATTGTAAATATTATTACGAAAAACAAAAAAACAAAAAAATAAATTAGAAAATAATTATTAAATAGAAATAAAAAAATAAGTAATACCTAAAAATAAATACTCTGTAAGTCAGTGTCATTGACAAGTGTGATATAGTATGTTATATGATAAAAGTTATACAAATACGTTCAAATATATTCTTAAACTATTACAAGTTCACAAGATTCACAACATACTTCTACAACGTTCTCTTATTATCCTTCTTTTCACATATACACACACACATACTTCTCCTTGACTTCATTCATAATCCTTTCAATCAACATTTTACATACTGCTTGCTAGCAATTTCACATAGGTATACACACACATACTTCCCCTTGATTTCATTAATAACCCTTTCAATCAACATTTTACATACTAATTGCTAGCAATTTCATTTAAACACACACACATACTTCCCCTTGATTTCATTCATACATAACCCTTACAATCATCATTTTACGTACTAATTGCTAGCAATGGACATAATATGGACTATGTGCGTGCAAAGTGTATGTGTACATGAAAAATAAATAAATATAAATCTATGATTACAACAAATTGTCATTGATAATCATGGCAAACAAACACTCCAACCCAAACTATTCGTCAATTATAAATAAATAAAACGGAACGTAAGGTAGTTCGAGATGAATACGTACTCAATGCGAGATCGTTATTGAACCATGTTACTGGTCAGTAGAAAATCTGATCGACTGTTGATCGGGAACGGTTGGTTGCCCGGTCAACCGAATGATCTGTAAGCAGTTAGGCTTTGGATTTGATCAATCGGCTTACTGCCGAGAACATGCTCTGGTTGGTGATGAAGTCAATAGAACCAAGTGATTGCGAATTCGTCGTTGAGGTGAGTTGTCGTACCGGTGATGAGGGGTCAGTAAAGTGTGGTCGGTGTCGGTTGATTGCTAGGATGTCTTGCATTGTTTGTGGCGCGAAAGTCAGGATGAGATTCGATGTCAAGTTGTGGATGCTATCTGACTTGTGGTGGATCGGTCGGGATGGATGATAATTATTTCCGTTAACATAACATGGGTATGCGGCATGAAAGTTGAGCGCAGACTTGAGACCCCGTGACTGCGCGGTAAGGATAATCGCTATCACGCAGTTCACATTGGTCTCCGCTCACCATCCTTGCAGATATGATTTGTTGTCTTATCAGTAATAAGTTGCACTGGCAAAGGTGTAGGTAGAGTCATTGGTTCATTCATTCATTCAATTGGTTATTTTCTTTGTACTGGAATAAAAAGATGATGGGATGTTGGTTGATTGCTGGGATGTCTTGCGTTGTCCGTGGCGCGAAAATCAGGATGGGAGTCGATGTCAACTTGTGGATGCTATCTAGCTTGTGGTGGATCGGTCAAGACGAAAGATATGTCCGTTAAAATGGGTAAAAGTTGTTGTCTTATCAGTAATGAGTCGTAGTGTGCAAAGGTGTGGGTGGAGTCATTGTATTGGTTGAATGAGTTATATGGCATGGAGTTATGAGTTATATGGCAGATACCGAATGTCTTGTTATTTTTTGCTAAAAAATAAAATAATAATAAGCCGTGGACAGCTGTAATGCATGAAGGTGTGTGTGCTGTAGTAACAAAACTGTTATTAGTATGTATATTTAGGTTAAGGTATTTTATCTATGGGTCTTTGTTACCTGAAATAAATTGTTTATTATTATTAAATAGGTACACCTAAAGTGTAAACTAAATAGAATATTAATCTTGCATGATATTCTTTTTAGTATACGGTTAAGTTGTGAAATAAATTAATAAGCAGACCAAAAAATGTATGAATCAAAATGTACCTAACTATTTTCAGTGACACGCGAGTACAAGTGCTTCAATATGCAATTCTTTTTCTTTTTAAGTTAGTTCTTTAATAATATAAGTTTTGTAGGTTCCATTCAAAGATATAGGTAAAAAAATATAGGTAAATATAAAAATCTGACCCGTCTCAATTCAAAAGGCCTTTACACTTTGACTCGGTTTGGAAAGTTTTCTTTATGAACCACATTTGCAATATGCTTTCTAGCGTTTTTCTTAGCTAACTACTGACATTTTAATATGTATTATAGTTAAAATTTATAAAGAGCAATTATATTAACTAAGTAAGTATAGTGTACATATTAGTTCGTTTTTTTTTTGTTTTTTTACACACATGACTCTTTTTTTTGCATGCTGTTTTTTTAATACATGACCCATTTTTTTGCATGTTTTATTTTTTGTTTGTTTTGCATTTTTTTTTTTGCAATACCTATATTTTTTTTTACAATCTTGTGTCTTCTGTTCATGGTCAAAGGATGATACGAATTGAGCATCGTCGTCGAAATAGTAAAAGCGTATCCAAAGTTTATGTCTATGATTCGAAAGAATGTTCTGCGGATTCTGTTCTGTTATCCATGCAACTTGAATTTGGAGTGCGTTCTATCAGTGATCTTGAATGCGTCATGATGAAATTGCTATGCGTAGATTGTAACGACATGAATGTCACCGTGTAAATTTGCAGAATAAGTAAGTAGACTACTATGGCATCAATGGAGTTCCATCCAGATCTCATATTCTATGCTATACAAAAATCAAGGCTGATGACGCAACTAAAAATATGTTTGTTTGTGAAGTAATATAGTGGTCAGGTTTTATGGATATTCTGCAGAAAGCGACGCCTGGAACACGTTTTTAGATTCTTGTTTTCAAAATTTAAATTCAAAGCTGGATCACGTTGTTACAATTTATTTTATGAAATGTTTTTTCAAATATGTTAAAACAAGTTTTCGCATAGTTCCATCAAGATTCGGAAGTTTCATTTGAATTTGCTTTTATACGACGACGGTTAATCAATTTTTTCTTTCTTCCAAACAATTTGTGTATTTTTATATGCAATGTAATCTGCATCAGGATATCATCAGAATGGAAGGTAATAAATTATTTAATACATTAATAATGTAAATCTTTTTTCACATTATTGTCGATATTGTCAAAAAAAAAAAAAATATTGTCGATAGAAATTTCGCATACAAATAGTTGAAAAGCGTTATGATAATTCAGCATAATTCAAACTACGAGCTTAATATCATGCTCAAAATTAAATGTAATTAAAATAAAAACAGTTTAAAAAAAATGGCGAAGAATAAACATTAGTTAAGACAGCAACGTTAGACATTGTATTTAAACTTATTTCATAAGAAGCAGAGACAGTTAAGTACTGAAAACTACGGTATTAATTATTTTAACACCTTATTACAGATTCAACATAATGAATGTACTTTGAAACAAACTAAGATAATTATGATAATAATTCATTATTATCTCAGTTCTTCGTTTACATTAAAATTTAAACGCTAATAGTTGGGGTTGAAACTGGAGTTTGTGAGAACCAGAATAAAAATCAGAATGAAAGTTGAAATAAGAGTCCAATGAAAGTTTTTAGGCTTCTTTCATGCGCAGCTTAAGAGTAAAAATAAAAGCGACAGTTAGAGTAACAGTAAGAGACAGAGCGAAAAGATTAAGTGCGCCTTTTGAGGCTCCTTTCTTGCACGTGGTAAGAGAGAAAATCAAATTGAGAGTAAAAAACTGAGTGAGAGTAACAGAAAGAGTTAACGATGAAAAGATTGAGTGCGCCAATCAGAGTATAGTAGTGAAAGTAAAAGCCACAGAAAGTCATGTCCAATTTTCATTTTGACTGCCATTTTGATACTCCTTACTCTCTTTCTAATTTTCACATTTTTTTTCCAAATTCGACCTTTTTGTTAACATGAACCTTTAAGCAATACATATTTTGTCCGTCTGTTCGAATTTAAATAATTTCATAAAAATCTATTTCTATTTACATCATATAGTTTCAAATAATACGGCATTCTTGAATAATTAAAATTTGTCTTTTATTAAATACTCAAAATATAAAAGGAATAATTAAATAAAAAAATGAGTGTAGTTATTCTAAAAAGCTTTTAAACTGAGACGATGACGAATACATCACAAGAAACTGATTTTAAAAAAACCTTATAAAAAGAATAAGATTTGCATATTGATGAACATAATTCTCGCATGGTAATTAAAACAAACAAACACGTCATAGGTAGTACATACATCGCTTTACATCCCATCATCTTTTTATTCCAGTACAAAGAAAATAACCAATTGAATGAATGAATGAACCAATGACTCTACCTACACCTTTGCCAGTGCAACTTGTTACTGATAAGACAACAAATCATATATGCAAGGATAGTGAGCAGAGACCAATGTGAACTGCGCGATAGCGATTATCCTTACCGCGCAGTCACGGGGTCTCAAGTCAGCGCTCAACTTTCATGCCGCATACCCATGTTATGTTAACGGAAATAATTATCATCCATCTCGACCGATCCACCACAAGTCAGATAGCATCCACAACTTGACATTTGGTATCTGCCATTTAAACCCACACCTTCGTGCAACACAGCAGTCCACGGCTTATTATTATTTTATTTTTCAGTAAAGAGTAACTAAGACATTCGGTATCTGCCATATAACTCATAACTCCATGCCATATAACTCATTCAACCAATACAATGACTCTACCCACACCTTTGCACACTACGACTCATTCTCAAGACAACAACTTTTACCCATTTTAATGGACATATTCGTCCCGACCGATCCACCACAAGTCAGATAGCATCCACAACTTGACATTTATTTATTTTTATTTATTTATTTATTTATAGTTAATTAAAACGACACAGGTCCAATTACATTAATTAACATAGAATTATAAAGATTAAAATAAAATAAGCATTCAAGTAACATACAGTACAAAAATTAAATTCAAATTCAAAGATATACAATTCGTGGATAAAATTATTAATAATTATTTGCTTAAATGGTTGAATGGTTAAATAAATTAAAAACAACATAAACTAACATTTAACAGTGGACACCCTCGCATATTGTCTCTCACAAAACACCAGACAAGCACGCATTATTTCCTTCCAATCATCAGCAAACACATCACATTCAGGGTCGGCAGTCAGGAGGGCGTTTAGCATCCTTAGGGTTCGACATACCGGGGATTCAGCTCTAGCAACAGATCTCGATAGCGGTAGTGCGAACAGGTTATGACGGCGGCTTTGACGGTGCCCAAGGTATTTGCCGGGCACAAATAGGCAGCAAAAAAGTCCGAGGAGCTCAGGGCAGTCAATACGACCGTGCAGGGTTTTACAGGCAATCGTGAGCTGATCAACGCCTCTTCTTACCTCCAGCGAATTGAAGCCCAACACCCCCAGAAGATAGTTCGTTGGGTACATGAATGGAAAGTAATGGTACAGTCTTTGATACAAAAATCTCAGGAAGGTTTTCTGAACTTTCTCAAGCATCAGTGTCTGTGACGCAGTATGTGGATGCCAGACACACGCGCCGGACTCAAGTTTACTCCGAACCAAAGTGGTGTATAAAAGTTTAATAATACTGGGATTGTGAAAGTCACGAGCGTTCCTCAAGACAAATCCCAGACGCCTGAAAGATTCCTTTGCAAGGGCAGACACGTGGTCTCTAAATGTCAGACTGCGGTCGAAGGTCACTCCCAAGTCCTTTACGCTGGTGACACGAGTGATCAGTATACCCCCCAAGTTATAATCGTATTTTATTGGTCTCAACCCTCGACCAAAAGTCATAACGCTGCATTTACTAATATTAAACAACAATTTGTTCGCAATACTCCACTCATAGACGGCATCGATATCCTTTTGTAGGAGTTCGCAATCCACCTCTGTTCTGATTTGCGCAGCTAGCTTTAGATCGTCAGCATATAGTAGACATTTTGCGAATCGAATCTTACAAATTAGGTCATTGATCATGATCAGAAACAGAGGCGGCCCTAATACGGATCCCTGACTCACCCCCGAGCGAGTGTAATAAGTCTTCGACTCAAAGCAGCCATGCCGGACGAACTGTTTGCGATCCCGTAGGTAGTCGGCGAAGAAGTTAAGAAGGCCGGATGAGAAGCCTGTAGCCCCTAACTTTGCCAAAAGCACATCGTTGTCTACTTTGTCGAACGCCTTCCGGAAATCAAAATACAGAGTGTCGACCTGCCTACCGGATTCCAGGCTACTAGACATGAAGTCAACATGAACCAGCAGATTTGAGTTCACGGAGCGACCAGGTCGAAAACCATGTTGAGCATCAGAAAGATACATATTGGTTTGTTTACAGATAACAGTGTGAAGTATATGTTCAAAGACCTTTGCAATGGTTGATAAAATAGCGATGGGTCTGTGTTCCTCGACAGATGTCTTGTCACTGGTTTTAGGGATGGGAGTAACACGTGATGTCTTCCACATCTTCGGATACATGCCCGACTGAAGAGCTAGATTAAAAACATGACATAAAGCGGCCGCTAATACACTGCTACATCCCTTAACGATATATGCAGGGATGTTATCCGGGCCGACCGAGCTGCAGGGTCTGAGTTTGGAAATACCCCTAACCACGTCAGGAGGGACTAAAACGGGCAGGGGAAAATTACCTCCCTCACTATTCACCGTGCCCGATTTAGGGTCCAATTCTGGTGTGTCCGGCAGAAATACGCTGGAAAAATACTCAGCAAATGCCTCAGCAGCTTCGACACCCGAATAGACCCTGCCATCAAGCACAACGTCCGGCTCAAACCCACCCTTAGATCGTAGGCTTGAAATGTGCTGCCAGAACAGTTTTGGATTTTTGCCTAGGCTGTTTTCCACGTTATAACAATGCAATCTATATGCCTCCTCCGCTCTCACTTTTAATTCCGACCGCAGTGCGCTAAATTGAGCATATGTAGCAACACATCGGGATTGTTTCCATTTATTATGGAGTTTTGATTTACGTCGAGTGTCGCTTACGATATCTCTAGTAAACCAGACTGGGTACCGCTTATTACCAGAGGTCCTTCTCGTCTTCTTTGGAACAGAGGAATCAAATATATCGTACATTAGCTCATAAAACTTACAAGCAGCGGTGGACGCGCCACTGCAGCGAAAAACGTCTTGCCATGGAGCGGAGCGAACAAGATCGAACAATAATGTGTAGTCACCCTTACAAAAGTTCCAATCCTTACTACGGTCAATATTGCTAGGGTCGAGTTTTTCCTGTACCTTACGCCTTGAGATGGTAACAGCAATATCTAACGGCGGGTGATACAGATCAATCGGAACCAGCTCCGTACCCTCGAGATACTCACAGTTTACAGCAGCACCCTCCCGAGCCAACACTACATCTAACTTACTGCCACGCATATTCATCACCTCATTCATCTCTGCAAGTCTACAAAAACTTAGAAAATAACAATAGTAATTATTAACATTTACTGACGCACTTTTTAGATTAAGGTCGCCTAAAATAATAATAGACATCGAATCTCATCCTGACTTTCGCGCCACAAACAATGCAAGACATCCTAGCAATCAACCGACACCGACCACACTTTACTGACCCCCCATCACCGGTACGAAAACTCACCTCAACGACGAATTCGCAATCACTCCGTTCTATTGACTTCATCACCAAACGGAGTATGTTCTCGGCAGTAAGCCGACTCTGATCAGAATCCAAAACCAACTACTTACAGATCGGACAGTTAACCCGGCAATTACCCGCTTCCGATCTACAATCGGAAAGATTCCCTACAGACCAACATGGTTTAACGGATCTCACACTGAGACGCATATCATCAAAAACTAACCTCTTTGATCCGTTAATTTATTTATAATTATAAACAGCTTAGACCAGAGTTATTATTCGACATAACGCTCAATGTACATCTGCTACAAACACAGGTTATAAAATATTTATTTTTCACAGTTAGTGTAATGTAAATAATATATATGCCAACAATATATATTATAATGTGAATGATGATATTACATTACTTAATTTAAAAAAGCTAAAACAAATTAAATAAAAAACGCTCATTGAATAGCAATGTCAACATGATTTAATGATTAACTTAATTGATTTGCCTACGAAGATCAGAGGTAAACTGTTTTAGACTTATTCAGGAAGCTCTACATTAATTAATTTATAGGAGCTCCGGTATTATTACATTTTTCGCGTACGGTTTGCCATCTAAAACCCGATCTTTGTGAATTAAAATTTTGATGTATTCCTTTTTGGTTGCTCGACCTAGCGCGACGTACAATTGCCCGTGACTAAACATGTCCGACCTAAGATCTACTCCGACCCGGCTTAGGGTTTGGCCCTGACTTTTGTGAATAGTCATCGCGTAAGACAACTTTAAAGGAAATTGACGGCGGCACATTTCGAATGGACTTTTGGGATCAATAGGACCCTTAAAAATAATACGTGGAATTAAATATTCATCTGTACCCGACGATTTTTGAACGGTAATTAAGCGTGGCGACGTACCTGTTACAATTACTTTAGTTCCGTTTACCAATCCGTCGTTAAAACTGAGATCACGCATGATCATACAAATACATCCTATTTTGAGCTTAAGATCGTGCTCTGGAAAACCTCTTGGTTGCATTCTGTTAAGCGCATCTGGCCCTAAAAATAATTCATCTGCATTTTCATTTTCGACTTTATCGATGGAGTAGAAATGCAGTGTTTCTCCATCTAACCGATCGAGTATTAAGTTATTTATTTCTCGAACGGCGTCGTTCCGTGTGCACAAAATTGCTCTATGTATGCTAGCACAGGATTCTATATTTAGAACGGGGAAAACAAAGTCAATCAAATCGTCTAATTCTGATACAATTTCAATACCACCTAAATCAACTTAATTTTGAATATTTTTGCCAATTACAAAAGGATGAGATGTTAATTTATTTGAGCCTAAATTTAATAAAAATTCTGCAAACTCTACGTCATCCCTGCATCTTTGCGAAGTAGCTAGGGAGAAAGATTTTATACTTTGCCAGATGCGCGATGTTTTTACTGATGCATTTAATATATCTGAATTAGTTTTTGCATTTGTAACTACAGGGGGAATTTGTCTAAAATCCCCTGCAAAGATAATAATTTTGCCACCAAAAATTTTATCACTACGCATGAGATCACGCAACGACCTATCCAGTAGATGAATCAAAAATTTGTGTGCCATAAGGGCTTCATCGTATATTATAACGTCCGCGTGTGATATTAATTCTGCTCTTTGCGTGCCGTTTGTGATATTCCAGAAGTCATTATCGTCTACCAGATCTATGGGGAATTTAAACATGCTATGCGCCGTGGTCCCTCCTTCGTAGTTTTGCGCCGCGATGGCAGAACTCGCAGTACAAAGAACTACTCCGTTTAAGTTACCGCGTACGTACGCAGAAATAACTTTTAACAATAACGTTTTACCGGTACCCGCGGGACCATCAACGAAAATCGCGGTATCATTAACGTCACGGAAGTCAGTATCGTTACAAAGTTTTACAACGTAATCAAAAATACAATTTTGCTCTCGAGACAAGCGAGGAATCCATTGATCTGTAAAATGTTTCAATGATTCGCGGTTGTGTTCTACGCGTTCCCTGCCTAACTCGGTAGTGGTATCTTCGATTTCTGGTAAACCGTGTTGTTGTAACGTCGATCCGTGTTTCCGAAGCAACCTATTTATTTGAATGAGACACAAAGTGTGTACTCTTTCCATGTCCGCATCCGCACCTAACCTATATGAGATGTCTTCGCTGAGTTGATTTTTAAAAGTGTCCCAGAAAGACGCGACTGGAACACCGTTTACAGCCAAACAAACGAAGAAGCTACGAAGGCGTGGTCCCGTTAAAAAGTTTGATGCTTCCAACATAGCTCTTTCGTATTCGACTTCGTCATCGGCAAGACCAACTATTTTAGCAGCTTCCTGAAAAGTTTTACAATCGGGACCACCAAGAGATTTAAGATCGGTGTCACTACGACACGAGAATTTTTTTAATAGAATTCTAAGATAAAACTGTTCACCTCTGTTAGGTGCGACCCAAAATAGACGCGCGACAAGCTCACCCTTTTGTCTTTTAGTAATGAATTTATGATTTGATGTTTCAAAAATTTCCGTAGTTTTTGTTGAGGGACGCTTGGAATGAACAATGTACTGTTCGTAAAAGTCCAAGTAGGTCAATGAGTCAAATTCGTCTCTTACGGGGCGGTTAAAATAGGTAATAAGGTCCGAACTAGCTTGTTGCGCGGCTTTTACTTCAGTGCCTGGTTTAAAATAAACGGTTTGTTGATTTTCTAAATGCACTGACAGCTGTTTGACGTTGGGTTCGCGCGCGGTCACATCGAATTCTAACGTCCTCCAAGCGGCGTCGCTGGAGCCTATATAACGTTTTGTGACATACTGCTCTATTTCGTTATTTTCATGTTCTTCCGGTACGACAGCTACGCGCGATTCGTCAGGACCCTTAGTGATATATTTAAACAAATACTTAACGGACGTGCGTTGCGAGGAGACCTCGAAGTTGATATGAGCATCGTATTTTAAAAGAAGACTTGCGTTATAAGGAACTACCCAAGTATCATTTACAATTACATCGTTACCGCGATATTTTATAGTTGCTTCGTTTTTACTGTCTCTACATAAGTTAATAAATCCTTTTTCATCAGAAAAAGTGGTGGCTGTCTCACGTTTTGGAAAAAATTTTGAACATTTACTTTTCTCACTATCCCAACAAGGTAAATTAGTTCTGTGCGAGGGACCGCAAGGACCGTGAATCATATGATTCAAAACAGCTTTTCGTAATCTTCCTTCTGCCTCTGATGCATCAGGAATGTCTGCTCTAACAAATTTATCAATATCTATATTTTGGACAGGCCCGCCACCTTCAACCCTAAAACAAATGTGAGCGTGTGGTAAACCTCGCTTTTGAAACTCTATTACGTGCATCATATAAATACATTTGCCAAACCAATTACCACCTCGGATATCTCTTAATAATTCTGCTAGCTTTAAATTAAAAACTCTAGCACATACAGAAGGATTTACATAGCTGCTTTGAGTGGATTGTTGAATTTCTGGCCACTTGGGATTACAAGTAAACGTTAAGAAAAATGATGGGTTCCCCAATCTGCTTACTATTGCAATAGCATCACTATATTTTCCTTTCATGTATCGCGGCCCCCCCGTAAAAGTGCTGGGCAAATAAACGCGACCTGGTACGAATCCCTCTCCCTGAATGGTTTCATCTTGACGAATTTGACGCGCGACTTCAATGCTCATTTCAACTTCTTGAAGTGGAGCGGACCTCAGTGCACTACTCGAGTTATGTTTTTGTAGACTTGATATAAAACGTAGGCGTTCTTCTATGATTCGGCAATGCATGTCAACTAACCATTCTTCCGATAGCCTGCCTATATCGGAAAATCGTGGCTCCGACAATAATAAGCAGCGAACGTATTTCGCTTGAGTTAATTTATTTCCGTTATTATCTACTCTGTTCGGGTACCAACCCGCATTACCCTCAGGATAAAATAGTGGATACTGAAAACTTTCATATAACGGATGCATTATATCTACAGTGTGCGGTTTCCTATCACCGATTTTCCAAACTGCTATGCAATGAGGTATAAAATTTTCGCGTTCTGTACTAATAATGGCCGCGACTTCTTTACCAACAGGTAAATCTCCTAAAATGTTACTGTGGATTGAGCGAGACGTTTGCTGAAATTTAATAAAGGCCTGATCGGATGGTTCCCTACTTAATCGTTTAAAACATTCGATAAACGGATTGACGTTATGTAAAAAGTTAGTTATGCAACTAATTACCTGCCTATCAAGTTTCATATTTGCAGCTATTTGCTCGCGTTCGCTTGTATCGTTAATGTATAGTCCTAAATTATTTACGCTACCAGTGTAAGCTAAATCAAAAACTCTATGATAGACTCGACCTTGAATTTTAAGAAAAGATATTCCCGTTGGTTGTTGGTACCCGTGAGAAACGCCCAAGGCACTGAAGGCAAATAAATTATTGTAAGCTCGCGGTCTACTCAGAAAAGACGGGTGAGAGTAAAACTCCTCGGTTAACGGAATTAAATTTTGTATGTTGTACGCGCCCGACCCACAACACCATTGTTTTCGAGATTTTTCTTCTTCAAACAGACGCGCATTACAAGATGGACACCTAAAAGTGTCTGAAGAAAGCAAGGACGTTTTTTTTAAAGAAAATAATTTTATTACGTCTAACTCAGCGTCCCTCTTCTGTGCTATTAGGTTTTTAGATTGACGTAGTGGTATGTCAATACGACGGCTGTTTTTATTATATTTGTCAGTGGCTATTTGATTTATTTCAGGGTTCTGCTTGGTATAACGGTGTACAGCATCGCAATTAATTTCTGGATTTTCCGTGGTATATTTTTTTACAGCATCGCGATTTATTTGTGGATTTTCAGTTGTATATTTTTTTACAGCATCGCGATTTATTTGTGGATTTTCAGTTGTATAATTTTTTACAGCATCGCGATTTATTTGTGGATTTTCAGTTGTATATTTTTTAACGGCATCGCGATGAATTTGCGGTTTTTTTTTATTATACTTTTTAACCGCATCCAAATGGGCGTTTACTGTACTACATTTCCTGCCACGTTTTTGTTTTTTGGGTCGACCTCTCTTTGTTGACGCCACATGGGTGTCAACTACTACCGGTTCAGGGGTTTTTTGAAAACCAAACAATATAGATTGTGATTCCGATAATTGACTATGATCTGTTGATGCCGGGCATTCGAAGTCTATTATAGACTCGACAGACGCTGGCAATGGCAATGCAGATCCTACAACTAAATTTTCAATTGTTTGATAATTGAGAACGCGTAGTCTGTGTATTGAATACTGACCTACACCTATATTTCGCAATAACAGCAATCTGGCTAATTCGCGAATCGAATAACATTTAAACAAACGTGCTACTCCGCATGTAGAATTTAATTTGTTATATTCATCTACTGCGTGACTGTTAAATAAATAGAATGCACTATCGAATCTCCAAAAAGAAACTGTATAGTCTTGCCCGGTAAATACCACGCTATCCGTCTCATCATTGTGGTTTGCGTCGAAAACATTGGATTCAATTATGTTTGCAAGAGTTAAAATACCGTATTCATTTTCTGAAATTTGAGGAAATACTCCATTTGTAATCCAATTGGCGGTCATATTTTCAATTTGAGCTCTATTGTTTCCGACGACAATATCCGTAGGCAATTCCTCGGGGTTCAAAAATATGACACCCTTCGGTAGAATTGGTTTAAGCGACATATATAAAGTGTCTCCACTTTGGAGAATGACATCGATATCATGACAAGTCAGATTCCGATGTCTGCAAACTGACAATACTGACGCGCAAGCGGACATTGCCACGCATTGAGCGTTATTACCCTTATAATTGCTACTCCCTTGGTGTGTAGTTCCTAAAACATTAACAAAAATACAAGGTCAAGTGCAAGGTAGATATAATGTTACAAGAGGGAGAATATTTTGTAATGACAAAAATCATCTACACCACCCTTTGTAAGGCAAAGCGTCTTTTTTGTCCCCATTGATTGGATTAATGGGTTACAGACAGCTCGCTGACAGAGACGACAGTAAGCAAAGAACAACATATTTATTTTTATTTACTGGGGAACCTGCTTCCAATTTTTAACTTATTTTTATTATGTATAGCGGCAACCGAAATCCACATTCTTGATCATGAGCTGCAGCCCGCTAACAGACAGATGGACAGACGGACGAACAGCAGTCTTAGTACATAACAAGATTCTGTAGTTTTTACCCTTCAGGTACGACACCCTATCAATTAATAATGTTTGTATGTTTTACCTCTAAACTGTCTTAAACAATTGATCAGGTTGTGAAGAAACTGGTAGGATTTTAGAACGCGAGTGTTTCTGGCACAAAACAAAATTTATAATATATATGAAAAAAAAAATTATGTATTTCCCACTCATTTTTTGTGCAGTACATTTAGGAGCAGAACAAAGGAAAAAACCAAAAACATTATGTATGCATTAAATATTCGAAAAATATCTATTTCACATTGTAGCACAGGATGACATTGAACTGACTGCAAAATGAGCTCAAAAGTCTGCATGGCTAATAATATGGTGTCTCTTATAAGCATTATTTATAATGATCAGTACCTAATTATGTCAATTTTCTAAATTATTTAAAAACAAAACAACAAAAAAAATATCCCTAAGTATATTAGCTGGCTGATGATGAAACTGCTTTTTAAGTACCTATAACTTATTAACCCTTAATTGGGCATGGCGTGTGTGGGTTCTACTCGGATTTATAAACCGAGTGGGAATTTTTTATTTAGGTATGAGATTAAAATTCTTTTTTTTGTTTTTATTATTTTTTATTATTAAAAAAAAAAAACAACGTGGGAAATATACTCCTACTGCAAGTGTAGGGCTAAATGAAATGAGCTCTATGTGGGAAATAATCTACATGTTGGAGAATGCTGGTGTAGAATGATAATTCTCAAAGCATGGAGCAGCACATAAGGATACCAAACATATGGAACAAGAATATTTTGTCCTCTGCTCTTTTGCCCGAGTGCTACAGAATCGACACCTTCTATATTTACTAATGCGTGGCATATGTAGTCCAACATTTGATAAACGAGTCTCTTCTGGCACACCATAACAGCCCCCTTTTTTCGTTTTGAATACTGCAGCCTGCTTCTTTCTGCTACTAAAATTATCAATAAGTGCACGTGCAAGACGTAAACGGAATTCTTTATGGATGTTTCTTCGTATTGAATGAGTAGTCATATATACTATAAATGAATTTATAATGGCAGCTTCCAGTAAAAACCAGAATATTCGGTGCCAATTTTTTCTGGATTTTCGACCTACAGAATAGGAAGACCTGTAATGGTCAAAAAGGTCAACTCTACCCATGAACTCTGTATATTTTTTTATGGCCAATGGACAAAACATATTTTTCTTTGAACCATCTTTTTGAGTCCTCTTTATTTCAATAATATCTTTGGGATTGAAAGCAGTAGTACACACAAATACATCTTTGGTGTCTCTCCATTTGAAAACTGAAAGCGGCGCCGAATATTGGTAAATAAATTCACCAGGTTTTAGTGTTGTCTCTCTAGATTTCTTGGTAATCAATTCTGGTAGGCCCTTTCTGTTTATGCGAACAGTGCCAATTGAAAATATTTTTTTTTCAAACAAAGCTGTCATTAGCCCCAAACTCGTAAAAAAATTGTCAAATACCAAGAGAGTATTTTCTGGCACATCATCTGCAAGATCTAATACCACCCGGTAACCTAAGTTTTCTTCAGATGTACTACCAACTTTACCTGTGTAAAATTGGAACTGGAACAGATAGCCACTTTTGGAGTCGCACCTGGCCCAACACTTGTACCCCCTTTTTATGGGTTTTTTGGGCATATATTGCTTCATGGTACTTTTACCTTTGAATTTGATCATAGATTCATCCATGGACTGTGTTTGAGATGATGTGCAAGCTTCAGCAAAAGTCTGATTTAGTTTTTGAATGAGTGGTTGTATTTTACACAGTTTGTCATAGTTGGGGGATGTTTTTGGTAGTTCTGTTCTTATGTCAGATATATGAAAATTTTCAGTGATTTTTTTGAACCGTCTTAGGGTCATGACACCAGAAATAATTGGGTTTTTATAAAACACATCTGTGGACCAATATAGCTGGCTATCAGAAATTGGATTGATTGACATCAGTATCATCATACCTAAATATGCAGAGATCTCTTCCTTTGTGACATCTTGCCATCCATGTGATCTTTTTTCATTTGCATATATGTTTGTATTTTCTACAATTAAGTTTAGCATAGATTCCGGAAACATGTCCAAAAAGTAATCGTTTGGGGTACTCCTATTAGTATATATTTTTCTTACTTGCAATGGCTTGTCAAATGAAGGGATATTCAAGTCTCCAACAAATGTGGTACATAAACGCTCTCTATTTTGCATCTCAGAATAACTTGGTCTCGGAGTATTTGATGAAAAGTTTCTTCTTTCAGGAGGCATATTCAACACAGGCTCCTGCAGATTGGACTGTGTATCTATTATGTCCATTGCTTCATTGTTCATTTGAATTTGTTGAAATTTATGTACTTACATCTAAGCTCCTGGTAGAAAACTGTTCATCAAGAGGCTGAATAACTATTTGAGAGCTTGCACTGGCAACAGGCACTCCATAAGGAATGTAAGCATGTGGGGTACATTCAGGCCTGTTGACAAGTACTTGTTCATCTGCATATTGCACAGTTTCAGTTGCGTCTGCATTTATTTCACCTGTAAAAATACAGGTACTATAAAACTAAGTACTGAAAAAATGATATTCTTACCTAATTGTTCAAAGCATATCTACTTACCACTCAAAATAGTAATCAAGTCCTCTTGGGAAAATGATTTTTGAATTTGGTCTAACATTGTATTCATATGTGATACATCATCTACTAATGGATGTTCATCTTCACTAAGGTGGTCAGATTCGTCGTCTTCTGAAGACATCAATATTGACAGTGCCCTTTGCACATTGTCTCCCTTTGAGAGATCTAGTATTTTTCTCTGAAACACATAATTATGTTAGTTGTATATTTTCGTATTAGCTAAAATAAGAGTCTGTTGTGGTCTAAAGTATTATAGTTCCCACATGTTTTGAAGCTCAATAATTACACTGATATTGAAACAATCACAAAAAAAAAAACATTGATATCCATAAAACAACTCAAAACCTACAAATAATACTAAGTCAAATAAACTTACCACATTTTTCCGCGACATTATAATTTTATTTTGTATTTGCACTATAATTTTGGCTCACAACTCAACGAAAACAAACAGCCGGTTTTTTGACTGCCCACAGATAAAAAATTCTGTTATTTTCCGTTTCAACTTTGACATTAGGGCAAAGACACATTGTTTGTTCGTATAATAATTGACATATAGGTTAAATGCTCTAAGGGGAAGCATTCTCCTTTAGTCCAATTAAGGGTTAATTGATATGTACTTACCTACTTAAATTAATCAAACATTATTTTGTTCTAGCATAGAATTATTTGATGAAGGAGCTATGAGATCATATATTTATACTTGAATACTATTTCAGCAGTCTCGACATTAGTAGGTAATGACGCTGTCGCAAACTTGCGATTGTAATAATACCTAATAACGAAAAAATTCTGTTGCAATAACGACGCTCGTGAGAAACGCAAGTCTCTACATCCAAGTTAGCGAGCCAAGATGTACAATAACTTGACATATCGGTACCAATGATAATAAAAGGTAAATCGGTACGGCAGCAAATAACGAAAATAAAATCTCCTTGATTATGGGGAAAAATAGAAAACATGGTTCAATAAAAATAGACTATAATAAAAGCCTTATTTTGAAGGCACTATTTTACATGAAAACTCGTACTTAAGTAAGGCTACAAACGTGTAAAAAAAATTAAATATTTAAGGAAATTAAAATTTGCCTCCTTGCAACATTGGTTTAGTGTTAAACTTGTCAAGTCATTGGTTTTGACGTTTTGTTTATTTTGTTTCTGTTCTATTAACAATGGACCTGTATAAAAATGTACTCTGTGCAATGGACAATGGTATATGAAAGTCCAGGAAAATTAAACAATTTTATCACGATATCACGCACAATATTTATTAAGTTTCTAAGAAATCACTTTACACTTGTGTACACTTCGATGATTCGACGTCGACTGCCCAACGGTCGTGCGCACTACTTCCCACCACGTGTTATTCTTTTACCGGAAGCAGCCTAGGTTGACATTTTTAATAAAACGTGGTGGTACACTCGGAAGTAGTGTGTGCGATAACAATTAATTTTATTATTAATATAAACAGTATTTAAGTTTAAATACAGATAATGATTTAAACACAATAAATGTCTATGATAGATCAAATTAAATATCTAAAAATGTTTAATCGATTCCGGAAATCCGACTATCGAAGAAAGAGTTTCTAACAGTCGGCCTTTCCTGATACATTTCCCGTCCCGGGAAAATTAATTCTGATAAAAAAAAATATATATATATATATTATGAACGTAATTAAGATAGTAAAATATACGCAGCTTATTTGGGTATTTTCTTTAAATATACCCCAACTTTAGACTACAATGGAGATATTAAGGCCTCAACATATCATTTAGTTGAGACCTGATACTTATTCTTAGATAAGCTACTTAACTTAAGGTGTTAAGGCCTCAGACATATCCTTAATACCTGTCTTAACTGAGACCTCAGACCTATTCTCAGATAAGCCACTTAACTTAAGATGTTAAGACCTCAAACATATTCTTAACATCTGTCTTAGCTGAGACCTCAGACACATTCTCAGTTAAGCCACTTAATTTAAGATGTTAAGGCCTCAGACATATCCTTAACACCTGTCTTAACTGAGACCTCAGACATATTCCCAGATAAGCCACTTAACTTAAGATGTTAAGACCTCAAACATATTCTTAACACCTGTCTTAGCTGAGACATCAGACATATTCTCAGATAAGCCACACATACCACATACATACTTAACTTGAGATATCAAGGCCTCATACACATCCTTAATATCTCTATTAGCCGAGACCTCAGACATATTCTCAGATAAGGTATTAGACTAAACTTTAATATAATTGCATCATTACCAATCAATCATAAATTATTAGTCTGTGTTGTCATTTTCTGGCACCTCAGACTCGGAATCCGATCTATTAAAAACTACCCAGGGGTGAATTTTATCTACTGAAAAGATACCGCTAAACTTTCGATTTCCTTTTTTAGATAGTGGTGTATCTTCAATTACGTATCGGTCGTTATCAAGAACTTCTGCAATACGATACGGTCCTCTAAGTTTAGGAACTAATTTCCTACTTTTTCCTATTGATGGAACATCTCTTTCTACCCTTACAAGTTCTCCTATCTTATAATTGACTTCTTTCCTAGCTTTATCGAAACGTTCTTTTTGTATGTCCTGATTTTCTTTAATATGTTCTGAAATTTCTTTTCTAGTGTCCTCTAATGAAGTTGCCGAACTTTGTGTGTCGTTTGTAACGTTAAGTTGTAATAACGCATTTGAGGTACTCACTAAATTAAGACCAAACAGTGCCTGAGCAGGGCTTTTCCCGGTACCTTTGTTTAGTGTGTTATTAAGTCCCCACTGAATTTCTGAAATATGTTCATCCCATTCATTTTCGGATTTGCCGTAATTAGTAGCTGTCAATGCAGTTAAAACGGTTCGATTGTATCGCTCAACTTGGCCATTGGCCCGCGGAGTCGCTACAGCGTTCATTACATGTTTAATACCTAATGAACTTAAGTAATCTTGAAAACTTTTAGAAGTGAATGACGTACCTCTATCGGAAATAACACGTTTTGGAACACTAAATGTGTGAAAATAGTTTTTCATTGCTTTGATGGAATGGACAGACTTAGTACTTTTAACGGGAACAATTATCACAAACTTCGTAAAAGCGTCAATAATTAATAACAGGTATGCATTTTTGTGTTTACTTCGAACAAAAGGACCTAAATGATCAATATGTACAGTATGGAATGGTTGTTCAACCTTCTCAATGGGATGCAATTTGCCTGACTTTTTCCCAGTTGGTATTTTAGAGTGGGCACATTCTAAACACGACTGAACATACTTTTTAGTGAATCGTCTCATCTTAGCAAACCAGTAATTATTTTTAATTATCTCTAACGTTTTATCAAGACCGAAATGTCCAATTTCATCATGATTTGACTTCAAAATTTGCCATCGAACGCCTTTCGGTACAACCCAACGATCACCAGTATCTGTTTTCCTGTATAATAGTCCCTTTTTAACAACAAAATTATTTTTAATTTCTATAATATTGTCATTTTCTTTATCATTTAAAATAGCAATAATTCTTTGTAACTCAGGATCGTTTTGTTGTACCGTGGCTACCCAATCTGTATCAATTCGTTTTACTTGTAACTCTAGTATTTCTGATGAAATGGGATTTCGGCTCAGCGCATCTACATGAACCATTCCTGTGCCTGGTTTATAAATTATTTGAAAGTCGAATTCTTGTATGATGCTCCACCATCTTGCAACTCTTGGCAGTATGTCCCTCTTTTCAAAGGTTGCACGAAGAGAATTGCAATCGGTAACAATTGTGAAATGAATCCCTAACAAATATACTCTAAATCTCTGAAGCGACGTTACTACAGCCAGCGTTTCTAAGTCGTAAGATGTGAATTTGGCTTCTTCAGGGGATGTCTGTCTACTGTAAAATGCTACGGCACTAAAAGGAACCACTTTATCTGGTCTCTGCATCAAGATTCCGGCAACCCCGACTTTAGACGCGTCTGTGTGCAACTGTGTTTCGAATTCGGGATTATAAAATGAGAGAATGGGTCGTTTAACAAGTTCTGTTTTCAGGTTTAAAAATGCAGATTCTTCTGCGTCTCCCCAACGCCATTTAGAGTCCTTTTTCAAAAGTTGTGTTAGTGGTTTCGCAATAATTGAAAAACCTCTTATAAATTTTCTAAAGAAACTCGCTAATCCTACAAACTGCCTAATCTTATGTTGGTCTGTTGGTCTGGGAAATCGGTCCACGGCTTCGGTTTTCTTTTTGCCTGGTTTCACTCCAGACTCACTAACTTCAAAACCTAAATAATCTATGGATTGTTTCAGAAAATTACATTTTGATAAATTTAGTGTGATGCCGGAAGATCGGAAAAGGCTCAATATATCATGTAGCCTTTGCAGCCCTTCTTCTATTGTTCTGGATGGTATAATTACGTCATCCATGTAAGCAAACGCCTCCTTGAATCTTGCGTTCCCCAAAACACTATTAACAGCTCTTTGAAATGTTGACGGCGCATTAACTAACCCAAATGGCATGCGGTTAAATTCATAATGACCGTCTGGGGTCACAAAAGCTGTCAAATGCTTTGCCGATTCTGCCATTGGAATCTGATAGTAACCGGATGCGAGATCGAGGGAAGTAAAATATTTATGACCTGACAGATTATCTAACTGATCATCTATACGGGGTAGAGGATAGTGTTCTTTGACAGTCTTTTTGTTTAGTGCCCTAAAGTCAATGCAAAGACGATAGTCACCGGTCTTTTTGCGTACTAATACGATTGGGGATGCGTAATTTGATGACGACTGTCTAATTATTCCCGAGTCAGTCAAGTCTTTTATCATTTCGCGAACTACCTGCCTTTCTGGATGGGATAATCGATAAGGTCTGTACACTACAGGCGTGGTATCACTTAGGTTTATGTTCATTTCTGTATCACTTATACGCCCTAACTCTTTAACCGAAAAGGCGAAACAGTCCCTAAACTCGTTTAACAACTCGGTTAATTTGGTTCTATGATCAGATTCAATATTATCATCCACCTGTATCATGCAAGCTTTAATTTGGGGTGTTACTGTATTATTTGGACAGTGTTCTATTCTGTAAATATTTAATGTCTTTAATTCATTTAAAGGAATGGCCCGGAGCAATAAAGTGTCTTTCAACAATTCAAACCCAGAGTTTAAGCCTTTAAGAATAATCGTTCCCTGTCCGTTACTCACTTGTACCACACTTTGAATAATCTCATATTGTTTCTGAGCATCCTGACAAAAACTAAGTTCAACAAATAAGTCACCTGAATATCTTGGTTTAGTATAAATACTGACTGGGGTATACCCATGTATAATAAGTGAGTTATCGACGTACACCAATACGTTTTCAGTTATATTCGTGGTTATCTTAAGCTGGTTATTAGTTTTAAGAACCACAATATGTTCTTGTTCTGTGAATGTCTGTCCTAGTAATAAAGGAACTTGTAATAATTTATCAGGAACGATAAGAGTTTCTACCGTAGTAGTGACTGAATCTACTTTTATTTCAACACTGCATTTACCTAAGCAATTGACAACGCTGTCCCCAAAGCCTCTCAATACAGGTAGTTCTGATACCGACCACGAGTTAACCAATTTCTTAGCCGCAGATTCTTGCAGCATAGAACATTGACTCCCGAAGTCTATGAAACAATCAAAATTCAGACCATTCACGACGGCAGTTTTAAAATATTTGGAGTCACTATCCGTTTCTTTTGAAATTCTTAAAACTGTTTTTTTATTAGTAGATTCTTTGGTGCCTTGACAACCATCAGTTAAGTGCCCTACTTGATGACATTTATCACAACGCTTGATTGGTAGTTTGCATTTGAAATATGGGTGCCCCTCTTCACCACAATTATAGCATTTTGTAAGCCTATAGTTCCTATTGTTCCTATTATCATGATCATTTTGAGCTCCTTTTAATGTCTTAGATTGTTTGCTATCAGTGTTCCCTGCCCGCAGGGATGAATTTGGCTTGTTAAATCTTTTTGTAATTCTTATATTTCTGAGATAAACTAATAATTTATCAGGTTCTGTGAACTGTGTGGCTTCTGCACTTGTTCTGACAGACCTGTCCTCAATTCCATACAAGATACAATCTATTGCATTTTTAACATGTATATTACAGCGATTCAATAAAACAACCTTTTGGTAAAAATATTCTTCTAAAGACTCGCCAAAATCAGCCCTACAAGCAAGCATTTCCATTAATAGCTGACCATAGTTCTGGTCACTTGGAAATGCCAATTTTAATTTGCTCTGCCATTCAGCCCATGAAAACAGAAGGCTAGGTAGGCCCTGATACCATTTCTGAGCCAATCCCGCTAATTTAGGAAGAGCATAGTGAACAGTCTGCCTTTCGGTCCAATTATAAATCTGAGCACATTCGTTAACTTTACTTATCCATGTTTCTATTGTTTGAGTTCGTTTACTGGGATCAAATTCTGGTATCACATTCAAAACCGGAAAACGTTCACTGTCCCCGTCTGCTTTCATGGTCTGCATGAACTCTTTAAAAACCGAAACTAAAATGTTAGTATTAGTATCTGCGTCTTTTGTAGAATCAAAAGAACTCACTACTGCTGCTGGTGGAGTGTCCGAACGCGATGCTCTCGCTATATCTTGACTATGTCTTCGCTGCATGTCACGATTGAACGATATGTCGCGACCATGATCCACCTCCCGACCGGGCGACGCATCGCACAACTGCGACGCATCACGCATCCGCGAAGCATCACGCGACCGCGACGCGTCATGTGCCTCAGCACGCGCCGCATCACGAACCCGCGACGCATCACGCGACTGCGACGCGCCATGCGCCCCATCAGGCACCCCATCACGCGCCGCAGCTCGCGTCGCATCACGCATCCGCGAAGCATCACGCGACCGCGACGCGTCATGTGCCTCAGCACGCGCCGCATCGCGAACCCGCGACGCATCACGCGACTGCGACGCGCCATGTACCCCATCAGGCACCCCATCACGCGCCGCAGCTCGCGTCGCATCACGCTTCCGCGAAGCATGGCGCGATCGCGGCGCATCGCGCGATCGCGACGCGCCATGCGCCTCAGCATGCGCCGTATCATGCACTCGCGACGCATCACGCGCTGCATCACGCGTCGCACCATGGCGCCTTGAACCACGACTGCTGCAAGGTTCATTGCGATCTCTCGACTCGCTAGTTCTCGATTTACTCGACTCGTCACGGTTGCGGTGAGTTTTGAGACGTTTCCGCACAGCGGACTCAGAGCCACTTGGTGAAGAGTCGTATGACTCCCTTGTATGTTGTCGAGACTTTCTTTTGCGAGTCATGGTCGCTAGAAATACATATATTACAAAAAGTTAATGTTCTTTAATTTAATGTTCACCTAAGATAATCCTATCAATCTTTTAATTATCTTTAAATATTAGACAAAAGGGAAGATAGAGAAAATAAAGAAAGAAAAGAGAAAAAAAATAATAATAATAAGTAAATATATCACCAGTTCAGCTAAAATGCTATTAATCACTCATTCAGCAGCTGAATAATTTTTGATATACCTAATTTTAGCTTTTAACATTTTACGTACCTTTTATGGGCGTTCAGTCCTTCACCGAGGGCGAAAATTGATCGCTACCCCGATTATATCCCACTTCTGAACTATGAAAGTCCAGGAAAATTAAACAATTTTATCACGATATCACGCACAATATTTATTAAGTTTCTAAGAAATCACTTTACACTTGTGTACACTTCGATGATTCGACGTCAACTGCCCAACGGTCGTGCGCACTACTTCCCACCACGTGTTATTCTTTTACCGGAAGCAGCCTAGGTTGACATTTTTAATAAAACGTGGTGGTACACTCGGAAGTAGTGTGTGCGATAACAATTAATTTTATTATTAATATAAACAGTATTTAAGTTTAAATACAGATAATGATTTAAACACAATAAATGTCTATGATAGATCAAATTAAATATCTAAAAATGTTTAATCGATTCCGGAAATCCGACTATCGAAGAAAGAGTTTCTAACAGGTATTTTCTCAAGCATTTTTTATTGATAGCTAAGAGTACAGTACCTCTGCTTTGTGGCTGAAGCTGCTACCCCACTGGATATACTTCTACATTCACGGTCAGTGGGTCGTCTTTGGAGCGGATTTACAGACGTCTGAGTATCTACGAAATGATACTGGAATTCGACAAGTTTGAAGAGATGGCTGTAGGAGCTGCATGAAACATTGGTATTCCGTCAGGATACAGAAATAAGCAGATTCAAGGGATTTTTCATTTTAATCATGCGGATTCCTTGTGTCGTACCATACCAAAGCTTTGGGAAGTAGTGTGTAGCTGTTCACACTAAAAAGAACCTCCGACCTCCACGGAGCTGGGGACTACCAGTAAAAGAATGACAAAGGACAAGCAGAAAATCAAACTGAGTGAAATGTGAGTGTAGTGTATGTAATATTGATAAGATTCTTTCAATATAAATGTATGTAATTGCAGTGTTACAATATTTAATATTACCGTACTATAGTTGTAAGGGATACACAGCAGAGTTATTACAAGTTTAAGTGACATAAAAGAAATGCTTGTGTGCAAAATAATTCCAAAATATTCAATAAGTATACAAAGCTCATCAACCAAGGTTTGAATAACTGAAACATGTTTGAAGGAGAATGACCCGTTTATTTTAAAGTTATTCCATTAATTTATAATGTTATATCGAAGAAAGTAGTTAACCAATCCTCTATTTTTTTTGTACCAATGGCAAATTCAACCAAATTAAATTTATTATTAAATCATTTAATTCAAGCAACAAGACTCGATAGTGTTATTAACAATATACTTACAAAAAACTATGTTAGTAACACACTAACATAGTTACCATTATTCATCTCATTCTTCCTATATTAAAAATGCAGTGTGAAATTTAATTTTAACGTTGATTTTCATGTTAGTATTTCAATAATTGATAATTTTGCCTTGTTTGAAGAAAGTATTTGTGTATATTATAGTATTTATTGATACAGATGTTTGTACTTTAGTATTTTTTTGTATTATAGTTAAATGATGTGTGTATTATTTATTGTCTTGTTTAAAATTTTTACATAGATATTATAGCTATGATGTAGGTACTGTGATATGTAATATTCATTACTTGTGTGTTCTGCACTGAAATAACTGTAATGTCCTATTTCTTCATATTTTATGCAAATAAAGATACATAGGTACATGTATACGACCTTCATTTTGCCTTCATTACATGTTTAATACTTTACTTTTAAGCTAGATTTTAAAATATGTGAGCGGCTTTTTAGTTGCAACCAATTAATAATTTAACGATCATTATCTCTGTCTCTATGTCTGTTATCGTGGACCGAGCCTGACTAAACCAACTTGTTCATGTGATTGGCAACTGTGAGATTGTTCAATCTTATATGTTAGTAAGTACCTTGGTTCCATAATCAATTAATCACACACTGGGGGTGTGAGGATGAGATTCTAAGGAGATGTGCTAACACAACATCTGCCGTTGATAAGCTCAAAAGAGTCTGGGCCAATCATAATATCACCAAAGCCACAAAAGTCCGCCTGCCGAGAAGTTTGGTTTTTCCAATATTTCTGTACGGCGCAGAAACATGTAGGTACGGTTCGCCTCAAAGACCGAGGCAAAATAGATGCACTAAATCTTGTCCATGGGCAAGTAAGGCTAAACGCTGCAACACAAACGTCCATGGTCCAAAGCTCCCGAGACGCCAGTACCTAGGTTTGGAAGCCTGCTAATAAGGTTACGTTATTCACTTAACAGAACTATTCAGAAACTCACCAGAAATAAGACATTCTGAATATTCCACAGCTGTGCCTCCGCGACGCGGAACAGTTGATAACTCTTCAGTACTTGCTCGTTTCATGTTGGAAATTGATTATTTTGATAATAATTATCAATCAATATCAACTTGCAACTTGCAACAAGAAACCTCGATTCACGAGTTCACGACAGAAACAGGACGCTTAATTTTGGCGCTCTTTTCAAGTTTTTTTTTAAATTCAATGTCAAGTTCAAAATTCAAATTGATGGACTCTATGGTCGATTGTTTGATTGTTGGAAATATGTTAATCGACTCTTTTTTTAAATAGGTCATATTTAAATGATTAATAATTTCTCGATTATCTCAAAAAAAATATTACCATATTTCTTTGAGACCTAGAAAACAGGAAAACTTTATTTTAAAAGTTCGTTAATTATCCATAGTTTAATTTTTAACCGGCGAAAATTTCCCCGGCTTAAACGTACCCCAAGCGAAAACTTATACCAGCGGACGACCGTAAACGGAGCAGATTAAATTTTAGTCAGATTAATTTTTCACCTCCCGGCGTGCTTAAACGGGGTGTTTGACGTTTAGGCAGTCAATTTTAAACTGAATAATTGACTTAAACGCACCCCAAACAAAAACGCTGTCCGCCACGTTAGTATTCCTCCCCCCTTCGCTCCACTCGGTCTCGCAGGTTCGCTCCACTCAGGACCTACCTACCACCGGAAAGCTATCGTGACCTTATCCCTACGCTACGCTACGCTTCGCTTTACCGCTACCTAGTTTCCGAGATACGATAGGAGGAGGGGTGAAGGGGGGAGAGGGGGAGTTTTGAAAAAAACTAATTTTGACCTACTCTGGGCCCACGGACATGAATCTGAAAAAGAAAATGTTCCAAGTCTTAACTTCCGAGATCCGCCTAAAGGGGGGAGAAGGGGGAGAGAATGGGGGAATTTTGAAAAATGGTTTTTACTTTTCCGAGCCACCTCTATACGAATCCGTAAAAAAACAAAACCCAGGAGGGGTGAAGGGGGGCAGAGGGGGAGTATTGAAAAATGATTTTGACCAACTCTGGGCCCCTTGATATGAATCTGAAAAAAAAATGTTCCAAGTCTCTTAACTTCAGAGATCTACCTAGAGGGGGGGAGAAGGGGGGCAAGGGGGGCAACTTTGAAAAATGGATTTTACTTTTCCGAGCCTCCTCTATACGAATCCGTAAAACAACAATACACGGGACACTTAGTTTCCGAGATACGATAGGGAAGGGGGAGAGTGGGGTGGAAAAGGGGAGGTTTGGGATTTTTCCCATACTCGTGAGAGTTACTTCTATACGAATCTGTAAAAATATACCCACCTCCCCCTTCACCATCTGGGTGAGTGGTAATCGAGCTTTATATAGTATAATTTTTATGGTGTACATATTATAGAGTATTCTGTCTAGCTTTCTATGAACAATTTTGTTTATCTTATTTACGTCCTACAAAATGATAAGCAAAGAAACCACAATCTATCGATATACGTCACAAACGACACACACGTAATTGAATCACGAATGTGCTCAAAGAATAAAGAGAAGAGTTGAATAATCACCATTATTTTTCTTCGAGACAAAAGGGAGCTCACAAACGCCCTTAATTTGGGCAATCTAAAGATGGCAAAGCAAAAGTGATTGATGTCAACATTGCCTACAGCCTCGCTCCGTCTGTGTAACAAGTGTTTCTACGTGACAGTAATCAAGAAGAATGTTGGCATTCCTTTAAAGGAAATTGATAAATCAATTTGAATTCACGAGTAATAATGTCAGTAATCATTATGATACTCGGTATTGAAAGGCTCAGTCGAGTTGCGTTATTAATGATGGTGCGTTTTGTTAAGACCCGATGATATTCTAGATACCGCCGTTTTAAATTTCCGCAAAATCCAGGCGCAAAGTCACTGTTCTAAAACACCTAAGCGTTGAATCGAAAATTTAAAATACAATAGCGTAATAGAACCGCTGCACAGTGGAACGAATGTATGGGAGCGGTTGGACGTAGACATGTCCGAAAAAAAAGAGTAAAATTATGCCAAACTAATGATGCCATCTTATTCGATTACTTAATGCCTTCATAACTTGTGGTGATGAATTTCTTCATAACTCCCATATTTCGGGAGTAATTTGAGAAAATGTGAAATTTTACTATGAAAATGAGTGTATCGAGCTCTCTCCCTCCTGATTCCGGGCTTGTTTCAAGTAGCGGTCTCTAATATCATAATGCTAATACTAAGAGCTATATTTAATACTAAGACACATAGTGCGCCAAATGTGCACTTTCTGGGATAAAGAGTGATGTTTATTTTATAACACAATTTTTTAATTTTTTGTTTATTTTGTTGATTAAAACCGTTTTTCTAAAGGTTTACCTTATTACAATAACATTTCTGATCAGCCAATTAGAGAAGATATAAGCTAATTAGGATATATAATTAGGGACTTAAGGTTTACATATAAAACTGATGCACTAATGATTACTGATAAGAACATTGCTATTATTTAATTACTAAATGGCTCTTAATACACTAATTTAGCATGCATCATTTACTAATTATCACAATAACTAATTACCTTGCAATATTTAACAAAGGATACCTGGGATACCTGGATTTTATATAAATAGGTCACTATTAGTAACTTTAAAATCAGTGTTGATTTACACCTCGTTGTATCCAAGCTAATCTCGCAATGTATTTTCCAAATTTTAATACAAATCTTGATATTCACGTTGCTTTATGCGCACGCGCACATAAAGATTTACGCGACTTTAACTATTTGTTCAGTGTTTTAAAAGATAACAGTTGCGTTCAGTTATGTGAAAGTGCTGAAACAAGTTTAAAAGACTGGTGTCGTCGATTTTGCTACCGCATTTATGCAAAATGGACACAGTCTGGAAGAAGCACAGATAAGTTTCGGAAGAAACATGAGATTTGGCTACAGGCTGCAATTCAATGGCCGGAATTACAGAATGAAAATATGGAACCTTCTACAGAAAATATAAGTGACGTCATCGAGCCCATAATTTCTCCTGCTAAATCTGATGCTTCAACTTGTACACATCCTAGTCCTCGTAAATCTTTTGAGGACCTTAGTAACCGGCAAAAAAGAAGACGCACCACTGAAGATAGTCTTTCATGCAGCAGTAGCAGCGCTGAAATTATGTTTTCGGCCGAAAGGGCGCTTCAAAAGGCAGGACAAAGCGATACAGCTTATGTTATGAAATACTTGACGGAGAATCCAGAAGAGGCCTCAAAAATCAAAGCCTTCATTGAAGGTAAATCAATTCAGGTACGGGAAATATCCCCTTTGAACGCATTGGCTCTTTATGTATCGATGAACTTATCGAAATGGCGCTATAACACTCTTCGGGATTTCAACACTCAAGAAGGAGCTCTTCAATACCCGAGTTACTACATGTTGGTTAAAGAAAAAATTAAGTGCTATCCGGCCAAAGAAGATCTCACAGTTACAGAGAGCTCTGCAAAAATCAAATTACAAGCCTTGATGGATTTAACCTCAAGAAGACTTATTAGGTCGTTAGAAACCCCTGTTGATCCCAATCAACAGCTCGTATTGACCAGCAAATGGGGTTTTGACGGATCATCTAGCCAAAGCATTTATCATCAAAGGACGAGTGAAGATGAGCAAATCGATCTTGCTAGTAATTTTATGATTAGTCTTGTACCACTGCGGCTCGTCTCAAAAGGTGTAACAATTTGGGAAAACGAGCGACCATCTTCCACTTCATTTTGCCGGCCAATATTGTTTAAGTTTATAAAGGAAACCAAAGAAAATGTGCAGAGAGAGATGGCTGAAATCGAAGCAGAGATTGAAGCCTTAACTCCATCCACCATCACTGATGGAATTAGTGTCAAACACCAACTGCTGTTGACAATGATTGATGGTAAAATTCATTCCATTATATCCAATACAGCAGCTTCAGTGTGTGACATATGCAAGGCTTGTCCTAAAGAAATGAATAATTTAGAGTTAATCAAAGATAAACACGCAAACGAGGACATGTATAAATATAGCTTAAGCACCCTTCACGCTTGGATTCGCTCAATGGAATGCTTATTACACATTTCCTACAAATTAGACATAAAATCATGGCAAGTAAGGGGTGATATAGCAAAAAGGCAAGTTGATGACAGGAAGAAAAGAGTTCAAGAGGCTGTAAGAAGAGAAACGGGCTTACTTCTCGATGTTGTGAAACAAGGCAGTGGATCCACCAACAATGGCAACTCGGCAAGGAGATTTTTTGAAAACTACACTAAATCTGCTGAACTGACCGGAATAGATGCTATGCTTTTAAGAAAAATCTGTGTGATCTTGCAGTGTATTTCATCAGGAGAGAAGATCAACGTAACTAAATTCCGAGAGTTCTGCTTTGATACTGCTAAGCTTTACGTGGAGTTATACCCATGGTATTATATGCCTTCTTCACTTCATAAAATTTTAATGCATGGGCCAGACATAGTTCAGAACATGTCAATTGTGCCCATTGGTTTTCTATCCGAAGAGGCATCTGAGGCTAGAAATAAAGATTTTAGAAAATATAGAGAGGGGCATTCTCGAAAGCATAGCAGTATCTCATGCAATGAAGATATTATGCACAATCTTTTACTGTCTTCTGATCCACTTGTTACAAGTATCCGTCCAAAAGGAAATAAGTTTGTAAAAAAATCTTCTTTTAAGGAATTTTATGAGCTTACGGATTCTGAGAAAAGTGATATCGAATTTGTTAACATAAATGATTTAGCGGACATCGATTCTGAATTTGAATTAATTGATGATGATGATGATGACGAAGATAATTAAATGATGTTATTGTTTTAAAATGTGTAACTTAGTAAATTAGAGCTTACGTCTTAATTATTTATTGTACTTTTAATGAAACTAGGTAATTTATTATCAACTTACTTAAAAGTCATACTCTCATCAGTTCTTGTGAATATTTTTGTTAATATATATTTCTGTATATATATAATATATTTATAGACCTCTTAATAAGTCTGTCTGCGGTTTAAAGTAAATACAAATGGGGAAAAAACGTTTTTTTTTTTAAATTTTCATTTCCTTTTATCCCAGAAAGTGCACATTTGGCGCACTATGTGTCTTAGTATTAAATATAGCTCTTAGTAATAGCATTACGATATTAGAGACCGCTACTTGAAACAAGCCCGGAATCAGGAGGGAGAGAGCTCAATACACTCATTTTCATAGTAAAATTTCACATTTTCTCAAATTACTCCCGAAATATGGGAGTTATGAAGAAATTCATCACCACAATTTATGAAGGCATTAAGTAATCGAATAAGATGGCATCATTAGTTTGTCATAATTTTACTCTTATTTTTCGGACATGTCTACGTCCAACCGCTTCCATACATTCGTTCCACTGTGCGCTGGTGTCTCTCTCTTAAACTATAAAATAAAATTCAAACGCGAGAATTTAATATTAAATCCATTCTTACTGAAAACTGAAAATCTATTTAATTCATAACAAAAGTCGGGTCTACAATTGTGAAATAAAGTTATTTCGCAAACTAATTCAAACTATCTATTATTAAAAATAAATTGTATTTAGTTTCGCACTCTTAATTGTTTTTATGGTTCATGAAAATGCAAACAAGTTCCCCAGTGCAGGTAGACGAGTAAAAACAAAACAATAGGGACCGTTACGAGCTTCAAGCTCTATCAAACAGTCATTAACATTGCACACGTATTATTCAACAAACACTGAAGCAATTTTATGTTCACAAACACAAAGAGGTTTGATATCTACAAGTGTAGCTGAAGTTTCTTTGAGCGCAAACATAATATACTTATATATAAAAATAATAGCGAGTGAACAATTATGAGGTGAACTAGCCCGGAGTTATCTCGATAGCTTTAAAGGTACGCCGAACTAACACAATGTTCAACAAAACTCAAACTTAGGGCTTGGTTTTAGCACAAACCTCTGTATAAATGTACTGTTTCAATTTGCCCACCTGAACTTGTCGCTATAGAAGTCCAGCCTAACTTTGACAGTGCAGTTCCATGAATTCGGTTTCAATTGACATTTTCTTGTTTCAAGTGTTTGTCGGCCTCAGCTTCAAATGACCTGATTCTAATTAAAACTGGGGTTATTTTGTAGATCTTAGACCGCTGTAATATTTGGCAAGGAACACAAGATTGCTATCTCATCTATCAATCTCTATCAATTATAACCGAAGTAATTGTTTCCATAAATAATTATTGTAACTTAAAACTCAACTCAAATAACCCTTTCATAATAACTCTCATAGAAAACTGAAGAAAATTTGGAGAAAAATACTACCTATTGATGAAGATATCACGTCACAAAATTCCTTTTAATCTAAAAAGCGATTATATCTGTGTAACCCTAGCCATATTCCAAATTCGAGCTTACCAAATTGTTCATGCAAATTGGTGCTCCCATTTGTACCCTTAAGAAAACGTAGAAAAGGTATGTGCCTCAATGCAAAAGATAGCTCAAAAACACAATATTCCAGCTAGCATCCTATTCCCCGAACACTTTATCGACGCAGTATGAATGCATAGAGGTTAATGCACTTGTCAATGTCAGTACGTAACACGTTTCAGCCTATCGGACCGTGTCTGTGCTTCGCTAGTTGGTTGAAAAATATACACTGGCGCTATTGTTCGGAGTTTTTATCCAATAGTTTATGGAGGGATGTGTGCTATATGCAACCCTTCATGGTTTATGTGAGACATTTTTTGAAGTGAAAACTTCTTTAGGCGCGTTGGGTATTTTTGAGATGGGACTAAACCATTGATTTCGCGACACCATGACGACACCAGCTTTTGGCCATTAAAAAGACATCCACGCGTTGATTGCCACGGTACGTGGAGTAAAAGACATCAACGCGTTGACTACCGCTATGCCGACTTTTTTTTTTTCAAGTTTTTACTTCTGTCGGCACTCCCGGAGTGCCACTGTTTTTTTTATTTCTTCAGTTTTTTTTAAAGGCAGTGTACTCTCTCTTTTCATTTTTAATAAAGTTACAAGATAGAGGAGGATAGCTACATGGAGTATTATTCATTTATTTTTGTTGATATTATGAAACCACAAAACACGGATTCGCGCCGGGAACGACTAGAGAAGGGAGTACTAATAAAATTCGTAGCGCCGAAAATGCGTTGAGCGCACAACTTCTCTCGCGACAAGCATTCAAAGCTATATCAGTTTCTATACGTCGTTTGTATCGCAGTACGACTAAACGGTGACACGCTTGGTTTGTATGGAAAATGTTGACAGTGCCGCCTCTAGCAGCAGCCGCCGAGGTATGTCAGTTGTCCGTGCTTGAAAGGCATGAATTATCATTTTCTTTAAATAAGCAATATACCTATTACTTACCTTAGTAATCATAATTTGACGTTCAACCATTTCAGACAGGTTTCAATGTCTAGCATAATTAACCTATAATGTTCCCACTGCTGGGACACAGGCCTCCTCTCTGTGAGATCAGTGGGCCGTAATCCACCATACGGGCTAAGTGCGGGTTGTAAGATATCACAAGTTATCGATTTTTTGGTTCTAGGACATGGCAATTTTCTCACGATGTTTTCCTTCACCATTTTGAGAGCTGTGGTGATGAAATAATTTATACAAAGTAAAGTGCCTGTCGGGGTTCGAACCTACGACCTACAACTCAAAAGTCGAGCCCGTTACCACTGGCCCACCACTGCTGGTTTCAATGTCTAAAACCTCACTGATACATGAATTTAAAAATATATGTGAAAATGAGTTTGTTTGTTGGTTTGCTTCTTTGTTTGTTACGCTTTCACGCTTAAATGACAGAACGAATTTGGATGATATTTGGTACATGGGTAGACCATGACCTGGGTTAGGACATAGAATACCTTTTATCCCGATATTTATTTATTTAAACTTTTCACACTCAAAAAGAGACAAAAGCGGACTTAATGCCTTAGGCATTCTCTACCAGTCAACCAAGGGTGGTGAAGAGATTGGATGGCAGGTGCTCTGTTTGAGAGGAACAAAGAAAAAATTATTAAAAAGTTTATTTAGAAAAAAAATAGGTACGAACAACAGTACATAAATAGGTTATAACTTATAATACACATACATATTTAATGTAATATACATATATTTATTATATATATATATATATTGATATTCCGACAGGATCGAGACATATGCGGGTGAAACCGCGGGGCGCAGATAGATATATCAAATTTACGAATATGTATTCAACTCACAAAATAAAATAAAATACCAACCGACACCAACAAATTGTATACGATCTTGAGAAACTTTTAATCGAAATAAACTGACGTAAAACCAAAACGTCGTCGCAAACGCACAAAACACCAACGTAGCGAGAATTTGTCTTAATTTCAGGCCACCTACGCGTAATAAGATTAAATTATTTAAGTCTAGCTACAAGTATTTCTCTTGCTTGCTAAGCAGACTGGGAAAACCTCATAACGCGAATAAGTCTGGCTGTAACGAAACAGACATTTTTGGGGAGAATATCTGTATCTGGGTGGAGATTGGGAGATTAAAAGACCTTGAAAGTTGTTGCGTGAATTTGTATAGGTACTTACTGAGCTGTGAGCTGATACTACCTAATGTATATGCATACACTTAGCAAAATTCAAAATGGTTTTCTCGTGGAACGATTGCAACTTGACATAAGCCCTATGTAGTGTATCATTGTGGGTTCCAAAATACTATATTCCTAACAACATAAAATTGCAATTAATACAGTACTATTTAGTACAATGAGATGTAGTAGCAGAAAATAACTATTAAAGTTGAAAATTGTATACATATTAGTGCTCGTGATTATACAGGATATGTCACTAAATTATAAGTCGGTGAAATGGATAGATAGGTAGGTCACAGGCGGTTTGATCATGCTGTAATACTGCGTTTGCAATTGGGTGTTAGATTATCTTTACCATATTCCCTTTAAAGATGACTATTACATTAAATTTATATACCTACTGAATGACCCAAGGCCAGCACCCTAATTGCATAAAAGTGTGTTTTAATCGCAATGTAACGGTTTTGAAGGAAATTCCTATGTCATTGCTTCATAGGTTTGAAAAATTTGTCTGCTCAACAACGTAAATAACGCACTGAACGTGGCTGATCTAGCAAAATGAAAGACATTGCGCTCAATTGTCATTTTATCTGTGTTACGCAATTATTCCACTAGATTTGATTCAGTACAATATGATACTTACTTTTATGCAAATAAGGGTTGGTTTCATAGTGTTTTGAAAGACACTACTATATCTAATAGACAAAGGATTCGTATAATATTATCTACAGGCAAACTAGCCAGGGGCCTATTTAATAAAACCAGCATAAACATAATCAGCCTGTGATGTTCCCACTGCTGGGACCAGCCATTTCTCGGTGAGAGGGAAAAATAATTAGAAAGAAAGAAAAATAAGTTTATTGTCACAGAAACACGTGCATAAAAAAGATAATTATAAAAAGAACAATTTAAAAAAAACACAATAGATTTAAATATAATCACAGGCGCAAAATAGGCATAGTCGGCAGCTGCTGGCACGTCATGACTGTGACAAGAAGGCTCACTCCACTCAACATGATGCTATGCTACACGGACCTACAGCATAGGGCTGATTTTCAGTGGTCACCCGATTAATAAAACCGACAGGCAAAAATTCGACAATCATAAAAAAAGTTATATTAGATACTAGCTGCGGCCCGCGGTTTCACCCTCATAAGTCTCGATCCCGTGGGAATATCAAGATAAAAAGTATCATATGTCCTAACCTAGGTCATGGCCTACCTATATGCTAAATTTCATCTAATTCCGTTTTAGCATGAATCCATAACAAACAAACATACAAAAAAATATATATTTTTACCAAAAATACAACCGACTTCCAAAGTAGAAAATGAAAAATAACTTTAATTTCGGAAGTCGGTGTCTTTGGATCAGTATTTAAGTTTTTTGCCACCGACTTCCGAAATTAAGGTTATTTTTCATTTTCTACTTTGGAAGTCGGTTGTATTTCTGGTATTTTTTTTCCACTTTTTAGTGGGTTGGTTTGTAATTCATCAGTTCCACTTTACCAAATGGTGCTTTTCGAGCGCAAATGCATGAGTTACTATAAAAAAAATACCCAAATCTCTATAGGTGGCCCATAATATTTGAAGAGTTCCCTCGATTTCTCCTCAGATCACGACCAAATGACAATGGGTGGTCCCATTGGAACTTGGAAGTATACCCTTTCAAACAAAAAAAAAATTCAAATCTATTCAGCCGTCTTCAAGTAATCGGGGAACAAAAAAAAAATATATATATATATTTGCCGACGAACTGAGAACCTCTTCCTTTTTATTTAAGTCGTTTAAAAATTAAATCTTTTCTCTCAAATCAAATCGTTTTTTTATAATCTAGTAGTGGCGGTCATCCGGAGGTGGTGAAACAGGCCGTTAATATCAAAATTCAGCCAGCGATTTTAAAGTTCACCAAAATTCTTTTACAAGCACACAGTGATAAGGACAGACTCTAAATCTAATTTAAAGAGACTTCTCTTCTCGTTACTCAGCTTCATTCTAAAACATCTGGGATTAACTGTCAGCCCACATCCAGCATGGCGGGCTAGCCGAAATTAAGCGATAACTAATGAAAACCGTAAAACAATGACACTCAAGTTGCCTCGCGCGAATTTAAGCTGTCTCGCCGACCGCAGCTAGATTTATTTGGAGCCGAGTTTAAAAAGCACAGTTTTCTGAACATTCACTAGATATCAGAACAACTGACATCGAATTATAAAGAGGCAATATTACTTTTAAAACTGTCATTAACTTAGGTAGAGTCACAGCCAAAATATACTCGTCACCTTAAGGGCTATTTTTGTCTGCTCATTGGCATTGCACGATAGAATCTGATTTACTGACTCAGCATTATTTCTATTATATTGAGTCAACACCGCAGAAGGACATTCAGCCACCTTCATGTCAGACTGAATTAAAAATTGGACACAGACAGACTCTCGACAATAAATTTAAAAATATATTTTAATTTGCTTCACACTTGCTTTTCCAACTCATTTTAGACATTGGCAGAATGGTCATACATCGGCTTTGTTTGCCATTTAATAACAAAAAAAATCATTTAAAAAACTAAAAACCCGACTGCAAAACCACATACCTGAAAAGCGAATAAAAACAAGCATTATAATCTATAGAATTTTGGTATCGCAGGTGACTATGGAAACGGTGACTAAAATATGGTGTAACTTTTGTTTGTGGCCTGCGATACCAAAATTCTTTTTTATTTACAGCTTTTTAGTTTTTTATCATGTCTCATTCCAAATTACTTTTAAACATATAATTTATATATATTTTTGTAATCACCTTTCAAAACCCTTCATTTAGTTTTTTTGTTTTTTTTTTTATAAGGTAGTGTTTTTTTAAACAGCCTTTTTTATCATTTTAATATAAAAACACAGTGAAACTCGGGCAATAAAGACGAATCTAACGACATATCATTCATCAAAATCGGTTCAGCCGTTTTGTAGTTATGAGGGAACAGAGACGGACACATATAGATACATACATATAGGTCAAACACATAACCCTCTTTTTTTTGGTTTTGCTGCAGTCGGGTAAAATAGAATAGAATTTATATACATAAAATGGCCAAGTCATTAAAAACGTTTTAGGTTGATATCAACTATGCTATTTTGATCGTCGAATGTTATAAATTAATTAGATATAGTTTTCAATGGAATAGTCTGCACAGTGCCGTAGCTTCAAAAGGTATTATATGACTTGACTAAGTTAATGATATAAGAAATGTTTAAAATTACGAAGCACTAACAGACTTTACTGTACATCATACAATTCAGAATTTTTCTCTTCTAATATACTTAGATTTTGCTTAGAGCCGCACGTAAAGCTTTTTTTTTTTTAAGGATGAACCTTGACCAATGCGACACGATTAATTATTACCTATAGTTGATAGGTGATAAGTGAATTATATCGATTTACCAAGTCTTGTTTGATATTATGAAAATCTGGGTGTTAGCTGCAAAAACCGGCACAAAAAGAATTGTTTTTGCTTATTAGCACAATATTACATTGTGAGAAACATTAAGATTGCCTTTTTATTTAAGCCTAGCCTTACCTATGTCCTCTCATACCTATTAACACCTTAATTTGAAAACATTGTAGAAACCATTTATTTTTAAAAGAGTAACCGTGGAGTTTCTTGCCGGCTCTTCTCCATAGGAAGCGACCAATTGGAACCGTGCACCTAGCTTCTGACGTCCATGTAGGTTTATGTGAAATAAAATACCTATGTTGAATTTTTATTTTTTTATTTTTATGTTAGACATAATTGTGGTCTCCCAAAAGACTCATCTCCCTGTAAACCTCTTAGTAAAGAGCGACTTCACTGACATGTGAATGTCGAGGCAGTCCAGTTAATAAACAATACATAGTGACTGAAGAGAAACCATTTGAGTTAGTGCAGTGTATAAATAGTGAATGAAAAGCTCGTGGCTAAGTAATAACAGCCACACGGGTCGATCCATCAGGTTAAGTTACGCTTACCGGAGTTGGTCCGTGGATGGGTGACCATTTCTACACACCGAGACATCATCCGTGCCTCGAAAAGCACGCTAAGCTGTTTGTCCCGGCTGTCATTCGTGGATCTTTGACAGTCGTTACGGGTCGCCACAAGCTCGAAAGACTGGCAACCAGTCTTACGAAGAGGTATCGTATTACTTAGTTACTGGGTTGTGGAGGTCAGATAAGCAGTCGCTCCATGAAAAAATACTGGTATTCATCTGCATCCGGTTAGACTGGAAGCCAACCCCAACATAGTTAGGAAAAGGCTAGGCAGATTGATTGAGATTGTATAAATAGTGAATGAATACATCACATATTGGTGAAGGAAAAGATCGTGAGGAAACCTGGACTTTATAGTTAATATAAGTCTGAAATCTATGGACGTTTAGTGTCCCTCATATTAAGAACATTAGCTTAAAAAAAATGTATCTGTGACTCTTCTGTGACTGTTTTCATTGTCACCGTAGAACAAGCATAGGTCAAAATGTGGCTAAAATTGAAGTTGGCACTTTGCAGACTTGACCTCTGTGTTAAATAGCACACAGTCAAATTGTGCTTGACCATTAAAGGTCACTAACAATAATTTATTCGTGAACTTCAACCAACGGTTGGTAAGTATTGTTGACAATTCTAGAACTCATTAAGCTTTGGGCACATTAACGCTCAAGTATATTTACTCGGGGTTAAAGCTGGTAGCACATTATCGTTTTATTACCGCGATATCGGTATGAAACGCGATATTTTTCAAAATTTTTTTGCTACTCTGGTAACCGCTGTGATGGTGTGCAAACGACGTTAATTTACATAGTTTTGTAAAATTAAACGAGGTCGTGATTTAATTTAGACGAACTGAAAAAAATTGTTGTGGTGGTGTTGCCAGTGATGATCTATGGCACTAAAACTTAATCACTCACAATGGGCCTCATTAAAAGGCTGAAAGTCACCCAAAGGGCAATGGAGAGGGCTATGCATGAACTAGCAGTTGGCAGGCGCTTGCAGAACAGATGGTCAATGGGGCCGAAAGTTTCTGGAGTGACGACTGCGTACCTGAAGACGTAGACCGATGACCGTGAAGGCCGCAGGAATCCGCTGGATGCGAAGCACAGAATCGGTCGAAATGGCGGTGCTTGGGGGAGGCCTATGTCCAGCAGTGGACGTCTTTCGGCTAAAATGATGACGATTATGAATGATGAAAATAGATCGATTTATTGAAAAAGAGTCACTGATATAGAACAGCCGACTCTTTCCTGCCTGTGGGTATACATTCTGCTCATACAGTGATAGAATAAGCAGTGGTCCCCAAGGTTATATACAGCATGTTAGCAATTACCGACAGTAGTCTGCGACTCGACCCAGCTTCGCACGATTTTTACAAATTGACGAAACATCGAGATTTCTATATATGATTATTCGGCCGTGGTAACGGCCGTGACTTAGACTGGTTTCACATCTGTCCGGGAAATCCGTACGGGCCATCCGTACGGGTTCCCGGAACGGAGACACACGTGAGGCGCTAGAACATTGTTTCACAGGGACGCGGATTGGTCAGTACGCGAACCGCTCCGGGTAGAGCCCGTACAACGCTAGCAACCGTATCGTACTAACTCCCTCGTTTCAGAGCACTGCGGGCGCTACCCGTACGGGTCTCCCGTGTGCAGGCCGCCCGTGCGGGTATCCTGGACAACTGTGAAACCAGCTTTACGAGTTGTAGGACGTAAGTTTGAACCCTGACAGACGCTTTACTTTGTACTTATAAATAATTTCTTCACCACTGCTCTCAAAACGGTGAACGAAAACATCGTGAGGAAACATGCATGTCCTAGAACCAAAAATTCGAAGACATGTGAAATCTACCAACCCGCACTGGGCCCGCGTGGTGGATTACGGCTCACTCCCTCTCACCGAGGGAAGGGAACATTATAGTCTGATTATGTCAAGGTACGTTCCCACCGCCGATACCTAAGCTATTGCAGAATCTATAAGCCTTGAAATGATGACGTTTAATGGTGGCCCCATTGCACGTCATGATTTCAATAACATGACGGTTTATAATTAAAATGGGTTTCGATAAATAGCTCTATATCACACAGTCATGTGCTCTATAATGCAATAAGCTGATTACTGGATTCATTATTGTGAAAAGCTTTCGATTATTAATTAATATATAGGTATCATTCATGTTTTCGATGAGTATTTGTTTGAGTACATTCATTATATTAATGAAGATTTATCGTTTGATACTAGATTAAAATGACAGTACCTGGGCGACCGAGCTCTGCTCTGGTGAAAATAGAGAATGTTGATTTAACAATATACCTACTAATTCCACACTGCTATGATAGTAGGTACTTACTAATTCCATGCTGCTATGATCATTATTCTAATGTCAATAATATCATGTCATTATTCATTATCTTGTTTTAAACTTTGGGCGACCGAGCTATGCTCGGGTTAAAATACGGAGAAAACTAATTTTCCCAGATATGAGACCTAGCTATATTGCAACTTTCATCGAAATAATTAAAGCCGATTTCGAGACCGTGAGTAGAAATCTATATACAAACAAATAAATATTTATACAAATATTGCGAGTTTAATATTATAGGATTAATTAGGCTTTTAAAGTAAATTGTTGGTACCAATGTATTAACAAATTTACCAGTTTTAAAACTTGCAAATATATTTTTAAACTGTCTATTCAACACCTTACCTTTCTTTTTAATCGACTTCCAAGAAGGATGAGGTTCTATGTTCGAAATTATATTTTTTTTTTAATATGTATGTCCATCGATATTTTCGTTCTTTTTTCGTTTAGTAGAGGAAGCTTGCGCGATGGTCCCATTTAGATTTTATTAAATTTGCTTGGGCAGTTTTTAAGTTAACTTCAATAATTCGTATCTTTCCCACTTTGTGTATGTGGATAATGTAATAATAAGTTCCTGTCACTGTTATTTACATAGCAAGTATTGGTATTCGAATTTGGGTGGGGTAAGTACCACAAGTTAGTAAAAAGTGAAAAATAAATAATATGTTATATGAAAACTTTTACAAAAAAAAAAAAAACCAAATCTAAAAAAAAGTACTTGAAATTAAAAAAAAAAAACTTTAATTTACGAAGTCGGTGGCGAAATACGAAAATTCTAAACCAAAGTCACCGACATCCGAAATTAAAGTTATTTTTCACTTCGTATTGTTTTTTTTTTCTGAAGTCAGTTTTCTTATTTTTTTGTAAACAGTTTTCAAAAAACAAATACAGTACTCACGGAATTCCAGCTTTGAAGTCCAACTTTCTCATTTCACCTTAGACCAGTCACAAATTATTATTCAACAAATTCGCCAACACAAAATTTTAGCACCTCCGTACACGAGTACATTAAAACACAATTTATTCGCGCAATCTTAACTAACGTTTAATTAAAACTATTAGGTACCAACCCTGAAAGTTGAACCACGTGTGATAGGAGTGGTCCATCCCTAACTCGCTCCTATATACAGCGTGTATCACAAAGGTGTGGTCGTATTTAATGGTGTGGTGCAAACTATCACCACCATTTTAATATGACGTGTAAAAGTGATTCATATATCCTATTTACAGAATTAAACAATTTCATTTCATTTCATTTCGCCAAATGGCAAAACAAAGAAACTATAATATAACAATTGTAACATCTTGTACACTGTTGTGACCTATGTTTACAAATAAAGACTGATTGATAGGATGGCTGATTTAGACTTTAATTATTTTTTCGCGGTATGTAATAAACATAAATATAATACAATAAGAATATATCTTCATGCTTACCTGTACACTGAGAATCGACATTTTTTATAAGCACGGAGTGAAAAATAAAAGACCGTCCCTGGTGACTGAATGGAGCCCAGTAAAGACGCTTGCGCGATAAACAAACTTTGTCGATGGTTGACGGAAACGGCCGAATACTTAAGGTCACCTGAATGTCGCCATCGCTCTCACCACCCGTCCGCTCTCATTACCCCGCGCCTTAAATATGACCACACATTTCTGATACACGCTGTAGATGTGGGTTCCTTGATAATTAACATTCTAGGAAGACGGGGACATGGGGCAATCCCTATCGTGGGATTCGTAGGTACCGTTTACTGATTAGGAACATATTATTAAACTAGGCGAGTGGAATGTGTTATTGCTAATTGAATAAACTTGATTTGTGCTTACAAGGGTTAGTGACAATCGGTTCTTCAATGAAATTCGGTTTAGTATGGAAACAGGTGTTACGAGGGAGTAATCGATGTGATTTTTAAAGCAAGTCAACGATAAAGTCTGTCGTCAGCTCGTGAGCACGATTGCTGGCTGAATTATTTCAATAACTCTGAAGGCTAAGGAGCTTATTTATAAACGTTGCTCAAAATTAAGTAATAATTAGCAACTGTTTAACCACACATTTTTGACGTTTGAACGTCACTTAACTTTAAGCAATGTTTATAAATAAAATCCTAAGTGTGTAAATTCAGGGAAATTAATTGTTAAGTCAAAGTCAAATCATTTATTTCAAGTAAGCCCTTGTATGGCACTTTTGAACGTCATTGAATTGATTCTAGTCGCCCCTTCCAAAAGGGATTTTCGTATGGAGAAGAATGGGCAAGAAACTCCACCGTTACTCTTTTATTTTTTTTACAATCTTTTGTAGGGTACATTCGTTAAATAATTATATGCGTAGATGATGCACCTAGAATAAAATTACTATACCACAATAGTTAAAAAGAATTAAAAATGAAGCAACGACAGATCAATTAACTATGTGATAGGTACATGGTGCTCACATATTTACAAACATTTTAAAAATATACGATTTTCCTACAAATTTATAATTAATAAGTCAGTGTGTGAGGATGTAATCACAGAATGTAAAATCAATGTCAGATAACAAAAAATAATAAATTATACAATTAAATTAGCAACCAGTTTGATTTTGTCTTGATTCTAAATTGTCCTATGGAGCAGAACCAGCACGTTTCCAAGCACAATCCTCTAATTTGTAATATGCTTGTTTACAAAGATTACTTTTAATATGAATTTTAAATTTTCTTTCATCTAAGCAATTTGACACCCTACGTCAAGTAGCCGTGTCTGTTATAGCCATGTCATGCAACTGTCATAGAATGACAGTTATGATTATAATATAATGGGCAGTTCAAGTTTGTAGGCAATTGCTTAATTATTTTTTTCCCTAACTTACCAATTGATGTTGGTCGTTTGTAAATTCCACCGTAAAATTTAGAGAATAATTGTCGAATAATTCTGTGGTGTTAAGGTAAAAGGGGATAAGTCATAAATATTGAAAAATGAGTTATTTTCATAATTCGGTACTAAACATTAATTATCTATTAAGGTAAAAAGGAGATGAGTCGGTATTTGTATTACAATTTTGTAAAACTCAAATTGCAAAACGAGTCTAGTTAGAAACAATAAAATACTAAAAAAAGTAAAAAGAATTAAGTTTACTCATCTCATTATTGCGTACTTAATATTTTGTATTGATACATGCATAATGAGATAAGTCGATTTGTTTCTAAATGCGAATCGTCGTATGCGAATCGTCAGTTGCATTTCGCGCGCGAAGTTGACGTGTTTTGAACTGCGACCATAATATTGTGTTTCTAGTATTTTGAAATTCTTAGAAATGAACAGAATTCATAAGATAATGTCATAAAAATCCTACTGAATGTAAGTATGATTGTTTTATTACAATTTTTACATTTCCTAACCTTAAAAAAAAACCTTTTCAAAATTATTATTACTTACGTTGAATAACGACTGATATTTCGTTCGGTGTTTTGTATTTGGATGTTATTTCTAGTTAGATAAACGAGTTATGAGTTAGTTTAGTATCTAAGAGACAGTATTTAGCTACTAATATCAATATGAGCATGTTGTACGCAGTCTGTGATGTCTGTAGGTAAAGGTATATTACGAACTGTGGAGCGGTGAGTAGGTATGCTCGCGCTCGATTCCGCTGCGAATATTTTTGGTATAATATTGACAATTTTACAGATTTAAAAGGATTTGTATCAGAAGACAATCTCAGTAGCATGTCAGTGATTTTATTTGTAATTTCATACACGTATTTTGGAAATGTTTTTCAGACAATGGGTCCATCTTTTAAGAAACCTTCTTTGGATACCTGCAATACGTGTGACTCATACAAGATGAAAATTAAACTGGCTTTGCCGCCAGATTCTGAAACTTTAAAGAGGTATCATGATATCCATCAACTTAAAGCTGATTCAGCTTATTCAATAAAAAAAGACCTAGAAGAGTACAGCGACGTTAAAAGAGTTTATTGTTTTGATCTGCAGCAATGTCTCCCAACCCCCTTTTTAAAAACTTATATAGTTTTTTTTACAAACGGCTTTTATTTGCGTTCAATTTAACTATTTATGACTGTTACAGCAAAATAAGCTTTTGCTTTATGTGGAGCGAAGCTGATGGAGGACCTGGAGCTAGCCAAATAGCATCTTGCCTGTTTACTTTTTTAATGTCATTGCCACCCCATGTAAAAGCAGTAACCTTTTATTCCGATACATTTGGCGGGCAAAATAAAAATAGTCACTTTGCTGCTATGTTTTTATGCATAGGCAAACTGAGACCTGATTTGCTAATATACCATAAGTTTTTAGTACTCGGGCATACGCACATGGAGTGCGATTCTGTTCACGCCCAAATCGAACGTAAGAAAAAAAGAACTGTAATGGCTATACATTAACCGAGAGATTGGTATAATCTGGTAAGAATGACAAGTACAAACATTTCCGTCATAATAATGACAAACGATGTTTTTGAATTCCGTAAAATTGTTTAAAGGGCCATTGCAGCTACGAAAAGTAGATTCATCTAGTGAGAAATTCATATGGCATGTGAAATGGTTTAGATTTAGTGGCGAATACGAACCAGGTGTAATTAAATTTAAAACAAAATTAGACAACTCAACCGAGTTTAAGGACATTTCTTTCAGTCGAAGGGGCAAATCAAATGAAACTTTAAATCCTGAGAAATGCTATGAGTGTCAAGTATCTTTAAGCCAGGAAAAAAGGAAATACCTTTTAAGTATTCTTCACATAGTTGACAATAGTTGCCATGACTTCTACAATAAATTACAAACTAGTACTAACACAAGTGACATAGATGCCGATATTTAAGCGTTCAACGATATTTAAATTCCTAGTTTTTTTTTTGTCAGCATTTCTTATTTAACCGTCCCAATTTATATATTAGTTTATAATAAATTATATTTCCAAATTCTATTTAAAAAAACTATGAATAATAAACAAAAGAAGAAAATTAAATAAATATTGCATAGAGATGAGTCAATAATATGAATATAATATTTTTGTTCTTGATTAGGAAAAACGAGACATGTCAATTATTTTAATTAATAACTAATACAATTATGTTTTCAAATTACGATAAACAAGAGGCAATATTGTTAAATGAAAATAGTAACAAATTTGTTGTATTTATCTTTTATATTCTTGATTATATACATTTATCTTTTGAAACCAAAGATCGTTTTTTTCTTTCGCCTCTAGTGAAAAGTTGTGTTTATTGACTTATCCCCTTTTACTTTAACACCACAGAATTGTGAACTACAATAAACCATTTACAATTTAATGCATTATTTTTCGATAGCTTATAATCTAACGATGTTCATAATTATACGGTGTCATATACATTTAATTTATCAAGTTTGTTAGAGAGATTTCATCCTTATAATTCATTCTAACGATCAATGCAATAAAAGTACAGGATGTAATTTTTACAGATTTTAGTCGGTTCGATTCCCGGGTGTGGCAAGCGAATTTTCGAAAATCTTTGAATGCAGTTTTCTTTCTATTCAAAAATAAAGGAATGTTTTCTTTGAAATTTTCTATCTACAGTATTAAGAGTATTTTCCCTTCAGGTGGCATTACAAAATTCCACCCTGTTTACTAATATATACATAGCTTTACAAAATCCAACCACAATAATTTCCTTAAGACAAAACATTCAGCTGAATTTAAAGAATAATGATTCCTATCTCATTCTTCCCATCGTTATTTATGACATCATCACTTGACATAAAACACCAACCATAGATAGCTAGAGGCGAACGGCAAATGGACAGATGAATGCTCATCCCATCCTGCTGATATTAAAACATTTGTCACTTTTTTATGGCACCCATAGATTCTTATCTTTAAAGAGACTGAAATAACACAGCTATGAATAATACAACCATATACTTACTTATATACAATCGCTATCTATTTCTTCTATATCTATACATATTACGACAAATAAATATAATTATTTGCGCCGTCAGTATATAAGTAAAGTGTGTCGCGTGTGACTTGTAAGTTTTTACCGACTTTCAAGAGTGTTTTTACCGAAGTTGCAAGATGAACTAATTAATTTTTATAAACGATAAATAAAGTGTTTCTAGTAGTATGTCTAACCTAGGAGCGAGCCCGTTTGGTCGTAGCCAATTACTACGGCGAAGTCCTCCACCGACGCCTAATGAACCATTACCCCCGAGTGACCAAAGCCCACCAGTACCCGAAGAGAATGAATTGCCGATCGAAGTCATCAGTACGCCAGAGGTACAGAAATGGTTAGGATCTATTGATACGATTCTGAACGAAGTCTGCACTATTGTCGGTGAGGGGAAAATGAACTCAGACCAGAAGCTTCGTGTCTCCACTCTTTGCCGGAAGGTCTCGAGTGGGACTTCTCAGATGGCTGTCTTATACCAATCGTTGAAGCAGAAAACAATCCAGGCCCATACCACAATCCAGCACCTACAGGTTCACCAGAACGTTGTGAACTCTCTCCAGCAGTTCAAAGAGGTCGTAGAAACGAAGCTTAATCCATCAGAACATACCACTTTTGCTAGCATGGTGAAGAAAGGTTCCGATAACTACATCCGTCCTGAAAATTTGAGATCAGTCGCCATCTATCCCAGTGATAAGACCCAAACAAGTGACGACACCAAGTCGCTTGTTCAAAAGATTATCTCCCCCGAACAACTTAAGCTCCATGTCCGTAGCCTGAGAAAAGTGAAAAATGGAGGCGTTCTGATTAGCACCGAAAGCAGAGGCGATATTGACAAGCTTAAGAATTCGGAAAAATTAGTATCATCAGGCCTTACAGTAGAAGAACCTTCTAAACGCCGCCCTAGGGTCGCCGTGATTGGTGTTCCCGTAACCCTTACCGAGAAAGAGGTATTTGATTGTATTTACGAGCAGAACCTTTCAGATAAGTTGCCGAATATCACTTGTGAGTCCTTCCTTGAGAGCATCAAATTGAGCCATAAATCGGGTAAAAAAGACCTTCCTACCTGTAACTACATCCTGGAAGTGCCTGCTAGCATAAGAAAACTACTTATAAATCAAAGCCGAATTTTTATAAATTGGACATCATGCCCTGTGAGAGATTTCACGATAGTCACCAGGTGCTTCAATTGCCAGCAGTTCGGACACGCAGCCAAGTTTTGCCGGGAAACTAGTCCTACTTGCAACCACTGTGGAGTGACTGGACACTCCTTCAAGGAATGTAGCAGCAAATCTTCTCCCGCTCAATGTGCGACGTGCAAGCGCTTCAAGAGGAAATGTGACCATCCAACTGGTGACGTAAGTTGCCCGGCGCGCAAATATGCAGAGATCAACTACATCAACTCAATAGACTATGACGGTGCCTAAGAGCGCCACCGAATACTTTATTTAGTTAGCACACAAACAGGTAGCTTATCCTATATTTATATTTCCACTTAGTTTGTAACAATCATGACAAATCAGCTTATTTGTGATCTAGATAGTTTTTCTGTGTCCGAATCTAAAATCTGTAATGTTAGGGACTGTAAACACCATATTCAACCTGGTGAAAAAACCTTAACCCTACTCACACAGAATATTCGCAGCATAAATAGAAACATGAACGGATTCGAAGTGTTGTTACAGAATCTTGATTTAAGCTGTGATATAATCGTCCTAACAGAATGTTGGTTGTCAAAACAGACAGTCAATTTACCATCTCTTGACGGTTACTATTCTTATAAAACTGACAGAAACATAAACCAGAACGATGGATTAGTAGTTTATATCAAAAATAACTTACGAACAACAAAAGAAGAACCTGTATCCCAAGATAGTAATTGCTTAATAATCAAAATTATTCCCGATACAGTAGTTATGGCTATTTATAGGCCGCCTTCTCAAAATATGGATAGGTTTTTAGACTCGCTCGACACCAATTTAAAAAACATTACATCTTTTAAAAACATAGTACTTTTGGGCGATATTAACATAAACATTGCTTCCGGGAACACCGATACCCATGTACACAATTATTTAAACATTTGCTCATTTCATGGACTTTTACCAGCTCACTATCACCCCACGCATCAGAGTGGCTCATGCTTAGACCATGTCATTTTAAAATCAAAAAATCCATCTAAAACATTGGTTACTAATTCTTCGCTTACCGATCATCAAGCTGTTTTACTAACATTACAAATATGTTCACCTAGACAAACCTGCATGCGTAGCTACACTAAAGTCAATATGACAAACCTGGAAAGTGACTTACGCGGTGTTAATTTTGACCCAGTTTATAATTCAGACGATGCAAATATTACGTTAAAGTATTTCATAGATTCGCTACAATTTGCAATAAGGAAAAACACGTTTACTAAGACAATGCTTAGAAAGTATAGTTGTATTAAACCCTGGATTACACCCGGTCTCGTTCGTTGTATAAGACATAGAGACAAACTTCACCTGAAATTGAAACTCACACCTGATAACGAAATACTTTCTGTTACGTACAAAAGGTATCGAAACTTCTGTAATAATCTTTTGAAAAAACTAAAAAAGCAGTATGATAAAAATGAATTACAGAAGGCGGGGACAAATAGTAAACTTGTGTGGAAATTTATAAAAACGAATACATTTAGATCGAAAAATCCCGAACCTCCGTTTGACTTACTATCTGCAGAGACAAGCCCATCCGAAGCAATGAATAAAGTAAACAACTTTTTTGCTAACGTTGGTAAAAACTTGGCTGAAAAATCTTTACATTCTAGTAATTCTTCCCGTCAAAACCCGACGACATCCTCTACATTAAATTCATTTGTTTTATTAGATACTGACGTTTGCGAAGTAGTAAGAATAATAAACGGGTTAAAAGATGTTTGTGCTACTGGGTGGGATGACATACCTAATAATATACTTAAGAGGTTTAAATACCTCCTTGCCCCGCCGCTAACACACATTTTTCAGCTATGTTTATCTAAAGGTAAATTCCCTAAGTTGCTTAAAAAAGCTGTCGTCACACCTGTCTTCAAATCTGGAAACAAAAACTATGTGAATAACTACAGACCCATCTCAGTGTTAACAGGCCTTTCAAAAATTTTAGAAAAAATAATTAACAGTAGATTGATAAAATATCTGGAAGATAACAAACTACTTTCAGATAGTCAATTTGGTTTTAGGCCCAAAAGATCAACTGGACAAGCAGTACACAAATTGACTAATTATGTGACTACCAATCTAGATAATGGTATGCACACAATTGGGATCTTTCTAGACCTTGCCAAGGCCTTCGATACCATTTCATGTACTTTACTTTTGCACAAGCTTGAAACACTTGGGATAAGAGGAGCACAACTTCAACTATTTTCTGATTATCTTAGCGATCGTCAGCAATGTGTAAAAATTGGTCAGTATACAAGTTCTGAACTTAAAAATAGTTGTTTTGGAATTCCCCAAGGCAGCATTTTGGGCCCTACGTTATTTTTAATCTATATAAATGAACTTTGCTGCTTGGCACTCCAAAATGGTGTCATATTGTCTTATGCGGATGACACCGCTCTATTGTTCTCAGCTAAATCAAGAGTTGAAGTCTATGAACATGCTCAGAATGGTTTTAACATTGTGTCTAATTGGCTTCATAATAATCTACTAACATTAAATACAGATAAAACAAAATACATTTTATTTACAATGAGAAATACTAACATACCGCTTACTAACCTAAACATTTACTCACATAATTGTAGCACGTGCGCTGACACTGCATGTTCCTGCCCCACTTTAGCTAAAGCTGACCATTTAAAATATCTGGGTGTCACTATTGACTCCAACGTAAACTTCCGTAAACACATCGATTTACTTTGTGCTAGAGTACGCAAATTAATATATGTCTTTAAGAATTTGCGGACCATAGCAGACTTTAAATTAATTAAACAGGTTTATTTAGCTTTGTGTCAATCCATTCTTACCTATTGCATAACTTCTTGGGGCGGTGCTGCAAAAACAATTTTACTCCCTCTAGAGCGTGCTCAAAGAGCAATTCTAAAGGTTGCAACATTTCGCCCTTTTACATTTCCTACGCACCAGCTCTACATAGCATGTAATGTACTAACAATACGGCAATTATTTGTACTAAACATAGTATTACACCAGCACACTGCACTTCCTTTTGACCCATCACCTAGCGACAAGAGAAGGAAGGATTTGGTTTGCATAAAGCCTCAAACTAGACATGCGTTTGCTAATCGATTTTATGTGTTTTTAGGACCTTTTCTGTATAATAGGCTCAACAAGTTACTAAGCTTCTATAGTGTACGTTACAAAAAATGTAGTAAATTGTTAGCAGAACATTTAGCGACACTCAATTACACAGACACAGAAAATCTTCTAGAAATTTTGTCATGGCGATAATTTATCCCTCGTAAGTATTTACTTTTGTATATTTACATAGGTTTAGTTTTAGATATAAATGTACCAATATGCTTTTTCTCATAGTTATTAATTAATTGTTTTATATTAGTTTAGTTTTAAATTTTATTGTTCCAATTTAATTAAAATGCAAAGTGATGGCCTGAAACACAGGTTTGAATTAACCTAGATCGGGCGGGTCGCTACCTAATACTGTAATTCCGAAACATCATTACTGACTTGCACTTGTAATTAACATGTTTTAGTTTTAATTTATTTTTAGGTATTATAATTGTTTGGGAAATCTTACTGTTGCCTAAATGTACACTTTTTGTAAACGTTTTTATTCAATAAAAAATATTATTATTATTATTATTATTATATTATTATATTATAAAAAGTCGCTTTTCATGTCTGTCTGTATGTCCGCGTTGTTCTTCTAAACTACGAAACGGATTTTGATGCAATTTTTACCATTATTTAGGGAATTTATTCTGTTAGGTTTATGTGTATAGTACATTAATATTATCCTAACACTTAATAAAGATAACTCGATGCTTTGTCAAGTCGTAAAAGCCGCATGAGGCAGGGACGAACAGCTAAGTACCTAAAGGGTTTTTGGAACGAAGTTCTTTAACGCGGCTTGTAAACTTTCAGAAATCGTCACGCTAAAATGTGTTAATACTTGCGACTGTCTTCTTCTAATTCAAAGAGAAAGAAAGAAAGAGAGATAGAGAACGCCAGCAGCAAAAAGGAAAAGAAAAGAGTAAAGTGATTACACTGTCGTGGGATAAAATTGTACACATCGGCCCGAGTACACTGCATGCGAGAGAGAGAGAGAGAGAGAGAAAGTGTAAAGAAGATGGACAAAAATGTTTAGGACCTGTCCCCCAGAATGTACAGAGATGAAATATATGTCGTTTAATAGGGCATATCTTCAATAATTAAGCATTGTAAGTTACATATAGCTATGCAGTCGTGGAATAAAGGTATAAAGATTTGAAACTCTTGATTTTTTCAACCAATTTTCATCATGATTTTACAATGTATTATTTATTAGGTAGTAAATAGGTTCACTAATTACCTAAGATAAATAGTGTATATATTTGTCTTAGTTAATTAGTAAATATCATATCATAACTTGGAAAAACTGGCACAGCAGTTACTGAACTTTTTTGTAGCATAAGTATGTAAGTATATTAGACACAATAAAACCACTTAAATACATTATTATATACATTTAATCATTAAATGTTGCAAGTACATTATCCAGAAATGCAGCTGGTGGAACAATACTTCCTTGGTATCTCGCCCATCCCAAGTACCAAAGTATCGTCATTGTATGGGCACAACATCCAACAGTCCGAAAGCAAACGAATACAGCGAACACAGTATAGTTATTACACCGTTTATTATAATTAGTGGAGCACTCGTGTGGGGCTACGACACCATAAAATAATAACACGAAGCAAACGAATACAGCGAACGCAGTATGAACAACGAGTACTTCGAGTGCATAAAATGTCAGTTTTGACGTTTGACGGATTCATTGAGTGTTACTAGTAATAATTAAGTCAAGCAAAACCTTTATGTAAATAAATTAAAATATGCTATTGGCTGTGTACTTTCACTTTTGATCTATAAAATCATTAAGAGAAGGTTTGTTTGATGGATTACTTATCTTCAAAAATATATTTAAATAAATATTTTGTTATTAATATTTTAATTGCTGTATGCGTTTAGTTATATTTTCTTCTAAGCATTGATATTATTAAATGGCAACATTGAAGATACTTTTTAAAGTGAAATTGGACGGATAAAATCGCTTAAAATTCTTTTATTTTAGTACTTTATTCAGAGACTGCTATGAAATATTATTAGATATTATAAATTCTTTATTTATTTTAATTTAATTAATTGTAATACTTTTAATTATGTACAGCTTGGGGCAAATTTTGTCCATCTCCTTTGGTCAAAATGAAAATCAAAGATGGCGGCTGTGAAGTTTTTTAAATTTTTCATCATAGGTATCGTTTTCATAGTTTTCGAGGGTGCTAAAACCGATAGTGAGGTCATAATGAAAATCCAAGATGGCTGCTGCGAAGATTTTCAAAATTACGTCATAGGTGTCGCCTCAAAGAGATGTCTGTCAACAGAATTAACGGGGTCCACTAGGGCCGATGCCTGCCAGGTTGCGAAGAAAACCGAAAGGGAGATCGTGGCCCCCGGCAACAAGGGCAACCAAAGGAACACGGGTGGGTTTTAGTCAGTAAGAATCTGACACGGAGAAGTTATTTGAAAATTTCCCACCCAAAAAAAAAAGGATGGCGGCTGAGAAAATTGTGTTTCTGTTTCAAATCATACGTGAGGAGGAACTTCGTTCCTGACGGGGGTCCCCCCGACCGTACACATTTGCCGTGGCTGGCGCGTACATGGCGTAATCTGGAGGTCAAATATTGACACACTCTTCGCAGTAAATCAGGCATTACTTATTTCGGCAATAATGCGTCGAATGTTGGCATCTAAGTGCTCAATTGTTTCTGGTTTATCGGCGTACACATGCGACTTAACATATCTCAGAGAAAATAATGCTATGGAGGTATTCCTCGTAGCGCTCCCGTTTTGAAACGCTCCCATCTAAGCGCTCCCGTTTTGTTCCTCCAAGCGCTCCCAAAAGGAGCGCTTCGAGGAACGATTAAAAATATTAAAATTTATTTCCACGAAGCGCTCCCACGTTTAAAAATAGGGAAAAGCATGAAGTAAACGTAATGAATTATATCGATAATTTTTAAAAACTCATGTGTGCATCATCGACATCGAAGTTGCTTAACCAAATTACGAAATTGAGAGAATAATATCTTTTTGCTTTCGGCACTCTTATGTGTATACAAGGACCAATGTGTATTCAAAGAGGATGTTATAAATAAAACGCATAGATATACTTAATATAAATTATATACGTATAATAATCACATTGCAGTAGGACCTGCATAATAATTACAAGAGTACTTTGTGTGTTCCACTGGCGACTAGCTCCACGCCACGGTACTGTGACGTCATACGCATTAGCGAGTCTGCCAGCGCGACTGAATATTTTTCGAAACTTTAAATGCTTATAAAATAAAAACTACTGGGTATTTTTGAGAGAAACAAAAAGTTGTTAACTTGTATCCATACAGACCATATTATGACAAACTTTCGGGTTCGTGTGAATTCGGTAAACGCGACTCTCTAGGATACAATGGGGAAGCGGGGTTACGGTTCGTATGTGTGTGTGCAGGACTCACGCGCCAAGCGCGCCGCATCTTTAACTCTTAGTTAAGAAGTTAGTATCGCTATTTTTGGCAAAAATTAATTATAAAATTGTTTTAACCATTTTGTCAATCGCATAGGTAGCATCACCGTTGAGCGCAATACGTTACTGGGTCCCGGCTCAGAGCAGGTGATTTTAGTCAGTAGGTGGTTTTAGTTAGTAAGAGTCTGACACTCTCTCGCCCCGCCTAGGACAAGGAAAGTCATTTCTACCATTGACGTAAACGATAGACACCTCATTGCCTTATTTCTACGAAAAACTTCCTACAAAACATTGAGGTGTGCGGGGAGGGGGGGTAGTAATGGGAAACATAATGGAGAGAAATCATAAGCTTTCTAAACAATAGAAAAATATGAATAGGTACATATGTCGGCAGATTATATTCATCTATTTGGTGGACTAAAGGATTTACAATAAAACAAAAAAAAAAAAAATTACCAGACCCGTGCGAAGCCGGGACGGGCCGTTAGTTGTATATTATAACAATGTGTTCTACTAATTACCTAGTTATTATCAATAATTTCAGTTAGTATAGTCCCATCTCTATCCGAAAGTTAATCATGGGAGCGCTTCGAGGAAATAAATTTTAATATTTTTAATCGTTCCTCCAAGCGCTCCTTTTGGGGAGCGTTTGGAGGAACAAAACAGGAGCGCTTAGATGGGAGCGTTTCAAAACGGGAGCGCTTCGAGAAATACCTCAAAATAATGCTATGGCGTCAAATCGCACGAATGAGGTGGCCAGACTTCGTGAAATTTGTCGTTCGCCAAATGTTTCTTTCAGAAAATTAAGCCAATACAAATAAGCTTTCAGTAAATTAGGCCGTCCCGTCAGCCGCGGCAGCCACATGCCGGAAATCATAAACAAATATTAATGACTTAAATTATTTGTCAAACAAAACCAATTTCATGAATATTAGAAATATACTTCCGTGTTTTATTTCAATTTAAAGTTCTTCGCCTCAAAAAAGACACCCGATACTTAATAAAGAGATAACCACTCCAACCACCATCCCACCATCCTTTCTTTCTATGGTGGTATTCAATTTATCTATTTACAACAGAAAAAATAAAGCAAAACAAATTATTTCTGTAAAACGCAAACAACCATAACATCGGCTTTAAACAAAACAAAGAAAAGTAAAGTCGATTTTAATTTCCGTCAAGTTCTTTGTATGTCCTACCTACAGAACCCTCTCCCATAATTGAAAAACACAAGTAATCTTTTAAATACAGGGTTAAATTAAATTAGCTAGCGAAACTACACAGACGTGATGGATATCGATATCTAAACGTTTAAACTAATATTATAAAGAGAAAAGATTTGATTTTTTGTATCTTTTTTATGTTTTTACGCTAAAACGGTAGAACGGATTTGAACGAAATTGTGCACATGGGTAGAACATGACCTGGGTTAGGACATAAGATAATTATCAAAGATTTTTATCCCAATATTCCAACGAGATCGGGACTTATGCGGGTGAAACCGCGGGACACAGCTGGTGATAAAATAAAAATAAATTAATTTAGTGATTTTTGTGGGGTCATCGACTGCTGTTAGTCGTAGTCACTTGAAATATCAGTTAAAAAAAATAGTATAGTATTACTGTCGCGGCCAGCAATTAGGACATTCATAGACGATCGTGAAAATGTGGGCCGAGGCAAAGCTAAGGCACACATATTTGAGTACATCAATACCGGGTTGCGGCCAAGGCTTGTATAGTACTTTTCTCAAACAATGCGCGGAAATTCAAAATAGTTAAATTAATTATAAATTTCAGAATCAATGACGACAATGAAAATTTTTCACGCGCCAATATGTTCATTTGTTTTTGCTAAGCCAGTTCCAAATTTAAATAAAATCTTTGATGAGTTACCTCCTTGGTTGCCATGGGTAGACGTAAAAAGTTTGTTCCATTTTTAAATAACATGACAGATATGAGTTTTTTAGTAATTTATTTGACCACTAAACACGATAGATACGGATTTTCATAGAAACATTGCCGGCCGCCTACTCGTTTGGTTTTTACCAGTACAGCTATTTCGATTTATCTCGAAGAAGGTTGTCAAAATAACAGAAGTGAAAACTTGAAAAAAAAAATCGGCAGCGCGGTAATCAACGCGCTGATGCCTTTTACTCAACGCACAGCGATAATCAACGGGTTGATGTCTTTTTAATGGTCAAAAGCTGGTGTCGTCACCGTGTCGCGAAATCAATAAATTAGTCCCATCTCAAAAATGCCCAACGCGCCTAAAGAAGTTTTCACTTCAATAATGTTCGAATTTCCAAGCATGTTCGAGAAAGACAGATTTATTTTTTCAACTTACACAAAACACTACTAGTTGTGGTTGACCCCCCCCCCCCCCCCAAAAAAAAACCAGAAAATTTTATTTGACCCTGTATACAAGTACATTCAATAAAACCAATATCCGGCCGAAACAACGACCCACAATAATTGACAATTAAAATATTTTTCAATTACGTAACACATTTCCGTACCACCAATATTGGGTCAAATATATGCGGTTTGGACGTGGCAATTGTGATATGAACGAAATGATTGCATTCAATTGGTTTCGAGTATGTTTGTAAAGAGGGGTTATAATTTATTTAGCTGATATATAGAGCTGAAGCGGGCATCAATATTTGATGCGACTGAACCAGTCTAAGCTGCATATAATATGGTTGAGTTTAAAGTGGTAAGGTGTTGAGTTTCATGCTTGTATTTAGGGATGTCGAATACTTGATATCGCGTCAATATCAGTCATAAACTTTGAGAGTTCATTGGCCTTTTTCGCTGGTCTATAGAAGAATGCCCTTAATTGGAACAGCTGAACCTTCGGAAAAAGAGCAGAAAAATTTTACTTTCTGCGAAAAACCACAAAGTCACCACAGATACCAAAGTAGGTATCTGGCTTAACGATCTGAAATCGTGATAGTTCACGAGTCGGAACAGATAGATAGTCGCGTACCGACCACCAAAACAAGCGGCTCCCAGTTGACTCTTTAAACTTGAACTGAATAACTTTTCTTTATACCCTGAACAACTTCGGAAAACCTCTGGAAAGTCTCTGCTTTACTCGTTTTTTTTTTAAAGAAAACAAAAGAAAATCGCTTTTGTTCTAGAAATAGCTGTCATACGGTGCGAATCTATGTTGTAATAATATGTTTATCTCTTCTAGTGGTTTGGAGACTATAATCATTATTGTGTCAGTAAATCGATATATTATTGTTCATAACAACTGGCTTTTAGACTAAGTATACCATGCAGATAATCCTAACTTCAATAATTATATACTCTGTCAATGCTATATTTAAATCTCCCCATTCCAATCCTTAAATAAAAAGTAACACCCTCTAAAAGCCCCATCAATATTAATTACATTAACACTGCAAACCCTATTAGTACCAACGTACTTAGTATTAGACCAAAAGCCAGTTATTATGAATAATAATATTTGGAATATTATTGTTCATAATAACTGCCTTTTAGACTATACCATGCAAATAATCCTAACTGCGATAATTATATATCCTATCAATGCTATATTTAAATCTCCCCATTCCAATCCTTAAATAAAAAATTAACACCCTCTAAAAGCCTCATCAATATTAATTACATTAACACTGCTAACCCTAATTACGTTGAGCTATACTTATAGTACCAACGTGCTTAGTATTAGACCAAGTTCTAAAACCTAGATACATACGCGATTCATCCGGCAACACAGCTGAATGTGCTACTATTATATTATCAATTCAGTTCGGGTGAGACTTCCTCCGTCAACGTTTACATTGACTCTCTTTAACTTTTGCTTTTAGACGGATATTGGTTTATTGAAACACGGATACTGAAATATTTTGACAGGTACCGTATCTATTTCTGCCGTGAAATATTGTTCAGTTTCAGCGTAATAAAATGGACATCAAACATTATAGCTTTGTTTCTGGTGGCAACGAGCCTGCGATGGCTCTGTTGTTGCAGATATCTTATAGGCGGCGGGGGTCACTTGCCACTAGGTATACCGACTAATTGTTGGCCAGACAATAATATCCCATCAAAAAATAACATGTTAAAAAAAATAAGGCTCGCAGCGCAGTTCTTCTACCGCAAAACGTTGTGACATCTAAAGGAAAACAAAGTCTATTAATTTATTCAGTACCAATCAATGGAAGCATCTACTCAACAACTTTGTCATAAATTGTTACCTAATTAGTTAACTAAAATCATTTTAAAATGACCGTATCAATATTAGACATCTTTATTTCTTTAATAAATATAATGACTTGGCCATCGCACGGCAACATAATCACATAAGAATAATCTACTATTTTAAATAGTCTTAATTAAATAAAGCGCTCACAGCGCTTAATATTAGGTAGATTTTGTTGTACGTAGATTCTATTGTCGTGTGTGGTTGATTGCGTGTGCGTGTACAAGAGCGGGGGTCATTTGCCACCAGGTATACCGACTAAAGGCTCTTTCAAACAGGCGCGACACGCGACGCGACAGAAAGACACCGCTCGTCGCGCGACGCGCCGTACCTTTGTGTCGCGTCGCGTGTCGCGCCTGTTTGTAGGAGCCTTAAGGCCGCGGACTCGAACTCAGCGGACAGCGGGGCGGCGGCGGCGGCGGCGGGCGCGGCAACGCATAGTTTTATATGGAACCGCTCGCTCCCCGCGCCGCTGTCTTCGAGGCTAGTTACATACAAATCTATGCATTTGAACGCGCCGCTGCCGCCGCCGTCCCGCTGCCCGCAAGATTCGAGGCAGAAGCCTAATTGTTGACCAAATAATAACATACCTACAAAAGATACAAATAAACTTTTGGATGGAGCTCACCAGCTCCGCGGATCATTCGATATTAAGATACGCTTGCCGTGGTCAGTTTATGAATAGGTGGCAATTATTTATAAATAAATTCGCCCGTGTATGAACTTTCACTTCAATGTAAAAGACAGCAACTCGTGACGATTTCTAAAGTATTATAAAAGCAGCTAGGACTTTTTTTTTTTATATCCTCCCTGCAAATTTTACCCAAACTACTCAAGTGCATCCCGAAAGCATCTGCCTGCTAAGCTCGACTCAGAGGGCGTAGAATTCCAAAGGGTTTTACAAACACTTATTTTACGCCAAGCATTTTGGTGTAGATGTCAATGAAAACAAATTTTCACCTAAGTGGTACTTGAACAGCATCAAATTGTACACTGAATGTGTTTGATAAGGTACACAAAGATATTCTGAAACGAACCAAGTTCATTGCCCCATAATTAAAAACAAAACAAACCTATAACTGTATGATAAGTATACAGTATGTATTTAAATTTCTCCAATCTGCAAACACGAGACGAGTCTGATATTCTAAATTTAAATCCTCTCCGCATTTAGTAAACAATGTAATTGGTCGGGGCACTACACTCGATTGAAGCTGGAAATGCAGACGCGTGTAATTAAGTCTGTCTCGGGTGCAGGCCTTTTCGAATCACAATGAGTCCGAGTCGCTCACGAAGCGCCCCACACAAAGGCGCGAACTGAGCTAATGGCGCGTGCATAATCCGCACAAGTCCCCCATTCACCAGTAACTGGCAAATTTTTCAACGATGATTTACGAACCCGTCTATATCTGACGCTGAACATTTGACAGCCAAATTGTTATGTGCTGTCACTTGATTTATTTATTTACCGCAGCACCAAACATTTCCCCCTCGTTAATGGAAAAAGTTTTGAAGTAGTCTATTTTTGGATGGCTTACTAAAGATATTTTAATATCTGTCCTTTGATATCAATAAAGCGAGATTTTGTTACAAAAGATTTAAAATTAAAGCTAACAAATCTTAACTTCGGACGGATTCTAGGTCGCACACAACACGAGTTATTGAATGACAAAGAAAATCCGTTCCGAAGTCGAATGGAAACATACCGAACGAACGAATGGCTGGAAAAGTTATAATTGATGCGTAAATCTGTTATCGCTAAGCCTTCAGATATTGAGTTATAAAACAAGTTGTTAACATAAATTGGAAAAAAATACTGTTGCATGATTTTTTATTACCTGTCGTAAGCTCTTTATTATTATTTGAACGTTCAAGATACATAATAAAATTTTAAAGACTGTTTGCTGTCAAGTAATCTAACGAAATTACGTGATGTAAAACGGGATCCATATTTCGAAACAAATTGAGTCCAGTAAAGGAACACCTTTTATAAAGAAAGTTATCTTCATTACGTTATTTCTTTTTTGTTTCCATTACTATTAACTACAGAAGAAAATATGTGAAAGAAAGTTATGACAATTTTTTTGTGTACTTTTTTTTTAATACATCATTTTGTTATCATCTATTCCGATATAATATTGTAAAGAGGTATTTGTGAGTTTGTATGTAGAGGGCAATCTTCGGAACTACTGAACCGATTCCGAAAATTCTTTCAGTAATGGGAAGCTACAGTATTTCCGAGTGTCATAGGATATATTTTATGTTAATACAAGAAATTTCACGCGGGCAGAAGTTAGTTAATTTATAATTTAGTTCATTTATAAGTATAAGGATGGAGAGATTCATTAGCTTATTTTCAAATGAGCGGTTTTGTGACTAGAAAATGTGTCAGAGGCCAAATGAGATTTGCGAATTTAGCACACATGTAAACGCACCTTCATATAGTGTGTTCACAGCCGTATCTACACAAGAACTTCTTGCATGACTAGAGTGGTCTCTCTTAAGTTTATATAAACGTGTGAGCAGTAAATAAAGGGAACTACTCCGGAGCTAGTCGAGAAACTTCTATTATTATCACCAACATAATAATAAAGACACTTACTATCATGTCCTATGTGTCCTGTCAGCTGCACGTTAGAGGAACTTGATGGACGCTAGTGATGGCGCCAAATACGTAGCCGAATAGGGATGATACCTGGGTCAGTGGCACTTCGGGAGTGCCAACAGAAGTGAAAACTTGAAAAAAAATCGGCACCGCGGTAATCAACGCGTTGATGTCTTTTACTCCACGCACCACGGCAATCAACGCGTTGATGTGTTTTTAATGGTCAAAAGGTGGTATCATCAAAGTGTCGCGAAATCAATGGTTTAATCCCATCTCAAAAATGCCCAACGCGCCTAAAGAAGTTTTCACTTCAAAAAAAGAAATTCTATTTAGTCCGTCATGGTCAGTCAGATATTTAAAAAAAAATAGACACTTATTTATTGCTTATTTATTATCATATTAATAAAAAAATGACTTGGATAAAATGCATTAAATTTGAGTGGGGGCCACTACGTTACAAGTTAGTAAAAAATGTAAATACTCGTGACGTCATGGCACATTTTAACTTAATGTATCGCCGTAATCTTTTGATAACGTTAAAACAAAAAAATGCGTGTCCAACATATTTTTTATAATCTACCTGAAGGATAAAAAAAGAAACATTTAGTCATCATCCCTGTTCTGGGCTGAGTTCATACTGTCCACTGTCCATTTATGACCGATTCCTATCAAATTAAGACTCTTATATCTTTACTAATAATGAAGCAAACACCTCATAGCTTTGCACAGTAGACCCTCTCATAAGGAAGTAGCTATCACAGGTAAAATTAGCTTAGGAATCTATTTATATGCCCAGTTTAATAATAAAAAAGGCTACCATCGACAAGCAAAACGCTTCGTTTTTGTTTATAATAGGAACCGAGCATTAGATTGCCATCGACACGGTGAGAAGACGATAATAAAGAACGACCGCTTCATGAAAAATACATAAAACGTTATTCATATTTACGAGCGCCCTGCCCTTAATTGATTGCCTTCAATCGGTAACATCGTACCATCATTTAAGATTCCACGAACATTCATGTTTGCGTGAAGCTGTCAAAGTCACACTTCCCCTTAACTCAATCATGTGTGCTAAACACGTGAATTTGACAGGCATTATGTAACCAATGCCTTTTCTTGGGAAAAACGCCAGGGTAACGGAAAAGGCGAAAAGAATTACCTAAGTAAGTAGAGAGAAAGTTTTATGTTTTCAAACGAGTGTTTGCACGAACTACAGAATGCTAGATGTTTGTAAATGTACGTAATGATACCCTAGCCATTCTAGCCAAAGTAAATCCTAGTGATGTCTGTAAAAGCTTAGTCAGAAACGCGTATTTATTTATGCCACAGCTCGGTGTTTATTCCATTTGTGCCGCAAAAGACCGGTGTGCTGTCACAAAGATATGTACACACATTGTTACCCTTATTGTGAGTTCAAAGCTACCAAATGTAAGTAGTAGTGAACAATGAAATAGAACCAGGCGGTTGGGTTTCAAAGGTTCAAGTAATGTTTTCGTGTTAGTACCGCAATTAACGTATGCCCTTCCGGGGGCGCGGCGCAATTATTAAACAGGAAGGGTTGGAACTTATGTAAACGAGAAACTAACATAACCAAAAAAGCAATTTTTTTTTTTTGCAAATTTGAAGAAAGAAAGTTTAAATACATTTCTTTAGCATAGACTAAAATAACATATTATATTACACTGAAAAAAACATGGTGGCACTCCGGGAGTGCCGACAGAAGTGAAAACTTGAACAAGATCGCCTTGGTGGAAGAAAAATACTTGTATAGAACATTGATCCGTAACTTAATATGAATAAAGAGCACAATCGAGTTTACAAACATAAGATGTCGTCATGGTGTCGCGAAATCAATGGTTTAGTTCCATCTCAAAAATGCCAAACGCGCCTAAAGAAGTTTTCACTTCAATAAATGAAAAAAAAAAAAAACTAATAAAAAGCGTAAAGTGTATTTTGGTAATACGAGTAGGGGAAAACCACGGAAACGATGGGTGATGGACTGTGTGAAAGATGATATGGCTAGAAAGGGTGTGACTACCATGATGATGACCCATAGAGAATTATGGAAGAAAAAGAAATGTTGCAACAACGAGTCGAATATATATTTTTTTAACACTTTTCTTAATCCGATCGCGTTGAAATTTCGTGGAGTTTTGATTACAAATAAATAGATATTGTTATACAATAGTATTGACTAGATCAGTGGTCGCAAACCGCGGCTCGCGAGCCGCATGCGGCTCTTTGGCCTATATTGTACGGCTCTGTACAAATGTCGATAAGTGCGAGCGTAAATACGCGCGAGAGTCGGAGTTTCGGTCATTAAGCAAGATATCAATCATCAGTTTTATTCAAAAGTCAAACTATATTTCAAAGATTTATTCAGAAGTATTTTCAACAAAAATTAACAGGACGTAAAATTAATCATTTACTGTACTTTCAAAGTTTTCCAGGGATGTTTTTTAAATAAGATTAAATAAGTAAGATTCCTTCATCACATTATTATCAGCCGATATGATGATGAAGATAAAGGAATCCTACTTTTTAGCAAGTTCATTTTAGGAAACATTATTGAGTGAAAGTGGATGGAAGTTTTAAGGATTAAGAAAAGTGTATTGAGACAGTTTGGACACACAGAAAGGATTGGCTCTCTTATTAAATCTTAGTCGTTATAATATTGATATTTGGCTCTTTTGAGTAATGAGTTTGCCGACCACTGGACTAGATGATAGAGACAAGAGCATTGAGTAGCCGCATCTACTAAATACTTGTAATATTGATTTTTCTTACATTGTTAGTACTCAGTGAATATCGTTTGAACTCAAACTCAAAGCGTTTATTTCAATTTAATAATTTACAGGCACTTTTAAATTGTCAAGGAGTCGGTCAGATAGAAACATGAAGCTATTTGCCCATTTTAAAGCGTAGTACGTTCCTATATAGAAAAAAATGGCAAGAAACTCCATGGGCAGATGGGCTTTCACCTTGACAAACCAAGCAACGACATATCCCATGGACTTCGCGAATAATAAAGACCTCTGATTTTCAAAACAAAATATATTATATTTATATTATAAAAAAAAAAATTAATGAGGTAAAAGTTTTTTTTTTGTTTGTATGTTGGGGATAATCTCCGAAACTACCAGTCGAATTTGAAAAAATATTTGTCTTTGAATAGCGCAATTCATGAGGAAGGTCATAAGCTTTGTAACATCAGGCTACGACTCTTAGGAACTGAGCAAAAAGAAAAAAGTCAGAATGAACGCGAAAACGAAGTAATTGCGCGGGCGGCGATGGGATGCGACGCAGTGGTGGGTCGGGGGCCGAAATTTCACGCGGAAGAAGTCGCGGGAAAAAGCTACTTTAAATATACTTTATTAAGGTTCCGCATTTTCGAATGAAAGACGGAGCTCTTATAGGATCACTCGTGTGTCTGTCTGTCTTTCTGTCCGTCTGTCACAGCCCATTTGCTCCGAATCTAATGGACCGATTAAGTTGAAATTTGGTACACATATAAATTTCTGACTTTCATTATTCGTAGCCGTGATCTAAACACGGACGTGTAACGTAAATAAATTAATTTTGAATAAGGGGTTCAATTTTGGGGGAAAAACTAAAAAAAAAATGCAAACGATACCAAATGAGTATCAAATATCAAATGTTTTTTTTTAATAATTTTAATTAAATAGTTTTAAAGTTATTTAAGATTTTTAATATTTTACTTACACACTATTGTCTACATTTATTTTTCATTTCTCCTTGCGCAGGTCTGCTGGAAGAAATTTCTTCAGAAATAATTAGTAGGTACAAAAAGGCAAGTGCAAAGGCACTTGTGGCGACATCTATATCACCACACGCGAACTACGATCAAAGACCTGACGTCACACGAATTCTGCATCGCGCAATTAGAGTTTACTGCGCGATCGACATATATACAAGATCCCGACTTCAACCTAGTTGGAGGATCCTCCCTTTTCTATGGTGAATGAGTGAACTTTACACCCTGTTCCTCATACCTTTAAACACTCAAAAGTTAAATGTCGTATCTATTTCTCTCTATTTTACATTTTGTATATAAATATTAAAATAAATAAGTAAACGGTCATAGGGAATCAATGTCCCTTGACAATGATTCCCCATGACCTTTTTCTTATATATTTTTTATTTTATTTATGTACCTTTACTTTACCATAAGTCTTCCCAGAAGTGTCACAATCCATGATCACAATTCGAGAAGCTTCCTTCCACAGTGGTTTCATTCCTCGAATCTAAAAGGACTGCCCTGCCGCGACAACTTGCTAATTCCGACAAACTTTGGTTCTACCTCCGACTTTGTCATTCCGGATCATGTCACGTAGAGAAACTCCGAGCATTGCTCCTTCCATAGCTCGTTGAGTGACTTTTGGACTATTCATGAGCCTGAAAGTATAGGATTTTTACGTGTCACTGCGTTTGTTTGAAGTTTTTTGATAAGGAATTAGGTAGGAATCTGAACATGTTTATCGTTTTATTTTATTTTTTAAGTGGATTCCCAAAAGAATCGAATGAGGGGGGGTCTTGATGTGTTTTGTTTATATCCGTTCTTCAACTTATTAACATTGTTGTTCCTACCGAAGATAAATTATCATCACGCTTTAGTTAAAACAATAAGGTGACTAGCAGTGTTCTGACTCACTTTCAGGGGTATCTTAAAAATACAAGACAATGGTCACCACCAACTTAAAAAAAATACATAGACCCGTACTTTTCTGATTCACCTGAAGTTTTACCACGGTATATATAACAGTATTACGTCTTTATAGAAAATGGCCGAAACGACACGCTTCGAAATCTCAGTGTATCCCAGTACGCAACAGTCTCTAGTGCGTGCTAGGTACGCACGGATGCGGAAGGTTTATCTACCGAGCGGCCGTAGGTAATTATTTAAAGGTCACTGCCGAGACGTAGTACTGTTACTTTATTATACTGTGGTTTTACTTACTGAAAACTTCATTTTAAAGTTGCTATAAATTAATCCCTTATAATAAGACAGCCCAAGTTAAAAACACAAGTCTGCATTAGATATTGTTGCTATTATACTCCGCAGAGACGAAGACTAGGAAAAAATTAGGTTCTCCTGACGGTGCTACAGAGTTGGCAAATAAAAAAAGAAACACACCACTTACACTTCAGCAAAATCTGGAGCAAGAGGTTGGACAAAAAACTGTAACATAATATTAATATTTTCTGCATTAAACTGAGTTTTAAACAAAGTTAATTAAATGAAGTTAGACAACTTATAAAGTTATTTTATTTTTCACCTATCTACTGTTTATAACATTCTTGGAAGGAATTATTAAAAAATTATATCTTTCACGAATAAAGAATTTCCTAGAAATCAAATTACTTCGTATTGAGTAGCAGCTTTCATTATATTATTGCCTACAAGCAGGCAACTACATAATTTACCTATTATTTTTAGCGGAAATAATCATTTCTGCCAAGCTACGATGCTCAAACTACATATATTGAAAGAAAGTTAAATATTTTCGTAGAAACCGTGGTGGGAAGCCTTGCTTAAACATATTAGAAAAACCAGCCAAGTGCGAGTCGAACTCGCGCACAAAAGGTTCCGTGCCATTATCTATAAAAACGAGCAAAAATATCACGTTTGTTCTATAGGAGCCCCCTTAAATATTGATTTTATTCTGTTTTTTTTTTTGTATTTTTTGTTATAGCAGCAACAGAAATACATCATCTGTGAACATTTCAACCGTCTAACTATCACGGTTCATAAGATACAGCCTGGTGACAGACGGATAGACAGACAGACGGACGGACTCTTAGTAAAAGGTTCCCGTTTTACCCTTTGAGTACGGAACCCTAAAAAGTAACTGCTATGAACATTATGTAGCTCTAAACTGGAGGTACCTACTATACTTTGATATACTACAAGGGTAATCAAAAATTTACTTACATGCATAGATTTAAATCATTAGATTCGCCCAACCGAGTAGAAAGATGGTCGTGTTTCTGTTTCGTTAGGACTCTCTGACATGCACAATGTCGCAATCACCATGGAAACGCTATTATACGGAATGGGTGAGCAAACTTTTCTCAGTGTGGAGAATTTTTTCGCGACATAAGTACTGTGAGGGCAAATCAAACGATTTAAATCTTTGCTCACATGTACAATTACGCAATTGAACGACTTTCAGCACAAAGATAACAAAACAATACAATTCACAAATCGACGATATAGAAATATAACAAATTCAGTACAAAGATGTTTTTGCGGGTTGCGAAAATCGAAACAATCGCCGCCATCTTGTTTTTACACGACTGCGCAAAAAGGAGTATAATGTTTTCAGGGTTTATGTATGTATGCATGATTGTGAGTTTCTTTGTTCCACCATAATTTTTAAATGCCTGAACAGTTTTGTTTAATAAATATCACAAAACAATTTCACAAATCGTTGTTCGGCATCCAATACCGCGAATGTGACATTTTTTACGAAAATCATTTTTAAATGCTTTAATCCCTTATTTGAACGTGTAGAATGAAATAAACCAAAAATCGGATTTTCGTAAAAAAAAAATCACATTCGCGGTATTGGACGCCGAGCGACGAAATGTTTACCAACAGTGCCTCCCTCCCTGTCAACGTCATTCGAGCGCCAAAAGATCCTTGTAGCACTGTACTTACCATTGCATTTATTTTCCGACAAGTTAGGTACCTACGCAGTTTCTGATCACCACATATCAGCCTATAATTTATCATTTGCACGAATGAAAATATTAATTTCAAATATTTAAATCCGGAACAATAAAATGTTTATGGCCGGTAACTATGATTCTGAGTATGTCAGCGACATTCGTATTTCGAACGAAACCGTTGCGCCGCATAGTGTGACGTCGGTGCTGCCAACTTTTAATAGAGTTTAAGCGAACGAATCCAATTCTAAACTCTGATAATATGTGATAATATACATTCCCAAATGTATATTATCACATATTATCAGAGTTTATTAAGATGTCTATTTGATACTTCGATGCTGGTTCAAATGAGCCTGAGTTTCTCGTTACAGAACGTTATCTTCCTAAGGCGTTTGCTATTTCGACGTAGTTGTTTAAAACGTAATTTCGGAAATAATATTGACCTAATACCTACTATGTCCAGCAGCTCCTATGAGCCACACGGGTCGATCCATAAGATTAATAAGCTACGCTTGCCGGGGTTAGTCCGTGGATGGGTGACCATCTTTACATACCGAGACTCCTCCGTGCCTTGGAAAGTTAAGCTGTTGGTCCCGGCTGTCATTCGTGGCTCTTTGACAGTCGTTACAGGTCGTTAGAAGCCCGAAAGTCTAACAACCAGCCTTACCAAGGGGTATCGTATTACCCAGTTACTGGGTTGTGGAGGTCTGGTATGTAGTCGCTCCATGTAAAATATTGATATTCAGCTGCATCCGGTTAGACTGAAAGCCGACCTCAACATAGTTCGGAAAAGGCTAGGCAGATTCAATGACCTACTATGTCCAGCAGTGGACATCTGGACAACTTTTGACTGAAATAATGCTAATAGTTGAAAATATTAGTACCTATCGTACCAAACATAGTCTTCAACTAAAATGGCTGTGTAGTTACTTGCTCCTAAGTATTGCACACCGTCGCGGCTTTGAAGTTCTTGTGGAGCCACCACTAATATATCTGGAAGCAGAGACCATTTTAATGAAATAATACATTAATACCTTCCAACGGAGAAACCATAAATATATAATAAAGTAAAAGCTCAACAAGGAAAACCGCTTCGACTCACAATACAATGTTCTGAGAGAAATAATATGTGTAATCGAATAACCTACATCAAAAGCACATTACAAAATATTTCATTACAATTTCACGTCGATTTTACTTTTTACAATAAGCACAGATAACGATATACAGCCGTCGGGCTAACACTTTTCATTACCTACATAATTCTAAATTAATTGTAAATAACGCGCTTTGTTTCCCCGCTTATAAATCTCTTAAAATATGTTTAAGCATCCCAGTTCGTAACATTGTACCTATTTGCTTTATTAAATTTCCCCCGTAACAGTCTTCAGGAAGGAAATTTATTTCGGTGTCTGTGAGTGCGGGTGTGTTTCATTATTCTCCAGCTAAGCCGCGGATTAGATTAGCAACCTCTCACGGCGCGGGCGCTTGTTGTCAAGCAATGCATATTACATTAAGTGTAAACTAGACTCGTTTCTTTATTTAGATTGTGAGAATTACTCTGATGGAAATCGTATTCATGAATGCGAATTTAAGTAGGGATTTTTTACTTCTAATTAAAGTGAACACGGTCTTTCTCGCAGTTCCGTTATAATTTATTCTTCCACGTCTTATGAATGTTCCCGATATTCAGACGTTGTTGAGAAATAAACCCGTAATAAGTACCTATTATGAAAGAAAAACACAAACATTGACAAGATTACCGTGGCCTGAATTTGACGCACAAGTCCGATCCTACGAAAAATGTAATATTCCGTTTCAATTATCTTCACGGATTTGCGACATCTAAATCCTGTCACAAAACAAATGACGACTGAGAAACGAAACAAATACTTTGGAAGTGGGAGGGGGGTCTCGGGGTCCGACCAGGGTCCCCCGACACATGACGAATATGGGCCAGAGGGGATTATGATAACAAATACACTGCGAATTAAGGGTCAAACCCACTTTATTTATTTAACTAGACGATATTGAATGTGTTGTCAGCGAACGGATTTCAAGATGGTTGCGTCCTAAAATTTTAAATGAAAAAACGTTTTAAATCCTAATCTTTAACAAGCGGATCGGGATAAATACCTAATACCGTTACCAGACAGTTGCTTGCTGTGAACTTAAATTTCGTCGGCCCATAGCAATCCAGATCTTTGCCTAGTAATTGACTGACATTCGACACTGTCACTTCTACAAAAAAAAAAAAGTTACTATAGAAATATCAATTAAAACAATACAAAAATAAAAATAGAACAGCTTTAATAAATTGAGGACAGCAAATCTCATAAAACAAGCACCGTCAGATAGTGGGGAAACAAAGCCTTTGGCAGACGAGTGCAGTTTGTGGCGATAAAACTGTTCTAGAATAATGCCGGGACACCATCTGTCGCCGCCGGATTCTGCCCACTCGTGATACCTGTCCGACTTACCTAATACATGTATGGAACCCCAGGAAAGTTTCTGTGTGTATTTGCAACGAGCTGCGCCCCGCGATTTCACCCGTATAAGTCTCAATGACGTGGGAATATCGAGATAAAAACTATTCTGTGTCGTTCAGCCGTTTTAGCGTGAAAGTGTAACAAACAAACATACGAAAAATCTAATCTTTTCTCTTTATTTTAATATATTGGTTTGGATTAGGTATTATACAACGTGGAAATGACAATACGACACTAAATGAAACTTCGTTTAAATAATGCTGTTCCCAGTCTGCATAGAAAAATTTAATCAAATAATTATATCCAATAGTTTAGCCACTATATATATTCGGCTGATTGGCAAAACCCTAAATCGGCCCATCGCTACTATTTAGTTTAATTGAAAAAAACACTTTTTAATTTAAATGTTAGTATTTATTTAATAGGTAGTCTATAAATACTCCTCCACATTGTTTGGTACAGAAATGAATTACATAAACTCACACGTTGTTCCCATGGTGGTAGACAAAAACTAAAGAACGCCTCCTGCTACGATCCTTACATACACCGTTTGCTTCGTTTACTTTCATAAATCTGGTCATACTTACACGCCGGTTGTGAGAACTACGCACTTGACATTCCTGAAGAACATCACCAATAAAGTGAGTATTTATGTTCAGTGAGTTTATGATTATAAGTAGAAATAAATATTCCTATCAAATTTGACAGCTGTCGCTTTACCAAGATGGCCGCTATACGTTGTCGAAGTTTGAGCGTCCCTATTGAAATACCCTTTATTAGCAGACTTGCAGTGAGTTGACGGATTTTATAAATATTGATGTGTGTGCTAGGTATTTCAAAAAGCTTTTTAAGAAAAAGTTAGGATTTGGTTAATTCACTAATAGTCACACACTCTTTCACAAACAAACACACACCCTAAAACATCCACACCCACATAACTCCAGACAAGCACACTTGAGACATGTAGAACACTTTTTGTGTTTCCTTTTTCTCTTTTTTGTATGTGAAAATTTCTTTAGGCGCGTTGGGCATTTTTGAGATGGGACTAAACCATTGATTTCGCGACACCATGACGACACCTCATTTCAGGAAACGCGATTGTGCGTTTTATTTATATTACGTTACGGATCAATGTTCTATGCAAGTACTTTTACTTTAAAAGATTCGGAAGTTTTTTTTTTTCTGTAAACTCGATTGTGCTCTTTATTTAGATAAGGTTACTTGAAACTCTTGGAGGAAGAGAAATACTTGTATAGAACATTGGTCCGTACCAATGTTTTATACAAGTATTTTTCTTCCACCAAAGCGATCTTGTTCAAGTTTTCTCTTCTGTCGGTACTCCCGGAGTGCCACCAGTTTTTTTTTTGTTTCTCTTGGACTTGTCCTAATGAATTATTATGCATTTAATTTGTCCTATTTTCTATTTACACATCACTTTGAAGGAACACTGGCTTCTTAGATACAGGTATACAAACCTACTTAGGAAATCAGGGTTTTTCAGTCTTGAGCACTAACTTAAGCCATTTTCAGATCAAAATAATGTAAATACATCTAAGGAGAAATAAAGATTTATTATTTTATTCATTTGGGTGAGGTTGCAGGCAGGTATGAAACCTGCAGTTCTTAGAAAAGGTGTGGCAAATAAAGAGGTTTATTTATAAACGTTGCTTATAGTTAAATGACGTTCAAACGTTAAAATGTATGGTTAAACAGTCGCTAATCATTACTTAACTTTAAGCAACGCTTAGCAAAGAATTTGAAAACATGAATGTTAATTTTCGTTTAGGTTTTCATTGATGAATATACTCATATGTCTATAAAAAAAGATTTAGCTATCCTCCTAATGCAGCTTTTTTGTGTAAGTAACCTCATAGGAGTATTTTTTTTTAATGCCTTCTGAATGTAATTGCAAATTTTCACAAAAAATAACTCAAACAATAAAATAATGAATATTAAATCCATAAACAACATACGCGAACTAAAAGTTTTAAATTAGCATGCATTTTAAACCCTGCATATAGTTCTGCATTCATTTCAAATTCAAAAGCGCTTAATTAAAAATAAACTTCACGTCACCTGGAATATGCTCTCTAGAATATTGTGAATGTGAAATTAACGAAAACTGGCCAGAGTTACCTATTATATTTGTTTGATTAAGGGCCTGATCACTCGTACCACCACCATACCACAACGACAACACGTTTTTTTTTTCTTTTTTTTTTCTCTAGGGCATCTCATAGCTGACCTCTGAGGTCATGACTATTTAACCGGTCAATCCTGTGGATGCCTTAAGCTGCTACACTCAAAGCCTCCAGCCAGGGGCATAAAAACTAAGCTAAAAAGATAGGTGAACGCTCGCTAAGGGCACCCCCTGTGGGGTATGAGCCTCAGCTTAGAGCATCACCGGAGGGAGGACATCAAAGATGGGACGGGCTGGATCAAAGTTTTGATCATGATTATTAATCGGGGAATTTAAAGCTACGTGCACAGCTGCAACAACTGCTGGCACCTCGTTTTCGAGTAAGGGTCGGGGAGGAGGATCATTTACTCGGGATCACAAAGGACCTCGGCGGCGAAGTCGGAATGACGGGAGGCGTCTGTATCTGTATACTGTACTTGTGGCCCTATTGCTTTCCTGGAGGAGGGTTATGAGGTCATCTGGGTCGGTGAGAATGTGCCTAGGATGACGGATACCACTAATCCTACTTAGGACATAACTGGCGGCCTCGACAATCAGAGGGTTGCGATGTTTGACCGCGGAATCAAAGAAACGCTTTGCAAGGCGTTTTAGGAATTGGTGGATAGTGAGCATGACAACACGTGGATGGGCTCTAATTTATATGAAAATGAATAGTTATTCACAGAGACCACATTTCGCCGTCAAAATCGACTGTGTGACGATACCGTCGATAACGATACCACATCGAGGTCACGTCGCAGCCACAACGCAAACACAAGCGAGACCGTGCAGTGGCTGGTCACATCACAAACACAGTGTTGGGTCGACCATTTGATTTGATTTTGTAATTGCCCCAACGCAACTGCAAGAAGCTGCAGCGACACTGTTCACACGTAACCATTGCTTGCCAACATTTTGTGGCTGCGATGTGGTGTGTTTATCGTACGTGTGATCGGTTGAGGTGAGAGCACGAACGCTCGACGAAAACATTACGTAAAATCGAACGATTTTTATATAAATAGTAGAACAATTCTATCGCATTTTGGTTTAAATCTTTGCAACAAGCACAATTATTCATTATCCATAGATATGAATAACATATTGAAACTAAGTGTATGATTATGCGAAACGAGTCCGAAATCGTCATGCGCTATGAATCAAGCGCCTAGTGATTAATGTTCGTTCCTTATTTAGCCCTTAAGTCAAGTAAACGTTGATAAAAATAAGGAAGGGAAATATTTAGTTGATCCTCTAAAAACTTAGTGTTCTTCTAATGATGTACGCTTTTTAAATAAATTAGCCTGTAATAACATTTTGTTCTTGTAATGATGCACGTTTTTGAAGTAAGAACTTCTTTAGGCGCATTGTGCGATTTTTGGTAGGAGATAAACTTATGCATCGCCGTGTCCTCGTAGAGGTGATCGGCGGCGGTGATCTCTCGCATCCGGCCCTGGTCCAGGCCATGGTACGGAGCGAGAGGGCATGGGAGGTCATCACCTCCTTCTACGAAGCAGTAATGCTCGCGAAGGAGGAGGCAGAACGCGTGAGAGAGATGCAAATTTCGCGCTCTCACGCCCCTAACCGCCGCAGCAGACGCCCTGAGCGTCGGGAGTCACAGGCCGTTTCCCGGCCACCGTAGGCGCGGTCTTGCGGACGGTGAGCAGTGGGTAGGTCGCCGTCCGATAAGGACCAGGCCCGGCTCGACGGCGCGTTGTGTTCCACGCGCGCCTCGAAGAGATGTCAGCAGAACTGACTGGGTCCAATAAGGCCGATGCTGGCCGGGGTTGCAGTTTTGTCCGAAAGGGTTACTTACGAAAGGGAACACGTGTGAGTTTTAGAGTTGTGTTCTCAAAGAGATGTCAGCAGAACTGACGGGGTCCGCTAGGGCCGATGCCTGCGGGGGTCACGGGAAAGTCCGAAACGGCGGGAGAATGGTTTAGGTTGTGTTAGAGAAAAGGCTGGAAAGTTAAAGAGAGGCTTATTTGAGGACACGAAAATGTGAATTATTTGGAGCACAAAAACAGAAGCCAATTTTGTCTATAGGGAGTAAATAAATATTTTCAGAAAATCAAAAAGGGAATTATTTAGGGTCCAATTAAATACATGCTATTGAGAAATACGAACACCTGACAAAAGCGAAACATGTTACATTCATTAATAAGATATGTCTACAAACGTAATACTTCCTAACATTGACACGTACAAGTATTTATTTCAGAGTTGTCGGTAGGCGGCAAGGTATTAGAACAGCCACATCACCAGTGTAAAGCACTTTTGAAGCATCAAAGAGAAAATTATGTATATTTATTCAATAAACTCTCAAAAAATATTCAGTAAGGTTGCGTGAGAGTAACTGATGCGATTTTCCCCTCTGTTCTCATTTTCCGTCCCATATTTTTGTTTTCAACTTCACTGAATATTTTTATTACATTTTCTTGTCTCTCAACACTTCAGTTATTTTCGTGTTGGCAGCCGCAGTTTTTACACAGCTTCCGAACGCGTCGAACTGCAAAAACTTATAGACTACTCTACGTCTTACCATGTGAACGGACTCTTATGACGTGTCACTTTAAACTTATGAAGTAGTTAGACAAATACGGGCGCCAGCGCCGTTATGAAGCATGAAATGCATACTAAATGCTAAAGCAGATCGGAGCGGGCCGCGCCACAACGCATCGCAATGCAAAAATCCCCTTTCGTAATTTTCGTGCATTTTCTATAAACCAACGCTCTTTACAGGCGGGTGTTTTGTGTAAAAATGCGTTGCAGTTTTTGAGATTTTATTGGCTGTTCGATTTTCTTTGATTAGCTGATTACTCAGAGAGCGTGGAAGGTACTTAAATAAAATATTAATTTTACGTCACTCGTAGACGATATTCAAATGCACGCGTAATTACAAGATTAATGCTTTTGGGAAATAATTATAATTTAATGATAGTCACTTCCTTCTTCCGTTTGTTTTTAATACAGATTTGCAAAACAAGAAAAACGTAATTTAAATATTATCATTAAATAAGTTTAGAAGTCGTCTAGTATTTTTTTTTTCTCTGGTATTAAAATACAAGTGAAAAAAAAATTACTTTAAGAAATTATTGTAAAAAATAATTGCAAACAAAAAAAAAACAATTAGTGAATACTGCTAACGATGTTATTTGCAAAACCGATCACAAAATGTAATAAAAAGCATACAATGAAAAAGGTAATTAAAATTATGGGCTGTCACACAGCTTTTGAGCTTAATTAATATTAATTAGAATTATTTCACACAAATGAGGTTCCAGTACTAGTGCGGTAGATAATTCATTTATTTTAGAGGCTTTTGAAATCCTATCCTCCTACTAAAATTTCAATTGTGAATCAAATGTTTGTAACTTAGAATACTTGTTACCTAATTACACTTCAACTGCTAAAAAGATTTCAAAAAGGCACACAAATAGGCTTCTTCTTCTTTTCGTGTGGTTAGTGACTAACCTGGTGTCAGAGAAAGCCGCCCGTGGGCCTCTGAGTTGGCTTCACATGCCGTCAAGAAATATAATATAAATAAAGAGCACAATCGCGTTTACAAAAATGAGGTGTCGGTAACGGTGTCGCGAGTCCAATTGTTTTTTCCCATCTCAAAAATGCCCAACGCGTCTAAAGAAATTTTCACTTCAAAAAAAGCTATATTCCATTAGAACATGTTATTCTCTTCACTTTTTACTATGGAACCAAATTAGTGCCATTCCCTGCGCTGGTATACGAGTTTGAGAAATACTGTTTTCAGTATTTATTTTTATTTTAGTTAAAATAATTAACAGTAATCCATACATATAATAAAACAGTAAAAAAACTGTGTCTGTACATTGAATATATTTAAAAAAAAATAATTGAGGGGGGTTTAGAAACAGTAATAGAGTACGAAATCAAAAAAAAAAATCTGTCTGTTTGTCTGTGTGTCTGTTTGTCTGTTTGTTTGTACACGCTAATCTTCGGAACTACTGGACGGATTTGAATGATTTTCTTTTTGTTGTATAGGTATTAAGTCTGGGCAACATATAGGCTATAATTTATCTTGGAAACTTGAACACCTGATGCAGGACCGCAACAGACCAGCTAAACTATAAGATATACAAAAATGGTACCATAGCAAAAATTTTTTCACGTGATGAGCATTTTCTGCTAAGAGAATAAATTTGAAGATCTGAAACAGCTGATGTGGAACTCCAAGAGCCCAGCTACACTATAACAAATATAGGAATGACGTCTTAGCAAGAGTTGTTCAACCTGATGAGCACTCTCTGTTGTCGTATAAAATTTGAAGATCTGGAACAGCTGATGTGGAACTCCAACAGCCCAGCTACACTATAACATATATAGGAATGACGTCTTAGCAAGAGTTGTTCAACCTGATGAGCACTCTCTGTTGTCGTTTAAAATTTGAAGATCTGGAACAGCTGATGTGGAACTCCAAGAGCCCAGCTACACTATAACATATATAGGAATGACGTCTTAACAAGAGTTGTTCAGCCTGATGAGCACTCTCTGTTGTCGTATAAAATTTGAAGATCTGGAACAGCTGATGTGGAACTCCAACAGCCCAGCTACACTATAACATATATAGGAATGACGTCTTAGCAAGAGTTGTTCAACCTGATGAGCACTCTCTGTTGTCGTATAAAATTTGAAGATCTGGAACAGCTGATGTGGAACTCCAACAGCCCAGCTACACTATAACATATATAGGAATGCCGTCTTAGCAAGAATTTTTCAGCCTGATGAGCACTTTCTGTTGTCGTATAAAATTTGAAGATCTGGAATAGCTGATGTGGAACTCCAAGAGCCCAGCTACACTATAACATATATAGGAATGACGTCTTAGCAAGAGTTGTTCAGCTTGATGAGCACTATCTGTTGACGTTTAAGATTGTAGATCTGGAACCCCTGATGTGGAAATCAAAGCTATTACTAATTTCACTGTATAATTATAAAATAACATAAGCTGGGAGTACCTCCACGCGATGAAGGCGGTAACAGTTTAGGACTGATTTTCGATGGAAATTCTATGAATCATTGAAAATTTGACTCTACTGGCTAAAACTCCCATTTATTATTTTATTTTATCGAGTAAATATGCCTTCGGGCTTATGTTATTTGAGTGTTTAATTTCCTTTTCCATTTATCTTCGTGACACGGTAGCCTACCCGGTAACGAAGGGGAGCAGTCACTTAGATTTTAATTGATCAGGTATCTTCAGAATAAAACTATAACCATGACTAGAAAGAGGTCAAATCTTTCCCAACGTTCCAAAGTAGCTAAAAGATTGAGGATCATATGATCCCAAGAATCTACCGAAGAGCGTCAGGATAGACTTGATGCTGTTCGAGAACATCAGGCTGCAACTCGCTCCGTAGAAACCTCTTCGGATCGCAAAGCTCGCTTGCATTCTCAGCGTATTTATGCATCTACATCCAGGTCTCTAGAGACCAGTGAAGAATATGGTGCGCGACTGTCCGCTGATCGTGAACGTCATGCATTGTCTCGCGAGTCGGAGACGTTAACGGATAGAGAATTGCGCTTGAGTTCTCAGCGTATCTACGCATCTGCTGCTAGGTCTCTAGAGACAAGTGCGGAACATGATGCGCGACTGTCCGCTGATCGTGAACGTCACGCATTGTCTCGCGAGTCGGAGACGTTCACTGATAGAGAATTGCGCTTGAGTTCTCAGCGTATCTACGCATCTGCTGCTAGGTCTCTAGAAACAAGTGCGGAACATGATGCGCGACTGTCCGCTGATCGTGAACGTCACGCATTGTCTCGCGAGTCGGAGACGTTCACTGATAGAGAATTGCGCTTGAGTTCTCAGCGTATCTACGCATCTGCTGCTAGGTCTCTAGAGACAAGTGCGGAACATGCTGCAATGAACAGCTATAAGAGATATAAAAATGGTGACATAGCAAAAAATATTCCACGTGAAGAGCATTTTCTGCTGTGAGAAAAAATTTGAAGATCTGGAACACCTGTTGTGGAACTACAAAGCCCAGCGACACTATAACATATTAAGGAATGACGTCTTAGCAAAAGTTGTTTAGTCTGATGGGCATTTCCTGTTGACATACAAAAATGATAGATCTGGAACGACTCCAATCGTCTCGCTCATCCCGTTGTTTTCCCGTCCCCGGGCCTTAGAATTCTACATCAGACGTTTCAGATCTTCGATTTTGACGACCCCGTTGTCGCTGGCATAAGCAACAGGATCCGCGTACGAAGTCGCGGGCAGAAGCTAGTAGCTTTTTATGCCAGTAAACATTACAGTTATCATCTTTTACCGTCTAACTAAGGCTCTAGGGTTCCACATAACTACAGTTCAATGATCAAACGTGGATTCAAGAAATGTAAAAGTATAGAGTGTTAATATCCCGTGTTAAATTCACAAATCGTTCGCGGTTACTAGCCGTGAAATTTCTATATAAAAAGGGCAAAAGGAAATGGCTGCCGTGTCTGTCAAAGTTTTGCGAGTCACACCAAATCGAAGGTATCATATTCATGAGGCCCAAAATGGTGGCAACTATGTGACGTTAGTTACTATTACTTGTTACGTTTATATCTCATAAAGGTTATATTTAATAACACGCCTGTATTGCTCGAAAGGTTAGGTAGAAGTAGTGGTATAGTACACCCACAGTTCTTCAGTTATTTTTAAATTCCATGTAATAGGGGGCGAGCCTATCGCTAGGCACAAATTCAAACACTACTGAGAAATTCTAAATTGAAAAACCCAATAACACTTTGACCGTCTCGGCAATCGAACCTAGGACCTCATGCTCAGCAGTAGCCCTTGCGGCTACTAGAGCAACGAGACATTCATTTTTTCAGTTAATATTTAATTGTTATTGTCATATTTGCTGTCTCGATGCTTTGCAATGTCTTTTTTTTTTAAGTGAAAACTTCTTTAGGCGCGTTGGGCATTTTTGAGATGGGAAATAACAATTGGAATCGCAACACCGTTGCCGACATCTCATTTTTGTAAACGCGATTGTGCTCTTTATTTATATTACGTTACGGATCAATGTTCTATGCAAGTATTTTCTTGTTCAAGTTTTCACTTTTGTCGGCACTCCCGGAGTGCCACTATTTTTGAAGTGAAAACTTCTTTAGGCGTGTTGGGCATTTTTGAGATGGAAAAAAACAATTGGACGCAACGCCGTTACCGAGACCTCATTTTTGTAAACGCCATTGTGCTCTTTATTTATATTACGTTACGAATCAATATTATATACAAGTATTTTTACTTTAAAGGTTTTGAAAGTATTTTTTTTTAGTTTTGACTTCTGTCAGCACTCCCGGAGTGCCACTATTTTTTTTATATAGACTATTTGGACCAGAATCCTTCGCGGGAGTCCTCAGACACCCAACCAGAGTTTCATCAAAACCGGTCCAGCCCTTTCAGACACCATACAGGACAATCAAACAAACATTTATTTTTATTTATATAGAAGGTTTAATACGAATAGGTGTCTATTTTCGGAGAGAAGTTGTCGAAGACATTTCTTTTGGGTGATGTCAAACTCTAAATGGATATCTTATTGGTGACGAAATAAGAGATATTCTTTTTATAGATTAACATTTACAAAAAAACTCTCTATTAAAATTCAGACGTTGTTTCTTGTGTTGTTCTTCTTAATACCTAACTAAAATTGAGATAAACATTTTCTTGATTTTGAAAACGATGAATGAAAAAAATTGTCATTTCACACATACTTACTCTGTCTCTCTGTTGCCTTTTTCCGCCTAAACGAAACTGGATCCTGTGTATTTGTATTAAAATTTTATGAAATTCAAATATTTGTATTATTAAAATATGATAAAATTGAAAGTACACACAAGCGAAGTCGTAAATAAGAGCTAGTGTTTTACATATAAAGTAACCCAGTGGCAAAAGCAGAATAATTCAAGGAAAAACTCTCTTAAATGCATTATTCTTGATTTTGTTAAGAAAGAAAAACTAATTAACTATGTAAGACGTAAGAACAATATTTTTTTTAAGTCTAACCATTGTGCTTTCAAAGAAATAGATAATTTACATAAAATAAAAACTTACATACGTATAGAATTTCTTTAAATAAATATTTCGAACCGTACGGTAAAGGTAAACATACCAAGGTATACCTTAAACGGGTTCTACCCTCATCATTCACTCTCCGATTAGACCGAAATTAATTGTTATAACTTTACTCTAACCAAAGAGTTTTTTTATGAGTTTGATTATATTATTTCCGTTTGGTGCCTAAATATTTATTTGTGTTCACTATCATTAATGATGATCGTGAATCAAAATTATGTCAAAAGAATGAAAAAGATTGATAATTATATATATATTTTTTTATAATTTTTTTTTTTTATAATTTTGATTATAATTATGTCGTTACTCTACGCATTTTACTGTGTGTACATAAATAATAAAATAAATAAATAAAAAGAACATTCTGCTCACTAGTGCCCGCGCGCTGACTGAATAATGATACTATTTTGCCAATCCGTTTGCGATATTAAATGAATCATAGAATTCGTTTAAAAAGGTTGGACAAAGATGAATTGTACACCCACATTTCACCACTTCACCACTTCTGTTTAAGGCCCTAATAGGCCCTAATAGGGGCGAGCCTATTATCATCAACCGGGCACAAACCTAGGCTCCGAGCTACTACTAAGAAATTCCTGGTGGAAAAATTCAATATCACATTTTTTTATTAAATCAAACAAATTATCATGACACCTAAAATCATTGCCACTTTTTTCACTCTATATGAAAAAAAGAGTCGGTACACCCACCTAATAAAAAAACAAAAACATTTCAAATACTATACTAGCCAATATATTGCGTAGATCGAAATGTTTTCCCGTTATAAAAGCTAAAGGTACTGCAAAGTAGTGACGTCATTGGTATCGCAACTAAGGTGGGCCGACCCTTATCACGCGCCATCCGATTAGGCCCGGATTAACTGGACAAATGGAATGTGTAATTATCTAAAGCTTACTAATCGCATTCAACTGTACGCAACGTGTATTGTAGTAACACGATGTGTTACAAATTATTGGTACAAGTTGCTAAGGTGAGTGGATGAAAGTGGAATGAAATGGAAAGAGTTTTAAATCTTTTACAGGTTATTATATCCTACTAATATTATAAATGTGAAAGTTTGTGAGGATGGATGGATATTTGTTTGTATGGAAATTTAGCACACAGATAGTTCATAACCTGGATTAACACATATAATACTATTAATACTTTTTATCTCGATATTATTACGGGAACGAGACTTATGTGGGTGAAACCGCGGGCCGCAGCTAGTTTAACATATATTTTGTTTATATATAACAGTACGCCTGTATTTCGCAAAGGGTTAGGCAGACGTGTATACACCTATTTCGCCAATTATGATTAAGAAAGAAAGAAAGAAAGAAAGATAATTTATTTGTCAACATGCGTTTACATAAACTGAGTAATCAGACATGCAAGGTGTTAAATACTATGTTGTGAGCGTCCATGCTTTGCCAATAACGGCGTACAAATTTTGTTTGTTTAAAAATTACATTTCATTACGCATAGTTATTTGAAATGTAATTACAAAATACATAAGAAATAAATAATATTTGATGTCAAGATATTATTGCATAAGTATATAATAGTCAAAAAATGAATTAAATTAAGTATGTCCAGTATATTCATTATTATGCATTCAAAAAGTATCAAAAGTCAATTAATTTAAAATTTACATTATTACCACGTAACAAGGGGCGAGCATATTCACTGGGAAACTGATAAAGACATAACTGGATATAACTGGGAAAGAAAAAACCACTGAAATAGGGTTCAATAAGTCTTCTGTCAAATCATATAAAAATGGGTCTGTGTTAAATGGTCGAAATGACTGCAACCAACTTTAGTAAAAAGGTCAGAGAGTTAAAAAGAGGCTTAATAATTTAAAAAAAGGACTAAAAAGTATTACGATACTCAAAAAAAGGATCATCATAAGAATATCAGTAAATTTTGAAAGGGTCAATTAAATATTTTCTGCCAATCAAATAAGACAAACGATTTGATAGCAAAAATTGAGTCAGTTTCTAGAAACAACGCGTTCGCATTTTACAACATAGGAACATTTATTTCCCCAAATGAATAATTCAGTAGGTACCATAAAACCAGTTATTAGGGTTCCGTATCTCAAAAGGAAAAACACAGAACCCTTATAGGATCACTCGTGTGTCTGTCTGTCCGTCTGTCACAGCCAATTCGCTCCGGATCTAATGGACCGATTAAGTTGAAATTTGGTACACACGGAATTTTGAATATGGTGACAACTTCTGGGGGCCAATTAGAAAACTTAAAAAAAAGTTTTGCGTACTGTACCGTGTGACATATCAAATGAAAGAGCTTGTTGCAAGAATCTCAAATACATTTTTTTTTTCATAATTTTAAAATAAACATTTCTAAGGATATTTAAGAAAATAAATGAAAATTAAATAAAAAACAATAATAAATAATTATTCAGTATTAAAAATTGATAAAATATTAACATAATAACTTTATTGCTTTACCATATTGTGTATGTGTATGTGTGTGTGTGTGTAATGTGTATGTGTGCATGAGTGTGTGTGAAAAACAATGTTGCACAAAATTAAATAACGTTCGAGGCTATGTGTATATTTGATTTTACTGCAGGCGATTAATGTGCTTAGATATCAACAAAATCGAGGATTTGTAGGCCAGTGTAGTGTTTTGTTGAGTCAGCAGACACAACAAAATACACACACGTACACACACACTGTGTTTTGTTATTTGTTGACCATTCCCCCCTTATCTCCTAAACGACGGAGCCATTTTTTTTTAATACAGAGAATGATTGTTTACTGATAGATTATAGGAAAACCTATAAGAAGTCTACTGTCTTAAAATAACATGGCAAATCTCTCAATATTGTGTGTACAAACTTACATTTGCAGTTGGAATGTATGGGAGAATATTGTTTATCAACAACAATGTTAAGTTTGTTCTTAGGATTATTCATCCCAACTGCGGAACCCTTGATTGTGCGTGGTCCGACACTCACTTGGCCGTTTTTTTTTTTGTATTTGTTACTCTCAACAAGAGTTTAATTAACTTTTGCTACATCAAAAAAAAAATATCCTTTCAACTGAAATTAATATCAAACATGAATTGCAATTCATAAACAATCAGCTTTTTTGCGAGATATCTTTTTTTCAGAATGAATGCGTACACAGAGGTTAAACGTACAGAGAGGAGCTTCTTCGTCATTAACCGTCCATACCGATTAACAGAAAGCCAATAAAAGTAACGAGGATTCTGTAATACCTTTTAATGTAGCTCGTCACTCATATCGGATGTAAAATTGGTTACGAACGCGGGGCGAGTGCGGCTTTTGCCCCAGTCAAGAGCCATCATCCCACCCGTGAAAACAAACAAAACTGTCGAAACCCAATTCATTTACATCCACACTTCATCCATTAATGATCTATTTAATTGTTTAATTTAACGTCCCGCTCTCGAACACCTTTGTTTCCCGGTTTTACATGTTACTCTCGTGCTTTTTGTATTAACCCCAAGGATTCGTCTTTATTCCTTAATACTGACGGTAATTGTAAGTGCAGAGGGCTTGGTACTAAACGAAGATTTTGGTGGCCTATTTCTTGTTATAATTCAATATGTTTAATAGAAACGAACAAATCGCTAATAAGGTAACAATCAAAACATCTATTTCCGCGAATCACCAGCATTAATTATTCGATGAACACAACAAAGAGTTTGTCGAACAACAAGCTAAACTTTGCATTGTGTCGACGCCCTGAATCCCAAATTCGGCGCGAACTGAAGCGACCGCGGGCCCTAGTCACAATTAACTCCGAACATGTTTCAATTTCCACTCTCGACTAAATACTAAATCCTCAGTTAATATTCGAGTTGGAGCTCCGTTTGAGATACTTGGAATTGTTGCAATTGCTTTGAATCTCTACAGCCTTTAAAGAACAACGGGATGAAGTTGCAGCGATGAGGAACCGAGAAACTTATGAAAGAACGATGAGGACTATGCCAAGTTAATGTTCTTTGAACACTATTATGCAAGTTGTAAATTACAGTGAAGCTGATACTAGAAGATAGGATCTTCTTTGAATTCAATCGGATTTGAAAGACAAAGATAACAAATCCTCTTGAATTCAACTTTCAAAGTCAATATTGAGGAATCGGAGCCTAAAAGAAGGCTATTATGATTTCGGCGAAATGTTAAGATGGAGTTCAAGTAGAGCAAGTTGGTAAAGTTAATATCACTCTTTTACACTCGAATAACTCAGCGCCGCGCGTGTCCTACATTACGACGACGTTTTTAGATCGGGATTAGGTTTGTATGAGAGGATCGCGATGACTATAGGAATATCCCCTCAAGGTCGCTCACATTTGAGTTTTTGGCGAAGTACGAGGATAATGCTACAATGAGTCCAATGGGGTGGTGATATCATCTCAATTATTATGTTAGAGTGAATAAATTATAGCCAAAATAGTGTTGAATATTTCTTTTTGCCAGAAACTGATCTCATCTCCGACTACTTTGCTGTTTTCAAGAAACGCCATCTACGATATTGCAGACCTATCTGTGACCGTTTTAAAGTTCACTTAGAACACTTTTCTGCAACAAACGTAGATTCTTCAACTAGATTCTCCATTCCCTTGCAACAGAGAATCCGCACTACACACTTTCCTTACACTAAAGTTTCCGGTAGCAAAGATTCATAAACCTGTTCCGTCCTAAGTCTACAACAGCCGACAAACATAAATCAGGTACGACATTACTCTTGTTGAACGCACATAAACTTGTTGAAATTATGACGAGCTCAACCTGTGTAATAAGGAGGCCTTTGTTTTACTACTCGATGACACTCCGCGAGGAGGCTTGTGCGGAGTTTGTGGCCTACAACCAGCGTAGGGTTGGCGTTAGACAATTTTTCTCTTTAAACTTTTGTGCTAATCTTGGGTAGAAAATTGTGAGAGATTTTTGTGTGACTCAGGGAGCTGGAACGTTAAAATATGTATATATTGACGCAGTGTCAGGCACCTTAGTTAGGTATTCAATGGTATTCTTGAAATGATTGAAAATAATTCCGCGGGCGCGTAGACCACGCGGTCGTAGCACGGTGGCTACGGCGTAGCGGGGTATACGGGTTACGATGTTGCGTAGACGCAATGCATCGGTTAACTATTTTTCATTATTTTTGTTTTACTCCATGAAATTGATTTGTGTTAAAGTAGTTTTGGTGCATAATAGTATCTTAAAAGCTCTAGTTAATAATGAAATCGATAAAATAATAGTATCCATACCAACTTCGAGTGCGCTAGCCAAATCCTTCGCAATGCAGCAGATGGCACAATGAAGCAGAAATTCAAGGAATTGCCGTCTCAGCTCCTAATCAATAGCATTTATGTTCGAAGGAGAATGACGCAGTTCCAAATATCCAATATTTAATTACTAGCTCGAAACTTGAAGAGAAACAATATGATTTTAATAAATCGGTTGCTATTTTCTATGATTAGGAATTCATGGAGCTTTTCAGTTTAACCATTATAAAGGGCAAATAAATTACAAGTTATCTTCAAGACTCTTTTCGCCGTAAACTGAAATGATGAATATGCAAAGACTACAGAATAAAAACGAAAAAAAAAAAGCTCTTTTCACATTTTACTGCAACAGGAGTGAGTGCCTTATCTTTTAAACTTGTCAGCTCGTAAATGAACGCTGTTGTATACAAGCCTTATACGTAAGCCTGTACATAAGAATGAAGTATAACAAAGAAAATATTGTGTTAAAGAAATACGTTTATTGGCTTTTGGCTGATCAGTTTGTATTGTATTATAGAGGTATAAGGAACGGTTTTAAAATTCACTCATCCTCTATAGAAAAGGGAGGATCCTCTGACAGACGGATATTATGTCTGGTGGGCAACTGCCCAACGATTGATGTCGGGACGTTGTATATATACTCGTCGCGCGGTAAACTCTGCTTGCGCGATGCAGGATTTTGCGTGGCTTTGTAGATGCCGCCATAGTATAATCTGTAGGAAGCATTATTATAGGCATCACGAGGGCCACGAATATGACGAGGTAAAATATAAGCCAGCCATATGGGGGTTACTATCCAGAGTGCGCTTGACGTACATTCAAGTAAGTCCAAGAATACCTAGTCATAAAGGGTAATCTATTATTCTACCTACACAGGTACTTACGTCAATGTACGTACATTCCTCAGAACAAAACTGAAGTAAAGACTGCGCCTCTTCTTTCACAATGCACAGCCTAAACGACTGGACATAGAAGGATGAAATTTTGCACAAGAGTACTCGACTAAGACAGGATTTTCGAAATTTCATATCCTAGTGGTATTAAATAGGAGACGAAATTTTGTATGGTAGTTCGTCATTTTGCCGATAGGAAATTATCTCATCGAAACAATTTCACAATTAACGCAATTCCCAAGACACCTACAATTCCAAAAAAAATACAACAATTTTCGTTGTTAATTCACACTATCCAAGCTATATGGTGTCGGTAAGCGTTTATCTTTGGCGAAAGGTCGCAAGGCGCGGGGTCGGTCGCCGGTCGCAGGGCCCAGGATTATCCACGGCCCCTCCCACGTCGGGCCTGGACGCAATTAACTCTGGACATGTTTCAATTTACACTCGCAAATACACCCGACAACCACTCCAGTGTACACCTAGAATATAGGCCACCATAAATATTCACTAGTTCCTCTAACTTGCGACCATCGCGATGTTGATTTAGATAAACGCTGTGTGGTGTAATATATTTCTTCTTTTATTATCTAGTGCCTGTGTTAACGTTACTTCAATGTTCGACTTGCTCGTGGCTAAGTAATAGTAGCCGCACGGGTCGATCGATCAGGTTAAGCTACGCTTGCCGCAATCGTGGATAGGTGACCATCTTTACATATACGTGCCTCGGAAAGCACGTTAAACCGTTGGTCTTAGCTGTTATTCTTGGATTTTTAACAGTCCTTACGGGTCGTCAGAAATCCAACAAGTCTGTCAAGGGGCATTGTATTACCCAATAACTAAGTTGTGGAAGTCAGGTAGGCAGTCGCTCCATGTAAAATATTTAGCTGCATCCGGTTAGACTGGAAGCCAACTCCAACACAGTTGGGAAAAGGCTAAGGTAGATTATACGTATAATGTTTAACTCACAATTGTTTTTTGAAGTAAAAACTTCTTTAGACGCATTGAGCGATTCTGTTAGGCGAAAACCTAATGGGTTCGCGACACCGACATGCTAATGTTACATACAATAACATTGCCCTTAAAGCGATGAAATAACAGTTTTAAGTTTTCACATACGTGGGCAGTGCCTATGACCTCCTTTTTTATAATCTTTGAACGCCCTCGTTGAGTTTTGACCGTAAATAAGTACTTATTTGAAAAATTGTTTAGGTAGGTATCAAAAGCGGCCCCTTATTTTTTTAGTTTGTTGAAATTGATTAGGTATTTGCTTAAGTTTGCATAGTAAATATTTTGTGCGAGTACCTACCTATTTCACTTCGTGAGAATGAAATAAAAAGGTGTTTATCTAATTCCAATTATTTTCAATATTACTAGTTGAACGGACAAAGGTTGTCCTGTTTCCTAGAACTTGATCGCAGCGCCACCTACCGGGTCCAATTATTGTGAAACAAACCAACCACCCACTGAAAAAATTCATGAAAATTGGTCCAGCGGTTTATGAGTTCAGTGACATACACACGTACAGAAGAACTATATACAGGGTCAAATTGAATTCATGGGCATTCTCTTAAGGGGTACTCATCATTATGAACAACTTTCACTATTGGACCAACCATGAAATCGCGAAAAAATATCAGCTATTCCTTACACTTTGATGAGTTATGCGAACATAAATGTGGGAAACAGCAATTGTTTTTTTCAATGTTTAAGAATTGGTCCCACAATGATGAGTACAATGTCCCCTTAAGAGGATGCCCATCAATTCAATAAATTTTCAACCCTCTATACAATATAAAGATTGTTGTCTCATAAATACATACAGTACACACCCATACAAGTCAATAAGCGAGGCTTAAACGTCATTCGAATTTCATTAACTCGATTTTCCATATAAATTAATGAACAAAAGCTTCGCAGAAACGTATGAATATACTTCTCATGTTACCACTAACAAGATCACACGCCGAGATCCCAAACATTGCTTAAGTATTCGATTTTAACTGTAGGATAGTAATACTACAGATTGTAGTTCTGAGATTTCTTACGATTTAGTCGGATATTTGACGTTGAGTCTAACACGAAATTCGAGGATAATTTGTTTCATTCATCAATTAGTTGGTGACCGCGATTTCGCTCGCATAAAATGGAAAATACTACCATCTAGTGCTAGTGATATCCAGCGGTACTGCCGAGCATGAAGTCCTAGTTTCAATTCCCAGGTCAAGCAAATGTTATTCGGTTTTTCCATCAGGAATTTCCCAGTAGCAGGTTGCCGGCAATCGGCTCAGCCCCTTTTACATTGAAACTTAAACATAACTGGTGGAATTTGGGTGAACTATGGGTAGATACAACTCTGCCGGACCCTTTGGGGGAAAACATATCTATCATATATATATCATGATACAGCAGATCTCGGTGGGACTATCAATACAAAACGTACGTCTTTACGTTCATTTATTATGGACTTACGTCTCTCTAATATTGGTTTCAAACCACCCCACTTGTCCACCCCAAATGCTGTTCTTTCATACTAAAAACGAATATTATGTAAACCATTATAAAAATAAACAGTTACAAAATACTCTTATCTAATAAAATGTATATTGTCGACAGAGAAATAGAGGACTGAAAACAAAATAATAAGTGAATACAGTATTAACACCGCAGAATAGTCATGTCCGCACGGAAAGAATAAACGTCTTAGATAACACGAAATAATCTCGACAAGAATAATGTTGTTCCCAGTTTATTTGCACTTACTTCACAGTATATTTGGGAACAAAACATAGCGTACTGCGAATGGAAATTAGTCGCAGCTTTCTAATTTAAAATCATTTTTTTATTTCATGTCGAAGCTTAAAGGCTTTCTCGCATTTCCAGGAAATACAAATAGCATAAACAAGTAGGTTTCTAGAGACTTTGTAAATGCTCATTTCCCGGTATTCAACGCAAAGGTTCCAATTTTTTTTTTGAGGATTAAAGGTCGCCCAGTTTTATCTCACCATCCGAATACACACGGTCTTATGCCACTAAATTATATTATAACAAACGTAATTTTTCACATAATACCCTATTACCCGTAATAAGCGGACATTAACGTGCCTAAGTAATTACGTTCCCCCTTTTTATGAGAGTAGATAGCTGCGAAAATATAATCATGAACAAAAATAATTCGCGCCACAAAACTTTAATGGACTCAATTAGCGCTCGTTCCGAAGTCGGCAAGTCACGAAATTATTTTTAAATTTAAATGTATGGAACTGGTAAAGTCCATAGTTTGTTATCCGAGGAGACAGCACACAGGCTGGAATAACACGAGGCAAGGTAATCCACACGAGAATAACAATGTTTTCACTTTATTTTCACTTGTTTTTGCCCATTCCCACGAATGCTCCGGGGGGACAAATGGATACGACTGGGACCTTTGCCTTATTTACCGGCTGGTTTTTAGTAAAAGTCTTTGCGTGCCAACATTTTTATTCCGACAACATTATACAAAACTTTATGAATAATTTTATGATATGAATAATAATCATTTTTGCATACGTTTAATTAAGTTAATCGCGTCTGGATTGCTGAATCGTGAAATATGACGGCGTAAACTCGTTCTAGTTATTCTATTATGATTATTATTTGGTTTAATTTGTTAACGAAGGCCCAAAACACAGAGGCATCATGATAACACAGAGGATTTCAAAATACCTACCGTTAAAACCTAAATATTGTATAAATCTATTCTAATTTATTCTGCCAGGTTCCACTTCCGCTGTCAAACATGTGAGTGACGTAATAAAACACTCGGTGCGTCGTCTAGCATCCGTCTGCAGCATCGACGGCACTTCATTGATACTCGTGACTCACGCTCGAGCCTAACGAACTTTTCACCTCAAAGGAATCTTGTATCACTGACGTCACGCCACACATCCAGGCCGCGCAAGCTATTCTGCCAAGAATGGGAGGGTTCTAGTAAAATTACTTTCACGAAGACCGCACCGCACTGGGCCTTCCGCAGCCATAATAATATGTGTGATATATCGTGGCAAGTGTGCATTTGTGATCTTAGCACCCACTTCGCTATAAACTGGCCAATTTATTATAAAATATTATCATGGGCAATATATTTATTTATTTACTATCAACATGCGCTGTGGGTCAGTATGTATGTGTGCGCGTTATTCATTATTATTCCCTTGGTATTTACACGTAGATAAATCAATTTTCGTGCATGATTATTGTTGAATGTGATAAACAATCCTAATCTGCGAAACAAGCTAACAGAATGTGAATAAACACGCGTACTGGATTGACAAAATTAATTTAATCAAACAATATAATTAAACAGTCTGGGCTGCTTTCATAGCCAGTTAAATTACCTTATAAATTAACATTATTTATAGTAACGTAATTAAATATTTATTTTAATATTCACTATTCATAGTGGGTACTTATTCTTCACGCTTGACTGTTATTTCGTAATGATGTCTTTCATATTATCAAGAATATTACTTTGAATACAAGAAAATATTAAAGCTTTTGAGGCGGAACACACTATATGTCTTCAGAAGTTTCCTGAACAGGTTATCTTCCACGAATATTTTTCACACTGCAAACTTTTTATGTTTTAGTTTGAAAACTGTCCCACGCGCAATCCAGACAGTTAATTATGGTTAAGGACATTTATTTCTGAAAAAAAGAATAAAATGTTATTCACTTAGAATGAGAAACACTAGCTGAATAGAAATAAACATTAATTGGAACGATCGAACATAATGGCAACAATATTGTACCAACCTTAACTTCAAAGATACCGTCTTTGAAGTTAAGGTTGGTACAATATTGTTGCCAATCTTAGATATCTACAAATTTCAGGCTAGAAAAAAATCAAACGATTGAAATAAACATGGTGGCATAAACATACCTACTTAGTTAGGATTCGACTAGGGTTATCATCCGTCCGGATTTGTCCGGACATATCCGGCTTTTTGGCCCCCGTCCGGACTATATTCGGCCTTCTCATTTGTCCGGAATTTTATATTTAAAAGGATTTTCTTTAAAAAAGTTTAATTATTACTAAAAAAATAAGATTAAAAAGTTAAATTTCCGGACTTTTTGCTAATTTCAGGCTTTTTGTCAGGACTTTTCAAATTTCGAAATGGTAACCCATAGATATGACAGACCCATAGACCCCCAGATCTTTCAAAATTCCTCACCTGTGTAGTCACATCTATGTGCCAAACGTCAAAAACCCTATATTAACAGCTTTTGGCCTAGGAACCTTAGTATTCCCAGGCCCCAAAACTGTTGCCCTAAATAAATTTAGTACAATTGTTGGCCTAATATTGTAGTTGAAAACTTGAAACCTCAACAGCACGAAACATAATGTAGATGTTATTGTTAATTTAGTGGCTCAAATAGAATCATAGTTATTATTCTGAGCCGATAGAGACCTAACTTAATTCCTTGAGGTTTCAGAGTTGGTAGAATATTAGGCTGTAATAATTAGGATATTTAATAAGTTCCTTTTAGTTGGGAGCATTGTTTTATTACATCAGAGAAAATATACTATACTGCCTCGTTGGTCTAGTGGTCGCAAGCGCTACAGCTGCATGAGGTCCTGGGTTCGATTCCCAGGTCTGGCAAAGTGTTATTGGATTTTTCCATTAGGAATTTCTCAGTAGCAGCCCGGAGTCTAGACTTGGGCCCGGTTGATGGCAATAGGCTCGCCCCTATTACATGGGACTTAAAAATAACTGGTGAAATATGGGTGTACTGTAGATTCACCACTGCCTAACCCTTCGAGGATTATAGCCGTCATGTTACGTTATGAAATATTTATTTATTTAATACATAAAGCACTAAAATGTACATAGGCGGACTTAATGCCATAGACATTTTCTACAAGTCGCCCTTTGGGTGATGCAGGGACAAACAGTGGTAGGTGCAATTATGAAAAATTGAGGATTAAAAATATATTCAAATATCAAGATACACATGTTCCTATTACAAACTATAAATATAATATATATGCCTAATTATAACATAACATCACGCCATGTTACCCCGAAGGGTTGGGCAGAGATGTGCCTGTAGCAGGTTCACCCAAATTTCGCCAGTTATGTTTTAAGTCCCAACACAATATGTTACACAGTTATGTTTTATGCCTAATTATATATATATAAATAAGCACAATTAAATATACATAAATACATGAATATACTAAATCAAATAAGAGAAAACAATGGGAAAACATTAACGTTGTGATGATACTGCCACCTTCTTACGAATGTGCTCGCGAACTTTAACTTTAAAGGATAATCGGTTGGTTGCCATCCTGATTTCCAGGGAGAACGCATTCCATGGAGAGATAGACTGAACGAAGAAGGAAGACTGAACGAAGTCTGTGCGGTGAGTGAAGAACGCGATTATTTGATGACCGTAGATTCTTAATATGGTTGTCACAAATGTAATGAAAGTAGGGGGCTAGATAACTAGGGGAAATGGGAGAGTCAAGAAATGAAAACAAGGTGCTCTCTGCGCTGGCGTATGGGCAACCACTTTAGAAGCGACCGATGCGCAGAGACATGATCATATTTACGCAGATTGAAAACGAATCGAATACAGTTATTGAGAAGACGGTCAAGTTTGTCGAGCAGATCTGCATTCAGGTCATAGTAGCACACATCACCATAATCAATGATAGAAAAAATTAAGGACTGCACAAGCATTGTCTTTGTACTGGTTGGTAGTAAATTTTTCAGTCGGTACAAAGCCCGCAGCGTTCCAGTAACCTTCTGGCTGACCCTAGCGACTTGAGTACGCCAGCTCAGTGTACTGTCATTGTGCAAGCCTAGGTCCTTCACATCACATCAATACTAAATGGGACGACCGTACCGTCGAAGAGAACAACACTGAAATAATCTGTTGAAATACACTTTATATTTCATTTTTAAAGCTAAGCCTACTTCTGTATCGAGTTTCATGCATTATTTAATCTGTTAATCGTCACATTTACAATTAAATGAATTCACGATTAATTTAATGTAATAATTATTGAGCTTTAAATCAACCTTTCAAAACCCAACAGGAATTCAGAATAAATTAATCGAATGAATTATTAAATATTCTTAAAAAGTGAATGGATATGTAAGAACCATTAAAATTGTTTGGTTCTCCTCTCAATTATAACTTTGATGAAACATAACTGGCGTATAACCCTTGTTTGTACATTCACTCACCCGAAGGTTCCTGGCCTCCCAATCTAATTAGTTAAATCAAACAAAATTCGTTCATTTCTAATGCTTGTTTTCGAGAACCAGGCCCTCTAATTTCAAATAATCCTACATGACAACGATCCCGACGTGGTGGCCTGATAGACGGGTACGGTCCCAAGTGAACTACCCAACGATAAAATACCACGTTATACCTATCATAAAAGGGAAACAGCATACTATTATTACTCGTTTCCTAGTCCAGATTGTTCTGTAAACTTATAATTAAATACGAAAGAGCTCAAATCGATATCAATAGATCTAATAAAAAAGACATTACTGTTTTGGGAATTGAGCACACATTGCAATAACAAATACAATAAATAACAATATGACGCCATTATTATTCTGAAGAGACGGTACTAGAGGATCATGACAGCAAACGTGCGTCCATTATCGGTGAGAGACAGCGGCTGGTAATTATAACAATTATGAGCGCACGAGCAAATCCATGGCGCGTATGTGACTCACGTCTGGACAAAGTACCTGTGGGCCTCCCGCCAGTCAGTTAATAATTCAATCAGTCAGCGCGCCCCAGCGGAGGGCCCGCTGTGCTTTAACGCACAAATATGCAAATCTACGTAGTCCTCCCGCGATACTTACTTACAAACTTTAAAATGAAATTGCGGCCAGCTTACGACACTGATAGGTGCTAGATATCGTTTTGTGTGAAGTTAACTTGAACGCAGCATGGCGGGTTCATTACAGAGGTTGCAGAGGTCCTGAACGTAACTTCTGCTAAGGAAACCTATACTAACCGTTCTATTCTGTAAACTACGTAAGTGAGATGTCATTCCACCACTAAGGATTGACACTATTGACAGATTACTTCAAACTCCCTTTTACTAAGTTTTCACGGCGAGATTTTTATAGAATAGCACTGCTGTAACTGTCGGTTTAGGTGAATATATAGAGGTATAAAGGTATGAGGAACAGTATGTAAAATTCACTCATCCTCCATAGGAAAAGGAAGATTCTACGACCAGACGGGTGTTATGTCTGGTGGGCAACTGCTCAACGATTGATGTCGGAAAGTTAATATGCTGATCGCGCAGTAAACTCTGCTTGCGCGATGCAGAATTTGTGTGACGTCAGGTCTTTGATGCGTAGGTCGCATGTAACGTTGGAGATGCCGCCACAAATACTACCCCACGTCTAGCAAAGGGATTGTTGATCGCTACTGGGATGCAGCTGACCACCCTCTAGACATTCCCTACAACCGCCTTTCTTTTCCAACTCCCAAAGAAAGTAAGAAAAGTGGTTTTCTTTGTCCTGAACCACAATGTTAACAAACGCACATAACACATCGAAACGACGTAATTACCTTACAAATGTGCCACTTCGAAAGTGCGAAAATTAGTTTTCGCATAGAACAGAACACAATAAAGATAACCCATCAAGAAAACACCATTCATTTGTGTAGTGAATTAACTATTGTATGGCCGTCCGTACCTTTGTTGTATTATATTATCTATATGAAGATAACGGTAGGAAATTATGTCAGTACAATGGATTTATTGATTCCGTGTATTCTTATGGCGAAATTGTAGTTCGTCTTACTGAGAGGTGGGAATTAATCTGCTGATGGTAGCTGAGGCTTGTTCCAGCTCCCCATTAATTGGAACAGTAGGCAATATTGTTCAAGTATTAAGTGAGCATTTACTTACTACGCAAAATGGCAGAAGATTAGGACATAGGTAATATTATATTCAGCATCAAAAAAAAAACTACTACTAATTAAAACGTTTCCTGGAAATTGGCTGCCGTCAAAAGTTATAAAGGTATTTGTGTGGCCAATCTTGGCAAAAAAAAACTTTTAATTAATCTCTTAGAGAAGAGAAATTTTCGACAGAAACGTTAGCAACACCACCCAAAAATAGCATTCTTCATTTAAATCCCATTCAAATTCCATTGTCTATAAAAAATAATCAGTAGGTATACAAATAAAACAGGTAGCAAAATGTTCAAATTACAAGTAATAAACCCATTATTAGATATGGCAAGATATCAAAAAGCTATAATAATGTAACGTCTAAAGTTGTTGTAAAATTTTATGTTACGACCCTGTTTCAGGCTAACGAAACTTTTGTTACCGATACCAAAGTTTATGTGTCTCTACAGGTACATGTAGGTACTTGTATATATATATTTACATTTTGGGGTAATAAGGAAAAACAGGGAACAGCTTGGAAATTATTGGCAAAGTTTGGATTTACGTAAATAGGTTAGTAAGTATGTTGTTTTATACAGATTACGGTTTGAACCGTGGGGAGATTTGTTACGTTAACGCTTGTGATTGATGATTCTCTAACTTTTATCTAAACTAATATTATAAGGAGTGAAGAATACATTTTTTGTAAGTTTGTTTGTTTGTTGCGCTGTCACGCTAAAACGGCTGAACGGATTTGGATGAAATTTGGCACCTCGGTAGACCATGACCTATGTTAGGACATATGATACTTTTTATCCAGATATTTCCATGGAATCGATACTTATGCGGGTATAACCGCGGGGCGCAGCTAGTTACTTAATGTAAACCTTACTTTTTGCTCCCGTTTCCGTAAGCATTTCGGGGATAAGCAGAGACGATCATAGGTAACAACTAACAGGATATGAACAAGTTTATAACGTTTAAGGAGTGCTACACCCTTGTTCGGGTCACCCACGTTTCGGCACAGACGGGGGGCAAAATCAAATACATATTTTGCCGCCCGGCTGTGCCGAATCATGCCAAATAATGCGGACCCGAACAAGTGTGTAACTCACAAGGTTGGCATAAAACAAACAAGTTGTTTTAAAACACGTATTTTAAACATTGTTTAAAAAAGTTTGAAATAAAAAAAAAAATATTCAATGTTTAATATCACAGCATAAAACAAGTTTAAAATAATGTTTTAGTCATTAAGAAAAAAAAACATGGTTTTAAATCGCGAATGAATGGAAAAAAATGAAAAGTTATAAATTTTTAGGACTTGAAATAGCTGGAAAAAAAATCAAAAAAGTTAGATAGTTTCATACACTTCATCGCCGGTCGAAATGAAGTAATTCCCCGCAACTATTTCGGGGATTCCCCTAATTTGAATACAGTCCATTTTACCCATGTATATCTATACTTCGTCACTTTTAGAAAAGAGGTTATTTCCCTCAATAATTTTGGGGACTACCCCAAATTTAAATATATATACTTTTAAGTAAGGTACATCTAAGAACGATAATCGGAATTCGCAATTCTGAACGTACAGAGTGGGTGGTTAAGTATCTGTGTTACATACCTACTATTGATTACAAAAAAAGTATGTTTTCAGATTAGATACCGGTAGCTTATTAATTAACTAACTATACCTAGTATTACGAAAACAAAAAACAACTCTTGTTTAAAACATTTTGAACTGTTTGTTTTATAAAATTAAAAAAAAAACTTTTTTTTTCCAACCCTGGTAACACGTACCAGCAAATTGTGTCTATACCTAATCGTACGTAGTCGTGTTGCAGCTTGATATACATGGCATGTTATCAGTAAGAGTTAGCTTATAAACTAACTTTATTTAACAACTCAGCCTATAGCAGTCCACTGACATAGGCCTCTTCCTAGGCTGCGCCACAACACCCTGTTCTTCGCCATGCGCATTCAGGCCCAAGCATCTTTTTAAGGTCGTCGGTCCATCTACTGGGGGGCGTCCCACACTACGCTTGCCGATACGTGGTCTCCAGTCCAGGAGTCGTTTGCTCCACCGGCCATCGGTCATTCGACAAACATGGCCAGCCCACTCACACACTTCAGCTTGCTTACCTTATAAGTAAAATAATTCTTATTCTGAACAAAATTTTCAAAAGTCAGCTTTCAGTAGACAAAGTGATCTCCATTTCACATTTGCTCGAAATATTTGACATTTAAAAGTAAGTTCACAAAACGAAAAATTTAATCAAATATGGTGACGACGGCATTGAGGTGGAAAACTTGTTAATTAAATTCTAAATTAGAAGATGAAAGCCTTTACAAGCCTTTTGTTTTGACACTTTTAGTACGAGAGCCCATGCTCTCGTACTACGATCAAAATTTTTACCTTATCGTTTTATGACCAAAACCATACAATATGGATAAATTTCTGTAATCAGGTTTTTTGAAATCGAACAAACCGAATTTCGAACATTGGTCAGTTGATGCGAATAATGCGATGCGATTAATTTTTCAGAAGAAAGTGTGCGTGTTGAAATCATTTTGATCGTGTTGAAAAATTTTACCAATCGGTAACATAGCATTCTGTCTGAAAACTGTTGGACATGATAAAAAAAGACATTGATAGACTAGAGATAGTACAGATATTAAACGACTTTTTAAATAAATTGGTCAAAGGGAAACAGGGATAACGTTTGAAAACTACTGATTAATGAAAAAAAAAAAAACATCGTTTTTAATCATTGTCGGACTCATCGTCGTTGTCGTGAGTGATAGGAGCGTAACAAGCACCGCGCGTTTACCAGGCGACTCCGAAACTTTCTTTTCATTTTTAGAATTGGTGACATTTAAAATGTCTGAAAACTGTTTTTTAGTAACCCATAAAAAAATCATGTGCGTTCGTGGGATCCCCGCCCCCGTCAGGAACGCCTATCACTTATGATTTAAAACAAAAACAATATTCTTGCAGCCGCCATCTTGGATTTTAATTTGAAAAATTTTGTAGCAGCCATCTGGGATTTTCATTTTGAATAAATTTACACTTTCGCTCTGTCTTCCTTCGGCATGCAGTGTACTCGGGTTATTTTCTTCTGGAGTTCTCTCTCTCTCTCTCTCTCTCTCTCTCTTTCTCTTTGAATTAGAAGATGACAGTCGATAAGTATTATTTCTGAAAGTTTACAAGCCGCGTTAAAGAACTTCGTTCCAAAAAAGATTTTTAACAAATGAACAAAGTTGCTATGAGAAAGGTTGGTTTTGACATTTTCGAAAATGCGCTCAGGCCTTATGAGACGCGCAAAATGTCTGAAAACATCTTATACGGTTTTGGCTGTAAAATGATTTTTGGTCGTAGACTCTCTTACTATTCATAATTATTTGATAATTCTGAGCCGAGTTCAATAAATATTTTGCTATGAGATTTACTTATTTACTAAAGCTAAATGTAATCATGGAAATAATAAAAGCTCTATTATAATAGGTGTAAAAAAGACCTATCATGAAGCTGTCATCTACACATTCTGTACATAAAACTAAATAACTTAGTGCAAAAACAATAGAATATGCATGTATTTTTTTTTCACTAAATCATTAAATGACAGTTATATAAACCCAATAAAAGTGCTTGTTGCTCAAAAAAAAAAAAAATGAATTTCCAACTACAGTTCCCAGGTACAGGTCTTGAAGTGACGTCATTTACCACGTTACTGCTTCATTCATTTCTGTTTTTTTAAGGTTTTTTAGCCCCAAATTATAAGATAAAAAAAATATTATCATTAATTATTTTATTTCCTTTATTCAAGCAGAAATCGCAATTAATATTTACTTCAGTAACATTTGAAGCACTTGGCGAAGATTAAATTTTATTCACAAAGTTTTTGCCGTTTAAGACAACGGTTTTAAATTTGCGTTCCGTTCCACCAAAAAAACTAAACATAACATAATGATTAATTGTAAAATAATACATTAAAAAATGGAAATCGCTGTTTACGGTAGTGCGCAACGTAAAGAAAGAAAGAAAGATTTTTTTTTTTGGGACACGCACAGGAAATACAACATCAAAACTAAGAAAATTATAAAAACAATTTCAGAAAAACCTATTAAAATTTAAAAAAAAAAAATCTAGACTAGAAGACCTGTGCGAGGCCAAAAAGGCTCCTATCTCAGCATAATGCTACGATATTTGAAAAAACAAATACCTCAGCGCTGCGCTGGTATTCTGATCCCGTAGCGCACAGAAAACATTGTACTTATGGGTGCATGCAACGGTACAGGGATCGTGGGAGTGTTTAAACTTAAGTTAAAACAATTAAAACTTGTTTTCGTAAAAAAAAAACCGTCAAAAAATAATTGGGACTTTGACGAATAACCTCCGTAACCAGAAGATATGGTCAAGTACAAAAAAATATCATAATAAAGGGAAAAACAAGTGACTCTTGGATTCGTTAAGGGTATTTTGACAACAGTTTTACATAACATGCTTAGAGAGTAGGTAGCCATTCGTAGTACAATTAATTATTCGATTGATGGCTTATGTTGTTGCATACATAATATCATAATCTTACTCGGTCTCGTAGGGGAAGAATTAACTTCCAGTCAACAGTCACGATTATTTTTAACAATCGACAATATATCAGTTTTCTTGCTTTAATTTTTCAGGAATGTCAAAAGTGATGTCAAAATTAAAATCCAAGCTGGCGGCCGCAAAAATTTTCATTCTATGCGTCAAGGGTAGGTATGTAATCTTCTTCTTCTATTGACCAACAAATTTATAGAAAAAAACAAATACCGTCACTTGAAGACGAAAATTTTCCGATAAATTTATTAATAAGAACTGTCAAAAATAGGAACTCTAACATGCTTACATTTTTTGTCTCATTTGAAGTTTAAATTGATAAAAAATCGTTCCAGAACGAGAAGCTGGCACAAGAGTAGACACGCTAAAAAAAAGTCTATCGTTAGCAAAAGATTCGTGCTTGCACCGCTGATTCTATGCTCTCTCAATGCCCCGCTAGACATGAACTACCATATGACCATCTATTTCAATATGGCACTTATTTAATAGAATCTCTATGAATTTTCGCGCTCCTAAAGATATTATTGAACACTGTAATATGATGATTGCGCCGCTTTTTGTGAACCTCAAATAATTAGTAAGTAGTTGTTCCGGGTCTGGCTTTTTGTGTATGTGAGTTTTTAAGTGTTTGTGAAACGCAGCCACGATACAGGAGAAATTCCTAGAGTGGGGTGACGTCTTTGAAAAAAAAAAAAAGAACATATTTTGAGATCCTAAAAATACTAAATTTCCAAGTAACTGCGACCATTTTAGATGTAGCGCTCGCTTCGTTCGCTCGGCTCGCGAGTGGTGGTTGGTCACAGTTACAACGTAAACTAACCCATTCGGTCGAGGTACTCTAGCTTAGTTACCTACGACAATGTGAGTTAACGCTCAAATGTTAATAAAAAGAGGCTCACTTATTTAAAAAAAGTTTGCATTATTAGAAGCGCAAAAAGTTTTTTGAGGTTCAGTTAAATATTTCCCTTTCAATAAATTTACAGTACCCGTTCACGCCAGTATGCTCTGACAGTATCTTTCTATCTCGATATAACATGCATACTTACATCCGGGTACCGTAAGCGTACAGTAATTTTCAATACCTAACATATCTGTCAAAGTATTAGTCGACAGATGACAACTATTTGTACTTACCTCTCGTGTCTTCATTGGGACCCAATCCCGGCTCTAAAGCCGAGAGGAACAACGCGGTTTAATGTAGACACAATGATACCTATTACGTAACCCTATTCATGTAGGTAGATAGCTATCGACCGATAAGACTGTACAATTTTCAACGATATATTTTTCAAACCCTGTGATACAGAAAAGGTATTACAAAAAAAAAAAGATAAGTCAGCCCATTAATTACAAAACTTAAAAAAAATTAGTAATGTTAAGTGTTAGAACCACAAAGGCGTTGAATTTAAAAAAAATCGTCAAAGCAAAAAAACAAAGGCTTGGTCATGACACATCCAGAGACAGCCTTTGGGATCCAAAATTCTGAATAAAAATCCACTATTATTATTAAAAGGTTTTTTTTAAGATAAGATAAGATAATATTTATTTTGAGTACAGTATGAAGTCTTATAATTGTATGAAGGTGGATACATTAAATTAATTTCTCCAACTGAAATCTTTGAAGTAATCGTTTGAAACATTGATGTGGGAACGTTTAAAAAGTGCATAATCAGCGCTTGCCAGGAGGCAGTTTGCCAGAATCCTGTAGTGATAAATCTTGAAGGCCTCCATTGAATAGAGACTCGTGCGAATTATTAACGCGCCATTAGTCTTCGCCCAACGTCTTTATTTGTACAGTGAAATCTTATTGAAATGCCTATCTGTTACTCGGAAAATTATAAAGGGCTTATCGGTATGGTGAGCCGAGTTCGGCTTCTTCGCTTCAGTGTCGTATAAATCAATTTCATTGACAGTCCTTTGTTGTATTCCGAGCTAGGAAAATGCATTCAGGATAATAAGGTGTCTTTTTGAATACGAAGACTTCTTTAGTGGAACATTTTTCATAATAATTGAAACTGATTATATGAAGGACTGCAGCGGTGGCCCAGACAGTAGTACTGGCCCAGTGGTAACAGCCACAACTTACGAGTTGTAGGTCGTGGCTTCGAACCCAAGCAGACACTTCATCATCATTTCAGCCGAAAGACATAGGCCTCCCTCAAGCACCACCACTTCGATCGGTTCTATGCTTCCCGTAACCAGTAGATTCCTGCGACCTTGTGGGAGGCCTTCCAACGCTGCGTCATCAAGAACGTGGTCGCTAGGCACTTAAGTTTGTGTAAATTATTTCATTACCACTGCTCTTAAAACGGTGAAAGAAAACATCGTTAAGAAACCAGCATGTCCTAAAACCAAAAATTCGAAGACATTTGTATCATCCACCAACCCGCACAGGGCCCGCGTGGTGGATTATGGCCCACTCGCTCTTACACAGAGCAGGCTTGTGTCCCAGCAGTGGAAAAATTATAGGTTGATTATACTAAAGAACAAGAAGACATACACATTCATAATTCTGTGCCTCTGTGCACTTTTTAATTAAATTTTTATTTTTATTTAATAAACCACAACGGGGAAGTTCTTGGCCTGAATTTTACCTGACTGTAAGTGATGATCAGGCCAAAGGTGGAGGGAAGCTTCACCTGGAATCCTCAACCACAGAAGAACTGGCTATCTTACCTCCAACTGCCGAAACACAACCATGCTGTTAACATTATTTTTATGGCGACATACCTAAATAAGATGGTGGTAGCTAGCCAGGTGGACTTAGAACAAGCCCTACCACCAACCAAACCGAGTAGAAATTAAGAATTACTTTACTGATTAGTTAGTTAAACACATCCTTCTGTCTAGTTCCAATTTATTTGGGATCTAGGAAGCATGTCTCCAACTGGCGGCAGTAGTAACCTTTTTTAGCCCGAATTAATGCTAAGTATTTCGGTCTTCCTCTTTCCATTTAACCAAACACACTCATACTCGAAAACTTTTCTCATCTGCCCACTCCAATTATATGATGTAGATGTCTGCTAATTATTGAAATGAAAACCCTTTTTAATATTTACCTTATAACCAACATAATCAAAAACATTTCGGTGATCGCGAACCGATATCCTAAATGAACATTTAAAAGTTTGAGACATTAATTTATTTGGCACAAACGCCTAAATACTGCCTTAGGGTCAGCGCAGACAGAGCAGCAAGACATTCAAGCAGTTTTCATTCAGTGTTGATTAATTTGTTAATAAAATAGAGTTTATTGTTGAGTGCAAGATATATTATTATATTATGCTCCTGGCAGCCCACAGAGGACATGTGGCAGTCACAGCAGCAGCAGCATGTGGCAGTAATAAACTACTATTGTCACACCAAAAATAAAAACAAATATAGAAAGTATAGTAGTTATTTTTTTCTTCACAAGTATCGACACTGTGGTCCAGTGGTTAACCACCAGTCTCAGACCCACAGGTCCCGGGTTCGATTCCCAGTGGGGGCAAAATTTTCTGCCCGGTTTGGTTTTTAGTAGGGCTTGTTCTAAGTCCGCCTGGCTAGCTACCACCATCTTATCTAAGTCTGTCGCCATAACAACAATGTGTCAAACAGCATTATTGTGTTTTGGCAGTTAGAGGTAAGATAGCTACCCAACTAGCAAAATAATCCTGGAATGCAATTTTATAATGCTACTTGGACTTATAAAGCTCCGATGAAGGTTTTAGTGGTTGCTACTACGCTTTTAACAGCATAAATACATACTGTTTTTACTCAAGTACGCTGTATCCTATAATTTGCACTTATATCCGTATATAGAATCATATTTCCTGACAAATGTAGGATCAAGACTATTATAAAAGCATGAAATAAGAGTAGTTACACTCAAGAGTAATTACTCCGGTAAGTCAGACTTATATGCGCCTCTAAGATAACATCTACGGGCTATTTAAATCCTAATACCTTGTAGGAGCATGTACCAGGATGAAATGAACTGAGGAGCAATTGCTCTTGTTATTTTTACTTTTAGCCTCATATAAGCTAATATTTTGTGGCCAATATAAGTAAATTAAAGTTAAATTACTGTAAGTCATTTATGTATCTGGTATGGTTTAACATAAGCTTAGAAGTAACTTTTAAATGAATTTCATATCCACGTTTTATGAATAATAAAACACCAAGATTATAACAGCACTGGGTAGGACAAAATATTTTCTAAATATATTTTTTTTTAAGTTTTATCTTATGCCGTTTTAAACCTAAACATATTTATATAGGCATTCCACAGTAGTGTTATTGTCAAAGTAATCTCAAACAATCGTGGTTAAAACTCTTATGAAGCCACTTTTGCTTGTAACGACCAGTACAGGCGAAAACACGCTTTATATAGTTTTGCAAATTCCATTGTAGGATTTGACATCACCCATTTTGATTACAACAGTGTTTATCTACAAATATGAAAAATGGATTTAAATAAGTTGAAAAGGTTTAAAAAAAGTGGATCTTATAAAAGAAAAGTTAAAAAAACTTATAAAGAAATATTAACCTCAGTGAGCATCGATTTTATTAATTTAACTGGTGAAGACCGCATTGCGAATTCTAGCGTGGGTTCCGGACAAGATAATAGTAGTACTAATTCAGATGGAAGAGGTTCGGATTACGAAAGTACCAAGTCTATGAGCGATATTGAAAGTGATAATCAGGAATAACTTTCGGATTGTAACAAAAATTTAGAACTGGGTCATTCTATTAAAAACTGGGCTTTGAACCTAAATATTTCTCATTCTGCATTAAACTCTTTACTTGAAATTTTAAATATGAGAATAAACAAAGTTTTGCCTAAAGACGCACGGACATTACTAGATACCAACAGAGAGAACCTACACATCGGTGTTTCCGCCTCAGGGCACTATTGGCACATCGGTTTGGTCAAATGTTTGAAAAAAATTATGACAATTTTTCTTATTTACCAAATGAAATTTCTCTTAACATAAATGTTGATGGATTACCAGTTTTCAACAGTTCGAGATACCAGTTTTGGCCTATATTATGCACCATCTCCGAAATACCAAAGTTGGCACCGTTTGTTGTGGGTTAGTACCTACTAAAAATTGAATTTAATATATCTAAGTAACCTACCTAAGTCAAAAACTAAAAAGAAACTATAATTAAAAGTAATTAAACACTAGAAAAATGTGATGAAAATTTACGACATATTTTCAAGAATTTAAATTAATTACTAATTTGGCTGCAAAGTATCAGCAGCAGAATCAAATGACTGATGTACCGCCACATCCACCTCCATATTCGCAACTCCTAGTTGATTTTGTTCTAAATTTTCTAAATCAATTAAATTTTTTATTATATTTATGGCATCATTATTTAAAAACTCGGATTTAGAAGATAACTTTATGTACTCGTCAAATTCGATCTGTAATTCTGACTGTTTTACTAGTAGCTTACTTTGAAGTTCAAATAGGGCATTTTGATTATTAAGAATTGTTTTAATATCCTGTTTAATAGCCTGTATATCTTCTTTTATTTCTTGCATTTTCACATTATTATCTTGATTCAAGATGAAAATACTTTCATCAATGTTTTCAGTGCTAGGCACTAGGTTGATTTCTTGTGTGAATGATTTTGGTTCCTCATTTATTTGAACTATATTAACGTCTGGAACATAACTTTCATCTGGTGTTATGGTTACTTGTTGGGGCATAGCAGCAGTATTGGCTTGTTGGTCATAATTCTGAAATATAATATTTAACTTCTATATTATCAAATTCGAATTAGCAACTTAGAGTAAAAGACAGATGGACAGACATCGCATTAAAAAGTAGAGTTTAAAATTTGAATAAAGATAAAAATAATAATTGGTCTGTAAATTAATATTGTCGTTAAATCTGAATTTTCTTTAAATAATTATAGACAGGCCTGGTGTAAACTAGGTACACTCAAATCCGTCGTCGTTCATCCGTCACGTCAAACTTATAACTAACACACGTCGTTTTTGCGTCGGGTACTTGTATAGCTCTGTCTCTTTCTTGAGAGAAAGAGACAGAGCTATACAAGTCGTCTAGCGCCACGTTGCGTCGTTCTCTCAGCCGAAAGACTTCAAAATAACACCGCTGATATCTAAGTAGGTAAGTTAGTTTAAATATAGGTAAGTAACTATAGGGATTTTCACTTTTACTCACATAGAAGTAGAAAATAATTAATATTATGTTACGTAGTTAGGTACTAGTTACACATTTCACATTCGTCTCTTGAGAAGTGATCATAAATTGCGTAAGTAGAACAATTCTCACACCAAAACCAATCTTGGTATAGCAATGATCTGATATCTTCTTGATTCTTAATTAAATGTAAATCTCTAGTGTTAGTGGACACCACACTGTGATAACCGGGACATGTCTCAGATAACAAGAAATGTGTAACATTCCAAGGCCATTTTAAGTTCTTTAAAGATCGGAAATCTTTTTTGGTTAAAAATCGATCGATATCCAGGAACATCGGCATAGTCTTGTTCGTCGGCAACCTGTTATATAAATAGGTCAAATAATTTTCAGTGTTTAACCTAGCACGTACCTACCTAGAACAAACCTTAAAATATATTTTTTAACTGATCTATATAATAGCAATCAATTTCATCTGGGCATTGCGGAACCCTAATCGGTAACAATGGCGAATATTCCTCGGTTTTGAGAAAACCCAATATAGAACCAATATACTTATATTGGTACTATGTCACACTTGGACATGCTAAAAATACTTATTTTAGCACTATATTACACTTGGAAATGCTTACTAAGAAAATGGCAGCTGCCTTCATAATATAAATTTAATATTAATTAATAATAAAACGTAAATAAGTAAATTTCAAGAGGCGCTTTAAAATTGTAATCTAAACCCCGATAGATTTCACAGAAAATTCATGTTCACCTATGAATAAGCTATAAGACTAACAATTTGACAACAATAACATTTTGTTTTTCTATTGTGATTGATATTAATAAATCTGATTCATTATACTTACCCACAAGAAGTTAAAAATATTTTTTACAGAACACAACAACACGTCCGATTCTCTCTTCGACTGTTCACAATATATAAGCTTACAGAAGCATTTCTAGGAGCGTATTAATCCAAATTTGTACTATAACTTACTTATATTGAGATAAACAGGAGTAATTGTATTGACGTAATTCTATTACAGGAGCAATATAGGCGTATATGGCATTTCAGCGGTCTAATATAAATACGTTATAAGTAAAAGTAGACTTATAAAATGGGCCCTTTTCGCGACTTATATGTGGATATAAGTCTGATATAGTCGTCGATAAATGATGGTTCTAGGATAGCATAAAAACCACTTTTTGCTAGTTGGGAGTTCCTCTGTGGTTAAGGATTCCGGGTGAAGCTCGCTTTCACGTTTGACCTGATTATCACTTACCACCAGGTGAGATGCAGGCCAAGAGCTTCCCTGTTGTGGGGAAAAACAAAAAAAAAACTTCTGTCAGATTTCCATTATTTTTTAAATTATCTATTTATTTATTTATTTATTTGTAAATAATCAGTGCATAAAATATGTCTAAGACTTCACTTGGAGAATAATTGGGATGTAATTTAAACATTTCTTTATGTTTTTCTGATATGTTAGTTCATTTCTTAACGCTGTAAGCAGTAATTTTTATCATTATTTTGCGAACTTTCTTTTGACAGTAAGTGAAATTGACCACCAACGCGCGACGGTTCGCTTCTATTATGGCTAACTTTTAGCTACCTCACTTCATTGTGTTCTGATTAGGCTTGTAGGTGTTATTATTCCAAGTATTTTTCTTAGCGCACGCTGGTGCCCACGCAAGCAGAAGCAAATATGTTCGGCTGATTTTGCCCGAGCATGCTCACACAGTTGCCACTGTCTGCGCTGACCCTAAAGTAGGTTCCATAGAGTATCGAGGCCATTGCGCGCCATAACTTATTCCTTACATTATTTATTACCTTAATTTCTAGTAGTCGTTGTAAATAATTTTCAAAGTAAGAACAGCTGGACTTACTTACGGATTATAAGGTTTCGAAACTGTTTCGCTGTATTAAGGAAATTTATCACAAATCATTGCCTTCAGGAACACTATCCAAGTAGAAACGCTACTGGTAGTAAAAATGGGCAGCGATTGTGAATATTACCTATGGCTTGTCTACATATTTGAACCTCACTAAAACACTCACTCACTCACTGAAATATGATTATCACTTACCATCATAGCCGTATCACTCACCATCACTTTCCATCATAGCCGGATTAAAAAAATAATTTAAAAAACCGGCCAAGTACGTGTCGGACCACGCACAATAAAGGGTTCCGTAGTTGGGATGAATTTATCGCAAATACAAACTTAACATAGTTGGAAAACATGTTCTCCCATACATTCCAACTGCAAATGTAAGTTTGTACGCACAATATTGAAAGATTTACCATGTTATTTTAAGACCATAGACTTCTTATAGGTTTTCCTGTAATCTATGGATAAAGAACCATTCCCTGTATATTTTTTTTTCAGAATTTTAGGCTTAGTAGTTTCGGAGATAAGGGTGGAATGATTAATTTTCATATATTTTCTTAAATATCTTTAAATTTGTTTATTTTAAAATTATGAAAAAATATATTTGAAATCCCCGCAATAAGTCCTTACATTTGATGTGTCACACGGTTTAGTTAGCAAAACTTTTTTTTTTTTAATTTTCTTGTTAAACATTTTCTTCTTTTCTTGTTGGCCCCCTTAAAGTGACCCCCGTATTCAAAATTCATTTATTTACGTTACACGTCCATGTTTGGGTCACAGAATACTTGTGTGTACCAAATTTCAACTTAATCGATCCATAAGATTTGGAGCAAATTGGTTGTGACAGACAGACAGACAGACACAAGGTTCCGTTTTTTCCTTTAGAGATACGGAACCCTAAAAAAATATGAAATTTTAATTAAACACATTTCTACTTTACTGGCACTCTCTATAACTCCACCCTTCACAGTTACAGCAGTAATTTGTGTCTTCTTTATTTAGAAAAGAGCAAATCTTATATTTACTAACAACTGTACATACGGAACCATGTCATAAACAACACGAGCTCTAAAAACCGCGACCTCTACTAATACTTAATACGTCAAATTATAGTCGGTCCGTTCTCTGTAGGCACAAGATGCAGTACATAAATCCGACCAAATGTTTATCCCAGGGGCTCGTACAGTAACAGGTTGTAAGGTTGTAAAATATTTAATAGCAGACACTACTTACAACAAAACGTACCGGATCACGGAAAAAAAGTACTATAAAAAGAAACATGACATCATGCCTTTAATCTCCCAAGAGACATCACGTCTTTAAAATCTCTGAAGAGTTAGGCAGTAAGTAGTACATCCACCCACATTTATGATTAAGCACGCCAGTTATGATTAAGTCCCATGTATTTAGGGGCGAGCCTATTGCCATCAACCGGGCACAAATCCAGATTCCGGGCTGATACTGAGAAATTCCAGAAGGAAAATTCCAATAACACTTTGCCTGACCTGAGAATCGAATCCAGGTCCTCATGTTCAGCAGTAGCGCCTGCGATTACTAGATAAGAGAAGCAGTAAAAAAAAAATACAATTAAAGCAAACACAGCAGCATCATGCTGAGATAGGAGCCTTTTTGGCCTCGCACAGGTCGTATTTTCCTTTTTTTTTTGTTAGTCTAGAATGCTCCTTTTTTTTATTTTTGTTAATGTTTGTACCTTTTTTTTATTATTTTTTGTATTTCCTGTGCGTGTCCCAAATAAAATATTTTCTTTCTTTCTTTCTTTCAAACATCCGAATTGTAAAAGAAATGAAACCAAACATCACCCTATAGTAACTTCAAGAAACCCACAAAAGGAATCATTACGCAGAAAATTGAAACAGAAAATCTATTAAAAGGACGGTCGTTGACCAATAAGAACTACAGACGCACAGCTCCGTGTAATTTTGTTTTATAATAATTGAAAAACAACATTTCGTCTCTTATCAAATGAACAAAAACATTATCGTAACGCGCCCAATGTAATTTGGAATAATGTTTTGTGTAATGGGTCTGCTCAGCAAAGTAGAGTGAGCGCAGTGGGCTTTTTGCCGAATTTCCCACGCCCCGGTCGCTATTACAAGCAAAGCAATCCACAAAAAGATAAATTGTGAGTGAATTTATTACAGCAGAGTGCTCTCAGCAGGACAGATTTTGTTAAAGAACACTCAGGTACTTGTTTTTTATCGTGTTTTGTTAATTTGTTGAAAAAAAAATGTTGACACGTTTCTTATCTTAACTGCGGATGTTCCGGGGAAGCATAATTTTACACGTCCATTTTATCATGGTCTTCTCTGATTGTTATTTATTATTTTGGAATTGTAAATAGAACTGCCACTCGTTATTCTTTGCGGAAACAGGAAACAGGTGCCGTATACAATGTTATTAATTACTTCACTGGAAAATGGTACATTACGACTCAATTTAGATTTTTCGATGTCATTATGACCATCCAAACTACTTACTTATTGGATCTCCAACAGAGGCTACACATTTATACGCATGTTTACAAATCAGAGACAAACACTAGTGTGCGCTTACAAATAATCTTCAATAAGTTTGACGACGAAAACATTAAAATAAATCAAAAGGCATTACATTACACTATCCAAATATCTAAACACATTCAGAAAACTAAAACACACATCGTGTCTACTACGCCTACATCTGTAACACAGTTTGTAGGACCCAAAATTCCTGACACTCGTCTGCCGCCATTTCCACATTAATATTACGAAGGTAAATCTCCAAAAAGGCGTGTTAGATCTGTCACGACGTTCGCGACATTTGACGTGTCCTTGTGGACTACCGACTTCTTACATTATGTTTTTACTTACTACATAATAAAAGACCTGATCCTTGATATAGAAACAGTCCTACTTTAATATTTGTTTACATAATATAACATCACATCTTTATTCACTGATGGGTTTTCTTTTTTGTTCCGACGCTTAGGCCCGGCCCGCGAGCTATCTCTAGCATAATTAGAGTCCTTATGTAACTTATCGGATGGGATGTATCTACAGGTGTTCATTATTTATTTATTTCTTATGTTTATTATTACACTTTAATCTTAAATTTTTTGCTTCTATACACAAACAGCTTACTCTATCATCTTATACATTTACGTATTCTAGTCCATTACATTATTTCCAGATGCTATTACCTACACAGTTTCCTACTTATACTTATTCTTATCAAATTTTCTATTTTTCCAAATAGGATTTATAGGTTTCTTGTTCATTTTTAATCTTATACATTCGTTATTATCTAATAAGTTATATGCCTTAATTTTAAACATATTATTTTATGCATTATACATTTATCTATTGTATGCTAGTCAATATATTTTATACTAATATATATACTATAGCATATATTCATTGTCCTATTTATTTCTGTTTTTATGACATGTTTTGCGATATCTACTATGTATTTTATAAATGTTTCCCTATATTTCCTACTGGATATAAGCTCTGGGATGTATTTAGCTATCATTCTGCATTTTAGCTTGTTCTCAACCTCGAGTCTTTTTAGGGCGTAAACCGGGCAGTCGGTCAAAATATGCTCGCCCATTTCGGATGTTCCGGGTTGGCAAATGCACGATGAGTTCTTTTTGCACCTGAAACGATTCAAATACCACCATGTCCTGATTTTGTATGAGGATGTGACGTCGGGAAGGAATAGTTTGGTTACATTTGCTCTGGCACTATTCTTGTATCGTCGGTTCCATTCATCAAACGACACCACTGTACTGTGAATGTACCTAATAGACGTGTAATACTGAGTTCGATCCCCATGTCGGGCAAATTGTTATTGGGTTATTCCATCAGGAATTATCGTAGCAGCAGGCTTAAATCTGGATTTGAGCCTGGTTGATAGCAGTGGGATAGGCTTATACATATTACTTCCTTTGTGATAATTTTTTAAATGTTTGAACTGTCATGCCACTTTATAGGGCTGTTTCGGCATAAGTTTAAGTTTTCCGCTTTTCAAATACATTCTACTTCTTTCGTCCACTGTCTGAGGTCGGCACGCGTCAGTCTCAGACTGCGACTGTCTGCAAGCCGTTAATTTTAAGTGAGTAATAAAGATATACTCAAACAGTGACTCGTAAGGATTATTATATATGCCTTAAATGGTCTGACATGGAATTAATCGAACCTCTAATTTTGATTTCCTAAAAATATTAATGGACTCCCTAATATAATTAATGTGCCTCTTTTTGTGAGCCTCATATAAATTCCATGTTGTTTTCCTGTTTTCCTAAAATACTAAATAGCCAATTAACTGCGACCAACTTGGATGTAGCGCTTGCCGGCCGCTGCCGCAGCAGTGCTCGTTACACTCGTTCGGCTCGCGCGATTAGTCACAGTTCTAACCTAACCTATTTGATCGGGCTGCCCTAGCTTAGTTACTGCGATCAACTTTGAGAAAAGGCTAGAAATAAAAAAGAGGCACGTTTATTAAAATAAATAACTTTTTTAGAGGCTCAATTTATTATTTTCCGAATATTTTACATGCGTGGCGTTAGATAGCAGAAGAGATTCGATAGCTGGCTAGACAAAGCCATTAATCATTTCTTACGTGCGCTTCTTTTTTGAGTGGGTAATCAAATAACTTCTCCCGCTCTGGGCAGAGCGGGAGGTCGTGTCAGACTCTCACTGACTAAAACCCAACCATGTTCCTTCGGTTACCCTGTTGCCGGGGGCCACGATAGCCCTGCCGGTTTTCTTCGCACCCCCGGCAGGCAGAGGCCCTAACGGACCCCGACAATTCTGCAGACATCTCTTTGAGGCGCGCGTGGAACACAACGTGCCGTCAATCCGGGCCTGGTCCTTATCGGATGGCGAGCTATCCTATCGTACGGCGAAGAAAAGGCCAGAAAGTAAAAAAAAAGCACATTTATTAAAATAAAAGAGTTTTATTAGATGCTCAAATATTTCCCAATTATTTTACATGAAAAGAAGAAAGAAATATAAGTTTAATAATAAATAATTTATTTCCAAAAGTAAATTACAAAGTAGTTAAGTGCAGTATTTACAGCTTAGGACTTACAAGTGCACAGAAATTTGAGCAATGACCCCCATGCTAGGTGGAACCTGTGTTACAGGGGTCATCCATCCGTCCATTATACAAAATTACAGGTAAGTAAGTAGTTTTTTTTTTTTTTTAGGGCCACAATTATGTATTTAATTCTAGTGTGAAAAAGGTGTACGTTCGTGTGTGAGTGTGTGTGTATTAATGAGTGTGTGTGAGTGTGAGGGTGTGTGTGTATAGAGTGGTTGGTCATGTATATTATATTATATTATTTTTTAATACATGCGTGGCCCTAGATGCGACATGGCAGAAGAGATTCAATAGCTGGCTAGACGAAATCACTAATCACTTCGTCTCTTACGTGCTCTGGCAGTACAATTTTATCTTTCAGCCCGCTGATAACCAGCTAATTTGTAACAGCCCTGAACATACAACAAAAACTTTCCTTGCTTTATGGTCCATTCCCCGTGTACTCCCATAATGGGTTACCCCATTTCTTCCCGCGGGTGTCGTAATAAGACTGAACTGAATTTTTACCTTACACTTAGGTACATGTGTGTATACGGAGTCATTTGTATGAATTGTATACATCGCCGTACTACCTTATACATATATAACATAAAACATAACATCACGCCTTGTTTCCCCGAAAGGTTGGGCAGAGGTGTCCCTGTAGCAGGTTCACCCACATTTCGCCAGTTATGTTTTAAGTCCCATGTAATAGGGGGCGATCCTATTGCCATCAATCGGGCACAAAGCCAGACTCCGGGCTGCTACTGCGAAATTTCAGATAGAAAAACCCAATAACACTTTGCCCGACCTGGGAATCGAACCCAGAACCTCATGCTCAGCAATAGCGCTTGCGACCACTAGACTAACGAGGCAGTCACATATATCTCTACATATTATATATTAAACTTGCTCTTTGTGTCTGTCTGTGACCGTGCTGATCTTCTAAAATACGCAACGGATTTTGATGTGAATTTCACGATCACTTAGAGAAATTATTCCGGAAGGTTTATGTGCATAATTCATTCATATTAAGCTTACATATAATACAGGAAACTCGATGTTTTATCAAGCCATAAAATCTGTGTAAAACAGGGTTGCTATAGTATTTTCATAAAAATATAGGCAGTTCCCAAATAATTGCGACCAACAAAGACCTACAGGGACGCCTCTAACATTAATAATAATTTACTACGTCCCCAAGTCCCACGGCAATTATAATTACGTCACGAAAATCAACGAGATACCCAATCGTAATCCAAAACAAAATTTAGCGTTCTCTATCCCACGAAGGATCCAGTGGACATCAATCGCTCCTGTCCTAATAACCGTTTAAATAGCAGAAAGATTTATGGAAAAGCCCAACAAAAGGGCCTCGATCCGCCTGCGCCGATAAATCTACGCAGAAAATAATACGATCCCCGAGCGATTTGTTCAGTGGGACAAAGACTATGTTTTGTCCAATAAAATTAAGGAGCGTTTCATAGCGAAGATCGAGCCACGTCAAGTTGTTTGATCGTAAAGACACTCCTACCAGGCTTAAGTGTTATGCCTGTAGGTACTCCAACTAAAATCTTTCAAAGTTTGCCTTTTAAAGGCGTTTTTCTCATGTCATGTACTTTAACTAGACAAGCGATTTCTTTCAATTAATTATATCGAAAGTACTTGGCTTAGAATTTTTATATTTTTTTTGGATTTTCCAGATCTAACAACAAAAGATATCAAAGATTAATTTGATACTGCTGGTAACGTTATTTTCTTTTTTACTTAAGAATAAAAATAAAAATCTTTAAAAAATCTATATTAAACCAGAAAGCGTAAACATGTAACACAATTTGTCTGAGCTACTTAAAATTATGCTTAAAAGTAATTTAGTTACAATTGTGTCCAATTATTAGCATCTGCTGCCGAAATAGGTTTATTGCCTATGTTTCAGCTTGCAACGCCACAAACCCTGGGACTGGGTATGCAAGTATGAGCTTACGAACAAAAGGAAACAGTGAATTTTAAAATATGAACTTAATTACCTACTTCTAAAAGAATGAAAGTGTTGCTGTCCTCTGGGTGTGTAAGGTGAAGAAGGTGAGTTTATGTGTGTGAGAGGGTGTGTAGATAATTAAATAGATTTAGCTAGTAGATTCTTTAATAGTATCCATAGGTTTATTAATCCGATAATTAGTTGTGTCACTACTTTAAGTTGATAATTATATTTTCAGTTTGATCGTATTTTAACTTCCAAAGCCACAGAGATACCGATTTCTTCATCGTTAATTTATTTATTCATAGCGTACATTTCAATAATCTTATTAATTTTGTCATATAAATAGGAGCACATACATTTTGTTATGTGTATTTTGTGTTTCACGAACTGTGTCCAAATAAACCTTATTCTTTCTTTCTTTATTTGTTTATTTACTAGCTTTTGCCCGCGGCTTCGCACGCGTAAATGTTGGAAAATTCCCCACAGGAACGTACTACCGGGTTTCAAAGTACTTATCATATGTCCTAAGCCAGATCATGGCCTAAACGTATGCCGTTCATCTAAATCTATTCAGCCGTTATGGCATTAAAGGTAACAGACAGATAATATATCTGTTTTAGGATTCCGTACCTCAAAAGAAAAATGGAAACCCTTTAAGGATGACTTCGCTGTCTGTCAAGACCCTTTTTCTCAGGAACGCGTGGAGGCATCAAGTTGAAATAGATATCAAAAACTTAGATCTACGGCCTCTTGGAGCTGTAACGAAAATCAAACTTCCAAGTACGTATAATATACGTACGTACAATATACGTTTTTATTTATTTTCAGTCTTAAGTAAAAATACTGAGTTTCGAGTTAATCAGACCGCGCGTTAAAATTCTTCCATACAAACTTTGACACCCCCAATCCTCCCTTAAGGGTAGTTTACAAAAACTAAAAATAGCAAACTTCATAATTTACATAGATAAATAAGTATTCGTGCTAAGTTTCAAGTTTATTAACTCAAGGAATAAGATTTTTCATACAAACAAAATCCCCCCATACAAATTTTTACCCCCTTAAAGGTCGAATTTCCAAAAACCCTCTCTTAGTGGATGCCTACGTCATATTATCTAACTGTGTGCCAAATTTCAGCCCAATCCGTTCAGTGGTTTGAGCTGTGCGTTGATAGATCAATCAGTCATTCAGTCAGTCACCCTTTCCTTTTATAGATATAATATATATAAGATATGAACTGCAAAGATATCTTTGTTCTTCAATCTGGGAACAAAAATTCATAGGCCATGTCTTGAAGTGATATTCAGTATGTATTTCATTCAAATCGGTACAATCCACTCTATTAAAAGTTCTTTTTTAATTGAAAAGTTATGTTTTTTCTTCTATCCGGATTTGGAAGTTCGGGCAGTCGAGCAAGTACAGCTTTGAGACGGTACCCTCAGAGCGGAAGCCCTACTCACACTTGTTCGGTTTTTTTAAGTATATAAAACACATATGATTCTAAATGCCTTATTTAAAATAATAATTATTCATTTTACTATTATTATCACCAATAATTTGTAATACCTACTCTAATGCCACGAATTACTGACCACGTAATACCTACAAGTTAGAAAATTTAGTTTAACTTTTGACAGAGTGTGCCGACGATTTAGATGAAATAAAGACTAAATGTTAATTCAAGATACGGACTATGACTATATTTACAATTTCTTAAATCTCTTGAAAAGAAGACACAAAAAAATCAATATTAAATGTGAATTTTTAAATTCAAAATTATGCTTTTGGTGAAAAATAAAGAACTTCCCGGTTTCAGCGTTTTTGTAAAATCATCCCCCAAAGGGGTAAATATGGGCTGATTTTACAAAAACGCTGAAACCGGGTAATTCTTTATTTTTCACCAAAAGCATAATTTTGAATTTTCATCATATCCTTAAGTTAACAAATGCTGGGTTTCCCATACAAACTTTCACCCCCTTTAGGATTATTGTTGAGACAAAAAGTAGCGTATGTCCTTCTCCAAGACGCCGTCTATCTCCTTGCCATATTTTATCGAAATCCGTTCAGTGGTTTAGCCGTGACAAGATAACATACAGACAGACAGACAGAGTTACTTTCCAATTTATGTTATGAGTTAGGATAGTTAGGATTTTATAATTTATGTACACAGTAAAATACATAGAGAAACGACATAATTATAATTTGGAGTACAAAAGTACTGGTTATTTCTTAAGAATTTTCTTTCTTATACGATAACGACTTGTTTACACCAGGGACCATTTTGGTGAAATAGAATTTCTTCAAGTTCTTTTTTTTTTATCCTTACCGTAATTATGTGTAACTGGCTTATAAAATATTATACGAACCGGTTACCCCTTCACCCTATTCATTCATTAAAAGCGGGTTAGTGTAACCTAATCCCCCTATAAAAAATCCCTTTAAACCAAACAGCTAATGCATAGGGGTAACCCTTATTCGATGAACGGGTAAAGAAACTCAATAAAAAAACCTTTCCCTCGAAAGAGTTTGAACTTATTGGATAAGGGTTCCCTCGCAAGGATTTCAATGGGTTTAACCGTTCAGTTGGTTACACGAATTATATGGCTAACCCGTTCAAAGTTTTATCGTTGTAATTGGGTTTCTGCTTCTTTGGGTTTTAAAGGGTCAAAATTTTTACGTATGTTCGATTAGGGTAACCAAATAAACGGGTTATCGTTTGAACGACTTAACTCTCAACCGGGTTATACGTTATTTTTAACTGCTATACTAAATGACATTTTAAAATGTCTTTACAGCTTGAGCTCAGACCAGGTGTAGAGAAATTTATGAGATAATTTACTGCAAAGGGCAAAACACCCTTGTCTTTTATTTATATTTAAATGGGGAGTCTCGTATTATAGGGAAGATTTATTTCATAATTGATGGCATATTTCTTTTTCGGTTATAAGTGGGATATTAAGCTGGTATAGTAATTATGCTTGTTCCTTGTTGCTTTTTCACCTTTGGGTTGAATATCACTTAACATAATCAGTATATAACGTAACCACTGCTGGGACACAGGCCTCGTCTCTGTGAGAGGGAGTGGGCCACAATCCAGCACGCTGGCCCAGTGCAGGTTGGTGAATATTACTTGCACGTCATAAAACGACAAGGATATGGGACTGTTAGATTATTTCAAATCTGCTAATTTCAGATGTGCTAATCGCGTTCAGTTTCATTGATGAACTTAGCACTTAGTGAAACTTCAATTTACTGGGAAGTGTTGTCAAAAATGATAAATTAAATACGAGGTCGACTATACTTAAGTTACCAAAGATATTCTAAAAGTGAAAATACATGTGAATAAAGTTTAAATTATTCGAAAACTAAACATCTAAATCAACGAAGGTAAAGGTACAAAGAACAAAAGTGCAAAGCGGTTCCCTAGTGCAGTTTGAGGTAAGAAAATAAAAGTTGCTCGTACATACATCTACATAACGTAGATATCTGTTACAAATCGAGCTCCACTCACAGTCGCACAACAAAAGAGCTGAGACCACCTTTTTTATCTTTCTCTTTTCGGTTGGACGAGCCTCGTGAGTGAAGAAAATTATTACCTCGCAGAAAAACCTGTGGAGTCGAAGGAAGGTCAGGAAACAGCACACAAAGACAAAACTGCCGATTGAGGAGATCGCCGAAATAATCACCCCGACGACGGAACTGGAGCGATTTATCTTTATAAATTCCTTTTCTATTTTAAAGACTCTTCTGTGTGCCGTTTTAAACTATTGTTCTGTGTTACAAAGACCTAATGTAATGAATGTTTGTTATTCGGATATTAGTTCCCTTTACCTGCCATTGTGTCATCACTACACTTATCTGACTACATTTGCCGATTTACAATTACACTCAATCACTTACGTTATTAAATTCTGCGAATTTGATACAATATTTGAATAGCAAAATTGAAGTACACAATCCGGAAATTGCTACTGTTGTAAAATGAGCAGGTATTTTAAATTTGGTTGAGTGGAGACTTAGAGAGTAATATAGGCATAATTAATTGTGGCGAGCATTTCCCCGGGCGACTCTAAAAGTAATAATTTCGTGCGAATAGTGGTTCGAAGGCGACCTAATCATGCCTACATGACCGCACAGCGATCTCCTATCTACGTCTCATTAAGGCTTCGCGCTAGCGTGTAGGACGAAGCGTACGATTCTCGGCAGTTTACCAGAAAGCCCCAAGTCGTAATTCGTGGCGGCGAAGGCTGCTAACAGACCGACTGCCGAGCATTATTAACGGACCATTAGCTCTCATTCGACGCTCGCCGGGATCTGCAAGACGCTATGCGCCACCGTAGCCTATAGACAACTATTTCGCGTCTTGGTACGGCGGAAATTGTAAATCCGATAATATTGTCGACAGTTTAAATTTGTGAGACTGGCTTTCTTTGACGTTGCTTCAATACAAAGTAATGAGCCCCTGTCTAAATTCACGGGAATTTAAAGAACTTTCAGGAGGCATAAAGTTGCTTAAAATAGGTTAAGCATTTGAGCTGACATGAGTTACGATATGTATTTTTCGTCACATTCTTTTAAAATTTTGTGTAGGCGGTACTCTACCAAAATATTTTATACAAAGATTGCTTTTAAAAACAATACCTTCTTTTTCTTCTACACAGTGAATTTAATTTATCATAAAACCGATCTTACACTAAGTCCACAATACACTTTGAGTTATGCATTCGTATGTAACAAGGCCGCGATATGGTGACGGCTTATAAGATGTCTAACGTGTGCAGATATATCAGTCACTAACATGAAAACAAATACAAATCTGTATTCAAATTTCCGTAAACATTATTCCATGGACTCTCAAACGATTCAATATGCATTTCATATGAACAATAAAGAGAGGAACCCATTTCCGTCGCAAAACAATTTTACTTCAAATAATATTTGTGCGCTGGCAAACTATCTGGCAGTCAACAGTAGCTCATGGTACACCGGCGGCTATATTCTGTAACTGCACTAACTTTTATGCAAATACAGAGTGTAACGCAGGAGCACATCCCACCTGGGATCCGACGCTCAACTCCAGAGCACGCCCCCCACTCACTAATTAACGACCAAACTTTGAACAACAACAATACCTAAAGCCATACCTCATTAGAGACTGTACTTGTGTATGAAAAATAAACCGTTATCCGGCAAAAGTTCGGGAATATATTTTGGAAAATAAATTGATGAGAAAATTTTGGGGTTGAATTTTTCGTAAGGCTTAGTTCTAACTGACGCGCTTTGTTCGTTTTGACGAAAAAAATCTATGATTAACTTGACAGATCGTGCATCATTGATTGGCAATATTTAAACCACGAAACGCGTGAATAATCATGAAATCGCGTGTCTATCTGAAGTTAGTCTAACAATACATAGTCAATTTACTCTTTGAGACCTAGTAACATAATAACGTCTTAACGAAGCCTTGTCTGGCCTGCTAATAATCTGAAAACCTATATGAGCCTGATTTCTTGGATTACCCCCGGTAAGTAATATTTACTTATTTTTATAAAAAATCCATGTAAATGTAAAAATATAATTATAGCCTAGGTAAAGATTCATTTTATAGGATTTGAAGGTCAAGGTCAGGTTGTCTTCTTTGTAAAAATAAACCAACTTATATAGGTGTTCTAAGCACATAAGCAGGCCTAAGTGAAATATAATCTGATGAAAAGCCAGATAAAGCGAGAGAACATAACCATCATGACAACTCTTCACAAAACATTTATTTGCCTTTCACCAAGAAAGTGAACCTGAGAAAGTGAACCTGTTTGGCTTTATCTCTGCTTGGTACGTTTTCACGCGTAACCACGGAACCAATTTTGATATTTGCTAAAAGCGTAGACTAGTACCAGACAAACAAAAGAACGGCATTTCTTATCCTCGAAAATTGAAAACTATTTATACAAGCAGAGCCGTGAGAATAGCCAGTAACAAGTTTTACTAGCATAATGATTTGACGCGATCCTATAAGGGAAGTAAGGGAGTCTTTAAGGGGGTCAATGTTTTGTTTAGAAACTTGATTGGTAGTTGTTGATTGATTGATCCCCTTGCGTTTTTCCCGGCCAATGTAATCTGGCCCTTATTTTCTTATGAACCAGTTTGTGCTCATTAGCAACTATTAGTTGCGGCAAATCTAATTCTTTTTTGCTTTTCTATAAGCATATTCTAACAAAATCATTTCTAAGTAAAGTTTGGTTCGAGGCTGCTCTGTTTCTGTAGTGCATCTGGTTACACAGATGTTTACACAGGCAAATGTCGATGGATTCAGTGCCATCGTTGGAAAGAAATCCGCCTCGATGCTGTCCAGAGTCTGAGCCAGCTACTGAGTTTTTGTAATATCTTGATTTAGAAAAGAGTCCATGGAGTTTTTTGCCCTTTTTCATAGAAATCTTCGTTTTGGAATGGACAAATATCTTCCACTTTCTGACTAACTGACCGACTCTTTGTCAATTCGAAAGTGCCTGTAAATGGTTAAATAAAAAAAAATGCCTTTAGTTTGAACATAGCAAGGAGGTATGACTATTACGTGATATTATTCGGAAATGTAGTTCATTAGAGCCAATAATGATAATGATGACAAATGATGCATTTAAAAGAGACTTTACGAGAGATGAACTCACTTAAGTATCTACTTCCGGCCCTTCCGGGGCATCGAACCCCGCTACTATCCTTGCTGACTGGCTAATCTATTTACACTTGTGACGTACGAGTAGAAGAAGTTTCTGGATTATCATTTTATTTTTGTATAGGTAGTGATTTTATGAATGCTGATGACCAAGCGTGTTTTTTGGCCATTTGCCCGTATTATAAGTTAGGTATTTGGATATTTTTCGGATAAGCTGAAAAATACGATTTTGCTTGTGAATTAATTATAACATTTATATTTAACCTTACATAATAAATTCCTTAGTAATAATTTCTAGCTTTCTTACCTACATATAACTGTGTCAGTAAATAATTGTCAAGTTAGACTAATAAGCAATAATCCTACGTTTCCTGAAATAGATACTGACTTCTTAAAATAGATATTAGGTAGGTAGTAATTATAACTATACTTTAGGTGTTTTCGGTTAGAGTCTGGCACACAAAAGTAGACAATCGAATTATTTGCAAACTTTTTATAGGGCAATGCTATACTAATTTCAACCTATATTTGCCAAAACAAGATGGAGTGTTGCTGGTGATTGTTGTGATCTTGATAGAGCATTTATTAAATGAAAAATGACAAAACAGTGACTCTTATGAATCTTTTTACGAAGTTTTAGATTCAGATTTTGATTATGGTATGGTATAGGTACGGTATTATTTAAACAAAATTATTACAGATAATTATTGTTTCTTTAATTCGAATTCCTGCATAATACCTAAAGACGTATTTTTAACACGGCGTGTTGCCACACCGACCGGTGAACGCAGCAGTCGGTGTGGCAACACGCCCTGTTCGAGTTCGCGACAAGTCAATCGTCATCCTGAGGATGCCTCGTTGAGAGGTGAAATACGTGTCGATTTCTCTCAGGGGTTTTTATGGCTCTTTAGAAATAGCTAAGTGGAAAAGTTACTACATATATCCACGTCTATTGTATTTTTTAAATTCTAAAGTATCAAATTAGGTTATTCCAGGTATGGCATACTAATGTTGGAGTTGCAATGCTGATATTTTTTAAATTTGCCGCGCTTTTTCAGTCTCTGCTTTCGTTTGCCAGAATCTAGATACTTTGTTAAACTATAAGCGCTCTACAGTTGAACATCTACCTCCTAAAAAACCTATAATTGTGAATGATCGAGGTAATAAATAGATACTCAATCAATATGCCGAGCCTTTTCCCAACTACGTTGGGGTCACCTTCCAGTCTAACCAGATGCAGCTGAATACCTGTATTTTACATGGACCAACTGCTTATCTGATCTCCACAACCCAGTTACTGGGTAACACGAAATTAGGACGGAGACGCACTACGGCCGCTACGCGTAACGTCCGTTTAGGGCCCTATTATATTATTGAAGGTGCATTTTTTTCTCGGATCAGTCGCATTATAGCCGTTCTACCTAAGTACACTAAATGTTAGAACCCTCCATGTGATGAGAAAAGAATCGCACAGACAAACATAAATTTTGTGAAGCACGGTACTAGGCGAGCAGAATTATCAGGAGATATTTTTTGTCGCAAATACACACGCAATTGTGTTGACAATATCGTATGCATCGGCAATATTATTGCGAGTATAGTTGCGGCTTTAGTCAAACTATTCGCCAGCCGCTGCCCGCAGTGAAATAAAATGTGGAAACAGGACACTCCCGCCGCCACATGTTCTCTCTTGACATGCACCAGCGCACACTATTCTTCATTCTTCTAGGAATTCATAAGTAACGCACAACACGCGTTTGTCCCTGGCGATAAAAAGTATTCTATATTTATACAGGTTAGGTAGAAACCATCTGTCTGCCTCATGTATATCATAATTATTTAATACTATTTTGAATTAATGCAAGCCTAGTAATTTTTGTTAGGTTACTTGCTCATAAATTGTGCACAACGTCTACTGATTGAAATACTATCTTGAATTCATGCAAGCCTAGTAAGTACTTTTTGTGCCAAGTTTCATTAAAGCACGAGTGAAAGAGGCACCAACCAATGCGTCATCTAAGTTTGTGGTACATTATTTTCAAATAATACTTTGCGTTTTGACTGTACTGGACTGACGGATGTAGAGCGACTAATCGTACGATATGAAGGTCAGCGGCCGTAATGCGATCGATCTAAAAAAAATGCATCTTCCAGATACAATAGGGCCATAAACGGACTTTACGCGTACCTAGCGGCCGTAGTGCGACTCCATCGAAATTGGAATTAGGTCATTTGAAATTATGATTAGAATGACAGTTGCAGTTAAGTAACGATATACATACATTCCATAATCACCACTCGGCAATCGAATTATTAACAATATGCCTACGTCGATAAAGAAACAACACGATACAGATAAATCGTAACCGCAAAATAAATCACCAAGGATTAATTTATCAGAAATAGGCTAATACTCGTGTAATTTATATAATATCAGTACATAGGCAATCTCAATCACGTAACGAACTGGCCCTTACGGGAACAACCCAATTTACTAGTGTACAAGTTTATTTGCCAACTGTCCTTTGGGTATCATAATAAATGAGAGGGCAAATTCTCGACCTTCCACTTATATTGAAATTTTACTAAGTCATCCATTTGGAAAGCTTAATTAGCAGATAAATATAGATAAGGGGCTCGTGGCTAAATGATAACAGCTGCACTCGTCGATCGAAGGTTAAGCTACGCTTGCCGCGGTCGGTCCGTGGATGGGTGATCATCTTTACATACCGAGATTCCTAAGTGCTTCGGAAAGCATGTTAATTGGTCCCAACTGTCATTCGTGGATCTTTGATAGTCGTTACGGGAAGTCAGAAGCCCGAAAGACAAACCAGTCTTACCAAAGGGTACCATGTTACCCAGTAACTGGGTTGTGGAGGTCAGATAGGCAGTCGCTCCACGTAAAATTCTGGTATTCAGCTGCATCCGGTTAGATTTAAAGCCAACCCCGACATAGTTGGGAAAAGGCTAGGCAGATGATGATGATGCTGCGGTCAGCTTCCTGTCTAACCAAACTTTCTGTCAATATCATTCGTAGTTTAAATATAAAACAAGCAAATGATACACAAATATTACAGCTAATCTTTTTATTGAAGTTTCCATTCCTTATAGCTATCGCTTATCGATTTTCCCTCGTTTTTAATCAATAGCGTGTGGAATATTTTATTAAAAGTATCTTCTTCATTGTTCCCTCAATGCTGACGATCGCAACCACATATGACGCGTCTCCAAGCTATGCGGTCTTCTGCTGTGTGGACCGCTTGGTAAATGCTGCCTCCCACAGCCTTCTTGATCGCGTTTGACCATCTCACCGGTACTCTGCCTTGAGCGCGATTTCCTTCCACCAGGCCTACTAACATAAACCTTTCCAGACCATGCTCAGGTGAACGCAAATATCTCCGAAAAAGCCGGCATGCTCCTAGCATATTGTTGATAGCCGCTTGGTGATGTTGACTTCCTTCAGTAAAGAAAGAAAAAAAGAAAAATAGGTTTATTTGTCACAGAGACACACAAACATAAAAGACAAGAGTAAACGAAAACAACAAAAAGTACATAATAAATCACGAGCGTAAAACAGAAATTAGACGTGATTGTGACAAGAAGGCTTCCACTCAGCATGATGCTGTTCAAGTCAGGTTCAGGGATTTGTTTATTAAATAGGCAGGTAGCAAAATAAAATAAAATAAAATAAACAGTGCTTAGAATAAAAGACAAATACACAACGAAATATAAGAATAAATATTATTAAATAACATAAAAAATAATCCGCAGGCATCACCGTGCCCTGACTTCCCTAACCGCCGCAGGAGGAGACGCCCAGGGCGTCGGGAGTCGCAGGCGGATTCCCGGCCACTGTACGGACGGTGAGCAATGGGTAGCTCGCCGTCCGATAAGGACCAGGCCCGGGTAGACGGCGCGTTGTATTCCACGCGCGCCTCAAAGAGATGTCAGCAGAATTGACGGGGTCCGTTAGGGCCGACGCCTGCCGACTTCTCCCGCATCGCCCAGAGCGGGAGAAGTTATTTGATAATTTCCCACCAAAAAAAAAAAATATATAACACATTATTACTAGGTACATGAGGATATACAAGTGTTTTGTCTCGCTCCCACCCTCACCTTCGCTTCGCTTGCGCGCGCGCTCACAATCTAAAAAGTACGGTTGCATTTCCCTATTACGTCTATGAGCTTATGAATTCATTCGTTCTCATGGCGGTAACAAAAGTATCTACCTACGTGTTATTAGCCTTATAGTCAAACACACGTCCAACATTCAATCATATTAATACTTGGTCGAAACGGACGAACTTTCTCGTTTGAGTTTAATTACTGTTATTAATCAATTCGGACTTGGCACATATTTGTTCAAAATCATTGAAATTCTAATTTCACATTACCTACATACATATTATTTGCAGATTCCTGGTTTTGTATTACGGCTAGTAATTAATCTTCGCAGTTAATACCTTATAAATATTTTAGGTATTATACCTACTGAGTATTATATAATACTAGCAGCTCCCCGCGGTTTCACCCGCATAAGCCAAAGTTCGCACGGACGTAATAAAATCGCAGCGATATTTTTATTTCGTGCATTGGATTTATAACGCTCTGCTTAGCGCCGAGAGTTGATAATCCAACAGTGTGTTTTTTCAACGCGCTGGGACGAGAGTGCGTTCCAGCACGTTGGATTCTCAAAGCTCGGCTTAACACCGAGAATTGAAAAACCAGTGCGCGATAAAATCCCGCCGCGATTTTATTACGTCCGTGCGAAAGTCGGCTAAGTCTCGATTCCGTGAGAATATCGGGATAAAAAGTATTCTATATCCTAACTCAGGTCATGGTTTACCCGTGTGCCAAATTTCATTTAAATCTGTTCAGCTGTTTTAGCATGAAATCGTATCAAACAAACAAACTCACTTTCGCATTCATAATTTTAGTTAGGACTAGCAGACGTCACGCGGTTTCACACGCGTAGTTCCCGTTCCCGTGGGAGTACGGGGATAAAATATAGCTTATGTTACTCGCTGATAATGTAGCTATCCATTGCTGAATGAATTTTTCAAATCAGTCCAGTAGTTTTTAAGTTTATTCGTTACAAGGAAAAATACAAACATTTCCTCTTTATAATATTAGTATAGAAGTATAGATTAGGACACTAGCGACCCACCCCTGCCTAACACGGTTTTTACGACTTGACAAAACATTAAGATTTCTTTTACTATATTATAATTTAATACAATGTTTTAAACATATAAACCTTTCGGAATAAATTGTCTAAATTATTGTGAAACCCGCATCAAAATCCGTTGCGTCATTTAGAAAAACAACGCGATCACACAGCCAGACACGACAAGCAACTTTGTTTTATAATATTTAGAGATATACAGCTTATTCTTGTTCCGTTATATTCCAAGTCAATGCATTATAAAGGAGTCTGAAATGAGTATTTACGGCTCTATTACAGAAGGAAGAAAACAAGGCATCAGAATTAAAGAAAAGATTAGTAATTCCTCGTCGGGAGACGCCGAAGTGAAGTGGCGCAAACAATAAATCTTTGGCCGTTTCTTCCGACCGGCCGCTGCAAAAACGACTCGCGTAATTAATTACCTCACTTGGTCGGTCAGCTTTGGATTCCAATCCCTGCTTTCGACTTTTTTTCGCTAACATTAAACTGTGGGTGGCTGGGTAATTGATTTCGTCTAAGCTGCCAACTGTATAAACCGATTGTCAATCAAGTTTACTTGAGGTGAGTGTTGAATGACGTTCTGAAGGGTTATTATCGCGTGATTGATGCATGGATTAGTGACAGACGTAGGAGAAAAGCTTTATATAAATCCTTAATTTTTTCTGTTGGATTTATATTATAGGTATTACTAAAACCCTTATTTCATTATACAAATATAAATTACATTTTTAAATAGTAGAATATAAAAAAATGGTAGCCAGCAAGCTAATGGCGGTGCGCGGCGGTCAGGGCTCCAGAGAGAGGAACCTAACAATGCAATAAAAATATAAAAATATTTATTAACCAAGTGCATTTGATTTTTACATCGTTTCAAGAACAAATAATACATTAAGCCCTTTCAAACTACTTATTCTTATCGATTTGACACAGCCACGAAAAGTTACAAACGCCACAAAACATAAAACAAATAACAACACAAGCTCGAACTCAACAGTATATTAATTTCCATGAAACCGTTAAAGAAAACCGTGTTTCTCTACAAATTACTTCGGAGCAGTATCTGATAGCTAGACGAGAAAAAAATATATTAAAACATCGTTGAAGTTGAAAATCTCAGTAATGATCTGCAGCGAGATCGCTTTGAATTGTTTTCGTTTTCGCCTCGCTCCGGCTCTTAGGAAGGTTTCGACTGAGCGAGACTGAAACACGCTTATCTGTTGTGCTTCCTATCAGCTGCCTGGCTGTTTTGTGCACCTTTGACGTCATAGTGTTAAATTGGATGCTGTTTTACATTTTTGTGGCTATCTTCAATTATAATTTAGTTTAGTTATAATTGAAGATAGCCACAAAAATGTAAAACGTTAAATTTATAAATTTAAGTGGCCTTTCGTGTCTGGTTGTGTTACTGCGGTGATCTTCTAAAATACGCTACGCATTTTGATGCGGTTTTCACAGTCGGTTAGAAAATTTATTCCGGAACGTTTATGCGTTTAATACATTGATATTAAACTTACATATAGTAAAGAAATATCCATGTTTTGTCAAGTCGTAAAACCCGTGCGAAGCAGAAACGGTTACTACTAAACACCAATGTATTAGTAGATATTAGTAATTTTAATGCACAATAAACTTCTTGATGCATCTTTAGAGGCATGAGGCACAGGGTGTAAAGGTATAAAGCATCCTCTATAGAAAAGGGAGGATCCTCCAACCAGACGGGTGTCGTGTCTGGCGGGCAACTGCCCAACGATTGATGTCGGGGAAGTTATATATTATATGGTGTTCGCGCGGTAAACTCTAACTGCGCGATGCAGGATTTGTGTGACGTCAGAATTTTGTGACGTCAGGTCTTTGATGCGTATGCGATGTACACCCCCTCGGAACATGAAGCGAGTCACTGCGCAGTAACGAATTAATGGGTCAGCGGGGGTGAGGGGTGTGGTACTGCGCAGCGAGTAGCGCACTTCCGAGCCGCCATTAAGTTTGAATCGAACTGTACATATCTACCTATGAACGTATACACGAAGATAAAGAAGTATATAAAGCGCACATAGCTTTCTTTAATATCTGCCTGGTCCCATGCGAAAAAAGTATGGTAAAGAAAGAAGAAAGAAAATAAATTAATAACAATATTGCACACAAAAAAAAAACAGAAAAAGTTTAAAACAGTATTGTGTGCCTTACGGCTGCGCCAAATAGGTCCAGTTCAGCATAAACACCAGACAACTAGTGCCTTAAGCTGGTTTTCAACTGAACCTTATGTTACGAGGAAGTCTTACGTATGTAAATCAGTTTTATAGTATATCATTATCATCTGCCTAGCCTTTTCCCAACTATGTTGGGGTGGGCTTCCAGTTTAACCGAATGCAGCTGAATACCAGTATTTTACATGAAGCGATCTATCCCTATCTGACCTCCTCAACCAAGTAAAGTAACTGAGTAATACTGGGAAAGTAAAAGTAGTACTAAGACTGGGTTGGTCAGACTTTAGGACTTTGACGACCCGTAACGACTGTCAAAGCTCCACGAGCAGCCGGGACCAACGGTTTAACGTGCTTTTCGAGGCACGGAGGAGTGTCGGTATGTAAAAATGATCACCCATCCACAAAAAAACCCCGGCAAGCGTAGCTTAACCTGGTCGATCGACAACGAACGGCTGTTATTACTAAGCCACAAGCTCCTCGAGCTCGACTTATAGTGTGTATAAATATTGAAATAAAAAATAAATAGAACTGTGTAGCAAATAATAATAAAATCGATTAGATAAATTTATGTTTAAAAATAATTTACGAATTTATACAGTGGTGTTTAACAAGATAATTAAAATGTTGCACAATAAACAAAGGACTTTATCATAATAAAATTCAAATCAATGAAACATTTAAACTGAACATGTCTAGCTTCCGTTGCGCATCCATGAGATACTCGTATAAAATACAATAGACGGCATGGCAACATGCCGTGTTCAGGTTCACGACACGTCAATCGTCATCCTGATGATGCCTCGTTGAGAAGTGAAAAACGTGTTGATTTCTCATAGGGTTTTTATGGCTCTTTAGGAATAGTTAAGCAAAACAGATTACTAAATATATCTACGTCTTTTGTATTTTATCATGGATTTCCGCAAGGTCACGCCTGAATCAATTAACTATCCTAAACTGGCATTACAAATATTTTACATACTTTGTCAAAGTCTAATCAAGTCTGTGAAAGCCATTAAACTTTAATCGTCAAAATCTACAAGAAAATAGAATTGTCCTTCCAAAAAGTAGTGTCGTATTGAGAAGAATGTCTAATTTTATCAACAAATCATCGCAAGTTATTTACTGAAGGTTTTTTTTTATAATTTTCCGCCAGTGGATCTGTTGCCAAGCTATATCTTATATTATATTATATTTATTCTATTCTTCCTCGAAATAACAAAAATCTTTCCGTTCAAAGTTACTAATTAGCTGGAAAAGTTTGTTTACGTAATTAATTTCATAGCTAAGTCGGTAACAATGTAGGAGTAGGTACTTTACCAAATGATTTACTATCTGCTATACCTAAGTACTTTGGTTCATATATTCAAGTTTAACTTAGATAATCTTAACAACTTAAGGCGACGATAACTGACTTTTAATGATTTTATACTGAAGATCACGACTAAAAGAGTAGTGTTAATGATTTGAAAAAAATATATGTTAAATTAAAGCATTTTTTTAATAACTTAATATAGAAATATTTTAGATTATGTCTAAATTACACCGTGAAATTGATTTGTAAAGTTATGACTAAGCGGATAAAAAACTGAGAATCATGCAACATCTATCAAGCGTATTTTTCTGAAACCTTCACCATTTTAAAGATAATTTGATTATTGATATTTTATAATACGTGTTTTATTAAAATACTTTTTTGTTTGACGTATAATAAATTAATAATGCGTCTAATTTGGGACAGCGCTCCTTGATGGGCGAGTCCTATTACTGGCTGGACGTACGACGCGTTACGTGAGCTCAGTATAGAACACGCAAGCTCAAGGTCACTGGCATATATCTGCGTCTTAACCACCTATTTACTTATCACTAATTAAGTACATCCCAGAAACTTAGTAAGTACCTAAACAGTTCCTAATTACAGGTACACACGGCTACACATCAAGCTATACATATCCAGTTTATGCTGATCTCACATTGTATAGGATTTCCGTACAATGCGAGGTCAGCTTATACTGGAAATGTATATCTTGATGTGTAGCCGTGTGTACACTGGCACTCATGAAATAACAGAATATTATAATTACCTCTAGAGTGCTAACACAGCCTGGGAACAATCAAGTTAGTACAAACATTCGTAGACTATAAGTCTAGGTTCCGAATAACTAGAGTTTGCACGAACCTTGTTAGTTACAGTTACAATACAAGTGAATAACAATGATGTTATACAAAATATTGTGAGTCCATTGACTATTTAGTTATTCAACTACGGGAATACGCCGAGTAACGAGTAAAGGCTCTTTCAAACAGGCGCGACACGCGACGCGACACAAAGACACCGCTCGTCGTTACATAGAGCTCAAGCGCCATGCCGCCATACATATTGTAATTTGTCTCCAGGCACCGGCATTACGTTTTCGCTAAAGTTAACCCTCGAGGAGTGTCACCGGCATTAGGTTTGAAATCTTGTTAAAATATGCAACTGATTTTATTTTATTTTTTTAAATCAGCCCTCCGCGAGGGTCCCGGCATCCCATATGCGACTTGAGTAAACCCTCCAGGAGGGCTCCCGGCACTGAACGTGATAATGTTTCCTAATTTATAGAGTGAGTTCGCTCAAAACCAATATGATTCTCATTACAATCCGCATCATACACAACACGACTTAATTTACTGCTGATCATCATTAATGTGCCATTCATATTATGCTTCAACCAAGAAAATATAGGATAAAACTCATATCAAATAAAAACCAAGACAGAGCGCTGCAAACAATACAGTGAAGCATGCCAAAACAACATCTCCGCTCTGTGCATACACGCTCACACGCACACATTACAACTATTTATAATGACACTACTGTGGCGGCATCTACATCGCAGCATATAAACTACGCATCAAAGACCTGACGTCACACAAAATCCTGCATCGCGCAATTATAGTTTACCGCGCGAGCGACATATAAATAACTTTCCGATTTCAACCATCGGCCACCAGCCCGTCCATTCTTTGATGTCCTCCCTCCGGTGACGCCTTAAGCCAAAGCTCGTGCCCTTAGTGAGCGTTCACCTAGCTTTTTAGCTTAGTTTGTATGCCCCTGGCTGGGGCTTTGAGTGTAGCAGCTTAAGGCAACCACAGGATTGACCGGTTAAATAGTCATGACCTCAGAGGTCAGCTATGAGATGCACTTCACAAGAAAACAAAAAAAAACCGTTGGGCAGTTACCCACCAGACACGACACCTATCTGGTCAGAGGATCTTCCATTTTCTATAGAGGATGTGTGAACTTAACACCCTGTTCCTCATGCCTCTAAACTACAATCAAACTACACCTCACTAAGTGCACATGTTTACGAAACCGGCCTCACATCACTGTTGACATTGCTATGTCTTGATTTTTTATTTGGTCTGAAGGATAGACAAGACAAGAGGTAATCATTTACTCATGAACTAAGTCATGCGTTTGACCACGCCAAGGTTCAATATCAAAAATACTTATCCCACGATGATTTCCCAAGCATAATACATCGTAGATATCTATTGTACTGTACTGAAAACACATTAGCAACGTAATTACGTTGTATCTCGACAGATAGATAAAATCTGGTCGTACACTTACAAGTGCTAATGGAGGAGGGTAATGTCGATGTTTGTTATCAATGGTAGGTACTGATAACGAGGTGTTACTGAGCTCCTGCCAATTCTCTTTAAAATGTAAAAATGAGTGTTTTTTTTTGCAGGTGGTGTGGTGAGTTAGTGGTGGTTGAGTTTGGCATGTATTTAATCGAACCTCTAATAATTCCCAATGTTCCTAAAAATATTATAGAGAGGCGCAATCATTATATTAAAGTGTTCACAATTTAATGTAATGATTGCGCCTCTTTTTGTGAACTTTTCCATCCATTTTGGGATCCTAAATACTAAATAGCCAACTGCGACCAACTTGGATGTAGCACTCGCCGGCCGCTGCCGCAGAACCGCTCGCTGCGCTCGCTCCGCTTGCGCGCGGTTGGTTACAGTTCTGAGTTCTAACCTAACCTAACTCATTACCTCTCTCTAAAAATAAATATCACGCGGATGAAGGTGCAGGCAGAAGCTAGTAATAATATCTATACTAATAATAAAGCTGAAGATTTAGTTTTTTTGTTTGTTATTTGTTTTTTGTTTGTTTGTTTGAATGCGCAAATCTCAGGAACTACTACTCGGATTTGAAATATATTTTTTGCATTTTATAGCCTAATTCTTGAGATAGATTATAGGTTATTTAACATCACGCTACGACCCTTAGGAGCCGAGCAAAAAGAAATAAAGTCAGAATGAACACTAAGCGAAAACGAAGTAATAGCGTGGGCGGCCGATGCAATGAAACGCGGTGGGTCATGGGCCGAAATTTCACGTGGACGAAGTCGCGGGCAGGAAATAGTGTAAAATACTTTGTAAAAAGCAGGGATCATCTAACTGACGGTTCTATTTTATTTACTCTATTTTATTATATTTATTCTATTCCATTCTATGTATTCTATTGTATTTAATCCATTATATTATATTCCTTCTATTCTATTTATCCTATTCTATATATTCTATTCTATATTGATTATGTTTTATTTGTTTAAATGCTCATAATTTCTTTTGTTATTGTATTGAGATATAAATTGCTAAGTACTATGAACGTTTGAGGAGGAAAATCAAAATCTCCAACCCCGGATAACTGACTAGTGATTGCAGTTATTGTTTTAACTGCTGCAAATATTGTTACGTATTATAATAACTAAAGTTATTCTAACTACTTTCGAGATAACTATGATTGATTCACATATCTTTATAACGCATATTGGTCGACTCAACTACTGTTTTACTTACTTATTTTTGATTAAACTAAAATTGATCGCACTAACAAACGATTCATCTGATGTTTTTTAAGATATTGGATATTTCAACTACGTTTGAAATACATAATGGACGACTGACCTACAGTTCATTAATACTGCGCGCTGGATTGATTTCTAAAGTGGTGGGTAGTTACAGTGTCAATGTCTTCTTCTATATTGTCTATAGTATTTTATAATTTTATTGGGTATTTTTTTTATTCATTGTAATCGATGCAGCCCCCCTTCGCAAGGCTCCTATCTCTATGTGGTTTTAAAAAAAAAACACGAACCTAACCTGAGTGCTGTTCTAACCTAACCTGTCCGAGTCGGGGTGCCCCAAGTCCCGAGCTCGCTTCGCTTGCTCTTGAAAATATCGAAGTATAGTCTCAAATGTCCTAAACATCGTGATAATATAACATTGAATGACATGACACAATATTACGACACGATACGATATGATACGATATTATCACGATATTTAGGACATTTGATACTCTGTACTTCGACATGTTCGTCGTCATTTTTTTTAAACCACACAGAAATCGGAGCCCCACGAAATGGGGCGCCGTCGACTGCGCTGACTAAAATAATTATATATATTGACGAAAGATAAATCAACAGTAGGTGAATCGTCCATTATTTTAATCAACCTTAGGTTAATTAATTGTAGTTGAATAAGCCGTAGTTGAATTGTACTTTATGGATTTCATTCATTTACTTATTATAAAAATCTGTGAAACGATCTTTAGTTATTTTTACCAGTAGGTCTTTTGACCGTAAATATCTCGAAAATTTTGTAAATTCGTTATTTAGTCGAAAAAAGTAGTAATTTAGTAGAAAATTAGTTATAACGTTTATTAAATACGTAACCGCAAATATACTCATGTATAGTTATAACTATTGCTTCATTCGTATGCAACCACGTACTACGTGCATTCTGACTGGCAAACAGGTATTGACTGCCAAAGTGCCAACCAATGAGATTTCAGTCTATTAAATAGCTGCATTTGCTTTTACCTGCTAGAATTAGTTCGTTATCTACGATTAGTTCTATCATAACACATAACACAAAATCACTCGAGGGATTAGGCAGAAGTTATGTTTAAATCCCATGTAACAGGAGGCGATCCCAATGTCATCAAACAGGCACAAATCCAAACTACGGAGTGCTACTGAAAAATTCCCAATACAATAAGGTATTATTAACACTTTGGCCGACCTGACCACCAGACCAGCGACATGAAAAGAAAAAAAAACATTTTTGGCAAAGAAGCTAAGTCACAAAGAAACAAAAAAGCAGCTAATCTACGCAAACAAGCCATGAATATTAATTTAAGCAAACTCGACACACAAAAACAAAAAAAAAAACAAATGAACATACGTGCATTGTTTTTGAAAAATAAAGACATGGGCTGTGAGCCGTCCGTCGACAATTTATGTTTCGTTCTCGCCTCTAGTGAAAGCCCACGATGAAACTTTCATCGTATCTCCGAACTGCAGGCGTGAAAATAAAATTGAAGCGAGCTTTGGGTTTTCCAAAATGGTTGCTATCGGGATGCGGGGAAGCGTGGTCTCCATGAGCCAGTGTTGTTTGTAATTATTTCTTTATCTTGTAATGGTATTATTGGTCGATTTGCTGTAATAATGTGATGTGTGTGTGTGCATGTGTTTTTAATCGTGAGTGTACACTCTTTGTTTTATTTATTGACTAATATTCAACACTTACCCCGCCATTTATGTTTATCTTCTGTTCTGTTTGCTTATTTTTACCCGACCAAGAAGCAAAAAGGAAGATTGATTTTTGGATTACCTATGATTTTTATTGGGACAGATACAGAAGGCAAGGATATGCGAATTAAGTACTATAACATAATAACTTATTGTTGCGGGCGAGAAAAGCACTACTGTGCATGCGTAAATATTTATCCCGACCACGGAATCCATTACTGTGCGTGGTCCGACACTCAATTAGCAGGTTGTTCCATAAAAAATCGGTCTTACACTTTATTCTGAACTGGTTTTCATAAAAAGTTACAACATTTTATTATGAGGTAATAGTTAAGAGCGTTTATTCTGAAAGTGGGCAACTTCGCAAATAGATGTCAAATATTTCGCTGTTTTGATTAAATTGGCAATATTACTGTATGGAAATAAGAAATGTGACACAAAAATTCTCGGGTATGATTGATTTTTCACCCCCGTAAACCCCTATATCGCTGCTTTCGTCGAAATCATTAGAGCCGTTTTCGAGAACTTCATTACAAACATATATATACAAATATTGCTCATTTAAAAGTATAGGATATCAACTTTTTATTACCACTATTTATTATCGTTGAAAAATATTATTTACATTACGAATTTAAAAGTAAATAAACTATGGAAAATCGCCGCAGGATAATTCTCCGAGCTATATCAACTGCAACTGAAAATAATACAAGACGCAAACTAAGTTTACGACATTTATATCGAGCAAACAAACAAGTTACAGTAACAAATAGGTTGCACTACGAAGGATGACACTAGCACAAGCCCCCAGGCTGATTGTCGACTAATTCTTCGCGCTCCACTGAAGGTTGTACATCGCAATAAATTCGTCGCATTCATACGACCCAACCAACTGAAAGAGCTGCGATAAAAACAAGATGACTTGCTCTCCCACTCTCCCACACATTTTTTTTACTCAAAAGACAATGTTTGTAACCTTCGAGGTATTAGGACGACGATGCTTCTGATAAAAATAAGTATTTATACGATTTAAATGTAGATCGAAAATTTTTTAGGCGGAATTTATGTTTATGTTAATGCCATTCTTCTTCTTTTCGTGTGGTTAGTGACTAATCTGGTGTAAGAGTTTTAAAGCCGCCCATGGGCCTCTGACTTGGCTTCACATGCCGTCGAGAAATATCTCTCAGGCATGCCGGTTTCCTCACGATGTTTTCCTTCACCGTTTTTGGAGCAAGTGATAATTATACAATACGCATATGAATCCGAAAAGTCAGAGGCGCGTGCCTTGTTCGAACTCGAGACCTATGATTTGGCAGTCTGACGGTCACACCACAAGGCTATCACTGCATCTTAAAAATGCCATTCAAGCGTAGGCAATGCTTGAATGGCATTTTAACTTGTTTAAAGAACTTCCCATTCCCATGTTCAAGAAAAGCTTACGAGTTGTTTGTTGCGCAACTGTTTTTATGATATTATTTAATCTGTAAAAATCCAAGATGACATTTAATTAATTTTAACATTGATTTTAAAGTAGCGATTAAGTACCTAATTATAATAATATGAATTGATATTGGACTTTGAAATAACAAATATTAGAATGAATTGTAGTTAGTTAAGAATTACATAATTTTGTAGATTTATACACCTTAAGTTATGGTAGAATGTACAGAACTTTTAAAATACGTACTGGCTTCCGCTAGCAGCTTTGCCCGCGTGATCCTAACTAATATAGTATTATAAATGCGAAATGAGTTTTTTTTTTTGAATGTTTGTGTGTTTGTTACGCTTTCACGCTAAAACAGCTAAACAGATATGTATGAAATTTGACACAGTGATAATATTATATAGCTTTCTACTGGTGAAATTAGAAACTTAATGATTCATTAGAATCACTAAGTTTCTAATGATTCATTAGAAACAAAAATACAAATTGTATATTGTAATATTAGTGTAGAAGATTAACATCATACTAAGCAAAACTGCATTCTTACAAATAAATAAATTCTGATTCTGAACCAATGACGAGTATTGTCTCTATTGAATATTTCATTACTTCCTACGTTCCTTTCCTATCCTTATGAGTTCGTCAAACGGTGGTTGTTAACTCAATCGTAACTTCGTTGTATTTTTATAGATGTGTTGCGTAATACGGCTTTTTTATATTAGTATTTACGAGTTTATTTCGGGTGTATCTATTTTCAGCCAAACGAGATCATCTGATGGTGTAAGGGAAATAATAAAAATGTAACCACAGTCGGGGTGGTTCATTTCTTTTTGTATTTTTTTTTCATTGTACGTTTTCTTTTTTTAAAGTTTTATTTCGCAAATAAAGCATCGGTTACGGTGAATTATAAAATCTCAATTAATCAGACAATAACATAACCACACCACCTTCAAAGCTTTGTCACATATTTAGGTGAATAATTAGGATGCGTCAATAAAAGAAAAACCATCTCATTTTGTATTTGTTTTAGTGTTTTTATTCTTCAAAAGAACTACAGGGTCAAAATAAATGAGTTGATTACCTCATTTTTCAAAACCTATTTTAGGTAGGTACTTTCCGTTCAAAGTACAAGTGAAGGAAAATAATTTAAAAAATATTTGATTTGTAGTTAGGCACTAATATCACATAAAGGCTCTTTCAAACAGACGCAACTAGCGACGCGATACAAAGACACCGCTCGTTGCGCGACGAGCGGTGTCTTTGTGTCGCGTCGCGTGTCGCGCCTGTTTGAAAGACCCTTAAAAATATTAGTTTTTGCAATACATAGGTAATTATTAATTTACTGGTCAATTGTTACAAAATTAATTTTATAACGCGAACTCATTTCAAACCGCTCCCGCCACAATCCGCTCGTCCAATAAGGGTGCAGCTTCTAGAATTTTCTAGAACCCGTCTGAAAGACAGACGACGTGCAGCTTTTTGACACGAGTCATCTGTCAGCTGTGCAGCGCAGCAGGATACATTTTTACGAAACCTGTTCTTCGCCCCGAAACCCTAACCCTATTTTCATATATATTGAGATATACCTGTATTTTAAAATTTTAAAAATAATCATAATGTTAGCTTACTGTGACTAGAATATTTAACATTGTTATTTGAACAGTGGTCCCCAAACTAGACAGCACCTGTATCTTGGGGGTCTGAGTTGCATTTTGTTCGAGACATTTATTTCAAGTTGTTTGAAAATGGACAGAATACATAACAGCGAACTATCATGATAAAATAAAAATAAATTGAAATAATAAATTGTGCAAAATAAAATAATTCTAAATAATTTGAGTATGAGTGTATGTGTGGTGGTGATTTGGAAGTGTGGGTTTTTGTGTAAAGGAACTGAATGACTGTGTGAATGACTTACTTGAAGATTTTGGTGTCAACTCACTATTTAGTATACTCAGTTTCATTGTATGACAGGGAGAGAAGCCAATAATTTTATCATTATTTTATATGAATGGGTGTTAAGACGTTTAGTGCACAGTGCTTGTTTATTTTATTGGAGATATGAGTGTGTGAGTAAGGGCATCGTCTTGCCAGAAGACTGTTTGCATTAAGAAGAGGGACATGTAAGATACATTTTGAGAGCAGGCTTTGGTAGTCCGGTCTGTTTTGAATAAATTTGTGTATATGCAATGCGACACTAAGTATATCGTATTTGGACAGTCGGAAATTCGTTGTAAAGCAGATGCCGGAAACCTACAGGGCTTTCTCACCTTGATTACAGCTCTTTGAGCTCTTTCTATTTCAATAAATGTGCTTTTCCCGGCTCCGCCCGTGACGGAGTTACGGTTCCCTGGAGTACTGATTGACAAAGACCGAGTTGTGCAGTCCCATAGTTTTTTTAATAACGCAGATTAGTTCTCTGACGCGACCCAATAGCGAGTTTAAGTGAGGTTTAAATGATAAATTTTCGTCTATTGTAATACTTAGATCTAAAGGAGGAAATGCGAGTTATAGGAGTACCTACATATACAGTGTGGGAGTGGTGGATTATAATCGTTGCAGTAAAATGTAATTTATACCTAACGATGTAGGTATGGGAGATTTTTTTTAAAGTTAAGTTTGTCCTTCAATCCGGAATTGTGAAGTGAACCCTCATGGCCGAGTTCTACTCGCACTTATCTGGTTTTTAAGTCAAGTTCGGTGCCCGTCAATTTATTAGAAATCTGTTGCTAGGCAACCAGCAAGAGTTGTCTAAGCATTACGCGTTGATATCGTAACTTAAGTGATCGTCTAGTGGCTGGCGAAATTATTTTGGAGCTTCATACAAATCTACGCATAAAGGCTCTTTCAAACAGGCGCGACACGCGACGCGACACAAAGACACCGCTCGTCGCGCGACGAGCGGTGTCATTGTGTCGCGTCGCGTGTCGCGCCTGTTTGAAAAACCCTTTACACTTAGGTCCTAGTGTTCGTGACGGGTATTTAGTCGCATATTTTTATTTATTTGCTTATTGGTTTATATTTACTCATTGCTACAAGATATTCACCTAAATGTTTGTGGTATAACTCAAACTCTTTTATTTCAATTAAGTAAACCAATTACAGTAACTTTTAAATTGTTAAGGAATCGGTCAATCAAAAAGATGACGCTATATAGTTGCCCATCCAAAGCTTAAAAGGTAACTTTGGAGAAGAACGGGCAAGAAATCCTCTTTTAAATAAAAATATTGTTACAAAACAAACACAAAATACACAACTACAAAAGAAAAAAAAACTACCCTAAATTTAAATAAACATGTTTTTTAGCAAAAATCTGATTTTTTTCGTACGTAGTACGTAAAATTTCTCAATAAGAAGCCAAACTGAACAAAAAAAAGACATTTCTTTTTACTTTTTTTAAAATTCAGTTCTTTTCTATCGATAAAATTAAGCATAGATTCCCTCATTTCGATATGTGCACATTATAAAGATTCACACCGTAATAATACAATCCCAAGTTCCTCTTGATTAACTTCAAATAATTCGGAATGCATGTAGAACCTGTGTCGATTGCGGCGATCAATCGTGGCCACAGACAGTGACGTAATGGTTCAGTAGACGACATTATGCTAACACACGTCCGACCCTGTCCAATTAGAGAGCTGGAAGGAGATAAAGTGACTGCAGTGACATGATGACTTATAAAAAAAGCACGATCATTTTAAAGTATTTAAGGCCCAGTGGTTAAGGCCCCGCCTCTCACGCTCGAGGTCCTGGGTTCAAATCCGGGCAAGTACCAATGTGAGTTTTTCAATTCATATGTACTTAATGAGTTTGTCTTGGATATTACTGACATGTTGAAGGAAAAACAACGAGAAGAAACCTGAATTTATCTAAACTAATATAAAGAGAAAAGATTTTATTTTTGTATGTTTGTTTGTAACGCTTTCACGCTAAAACGGCTGAATGGATTTAAATGAAATTTGGCACATGGGAAGACCATGACCTGGGTTAGGACATAGGACACTTTTATCCCGATATTTTTACGGGATCGAGACTTATGCTTGTGAAACCGCGGGACGCAGCTAGTAGTTAATATAAGCCTGAAATCGCCAACCCGTCTTGAGCAAGCGTGGTGATCAATGCTCGTGCCTTCTCTGTATGAGAAGAGGCCTTTGCCCTACAGTGTAACAATAATAGACTGGTATTATTATTATTGTTTTTTATACTTTTAAGTATCTCGGCGTTGCGCCGGATTTGTGGGGTAGTACGGGCCGAAGCCAAGTGCTACCCCCGAAAATTGGTCAAATTGTGATGAGATAATGGTGTGTTCGGATTTTGTGATGGTTAGTGTGTCTGTCTATTTAGGCTGTGTTCGTGCGGGGGTTGTTGCACTTGTGTGTAAGGTGACGATTGATATATCGTTGTCATATTGTAGAAATTTTCTGACAATCCTGCAGGTATTCAAGATTGCAGTTTTCTGAAGAGTCTGATATGTGTAGGGTGGTAAATCTAATGTTTTTAAAGACTGGTGGAGCTGTTTAGGTATATTATTATAAGATAGGTTCCTCTAGTAGAGTTCCTCTGGGGAAATACTTCCGCCACCTACCTCTGTCTGCCGCCAATCAGCGTTGCTGTGTACCACTTTGAAAGCCATGGGTGCCCGTGTAATCACAGGTTCATGAGACATATTTTCAACTTTGTCACTGGTATGGCAACACATCTGTGATGCTTCTGGTAGTGTTGTTGTAGACCTCCATAGGAAGCGTTGCATCAAGATGGGCCGCCGGGTTTGTACCATGTCAATCTACCTAGCCTTTTCCTAACTACTTATGTTGGGGTCAGGTTTCAGTCTAACCGGATGCAGCTGAATACCAGTATTTTACATGGAGCGACTGCCTATCTGACCTCCACAACTGGGTAACGCAACATATACATCTTGGTAAGTCTGGTTGTCAGACTTTTGGGCTTCTGACTTCCCGTAACGACTGTCAAAGATCAACGGATCAACGACTTAACGTGCTTTCCGAGGCACGGAGGGGTCTCCGTCCCATCCCCGAACTGGTAATGTCAATAACAAACAACTAAACTGCAATCAACAAAACAACAACAAAATTAGCAATCAACTAAACTGTCACGTTGACCTGCTCTGCTCATCCAACTGCCCTGGACTGCCCTTAAAAATGGTTATGGTTAAGCCTGAACAACAGGCACCTAATTATAGTTCCGGAAAATTGTAAAACGATGTGGATAGCCAGTGTGCCAATTGAATATCCAACAGTCAAGATCAACATATCAACAAGTACATACAAGTATCTCTCTTTCTCAAATAACTTTCACATTTAAAGCAATTCTCATTAAACAGCAAGAAACACTCAAGCATTAAATTTCTTGTTTCCTTTGTAGAAAAAGGTATTTTCTCATTCATCGAAAACTCAAACGGCTTTGTAACTAATTACTGCAATACATTAGCAATGTGGATAAAATGGTTCAAATTTTATTACATTTGTTGATCTGGAAAATGTGGACGGTGAGTACCTACATAAATCTATTTCAGGATGTGTCTCTGACTATAAATCGACTTTTTTATCGTCAAATCCTCTCTTACTGATATATGACATCGAATTTTTAGGGTTCCATAGCCAAATGGCAAAAATGGAACCCTTATAACTTCGTTATGTCCGTCTGTCCGGATTTCACACAGCCATTTTATTCGGAGACCACATAGTCTCACTAGTCACTAAGATATCGATTAAAACTGGAAAGAAGGTGAATTCTGCGCACCGCTACACAGTGGTGTAGAGAAATTACGATAAAAATAATTAGTGGAACTTCACCCCTCTGTATTATTTTTCATCCCTCTGTTTCATAGTAGCTCTGTTCAATAGTGGGAAGTAAAAAGTAAATCAATGACTGCATGACTGTGTATTGTTGGATCCCATAATTTAAAACATTATTATATTTCTAAGTGGCTTTGCTATTAAGTCATAGTTTTTAATGCGATAACAATCGCGGATATAACAAAATTTTTCGTAGTTTTACTTTTACATATTTTTGCAGCCGAGAAAATTAATACTGTGCATGCGTAAATTCATCCCGACTACGGCCCCTTTCTCTGTGCGTGGTCCAACACGCACTTGGCCGGTGTTATTATTTCTATAATATTCAGATTTTCATAATTCGTGTTAAAAATTACATAATCACATCTGAATAACCTATAACTACGTTCTTAATTCCCAGACAGCATAGGCATTGTAGTACAAAAACTCCGAAATCTATTCAAAAATTATAAACGCCCAAAGATATTCGCTCCAAAGGAATCCAATAATACTTATAATAGGACGCTATACTCACAGGTGCACTAAAAATACAGTGATGGAGGTTATTTAAGTATTAATTGGGCACCTGTTGAGATTCCAGGCAGTGATAATATAGTAGGAACCTTGTGCCCTTTGTCCGGCTATTTAGAACCGCTATATTCACATACGTGGATTAAGCGTTTACTGACGGAACAAACCGGCCAAATGCCTGTCAAACCACGCAAAATGAAGGGTTCAAAGTTGGGATGAATTTATACCAAAAAAAACTTAACTTTGTATTTGAAGAACATGTTCTTACAATACATCTGACGTCACAGTCAATTCTCCAACTGCGAATGTAAGTTTTTAATCGCAATTTCTTTTTTCGGTATTTTCCTTTACCTGTGCTGTGAAACCTTGCTTCCTGCCAAATTTCATAATTCTAGGTCAACGGAAAGTACCCTGTAGGTTTTGATTTATTTTCGAGTATCAAAATATGTTGCTTAAATGGCCGTATGTTTTTATTGCGTTAATTGAGAAGCTTGATTTTCTCTTTTCTTGATTTTAGAACTCTAAAGGGACCATAGACCTACGTATTTGATATTAATTTCAACGTGATACCTCTATGCTTTCCTCAGAAAAAGGATCTTGATAGACTGTTTACTGTCCTCCCATACCTAATCACACTGTTATTTGAAAGAATTGTAAAAGCCAATTATTTTCAAAAGAGTAACCGTGGAGTTTCTTGCCGGCTCTTCTCCATAGGAAACGACCAATTGGCACCGTGCACCTAGCTTATGACGTTTCATAAGTGCCCATGTAGGCTTATGTGAAATAAAAATATTTTGAATTTGAATTTGACTAACTGACGGACAACGAAGTGATCCTATAAGAGTTCCGTTTTTTCTTTTAGAGAAACGGAACCCTAAAAAAAGATGAAGATGAGCCACGAGGAAATTCACTTATTGTTTTTCTCCGTGGGATTATAATATACATACATAAAATCACGCCCTCTGTCCATGAGGGTAGGCAGAAACTACAGAACTCCACTTGATACGGTCCTTACATACTCCTTTTGCTTCGTTTACGTTCATACATCTGGTCATACACGCACGCCGGTTCCGAGTACTACTCACCTGGCCTTTCTGCAGAACATCACCAATAAGGTCACTAGGTCCCTATAGGACGTCCCTTCCCGGCGTGGGACTCAACTGTCTGCAAATGGTCTTATTTAAAATAATGATTACATTGTGATTTCTGTCAGAAAAATCAGAATTCCATAATACACCTTCAGGTAAGTAAATTATGTAGAAGCGCTCGAAACAAAGAAATAAGAAAAAAAAGCCCTGTTCCTGTATACTTTCCGCATGTGATCGACCACATTCGAAACTATCTACATATAACTTCACCCCTTGCATGTTAAGTAGGAGTGTAAGCGACAGAAAGTACGATACCAGCTGAATTTACCTACGATAATAAGTTATCGATCGATGCACCTTACGAGACCGCAACTAAGGCGAAGATGGGATCGTACAGTTGCGAAACATATTAGAAACATTATTATTTACGTTCATAGTTCATACGTACGGTATATATTGTATAAAAATAGCATAATGGTGACTTTTACGCACTGTTTATAAGTCACCTGTTTCTAGTAAGTAAAGAAAGAAAGAAAGAAAGAAAATACATTTATTTAGCACAGACTAAGAGACACACAATACACCAGATAGTTAGGTAATTATAGTCGTACATCAGGAAAAAAATAAGATAAAAATAAAAAGTGCAAAGTCCGATGTAAGAAATTAGTAGGTAGCTAATTACCTATATAGACTTCCTAATTATATAAACTTAGATCATGTCTTTGGTTACGTAAGTTTATTATAGCTAGGTATAAGGAAATTTTGGCATAATCAACATTTAAAGTTCCCACTGCTGGTACACAGGCATCCTCTCTTCGAGAGGGAGTGGGCTGTAATCAGCCACGCAAGCCCAGTGCGGGTTGGTAAATGTCACATGTCTACGATTTTTTTGCTCTATAACTTTTTTCACGTTTTCCACACAATATTTTGCTTAACCGTTTTGAGAGCAGTGCTGATGAAACTATTTACACAAGGTAAAACGCTTGCCTGGGTTCGAACCCACGTCTTACAACTCGTAAGTCGGGACCGTTACCACTAGGTCACCACTGCTCGGCCTCCAATCTTTCTTGGCTTTTCAATAAATATTCACAAAACAATTTCGCAAATGTTTATCAGCAACGCCCCCCTACCAATGTTATCAAGCACCAAAGATGCTTGAGCACTATACCTACCTATCTCGTCATAATCTGCCTGGCCTTTTCCCAATTATGTTGGGGTCGGCTTCCAGTCTAACCGGATGCAGCTAAATACCAATATGTTACATGGAGCGACTGCCTATCTGACCTCCACAACCCAATTACTGGGTAGTACGATAGCCGTTAGTAAGACTAGTTTTTAGACTGTCAGGCTTCTGACGATCCGTAACGTCCGTCAAAAATCCACGAATGACAGCCGGGACCAACAACTTAAGGTGTTTTCCGAGGCACGGAGGGGAGTTGGTATGTAAGGATGGTCACTAATCTACGAACCAACTGCAGCAAGCGTAGCTTAACATGATCGATCGACCCGTGCGACAGTTACTACTTAGCCACAAGCCCCTCCTAGTTACTCATAAATATTCCAGCATAAGTCCAGCTACTAATGATTGCAGTTATCAAGGTATTATCGAAGACATCTTAATATAGTCTGCGTGCGACTGCTAGTCACCGCCAGAGGTATGTGAGCCGTAAGACGGGGGAGGTAGACAAAGGCCAGTCTGCCAATTTTGTCAATGCGGCCTCCCCCCTCTCACCGCTTACATACCTCAAGCGGTGACTAGCAGTCGCGCGCGTACTATAATAAGATATCTTGCCCATAAAGGCTCCCGCAGACAGGCGCGACGCGACTCTATTAAAATAATTTCTAAGAAAACCTCACCGTATAACAATTACCGGTGTCGCGTCGCGCCCGTTTTCGGGAGCCTTAATTTTAGACAACGAATATAATAATAATATAATATAATAAATAGTTTATTTATAAAAATGTGCACATTTACAATAAGTGACTTAATAATTAAAATAGAACACAGTTGCTTAATTGCTTGAACTAGGTTGAACCTGTGTGCTACGAAGTGCATAAATACTTAATGTAATAAATTAACTATGAGTATAAAGCATAAACTAAATTAAAATAGGTAAATAAAATTAAATAGCATGTTAGCGGTTCTATTTGCAGACAACAAGTAGATCTTCTGTCTGAATACTTATATCCTATTGTAGTCTATCTCAGTTTTCCAGAAACTTTACGGCTTGTTGTTGATATATTTTATCTAATTTACTGCACAAAGCTGCGTGGAAAAATCTTTTTCCTCAGTTGGTTGAGTTTCATACTTATTAACCTACTCAGCAGGATCTAGGCGTCCTTGGAGGTTATAATTTAAAACGAATGGAAAACTTTCTGTAAGCCAATGGAACTCGCTATTTACCCGCTATAAACAATACAACCGTATCTTATGATCACTCTGTGCAAGTGTGTACCATTTTTTAATTCAATTGCTTCGTGAATAATGACAGACAACCAAGGGAAAGAAGTCACTGGACTCCCACTTCTGCTTGATGTTAACAGTAAGCTGGCTGTAACACAAAAATGGTAATTATTGAACGGTCAACAGCACTAGATCTCTACCTACTCCAACAGAATCTCCATTAACTTAAACAATTTTAACCTTTCACGAAAAAAATTAGGTTAGGTACATAAAAAGTTACATTACTACATACTACCAACTACATACTACAAAATTCCTGTCAACCATAAAGCAAGAACATAAGCTTACTAATCTAAGCATTGTCAGAAGACATGTCAATACACGAAGTTGCAGTGCAACGGGTAAGTACTGTCTGCCATTACTATACTCGCCCGCCACAACGAACCAAGTGAGACGTGAAATTCGGCACTTTGAATTTACGATATCTCCGCACTGGTACTCTGACCTTTGTTTTATTTTATAGTATGTGTACTTTAAAATGGGGGGCTTAATTAGTTGGAAAAACTGTAAAACATGCATGGAATGAGATTTCTATTAAGTAAAATACAGTCGGCAACTAATTAATGTCTCTAGATGTTTGGTATTTTTTATAATGCATTTATTCGGAATCAATCAAGTCCAAAAAAAAGCGTGTTAAAGTTCAGTACTTATCTAATTATGAAAAACCGCTAAACGTTGTTCAGCTGTCTTACATAACGGAGTTGTTTTGTAAAACAGCTAGCGGTTATGTAAAACAGCCGATTCGACAATACATTAGCGACATACACATTATATGAAATTGTTTTGATACCTACTGTGACGCAACGATAGCTGAAGTGGGTCGACCACATAATATTTTTCCAAAATACAGTAACATTTTCAATATCGCCATACTTATTTATATTGCGGTCAAAACGAAAATAAATAATTCCCATTTATATTTATTACCGTTTCAACATCCAAAATTTTATTGTTAAAACATTCTTTCATTTTGTAGATATTCTTGAGAAATTCCCTACGGACTCTTTCATATTACCTATTTGTATTACCTACCCTCAAAATACGAATTGCGAATCTAATATATTTTTACAATAATAACACGGTGTTTTTGTTACGTTGTAAGTCATTGATATTAATTTTTATTTTTCAGATAAAATGGAGAGCCAATTTGCTGGTTGTCTGGCCTCAAGTTTTAGAGCTACGCATTTATTTACAGTTTAGTGAGAAACATAAAGAGGTACATTACACACCTACACACTAAAATAATACGATTAGGTATAAAAACCACAAGCACTTATAGGTAAAGCAGTTTAACAGGTAAAATTACTTACCTATTTACTATACAACACTTGAGTGATCCTGAATAATAAGTTAAAAAACCTACCACGCACAAAAAGGGTTCCGTAGTTAGGATAAATATGTACACGTTCACAAATATGATTTTTTCGACCGCAAAAATAAGTGTGCACTTCATAGTAGGCATATCTCAAAAAAAGATAGTTAATTGATTCAGGCGTGACCTTGCGGAAATCCATTATAAAATGATGATGTGGATATATTTAGTAACCTGTTCCGCTTAGCTATTTCTAAAGAGTCTTGTAAAACCCCTGAAAGAAATCGACACGTGTTTCACCTCTCAACAAGGCATCCTCAGGATGACGGTTAACTTGTCGCGATCTCGAACACGGCGTGTTGCCACACCAAGCACAGCAAGTCTGCGCTCGGTGCTTGGTGAAATAGCTAAGCAGAACAGGTTACTAAATATATCCACATCATCATTTCAAAAAAAGAGAAAAAAATATTTCTGCGGTTGTAACCGAAAATATTCCATATCTCAGAAACCATTTACCTACTTAAATAGCAAAGCCACTGAGAAACAAACTTAGAAAAATCTTTTTAATTATAGGTTCCACATTTAAGTGCATTGAATTTTTTTATCCCTCGGTTCATGTGTATCTATGGCGAGAGCCATGTTTCGTAATTTCACTACACCATTATTTAGCGGTGCCTAGTTGCACCTTCTTTCCAATTTTCATCGATAAGTGGAAATAGTCTCCGAGTAAAATGACTGTGACCTCCGGACGGACGGACAACGGGACATTGGCTACAGAACCCTAAAAGAGCTTTTTATTTCATAGAAGTACAGCCAGACATATTAAAACAAATTATCGGAACGTCTGAAACATGACCTAAAAGTTCATCTTCTAAAATAATATTTTTATTTTTATAACATATTTATAAGCTTACACGATTACGAATCAAAGTATGAAACACAAATACCTACCTACGCTTCAGGTACTATTTCAGTAATGTATTTCCAAATACAGAAATAACTTAAGGTCAAGTTTTCAAATGTGGATAAAATAACAAATAATTTTGCAGAACCGAACACAGATGACGTTTCATATTTAATGAAAATCATCGAGAAACTTAATTTACAAGTCTGTTGTAATTTCCATACATCACGCCTGTATTTCCCCGAAGGGTTAGGCAGAGGTGAAAATAGTACACCCAAATTTTACAGTTATGTTTAAATCCTATGTAATAGGAGGCGAACCTATTGCCATCAACCGGGCACAAATCCAGCCTCTAAGCTGCTACTGTGAAATTCCTGATGGAAAAACCCAATGACACTTTGCATGATTTAGGATTCGAACCCAGGACCTCATGCTCGGTAGTAGTGCTTGCAAACACTAAACCAATGAGGCAGTCAAACACTATGGTGTTTATTAATCAAGTAGGTATGCCTACTTGATTAATAAACTGTCAAAATGTAAAGTTGAAGGCAGATTTATTTTATTAATTAAACCACATCTTTACCCGCGCTCGTCGTCGTCTGGGGGCAAGATACAAGCTCTTTATGTCTTAAGGTGAACCTGATTGTTCTGAGCAATATCTTATTTGCTGCGCTACAATGTATTGTATGGCCCATCGACACCTCAACAAGCCCCGGTCCTCAAGCCATCTTTTCTTAAAGTTTTTCTCGAATAAACTTGCAGCTAAACAACTTGAATTTTACTAAAATACAATAGACGTTGATATATTTAGTAACCAGTTCCACTTAACTATTCCTTAAGAGCCATAAAAAACCCTGAAAGAAATCGACACGTGTTTCACCTTTCAACGAGGCATCCTCACGATGACGATTGACTTGTCGCGAACCCATAAATTTCATATAAGAATTTATTAATTTAATATAAGAATTTAATTATGATAGGCCGTTCTAAACTCCTCCATGACCTGGCTGCTGCACCCAGGATTGGTTCCAGAAGAGGGAACTTCCCAGCGGTCAACAGCACAGACACAGAATTTAATAAACGCATTTAATTAATACAATACGTTCTAAAGTCTACCATGACCTGGCTGCTGCATCCAGGGTTGGCTCCAGAACAGGGAACTCCTTAAAATTCAACAGTACAGAAGTAATTTAATATACGCATTTGGTTAATACAGTCAGGTCTACAGTCTATCACGACCTGGCTGCTGCAGCCAGAATTGGCTTCAGACGAGGAAACTCCTCAACGGTCAACAGTACAGACACGAAATTTTATATACGACATATATGTATTCAATTATGATTGCCCGTTCTAAAGTACCTTAGTGTTGCACCCAGGGATGGGTCCAGACGTGGAAACTCCCAAACGGTCAACAGCACAGACAGTAATTTTATAAACGCATTCATACACCATGACCTGCTTGCTAACCCAGGATTGGTTTCATACGAGAGATCTCTTCAGTGGTCAACAGCACAAGCACGAAATTTTGTATACGCATTCAATTATGATAGCCCGTTCTTATAGCATGACTTGGATAGTGCAACTTGGTTGGCTTCACACCATGACTTGTGTAAATGCGTTTGGGTTCGCTGGATTTGTATTTATAAGTACCTTTCAAGTGAAGGTGATAGAACAGATATTTAAACAAATTTTAATGCTAAAAAGTATAAAATAAAATTTATATTTAAAACTTACGTCAACATAGAACTTTAATATTTTCTTAAAAGCTTGAGGCGTGAACGTCCTTTTTACCCTTTAAGATAAGCCTCTTTTAAGAACATATTAAAGTTATATGTTTACGTAAATTTTATTTTGTACTTTTTAGTTAATTAAAACCTTGTTTTTAAAAAGGTTTTTACTTTTTTTTACCTATTAAGTAGGTATGTAAAAAGTAAGTACCTACGTCAAGATCTCGAAGAAACTTCAGCAAACCCATCACAGACGTAGCTATGATATATATTAATATACTTTTTTTGGCGTAATGTTTGGTGACGTACTAGAAATGTACACTATAGCTCCGTCTGAGGTCGCTCGAAGATTACTATGGAAAATATATCGTGGTATGTCTTGCTATAATATATATTATAGCTACGTCTGTGATGGGCTTTATCGTGACTGCCACTAACAATAAACTGCGATCAAAAATCAGCCAAACTCCTTTATAAGGAGTCTAATGCGATGAAAGAATGTGTATATATGACTGCCTGACTGTCGCAAACGCTATTGCTGAGCACAAGGTACTGGGTTCGATTCCCAGGTCGGACTGTTGTTAGGTTTTCTGTCAGGAATTTCTCACTAACAGCTCTGAGTCAAGATTTGCGCCCGGTTGATGGCCATATGCTCGCTCCCTATTACATGCGGCCGAAATGCAGGTGTACAGACTGTGTATAGGTACACCTCTGCTTAACCCTTCGGGGAAACCGGGCGTGATGTTATATTCTGTTTTGTGAAACAATGCAATATTCACCAAACAATGACAGTTACGATTCATAAACAAAACAAGTACCTACCTATCTATGTTCTACACTTAGTACAAGGTATGAGCCACAAAGGTGCGCATTTAACAACTCTTTTAAACTTGTATGCAGCAATATGCCACTAACAACATTTTTTACCGAGTCTATTCAAGTCGTAGCCGTTACATAAAAAAATCTTTATTGGTATATTCGCCGCCGTAGTTAACAAATGCCATAAAAATTTCATAGGTGACTCTCATGGAACGTAAATTGTGGGTGTTAATACACTCCGGACGACATCCTGGAGCTAACACGAGAGGCTATAAGGAAGATTTGTTACTACTTTAGTGTGATCATGTTTAATAAAGATTTTTATGTTTCCGAGAAGGTTGCAGTTGTTATATAAGTGGTAGGTACCCCTACCTAAGATAGTATATCGATAATCAAATTAAACTTTATAAGTTGGTTCTTGATAGAGTCCAACTGTCTGACCGAAATTCATTGTCGGCAATTTTCGGCGGCAGTATCCATTTTCGACTATGTACGTTTTCTACCGAAAAATATATTACTTTCGGCAGTGGCCGAAAAATGTCGTTCCGGAAAATCAATACTTACCTACAGACAATTCATTTTTTCAGGGACATTCCATCGTTACAACTAATAAAACACTAACATAGAAATGCAGAAATATTTTTTGCTTTCCATAAATATCAGATCGTTTATAAATGATTTAGATATGCCTTTGGGAAAAATATAAAGTTAATTTTTGTGTGAGTTAAGTTTTTTTTAAATTCTATGATTAAAAGATTGACCCGGAATTTATTTTATTTTTAGCAAACAAAAACAAAAAAAAACCGAAATTCGCCTGACCGAAAATGGTATTTTTTTTATCCAGACCGAAAATAAAAGGTTTTGTCGGACTACAGTTCATGACTGCAATAGACGGTGCACTAAAGATAAAAAAGTCAGATATTAAAGTCTACCTAAAGAAATTCGAGCCATTAAAAAAAAACAGAATTCATTTCAATAGCTCTAGTTAGCTCTAGCTCAAACATCAAAAATCTCACAAACGCTGATGTATGGTATGAAAAGAAGATTTTGCAGAACATTTTCCCATAAATATGATAAGGCGAAGATTTCAGACGTTTTGCACGACACTCATAAGTCTGCCGCAAGGAACTTGGAAGTAGTGCATGGTACTTGGTAGGTGTACATACATTCAAGGCTCGGATACCGGTTAAATTTTTAAACTGTTATTATGTAGGTACTTGACACGAAAACCTTTACATTCGGTTTTTTACCGGTTTTGGAGGATTCTTTACGTAAAGGTTTTTTTCGGATTATACGGTTTAGAGCAATATTAACCGGTTTTTTGTTGTTTTTATTCAGCGCAGCATCCTCACAAGTAGTCACAAATTGCGCGTTTACTGACATACCAGTTGTCATATAAACCGGGTAATTTAGGTTAATATAAAGTTCTTGAAACGTTCATGTTCTTAAGAAAAGTTCGGAGTAAAACCCAAATAAACCGGTTTTCATCGCTATTTTTTTAAGCGAGCCTTGCATACATTACATTCTTTATTTAAATATATCCTGCCTCGTTGATGTACTGCTAGATTAGCTTGAATTCTGTGCTGTTTTGAAACTGTAATTAGGGTGTATAAGTTTTGGCCTGGTGTGCATCGCAGCACGTAGGTGGAATTCAAATTCTCTAACCATGTCTGTCTATAAACCTATAAACGCTTAAACTCTCGAATGATTGTCTACATTCAAATCTACTTCAACGTAACTGGTATTAAGCTGGTATTCAATTGCATCCGGTTCGACTGGAAGCCGTCCTTAATAATTGTGAAAAGGCAAGGCTGATTAATCGATACTTAATTTTCATTACCTGCGGTCGCTGACCCCCAAAAAGATCATCCATTTTTTTATTTCGTTTTATGGACTGCCCTGAGCTCCATGGCCTTTTCTGCCGATTATTTGTGCCCGACAAATACAATGGACACCGTCCGTCAGAGCCGCCGACTCACGCTGTTTGCGTAACTGTCATCGAAAACTGTAGCTAGAGCCGAATCCCCAGTCTGTCGTAGTTTAAAGATGCTTAATGCCTTTCTGACTACCAATCCTGAATGGAATGTGTTTGCGGATGACTGGAATTAAATTATACATAGGTATATACATATGTCTGGTGTACTGTGAGAGTTGAGATTATGTATGCTAAGTCCACTATTCCATATTAGTTTTTAATTAAATTATAAGCAACATAATTTTATTGTCAACGTAATAATTGTTTCAATGTTAATGACACGACTGCCCAAAAATGAGTGTAATGTTTTTTAATGTACTTAATTGGTTTATTTACCGTATTAATTTATACTTAATAATATTATAGAGATAAAATTGTTTGTTTGTAAGTTTGTATGTAGGGGTAATCTCCGGAACTCCCAATCGGATTTGAAATATTCTTTTTGGATTACATAGCCCAACTCTTGAGGAAGTAAATCAAATAAATAAATCATTGTTAGTCATGACATCTGCGGAGGTGCGTTATCTAGTTTTATTTGACCTTGTACAACATTTAAAAAAAACGATATTATCATTTGCCGTAAAAATAACATTAAACAGACAAATAGCGATAAAGCAGGTAATTTAGATAGGGGAATGGATACCTACAAATGTAAATAAATCTCGCGCTGGCTATAAATTACGGGGCCCATAGGCAACCCCGGCTGATGTGGTATCAGCCACTTAACCACTGCTTACTACAATATTTCGGGGACGTTATGGAAATAGCGGTTTTGCCGTGGCGTGGCTCGTGATCGTCGTCTTTGTGTAATTCAAAATCTACTATTTTCACTCTTAGAATTTTTAACAGACACCATTACAAATTGGCGGGGCGAATAGAGCATAAATACAGTATAGATAGACAAAACAAATTGTTTTGTGGGAAATCCAGAGATGGTAGTACTGTTTAGTCAAATCTCCCCTATATTTATTAAAGGGAAAAAACCGAGGATTATATCGCTGTCCCCGGCGAATAAAATGGAAGAAAATCGTAAAAACAAAATTTTAGAGAAAAAAGAAAAAACAGTTTTTTTGTGAAAATCAGCGGTAATTGTTCAAATATAAAAAAAGTCTTTTTTTACATTTACTACAATACACCTTAAAATCTTGTAACTTCTGAAATAACCGTTGGAAATGAATGAAAAAGATTGACCGAGTGTAATCGGACGTCTTAATATCGAATATGCAATAACCTTAAAACTATAATAGTAGCACATTACCATTTTATTCGCCGGGGACAGCGATATACGCATTGGCGTTCATTTTGCGAAGATGTTAAGATAATGCGATCACATGATCGCCACCGCGTTTTGTCTTGAAAACTACCTTCACCTAAAAGAGAATCGAACTAATATTTACACACGAGTGAGTATGACTGACACTGGCATGGCCACCATCAGGGGTTTTAATTTTGGAAACACAAAAAAAAATCGCTAATTAGACGAAATTTGTCGCCAAATATCAAATTTGACTGTCACTGGTTCAAAAGTTATAAGGGTTTATAAGTGGCCGATCTAGGGAGCATCTTCCCAGATCGACCCAATTGAATCTCAAAAGCTAGGGCACCGAGCGAAGATCTGTTTTCTCTAAAATTTTGTCGCTAATTAGTCGCAATTTTTTGCCAAGTCACTGATTTTGTCGGGTCTTAGTTTCCAAGATATAATGAGTTAAATCTTTAAGCATAAGTAATTCAAGAGCTAGATCGAAGATAAAATGCAATAGATGTGAATTATTTAGTAACCTGTTCCGCTTAGCTATTTCTAAAGAAATCCACACAGGAACAGAAACAGGTTAGTATCCACATCTATTGCATTTTATAATGGATTTCCGCAAGGTCACGCCTGAATCAATTAACTAGATCGAAGATTTCAAATTCTGATATTTGGAGACAAATTTCGACTAATTAGCGACAATTTTTTTGTTATCAAAATTAAAATCCCTGATGGTGGCCACTAGTGTCAGTCACACCACGAGTGAAACAAATGTTTAGTTGCTCAACTTCTGTGCCTTTATATAAAGAAAGAAATAAAGAATTATATTTATATGGCAACAGATCATGAAACACAAAATACAATTAAAAAAACTGTTTTTTTAACAGCGTGTGCCTCGCGGCTGCTCCAAAAAGGTCAATGCCAGACAGATGCTGTCACTCTCGTTTTCTGCTCAGTACACTCAGGGACTCTACCCACACAAAATAAAACAACTTTTATCTCTATGGAAATATGATTTGGTTGGTATCTACAAGCGTGATATGACGCTTCATCTCATCTACCATCAAAACTGTAAAAGGATGTCCGGAATATTGTCCCTTTTATGCCGACCGGGTACGGAAGAGCATATTCGTTATAGATCGGTCGTAGTCGGGGCGGACGAAGCGCATCCAATTTTGCGTGAACATTATCTCTGTTGTTGCAGCATCCCCGTCTCTCTCAAATTAAAGTCTATCTCTACAAAATACTGCCTAAAATATAATTAACATTTAGACAAGCGAAATTTAATTAGAACTTTTAGTCCGAAGAATGATTGGTCGAAAAACTTCCAAGTTGAGAAGCTGTTGGAAGATTACGAATTTAAAACTATGTTACAAAACAGACCGATAATAACAGGAAAAACAGTAAATTTGTAAAAAAAATCGATAAATGAATTACCTATAGGGAAACTGGAAATAGACCAATAAAACACGACATAAAAATCCAATAAGGATCATAATTTATTTAAAAAATGATATATTACACTTTACAATTGACCGAACTCGTGTTAATGTGGCGGGCAACCCATAATATTCGATCATTTAAAATTTCGAGTATCACAGTTCTGTTTTATGTAATGATGCTATTTTTCCGATAAAGAACATCCAAAATAAACTACACTTTGGTACAAGTGTCCACAAAATCGTGTAACACCGACGAACCGTGAAGTAAGCGTATGTTATGATAATAACACCCTTCATGATGTGGATAAAACATTTAAAATACCACTGGAGTCAATAATGCTAAAACTTTATATAAATGTCTTCATTAAATTCTTCAAGTCCATAAAATGTATTAGCATTCCTGGATACATTATTCTAATAATATTTAATATCTACCTCTGTTAGGTTTATCCAGCCACATTAACAATAGCAGTGACCGATGCATAAAAGCATCCTACACATACATTCCATTGGTAATAACTATTTTATAACATTCTAATAATATGTACAACTTTATTTACAACTTGAAACTCACGATTTTACTGCCACTTTGAATAAGACACATTGTGATAATAAAACCAAATTTCATATTGCTTCATATACACCGTTATGTGTAAGACACAAGAATCAAAATGACAGGAAAACTGTTAGTTCGGGCCGACACATATTCACGTTCCTTGGTCAACTTGTTACAAATCAGCAAGACATGGCTGTAATGCATCAGTTTACATAAAAATGCTTTTGAAAAATTAATGAAAATATGATATGACAATTACTTATGGATGTTAAATGTTATCTACTATGATAATTATAACAGGACATTTTTTTAAAGATTTATACAGATTAGTTATTCTCAGTTTCTTACAAACAAAATGATTCGCATACAATATGCAATAACTATCGCTCAACAGTGAGTCACTATCGAGCCTGTGAGATCATTAACTTCATATCTCGTGTTATTACTGTACACTGACACATGACTACTTACCAGGCGGAATCGCAAAATCATCAAATATGATTACTATATGGTAGAGTAACAATAGCAATCAGAATATCAACGTACACTGGCTTGGTACCATTAAATTAAACACAGAAATTAATATCATAACAGCACATGCTTGTTTGTGTCCATTGTCTTTAATCTACGTTTCGTGATTCCATCGAACTTAGTTTCCCGACTTTGAACAGCAAATATGGCCAGTCAATAAAATCACATTAAATGTCCACAGAATTCTCACTTTTACTAGCTGTGGTTGCTAGCGTTACTGTACATCACTGAGTTGTTAACTCGCTTCATACTAATTGAGGCACTGCTTCCGTTTTTTTCTAATCCCACTAAAAAGTCTTCCAAAAGTTTGGCAAGAGTCTTACGCTTGAATCTTAACGATTCGTTTATAACTTCGCGTATAACTTCCTTTTTAACGTCCACACCACCTTGTAATAGTTTTAAACTTTCGAACAGTTTCGTGTAATCTGTAAACAAAAAGATAAGTTAGTTTTTTTTAAGGTTATCGCAACAAAAATTGATAGCGGTTTCATTATAACCGGGGTTATATTTGAATTCGGTGCATGTACACTAACGATAAAACTAATAATGGTATCAACAGCGAAAAGACGCAGAAACATTGTATTTGTTTACATACATACATACATAAACTCACGCCTTCTTCCCATGGGGGTAGGCAGAAACTACAGAACGCCACCTGCTACGATCCTTACATACTCCTTTTGCCTCGTTTACGTTCATACATCTGGTCATACACTCCCGCCGATTGCGAGTACTACGCACTTGGCCTTTCTGAAGAACATCACCAATAAGGTCAGTATATGTCCTTCTAGGGCGTCCCCGGCCGGCCTTTCCTTTGTATTTGTTTATTCAGGAAATATATTGTGTTATGGCAAAAACGTATTATTAACCACGCCTTCGAACTCGATTTGTTATAACTGCTTCTTTTTTTTTCGTGTGGTTAGTGTTTTTATGCCGTCCATGGGCCTCTGACCTGGCTTCACATGCCGTCGAGAAATATCTCTCTGGCGTCCTCAAGATCTTTTTCGTTTTTGGAGCAAGTAACTTGAAGTGGTGTTGATAAAATACATGAATCCGAAAAGTCACAAATGCGTGAAAACTGGAGATCTATGGACTTGGCAGGCCGATGGTCACACCACTAGGCTAACACTGCTGAACGTTTATATATGTTCATCTTGGGAAATACCAAGATACCTATTCTAACAACGCGGCGATATTATTGTGGACGTCCACGTCACGGCATCACAATAACACAGGGAAGTAAAATGTATGGATATCCACAATAACGTTGTATCGCGCACGAATTTCCATATATATATAGCGCATTATAGGTAACAATAATAAATATCGTGTTTACCTTTACAGGTAACAATTAAAATAATTATCGTGTTTACCTTTATAGGTAAAAATAAAATAAATATCGTATTTACCTTTGCCGGGTCTTCGGACCGCGCGAAAGACCTCCGACCGTACATCTAGATTGTGTTTTCTTATGTCTGCGAGCTCTTTGCGCGTCAGCAGTGGCGGCATCGTCAACTGCGTTAGTTGTTTGTCGTTCTGTAACAGATTTCTATGTTAGTAGTAACCTAGTCTAATTAGACGCATCGAAGTTTCACCACAAATTGATATTTAAAAAACTGGTAATTCATACAATTATATTAATTATCTACACCCATGCCATAAAACCTCTATAAAAGTTTCTGAAACAGTTAGCTTATTGCCAACATTAAAACAGCCAGTGTCATAGTAACCATAATATCATCCAAATGAGTGTTATAATGTTGTACTAAATTTCATTATGCAACTCGAATTTCAAAAAAAGAACATTGTCATGTATGCAACTCCTTGTTTCCATCAACTTTTGTAATGGAACGTTGAAGTGGGGCACAGCAACACCCGCTGCACGCATGCGCGGTGTGCGCGACATTTGAGGTCAATTCTAACTTCTCTGGTAAATGAACTCGGATAGGTTTACCTTTCGTTTCCTCTTCCGCGAGCGGGCATGCGAGTTGTTCTCGGCGGCCACGCCCTGCAAGATGGCGTTGATCTGCAGCTCGTGCGTGTCGTGCGGCGTGTCGCGCGGTGCGTCGTGCGGCGTGTCGCGCGGCGCGTCGTGCGGCGCGTCGTGCGGCGCGCCGGGCGGCGGGCTGGCGGCCGCGCGCGGCGGCGACGGCGAGCGCGCCATCTTGCTGCCCATCGTCGTGTATGCGTCTGGAATCACACTAAATATTTAATACCCAAATACTAAATATCGTTGCTTAGCTTATGTATTGTTTATTCATCGAGTCGTTGAGCTATAGGATTAATGAAAAATGCGTGCACTGACGATGTTGCAGGTCCACTCAAATCTTTTCAGACACTAATCTACAAAGTCCTCACATGATGTGACCAAGATTATGTCTATACTTTAAAAGAGACTGACCTCTGAGTTTGTTACAACTTTGACGTGTAAAAGTGTTAGTATAAATCTACTTACAGAAATAAAATCATTTGTAAATTTAAATGCATGAGATTTTTTTGCCCCTGTACTGTTTTCGGGTTTAAAATGAAGTTACCATCAACGATATTTGAGTTGTCAATAATAAGCAATCATTAATTTGCTTGATTATAGTAATCTTTTCGTGAAAGTGGGAAAGATAGGAAGAAGTATTACTTCCAAACACCATTTAAAAAACCCAGTGGCAAATGGATTTAACAAGCTGAAACTTGGTAACCAGTTTGCTCCTGTATACAGGAGGTAAGGAGTTGCCTTTATCAAACTTACGAGGTTTTTGTGATCCCAACGCACATTAATATAAGAGATTATAACACTTTTTAAGAACTGTTAAATATTTCAACAGCGTATTAAATAACTATGTAATAAAGACTGACCTCCATTGAGGAAGGGTTTGACGACAGGCGGTAGGTTGGGAGGCGTGACGGCCGGCGGCGATGCAGGCGGGGATGTTGGGACGACAACCGGGCCGCCTGTGTCCACGTTTGGAGGCTCCTGTAAGATAACATAATATTTAGATAATACAGGCATGTTTGTCGTATACTTTGATTGAGATCGCTGTTTGCAAAGGCCGCTTATTTTTTGATGCTCATGGCGTCTCGCCGTTCATTCATCAACGCTGCCGTTTTGTTGCCTTCGCAAGGCGTTGAACAGTGGTCTCGGTCAAATTATAGTAACTAACTTGGTCGGATGAGTTTCCCAATAGAATACATATGAATGCGTTATTAATTCTCTTTAGTGAGTTATTGCGTAAGATTTTAATTGTAATCGGCTTTTGTTTGTATTTTCATAGATACTTTTGAAACAGACAGCGCGCGCCCGCCGTCGGCGCCGCGCTTGCCGCCGCGCGCGCCGGGAATACAATGTGCTAGTACCTCGGGAGGGCGGCCCGACGGCAGGTCGTCGGGCGGCGGCGGGCCGGGCGGCTCGCTGGGGCGGCGCGCCACCACGTGCGGCGGCAGCGGGCCGGCGCGGCGCCGCGGCGGCAGCGCGCGCCCGCCGTCGGCGCCGCGCTTGCCGCCGCGCGCGCCGGGAATACAATGTGCTAGTACCTCGGGAGGGCGGCCCGACGGCAGGTCGTCGGGCGGCGGCGGGCCGGGCGGCTCGCTGGGGCGGCGCGCCACCACGTGCGGCGGCAGCGGGCCGGCGCGGCGCCGCGGCGGCAGCGCGCGCCCGCCGTCGGCGCCGCGCTTGCCGCCGCGCGCGCCGGGAATACAATGTGCTAGTACCTCGGGAGGGCGGCCCGACGGCAGGTCGTCGGGCGGCGGCGGGCCGGGCGGCTCGCTGGGGCGGCGCGCCACCACGTGCGGCGGCAGCGGGCCGGCGCGGCGCCGCGGCGGCAGCGCGCGCCCGCCGTCGGCGCCGCGCTTGCCGCCGCGCGCGCCGGGAATACAATGTGCTAGTACCTCGGGAGGGCGGCCCGACGGCAGGTCGTCGGGCGGCGGCGGGCCGGGCGGCTCGCTGGGGCGGCGCGCCACCACGTGCGGCGGCAGCGGGCCGGCGCGGCGCCGCGGCGGCAGCGCGCGCCCGCCGTCGGCGCCGCGCTTGCCGCCGCGCGCGCCGGGAATACAATGTGCTAGTACCTCGGGAGGGCGGCCCGACGGCAGGTCGTCGGGCGGCGGCGGGCCGGGCGGCTCGCTGGGGCGGCGCGCCACCACGTGCGGCGGCAGCGGGCCGGCGCGGCGCCGCGGCGGCAGCGCGCGCCCGCCGTCGGCGCCGCGCTTGCCGCCGCGCGCGCCGGGAATACAATGTGCTAGTACCTCGGGAGGGCGGCCCGACGGCAGGTCGTCGGGCGGCGGCGGGCCGGGCGGCTCGCTGGGGCGGCGCGCCACCACGTGCGGCGGCAGCGGGCCGGCGCGGCGCCGCGGCGGCAGCGCGCGCCCGCCGTCGGCGCCGCGCTTGCCGCCGCCCGCGCCGCCGGCGCCGCGCACCGCACCCACCGGGTCCAGGTCGGCCTCGTCTACCATCATGCGCTGGAATGGTACAAACATACTCGTTACTAGACGTTGAATATCACTATTTACTTTATAATAATACTTATTTACTAAGGCAGCGATCCCCAATATAAAAATCACAGATACAGATTAGTGCCATCCACGACAACACGTCCCACTCTTCTCCCTAAACCCTTACAATATAAAAGTTCAGCATTTCGCTAGCGTTTAAGCATTATCGGTACAAAATAGTGAGAATATGTAAACACGACAAAATTAAAACACTAGAAGTATATTACACACTTGTACTGTATGCGATTAGAAAAAAGAATGGGCGCATTGCCATGGATGGCATATCTATACATCGATAACATGAATTTTTTTTAGAAAATTCGTCATTTCGACCATCACACGACTTATACTATTACAGTTTGATTCAAACTTAATGACGGCTCGGAAGTGAGCTGCAGTATCTCACCCCCGCCGACCTACGAATTCATTGCTGCGCAGCGACTCGCCTCATGTTCCGAGCCGCCATTAAGTTTGAATCGGGGTGTACCAAACGATGAATATAACTATTGCAGCTTCCGTCACCACATAGCTTCAAAAGATATTGTGTCCTAACTCGATAAGTCAGAACACATAATAAAGATATTCTTATATAGCTCATACTGACATGAAAGTAGACATTAAAAATATACTTTTACTTCATTGTATCAGACACCCAAAAAGCGTACATAGTTAATTTATATTGATGTTACTTTAATATCGAGAGTTGAACAGATGTACAATATATACAATAGTATGTGCAACAGACGAACAAGGTATAGCTAGGTAGTTAATTGACTCAGGCGTGACCTTGCACCAAGCAGCGAGCGCAGACTGCGCTAGGTGCTTGGTGTGGCAACACGCCTTGTTCGAGTTCGCGACAAGTCAATCGTCATCCTGAGGATGCTTCGTTGAGAGGTGAAACACGTGTCGATTCTTCCAGGGTATTTTTAAAACTCTTTAGAAATAGCTAAGCAGAACAGGTTACTAAATATATCCACATCATCATTTTATAGCTAGGTAGGTAAAGATACCTTGCCACAGAACTACCTACTTGCTTTGTTGCAATAAAATTGCATTCAAAATGATGTTCACATTACCTTATCTATCTTGAAGGGGTTGCCAAACATGTGTTGTCGCACAGGCTGCGACTCAATCTCTCGTAATTGCGGTGTCATTCGCTTGAGATACTCTTGGTAGTTGCCCATTTGAGCGACCGGCATCGAATGAACGCTGTCCTCGTCGACCAGGCGAGTATGCGCCAGAGATGGTTGTAAGAAGTTCGCACGCATTCGTACCACCTGAAAAGTAATTATTGGAAATGTTTAGTTATTGAATTTAAACAAATTGAAGACAAATTTTACTGCGTCATTGTTCTCAAACATATAAAAAATAAGAAGTGTAAAGTGCGTTGTAAGATATTAGCAGGAAAGTGTGCCTCGCAGCTGCGCCAAATAGGCCCAGTTCAGCAAAAATGCCAGACTATTGGTGCCTGACGCCGGTTTTCAACTCATCACAAGGACTAATGAGATCCTGGGGTCGATTCCCGGGTCGGGAAAAGTGTTATTGGGTTTTTCCATCTGGAATATCTCAAAGCAGCCCGGAGTCTGGATTTGTGCCCGGTTGATGGCAACGGGCTCGCTCCCTATTACATGGGACTTAAACATGACTGGCGAAATGTGGGTGTATTATAAGTACACCTCTGCCTAACCCTTCGGGGAATACAAGCGTGATGTTATGTTACAAAAATATTTCCTCCAGTCACTGTTTGAACCCATTATTAAGTTTGACGCAGGAACCACGGAAGTACTCCACGACGTGGGGCAAACTTCTTTGGTCACCCCCTTCCAAAACAATTTAATGCATATACTTTAAATTCCGTCAAAACAAAAAGCAAATCACGGTCTAAACTAGGAGGTACCGCGCCGTTGCGGCTTCATAGGTTACTCATAGATTAGCGCAACGGGGCAACAAGTAGACCAACAAGGCGACAGGAACATATTTCTACACCTCTTTTTTCTAAACCTTCTTTACCAAGTAGTTTAATTGCAGGGGGCGCGGCCCCCCCGATTTTAAGGGGGCCAATGGGGCATTTGGCCCTAGCCCTCTCTGCCCCCACCCACTTCCACGGTCCTTGTGTTTGAGAAACATCTTATACCAAGTTGTCTTTCACACCCAATGTGTAATGAATTATGTAAACAATGGCTCACACACTCTTGCCTTATTAGAATACAATGCGGTTATGAATACACAAAAATAATTCTGCATTCAAAATTGAATTTCATTTTGGATACTTGCCAGACAATTGCATAAATACATTAAAAATTCTTTGTTTACATAATTTACGTGCATTTTTAAAACCATAGAACAGGATATTATATTGCAATATACCACGCCCAAACACCACCCGCGTCGCATCATAAAGAAATAATACTGCCACACTTATCAACGAAAAAAAAGCAATAATGTGCAAATGTTTTATATCTGCTACGGAATGAGATCATCGCCACATGGTGGTACGCTTAAGGATTGTACTTGTTCTTCCAAGTGTCTCATAAATTGAGGAAGTTCTGAATTTGAATGAACGTTATAAAATAATTGTTGTCACATTATTGGTTGATGATAATTTATCGTTTTGGCCATTTAAATATTATAGTTAGCAGATCAAGGTAACAATAGATGTACTTAAGTACCTGGTACTTATTGAAAGACCTACACTGTCCTCCCATACCTAGTCACACTGTTATTTGAAAGAATTGTAAAAGCCAATTATTTTTAAAAGAGTAACCGTGGAGTTTCTTGCCGGCTCTTCTCCATAGGAAACGACTAATTGGAACCGTGCACCTAGCTTCTGACGTTTCATAAGTGCCCATGTAGGCTTATGTGAAATAAAAATATTTTGAATTTTGAATAGATGGATTGTACGAAAGATGACAATTATGAAGCTAGATGAAGACACGGCTCAGGCGCAAAACGTCTCTTTCGCAAAATGTCCCCTGGTCGTAAAACGTCTCTTTCGCAGAATGTCTCTTTCGTAAAATGTCTCTTTCGCAGAATGTCTCTTTCGCAGAATGTCTCTTTCGCAAAATGTCGCGCCAGGGACTTAAGAATAAAATTTTGATTTTCAAAACAAAAAATCATTTATTAAAATTACACTATGCTATAGAGGATGATTTTTTACCCTCACGTCTTTTTCTTCCTCCATTATTTTATTGGAGAAAATACGGCCAAATGTGTAACCAACAACATTTTCTACGGAATACAGATAAAAAATAATCTTTACAAACCATGCTATTTAAAACTAAAACTTACAAACTACAATAATTTAAGTTAGAAAATATTTTTTTGTGCTAAATAGTAAAACAAAAGTAAATTTAACGAACAAAGAAACTCGTCAAGGCATGCAAATCTTAATAGAATATTTATAATATTTTTGAATTTACCAGCAGAAAGAGCAAACATATCGATATGATGGGATTGCTTGTTGTAATTATTAGTCAGTCGACGCAGTTATGATAGTTCAAAAAGCCTTTAATTCTTACCTGATCAAGTAAATCTCTCCTTTGTATGTCAAAAGGATTCCTATAGGTATGCGTTTGCGTCTTATGTCTGCCGCGCGAGAGTCCCACGACAAAACCACCGAATTCGTTCAGCTGATCGCGAAGTGCTGAGAACTTGTCTTGAAGACACGGATGTGTCGTCAAGTCCTTCCGAAGTGGTGACCGGGACATTACTCGAACGCTTTCGGCAACCTGAAATGCATTAATAGTAGTTATGATTATATTAGCAGTAATAATTGAGTAAACTGGTTACTAAGGCACATGTCAGCTGGTAGGCAATCGTCGAACGTATTAATTGCGCAAACGTGACGCTAACGGCGCGTCAACGCGAAAGTTTTATTACAATCACGTTTACGCGACGCCAACAAGGCGATAACCAACGAATACTTAAAAATTGCTTAATTGGTTAGTAATTGTTCACTCATCCGTACGAATACATAATATTAAGATCGACTAATTAATGCAAATTAAGACATAAATACGTTAATGATTTTTTTTTAAGTATAAGATGGACATACCTTCTGCGTGTTATTGCTGGACGACTTGTTGATGACATCAGCACAGAGTTTCTCAAATTCTACTTTAGCTTGATTTTTCAGTCTTTTCAAATAATTCAACACGGAGAAACTGAGCGAGTTGTCTTGAGAATCGGGAATCAAACTCTGTAGAAGTTGCGCGGATGCTCCCATTTTCGTCAACGCTCTACGAAGAGGCTGGAACAAGGAGTATAATAATTTAATATAACAGATACACACTAAATAATTAGTTTACCTTCTGCTTCCTGTAATCGAATCAGTACTTCCAGAGATAATAAGATTACAAACAAAATAAATACCTCTTTATAATGCTAGTTAAGATCCAATTAGGATTCTCTTTTATTATAATCAAGAAATTTTGCAGGAAAGAACTGATTGCAAAAAAAGCATAACCAAAATTTTACAGTTGACTCTCTAATGCAGAATAACAATTTGAAAATACTCTCCATTTCCCTCTAAGGACCGAAAGAATACCACAACCTTATTTTATCGAGATACTTTTATATAATTACTAGCTGCGCCCCGTGGTTTCACCCGTATGAGTTCGATTCCGTGGGAATATCGAGATAAAAAATATCCTTGGTTCTAACCCAGGTCACGGTCTACCCATGTGCCAAATTTTATACAATTCGTTATAGCATAAAAGCATAACAAACAAACAAACTCATTTTCGTATTTCATAGGAAATCAGGATTCATTCAGTATCGAGTTAAAACCCAAGGCACCTCTGTTTTTCGGATTCATGTGCGTATTGTATAAATATCACTTGCTTCAAAGAAGGTGGAGGAAAATATCGTGAGAAAACGGAATGCCTGAGATATTTTTTTTCCAATTTATGAAGCAATGGATTAGCGATCTGTTTCAAATCGAAACAGATTGTGATTGATCGTGTATTACGTAATTAGGGCACAGGTTAGTCAGTAAACACACGAAAAATAAATGTTTAATATTATGTAATTATATAAATTCCAACATACCGCCACATAGTAAGAAGGCATTCTGTCGAGATAGTGCTGGAACGCGAGCTTCCACTCTGGAGTGGGCTTGCACCGATGGACTTTAAAAAGATCGTCTAGTAGTGGCAACAACATCGGATAGTTGTACGGCAAAACGAACAAGTTGACACATGTCAGATTCGTTGACGCCTTCAAGTAGCCAAAAGGGTGGTTGATCTCGGAGTTCTTACAACCACTGTTGGCTACAAACACCTGGAAATGAGTAAAGAAATAACATTAGTACCTACACATAATTTAAATAGTTATCGTCAATAGTAAATATAAGTAAAACATGATTACTTTTTCTAAAATTTGAATAATAATTGGGCTTGTTACTTCAGTACAAAATACTAAATATTCAGCGACTGTATGTGCCTACAAAAACATTGCTCAGGCTAATTAGATAGGTACTACCTTGTGACATATTGCAATAGGCTTGTTTCATAAAAATTTTTTTTTAGTCCGGAAGGTAGATTAATCAAAAATATGGAACACGTATTTTTTATATTTTAACGTAATCAAAAGATTACGGCGATACATTGAGTTAAAATGTGGCATGACGTCACTGCTTGCTAGATTTTATACTGATTTGTGACGTTGCGAGCCCCCACTCCCCAACTTTAATGCGTGTTTTCTAGGTTATTTTTGATTAATATGATAAAGCAAAAAATACGTGTCTAATATTTTTTTATTATCTGAAAGACGGACTAAATAGAATTTCTTTTTTTTTACCTAGGCAACTACCGTATTAAATGAAAGAAAATTTTAAACTCATATTAAAAGTACAATTTTTAAACAAGCATATTACAAATTAGAGGATTATATCCAAGGAAACATGCTGGTCCTGCTCCATAGGACAATTTAGAATCAAGACAAAATCAAACAGGTTGCTAATTTAATTGTAAAAATTATAATTTTGTGTTATATGACATTGATTTTAAATTCTGTGATTACTTCCTCACACACTGACTTATTAATTTAAAAAAAAACATTAGGAAAATCGTCTACTTTTACAATGTTTGTAAATATGTGAGCACCATGTATCTATCACATAGGTAATTAAATTATCTGTTGTTGCTTCATTTTTAATTCTTTTTACCTATTGCGGTATAGTAATTTTATTCTAGGTGCATTGTCTTCACATATAATTATTTAACTAATGTACGTACTTCTACAAACTATTGTAAAACATTTCAAGAGTAACGGTGGAGTTTCTTGCTCATTCTTCTTCATACGAAAACTACCTTTTGGAAGGGGCGACTAGAATCAATTATATTATTTTGTAAATTTTGACGTTCAAAAGTGCCATACATGGGCCTATTTGAAATAAATGATTTGACTTTGACTTTGTACCACGCCCACATGGCACAAAGATGGCCATTGAAAGTAACCATTAAATTAGAATAATTATGTAGTAAACAAGTAAATGTCAACACTGCACTAAAATAAACAAAAAAGAAGTGTCTATTGTCCTCTAAATAAACTTGTATGGCGTCGGGAGGACTCATTCGTGGGGCGACCCGACATTAGCCATACAAAAACAAACAATAATGCTAAAACGTATTATGCAGTTCCATACAAGGGCTATCTTGAATGAATTATTAAACACTTACTACAATTAATTGCTCACATTATCTAGTTAGTGGAGTGCAATTTGATCGTTTGTTTACAATACACAAGGTAACCTACATAATAAATTAATACAAATTGGAGTCAATTGCTAATTAATGTCTTTAGTTACTCTTTGTTTTGTAAAATTCCTCGAATAGAGGTTATTGTCACTATGCTTATTTCTAACTTGTAATTTAAAAACACTGTAAAATGCTTATTTTTATTTTTTAATGAAGATCAAATAAAGAAAACAACAATTGCAAATAATTGTTGCTCAACCTAATCAAACATACCTAGTACATACTTACCTTTGCAGTTGGAATGTATGGGAGAACATATTTTTCAACTACAATGTTAAGTTTGTATTTGGGCTAAATTTATCTCAACTACGGAACCCTTCATTGTGCGTAGTCCGACACGCACTTGGCCGGTTTTTTTGCTTTTTAGGTACGGAACCGTAATAAAATAAATAAACAATTTATTTTTGACGAGAACATTTCTTACCTGCCAGCAGATAGTAGGCTGTTTCCTGGCCAATATGAACTGCGTCAGTGGACTGGGCTCCAACTCATACTTGTCAAAGGGCAGATTGTCAATCACCATTGGTTCCTGACTCGAACACGTGAACTTTACCACTGGGTGTGCAGAGCGAGGTGGCTGGAAATTACGAAAAACGTTTTTGAGATTAAATGTTTACGAACATGAGCACATCTTCAACTTAATAAAAAATCTTGAATTCACTGACACAACGCACAACCTAAACCGCTTAGACTGAAAGCACGAAATTTTCCACAAGAAATTTTGTTCCTTAAATAACGAAAGTGAGAATTAAGGAAGGATTTATGAAAATTCATCCCATTATATTATATAGGAATAAAAGGAACGAAAGTTTGTATGAAAGTTCATCATTATGAACAACTTTCACTATAGGACCAACACTGAAATAGCGAAAAAAAAAACGGCAACATCAGCACCGCGGCAATCAACGCGTTGATGTCTTTTACTCTACGTTCCGTGGTAATCAACGCGTTGATGTCTTTTTAATTGTCAAAGCTGGTGTCGTCACAGTGTCGCGAAATCAATGGTTTAATCCATCTCAAAAATTCTGAAAGCGCCTAACGATTTTTTCACTTCAAAAAAATCTTTCTTTTATGTTCGCATAGCTCGTCAAAATGTAGGGAATAGTAGTTTTTTTTTTTTTTTTTTTGATAACGTTCACGTAGCATCGCTCGGCAAACATTCAACCTTTATTCTTAAATTATACATACGACTAAAGGGGATTTACATGCTCATAAAAAACACGATTTCATTACAAAAATCTATACTTATGCGCCCCCACATTACAAGGACGATAGTGTTAGACGAACCATAATAACCTGAGATTCGTCATTTATCGTGTAATGACGAATCAGCTACATGATCACCTTACTGAGAATTGGTTGGATGGTGATGACACACATATATAACATAGCACATTTCGCCAGTTATGTTGAAGTCCGTGTACTAGAGGGCGAGCCTATTGCCATCAACTGGGCAGAAAAACCTGGCATGGTTCATGGTGAAGACTATGTGCAATATTCACTATAAACACATGCACAAGTTACACAGCCAAATGCATGCCAAGATCCTCAAAAAACGTTAAAAACAAGCTCACTGTACATATATTTTCTTTTATGCACTTAAGCTTTGTGCTTTCATGTTTACCGAACATAAAAGCGTTAACTTTTCAAACAAATAATGAACGCAATCATGTTCGAGAATCGTGAAGACCGAATAGGAACCGTACACAGCTTATTACTAAGTTCGAACATCGTGATGTTACGTTTTGTTGTTTAAAAAAATCGACCTGTTGGTCATGGGAACATTAAATATTCACCCTTAGGACTACAGAGTTTCTAATTGCAATTAGTTTAATTTCATAAATGTTTATTATGTTGAAATATTTAATTTTAACCGTTATCATGATCGTCGCTCCCCCGATTAGATTGTAAAGATTACGGGTGCATGGTTCCTATTTCGAGTACATCGAAATTAATAAAGCATAGTTGAAATTCATTTTAGCCTCAACTTTGGACACCACATACTGACCTCTAAGTGGCATATATACCTTGGCTTCTTATAGCCTATTCTATTGTAAAATCAGATGTTACTTGGGTCAACCAAACAACAGCTATCATAAAATTCTACATGAAGTAAGACAATTTGAATACAAAAAAAAATACAAGTAGTAAATCTACTTAATAAAAATCTTAAATTTATTCACCGCCAGACAACGCATAGCCTAAACCGCTGGGTCTATAACAGAAGATCGAAACTAATTTGCACTAGAATTCCTTGTATACTGAATTGAGCAATAAGGATTTTTTTTTGTTCTTTGAAAATTCGCCCCCTAAAGGAGATAAATAGGGTATTAAAGTTTCCTTTGTATTATTGGGATTATGAATTTCTAAGTAGCACCCCGGAGTCTGGATTTGTGCCCTGTTTATGGCAATAGGCTCACCCCCTATTACATGGAACTTATGAGGAACCGAGTGTAAAGTTCACTCATCCTCTATAGAAAAGGGAAGATCCTCCGACCAGACGGTGTCGTATCTGGTGGGCAACTGCCCAACGATTGATGTCGGAATGCTATATATGTATATGTTGATCGCGCAGTAAACTATGCTTGCGCGATGCAGGATTTGTGTGACGTCAGCTCTTTGATGCGTAATTCGCATGTGGCGATGTAGATGTCGCCACAGGACTTAAACATAACTGGCGAAAGGTGGGTGTACTATAGGTACACCTCTGCCTAACCCTTCGGGGAATACAGGCGTGATGTTATGTTATGTTAGGGTTGACAACCGACCTGTTTTCCCAGGACATGTCCTGGTTTTTGGGATGTTTTGGATAGTTTTTAAGCAACGTCCTGGGATTTTTATTAATGCATCCTGGAAAATTCGTGTATTTTAAATTTCGCGCCTTAACCTTACGTTTATTGGTCGGTAACACGGGGCGTGGGGTATTTTAAAAATAAAGATGTAACCTGCACTCTGCTTGTTGACTCTTTCTCACTACTATTTTCGCGCACTAGAGCTGTGTCTTTCTAACGGTTACATAGAGAGAGCTCTAGCTCGTCCACGAAAATGGAGTTTCATTGAACCTCTTTTTACTGCGTGTTGCTTAACTAGGTACTGCATTTATACTGCGTCCTGTTTTTAATCCGAAATAATAAAAAATGTCAAAAAAAAAATTTATGAAAAGATGAAATGTCCTGGTATTTTCACCTACAAATCCTGTTTTTCAAAATTTGAGGATGGCAACCCTATGTTATGTTAAAGTTTTAATGGAAGTTCATCATTTTTGCCGATGGGATAGATAAATCCCTAAAGGCGCACGGCTTGTAATATAGTTAAAAATACATACCAATGTTTGCGCGTTAGGGTCCGATCGGAAGGACTCCGGTATAGGCCAGAAGCCAACGGCGAAGCCTTTCTGCGCGACCGTCCGCGGCACGTAGATCAGGCGGCGGCAGGAGTGCCAAGCTTGCGGAGCGCTCGAACCGCTCTGGGTTTGATACTGGCCGCTGTTCCAACGCTGTACAAGAAGAAATGTATTAAGTTCTAGCTTTTAAGGAGTATGTAAAGATCGTTGCAGGTGGCGTTCTGTAGTTCCTGCCTACCCCCCTTGGAAAAAGGCAGCGGCTTCACCCGCGTAAAGGTCATAAATTATCTACCGGAAACGTAATACCGGGATAGTAAACGTATCCTGTGGTCTATCCGTCAAATTTCATCCGTTCATCACAAAAGAGAAGTATGTGGAAAAGAGTAAAAGGAGGCCACTTCCCTGCAGTAGAAAAATACAGCGCAGTGGTATACGAGGTATTCCTTTTGATATCCCATAACTCTAGGGTATTAATGAGACCATGTTAAAGAATCAACTGGCATGTAAATTACCTAGTTTTTTAACAAGGCTCTCGATGTGTGTATCTCTACACAAGTTTCATTGATAAGTACGAGTAAATCATTTTCATTCTAACCATTCAAGTCGCATTTTCATAGCTTTAAATATGAATGATTATTCATTAAAAAAAAAAACTTCTGACAGGTGATTTGACATGGTCTCATTAATACCCTAGAGTTATAGGATATCAAAAGGAACAACTTTTTTTTTTTTACTTAGTGCATCTCGTAGTTGACCTCTGAGATCATGACTACTTAACCGGGCTTTCCTGTAGGTGCCTTAAGCTACTACACTTAAAACCTCCAGCCATGGGTTATTCAACTATGCTAATTAAAACTAGGTGAACGTTCGCTAAGGGCACCCCCTGTGGGTACGAACCTTGGCTTAGGGCGTCAACCGGAGGACATCAAGGATGGGACGGGCTGGATCAAAGCTTTGATCATGATTATTAGTCGGGGAATTTAAAGCTACGTGCTCAGCTGCAACAATTGCTGGCACCTCGTTGTCGAGCAAGGGTCGCGGGGAGTATCATTTACTCAGGGACGCGGTCGCGATCGCAATGGACCTCGGCGGCGAGGTCGGAATGACGGGAGGCGTCTGTTTTTGTACACTGTGCTGGTTTCCCTACTGCTCTCCTGGAGGAGGGTAATGGGGTCGTCAGGGTCGGTAAGGATTCGTTTAGGGCGGCGCGTTCGATTGATACTAGAGGTAGTGTAACTAGCGGCCTCGAGAACCAGTGGGTTGCGATGTATGGCGGCAGTATCGAAGTAACGCTTGGAAGAGCGTTTGAGAAATTGGTGGATGGTGGGGATTTTTAAGTCGAGATGGAGGATCTCATTCCTAACAAACCAGAGGGCTCCCGAGGCCTTCCGAAGGTAACCGTTCTGTAATGTCTGCATCTTATGGATGTGACTGGGTCTCGCTTGTGCAAAAACAGCACCCGCATAGGTCATGATTGGGCGAATGCACGTTGTGTACATACGCAATTTGCACCGTAGTGACAATTTGCTACGTGCATTAAGGATAGAGTGAAGCCTTCCAAGAGCCCATGCGGCTCGCGCGCGGGCTTGGGTTATATGCTCTTTAAAGGAGAGATGGTGGTCAAGGACTACAACTAGGTACTTGGCTCGCTTCTCCCAAGGGATAGGCTTGCCTAGCATAGTGATGGGTCGGGGGAGACGGGGTTGGGTCTTTTTAAACGTTTTCGAAAAGAGAACCGCTTGGCTTTTGGCGGGATTGACTTCAATCCTCTATTTCCTAAACCAGGCGCCGAGTTTATCGACTGCGGTTTGGAGAATGGCGGCTATTGAGTCAGGGCCGAAAAAGGAACACCTTGTACAAGGATTTGTATGTCTTCGTGATACTAAATGGTCCAATCATTTCTGCCTATAGTTGCGTGCCGGTCGGTAAGCGGTAAACTGGTAACGTGCACCTAAACCGCGTAAAAACAAAAGTCTAAACAGCTGTGACGTAAGTAAGTAGGTACCGCCCATAACAAAACACTGCCGTAACGAATCTTATAGCCAAAAAACCGTTTCGGACCACGCATAATGAAGAGTTCCGTAGTTGAGATGAATTCATACCAAGGACAAACTTAACAAAGTAGTTGAAAAACATGTTCTCTCATACATTCCAACTGCAAATGAAACTAAGTGTGCACAATATTGGGAGATTTACCATGTTATTTTAAGACCAGACTTCTTATGAGTTTTTCTGAAATCTATAACTAAAGAAAAAAAATCTGTATTTATCAAAACTTTAGGCTCAGTAGTTTCGGAGATATGGGAGGAATGGTCAATTTTCGTCTATTTTCTTAAATATCTTTAAAAGTATTTATTTTAAAATCATTTGATATATCACACGGTACAGTTAGCAAAACTTTTTTTTTTCAATTTGATCGTGAAGTGACCCCTATATTCAAAATTCAATTATTTTCATTACACACCCGTGTTTAGGTCACAGAAATTGATGTGTACCAAATTTCAACTTAATCGGTCCATTCGATTCGGAGAAAATTGGCTATGACAGACTGACAGACAGACACACGAGTAATCCTATAAGGATTATATTGAGATCCTTACAACAAGCCGATTGATAAGTCACACGGTACCGTTTATAAAACTTTTTTTTTTCCAAATTGCCCCCGAAAAGTGACCCCATATTCAAAATTCATTTATTTACGATACACGGCCGTATTTGTGTCATAAAATAAAATAAAAAATCATTGTGTACCATTTCAACTAAATTGGTCCAGTAGATTCGGAGCAAATTGGCTGTGACATTCTGAAAAACAGCCAGCCAGACAGACACACGAGTGATCTTATAAGGGTTCCATTTTTTCCTTTTAAAGTACGGATCCCTAAAAATATAAACATCCGAATTGAGGAACCTTCTTTTTTAGAAGTCGGTTAAAAACTGGTCATTTTCAAGTGAATGACGACTGTTCTCGGTTCTAAGAAGGACTACTAAAACAAGAAACAAATAAATAATTCCCAAATTAATTAATTACGTCTGCATATAACGATTGCGTACACCTCTTTGTCCTAGTTCTATCTATAGCCCGGGCCCGACTTTGGAAGGATTCAACCTTTGTGAAGTTCCGAGTTCTAAAAGTAACGATGACGTCACTCATTGCTGTCTTGTTATGAATGAGAAAATGTTTAAAAAGTTCTAGACTACTGTATTAAGAAAGAAAACCTTCTAAAGGATAAAGCTCTGTATTTTTTATTTGAAGTAATTTGTAATTTGACTGTTTTTTTTTTTTTGGTTATATTGTCTCGCTCTTCAAGCAACGAAAAACGCTTAAAATGATAAAAATATGGTCTAGACACTCTCGACTTTTCGAGATAAATTCAGCCCTGACTGAAAAAGTAGACGTAGTGATAAGTGAATATGATTACGTTTTGGAAAGTATTCCACAATTATATTCGGGAGAAGCACTAATTTTCATATAATTGAGAAAACGAAAATTTTATTAGACTAGGGCAGTGGTCGGCAAACCGCGGCTCTGTCTGTACAAATGTCGATGAGTGCGAGCGTAAATACGCGCGGAAGTCCGGGTTTCGGTCAGAAAATATAAGTATCATGTTTTATTAAAAAATTCAAACTATATTATTTTCGCCAAAAATTAACAGGACATCGAAAGTTAATCATTTACTGTACCTTTTAAAGTTTTCCAAGGAACTTGTTAATAAGTAAGATGCATTCATCATAATATTGTCGGCCGATATGATAATGATGAAGGCATCCTACTTCTTAGCAAGTTAATTTTAGAAAGCGTTGTGGAGTGACTGAGGGCGGGAGTTTTAAGGATTAAGACCCAGATATATGACAGTGACCTTGAGTGGTTAGCTCATATGTTCTGTACTGAGTTCACGCAACGCGTCGTACGTCCAGCCAGTAATAGGACACGCCCATCAAGGAGCGCTGTCTCAAATTAAACGCATTATTAATTTATTATACATAAAACAAAAGGTATTTTAATAAAACTGGTATATTAAAAGATCAATAATTAAATTATCTTTAAATTGGTGAAAGTTTCAGAAAAATACGGTTGATAGATTTTGCGCGATTCTTAGTTTTTTATCCGCGTAAGACCTAACTTTACAAATTAATTTCACTATGTAATATAAACATAATCCAAAATATGCCAATATTAAAATATTAAGCAAATGCTCTAATTTAACATATATTTTTTTCCAAATCATTAACAGTACTTTTTTAGACGTCATCTTCAGTATAAAATCATTAAAAGTCAGTTATTGTCGCCTTAATAAAAGTGTACTGAGACAGTTTGGACACACAGAAAGGATTGGTTCTCATAATAAATCTTAGTCGTTATAATTTTACCGACCACTGGACTAGGGTAATTTAGGACAAGTCACATATACAAACAAAGTGCTTTTACTATATGGGTCGGTTTCAAAATCATACTGATATTACGTTAATAATTAGAAGGTGTGTATGTGTAGGGCTTTGCAACGAATATTTACGTCACAAAACACTTGCTTATCATTGAACGTAGTCCCGTTAGGCGTGACTAAGAAAAGTCTCATACACATACTAGATAACGTTTAAATGTGAAGAATGTTAATAAATCTATTATTAATTGTCACTTCAGGTTCCGATTTGAGCATGTTAAGAATTCTGATGATATTCGCATGAGCGGGCATAGAGTGATTCTATAAGCCCACTTGGTATAATTTTTTATAATTTTAAGTAGCCCATTTCTACGTTTCTCACTTGATATTATCATTCCAATGTCCAATTAGCATGTTCTTTTTAGGAGGCCTAATGGCAAAATGAAATAAAATAATTTGCGAGTGGCACTCCCCATCCCAATGTAACCGAGAGATGGAAAAAAAAAAACGCAAAGCATATAAGCCTGTGGGGTAATCTATTGTTAATTGTCGCTTCAGATACCGATTTGAACACGTTAAGAATTCTGATGATATTCGCATGAGCAGGCCATAGAGTGATTCTATAAGCTCACTTGGTATAATTTTTTATAATTTTAAGTAGCCCATTTCTATGTTTCTCCCTTGATATTATCATCCCAAAGTCCAATTAGCATGTTCATTTTTAGGAGGCCTAATGGCAAAATGAAATAAAATAATTTGCGAGTGGCACTCCCCATCCCAATGTAACCGAGAGATGTAAAAAAACTCATTGCATATACGCCTGTGGGGTACTGTTGTATCCTGGACTTAATAAAACGATTATGATGTTTCTAAGTGACTTTGCTATTTAAGTCAATAATTTGAGATATGGGCTATACAACCGCAGAAATAACATTGTTTTCTACGTTTTTTCTAGCAATACTATGAAACAACCTTAAATATTCACCCCAATTGCGGAACCCTTCATTATGCGTGGTCCGACAAGCACTTGGCCGGTTTTATAAACTATGTTTCGTCACTGAATTGAATAAGTCGTTATTTTGCAGCGGTAACATCAATCTCAGAGAAAAACACAAAGAGGTGCAGCCGCGTACGTCTACGTTTATATTTATAGTAAGAGAAAGCACAACAAATGGATTAAAGTTCTCCAAGATAATAAATTGTTACTGAAGAACGAAAGTAATTAACACTTTGTTTTTTATGAGACCAACAAATGTGCTGTTACAATAGAAGTATCATTGTAAATGCTAGTTTGTTCGATAACCATTCACGCCGAAACGAAATAAAGCCAAATTAAGAACGTACCGTAGAGTAGATAAACTGTGGAATAACAAATACGATACATTTTAGGACACATACGGTACACAGCCGGGGATCTATATTTTTCGAGGCGGGGCAAATACTGCCGACTGCCGCCCCCCGCCAATCTTTTATGCGCTAAGTTAGCCGGCAAAATTCAAATTTTCTCAAAATGAAAATTTTGGCAGCAACATATCAATCAAATTTTATCGATCGATAATGCGCAATCATAATAAAAATAGAAAGATTATAATTATGTGCTGTGCGTCTCATTTATTGCAAAGTTGCGGTGTGCTAGGTGGTGCACTTGAATGCTACGCTTGAATTTGTCGCCCCCTGAAGTTGGCGCCCGGGGCACTTGCCCCGGTTTGCCCCTCTAGACCCGGGGCTGACGGTACAATATAGTGTATGTATACACGACGATGCGCAAGCGATGCGCGTCTCTGATGCGCAGAGTACGGGGCAGCACCAACACCGTCCTGGCGATGATTGCGAACAGACTGGATTGCCCTTATATCCGGCAATGCTGCAGCAGACATATTGTTACTGTGTGAGTGTTCGTTTTTTTCGGTGCTTGTTATGTATGTAATATGTATTTATTTTATTTAATTTGATTTATTTTGCCATCATTTCATTAATTGATTTATTTTGCTTCGATTTAACATAATAATTTATTTTCATTTGATTTTATTTTAATTGATGTTTGCCTATGGGTGTTATTTACCTGAATTAAATGAATTTATTATTTTTATTAAACAGTTCGTCCGGCGCTTCCTGGGCAGTCAGCCACACTACCGACCTGCTAATTCATTATCATAATTATCATTATCTTGCACTTATTTTAATTTATTTATGGTCGACGTAACATGTCTGTCCTCCATACTTATCTTTTAGTAATCATCTCGGTAGTCACCCCCTTTCTAGCCATATAATCTTTCACATGGTCCATCCATCGTTTCTTTGATCTACCTCCACTCTTAGAGCCATCCACATTCATACTCAAAACTTTGCTCACGACATTTCCCTCATTCCTCCGCATCAAACAAAAAAAAAAAAACAACTTACGCCATTTCTCTCCCCATCGCCATCCATTTCTTTATCCGCCTCATGGTTGGCATCGTCCGTTTCGCCTTCCCTGCTGTTAGCCCCTTCTATAGGTGGCGGGTCGGGGCCAATCTTCTCAAAGTTGATCACAACACCACTCTGCACTTTCTGAACCAAACTATCGATGCACTGCATCAACATGCGGTGGGAGGTGATGCAGTAGGAACGACCTGAAAGTTGTACGGAAAACATTGAAAGAGATTGAACAGGATGAAAATTATCGGGTTACAGAATCAGAGAATTACAATGTGTATGTAAGGATCGTAGCAGGTAGATAGCGTTCTGTAGTGTCTGCCTAGCCCCTTGTGAAAAAATTTATTTATGTACTATCATAGAATTTCATATCTATACACCATAAGGACTATTTCTGTAACAGATGTGGTCATCGTGTGCATGGGATTTTGTTTTCAAACTGGTTACGAGTCCGCGCAAACGGACCACCGACCACAGACCGGTGGCTGTCGCGCGCCACGTCATTTGGTACCGCGCGAACTAAGGTGGTCGGTGGTAGACACGAGTGGTCGGTGGCCGCCACTAGTAGACGGTGACCGCTACAATTTGTTACGAATACAAAGCGAAGCAAGCGAAGTAGCGAGTGGCCGCCACCGGCGTGTCGCGGACACTGAGTCGCGAGTGGACGCCACTCGCTAGCGGCGATTCCATACAAAACGTTTGGTTCTTGGACATGCATCCTTACGATGTTTTCCTTCACCGTTTTGAGCGAAACATTACAAGGTCTTAATTTAGTTATGTATTGATGGTATATTGTGGTTAAATATTGTGTGGGTGTAAGAAATGTTACCTTAAACTTTACATATGTATAACATCAAGTTATTAGACAGGAAAATGAAAGAACTCTTCGAGTTGTGGGTTGCTACCCACAGCTCAGAGTTCAGTAGTAGTAGGTTGCCATAGAACAAGTCACAAAAAGCCAGACCTTTTTGTGACTTGGTGATTTAGCACTGGTGCCAAGTTTTTTATTGAAATAAATTAGGCACGGAGAAAAACACTGACTGATCGGAGCTGTCTAAACGCATAGCATCTTGCGAAGAAATGCAAGCTCACAAAGCAAAGTTTAAAAGGCTCGATACGTATATGTTTCAGCCGGAGCTTATAAGGCAAGGAATTTCTCGGGCCAGTAAGGATGCCAATCTGATCGCTATACTTTGGGGGCCGATTCCAATGATATTAAGATGTAACTTGATACTTGAATGGGTACCTATTGCTAATCGCAAAATAATAACAATTTTACTCCACCAAGACACATGCAACTCAAAACCGGGAAACAGGACACGTGTTACCACATGATAAACAGCACTAAGTACTGATATAATTCCATTCAAATAAAAATGAACAGGAAAATCATACAGCTATTTTTGTAGGACAATTCAATTGTAATTCAATTCATACACTATTTATTGTAACGTATTTTTTTTTCTATAGCAAACTAAAGTTTATTTCACGAATCGAGTTAATTTATTTTAAAAAGTGTGTGTGTATCAGCTCCGACGCACGACTGAGTTTACTCCTTAAGGGTCGGCTATAAGCAAAACGTGTTCTGGGTTTTAATAAATTTATATGGAAAACTTAAAGTAGTAGTCACATAAAAAAAACGTCTGGCTCGCTGAAGAGTTTAACTAGTCAGTGAAAAAATCGGATTGAGGAACACACTTGTACAAGATTGTAAAAAAACAATATTGAATATCACTAAAAACGTGCAAAAACCACTGGCGTATTTTAATAACTTTGGCGAAAATAAGAAGTTACCCAATTCATATTATACTTAAATAAAGACAAAGAACAGTGAACCCACAGATTTTTCTGTTTTCTATAACATTACTTCTGTTTTGCGTAAAATGTCCGGATAATTTCTAAAATTTTCTGAATTTTCACCGTCGAGTTAATGTTACATTTTTGTGACCGTGAAAATTCCGAAAATTTCCGAACATTTTACACAAAACAGAAGGAATGTTATGGAAAACAGAAAATGAGTGGGTTCACTGTTCTAAGTTTAGGTGACTTCTTAAAGTTATCAAAATACGTCAGTGCTTTTTGCACGTTTTTTGTAATATTCATTTTTTTTTTACAGTCATTTATAAATCCGATTTTGTCACCGACTGGTGAAACTTTTCAACTAGCCAGACGTTTTTTTTTTTTTTTTCGTGGCTACTGTTTATGTTTTATATTATAAACTTATCGAAAAACCCATAACACGATTTGCCTATAACCGATCCTTAATACGATTATCTTTGAATATGCAATAGGCAAACAGGATAATTAAACTCATCTCTTAAAAAAACCCTTCAATTCTTATAGGTTTTCATGTAATCTATGAGTAAAGAACCATGCTCTGTATTTTTTCAAAGTTTTAACCTCGGTAGTTTCGGAGATAAGGGTTCAATTTATCATCTATTTTCTTACACATCTTTAAATAATTTATTTTAAAATTAAAAAATATCTATATATTTAGAAGATGGGACACAACAAGCCCTTTCATTTGATAAGTTACATGGTACAGTTAAAAATACTCTTTTTTTTCTAATTTGCCCCCAAAAACTGACCCCCGTAAACAAAATTCATTTAATCGTGTTTGAGTCACAGCAATTCATATGCGTACCAAATTTCAACTAAATTGGTCCAGTAGTTTCAGAGCAAATTGGCTGTGACATACGGACAGCCAGCCAGCCAGGCAGACATACACACGAGTGATCCTATAAGGGTTCCGGTTTTTCCTTTTGAGGTACGGAACCCTAAAAACACTACAAAGTGAAAAATAACTTTAGTTCAAGTCGGGAGGCTTTTGTTGTTGTTTAATTCATTTATTGTCACCGACTTCTGAAACTTTTGGAACTTCATGCTATGTAATTATTTATATATAGCAAGCAAAGTGGTATTATAACATCATCAACATAGCACAAGTAAATCAAATATGTATCATTGAAGCTAACTCAAAAGCAACTCATCAGAAGTAGGCCATTTTTTATGGGACAACCCCTTTTTTGTATTTTTTTTTTTTGCCTGGGAAATTATCAAATAACTTCTCCCGCTCTGGGCGGAGCGGGAGGGCGTGTCAGACTGTTACTGACTAAAACCCACCCGTGTTCCTTCGGTTTCCCTGTTGCCGGGGGCCACGATCACCCTTTCGGTTTTCTTCGCACCCCCGGCAGGCGTACCTTAGGGGTTGTCCGCTAGGGCCGATCTAGCGGACAACCCCTAAGGTACCCCTTTCCAAAAAGAATGATTGAAATCGGTCGACACAACGTGGTAAAGAATTATCGCTGAACATACATTTAAAAAAAAAATTGATAACCTTCTTTTGTTGTAGTTGGTTAATAAAAATAAATAATTTAAAAAAAAATAAAAACACGACCAAAAACGAACTAAAAAGTAAAAAACCGCAACCCGACCGCAGTGTCAATTTTATTTATCTGTTCATTTTACTGATTTATACAACTTGTTTTTTTTTAAATTTTTTGTTCGTTTTTGGCAGGGCGGTCGTGTTTTTTATTATTATTTAATACATTTTAGTGACAAGTTTTATTTTAAAACATGTCAAGCTTTAATTTTTAAGGACTAAAGGTGGATTTATACTCACACGGCGAAACGAGGAGTAGAGACCCTACCCTACCTATGTAAGATGTATGCCAATAAATTAAGTATATAGTTTTGGAAAAATAATAATCTGCAATTTTTACAATAATAAAATGAGTATCGAATCGAAGGACTTAATAATTATTTTTTACGCCTTTAAAAATGGAGCCTACTACCGCCATATTGTATCACTCGGGATGATGTAAGGATTCTAACGATACCCCATACATCTAAATATGTTCAGGCATTTAAAAGTTATGGTTGAATAAAAAAACTCGCATACATACACGAACCCTGAAAACATTACACTCCCTTTTTTGGGCTGTCGTGTAAAAAACTAATATTGCCTACTTATATTAGGTTCTCAGGCCGTTGTATTAAGCCAGCTGTTAGCTCTCTGCAGCATAAAATAATATTTATAATTACATCTGAATAGGTACTTCTACCTTGACTCTAAATGAACAGCACAAAAACTAGTCAAACTGGTTTTCTAAAGGGCTTACTATCCCCTGTTAATATGAAATTTCTACATCCGTTTAAGACTCATTATATTTTTAGCTTAACTATTATTATTATCTGTAAAAGAATCTACTAGAATATTTTAATATTGACATAGGAAAGATATCCTAAAAAAATTTTGTTTACGAAATGGTCTTGAATGGATACTTTTTAGATAAATACGCCAAAGTTTCATAGTTAGCAACAATTTGGAACGTTACTGTCTATACCTAGAAAAGTAAGTTGGTTTTATAATGGTAACTTACCGCCAGTCACTTCACACATTGCGTCGATAGGCGAAGAATCTGAAGGGACTAGGCCAGTGTCCCTCTCGACGGCTGGTGTACCTGCTAGCCTCAGCACCAACGAAAAGAGTCTTTGGTCCCATCGGAACGGCTCGCGGGTTAACTCAGAGCCAGGTATCGGACAGTTCATTGGCAGATTAAACTGAAAGAAATATAGTTGTTGTTGATAAAAGTGTTAAATTATAAATGATTTTATTTCAATAAGAAGGTTTGTAGTTTGTAAAACACTTTTACGCGTCAAAAATCAATTAAGTTTTTAAACTAGATTAGTTCGGTGCTCGGGATATCCGACTACTCTGAGACTGAAAAACTAATACGTCACAATCTCTTTTAAAGTCCAGACATAATCTTGGTCAGATCATAATTATGAGAACCATAAAGATTATTGTCTAAAATGGTGGGTGTGAATGGTTTTTCTATTACAAGAGACATTTTATTAAGGACTGTTTGTTAACGATTTCCATGACATAACATCGCTATAGGTACGGAACTTACCTTCCTAAGCAGTTTTTAAAGTCGCGCTTATGTGAGCAACTGTCGATGTACCTATAGCTCATTGGAGGATCTGTTCATGCGAGTTTCGAAATCGCACGTTAGGTGAACCATCTGACTCATCAAATGTTAGCTCTAAATCTAGAAACCCGTAATATAAGTCACGTCTTAATTTGATATCGTTAGTTTTTTTGTGGTTTTCATAGTTCTTAAGTATTTAGTAACATATATAGATTTGCCTGTCTTTAATGGATTCAGATATGCATGAAATAGTTTTTATTATCTCATTTTTCGTTGTTTATCTATTCAATAGAAATGAAATGCTGTTCGTTAGTAAGCGCATAACTTGAGACATTTTGGTTTTGAAATGTTCGCAATAGTTCTAATTAGATTCTACCGGAAAGGAAAATAGGAAGATTTTCAAATTCGGGAAAACTGAACGTACTGTTCTCTCTAAGATTTTTGTATGAACTATTGAAATTTGGACAAGTCTGTCGGATCAGCCAGTCTTACATGTAAATTACATTTTGAAATATTTGAATAAGTTTGAATAACTAATAGTTTCACAAATAGAATAAATACCTACATAACTACTTACTTTCCCAAAAATCTACTAGGTAGGTATAGTATTGACACAGTATTCAAATAAACACTTGTTGGTGAAATTTGAATAAAGCATGCGCGACCTCCATCCAAACCAAAGATGCGATGCAAGTTGAAGTTATGCATACACGTACCTAACTAACAACTAGAGGTATTAGAGGTATCAAGGCGTGTACGCACGAATGTACAAAAACCTGGTGAACACGAACATCGAACACTTTGTTCGCAAGTGCGTGCCGCTAACGAACATCAAACACTATGTTCGTTTTAAATGTTCGTGGCGATCCAATTTCGTTGTTCTGTGTGGACGGTGTTCGGAGAAATTTGATGCGACCACTTCGATGAGCATCAAATCGGCGAATCTACGGCTACTAAATAGAACGGGCGGTGCCAAGTCGAACTATGTGTTCGTTCGTATAGTGTTCGTGTTCGCTTTTTTACCGACTTCAAAAAAAGGAGGAGGTTTCAATTCAACCGTTTTTTTTTTACGTGTGTTCTCGGATAGCTTCGTCGTTTATGAACCGATTTTGACGTTTTTTTTTTTGTTGGTAAGGAGATACCCGAAGGGTGGTACCATGATAAGGAAACCAGGATCTGATGATGGAATCCTGGAGAAATCGAGGGAACTCTTCAAATATTATAGGCAAACAGTGAAAAGTAACTTAAATTTCGGGAGTCGGTGGCAAATAATAGTAGTGTTTTTTTTTAAAGTCGGTTGTTTTTTTTTTTTTGTAAAGAAGTTTTCTCTAATTTACGTCCAGACGTACGACCCAAATGTTCTGTGTTCGATGTTCAAGTTCACCAGTTTTTTGTTCGTTCGTGCGTACACGCCTTTAGGTTCGGCACACACCATGACAAATGACAAGCTGTACAATAAGCGATTGCCGAACAGAATGACGAAGATGCAGCACATCACAACACACGATGCAGCCAAAAGCCTGGCATTGGCGTGCGCTAGCTGACGTATGGCAAATAATTTAATTTAAAGGGTTTTTCAAACAGGCGCGACACGCGACGCGACACAAAGACACCGCTCGTCGCGCGACGAGCGGTGTCTTTGTGTCGCGTCGCGTGTCGCGCCTGTTTGAAAGAGCCTTTATGGTTTGTGTTTCGTAATGTTAATTAGGTACTTTGCATATTAATGTACCTATGGAATCAATTTCTTCTAACACTTAATAGACACCTGTGCTACTGGAAATTGTTGCTAGTTTTACCCAGTCAAAGCACTAGGAAGTGGTGAAAGGCGGGCGTTTTGGGGGACCGTCTTTATGTAATGTTGACGTTCCAACAAAAGTGCTAATTATCAGCCTAGTTTGAATAAATGACTTTGATTTTGCCACCGGTCTCGAACCCGATCCTAGCCTTAAGGGCTTGCTACATGGCTGCCAACCGCGTCCCCGACAGAGTTGACCTTGGTTGGCGACAGACAGAGCTGTTTGAAATTCGGTCGTAAACCACCAACTCCACGGTTGTAATTGTAAATCACCAAGGTCACCTCTGTTGGGACGCGGTTAGCAGCCGTGTAGCAAGCCCTTAAAAGAGTGATTGCAATAAATGTTGCTGCTAGCTGATTCTGGACGAGTACTAGGAAAACGCATGATTCAGCATCTCAGTCATAACAGGTAGACTGCAAAGCAGTAACCGAATTCCGAAAGTCGACACCACGCCTTTATCAATAGATACAATCATAAAATCTAAATAAAAAAAATGCTTTTAGCGATAAGACCGCCCATTGTGTCATCCTATGTAAATATTTTACATGTAAGTAATCTGTTTGTGTAATTCGTATGGTGCACTTATAATAAAGAGTATTATCTTCTATTCTATAAAATCGTAAAGTATGGTGTGACCCACAGTCCCAGAGCTTAGCCAAAAATGTGCATCAGTCAATGCAGACAGAGGCGGCGTAAGGCGTGGACGACGCGACTTGAGTCGTGGGCCACCGCCTTCGGCGTCGCGGTCCGAGGGGCCTCGCACCTCGAAGGTTTATTTATGCATTACTTACATAAAAGCCGTAAACGCGTCGAAAAAATTTTACTCGTACTAAAACGATAAATATATTTACATGAGCCCTCCAGGAGGGCTCCTAGCAATATACGTATTAAAGCTTAATATTATGCAAACTGATCTCTGATTAGAAAAATGGTTTTCACAGACCCGCAATATTTTTGAACGGCCTATCCTATAACTCGACCAATACCTACCTAAAAATTTGTAACAGTTTTTTTTTTCGTTTTTTTGCGCCACCAGAGGGCCTTGCTAATTTATCTCGCCCTCATCAAATTTTGGTCTTGCCCAGCCACTGATTGCAGATATTTATGATGTCAATAACCTACTTATTACTGATACAAAAATAAAAAAGTTATTAAAAATGTGTTTGTTTGTTTTTTTTAATATTTAACTTTTTTTTATTTTCAGCTTACCTTTTAAAACCCTTCATTTTGATACCCCACTATATAGGTTTGGAAGTTTTTTTTTTAAACATACGTTTTGGCGCCGTAAATCCGCCATTTATATTTTTATAATTTTAATATAGGTAGGTACCCAGTGACACACGCGCAATTAAGACGAATCTAAGGATTTATCATTCATCAAATTCGGTTTAGCTGTTTAGTAGTTACACATACATACAGGTCAAACACATAACCCTCCCTTTTGGCTTCGCCGCAGTCGGGTAAAAAGGTACTCGCTGAATGCACAACCTAGTATTTTTCAAAAATTGTCTGTATATTGTGTTGCATTTCATAATCAATATTCAATGTTCACTAGTTAGCCATATTTCTTATGTCCATACAGTAATATTGCCAAATTATAAAATTAATCAAAACAGCGAAATATTTGACACTAATTGCGACATTGCCCACTTTTAGTATCTTAGCTCTTTAATGAGTTGACTAAGCACAAGTATGCATGAGAATCATAAATAATTAGTGAAATCACTGTTAAACTCCAATTCAACACAGTTTAAGCCATGCCGTTTAAGATAAGATAATTTGAAAAGCACTTTTGACATAGTAAGTAAGCAGTGCAAGAATTTACTGCTACAACTGACAAATCTTTGGTTAAATTCTACATAATGTACTAGACAGATTTATAGTTTTCAGTCGTTAATATACACATAGTAGCTAATAAAGAGCAACAACGTGTGCTTAAGAATATATCTTGCCAGGTGTTGAATCTTGCAGTTCTTATGGAACTTATAGTTTTTTATTTTTTTAATCAGTTTGTGACACAATTATGTCAAATATAAAGTTTAGAAACAAAATAGACGGCAAGTCAACCTCAACATATTTGGGGAAAAAAGTAGTTTTTGTGTATAATAATCTAATAATATAGTCTGTACTGGTCCACTACTGGACCCTACTGTGAGTTGAACTCCGTAAGTTCTGAGTTGAGCTCCACGATTACTGACAAATGCTTCCACTGACTGGACAGGTACACTCAAATCTGTGTGGTTCTTTCCTCAAAAGACCATTTCAGACACTAATCTACATGTTCCTCATATGGCCTGACCAAGATTACGTCTGGACTATTAAAAAAAAAACTGCGACCTCTGAGTTTGTTTTGGCCTTTCTTTTCAGAGTAGTCAGGAAACTCCAAACTCATCTAGCTTATTGTTTGATAGGACGTAAAAAAGTGATTCCGATATCCTATTTACAGAATAAACAATTTCATTTCACTCCCAAACAAACATGAAATGCCAAAACTTCATTTATAGATAAACAAAGCATGAAATAACTCCATTAAGTATTTTTATCAAAGTTTAGTCTAGACTAAACTTATAAACCTGATAACAAAAATGTGTGGGATATTGGTTTACTAAAATAATTTTTCAAGCTTCAAAAATAAAGAAGGACACAAAAATACAACAATCATAAAAAGAATGCTTACATAGTACTATGCTTACATATTACTAATAAGTGCACTTTTACATCTGATTAACAAAATGATAAAAATGTATAAATTAATAAAATGTCTAGTGACTCACCTCTTCCTGAATGCCAGCATTGCTTGAAAGTTTCCCTCCATCAGTAATAACAACAATAACAGAAGGTTCAAGATAGAATGGACATCTTCCTTGGCCATATGTGTCAATACCGGTCTGCATGCGATTTATGTTTAGAACATCAAAGGCATGCTTCAAGGCTGCACCCATTGTTGTCAAGCCCAGACATTGCAAGTTCTTTAATTCATTTATGAATGTTGCAAGATTCTCTTTCCAACCAGCCTGAAAATTAACAATTTGAGTAAGAACCCATTATTTGTACAAGTACTTCAGGAAATATGTCATAACAGATAACAGTAGCTAAGGACACCACTAATGGACACAAGCTGCACTTGGAAATCTAAAATAATCATAAAGTGTAGCATGTTATCATTCAAGACATAATTAATTCAAAACACAATTTCAGATTTATAAGAAATTAATTGGTTCTGTTGTATGATTCAGTTTGAATTTCCCCCCGATTCGCCATTTCGTTGTGTGCGCGCTCAGCCAATGACAGTGTGCGACGAGCGCGCAGTAGCGAGCGCTATCGCGGAGGCAGCAACGGCGGCGGTTCGTCCTGTTTACGTCGTGCTGTCTATTTCAGTAAATTTCGCACTTTCAAAATATGTAAATGTTCTGGATTGCAGATTACGGTGCTTGACATTTAGACACTATCAAACCGGCATAAACACTCACACCTATGCACAATCCACAAATCTTCGCCAACGAGTTCTTTCTGATATACTAACCTTGATGTTCGCGGGTGGTTCTTCGAAAGTTAGAAGCATATATCTGTCGCCTCTGCTTTCGGGGGAACGTTGACGAACCTATGAAATAAAATTAATCAGTCCAACACACTAACACGCGATAAACAAATCGATCACAAAAACGAGGCGGTTGACGAGTCGATGACACTGCACGTACCTTTACGAACGTTTCCACAGCGCCCTTGGCTACATCGAGCAACGTTGGGCGTCCGCCCAAATAAGCTCTTTGATTCATAGAGGCTGAAGTATCTATTAGGAAAACTATAATAGTCATCGTGAAAATTGCCTAAATGTCCTTCGAAATACATTAAAATATGCGCACGCTATTATGAACTTAGAACAAAAATGGCCGCTACATCGTAGGCAGGCTCGCTAAGAGGCGACCGTCCGACAGCCGCTTCGACGAGCAGCTGAACAAGCTACGCCACGACGAAGACTCCAAAAGTACCACGTGACCTAATCACACGTTCGGAATTTGTCGGCTATGTCCGTTGACTAGTTACGAATGTTGCCATAATAGGATTAAATTTCCCCTTACATTTTACACAATATTCCGTAGATGATTGTGTAGTAAACAACGATCTTTTAAACATAAATGAAGCAATTAATGTTAACATTAGGTTATATGCGAGTGTGATTATCGTGGTTACCGAAGTGTGCGTGACGGATAACATTTTTTCCACAGTTAGGGGTTTAAAAATGATGTATTTCATGAAGATTGGCACAACCAAAGAGAAGCTTATACCCAACATCGAATGAAATCGAGCTGTGAATGATGATGCGTAGAAGTATATAATTACTGAGCAAAAAAAAACATTAGTAAAATTTAAAATCATTCATGAAACCGCCAAAACGCGAATCGTATTCCTGCACCAAGGAGTTCTAGAAAGGAAATATATTTTTTCAGTTTAAAAAGGGATTTTGAAGGTTTTTATATGGAGCCTGGCTTACCTTCCGTCCGCCTATGAAACCTATGTAAAACAAAATGGCGGACAGTAGGCATGCCACGGACCTTCCCTTTTTATTTCTTGGTAATTAAAATTGTTTGAAAAGGACTCTCGAGAAATGCGTTATTTGGTTTTCCTGTAATATTTACCTAAACCTCTATGAAGTCTAATTATTTCAGATTTTCTGTTGGTAAACTTCGGAGAAAAGGCGGTAGGGACAGGTATTTTACAGACATTTTTTTTTTTTTTTTAAGTAAAGAATTAAACGCCAATTATAAAAATATATTATTAGTTATGATAACGTTTTCTTGTTTTTTCGGTTATTTATCATTAAAACTACCCGATGATCACTTCACACACACTACATCATCTGCCTAGCCTTCTCTCAACTATGGTGGGGTTGGCTTCTAGTCTAACCAGATGCAGTTGAATGCCAGTACCTAATACCTCTTTTTATTTTTAGCCCCACTTAAAAATTTCAAAATGACATATCGGCGTTGCAATAAAAACAAAATATTTTTTCAATACAAATATATATGTTTAGGTGGACAAGCATTTTTACAACTGTAAGGCGATAGCTGATAACGTAATTTTTGCTGAAATGTGACAGTCGGATGGACGGATGGATGAAGTTGCATCATAACCCGGTATAGAAAGAAAATAAAAAGCTATTAGGATCACCCGAGTCTAACCTATGGAAACCTTTTTCTTCTTTTTGAGTCGATTATATATAAATAGCTATGTGTTATAAGAAACTCCGAACATTAATTTATTTTCGTCGAGTTGTTCGTCGAGTTGAGCTCCTTAAGTTCTGAGTTGAGCTCCACGATTACTGACAAATGCATGCACTGACTGGACAGGTCCACTCAAATCTGTGTGGTTCTTTTCTCAAAAGACCATTTCAGACACTAATCTACATGGTCCTCATATGGCCTGACCAAGATTATGTCTGGACTTTAAAAGGGACTGTGACCTCTGAGTTTGTTTCGGCCTTTCTTCTCAGAGTAGTCGGATAGGAAACGCCGAACTCAACTAGCTTATTTTTTTAATATGACGTGTAAAAGTGATTCCGATATCCTATTTACAGAATAAACAATTTCATTTCTTTTCATTTCATTTCATTTCATTTCATTAGATATTGCTCGAAGTATCAGATTTTTGTGGCTGCTCAAATATTAACGTATGATCAACAGTGATATAATTTAATATACCAGGAATAGAGACTACCAAACGAGATGTTAGTGTATGTAGGTATGTAATGGACAAGTTAGTCGCCAGTAATTCCAAACTTTCTTCCCGTATTTGGAGGAAATAAACTTTTGTAGCAACACTACCTTTTAATAAGTGGGAGTAATAAGTACTGAAACGACTTATTTTCTTATACGACGCTGGAAGTAATTGACTAAAAACTATGATTACAAAGTTTATTATTAATCTAAATGTTTATCACATACTGTGAAACCACCAAACACATGATAACAATACTAAATAACACGTAACAAATGCTGAACCTACAACGTACCACATTACGCGGCAAATTTAAATACAGAATGAGTAGTGCGAAGCAAAATGTGACTAATTTAGTTCTTCTTCTTTTCGAGTCGATGGCAAAGGTAAAAATATTATAATTAGATGAGTTGGGCCCAGTAGGTGACCACGCCAATAGCAATGACGTTTTTAGATCCTCTGAAGTACAGGTGAATAGACACTTTAGACACTCCATTAAGGGACATGGTTTGGTCAGGAGCACCGCATAATAAATTAAGTCAGTAGGCTAAATGATGAGTAGAATGAATTATTTATCTTAGTTTACTTAACTGTCTCAGAATAATTCAGACAATAACTATAAATGAATTAAGTAGGTATCTCTTTGAAAAAAAAAATGTGACCCAGTTTGTGACACCTATGGATTTATTTACCAAATCGTACCTAAAGGTCGCTAGCCTAAGCTATTTTCCAGGTCCTATTTTACCATGATGGTTACGGGGGTATTACACTATCATATTATATCATATATCTATCTACGAAGCTAACAAATTACCCATAATATATCTATTTTACATCATAGATACGATAGTGTAATACGGGGCGTATTACACTATCGTATCTATGATCATAGATCAATGATTACAGATACCTATAATTAAATTGTAAAATAGATATATTATGGGTAATTTGTATACTCATAAATAATTTTATTGTCACTTGGAACAATGTTTCTTTTCAATTCTTATAGCCTTGTGAGTGGTCTAAAAGAAATTAATGCATAATTGAAGGGTTACAATTTAATTAACTTAGATAAGATATAATATGTCTAACCAACATTCTACCTAGTCTTTTTCCAAATGTTTGACTGTCGGCTTCCAGACTAACCGGATGCAAATACCAGTGTTTTACATGAAGCGATTGCCTATTAGACCTCCACAACCCAGTTACTGGGTAACACGATACCCCTTGGCAAGACTAGTTATCAGACTTTTGTGCTTCTGATTCTGACTATTGGATACGAAGGGTTCCGTACCGTATTAAGATCGAGCAGAAAACACCGAAAAAACACGTTTCTTGTAGGTATGGGAACCCCCTTTAATTATTAACGTTATATAATTTTTATTATTTGTTATTATAGCGGCATTAGAAATACCTACACAATCTGTGAAAATTTCAATTGTCTACCTATGAGATACAACTCGCTGACAGGCAGACGGACGCGAGGAAAACGGAGGCTCAGTAACAGAGTTCTGTTTGGCACCCTTCGGATACGGAACCCTAAAAAGATAGCTCATACATAAAAAACCTTGCTTTTTAATATTTTTCAGGGGACAATTATATCACCGCATTCAGAGAAAAAATCAATGATTAATTTTCTAAATATCAAATATAACAAAGATACGCCCTTTATCACCAAGTGTTGAACTCGAAAATCATACAGATTAGTTTTATTGTATTTAATTATAATGTATTATGTACCGAATGTTGAATATTCCCAGACACCCAGTTTTATGTTTTACTCAGTGTTTATGAAGTTTATTAAAACGGTAATGGGCACCTTAAAAAACATTATGAGACCTCTAATACGTAGGTTCGTATCTACAACGGTAGCATGACTCGTTTGAGTCGATGTTGGGGTGGCATGCTTTACATTATTTTTAACCGACTTCAAACAAAGGAGGAGGTTCTCAATTCGACTGTATTTTTTTATTTTATGTTTATGTTTGTTACCTCAGAACTGATTGATGATTCTTTTTTTATTTGAAAGCTTCCCGTGTGATCCCATTTCAATTTGGTCTAGCTCTGATAATGGCATCCATGAGAAAACCATATAAGTCTTAAATTTGCATTAAGTATGTGCGCGACAAATGGACGAATAACTCGCGCCAACCGATATCGATGATTCTTTTTTATAGTAACTCATGCAATTTTTCTTGGAAAGTACCATTTCGTGAAGTGGAACTGATGATGAAGCCCACAAATAGCCACCGGAATTACTCAATAATGAGTATTTCACGGATTGCGATTCGATTACTTTAATATGGCTGCAATGCAATTTATTACAATGCATATCAAGAAGTGGAGTTGATGGTTAAGTACCAGGAGAACTCCTCAACGATTAACGTTCCTGTTTCGGGAAAAGCAATATTTTGTAAAAGGTGATGAGCAGTTGAGATTAGGCTGTTGTAACTTAGGTAAATTACAAACTACTCACTAAAAAGCGAGAAATAAAAACTTGTATACAAAAAAAAAAAACAACCAACATCCAAAAAAACACTACAAAGTTTAAAATAACTTAAATTTCGGAAGTCGGTGGCAAATAACTAAAACAAAAGACACCGTAGTACCTACCCCACATAAATCCAAATACCACTATCTGCGTAAATAACAGTCACAGAAACTTACTTATCATATCATCCACATAGGTACTAAGTGGGAAAAAATACGTATTATTGAAGCTAACTCAAAAACTATTCAAGCAAAGTTAATAAAATTTATATAGGACCACTTTGAGAGCATACCCTTTCAAACAAAAAAGTATTTTCAAAATCGGTCTACAATTAACGGAGAAATAGGCGGACATACATAAAAAAAACAAACATACGCTACGAACATATATATAAACTCCTTCTTTTTGGAAGTCGGTTAAAAATTGTACGCTCCCGCGTTGCTGTAACAAATATCTATTACCGTACAACTATGAATGTGTGATATGAAGATTCGAATAATGTTGTTTCTACGCACGGTATTTCGAAAAAATATTCGAGTGGTACGCCAGTTTGAAAACACATTGAATCGAAAACCGCTATATTGAATGACGTCATTGCGAACACGCTGATGCGAAAAACTTTTTGAATGGTAAGCTAGTATCGAATTGCGTTCCGTTGTTGCTGTTTCGATTCGCAAACTGCACCGCTACACGCAGCGTAGCGCGGGGCAGCAGATTTAACATTGTACCAGTTTATATAGAAAACACAATATGAGCGCGCGACGCACTCCCGCGCGCAGATTGTTTGCTATAGCCGCCCCGTACCCGTACCACTCGTCGCTGCATAATGCGGTGCAGTGTGCGAATCGCAGTTCGATTGCTAGACAAATCAACACAACATTGGATTTCGATAGACTAGCGTCATCATTCGAATCTTCATATAACTCCCCATACAACTTGATACTGAACTGCAAATTGTAAAAAAACGTAAGTAACGTAAACGCTGCGTAAACCTAAGTTTTAATTTCGGGCAGCACTAGCGCATTTGGAAAAACAAAATTTTTATTAACCTATGGTAACTTAGTAACAATCGCGTGGAGATTGTATTGAATTCGAAGTCGAGACTGTATCTATCTATAAACAAATAAATAAAATTACATAATACATTGAATACTACAAATAGGAAAAACACTTATTTTATTTTTGGTCTGTCTATCTGTCTGTTTGTTCCGGCTAATCTCCGAAACGGCTTGACCGATTTTGACGGGACTTTCACTGGCAGATATGTATCTCACTTCGGCTACTTTTATTTTAGAAAAAGAATTAGGGTCCACGCCTAGTATTTTATACCTAATCGTCATTAAACCAGCCGAGTGAATATATAATTCATCCACATTAACGGTAGGTACTCCTCTTATTGTGCTTCGAATTAAAAATTAGTGTACATAACTAACTACCAAACCAATCTAACTTTCAGATAGACAAGCAAAGCAATAACTATCTTCCATTACGCACTGACACTGTATTTTGTTTTAATAAACTTAGGTACCTACAGCACCGCAGGAGGAGACGCCCAGGGCGTCGGGAATCGCGAGGCGATTTCCGGCCACCGTAGGCGCGGGCTTGCGGACGATGAGCAATGGGTGGCTCACCGTCCGATAAGGACCAGGCCCGGATCGACGGCGCGTTGTGTTCCACGCGCGCCTCAAGGAGATGTCAGCAGATTCGAAGGGGTCCACTAGAGCCGATGCCTGCCGGGGTTGCGAAGAAAACCGAAAGGGAGATCGTGGCCCCCGGCAGCAGGGCAGCCGAAGGAACACGGGTGGGTTTTAGTCAATAAGAGTCTGACACGCCCTCCCGCTCCGCCCAGAGCGGGAGAAGTTATTTGATGATTTCCCACCCTCAAAAAAAAAAAAAAAGGTACCTACAGCACCTACCGCACCTCAGTGGTAACAATTTGACTTTGACAGCGTTTATGTCGTAGTAGCAGGGGCGATTTCCGCAATGCAAGTATCTACTGATGTGCGGTTGACTGTACATATCGACGCCTTAGAGTGAAATCCTCGTAAGTGTAAAAGAAGTAATTTTTCAGGAGGAAGAAAAAACTGCGTGCTGTAAAGTTTTTGTATGGCGTCTTTCATGTTTTCTTTATTAATTAATATGGAAATTTAACCCGCTTTTATATCCAGAACTGCAAACTAAGAACATAAAAGACGCCGTAGCAAAATTTACAACAAGTTGTTTTTTCTTCCTCCTGAAAAATAACTTATTTTACACTTACGAGGTTTTTACTCTAAGGCGTCGATATTGAGGAAAAGTAAAAGTACGTACATAAATTGTTCAAAAATAACGTTTTTTAAAGTTACCGTTGCAAAACGGCTCAATCTCTGAATTGCCATGCTATTGAATACGTAATCTTATTTTAGCAAGAAACGATATTCATAGTCGAATCAAATAATTAGCGAAAAAAAAAAAACTATGAAACTGATCGTCTTATCTTGTCAATTCGATTGAAACAAAGCAAAATGTACACAATAAATAATTCCTGGGAATCAACTTCTATTTTTGTTGTAAAAAATCTCTGTTTACGGTAGCGCGCAAGTAACGCACACAAAACATTGTGCTTATGGGACATGCAACGCAGAAACTGTGGATGTATTTAAAGTAAAGTTAGGTACAACATTTAAAATTTATTGTTAAGTTCAAAAAGTGAATAATTTGTTTTAAAAAACTTTGTGATTTCATATATATAAACGCAAGGATCTGTGAGAAGGTTGTGTGATTTATACACCGGCCTGCAGGAATCAGTCCAGTCCATATTAAAAATTGCTCGTATGCATTTTTATTTTGCTAACAGAACTCTTGGAAATTTCAGAACAGTTTCTCCAGACAATGATACCATATCGGATGACGGAGCAAACATAGGAGTGATGCACCTTAGCAGTTTGTCTGGATGTCTCATTTTTTCTTGCTTGCAAAAACAAACCTATTGATTTTCATACATATTCCATCGATAATCGATATGCTGCTTCCAGGTGAAATGTTCATCAAGTGTTATACCAAGAAATTTTGTTTTATGTAATTGTTATATTATTTGATATCTATGCGTTATTTTATAGTAGGTATATTTACTTTTCTGCTTTTTAAAATTAATTATTTTAAGTTTTTCTACGTTAACTTTTAAAGCATTGTTATCTAACCAAGTACCGTAATAATTTTAATCAAAGTGTTATTTATATCAGACTCGTTAGATTCCTCATTTTTACAATCAAGGTTAACCGTTGTGTCATCAGCAGATAGAACACAATCCTGTTCTATAGCTTGAGGGAGATCGTTAATATATACAAGGAATAGTGGTGGCCCTAAGATGCTTCCCTGTGGAACTCCGAAGTAATTTTGTCAGGGCTGGGAGTTAAAGTCGGTGATAATATTTACTTTTTATGCATTATGCTTTATTATGCATTATTAATTACATGGAGTAGGTCTTTGTCATCAAATGTTGTGATTCTCGTGATCTGAGTTCTATTGGATAAATAAGATTTGAACCTTTCTAGGGCTAGACCTCTTATACCCATTTTACTCAGTTTATTAATGAGAATGGAGTGATTTAGGTAATCGAAAGCTTTACTAAGATCTAAAAACAAAGCTGAAGTTGTAACTTTCGAGTTGATGTTATATAAGATTGATTTGACTAAGCTAAACGCTGCCAATGAGGTGGATTTTGTTTTTCTTGAAACCATAATACTGTTTTGCAAGCATATTAAGCATATTATACTCGTCCAAGAAAGAAACGACTCTCTTTTACATAATTCTTTCAAAGACCATTGATAAAATTGTTTGATAGAATTGAGTAGGTAGGTACATTTATATAGTTTTGACAAATAGTTGTATTGACGATTTTTAATAGTAATAATAAAATATCTCGACTTAGCACACGAGGTTGTCGACATGTGGAATGTGAGCTCGGCTATCATTGTGCCAATTGTCGTAACGGCCAATGGCCTGATGGCCGAAAGCCTAGACCGACATCTCCTTGCACTCTCGTTAGGCGGTTGGATCAAGGGCCTGATCCAGAAGGCAGTACTCCTCTATACGGCTCGCATTGTGAGGAGGTTCCTGTCTCTGCAGCTCTAACCACCGGTAGCTTTGACCCTGCTTCCGACACCAGCGGACCTTTATTTTTTTTATTTTTTTTATTCTATTATTTTAAGAAATATTTAAAAATGTAAATTAATAAGAAACTACATGAATAAACAAAATAATCCTTACATATTATAAAACAAAGTCCCCCTCCGCGGCTGTCTGTCTGTCAGTCTGAACGCAATAAACTCAAAAACTACTGAATGGATTTTCAAACAGTTTTCACCAATGGACGGAGTGATTCATGCGGAAGGTTTTAGTATATTTCATTAAGGTTTTGTGTAAATTGGCTGACATTTGCCGATTATTGTTGAAGGTGTCAGAAAAAATCATGCAGACTGGGATTTCATTGGCGTGCGCCGCGAAAATCGCAAAAGTTACATAAAATTTATGTTCTACAGTATTGTTCATCTTAAAAAGTTCAATAAAAAAAATCGCAATGGCATATGTCTATTTTCTATGGATGACCCACAATAACCATTTTAACCTTACAGAATTTGAAATAAAAAAATAAAAAAAACGAAACTAATTTGACCGGTATTAAATTAATCCTTATCCAATAAACTATGTTACTTAAATTGAGCATTTAATTTAGATTAAAATATGCATTGAAATCATTTTATTTAAATGAACAGTTTAAAAATATCACAGATTCAAAATTACGCGTGACAAAATAATTATGGTTGACCGTAACGCGGGCGCAGCGGGTGGATCAATGACCTTTTCCTCGGCTTTTAGGTATGTAATCCCGGTATCGGTAGAACGTTCCCGTGGGATATTTTCCGACATCCACGCGGCCGAAGCCGCGGCCAAAAGCTAGTAGCTTAGTACTTGCCAAACGGATCTCTGAGTCGGAAAGTATGTAAAAACCCTCAATATTTTTGAAAGACCAATCCAACATCATCGAAGATTTTTATTCACAACCTTGTGCAATGCATGATTACTAGATTACTTAAAATGAATTGAATCGAGGACAGAAAGACCGACGGACTTGGCAAAACTATAGGTGTTCCTTGTTTTGCTACGGAACTCTAAAAACTTTTTTTTTTTACAACTGTAATATAAGTATATTTTTCACAAACATATAAATAGTAGTAGTAGTGATATTTTTATATTCCGTCTCGTATTTTAGTCGAATAATTTATTCAATAAAACCTTAATAATCAATAATGTAATGTGACTTTTGATTTGACCTAAAGGTCCAGTAACCAGGTCATAAAATTCCAAAAAAAAAAAAAAAAGTGACTTTTGACAGCTGTACTGTGACAATTGCGATTTGTGAGCGAATGTCAAACCTCAAAACATTTTGTCTGTTTCTGTGCTCATTTAAAATTATTATTTCTGTTCGTTAATAGTACATACAGTCTGTAATTACTTAGTATTGATTACTAGTTTGCCTAAATTTTTATCTTTTATATATAAAAACTCAATCATGGAAGAAGTATTGGAAAAATTAAGTAAAACCAAGTTCGATGGATTGTACAAAAATATGGGTAGGGATTTGGACCACCAAGAGGAGAGAAGAAGAGAAATGCTTCAATATCAAAAAACGTAAGTTTTCATTATGTATTTGAACTGTGTAATTTTTTTATTTAACATTACGCAAAACCCAAGACATTTAATTTTAAATATACCAAAAACATTTCAGACATCACACTGAAAAAAAAAAACAGACAATTGTTTAAATAGGTACAAATAAATACAATAATAAAATGGGAATAAATAATTCCACCAACTTGACTTCTTGGGTTCTTGTGGATAGTCATTGTTATCATAAATTCAATTTATTTTATTTATTAAACACTTTATTGTACACTGCACAATTAAGCACACAATACTCAAAGGGCAAACCTATTTCAAACTATCATAGACTATAAATATATTATATATGTATGATGGCGTTGCTAGAGAGATCTAGTATCTATGTTGGTAAGTTCTTACCTTGCCTTTACACCATATGGGTGTAACCAAAACAAGTTGTGATAAAATAATTATTGTTTTCAACAGGTCTTGGAAAAGACTTGTCCAAAACATGTTGTGTATAAATAAAACATAATATTATACATGTTGTTGACATCGTTACATAGTTTTGTTAACTATTTTGTTCACCTTTTTGACAAGTTTTCCCCAAGTTTCAAATAAAACTAGTCTTTACAACTTGTTTAAGATATAAATGATAAATAAAAACAATAGACTCAATAGACATGTAGTATAAAAGTTTATTTAAACAAACTCAGTCTATCGCAGTCCACTGCTGGAGATAGGAGGCCTATGTCCAGCCATGGATAGGCTGTGCCACAAGATCCTGTCCTCCGCTTTCCGCATCCAGTCTGTCACCACCCCCTTGTTGGAGCCACCACGACGTATTATACCTTGGTGTAAACAAGGGTTTACAGAGTCACTCTCTCGGATTAACACTGTACTAACTAAAGTTAGAATTGGTTTTGTAATAAGACAGTTTAAGTCTACCTTATTTTATATTGATGGTTTCATCTCTGTTGTAATTTCAGCAACCGTTCAGTTCTAACAGATACATTTCGGGGAGTCCTGGGATTAGTGGATGCTGTTGAAGAAAACAACATCTTTCAAGAGGAAAGGGTAAGATAAATCTGATTAATCTTATGGCTACTAAGTAAATGGACAATCAAGTTATTGAATAATTATTTATTATGTACTTAGATTTTAAATAATAATCTGCCTCATTGATCTAAGGCTCTTTCAAACAGGCGCGATACGTGACGCGACACAAAGACACCGCTCGTCGCGCGACGCGACGTACCTTTGTGTTGCGTCGCGTGTCGCGCCTGTTTGTAGGAGCCTTTAGTAATTAGTCATCCACCTGCTGAGCGTTGGTTCCTTGGACAGGTCAATCAAGCAGTCCTTTTTTATCTATGGTACAATGGTCCACCTTTTTTTTTTTTTTTTTTTGGGTTGTCCACCTGACGGACTAAGTGCGGAAAACATTTTAACATAGAACATACGCATAAATTTAACATAATATAATATCATAGAAAGAATATAATTACTTATTTTAACATCAAAGAATTAAGATAAATAAAATAAGTGACTATAATAAGATATTGTTATATTTGTAAACTTACTACTGAAAACTTGTAAGATAAGATAAATTATATGAATAGGGATGATGCCTGGGTCAAAAAAAAAAGAAATTCTATTTAGTCTGTCAGCGTGATAATATAAAAATATTAGACACGTACTTTTTTCTTCATTATATTAATAAAAAATGACTTGTATAAAACGCATTAAAGTTGGGGGGGTCGCTACGTCATAAGTAAGTATAAAATGTACATACTCGTGACATCATGGCACATTTAAACTCAATGTATCGCCGGAATCTTTTGATGACGTAAAATAAAAAAAAACAATTTTTTTTAGTCGTCATCCATATTGTAGACTTGTATTTCTACAAGTCTACAATTCGTACAATTATGTAGGGCTGCTATAGTCTAAATGCGAAAGAATTGTAGTTTATAATTTGTAACATACATTACATATCTTCTACTATATAAAAATAAGTCAGGTTTTCCTTCCTGACGCTATAACTCCAGAACGCACGAACCGATTTCCACGGTTTTGCATTCGTTGGAAAGGTCTCGGGCTCCGTGAGGTTTTAGGTAGGGTAGGGTAGGTAGGGTAGGTAGTTAGGTGCGCCGTAAATAAGTTCTTAATGCTACCCGTGCGAAGCCGGGCTGGGCAGCTAGTATACTAATAATTTTTTAGAATTGTAAATTTGTAAAGTCATGTGGTATAGGGCCCAATCCTTGGTAGATCAAATAGATTTCTAACTAAGTATAGATAAAATTAATTTGATTTACAAATACATAAGTACAAAATGTGGATTTTCATGAACTAGTAACTTTACAAAATTGTAAACATAACATTAATGTATCACGAAAAAGAGATTATGGTCACCAAAAAATATTTTGACCTGTTACAGTTTTAGACTAAATCAATCAATTTCTTTCAAAATATTATTGCAGTTAAAATACATTTGAAAACCTCGGTATGAATTTATATAATTAAATATTCCTGTCTCGTAACAGTTGTTGGTTGCCGCTGTTATTGTGATCTCTGTTCAAAACCTTACTCAATATATTAAGACTATTTATATAATTTCAGGTGACTTATAGGCCTCAAATTTATGTTGCTGGTTTCAATAGATGTGCATATAAGGAAGTTCTCATGCAATCAGAATGGATGATAGAAAAACCAGATGATTTTCACGATAACTGGTATGTGGTACCCTGCCCTAAAGGTATTAGAACGCTTGTGGTGGCCAGTCGGGTAAGTAGTCTTGTATTTTTCATGTCATTTATCTATACTCGATTTTAGACCAATAAAAGAAAAAAAAGCTAAAGGTCACTCTCGTGTCTGTCTGTCTACAACAGAGGTTTTTGACATGAGGTTTTTGTAAAGTAATATTTTGTTTGGCACATGTTTTATTTATTTATTTTATTCGGGAGACCAAACAGTTACACAAATATCTTAATAAAAAGGTAGTGATAGAGATGTTGATAGAGTTGTTAGGCCTTAAGGACGCGCATGCAGATTGCCAATCAACGATTTTTTAAAATTAAGTCTTCCCTGGTTTTTCTTTTATTTCCTGTTCAGTCTTTCCAGAGTTTACCCCATATAAATATACAAACAACTTTACTCTTTTATAATACATATTAATGAAATCAAAACTAATATTACAAAGATTTTTTATAAAATAATGATGTGGATATATTTAGTAACCTGTTCCGCTTAGCTATTTCTAAAGAGTCTTAAAAAGACCCTGGAAGAAATCGACACGTGTTTCACCTCTCAACGAGGCATCCTCAGGATGACGATTGACTTGTCGCGAAATCGAACGCGGCGTGTTGCCACACCAAGCACCGAGCGCAGACTCGCGCTCTGCTTGTTGTCGCTCGGTGCTTGGTGTTGCTTTCCGCAAGGTCACGCCTCAATCAATTAACTATCTTAAGATTTTTTATATTTTTAAACCTTGGCTTCTTCCACCAGAGATACTGAGTACACATTTGTAATTCCAGGGCAAAACCAAACTGTTTTCCCGGGATGGTATCCTTGTAAGGACAATTCAGTCTGCGTTACCAGGCGGTAGCCAGGTTTCGCCTGGCCGTAACAGTCGTTGCTGCATTCTGGACGGTTTCTTAATACCTACTACAAATACCTTTTATATTTTGGATCTACTGGCATGGAACAGCCACTTAATGGCTGATGGAGAGGTAAGAAACAAACTTTCAGTAGAGGCTGGTAAATATTTTCATTGCAAGTAACAAGTATGCTTAAATGTGAAAGCATGTAAGTTTTTTTCTGTAGCAAAACAATAAAATCTGCCACAGCAAGACATACTTTAAAGAAATGATATGATTCAAATAAAACGCGCGCAATCGTTACCTGTTTTTAAGAGACTCGTGAAGGAACTTTGGAATCAATTTTGTAGTGTATGATTTATTTTTTTGTTATGTATTTTTGTGGTGTACAATAAAATAAATATGATTATCACTCGAGAACGTCCCTAATCAAATCAATATTATGACGAATCTGTGACACAGCAATAAAGTCTGCTCACTTCAGAATTTCTATACAAACACCCAGCAATTTTATGGTGGTAACTAATTAAAGTTTTTTTCTATTATTTCAGACTGAATTTCGACATTATTGGATGCTAACACAGGTAGAAGAAATACCAGATTTGGGGAAACGCTCAAAAGATAATCATTTAAAATTTAAAATTATACCTAAAGTTCCATGTGATCCAGATAGTTTTAGAGAGTAAGTCATTTTCTGTTATGGCTTGAGATACTAAGTGATATACTTCAGTGCCCTATACCACACAACTTTACAGGTCTACAATCCTACAAATTTTTTAAATTGTTGAAAAAATTGCGTAACACAGAAATTACAAATATGTATGAGTTACAATATTGTAGACTTGTCACTACAATTTACATATTTGTAAGGTTTTTCTGTGAACATTGTGTGGTTTTGTGTGTGAATTTGTGGGTTATGGATAGTGCCATCCACGAAGATGCGCCCCACTTATCTTCTTAAACGGAATTACTGTAATTAATTATTTACAAATTTGTAAATTGTAACTTGTAAATTGTAATCGTAAAGATTTGTGGTATAGGGCCCCGATAACTGTCGGCAAATAACTAGTACAGTACCCGGCCGTAGAAATGGTAAAACGAGTTTTATAAGAAGTTCGGCTTTGTAGAGCGTCATATATGTCACTCAAAACATTTTCTTGTAGCTACACCGGATAATTCAATTCAATTTATTTAATCAAGTAACCATGACTCATTTGTTAGTAAACTTATCCTATGTTAATAATTAAGACAATTTTATCTACATCCTAAACAAATACCTGTATAATATACATAGCGGCAGTAATGTTCGATGCTTCATCGTGGCTGCACCATTCCATGGGAAATGGCGCAGCAGCGATTCACGTACGGACAGTCTAACCTGCTCGAAATTAGAGTCCGGATACTGTTGTTGGTGCCCACACCGTGCGGTGCGCTTATGCATTGTGGCAAAGAAACAACCTTTTTTTTAAAAAAAAAAATCTATTACAATGGTATTGTAGAAGTACATACATTAAAAGGCTTATGCTAGGTGGTAATACATTGAAATCCTGACCTCTAAACTAGGTTAGTACCTGTATCTTAGAAGATCAGTGTCCCTCCGCAACAATGCTATAGGCCAGAAATTTTTACAGCTCTAGTACAACTACTAAACATCGCAAAAAAAAAATGAAGGGTATAATTTTACAATCAAAAGAAGTGAAGGTATGGCGTTAAAGTGTGATTGAGGTGTGTATGTGTGTGTTGTATGTAAGTGTTTGTGTATGAATGTGAGTGTGTGTTGAAATTTGGAATTAGTTTTATATTTAACTTTAACTGTAAAGGTTGCCTAAAAGCAGATCCACATGTGCGTCCGCGAAAATACCTGATAAATGCTAATACTTCATCTCAAATTACCACCATGTATAAACATATTACTCGTGGCTAAGGAATAACAGCCGCATGTGTCGGTCGATCAGATTACGCTACGCTTGCCGCGGTCGGCCCGCGAATGGGTGATAATCTTTATATACTGAGACCCCTCGGTCCTCCGTGCCTCGGAAAGCGCGTTAAGCCGTTGTTCCTGGCTGTCATTCGTGAATGTTTGACAGTAGTAACGGGTCGTCAAAAGCTCGAAAGACTGACAACCACCCTTAACTCTGATCAAGAAGGGGTAACGTATTACCCAGTACAGTAACTGGGTTGTGTAAGTTAGATAAGTAGTAGCTCTATGTAAAATACTGGTATTCAGCTGCACCCGGTTAGACGGGAAGCCGACCGCAACATAGTTGGGAAAGGGCTGGGCAGACCATGATGATAAACAAATATCTGTATAATTATCGCTGTTTTGTTACCTATTAGAAAATAGCCAATCATAATAATTATAATTCTTCAATTACAGTTTTATGATGAGAATCCCACATTATCCAAATTACTCCCCCAAACTGGATGGCCTATTGTTTTATCACAAGAAAGCCCATTATATTTCTGGATTAACCCCATTGGTGGGCTGGTTATATCCTTACATGGTGCCTGAAGTGTTTGGAACAGGTAAATTAAAAATATATATATTTGAAAGCAGAGATTTATTAACATGTGTACAAAAAAAAAAAACAATCCTAACATAATTTTAGATTTCTAGAGATATGAGGAACATAATGTAAAGTTCACTCATCCTCCATAGAAAAGGGAGGATCCTCCGAGCAGAGGGTATAGTGTCTGGTGGGCTACTGCCCGACGATTAACGTCGTGACATTGTTTCTATGCTAGTCGCGCGGTAAACTTTGCTTGCGCGATGCAGGATTTTGTGTGACGTCAGTATGATGCATAGTTCTCATGTGGCGATGTAGATGCCGTTAAAGATTAATAAAATGCTTTTAATAATACATTATATTTTCTAGATGTCAAAATAAATCCAGCTTACATGATGGAACGACCAGTAAACTACGTGAACCAAGCAGATTTCATTTCGAAGTTTCCAAAAAAGAAAGAGAGGCTACGACGCGGTCACCGAATGGATACTACAGCTCCAGCGCCGGATACTAATGATCTTGTAAGTATCAGAAACCCACATCCGCACATTCTATGAGCTTTATCAATTCTGTTTTCTAATCTTTTAAATATATATAGCTCAGATAAATAAGATAGTTTCTGCGAAAAAAAAATCTAGTGAAGAATTATCACCGGGATAACGCATTTCGAAAAAAGGTGCGAAAAAAAGCTTTCAAGGGTTTCGAATATGGTTGATTGTTGCAAATATTTCATAAAGTATTAGTTTTGTGTCGACTTTTTTCGCACTGAATATCATAATGGATTTTTATAAAAATAATCCCGGTGATAAATCTTCTCTAGGATTTATTTAATTTACAGATTTGCCTTTTAACTTGAATTTACTATGGGAAATAAATAAGAGTACTTTTTTTTCCTGAATTTACCGAAATAAAACGCATTTATCTCCGTCAGTTAGACGTGTTGACTGCGTTTAGTATTTACTTAATAGCATCTTAAATAATTACTTGTTTTTCTCCTGGATATTACAGGTTGAACCCTACGTCAAGGTGTATACCAAATAACCAGAGAGACTCACTTTCGCGTTTGGCGTTGATTTTAGTAATTCACATGACTTGTTTTGTTTACAGTTAGTTGTGGAGGCTTTGACAGAATCCGGGGCGTTTGACCCTGAAGAGGCAAATAGAGGAAATGAAGCGACCGCTGTAAACATGGAGTAAGCGAAGCTTACGATTTGTGTCAATTTATTTATAATGTACTATGAAACAAGGTATTTGTTATACAGATAGCTAACTTGCAACTACTTTTAAACAATGTTGTGAGTGTGCTGAGTAGTCAATTCTTTTAACATCACTCTCGTAAGTCGTACATAAGCTAAAAATGTAGTACGCACACAACAGAAATGAATATTATAGTTTGACCGAGATCGCTGTTCGCGGTGAGACGCGGGGCAGTGCAGGCTGCTCATTGGTCAATGCATACGGCGCATGGCGTCCCGCCCGCCGTTTATTCGTCAACGCTGCCCCTCGCCTCGCCGCGCATTCCTAAGGCGCGGAACAGTGGTCCCGGTCAAACTATAGCAGTGTACTACAAAGATGAATATTTTTGTCTGTACCAAATAGCTTTTCGACTTTATTGGTTTTGAATAATTGGTCTTTAGATTGATTGCTCTGCTCCTAAAGGAGTCACTATGTTGTTAAGTAGTAGAGCTACTTTCTAGTCGGTAAGTATATGTCGTTCCATATAATTAAGGAAGTCTTAGGGGCGAATGCACGGCGCGATTTTACGTAGAATACTAAACGATTGAGAAAAGTTTCTGAAGAAACAATTTCTGGGACTCGATGCATTTTTGCAGCAACTGTGATTCCGAAATACGGTCGCTTTCGATTTAAGGAGCTTTTCCAGGGATAAAAAGGCCTATGTGTGTGTGTGCGTGCAGTGTATGCCTACTTGACCTGTGTCCCAAAATTCATCCAAATACGTTCTGAGGGTCAATTCTCGTATTTTTAAGGTTCGTATAATCTCAGTCTGAATGTATTTAAAATACCTCAACTTCTTCGTTAATGGGTTTTTTTGTAAGAGACACCACAATTTTTCCAATGTAACGTAGGTTAATGTAATTTTTTTGTTTTGGGCGGTGAAGTGAGAGTAAAACAAACCTCTAATTTAACAAAAAGTTCGTCTACTTTTTGACATTGATTGTCGCTGAGATGATATTGCGACTACAGACCGTTCACTGTCCGTTCAATGATACGACAATAGCGTCTGGCCACGCTAAGTCTGCATAAGTAAAAAACGGTGGAATTTGAAAATCTATAGACGGCAACACCATCTTTCTTACGAAATAAGAATTTGATACTTTCTTTGTCTTTTGGTTTTTGATAGGTTATTTTGTTTTTATTCTGATTTATTCCTGGTAAAGAATAATCACTTTAGCACAATGCAGTGGGGATTTGATAGAGTTTTGTCATCATATGGAGGTAGAGCATAAGTACGACAGAGTCTATTACACATAATATAACAGGCAAAAATCAAAAGGAAAAATATCAAAATCATTGGGTCTACATAAAACCCCGAAACTGACATAGCTGACTGATGTAAAAGTATACCATATATAAAACTTTTTGGGGTTGCCCATTAATTCCATTGCAGATTTAAGGTATCGCCGCGGTTCGTGAGCTTGTGAGGCGAGGCGATTACGTTACTATTCCGATTAGTGTGCGTTGTAGAAGGAGGTTTCATACAAAGAATACTGAATGACTCGAGTTGATACTGTGACGATCCCTTTCCGAGTTGATATGTGTGCTATTCCTTTAGCGTGGCCAGACTCTACAGTGCGTCTATTATAACTCGTCGGTAGTACTGAATTTTGCAATCTTAATTTCAATACTAAAAGAGTTCAAAATGGCGACTGATAGAACAGTACTACCAATCACATGACTGCAAAGATTCAGTGCTACCAATCGCGTCACGGGACAAGTCATAATCACAAAGTACTTTGTAATATACTGAAATAGAGATCAATCTTGTGCCGTGGAACGGGGTCATTTGCGTTCGTAAAGATACTAGCGCCATCTGATATTCACAGTTTGAACTACACCTTTGGATAGGACACCGGTATGCTATAGCTATGTATAGGATGTGTATAGCTTATGGTGGCACTATGGGTATAGATTCTGTAGGTAGTAATTTAGTACTGATTTCAAGGATTGTAAAATGAAATACAATTTAATAATCATCTTTTTATTACTATGTACCAAAGTAATTAACTAGAAGAATGCTATCTCAAACTTAACACTACCACAGATGATATAATACTAGACACTACACTGGAGTCCTATCTCAGTTTTGACACAACCACTCACAAAATCACTTTCCGGTCACAAATATGGATTTTCGGACGAAATTTCGCTCAACTCAATGACAAAAGCGCAATATAACACAGAAAGATCACTAAAATAATAAACAAAATATTGTAAAACACGGCAAGACTCAGAGATTAGCAGACATTTGTATTGGGGCTACCAGTTTATTGTTATTAAATCCGCCAAGGCGAAAAAGTGAACATTGCTCCAGAGCTGCCATCTCTTATCTTAAGTTGGTGAAAACTTCTACGATTATAATCCAACAAAATTAAAAATCATATTTAAACTTATTTGTACAGGGACTACATATACTTCGTGATTTTGTATCATTTTAACCATGCTGTCCCAGTTTTTTTGTACTTGTAAGTACTAAGATTGAGCACCCTGGTTATAATGAACCTAATGAATAAACACACGTCCTCTCTTAATACAAAATTCAAAAGACTGGAGCAGTCTTAGTGAAGATAAATTCGTGACCGGCGGTATAGCGGGCTTAAGAAAATCTCGCTCCGTAATTTCAGCCCCTTGGGAGTATTTTATACTATTTCTTATTCGTGGGTAACAAAGGTGCAGCGAAATTATTGTATAAATAATGCATGTTGACGTAGCCCTGGATATGGCTGTTATGATCCCGGTGATATAATTTTAGCTATTTTTAATTAAGTTAATTGTTAACTATTTTATATTAGCTCCATTTGTTTAAGGCGAAAGCGTCAGGGTAGCCCGCGAAATTAAAATTTTCTAATTTTTTTTTGCAATTTGCAGGTCAGTGTCAGGTTGTATGTCGATATAAATATGATTCGCGACCGTATCAAATAGTTATTTATAATCATAAAAATCATCAATACAAGTATCTAACTTCATAATTCTATAAATAAATAAAAATAAAATAAAATAAAAAGGTTTATTGCAGAAACTTGTACAACTTTTACAGTGAATCTTACATAGGAACCTCCTTTTTAGTAAAAGATATACCTGTGCTAGGAGGCCCCGCTCTTCAATGACAAATATAGTGGTAAAAGTAATGTACCAAGTAAAATAGAATAAAAATTAAACAAACAAAATGAAAAGAGAGAACAAAATGAAAAGAGACAAAATGAAAAAGAAGGACTATTACATGAAATCATGACATTTTAGAATTATTCTTACATAAGGAGTTGTTTTGCTGATTCCAGTGATTATTATTCTGTAAAGCCATATTTGTTACGGTCGTGAATCATATTTCAATGACGATACAACCTGACACTGACCTGCAAATTGCAAAAATTTATAGAAAATTAGAATTTCGCGGGCTACCTTAGCGCACCCCCCTTAAATTTAGATGTAACCGCTGTTGTTAGAAATATAATAATTATGTACTTAATGCGGAAAATTTGTTCTCGCCTTATTAAATTTATGCTTAGTTCCTAGTTTGGCTTAAGCTAAAATGTTGTATTATTCGGAATCAGGGTAATACTGGCTCAAATTTAAGCGAGGTAATTACTTGAATATGAAATAGTAGGAAAATATTATCTGACAACGTTCTGTAGAATACTCATAGCAAAATACAATATATTAAATGTGTTGTAGTATACGCCAAAATTCTTGGGAACTACGATTATAATACGCAGGAGCGAGATGACACGAGACTCTTAGGTACTAAATATGTACGTCTTACTCGCACGTTCTATGATCGAGACTGTTAAAAGTCTGGCGTTTAATATACTATTGCCCATTTTTACATTCACTAAGTGACACTTAAATGAATCCCTAAATAAAAGTGCACTGTTGGATTTTCAACTCTAGGCTCAGCGCTGAGAGTTGAAAATCCAACAATGCATTTTTATTTAGGTATTCATTTAAGTATTACTTAGTGAAGGTGAAAACGGGCATTAATCCCTTTTAAATCGCTCAGGCTACGCCACGTTTGCCTTGTAGTATTGTATGAAATCATAATACGCAGGAGCGAGATGACACGAGACTTTTAGGCACTAAATATGTACGTCTTACTCGCACGTTCTATGACCGAGACTGTCAAAAGTGGCGTTTAATAATCTTAGTCTCTTTTATAATAAATTGCTCAGGCTACGCCACGTTTGCCTTGTAGTATTGTCTGTAAGCTTGCATACGAATCGGTAAATTCCACCCGGTTCGGCAATATTCGCTGCCCCAATCGTGGATTTGAATAGAGAAGTTGCGCCTGCGGAAAATGGGCTCATTGTGTTTTTGATACTAATTATTGATGGCATTCTCGGTCCTCGCCATAATATAGTAAAGGACTAAAAAACCTGTTGGAACCGATTAAGTTGTCTATGTAATCAAAAGTTACTCGTGTCTGTTTTTATCGACTTATTGAGTGCGCGCTCTTAAACTTAACATAAAGGCGGGTCCACACCAGCGCACGCGCACGATCCGTGCACGCTAGGCGCCTCGAATGGCTATGTACGCGTTACATTCTACACGCGCGCGCATGTTGCGAACGGTTCGCGTGCAAGAATCCTCACCTACGCAATTGAATCTCTCGTGCACGATCCGTGAAGTGAAGATGTCCATATTATGTTCTTAAGATGCACGCGAACCGTGGTTTGTTAGGAATGAGACACTCCATCTCGACCTAAAAATCCCCACCATCCACCAATTTCTCAAACGCTCTTCCAAGCGTTACTTCGATACTGCCGCCAAACATCGCAACCCTCTGCCATCAAACATCGCAAGCCCGGTTAAGTAGTCATGATCTCAGAGGTCAACTACGAGATGCCCTACCTAAAAAAAAAAGCACGCGAACCGTACTATTCGTGTCCGTGAGAGGATATTAAAGTTGCACGAGAACTAGGTACTCGCTAATCGCTCGCGAACATGTCCAAAGGTGTCCATACTATGTTCCTAAGATGCACGCAAACAGCACTGTTCTTGCGCGTGCGCAGGTGGACCCACCTTAATATGACTGAAACTCGTTCGACAATTCCGGATTCCCTGTTCCGGCCGCATGTAACAGAAAGTTAATAAAAACTTTTCTAAATGGTAATCTTCATAACTTTAATTAGCATTGGAGACTATTTAAAAATGTCGACTGATTTCAATGGACCAGTTTGGCATTCCTCGGTAAGACCAAAAGAAGTCTTAAGACTGGTTAAAATTACGATCCGTTTTGGATTTAGGAACCGGCGAAATCGAGCTAAGCTGCGAGAGCTAAGCTAAGAGAGCCTTTGGATATTTCTGAATATTTAATTGATGTATGATGTATGATCTATTCGATGCCAATCGATAGTCACATAATATATATGTCGCAGTAAGATGGTTGAAACCATGATATAGTTATATCCTTAGGGATATAGGTATATACCGTAATATAGTTATATGAAAGCGATTAATAATTGTCGGAGTGCCCTAATTTTGTTACTGTGACCAATTTCGACGTAGCGCTCGCCGGGCGCTGCCGCGGCTCCGCTCGCTCAGCTCGCGCAGTGCCCTAATAGTTATATTACTAGAGCGTGCTTACTTTCATATATTACGGTATGTAGCTGTATCCCTAGATATCCATAGGGATATAACTACATCATGGCTTCAACCATCTTACTGCGACAACATACTTTGTGTCATAAAATGTATCTTATTAAGGAATACTTGTTGGTATTATCTGTGTTCAATATTCAGAACTAAATGTATACTCTTTTTAATGAAATAAATTTTGTGATGTGATTTATGATTTTTATTTCACACATATTCAATCGACTCAGCCTATCACAGTCTACTGCTGGACATAGGCCTCTCCCAGGCTACGCCACAACACCCTGTCCTCCGCCTTCCTCATCCAGTCTATGCTCGCCATCTTTTTAAGGTCGTCAGTCCATCTAGCTGAGGGGTGTCCCACACTACTCTTGCCGATATGCGGTTTCCACTCCTGGACTCATACATATTTTTAACACTTTCAATGCCAAGCACCCAGCATATGAGTAGCTTCTGCTCGCGACTTCGTCCGCGAACCTATAACCTTCCTTAAAAAATGGGCTATCCACTGCAAAAAAAAAAAAAATTAATCCGACTGGTAGTTCCAGAGATTACCCCCCTACATACAAACTTACAAATAAACAATTTTACCTCTTGGTCTAGAACCAAGGTTACCGACATAGCGAGACGAGCGAACGAGTTTTGTGGTGCTGAAGACTTGAGAACAGCTTGTAGACATGGCTCCAAAGTGACATGGGCCTATAATTCTTAAGCACTTATAGTCGCCCTTTTTAACCGACTTCCAAAAAGGATGAGGTTATATGTTCGTAGCGTATGTTTGTTTTTTTTTTTCAAGAAGAAAAGTACCGCACCTTTTTTCCATTCCAGTGGCGTTTTACCCTTGAGTATGGCGGAATCAAATAGTTTCTGAAGGGCCTTATTGAGAACAGATTTTCCACTGACTTTCAGGAGTTCGGTCGTACCAAATTCCGTAATTACTCGTCGTTTACTCGTAAGAATTGGGATTTTTGTTTAAATGTAAATCTGTTCTTATTTCCATACCACTAAAATACCAATTTTGTTAAATCGAACAGTCTGCCAGAGCTGTCGTAGGAAAAAGTGAGATTTTTGAGACGAGGCAATAAGGGTATGTATGGTACATACCCATATAGCTTTAGCTAACCGTTGTAGCTACAGGAAAACGGTCTTGAGACTGCCCTTAGTTTTTTGAGAAATTTTAATCTTCAATTTTCGCAAAAAATGTTTTTGATGCCAATCAATCCTGTTTCCTATAAGGACCAAAACATTCTATTAGACCACTAATGAGGTTTGAGTACTAGAAAATTCTGTATATATAAATCGCAAAATACTTTTCCTAAACAAATCCATCCTGTGTAGTTATAGCAGCTTATGGCAAAGTTGAATATTCCAGAAATTTATAGGCCTTTTCAATTTGATGAAAAAATAATGATAGGTATCTAAGTGAAACTAAACTATACAAGGTAGGTAGGTATCCAGCGATAAAATCGACACCAGAAAATAGGATATAAAAAAAAACCTAATTAATTTATACTACAATCAAATAAGTGCTTATTTATGTGACATTAGGTAAGGAAGAGTAATAAAACCTTGACGATTGTTTGCAAACCGTAAATCGAGATATCCGTAGAGAATTAACTACAGTTATATTGATGCCTAGTTAGGTACCGGCAATTGCCCTAACTTCGCCTGGCGTCCTGTTTGACCATAATGAAATAGTAGATTAATAACCAAGGGGATAAAGCAGTGTCTTTTGTCGCGGGTGACGATTTAAATCGCGAGCGTAACGAAGGACTCAAGCGAGGGATTTAAGACGAGTCCTGAGTGTAGCGAGGGATTTAAGTTCACCCAAGACTAAGACAGCTTTATCACCGAGGAAAATACTCTACTTTTCGTACCATTTGCGAAAAAATTAACACAATAATAATATGAGATAAGCATTTATTAAAAATAATGACAATTAAAAGTAAAAGTTAACATTCGAAACATTGGTCCAATTATTGATAGAGAGAGTTAAATTTTTGTTTGGTACATTTATTGTTGATGAGTTGATTTGAGTATTTCTCTGTTCTTGCGTCTGAGGAACTTGCGTTTCATTGTACATAGTATACGTCGGAGATAGTGGTGGTGGTGCATCGTGAGTTACGGACGAAGATAAGATGCCGGAAGTTGATGGTTGTGGCTCTGATGGATTAAGTTTTATATTTTTGTTAATTTGACTGCTTAATATGGTTTTATTCGCCATTGAGCTTTCGATATAACCCTCAGCTACTCCATCAGAGCTCCAACCACCGTGTCTTTTTATTGACGTAATATACGCCCCTGAATCCGCCAAGAAAGTCGCCGAAGTTCTTCTAAAGCAGTGACCGGTGGCGGTGTAGAGTTCAACAGTTTACAACAACAGTTAAGTTTTAAATATTTAGCAATTTCCTTTGGCATATTGCTAATTTTATTTTTGCCGATGGCTTGTCGAGTACATTTCCCATTCCGATAGTTTATAAAAAATCTATTGTTTTCCATGTTGGTGGGACGTAATGCTTGGTATTTATGAATGAATTTAGTATATTGTCCTTGTACAATGAATGACCGATTTTTCTTTGTCTTAGTTTCCTTTACATTAATCAGCAGCAACACATTGGAATGATTTTCAACGTCCTCCACCTTTAAGTTTACAAGTTCACATCCGCGGCAAGCACCATTGAGTCCAAAAATTAAGGCCACCTATAACAAAGATAAAAAACAGGTAAATATATAGAATAATTACCATTACTAAGGTACGAAATGTTCATAGTTAAATCATGTATACTTACTTTTGTGGCCAGAAAAAGTTCGACAGGAGCTTCATTAAGAAATTTTTCCACATTTTGAGTCGTAAAAATTTTAGACTTCTTTGCGCAATGCCCTTCTGATTTTCTTTAAAAAAAAGCCAGTAATTTCGTGAATCTATTTATGTCAATGCTGTGTTTGATGCTTATTGTAGCTTTCAGTTTTGAGTATATGCACCAAAGTGTAGGTATTCGGATTCTTTGTCTTGGATAAATAATCAAAATAGACAAGAAGTACTGATTCTGAAATTGATAGGCCTTTCGCACTTCTCCATGTTGAAAATTCTTCATAAGTTTTTAAATAGTTTTCCTTGGATTTTGTTGGAAGCAAACATCGAGATATAAGTACTAACAAATTATTTATAATTGCGGCAGCATTTGCCCTGATGGAATCCGACAATTCACTGTCACTGTCGCTTTGATTTAACATCGTAACGTATTTTTAGAACATTAACTTATTTATAAAAATAAATTAAAATAAACTTAACGTTTATGTATTTGAAGAAAACAAAAACGCGGCAAATTCCTAGACTAATATTTTTTTGTCGGAAAAGCAAAGGCATCAAGTTCATACGGCTTCGTCGGTTTTCGTAATTTTATTTAATAATCATAACTGCATACGCATTTATGCGTATTCCTTTTTCAAAAGATGTATAATGCTTTATATACAAACTCAATGGTGTAAACACAGATGTAGTTCAGTATAAATTTCGGTAAGTATTCCAAATTTAAATCACATTCTCCCCCTAGAGGATGAATGAAATTCATACAATTTTCTTTCCCTGTTTTTAACAGATTAAAAATAACTATTGTTATGTTCGCTTTTTGTGGCATAGAATTTCACTTTTTTGAGCAAGTGTTACGAAAAAAATATTAAAGCTCTGTATAGAAACTTAAAGTTTCGATTGCCATACAAGAAAAATGAAAAAGATATTACAGCTTTTTCATTGTAGGCAAACTTAGGATGCCAGGCGAAGTTAGGGCAGTTGGTAGCATTTAATAATCGGTCATAGCTCTGTTATAAAAGTTCGCAATTAATACCTACTTTTAGATTACGTTTACTAAATCCAAATCAAATAGAATATCTATTTATTTATTTACGGCCGAACCCAATAACCTATCTAGCACCAGTTTTGGCATACTGGAGATAGAAAAACCTATATATATATGGTTTTAACGTCCCAATAATCTGTCAGAGATTAAGGACCTTACGGACGGCATTCAATGACAGATAGAATTATCTGTCATTGAATGTCGTCCCACAATATAATGAGTATTTACACACATTATCGTTGTATCTTTTACTGAAAAAAGGGTTATTGGGTTCGGCCGTTATGCAATAAGGCACACCAACGGCATAATAACAAGCATAGTAATAATAGTATCAATAATCACGAATCTTCATTGTAAATATACCTAGATATCTACGGATGAGCTATACTTACAATTTATTTTAAAAGGAAGAAAAATATATTTAGTTATAGGTATTAAAGAGACATTTAGCATTTGAAATAGGTAAGAAAACAGTATTTCATCCTTTGTTATTTCTTTCTGATTTACTACCACCTTTGGGTAACGTAGAGAATTAAACCGTGAAAACGCGATAAATCGGTATTTGTAAGATATTACGGTGTCCCATAAAATCTGGAAGATTCGGCGCATTTTTAATAGATGACAGTAAGAAAGGACTGCTAACCTAGCATTCTTTGCCTTTCGTTTTATGGAGACACCAGCTATCTATCACTACTTACCTACAGAGGAAGTCACAAGGTTGTTAGCATAGATAGTTTGGTGATGATTAGATAAAGCCTCAGCACGCAATAGAAATGCGTTTTGTCGACGGAAGAATAGACAAAATGACAGATAAACAATCACAATCTGTCATTTTGTCTATTAATGATGATTTGAATGGGATAAAAGCTGCACGGGTCGATCGAAGGTTAAGGTACGTTTGCCACAGTCGGTCCGTGGAGGAGTGACCATCCGTTACATATCGAGACCCCTCCGTGCCTCGGAAATCACGTTAAACCGTTAGTCCCGGCTGTCATTCGTAGATCTTTGACATGGTTGTTACGGGTATTCAGAAAGCCAAAAGTTTGATCACCAGTCTTACCTAAGGGTATCGTGTTACCCAGTAACTGGGTTGTGGAGGTTAGGCAGCCATTACATGTTAACACTGAAAGCCGACTCCAAAATAGTTGGGGAAAGGCTAGGTAGATACTTAGTAGTTTTTTCTGTTTTATGATGGCGCACTTTGTTGTCACAACAACTGTTAGTCCTTCCTATATCTTGTTCTTTAACATGATCAGTGACCCTACTCATGGACTCGACTCTCAAAGAGTTAGTTGGCCCATTTTCACTTCGAAAGATAACTTTATATTTTTAAATGAAAATTTCATTAGGCGCGTTGGGCATTTTTGAGATGGGAAAAACAATTGAACTCCCGACACCGTTATCGACACCTCATTTTTGTAAACGCGATTGTGCTCTTTATTTATATTACGTTTTATGCAAGTATTTTTAGTTTAAAGATTTTGGAAGTTTTTTTTTAGTTTCCACTTCTGTCGGCACTCCCGGAGTGCCACTGTTTTTTTTAATTCATGTTCTTTATGGCAGGTCTTTAGGTCATGAGCTATCCGAATATCATAAACCATTAGGCTTCGGTCTTAAGGAGAAGGCGTGAAAATAGATCGCTGTTACAATGTAATAAGTCAAATGAAAAATTTGATAAACTTTTAAGTTGAATTGTCAAAATGAAAGGCATTACCATTGTAAGTGTTTTACGCCATTACCCCGCGGATTTAAAGATTTATGCCTTTTTAGCCTTAGCCACAAGTTATGGCAATTTTGCTAGCCGCGTTTGGCAACCAGCCAGGATTGTGTCCCGAAGGTACCTGACCCATGGCCATCGCCTTTCAAAAGAAATGACTGACGATGTTATTTCATAGAGAGAATAAATGCAACCTCACTCAGTTTGGACCTTTTTCCTAGTAGATCATGTTTCTGCGTAGTCATTTGATATTCGCCTTCATTTTTGTGGAAGTTTTAGGGTTCGGAGACTGCCAATTTTGTTGCAGAATACTTTTAGTTCAGATGAAACTGAAGGAAGGGTTTTCGTTTAAAAAGGTCTGACGTGCAAAATAGAAGATTGAGTAGGTTACCTACATTTTTCAAATGTATGTTTTTTTTTCATTGTTTAGCCTTTTTTTTTTTTTGGATGGGAAATTATCAAATAACTTCTCCCGCTCTGGGTGGAGCGAGAGAGTGTGTGAGACTCTTACTGACTAAAACCCACCCGTGTTCCTTCAGGTGCCCTGTTGCTGGGGGCCACGATTTCCCTTTCAGTTTTCGCACCCCGGCAGGCATCGGCCCTAGCGGACAATTCAATCAATTCTGCTGACATCTCTTCGAGGCGCGCGTGGAACACAACGCGCCGTCGACCCGGGCCTGGTCCTTATCGGACGGTGAGCTACCCATTGCTAACCGTCCGCAAGCCCGCGCCTACAGTGGCCGGAAATCGGCTCGCGATTTCCGACGCCCAGGGCGTCTCCTCCTGCGGCGGTTAGGGGCGTGAGGGCGCGAATTTTGCCTCTCCCTCATGCGTTCGGCCTCCTCCTTCGCGAGCATTACTGCTTCGCAGAAGGAGGTGACGGCCTCCCATTTCCTCTCGCTCCGTACCATGGCCTGAATCAGGGCCGGACGCGAGAGATCACCGCCGCCGATCGCCTCCACGAGGACACGGCGATGTTCAGCCCAAGCCGGGCAGACCTCCACCGTATGCTCCACCGAGTCCTCCGGGTGATCCACACAATGGTGACACCCGAGCGTTTCCTCCCGCCTTATCCTGAACAGGAACCTCCCGAAACAGCCATGTCCGGTGAGGACCTACGTCAGGCGGAAGGTGAGGACGCCGTGGCGCCTCTCTAGCCACTCCTCAAAGAGGGGACTTATCGCCGCAATTGTGGCGTGCCCAGCACTGGGTTGCGACAATCGCACTCTCCATAACGCCCTGAGATCCCGCCGGAGCTCTGTCCGCTGTGCCGTGATTTCTCGCGGCAGCGGAGTTAAGCCCCGGCGTTTCGCCTCCTCGCGCCACTCCCAGATCATTGTTTACCCTGACATCTCATCTTAGTAATAAGCAACATATGTGTATTATCTCACAAAAGCAACATTGGTAATAAGCAACATTAAAGGGGCCTCGTCAAGGTCGTTTCTGACGGCCAACTCTAGCACCGCGCGCGCTTATTGGTCAAATCAAATAGCATGCGCTTTCTCGGCTTCCTGTAATACACTTCTGTCCCTTTTCGCGAAATCACTACCATAGATTTCCTACTCCACAGATAGCAGAAAAGCGAGAGGAAATATTTGCAGGAAAGCGAGAAGAAAGATGTTAAGTACAAAAAAAAAAAAAAAATGCATTCGTACTTTTTTTTGACAGCCGAGAGTTGTCGTGGAACACCCGGTTAGAACGAAGTTCCTTTCGCTTTTGCACACAAAAGTGTCGTGATGGTCTGAAATATTATACCTTTTCGGACTAGCTCTCATTCGCCAAGTGTGTAGAGTAGATATTACTCGTTAATAATAAGTTTAAATCGCGAATTACACTAGTTCCGAGTCAACCGTTACTTTCGGTGTCGGTCAGGGTAGTGTCCTTGGGCCGAACTTGTTCCTTATCTACATTAATAACCTATGCAACATGAAGATTGACGGCGGGCTCATATTCTCATATGCCGACGATACTGCCATTGTCTTCACTGCTAAGACTTGGGCTAGTGTTAGAAGACTAGCTGAATGTGGCCTGTCAAAGATAGCAGCTTGGCTAAATTATAGTCTCCTCACGCTAAATGCTTCTAAATCCAACTACATCTGCTTTACTAAGTATAATAGCTCGCAACCGTCACATGAATTCCAAATAAAAATCCACAACTGTTCCGACCCCCCAACCCCCGACTGCTCATGTGTAAAAATTGACAGGTTACAGCATACTAAATATCTAGGGGTTATGATTGACCAACGCCTGTCCTGGCACATGCACACTGAACTCATAATGAAAAGGGTTAGGAAAATTAGCTGGACTTTTAAAGCATTGCGACATGTGTTGTTCTTTAAACCCTATAGATTCCCTACCCAAAGCCTCTACCTATTATCTGATATTTTGTCTGTAAGGAAACTTTATCTGCTTCAACTCATACTAAAAAAGCACACATCCTTCCCATATGATCCCTCTAGGCCTAGAAAGAGAAGGAGCTACTTAGTCGCTCCAACTGTCAAGGTTCGATCTACTTTCGCTAAAAGACAATACTCAAGGCAATCGTCCCACCTATACAACTTGCTGAATAAAGAACTACGTATACACACCATGAAGCTCCGCGACTGTAAAAAAGCTGTAATCGAATGGCTTAAAACTAAAACGTACGACGACGTTGAGTCTTTTGTATCTACACTTCAATGACCAAATTATTTGCTTGAGTGTTGTTGTGTACATGGTTAGTGGAAGAAGACTTATTATGCTTCTTTCGATCCCAAGACATTGTTGCAGGGCTAATCTACAATCCACAACCTACCACCTACACTTGAGCCTGCACTTACACCTAAACTTATACTGGCAGCGCCTTCCGGTCTCATCCGAGTGGATCCCGATCCCTTGGAGGCGTCGGGACGGTAGTCTTCTGTGTCCTAACCCAGTGAACCCAGATATGGTCCACCTAAGTGCCAAACCTCATCCGGATTTGTTCAGCCGTTTTGGCGTGAAGGCGTAATAGGCAAACAAACACATAAATACCTAATAAAAATAAACACACTTTCGTATTTATATTCATATGGGCAGGATATTAAAGGATACCACATATAACTAAATATGCTAATTATAACTCACACTTTACACACACTCACTCTTTACACTCTCACCCATACTCACACATAATCACACGTATACGCGCGACTTGGCCCTTTTTCTATGCATAAAGCTCATTCATTTGCAAATCATTTATTTTTGTATAATTTTAAGTTACCCATTTATTATATTTTTCTGCATGTTTACATTGTCTACATTCAATTGCATACAGATATTCTATTTCACGAAGTCCGTTCGGCTTTGATTGTAGTAGTGACGTATCCCGACAAGCGCGCTTGTAAAAAAAGTAGGTAACGTTAGCAAAAAAATCTGATATATGTTCAAGTCGAGATTTAATAATCTAAATAAAATTTTGGTTTTAAAAGTATATACATTTTGTAAATAAATTAGATTAGGTACAAAAATATTAAGAATATGTAGGCATTTAATTAAGCATTGGTGTTAAAGAATGGAAACGAAACAAGTAGGACTATTCAGTATTTTCAATCACTATCAGATAAATTTTCGATTTCCGATTCCGTTTTGCTGTCGTCAGAATCATCTTGTACATTGATTATAAATTCAAAATCGAGATCAAAATATTTCAAGTAGTCTTTTTCAATTTTTTCAACATGAGCACAAGTTTTTTGCCACGTTTCACTGCTAACTTGGCCCAAACTTTCATTGATCAGTCTTTCCGTATTCGTCATGTTTTGCTCGATATTTTTAGATGCGACATAATTTTTAACGATTCCCCAAATATTTTCAATCACATTTAATTCTGGGTGATAAGGGGGAAGGCGTAAGACATCAAAACCCTTGCTTTTTATGAAATCGTCAATCTTGTAGATTACGTGTTGGGCTTTGTACTTCTTTATTGTATCGTACAATTCCAATTTAAGAAGAGATTCATCAAATGCCCTTATCCCTGAGCCATTGCTGCATATCGGCTTTCTTTGTAGATTGCGTCGGTAGTCGTTCAGCCCGTGTGTTGTGATAAGATGCATTGTCTAAGACAATGACAGAGCGCGGAAGTAAATTGGGTAGCAACTTTTCATTTAGCCATTTTACATAGTTATCATAGCTCATATTTGAATGATAATCACCAGCTGTTGAGTTGGCCTTATAAACCAAGGAAGCATTTTCAATAAAACCATCCTTGGTTCCCGCGTGCACTAAAATAAAGCGAGTGCCTGTGCTATTTTTTTTTTAAAACGGAGTTCTTTCCTTTTTTTTGCCCAGGTGTTGTTTCGCACGTGTGTCGAAAGGACGTAGCTCTCATCGGTGTAGACAATGGGCCGACTTTGAGAGCGGTACTCTGTTATTTTTTTTAAATATTTTAAACGCCACATTTGTATATCATGACGTTCCGTCAAGACTTTACGGTTGTTCTCTGTTTTGCGCCACTTGTAACCTAATTTCAACAGTAACTTGCGAACAGTTTCTAAACAACCTTCGAATCCGATTTTTTCATTCAATGCTGTTCTTAACTTAGCTAATGTTTGAATTTCTTTATGGACAATATGGAAATCTTGTACAGTACTGCGAACCACATCGGCTGTAAAATTATCTATATCCACTTTATTATCTCGCTTTCTCCTTTTCTTCATAGGTGAAGTGAATTTTGATGAAGTGAATGGCAATTCCTTCTCTTCTTTTAATATTCTTTGAACTGTTTTTTGGCTCACACCCGTAGCTTCAGCTGTACGGCGTGTAATGTCTCGTAAATGAGACAAATCACAGTTGAGTTCTATTAATGATTTTATAAATTCATATTCTTCTCGCAGAAAATGATAAACACTAGCTATCATGTTTCGACCCTAAAACAAAATGTAATCAAAATAATTAAGTAATATAAACATTTTATAACACAAAAAACATTCATTTTATAAATACTTCTATTGCTATATTAAGTATCTTTGTATAACATTTTAATTGAAAACGTATAAATAAATATTACCTCACTATGGACAACTCTTCTTCGTGTTGTTGCCATGCTGACCTTACTCCGTGAAACAATTTGGCGCGAACTAAAAACCACTACTGATCCGGACCGTGTCCCGATCGACACTGAGCGCTCTCGAGGTTACGCACACAAAAATAATGTGCATGTGCACGCTTGACAACATTCATAGCCAAACGGACTTCGTGACATAGAACATCTGTAAGATAAGTATAAGTGGAAGCGCGGAGTCTCCTAACACAAGCAATTCCTTGCTTAAAAGATGATCTCCAACATTAGTGTGTCTAAATGCCTTTTGTAATTGAAATAAACAATTTTATTTAATCGTACCAGTACCTGGGCGACCGAGCTCTGCTCTGGTAAAAATAGAAAATGCTCACCAACGATTAGATCACAAAAACATTTACAGAGAGCATATCATATTATAACTTATAAACTACAGCGAACTTGTGAACACATAAAGGTGTGCACAGCACTAACATCGTTTGCCTAACTATAATGAAAGTGATAAAAATAACAATAAAATCAATAAATTCAAATAAATTAATAATAATAAGATCAAATAAATCAATAAAAATACAATCCGCCTTTTTAAAATCCAATGAACTTAAAACAAGCGTTTACCTTCATGATGTAGGTATTTGAAAATAAACCATATTATAATAAAGATACCAATATTTTTACGCGTTGTCTGTGGGGTTTGTCTCAGGTGTTCGCAACACGAACTTATTTCTTGCGAACAAATCCACACAGTTATAAATTCTACATATTATAAACCTTACTATTTCCATAATAGCGCGCATGACGCGTTGCATACCAAGCTCCCTTTGCAGAATAATTATTAAAACGTAAATAACCCCATATGTTAACGTATGAGAATATAGGTACTACCCACGTATTTTTGGTTCAATTAATCACAAATTTTTGGTTAATTGAACCAAAACGAGAACTGAAATGAGATTAATAAAATTAGCTACACTTGTTTTTTGTCAGAAATAGGGTAAAATATATAGCCTATAGGTACATACTACTACAGGAATAATTATTATCTTTTTTAAGGCTCGTACAGACCAGCGCGATAGCGCGGGCGCGACAGGCAACGCGACCCGTGTCGCGCCCGCGCTATCGCGCTGGTCTGTACGAGCCTTTAGGTACTTTTTCTTATCTACTTTGTATCTTGGCTAATGGAGGGACTTGTGGCTAAGTAATAACAGCCGCACGGGTGTCGCGATCTATCAGGTTAAGCTACGCTTGCCGCGGTTGGTCCGTGGATGGGTGACCATCTTTACATACTAAGACCCCTCTATGCCCCGGAAAGCACGTTAAGCCGTTGGTCCCTGCTGTCATTTCTAGATCTTTGACAGTCGTTACGGGTAGTTAGAAGGCCAAAAGTCTGACAAAAAAGAAAAAAGAAATTGTGGCCTCGAATCATCATCATAACTATTACGTAGACGTTTCCTTTATTTTGATAAGGCATATTAGTCTTCCTTAAATAAACTCGCACATATCGATGATGACCCATACCTAGTAGGTAACTATTCATCTATCTTCTATTTGCTCAGATACGCCTCAAACATAGAGTTTCCACCAAACTATCTCCATAATGAACAGAACCTCCTGAAAAAGGAGGAAGAGCCCCTGCCTTGCGGTATCACCTACTAATAAACTCAATGGTTAATGATAGCCATACTTCAACGCTCATTGATGAATTACCACTTCAGTTCAAATAATGTGGTGAACTCGTCAAGTGGCCGCGCGCGATGTAGGTCACTTTAGATAAGAACTGTAACGATGCACGACGTCGAGTATCTACGATACCTACGATAACTTATAGACAGACAGGGTACTTCAGGGTAGGTGGGTCATCGTGGACCTACAGTCACAATTTAGGGAGTTAAAAGCTTTTCATCCGACTAGCCTTTTCCCAACTATGTTGGAGTCGGCTTCAAGTCTAACCGGACGCAGCTGAATACCAGTATTTTACATGGAGCGACTACCTATCTGACCTCCACAACCTAGTTACTAGGTAACACGATACCCCTTGGTAAGACTGGTTGTCAGACTTTTGGGCTTTCAACTACCCATAACGACTGTCTAAGATGTACAAATGACAGCCGGGACCAACAGCTTAACGTGCTTTCCGAGGCACGGAGGGGTCTTGTTATGTAAAGATGTTCACCCATCCACGGACTAACCGCGGCAAGCGTAGCTTAACCTGATCGATCGACCCGTGCGGCTGTTATTACTTAGCCAAAAGCCCCTTAAAGGGAGTTTTAAAAGAGTTTATTTATGAAAAATATACATAGGTACGTACGTACAAATATATGGGTACATTTGAAGCGTCTATTTGTAATGTCAAAATAACAGCTTCTTACTAAACCGGTTTTTTTACTTAATGTATATGAAAGTGTATATACGAATAAAAAAAACATTTTTTTAAATGTTTGTCTTTCTGTCTGTTTGTTCCGGCAAATCTCCGAAACGGCTGCACCGATTTTGACGGGACTTTCACTGGCAAATAGCTGATGTTGTAAGCAGTAACTAAGACGAACTGCTTTATTTAAAAAAAAAAAAATTAAGGTCCAGGCGTGCGAAGCCGCGGGTAAAAATATGAAAGGTTTTACAAACCATGTCATAGTTATATATCATCATTACTGCATAATAAATAAGTAAGTAGGTACCTACATATTTGAAGGTGGGAGTAGTTACTGATAGGTAGTAGATACCTCTACTTAGTTAGCAGTTATGTGCGTGCTATCTCCATTAATAACACGTGTTTAACTCCTACCACATTATATTTTTCAAATACAAATTAAATATATTTTGAATTATTTTCTCAACTTAAACAACATGATTCAGTTAACAGCTCTGCGGGCAGCCAATCAGGAGCATTAGAAAACATTGAGTTGCAGTACCCACTTTGTTATGATGAACTATTTATTAGCTACAAGTAGGTCAATGTTATTCTGAGAGCACATAAACAGTAAACACCTGTGAAGTAGTTAAATCATTCAGACCAAAAAAAGTGGTGGCAGTCCGGGTGTGCCGACAGAAGTGAAAACTTGAACAAGATCGCCTTGGTGGAAGAAAAATACTTGTATAGAACATTGGTCTGTAACCTTATCTAAATAAAGAGCACAATCGCGTTTACAAAAAAAAAAGAATACTTCCGAAACCTTTAAAGTAAAAATACTTGCATAGAACATTGATCCGTAACTTAATATAAATAAAGAGCACAATTGCGTTTCCAAATCTTTAAAGTAAAAATACTTGCATAGAACATTGATCCGTAACATAATATGAATAACGAGCAAAATCGCGTTTACAAAAATGAGGTGTCGTCATGGTGTCGCGAAATCAATGGTTTAGTGCCATCGCAAAAATGCCCAACGCGCCTAACCAAGATTTTAGATTTTTTTCACTTTAAAAAAAACCAAGATATTGCTGCGAACAATACAGTGAAGCATGCCGAAACTACACCTCCACTCTGCGCATACACGCTCACACGCACACATTTACAATGAAACTTCACCTCGCTAAGTGCACACATGTTTACGAAGCGGCCTCACGTCACTGTTGACAGCGCTATGTCTTAGTTTTTTATTTGGTTTGAGATATACCATAACATTTTGTTCGTTACTATAATGGGCTGAAATACTTTCTCCTACTTCGATACAAACCCTTGCATGGTTTTAAGACTGTAAGCAGATATTGCCTACGATATTATTAACGTCTTCTACATAATCATTATTAGCCTACAGCACAGCTGGACACAGGCCTCCCCCAAGCACTGCCACGTCGACCGGTTCTGTGCTTCCCGCATCCATCCAGCACGATTCTCGGCAACTTTCATACAGCTGGTATCAGCTGCTGTCTTCTAATTTATGCATGATTATAAATTGAAATTCAAATTTTTTAAAATACAAAAACATTTTATTTCACATAAACCTACAAGGGCACTTATGAAACGTCAGAAGCTAGGTGCACAGTTCCAATTGGTCGGAGAAGAGCCGGCATAAAACTCCACGGTTACTTTGTTCAAATGACAGTATTAATAGTTATGAGAGGACAGTGTAGGCCTTTTAACAAGTACCAGGTACTTAGCAAAATAAAAAAAGGTCCACAAGCCTACAACATTCACAAAATCTAAAAGAAAAGAATCTATATAAAAAGATAAATAAAATAATAAAAATTAGGAACTATTTCAACCAAATGCGACCAGTTGCTTTTCGTGTCTCTGTGTGACTGCATTGTTCTTCTAAACTACGCAACGAGTTTTGATACGGTTTACATTATCATTTTGAGAATTTATTCCGGAAGGTTTATGTGTATAATACATTAATATTAAACTTACAAATAATAAAAAAATCTAAATGTTTTATCAGGTCATGTAACCATGCAAAGCAGGGGCGGATTGAGAGTTTTGGAACTGTGGTGGCATCTACATCGCCACACTGACGCCATGCAAAATCCTACATCGCGCAAGCAGCGTTTACCGCGCGACTGGCATATATACAACATCCCAACAACAATCGTTGGGCAGTTACCCACCAGACACGACACCCGTCTAGTTGGAGGATCCTCCCTTTTCTATACGATGAGTGAACTCTTCATACCTCTATACAACTGTTTATTACAGTGATTTACATATTTTGATTGATACAAGACTTTACTTTTGTAATTTGAAAAGAAATAAATAGTAGATTGTTATACAAGGGTCGAAAGGAATTGATGACTTTCACCCGTGTTAAACACTCTACTTTTCATTTCGAATTTAAGGAAAGTAAAAAGTTGTAGTTCTTCTAAAATATTAATTGATAAAAAACATGAGTATTCTATTCGTCTTTTTAAATTTTAAATAATGGATCACACCACGTCACTGCCGCGGGTCGTCCCGCTTATAGGTATATTTTTAAATTCACACTGGCTATTTATACACTGACAAGACTGCAGCATCTTTTTTATCGATATTTTTCTATAAGGGGTGTATTACACTATTATATCTAAGATCACAGATCCATGATCACAGACATGATAGTGTAGTACCCCTCTCAGTAAAACTTTTCGTAGCTGATTACCTAACCTTTAGTTCAATTAAATTAATTTCAGCCCTAGTGAGGGAAGCAATTACTATGAGTCTTTCCCGCCCAAGGGTGGGGAGTAGCGTCTTCCACCCGCTACTCGGATCAAACAAACTACTTTCGGAGTATGAGAAATGAAAAGTTATTTTTCTATTTGGATTTTTTATACCTAACACTGTCTTGCCGCGCTAAAAAGGTCAACAATAGTTATATAGAGTATGGGTAGCATAGGATGGTCCGCGCATGATGAAGGCTCTTGTCTTTAGTATGATCTTTAAGATAATTTGTTCTAAGTATTCCCATTTCTATGTATAGTTACGCAGCATTCTCTGCTTTAACTATAACAAAAGTACCTACATTTTGATGCAAGTGTGGAAAGTTTGAAGCACGAGGGCAATTTGCTGCAGATTAAAACAAATCGCACATCTCTGACTAATCTGTGGCGGACTTTCCAGTTCTAGAGCGGGAATGCAAAGTGAAAGGCACGCGTGTTAAAAACACTGCATTGTAAACCTAAATACGGTGCAATAAGAGCCAGTTTTCGATCAAGTGTGTTATAAAACCAGAGTTTCTAGAGTTTCTGCTAATATACATATACCTTATCAATCTGGACATTAGAAGCGGGCCCGATAGTAGACCATCATATCAATCAGATAAGCCGTTTTTATGCTTGAACAAACAAACGAAACTGTCCTCTCTATGATATTAGTTTGGAATGATTGATTATAACCTAATACCCGACTCTGTAACGCCTGTATTAATATGTGTTGGCTTGTAAAAAGCAGTCTCTTTATATCGACAAAAAAAGTATGAATTGGTACTAAAATTTTATATATTATGTAAAAGTCAAGGATGAAATAATTATCTTAGTAGGTACTTAGTTAGATACCTATTTCATCCTAATATATTTGGCTTAACGCAACGTAGCCATTTAAGTATCAGAATACTAAATTTAGTCATGTAGATAGGTAGGTAATGAGCAACAAGGGCCAAAAAACTTCACGTTCTCGTTATGTATAGGACTAAACATTATTCATGGGCGTTTTCGCGTTATTACCATAATAAAAACTGCGGAAATAAAAAGCGTAATTTGACACAAACGTCTTGTGGCAGATCCCGCACTTAGCTACGCTATATACGAGCTATAAAACTCTCTTTTGTTTTTATAAACGAATGCCACATTTCAGATTAGTTTATTACAGGATACTTGGCGGTCGTTCACACGTCGCCGTCGCTGTACTGTACGATATTCTACAGTAAATTATCACACGTCAATATCCCACAGTTAATATGGGTTAAAACAAATGCAATATGAAACTGCATAATGCGAACTGCCTATAATGTACCCACTACTGGGACATGGGAATTTGTAGGTAGATGTCACATGTTTTCGAATTTTTGGTTCCAGGACATGCCGGTTTCCTCACGATGTTTTCCTTCACCGTTTTGAGGGCAGTGGTGGTGAAATAATTTATACAAAGTAAAGCGCTTGCCTGCAACTCGTACCTACATAAGTCGGAGAAACTGCCATGTGATCTCAAAATTATTCCGTAACTAGCTGCGCCCTACGGTTACACCCGCATAACTCTCGATCCCGAGGGAACATCGGCATAAAAAGATCCTATCTCCTAACCCAAGTCATGGTCTACCCATGTGCGATATTTCACCCAAATCCGTTCTGCTGTTTTAGCGTGAAGCGTCACAAACAAATAAACAAACTCACTTTCGCATTTATAATATTATAAGTTCGGATTAACTATGTTAGGTACACACGGCTACACATCAAGCTATACATTTCCAGTTTATGCTGACCTCGCATTGTACGGAAATCCTATATAATATAATGGACATTGAAAAAGTGACGTTTTGCTGGCCTCCTTTTACATCCTCAAAGGCCTATTCAGATATATGCAATATCGCTGTTGCGCTAGGTAGCGATGCCACCGGTCCAAAGTGACTTACCAGAAGGCGGACTAGTATCGCATGGTACAGTCCACGAAAGGCGATATTACGTCTGGCTTACCCTGTAATGGGCAGTTGGCCAGGCCATCACATAGCTGACTGGCAAATATTTTACCTCGGCTTGAGCTAAATAGACTAAGATCCCGTATACGGCGATGATTAGTATAGCGCTACAAGGTCATTTTGGCGCTTGGCCAAATTCGGAATTAACGCCGCCATCTTTTTTTTTAATAGATACATTTCAAGCGACATTTCACAAAACAATTGGACAAATGTTTAATAATGACACTCTCTCGACGTCATTCGAGTGCCGAAAAGATCCTTGTAGCACATAATTTATTTTACGAAATACAATCAATCTGCTTAGCCTTTTCCAAACTATATTGGGGTCGGCTTCCAGTCTAACCGGATGAAGCTGAATAACAATATTTCTGTTACAAAACACATAATAATAATTTACTACTTAAACATTTTCTAAAATAAAAGTTTCTATTTTGTAGTGTTTCCCAAAACGAACCCAAACAATCGAATCCAATAGCGAATGGAACGGGTGTGAGTAAATCTTCGTAAGTCTTTGAACCTACTTATTCAAATATTTTCCATAGAAAATTCGCGTCTCCGCCAAACTCCACGAAACGTAGTAGTGCCCTCGTGTTTACTATGTATGTGGTTATTGCTCACGTTTCTTTTACGGCAACACTGTTACGTATCACAAACTGTATTCGCGTGGGCTGCACTGGTACCTAGTCAAATATAGCAATGACGTTCTCGGCTTTGAATGAGTTGCGAGTGCATTACGTCATCTATAAGTAGTTTCAAGAATTAATATCACTGAAGGTACTGCGTAGGCGATATTCAATTATTATTGCGTGCGTAATCGTCATATGGCATGTACTCACGACCGAAAAAAACATGGTGAAGACGAATGGCGAACACGAAACGTTTGGTTCATACGTGTGGACGTAAATTAGCAAAGCGAACATGAAACCCCATACGAACACAGTTCGCTCTCAACCGCCTCGCTCTCTTTAGTAGCCATGGATTCGACATTTTTGATGAACAAGGTGTTCGATGTTCGTGTTCACCATATTCATGTTCATTCTTGTGTACACGCCTTTATGCATCCGAAAGGCAGACGAACGATGTCAAAGATTTGACTAATCAGCATATTCAATTTAAGGAGTTGTAATTAGATGTTGGTCTATTGATCGCAAGCGCGACAGCTAAATTTAGCGTAGGGTCCTGGTTTCATCATAAGGTTGGGAGATGAGCTATTGGGTTTTTCCACAGGGTTTTTATATACGGAAATTCTCAGCAGAAGTTCGGAGTCTGGACTATTGTCCGGTTAATCGCAAAAGGCTCGCTCTCTAAGATATAAAACACAACTGCCGGTTTTTCTATACAGGGTGGCGACGACAGACATCGACGCGAAAACTGTTACCATGGATTCAGTCCATCATTCTGAATCCTCCTGCGTTGAAATTTTTCGTCGGTTATTTAAAATAAAAAACAGCTGTTTCATAGAAAAGTGCAATACCTACGCGGCGAAATGTCTGGACCAGCTGTAATTTTTTTTTTTTAAATACCCGGCGAAAAATTTCGACGCAGGGGGGTTCAGAATCATGTACTGAATCCATGGTAACAGTTTTCGCGTCGATGTCCCTGCCACCCTGTATGTACTACTAGCGAACCGCTCCTGCTTGGCCGGTTCTTACGACTTGACAAAACATCGAGATTTCTTAGGTAAACGTAACTTTAATGTTAATGTATTATACACAAAAACCTTCCGGAATAAATTCTCTAAACGATGGTGAAAACCTAATCAAATATGTTGCGTGGTTTAGAAGAACAACGCGGACATACAGACAAACGCGAAAAGCGACTTTCTTTTGTAATAGGTGGATATAGAAGATATTTCCGACCACTACCGACCCCTTAGGGGAATAGAGCTGTGATGGTTATTATGTAAGTTAGAGTTAACTGCTCGCATACTTAGCTCTTTTGTTGAATATATTTCTACAACACCTACTTGATATTTTCTAATTTAACTTTCAGCGCTTGCATGAAACGATATGCAGCTCGTTTGCTTTTCATTCATAAAACTGGAAACGAAGGAATTTTAATATGCATATCAAAATGGCCGGTTTATAAGTTTATTGTATGCCCATGTACTCGTAACTTTAAATAAATACTGTGAAGTCTGATTCTCAATATTTTTGGTTTCCATCGGCTATCGGCTCTCGGAGTAAAGATAAACCATCATGTTTTATACACTGTGTCTTTATAATGTTCACATATCAAAATGAGGGAATCTATGCTTAATGTTATAGACGAAAAAGAAAACCGTATGTAAAAAAAATGTTTTTTTTTTTTTTTTTCTTCTGTTTGGTGGATGGATGTTGAGAAATTTTACTATTATTATAAAAGTTGATGAAGAAAAAACAGACTTTTGCTAAAAAAAACCTCTGACATCTTCAATTGAGGGTAGTTTCTTTTCCACAATTTTAATTTCATGAGGACGCCTAATTACTTCCAATCATTATTGAGTTTGTTTCATCGCAATAGATCATTTAGTTTAAAATGTACACCGTTTTGTTAATTTTTTTTTTAACTCCCTAAAAAATATTTAGATTCCCTCATTTCGATGTGTGCACATTAAGAGACTCACACTGTATATTATCATCACATTTGGCATTGAAGTTTGTATTTTTTAAAGAATGCCGTTTGGATGATGCTGCTGCCCATAGAAATTATTTTGCGCCTTTGCCGACTCCCATGAAGGATGAAGAATCACACGAATTTTTGTGTAGACTAAGCGAAACCTAAAGAGATTTATCTACAATTCTTGATTTGTCCTGATCTTTAACAAAGCTCTACCGAGGGGCATGCAATGTTGCTCTTGGACTTTTAAAATGAACAACTTGATTTATGTTTCAATCTCAGTAAATTGAATTCGTCACCGTATTTGCACTCAGTGTCAAGCAATTTTAATTTTTTTAAATAAATTTTATTTTTTATTATTATAACGGGTGTAAAAACAACCATCACATAGTCGTTATCTACGCATTCTGTACATCAAACTTAGTAATATTGAGGTAAAATAATAGGGAAACGACTTTTCCTTTTGGTGTGAATTATCTGTTACGGCAGTGCGCTAAACTTTGTGCTAAGCGTGTATGGTATACGGATGAGAGACTATTTAAAGTTTAAATAGTTACATTTAAATCTTGTTTTCGTAAAAAAAACGTCAAAAACTTGAAAGTTTGACCCTCAATATTTCCGTATTCAGAAGGTTCCCAGGTACGATTGAGTACAAAAAAAAAACTACCGACCCTTACACAGTAGTCGCATAAGATGTGTAATATCTGACAAAAGCAACATTGGTATTAAGCAACATTAAAAGGGCGGGGCCTTGTCATAGTTGTTTCTGAGGGCCAACTCTAGTACCGCGCGCTTATTTGTCAAATCTAATAGCGCGCGCTTTCCCGGCTTCCTGTTACACACTTCCGTCCCTTTTCACGGAATCACTGCCACAGATTGAGCTATCTAATCTATGCAGATTGCAGGAAGGCGAGAGGAAAGATATTATACATCAAAAACATAACGGAAGAACAAGTTTGAATAACCCCTGGCTGGAGGTTTTAAGTGTAGTAGCTTAAGGCAACCACAGGAAAGCCCGGTTAAGTAGTCATGATCTTAGAGGTCAACTACGAGATGCCCTACATAAAAAAGGAAGAACAAGTCATTCTTGACTGCGTCTGTTTACACTCGTTGTGTATATATTATGTATAAACAGCAGCGGTCTGATAAAATTACAGCGTCATCTTGTGCAGTGACATATCTAGGGTAATGAAGTATGAGCCGATGGTGTTTTCCCATGGAACGGTGCAGTATCGATAGGCGATTGTTTCATACCATATGTGTCCGAAGGAATAACTTTGCGACTATTTTATTGACAGGAACTGTTATGTCTTCTACTTGTGTTATGCTTTAAAATAAAGTGAATATGTGCTTTTATCATTTGTAACGTGATGTATTATCGTGGGGACGCCCACGATAATATCGTCACGTCCATAAAATGTATGGAAATAGTAATTTCAGTTGCTCTTGTAACTTGTGTCCATACCAAATAATGTTATTTAAATATAAGAATAAGAGTAGTGTACTTATAATAAATAAATAAATAAAACATTACCTATTGTGCGCTTTTATAATTTTTAACGTAACGATATTATCGTGGTCGTCCACGACATCACGATAATACAGGGAAGGAAAATGTATGGAAATAAAATAAAGACGCTTTTAATTTTCCGTCTACGATAACGTTATAATGTGCCGTGCACGTATTTTCATACATTTTATTGAGTTGGACGTCCACGTTAGAAATTATAAAAACGCACGATGGATGGCGTCGTCCGCTCCCCTGGGATACGCTGCCTCGATTGGCTATTGTTTCATAATATCACTACACGCCCGATGGGATAACTTCGCGCCAGACAATTTTATCGCCAGCGAAACTTTATGTGTGAACAATTCAATTCTATCACAGCTCTATTGGTTTATGTTAGACACTTACATGTGTGTGCTTCAGTGTGCTTTTAAGGAACGATTGTATTGGGGCCAAAGCTACGTAATTTGTGAAAACTTGCGAATTTCGTAGCAAACCTATATAATTATTTTATTTTCATATGGATTAAATATGAAAATTGCTTCAAAATTCGTTTTTTTTTTCCACAAATGATAGAATATGTAAAAAAAAACCCTGTCCAATCAAAGGGGCACATATGTACTGCAAAAACATTACAAAAGAAACTTTATTTTTTAAATTATTATTGAAAAAAGAAAGTTATTGCTATTTAAAATTCACATTTTTAGTACCAACATTACTATTACTATTTTTGGTATTTAGAAGTATGTATGTAAGTATATTCTCATATTGTAAGTAGTTTGTGTAAATAGTAAATTGTATTTTTTTTTTCTTGTTTGATTTATGTTTTTGTTTTATCTTCTACGGTTACACACGTTGTCTACATCTCATTTTATATAATTTCCTGTCGCAGGTATGCTGGAAGCGATTTCTTTAGAAATAAGCATTGCCTTTGTACGTATTTTTCTGTTCCTTTCTTCTTGTCTGTTTATATGTGTACATAAATGGTTAAATAAATAAATAAATTACCCCAGATCCATGAAAAATTAGAAAGTTTTCAATATGGGTGATGAGTTATGACTTGTAGACACCCGCTAAACGACGGCAGCCCGTGCCCCATGTAATAACCCGGTAAAATTACCCATTGAAAAAAAGGGGGTTTTTTTATTCTTTATTTTGGTTATTACCACATAAATAGACTCTTAGTACGATACCTAACAACACCATCACGGATCGGGGTTTTTATTCATGTTGTATATAGCTCGGTAGCTGATAGATGCTAGAGTTTCTTAAAGTGAAACCAAACTGCAATTGAAGTTTACATAAAATAAAGTACGTAACATACCTATGTAGGTACAAAAATCGAATACCTACTTATTGTTCACTTATTTCGATCGATTCATTTAACCTGGTAAAAGCTGGTCTAAATGTAGGTACCGATTTGAAAATAAAAGCAAAAGACACCCCGCATCAGGATCTGTATGTCGGTAACGGATAGCGTAATTTTCACATGAGGAGCGGTCTTGAGCTCATTTCTCAGGATCCAACTTATCGTGCTTTCACAAACTTGCAGGGAGCTTCATTTGCATTAAGTTATTTCATTTCACTGTGAAATGTGGTGTCACGCGAATACGCGATACATTCGCTTGGGATGATAAATGACGGGTGAGAAATTATACTATTGAAAGAAAGAAAACTGTTTATTTAAATGTTTTTAATTGGTATTTTCAATACATAAATAAACTCACGCTTTCTTTCCATGGGGGTAGGCAGGAACTACATTACGCCACCTGCTATGATCCTAAATACGAAGAGCTTGGCCACATCACCACGTCACGACGTCGTTAATGTGAAACTAGAGAGAGTGAAACTTGTAGAGTTTGAAGTTAACGACGTCATGACGTGGAGGTGTGTACAAGCCCTTATTCCTTTTGCTTCGTTTACGTTCATACATCTGCACGGTTAGCCTGACCACAATAGAATCGGGTTTCCTACGGTTTTGTCGACGGAAGAATAGACAAAATGACAGATAAACAATCACAATCTGTCATTTTGTCTATTCTTCCGTCGACAAATCCGTAGGAAACCCGTTTCTATGGTTGTCATGCTACGCGTGCAGGTCATACACGCACGTCGCCGGTTGCGAGTTATATTTTTCTTTAATGTTTATTGCATTTTTCGTTTAATACTGGTTCTGAAAACAAAAAGGTTATTTCAGACGGTCCATTTTTAATTCTTGAAGTTTTGTTTGGTGTCAGACAAGGATCAGTACCCTAATTGCGTCATACACGATCCATCACAATCTGTTTCGATTTGAAACAGATACCAAACTGCAATAGGGACGATGCTTGGGTCAAAAAATAAAAAATTAATCCGTCAGTCAGATACTAAAAAAATATTAGGTAAACACGTATTTTTTGCTTTATCGTTTTAATAAAAAATGACTTGGATAAAACGGGGGTCGCTACGTCACAAGTAAGTATAAAATCTACATACTCGTGACGTCATGGCACATTTTAACTCAATGTATCGCCGTAATCATTTGATAGCGTAAAAAATAAAAAATACGTGTCCAATATTTTTTAATAATCTACCAGACGCAGCATGTGTTTTTCTCCCATATTTTTCAATTAATTGTCGTCTCGGTAGTCGTCCCCTTTCTAGCCATATCATCGTTCACACAGTCCATCCATCGTTTCTTTGGTATTCCCCTACTCGTATAGTCATCCACATTCATACTCATAACCTTCCTCACGACATTTACCACTTCCTCCGCATCACATGCCCATATGACAACCGACTTCCGCACAACTTTTCCCTTGCAGACTTTTTTTTCGTTTTCCTATATAACTGTCATTAGCGGTAATTGGGAAGCCCATTTTCGAAGACTGCAAAAAAAACGTCAATACGGTTCGCGGCCTTTAAAAGGTTGCTAGTTAAGCTAAAAGCTATTTATCGCTTTTAAACCAAATAAACTCTGTCAATCCCATGATTTAAGATGATTGCTTTCTTTCAACTCAATTATTTAAAGTGAATTGGACAGAATTGAATTTTAAACTGACTGGCTACAATTTGTCTAATGTGATTAGAATTCATCTATAACTTTATGGAAATACTCACAGTTCCTCCCCTTGGGGGTAGCTAAGAACTACAGAACGCCATCTGCTACGATCTTACCTTATCCCATCCATACCTTATTAGCATTAAAATCTAATTTTACACTAATTTAATTTATTAGATGCACTGTTTAAAAAATGAGTTTGTTTGATTAGTTAGGTTGATGGAATGTTAATTATTTCTTTCAGAACGATGAGAGGAGGTAGGGGAAGATGGGGGTATTGCGGACGCTTAAGCGGAATTATAAATAAAACTCATACTATTAAGAATAATCCGTCTGTCTTTATTAATTATTAAACTATAGTTATATACCTATTAAATCGACATTAATTATTATATGAGATCAATCAACATTTATTAAATTTTAATAAAAAACAAAAACATATATGTCCGTAATTACCCTTAGCTCTTGGGGTAAATACGGACCAGTGCTGGGTTATTTGCGGACAACATGGTGTATTTACGGATGAGGTCTCATTTCATTTGCAGAATTCACAAATGTAGCCTCTTGAAGAAGACCCAGCACTGCAATTCTCATGTGCCCAATTCTTGCATTTTAAACACATAATCCAGTCTTCGATGGGTGGGTCACTATACTTTTCCTGGCAATAAATGCAGAAATATTCATCATTTTCTTTATCAGATTCAAAATTGTTCAAGTTTCTTACACCTTTTGGTCGTTTTTCTTTAGTGTTTTTTGGTTTCTTATTTTTAGTTTTGGTCTTTTCTTGTTCCAGGTTCTTTCTCTTTCGTTCTATTTTCTTTTGTTCTTTTTGCTCTAGGTTTACTTTTTCCGGTGTGCTGGTGAAAATAATGGAATGTTTTTTTTTTAACAATCGTTTTGTACGAGTAGGTTGTAGAGTTGGTACTTGCACTACATCGCTAAGTGTTAGTAAGGGAGATGGACTAGTTTGGCTTGTTAAACTTTGATTTACACCAGCTTCACTAACATCACCCACTAATGCAGATGCAGGTATTGTTTTGTTTAAATCCTCAAAGTTAGCCTCATTATTGGAAAATTGAGATGTTTCCTGAGATTCTATTGGATTAGAAATATTTTCATTGGCGGCATCACAGACAACTTGAGATTCATTCTGGGACTCACTTTGGCTTGAATTATTGGTATTGGTTTGTGTCCGTTGTTCGAGAGGAGATTCTGATGCAAAAATATCACCAAAATTTTCAAAAGTGTTTTTAAATTTATCTTGATCCATTGGACAAATTCCAGCAGACTTAAAGCCATTCATAGCTTTGTCAGTACTTGTTGTTCTATTAAAAGCCTTTGTATAAAGGCCTACAACATCATATGCCGTAATTTTGGTGCCTGGATGGTTGACCATGAAGGATTCACATTCTCTGTTATATGCCGTTTTTAGTGGGCCATGGAAAGTTAAATCTAAAGGCTGCATTCTGTGGGATGTGTGAGGAGGTAAAGTTAAAACATGAATAAAATTCTTGCGACAAAACTCGTGAGCTCTCAAACTAACGTGGCTTTCGTGATTGTCCAGTATTAGCAAAATAGGATCATCTGCAGATGGTTTTGCAAATGCTTTGAAATGCTGAAGCCAATCAACGAAAATTGATTCAGTTATCCAGCCTGAATCAGAAACACAAGCCACCATGTTACTATTACTGTCCTTCATAAGCAGTGCATTCATTCGCTTTCTTTTAAATATGAAAAATGGGGGAATGTATGTGCCTCCAGCATTAAAACAATTTATAACTGTGGTCAAGGAACCACGTTCTGCGCTGGTACATTTACCTACTTGTTTTAATCCTTTCTGGGCGAGAATCCTAGAGTTTCGTTGTACAGTACTAATTCCAGTTTCATCTACATTGTAGATTGAATTCGACTTAAATTGGTATTTTATCATGAGTGTTTTTAAATTTTCAAAAAAATATATCTATTTCTTCTTGATTAAATGCTGTGATTCTATTTAATGAAGTAGCTTCTGGTCTTCGAAGTGATATATTGGGATGTCTAGCCATAAAATTATAATACCAATCCATACCTGCCATTTTGGTATCTTTATTAAAATCATTTTTTATGTTATTAGCTGTGGCAAAATCAAATGCAATTTTTCTTAGGGTAGGAATTGTTATCCCAAAGAAGGCTTTGCAAGATTTCAAAATGAATTCGACCAGTTCGTTTTCTTGAGATTCATTAAAAACTGACTTTTTACCTCTTTTTGGCATGGTAGTAATACAGACTTTTTTCACTTGATCAAAAAGGGTCGCTCTGGGAATGCCATACTTCTCTTCTGCCTGTCGAAAAGTAGTATTTTTCTTTTTAATTTCTTGCACAGCTCTTTGTAAAGTTTCAATGGTGTAAGCTGGTTCTTTTTTCCTAATATATTTTCGAGGCATCTGGAATAATGAAACTATGCTATAGGTTTTGATAAATAATGGGGTAATTACGGACGTCCGTATTAACCCCAGGTACTTTGTCCGCAATTGACCCGAACGAGTTTGGAAAAATACAATGACAAAATTTTTAGGTTAACAAAATTTATCAAGGCAAACGGTTGTGCTATTTACTCGTTATTAACATCGCAATCGACAGAAAATACAACTTTTTTTAGTGATACTTATTCTTTTTGAATAACACTCAAAATAGTAAATACCAAAAATTTGATCAAAATTACCAAAAATGTTCAATTTCAATTACCTTGAAACGTGTGCGCAGCCGTCTATCGTGAATGTTTGGTGAGCACTAAAGATGGCGAAACGTAACGCGTGATCGTGGCGGCAGGACGCGGGGGGCAGGGATCGAGTAGATACATGTTAGTCCGTATTTACCCCGCGTCCGTAATTCCCCCACCGTCCCCTATATAATATTATGGGGCTCGTTAAAATAGATTGAAACTGAGATTCAGCAAAGATAAACGACTCAATAAAACTCTTATGGCGGTCTTTATTGTTTGCGGAGTTAAATAGTATCTACTTACAAACGTCTATCTCTGACACGATCTAATATTCAATCATTGGGTTAAATAAAAAGAATTGAGCTAAAAGGATGGATGGATGGTGAAGATCGATCAGAGTTCTCGAAAAGACGAAAACTTTTGAAAATTCCGACGACATCATTAGATAGTTATAGCGAGGTTGGGTGATTCGCCCGAATTTACTCGCTCGGAACGGGCGAATCGATATTTTTAAATAATATATTTTTTTCTTGAGGCGATTCGCACGAAGTAAATTTATTTGTAGGCGATTAAGACTAATCCGAAATTCATTTTGACAGTTCAACAACATTAATTGCGTTATTTATGTTGTTGAGCATTTTTTCCAACTTATGAAGCAATGGATTAGCAATCTGTTTCAAAACGAATCAGATTGTGACTGATCGTGTATTACGTAATTAGGGTACTGGTTCTACCCGCGATGGCGACGAAGGAGTAGGTACACACGGCTACACATCAAGCTATACATTTCCAGTTTATGCTGATCTTGCATTGTATAGGGTTTCCGTACAATGCGACGTCAGTTTATACTGGAAATGTGTAGCTTGATGTGTAGCCGTGTGTACAATAAAATATTGGTACTCTTTGATTTGAAAAACTCTTCTATCCCTTGTTGAATATCGGCTAAAAATAAGCATGTGGTGGTACGTGTTTCCATATTTTTCATATCAGCTCGTAATTATTCATAACAGAGCCTCTCCTATAGCGAAAAATCCCGAGGGATATTGTCATAATTACTATGTGGCGGCCGGATTCCTGATGGCACTATAATATTATTATGTAATACTTGTGTAGATGATACGGCTCATTTTTCGATCCTGTAGGTATAAAAGTGTATGAATTTTGTTACTGATTATCGGTTTTATTGAGGATTCTGAAGTATTCTTATATATTCACGAGCTGACCCGGTAGACGTTGTTTTGCCATATTAATGTTTGGGGTGGACCACCCTTATCACTTAGGGGTATGAAAAATAGATACGGCCGTTTCTCAGACCTACCGAATATACATATAAAATTTCATAAAAATCGATCTAGCCGTTTCGTAGGAGTATGGCAACTAACACTGTAACACGAGAATTATATATATATATATATATAGATTTATTTGCATTCCATATTGTAGGAACGGATTTTACATAAGGCTTAAAGCTAGGTATAAAAATATGGACCCTGTAAGGGCACAGCATGAGAGTAAAAATTACAAATTACAAAAAAAAAACTTAATTATATCTGACATCAATATTAAAGAAAAAAAATGGATTTAAATAAATTTAACAAAAAAAAAAAAAAAAAACATGTCGATTAAAAGTCATTTAGATATTCATTGATATTATAATAGCATTTAGGTATTAGAAATTATTTCAATTTATTTATGAATGTATTAAACTGTTATTCATTTTTAATTACATAACATAACATCAAGAATGGCTAGGCAAAGGTGTACCTATAGTACATCCACATTTCGCCAGTTATGTTTAACTCCCATGTAATAGGGGGCGAGCCTATTGCCATCAACCGGGCACAAATCCAGACTCCAGGCTGCTACTGCAAAATTCCAGATGGTAAAATCCAATAGCACTGCCCGACCCGGGAATTGAACCCAGGACCTCATACTCAGCAGTAGCGATTGCGACCACTACTAAGATCAGCGAAGCAATTTTTATTAACTTAATATTTATTTATTTATTTATACAATAGCATACATTCAGTGCTAAAGTGACGGTTTCAATAAGGTTTAAGTCAAGCGATACGGTATTCAAAAATTGAGGAGCAATAAAACTAAGCATTCAATTCTACCCAGAGCAAGGACGGGCTGGCTTAGTGAGGAGCATGCCAAATCTGGCAATACCAACGAAAGACCCGCGAATTTACTCGAGTAACTTTGTGCAAAGTTTTAATACACCACTCACAAACTTATGTAATACACAGTGCAGAACATTTTTTTGTCCGCTAGATACGTGCGAATGGTGTATTGTGCGTGTACCGAATTTGTAACGAGGTGGAAAAGCGTTTTTCTTTACAAGTGGCTTTATGACAGATTATATTTCAGAAACTTCTTAAAACGTTCAGTACCCTCCTGGAGGATTCACTCAAGTCGCAAATGGGATACCGGGAGCTCTCGCGGAGGGCTCATTTTAAATGAAGGTTTTTCTTAGCGAATTTGGCATTATAAAATGTGAAAATAAAATTAGTTGTATATTTTAACACGATTTCAAAATTAATGCCGGTGACACTCCTCGAGGGTTAACTTTAGCGCAAACGTAATGCCGGTGACCATCCTTGAGTCAACTTGCAATATGTATGGCGGCATGGCATAAGAGCTCTATGAAAATCGAAATGGGTGGAGTCGAAAGTGTTAAAGGAAAAATTAAATGAGCGCCCCTTTGTATCAATATGAACTTTATGTTCTGAACGCTCTCATTTTCGTAAATGAAGGAAATAATTTGCCTTGATACTTTATTATAAAGACGCTCTGATAAGTAGGTAGATATATTATGTAGGCAACACTCCTACGCAATATCATAACAACGGCATCGTAAAAGCTATTTTAACGAACGTCTTCGCATCGGGACGGTTGTTTCAGCAATTGAACGACTTTCAAGCAATAAAACACAAAGAGACGTTTACGCTGGTTTTATTGAAGTTTTTTCTACGTCACATTGAAGCGACGCGACGCGACAATGCTGCGTCCCGCTGGATGGATCAAGCTGTCAGCGCTAATAATGCGTGAATGGACACGTTTTGAATAACGCCTCACTCGATGGAACCTCCTTAATCCTCCAGCTTAACATTTTTGACGTAATAGGGATGGCTTTATGCACAATTCTCGAGCGACGATCATTAAAGCTGTCGGATGGCGAATGCGCGCGGTAATGAACCCCACGATCGTGCGCTGTTGTCTCTCTCAACGCTAATTGCTGCACACTTATTAAGGTCGAGACGCTGCAACAGTTGAAAAATGCACTCCAAAACACAAAGAGATATTTTGCATAAGCGGTTTGAGGAAGCATTGTTCGGACGTTTGTTCCCTCCAACTAACAAAGGTCTCCAGATTCAAATTATAGGTCGACAACAATCCCCTACCCCTTGATACTTTTAGAGGAAATAAAATCGTGTTAGACGTTTAAATTGAGTGGAATCGAGGTCGAGTTAAGCCTACGAGCACGTGATCGGAATATCGGGAGCGATTCGTAAGCGAACCTCTTGTCGTTCAGGTGTTCGCCAATATACCGGGACTTTTTTGTATGCATTGAGTAGTACTGAGTCGTACCTAGATTGTTTATTACGAACCGTGTGTGTAAATTTCGTTTTACACGAAAAGTTTTGTAATTTAGTAGGTTCGCCTGAAAGAAACCTTTGGTTGGGTTACTTTCAACAGTTTCAACTACTTTCCAGGAATGTTTACGAGGGAGTATTATTCGTATTGATTCGTTTTTTCGGAACCTTGTGATGAAAGTATATAAGTGAAAATATAGCTGAGATGGGCTTGTATTGTTGTAGGAAATTAGCGAGTTTCTCTCCCGGCTGTGTCGGCGCAACGTGTTGATTACTTTTTAATGAATGTTTGATGGAGAAAACGGCAATTATTGGGCCTCTTTATCGAAATATTATACCTTCAACAGGGGTTTGTACGTAACTAATGGAAAAAACTCGTTGAAAGTATAAAATGTTCTGCTTTTAGTGTAACAGTAGGTACCTACCTATATTCCATGGATAGTGTATCGATTAAGATTTATGCCAAAGAATATAACTGTTTATTTATTTTACCTCGATGGTCCTAGTTCATATATAACTTCAATATCATTTATAACTTCCAATTACAGCTCTATATAACTTTATGTAAGTGGGCACGCCCTTTATGCCTGAAGGCTTTATTTAGATATTTAGTTCTGTTTACGTTTAGTTTTATTTTTTTATTTCTGCTTGAGTAAAGTTCTCGATGTTTTTGGTTGGTATATTGGCGTATTCTAGCTAACATATGGCTAATAATTTATCATTTAAATTATTTTTTGAGCTGAATAATGTAATTTATTTTTTTGCATACTATTGTATATTGTATTGATTCTAACTTGAACAGACAGCTGTGCTGCTGGGGAGTTTTTTGCGCCACTTCTTCTTCCCAGCTAAAGGCACTAGGAAGTGGTGAACGGTGGTCGTTTTGGGGGACTGTCTTATGTAATTTTGACGTTCGAAAAGTGCTGTTAAAGAAAAACCTAGTTTGAATAAATGACTTTTTGAATTTTTGAATTTATATGCATATATGCCGAAGAAGAGCCTAAAGACCTAGAAGACCTTAGAATAATGACATAGAAATAATAGTACTATACAAATAACTTAACAGTACTGTACATGGAATTAGTATGAACTATCCTATACTATTAAATGAGCATTTTTCACAAGATTAGAGCTCGGTCGTCCAGGTACTGTCTAATAAATGAAGTTCACGGTACCTCTCTAATATTGCTAAAAAAGTACAGCAATATTGTCCATTATCAAAGCCCTGATGTTATAAAGTTTATGCACTGCTTCTTTGATGCAATTAATTTACAAACTTTGGAGGACAGTTTTATGTTTTACTTCTTGTTCAATTTATTTCTGAACAACAAAGATAATTTACGATAAATATAAATTGGAAGTAATTCTTAAAAGTCGAAACCAGAGTTTTATGTTTATTATAAATCTGCCACTTTGTCCGACTGTGCAAATATGTATAGTCTCAGTCAATAGGTACAAAATATTCCTGTTTTTCATGTAACTAGAGGATTTGTGTAATACAGTAGATTACATTATAGTATAAGCAGCAGTAATGCATCCTATACTATTAAACGAGGAATATTTATATATATATATATATATATATATATTTATTAATATATATTTGTAATTACGTTCTTGAAAACGGCTCTAACAATTTTGATGAAAGTTGCAATATAGGAGTTACGTAGGCGAAAAATCGATCTAGCTAGGTCTCATATCCGTGAAAATTCGTTTTCTCCGTATTTTCAACTGAGCAGAGCTCGGTCGCCCAAAAGAACAAGATTAATGACATAGAATAATGACATGGCAGCATGGAATTAGTATGGATATAAATTGCGGTATACTGTCCAGTACCCTAATTGCGTAATACACGATCAATCACAATCTGTTTCGATTTGAAACATATTGCTAATCCATTGCTTCATAAGTTGGAAAAAAATATCTGCTCTACAACGTGAAGAACGCAATGAATGTTGTTGAACTGTCAAAATGAAACAAATTTGTCATAATTCTTTACGAAAATAAGTTACGCAATTAGGGTACAGGTTTCTTTGCCAAAAATATATCAAGATTCATTTTGTGTTTCGATATTTGTCATTTTTCTTCTTTTTCTTTCGCTACCAAAGATATAAGTACAAATGAACGGTGTTTATTTAGCAAAATACGAAGCCTAAGCAACAAAGACATGATAAAGATAAAGTGCAAGTATTTCTCAAAGCCAGAACGCCTCGTTTAGCGGTATAGACAGCTGAGAATGTGTGTAAAAAGCCGCCCCAATCCACAGCCGTTCTGACTGCTAACAGTTTCACACAGAAGTGGAGGCCCCATTTGAACAAAAGATTCTTAAATCGCTAGGTTTGCCCTCATCGTACATAGTCACGCGAAAAAATCTCCATACTGAGAAGAGTGAGCTAACATGTTATTAATAGCGTTTCCATGAAAATCAAGTCAATTAATTGCGTCATTAAGTGTCAGAGATGTCAAAACGCGAAAGGAAAGCGGCTATTTTTTGACGCGGTTATTGTAGGGCGAATCTAACGATTTTTGTTTTTCGTTTGGACATATTTTTAAATTCATTTAAGGACGACAGGTTTCAGTGACGTGCATGTTAGCTGTTAAAGTATGTATTTTGATAGGTGACATTATGAACGAAGATCAGAGTGTAGAGACAGTATTGTTTCGGGAAGATCTTTATAAATATTTTCCATTGAATTTTCGGAACGTATCAATAAGCCTACCTAAGTTTTCACTTGAATGATAAATGATAAATTAATGATAAATGATTTTATTTCTGTAAGTAGGTTTGTACAAACACTTTTACACATCAATCATATTTTAAAAACTAGATGAGGTCGGCGTTTCCTATCTGACTACTCTGAGAAGAAAAGCCGAAACAAACTCAGAGGTTACAGTCTCTTTTAAAGTCCAGACATAATCTTGGTCAGATCATGTCATCATATGTAAAGACCATGTAGATTGGTGTCTGAAGTGGTCTCTTGAAGAAAGCATCACATAGATTGAGAGGGCCTGTCCAGTCAGTGCACGCATTTGTCATTTATCGTGCAGCTCAACACAGAATTTAAGGAGCTCAACGATTCGACGAACAATACCAAAAAAGGACATTTGGGTAGACCAAATCAATTACTCAAACTGTCAAACCATCATTAGAACTAACTGACAAAAAAATTAAAAACAAAACAAAAAGGAATGATCCACATAGTCTTCACATTTACAATAATTAAAATAATATAATACTTTAAAAGTAAATATTCATGTCATTGTATATTTAAAATTCATTAATGTCAATGTGTATAAAAAAACCAGGAAATAATCTTGGTCAGAGCATTTCATTTGAGAACCATGTAGATTTGTGTCTGAAATGGTCTTTTGAGGAAAGAATCATACAGATTTAAGTGGAACTGTCCAGTCAGTGCACGCATTTGTCAGTAATCGTGTAGCTCAACTCAGAACTTAAAAGGTACCTATTGATTAGTTCGAACGATTAAGAACGAACTTTGCATTGGCTTTGCTCGCGTCGTTGGTTTTAAAAAGTATTCCATCGCATCTCCCTATACGGCTCAGATAGAATAAACTACCAAATTAACAAATTAATTCACTTTCAATATATAATATTGGTAAAAACGCACCTAGGCCATTCATCTCTTGTTTAATCTTGCGCTAAATAGATTCCAACCGAATTTCGTTTTCGGGTTTCGAACATTTGCGGCAAGTTTCGTTTTCGTTATCACGCCTGTATTCTCCGAAGGGTTAGGCAGAGGTGTACCTATAGTATACCCACATTTCGCCAGTTATGTTTTTTTAAGTCCCATGTAATAGGGGTCGAGCCAATTGCCATCAACCGGGCACAAATCCAGACTGCGGGCTGCTACTGACAAATTCCAGATGGAGAAACCCAATAACCCAATAATGACCCGGGAATCGAACCCAGGACCTCATACTCGGCAGTAGCGCTTTGCGATCACTGGACCAACGAGGCAATCGATAGTTACAATAACGAAAAGCACAATTAATGAGAAAATGCAGAAAATAATGCTTTTTTTACACTTTATAACATCAGATTCTTCGATTTATTAATAATTCTGTATTTAAAGGCTGATTTCACCAATGAATCGATCAGCATTTCTAAAATGCGTTCAAGTTTGAAAATTGTTATAGAATATTGTACACTGTCAGCTCTTGAACGCGTTTAGGTGTGCTGAACGCGTTAAATTTCATTGGTGAAGTCAGCACTTAGAAAATTATAAATTCTGTTTTGTTTTTCTTTTACCAAAGAAAAATGTACTGAAAAACAAACATTCGAATCGATTCTGGCCGAAAAAAAAAAAAATCGGTCGGACTAGTGCTACACACGACCGTAATCTAAACAAAACAACGAATCATTAGACTAGGGAGTCTGTGTTGTGCAGATTGCTTCTCTTATCTAACAAAAGAAATCAGATGATTGAAGAATCGTGTTCGATGGATAGGTACAGATCTTATTAGAGATTGTTTTTGAAATTTTGCAGGGTGAAAACATAGAACAAACACACAACAAGATGATTAAAGTACAAATAACGTTCGAGCGACAAAATAATTGTCTATTTTTGATAAAGTACAGTCTTGCTTTAAAAATAACAGAACACTTTAAAAAAAAAGTGGTCCTCAGCAATCAGCGATTGCAAGACATTTTCCCACTTTTTTTTTTGTCTATAATATCTAAGATCAAAATTCACTATCTGGTCGTCGTCATTTATTTTTATCTTCTCAAATATTCTTCAGAATCACAATTTATAAGAGTCACATGTCCTAAACCCCGAGGTCGTCGCCCAATAATAGGATATTTATTGACTTAGACCAAGTCAATATCGGCGCAAATACACAAATACGTACTCGATATAAAGCTGTGCTTAGACGGGCAATTTTTTCAATAATTATTGCCTAGAATGTTGCCGAGGATGGTAAGGAGAAGGGCGAGATGGAGGAAGGTAGGAAAATAATCTAGTTTATTACAAGTTGCTTCGTAACGTTATTATTCCCTTTCCGATCCAAATGACCCAATTACACTCCTCCAGGAGAAGAATTGGGCCACCAGTACAGTGCACAAACACAGACGCCTCCCGTCATTCCGAACTCGCCGCCGAGGTCCTTTGCGATCGCGACCGTGTCCCCGAGTAAATGATACTCCTCCCCGACCCTTGCTCGAAAACGAGGTGCCAGCAGTTGTTGCAACTGAGCACGTAGCTTTAAATACCCCGCCTAATAATCATGATGATAACCAAATTTTGATCCAGCCTGTCTCCTCTTCCTGTCCTTCCCCCAGCGACGCCCTAAGCTGAGGTTCGTACCCAACAGGGGGTGCCCTTAGCGAATGCTCGCCTAGTTTTACTTGCTCCTGGCTGGAGGCTCTAAGTGTAGTAGCTTAAGGCACCCACAGGAAAGTCCGATTAAGCAGCCAAGATCTTAGTGGTCAAAACTGCGAGTTGCCATATTAAGAAAAAAAAGTTCTTATTCAGCAAATGGCAGTGCACTTACATGTACATTGTACATGTAAGTGCCTCTTAAAACGCACGCCAATTAACTCCATCTCCATCCATCGCAATGCCTTTCAATTTGCGTTCATTGCGTTATTTATGTTTTTGAGCTGACGAACTTTTCAAACTTATCAAGTAATAGATTAGGAATTTTCTTCAAAACCCTCGGGTTGTTATTGAAAGTTTGTTTTGCAGTTAGGATGCTAGGCTGCTCTTGGTTGTATGCTAACAACCACCCTGCGAAGAACTAACTAATTAAGAACTACCCAATTGTCACCCAATATCTTGTAGCAGTAAATCGATGTTGCCGTGACGTCATAGTCACCGACAATTAGCTGCCCGTGTACCTTCAGTTGTTATGTACCGTGACAAGTTTAGTTGGATCCCGCCACTCTTGGGACCGAAGTATGGCGGCTATCATATTTGTACGTTGACTAGTCCTGGTAATTTGATTATGTTAGTAGCTTGTTTTAGATAGTTGGTGTGTTGTTTTGTTTTTGTTGGATTTATATAACGAAGCTGTGTGTGATGTTGTGGGTAAACTGTTTTATTGTTAGTGTTTAAAAATAATAATACCAGCCTATTATTGTCCCACTGTAGGCCAAAGGCCTCTTCCCATACAGAGAAGGCACGAGCATTGATCACCACGCTTACTCAAGACGGGTTGGCGATTTTAAAGTCCAGGCTTCCTCACGGTGTTATTGTGTTGTTTGTGATGTGTTGTTGTTGGTGTTAATGATGTTTAATGAATACTAATAAAACTTGTTCTTTCGCACGTATATTCATATAAGGATATCTTTATAAATATGAGAGCAAGAACGAATTTAGTATGTAGGTTTAGGCTCGGTCACGGCCTTGAGAATTGCGACTTTGCCCTAAAAATTGTCTCGTTTGTTCAGCTGCTGTCGCAAGACAAATAGTATCACTTGAGCTGGAAGCTCAAGGCTACGGGGTCACATACACACCAAAAAAAAACTCATTTATTCAAACCAGGCTGAGAATGAGTACTTTTCGAACGTCAAAATTACATAAGACACTCCCTCAAAACGCTCACCCTTCACCACTTCCTAAGTGCCTTTAGCTGGCCCATCTTCAGCCTAATCAGGTTTTGATTGCGACGTTGTCAAGCAAATCTGATGGCATGCAACTCCGGCCTTCCGGAGCCTGCTTTGCAAGTCAATCCCACTTCACATTGCATAACAAGATTCTAAATGTTTGTTTTAGAATAAAGCCTGAGTCAAACTGTGGAGAGCTTTCCAACCTTTTGTTTAAACAGAGTGTACGAATTCATGAAATAATAAAGCCCGGATTTCGTCTGGATGATTTTGTTTTTATTATCCATTCTCCCTGTCTGTCTGCTTGTCTCTTTGATGGGTTTTTCGGGTACGCTGTGGAACTAATTTTAATGAAAGCTTGGAGAGGTAACTTTGTGCTTGCAATGACGACACAGCTAGTTGTTTTGGTACGAAAAAAACATCAATTATGTTTTTTGGTTGCTACGAAAATACACTCTGTTGTACACAACTAGATTAACAAAACTAGCTGTATACAGAGAGTACCTAATAAAATTATGGACAAGTTCTAAAGCAAATCCAGTAAAAGATGACGTATAACATATTCCGTACTGAGAGCACCCATATCTCATGCTAGTCAGCTGTTTGCTATCTCTATGAAGAACTGATGCAAATGGAAAAATACTGTACAAAATACTAATACAAATAAATGTATCAAATAACGTTAAGGGTAAAGGGTAGTATACCATTGATAAAAGACGTAAAAAGGCTCTTAACGAAGCCGAGAGTCACTTGCTCTCCCCGTCATTGTGATCTTTTTTTACCCGACTACGGTAAAGCCAAAAGGAAGGGTTATGATTTAAGCAGTCTACGTATGTATGTGTGTATATTTGCTTTTACGTGTGTTCCACCGTAGCGCCTAACCTTCTGAATCGATTTTGATAAATGAGATATCAATAGATTCGTAATAATGGTCCGGGTGACGTAGGCTATATAAATTCTCTCTAAATTGAATGTGGTAGACTTTACACGTAAATTATTGAACTCGAAAAAAAAAATTGAGATTCTCATGACATGTTTGGTATCAACAGAAAGGTCTTAACGAGCATATAACAAATATGTGTATCATATTGTCTAAGTAAATAAATATGTTTAATTTGGTAAAAACGAGAACAAAAGCGAGACTGCATTACATACGGCGCTGCTGAAAAAAATTAATACCTATACCTAAATTTTTTTTACAAAAAACTATAACCCAACTACGGAAAAATAAAAGTGAGTGAAACAGGACGAAACAAGAAAATATTTCAGACAGAAATCAAGACATAGGTACAAAAATGGTCAAGGTAAAGCCGCGGTCGCATGCCTGTATACCATGTGGGCATTATAATATTATAATTTTTTTGTACTGCACCATACGTCGGAACCTTTTGGTTATGGAGATATTGAAGGTCAAGTTTCCAGCTGTTTTTGAGGTTTTTTTTTTCACGAAAGCAGGTTTTAAAATTTATAACTAAACTTTAAATACCCCGACCTCCGCGCCCCGTACTGTTGCATGCACCAATAAGCACAATGTTTCGCGTGCGTTACATTGCGTGCAACTGTAAGCAGCGATTTTTCACTCCAATAATAAATAAAAGTCGTTTCCCGGCATTTATTTTTGTACAATGTTACCTAGTTTGATGTACAGAATGCGTAGATAACGGCTTTGTGTGATCGGTGTAGTTATAACGGATACATCAAGTAGCCAGTAGGTACTGAATCAAATACTTCATCAATATTTTACCACAATGCCCCCGAGTAAATGATACTCCTCCCCGACCCTTGCTCGAAAACGAGGTGCCAGTAGTGGTTGCAGCTGTGCACGTAGCTTTAAATTCCCCGATTAATAATCATGATCAAAACTTTGATCCAGCCCGTCCCATCTTTGATGTCCTCCCTCCGGTGACGCCCTAAGCCGAGGTTCGTACCCCACAGGGGGTGCCCTTAGCGAGCGTTCACCTAGCTTTTTAGCTTAGTTTTGTATGCCCCTGGCTGGAGGCTTTGAGTGTAGCAGCTTAAGGCAACCACAGGATTGACCGGTTAAATAGTCATGACCTTAGAGGTCAGCTATGAGATGCCCTACAGAAAAAAAAAAAATTACCACATTGATTGATATTTTATACAATTGATTTTGCCGGTTGTCGCTAAAAACTAGCGCTGGGGCAGTCTCGCATAGGGACGCAGCATTATGCTGAACGATTGCCGTTTTGCGTGGATGTGACGTAAATTTTCCCCAACTTGTTATTTTTCGTTTTTGTTCTTTCTTTGCGTCATGTTTACCGCAAATAAACGTATTTTCTTTTTGAAGTGGAAACTTCTTTAGGCGCGTTTGGCATTTTTTAAATGGGACTAAACCATTGATTTCGTGACACTGTTACCGACACCAGCTTTTGACCATTAAAAAGACATCAACGCGCGATACATTATTTCCTGCACAATAAAATTGTTCAAGTTTTTCACTTCTGCCGACACTCCTGGAGTGACACTGTTGTTTTTTTCTTTTGGTACAATTACACAATTAATGTATTTGTTTTATTATGACATCATTCATTATTCTTCAACTTTATGAACTCAAGTAGATAACTGGATTTCAGCGGTACATTAGTTATGCAAAACAGTAGCTCACAGACTAAAAAAAGAGTACATTTTTAAAGAAGGTGGTACACTTGAAGTTGGAGTTTTTGCTCATTAATTCTACAGACAACTTAACAGTGTTACAAGTGTTTTTATATTATTTTTATTAAGTAAACCCCGAGAGAAATAATTGTTTATTAGTGTTTTTATTCCTGAAATGAATGAAGTATTATTAGCAGTTATGCAAAAAGTAGGCAGCGTACCTGTGTAACTTATAATAAACCCGCTTTTTTTTTTGTACTAGCTGCGCCCCGTGGTTTCACACGCATAAGTCTATCCCGTGGGAATCTTGGGATAAAAGTGTCCTATGTTCTTATTCAGGTCATGCAGGTCTACCCAAGTGCCAAATTTCATCCAAATTCGTTCAGCTCATTTGCGTGAAAGCGTAACAAACATATCTACATACAAAAAATCAAATCTTTTCTCTTTTTAATATTAGTTTAGATTAGACAATTTCATTCAAGGTTTTTTCTAGGTATTGCCGAGAAAAAACTGAACTGTTTCTTAGCTCTAACGTGATTACTACTCAATTGATGTGGCTTTACTAATTTCAAGTGTGTCTCATGGTTTCGCTTAAGCTGATATCAGACGCAAAAAAAAAAATGAACAGACACTCTAACGAATGACTATTTATTTTCGTTTCATTATTTTTATTTAATAATTACGTTCATCTAAAAGATGCTGAGTGTCGAAAAAAAACGACATTGTTGGATCGGTTCACTTATGAATTCAATTTTAACTTTTCATTGATTTTGTGTTCAGACTTTTCACAAAAATTAACAAAAAGTAAAGTATTTAGCTTTACGAAATTCTGAAGGCTCGGCAGAATAAATCGGTCGTCGTAGTCAGTATGTCAACTATTACTGAAAAAATACAACCTATTTATTGGGCGTATATTTTATTTCCTCACCGAGATGCCGTGGATGCCTACGATAATATTATCATGGTGCAAATTATAAAAGCGCACATTTGCCTACTAACTAATTAAAAGCTCCCGCACACATGCTCAACGCGACAGAGCGATGCAATTCTCGTAGAACGATTTCCATGAACTTTTCGTAGAAATTGTTCTATTAGAACGCGTCGCGCTGTCGTGTCTGTGGGAGACTTAAAGTAAAAGCTAACCTATCAACGTAACGGTGAAAGAAAATATATCCAAATAATTTAAAATCGCCGAAAGAGTTGACACGGCGAGCAAATCCCTGAAAAATCTGAGCTGAAATCACGGAAACATCTGGCAACTGATAAAATACCGTTACCTACTAATATTAAACAATTTACTTAGGCAGTTTAGCTCTGAGCTTACGCTGGCGTCAGGTATCTCCGTGAATTATTGCCCATTATAAGTTAAGTTTGTTCAGCAACTTCCAGATTGTATGCAATTTACTTAGACAAATAATGTTGGATAAATATTTAATCTGAATACCTTCTTCGCTTCAGGCGACTGTTTCGTAACAGCATCAAATTTGGGACTTTTCATGCTAAATCATTGTTGCATTGGCAGAAGTAATATAAATGGCATCTGTAGTGTTCGGCAAATGGGGTCTGAAAGTTGAGTTGATAATATACAAATAGTGTATTTTATCAAATAGTTCCTTTGCCGTAATGTTGGCATCACTGTTAAACTTTAACAACGGATCAATTACGTAGCGCCGTAGCGTACTCTTGTTCGTCCTACAACAGTGCAGCCAACATTACGGCATAGGAACTATTTGATGAAACGAAATTACCCCAATATTTATGTATTTATATATATGTCAGAACTAAGTCAATGATTTTACATGGCTTTGACCGATCGAAACGCCAGCGCCGCCTAGCGGCGCTCGACAGAGCCTACAACATAATGCTGGACCAATAATAAGCAGAGTTGGTTGATGGCTGTCAAACAGTGAATACGATTACGAACTGTCGTGCGTTCCGTAAAGTTGTGTCGTGTACCTACAGTGTGTAAATTGCTAATGTGATTAATAAGATCGTAAATTATAATTTGATTTGAACTGCAAACCGTTTTTCTATTACGCAACAACCTACACTACCAACAGTACGCCCACAATAGTTAAGATATGGCTAATAATAACGAAAGAGAGACCTACCTTCTCCGTCATATACTTTATTGTACATCAGAAAAATACATGACAACAACTAACAACTAAAAAAACATACAATGGACGGCATTATCGCAAATACAATACTTACGCATCAGACAAAATGGAGGTATCTAACAATGATAGTGGTAGCTGCTGTCAGCAATTATGTTTTTTTGTGCAATGAGATATGTTAATTAGATACAAGATGATGTGTAGGATGTCTTGACATCCTACATATCTCATAGTCTACCATCCCTTATGCAAATGTGGCGTTATTGAGAAACAAAACATTCGAATACTCAACCAATCACATTTTGGCTAACAGAGGCCATGAATGTTAATATCTGACATACCATTGTTAATCTTCTACAAGATTGTTCATTCATCAGAAAACGCAGTAGATATTATAAAGCCTATAACCAGTGTTAAACTGTCACAAGTTACTGCAGTGATAAACAAGTTTTACAGAATAAACAAGTTTTCTTTATTTCTTCTTTTAGTGGTACGTGTCTGTACGAGTGCACGATACCATCGGGTTCTCTATGTATTCCCGTCATGCTGTAGCCTATATGCATGGCAATATGCTGGAAGCATTGGTTCATTTGTTTTAGAACATGTTCTGTAAAAAAGACCAAGAGATGGTTGCCCAAGTTTTGGTCTTTTTTACAGAACAGTAAAGGAATGGACTCAGAGTTTCATTATAAAATTAGGGTAAAGTTCCATTTTGGCAATGATTCTATGATTTTTTAAATTCTATTATTCCCTATGATTCTTTCCCCTCCTTTATTATACAATACTTTAAAAAAACCCTCTCCGATCTGAAAGGGGTATATAGGTACTGCAATAAAATTACCAAAAGTAATCTTTAAAAAAAAAAATGTTGTTCTTATTTAAAATTTCAAATCCTTAAAAAATTAGACAATTTTCAACAGGAGCCATTAGTTATGACCTGCTAAACAACGGCCCATGTAATAACCCGATAAAATTCCCCATTGAAAAAATAAAGCGGCGGTTTTTTTTTTTTTTTTCTTTTCTTTTTTCCTGAAAATTATCACATAAATAGACTCTCAATACGATACCTAACAACACCCTCACGGATCGCACAGGGTTTTTTTACATGTTGTATACATGTACATATTATTATCAATTTAAGTCTGTTAGCTTATATATTATGTTAATATTATCTTGTTTGAAAATAATTAAAATTGTCATAAATTGGGATCATTAATAGTTCCAAACATAAGTTTAAAATCATGAAATTGTAGTTCAATCAGATAACCTTTAATAAGGTGCCAATATTCTGTAGCAAAATCCCTCCAACATTTTATCACGATCTCAAAAAGATATAAGAAGCTGAAGACGTATCGTAAAATCCATACATTGTAAAATCTTTGACGGTTGCATCCGTTAGAGGCGATAACTGGGGCTACCTGTCTTGTTTCCTTGATTTATGTATTGGTGCAATGGGAACACATAACAAGCGCATTTGTTATATAGGACAGGAGTATGGTACCAACAATTCTTCTATGTAAGGGACCTTTAAACCTTCGCTTAGATTTTATCACTGCAAACATTGTTGTCGGCGACTCTTTCCGGAAATGTCGACCAAGCAATTTATGAGCCAATTTTAAAGCGGAGATAAGTACTGGGTGGTTAGTGGTGTCTGCCAAGCTTGGCTTGCCTTTTCACTAGGTATTGAAGCATAGATAGTCATGTTATGGATCAGTACCTGGGCGACCGAGCTCTGCTCTGGTGAAAATAGAGAATGCTCATTTAATAGTGTAGGAAGTTCATACTAATCCCTTGTTTAGTATGATGAGATAGCCATGATAGTAGGTACTTACTAATTCCATGCTGCCATGTCATTATTCTATTAATCTTAAAAAAGCTAATTTTCCCAGATTTAAACCTAGTTGGATAGATTTTTCGCCCCGGAATCATTAGAGTCGTTTTCGAAAACGTAATTACAAATATATATATATACAAATATTGCTCGTTTAATAGTATAGGATAGGATTATTGAAAGGCAAATACCGCCCACTCTATGCTATGTAAGAATAAACGACATTCTACATTCTACGCTTAGGACTCCGGTTTAACGTGCTCTCACAGGCATAATTTTCATTCTGATACTATCCTTTTAATCCCACCTGCATGACCAAACAATTATCGTAACTTACTAGTTTCACACACATTATAACAGATGACCGTAATTAAATTATGCAAAACACGTACTTCGGTCGGCCATTACATCGTACTAGTGCGGTAAATTGAGAAGATTTTGTTTGAAAATCCTCAAAAGTATTTTTAAAAGATCGCCTTTCCCTTGGAATTGGCTCATTTGTTACTCGGACAATCTGCTTAGCCAGAACCCCGCTGTTGCGAGGCTGAGTTAAGGATATTCTATTTTCATGTAAAGGGCTCTACGTGGGACCACAGGCTCTACAACAAGGACCGAGGTTAGAATAATAGACGACCTTATCGCCCCTGAATATATTGCAAGTGAAACAAAAAATTCAATGAGCCAGTTTTAAATTGAATTTTATTCTTTTTTTAGGAAAACATGTTGGTATTTTTGGTTGACTCAGTTTTTAGCTAATGTGTCAGTTTTACGCACTGACCTTGGTAAAGTTCAATGAAGATTTTAACTTTGACCTTTGAGAGTCATAAATATGTAGGTCGTTTTATTAGGGCACGTGTTTGCCAGCAATTAAAGAAGACAGGCGACAGGTTATGGTTTTGTAATTGCTATTGGAGCTGTCATTCCACAATCAAATGTCAGTAATGTAATGACGAACATTGGCGAGTGGCGTTATTTCACGATCATTAACTGAAGTTGATCTATGGACAAGTTTTTTCAAACGAAGAATACTTAAATGAAAGTACTTATAGATGAAAAACTTTTCGGAAAAATAAATCGTAACGAGCGGAAAAAGTAACGTCAAGAAGTAAAAAAGGAGAAATTACCTAAATTTGTAGCCGAAAACGGCACAATAACGTAGAGAAAATACATTACATTGATAATGAAAACGTGATGATACTTTAAATAAGTTGCCATTAAACGCCTACTATTAAAATTTCGTAAAAGAAAATCTATTTGTCGGTAATATATGTCGGCCTAGAGTTTGATTAACGAGCGGGGCTCGCAACGTTTTGTCACTGATATACTAAGACAAATAGTTTTCACCGAAAAAATACGAGCCTCCCAAAAGTTGTTTGAAATACGTGACAGAGGACGGATACATTGCGCATACGTTTGATAGATAACAGAACTTGGCAACGAATTTCTAAAATGGCCTATGAATATAACATACTAATAATATTTATATATTTATTATTTACCTCTGACCTCTTAGACCTCTTTAGTCGCAAGCGCTACTGAGCATTAAGTCCCGGGTTATATAATCCCAGTTCGGGAAAAGTGTGTTAGAACTATTCTAAATACAATCTTTTTTTGTGATATCGGTGTTTTGATTGTGACAGACGACCCCTTCGTCAAGACTTTGTATGACTGTGTTTATTTGTTGTCAATAATAAATCTCATAGTAATCTCTATAAACCTTTCTTTTTCTGCCCTAATATCCAACAAAGTGTTTTTGGGTTTTTAACCCCCGACGCAAAAAGAGGGATATTACAAGTTTGACCGCTATGTGTTTCTGTTGTGGCACCGTAGCTCTTAAACGGGTGAACCGATTTGAATGCGTTTTTTTATTTATTTGAAAGCAGGTTTTCTAGCTACAGACATGTTTTATCAAAATTGGTTTAGCCGTTTAAAGATTATCTGCTCTTTTCTAGATGATGAATGGATGTGAGTATCTGCCACAGGTCTGATCGATTTGAAATTTGGTATTCTGTTACTTTAATGATATTAGAAGAACATAGTAACTTTGAGCTGATGCTGCAGTATCACCTGGAATTTGCATGATACCCAACTTCCTTACCAACTTACAGCACAGGTATCGTGTTTGGACTCATTGGAATGGCCTCAATGAATAGGTTATAGATGAACAAGGTCTGGTAATGGAGTAGGAAAGAGAAATGAGGAAATGTTTGTGTCGGGGGTTTTTTTAATTTTAACTGTTAAAATTGTACTTGTTCCATCTGGAATATCTCAGTAGCATCGGAATCTGGATTTGTGCCCGGTTGACCGTATTACATGGGGCTTAAACATGACTGGCAAAATGTGGGTGTACTATAGATAGGTATACCTCTTCTAAACCCTTAGGGAATTACAAGTTTGTTGTTGTGTTTATTATTACTGTACACTTTGTAGTCTTTATTCTACTTAATTTACTAACTAAACACATAAAAATTAAATTAAAAAATATAAACATTCCAATTGATATTTCCTCCTTTTAGAAGTCGGTTAAAAATAAACACATCGATTCTGCGTTCGCAATTTATTTGCCAAACATGTAAACAAACACAAGTTTTAGGATAAACTAATGTAATGCCAACACATAAGGTTCAGTTTGCGCTACAACTTCATATTTTAGTCTAAAATCAACTTTATTTACACGTACATAAAGTTGGTGTATGTAAAAGTGGAAATAACATTAATTAGAATCAAGGTTATAGTTTTTTATAACGAGTTTGTAATGAACTAGGTAAGTACTTATTCCCTGAGTGATGTTTCCGAAAGTCTTTGCGGAGGGCTCTTTCCTGGTGAACGTAATGGCTTAAAAAGTGGCATGTTTGAGTAAAACAAGTAACAAAGTGATACACTACAAAGTTAACCAGTTTCTTCTCACATTTGTAGCGGAAAAGTCAAAGGAAGTCACTAGCAAGAAAGTTATAAAGGTGGGTGTGTTGAAACTTCCTTCATCGTTCGAACTAGATCTTTAGCAGATGACTAACTACTATCATCATTATCTTCATATTTACAGCCTTATTCCACCCACTGCTGAGTAGTTATAGGGCTCCTCCCTTTTGCGCCATGCTTCCCTGGTCTGTGCGAGTCTGTGAATTCTGTATCAGGTCTTACCTAGGCCTAGACTTAGAGACCCAGTCCCAGGCCAGGCACTTGGCATTTGAGCCCATCCCGAAGCCATTTTGGAAATGTCCCGTCACGCAGGCAAGCTACCTGGTTGGGTAGCTAGGTGAGTGGGGAGCCTAGGTTGACGGCTTTGCAGGCCTAGGCGTAAATTCGGGGCTGGTCTTACCCGCAGTCTTCTGAAGTTCTCCGTTTGGCTGTTGGTCTGCCAACACTACTTTTACCGTCTCTCGGCAACCATTCAGTAAGGGCTCTGCTGCCATCAGCACGTCTAGCTAAGTGTATTGCCACCTCCCTTTCCGAGCCGCTACCCGTAGTCGGACATCTTGGACTTTAGTACTACGTCGGATATCTGAGTTACGGACCCGATCCTTCAACGATAGGCCTTACATATCCTAGCTACTATGTAAATCAGTAATTAATTCTACTCAGTAAAAATCACTGTCTTAAAATAAATGTTTGAAGTCCGTTTCTTAACAGCTTAACGCAAATTTGTAATATTTGAGTTAATGGCTGTTTAACATTTCTATCACTATTTGGTTTGCATAATGGGTACATTTACCTTACTTATTATGTTTTTAACGTTTACGATTAGTTAACAACATATTGGGAAAAAAATAAAAGCATGTTTTGGAGACATTTTTATTTTATGATATGAGACGCGATAAAACCCATCTGCGCTTGAGCAGTAATAACGTTAAAATGCTCTAGGTAACCGTTACTTGAGTCCAGACGCCATTTCCACATTGGCTGTACCTATAATATTTTTATGATTTATTTTCGAAGAATATACTAGCACTAAAGTACCTTATCTAATGTTATTGAATCTTTAAAGCAGAGTAGCTGAAACGCATAGAAAATCTTTATGGACTGAAAGTAATGGCATTGGACATAAACCAATGCATTTCCATAATTGACGAATTATATAAGACTACTAGCTTCCGTCAGTGACTTCGCCCGTGTGATATATTTTTATAAATGATAGCCTATGACACTCAGTGATAATAGCATTCTCAATGAGAAATAATTTTTAAAATAGGTCCAGTCGTTTTTGAGTTTATTAATTACAAACAAACATACAAAAAATTAAATCTTTTCTCTTTATAATATTAGTTTAGATGTAGGAAATAGAAATAAAACGTATTGCATATCTATTTTATTTTCTAACTTTCTAGAGAAAATTACAGGGTTATTTTTGTATGCAATTTAACACACGTGTAGGTTTTAAGATTGCAAGTCGGATTTTGATTTGTCTTCGTCATGCGAAGATCTCATGCGTGAAGGTGTTCTGTTGATTCCAGAACAAGGCAATTCCTCAGTAAAACCGCAAAATAATGATTGCTGTTAAGAGGTTGTCCTTTAATCACGTGAGGTTCGAAAAAGGGGGGAATGAGCTAGACAAAAATCACGATTAATGATGATGGGGGGTCATATGTCATATCACTTGAATTTTTTGCGACGAAAAAAAAATTGAATGCGTGTCAGGTAAAATATTTTTCAAACTTACAATCGTCATGTCAGCCACCTTTTTGCCTTTTATATAATAGTGCTTTAAGCTTCAAATGTAGTGAATATCAACTAAATTCTTAATTATATTAATATTTATGGTTTTCAGAATCTAATCTGGGCTCAATTTTATGATATTTTTTTAAAGTTAATTGGTACAGGCGTGACCTTGCTTTTTTTTTCTTTCTTTCTTTTCTTTTTTTTCAATATATCAACGTTAATTTCTTTCAGGGTTTTTTTTATGGCTTTTTAGGAATAGTTAAGCGGAACAGGTTACTAAATATATCGTCTATTGTATTTAAAAAAAAAATATATGCAAAAAGATTCTAAAAATATCTGATCTTTTTAATAACAATAAGGTAAAGTACAAATGATACTGGGAGGGGGGGAGGAAGAGTAGCCTAAAACTTTACGACGTATTACCAAGGGGGGAGGGTATAAAAGTGGCTTAAAAACCTCACGTGATTCCCTTACTCAAAAGCTGTAAGACTTGAGAGCATTTTACTAACATAGGTGTTGATAGCAAGCAAGCAAAATGTAGTGAGTACCTCACTATTGTAATATCGATATATTTTTACGCCCGCAGCGGCACTATAGCAAGTATTGACAGTATCCGTACCCTCACGTTCTTGTATCCAGTAAGCAGAGTTAATTAATGAACTGTCAGTGGCTCGCTACATCGATATGGCGTTCGTGCGTACGGAGCCGCTTCCCTTCACTACTTCCACCTTAGATTCTTATTACTTTTTCGTCTGGAATGTCAGTTATAAGACGATGATACTGGTTTATTTATTTTGTATTAAAAAAAAAAAGTTTACTATTTTGAAAGATTTGCATATTATTGGCGACACGGGAAAATTTTTCTACATAGTTGCTGTGTGCTAGTTTGTCTGCGTAGAGCACACAGCAACTATGAAGTCTGAAAACAGTACAATATAGTTATTTCATAATGTAATACTAGATTTTACAGAGGATATTAGGCATATTAGTTACGTCAATATATGTATAGCCGTATCATCTTAACAAATACGAACAGTAAAAAAAAGCAGATTGACACGCTACGTCAATTTGACGTATTTCATACTTTTAAGGAATGACAGTTGTGATTTGATTATACGGACAATTTAAGTTGGTATATTGAAGTATAAGCAAATTGGCATTTGCTTACCAATTAATTTTCCAGACTTTACTTAGGTATAGACAATCTTATATTTTTTAAACTAATTCATGAATATATCTGTATGCAATCTGATGAATTTAACAGCATTTATAGAGTTATAGCGAGAGTGACGGTCATGCGGGAGTGCTACACATCAAATTGGATGGACACAGCCTTAACATTAACGTAATAAAAATGTCCGCCCGCGGGAAATACCCATGATTTTTCTATGTGATATTACATGTTGTCACTTTGTTCCAAGGATTAAATATTAAACACAGTTATGACGAGCATTGAATAGTAAAGTTACGTTAACAACGTCAAAGTGTTTATTTGTAAAACATTAGGTGGCTGTAAGAACAGGTGTTGTAAAATACAATGGACGTTGATATATTTAGTAATCTGTTCCGCTTAACTATTCCTAAAGAGCTATAAAAAACCCTGTAAGAAATCGACACGTGTTTCACCTCTCAACGAGGCATCCTTAGGATGACGATTGACTTGTCGCGAACCCGAACACGGCGTGTTGCCACACCGAGCGCCGGACGCAGAGTGTTGTAAACAAAATACGTATAGTGTGGCAATTTAGATACCTGCGTCCGTCAAGGGGGTGATTCTACCCGTCATACTTAACAACTTTCACCATGAAATTCATATCCGATTTGTAAAAATAAATCAAATTCCTATACAACTAGACATGCTATTTTGATTCATGTATGAAAAGTTTTTTTTAATGAATCGTATAATATGTGTTTCATAGCGAAAGTTGCATACTATGACAGGTAGAATCACCCCCTTGGAGAATGCAAGTCACTATACTCCGTTGGTTTAGATAATTAAATAAAGGTAAACAAAAAAAAAACACGTTATGAAAGAGCTGTCAAATAACCGACTATACGTAATACCTGTCACTTCAGTTGTCATGCTACGTCATAGTTGTATTCTTCAATTTAGCAACTTTATATTTCGTTGACGTTTAGAGAACCTGTATATTTGGGCTCTTTACAATAGACAAATTACACAATTTTTTAATTACAATATTTTATATTATTATTATAAATCTAACTAAAAAATTGTGCTCAAGCAGTTACATCAAGAAACGAAGAGTAGTTTAAGAATAAAATATAATGATATAGATATGATGATAAGTTTTACATACATTAATATAAGAGAAAACTATCGTAAAAATCGAAAATAAACTTAATTTGGTTATAACGTATTTTTAAAGAAGAAAGGGTCTTCTATAACGATCCTTTTTACGATTTGTTTACATTTAGTTAATTACCTAAACCAATGTAGTATAAATTACCATCTGGATAAAGATCACTATGTATTGTCGTAGACCGTGTAGTAGGTACCTAAAATTACACTTAATTAGGTAACAGATAAAATTCCTATATCCACTTATTTTGCAGGAATGTGTATATGAAGAGGAAATTGAACTTTAGTAGGTATTTAATCTGCTTAATTATCCTGTTAGTCATGCTAAATAGGACGAGGAGACACCAACAAAATTACATCAGGAAATTTATGAAGTTATATTTACCGAGGAGGAAAATGAACAAAGAATATTAACTCAAATGTTTTTGTTGCTGCAGACAATTTCAAAATAAACGCAGTGTCATACAACAATCGCGGGGAGCGCTGGTCTATCAAGTACGTGAGCTATTGAAAATATTCACGAGTGCTTTTTTACCAGCAAAGGCTGCGGTGTGCGATAAACGGGCAGTAACTGAATATTGTTCGTGTAGGCACCGATAAATACAGATGGTTCACTCTGCAAAATCATTTAAATAAAAACCGACTCTTACTTCGACACAATAAAGTGCAATTCAGGTTGCACAGCGCTCATTACCAACGGTTATATTCACCTAGAAGTTGCCTCTCTTTCTATTGCGTAACACTTATATCTTCTGACTACGTTACATTCACTGTATTGGCCCGATAAAACGGGCCCGCCGCGGACTTGTAGCTAAAATGCGGAGTGAACCATCTGTATTCATCTGTGGGGTAGGTAAACATTCCGAATGGTCGTTAATTAATGGTGATAGGTTCCGACACGGACGACTGCTGCCCTCTATTATTTCATTAGCTCACGTTTATTCCTCTTCAGTAGCTGAGGAAGCGGTCTGCGAAAGAAAACGATCGACGATAATTGGCTCGAAAAAAAGTTGATTGGAAATGTCAATTGGCCGGGCACCTCGGCTTTCTCACGATCGGGGCTTTACGCCGCAAAGTAGATATTTTTTTGTCGGTTATTTCGCCAAATTTTAATACAGTTTTGGATAGCGAAAGTATTTAAGTAATTAGAGTTACTGCTCAATTCAATAACCATTTTGGAGATCTTGCGATTTAACACGTTCCAAAAACGTAACGTAAAATGTAAAATACGATCATAATCATGAACTTACGTCACTATGAAAGCGTGACTTGTTTATATTTGCAAAAACATAGGTGGCTGTAAAAACAGTTGTTTCCAGAAAATATGTATAAATATCACTATGTTTGGCCGTTGACGCACAGTAGGCTTAAAATGGACAAAAATCTAGCATGGACACAAATTTAACTTAAACCCATTAATTTTTGTTTTGAACTACACTATGTTAACAGCAACAACTACCTCAGCGTAATTAGAGGTTTTGGGCTAGTTGGTTGACGGTTTGAAGGTTTCGTGGGTTAAGGGTTTGTGGGTTTGGGATATGTGGGTTTAAAAATTGTGTAATTGTGGTTTTGCACTTTTTGGGTAATTAAGCTTAGGTGGTTGTTGCTGTTATCATAGTGCCAAGTATTTTATTTTTTAATTATTTCACAGTCTGATCGCAGTTCCACTGTTGAAGTACGTTATCTTGAGTAGTTCAAAACAAAAATTAATGGGTTACAGTTAAATTTGTGTCCGTGCGAGATTTTTGTCCATTTTTACCCACTGTGTGACGTTGGCGGCGTACAAATATCAATAAAGTAGGTAGGTACCTAAAAGTACACTTAAGTAGGTAACAGAGTTAAAATTCCTAAATCCACATAATTTGCATTAATGTACCATCACAATCACTAACACACATCACTATGAAAGCGTTGTTTCATTTTTCTGCGATTGTGCAATTCAAATTAGAGAAATGAAAGAATGAAAAAAGTAATATGTAGTGTTGTATTATGAATAGGAACAGGGAACTGAGTAGAAAATAACGGTACAGTCGTCGACGACAATCACAGCTCGCTGACAGTAGGCGATACCATGTGTGTGCTGCGACCCGACACTAATACAATATATTGAACACGTCAAGCTAGGAAATAATATAGAATATCGTGAAAGAATTATTCTGTATAATGTAATAAGAAAGCTCACGACAGCTTATATTATAATATTTGGACACGATGACATCAAAATAAGAAGCGAAGAGAGTGTTGTAGGAAATGATTTCAATGTTCTTCAATTTCAGCAGCTAATGTTGATCGTGTCTGTTATTTGTTAAGGTCCAGTGACAGCCCACACGTTTGTGCAATTTGCAATTCAGTGTCAGGTTGTATCTTGATCAAACTATGATTGGCAATCATAATAAATATGTATTTGCAGAATTAGAATCATTAATACATCTCTCTAAGTTAAAATCATCAGGAGAACAAACCTACATATAACCTATTGTAGCATTATGGTGAGATAGGAGCCTCTTTGGCACAGGTCTTCTTTTTTGTTTACACAATTTTCTTTTTTTAAATTTTAATATGTTTTCTGAAATTGTTATTGTTTTTATAATTTCCTTAGTTTTAATTTTGCGTGACCCAAATAATAAAAATCTTTCTTTCTTTTATTTTTCTTTATAACGAAATTATAATCAAGATGATTTAATTAAGTAAGAGATTATTTTTTTCTTTTTAGAGACGTTATTTTATAGATAGGTATGTAACCGAGCCAAAGTTCGAAGACATGTGACATCTACCAACCCGCACTGAGCCCGCGTGGTGGATTACGGCCCACTCCCTCTCACAGAGAGGAGGCCTATGTCCCAGCAGTGGGAACTGTGGGACTGATTATGCTTATGCTATGTAACCGAGCCTGGTGATAATGTGTCAATATTTTTTAAATGTTTACTTAGGCATATCCATTTTAAATAATTTGTTTTGTTATTTCATTGAATTGGTGTAGTGGAGCAATGCCTTATGTCTGTAGGTAGCCGATGGTTCATTCTAATGGAAAACTGTGAGTGGACCGAACGATATGAATGGTCAGCTATCCTGTCCCATTAAATGAGCAATATTTGTTTATATTGTATACATATTTGTAAATACACACATCAAAAGTGTCTAGGGATCAAGCATTTTTATGCGGATTTCTTGAGATTGAGATGTGGCTTTGTAATAAATTTATGATTATATAAATTTATATGGATCCTTTTTGGTGCATTTCATAATTTGAAACAGGAACTGTTAATCAAATTCGAGTAAAAGATGAAAATCAGCTGTCAATATTTTCCCTATAAAAACATACAACGCATTGAAGACATTATTAGTGCTACTGTTTCCCTACTACTGATTAAAACCAACGTTATTATGGAGCGGCGACGTCATTTAAGCAGGGAAGAAATGCTCAGAGCCGTGGGAATGATAGAAGCTGGTTCCCGGCAACGTACTGTGGCTTTAGCTCTGAATACAAGTCAGAGTGTTATCAGTCGACTTTGGACACGTTACCGAAGCACTGGTACCGTGGCTGAGCGCCATGGAGGACGGTATCGCTGCACCACACGGAGACAAGACCGATACATTCAAATCTTAACTCGAAGAGCTCCAACAATAATGTTCCATGATGTTAGCCGTGAGGCTTCATCACTCTTCAGGGAACTTAATTAGCGACCAAACAGTCAGAAACCGCTTGCATGAAGTGAACCTTCATTCCCGAAGACCGCTACGGGTACCACCTATAGCAATGCACAATCGTAGGATTCGATATCAATGGGCTCTTGAACACAGAAATTGGGCAGAAGAACAATGGCGTTTCGTGTGCTTTTCTGATGAGTCTCGTTTTGGTATGAGACCGGATACAAGACGTATACGACACTGGAGAACCCCTGGACGCCAACAGCGATTAAAATCCTGCCAGGAAGTCCATCCTTATAGTGGTGGAACCATCATGGTATGGGCGGGTATTTGGATCGGCGGAAGAACTGAGTTGATTTGGATCAGAGGCAACCTCAACGCTCAAATTTATGCTGAGACGATTGTATCTGACGTCATCGTTCCTCTACAAGTGCAAATCGGTCCCTTATTTCAGTTAATGCATGATAATGCACGACCGCACACCGCAAGAGTTGTAAGACAGACTCTCGCCGCAGCTAACATCAATGTCCTGCTCTGGCCTGCTCAGTCGCCAGACTTGAACCCGATTGAGCATGCATGGGATATGCTACAGAGAAGAGCTCTGCCGAATATGGAGGGTATCCAGTCGCAAGAAGACCTTTTTTTGTTGTTGCAACGAACATGGGCGGCCATTCCACAGCGTGATTTGGATGAACTCATTTTGAGTATGCCAAACCGATGTTCTTGTGTTGTTAGTGTTTGCGGTAGAAACACGGATTATTAATTGTTTAAGTTACCCAATAAAATTTTAAAGAAAACTGTTATTTCAGTCTTTTTTTCGAACTTTAATGTTAGTGGTTCAAATGTCAAAAATCCCTTTATTAGGAAAATGGCAAATTTCTTTATTAATGCAAAGGTGACTTGGTTTATCGTTACTGTGACAAACGAAAACACTTTATTTGATGAATCCTTAAAGAAAATTTTAATTAATATCAATCAGGAGAAAAGTTATTGCAAAAATATATGTTGATCCCTAGACACTTTTGATGTGTGTATATTTGTAATCACGTTCTCGAAAACGGCTCTAAAGATTTGGATGAAAGTTGCAATATGGGGGTTTAGGGGGATGAAAAATCGATCTAGCTAGTTCTCATATCTGGGAAAATTCATTTTCTCTATTTTTACAGTCTCGGCAGAGCTCGGTCGACCAGGTACTTCCATATAATATGTACACACGCCTACACAACAAGCTACACAAATCCAGTTTATGTTGATCTCGCATTGTATAGGATTTCCATACAATATGAGGTCAGCTTATACTGGGAATGTATAGCTTGATGTATAGCTTGATGTGTAGCCGTGTGTACATACGTGTTTTAACATAACATACATCCTAACTAATGTTATAAATGCGAAAGTGAGTTTGTTTGTTTGTTTTAAACGCTTTCACGCTAAAACGGCTAGTAGTAGTATATAATTGGGGCATCTGGATCAAAGGAGATCCAGATACCCCAATTTTCACTATTCAAATAGATAAAAAATATCTATTCAAATAGAAGAAATCTTGTTTGTTGAATTGATGGTCTGTTAGAATATACTGTTTAATTCATTGGAACATATCTATTAAAATAGATGAAATTTTATTTACTGAATAGATTGTCTAATCAAATAGATAATTGAAATGACATTAACATTTTTATTTAAATAGGTTAATCTTTATTTATTGTAGAGTTCAACTAGATGAAATAATGTTTGTTGAATTGATGGTCTATTAGAATTGAGAATACCTATACTATTTAATTCATTGGAACATATCTATTCAAATAGATTTTGAACTACATTACTTTCTATGGTACAACACTGGTTGATTATTCTTAGAGGTGTCACAAGTCTTTTAATAAATAAAACTAAAATAATGTTAATTTAACATATTTATCTGTATTCAGAAACAATTAATGGAATAAAAAACGAATAAGATAAAAGCATTTTCATCTTCAGCCAGAATCTGGTAGCTTAAATACTACTTTGGAACCATTTTATACTTTTGTTTCTTTAATAAATTGATGTTTGAGTTTATCAACATAATCTGTCCCTTTTACAGCATTTAAATAAAAGCAATCAGGGAAAAGTATAGCATGCTGCATCCAAGGATCATCGTAATACTCCCAATCTTTGATATCACCTCCACACGAAAAGCACATAACTTTATCGTTTAAACCACTTCCACAGTAAAAAAAACCTGCATCAGCCATTTTCATCACCAATCTTCGTTTTGAATCTACTGTAGCCCAATAATGTCTGAATGAACATAATCGAATTTGATATTCATTATATGTTTCATATCGTGGGCTAAAATAATTTTGAATCATTTTTAGAAGGTCTTGATACGGGGATGTGCATAGGCATAATGAGGTCTTTTAACTGGCGTTGTTAATTTATAACGATGTGGTACTTGGAGTCATATGGACAGTACTAACATTATTTTTTCGGTATATTTAAAATTATAGCATGGTTTATTGTGGTTCTATGTATTTATTTAGTAATAAAATAAAACAAGAAATAATCAATCAAAAAAATTTATTTTCATCTGTACACCATTTTCTCAAACACATTACAGTTTTTAAAGCACAGACATTCGAATGATATACACAACTAAATATATTACTAGACATTCTATAGTCATCAAATAATTTTTGTAAACGAGGACAGTTCTTATCTTCTAAATTATATATTTTATCATGTTTTACAAAGTTTTTTAACCACGAAATTTTTTCGCATCCTTTAACATAAATGCTTTTATCTTCCAGATAAGGTACAATATATCGATGAAAGTTTAAGTATGGCATAAAACCCTCTTTCCAGAAATTTTTTCTGTTTCTCTCTATCCAACTTACTTGCAATCTTTCTTTGTTTGTAAGATTGTTAAATGGGAATGGTGGTTTGATTAATAATACCATAATTTGATTTCCACATGCTATTGCTATTTCTTTCACGATGAACTCGTTACTTTCCGTCTTAAACCCTTGCACATCGACTATAGCGTTCATAATAGTTTCTTTACAATACCACTTAAGGGTTTATATTCAAATTGACGATCGTTGATGATTAGACAATAGGCAGATGTATTTTCTGGTATATCTTCAGAACTTTCTATTTCTAGTCTCACATCTACAGCCCCAGTTTTTAAGGCTTCGTTCTGTCTTGAGCAATCAATTACAAATAAAGGCGCCTTTTCTTTAAATTCGTCCAAACCAAGCATTGGTTCAGACCGGGTGTTATAGTAAGACTGACGAAATTTGGTGAACATTTCATATAATATATAATACTTATCTTCTGAAAATTTCGCATTCACTGATTCGTATGGATAATATTGAGAATTTAAAAAAATAGTAACATTAGTCAATTTACAATGGTCAAATATTGAGCAGTCTTTACTTTTCATATTTTTTCTATTTGTCTGCAAACCAAAGATCACATACCTTGGTTTTTCGAGTTGTGAAGCAGTTTTAACAACCCAAGAATGTTTTGTAGTTCTAGGTAATAAAGGGTATTCGTACATGTCCCAATTTCTGAAAGCTATTTGAATACGACGATCCTTTTCTAAATGTTTAAGTAAAGTTAATCTTTCCCGATCTGAAACTTTTATATGAGGCATACGCCATTGCAGTCTCTCTATACTTACTTCAATGGAGTCATTATTATCAAGTAAAACACTATTAAGATTCGAACCGCTTCTTTTAAGTATAAGTTCATGTTTACAGTTAATGATAATTTTATTATAATCTTCCGCAAATCCTAAAACTTTATTCAAAGGTATAAGTGCACTAAAAATACCATCATTATCTTTCATCCCATTCAAATTCCAACCCCAAATAGCAGCAGCCTTACTTTCCCCCTGGCTCATTGACACATATGATTTTAGAGTTGTAGAAATACCTACATTTTTTATTCGGTCTATCTCTACACCGTTAATTTCATATCGAATGTCTTGGAATAGAAATGATATATGATTGTTGGTAAAATTAACAACCTTTCGTGTTAGTTTTCCTGCTCCATCTTTCGAAACCGTAGTGGCTCGGCCTTCAACGTAAATGTAGCTAGCTGAAGGTAATACGTACAAATCTTGCTGATTTATGGGTATACGTATTTCATCATTTTCATTAAAATTGTTGCTATATGGATTATATGTATGAATTTCATAATTCACTATAGAGTTGTCGAATTGTGGTAAATCATTCACTTGAAGAATACTCATAATTTAAATCCTAAAGCTCGAAGAAATAGTTTATTATCTTTAGTTATTTTTTTTAGAGTTCGTATAATATGTCTTCGTCTTTTGAAGGTACGAGAACGAGTAAAACTATTATCTTTGGCAGTTGATTTTATATTGTAAACAATCATTTTTTTATTTTCTTTAATCTAATTAACATTCACCTCTTGTGACAGATAAAGTCAAAGTGTTGTCTTATGTAGACGACTCATAACATTTAAACCTTTTTAAGTGATGATTTGATAAAACCTCGCTTTTTCCAAAACTCCTTAAGAAACTTAATACATAAATGTCCGCAATTGAATAAATTATTATTTTGCAAATTATTGTAATTATAATTAATATTGTTAGAACCTACATAACGAATAAATTCTATTGGAGGTTTCAAGTTGCCGTAGCTGTCAAAGTACTCAACATATTCATTTAAAATTACATAGGCTTCCCAATGTGTACCAGAATTTTTAGAATTATCTAAATTTATGATTCCGCACTCTTTTGAAAATGGAGACTTCGGTAAGGTATCTCTCATAAACACTCCACGAAAATATGGAACGGTTTTGGTAAAATGTATGATATCTATATTAGTAAGAGCGCGATTAGGTAGCCTATGATTTAGTTTTTTTTCTTTAAATTTGTATATAGCCCAAGCCCGTCCTTGTAACGGTTTAGCCGCAGTCCGTTTCCAATACATACACCTTCCACATTGTTACTATGTCTTTTCATTTCTTCTAAACGCTTTTTTGCAACTCTATATTCATTTATGGTTTTGACGATTCCAGCAATTCCGCTTGCAATACTGCCAGCAGCAGACAAACCAGCAAATATTGGTATTAAAGGTAGAACCCCTCCAGACTTAGGAATTGGTATAATACGTGGAATCCTGGCAGATGAATCACGATTTAATTCTCTAGCAGCAGCGTAGGCCAATTCAATTAGTTTTTTCCTACACTTCGGTTTAACTTTTTTAATACATTTTTTCGTATTGGTTACTAAATTTTTAAAGTTTGTTTTGAACCCAGCTCCAGTATTCACTTTTGTTAACATTATATTATTAACTAAATTGGCAGCAAGTTTTTCTCCAGTGCTTGCATCGGAAGACAAAGCACGCTTTTTTGCCATTTTTAATAAAATTATATCTGCTTTGTGGCGATCTTTCAAAGTTTTTGAATTGTTATATGCAATATCGTGATGTTTACAATATTCATCTAACTTGTTTACACCTTTATCACCTCGAGCTAATCTTTCACGTAATTTAGTTCCTGGGCCACAATAATTATATCCTGGCAAATGGAGCTCAAACGGTAAATTATTAATTAAATTATTTATAAGTCCTTTCCCTTTCATGTATAGAAACAGAATGAGATCACTATCATAGACCGTGATGTTATATTGATAAACCGCTCATGAAACATTGCTTTCGTCAATCCAACTATTTTCGCAGGATGATAACCCCAACCATTTCACGAAAACTTTTCTACCTTTTCGTTTTAAAACTTTTTCAACAAGGTATATATCAGGATGTTTGGTTTTTTGTAATTCTTGATCGTAAAAGGCTCCTAAAATAGGTTGTTGTTTAACATCTTGTAATAAATATGTAACAGGGTTTGTGTTTTGAACGTTACTGATCTTGAATATCTCTGTTGACCAATTAGGAGTGTAACCTTTTTCAAAACAACCTTTATATTTACTTATTCGAACAAAATCGCCTGTCTTAAACTTAGCACATTTTGTTTTCGTTCGATTTTGATTGAAATATCTCTGTAGTACTTTAGTTTTATTGCTATGATTAACTTGAGCTGGTGGTAAACCAATTGTTCTATGTATTGCATTATTATATCCAGTAATGGTTTTTGCAAGTGTCCCGTCAGTCCATTTATAATTCCCCTTGAAACTAAATTCCTTGAAAAGCTTACTCTTAATCGTCCTTATTAATCGTTCTACAATTGAAGCTTTTTTGGTCGAATAAGTGCAGTAGTGGTTGATAGAATGGTTTATTAATATTTTTTGAAAACTTTTATTGTAAAACTCTTTTCCAAGATCTGTTTGCAAGTTTCTAGGGATGCGTTTTTCTCTACTCAATAATGTAATAAAAGCTTCAGATACAGCTTCTTTGGTTTTTTGTTTAAGTGGAATAGCCCAAGCGTACTTAGAGAATCCATCAATGATAACTAAAATATATTTGTTGTTGTTGTTGAATTTGGAGAAACTTTGCATATCCATTAAATCAGCTTGCCAGAGATCATCAATATCTTTTAATATTACATGCCTTCGAGGAAAATTTTTTCTTGCACTTCTATGAATTTCGTTTATAATGTCTCTTTTCACTTTGCTCATTCTTTCAACTATCACTTCTGAATTACAAAATTATACTGATAGTCAATTTAAACGCTGAGTCTTTTTATTCTTTTATAACACCCGCTTCTTTTAACTCTTCAATAATTGATAAGATTTCATTGTCAAGATTAGTATTACCTGCAGTTTTAGATGCGATCAAAAGTTTAAGCCTGTCCACTAATTCATTAGGATCATCCCAATAAATAAGCTCGGTATTTTTTTTATATTTTTTAAGATACGGTAGACCAGCACCTCGTTTTTGTTTAGATTTAACTTCTGTAGGTTCTTGTAAGCGTTTACTAGACTCGGGAAATAACGGTTTGACCACTTGAGAATATTTTAGACCTTTATCACCTTTAACTTGACCTGCAGGGTCAAAGTCTCTTTTATGAGCATTAGTTGTGATAAGTATTTCTTTGTAAACTAATTTATCTTTTAAATTGACCAAACTTAAATCAGGCTTCTTGCGAAGCAATAATTCTTTAAGACCAGGTGTTATTTTATACTGTTTATTAGCTACGCGAATTAAGTACACTTTATCAGAGTTCTCGCGAGTGGTAGAGAAATTAACTATTGTATTTCCAATCATGTGCTTATCGTTCTCACTACGTACGCCAAATGGTATGTTCATATCATCGTATATTTCAAAGATATCTTCTTTTTTCAGCGATACATTAACGTTTTCTGATTCAGATGAGTTATATTCTTCGTCTTCTGAATAAAACTTTTCTGATTTGGTGATTCATGTTTGTACATATCATGTGATTTGTCACGCAAAAATATTTTTGAACCTAAGATATCAGTGTTTTTAGGTTGGTCGTCATAAGTGTCTTCATTTTTTATTATTGAAATTTGCTTGTTAGCTGCTATAGCATTAAGAGGGTCAGCAAGAGGTTTAAAAAAATACTTCAGATGAGTGTCGGTACTAAATTCATAATCTTTCATTTGTTTCACCTTTTTCCTAATAGCATCCGCAGAGTTTATTAATTGATTTGTTATGTTATGGTCCATTATACGACTTGTACGCAGAAGTATTAATGTTCAAATGATTTTTTTTGTTTTTCATTTCATGTTATATAACCATTAATCAAAATAAATAAAGTTGTCAAATGACTGTCTATATCTACCTTTATTTAATTCACAATCCTTATTTATAGTTAAAAAATCATAAGGATGGATCCAGATTTTAGAACACATATCTTTGAACTTAGACCAGTCAATATCAGAATTAACATGTTCATCGTATATATGTTTCATGTTAACTTCATCTTGCTTGAAAATGATCAAAAAGTTAACATTATCACGTAATAACTGCTTTGGTATTTTAGAATACGTTTGAGATAAATAAAAGCAGTCTATACCTCTATGTCTACCCAGTGTAAAATAATTTCTTATGTTTATTTGTTTTTCACAAACTACATCATCGAATATGATAACAGAGTTCAACAATGCGTCGTTAGGATGAATAACATCATCATCAAAATTAAAAACAAAAAGTTTTACGTCTGGAACTCTTTGCAAAACTTGTTTTAGGAAGCTGTATTTTGGCTGAAAGCTGGTCTTAGAATAAAGATAAACATTGTTAAACTTTAATCCGTTTTCATGAATTAGTAAACTAATCATGACATTCGTTTTACCACAATTCGAGGGACCACATATTATGCATCGAATATTATTTGGGAGAAGTACGCTGTGTTTCACGCGTAGCGAAGTTTCCTTTACATCTATATTTTTAACATGCAATGATACTTGTTGCTTGACCCACTTCATGTCTGTATCTGTTATGAAAACTATTCAGGCTCTAGTATTTATAATTCTTATCATAGTTATTGATCGAACTATTGATTGACTTGAAGATTACTTAAAATTATATCTATTCATACACACTTATTAATAGACAGATAGACACAATTTCAATGTAATCGTATATTTAATTTTAAGAAAAGGTAATATAAACAGGAGAATACACAGCTGTATTATACATCTAAATACATTATAACTAAATAATACATTTTAAGAAATTGTATCAGAATGGCCCCATGGTAAGGTTTCGATTTGATTTGAAAGTATTTGTCTTTTATCGTCACTTCTATTTAATGCAATTTTATTCACTTGTTGTGAATAGAGAACGTGTTTAATCGATTTAATTACATTCATTTTACGTTTGATAATTTTGTTATTGTGTAGAGCAGCATTATAATCAGAAAGCTTTAATTGATTTGTTACAGGTTTCGTTATACCTTTTGCCTTCTTTAATGTTGTCTTTACACTTTTCAAACAGTAAAGTTTAGCCCTTAAGCCTATGAATTCATAAATTACCGAGCCTCCAAGTTCATCTTTAAACAAACCCGGAACTTTTTCATTAATTTTAGGTATTCCATATGGATTATCCTCAGCAAAATTACTGGTATCAAATACCGATATATTATCAATCATATCCTTGTAAAAATTATCCGTTTCTACTAAGTAAAGTAGACTATCCGTGTCAGTGTAACATAGTTTAGCTTTCAAGCCATATTTGTTTTTGATAAAATCGTAGTGGAATTGATATAAGTGTTGTTTGGCATACTCCAATACAGTAAAACCAATGTAAATCGGTCTATCCAATATTAATTTTTCAGGGCTTAACTGAACAGCCACAAAGTTTTCTGAAAAGATTGATATACTTTTCAGGTTGGGTTGTAAAATAAGTTTTTCGGCACCAATATATTTATTTGTTTTATTATCAGAATCTTCCCACTTTGTTACTAACTTTACATTTACTTGCTTGCGTTTATTTTCTATTGTTTTTCCAAACACAGCATTATTCAAAAGTTTGAAAAAATCTTTTTCAAAGGCTGATGTAGAAGCTTGACGCAGACGAGTATTTAAATCTATGTACTTTTGCAAAAAATGTTCTTGTCTAAATCTGAGAATGCGATGTATTCGGCTTAAAATCAACCCATTTTTCAAGCATTGTTTTAAATGTATGTAGTGAATGATGTAATTATATTTGTCATATAAATTCGCAATTAATTTCGTAGTTTTCCCACCAGGAGGTACAAATCTCTCTGGTGCGAATGGTAAGTCACTATGCGAATTATGCAATATTTCTGGATAAGTTAGATCGACCTCCAGAATATATCCATATTCAGAATCATCAGATATATTCAAAACATCAAAGTTAGCCCTTTCATTTTCTGATAAAAATTGAAATTCTGATACAGGCATTTTTTTTCTCATAGCATATCCGTAAAGATTGTTACAATCAAGATATATTAAAAAAGATGAAGGCTTAGTATCATTGAAATAGGGTAGAAATTTATTATTCGCTTTTGCATGTCGTAGGGAACACTGTGCTAATCCACCACGTATTCCCTTTTCAAGTAGATTATACATTTCCAAGTCATGCATCAGCTCCAATTTAACACCAGTACACAAAAGCATTGCGTCCCAGCTTAAACTTGGTGCGGACACATAGTATGCTGGATCAAGATTGTAATAATCTAAACTTGTGTTTCTAAAATGCTCAAATATGTCACATAATAATAATACATCGTTTTTTAAATAAAGATCAGTATATTCACCAACAGAATTGATACTAAAAGAATACCAAACTTTTTGTGCATGTGTATATTCATCTTCAGAAATAGGCTCCAGCTTCATTGTGTTATAAAAACACTCTCTAGGGGGCAAACATTTTTCATCATACTTAGACCATGCATCAATATATTCGTATGGATAAATACCCTTTTGTCTCAATAAGCATAAATCGGCTTTATGGCCAAATTCTCTTGAAAGATTTATGAAATGTTCTACATGTAAATTCTTAGATAGTTCATCTAAACTCGAACTTAAAAATTGATAAGAATCATAAACTTTATTTGAACAGGACTAGACTTGTTCTTAGAAGCGAGGCTTTTCATAATACAGATGTATTTTTCTTTTGATTTAGGAATTATTTTAATAGGACCATCGTACTTAACCAGTTCTTTAATAAATAAATGAGAATCATATCCCGATAAATTATGGAAAACAACAGGTATAAACGAACATATTGTAAACGTTAAATTGCAACGAGAATGTGCTGGTCCTCTGTATTCAGATGTAACATGATTGTGATCTCGAACTTTGTCACCCAATAACAAATGTTTACAAATATGACATCGAGTAGCCTCTTCGTACTCTATTTGTTGTTTGACAGACAAAGCTTTCATGGGTCTATTTTTAGACAGTATGGAATTTATGTAACTGACATCTTCAATTAAACGTTTTATAAACACTTCTACACAATCTAAACCTCTATATGTAACATATTTATTCAAATCTGGATCGTATGAACAACATACGTAATAAGCGAAACAGGATGGTTCATGCACCTTTAAGTTCTGAGTATTTTTAGATCTATTTTCAGGACAGTTTAGTAATATACTTTCAAAATCAGCATAAATGATAAAAGGTATTCTTTGTTGTCTGTCATAATTTTTAAATTGTATAATACTATTTTTTTCCGGTAATATGGTTAACACTTTAGAACAATCGTGTGAACTATATTTTGAATCACTAGAAAAAAATTGCAAACAAGCATCGCAAAGTAAAAAATTACCTTTGTGATGAGTAACTTGACGACGGATAAGTTTCCCTAGGTCTTTAATTAAACAGTAATGTCCTGAACCATTCCGCTCAAAGTACAACAAATTTACATGTTTGTTTTTCTTTGAGCTTGTCATGTATAGGGGTCCAGTCACACGACACTTCTTATCTAAACCATATATATTAACACTGATATTAGGATTATTTTTACCAAACAATTTTATATCAACCAAGGTTGGTGGAAATGTCATTCCTTCAATATTTAAAACATCTTTAAAGTTAGGATATGATTTTGTTCTACAAACATTATCCTTTGATGGGAATAGAGAAGCAATAATACTCCATAAAAAACAATGGTTGTCATTGTTCTGTATGTTTAAACAACTTTTCGTATTCCTTATGACCGGAGGAAGCTCGATAAACGTGCCACCTCTCATTGGACAATATTTATTTATATTAATTTCTAAGTGACTTATAGAGATAAATGACCAACCAGAATCACGTTGGTTAAATTCAGACATTTTTCTCTGAAAAGTCTCTTTAGCATTCATGTATAATTCATTTAAATCAGTATTTAGGTAAACATTAGCATACTTTGTATTAAATGATTTTAGCTGCTGCTCACCTGTTTTTGGTAATAAGAAGTAAGCAAACAGTTCGAAATTAGCTTTGATACAATTATGTTTCATTAACAATATTTTAATTAATTTCAGAATATCGCTTTGATCCCCAATCAGAAAAGCCTCCGGAGTTATGTACTCGGCATCTGGTGCTGGATTTAAGCGATACGTGTTTATTCTGTTTCGAAAAGCAGTTGCAATTATTTCAACGTTATTCAATTCAGTTTTAAGTAAACAGTTTGATTTATGCATATTAGTTCTAGCATGATATTTATATTTCTGTTTTGGTAATTCGATTTTACATTTATCACATTCTATTAAAATATCTTTTTGAATTGTGTTGGTAGTTGGTGCAACTGGAAAGAAAACAAAATTGATTATATAAGTAAAATGATTCTTTAATAATGTGTATTAAAATAACAACTTGATTAAATGATTAGCTTAACTAATATCTACTAGGATTATAAATGTAGATAGACTAGGTACTAGATACGACACATCGTGAGCTATATGATAGTGTGCCTAAATATTTATGAGTTCTTAGATTCTATACCTAAAAATAAGAACTCATAAAGGTCTGAGGGCTAGATTTAAATTCTTTGCGCGTTGCGCATATAAATTTAGTCAGATGACCCCAAGCCTCGGTCCCCTCATCCGTCCGGTTTTTGACAGCTACAACGGCCTGACGCCATCGGTTCATCGGCGCGACGTTTTCAATTTCATCGCACCGATAAACCTTCAGTTCGATGTAATGTGTACCCGTTTTGGTGGGCAAGGTTTGACGAGCGTGACCTGTTGCCAGCCTTCGAGTTATCGATGAATGAAGAAGAGTACTGGGTTTTTTACCGGTGGTTGCCTGCGTGTCCCCATCTTCGTCATCGCTGTCGGTGTCGAATAAATCTGTTGCGGTGAGATGAGGCTTGCTGATTGGATTAATTTTCATCTTCTTTGAAGATGAAGATGATGACGTAGACGGAGTGGTTTTCGGTGGTTGATGTTGTGATCTCGAATCCGAACTTGACGGCTTCGACCGTTTTTTCTTTTTTTCGCTAATCGCCACATCTTGCACGGAGCTCTTATCGTCATCCGACAGAAAGAGGTCGTCAGCAAATCTGGACCTGGAATAATATAAATAACTATGATTAAGAACTATTTGTGAGCAAATACATATCAGAGACCTGTCCAATTTATTTATATACACCAAATATCTAATAGACATTAAGTAGTATGATAAAAACTGTTGACGGCCTAAGGAATCGAACCCAGGGTCTAACACTCAGTAGTTGCACTTGCTAAGTAATTATTTTATTCATAATTTTCATTCTAATCATAATAACTGTGATAAGAAACTATCTGCGAGCAAATACATATCAGGGAACAGGTACAAATAACCGAACAGGAACAGGTAAAAATAGACACCAAATATCTAATAGACATTAAATAGACATTATTGAATAGAACATAACATCACGCCTTATTTCTCCAAAGGGTTTGGCAGAATTAAGTCACATGTAATAGGGGGCGAGCCTATTGCCATCAACCGAGCACAAATCCAGACTCTGGGCCGCTACTGAGAAACAGATAGAAAAACCCAATAACGCTTTTCCTGTCCCAGGAATCGAACCCAGGGCCTCATGCTCAGCAGTAGCGCTTGTGACCACTAGACCAACGAGGTAGACTTATTGAATAGATAATTCAATATTGTATACTTAATTAGGTACTTACATTATAAATCGTTGAAATTTCACTTTTCACTTTAGATATGGTAGATATTAATTAGAAGGTGTGAGGTCACCACCTTCAGGAGAGCTAATGTTGATCCAGCTTCCAGCCCAACGACTTAAATACTTTTAATTATAATACGTCACAATCCCAAATATGGAGAGAGCACACGATTTTAAAACTGTTTATTCAGCTAAACTTCCTAACAACAGATGCAATTGCACATACTATGGAAATATCGTGGGTTTGCTTGTTAAATTTAATTATTTAATAACAAAGAAACAGACTTCATACTTTAAGTATTTTTTAACTGTAAAAGTTTTACCCCCCTCCCTCAAATTCGATTAGGTTTCTCTCAGACGTTGACGTTTATAAAATGTAAAAAAAAACAATGAACATACAGACATTGTTATTTATTAAAGGTATATACAGTATCTATTTACGTTAGATGTAAACTGTTCAGAGATGGTGAACCTTTTTATATCTGCTGCTGTTATGAGTTAACGTTAAAATTTTAGGTGGTACGATGTAATTTGTCCTTCTTGGATCATCATTCCGTTTGTGTAAAGGTGTGTCCAAACATTGAACAACAATAGTGCGCGGCTGCCGCGCTATGGTTTGGATAATTACCGCGTAAACATTCGTTGGTTTATTCCTAACTAGAGCGCGGTAGAAATGCATCCTGCAAACGCCGTGTGTTGCTGCCGGTGCCGCACTCTTGCCGCTCAATGTTTGGACATACCTTTAGGCAAACGGAATGATGACGTGCTTAAAATGTTAGCTTTGAGCCAAGGGTTTGGCATCCCTGCTCTTGTTTGATGCTTGGTTTTGAATTTCATCTTACCTTTTATGTCGAGGAATGTCTACATCAATAAAATCCTTCATTTTGAACTCTATTAACCATTAAAAAAAAATATTTCTTCAATATAAATAGCCGAAAATATCACTGAAATTCATTTCAATTTTGAAGGCTGAACGGGAACGCTTAGCGAGATTGTTCCAGTATGTCGGTAAGTACTCTCAATATGTATATAAATTATTTTATATGGGTAGGTATGTAGTTATATCGTTATAATCTTGAAGTAAATTCTTAAGCAATGTATTCGTTATTGTAACTATATTCTAATTCATATCTTCTTTAATAGATGACTCATGACGAGAACCTATTTAAAGTTTTGTTTTCTCTTTTCAGGATACGGAAGAACTATTCAATTTTGTGCCAATGGAGCAGCCGGCCACTATTCTAAAACCAGGACAAAAATCCTTGGGTCTTGTTCAACCTTTCCGCAAGAGAGGAAGACCAGAACCAACAATATATTCATACATAAAGAAACCTGTGACACGGGGTACAAAAATAATTAAAATTGAAATCTACGACGCTGACAATATGCCAAAATCCGAAAATTCTATCTGTAATTGTGAAGCTGAGGTGTGCGCTCAACATGTGGTTAAAACTGTGTTATTTGATGACATATACAGCAGTGCTAAAGAAATCATTAGTAAAATTCAGGATGAAATAGAAAATAAATCATAGAAATCTGTATAGTATTTATCCTACTTACTACCTATATAAATTGTTACTATTTATTTACGTAACAAATAAAAATATGTTTTAATAAGGTACTTTTATAATGTAGTTAACTGTGAATACGATAACAATAAATATAACTTGTTTGTCAAATTAGATGTAACACCTATGTTATAAATAAAAGAATTATGAAATAATAATTCGTTTTATTTTTAATGTCCTGGTAAATAATATTTTGCCTTTAATTCAAAGGAAAAATAACACATTTTGTTAATAATCGTATAAATAACTTCGTCTGACCGGGATAGAATCGAACCCAGAACCTCATATTTGACATTTTCATTTGTGAGTTTGTGTCAGTTTCATCAAATAGTTAAACAGATAAAATAATAACTATAGTAAACAATGCATGCCTGGCGTCATGTAGTCGCAGGTGTCAGGTAGCTTGACAAATATGGTAATGAACGAAATAGTTTGCTTAGCCGATGAAGGTACTAAGTCATTTTGTTTCTGAATACAGATAAATATGTTAAATTAACATTATTTTAGTTTTATTTATTAAAAGACTTGTGACACCTCTAAGAATAATCAACCAGTGTTGTACCATAGAAAGTAATGTAGTTCAAAATCTATTTGACTAGATATGTTTCAATGAATTAAATAGTATAGGTATTCTCACTTCTAATAGAACATCAATTCAATAAACATGATTTCGTCTAGTTGAATGCACAATTAATAAAGATTAACCTATTTGAATAGAAATATTAAAGTTATTTCAACAATCTATTTGATTAGACAATCTATTCAGTAAATAAAATTTCATCTATTTTAATAGATATGTTCCAATGAATTAAACAGTATATTCTAATAGACCATCAATTCAACAAACAAGATTTCTTCTATTTGAATAGATATTTTTTATCTATTTGAATAGTGTAAATTGGGGTATCTGGATCTCCTTTGATCCAGATGCCCCAATTATATACTACTACGGCTGACCGGGTTTGGATGAAATTTGGCACATGGGTAGACCGTGACCTGGAAAAGGACAGAATGCCTTTTATTCCGATATTCACACGGGATCGAGACTTATGCGGGAGAAACAGCGGGGCGCTGCTAGTACATACATAAACTTAAGCCTTCTTCCTAAGGGGGTAGGCAGAAACTACAGAACGCCACCTGCCACGATCCTTACATACTCCTTTTGCCTTGTTTACGTTCATATGATATCATTTTCTGCCTAGCCTTTTCTCAACTATGTTGTGGTCTGCTTCCAGTGTAACCGGTGCAGCTGAATACCAATATGTTAACATGGAGCGACTGCCTATCTGACCTCCACAATCTAGTTACCAGATTTTTCGGTTTCTAACTACAGCCGAGACCAACGGCTTAACGTGCTTTCTGAGGCATGGAGGGGTTTTGGTATGTAAAAATGGTCACCCATCCACGGAAAAACCGCGGTAAGCGCAGCTTAACCTGGGGGCCTAAAATGGCCGCTTTGACAGAATCATAACACGATAATATTATGAATCACACAAACTGTCACAAACTGATAATTCATAATATTATCTGCGTTCAATTCATATTACGCAATTCATCTGTTTGTCAGTTTTGTATTAAAATGAAATAACATTTAAACTGTAGAAATACAATATAAAAATCTCATTTGGTTAATAAAAACTGTGAATGAATGAATGAATGAAATGCACCGATCCCAGCGTGGTTTAACCAGACTCGATAAATCGAATGAACCCCAAGATTTGCACTAGCTCCTGAAGCCTCATGTTTCATAGGACTACAGAGGCCATTGCATATCAAGGAGTAGACCGGGTGGCGCGGTAATGGTAGGGAAGACGTGCCCTTAGGATAAGGAGGGATTTGCGAGCCTACCGGATATGCATCCTTGAGTAAGCAATGGAATAGTGGAGAGACGGGTGTTATTTATCTATGGATGGGCATCTTTTTGCGACGTCTCCGCTATGTTGGTTCAGGTCCATCTTCACCGGTGAATATTTTGACGGGGTTATGCTGCTTTCTCGGCTCTTTACTATATTGCTGCTGTGCTGTATTACATTTAGCTGTTCTAAGTCTTCGTCAAAAGCTTCGCTGGCATCCATATTTTTTCGTTTCATATTCGTCGTGTTTCCTAATCGTTTACGTTTCTTGTAGATCTTGCTGGCAGCCTTCATAATCTTATATCGATCTGCAGCCGTGTCCATCCAAACGTTGAATTTCTTGTCAAACGTCAAGTCCCGTTTAAAGTTGTCGTTCCATGTGTAAATAGGGTGGCCTACTTTCTTGAATTATGCGTTATACTGCATTGCTGCGTGTAACAGGTGTGGTTGCCCCGCCTGTAAACGTGTGCGAGATAGCACATCCTGTGATTTTTGATGCGATATGTTACTGTTTTTCCGTCTAAGATTTCGCGCAGAAGAAACCCCTTTTTTTTTTTTTTTTTTTTTTTTTTGTGGGTGGGAAATCATCAAATAACTTCTCCCGCTCTGGGCGGAGCGGGAGAGCATGTCAGACTCTTACTGACTAAAACCCACCCGTGTTCCTTCCGTTGCCCTGTTGCCGGGGGCCACGATCTCCCTCTCGGTTTTCTTCGCAACCCCGGCAGGCATTGGCCCTAGCGGACCCCGTCGATTCTGCTGACATCTCTTTGAGGCGCGCGTGGAACACAACGCGCCGTCGACCCGGGCCTGGTCCTTATCGGACGGTGAGCTACCCATTGCTCACCGCCCGCAAACCCGCGCCTACGGTGGCCGGAAATCGCCTCGCGATTCCTGACGCCCTGGGCGTCTCCTCCTGCGGCGGTTAGGGGCGTGAGGGCGCGAAATTTGCCTCTCCCTCACGCGCTCCGCCTCCTCCTTCGCGAGCATTACCGCTTCGCAGAAGGAGGTGACGGCCTCCCATTTCCTCTCGCTCCGTACCATGGCCTGAACCAGGGCCGGACGCGAGAGATCACCGCCGCCGATCGCCTCCACTAGGACACGGCGATGCTCCGCCCAAGCTGGGCAGACCTCCACCGTATGCTCCACCGTGTCCTCCGGGCGATCCACACAATGATGACACCCGGGCGTGTCCTCCCGCCTTATCCTGTGCAGGAACCTCCCGAAACAGCCGTGTCCGGTGAGGACCTGCGTCAGGCGGAAGGTGAGGACGCCGTGGCGCCTCTCCAGCCACTCCTCAAAGAGGGGTCTTATCGCCGCAATTGTGGCGTGCCCAGCGCTGGGTTGCGACAATCGCACTCTCCATGACGCCATGAGATCCCGCCGGCGCTCTGTCCGCTGTGCCGCGATTTCTCGCGGCAGCGGAGTTAAGCCCCGGCGTTTCGCCTCCTCGCGCCACTCCCAGATGTGCGCGAGGACAGAAGAAACCCCTGCATTTTTGTTTTCCTCTTGGTGTTTAATCTTTTGACGTACCTATTGCCTGACATTATTTTACACGAGTATGTCTATTTAGGTTATCTAGTTGTCTTCTTTGTAAGAATTTAGCCTTTTGGAGGTTAGCAAGAGCTATACGATGATCCCTAGAGTGACTCGGCTGAAAGATCAAAGTTTCCTGGGCAGCCGCTTTTTTAATACTCCAGTTATGGTACACGATGGTATTTCGATGTTTTCATCCGTTGAGTGGATCCTTATGCTTTCCAGTTGTTTGGTTATGCAGGCTTGGTATTTTGTTTTGGTGGATTTGATGTTGAGAACGGCATAATAACATTGTTCCTATTGTAATTGCATTGACATTTTATTATACGTATATGTGATTTATTCTGTTGCAGTATTGTAAAATTTTATTTGATGTTATATGGGTTTATTAAATTATTTTTTTTGTCAAGAGGTGCCATATGAGGTCCCCATTACAATCTCTCGTCCAGCGCGATTCCTAGGAAAAATGTTTGATTAATAAATTCCAGCTTCTCTCCATTAAATACGATGTCACTTCTTATTACTTCTTACATTCTTCTTAATTTAAATCTAATGCATTTGGTTTCTTCTCATTTAGTACCAAATTATTTACCGCAAACCAATCTTGGACCTGAAGAATAGAGCTAGTCACAACGTCATTATTTTGTGACCGTCAGTCCATTTTTTAGATCAATGATGGATGATTTTGAATTTTGAATTATGTATTTTATAATCATTTGTTTCTGAGAAAGCTTGCTGTTAGGAATAAAATCTTGAATTTATTCCTATGTGCTAAGCAAATTCTGGCGTCGCCGCAGTTATCCGCAACATGGGTAGCGAGGTCTCGGCGGACAGACACGTGGTCAAAAGTTAGCCCATTATGTTATTTATTTGGTGGGCTTCTTTGTTCATGGGCGCTATTTATTACCATTGTTAAACTATTGTTTAGGAGTCAGAACGCCGCACTGCAGCCGCATGTGCAGATATCGTTTCAAGACAGAGGTACGCAATTTTGACAGGGTCCTGCGCTTGCTGCGATTTATTAGTTACACTCTTCGTTTTTCTATAGAAATGTATATTGTTCTGAAGTTTTTTGTTTTTGTTGAATGGACTTAAGCTTAACCACTCATGTGCCTTTCATCACAAAAACTCGGGTAAATTTTTCAACAAAAATCAAAACAAAAAAGGTTGCCTCAGACGCGACTATTTTGTAGGGCTAAAGAAATTGCCAAATGGTTAAGGGTAGTTAGTAGGAGTTAAGATTTATGTTATAATTATCAGCAAGATTATAGCTCAGGTCAAGCTAGGAAGTTTTATGGAAGATATTTTTGTGCGAAATCAATACCGACCGACATTGTTAATTTGTTAGAATCATACGTACTTATGTCTTCGTATGTTATTTTAGAATATCTTGCCATTCTACTTTTACTATGTCAAATACCCATAAACCTATAGCTTAAAAATAAAAGTTAATTCTGCGCATAACATCAAACCTCCCAACTTTGCCAGTCACTACGCAACTATAGATTCGCGCTCACGATGACCTTAACACATTCAATGCCAACTACACGGCGCCGTGGAGATGTATATGGCCGAGTACACGGCGCCGTGGTGGAGTGGGGAGCCAGACACACGGCGCCGTGGTTTGCGATAGTGTTTTTTCTATGCATCAGTACCGCTCCGATCGTTGCGACGAATGTACGTAACGTTCATGGCCACGCGCGTAAAGAAACGATCTTTTAAAATCAAGTGTTGGATTACGGTTCGCACTATTATTTTGTAAATTATAGTCGTTTGTAGTGAACAAGACAAGAACTATCACAGAAGTTGTACGAAAAAAATGTAACGGGTGTAGAGAAAAGAAGAACCGAGTTGCCACTTTGTATGAATGTAAGAGCTGCATTGGAAAGCCAGGCCTATGCATAGAATGTTTCTTTGAACTGCATTTATAATTTCATAATTCTTGTCTTTAAATAGTTTATATTTTTATCTGCAATTACACTTATGATGATTATTTACTTTGTTTTATTTGTACTATCCTTTAATATAAATTATTTAATACAAAAAAACTCAATTAAAACATCACATAATGTAAAAAAAGACAAATACACGGCGCCGTGTGTTTGAACGTTCATAGCTCCATAGGCCAAGTACACGGCGCCGTGAAATTGCTTTTTTTATTAAATAAATAAAGTGCCGCTAAAAATATTATCAAAACTTACATATAATACTTAATTACAAATAATTAAAACATTTAAAATGTATGGCCACAGTAGTACATACATTGCCAAAAACTGTAATACAGAGATGCATCTTACAATTCATTTGGCATTGAATGTGTTAACCTATCAAATAATATACCGAACTTTGCCACAGAATTATAGCCACGTAATCGAAATAGAGCCGAGAATTAAACTCAGTTCTCTTGGTCGCTACACTTACTAGAGACAATTCAAAATGCAAATCTGGATCTATCGTTGGAGTTAACGTTAACCTTGAGTTTAAAATATGGGAATTTGATTTACTGAATGATTGGTAGGTATGTAGTTTGTGAAATATTGAGGTCCGTGCATCTGTTGATGCAGTCCCTAACTCAGGTCGAGGTGTGTATTTGCAGAGAAAAGCAACGCCCTGAAAGATAAAGATATGGAATGATCTCACTGGATTATCCTGGCTATGTTCAGTGGCCCTGGAACCTACGGCAGACGATTAGACCCTCGTATGCCCCGGCACTTGCACCAGGTGAGCGCCTGGGATCGGAAACGCATGTAGGCCTAGCACACCTCACTTTTGCACTATATGAATGTATTTATTTGATTTACGGCGCGGGCGCACGCTGCGCTAAACGTACAATAAAAACTAAGACGCGGTCTCTCATTTGGTTAATAAAAACTGTAAAGAAAAATTATCCGCTAAAATTACGGTCTTCATTTTTTTTAATGCGGCAATATTTACTCCAAATATGATTCACCATTTTTATATTCAGATTATTCATAAAATATGTGTCACCATAGATGAATTGCTGGGAATTCAGAAAATGAATTGCTTTTAGAGGAATTGCTAATGTGGCTGTTTTAGACCCCCTGATCGTCCGACTCGTGGAGCTGTTATTACTTAGCTTACGTTTACGTTCACATGACAATAGGTAAAAAAAAAAACTTAGGTATTATAGGTACAATTCAAAATCAATATCTATTCAGTTTGAAAAATTAAAATCAATTACAGAATAGCGATTCATTTGATTTTATTAAAGCGTATAAAATCTCATCAAAAATAGATTAAAATTGCTTGAACCACTTGATGGAAAATAAACGACCCACACAATGCTATTGTAATAAAAAAATAATTTAAGGTTATTGGTTACTTGACTCCTCATAATTTTATATTCCTAACGTTTAAAGGCTGACGTAGACCGGCGTGACACGACAGCGCGACGCGAGTCTAGTAGAACAATTTATATGAAAATTTCAGTCGCGTCGCAACGTTCGCGTTGTGCCTGTCTGCCCCGTCTTAAAGTTCTTTCACGGATTCATGGTCACGAATAAACGCGAGTCACTTTCATTTCAATGTGCACCGTAGCGTAAAGCATTATGAGGCCAATCTTGTTCTATGTTTATGTCGAATTATACTAAAGCTTGTGTTTTGACATCGAACTTAAGACGGATTTCACCAATGAAACTGAACGCGATCAGTACAACTAAACCGCGTTTAAGAACTGTCAGTCATTATTCAATCAATCTGCCTAGTCTTTTCCTAACTATGTTGGGGTGGGCATCCAATCTAACTGGATGCAGCTATTTTACATGGAGCGACTGCCTATTTGACCTCCAGAACCCAGTAAATAGATAATACGATACCCTTTGGTAAGAATAGTTATCAGACTTTTGGGCTTCTGACGATCCGTAACGACTGTCAAAGATGACAGCTGGGACCAACGGCTTATCGTGCTTTCCGAGGCACGGAGGAGTCTCGGTATGTAAAGATGGTCAGGAATCCACGGACCAATCCCGGCGAGCGTAGCTTAACCTGATGGATCGACCCGAGCGGCTGTTATTACTTAGCCACGAGCTCCTCTGTCAGTGTCATTATTGTTGTGGGAAATTGCTCTTGAACGCAGTTTAGATGTGTGTATCGCGTTCAGTTTCATTGGTGTAATTGGTACTTAGTTAAATAACTCGTGAACTCAATGTTATTTCTTCGTAGAGAGCAGGGAGCCGTGCGTTTTATTCGTCGGGTGGTAATAACAAACACACATTTCGTTTTTTAAAGCTCTAAACAATCGGACTCGACTGAAAGGGTCAAGGGGCGTAAGTAGTGATAAAGAAAATATATGAGCGCCGTGCCGAGAGCCGAAACTCAGCGAACGAGCATTTTTAGGGTTCCATACCCAAAGGGTGCCAACACACAGAAGAGACGAGAGACGAGGACAGGTGCGGAAAATAGTATGCAAATGAAAAAGCGACGCACATGCGTCTTGTCCTTTCTGGGGGCTTAAAACGGCCGCTTTGGCAGAATTATAATATGATAATATTATGAATCACACAAACTGACAGTTCATAATATATCTGCGTTCAATTCATATTACGCAATTCATCTATTTGACAGTTTTGTATTTTAATGAAATAAAATGTAAACTGTAGAAATAAAAAATAAAAAATCAGATAATGAATTGCTTTTAGAGGAATTGCTTAATGTGGCCGTTTTAGGCCCCCTGTATGTTTTGTGTATGAAGAATAACGAAGATACGTGAAAGGGACATCGCGTCTGTGTCCCGTCCGCGTCTTACGTCTCTTCTGTGTGGCTCGCGCCTAGGGCTCCGCTGTCCGTCCGTCTGTCACAGGGCTGTATCTTTTAAATCTTTAATAAGTAGAAAATTAAAATTTTCACCGAGTGTGTACTTCTATAGAACTATGGCAGCTATAACAACAATTAATAAAAATAAGTATTGTTAAATATTGTACGGTGGTACGGAACCCTTCGTCTTCGGCCGTTTTTTTCACTCAATGCAATAAAGTCGTTTACCAACGACCCGGCGGCCGTACTAACTGTGCAATCGAAAAGGTCGGTTGTTAGTATTACAAACACGTTTTTGTTGAAATAGGATTGTTTTTGTTGTTACTGATTATGTTACTCAACTATTATTTTTAGTGTGTAGGTAATCTTGTTTTATTTGTAGAGAGATTTAAATTGTAGAAGTTTATTTTGGTATATCTAGAGTCACGTTCAGCATTGGACGTTTATTGGGCGATACGATGATGGTTATAACAAATCTGCCAGGTTCGAGAATAAAGATGAATTATTTTAAACACTAGCAGCCCCCCGCGGTTTCATAAGTCTCGATCCCGTGGGAATATCGGGATAAGAAGTATTCTTAGTGTTAATCCGTGTGCCAAATTTCATCCAAATCCGTTCTTTAGTTTTGCGTGAAAGAGTAACAAACATCCATCCATCCATCCTCAAAAACTTTCGCGTTTATAATATTATAAAATATAATATTATAATATAATTAATATCATTATATTTATATTTTGTAATATTAAAATACTATATTTTATAATAATATTATTGATAGTTTATATAATATTTAATATTATTATATATAGAGTATTGTCTCACTGCTAGGCAAAGGACACTTCTCATACAGAGAAGGCACGAGCATTGATCACCACGCTTGCTCAAAACGGGTTGGCCATTTCCGACTTATATTAACTATAAATCCAGGTTTTCTCACGATGTTTTTCCGTCACCGATGTCAATAATGACCAAGTTAAACTCAGAAACTCCAGTAAATACTACTCTAAATTCTTGAGTTTAAAGACGTATTTACTGGAGTGATTTTATTATTTGTCCCCTAACTCCATCCAACATGTTTGCAGTTGTGTTCGTACAGAAAAAAACCTTTTAACCCTGACCGATTATTCGGGTCCGACGGTCAAGTTTAAAAGGTTCCGTTACTTCCCTTATTTATTGTTTGGGGCCTTTAGTTAGAAGATCACTAGTTCAAGGTTACTGAGGATTGAATATTACAGCTATAGGCAAACAATTCGTCGAAAGAAAAATAAAATTGTTTTGCGTAGTTCTAAACTGTGCAACGAATATTGATATGATTTTCATCATAATTTAAAGAATTTGTTGCGGAGTTTTTTTTTTCTTGTAAAACTTTTATAATTTTAATAAAGAAATCTCAATGTTTTGTCAAGTCGTAAAATTAAAATCGTTTGAAGCAGGGACGCGTCGTTACTATAATTACAATTCTTGTTACATTTGCTCTGGTAAAAAAAACCCCTTAAGAGCGTTTACACTGAACGTGGGCAACGTCGCAAATAGCTATCTTTGGCAATATTACTGTATGGAAATAAGAAATATGGCTAACTAGTGAACTAAAGTATTGATTATGAAAGGCAATAATTAATATTGTAACACCGAATATTTAGTTTTAGATGTAAATCATAACCCTCCTTTTTGCTTCGTCGTTGTCGGGTAAATAGTAGATTGTTTGCCTAGGGAGCCACTATTTTAAAGGCGAGAGTGTTTGTTTGAATCCTGAGCGCAGCAAGGGATTGAAAGTACGTCACTTGAGCTTAAAATAGTCTTGCTCCCGAGTTAGACACTCTAGTTTTTATCACCCTCTATTAGAAAATAAGTTAGTGTAACTTATGAATAGGAATAGTACCTACGTTTATTTATTTCATTTGCACTACCTGAGGAAGACATACTCATTTTTTTATAAAACGTAAAATCCAAATTTGAGTAAACAATTACGAATGAAGGCGGAATGCATTTCGCGCGTTTTTATTTTTCACAAGCTTTTTTTTACTTTATCATTCAGGCTGTTACTTGTTCACACAATGTTCGTGATTGATCTCTTTGGTTATTGAAACTTTTACTAACAATATCCACGTTCTAAATTCAAATCACTTTTGGTCCCTAGGATTAAAGAGCTATGTTGGTCCCTGTTTACGAAGAATGAAGTAGCTCTTTTGTAAATGTGATAAAATAGTAGATTGTTTGCCAAATGAGCAAACAACTATTTTTAAGGAGAGAGTGTTTCTTTGAATCCCTCGAGGCAGCGAGGGATTCAAAGTAAGGTTATCGAGCTTAAAATAGTGTTGCTCCCGAGAGGAACACTACTTTTTATTACCCACTATGAGAAAAAAAAAGTCTGTGAACCCCGTCAGGAATGAAGTTCCTTCTCACGTATGATTTAAAAAACAAAATTTTCGCAACTGCCATCGTGGATTTACATTTCGACCTCACTATCGACTTTAGCACTCGAAAACTATGAAAACGACACCCATGACGAAAAATTTTAAATCTTCCGCAGCCGTCATCTTGGATTTATATTTTGACATCACTATCAGCTTTAGCACCCTCAAAAACTATGAAGACGATACCCATGACGAAAAATTTTAAAATTTTCTCAGCCGCCATCTTGTATTTTCATTTTGACCAAATTCATACTTTCTCTCTCTCTTTTGCCAGCCTGTTACTTCGTTTTTGATCTCTTTGGGGACTGGAACTTTTACTAACAATATACACATACCAAATTCAAATCACTTTTAATCCCTAAGGATTAAAAAGCTATTTTAGTCCTTGCTTACGAAGAATAAACTAGCTCTTGTTGAATAGATGTGATAAAAAAAGTATCTGGAAACTTTCCAAAAGTCTTTTTTACAGCTAAAACGGTTACAACATCAAATTCAATGTTGTAATTGTAATTCATTATTAGTATTCTGGTTCACTAGTTAGCCCTATGTTTTATTTCCACACAGTAAAATTGCCAAATTAATCAAAACAGGTAAATTTTTCACAGCTATTTGCGATGTTGTCCACTTTCACTAAATGCTCTTAACTTCCTATTAATGGCAGCCAAGTAAAACCACCTCGCTCTATATTTTAGAAATCAAAAGCCTTAGGTGTGTTTTAAAAGACAAGTCAAATAATTCTTAAATAAACAGAAGTACTATATTTAGATTATGATATAAATGGGTTTACCGCGATCATAAATATATCTAATTCTTATAATATTCCCACAAGCAAAAATAATTTCTAACCTCCATTATTTTGTTTAACGAAACCTAATGCTTTCGTTAAACAAACTCTTCAAAAGAACATTATAGTATTTGTTTCCTAATGGATCCTAAAGGCTCTTAAACAATTTGTGAAGACGGAAGATCAGCAAATTACGTTGAAAACGTATATTCATAAAAGGGTCTCACTATTTTAAACGTTATTTACACTTAAATAAACGTAATTTCTTTCTTTCTTTTTTTCTTTAATACTCAAGTATTTTAAGGGTATCCGTTTATTGGCTCGTATTTGTACGGAATTGTCGTACGATTGTCAATAACGTCCCACACAGCGCTGTTGCCGACAGTACTATGTACATTTGCAATGAAAATATTAAACGTGATTTCAGTACAGTCGGGTCGTCACGTTTTCCCGGCTCAAATTGTGCTTTTGTATTTTATACTTTTTTGTATTATTTTGATTGTTTTTTTTTTGTTATTATTTAATTATGGTGGTTTAATTGAGACCGGGCACAAGTTTATTAATATCCAGCAGTAAGCTTATTTTAAGCGTTGTAATATTTTTTAAATTACGGTCTGCTTCGGTGGTCTAGTGGTCGCAAGCACTACTGTTGAACATGCGGTCCTGGGTTCGATTCCCAGGTCGGGCAGTGTTATCTTTTGGGGTTTTCCATCGGGAATTCCTCAGTAGCAGCCCGGAGTTTGGATTTGTACCCGGTTGAAGGTTCGCCCCATGCCAACATGACTGGTGTTATGTGGGGTACACCTCTGCCTATCCTTTCGGGGTATATAGGTGTGATGTTATGATATTTTGTAAATGAATTTGAAACATAATTAAGTTCTAAGTAAAAGTTTACCGTAACGTTCATATTTAAAATTTTATATATTTAAAATATATATTATACGGATTTATTTGCGGAAGTGCATAATTTAAAATGTGTACCTACTCACGTGATGCTTTTAATTACATTTTAAAATGAAACAGTGTTACAGTACGACACAACTTACATGTTATAGCCTCAACAAAATCTACGTATAAATTTTACGAATGTATTTGGTTATACGACATTAAAAGTTATTGCATTTTCGCCTAAAACAGTAATAAAGATTGGAGATTTTGAAGGCGCACTCAGTTCGGATCGGTTTTACGAATTTTGTCGATGCTACATCTAATTTGTGTTGTACTGTACCGGTGCTTCGTTCACGTCTATATTAGCTATCAAGGTTATATTGTAATTGAATGAAGAAAACTACTACCTACCTGCCTTATTTTCCAACTCAGTTTATCAAGAAAATGTCAATGAAGTTTATTTAAATACCTACTTATTATGGTTAAGTTGCGGCGTATTTTTTTTTTATATTTCATATCGTTTAGTTTCCTATCAGTCTGTTTTACCTACCGGAGTGGTAGGTAAAACAGACTCAGAGAGATCAGAAGAAATCTCAGTCGACGTCATTATTAGCCAATAAAACTTTTCTTTTTACTAGCGATTAAAACTGACCAGTATCCAATTTGAAAACATTGTCATACTAGACACAGCCCTATAAAATGAAGCCATTACGATGGTTCTACTCCCCTTAGGAGCAGCTGACTCGAGTTCTAAAACTAACATTATGAGTTTAATTGGTGTAGAGCATTGTGGTACAAAAATCACATCTATTGCGCACAGACTTACAGAAACTACTTAAGACGAATTTCACTTATTAAACTGAACGCGATCATTACATCTAAACTGCGTTCAAGACCTGTCAGTGTCATCATGTTTGTGACATATTGACACTGACAGTTATTAAACGCAGTTTAGATGTGGTGATCGCGTTTAGTTTCATTGCTGAAATCTGAATGTCACCAATGACCTTAGGCTACTTATACAGAGTCATGTTTAAAGGAGGTAGTTGCTTTTGTCAATAGCGTGGCTTTGCGTGGTTTCAATGTAATCAATGATGGGCCAAAGTGTAAACTAGTTTAACAATAACAGCATATTGAAAGAATTTCGGAATCCAATAACGCGTTGTAAGTAACTCACGCCTTCTGCTCATAGGGCTAGGCAGAAATAACAGAACGACACCTAATCCTTACATACTCGTTTACGTTCATCCAGCAGAGAGCCTAGTGTGAGTTTATTTTAACCATCTCGACCGCGTTCTGTGGTCCGATTGGCAGCCGGCCGGCCTTCACCAGTGAAAGGCCAATCGGAACGCCGAACGCGGTCGATGCGTAAAGTCGAGATGGTTAAAGGAAACTCACACTAGGGGCCCTCAGGTCATATTATACACGCACGCCGTTTGCGAGTACATCACCTGTCCTTTCTGAAGAACATTACCAATAAGGTCACTTTGTGTACCTAGCTTAAATCTAATGAGACATTTGCTAAGATAGTCGACCACCGCTGAAAGCTAGTCCTAATTAGACAAAGGAACTTGCACTTAACTTGCCAGTAGGTACAACTGACAGTCTTGAAGAGTTTAAAAGATTCCACTGGAAAACCTCTACGTAAATACTATGGTCAAGTATTGGACAGAAAAAAGCTTATTTAAACCTTAATAAAATGATGAATGTATGAATGTATTGTATGTCCATGATGGAAGAGGGACATGAGGTCTATATTTCAAAATAACTGTCTTTCAGAGCGCTGATGTCTGAAATACAGATTTTTGTATCTAGTTCTGGGGGTCTAATCCCTAGGCGCTAAATCCGTAGTTTCAGCCGAGCTTACGGACATTTCCTACACCGTATCACCTACGTACATAACATTTAGATCGGGGCCCGGACTAAGAATGAACGACATCACGATTTGACAGTCGTACTTACACCCGATGTGTCTTTTTCGTACGAAAAAATAGAATATGACACTTGTTTTGATGGATCAACTACTTTCGGACGGGCCCGTATCTTCGTCGACAGACTTAGAGAGTAGACCCCCAGACGATGTTCATAATCTAGTCATAGAATAAAATGTCATAAAGTGTATCACCGTATTGTTTAAATTTTTGTAATTTTTTGTGAACTAATAAATCTTATACTATTAACAGCAATATTTGTGTATATATTTGTATTCACGTTCTCAAAAACGGCTCTAATGATTTCGATTAACGTTGCAATATAGGGGTTGACGAGGGCGAAAAGCCGATCAGCTAGGTCTCATATCTGGGAAAATTCGTTTTCTCTATTTTCACAGCCCCGGGAATGTGATACAACATTGGTATACCTGGACGATATGTTTATCTATTTTCACCCGAGCAGAGCTCGGTCGACCAGGTACTATTATTTAAATTGTTGTAATTTTTTGTGAATAAGTAATAAATTATTACTATTTATACACGTTCAAGTCATTCTCGGTTTTCAACGTCAAAGCTGTATGAAGCGGAATTTCTGAACATTTCTCTGTCTTGCATGAAGTTGGTAAGTGGTGTGTCTGCTTGTAATCGCCCTCTGAGGTCCGTCACGTCCATTAGTTGACTGCACGGATAAGACCGAGCATCGTTTAGAGATAATTTTGAATAATTGTTACTGTGTGGCCTTATGCTCAAGAGATAAACAGAAAGTTTTAAACATGAACATTTTTAATGTGCCTATTTAATTTATGTTACGACAACATGAATTAACACCATTTTTTTGTTTGTCTTTCGTTTTTTTTTTATAATTATAAGTAAATAAATGAAATACATTTTTAATTTGTTTTATTTTTCTTTTGTGTAATCCTTATGGATACCCTCCGTCTTGGGAGAACGGAAGGTTATGTCGGACTCCTACCGACTAAAACCACTGTGTCTACTACTACCATGTGTCGGGGGCCTGTGAGATACTTGTACATTTGCCGCACCCCGACTGGGTATCGGCCCGCCATGCCTTGCAGGCCCCATCACCTAGTGCGGCCGATTCCACGACTGCACGTGCTCCCATAAAGACGCGCATGTAACACTGGGTGCCATCTCTTTGGGCCTGACTGTTCGGGCGATGAGATAACCGCAACTACGTCGCCCGCAGGCCCCTCCTTATGGTGGCCGGAGATCATTAAGCGCTCTTTGACGCCCCGCTTTTCTGGTGCGGGTGAAGTGAGAGGTATGCTCTCTCCCTCTCCGCCGCCTCCTTTGCATGCATTATTTCCTCGCAAAAAGAGGCGACAGCATCCCACGCGTTTTCGCTTCTGACCAACCACGGCTGGAAGCGAGAGATCATCCGCACCAAGTGTCGCGACGAGGGTACAGCGCTGTTGAGCCAAAGCTGGGCACCCCTCCAGCGTGTTTACGCCGTATGCTCGGAACAGTCTACACAGTGATGACAAGCAAGCGGCCGCTCGCGACCTATGCGATGCAGGTACTTTTCGAAACATCCGCATCCAGTAAGCACCTGCATCAGCCGGAAATTGTGAGCGCCGTGCTGCCTCTCCAGCCATTCTGCCATAACAGGCCTTACCGCCACTATTGTGGCAAGGCCCCACCTGGGTTGCGGAAGTCTCTCCCTCCATTCAGCCCCTAGGATTTGACGGAGCTCGGTCCTTCGTACCTCGAATTCCCGGGGAACCGGAAGCTCACACCGCGCTAGCGCCACCAGCGATATAGGGATGCAAGAATTTTTGCGTCCAGATCCCAGGGCGTTGATCCGGCCTGGAGAATTGCTACCTCGTAGGAGATCGTTCGGTATCCCCTTATCACCCTAACGCTATCGCTCTCTACGGCCTTCGCTTTATTGCAACGGTGCAGCAGCCAGGGTATCCGCCCATAAGGCCATGGACCGCACGTAAATGAAATACTTACTCTTTGTTGTAATTTATGTGATTAACAGTATTTTTAGGTCAATTACTTATTATATTAATTTTGAGTCTGCCCATCATAAAACACAAGTAAGAGTCCAGGAATAAAAATAATCAAAAGTTGGCAAAACTTCGCTATAAATGTAGGTAAATAAACATGTTATCTATTCTGGAAAATACAGAAAACTGAATCGAGCGATGGTGACGAAGCACTGACACACTCGACGTGTGCAGGGACACGCTTCGTTATTAAATTATACCCGTCACAGTAATTATTAAGGATTACCTACTCGTACTTGTATAGCCGACACATGCCGCTATGTCTGAATAGCTAGGTATGCATAGAGAACACGTGTAAGGTTTGAAAAAATGCTGTGAATTATCTGCTGATTGTTTTGTCGGTTTCTTTCAGACTATCTGAACGTAGTCTGGATTTGTAACCGGTTGATGGTAATAGTCGCGTCGTATAGACTGGCGCGACGCGACACCGGTAATTGTTCTACCGTAAAATTTTCTTATAAATTGTATTGTTAGAGTCGCTTCGAGCTAGTCTGTATATGGGACTTAAATATAACTGGCGAAATGTAGGTGTACCTACTATAGGTGCACCTCTGCCTAACCCTTCGTGAATACTGGCGTGTTATACTATTAAACGAGCAATATTTGTATATAAATTTATTTTGTTTGTATATAGATTTACTCACGTTCTCGAAATCGGCTCTAACGATTTCGATGAAAGTTGCAATATTGTTGTTACGGGGTCGAAAAATCGATCTAGCTAGGTCTCATATCTAAGAAAATTCGTTTTCTCCGTATTCTCACACGAGCAGAGCTCGATCGCCCAAAGTTTAGAACTAGATATTGAATAATGACATGAGAATAATAACATGGCAGCATGGAATAAGTAGGTACTATACATGGGATTAGTAAACGAAAAAAATTAGTAAACTTTCCTATACTACTAAATGAGCATTCTCTATTTTCACCAGAGCAGAGCTCGGTCGCCCAGGTACTGTTATGTTATGTGTGTTAGACTGTGAACTAATTATATTTTGTAGTGTGTACATAATGAAAACGAAACATAGTAAATGACAAATACAAGGTTTCATAAAATAAAGTAGAGGGACCTAGAAAGAGAGAGTATTTACTTATCTAAATTATTCCATAAAATTATTTAGTTTTTCGATTGATATTTTTTTTTTCACAAAAAGACTAAGTATCAAACATGTAAATAAAATAGAAATTCCAAATCTTTTAAACAAAAAACTTTAAAGGGAACATAATTTTATTTCCCAATCTCATGAATGCTTCAAATGGAAGACCATTTTAATATTAAATGAGGGTCTGCAATTTTTTAAAGTATTTTTTTTATAGAACGTCAGTCAGTTGTAGAAGGCATATTTGCATTTTGATTGGATAGCTAGAACCTGAGATAGCTAGATTAGGTTTCACTTGTTAGCATCAGCATTTTAAAACTTTTGTTATTTGCATATATTTTGCAATTATTCATAAATATAGCCTAGCTATCCCGTTTCACTAATAAGATTTTAGAAACTAAAATTTCATTTCAGGTTTTTAACTAAAACACCGATTAATGTTTAAAGTTAGCTTAAAAAATTTGAATTACAAAGATTCTTTTAAATTCTTGTAATAAATAACGCTGCACTAAATTGCATTAATAAAATTAAAATTATTCAGAAGGTTATGGGCGTTCATAATAGTTAAGGCGCATACATATGCCAGTGACCTTGAGTGGTTAGCTTACGTGTTCTGTACTGAGCTCATGCAACGCGTTGTACGTCCAGCCAGTAATAGGACTCGCCCATCAAGGAGCGCTGTCCCAAATTAGATGCATTATTAATTTATTGTACATAAAACAAACGGTATGTTAATAAAACACGTATACTAAAAGATTAATATTTTTTTAGTATACGTGTACGGTTTCAGATAAATACGCTAGATAGATTTTGCGTGATTCTCAGATTTTTAAACGAAGAAGGTTTTTTGGCGAAGTTGTCAACAGCCTCTCACGCCACGGCCTGTCTTGCAGCCGAAGTGCTAGTCGCTTAGCGCGGCATGCGCACACTAATGACATCATCCGGTGCGCTCTTGTCACCGTCGCCGTTCCAGCTGTATTAGAACCCAATGGCTTGGCACGCGACGATGGCAAGAGACCGGACGGCATGTCTTTATTTCCATGGAAGGTGCGTAGGCCTTTAGTGTGGGACGAAATTGTGTGTCGATACTCTAGCGCCATCCCATCTTCCTGGCTCAGCGTGCTGTGCTGGCGCTGCCACTGCAGCTGCGGAAAACCTCAAGCGGTGAAAGTATAATAACCTTATAAGTCACTATATTTTCGAGCCGTTTGGGGTTGAAACCCTAGGGCTGTGGGGTCCGAGTGCTCACGGTCTGTTCAATGAAATCTCAAAAAAAAAAGTCTCGTCGTAACATTAAAATGTTTAAATTTCATTCATTTCATTTTCTTCTAAAAACACAATTCATTCTGCAAACACATTAATGCTGAAACAACCTTCCACAGTTCATCCTTATTTTCTTTTTATGACTTTATTTCATCGCTACACGGTGATTATAATTCTCGAAAAACAAAACATTGCGTTTCTTTGTTTGCGGTAAATATCCCAGCCATGGATGGCCGGTTTTATTGTTTTGGTATCAGCGGATTATACCGAATAATTTAAATATGAAAATATTCTACGCAATGTAAGCTTGAACGGGTTATTTATTAACTTTCTACTGACCTCCTGGCCTGTGTGTTTGAGGTTTGCCTCTTTGGTCTAGTGGTACCAAGCGCTACTGCAGAGCATGAGGTACTCGGTTCGATTCCCGGGTCGGGTTAAGTGTTATTGAGATTTTTCATCTGGAATTTCACTTTCACAATCCGGAGTCTAGATTTGTGCCCGGTTAAGGGCAATAGGCTGGCCCCCTATTATTATTAATGTGTAATAATGTATTATACGTACACCTCTGCCTATCCCTTCGGGGAATACTGGCGTGATGTTATTTTATGTTGTTATATTCTACAAAGTTGTAAATAAAATAATCAGTAACTGCTTTGCATAAGAATCTATAACATTAAAACTATTCAAAACATTGTATTCACAATCATATTATTATTTCCTACTATATTTTTTTACTTTAGTTTTTTTCGTTTTAGTTTATTTTTTAATACTTATTAATAATAAATTATAACTAAAAAATATTATGTTGCCAGTAAATCTTTAAAATTAATATCCTTAATATCTCAGTGTAATGGAAAACCTATCAAGAGTAAAAAAGTTATTTGCTCTGAGATGCTCTAAGCTTGAATATTTACAAACCAATCCCTAATAAAATTATTATTTTCAGTCATAGAGAGATATTTTGCTTTCGTGTTGTACAGAAATAAAAAAACAAATCTTTTAAACACTCAAATGTTAAAGGTACCAGGCACGTATGAACAAAAAAAGCACTCGGGGTGTGCAATAACGTCACCAGTGACGCGTAAGTGCGAATTACTCGTCTCTTATATATCATCCCTCGCTCCGTTCATGTGTGTCACGCGAGTCTTACATCGCTCACTCCATTCTATTCAGTGCCTGCGAGTCGTTCACGCGAAACGCATTTAGCATTTTTATGAATCGGATGATTTTGTTGCGCAGAATATGAGTGAGGAAAATCTACTGTCCAATATTTGTCCTTGTAAACAAAATGAAGCACAGATTTACGAAAGCCATTCTTAATGTTATCACAATATCGTTGGACTTTTTGACATAAACACACAAAAACCGCGTTTTCAAGTTTCTGTTATGCAATAAGCTCAGGAAAGTGCAAAGTTTGTTGAGGAATCTAAAATAAGTGTGTAGATAACTAAAGCTATTCGTCAGGATGTCGTTAAAAGCTTTAACAAAGAAATTATAACTTAAGCTGAAGAATTTAATAGGTCAAGTTAGACTTGCCCAACTTTACCGCAAATTATGTCTTGAAAATGTATTTGACACTTTAGATGCTTTAGATACGTAATGTCTCGTTTTAATGGGACTGGTCATTAGATATTATATTAATGTTGAAAGTGCGGAACGCCTTTTTTTTTTTTTGGGTGGGAAATCATCAAATAACTTCTCCCGCTCTGGGCGGGGCGGGAGTGCGTGTCAGACTCTTACTGACTAAAACCCACCCGTGTTCCTTCGGTTGCCCTGTTGCCGGGGGCCACGATCTCCCTTTCGGTTTTCTTCGCAACCCCGGCAGGCATCGGCCCTAGTGGACCCCTGCAATTCTGCTGACATCTCTTTGAGGCGCGCGTGGAACACAACGCGCCGTCGACCCGGGCCTGGTCCTTATCAGACGGTGAGCCACCCATTGCTCACCGTCCGCAAGACCGCGCCTACGGTGGCCGGAAATCGCCTCGCGATTCCCGACGCCCTGGGCGTCTCCTCCTGCGGCGGTTAGGGGCGTGAGGACGCGAAATTTGCCTCTCCCTCACGCGTTCCGCCTCCTCCTTCGCGAGCATTACCGCTTCGCAGAAGGAGGTGACGGCCTCCCATTTTCTCTCGCTCCGTACCATGGCCTGAACCAGGGCCGGACGCGAGAGATCACCGCCGCCGATCGCCTCCACGAGGACACGGCGATGCTCCGCCCAAGCTGGGCAGACCTCCACCGTATGCTCCACCGTGTCCTCCGGGCAAGTGCGGAATGTCTACCAACCGTGATATGCAATGTAGTACAATGGATGAGATGATTTAGTTTGGGAAAGACCTGATGATGCGCTGACCTGATGATGAGATCGCTTTTAGCGATAAGACCGCCCATTGTGTCACCCAATGTAAAATTTCTAAGTTTATGTCTGTAATTTTTATGGTTTACATAATAAAGCATATTCTATCTACTATCTGTCTTTGATGCTTTATGTATGTATTTATTTATTGTAACGGCCCCGTTTGGTCTTGTGGTCGCAAGCGCGACTGCTGAACGTGGGGTCCTGGGTTCGATTCCCAGGTCGGGCCAAGTGTTATTAGGTTTTTCTATTAGGAATTTCTAGTAACAGCCCGGAGTTTGGAAGTTAGCAGTGTGTTAACGCCGTTCTTCGGAAAGCACGATAGGCTAATGGTTCTGCGCCTGATCTCTCTCCGGACGTTGTAACGTTACATTTTCCCAGGAGGGAAAAATGTAAGGGAAAATAATAATATAATTGGACCTCCTTGGAGTGCGTAAATTTCATAAATGAAATTTAGAACAATAGTTAATTTGTAGTTATTTTGTACAATCATAATATAAAAATAAATTATAATTAATACAATGTTTTAGCGATAACAATAAAAATAATTGAAACTATATAAACCAAAAAGTAACATCATAGACTAAGCCAAACAGAAAAATAAAAAGAAACTGACAGTTTAACATTTGACATAGGTAAGTGTCACAACAAGAAAATCTACAGAAAATATCAATAACAATGAAATACAGAGCCTCAGGAATATTTAACACACCGACAATGGTCATGCATTTATCTAGAGAGAACGTATGATAAAAGACCAACATTTTAACAACCAAACCGTAAGTAAAAACATGCAACATTACATTTCCCCGACTGGGAAAATGTAACGTTACAACGTGTCGAATTGCGTGCCGTCCCGTAGGACTATGAGAGTGAGCGAAGGGACAGTGCACCTGTGTCTGCGCATACACTTGTTATCCAGCCCGTTCCATCCTTGATGTCCTCCCTCCGGTTGACGCCCTAAGCCGAGGTTTGTACCCCACAAACTAGGTGAACGCTTGCTAAGGACACCCCGCCCTTAGCAAGCGTTCACCTAGTTTTAACTAGCATAGTTGAATAACCCCTGGCTGGAGATTTTAAGTGTAGTAGCTTAAGGCACCCACAGGAAAGCCCGGTTAAGTAGTCATGATCTCAGAGGTCAACTACAGGATGCCATACCTAAAAAAAAAAAACATACACTTGTGCACTATAATATCTCCCTCGCCGAAGGTTGGTCTCCGCCGAGATTGGCTGCTATGGCCGGAACACGGTCTGGAGGACTATTATTATTTATAGTTAATGTTGCACCATAGACCACCTGCATTATTGTCTCTCCTTCTCCCTTTAACCCATCAAAAGGTTGACTTCAAAAGATTGATTTTAGCGATAAGGCCGCCCATTGTGTCACCTCATGTAAAATTTCTACACACATGTACACTATAGTATTCTATTATATTCTATTCGATAAAAAATGTTGTCACTTCCCGAAAATTGGTTAATCATGAATGCAAAATCCGGAAAAGATAAAAATTAAAACCATTTTTTGTAATAACCTGTACAATTTCTTTAAGACAGTTTTCTTCAAAGCATGAATACGATACCTAATGTAACTCCCAATTCTAAAGAAACACAAACTAAACATCGACTTTATACGTCTGTCACAAACATGTTTCGTGACTCATGACCTTTCTGCTGCAGTGGGTCAATGCTCACAACTGTAGTTCATGATACGTATGCCCCAGTTACCAAGTGCCTGCACATATTTGTACACAACCTAGCTTTTACTGCTCTGTTCTTTTCTGAAAGATACAATGTTAACATTTTTTGTTTAATTGCGTTTTTATTTCGATTTTTCTAAACGAGACTAGCCAGTTCGGATGGAGGGCACGTCCCTATCCGCTGCAGGAGGAGACGCCCGGGGCGTCGGGAATCGCAGGCCGATTTCCGGCCACCCCGTAGGCGCGGGCTTGCGGACGGTGAGCAATGGGTAGCTCGCCATCCGATAAGGACCAAGCCCGGGTCGACGGCACGTTGTGTTCCACGCGCGCCTCAAAGAGATGTCAGCAGAATTGACAGGGTCCGCTAGGGCCGATGCCTGCCGGGGGTGCGAAGAAAACCGAAAGGGAGATCGCGGCCCCCGGCAACAGTGCAACCGAAGGAACACGTGTGGGTTTTAGTCAGTAAGAGTCTGACACGCCCTTAGAGTTATTTGATTAGAAGTTGTTTGATAATTTCTCACCCAAAAAAAAATCAATAATTTGGCACTTGAATTTTTTTTATTTCAGTCCCGTACTAATCCAACAAGATCTACATTATTTTCAACTGTAAAATATGTTTAATTTTATTAGGTGCACCGTTGTCTTCCCAACTCACTTTAGACATTGACAGGTTAGTCGACATCGGCATTGCTTGCTATTTAAAAAAAAACGGAATATTATAGACCCTGACAGGGTGGCACTGTCTGTAAACAAGATGACGGCGATACATCATACCTAATGAAGGTCACTTGTGGAGGCTTATACTAGCATCAAGTACTGCTGTGTATTGATTGTTTTCAGCTATCGAATGAATTACTAAACTAACTGTTACAGAGAAATTCTTAACAGAAAAACCCAACCAACGTTATACCCTACGTTTTGAGAGGCTACTTAAATCTTTGATTCAGAGCCTGCTGTCAAACCTCATATGATCAGTTGTTATTGGCTAAAGGCACAACATCCAATGAAATCACTTGTCACAAAATCAAATTGAATAGACTTTCAGAAACCGAAATAAAACTTGGAACATTTTTCTCGTCACGACCGTTTGCGACTACGAGACCAAGCGACAATCAACTTCCGTTTATATGCCAACCAAATAGGATTTGACTTAAAACGCTTTTACGCTTCAAAGCGTCTGACGGATTTTATTGAATATTGAATGGGATGTTGACTCTTTAGTACGTACAGTGCCGGGCCGTAAATATGACACATCGAACTTTATAAAAGGAACGTCTCACCGGTATGAGGGACAGAGATGACGTACTACAAAACTGACCTTAACATAGCCTTTAATGTTCCCACTGCTAGGACACAGGTATCCTTTCTTCGAGGAGTGGGCTATATAATCTACCACGCGTGCGGGTTGGTAGATGTCTTCGAATTTTTGGATTTAGAATTTGCCTCACGATATTTCCTTCTCCGTTTTGAGAGCAATGGTGATGAAATTATGTACACAAAGTAAAGCGCCTGGCTGGGTTTGAACCCACGACCTACATATAGTACTAGTAAGTCGGGGCCGTTACCACTGGGCCACCACTGCTCTTTAAACCGACCTAAATCAAAATAAATTATTAACCTATTATGAGAAGGACAATCATGAGGATTCTGTTATGAGGAAAAATTTGGTCAGTTTATTTCATAAAAAGGTAATTTTATTTTTATTTTCATTGGTAGTTTAATTTTTATTTTCGCAAAAGTTTCTACATAAATTGATTTATGATTTTATTCAACGATTTTGTTGGTTTCACTTCAATTTTTAATTGAGAAGTAATCGAATGTAGTTCTAGTTTGGACTTTGGAAATTTGCTGAGTTGCGGTTAAAAAGCTTAAGGAGAAATAACCGGCAAATGGGACATATAAGTATATATATATTTTTTTGGTATATTGGCGTGTGCTACGAGTAGCTTACAAATAGCAAATAATTTAATTTATTTTGTTGCATAATGTAAATGTTTTTGCGTAAGTACTATTGTATGGAAGCAAGTTTTTCTAACCGAACAGCCAGCTGTGCTGCTGAGGAGTTTCTTGCACTGGGAAGTGGTGAAGCGAAGGCATTTTTGGGGGTGCGTCTTATGTAATTTTGACGTTCGAAAAGTGCTGATTCTCAGCCAAATTTGAATAAATGACTTTTGAATTTGAACATACTACCTATCAAACTTTTCTTCGGGCCGTCGTCGCCACATTTGCTACATTGCAAACTTTTAAAAGAAAATCTTACATTGTTTTAACATTTCTGTAAAGCTAGGGATTCCTAAGACTGCGGTGGCCGCCACATAGCGTCCGCAATTTACCGTCCAATGATTTCACTGAATCCCATTCGAGTTTAATTGATACCTCTTTCATCAAGATTGTGCACAAATCTCACATCACCAGTAGGTATCTAGTCAAACCCGGAAAAATATACTATGTGTACTTATTTAACATTATTACTTCATTCAATTTTTTTTAGAATTTTTGTCCGATGGTCAGTTTGTTTAGACGTATGTTCCAGATTGGCGCAGAAACGGCTGAATGGATTCGGATGAAATTTGGCACACAGAGTGCCTGGATTAACACATAAGATACTTTTAATCCCGGTAGCACGTTCCCGTGGGATATTTTCTGACATTCACGTGTGCAAAGCCGCGGGCAAAAGCTAGTTAGACATGGAAAGCACTAAAAGTATGAAGCAAAAACTTGTTAAATTGTTGAATTGTCAGAATTTCGACTGTCAGTTTTATTAAATAGGTCCCTGAACAATACAATTCTGTTACTACACACATCAAAAGTGTCTAGGGATCAACATATATTTTTGCAATAACTTTTCTCCTGATTGATATTAATTAAAATTTTCTTTAAGGATTCATCAAATAAAGTGTTTTCGTTTGTCACAGTAACGATAAACCAAGTCACCTTTGCATTAATAAAGAAATTTGCCATTTTCCTAATAAAGGGATTTTTGACATTTGAACCACTAACATTAAAGTTCGAAAAAAAGACTGAAATAACAGTTTTCTTTAAAATTTTATTGGGTAACTTAAACAATTAATAATCCGTGTTTCTACCGCGAACACTAACAACACAAGAACATCGGTTTGGCATACTCAAAATGAGTTCATCCAAATCACGCTGTGGAATGGCCGCCCATGTTCGTTGCAACAACAAAAAAAGGTCTTCTTGCGACTGGATACCCTCCATATTCGGCAGAGCTCTTCTCTGTAGCATATCCCATGCATGCTCAATCGGGTTCAAGTCTGGCGACTGAGCAGGCCAGAGCAGGACATTGATGTTAGCTGCGGCGAGAGTCTGTCTTACAACTCTTGCGGTGTGCGGTCGTGCATTATCATGCATTAACTGAAATAAGGGACCGATTTGCACTTGTAGAGGAACGATGACGTCAGATACAATCGTCTCAGCATAAATTTGAGCGTTGAGGTTGCCTCTGATCCAAATCAACTCAGTTCTTCCGCCGATCCAAATACCCGCCCATACCATGATGGTTCCACCACTATAAGGATGGACTTCCTGGCAGGATTTTAATCGCTGTTGGCGTCCAGGGGTTCTCCAGTGTCGTATACGTCTTGTATCCGGTCTCATACCAAAACGAGACTCATCAGAAAAGCACACGAAACGCCATTGTTCTTCTGCCCAATTTCTGTGTTCAAGAGCCCATTGATATCGAATCCTACGATTGTGCATTGCTATAGGTGGTACCCGTAGCGGTCTTCGGGAATGAAGGTTCACTTCATGCAAGCGGTTTCTGACTGTTTGGTCGCTAATTAAGTTCCCTGAAGAGTGATGAAGCCTCACGGCTAACATCATGGCGGTTATTGTTGGAGCTCTTCGAGTTAAGATTTGAATGTATCGGTCTTGTCTCCATGTGGTGCAGCGATACCGTCCTCCATGGCGCTCAGCCACGGTACCAGTGCTTCGGTAACGTGTCCAAAGTCGACTGATAACACTCTGACTTGTATTCAGAGCTAAAGCCACAGTACGTTGCCGGGAACCAGCTTCTATCATTCCCACGGCTCTGAGCATTTCTTCCCTGCTTAAATGACGTCGCCGCTCCATAATAACGTTGGTTTTAATCAGTAGTAGGGAAACAGTAGCACTAATAATGTCTTCAATGCGTTGTATGTTTTTATAGGGAAAATATTGACAGCTGATTTTCATCTTTTACTCGAATTTGATTAACAGTTCCTGTTTCAAATTATGAAATGCACCAAAAAGGATCCATATAAATTTATATAATCATAAATTTATTACAAAGCCACATCTCAATCTCAAGAAATCCGCATAAAAATGCTTGATCCCTAGACACTTTTGATGTGTGTAGTATGCGCGCCTTAGTCATCAGAATGAATAATAAACATTTGTCATCGTTTCGCTGGTTACATGAGTTGCCAGTTTTTAACAGGACACACGTAGTATGTCATAATTCATCGTGTAACTACATTCCCTCTGACACACGGATTTAGTTATTTGAAAACAGAGTTAATTTTCGCATTATATTTTCTGTTCACGTTTATTTACGAAAGTGGGCCAAGGACAAAATGTCATAGCTGATCTTCTTTTATAAACCTCAAACATATCTGTCACAGACCAATTGATTGACCAAAATTTACGGCGCAATTTAAGCTCCTGACACACTAATCTGCATTTCCAGCAATTAACATGTACACGTCTGTCGATGTCCATTGCTAACGCGCTACAATCACCACTCTTGACAAACATATTCAAATTCTGGTAGCTTTTGGTAAGTTTTCGATCAAACTCATTAGGAAAACATTTTCTATTTTATACACATTTATGTATTCTACAGATTTTTCATAATGTGGTGGAGAAAATAAACGTTTTTTTGTTATTATTATAGCCGTGAGAGAATTGTAAGCAGGGATAGCCTAGTGGTGTGACCGTCAGACTGCCAAGTCATAGGTCTCGAGTACGAATCCAAGGCACGCACCTCTGACTTTTCGGTTTCATGAGCGTATTGTATAATTATCACTTGCTTCAAAAACGGTGAAGGAAAACATCGTGAGGAAACCGGAATGCCTGAGAGATATTTCTAGACGGCATGGGAAGCCAAGTCAGAGGCCCATGGGTGGCTTTAAAACTCTGACACCAGGTTAGTCACTAACCACACGTAAAGAAGAAGAAGAAGATTATTATTATTATACACCATGACATTTTAGCCGTCTTACAAAAGCAGCCCACTTCTGGTATCCAATGACTACTAAACATTAATTTAAAAAAAAAAAACAGTATACACCGGGACATTTTAGTTGTCTAACGAAGGGCGTCTCAATGTACCTGACATAAAATACCCCTAGGAGCAATTAAAAAATTGTGACATTTTATTACAAAAAATAATAAGAATGTTTAGTAGTCATTGGATACATAAAGTGGGCTGTTTTTGTAAGACCACAAAAATATACACCATTATTATAATTTTCATCGTACATCGTATTTCCTGGTTATCTTGCGTAATATGTTCGTAAGCCTCATCGATCGCTTTCCATCAGGCTAGATCGTGGTCCAGAGCGGGTCCATTCCGTAAAAAGAACAAGCATTGAAGTCACCTCGTAACATATAGCTGTCATAGTGTTCTATCGAAAACAGAGAAACGAGATAAAGAGTATAGCTTTCCATTCCTACAGCTACATACTGCTCACAGATCCTTTTAATCAAACTTTACTGAAACAAAACACTGTCGAAAAATGAACGAGGATGGAATATTAAGACCTTTTCCAGAACTCTGACGTATTATATGTTCTTAAGACCACAAAATACACACGATAAGGTTAAACTTTAAACCATCTATCGCAAACATTGCGTAAGTAGCTAACTTTCAAAACGTGTGTGGTAAATACTTTATTAGCTGTTAACGGTAGGGGTAGATGGACGAATTTTAACTACATAACAGGATTTAAAAGAGGGAAGACGCTTACACAACATTTTTAGAGTCGATAGTTGAAGAAATAAATATGAGAAAAATATAAGAAATAATAGTTCCTGGTTAAATAATAACAGCCGCACGGGTCGCTCGAAGGTTAAGCTACGCTTGCCGCGGTCGGTGGATATCTGACCATCCATTACATATCGAGTCCCCTCCATGCATCGGAAAGCACGTTAAGCCGTCGGTCCCAGCTGTCATTCGAAGATCTTCGACAGTCGTTACACGTAGTCAGAAGCTCAAAAGTCTGACAACCAGTGATATGAAATTAAATTCAATTGTTTATTCTGTAAATAGGATATCGGAATCACTTTTACAAGACATATTCAAAGAAAAATATGCAACATGAGTTCAGTGTTTCCTATCTGACTACTCTGAGAAGAAAGGTCGAAACAAACTCAGAGGTCACAGTCTCTTTTAAAGTCCAAACATAATCTTGGTTAGGCCATATGAGGACCATGAAGATTAGTGTCTGATATTGTCAGACACGTTATAACTGGGTTGTGGAGATCAGATAGGCAGTCGCTCCATGTAAAATACTAGTTTTCAGCTGCATCTTAGACTAGAAGCTGACCACAAAGTAGTTGGGAAAAGACTAGGTAGATTGAGTGAAAGAAATAAATAAGAATGAAAAAAAAATAGGTTTATTTGTCACAGAAACACGTGCATACAAACAGATAAAATAAAGAAAGATACAAACAATATAGATCTACAATAATCACGAGCACAAAACATAAATAATCGGCAGTTGCACAACGCGACTGAGAAGAAGGCTTACCACTCAACATGATGCTGTGTTATGACCATAGAATAGCGCTGATTACTTTATCGCACACACTGACTTTTTACTTGTAAAAAAAAAAGAAAATCGTCTACTTTTACAATGTTTGTAGTGTGATGTAGTTGTGATGTGGTGATTTAGTAATTTTATTCTGGATGCATCTTCACATATAATTCATGTACTTATGTAAAATATTGTAAAGCTTTTTGAAAGAGTAAGGGTGGAGATTCTTGCCCATTCTTCTCCATATGAAACTACTTTATGGAAGGGGCGACTAGAATCAGTTCTATTTTTCTGCACATTTTGACGTCCAAAAGTGCCTCTTATGTGCTTATTTGAAATAAATGATTTAACTTTGACTTTTCAGTGGTCACCCAAAAATGAAATACCCGAAACCAAGTCTAAAGTTTAAAGTGGTACGTTACGGTGTAAGGGACATTGACGCGCAACCTTTTACCATGAATTCGGCACATGATTCTAGACCCAGCTTAGAACGAGAATTAGAAGCGTTTCCTCGGTTATAAAAAAAAAAAAAAACAATTTCATCCAAATTGCATACACGGTCAAAATGTAGGGAACAGTTTTTTTTTTAATGAACGTTCAATAATTTCAACGCTCGTGGGTCTAGAATAACTTTCCTACCGAATTCATGGTTCGCGCGTCGATGCCCTTACACCCTATATAAATGGAAAAATAATTGAAAGCACGTGCACATCAAACAACAATGGACAACAAATAATAGCGCTTTTAACTAATACTGATGTCAATAATATGTGTGATTAATAACTCCATATTTTTATGGCCGTGTGGCATTGTTATACAATTTTATCAATAATTACGTTTGCTTTTTGTTACGATAATTGAGTTTTTTTTGTAGTTTTCTGAGTTTTTGAGAAGCTTATGGCTAAGTAATAATAGCCGCACGGGTCGATACATCAGGTTAAGCTACGCTTGCCGGGGTTGGTCCGTGGATGGGTGACCATTTCTACATACCGAGACTCCTCTGTGCCTCGGGAAGCACGTTAAGCCGTTGATCCCGGCTGTAATTCGTGGATCTTTGACAGTCGTGTAGCGGTTACACCGCCACATACGAACTACGCATCAAAGACATGACGTCACACAAATCCTGCATCACGCAATTAAAGTTTACCGCGCGACCGACATATATACAAGATTCCGACTTCAACCGTCGGACAGTTGCCCGCCAGATACAACACCCGTCTGGTCGGAGGATTTCCCTTTTCTATGTTGGATGAGTGAACTTTACACCCTGTTCCTCATACCGTTAAAGTCGTTACGGGTTGTCAGAAGCCCGAAAACCTGACAACCAGTCTTACCAAGGGGTATCGTATTACCTAGTTACTGGTTTGTGAAGGTCAGGTAGGCAGTCGCTCCATGTAAAATAGATATTCAGCTGCATCCAGTTAGACTGAAAGCCGACCCCAACATATTTGAGAAAAGGCTAGACAGATTGATTTTGATTAGAGTTTTTCAGCCGTGTGGCAAAAATGACAGGCTATGCGTTGTCTGTCTGTCAGCGAATGAACTTTAGATTTTTACAACTACTTTTTTACCGATGTCCTGACAGTATAGTTTTGTTGTAGTGGCATTTATTTATTTTTTATTATTTTTGATCTCCAACAAAAGATGTACACGATACATGACACATAATTAAGGGCAAGATCGTGTATTGAGTAGGTGTACTCCTTCACTTATAGGAGACCACAGCATGCACAATAAAGTTAAAAATAAAGCTAACAAAGTTAAAACATTAGTAATAGCTAACATTTTGTAAATTAAATGAATTTTTACAGGACATAAAAAAGAAGAAAATTAATAAACATTAAGAGGTAATATTAAATTAAGTCTAATAAACACTTATCGTCTTATTTTTTTATTAAATTATTTATTGTCTAATTTTTTTACCTGCCAGAAGTGGTGGGCGGTTCAGACGATACGCGTCGATTTACCTGCACTCTCCCGCTTTCTCACTGTTAGTGAAACAATAAAGTTAGTTCCATTCACTTGGCACCGTTCTTCTTATAAAACTAAAGAGTTGCTTCTCGCCCGTTTATATAACTTACTCTGTCTATTGTAACAGTGCTAATGAAAAACTTTGTGGCAACTGTATAATGAATTTTTATAACACAAACTGGTTTGCTTTAGCAAGACTTGTACACAATTTCTTTGTATAGAAGATGCTTTTAATAACTATTTAATCAAATAATGAAAATTACAAACTTTATACAAAAATGGTAGGCACCAAGGCTAATTAAAATTTAATTGCAATAGAGAAATATTTTAACGTTTTTTCCGAAGTTTTATATTGATATTGAAACCATTATATGTTAAAACAACTTTAATGGGGTCCAGACATTATCAATAATAATGACATTAATATTACTGTCAGTCCTTTCAATATTGACGTAAAACTATGGAAATCATTATCATTCCAATCATCACACTGTCAGTAGTTATGACATTACTTGAATGTAATGTCATTATTACTGATAGTGTCTGGAGTCCTAATCACTAACCACCTCAACAACCGACATCTCATAGGTACCATATCTGCACAGTTCTCGTAGCGCGTAGCCCGTAGCTCGTAGCCACTCGTAGCAGTCGTAGCTCAGTCAGCGCGTGCGGTCCGTGGAAGTCGGCCGTCGCCGCGCCGCTGTCCCGCGACTTCGACGTCTACGCAACTTCACACAGAACATTTACGATTGATCACTTCCACAACTCCATTAAGTGTTTACTGTTCCTTGGAAATAATTATCACACGTGCTTAAGGCAAGTACGAATTTTAGAGTTTCGAAAGTAGTTTACTTAAGTATATAATTAGTCGATTTTTTTAAAGGTAATTTAATTTTTCGTCCTTTTTTAGTATGAGATCTAGGCAGATTTTTTTATTAAAACATGTTGAAACTAAATGATGCGGGTTCTTATGAAAAATAGAGGTCAACATGACGCGGCCGTATGTGACCTCTGAACGGAAGGGAAACACAGTTCTCGAAAGCGAAAATATTTTATCGCACTTTATGGTGTTTATTCTTCGGGTCCCATAAATATTTAAATACGTTTTTAGAAGGATTTTAGTTATTTCAAAATTACAAAATAAGACACAAGAACGTATTAAAGTGGTGAAACATACTTAGTATGTCTACTCATTACGATTTATTCAATTATATAAAATATACGTAAGTATAAAAAATATTTTAAGACATTTTAAAAGAGTAACGGTGGAGTTTCTTGCCCATTCTTCTCCATACGAAAACTACCTTTTGGAAGGGGCGACTAGAATCAATTCTATTATTTGTAAATTTTGACGTTCAAAAGTGCCTTTTATGTGCCTAATTGAAATTAACTAACTAACTTTGACTTCATAATAAACATAACTGGTGATGTGGGTGTGCATAACAACAGTGCGGGCGAACAGTGTGGGTAAAAATTCGTGGATCAAACGTAACAGGGCGATAGTTGGGGTTATTTGCAGTAAAAAATATGAATGAAAAATATAAATACTTTTTCGTGAGATTTAAAAGATATTGAAAAAAGTAGCAATACTCATAAATCATGGTCACCACTGTTATAAAAATACTTTTGTAGTGATGATACATTTCCTAGAACGAACTTGACATCATTTATTGTTTTAAAGTAGGTTCCCATTTTACTCTAATTGCTTATTTATTGAAAAAATTGTATATTCTTCAAAAAAAAAAAAAAAAACTAAATCAGCATAAATTTTAAGGAGATCAAGTTAGGGCTCTGCCACGTAGATATTTTTTACTGTAAATAACCCCAACTATCGCCCTGTTTCATTTAATCCACGATTTTTTACCAACCCTGCATAGGTACACCTCTGCTTAACCTTTCGGGGACTACAGGCGTGATTTTACTTTATATTATGTTGTTATATTCCACAAAGTTGTAAATAATCAGTAACTGCTCTACATAAAGAATCTAGAACATTAGAACTATTTATAACATTATATTCAAAACAACATTATTATTTTACATCAATTTACATATACAGGAAAATTTTTAACCAGTTCGCAAACTTAAACACGTTACTTTACTCATCATTATGAACAACATTTACTATGGCACAAAAACAGATACAGCACATAAACAGCAGTTTTTTTTTTTGTGATTTCACGTTGTAAAAGTTGTTGGCCCCATAGTAAAAGTTGTTCATAATGATGAGTAAAGTCACGTGTTTAAGTTTGCGCACTGGTTAAAAACTTACCTTGTATAGTCACTTTGTGGTGACACCTTCTTTCTAGATACTTCGTGGGTGACACATAAAACTGTTGAAAACGACAAGCTATTAATACATGACAATTAAATTAATGATGACTGGCTCATGACATGACACCAACTAAAACAAATGAATTTCGCAAAAGTCTTCATAAACGATGAACGTTCACACAATAACGGCTGTCTAAAAGCAGAGCGTTTTTTTTCTACCCCCGACTCAATAATGGGGTGTTTATAAGTATAAGTATAATTTATTTGTTAAAAAAAAATACAATAATTTAATTATTATGCTGATACACTTTTTGACTTCATAATGATGACTAATACTGGTGAAAACGTCAGTTTTTTATTATGACAATATGACGGAATCGCTTTCCTAGGAAACCCTATCTTCACAGAACCACTGAAAAACATATTCCGGTTTCCTTTATTTTTCTTCGAGCCCCAAAAATATGTAAAAATGTTGTGTGGAGCACATATAAACACTGCGACACAGATGCGCTAAGAATCCGATGATCTAAAAAGTAGTCCCATGTTTCATATAAGGGTTACGGAGTTACATAGTAGCGTAAAATGTTGGTTTTATATTCAGATCATGAGTGAACTGCTTAGACTTCGGCTTTCGTTAAAAACATTGGACGTGATCTCATTTAAGGATGAATGATTAGTTAGGGATCAATCTTCTCCGCATTTCGGTTTTGTGATCGAAGTTACTCGTTTCATTTTTGCTCGAATCTTTCCGCTGCTGAGCTCACCTCTTTATAGACAACCACAATTAAATCTTATTTAGGGAATCATTCAAATCAAACATGTCACGTTTTTTAAACACAGGGGATTTTCAATATTCAGTTTTCTAACGGCAACCCTTGGAGCGATAGAGATATTATTTATTTATAATTAATTCAATCGGTACAACACCAATTACATTAATTAACATAGAAACTTATAAGATTAACGCGATAGATGACGAACGAACGAACGTTAAGTAATCGGAATGGTGATCGCAGTATGTTGTCATTAGCACACAAGTACTTAATTATTTTTCCTTCTTCGGCATTATTAACCTTCGCCACCGCCACTAATGGCGCCCTCGAGAAAGATTGGGTTGCGTATTTTTAGCCAACACATGGCTCACTCAATTATTTTAATTATACACAAACAAACATCGTCCTTCCTTGGAATTACGAAACTACAGGGACACACCACACTTGCTCATTATTTTTATGATTACTAAGCTGTTCTGCAAAATCTCATGAAAGAGCATGGCAGTTGACAGTATCTCATGCTGACTTAAATGTCTCGCTGATGGTGGCGAGTATATTGGATCATTCGGTTCCCTACAAAATGATTGAGCTGGATGGTGCTGATGCACGCGTCATGTTCGTGAAGGGGCGCCATTAGTTGAGACTGGTCATCTTTTATCTGCCAGGGCTTATTTTTAATCTTATATTTGAATTGCTTTTGATTATTTTTTGTACATTGTTTTCACATAAGGAAGCAACAAGAATAATGTACCCAGGATTTTGTAATATCTATATTTCAAATTCTGTCGTTGGAGTTTCTTGCCCGTTCTTCACCATAGAGATCTACGTTTTGGAATGGGCAACTAGCTTCAAATTTCTAACTGACCGACTCTTTGACAATTCAAAAGTGCCTGTAAATGGTTTAATTGAAATAAATGTTTTGAGTTTGAGGTCTAACTATCAAAAGTTCTTTAAAAGGAAAATATATATATCTTCAATTCAAATTACGCTGAAAGTTTATAATTACCACTTTAGTGCGGGTCAAAAGGTACATAAAGCAACTCTCAACTCACAGAACACTTCGTAGTCATTCTGGGAAGTAGATTCACTGTGAATACTGAGTTCTTAAAGAGAGATACAGAGTTTTAAAGAAAAGTTTGAACCGAGTTCAATACTTAAGTACCTATGGAATCTGTCTGATCACGATGCAGATTCAATCCTAAAGTTACTATCAAATGCAAAGGCACGTCCGTACCTCTAACTTTTCGGATTCATGTGCGTATTGTATAATTATCACTTACTTCAAAAACGGTGAAGAAAAACATCGTGAGGAAACCGGCATGCCTTTTTTTTTTTGGGTGGGAAATTATCAAATAACTTCTTCCGCTCTGGGTGGAGCGGGAGGCCGTGTCAGACTCTTACTGACTAAAACCCACCCGTGTTCCTTCGGTTGCCCTGTTGCCGGGAGCAACGATCTCCCTTTCGGTTTTCCTCGCACCCCCGGCAGGCATCGGCCCTAACGGACCCCGTCAATTCTGCTGACATCTTTTTGAGGCGCGCGTGGAACACAACACGCCGTCGACCCGGGCCTGGTCCTTATCGGACGGTGAACTGAGAGATATTTCTTGACGGCATGTGAAGTCAAGTCAGAGGCCCATAGGCGGCTTTAAAACACCAGGTTAGTCACTAAACACACGAAAAGAAGAAGACTGTCAAATGAATACCCATGATGAGTTATACCGGGGAGTTACACTTTCAGTCATCCAGACCAGACGACTTATGTACCTTTAAATGTCGGCGTGAATTAAAAGTAACTCTGTGTAAAATTCTAATTAATAATAATAAATATTCATATATGTTTGAATTGTCGATTATAATAAAATTTGGAAATGGTAAATTCGTAAGTCATGGTCAAAGTCAAAGACTGGTCCTTAATTAGCCATGAATAAGGAAAAGTAAAGCAACAATAGGGAATTATGCAGTAGGACTAACATAACAATAATAATATTCATACGGCTGTTGGAATCGAAACAATGTAAACAACCATGAGACAGCGCGCTTTATTTCCTTTTATTTTCTAGAATATTCGACGTTGCTTTTATATGTATTTCAGAGTTCTGTACCTCAAAAGGAAAAAAAAACCGGAACCTTTGCAGGATCACTTCGTTGTCCGTCCGTCTGTCTGTCTGTCAATCTGTCAAGATCATTTTTCTCCTGAACGCGTGAAGGTATCAAGTTGAAATTAATATCAAATATGTAGGTCTACGGTCCTTTGGAGCTCCAAAAAATTAAGCTTCTAAATCGACGCAATAAAAAAATACGGACATTTATGCAACATATTTTGATACTCGCAAATAAATCAAAACCTATAAGGTACTTCCCGTTGACCTTGAATCAGGAAATTTGGCAAGGAGCAAGATCTCATGGCACAAGTAAAAAAATGTCTGTAGTTACAAATTAACGATTTTCGGACATTTTCCTTAGTGATTACAAACTTATATTTGCAGTTGGAGAATTGATCGTGACGGATATCGATTTATGGGAGAACGTGTTTTTCAACTCCAATGATAAGTGTGTTTTTGGGATAAATTAATCCCAACTACGGAACCCTTCATTGTGCGTGGTTCGACGACGAAAGGTAAAAATAAGGTAAGATTAAAATTATTTCTTAATAATATCTCACACATACTGTTTGGGGGCGCGGGCGGGGCGTCTGTTAATATGTCACAGGTGTTCCTAGTCCAGAAACATCTCCCACAAAGGATTTATCAGATATTTTAATCTTCGTATTTTTAAGGCGCCTTTGTGGAAAAGAAATAAATGTTTACTTCTAAAAGAACTGTGAAAAACTCAAAGGAATTTTCACGATCTACGTAAAAAGGGAACCTATTTCAGTTAAACTGTTCAAGCACGAACACTACAGAAAAGTAGATCGTTCTTTTCAAACCCGTTAATTTTATAGATGTCCTAAACCATACGTCATAAATCAGATTAAAATAATGAAAAAGTAAAAGTATCGATTGGACGTGACTTTTACCTACGTCCATTAAGGCCGCCGGAGAGATTTATTTTTTCTTGTTAAGCGTGAATTTCATAGAAATGATTAATATCATGTTCTAGTTAAATCCCATTTGAACAGTCAGTTTTCATTTGAAATAATTTATTTTGCGAACGTGTAGGCTTCCTATGTTGTTTTGCGAACTTGAAAATCTGTGTTTTGGTGGCCATAATTGCCTGTTTAGGCTATCGAAGTCTAGTTCTGATAATAAGCCTGTCAAAACGGCTGGTAATGATAAATTATTGTAATTACACAGGACAGATAAACATAGGAGCATCAACAGCCTGCTGAAATAATCGATTGAATCATCAACGCAATCAACCAATAAACGGGAAATGCCATTGCCACATTTCCTTTACATAAATAAATAAGTAACGTAATACTGTAAAGTAAAAGTATTACTTACGTAAAAAAAATGTCGTAAAAATAAAAAAAATCGCAGTGATTTAAATTTTCTCGGTTTACAACGGTTAAAAGGCACAGTACTATAATTAAAAATATATATATATTTCACATAAATCTACATGGGCACTTATGAAACTTCAGAAGCTAGGTGCACGGTTCCAATCGGTCATTTCCTATGAAGAGTCTGCAAGAAACTCCACGTTACGAAAACTTCTTTAGGCGCGTTGGGCATTTTTGAGATAGGACTAAACCATTGATTTCGCGACACCATGATGACACCTCATTTTTGTAAATGCGATTGTGCTCTTTATTTATATCACGTTACGGATCAATGTTCTATGCAAGTATTTTTACTTTAAAGGTTTGGGAAGTTTTTTTTTTTTTGTAAACGCGATTGTGCTCTTTATATAGATAAGATTACGGACCAATGTTCTATACAAGTATTTTTCTTCCACCAAGGCGATCTTGTCTAAGTTTTCACTTCTGTCGGCACTCCCGGAGTGCCACCACTTTTTTTAACTTACCCTATTCTGCCGCACTGCTGGGCAAAGGCCTTCCCTAAGTCCTTCCAGGAATTATTTTCTCTCAAACCAGCCCTCACGGTAAGCGTCCAGGTCACATCGCTACTACCTCCTTCTGAGCTGACCTCGGCGGCGCCGTCAATTTTCAGGAACCAAAAAAAAAAAAAAACAGAAACTTATGTAACAATATTTAATTGACACATAAACTGATGCAAAGTCCGTTCAAATACTACTCTGTTTATAGCTGTGAACTCGTTCGTAATACAATTAAACAGAGTTTAACTGCAGAGGTTGACACCAATATAAACTGTAGTTAGCCCCTGTGTAACCTAGCCTGTGGTGCACATTACTAATGCACCGATGCAATGAGTACTACGAACTGCTGGTATTCTTTATGAGTAATTGAGTAGGCTAGGCTGTGTGTTTAGCCCAGTAACAGCTCAGTGAATAATAAAGCAATTACATACTGGTTTTAGCTTCATGTTTTTATATCGGAAATAAATGCTTGAATTTTTTAACGAATCTGCAACATAATGTGGTTTGAATTCAATCGTAGAGAAAATGACAAAATTGAGGTATTCATTATAAATAGGTAACTTAATTTTGAACGAAAATAGTTGTTGGCTGATTATAACATGAACTAGGTCGGTATCGTGGTGGGTAATAATCGAAAGCAAAGAATTTTAAAACACACTAAAGGACTGTGTCCTAGATTTATTTTAAAATTTATTCTATTCAAATGACTTTGAATCGATTTTGTTCGAGTTTCAGATCAAAACTTGTCAGTTCTTCCGACCCCGTAAAACACACTTATACCATCTTAATTTTATTTCGAATAGAAAACTTATGAAAACATAGTTAATTGATTCAACCGTGACGTTGTGGAAATCCATTATAAAATACAATAGACGTGGATGTATTTAGTAACTTTTCTGCTTAGCTATTTCTAAAGAGCCATAAAAACCCCTGAAATAAATCGACACGTGTTTTACCTCTCAACGGGGAATCCTCAGGATGACGATTGACATAATCATACAGAGAGAGACACAGAGACACACACACACACACACACACACACACACACCCATAGAGAGACACTCACACATACAGAGAAAACGAGTGTTTTCTCTGTGAGTACAGAGAGAGACAAAGAGTAATCAACATACGATAACTAAAATTACAAATCATTATATAAATTGTTTGTTATTATATAATTATATATAAATTTATAGATTTCATGACGTAGTTGATGAGACGTGAAATATCTACAATTCAACATGTTCTTATATGTAGGATGTGAACGGTTTCTAATTCGATTACGTTCATGGTATATTGTTGCTCAATCGAGCTCATCGAATGCTGTCAGACACCAAACATCGGACGATCCCCTTACAACGATAGGCCTATAGGTATTATGTAAACTGATCGGTATCTACATACTTAATTTATGCATATTATTGTAGAAACATTTTTTATTTTTTATTTACTAGTAGAATATCACCTCAATGACTCAGTGGTGTGCCTGTGTTAGCAACTTATCACGGTAAACCAAGATAAACTGGGTGCTTATAGCGTGCATTCTGAAAGTGGGTAACGACGCAAATAGCTGTCAAATATATCGCTGTTTTTATTCATTTGGCAGTATTACTGTATGGAAATATGAAATATGGATAACTAGTGATCTAAAATATTGATTATGAAATGCAATAATTAATATCGTAACGCCGAATAGTTAGTTTTAGATGTAAAAAAGTATTTGGAAACTTTCCAAATGCCTTTTTACACCTAAAACGGTTACAACATCAAAATCAGTGTTATAATTGCAATTCATTATTAATATTCCATTATTTAACGATATTTCACATTTCCTTAAGTAATATTGCAAAATTAATCAAAACAGGTAAACATTTGACGGTTATTTGCGACGTTGCCAACTTTTAGAATGAACACTTTTAAAACCCAGCTTCAAGTACCAAAATTGTTATTGTTATTTCACCTTTTTCTTTCAACTTAGTTATAGGGGCAGTTATCATACAAATTAACAGCTTAATTTCTGTGAAAGGCAATAAGCAATTCAGAAAACTGCACCCCATTTGCGTAAAAAACTTTTAATAAAAACTCAAAAGATTTATTTAAAGATTTTTTTACTCTAATACATTGCTTCCTTTTTTTTGAAATATTCGTCTGCTTAGCAATGTAAATAACGCAATGAATATTGTTGAACTGTCAAAATGACGTTACCATTGTAAGTGTGTACGTAATTAAGTACGCCGTAGGTATTATTGAAGGCATTAATTAATACCATTATTACAAAAACTGTGATTATACCATCAATCATAATTTACAGCCATTCATTATCCCAACATTGGTGGTTCAAGACTTTCGTCAAAACGATTCGCTTCTTAATGCAACGTGTACTATAAATCTGTTCTTGAGAAACCGTTCCGTTCTATTTCTTGAGAAACCTAGTACATCTTATGTTAGGTTTCTCAAGTCTACGCTTAAATGACAAATAGTGTTGCGGCAATAAGCGGCTTAGCGAAGCGCAGCGAGGCTTGTAGATGAAGTGGAAGGTCGACCATATTCCTTACATACCTACGTCTATATGGCAACACATCTATGAACACACTACAATTATATAAAATCACATAACATCACGCCTGAAATTCCCGAAGGGAGACGCAGAGGTATAGGGTACCTATAGTACACCCTCATTTTGAGTTATGTTTTAAAGGCCCATGCCATCAACCGGTCACAAATCTTAACTCCAGGCTACTGCTGAGGCGGACGGTGAGCAATGGGTAGCTCGCCGTCCGATAAGGACCAGGCCCTGGCCGACGGCGCGTTGTGTTCCACGCGCGCCTCACAGAGATGTCAGCACAACAGACGGGATCCGCTAAGGCCGATGCCTGCCGGGGTCGCGGGAGACCGAACGAGAACAGCTTAGATTCTCGCCATAATAAAAACTCTGGTGTTAATTTAAAACTAATATACTATTTATCAAATTAAAATGAAATTAGTAAGAACAATTAATTTTCTTTCACTCTATTTTTTACGACTAGGTTTTGCCCGTGACGTCTTCATGGACTTCAAAATTGAGTCCAGAAAGAAATGATATGGTAAAATCGTAAAATTTATATCGTCGTTTTTTTCATACATTGATAGCAGTCGTTAAGCCCTGTCATTTACCGGGATAAAAAGTATCTAATGTGTTAATCTAGGTTATAAATTATCTGTATGCGTTCAGCCATTTTTGCGTGGTTGAGTAACAAATATACAAACTGTTACATTTATAATATTATATTTTATATTATACGAGCAGTTTTGCCCGCGTGATATCTTTTTAAATAGCCTATATATTACTCAGTGATAATATAGCATTGTACTGGTGAAAGAATTTTTAAAATCGGACCGGTAGTTTTTCAGTTTATTCATATTAGCATTACAAACAAACAAACACACAAAAAATCAAATCATTTTTCTTTATAATATTAGTTTAGATAATATAGCAGGATTATTACGACATACGACATCAACATTATTAATTGCCTTTGCAGTACCTACGTGTTTATAAATATAACGTATTATTATTATATTAACAGTTAATTGAAGAACACTAACATTTTGCATCATTAACGTTTAGGGAGTTATCAGTGCCGTCTTGCGGGCATTCTTGAAAACCGGTGAATCATTTATGCATCAGTAGTTTAATTATTGTTATCCAGCTGTTTATAAGTGAGTGTTATCATTGTTATCAATATCGTATTTTTTTATATGCCTGTAATGTTCCCACTTCTGGGACACGGGCCTCCTCTCTGTGAGAGGGAGTGGGCCGTAATCCACTACGCGGGCCCAGTGTGGTGTGAGTTGGTGGAAGTCTTCTAATTTTTGGTTCTAGGACTTGCAGGTTTCCTCGCCATGTTTTCCTTTACCGTTTTATGAGCAATGGTGATGAAATAATTTACGCAAAATAAAGGGTATGGCTGGGTTCAAACCTATTACCTACAACTCGTAAGCCACGGCCGCTTCCACTGCGTCACCACTGCTCATTTTTTTTTATAGAGATATGAAAATACTTAGTTACTTTTGTACCTAATGTTATATGTATTTTCCGTTTTTTTTTTTTTTAACCTTAATCTTACATATTAAGGAAAAATGAAGGATTTTTTGTCTCCACACTGATTGAGGAACTACCAGTAACATACCAACTGTATTTTTGTAATAAACTGTAGATATAATACAGAAGGAATACTGTCCGCAATGAGGCCAGGGCAAAATTATACTGTACTGTTTCCGCGAACGATTCGTTTCAAATGAAATATTGTTTACGTTAATGGATCTTTAATTAGAACAATTTATTTTGTACGGCGTAATAGCTTAATTTTGCGTAATTGACAATAAACGATAAAATTACCCTTTTATTGTGAGAGGTTTTTGTCGCATAAGCTTAGTGAGGGTCGTTCTATATCTCGCCTCCTTGTCTATTTCAAATATTCAGCCATGGCCATGTCAGCCAAGGTCGCAAAATAAAACCATAAACTCTTGCATAAACTTATGAATTCGTAGAAAATACGTTATTTCTGAAACCTTTCCAAAACAGACACACTGCAAGAGAAAAATACACTATGGCGAGGGTACATTTTACGTTATAAGTGCAGCTTATATCATAAGATATAGGCTTTTCCGACATTCCGCATTCCCCACGCTTATCTCAATAATTTTTGGTGGTCCAAAGCTTGAGGGTCACTGCATATACGATAATCAATATCGTTGATCCTTGCTGTCATTCGTAGATCTATTACAGTCGTTACGGGTTGTCAGAAGCCCGAAAGTCTGACAGCCCGTCTTATCAAGGAGTATCGTATTACCCAGTAACTGGGTTGTGGAGGTCAGATAGGCAGTCGCTCCATGTAAAATACTGTTATTCAGCTGCATTTGAGAAAAGGCTAGGCAGATTGATTGAGGATGCTCAGACATTCCGTATTTGCCACGCTTTTCTGAAAAACGTTCGATGGTCCAAAGCTTGAGGGTCACTGCATTTACTTTATTCAAATATTGCTGATCCTCGTTTGCAAAATGGCCGCGCAACTTGAGCTCGATTGACATAAATCTTTAGCAACCTTGACGCTGTTTTATTTAGTCCTTCGCCAAGTTCGGCAAACTGAGAAATGAATTGACGCCGCCGCCACCGTTGTTTATTTACGGCAAATTATAAAAGCCAAATTGAAATGTTTATATTTTTAGTAAATCAATACTGGACTTCAGTTAACGAAAGATTTACTTAAGAAATGTTTATAAACTTTATTATAATTTTACATTGGAGGTTATTTATTTTGAAGGTCCTGTCGATGTCTTCGATGTAATTTACGATAAAAATCTTGATTGAATTTTGTTTTGGAGAAAAAAAAAACTAAATGAATTTTACTCTTTAAATATTCAATGCTATGAATAGGTAGGTAAACATTTACCTAGATTGTAAAACGAATAACCCTTGAATGAACGAGGCGTGCGAGTTGCCAAAACGTCATGAGATAACCTAAAGTGAGTGGCACATTAACATATCTTGCGTCAGTTTTTCACGAAAGGGCGCAAGAATCACTTTGAAAATATAAACGTAATTTTATTATCAGCTGCCCCTTTCTTGAATGTTTTGAAAGCTCAAAGAAAAATGATTGAGCGGTTTCATTTGAGTAAAATTGGGTTAAAGAGGTTATTCGCCATTTCCGTGCTTTTTTAAGGAAGTAAATATTTCAGTAATTTTTAGTTTGCCTGATATAATGTAGCTTGATTTCATGAATTACAAGTAGGTACACTTTGATTATACTTAAGTATTACGGTGTCGGTTCTTGGGTTCCAAATAAATTGAATCATTTTTATAAAATATTTTGAAAGTTATTCAAATCCTCTGGTACAAAAACTTAAAACTGAAAAGCTTACCAAAACTGAAGGCAGTTACATAAAACGGAAACAATTTGTATGAAAGGCGATCCGTTTACAAAAGTGCCAGCTGACGATCAACTCATTTGCATCTACTGTCAAAACTTCCAGACCGGATCCCGTTTAGCAAATCCCGAATATGTTTGAATAGAAAGGGATGCGATGTAGCTTTAAGATCCATAAAATAACTGGACTAACCTATAATAAATGCGAAAATGAGTTTGTCAGTATAGTTATTCAGACTATATGGTCGATAGGTGTATGATGTTCGGCAGAAAGTTCTAGCTTCGTGGCTAGATGATGCAGGATTAAAATAGAAACATCATAATTAGAATGAAAATATTAGAATGATATAGCAATTGTTCGTTATTTTTTATTAATCTCTATAACTTGTAATTTATATCATCTGTTGTTTTTATGGTTACTGAAATGTCAATTTTAGCTGTTTTTGACGTGAAACGTCTAATGCGGCGGGTCAAACCGGCTGTTGGCGTGACGATGCGGACTTCTACAGCCAACAGCCGACATCCAACCGAAATTTAAATAAATAATATATTTTTTCTTTAAAAAAAATCTGAATATTTTGTTTTTGATTATGCCATTTTTATTTCCTTTAATAAACCATCCTTTTATGCATAATATTTTCTATACAAAATAATTTCGATGTTTTACATCTGCGGCGTCCGGGAGGGCTCAATTTTTTATTTGAATTGTAAGTGACAGTGCTGTTGGTGTGCTTAGTAATAACTAGCAAGTCTCCGCGGTTTCACCCGCATAGGTGTCGATCCCGTAAGAATACCGGGATAAAAAGTACCCCATATGTTAATCCAGGCTATAAACTATCTGTGTGCCAAATTTTATCCAAATCCGTTCAGTAGTTTTTGCGTGAAAGAGTAACAAACATTCATCTATCCTCACAAAATTATTAACTTTTAGTAAGGATAAATACATAAATTAACGAATATCTAACCGTGTCTTTTATGACATTGACACCCCATTGGAAATAAAATCAACTGATATAAACGTAAATGCATTATAATTTATGCATATATTATTATAATTTTTATTATTATTTATTTATTGCATTTTTTTTTTTTTTTTTTTTTCATTAGAAAACTTAATTATTCATAATGCATTGAATATTAAATTACGTTTTTAGACTAGAATAAAAAGCAGAATGTACCTACAATATAATCACTTGCGAAAAACTTCTACAAGCAAAGAAATCAAAATTAAGCAACAAAAAAATAAAGACCTTCGCATTCAAAAGTTCAGAAAACAGCACTTTGAAATTTTATTTAACAAATGAAGGTTTCCAGACGGACTGACCGTTGTTCAGATATCATGTCGTTAGCAAACAGTGTTACATTTGCATAATTAGATACTGTATTATCGCCATGATTTGGGATAAAAGAGGTCCTACTTAAGATTCTACACGTTTGTAAGAGTCAACTAGGGAATGAGGGTGAAGGGTCGTTGTAAGCGATTGGCTGCCTGTTCCCACTTATTTTTACTGGCATATCGTACCTAACAATTCTTTGATACATGATTCTATTGGTGCTTTTTTCTCGTGATCGGTTCCTAATTTATTTTTTACGCAGTCATATTTAACAACCATGTTACTGTGGATATAAAAATATACACTCAAGCTATCGATCAAATCAGCCTATCGCAGCCCACTGCTGGACATGGGCCTCTCCCAGGGTGCGCCACAACTGCCCTCCGCCTACCTTTTTTTTTATCAATGTCATCTTGCAGGTCAACCTAGGAGGTTGTCGGCTGCTTAACCGGACTTTCCTGTGGCTGCCTCAATAAATTCAGGCCTCCAGCCAGGGCATTAAACTAAGAAACTAAGCGACTATACGCTAAGGGCACCCCCTGTAGGGTACGGGCCTCGGCTTAGGGCGTCGCTGGTGGAGGACAGCAAAGGACAAGCTGGATCGGTTTAATCCTCCGCCTACCGCATCTACTCATATACAGATACAATAAAGACCACAAGTTTAAAATTTCAATATCTTTTAAGTTTGAATTAAGAACACAAATAATAAAATCCACAATGGAGTCAACAAATAAGAATGAATCTAAATTCAAAAAGAAGAAAACACAGAGACCATTTCGATCGTAAATATTGACAGGCGTTCGCAAAAATTAATTAGAGTCTCAACAAATGATTTGTCTTTCCTACAGTGCCTTAACCCATTATTTTACTGCCGATGTACACGTAACAGCGTTTATACATCGCCTACCATTAGTTAATGGACTTTGATTGCACCCATGACAGTGAGAAAACATAACACGTCTAGTAATTAACCCTACTGCGCCCGCCATGACGCGTTTCCATTATTGAAAAGAGGCTTTAAATCATCATTAGGAAGATCGTAGATAAAGTCTTCTTTTGTTTTGGTAAAAAGGTTTTACCTCTTTTGGTTGTAATGTGAGTTTTAAGACATGTGTGAGTGATGTGTCTGAGTGTAGTGTGTGTGTGTTTGTGTGTGTATGTGTAATCTATGACAATAAGCTCCTTCATAATTTTAGGGTGTGGCATGATTGTAGAAAGAGTTAGTTTACTGTATCGTGCAACTAACTTCATCTTTTTGACTGACTATTCAAAAGTGCCTGTAATTGGTTTATTTGAATTTAATGCTTTGCGTTTGAATTTGTGAACAACGAGCCTAAAACAACAGATAGAACATTTATATAAGAATTGACATGGCTTTTTGAGTGTTACCCACATTGACATTTTCATACGTACGAGGGTCATTCAATAAATACTTAGCCTACAAAAAGTAAACGAAAATTTTGGAAAAGTGGCAATTTATTTTTCAACATAGTCTCCTTTTAGTTCGATACACTTAGCCCAGCGATGCTCCAACTTTTTTAACCCGTCCGAAAAATAGTTTTTGTCAAACTCTGCAAAATAGGCCTCCGTGGCGGCGATGACCTCCTCATTCGATCCATATCTATTCCCGGCGAGTGATTTTTTCAGATTAGGAAACAGAAAGAAGTCACAAGGGGCCAAATCTGGAGAATACGGTGGATGGGGCAGCAATTCGTAGCGTAATTCGACCAATTTGGCCATGGCAACGGCAGACGTGTGAACCGGTGCGTTGTCGTGGTGAAACAGCACTTTTTTCTTCGCCAGATGGGGTCGTTTTTTCTTTAATTTGGCATCGAATCGGCCCAATAAATCGGCATAGTAAAGCCCTGTAATTGTTTACCCTTCTCGAGGTAATCGATGTAGATCACACCTTGTGAATCCCAGAAAACGGTGGCCATAACTTTTCCGGCCGATTTTACAGTTTTCGCCTTCTTTGGAGCACGTTCCCCGGTCTGGATCCATTGTTTTGATTGCTCCTTGGTCTCTGGTGTATACCAGTGGATCCAGGTTTCATCGACGGTCACAAAACGATGCAAAAACTCCGCTGGATTCCGCTTAAACAGCGCCAAACACGTCTCCGATGTGGTCTCACGGTTGCGCTTGTTTTCTGGTGTGAGTAAACGCGGCACCCATCGCGCCGACAGCTTTCTCATGCCGAGTTCCTCGTGAACAATATGATGCACTGTTCCTTCTGAAATGCCTACAGTCTCAGCTAGCTCCCGAACCTTCAATCGGCGATCTGCCAATACGAGATCATGGATTTGTTTAATGTTTTCCTCCGTAGCAGCTGTTTTCGGTGCACCTGGACGTGGTTCATCAAAAACCGACGTACGGCCACGTGCAAACTCGTTGAACCAATTCTTGACGGTGGCCATCGATGGAGAAGAGTCACCGTACACAGCATCCAAGCGCTCTTTGAATTCGATGCGCGTTTTCCCTTCCAAAAATAGAAATCGAATCACCGAACGATATTGCTCTTTTTCCATTTTTGTAAAACCGATCGACACGTTTGCTTCCATAAGTTGTCAAATTAAAACAAATGAAGGGATTGGAATGAAAATTTGAAAAAAGAATTAAAAAAGAATGTGCTACACTGTGGTAAAACTCTTTTGAAACTACAGCGCCCTCTGGCCATGAGGCTAGGTACTTATTGAATGCACCTCGTATAAAAATGAATTCATTTTTCATTCTCCATGAAAGAAACAGCCAGCACTGCAAATAAGAAAAAGGTAAATTTTCACACCGCATACAACAAAAACATAACAAGGGCGAAAAACGTGGGTATGTGGCTCATATATATTTTCACATTTTTACTTCCATTTACGGAGGAAAGAAGATCAAGAAAGGTACTGACGGCAATAACGTGTGTATTCAAACGCTTGAAGATACAACCGCATACCTATAGATGGTAGAAGGGTGTAACATAAGGATAAAATAAATATAAATAGGTTCTGAAGTCTTGCACTGATGGACAACCTTCTGACCCTGTTCTCAAATCAACAAAATTACTCCATATGGCCTGGACTCCACTAAAGCGGAGATGTGCGGAGATATCCGAAGTGGAGACGAGAAGAGATGTTTTTCAGCTTGGGTGTAACCACCGAAGCTGTGCGGAGATGCGTACTGACTAGACTGGAGTGGAAATGTGAGCTCGCTAGAGCGGAGATGTGTGTTGGTTAAAGCGGAACTGAGCTGCGTATGGCGAACGTTGGATGTTAACGAAATTACGGCGCCGCTCACATCTCTTCTTGTCTCCGCTGCGCGCCGTCGCCAGCTTGCGAGGCAGCTCACATCTCCGCTTTGTCCCGCCGCCCAGTTCAATCTCGGCGAGGCACAGCTCTCATCTCCCCATCGATCGCACCATACAAAGATACATCTTCGCTCAGTGGTATCCACTGAAGCTGAGTGAAGACGAGATGTGTAAATAACGTAATTCTATTGGTTGTATAAAAGATATCTCCTCTCCACTCGTGTCGTCTCAAGATAGAAAACTTCTAAATCCACAGTCAAACCTATACAATGAAATAAAAATAAAAAGATGTCTTCCATCAGCCCCGTTTGTTTTTAATTCTCGCGAAAATATTTTCGCTTTTGTCGTCTACGCAGGTAAATATTTGTCGCAGCCGTTTCGCGCTCTCATGAATTATTAACTGTATTGCATAAGCATAGCTTCGCGATATTTATTCAAGATGCTTCGGTATTACTTGGATTACCGATAAATTTCGTGTAACAACATGCCTTTGGCTGTACTCTTAACTAAAAGTATAAAAAGAGAGTTCTAGACACTAGTTAACTTAACTCAGTCAGCTTCTTCAAAGCAGGATGCTCAGAAAGCAACTAGCGCTGAAAACTAATTAGTAACTACGGCTAATGAAACCACACGTACTTTCAATCGGCAAATTCGATAGGCAAACGAAAGTTTAGTAATTATTGGTCTTTGAAACGGGACAGGAAAATTGCCTTATGACTCCCAGAGAGCTATATCAGCAACTATAAACTATGTGATAAGTATTGACAATTTAATAAAATATGCTACACAGACACGACACATGTGATTTCACCGCGCCGTACCTCGAACCGCAAGGTGACGCCAAATAACGCCCAAAATTTGAAAATGGAATTTACTTCTCCCCGCAGAGCGACCGCAAGGTCGAACTTTGAACGTGGCTAACGTCATGAAAAATGTTGCCTATCTTTTTTGATACCTACTGCTGTATTTTTTAATCTATGCCCGTCATTGAATTTTCTATCACAAAGGGAAACAGCAACTTTGCTGATACATTCTCTACGGTTGTTTTGCTGTATCTGTGTTTAGTTTTATCCCGGAACTTAATGTTAAATGTGGTGATTCACTACTAAGTGCCGGACCAAGTAGAAAGTCTCAGGTCAAAGATTACTAAAATGTAACAGTAGAGTAGCTTTGTTTTATCTATAGTTACTACTCTGTTTTATACCAGTTGTTTTTAATTCAATTCTGAAGAGTCAAAAACCATTCCACACCTCCCGAAGGATTATAAATTATGTATATTCTAATCGCCCATACAAATCAAGCTATGAAAATTAAAATTCTAAGGTCCTTGGGACAACGTTATCTTCCCATTGACAGCGAACAAGATTGGACAAGTAATACGTGTAAATAGAGGTTAGACTAAGACCGAATTCGGGTCACCGCCAGATAACGGTCGAAAGTAGAGAAATTATGGACCCTTCCCGAAAGTCTGTGGTCATGAGTATCAGATCCAGTAATTTGGAAAGGATTCTATGTTAAGGAAGGAATAAATAATGCTTATGGGTAATATGGACGTCTATAAGGCAGCTTATGTTCAGCTTGTAACAGACCGGGGGCCTACCACCACCACTGCTATAAGATCTGTATTATTATGACAGTACATATCTATTCTCTATAAATACGTATATATTTATAAATAAATAAAATATAAGTGTCTGTTTGTAATGTCAAAATAACATCTGTTTACTAAAAACACATGAAAATATATTTAACTAATAGTATATTACTATCGCGGCTAACAATTAGGGCATTGATGGACGATCGGGTACACATACGTGAGTCCATCAATGCTTGGTTGCGGCCAAGCCTTGTATAGTACTTTATTCAAACAATGCGCGGAAATTCAAAGTAAATAAATTAATTATAAATTACAGAATCAATGACGAACAAAGAAAATTTTCAATGTTCATTTATTTCTTCCTTACTTAAACAGCTCTATTTGCAAAGCCAGTTCGAAATTTAAATAAAATCTTTGATAAGTTACCTCCTTGGTTAGCATATTGTGTTGAAGTAAAAAGTTAGCTCCATTTTTAAATATCACGACATATATGAGTTTTCATTGTAATTTATTTGGCCGCTAAACACGACAGCAACGGATTTTCATAGTAACGTTGCCAGCCGGGCGCTCGCTTGTTTTTGGCCTGTACAACAATTTTGATTTATCTCGATGGTTGTCGAAATAATGTTCGAATTTCCAAGCATGTTTGAGAAAAAATCATTTTATCTACTCTCATAGCGTATTCGAATTATAAACTTCAAAACGAGTTTTTATTGACATACTACCGAATTCACAACACTACGAAATAATACACTACGAAAACACAATACCGGAATTTAAAAATAGAATCATGTTATAATACTTTTTCACTAAAAAAATTATGCTATAAAACATTTTTTTTTTCTATTACGATACAGGGCAAATCCAAGAAGTTAATATCACCAAGGAGTTTCCATCAAGTTTTGTAATGGAACGTTTAAACGGGGGACAGCATTAACCACTGTAGCGCATGTGTGGTGACGTGCTAGTGCAGGCGACATTCATAGTGCAGTTATACTGAATTTCGTGGGATTTTTTAAATTGTTGATCTTTAAATTTGATCTAGTATTTAGTAGGTTCAATCCTAATGTATGAGAGTAGATAAAGTAGTGTATGAAACTGCACATAACTAGGTATTAAAACATTCGTGTGATACTATTAAAAACATTTTAATTTTCTGTCTGCTTTTTTCGGCTATTCTCCGAAACGGCTGGACCGATTGTGACAGGACTGTCACTGCCAGATAGCTGATGTTATAAGGAGTAACTTAAGCTACTTTTATTTTAGAAGAAAAATTTGGGTCCACGCGGGCGAAACCGCGGGCAGTAGCTACATATATGTTATTAGCTATAAAATTATACGTCCTGTATAGCTCCATCTTTTTCCCACATTGGAAAAAGATTAAAATTATGCTATTAGAGGTGGTGGTTCGCCCCTGATATAAAACAAACGTCGGGGGACCCCCGTCAGGAACGAAGTTCTTTCTCACGTATGATTTAAAAGAAAAACAAAATTTTTGTGGCCACCATCTTGGATTTACGTTATGAACTCACTATCGGCTTTAGTACTCTCGAATACTATGAAAACGACACCCATGGCGAACAATTTGAAAACTTTCGCAGCCGCCATCTTGGATTAACATTTGACCTCACTATCGGCTTTAGCACTCTTGAAAACCATGAAAACGATACCCATGATAAAAATTTGAAAAGTTTCAGAGCCGCCATTTTGGATTTATATTTTGACCAAATTCACACTTTCTCTCTCTCTCCGGCATGCACTGTACTCGGGCCGATGTGTACAATTTTATCCAACGGCACTGTAATCACTTTACTCTTTTTGTTTGTTTTTTTTTTGCCAGCGTGGTCTCTTCCTCTTTCTTTCTTTCTCTTTGAATTAGAAGAAGACGCAAGTATTAACACTTTGTAGCGTGGCGATTTCTGAAAGTTTACAAGCCGCGTTAAAGCATTTCGTTCCAATAACATTGCCTATTACAGTTCAAAACGTCATCATTCTAGTTTTCTAGAACAGTCTAATCAACCGTTGACAGCAACGGCTTATACTACTAGTATTGAATTAAAAGAGTGACGCCAGTGACGATACCATAGAATAGTGACGATACCACAGAATAGTACAGAAGGCGCACTCCGCATTTTAGGTATGAATCTACAAGTACGCGGCGGGCTCGTTTTGTCGGGTCAATTCAGTGAGCGTAACGTAGTCAGAAAATATAAGAGTTACGCGACAGAAAGGGAGACAACTTCTAGGTGAATATAACTGTAGGTAATTAGGTCTGTGCGACCTGAATTGCACTTTATTGTGTCGTAGCAAGAGTCGATTCTTATTTAAATGATTTTGCGGAGTGAACCATCTGTATTAATCTGTGGTGATACTAAAGTACATCCGGAGTACACGGCGTACCTTTCTAACTAATCTTATTACCAGAAACGAGCTTTTGTCGTAAAATTTTTACCGACACGACACGAAAATAGGAGCTAGAAAAAAGAGGGTTCTCTTTACATACGTCACAGCTGTATAGTTTCTAAAAGCGTCTGATAAAAGTGTAAGCAAACCCCTCAGACCAAATAAAAAACCAAGACAAAGCGCCGTCAATAGTGGCGTGAGGCCGGTTTCGTAAACAAGTTTGCACTTAGTGAGGTATAGTTTGATTGTAAACGGTTGTAAATTTGTAAATTTGTGTACTTTTGGTATGCTTCACTATATTGTTCGCAGCGCTAAGTGTTGGGTTTTTTATTTGGTACTAGCTGCGCCCCGCGGTTTCACCCGCATAAGTCTCGATTCCGTGGGAATATCGAGATAAAAGTATTCTATGTGTTAATCTAGGTTATAAACTATCTGTGTGCCAAATTTCATCTAAATTTGTCTAGCCATTTGAGCGTGAAGAAGAGACAAACATACACACACACTCACAAACTTTCGCCTTTATAATATAAGTTATGTATTGTGTGCCTTTTTGTCTGTGCTAAATGAATGTATTTTCTTTCTTTCTTTCTTTTTTTCTTCTTTGATATACTTTTGGAACAGCCCATAGGCGATTTATTTTGGCACTGATCGATCGTCACATGTTCACTGTTTTCATTTTGATCATGAATTACTTTTGATCTAAAACTGAGCTACAAGCCGAAGCCACGGCAACTTTAAATAAGAAATCGGTTGTATATTGGCTATGTGTCCTCTACGTCACCAGGGAAATCTGGCGTCTAACCTAAATATAAAAACGAGATATTGGTAACTCTATGACATAAGGTGGTGTTGCCAGAAAAATATGTTTCATGCTACGGAGATAGATTTTTGATTTGTCTCTCAATTATTCGGGTTTAATAACACACATACATAATACACACGGCCTTGTTGGTCTAGCGGTCGTAAGCGCTACAGCTAAGCATGACATCCTGGGTTCGATTCCCGTGTCGGACAAAGTGTTATTTGGGTTTTTTCCATCTGAAATTTCTCAGTAGCAGCCCGGAGTTTGGATTTGTGCCGACTCAAACGTAACTGGCAAAATATGGGTGTAACTATAGGTATACCTCTACCTAACCCTTTGGGGATACAAGCGTGATGTTATGTTAAAACACATAACTATAATATTATTATGATAATTTGAACGGTTAATATTTTCCACAGAACGACCCAAATTTAAATCCTCTTTTTTTGGGTGGGAAATGATCAAATAATTTCTCCGGCTCTGGGTGGAACGGAAAGGCGTGTCAGACTCTTACTGACTAAAATCCACCCGTGTTCCTTCAGTTGCCTGTATATTGCCAGGGGCCACGGTAACCCTTTCGGACAAATCCGCAACCCCGGCAGGCATCGGCCCTAGCGGACTCTCACTCCGTACCATGGCCTAGACCAGGGCCGGTCGCGAGAGATCACTGCTGCCGATCGGCTCCAAGAGGACACGACGGTGCTCCACCCGAGCCGGGCAGACCTCCACCGTATGCTCCACCGTGTCCTCCGAGCGATCTACACAATGGTGACACCCGGGGATCTCCTCCCGGCTTATCCGGAACAGGAGCCTCCCAAAACAATTATGTCTGGTGAGGACCTGCGTCAGGCGGAAGGTGAAAACGCCGTGGCCCCTCTCTAGCCACTCCTCAAAGAGGGGACTTATCGCCGCAATTGTGGCGTGCCCAACCCAAATATAAATCCTATTGAAATAATATCAAAACATTCACGCAAACTGGATCTGATTAAATAATATTGTTAAAGGAGACAGAACAATAAGATCCCTTCCTTATTACCGAAACACCAATAGCGACACAATAAAGGAACTGTATTTACTATTTGGCAGAGATACCCATCGGCAGCATTGATTTCATTGATACTTCAGTAGATATGTAGTTGCAAAGGGGAAAGGGATGAAAACATTTTGTTATTGTTGGTACCCATAAGCATGATAACTTGATATTAGGATCTACTATTATAATTATCTATGTCTTTAACCGGTAGTAGATCAAAACTATTCGGTCTGTTTCAATTCAAATAGAACAAAGAATCATCATCTTCTTGCCCTTGTCCCATGTGAAGACTTATTCAGATATACACCGCGATATCACTGTCGCTCTCGGTAGCGACACTGGTCCAAGGTGACTTACCAGAAGTCGGATCAAAGGGCCTAGACAAAGTGACAATCAATCAACGATAACGACAATGGAAATGTCAAAAATGTATATTAATATACTGAAATACGCTACCGAAAAGCATACGTCAATCTTCTTGAAAGTCAGTGTAGAAACGAAACGAAACGAAACGCTCAGAAAGCGATTGTCACTTTTCTAGGCCCTCAGTATCGCTACGGAGCGCAACAGAGATATTGGTTTTATCCGAATTGCCCTTTACTTGGGGTCGGCACAACACGTTTTCTTCTTCTTCTCCTCTATCATCCGTCACGCTATCATTAACTCACAAACAGAACAAAGAATGAAGATACAAAAAGCTATAAAATTAGCTGTCCAAGAAATTAATTAACAAAGTGCAGTGTTGATGCACAAAGCAGACTTTTCCATTCGCACACGATTCAGCAGAGTTCGAAAGAGTTATTCATTTATCTATGGCAAAGAGGCCAGAGGCAGTGGTGGCGGAATTTTCTTTACACTTCGATGCTCGCTATTTCCAAGTCACGGTACCTAAAAGTGGTAAATTGCACTCCACATCTGGTACGTATAAAGGTGAAGGTAGTGTTAAAGAATTACGTACCTATACACTCCACAGGCTGAATTGAATTTTTAATTCCTGTTGTTATGGTAACAGGTCTATCGGTGGATTGCCCTCGAAAATCTACGAAAAATGGCGCGTGGTCTCGATGCCTAACACCGATTTAAATAAAGCATAATGTTGTTAATCTTTTCGGCAGCAAAAGACGAAAAGTATAATAAAATAACTAAGTAGTGAAGCGGCTTCTGTTCATGTATTACTCCCTCTCACAGAGAGGAGGCATGTGTCCCAGTAGTGGGAACATTATAGGCTGATTATGCAATGCTTCATGTATATCAGACTAGTCATTTTGATACATCATGTGGAAATGTATAGATCAATGAAATCGGTCATTCAGCACAACCATTAACAATAACCAAACTCAAACCATTTATTAAAATTAAACCATTTACAGGCTTCTTGAATTGTCAAAGATTCGGTCAGTCAGAAAGTTGAAGCTAGTTACCCCATTCCAAAATGTAAGATCTCTATTGAGAAGAACGGGTAAGAAACTCCAAGAACACTCTTTTAAATATAGATATTACAAAATCCTGTGTACATTATTTTTGTTGCTTCTATATGTGAGAACAATTTAAAAAAAAACGAAAAAAGAAACAATTCAAAATATAAGATTAAAAATAAGCCCTGGCAGGTAAGAGATGGCCAGTCATAACTGACGGCGCCCGTTCACAAACATGACGCGTGGATCAGTACCATCTAACTCAACCATTTTGTAGGGAACCGAATGATCCAACACACTCGCCACCATCAGCGAGACATTTAAGTTTAACCCTTCCAGTACCTTCCCTTCTTGTACACCTTTAACAAAAAAAATTGTACCGGTAATAAAACGCTAGATAAGTCTATCGGTCCACCAAATATCTAGAAACATCAGTTGCTATGTCTAGAGAACACTAAATATAATTCACAATTAAGAATAATCATGATGAATAATTCATAATGATATTTTTTTTAAATAATTATTCGTCTCTAACAGAGCACCTAGGTACCATCGAAATTACTCTTCACCACCCTTGGTTGACTGGCAGAGAATATCCTCCGCCATTACCTTTTTTTAAGTACGAAAACTTTAAATAAATAAATAAAAGACAAAAGAAAAAGAAAAGTAGCATCCAACTTGCACTCGACAAAGCAAGAGACCGCTTTGCCGACGAATGAAGTTGGAAAATACCAAATGAGATTTGTAGTCACCGAGTCTAGGGACATGTTCTGATACGAGAACTTTTGATTGGTAACTTTCTAGCACAGTAATGTAGTTTTTATTCTAGAAACCTTTCCTTCTTTCTCGTATTGGCTTGTATTGGTGACAGGTCGTTCCATAGCAAAAAAAAAATGGCGAGGTGGTAGCGTGCTGACTGCCTAAGACCCTTGTATGCTTTTTTTAACCCTCGACAGCGACGCAAACAGAGGCGTGTTATATGGTTTTTTTAAAGAAATACATTATGAAACCTAATAGGACTACATATCTGTCACATACATATCTTTCAAGTTTTGTTAAAAGCTCGTTGGATGGACTAGGATGACATATTATCATGGAATTAAGAGTTATGCTTGTACTTAGTAAATGGTGAATCCGACGAAATGTGGTTTTACAACAGTCCATTGCATATTTAGGAGGGAATGCAGCCTGCTTGGAATGATATACATTATTTTATATTACCTACATTTTATGGTCTTGAAACAAAGTCTGAACGCTAAAAGATTCCAGTCCGCGTTCCCAACATGGCAGTGACCACATTTAGTGGGTCCGTCAAGCGGCGTACTTTAAACTAGATTAATGATCGGTCGTACCACGTTAAGCTGTCGGTCTCAGCCAACATTAGAGGCGTTTGCCGTCAAAGCGTGTCGGGCCCGTAATGCCCGCTGATTACTTGGTCACGAGTAAGTGAGGAATTTTGGGATTACATTTAGTGAGAGCCGTCAAAGCTCGTGGCTGCGCTGTGCCCTTGAGTACCTCAGTCTTTTGTCTTTTGATTGTATTCATGCGAATATTAAGGGAATTATATTTTAAAATCAGAAATTAATTGAGCCTTCAAAAACGTTTCACTTATGATGAAGAAGCACTGAAGTTAAAAGGAGATACAAAAAAAAAATAGAGTTAGAGTAAAAAAAAAAAATTCATAAAAAATTATCCATTTGACCTGACATGTCAGTTCTCAGAATGGCAGTGTAGTTTCGGGTTTGGGCTTAAAGTATCATAAAGAGCTAACATATTTAGAGCTGTAGCAGGTTGATAAAAAGGGAACATGTCATAACAGCTTAAACTGTCAGTTCGTCCAGCCGCGACTGAACGACGAAAATACGTAAATGTGGGATTTAAATAAACAGCTAGATTATCCATAAAACTGTTATAATCTCCAAGTTGGTAGCCACTAGCTAGGTTGTGTGAACATAGACAAGAAGCTGTATGTATACTCAATGTGTCATCTTTTATGTCGTCCGATCCCTGCTAAGACCGTCCTATGTCTAGGAGCATAAAGTCGTGTATAAAATAAATCGATCTGCTGTCAACAGGAGATTGGATTACACACTTTTCTCTGTTTACCCTCCAACATTTATATATGTAACATTTTTATGTGGTGCAAAATTTTATGCACTCTGTGCGGAATGGTGCTCCATAAGACAGTTTGTAGCGTCTGCGTCATTTGTTACATTTTTGCTTTGCAGATGGGCGACTTGTAAGTTTTTACGGATTTTAAAGTACAGGTAGTTTAAACTTCTTACTTGCAGATAGTCATAGAAGATGGTAAATGATTAATAAATGTAAGTGAACCATGCTTTACTTTTCTCAGTTTATTTATTTGTCTTAATTTTTTAATCTCAATTTTTTTGTAGGCTATTTGGAATTCCGAGCAAGGCCATCGCTGAATTTCCATAAAGAGTTTGGGATAACAAGTTTCGCAAAGGAAAACATTGTGAGAAAATAACGATAATATTCCGGCTTTTACTGCCGGTTTCCTATCTCTAACATCTTTGGTCAAGTATTGCCTGTTCTTACAACTTTCCTAAAGAAGGACCTTAAGTTTTAATATTAAATGAAAATTGTTACACGCTTAAGATAATAAAGTATAAAATTATTTTTTTACCACCAAGTCGGGGTTTATGCATACTGGGGTTTATTTATAAACTTTGCTTATAGTTAAGTGACGTTTAATCGTCAAAAATGTATGGATAAACAGTCGCTAATCATTACTTGATTAAGCAACGTTTGAGGTGATCGAAAATGAGATCTAAGAATTAATGACGTAGATAAAATATCAAATCAAATATTTTATTAGAACAAAAACAGGTTTACAATTTTTTGTGTTTGTTAACAGCTACATTAGTTTTAAAAAAAAAACTGTGTTGCAGCCATTAGCGCCCACCTCCGAAAGGGGAGACGCCAGCGTTCCAACATTAATAATATTTATAACACAAAAACAATAAAATAAAAATAAATTTGATATAAAAGAATCTAAAATTAAGTAGGTATATTAACTACTTAACTAAACTAATATATTATTAATTATGATTACATTTAATTTCCATTATTTTATGGAAAAGCAATTTTCCAGCATATATAACATATAATACTTTAGGAATAATTATAGCCTTGTTTTTGTCCGTGAAAAAGACAGTTAAATATGGCGGACAAAATATGAAAAGTGAAAAATAATTTTGGAGAAGCGCCAATTTAATCTGCATTCTAGATAAAACTATTGAGACTATTTCATTTATTAGCTCTCGAGATATTCAGTAAACGTTATTAAAAATATTTTCAACTTTAGAGTCTTCATGGCTTAGGTAGCAGGTATCTATTAAATTCGGTGCTGGCAAAAATGTGTTGCTATTCGAATAACGTTTCGGCAATTTGTAGCCAAATCGTTTGAGTAATTATACCGATGTTCGTGGTATTGAATTCTGATATATTTCTCTTTGACCCTATTTCTTTGACTAAACTAGTAGATAAGCTACGGCCTAGGGCAAAATTTGTTGGAGATAGGTACTAAGTTTTACACTTATCGGATTTTATAGAACTCCCTTATAAAAGTAAAGTTTGTAAAGGATTATTTGCCTATTTCTATAGAAATTGGAACAGTTCACAAAGATTGAAAAACTTTTGCATGAGTTTTATCTTTTTTCAACCCAACGTTTTTATGGAATCACCACTTTTGCCCTTGTATTGAACAAATAAAGAAAAAGATGAGCGTTCATACAGTAATCTAAGTTGAGCGTAACTTATTTGAAATGTTGTTACAGGAACGTTATTTCCAAAGTTTTTTCATGGTGTTGCGATTTTGAAAGGAGATAAAAACGATAAAATCCTTAATTATATATTTCATTTTTGTGAGAGTTTAAGAACGTGAAACCATCTCTTTATAAAAAACATTGAATAAAATTCAAATAATTTATTTTTTTCTCTTCACAATCAATGGCTTCTTATAATTTATGTAACCAAATAATACCAATGACTTCAAAATAATAATTACTTCTTTTCGTGGTGGTTTACGCAATATCCTCTTACGCTAACATAATATTATCAGTGGTCAATAATCATGATAGTAACTACCCACTATCTAAAAAAGAACAATAAATTCCACAAATACATTACCTAGAAAACAAAAAACCCGACTGCAAAAACACATAACTGAAAAGACAAAAACAAGCATTATGTTATAATCTATAAAATTTTGTTATTGCAGGCGCGGTACAAACCAATAACCTGAAATTATGGTGTAATTTTTGTTTGTCCCCCGCCTGCAATACCAAAATTTTATAGATTGTTTTATTTTTCAGTTATGTATTTTTGCAGCCGGGTTTTTTGCTTTTTAAAATAATTTGCTTTATTTCAAGCTCATTAGTTTTATTAAAATATATATATTAAATTAACCCAATACTAGCTTTTATTTGATACCAACAATGTAGAATGTTCTTTTAAACCAACCCTTCCTCTTTTTATTTATTTGCAGATGCAAAATATAAATATTATATAGCCTATGTCACTCCCAAAGTTAAGACAAATCTAACGACACCTCAAAAATTAAAATCCATCAAGCCGTTTAGGCTATAGAGCGTGCCAAAGAAATAGACATACATGCATACATACTCTCGAAAAACATTACCCTCCTTCTGGGGCAGTCGGGTAATAAACATAAAGAGGAACATAATACTAGACGCCATCAAATCATATGGTTTACCGTCCAATACCGAACAAAACCGCTCACGATCAGGAATTATCTGTCCGAGGTCATTTGAGCATGCAATCACTAGCAGCCGATAGAAAATACGCACCTATATTAGCAAACAGATCCATTATTAACAGGACGAACCTCATTTTGCATTGATAACAGGTCGACATAAGCCCAAACTAACGTACGGATGGCCGTTATTAGGCATCCGCGGACGCGATACCGCGCTACGAATGGTACCACGAAGCGATGCTGATACACAAAATAAATAGTAACTGAAGCTTCCATACGACGAGCGAAATAAACGCACGCACACATAGCTCTTTAATGTTTCTGTGTTAATAAATGTAACTGGTGTTGTACCGTTTTAATTAACTATAAATAAATAAATAAAATAGCATTCGTGTCACTGGCACTCGCTGTAGGTACAACCGCAGACAATCGTGGTCGACCATTTTTCACCCCTACACGCCCTTTGTTATAATAACGTTTAAAAGTGGTTCACCGGCAGTGTCCGCAATGGTACCTACGTGAAGTGTATTTACTATGTGTGCGTGTGTTTTCAGTCGTATGGATAAATTGGTTTCTGTAAATTGGTAAAAAAAAACACTTTTACAATTCAAAATTAAATTATGTTTTAAAACTAGAAAAGTTCGATGTTTCCTAACCGACTATTTTTAGAAGAAAGACCGAAACAAACTCAGAGGCCACAGTCTCTTTTAATTTCCAGACATCATCTTGGTCAGACCTTATAACGACCATGCAGGTTAACGTCTTTTTTTTTGGTGAGAAATGATCAAATAACTTCTCGCGCTCTGGACGGAGCGGCAGGCCGTGTCAGACTCTTGCTGACTAAAACTCACCCGTGTTCCTTCAGTTGCCATGTTGCCCGGAGTCCCGATCTCCCGTTCGGACTTCTTCGCAACCCCGGCAGCTGCAGGTTAATGTCTGAGACGGTCTTTTGAGAAAAGGATATTTGAGTGGACTCAGGTCCACTCAAATATCCTTTTCTCAAAAGACCGTCTGATTACTGACAAATGCGTGCACTGACTGGTCAGCCAGTCAGTGCACGCATTTGTCAGTAATTGTGTAGCTCAACTCAGAACTTAAGGAGCTCAACATTCCTGGAGCTGACTTTCTGTACCTATCTACTCGGTGGCTGATACCTCCGTCCGATAAAGACGCCCTGACGTTAACGCTACTCGTTTTCTAAGACGGTTCATTGATAAGCCGACGCCTCGGTTAAATCGAATAGGGTTATGGTTGGGAAAATGTATCGTAAAAGTGGGCTGATACGGTCAGGTAAATAAATCTGGGAGTTAAAGCGTTGAAAGTAAAAATCGATATTTTAGATGAAGACTTTCCATAAACTCATAAGCTTATCAAATATTTAATTAAACCAAACTAAAATATTAACTAAGCTGTGAATAAGTATCAAAAGACAAACACTGATTTAGTTAGTTTTAATTAGGTATAATAACTTAAAATTGAAATTTAAAGTTGAGCCATTTACTTGAGAACTTGCACAAAGTTCGGAGTGTTTTAATTTTAATTTATTGCTACTATCAGCTTGGAAACTAACAGAGAATACCTAGTATATAGGTCATATAAGTTAGAAGTTATTAAAGAAGACATTGAGGTAAGTATTGTTTAATGTAGTCTGCAAGTCGCGAGTTAAAATGTACTAAACCTTGGAATATCATTTTGGAAAACGAAACTAACATTAGGTAGAGTAGCTCATCATCAAGATGGTAATATGCACACACGCGCACTATCAAATAATTTTCATTCAATTACATAGGTTAGTTAGGCTTTTATCATAAAAATCAACTAAATTCATTATCTGAACAACGCTTCTGACACTGTAATAAACGTGGCCTCCTCTGGGCCAAAACGTATAGATGTACCGTCGAAACGAAAAAATAATTATAACACTTTTCTCTATTTCTGTACCAACCATAGGTAATTGGCGCTCGCCTTAGCAAATAAAGGCATGAAAGCGTTCAAGCGTGGCAAAGCATACAACATTACAGCGATGGAAGCGTAGAGTGTTTTAAAGACAAACACACTTCATAGGGAAAATCATACGCACGCTCTGAGGTTATCGAATATAGCATAATAATGGCTATATAGTTTCCGTGAAGATAATTAAACTGAGATATAAACATATCACTAATGATTGATGTACACTAAGGAAAATAAATTTAATAAAATAATAAATTTAATTAATTAAACATTTCATACAACTGTCAAAGGATGATATTGATTTGAATATACGGACAATGTTGGTAGTCACTTGATCAACAATTAATTTCTCTGACGTCAAATGGATTTCAGTTAAATAAAGGTATTTAATATATAAGAAAGAAAAAAAAGAAAGAAAGAAAGAAAAATAGGTTTATTTGTCACAGAAACAAATGCATACAAAAAGATAATTAACTCGAATAAAATAATAACACACAATAGATTTAAATAAAAACACGAGCGCATCGAGTCGGTAGCTGCTGGCACGTCATGACTGTGACAAGAAGGCCTCCACTCAGCATGATGCTTTAGATATGACCGTGATTCAGTATCAATGTAAAGGTATAAAAACCGACCAAGTGTGTGTCGGACTACGCACAATGAAGGGTCCCGTAGTTGGGATGAATTTATCCCAAACACAAACTTAAAATGTAGTTATGTTCTCCCATACATTCCAACTGCAGTTATAAGTTTGTATGCACAATATTGATAGATTTACCATGTTATTTTAAGACCATATATTTTTTATAGGTTTTCCTGTAATCTATGAGTGAAGAACCGTACTCTGTATTTTTTTTCATAATGGTCAATTTCTATCAATTTTCTTAAATATATTTAAATGTATTTATTTCAAAATTATAAAAAAAAAATATAGACTTGAGATCCTCGCAACAAGCCCTTTTTATTTGATATGTCTACAATACTATATGAAAAACTTTTTTTTCTTGTTTGCCCCCCAAAAGTGACCCCCATATTAAAAATTCATTTATTTTCGTTACACGTTCGTGTTTGGGTCATAGAAATACATGTGTGTACCAAAAAGGAGAAAAAAAAGAAAAAGGGGAAAGGAGTATGTAAGGAGCGTAGCGGGTGGCGTTCTATAGTTTCTGCCTAACCCCGTGGGGAGAAGGCGTGAGTATATGTATGTGTGTTTATGTTGTAGGTATAAGTATGAGTGTGATTTGATAATTAAAAAACTGTAACCCGACTACTGAAAAACGGTAGGTAATCTAAAAAGCACGAAACAAGAAAATATTTCAGACAGAAATCAAGACAAGTACAAAAATGGTCAAGTTAAAGCCGTCGTCGCATGCCATTATAATTTTGTAGGTGTTCTTGGCCCCCACGTGGTATACAGACATGCGACCACAGCTTTATCTTGACCATTTTCGTACCTATGTCTTGATTTTTTAAATAGCCTATGTCACCCGAACCATTATTACGAATCTATTGATACCTCATTCTTCAAAATCGTTTACTAGTTTAGGCGCTACGGTGGAACACACGGAAATACGAACATACATACGTAGACTGCTAAAATCATAACCCTTTCTTTTGGCTTTGCCGTGTTGGGTAATTAGGTATTATTGAATTTCCAATATTGTTTGTTAATGAAAGAGTGAGACTGTCTGTGTGATAGACTGCTACGTTTTATGGCTGAAAATCTGTACTGATGAATTAAGCACAGACGTAGCGTGACATCTGCAAATAAGAAAAGATACCTTTTATTGCGGAAAATCAGAAACGGAAAATCGGAATTGGATTCGGAAATTTTGAATACTTATTATTGTTCTTGCGATTTCGATTGCTACCGATACTAACCCTTCCATTTTAGATGAGTTGACAACTATTTTAACTAAAGCGACCATTTCTTTTTATATTTTGGAAAAGTGCGGGCCCATAACCTTCTAAAATATCGCTGGCTTGCGTTCAAAGACTATATTTGTCATAGACAACATGTATTTTTTTTTTTTTTTGATAAACAGTATTGCTACACAAATTTAAAAGTTTTCACGAAACTATCATTTCAAGTGAACAACGAGACATGCAATGGCAGCTACTTAGTAAACCGTTACTGAAATATCAATTAAATTACATATTTCGGACGCTTCAATCGAGTGAATGATTCACTTTCGTTTAATACCACGTTCACACGACACCCACAAAATTATATAGGAATGAATGTTCATCTGCGCCTTTCATTTCACTTATTTCGGTAGGCGAGTGAAAAATGCCTCGTGAATTCATTTTTTATTCGTTTCACTAGGTGTGAAAGACGAAAATGTCAAAATCATAAAGTGAAGTGTCTTTTTTTTTTTCGCTCTGGGCGGAGCGGGAGGGCGTGTTAGACTCTTACTGTAAAACCCACCCGCGTTCCTTCCGTTGCCTGTGTTACCAGGGGCCACGGTATCCTTTTCGGAATTTCCCGTGACCCTGGCGGGCATCGGCGCTAAAAGTGAAGTGTCTGATATTGGCTTTATACATATTGTGTAATTTAAAGCATAATTAATCCCTTAACATAGTAACAAACAGTGCTGCCACATTGAGCCTTATGACTGTCATTAAAGACGGCTAAGCGATATCAGGAGGTTTGCCGTCGTGCTACAATCATCCGCCTTGCAAGCACAGTAATTATCGCAAATCGGGCCACTTATGACGTAACTAATTCTAGTCCAACTATAAGTGTCCTTAATTCTTTTGACATCTATTACTGCAAATCAATTGACCTTTAAAACATAAGGCGTAAGGGATATTGTTGTAGACTAAACAGCGTTGAAATTTATCATCGATTGTTTTAAAAAACGTCAGCTGTTCCATACATTTTGACCGAGTAGGTATTGCACTATTTATTCATTTATTTATTTAGGTTAGCCAACAATTGTTTACAAAATACGTTTAAAATAAATTCCTTAATAGTACGTTTATAAGTGCAACAATTACTTACAGGCTGACACAACATGCACCATTTATGGTTTTACATAATAAAAGCCAAAAAGGATATTTATAAAAATGCACGTAGCTTTAAATTCCCCGATTAATAATCATGATCAAAACTTTGATCCAGCCCGTCCCATCTTTGATGTCCTCCCTTCGGTGACGCCCTAAGCCGAGGCTCGTACCCCACAGGGGATGCCCTTAGCGAGCGGTCACCTAGCTTTTTAGCTCAGTGTTTATGCCCCTGGCTGGAGGCTTTGAGTTTAGCAGCTTAAGGCAACCACAGGATTGACCGGTCAAATAGTCATGACCTGAGAGGTCAGCTATGAGATGTCCTACAGAAAAAAAAGAAAAGATATTTACAAATAAAATTATTCAATAATTTGTGTTCTGTTATTCATACAACGGTGCAAAATGTATGACAGCAGATATTTTTTTCTTAATACCGACGACAAAATGTCTACCGAATCATGTGCTGAATCCATGGTAACAGTTTCTGTGTCGACGGCCCTTGTGTATGGTAGAATGCTATTTGAGATGATGATTATTTATTTATGACAGCATGGTTTCTCGCTAAAAATAAAGGGGTAATGAGAGATAAGGCAAGAGAATCCTTAGCTGTCCCATCGATAACCCGCTAGTTTTTTTTTTAAGTTATTAAGACAAATCTTTTTTTCTAAAGCGTGGTGATTGACTTTCGATTCAGAGTGTGTCGGTTATCGTACATAATCGTATCTGTAAATATCTTTTTGGCAATACGAACAAATTCTTTAGTAAGTAGTAGTATACTCTTTTGTGAAACCACTGAAAAGCCAGCGAGTACAAAAGTTGCAGAAAAGTAGAGCGATCTGTATACGCGTAGGGCGCACAAAGAAAAGCTGTGTACCGTGTTTTAAATCAAACATTTAAGGAACACCGCATCAAACGCTCATGAAACATACAACGCGTGGTTTGAGGAACACTGAAAACTGATGAATTTCTCCCATATTCGATTGAATTTCTCCTGTTATTCGAAATTATTTTAAAAATGGCTAATTGTTTTCGAAATTGGTAAGCGGTACCCCATCAGTTGTATTCAAATTTTAATACAACTGTAGTACCCAATTGATGCAGCCCGCTATACCTATACAACTACTCAATATTCCAAATTATGTTGTGTATGGAAATTAAAATGAAATTACTAGAACCGACCGTCATTGCGTTTGTATTCTCCGAGGAGAACTCGCCATCAGTGTCCAACAAATCGCCCACGGCCAATTAGGAAATTTGAAATTAGGTAGCATATTGTCAATTAACTATGCGATGCATTTCAATACTGCGAGGTTAGATGGTTAGAGAATCCAATACTGTTTGTCAGTAGGTATAAAACAAATATAGAGATAACAGAGGTAACAATTCAATTCATTTATTTAAAATACATCTTATTGCTCCACAGTAGGTGTTAGTAGTACACGTAATATATATTTAAAAACTATTCACATATAACATTGAAAATACTATAAAATCAACAATCAACAAACAATATAAAAATATATTCAATATATATTAAAATATATTCAAAACATTGTCACATTTTCAATAAAACTTTATAAAAATGTAATAATTAAATTAAATTAAAAATTATAAGATCACATTACAGTCTAAAATAAATAAAACACAATAATTATAATTTCCTTACCGGCATTGGAACAGCAACATGCCTGCCACAGCCATGCCGGACATAAGGGCAGTTCAGCCTATCGCATTGGTGACAGGGGTAAGCAGAAGCTACCGACAGCTAAAAGTCTTGTGATAAAATTCTTACTCCTAGCTTTAAAAAATGTCCATTGACATTGTAACATCGCACCAAAAATAGACAAACCTTTTTAGTCCTAAATATAGTAAGTAGACCGCCTTGAAGTGGTGCTTTTGAATCTAAAATCGACTTCGATAGAATTGTTGGCATTCTGTGTGTTTATGTTCGAAATCATCTTTATAAGCTCAACCTTCTTCTCAAATCTACCTAGCAGTCGACGGATTAGCAACATGTCTGCAAATAATACTGAGTTCTGCTCGTTCTAAGGGAAAACAGACGTAAATTTAAAAACAAGCTAGTATAATTAAAAATATATGTGTACATGTAAAATGTAGGTAAACATAAATTCACATGAACGTATACTAATTTGCATGACTTTCTAATTACGAACATGTTCAGATTGTATTTCCTGATAATTCAAGTTTAAATAACCATTCATAAATTACTACGATAAATGAATTATTAAATCTGGGAACGTGCACACGCGAGGTATAAATAAAGGAGGGAAATGTGACGTAATTTAATATGGTAATTACGCAAATCTAGTTCCTTACACTGAGTTAATGAAAAGAAAAATTTAAGAAACCGCTACTTGCCATTGCAAATTAGACTTTATTCAGATTATTTATATCACTTTTTCAGCCTTTTGCCTGGCTGCGATATCTTTTGTCTGGTTTTCTTAAGAACGTAGTCGCAGAATTAAAAGCTAGTTTGTAAATCATCAAAATCATTATTATTTTGCATCATAACCATAAGTTAAGTTTCTCGTTATATCACAAAGGTGAGTCAATGAAGTCTACCTTATAAAAATCAGACTTTTTCAACCAGTTTGAGGAAACACGCGGAAATTTCAATAATTAACAATCAATCCAAGGTTGATTATCTATATCTAAACATTATAAATAGGCCAGTAATTTAAAACATCGTAGGTCGCAAATAATTGCACTGTACTGGTTTTTTGGGATGCTATGATAGATACCAATAATGTAAAATCAGTCCGCAGCTTCTAAGACCTGCGCTAACTACGTGGTGCTCGAAAACAACATCCCAAAGAATCAGTACAGTGCAATTTTTTGCGTCCTAACACGGGATTTGTGTCTACGGTGACTAGCGTAAAACAAAATGAGTCAGCCTTACAATAGTCGCATAATGATGTGTAACATCTCACCATCTCATCTCATCTCACCTTGGTAATGAGGAACATTAAGGTAATAAGCAACATTAAAGGAGCGGGGGATCAAGGTCGTTTCTGATGGCCAACTCAAACACCGCGCGCGCTCATTGCTCAAATCAAATAGCACGCGCTTCCACGGCTTTCTGTTACAACTTCCGTCCCTTTTCACGAAATCACTCCCACAGATTTATTTTTTTTAGATTTTTTTAGAATTAGATTTTGATTGCAGGAAAGTGAGAGGAAAGGTGTAACACATCAAAAAATAAAATTTCATGTTTTTTTGGGGTCCACGACTCTAGATAATTTATTATATATAATTTATTTATTTGAAGTAGGTATGAACACTTTGGCACGATAAAAATTCCAGATTACACCAACTTTTATTTTTATTTAACGGGTTATCTAACCAGCCGAATAGAGGATAGTCAATACATCTGAAAAACTTTCTGAACAGAACACCCACGTTCAACAATATGAGAGCAAAACCTCGATGAAAACTTCACGTCAATCAGATAAGCTGTTTTGCATAAACGGGGAAAAACAAACAAAACAACCGTATATATTATATTATTTTGTATAATATATTGAATAGTTGCCAAACTTTTGCTTTAATATCGTATGAATCATTCGCGCATGATTGTTATTTAGAGTTGAGGATCTCCCGCGGCTTGAATAGCGTTAAGAATAGGCTAGTCCTATTATTATATAACTATCATATCGCAGATATAATTTCCACACAAAATACATAAGTAATACATGTATATTTATCGTAGAGATAGGCTGTCACGGATAAATAGCGCTGTAGTTCTGGTTCGTGACGCCAAAATTTGACTCCTGAGTATGTACGCCATTGCTAAAAAAGGAAACGTCGACTCCTTGCTTATCCCATACTATTAAATGAGCAATATTTGTATATACAAATATTTGTAATCAGAATCACGTTCTCGAAATCGGCTCTAACGATTTCGATGAAAGTTGCAATATAGGGGTTAACGGGGGCGAAAAATCGATCTAGCTAGGTCTCATATCTGGGAAAATTCGTTATCTCCGTATTTTCACCCGAGCAGAGCTCGGTCGCCCAAAGTTTAGAACAAGATAATGAATAATGACATGAGAATAATGACATTAGAATAATGACATGGCAGCATGGAATAAGTAAGTACTATACTTGGATTAGTATGAACATTCCTATACTATTAAATGAGCATTTTCTATTTTCACCAGAGCAGAGTTTGGTCGCCCAGGTACTAACTATTATATCGTAGATATGATTTCCACACAGAATACACAAGTAATACGTGTATATTTATCGTAGAGTGGCTGTTGCGGTTCAGCGCTGTAGTTCTGCTTAATTTATGCCAAAACAATATTAAACATAGTCTCTTTCAGTTAGGTTCCTTTTCCGTCTAATTTATGAAAACAGAATAAAACAACGAACTTTTCCATCACAAGGTTTCCGTCCTTGAGTAAAATAAACGCGACCGTGACATAGAACGAAACCTATAGTAATTTACATACCCTTGCGATTGCAAATAAAGGCGTCATCGTTATGCAAAAAAGCTTTTGAGCACTCCAACAGCAACTCTGAAGGATTATCTACAGGGCGTTTTATACTTACTGTCAGTCATCATTTCCTTGAACACAAAAAGAACATTTTCTCGTCGAAACTGGTTAGGCTTTCAGTACACGACACCGGAGCCGCACCGGCGCCGGGCCGCATGTTTGTGTATACAAAAGAAAATCGCGTATGCGCCGCACCGCCACCGCGCTGCAACCTCGTGGATACCATATTGCACATTAAGTCAGTATCAGTGCGGTGTCCGCGCGGTTCCGGCGCGGCGGCAGTGCGGCTGAGGCGTCGTGTACTAAAAGCCTTAAGGTTGGCAAAGAAAGTAAATTACTTATACCGTTTTATAATTCATGTCACGTTGTCTTGTGGTTTTAATCAAGGCGAAAGTTTAAGGGAAGCGTTAATCTACTAATGTTAGTTTAAGGAAGTTCGCAAAGTCCTGAGCTCGTATTCAATGGGATTTACTCTTTGAATCAGATTCTTTTACGTATATATATACAGGGTGGATTTCTGAGACAGGGCAGTAAGGATAGGTATCTTAACCGTTGTAGCTACAGGAGACCGTTTTCTTGTTGCGACAACGGTTAATGTACCTTTCCTTATTACTCAAAAATCAACGCTGTATACCTTTTTTTTTTGGTCGTGAAATGATCAAATAAGTTCTCCCGCTCTGGTGGAGGGCGTGTCAGACTCTTACTGACTAAAACCCACCCGTGTTCCTTCAGTTGCCTGTATGTTGCCAGCGGCCACGGTAACCCTTTCGGACAAACCCGTAACCCCGGCAGGCATCGGCCCTAGCGGACCCCTTCAGTTGTACTGATCTCTTTCGCGCGTGGAACACAACGCGCCGCCGACTCGGGTCTGTTCCTTATTCGGACGGCAAGCTACATCCTGTATACCTACGTGTAGGATTTGTGTGGATTTTTGTAGAGAAAACTTCTTTATAAGTACGCTCTTTCTGAACAGTTAACGAAACCGAACCGTCACACCCGGGTTGTTTTTAACCACAACGGGTCATGCTCTTTGCCTTCATCTCACCTGATGGCAAGTGATTAGGCCGAAGGTGGAAACGAGCTTCACCCGGATCCTTAACCACAAAGGAACTAGCTATTATCCTACCTCTAAAGTTTCGGCCAAATCTGAGCGACTACAACGCGGGACGCGGGAGCGAAGCGGCAGCGTTAACAACGCGAAACTAACGCGGGAATTATCGTGCACACCTGCGCGACTACAGCGCGAACAGAGAACTTCATTTTGTTTAGTGAATAGTCACAGCCGCACGTCTATAGCTTAGTGTAGCACCAACATTGTTGTGTTATGTCAGTCTCATATTTAACATCAGAGTCTGACTCTGATGAAGAAGACCTTTTATTGCTTGCCCTTGCGGAACGGACTGATTGAGTCCCATATTTTATCCTTTTTACGTATATTTTTATATCCAGGATTTTTCAGATCGTATAGAAGAGTATATTCTCTTACTTTTTCGATAAACATCTCTATATATTATTATCGTCCGTCATCGTGGAGTTAAAATAATGAGACGTCCGTAATAATGTAACGATCTGTACACACGTCTGATCACAAGACGTGTACTTCCCGCTCATTCCCGCTTTCGCGACGCACTGTTCTTGCGTCGCGGTTGCGTATGTGTGCAAGGCATCATATAATAACACGAGCAGCGTCCGCCGCGCGTTAGACGCTCCCGGTTCGCTTCCCGCCTCCCGCGTTGTGGTCGCTCTGGTTTGGCCGAAGACAATGTTAACAGCATTGTTGTTATGGCGACAGACTTAGATAAGATAGTGATAACTAGCCGCGCGGACTTGGAACAAGCCATACCAAACTGAGTAGAAATGTTTGCCTCTGAGTCTGAGACAGTCCGTCCAATCATGTCAGTGATGCTGAATCGCGTATACTCGGTTCCAGTCGTAAGTTTTCACTTCTATCGCGTGATCATAAGCAACACACCCTCTTTTTTAAATTACTTTATTGTCTTTATGAACGTGTCAGGAGAATAGTTAGCTGAATAGGTACCTAATAGCAGCATTGAACATTGCTATTTTCATCACTAATCCTTTTTTCAAATTAGTAGAGTGTTCAGTCTTCACTGTACAGTCAGCCCCAAAAAGATGTATACACGGACAAGGAACCATTTTATTGTCAACAACCTTTGTTCCACAACATTGTATCCATCGTATAGGTACAAAACATGGTATACAATTTATTTTACCAAGCCCATCTATACACCCTATGAGCAAAACAATGTTCACAGTGATAGTTCCAGAACAAGGTAAATAAGACTGACAACGTCATACGACTCATATCGAATGACACGTCTTTAGCTTCGTTTAATAGAAGAACAAGAATTTTATTTTTGCCCTTTTCATTTTATAAGGTCACTGACGTGTCATTTGTTTTTCATTTGAAATACAAATAGGTAAATCATGAATGTTCATTACAAATGTAGCTTAGCCCTTTTAAGTTAGTGACTCATCGGGTATTCGCGATGCACTGACTAGGGAGCATTCGCTTTTGTAACCGCTCGACCTGTGAGTATTCGTACGTGTAACATCGATTCAGTTGAATTGCCCGGTTTTCGCACTCACTGCTGCAATGTCACGGATTCGTAACATTGCAGCAGTACGCACTGTAATGCTTGAGTGAGTTACTACCTTAAGAAGTGATCGTTGTCATGACAGTAATAATATGTTAGTCTTACGCGGTAGAGTAATTGCCAAATTTTTATGACGTCGCATTTTCAACAAAATACTTATTTCTAACACCTCTTCTCGAGGTTGAACTTTGGAATTGAATGATTACTGTATACATATTTGTGACACTTATGTACGAGTAGATTACCAAGTTTTGGCCATAGGGTGTATAGTTTTGGGACAATACAATATACAATGTTTTCTATACAATGTTAAGAAACAATGGTTGTAGAAAATAAAATGGTTCCTTGTCCGTGTATACATCTTTTTGGGGCTGACTGTACTTACTGATCACTATGTAGGGGTAATTGCCCCCTTCTTCAACAAGGCCAGACGTGTAAAATTGCCTTCAATCTCATAATGACGCTGATTAACGTCTAATTTATGTCATCAAGTGCTTTGGCACGAATCACTGCTCAACCCCACCGCGTATAATAAGTATGTTATTATGCATGATACGTATTTTAAGTAAGTAAATGGCAACTTACTGACGTGAATATAAAGTGACTTGGCCGACTTGAAATTTACGAGCCAGCGCTCGTACTGAAAAACTACAAGATTAAAAAATATATATACAACTGTGTTCCGTAGCTCTCTTGAAACCGAATAGTTTTGTAAACTAATAAACCAGTACCATTTTGTATTTTTCATATTTATTATTGGCAAACTGTTGATAGCAAAAGTTTGCCTGAATTGTTTTTTTATTTTTTTTATGGTAAAAGTGCTGCATTCGAGGAGTAAATATAAATTGCATTTTTTTTTTTTAATTATTAGTATTTATCTCCACAAATTGGAGGAGCTTGTTGCTAAAAACTAACGGCCGCACGGATCAATTCATTAGGTTAAGCTACGCTTGCCGGGGTTGGTCCGTGGAGGGGTGACCATCTTTACATACCGAGACTCCTCCGTACCTCGGAAAGCACGTTAAGCCGTTAGTTCTGGCTGTCATTTGTGAATCTTTGACAGTCGTTACAGCCTAAGTCTTACCAAGGGGTATCGTATTAACCAGTTACTGGGTTGTGTAGGTCAGATAGGCAGTCGCTCCAACACTGGTATTCAGCCGCATCCGGTTAGAGAGTTTTTTTTTTAATTCCTATCATCTTATTAAGTTGACAGGAATTTTAAAAAAAGTTTTGGGAGATCTGAGTCTAAACTAAGCCGAGGCCTGTATTTTAGCACTCCAGGTCCCCTTTTATAACACAAGTAAAGGTTGTGAACATATATAACGTTAATATTGGCAAAGAGAAATAGGTACTCAACTATACTATTTCTCTTTGCCAATATTAACGTATAATATCTTCTATTATCGTGTTTGATATTTTTATTCTATATTCTTCCAGGTTTTAAATGTTTGCATGCCGAATAATGAATGTATTTAGTTCAGTATAGGAACCTAGTAGAACCCTTGGGTGCAAAACTTTTAATCAGGAAACCGAGAATCTTTAATCAGTTATTTTGCAGTATCATTTTTATAGAGTGCAAAATCAATGCCATCAAAAGAAACTCTGTTTGCCTATCAATATCAATTATATTTAGTATGTAATTTTAACCCAAAAACATTATTATATTTACATAGTTGATTCACTATTCTCCTCATTAAATCACAACTGAACCCTATTATCAAAACGACGCACTAGTCTCCGTTTCACGTCGCGACTGCGTATTATTTCAAATTCCGTAAATCCTTCACCACGGGTAAAGCACCAAGGCTCGGTGCTCGTCTCGTTAACTAACAACTGGTGGAAAATTACCAGTTGAGCCGGCTCGTGGCGGAGGCACGAACAACCGCCATCATTGCCCATTAACCCCATAATACGTTAAATATGCTAAGGAGCTCGCATTCACGAATAATAGTGGCTGAAATCTTCGCAAAGTTCGCGTCACTCCGCCGTATGTTTGATACTTTGGTAATTATGTAGTCTGACGTCATGAGATTCAAATGTGGTCGCATTGAATTAAGATTTATTTTAAGCTACGGTTTTTACTTGCTCTGTGTTTGTGAGATCTATCTAATTTTTTTGCAAATCATATTCGTCATTATTTACAACAAAAAGCAATCGTGCAAATTTCGATTTATTTCGTTTCGTTTTTCTATTTTATAATATAAACTTTCACTTGACCTAGTTGAAAGAAAAAGTTGATACTGCATGGGGTATGACATTAAATGCTGCACTCGCTTCGGTCGCTTCATTCGATTGCCAATTGTCCAATCAATTGAACCCGTTACCAACAGCCGCTGTAATGTGGGGCCAAAATAAAATGCCTTATTTATTTGATCGATTGACAGATTTAGTGGAAGGTGACACGTACGTAGTGCCTACATGCATTATGAGACGACCTGTAAAACAGATTGATGATCGTACCACTGCCTGAAATATCGCTCTACTTTGTTAGGCACATGGAGTACTGCGCGTGTCCAAAATCGGGGCATGCGAGATTTAATATTAGTATCCACTTACACGGATCGTGATCAACCTTTAAAGGGCATTTTATCCTCTCATGATGTGCCACAATTAAACGATAGGCACGTCTCTAACCTTGGCCTAAGTACTTGAGTAACGCCTATCTGTTATGCGTCGATTCAATGAGCAGCGAATCTGTCTGTAATGAATCAATCCACATAGAGGCAGGTTTCACCGCTTGCAGAGTTATCTTAGAGATGAATTAAATAGAGCTTACTAAGGCTTACTGTAGGGGCGTTTTATCACAGATAACCCTGCTATTGAATGGATATTTCAACTCTTAAGCTATTGCACAGAGTTAGTGCGAAAGTATTCTCATCTTATTTTAAATTTAAATTCCATAGATGTGGCTACAAACCGATGATAGTGTAGATAACTCAATAAGTTCAATTGGATTAAAATGTGGAGTTATCTATCTGCCCGGTGTGCTTGGCAATATTCAAGGAGTGCTATTATTTGACCTACTTTGGACATCATACGAGTGTGGCGCGGGGAAAATTATTTTTATTCATATTTAAAAAAAATCATTCATATCTAATAATAGTTTTATTTGCTGTGTAGTTCAGTCTCTTTATTCATTTTCATATAAGTAGTTTACAGTAGCCGAAACAAACCGGATTTCAGTTGTAGAGTTTCTATTAGCTAAAGAAAAATGTTATAGTATTGATTTTCTTCTTAAAATTATATATTTGGTATGTTTAAACTTGTAATTATAATAGTGATGGTGCCTGGGTCCAAAAAAAATGTATTAAGTCCTTCAGTTAGATAATAAAAAATATTAGAGACGTATTTTTTGCTTCATCATATTAATAAAAAAACCGGTCAAGAGCGAGTTGGACTCGCGCACCGAGGGTTCTGTACCATTTTTAATTTTCATCGGCGAGGCCTTTATTCATCAGAGAATTTGAACACTACACACTGCGGTGTAGAATATTCCAGTTTTAGGTCAGCGCCATCTCTTGACCGTTATTGGAGCTAATGTAATTTAAGTTGATGATTTCTGTAAAAGTGTGCTATTTAGAGGAATCCTTTTATTTTTCCTATAATTTTTACATAAACTTTTATTACATAGAATAATTTCAGATTTTTCTCTATGCAAACTACGGAGATAAGAGGGGGAACGGTATTTTTTTTTACATTTTTCGTCAAAATTCGAAAACTATGCGGCCTAAGAAAAATGTTTGAGAATGTGCAAATAGCGTTCTTCCATATGATACCCCACATGCCCTAATAACCCCACTTCAATTTTTAAGACCCCCGTTCCTGTTGCAAAAAAATAATCTTTCTTAATTGCAAAATAGTTGGGCAAAGGTCATCTAAAACTATTCCAGCATTAGTAGTTCTTGAAATATCCAGCTGTGACAGACAAACTGAGTCGCACCATAAGGGTTAGCTTTTACTATTTTGGTGAGGAACCCTAAAAATGACTTGGATAAAACGCATTAAAATTAGAGAGGGGGTCACTACGTCACAAGTAAGTATACTTAAGATGTACATACCCGTGACGTCATGACACATTTTAACTTAATGTAATCGCCGTAATCTTTTGATAACGTAAAAAAAGAAAAAATATATGTCCAATATTTTTAAAAAATCTACAAGACGGACAAACAATTTATTTTTAGTCATCATCCCTATTATACACACACAACTTGACTTTACTAGCCCTAGCCTGAAAAAATAAAAAAGAACAAAGTCAACAAAACAAATTAGTTCCAGGGAAAGTATTAAGCATTAGGTACGCCTCCACTACCTTAGGGGTAGAAAAATAAACTTTTAACACAGAGTAGTTAATTACGCAAACTAACAACTTAGTAATAGGTAGCTCTGGGCTGTGCATTATTTAACTTTGAGTACAGGGCGCGAGCCTCATTTTTTAGATAAAGCTAGTACTCCTTGGACGAGGCTTTATTTTTCTAGGGTCAAAGTAACGTAGGTACTCATAATACGTTACAGTGTATGCGTCAGAACACTCATTTGCGTGGACTAATCGCCATCTTGCCCCCAGCTAAGAGGGGCTCTCTAGGGTAAAGTTATTAGTGCCCTGTCCATCTTCATTCCGCAGGCTCACTACCCGAGACTTGGACTTGACAACCGTTTACTAACGGTCGCTTGACCATTTTCTGCAATTTGAATTTGAAAAAGGAAACAGATTTTTCTTTTTTATGTTCCAAAACAGTTTCACTAGGTATTTTAATAACTGCCTAGCTTTTAGTCGAATTGAATTTTTCGATGCATGAGATCGGATCGTAATGTTTGGAGGTAATTTTTTCGGTGCAATATTAACAATATTTTATTTCGTATGTAAAAACCCTTAAGGTTCAAAAATGTTCATTGATTTCCTCAATTTTTCATCCGTCTGAAATCAGTCCTAATGCTGTTCAATCTTGTTTGTGAGGCCAAGTCTCATCATCTGTCCGTACTCTAGGGAACATGACGCAGACGACATCAATCAAGTTGACATATTAAAAAAATATCACTATTAAGATAAATATTCTAAGCAAAGTAGGTTAATACGACCAGACCAATCTAGTAATGAAAGATAACGTAATAATTATCTGCTCAAAAAGTGTACGAGTAAAAAAAGTTACCTGAGAGAATTAGGTCACCAGGATAGTCGAGGATCCACGACATTTACATTTACAATTATTTTTAAATCTTTCACCAGCCAGCTGTGGAGACTGTGGAGTGTCTCGTTTAATTAAAACCAGATACTTACGGTTTGTTTTCAATCTCTTTTAGTTTGTACAGAATTCAAACCACCATTTTACCATGTAAAATACTGGTATTCAGCTGCATCCAGTTAGACTGCCGACCCCAACATAGGTGGGAAAATGCTTGACACATAGTGATGTACCACAGCAGGTGGTTCATCGTAAGAAAGAAATAACTTTGAAGAAATAAAAGTCGCTGAACATACACAAGGACTAAATCGATAACTATAAACGCCCTGTAGCGCTGGTTTCTTTGATCCATTTTCTACGCCCTGTATAGTCCTATCTCGAGCTAATATCCTGCACATTGCGCACACTGCACATTGCGCACTCTGTGGTCCCCGATCCGATACCAATAGCAATGGCGTTGATTACAGCAATATCATTCCGAGTTCATTAATTGTCGTGGTCTACGGTTGACATTCAATGCTAAATACGGAACTATTGTGTCTTATTCAATTATAATAGTCTTTGGGTTTAGCTTGCTGGTGTTAAGCTGCAAGATATCACTGCGCTTGATTTTCAGCGCAGATGAACACAGATAGTTCACTCCGAATTTTAGATATGAAGCTACAAGTATGCGGCAGGCTCGACTTGTTGGGCCAATTCAGTAAGTGTAATGCAGTCAGAAGATCTAAGAGTTACGCGATAAAAAGAGAGGCATCTTTGGGTGAATATAACTGTAGGTCATTAGCGCTGTGCGACATGAATGTGCACTTTATTGTGTCGTAGCGACAGTCGCTTTTTAGGGTTCCGTACCAAAATGGTAAAAAGGAATGCTTATGGTGCGACTCAGTCTGTCTGTCCGTCTGCCTGTCACAGCTGGATATCTCAAGAACTACTAATGCTATCAACTTGTTTGGAATAGTTTATATGACGTTTGCCCAACTATTTTGCAAATAAGAAAGATTTTTTTTTGCAATGAAGACTGAATGGGGTCTTAAAAATTTGAAATGGGGCTACTAGAGCATGTGGGGTATCATATGAAAGAGCGCTATTTGCATATTCTTGAACATTTTTTTTATGTCATAGTTTTCGACTTTTGACGAAAAATTTAAAAAAATACCGTTTCCCCTTATCTCCGAAGTTTGCATAGAAAAAAAATCTAAAATTATTCTTTGTGATAGAGGTTTATGTAAAGATTACGGGAAAAATAGAACAATGTCTCTAAATAGTGCACTTTTTCAGAAATCATCAACAAAAATTACATTAGTTCCACTATCGGTCAAGAGATGGCGCTGACCTAAAACTGCAATATTCTACACCGTAGTGCTAAAATTCTCTGACGAATATAGGCCTCGCTGATAAAAATATAAAAAGGCAGCCACAGATTAATACAGATGGTTAGCATCTGTATTAATCTGTGGCCGAGTGAAGATGTTGCCACCTATATATCTGAGCGCATTTGATCAGATCTTGTAGGACTGTCACTGTTGTGGCAGTAAAATACAGCTTTAGAAGTTCATTCGCAAGTGGGCTTTAAACTAGAAAAAATACTTAACAAATTCTGAGACAAAAGTCTCTCTAGGTTCTTGTAGCTGGCAATTTAACCCGTTTATACCCAACGCTTGATCTTTTCCGCGCCGAACGGCGTCGTCACGTATTAGCACGCTTTAAATTCAAGTGTTCAGACCTATATCTTTCAGTACAGGTAAAAGACAGCATCAAAAGTCTATTTGTAAGGTCCTATTTTAACCAAAACGGAGCAGTGTCTAGTAAATAATTATTGTATTACGTTGAAGTTAAGTGGAGGGATGATAAAATAACGCAATTAAATTCTCTGTGCCGCTACCACACTCTAATTTCCTCTCCGATCTGAATGAAATGGGGCTTAGGAAAAGACTGCTTCAAACTACCGTACGTAGATCCAACTAAGAACAAATTCTGCGACAAAAGTCTTCTCTCTACTTTCTTTTATGAATAATATAATAAATAATCATTAAAATATATTTTAGAAAACAGAAATTCAAAACATACCTAAATACTTTAAAGACTAATACATAAATGAATGAATTATTAAATTCACAAAAATACTAAATTTGGGAGCTTTGTTTTTGTTGTGCTTCCCTATAATGTCTAAACACTACTTCTGCAGCCCAAAAAGCTGCGCCTGACTATTCCTGGCGCTTTTTTTCGAGCTGAGAGGCCGTCGTCACACTTTTTATTCAAGTAGGTATCTAAATCTTGGACTGTTTCGTTGGTCTGGTAGACATGAGGACCTGGGTTCGATTCCCAGGTCGTGCATAGAGTTATTGGGTTTTACCATCTGGCATCAGTAGCAGCCCGAAGTCTGGATTTGTGCCCGGTTGATGACAATAAGCTCAGCCCCTATTACATAGAATTTTAGATGGAACTTAAATAAAACTGGCAAAATGTGGGTGTACTATTAATGTACTATAAGTACACCTCTGTCTAAACCTTTGGGGATTACAGGCGTGTTTTTTTTTAAGTTAAAACTTCTTTAGGCGCGTTGGGCATTTTTGAAATGGGAGCCATTGATTTCGCGACACCATGACGACACCTCATTTTTGTAAACGCGATTGTGCTTTTTATTTATAATACGTTACGGATCAATTTTCTATGCAAGTATTTTTACTTTAAAGGTTTCGGAAATTTTTTTTTTGTAAACGCGATTGTGCTCTTTATTTAGATAAGATTACGGAACAATGTTCTATACAAGTACTTTTCTTCCACCAAGGCGATCTTGTTCAAGTTTTCACTTCTGTCGGCGCTCCCGTTTTATTCTTTATTAACAAAAGGGGAGGCGTGATCTTATTTTATATTAATCTTACTATGGGTTTTGGTGCCTACAAAACAACATCGAAAGAAGAATTCAAAGTAGAAACGACTGATAAAAAATTCAAAGACAAAACTCTCTAGTTTCTAGTACAAAGCTGCAAGGCACCAATTTAACGAGACTATACCCGGCGCTTCATCTTTCCCGCGCTGAGAGCCCGTCGTCACGTATTTGCGGGTGTTTAATTCACGACTGTCCGTGTCCACGGCACGGCAGGGTTAACGAGTGTACCAGCTTCTGACGGAATTCACTTTCTTTTATATTATTTTCTGAATAGGAGAGCCAGCTGAGTGATTAAATATGCAAAGCTGGGCCAGTTTAAGTGCTAATGAACCTTGTGATTCTTGCTTTGTTTATGGATTTGCGTGTTATTTGTTGGTATATTCCAGCGGTAGTACTAGTTGAATTGAATAAATATTTTTGTTCTACACTGCACTGTTTTATTAACATAAATAAATGCGGAGCGGAATAACACTTCATTTAATTAAGTCTCGCTGTATTTTTTATTCAATTTCAAACCTGTTTTTGTTCAGTTTACATTGTTTCTACGTAGTATTAATCTAAACAGGAAAAGGAATACATGTATATTTTACTAAAAGTACTGACGAATTCCCTTTCGCAGAGCCCTGTATCTCCCAAATAGAGAAAAAACATCGCGGTCGTCCAATTTCACCTGATCCGTTGCGTGTGGGGAGGCCTGCATTAACGTTGCGGCGTCCGGCCCGAAAACCTCGCCAAATGAGCACATGCACGGAAACTTCCAAGCTCATTTACGGGCCCACAAATCCTAGAAAAAGTAAAGAAAAACTCCTTCCCTTTACGTAAAAGGAAAATGCTTTGCTAAGTGCCCGTTTATTTATACCTGATCAGCAGTTTATGTGCCTTATGGTCCGTGAAAGGATTTCGCGCGTCTATGTTAATAAATTTCTAAGATTTTTAATGGCCACCAAAATGTTGTAAGATATATTTACCATAAATGTAGTATCCTAACTATCCTAACTATAAATATATTATATAATATATGCGGAGTGGGCTTGTTCATTTATTTGTTTGTTATGTTTTCACGCTAAAAGAGTTGAACAGATTTCGCTGATATTTGGCATATAGGATACTTTTTATCCCGATAGTATGTTTCCGTGGGATAATTTCCGACCTGCGCGTGGGCTAAAGCTAGTAATCTTTTTAAGAATGCATGTGTAGTCGCCTACTTTAGTACTGAAGTACTATAATTTAGTGTATCTTTTCAAAATTCACCGATGACCTCGTTGTCCAACAAGGTCTACATTGAGTTCCACTCTGTCATTGAGATATTTTTTATCCGTGGCTACACTTTTTTTTCTATTTTTTGTAAAGCACACTACTCGCTTTTCCAATTAACTTTAGACATTGACAGAATGGTTCATCATCCTTGTTTGCCATGATAAGAAATATAATAGACAGAGTGTAACCAATTTTAGAGGTCTAGAGGATAGAAGAAAGTGAAAAAATCGAGATGTGTCGTGAAACAACCGATTGGTTTCTTTCGATTTGAAAAAGTGTAACATTTTGACCGTCACTTCGATTTTATTACGTAACAAAGTGTCGTGTCTGTCAATATGTTACACTTTTTTCGATCTAGCTCTCATTCACCAAGTGTGCAGAGTATAACGTGCGATATCGTTCCAAATACTAGAGACCTGAACATCGTTCCTTTAAAATAATTTCCTATCAATATTCAAAGCTGGTGCAAGAATAATGAGGTGAACCGCGACTTTTGAGATTCAATTTCAACTACTAGATTTTATGTACGGTACACATAAAATCTTTCGTTTTCTTCAATTTCATTCGAAAAGCGTTTGAGATTTAAAAAGATTGAGTAAAATATTTACTGCTGTGTGCACTCAAGCTCAAATCTAAGCTTAGTGCGATGAAATATAGCGTATTTTATTATTGGAGCCGCACACTTGCTACGTATTGTACGACTTAGAATTGGCAACAAAATGTAGCCAATAAATAGTTTCTGAACCGTTGTTGAGTCTGCAACTTTTTTTTTTTCAAGTACAAGTCTGACTATTTTTAATAATATCCCTCGGGAATCATCGCATTTCCGAATACAAACGAATGCTAATTTCCGTGTCCATCAATTATTAAATTTATCGTGTAAAATAATTTGAATTCAGATCTAAGTACTTAATTGTTGTTTTGTTTTGATTTCCGTATGAACTATAAAGAGCTGTAAAACTATTTTCGTGCATGCGACTTTAGCAGTTTTCCTCCCATTTTTTAAAATAAATTACATTAAGTTAAAGTTAAGTTAGGTGTGTTAACAACTCTATATACTCCCAAGTCGGTTGAGAGCACAGAGTACTTTGTAATATACTGAAAGTTGAGAGCGTCCGGCCTGCACCAAGTGCAAAGGACAACTGATAGAAATCCGACGACTGACGAAACACGAATTTTGCCGAGAGACGTTAAGACAATAGTTATACTTGTAGGTAGGTAGGTACTTGTTTCGCATGAGAATAAAGTCTCCCATTTTCTATCCAAGCTTCTTAATAAGGGGATCGTGACTAAATAATTGCAGCTGCACGAGTCGATCGAAGGTTAAGCTACGCTTGCCGCGGTCGGTCGGTTCGGAGACCCCTCCGTGCCTCAGAAAGCACATTAAGCCGTTGGTTCAGGCTGTCATTCGTAGATCTTTGACTGTCGTTACGGGTACTCGGAGCCAAAATTGTGACAACCAGTCTTACAAAGGGGTACCGTGTTACCCAGTAACTGGGTTGTGGAGGTCAGATAGGCAGTCGCTCCATGTAAAATACTAGTATTCAGCCGATCCCACCTTAGTTGGGAAAAGGCAGATGGATTTGATTGCTTCTTAATAAGAAAGTATGTCTTTCTCTGATGGCATAATGTGTTTATTTAATTATCTTACCGAGGCAGCAGTAAGTTAGTTTGAGACATAGACAAGATTATAGAATCATTTTCATTTCGCACACATATAATGTTTATTTTCTTGCCAAAATTATTTCTTCTTTTGAACACCAATTTCTCTGCACGTTCATATACCACAAATAAAATGAAACACGAATTGGACAATGTGTTCACGTTTCCGTAACCCCATGCTCTTCAGTGTAAATGGGCAGGTCTGAGCAACATACAATGTTTTCGCCAAATATATCTGACGTCTATTCAATGTTGCCATTTTGAAAAAGTACCCATATCATCTTGCGTCTGACTGGCGGACGCGAGAAAGGCGTTTGTTTATGATGACCCATGTCACACCATTTTTTCTGTCTGCTAAAACACATAGAAACTAAACGTTTAAAAATATTTTTATTTTGTTTCAGATGTACGTGGAATTACCGTAAAATTTATTATCACAAACGTAGCAGACGCGAAAAATAATAGTGCCTATATTAAAACATAATTTAATATCATTTAATTAAGTGCTAAAGTGTAATGTTCCATTATAATTAATGATATGATGAAAGATGTGTAATTAGCGAGGGAAAATCTATGAAGCAAGTGTCAAATGTTTAATCAAGAGTGTATCAAAGTGCTAAATCTAGAGTGTAATGTTAGATAGTAGGGTGTAGATTTGTGTGAGTGTGTGTGAAAGAGAGGGAAGATGTTGCCGGTGCCTCAGGATCGTATGTCTGGTCGGCGCAGCAGTTCGATCGTCAGTCGGACGCTGCTCGGGCGCCGAGCCTCTGTCTACGTCACCGGCAACCACCAGGATCCTGCCAAGGTAAAAATATAATAAACAATATAATTTTAGTTTTGTTGGAAGGCAAGCACTATCAATGCTACAATCGTTCAGTGATAGTCGCTTTAAAAAACTTTTATAATGATGTAAAAAAGTGAAAGTAAGTAGGTAAATGGCTAAAGAGATTGAAGCCGAATCCCACCTACAAAGCTTTCTAGTCGGTGTCGCCCACATTTGCTATTCCTTAACTTTGATCGTCAAATAACTCAATTAAACTACAACAAAGATATAGCAAAATCCACCAATTCAAATTAACCTTATCAAAATGTGCTCTAATCTTGAATTTAGCGTTCCTTATTAACTAACACTAACAACTAATATGTGAGCGCTCATAGTTTTGTTATCTTCACAATACCGCCGTTAGTGTGAACAATAGCAGGCGCCCGCATAATTCAGGATCGTGAGGGTAGTTTGAGAAACGCCGTGTTTGTACAGTCAAGTATACAGGCATAAATATTCTTCTTTAACTTAAAAGAGTGTAGTAAGAAACTTGACTTCTTAGCACACTCACAACATTGTTTAAAAGTGTTTGCAAGTGAGTTGCAACTCACTCCCTTTATGTCACTTGTCTCTTTGTTTGACTCTACTATTCTTAGAATATTTATTGGATCATTGGCTTCCTCTATGTAAAATACTGGTATTGAGCTGCATCCGGTTAGACTGGAAGCCGACCCCAACATAGTCGGGAAAAGCCTAGGTAAATTGATTTTTAACTTCAGTATTCCTTACGATCACGCTGGTTTCGGTATCAGCTGAGCGGAATTTGCTTAATAAATCGGTGGTAATGCCTTTGTACCAAATGTCCGTTACATGTAGCGGTAGGTACTTATATTTACAACTGTACCTATTACCCAGTATTTAATAGCAAAAGTGGCTTTCGCCCCATTGCAGGACAGATAAAATCCTAGCAAACTAGGATCGAGCACGATTGCTTAGTGAGAGTTGGTAGAAATTTCAAAACATCTTTCTTCAGGTTTTCTCATATAGTTTACTTCACCGTCAGTCTATGCCTAAGATAAAAAAGTAGCGTTGAGGGTTTAAACCTGACAAATACTGCCAGGTTTAAACCCTTCCTCCCATAACCTTCGACTCGAGTTACTCGCGGTGGGCTGTGTATAATTGCCTATATCTAGCTGTGCGTGTATATTTAGCTACTCGACTCAATTAGCTAAACGCTTATCAATTTGGATTATAGATGCAACTTGACTGCTGCGTGGGTATACATCCTAACGCACTGGATTAGAATTATCTCTCGCTAAATATATACAAGTAACGTCACGACGCTCTTAATATCTATTTATAGGAACATTCACAGCTTAAAAGATCGATAACATATATGAAAGGAAAAATGATGTTGAGTCAATTAAGTGAACAGTACCTGAGCGACCGAGCTCTGCTCTGGTGAAAACATTTAATAGAATAGAATAGTTCTCACTAATCCCATGTATAGTACATACTAATTCCATACTGCCATGATAGTAGGTACATACTAATTCCATGGTGCCATGTCATTATTCTAATGTCATTATTCTCATGACATTATTCTCATGTCATTATTCTCATGTCATTATTCTCATGTCACTATTCTCATGTCATTATTCTCATGACATTATTCTCATGTCATTATTCTCATGTCATTATTCTCGCTAGACGAGAAATTACAATGGGGACCTCATATAACATCTCTTGCGGGGCGGTTAAGCTCGGCCGCTTATGCTGTTAGAAAGATAAGACAGTTAACAGATGTAGAAACCGCGCGATTGGTCTATTTTAGCTACTTCCACAGCATTATGTCGTATGGCATTTTACTGTGGGGTCGGGCTGCTGACATTGAATCCATCTTTATTTTACAAAAGAGAGCTGTCAGAGCCATTTATAATCTACGTCGCCGCGAATCTCTCAGGAAACTATTTAAAAGGATTAATATTATGACGGTACCTTGCCAATTCATTTATGAAAATATTATGTACGTAAGGAAAAATCCACATCTTTTTAATAAAATAAGTGATAGACATCATTTTAATACTAGAAATAAAAATAAACTAGATCAACCATTTTTCAGATTATCTAAAGTACATACATCTTTTATGGGGTACTGTGTTAAATGTTACAACAAAATACCTTGTGACATATTGCAATTAAATGAAAGAAAATTTAAAACTCAGATTAAAAGTACACTTTGTAAACAAGCATATTACAAATTAGAGGATTATATCCAAGATAAGAGTGCTTGGAAACATGCTGGTCCTGCTCCATAGGACAATTTAGAATCAAGACAAAATCAAACAGGTTGCTAATTTAATTGTAAAATTTATAATTTTGTATTATATGACATTGATTTTACATTCTGCGATTTCTTCCTCACACACTGACTTATTAATTTTAAAAACATTAGGAAAATCGTCTACTTTTACTATGTTTGTATATATGTGAGCACCATGTATCTATCATATAATTAAATTATCTGTCGTTGCTTCATTTTTAATTCTTTTTACCTATTGTGGTATGGTAATTTTATTCTAGGTGCATCGTCTTCACATATAATTATTTAAGTAATGTACGTACTTATACAAACTATTGTAAAACATTTTAAAAGAGTAACGGTGGAGTTTCTTGCCCATACTTCTCCATACGAAAACTACCTTTTGGAAGGGGCGACTAGAATCAATTATATTATTCTGTAAATTTTGACGTTCAAAAGTGCCATACATGGGCCTATTTGAAATAAATGTTTTGACTTTGACTTTGACTTTGACTCTCATGTCATTATTCTCATGTCATTATTCTCAAGTCATTATTCATTATCTTGTTCTAAACTTTGGGCGACCGAGCTCTGTTCGGCTGAAAATATGGAGAAAACGAATTTTCCCAGATATGAGACCTAGCTAAATCGATTTTCCGCCCCCGTAAACCCCTATATTGCAACTTATATAGAAATCATTAGAGCCGTTTTCGAGAAGGTGATTACAAATATATATATACAAATATCCTTCGTTTAATAGTTATCATGAACACAACAATGTATAAAGTAGAAACCTCGAATAATAATGATAAAGTTCCAAAGATCTTTTTATCGGATCAGAATAGCCCGATAGCATTCTAAATAAACGTACCATAAATTTTCTTCGCAACTTTTTCGTATACAAGTTTTATAGGCGTATCAAAGAAGTGTGCTATTCTATAGGTACCGATTTATAGGAGTGGTATGAATGATAGTGCTCGTGAAATATAAATGTTTATGAAAAGTGCTACTACTCGTTAGATTTACGAGTGAAATACGCTGTTTTGGAGCCGTTAGCGCATAGTTGCTGAGCGTGATCTTACTCAACGATTTTAAGTCAAAATGATTGATGGAATCGATGAAAAAAACTCTGCTTATCGGCACTTTAGGAGCTTTTTACCCGACTGCCCTAAAAGGAGGGTGATGTTTTTCGAGAGTATGCAACTGTCTATTTAAAAAATGATGATGTTGATATATTTAGTAACCTGTTCCGCTTAGCTATTTCTATAGAGTCTTAAAAAGACCCTGGAAGAAATCGACACGTGTTTCACCTCTCAACGAGGCATCCTCAGGATGACGATTAACTTGTCGCGAACTCGAACACGGCATGTTGCCACACCAAGCACAGTCTGCGCTCGGTGCTTGGTGTGGCAACATGCCGTGTTCGAGTTCGCGAAATATATCAACATCATCATTTTATAATGGATTTCCGCAAGGTCACGCCTGAATCAATTAACTATGTGTCTATTTCTTTGGCACGCTCTGTAGCCTAAACGGTTTGATGGATTTTAACATGTGAGGTGTCGTTAGATTCGTCTTAATTGTGGGAGTGACAGGCTATATTATATGTTGCGTCTACAAATACAAAAGAGGGAGAGGAAGGTTTTTTTTAAAATAAATTATATTCATATTGGTATCAAATTACAATTATACATATATATTACATAACATCACGGCTGTAATCCCCGAAGGGTTAGGCAGAGGTGTACCGATAGTACACCCACATTTCGCTAGTTATGTTTAAGTCCCATGTAATAGGGGGCGAGCCTATTGCCATCAACCGGGCACAAATCCAGACTCCGGGCTGCTACTGAGAAATTCCAGATGGAAAAATACAATAACACTTTGCCCGACCCGGGAATTGAACCCAGGACCTCATACTCAGCGGTATTGTTTTGCGACCACTAGACCAACGAGGCAGTCCAGACAGACATATATATTAATAAAACTAAAAAGCTTGAAATAAAGAAAATTATTTTAAAAACAAAAAACCCGACTGCAAAAACGCAGGCGGGGACAAAATGGCCTGCGATACCAAAATTCTATAGATTATAATGCTTGTTTTTCTCTTTTCATTTATGTGTTTTTGCAGTCGGTTTTATTGTTTTCTAATTATTTGTTGGTTGATAAAAATATGTAAGTGAATCAACATCTTACAGATACAGCTTTATTAGCATTAATGCTCTATTATACTCAAGTATATTTTTACAGAACTTTGCATAGTGTAAATGCAATACCATTTTCGCATCACAAATTCCATCAAACAATTTGCGTGTAGTTATGGAGGCGTTATGAGCGAAGCTGGCATAGCGATACACAAACAAACACAAACACATGAGCTGTGTATTATTACCAGCTTGCGTACGATATTTGTTCACGAGGTACCAACGGATACGGTACAACGCGCGCCTCCATTCTTCCATTCATCCGACGAACAATGTCTTATTTCGCGAATATGCTAAATTAAAATGCGTACTATAAATGCTAAGAGCAGTGGTGGTCCAGTGGTAACGGCCGCGACTTACGAGTTGTAGGTCGTAAGTTCAAACCCTAGCTGGCGCTTTTCTTTGTGTATATATTTCATCACCACTACTCTCAAAACAGTGAAAGAAAATATCGTGAGGAAACCGGCATGTCCTAGAAGCAAAAATTCAAAGACATGTAACATCTACCAACCCGCACTGGGCCCGCGTGGTGGATTACGGCCCACTCCCTTTCACAGAGAGGAGGCCTATGTCCCAGCAGTGGGAACATTATAGGCTGATTGTGACTATATGCTAGGGATGTATTTTTTTAAGAAATTGCAGATCTCTGAGGTGTTGTAGAAGGACGTTTTTAATGCAAGTTTTTTTATTTAAGATTCTATAGCCATCTTACATTGGGCCATTTTTAAATTGAAAACTTCTTTAGGCGCTTTGCACATTTTTGAGATGGGAAAAAACAATTGCACTCGCGACACCGTTACCGACACCTCATTTTTGTAAATGCGATTGTGCTCTTTATTACGTAACGAATCAATGTTCTATGCAAGTATTTTCTTGTTCAAGTTTTCACTTCTATCGGCACTCCCGGAGTGCCACTGTTTTTTTTATCTCCAAAATACGAAATGTCATCATACTAGCTTCTGCCCCCGACTTCGTTCGTGTGAAATTTCTTGTTCCCCCGACCCATCACGACGCATGGCATCGCCTGCCCGCGCTATTACTTCGTTTTCACTTTGCGTTATTTCTGACTTCTTTTTCTTTTGCTCGGCTCTTTGGGGTCCTAGGGTGGTGGTAAATAGTCTTCCTCAAGAATTAAGCTATCAAATGCAAAAAGAATTTTTCAAATCCTATTGGTAATTCCAGAGATTAGCGCGTTCAAAAAAAAAAAAAACAAACTCTTCAGCTTTATTATTCGTGTAGATGTAGATATAGATATCATAACCACGTTTCTGCTGTTACAATATAAATTGGTTAATCGCCCTCCGCAAATAATTAATTAAATACACTGACACGTGCAAAGTTTAAACTAAAAAACAAAAGCTAAAAACTGAGCTACATATTTTCAAAATGCAGTCTTATTTAAACAAATATATTATCAGGTATTGGCCGTGCCAAAACATTAAGAGAAATTCTATCTATGATTTCTTGTCCGCAACGACGTAACATTTCCTTGTCGTTATATAAAATGAAATGGTCCCAAATTGAGTTTTTTGAATTCCAATTTTCTCGATAATACCTTTAGCGAAATCACGCAGAAGTGACACTGAGCTCGCAGCCACTTTGAAAAGGGTACGAATGCTGTGGAATTAAAATACCTGCTTACTTTGAATATAAATGATGTACCTACCTGAAAATTATGGGAGCGAGGAGGGACGGACTTTAGAGAAGTAGGTACTTAAATATACTGTGACTGTCGCGTTTAGAAAAGTCTGGAGCGTTAGAAATAGCAAACTTGCTAGAAATAGGTTTTCGGTAGAAAACCTATTTCTTATTCTGGTTCCTCTACCTATGGTTTGGTTTTGGATACTGTTTTCTGGAACTTCAGAATTTTTTATTAGTACTTAAAAAAAACATGATATCATACCGTTTCTATTCCAATATTATTGAAAAAGCAATTAATATTGTTCTGCTTGGCACTGAACTCGGCGCAGACCCTTATCATATTTTAATTTACAAAATAATTTTCACTTTGTACAAAAAAAAACGGTTTTTAAATTATGATATAAAAATGCACGACGCCAAAAAAATGCACCAGTCAACTCATTTGCAAGTCATGAGTGTTTTCAAAGCAAACGAGTTGAGAATTCAAACGTAAAAATATAACCTGCAGATTTCATGTTTTTGTACGCAGACTTCACCTTTAAAAATGGAAATTTTTATATATGCATTATTTTGACAGTAAAATAAAGATGAATTTTCTTAATTGTTTGTAACATAATACATGTAATTTAATAATTCTCTGCATCGCTCAATACAATTGATTCCGATTCGAATCATAAATTCATGACCCGCTCCCAAACGGTTCATGTTAAATTCATAGAACTAATTGAAATAAACAATACATACAATGTCAAATAACCTTGTATTGTGTTGAAAAATGGCAATGCATGTGGTCATTCACACTGACCACCTTTAATTAATCCACACCATTACGGGCAACTTTCAACAAATACTGTATGTAATACATTTTATTCCCACGTGAATTTCAGCGGTGTAATTTTTCACAACATTTTCGTGCACTCTCGTATGATTTCGTAAATTTGTAACAATTAAACGTTGATGAATATGGATGAGTTGGTTTTTATGCTGTGTAGCGAGAATTTCGTAGCACCGTAGACCTTTTGTAATCTAAAGTTCTAAAAATTCAGACGCATCCTGTAGTATGAGTATTTTGCTAATAATTTTCCTTAAAACTATGCAAATACTGTTTAACGTAACATGCAGCAAAATCTGACTGTCATTCTTCTTTTCTATCATTTTAGTAACTTTTTTTAACGCAATAAAAATACATACTATGTAAAAGGTACTACGTACCAATACTAACTTACAAAGCATTTATCTCCTTTATTTCCTTTTCATAGATGAGAATACAATCCTAACCTAATTATGTAAAACTCGTTGCCGAAAAACAAAATCCCTTGTTCAATAAATCAAAGTGACAGACGCGTTATCTGAAAGATCTAAGTTTAGCCTACTTGAAAGCGTCTGTCTTTCACACAGAGTACAGAATCGGCGCAGCGGCAGCCTCTAGAGACGGCATTATCATCTTCCTGCCCTTGTCCCATTTCTTTACCTTTCTTTTCTGTCACATTATTTCTCACACAATCCATCCATCTTTTGTTTGGCCTTCCTCTCCATTTCCATCCATCAACATATTCATTAGACTTTTAGTAACTGGGTTGTGAAGGTTAGATAGGCCGTAGCTCCATGTAAAATACTGGTATTTAGCTGCATCCGGTTAGACTATAAGTCGACCCCAAGCCCCAATATAGTTGGGAAAAGACTACACTAATAATGATGACTCTTTTAGTCGCATGCGTTTCTAAAAGAGTGTTGCTTAGAAACGGCAGTATTAATAATAATCGTGGCGCCGAAAGTGCGTTTAACGCACTGCTTCTGTCACAGACCGCCTTCACAGCTGTCAATTTCTATACATCATTTGTATCGTGAACGGTGACACGCTTGATTTGTATGGAAAGTGTTGTCAATGCCGCGTCTAGCAGCGGCCGCCGAGGCGTCTCTGTGCTCTGTGGTCCTTCACATAAACTTTCAGTGTGCGGACAAGTAGGCAGTGTTTCGAAGGGTTACATAACTTGCCCTATACTTTCTCTGTTCATTGATTGGAATAAAAGACTTTTATTGGGTTTTAGATATCCTGTAATGCTTTTAGTGGATAGGAAAAGGATTTTAGTCTGTTGTTTAGTGGCATTGGGTCTATTTCGGACCGACTTAGCTAATTCGTGAGAGTATCCATCTTTAATATTAACCAGTAGAGCGAGATAAAGACAGTGTAGCTGTCCTGCTGATAAAGTAGTTATATTCGTCCTGGAATGGTAACCATTTATTTTATTGTTATTATTTATATCGGCAGACAACGCACAGCCTAAATGAATAAGGGAGTAAGTCTCTTTTAAGTAAAAGTTACTTGTGTCATCTCAACTGGTCCCCTGGGTCCTGAAGAAGAGAAGTTTCTGATCGGAACTCCATCGGTCGAAGGGCTTGTAAAGTACAGTGAGAAAAAATAATTGCATTCTTGAGTACAAAGGTTATTGGAATTACACTATTATTTTAAAACATTTCACAATCCAATAATGGTTTTCACCACTGACACCCCGTGATTCTCTTATATTACTCCTCATTTCTTCAGTAACATTGTTTTGTGTATTAAAGGGAGGAAGAGGGAACAGGAAGAAACAACTTGTTAAAAACAAATAATCTACTCTATTTAGCACCGATAACATCTCGGAGTTCATAACGTGTTTCCCCGAAATATCTCGTGAGTAAAACTGCGATAACCATAATTATAAGTTATACAGGGTGTACATTTTTAAACGAAAGGCATTTTTTTTTATAAATCGTTGAAGAAAAAATGGGGCTCACCTTATTTCTGCGCATTCCGTGTTTGCTTTTGTTGATGCTATGTGAAACACGCCCCTTTTTATTTTGCGTTTCCTTTGTTATTTAAAAAATAATATATTTATAAATAAATAAATAGTACAGTCACGTCAGAATTTTATTTTAACCGAAGAAATAAAGTAAGAGGGTCTCAATTCGACGCGTATATATTTATTTTCATTGCCTTGATTCGACCCAAACTACTGGAAAATTACCCTGTTTCATTAATTCGATCTGTATATTTATAGGTTTTACAAGTATACATTGAATCATCACTATTATAAAGGTTTTCTTGCTAAGTAATAATGATTATTTATATGGGTAACAGATAAATATCCAGGGATACGGGGAATTAATTTAAACCTCCATAAATAAATAGTTTTAACGAAAATAGCTGTGAATATATTTCCATACATAACATAACATAACATCACGCCTGTAATCCCAGAAGGGATAGGGAGAGTACACGTAGTACACCCACATTTGGCCAGTTATGTTTAAGTCCCATGTAATAGGGGGAGTCTATTGCTATCAACCACCCACAAATCCAGACTCTGGGCTACTACTGAGAAACTCCTGATGGAAAAACCCAATTACACTTTGCCCGACCTGAGAATCAAACCCAAGACCTCATGCTCAGTAGTAACACTTGTGACCAGACCAACGAGGCAGTTATATATAGTATTTTTCCATATTACTATAATATTATGGTATCCATTGTGTACTGGCGTGCATTGAGGATAGAAATAGGTTAACTCTGGTTGTCAACATGGGTGTAAGAAGTTCCAATGGTTTATATCAAATGGTTGTACCTGTAGCGCTTTCATTGTATATCTTTCAAATATTTATATGCATACATATTTGAAAGTTGTTTAGCGAAAATAATTTACATTGCCAAGATCCGATATGGCTCGCAAATCCTTCCATATCTTAAGGGCACGTCTTCCATACCAGTACCGTGCCACCCTGTCTACTCCTTGATATGCCTATGATACGCCTTGATACGCTACTGCAAATCTAGGGCTTCATTCGATTTATCGAGTCTAGTTAAACCACGCTGGAATCGATACATTTCATTCATTTATTCCAAGGGGTATTTTAATTGGGCACGCCACAATTGCGGCGATAAGACCCCTCTTTGAGGAGTGGCTAGAGAGGCGCTACGGCGTCCTCACCTTCCACCTGACGCAGGTCCTCACCGGACACGGCTGTTTCGGGAGGTTCCTGCACAGGATAAGGCGGGAGGAAACGCCCGGGTGTCATCATTGTGTGGATCGCCCGGAGGACACGGTGGAGCATACGGTGGAGGTCTGCCCAGCTTGGGCGGAGCATCGCCGTGTCCTCGTGGAGGCGATCGGCGGCGGTGATCTCTCGCGTCCGGCCCTGGTTCAGGCCATGGTACGGAGCGAGAGGAAATGGGAGGCCGTCACCTCCTTCTGCGAAGCGGTAATGCTCGCGAAGGAGGAGGCGGAACGCGTGAGGGAGAGGCAAATTTCGCGCCCTCACGCCCCTAACCGCCGCAGGAGGAGACGCCCAGGGCGTCGGGAGTCGCAAGCCGATTTCCGGCCACCGTAGGCGCGGGCTTGCGGACTGTGAGCAATGGGTAGCTCACCGTTCGATAAGGACCAGGCCCGGGTCGACGGCGCGTTGTGTTCCACGCGCGCCTCAAAGAGATATCAGCATAATTGACGGGGTCCGCTAGGGCCGATGCCTGCCGGGGTTGCGAAGAAAACCGAAAGGGAGATCGTGGCCCCCGGCAACAGGGCAACCGAAGGAACACGGGTGGATTTTAGTCAGTAAGAGTCTGACACGCCCTCCCGCTCCGCCCAGAGCGGGAGAAGTTATTTGATGATTTACCACCCAAAAAAAAAAAAAAAAAGGGGTATTTTAATAGACTTTTAAGCTGAGGTTCGCTTTTTGAGCAACATTGTATAAATGTTGAAAAATGAAATTGTATGCAGTTCCTGAGATGAACTGCATCTTTCTGTAGGTCTGTGCGAGTGAGAGAGAGTAAAGTAAAGTAATGTAAAAATTTATTCAGTTCAGAAAACTGAACTGAATAAATTTTTATTGCTAGATTTTTACGAATTCCCTGAATACTAGAATTCCCTGTGTCGTGGTGGGGAGAGGGATTTGTTCTGATTTATCTGCCCATAGATCGACAGCGTTCGTTTTTGGTCTCTCACGGGTATTTATGTCGATTATTTTGTTAGTTTTAAAATAATGTTCCATTTTTTATTGTTTGTATTTCCTGTGCGTACTGCAAATAAAAAAAATCTTTCTTTTCGTGAAAAAGAGAAAGACACCATCAGTTCGTTGTGCAACAAGCCTACAATCCCATACATTATATTAGAGACATGAATGAAACTAGTGAAATGAGTTTATTACATAATTCAGCGTGTCCCGCAGCCACTTGACACTGCTACCTACATTATTAAACACCCCGAATTGCCTTACACTGTTGAATAATGCATGACTATAGGAACCTTACATGATATCGCAGTTTCCGAACGTAATATTATGTATGAACTAATTAGTTAGATTTCTCCTAGTCAGCAGATTTATTATTTGTGTACTAGCACAGGCTAGCGTACATGGTCAGTTTTATCTTTAAATCCGTCTGACCTTAGCAAAATCGTGGGCACTCGTGATAGCCCAGTGGTTAAGGCCTCGCCTCTGATGCACAAGCTTGTAGGTTCAATCCGTGTAAAGTACAAATATCACTTTTCATATGTACATTCCAAGCATATCTTGGACATCAGTGACTGTGAAGGAAATCATCGTGAGGAAACCTGGATTATTAGAAGTCCGAAATTTCCGATCCGCCTTGGGCAAGCGTGATGAACAATGTTCATGTCTTCTCTGTATTAGATGACATTACGCTGCAGTGGGTCAGAAATTTATTTAGGATATTTTCATTATTTAGGCAACCAACAACGATACATAAGAGTATGTTACAGAATATGTATTACAGTATTGTATGGCTTATAATAGGTTTCCCTGTATAACTAGGATAAGTATAAAAAATGCGAACGGACTACTTAGAAATATGTAAATTCAAAAAGTGCAATTTTTGGTATTACTTATAGTTAAGTTTACATTTTAAAGAGAAAAAAAAAGTTAATAATTTAGATATTAATAATTTGTCATTTGCCTTCGTTTATGGTTTTTATTATTTGTTTTTTGAATGTAGGTTTATTACAGTTAAATATATCGAATTGAGAGAAATCTGTGTTATAAATTCGAGTAATACGGGTCAATACATAATTTTTGGCGTAATTAGTCGAGTGCCGAGGCACGTATAGCATCGTAGGGTGACGAGTGTGCCGTAGGGGAGTGTTAAAAGTTAGCTGCGTGACCCTAATGTAATAGGCTGGTATTATTTATTATCAAAATCTGTGAATGGCTGAAGACATGCGCGCCTACGACGGCCGGAGCGGCTACGATAAGAATTGTTTCATGTATGTGCAGTATGTGTACACATACAGTCAAACGGATCTGTCGCAGGATCTGTTCAGACTAACCTTTCTATATATGCCTTTAGAAAATTTTCCTAGTTAGCTGAGTCATTACTGCTTTTCTTCGCACATGGGAAGTTACACAAACAGATTTGTTTGTTGAAACTAATGGTTTAGCTGACGTATCAAAATCTCATTCTGAATATTAATTCGACCTTCACATGAATCTGTATGGCCTTATCTTTTGACAGTTAGGTGAAATACAGAATATAATAGATGAATATATTTTTATTGTTAGTGCGGGCCTTTTTTTTTTTTTTTTGAGGGTGGGAAATCATCAAATAACTTCTCCCGCTCTGGGCGGAGCGGGAGGGCGTGTCAGACTCTTACTGACTAAAACCCACCCGTGTTCCTTCGGTTGCCCTGTCGCCGGGGGCCACGATCTCCCTTTCGGTTTTCTTCGCAACCCCGGCAGGCATCGGCCCTAGTGGACCCCTTCAATTCTGCTGACATCTCTTTGAGGCGCGCGTGGAACACAACGCGCCGTCGACCCGGGCCTGGTCCTTATCGGACGGTGAGCCACCCATTGCTCACCGCCCGCAAGCCCGCGCCTACGGTGGCCGGAAATCGCCTCGCGATTCCCGACGCCCTGGGCGTCTCCTCCTGCGGCGGTTAGGGGCGTGAGGGCGCGAAATTTGCCTCTCCCTCACGCGTTCCGCCTCCTCCTTTGCGAGCATTACCGCTTCGCAGAAGGAGGTGACGGCCTCCCATTTCCTCTCGCTCCGTACCATGGCCTGAACCAGGGCCGGACGCGAGAGATCACCGCCGCCGATCGCCTCCACGAGGACACGGCGATGCTCCGCCCAAGCTGGGCAGACCTCCACCGTATGCTCCACCGTGTCCTCCGGGCGATCCACACAATGGTGACACCCGGGCGTTTCCTCCCGCCTTATCCTGTGCAGGAACCTCCCGAAACAGCCGTGTCCGGTGAGGACCTGCGTCAGGCGGAAGGTGAGGACGCCGTGGCGCCTCTCTAGCCACTCCTCAAAGAGGGGTCTTATCGCCGCAATTGTGGCGTGCCCAGCGCTGGGTTGCGACAATCGCACTCTCCATGACGCCATGAGATCCCGCCGGAGCTCCGTCCGCTGTGCCGCGATTTCTCGCGGCAGCGGAGTTAAGCCCCGGCGTTTCGCCTCCTCGCGCCACTCCCAAATGTGCGCGAGGACCTTTGCCTCCAGATCCCATGGCGGTAATCCGGCAAGGAGGCTCGCCGCCTCGCAGGAGACCGTGCGGTATCCTCGGGCCAGCCGGATGGCCATGACCCTCTGGGACGCGTTCAACCGGCGGGCTGGCCGCAGCCTTATTGAACGCGCCCGCACCGGCGCCCCGTAAAGGGCCATGGACCGCACGACCCCCGCGTAGAGCCTCCGGCAGGAGGCGTTTGGATCCCCTAGATTGGGCAGGAGCCGCTTCAACGCAGCCCCGGCCCGCTCCAGTCTGGGAGCCAAACGTCGGAAATGTTCGACGAAGTTCCACCGGCTGTCGAGGACAAGTCCCAGATACTTCATCGTCGACTCGACGCCGATGTGAACCCCTCCCGCCATCACCTGGGAACCCGACGGTGGCGCATTCCGAGGTCCATGAAAACCCATGGCCTCGGACTTGTGCAGGGCCACCTCGAGTCCCAACTGCCGGATCCTGTCGACGATTGTCGCAACCCCGCGTGTCGCTAAGTCAGCCGCCGCCTGGTACGACCTCCCCTGCGCCAGGACCAGCGTGTCGTCAGCGTAACAAACGACGCTGACGCCGCTAGGGAGGTCGGCGCGCAGCACCCAGTCGTATCCGATGTCCCACAGATGCGGCCCCAGGACCGATCCCTGTGGGACACCGCACGACATCTCTCGCCGGTTCCACTCTCCTTGGTGACCGGGGTAGATGACGGCCCTGTCCGTCAAATAGGCCTCGACCACACGACAGAGGTAGGTCGGCATCCGGTGATACCGGAGTGCCTCCCTAATGCAACTCCAGGGCAGGGTGTTGAAGGCATTGGCGATGTCTAGAGACACCGCCAAGACGACCCCACCCCGGGCCACAGCATCCCCCGTCGTGAGGGCCCGCACGCGCATGATGGCGTCCAGCGTAGAGCGCCCCCTGCGGAAGCCAAACTGGCTCTCCGCCAGGTCCGGGCCAACCCGCACCAGCCGCTCGACGAGGCGGTCTGCAATGACTCTTTCAAAGAGCTTGCCCACCTCGTCGAGCAGCACGATGGGCCGATAAGCGGACGGAGAGTCCGCTGGGCGCTCCGGCTTCCTGATGAGGACCAGTTTCCCCGTCTTCCAACGAAGTGGGAACTGGCCCCTCTCCATGCATGCGCTTAGGAGCCCCCTTAGTCGAGGCCCGAGAGCCCCCAAGGCCAGGACCCAGGCTTTTCCAGGTATGCCGTCGGGTCCTGGTTAGTGCGGGTCTAGACTAGTGTTGGTATATTTTGTCAAAAATAATGATTTGTAAAAAAAAATGTTAAAACTATTTGATGTTATGTCATTTTGCGTGGCTCGTGGCTAAGTAATAACAGCCACAAGGGTCGATCCATCATGTTAAAAGCTACGCTTGCCGGGGTTGGTCTGTAGATGGGTGATCATCTTTACATACCGAGACTCCTCCGTGCCTCGGAAAGCATGTTAAGTTGGTCCTGGCTGCCATTCGTGGATCTTTGACAGTCGTTACGGTCAGAAGCCCGAAAATTTAACATTAGTCTTACCAAGGGTATTACCCAGTTACTGGGTTGTGGAGGTCAGATAGGCAGTCGCTCCATGTAAATAACCGGTATTCAGCGGCATCCGGTTAGACTGGAAGCCGACCCCAACATAACTGGGAAAAGGCTAGGCAGATTGATATATATTATTTTGCGGAAATCCAACCGCAAAAAAATATTCCGTGGCCTTGGATACGTAAGGCTTTTAGCCGCTGCGCTGGTATCAATGAAAAGAATAAAGAAACAGTAGCGCATTAGACAAAAGAAAAGATACCTATTACTTTGCTAAATAAAGTAGCGAAACTTGTAAGTGACCGCTTTATTTTACGTGGCGGAATAGACGAGTATTTATAGCCGCACATCCAAAGTGGTTTATCTTTCTTTAGCCTGGGTTTTTCATATATTTTCTAAATATATTCTTACTAGGGACCAGCTTCGCAAGGTTTCTACGACTTGACAAAACAACGAGATTTCTTAATTGAATTTAAGTTGAATATTCATGTTTTATACAGGGTGGCATCCCACATCGACGCGAAAACTGTTACCATGTATTCTGTATTGAGAACATGATTCTGAACCTACTTCGAAATTTTTCATCGGTTATTATTAAAAAAATATCTGTTCCATACATTTTGACCGCGTAGGTATTGCACTTTTCTATGAAACAGCTTTTCTATGAAACAGCAACAGATTTTTTAAGTGAAAACTTCTTTAGGCGCGTTGCGGGCATTTTCGAGATGGGACTAAACCATTGATTTCGCGACACTGTGATGATACTAGCTTTTGATCATTAAAAAGACATCAACGCGTTGATTCCACGGTGCGTGGAGTAAAAGACATCAACGCGTTGATTACAACGGTGCCGATTTTTTTCAAGTTTTCACTTCTCTCGGCACTCCCGGAGTGCCACTGTTTTTTTTTTTAAATAATAACCGACGAAAAATGTCATCGCAGGGGGTTCAGAATCATGTACTGAAACTATGGTAACAGTTTTCGCGTCGATGTCCCTGCCACCCTGTATAAATATAGACCTTTCGGAATAAATTGTTTAAATGATGGTGAAAACCGCATCAAAATCCGTTTCGTTGTTTAGAAGAACAATGACCGCCTTGTTCTTCTAAACACACAGACACTAATGTATAGATTCGCAAAATATTGCAAATAAAAAAAAAACATTTATTTCAGGTCCTAGACCCATACCTATTAATTACAAAACTACTACTACTAGGAACACACTAGGTTACTAGGTGAGCAGAGTTAAGAGAAGCAATGTTGCAGAATTATGTGTCACGTTTACCCATGCTGTTAATCAAAATGTCACCGCACATAGTGTGTAGGCCGGCTGTAGGTAAAAAAATGTTTACTCCATCTTGTCTTCAAACTCGTCTTCCATAGTGCAAAAGCCAATTGCTCAACCAACTTGCCAATTCAGTCTTCAAAATGTAGATAAAAGTGGCAGTTTTCCAGACTGTGAGATATTCTGCGGTCTTTTACCAAAAGTTTTTGAGCCCACTACCTATATCGAAAGTTTGGCCCGAAAACTGTAACGTCCCAAGTTTTGGCGTTTCGACAAAAGCGAAAGTACTACTACCTAAGTGAGGAAAAATGTTGTATTTAATTTCGTTTCCTGCCCGCGATCATGTTTTCTGCATTCTTTAAAAGTAATATGTTTATATAGGAAATTCTACTTAATTATGGAAACAATATTGTGCATTGATGGGTCGCCCGAAACCTTTTATAAATTGATTTTGTAACCTTCCCGACCCAGCAGGATTTTTATACATAAAATGTTAAATGTGAATATCGATTTATTTATAACATTCCACAGAGATCGTAAAGGTTACATGAATCCATATTTAGGACTCAAAAGGTCAGATGATTTATTACACCATCACTGTTAAATATCTGGTAAAAGTTTCCTGGTAACCTATTATTACCATTACCCTAATTCTTCATTTAAAAGCTGTATACGTTTACCATTTACGTGATTTAGTGATAGCAACCATAGCTTATAATTCTTCTTTTTATTGCGTAAAAATAACAGGAAATGGACTTTAGGGAGTGAAGACATAATGGACACGACACGACCAAAATTCAGTAAGTTTAAGGTTTCATGTGACCAAGTTCACCGAATTCCATGAGGCGGTGAACTTGGTCACATGAAACCTGTATCAAATGTCCACAGGTAATGTCCTACTAGCTTTCATCAACTGTGTTTTTTTTTTTTTTTTTCTTAAAACTAAGTAAGAACAAGAAAAACACACGATGAAACAAAGACGTGCCGGTTTACTTATTAAATGCTGCACGTGTAAACAAAAACAGCTTATTTGTGTACGAAGCAAATGAGATTATATTAAGTTCCAACAAATAAGATTTACTGGCACAGTACCCACAGCTATATAACATGAGAAACATCTTTATCTAAAAGTTCGTTGTCAGACAACGGATAGGCGGCGAGAAAGATGGTTTCCGACTTAGAACTAGGCGAGTTTAACCTAAAATTGTCAGCGAACTAGATCTAATACTAAGTTAGAAGGTTATGGATACCGATTTCGTATAATTCAATTGTAGAAATGGAGATTGGATTTGTCATGGACTATTAGTTACTAATAATACCTAACTTTTGGGTCTAATTACAAACGTACCTAATAGGAAAATTATCAATAAAAAATCAGATGTGGAGAACTTCGATTGGATTTCTTAGTGATTTCCATATTTCAGAAATGGTAGAAAAATATTTATCCATGTGTTACTTGAAGTGTGTGTGCGTTACGTGCAATGTTCAGCAACTTTTCAACTAACTCGACTTCAGTTTGAACCAGGGAAAAAATAATTTGGCCGTCACGTCCGGCAGATGTTAAACATGGCGGGTAGGGGGTGTGACAGAATAAAAGAGCGCCATGCTGTCTACTGTCATAAGTCGATAGCAATAGATGCGCCAATAGATGTTTCACATCAAAACTCATCTGACGTGAATACTTTGGGTGTCAAACTGAAAAAGAAAATGGAAGCTAATGTCACAATAATTTCCCATCCTTAATGATAATGATACATACAACAGACGCGATCTGAATCTCAATACTCACGTACACTTACGAACATAATCAACCTCTCACTTGCATCGCATAGTTAATAAGTGTCTGTACGTCTCCTGTGGGCGCTAAAAGCCCCGCCACCCGTTACGTCCCTTATCGATATGGGCCAGACAGTACATTGTGTTGTGACGTGCGCCACCGTTCACTATGCAGCCACTAATACCTCTGCGGGAATCACTTACGAGATACAACGTCTTTTGTAGATGTATCTCGGGTCTATTACGTCGTATTTAGTATATCGCGTGTATCACAGGATGGACTAGAGTTTTTACTTTTTCCATAAATGTGTAGGCTAACTGTGATAGGTTAATAGGAAAAATAGTAAAGGCTAATAGAGATGTATATGAAAGCCGAAGACATGGTACGTCGACTACAATAAAATTGGGATAAAACGGCACACCGGTAGAACAATTTCCGTAAAGTTTTCATAAAAATTGTTTTACCAGAGTCGTGTCATACCGTCGCGTCGCGCGGTTTGCGGTAGCCTTAAGAGCTGGAGAAGAATGGAGACTTAGAGAAAACCAAGGTTAAATAGAGACCAAGGAAAATATGACGTACTACTATATCTTCAAGTGATTGAATTTCATAGGTACGATTTCTCGAATCGAGCTCGAGGAATTTCGATGCTCAGACGATATTAAGTGGTAGCAATATCACACGACATTGGGGGAATGCCGTGTGATATTGCTATAACTTCTGTTAGTAAAAAAATATGACAGTTTAAAAAGTTTTCATGTTTCTTGGTGGTGGTGTTTAATTGGTTTTTGGGTGACATGACGTTAAAGTGTGGAAATTGTGACTACATTGTTTTATTCCCGCCTGTAAAAACATATAAGTATAGACAAACCTAACCTTACTAATATTATAAATGCGAAAGTAAATTTCTGAATTACGCTTTCACGCTAAAACGGCTGAACGGATTTGCATGAAATTTAGCACATGGGTAGACCTTGATGACTTGGGTTACAACATAGAATACTTTTTATCCCGATATTCTTACGGGATCGAAACTTATGCGGGTGAAATCGCGGGGCTCAGCTAGTTGTAAATAAATAAACATAGAAAGAAAAGAAAGAAAGAAAACTTCTTAATTCTGCACAAGCAAAACGCACATCTAAAACAATTGACATAATATACATCTAAACAAAAGTAGCCAAGTAACAAATACTTACTTTGCATTATGAGAGCGATTTTATACAACTATAAATACACCGGTTTAAGAGACATGAATCATTTTACTCCAAAAAACTGTCTACTGCATGTGTCACATGTTTCTACTGAACTACGACAAACCCGAAAGTAGGGTAACGTTTTATTACAGATGCATTCTCGCGGTTTGCCTTATCTTGTCGCTTCCTTTATAAAACTAGAACTTTAAAGCTGTTGTATTTCAGAAAGTGCCGACTTTTCGGCGAATTTGAATAAGATACTTATTTCGAGTAAAATTCTGTAAAATAATAAGTTTTAGTTTAAGGCTCAGTTGCACCACACATCACTAAATATGTTTAACGCTGTATAAGTATTCATAAATAAGACTAAACCACTTTAAAAAAACCGGTTTAGTGATAGTCCGCTTGACACACGAAGGGTTTTGTACCACCGTACTTTATTTGGCAAAAAAACGCAAAAAAAAAAATTCTTTTCCCTTTAATTTGAAACTTCGTTTTTTTTTGTTTTTTGATGTTATACGGCAATAGAAATACACATTTACACAATCTGTGAAAATGTCAACTGTCTACCTATTACGGTTCATGAGATACAGCTCGCTGACAGACAGATGGACGGACGGAAAGATAGCGGAGGCTTAGTAAGGGGTTCCGTTTGGCACCCAAAAAGGGTTCCTATAGATTTTGTAACACATTGATAAGGGTAGATTATGAGAATGTAGCAATAATTAATCTACATAGGTTTGTTTAACCAGGATTATCGGTTATCTACACTCAAAGCTTAAGCCAATTTTAATTGGAAATTTAATGGGAGAGTACTGCATAATCGGCAATTAAAAACGATTCATTGCTAAATAATTTGGCGATACAAAAACTAAAATACAAAATAAATATGTAATTAACGAGGTTAATTGATGTTCCTATGTTTATAATATTATTTTTAAAATATCGTCGTTGGTCTAGTAGTCGCAAGCGCTTCTGCTGACCATGAGGTCTGGGTACGATTCTCGGACCGGGCAAAGTGTTATTGGGCTTTTCCATCTGAAATTTCTCAGGAGCAGTCCGGAGTATGGATTTTTTCTACGTTGATGGCAATAGGCGCGCCCTCCTGTTACATGGGTCTGAAACATAACTGGCGAAATGTGGGTGTACTATAGGTACACCTCTATCCAACCCTTCGAGGCATACAGGCGTTATGTTATGTTATGATGTTATGTTATTATTTTCTATTAAATTTTCAATATCATAGGATATTGAAAATTTAATAGAAAATAATGGAAAAATTACAGTGTATAGACACTGTAATTTTTCCATAAACTAATTTCTTACAAAGCTGGCGCTGTCCCTCCATTTATTTCGTTGTTTATTTATTTCAGATATCGGATTGACGGCATTTCTCGCCCGTTACCCTTTTTACGGTATCTACGAAACTCGTATCTTCGAACCTTTTTCACATTTCGTCTTTGAATGGAGTCCAAGATATTTTCTGGTGTTATGGCGTTTCTTACATCGTTATTGTGATAAAGATCGTGTCTTTATTACTAGGTTTATGATCTTATGTTATTACCTATATGTCTAGGCTTTGATGTCTACCATATTCTTCTTTTTAGGGTTCCGTACTTCAAAAGAAAAAACGGTAACGGACAACAAAGTGATCATAGGATCACTTCGTTCAGTCTGTCAAGACCCTTTTTCTTAGGACCGCGTAGACGTATCAAGTAGAAATTAATATCAAATACGTGGGTCCATGTTTCCTTGGAAAAAAAAATCAACCTTCAGAATCAACGCAATAAAAACTACGGCCAATTAGCTCACGTTCGCACGGACGTAATAAAATTGCAACCATTATTTTTTTCGTTTACTGGATTTTCAACGCTCTGCTTAGCGCCGAGAGTTTTAAAATCTATATAACAGTGTGTTTTTTCAACGCGCTCTGGGATGACAGTGCGTCCCAGCGCGTTAGATTCTCAACGCTCGCCTAAACACCGAGAGTTGAAAATCCAGTGCGCGATAAAATCCCGTCGCGATTTTATTACGTCCGTGCAAACGTAGGATTATGCGACATATTTTGATACTCACAAAGAAATCAAAACCTACAGGGTACTTCCCATTGACCTAGAATGTAGCAAATCTTGCTAAAATTTAGCAAGAAGCTCATAAAGGAAAAAGTCCGAAAATTGTTATATTGTAGATTCATCGCAAAAAAAATTGGTTACTTTTACAAACTTACATTTGCAGTTGGAGAATTGACCATAACGTATATCGATGTATCGAACATGTTTCTCAACTACATACAATGTTTAGTTTGTGTTTGGGATAAATTCATCCCAACTACGGAACTCTTCATTGTGCGTGGTGCGACAAGCACTTGGCCGGTTTTTTGTATCGTCATACTGGTTTGTTATAATGACTACGTTAAAAGTTGTATCGCGATTACACATAAATGTAACTTTGATTGAGAAATCGTTATATTGTGATAACCTTGGAGTTTAAGGACCTGCGTGGTAATCGCGTAACACGCATAAAAAGCGTTTATCCTAAAAGTTGGCACGTCGCAAATAGGTGTCAAATATTTACCTATTTTGATTAATTTGGCAATATTACTGTATGAAAATACGAAATGTGGTTACCGAACTAAAATATTGAGTACGAAATGCTTCATTAATATCGTAACACCAAATATTTAGTTTAAGATGTAAATAAAGGATCTGGAAACTTTCCAAATGCCTTTTTTAAATCCTAAAACATCAAATTCAGTGTAATAATTGCAATTCATTATTAACATTCTAGTTCGCTAGTTAGCCACATTTCATATTTCCATATAGTAATATTGCTAAATTAATCAAAACAGGTAAATATTTTACATCTATTTGCGACATTGCCAACTTTCAGAATAAACGCTCTTAAATAAAAATTGATAGCAATGGCTTTCATTTTGACAGTTCAGCAACGTTCATTACGTTATTTACGTTGTTGAGCAGACGAATTTTTTAAACCTATGAAGTAAATATCAATCTACCTAGCCTTCTCCCAACTGTGTTGGGGTCGGCTTCTGGATGCAGCTGAATACCAGTATTTTACATGGAGCGACTGTTTATATCTGACCTCCACAATCCAGTTACTGGATACTACGATACCCCTTGGTAAGACTGGTTGTCAGACTTTCGGGCTTCTGGCGAATCGTAACGACTGTAGAAGATCCACGAATTACAGCCGGGAACAGCGGCTTAACGTGCTTTCCGAGGCACGGAGGAGTTTCAGTATGTAAAGATGGTCACACATCCACCGACCAACCCCGGCAAGCGTAGCTTAACCTGATATATTGACCCGTGCGGCTGTTATTACTAAGCCACAAGCTCTTCAAACCTTATATGAAACAATGGATGTCAAAATAAAAGGCATTGCGATTGATTGCCGTTTGATGTCTGTTACGCAATTACCCGGCTGATTCCTGAAAACCTCTTTCTAGGATCCAAAACCTTCTCTACTTTCCATACATTCCACCATCACTATTCTGCAGCCAATCCATCTGGCGTATTCATAGCTTTGTAAATCTAAAGAGACGCAAGGGCTATTCGCTGCTCAGACATTTTCCACCGAATACATTTCCAAAAGCTCTCTCAATACGTTTTTAAGTACAGAAGCTGAAAGGCAGTCACATTATTTTTAGGCATTCAGCCTACGACAGCCTATACAGTACACATTGGCGAGAAATGCCGGCTTGTACGTTGGAATGAAAAAGCGGTACAGTGCACAGCTATTCATTTAACTTTCTGGGCTGATTGCAAAAACTATCGAGTTTATGACAAAAGTTTACCAGACGCATTACTAATGTAGCCGATTTTAGTTCGATTGTCGATTAATTGGTAAAGCGATGAAAAGTTATTTTGCTTTGCGGCTATTTCATAATAATTTATCCTTAATTCAAACGCCACTAGGCTTGAATTAAGGATTGGCAAAATCTACAGAAATATTATAAAGAGGTAAAATTTCTTTGTTTGTTTGTATGTAGGGGTAATCTCCGGAACTACCAGTGGCATTTGAAAAAATATTTTTGCAATGGATAGCCTAAAGGCTCGTGCAGACTAACGGGACTTGTCACGCGACGCGATACCGGTAATTGTTCTACCGCGAAGTAGTTCTTAGAAATCGTTTTTTTAGAGTCGCGTCGCGCCGGTCTGCACGATGCTTAATTCTAGAAAAAGATTATAGGCTCGCGGACGTAGTCGCAGGCAGTAGAAATTATTATGAAATAGCCGCAAAGCAAAATAACTTTTCATCGCTTTACCAATTAATCGACAATCGAACTAAAATCGGCTACATTAGTAATGCGTCTGGTAAACTTTTGTCATAAACTCGATAGTTTTATATTTCTGTGTAATCACATATTTTTGAGAACGCCTGGTTAATCTATATGGCGGCTTTGTAAGTCCAAGACTATTTGTTACCTTAGAAACATATGATATATTGCACACAAAAGCAGTTGGAAAACCTTTTCATAAATAGACTGCTAAGGATTGTGAAAGTTAAACTACGTATCAAATTCATCCAGAAGTGTAAATGAGAGTAGTTTAACTATTTTTCATTACAAGATTTAAAATACTAAGTTCCAACACTTAACGCCCAATAGCTTCCTATAAATGCGATAATTGGATATCTCACTCTACTCCCACATATTTATGTATTCTCCAATAGGATAAGAAAGGTATCGGAGATATTTCTCTAAGATCGCGAGTCGGGCATGATATCGACGCTAAGACCCTCGTTACGCGTTCACGGCTGAATGCTCCGGATCACATGCAGATAGAAACGACTACACTTATTGATAATAATCTTTTCATTGAACGACCACAATACAAGTTATGTTTTGAAGATAAGACTTTAGTGTGAAATACGAATCTATATAAGAGAAATTGAGAAAAGTGGCTAAACGAAGTATGACGGCGCCTTTTTAGGAAAACCGTAATCCTGATTATTTTTCTTACTTAACAACTTTTTTAGCCAGAAATTGATCTGGAACTAAGTTAAAAAATAGGAAGATAATACTCAAATCCTGCAAAGAAATATCGTTCTATCTCCAAAACTTACCTTGTATAATATTTAAGAGCTTGCAACTTTTACAAACAAGATTAAACATTCGGAAGCAGACGGAGATAAGAGAAAGCAATTAAAACTAAATTGAAAATAAAGAAAACAGTCAGTGAGAATACAGGATAATTTTTAAGCTATCAAACTGTGAATAAGCCTGGAACAGTGGGACAGAGAGAGGCGAGTTAAATCGTCGAAGTTGTTGAGACAAACTGTGGCACCCGCCATTCAAAGCCGAGTCGAACAGCGCCGCAACTTTGAATGAAAGCATTCAAAACTTGTGCGGTCACCGCTGCCTTACTGCCTCAACTGCCTCCCTCACAAAAAATTACATCGTCGAGATTTAGGAAGGAGGTTGCTATTTCATTTTTGTTCAGTGTGTCATGAGATTTTTATGGCACAGTAAAAGTTTGTAATAACGTCTTGCCTCGGGCTAAGTGATTATATATATGGATACTTTGTGTTGTGTCATCAGTGTTTCGTTCAGAATGTAAGTCAGCTTTCTTAGGAAATCTTTGTTTTGCCCATTTACAGCTGTTGCCGTTGATATGCGGACGCACGTAAATGCCTCGTCCGGAGAAGTTCTTAGACCGTTACACATGTTAAGAATTTATGATTAAACTGGCCGCGCCCGCGGCGACTGCCATAGTATGCAGTATAGTATAGCATAGAATAGCAGAGTAAGAGCAGAGAGAAAGTAATTTCCACCCTATTCGCATTTTTCACATTTTTAGGGTTCCGTACCTCAAAAGGCTAAAACGGAACCCTTATAGGATCACTTCGTTGTCCGTCCGTAAGTCTCTCAAGACCTATTTTCTCAGGAACACGTGGAAGTATCAAGTTAAAATTAATTTGTAGATTTATATTCTCTTATCACGCCTGCCCAACTCTTCCAGGAATACCTTGAAGCTTTAAAAATATCAAGTTTCTAAGTGAACGCAATAAAAAATAAGACGATTTATGTGACATATTTTGATACTCGCAAATAAATCAAAATCTACAGGGAACTTCCCGTTGACCTAGAATCATGGAATTTGGCAAAGCAATGTCTCACAGCACAAGTAAAGGAAAATGTCCGAAAATTGAAATTTGTAGTACACAAAATTTTTTTTTTTTTGTTATCACATTTGCAGTTGGGGAGTTGACTGTGACGTATAGCGATGTATGGGAGAACATGTTTCTCAACTACAAAGTTAAGTTTGTTTTTGGGATAAATTAATCCCAACTACGGAACCGTTCATTGTCCGTGGTCCGACACGCACTTGGCCGTTTTTTTTTTTTAATAATTCTGGTATAAACATAGGCTAAGTTACTCAAAAAGACATAAGGTATTATGCTAAGTCTGTGAAGTGAAATAGTAGTAGTTCGTCAAAGATTTACCCCGCATCTATTCTATTTAATAACGATCGCTGCGCGAACACGCGATCATCACGTCCACTATGTCACTTTTTATTCGAAAAAACCGGAAGGCGCGCTGTGTTGGCGCGACAACGCGTTCAGGTTCACCGAACAAAAAGTGACATAATGGACGCGATGATCGCGAATTCGTGCGACGAACGCTTTTAAATAGGACGCAGCCTTAGGTAATAAATCATAATCAAACTTGGGGCAGGGTTTTGGCATAACTTACATTTACAAGCTTAGTCAAAACCTTGCCAAAACAAACAATGTCATTATCGAATATCTCCTACATCGCTTCACGTAACACCGCTATCACGTAACACTGCTGTGTGACCATTAAAATTATGACATTGTATAACCCAAGTGTCATTAAAAGACGTATAGAACGTGCCTACGAATAGTTTGACAACTATGTCTCAATTAGAGAGGACGGAGCTTACTAACGATTTCCTCATAATATACAAATATACGTATGATAGATACCCTACAAACTTCAGTTAAATGAGGCTGTATGTGCAGGCGCTAATTCGTTTAAGGCAGATGTTTCTCGTGACGAGTTAATTAGTCGAGATAAGCTCCGATGCTGAGAGGAAAAGTCTCCTCTTAATTTTGTAAATGTTGTTTTAAGAAGCAGATAAGTAGCTTGCTTTAGATATAATGAATTATTTAATTTTATTATACGGCTTTAAGTATTGTAAATAAATCTAAGGAGAGTTTATTGGCGAAATGTGTTTTCTAACCTAACTTACCCCTTTGGGGAATACCGGCGTTATGTTATGTATAGATAACTACAGATACTGTAGTTGCGACCGAAAGTGAACAACCTGATCCGACGCTTTAGATGTGAAGCAATAACTGAAAAATAATACCTATACTCGTACAGTGAAAACCTTTGATCAAACTTTAGAACAAACTCAGATACTCAATGAAAATTGTGCATACGTATACTTTAGTCAAATCAAATCTTAAAGAGAAACAGATTGTATTATTAAAATAAAAGTAAAACAGGTACAAATTTAAAGGAATGTTACACTAATGAATAACAATAATTTCAATCCTAGTTCTTAGAAATGGGTTCTAGATCTCTAACCCCTTTTCAGACAGTTAGTAGAGTGAGAATGTGGTATAATGCTCTTGTCCCGAGCATTAAGGCGCAGTTCGGTTTTGACATCCAATATTGAAGGCTCTTTGCTTTGAATATGTTCGTACGTTGTTCTTGTGTAGCCTGCGCGTTCTTTTTGTTATTTTTTTTTTGGAATTGGAATGATGACTAAAAATTTCTTTTTTGTCCGTTATGTAGATTATTAAAAAATATTGGACACGATTTTTTTACGTTATCAAAAGATTACGGCGATAGAGTTTAAATGTGCCATGACGTCACAAGTATGTAGATTTTATACTTACTTGCAACGTAACGACCCCTACTCCCCAACTTTAATGCGTTTTATCCAAGTAATTGTTTTTTTTTGACCCAAGCATCATCCCTATTATTGTGACGGAAAACATTGATGATATGAAATAGCCAACACGTAGTGAGCAAACTTGACGATCAAATGGTCGTTTATTTTATGTACCTACAAAGAAAGCAGCATTTGGCCTACAGTAGAAAAACTACAGGCTGAGAATCGCAAACTCAGAGAGAAATGTTCGATCAAATTCCCAGACTCAGAATTTCAGTTATCTTAAATTTAAAATCTAATAAACTTAATTCCAGCTTCAATAGGCAAACTGCCTTTTCCTCAAACCAAATTTTTGATAAAATGTTATATTTTTCTCATTAGGTATGACTAGCTTGTGAGTATGCATCACCGTTTGCCTCTGTGTCTGGACACTATTTTTTTTCCTATATTGTAAATATAACGTGGAACCCGATCTGTCAAACTTCGGTTTCTTAAGAAAGTGGACAGCGGTCACACAATACGGCTGTCCAAATACAGAGCATTGTTGACAAGAAAATGACAGATTCTCATGACAGCCGTTATAATGATGGAACCGCTTTCCTAGGAAACCTCATATAATAATAATATAACATCAGGCCTGCCCAACGAGTTGGGTAGAGATGTACCTATAGTACACCCACATTTCGCCAGTTATGTTTGAGTCCAATGTAATAGGAGCGAGCCCATTGCCATCAACCGGGCAGAGATTTTTAGGTTGGTTGTATGTTGGATGCTGTCAAGGGTTTCTTTTATGCAAAAATTGTATTTGTGGAGGCACTGTGATTGTACTTTTTGTAGCAAATGAATAGTTATTTATCCACACGTTCTTACAGTTAATTCCGTAAAGATAATTAAAATATTCTTTACTATTAAACGAGCAATATTTGTAAATATATTTTTTTATTTTAGATTTCTACTCACGTTCTCGAAATCGGCTCTAACGATTGAGATGAAAGTTGCAATGTAGGGGTTTACGGGGGCGAAAAATCGATCTAGCTAGGTCTCATATCTGTGAAAATTCTTTTTCTCCGTATTTTTTTTTTACCCGAGTAGAGCTCGGTGGCCCAAAAGAACAAGATTAATGACATAGAATAATGACATGGCAGCATGGAATTAGTATGTACTTTCATAAACAATTAAATGGAAAAAATCGTTTTCGCCGTATTTTCACACGAGCAGAACTCGGTCGAACTATACCATAGAATAATGACATGGCAGCGTGGAATTAGTAAGTACCTATTATCATGGCAGCATGGAATTAGTATGTACCATCTCGGGTTAACGCATATCTAAGCATTTTGAAAACATAATAAGTAATACTATAGCGGCCGAGCACTGCAAGCAGGAATAGTCTTTACAGTGTACAGATATGCGTTTCTTCGATACTAGTATACATGGAATTAGTATGAACTATCCTATACTATTAAATAAGTATTCTCTATTTTCACCCGAACAGAGTTCGGTTGACCAGGTACTGTCTTATACTTCAAATATCGTGAACATAATTTACAGTCATACCTTTATTAGTCTGAGAATACTTTGCCTTACAATAGAGATTGTATCTATTTGTATCCACAATAGAATTATTCAGGAATCATTAATTTGGAAGCAAACCTTGTTAGAGAAGTTATTAATTATTGCGCATTTATATTTGATGTTATTCAAAGCCTTTACATTGTTACGCTCATTACTAAAGAAAACGGGTTTCCAATCGAAACGAAACCAGTGCTTAATTAATAGAAATAACAAGCTCAGTCGTTTTCTATCATTAATTTCTGTTTCAACAACACGAGTTCTTAAGGTAGGGAGTAGACTGTCATAGATTCTTGCACTAAAAGTCTTTGATTATTTATTGGGTACGTAGGTGGGTGACCATCTATTACATATCGAGACCCCTCTGTACCTCAGAAAGCACGTAAACCCGGCTGTCATTCGTAAATCTTTGACAGTCGTTACGAATAATCAGAAGCCCAAAAGTCTGATAACCAGTCTTACCAAGGGGTATCATATTACCTAGTTACTGGGTTGTGGAGGTCAGATAGGCAGTAGCTCCATGTAAAATTCTGGTATTCAGCTGCATCCGGTTAGACTGGAGGCCGACCCCAACATAGTTGCGAAAAGGCTAGGTAAATTAATTAGGTAAGTAAGTGATCCAATGGCTTGTTGTAAGTCACATTCTGTACCGATTTTCCGAACACGAACAACATTGTAAGAATATAATACAAAATGTTGGTAAATATGTTGTTATGTATGCAAACTACTAATCGAGTTGCAAGTTTTAAGTACTAAGGTAATTTACAAACACTGCCAGCATAAAGCAAACAATGTATGTGATATACAAAACGCTATAACTTGCATTTCTTTCGAGGCGGCGTTAATTTCAAAGTTGAAGTATTTATGTGTACATTTACGAGTTAAAGTGTGTATGAATTGCAGGCGTCTTTGTAATCATCGCTTATTCCGTAAAACACAAAGCCAAGCAAATAAACCTATTTTTCTTTCTTTCTTTCAAAGTAAGTAGACCAAAGAGCTTCTAATGACTAATTAATCTACAACAGAGATCGTGCAAATCCATCAGCACACAAGTTTGAACTCCGTTAGATACCAACTGAAATAACATTGAAATAGAAAATACTCGTTCTCCGCCAGAGGTCGCGGCGAGAGCTCCGCAGAGCCCGTTCGTGACATCTTACTTGATTTGTGGATTCCGAAGGTATTAATTGTACGAAATGAAATCTACAATTCATATAACTCGCGAAATGCTTCGTCAGTGTCGTACATGACCTCTCACGGCTATTGATCGCCACTTTTAACGTTATCCCTGCCTAACTGTGATTTACTTCACTTTATTTACAAAAAGCTATTGAAAAAGTCTCGCTGTTTTATTTGGGATTTAGTTTAAATGGATTTATTGACTTCGTAGAATAAATTAAAAGTTAAAAAATAAAGTTTTGGTTTTAGGTGCTAAATTGGAAGTTGTAAATTGAATTTAAATGAGCATACACTTCAAATTTTTAGGCATGCTCCCGTTTCATCAACTTCTATGCCAGCTGGAATTTTAGCGTGGTCGTGCTGGGAAGGAATCTTGCCAGCACGACCAGTATATCTGCAATAATTGAGAGGTACAAAGTTTCTAATTAGTGGTATGAAATAGTACAAACTGAAAGGATTTTATTACCATCTAAAGTTATTATGAATGCGTTCATGGTCGTGCTGCGAAGCACAACACGATAGGACGCCATGCACGTTTTGAGGCAAACTAGGGAATTTGAATACTAATTTGAAAAGCGGAAACAAACGGGAACATCGGCGAAACGAGGAAATAAAATAATTCCATCCAGAATTTGAATATAAAAAGAAGTTGGCGGCATCTGGCAGAAATACTATTCTGACATGATTCCGAGACATAAAATCTTACTTTGGCTAATCGAATCCAAATTGCTTTTAAACCTGAAGTACCTTGTAAAGTATTAATTTCATAGAACGATTAGCAGTCCGATTCCTAATGGCCGTGATCTAACGACCGATGGTCACATCTCCCCAAGCCTTGTAACCATTAATGGGTACAGCTGTTCCATTAGTAGATAAAGGTTGTGAATCAATCTCCAGCTAGATAGATGACTCTTGAACACACATGACCTAAAAACAACCGTTCTAATGTAACCTGCTGGTAGCTGGTAAATCGCTCAGTAGCCAGTTTTAATACCAATAAAAGTACAAAAGTTTCCGGCTTTATTTCGCAGTCCATTGCGCTAAATTTACATCACCGTAAACGAATGTAATGTGAACGACCGCAATAAAACGCAATGGAAAGCTCAACCTTTTGACATAATAGATCTCAGGGATACAAAAATAGAAATACCGAGAAGGGTACTTTGTGTTGAAATCTATTTTTTGTGTATTTCAATAGGTTAAAATTCTAATAAATAAATTGTTTGAAATGGCTGGAAGTTATGAAGATTCTGTAAACAGATGCGAAGAGAAGATTAATGAGGTGTTAGTGCTAAAAGCGGTGATGTGTGTAAGCCGAACTAAGCCAGATGGATGCTGGTATCTACGAGGACTATTCTTACACACGCAGTTATTATCATAACATTAAACTTTTACTATTATATAATGTGTTGGAGCACTGTCAAGATCAGTAGGCTGAACTTGAACCGGTGTTTGTTACTTTTGCTTCATTACTGTCAGCACAGAACATATATATGTTCTGTTACTCTCAGAAATAAAGTTATAGGTTCGCAAACTTTATGGTTGTACCATAGACTTATCTAAGGTTGTTTTTTTTGTTTTTTTTTTCATTTCGCTTAATTTATTATTCATCAACAAATAACATTGTGTTTAACATAATATATTTAATCAAATTAAAACAGAAACAATACATTTATAAGCCTTATTAAAATTTAAGTCAAGAGTCAATTAATTTAAAATATTTCAACAAATAAATACAACGTCAAATTAATAGCAGGTAATGTCAAATTCAATGTCAAAATATTATGAGTACATCCAACTTTATCAGGTGGTAGAAAAAAAAAAAAAACTAATATTAGAAGAACACAAACAAGCGCTTTTCTAACATTGGCTTTGGGCGGCAGAATAATATTATTTTTATCACACCTGCTCTGAAAATACATACTAATTATACCAATTAGAGGGAAGAAACGCCTTTATCCCGCCCTTCAAATCCTTTCATCCCAAGGTATGGAAGTTTGTATGAAAATCCTTCCGACCCAAGGGTGGGAAGTATGTATGAAATTCCATTACATACCCGGTTTTTCTTTTTTTTTTTTAATTTGTCAGCAGTCATACTGCCAAGAGACTTTAACTGTCTACTAATTAAATTTCAAGTAAATTGTTACTGGCCACATACAGTTTTTTTTTTTACCAGTTACCAACCTCCTTGGTGCATACAGAAAATTAAAAACGAAATTATTTTTGTATATAAATACCCGGACAAAATGTAACATCTTATAATAGCTGCACTTTTAATAATTGTACTTTTAACTAAATATAAACATTTCTATGCATTTATGTCCATAATTTTCCTCGTAGGTGTAATAAAAAGCACTATACATCCCTCAGGATAAAGTACAGTTCCATACCTCAAATGGTTTGCGCCCCTCGCAAGCTCGTGGCGCAAATGCCATAATCTCGGTATGGAACTGCCACTTTCTTCCCTCTGAAGTAATGTACTATTCCATGGGATAATCTGAATAAACCTAGAAATTAATGTTTTTCTAATCCTTTTCTCTCTTAATAATAAATCAAATCATCTTTAATAATGTAATAAGTTTATATTAAGCACTTTAACAGTTGTTGTCCCATGTGCCTTGTGATGAGTACCTTATGATGTTCATAGCTCGGGAAAGCAATTAATTTTATGTTTGTAGTTACAAGATATATTAGAACTAATTTTCACAGTCATCTGGGACTGTGGATTTCAGCAGGTAATTATCAGTTAGCATTATTAGTTATGAATGTGAGGGAAACCATTTTTTTTTTAAATATGTATTCTATAATATCGTAATTATTCCTTAAATAATCTCTCAATGTAGATATTATTATGTTTGTTTTTGTCAGTTGAACAAGAGAAATACCTTTGAATAGGTAATTCTCAACTATCTATATAGTTTACGGATTAAGAACCCTCACGAAAGACTGATGTCACCAAACTAAAACAAAACGAACAAAAATAAGAGCGAGCTTCAATTACCAGCATATTTATAGGAAATTGCTGCAGAAACATTAAAAACAAATCGCTCACATTAAAATTTATACCATCATTACATTATCTCCATAATATTCATTTTATTTTCATAATCCCTCCTCCCCCTCTCCCTCTCTAATACCTAAATGCCAGGATACTGTTACGCCCTCTTTACTTCGTTATGTGGGACAATAAATTAGGACGCAATTAAAGTGCCCCTCGGACGTTGACTGATATACAACCTCTTTGCAACGTTCGCCAGATTGCGTCTACACCGACCGATCTCGAAAAAATGAGCCAGTCAAGCCCCCCAGACAATTTATTAGCCCCCATGCAAGTAAAATTAACTTTTTCCTTTAAAAGGCTATTGTGAAATTATAATATCGTTTGTAAGTCCCACACAAAAGCAATTAGGTCGCCTGGCGAAGCTGAGGCTACCTATTCCCTCAGTTTTTTACGTTTTCGGTCAAACTTCTTTATCTGTAATGCTTTTATAAAAATCTGTCTTTTGTCTGTTTGTTTTTAAGTTTGGGATTTATTGTTCTTTTGCTGTTGGTTTCCTTTATTACGGTCGATTTGAGGCCATATTTTTGGTGAAATTGGTCCTTGGAAAACTTTCTAAATGTTGAAAATTCTGCGGATTTCTTTGATTCTAAAAGTTTGCTATGCCTTCTTAGTTTACCGATCGATGCCTTTGCCACCATTGTTATTGTTTGATAAGTATCTGAGTCACAATAGCTTTTGTGAAGGTGTACACGAGTGGAACATATTGCTCTAAGCTGGTAACAACACACACCTTTTCGTCTTTGTGTGTAGGTACAATCGTATTATTCCTGATTTCCGCTCCAATATCAGTTTCCTGTCCCAAAATAAATGTTCTGAAAATAGATATGTTGACAAGTGTCACATGAAGTGTCTGGCTAAATCGCAGAATACCTATATCAGTTACAGAAACAGTAACTAATTGTAACGAGTTTAGGAACATTGTTTAGTGTATAGATCTAGTTTCAGGAATATAGTTTGGCCTTAAAATAAAATAATAGCAAATACAAAATTAACATTTCTCAAGTTCTCAAGAGTCCCAAGAAACTTTCAAAACTTACTGAAGCCGTAAAATCCCGTTAGTATAACCGAAACGTAATTGCAAAATGTAAGATTTCCAAACTGCATCGGCTCCAAAGCACACGAGAATATTGCTTCTGCGTGATTCGATTTCGTTCTATCCGCACAAAGTTGGCTAACCGCTGGCCTGCCGATATTACACCCATATCAAAGGTTGTAACCAGATAACTGAGTTACAAACGGACAGTCCACTCGGGAGTGTATGAAATTCCAAAATTATTATCCAATTCGAGCTTTTATAGAATACAACAGTAAAGGACCAATATCGTATGGTTATTTTATTAGTTCGGAGGATCTCATAGCTAAGTAATAACAGCCGCCCGGTTTGATCCATCAGGTTAAGCTACGCTTACCAGAGTTGGTCTGTAGATGGGTGACCATCTTAACATACCGAGACTCCTCCGTGCTTCAGAAAGCGCGCTAAGCCGTTGGTCCTGGCTGTCATTCGTGGATCTTTGACAGTCGTTACGGGTCGTCAGAAGCCCGAAAGTCTGGCAACCAGTCGTACTAAGGGGTATCGTATTACCCAGTTACTGGGTTGTGGAGATCAGATAGGCAGTCGTTCCTTGTAAAATAAGGTATTCAGCTGTATCCGGTTAGAGTGGAAGCCGAATTCAACATAGTTGGGAAAAGGCTACATAGATTTTATTACTTAGTTCCTAAAACCCTCTGTACCTTAGGGAGTCTCCCGCACACTAATTGCGTAACACACTTTCAATCACAAATCGAGAGTTTTGAAGGATATTGCTAATCCAATTCTCCATAGTTATGAAAAATTCGTCTGCTCAAAAACGTAAATAATGAAATGAACGTACGTAAGTGAACTGTCAAAATGAAACTATTTGCGATCAATTGTCATTTTATGCGTGTTACTCCGCTGTATATTACCCTGCTTTTTAACCCATGCCTGGGATTCTCAAGTTCGGATTATTAGTAAACTGTAATCAAAAATCACTCACCCAGCAAGCTTAGCTTCGGCCCGTAATGTTTCCTATCAAATTATTAAGAACAGGTAATTTGTAATGAACTGGGTAACGACCAATTTGGTTAAGCGATCTTAGGCCGTAAGTTTTATAAGGTAATAATCAAAATTATATTTGGGAATGTCCAGTATAGCGCCTATGTTTGGTAACCATATGATTTGCAAGTTAGTTGGTGTACCAACAAGACTGTTTTCAACACGATAGTTTTCGTAAACAAACTTAACATGATCGCATGAATAAATCAAAACATAGGGACCTTTGTTTCTATTGGACATTCGATACAACTAAAACAGACCGTTTCTAGATAACCGATTGTGTTACAGTTTTCGAATATGTTGAATTTAGTTATTAATCGTTTCGATGTTATGTTTTATTGTATAACATAGTTTTTTAAACTATAATTATATTCATAACTAGCTTTTGCCCGCGGCTTTGCCCGCGTGGGGATCGGATATCATCTCACGGAAACATAGGTACTACTGCACGCGTAGCATGACCACCGTAGAAACGGATTTTGTCGACGGAAGACTAGACAAAATGACAGATTGTGATTGTTTATCTGTCATGTTCACTGGGATAAAAAGTAGCTTATGTTAGGACCCAGGTCATGGTCTACCCATGTTTTACACTGTTTGTAAATATGTGAGCACCATGTATGTATCTATAATATAATTAAATTATCTGTCGTTGCATTTAATTCTTTTTACGTATTGTGGTTCAGTAATTTTAGTCTAGGTGCATCGTCTTCACATATAATTATTTAACTAATGTAGGTACCTATACAAACTATTGTAAAACATTTTTATTTTATTTATTAAGGGATTATAAACAACTAAAACATATATAATACTTAGGGTTAACAGAACTTTTAGTAACAATGTTGCAGTCCACTGCATTATCCGCAAGTAAAACATATTTAAAGTTCAGTTATTGCCACTAGACGAGCATTACCAAAATCAACAAATATTTTGAAATAAATAAATAAATTACAGAAAGCTAGCTATAGCTACAAAACCAAATCAGATAAGAAACAATTTCGTAAACCTAGGCCAAATATTTTTTGATAATCAGATAGCTAATGCTATCTGATTATCAAAAAATATTTGGCCTAGGTTTGAAGGAGGACGCGTGAAAATTGATTCGAGTAATGATGTCGAGGAAACCTCTATGACAGACGGACTGAAAAGTGATCTGACAAAGTATCCATTTTTTAAGTTGGAACCTTAAATAAACCCTTTTATTCTCTTCAAAACGCTTTTTAAAATAAATTTAACGTTATTTAAATACCTATCGGAAATAAAATCAGCACTCAACAGTTGCATAAAGCATCATGAGCTTAGAACGTTCCCACTGCTGGGACACAAGCCTCCTCTCTTCGAGAAGAAGTGAGCTGTAATCTACCACGCGGGCCCAGAGCGGGTTGGTAGATTTAAAGAATGTGAAATTGTGAAAAATTCTGTAAGAAAATTGTATTATATGTGCTTAGTCACAGAGTACCGAAAAGGGAAGTTCTTAGTTCGAAATTTAATTTAACTAGGCTTCTTTCGTATAAGCCTGCGTACATATACCCCAAAATAGAAAGCGAAAATCACCAGACATTTCAAACGAAATAGAGATCAAAGTGAGGAACGATTGATCCTCATTTCCTTGCTCAGTTAATAAGACGATTTCCCTGCTCATCTTCCTCAGTTGATCCACTAGTTTTACGACATTACGCGCAGAACAATATTCAGTGCCCAACAACAAACTCTTCGGTATTTAAAGAAACGAATATAAATGAAAAATCCTGTTTGTTACACTTACGAGTATTACCATAATTGGTACCTATAATGCTTTCAAATGTGAAACGTTTACGTATCCAAGGGTATACGTTAATCCCATTACTTATCTACAGTACTCAGAATTCGCCTGTCTGCGGTATTACACTCGAACACCAAATTGCTTTTAATGTATCTCACACAAAGAAATCCTCTTTTCAAAACGAAAACTGTACTTAGTATCTTGATGATTACATTTTTTAGAATATACAGATAGTAAAGAATATAAACTGAAGAACAAAAGAAAAATTGTAGGAAAGTAATAAGTCTTTTGTGTATAAAAACATTTACTTTGATCTTTTTACTGTTCTTAGAAAATCAGTAAACAGTATACTATCTGCCCGTAAACTATTGCCATTGTTTAGGGTAAAAAATTAAGATACACACGTAAACTATGTAGGTTAATGTATGCTATTGCCATGTTTAAGATAAAAAAAATAAGATACACAAGATGTAGCTTCAAAATCTTTATCATAGACTATCTTTAATTGTAGTATTTACATAATATATACGTTAACAACAGATAGACTATACTTATAAACCCTAAACAAAAAGTTAAACCGAACAGCTAACAGCGTGGCAAAAGTATACAAGATTGCTGTACCTAGATTGACATTAACAGTATTAATTCATTAATTCATCGTGGCTTACAGCGAAAATACTGATTTAAAGTTTTTCGATTCCCATTCCTTAGCATTCTGTCCGTGAAACTTTCAACAATTAACTGAAATCTAATAAAAAGTTTTATAAAAGTAATCTGCCAAAAATTATTGAAAATTTGATTCTTCTCTGCTACAAAGTACTAAAATAAAATAACACTATTTTCCAGTTTTCTTCTTCCTCTTCGCACACAAATAAGAAAGATATTGATTACGTGTGCGAGTTATTCAAATTAAAATGTCCCCTAGCGAGATGAACGTGGTTGCAACTGTTTACCTTCGTGAGGACCCTTTTGCTAAAATGTATGTACCCGGGAGTGTGTTTGAGTATTTTAGTGGGTTTCCTATGGTAAATCAGCCGTTCTCGCCGTGTTTCGAAGAGCTCGTTTCAACACCATTATTCTGTACTTTTAACATTTTTAATTCATGGCCTACTCAAGTCTACAATCCAGTACGCAATAAACAAGCCTGCAGATTTATGGTCGTTCCTTCTCTTTATGAGAAGAGTCCTTTTCTGTGTAATGGGCGATTAAAATGCCGATTGTTACAATTAATTTGTTCCCCATTCAAAGAAATACGAATATGGTGTATTTGTAAGAAGACCCAAAAATAACTTATGCTCTTTACAAATTAATATCCAGCCATTTTCAAATCAATACCTATGGCATAGAAACTATTTAGGTATTTATTAAAAGTATCGTAAATTGTCACAACATTTTCTCCTTTAGATATCAATAAATATTTGTTCAAAGACTCGAACTCTATTTGTAGTACATTTTGGTGAAACGTAAAACTTAAACAAACTTAAGTAACCGGAGATTTGTTTCCTGTTCTGGAAAAATACTCGACTACTGCCCGGTTGCTATGGCAAAAGAGATTGTTGTGATTACCAATAGATGCTTTTAGTATTGATTAATTAATCCATTAATTCCTACGAGAGCCTGGAGGCATATTCACCAGTAAATAATAATAAAGGACGAGGAGATATCCTATGTCAGACTACAGCCCTTAACGGACAGTAGGATATAGGAATAATGTAAAAACACAAATTATTATTCTTATTATAAAAGTAGATAATAGTAGGATGGACGGAATGATCATTGTTTTCAATTATGTCACAAGTTTGTAATTTCGCAAATTGAGTTCCTGAAAGTACCAGTAACGCCATCTGTTGGTGCTACGCAGAGAAATAATAAGGGAGGGTCGCTCTCAAGTTGTGTACTGAGATACACGTACTTCCTCTGGAAAAGCGAGAAGCTTTGCTCCTAGAGATTTCCTTTTACCTCGCTAGGTGTCGCTTTTAACTAAAATATTTGAAAACAAAGTTCTTGCAGAATAATATTTATTACTTAGACTATTTCCTTCAAATTTTTAGAGACTGACCAAAGAAGTAAATTTTCATAAAATATCAATGATTTTAAAATGATACTTTATTTGTAGAAATATTATTAGTACCGAACTAAAAAGAAGTCTGCTTAAATAGAGTTCTATTTGCACTAGCAAGTGTTTGGAAAAACCATGAAACACAAAAGAAAATTAAAAATCCCGTACATACCGTGGCATGCCGTTAATTGATGGAGACAGATTAGGTAGTCTGGGTACCCATGGACTACCCAAGGGGGTAATCTACAGGTGCAAGCATTTGTAATTTCAACACGAATACCTATGCTTGAACTTTTATTGCTTAGCGTGGCTTTATGTGGAGTTAATACACTTTGTTTTGTTATTATTTTTGAGGTCTTGACTAAGGTTAGCTTTTTCTTCCAAAATATTCGGGTTTCTAACTAAAAAGAAGATTATTTCGTTTGTAGGTAGATGAAACCTATTGTTAAGTGTGACTTTATGAAAACACAAATATTGTAAAAGAAAATTGGTAAAAAAAAGTTATATTCTATAATTATTTTATATGATATTACCTATTGAATGTTGGAAAACATTGTCCAAGATTGCCTGTATTCTTGATCACAAAGCAGACGCTTGGCGATCATAAAAGAGGAATATAATAAAAGCAGGTCAATGAAAACAATGTAACAACTCCATCATTTTATCGTCTCCGTAGGTTATAATAATATTATTCGTCTGCGTGTGACAGAGACTCCCTAATGATCCTAACTTATATTATAATAATGCGAAAATGAGTTTGTTTGTTACGCTTTCACGCTAAAACAGCTGAACGGATTTGGATGAAATTTGGCACACGGGTAGAGCATGACCTAGGTTAGGACAAAGGATACCTTTTTATCGCGATATTATCACAGGATCGAGACTTATGCAGGTGAAACCGCGGGGTGCAGCTCAGCTAGTATGCTATAAAGTTAGACACCCCTTGGAACCACACGATACTAACATAATAAAGCTGAAGAGTTTGTTTGGTATTTTGTTCGAACGTGCTAATCTGTGGAACTATACCAGTCGGTTTAGAAATCTTTGCCCGTCGGAAAATATCCTACGGGAACGTACTACCGGGATTAAAAGTAAACGTCTTAATCCAGGTTATAAACTATCTATGTGCCAAATTTCAGTCAAATCTGTTTGTTTAGCCGTTTTGGCGCCAATCCGGAACATAGATCCAGACAAACGGACAAAAACTCTTCGTTCAAAATTTTATTATTATATTGGAAAAGGTATTTTATTAGATGTATAAATTTGATAACCCAACTCTTGAGAAACGTTATTGCCTATAACCTATATACTTCTATAGCTTTCTGAACATCACGCTCCGACCGAGAAAACAGAAAAAAACACGCGGATGGAGTCGTGAGCAGAAAGCTAGTGTTTTATGTTACACTAGACAACATATTACTTTATATTAATATTGCTATGATATTCAGTGCGTAAAAAACTAAATATAGATAGCAAACTGACTGGGTTATTAATGGCTTCCTTTATTAGCTATGAGTTTGGCTTCTATTCAATACAATATGTTGCGTTGTGTGCCTTTTAGTCTGTGCTAAATAAATGTATTTTCTTTCTTTCTTTGATAAGATTGGTTGTCAGACTTTCGGGCTTCTGACGATCCGCAACGACTGTCAAAGATCCACGAATGACAGCCGGGACATAAGGCTTAACGTTTGACAAGATTGGTTGTCAGACTTTCGGGCTTCTGACGATCCGCAACGACTGTCAAAGATCCGCGAAGGAAAACCGAGACCAACGGCTTAACGTGCTTTCCGAGGCACGGAAATGTCTTGGTAGGTAAAGATGGTCACCCATCCACGGAACAACAACAACGGAAAGCGTAGCTTAACTTGATTGATCGACACTTGCGGCTGTTATTACTTAGCCACAAGCTCCTCTAATAGGTACGTGGATATTTAACGTAATAAACATCAGCGTTAATCATACTCGTGGTTAAAGACAACAGCTAAGTAATAGATTGCGGTCATCTATCTAGATTTTACAGCTTGTAGGTATTGGAAATATCATATCAAGACTTGCAAGTCACGGTAATTAGTTAAGACGATACGTACAGTCAGCCTCAAAAGATGTATTATACATCGACAAGAATTCATTAGATTGCCTAGAATTTGTTTCATAAAGCCAAGCGCATATTACAGCGGCAACGGGCCGCAGCGAAACGCATTTTCATACAAAAAAGTACGGTGCGACCTGTAGCGTGCGTTGATTCATAGAAAATATGCCAAAGTGATGGTGAAGGATTTTTGCAATGAGGTGCGTTGCGGTGCGGTCCGCCGCAGTCTGCGCCAGCTTTTTTTCCAATTAAGTACCCAATGTGTGTTATGAGGCTGACTGTACCACGAAGTAAATTTGTATATTTACTTTGTGATACATTCATATTGCATTTTCCTACAATAATGTACCTACAGACCTTCGAGGAAAAAAAAAGTTCAAATTAATATTAAAACTTTGCGAATGTTCATCAATCAGCAGTTAACCAGTACTGTGTTGTACCACAGTTGAATAATTATGTCTGTCGAAAGGCCAGACAAATGGACAACAATGAAGTTATTTTCATTTAATGTAACGATTGATGTGTCTGCGAAAATCCCTGAAACCGTCACAAAAGTTAGGAACTACCATTGAAAGCCGCCTGTAATTAAGAATATTCACTTCAATTACCTATTTTAGCAACAACATCAGAATGATTCAACGACAGAGAGACATTCTCTGAGATCATTTACAGATGTAAGAAGAAGTACCTCCCTATTATTCTGCAGATTGAAGTTTGATTGAAACAATTCAACACTGTATTCCTAAATATTGGCAACGTCGTAAATAGCTGTCAAATATTTACCTGTTTAATAAATTTTGCAATATTACTATATGGAATTAAGAAATGTGGCTAACCAGGGAACTAAAATATTGATTATGAAATGCAATAATTAATATCGTAATACCGAATATTTAATTTTAAATGTAAAAAAAAATTGGAATCTTTCCAAATGCCTTTTTAACATCTAAAATTGTTGCGACATCAAATTCAGTGTTATAATTGCAATTCATTTAATAATGAATTGCAATTAAATTAAATTAAATTAAAATAAAGAAATGTGGCTAATTAGTTCCCTAGAATATTAATATATTCTAGGGAACTAATTAGCCACATTTCTTTTTTCCATACGGTAATATTGCCAAATTAATCAAAACAGCGAAATATTTGACATTTATTTGCGACGTTGCCCAGTTTCAGAATAAACGCTCTTAATTCCATTTTCAATTTAAAAAAAAGAAAGAGAATACTTTTATTTGCGGTAAAAATGACGCAAAGAAAGAACACAAAATGAACAACAAACGAAAAAAAATAGTTCAGGAAAAAAATTGCGTCACATCCACGCCATCGCTTAGCATAATGCTGCGACCCTACGCGAGGCAGAACTCCCAGCGCTTGTTTCCAGTGACAGCTGACGTTGACGTGATGACGTCAACCGGTGCAGCATATAATGAGAAATAAAATAAGTGTGTACAAATGTAAATAATAGTAATTTAAAGCCCAACGTTAAACAAAGCACAGCTGTTGTAAGTAACTAAAGTGCATTCAACTTTGAATTCAAATGGGAACAGTTTTCAAGACTCCTTTTGGGGTAAACCAAGCATTCTCGAGTTGTACTGACTTCAGCGAATTCAATTCAGTTTGGAGAGCCCGAATCCCTCGGACAGTTGAAAGAAATACCTAAAATGTTTCGCGGACCACTCGGTGACTCAGTCGTGTTGCGCTTGCTTTCTTAAATGTATCTGAAATAGAAGTAAACGAAATTGTGTGCAATTGACATAAATTCACTGAATAACGGCATGCATTTTTGTCTTCCGGATTATTCGCTCCAACTGTTTGGTTGCAAAATCCTGAATTTTCTTCTTGTTTACGAAACACAATTTCTTAATTTCATTGCTTTCGGTCTAAAACGCAGGTCATATTACTATTATACAATTACTGCCTCGTTGGTCTAGTGGTTGCAAGCGCTACTGCTGAGCATGAGGTCCTGGACTCGATTCCCAGGTCGGGCAAAGTGTTATTGGGTTTTTCTATCTGAAATTTCTCAGTAGCAGCCCGGAGTCTGGATTTGTGCCCGGTTGATGGCAATAGGCCCGCCCCCTATTACATGGGACTTAAAACATAACTGGCGAAATGTGGGTGAACCTGCTACAGGGACACCTCTGCCCAACCCTTCGGGGAAACAAGGCGTGATGTTCTGTTATGTCACCAAATTAATGCATATTATGAAAGTTGCTCGAAAGTTGCTCAAAATCGTTTACTGAATCGATTTCCCATCCTTTTTAATACAAAAAGATATTTTGAATATCAAAATTAATTAAAACTACGTAAATTAGGTACAGTCACATTTCTATTGTAACAAACCAAAATGGACGAAGCAGCTACTACGCTAGAGCCTTAGACGTGTGCGACTGTGTGCGAACTGCGTACGTAGATTTGTAATGTGACCGCAATTTCTCCTACAATCAGTACAACAAATTTAATAAATAAACAATATTTTATACATAATAATAATAGTTCAGTGTATGTATTATGATTATAACATAATATTCTAATTGGGGTATTTGGTGGTGTGCATTAATTCCGGGACATGTTGTATAAGTACTTTTCTTAAATTTTTTCATATTGTTGCCAAAACCTACGCAAACTTCCTTTGTAACCTACTAACGTGTTATCTTGAATAGCTGATCTTGGCAACGCCGACGTTCATTGATTGATTACTAGATTGATCAAGTATGGCTAACGTAGGTCATTGTTGACAGGGACCACAACAATTCGGTTACGATAAATTACTCTGTGACGTAATGTTCAGTACGTAGTCATTATCCCTGATGTGAAGCAGAAAGAAAATCTTACAGACGGTGATAGGATTTTTTATGTTAGTCAATAATCTGGTGAATAAAGTAAATCCGTAAACGTTTTCGAGCGCTGTTTGCCTTTCTAAACCGTGATCACTCCAAAACAAGTCCTCGAATCTGTCAACATTCACAGAGAGTCTGTCACTCAATTTATCCTTATGTAAATCGTATAAGTGACTCGACGATATATTCAGTGAGTTATGCGAGCGTCCCGGTTTCAAGTTGTGACGTCAAAATTACGGTGAAGGCTAATTAACTCCAGACCTTTGGCTGTGGTTATACGTTGATAGCTTCTGAACGCGTCACATGGCCTTCGCGCTTACATATTCAGTTCCCGGCTGACATAATACCATGAAAATTACCCAAACGTACCCAAGTGTGTATACGTTACGTACGCTCGTCGCTCAATTTTTGAAGCCAGAATTTTGCCGATGTGTTTACTGATTTACTTACGTATTTTTATGTCATATTTCGACCACTCGAAACATATAAATATTTAAACTGTAATCTCCTGTACGTAATATGCAAATGGATGGAAAAACCAATAGGTAAGCAAAATAATAAATAACATTTTCATATTCTGCAACCTTTCTCGCTGCCGCCGAGTAATTTGATTTACTGGTGTATGAACCTGCAAGGACTAAAATAAAAATACGTGGAATTAAAAATAAAAACATTAAAGTATCCGGTATTTTGTACAAGGTTTTAATTTTTCTATAAAGTTCTTAGAAAGTCTGCTCAAGGTGGCTCAGACCTTGAGCAGTTTGTTGAGTAGAGCATAGATAATACGCTTGAATAGAGAATCTCATTGTTCTGATGACGTAGCATTTTGGAAGATGGCGGACGATTTGACAGCGCTTAATATTCGCGAACAGCTGGTTTGGCTCTAGATTAAACTTGAACAAAGATGTCATATTGTCGCAGTATTGTTTCGTTAATATACAACTGTAGTTGTAGTAGAACGATTTAAGTAGGTACTCCTATACAAGACAAACTTTGGTGAGACCCGAAACGGTTGTGCCTTAAAATTAATTTAGTCCAACGTCCTCAACGTCTTTCGGGAATACCGAAAAAAGTTTTCGCATTTCTGTTCTTTCTGTTTTGTTTCAGAATAGAGTTTTATACCTATAGTTTTGGGTTTCGGCAATAATTTAAGTAGCATTTATTGGACCTAACTCAATAAGAAAAGAGCAGGCTCAATTAATTCTTTTAATTTCTTTAAACACTGCGTAAGTTCCGGAACGTTTAATTTTAAGAGCGTTCATCCAAAAAGTTGGCAACGTCGTAAATAGTTATCAATTATTTACCTGTTTTGATTAATTTGGCAATATTACTGTATGAAAATAAGAAATATGGGTAACAACTGAACTAAAATATTAATAATTAATTGCAATTATAACAATGAATGCATTTGAAAAGTTTCCAAATACTTTTTTTACATCTAAAACTAAATATTTGGTGTTACGATATTAATTAGTGTATTTCATAATAAATATTTTAGTTCACTACACATAAACATAACATCACGCCTTGTTTCCCCGAAGGGTTGGGCAGAGGTGTCCCTGTAGCAGGCACACCCACATTTCGCCAGTTATGTTTAAGTCCCATGTAATAGGCGGCGAGCCTATTGCCATCAACCGTGAACAAATCCAGACTACGAGCTGCTACTGAAAAATTTCAGATAGAAAAACCCAATAACACTTTGCTCGACCCGGGAATCGAACCCAGGGGACCTCATGCTCAGCAGTAGCGCTTGCGACCACTAGACCAACGAGGCAGTCACTAGTTACCCATATTTCTTATTTCCATACCGAAATTAATCAAAACTGCGAAATATTTAACAGCTATTTTCGACATTGCCCAGTTTCTGTATAAATGCTCTTAATTTCTATCAACAACTACATAATAATTATAAAATAACCTCAAAAATAAAGAAATGAAAAGCAATAGCCATTAGTTTTGAGTGCAATTCCCGGCGCACGCGAACCCACTTCACCTTTCGTGACCAAACTAAAAACTTGGGTTACTTGCAATATAATAAATCGGAGCAACCTATATTGAGTGAGAAATGTAGGGACTGATTCAATCAAAACCGTGAAACTTTTCGAATAAGTAATTTAATACGAATTTGAAAACTTTCTGCATTCCGCTTTCGTTTATGTTTTTGCTACGTTGCAATTTTTCAGAATTGAATATGAATTTTTATCAACATTATTTGCATTAATTTGTTTGTTTTTTGCGAATGACAAACTCAATTTGGGGCTTGTCAAATCTCTGGTATTTGATCAATAACGTATTTTTTTACAATATTAAACACAACTAGTTATTTAAACTACGTACAAAATTAAATGACTTACTAACTAACAATAAAAATAAATACACAAACAAAAGGACACTTAGCCGTCGAAGTACTCGTACGCTTGTTAAAGGGTTCGTTTATTTATATATACTTTATATTACACCACAAAAATACATTACAAAAAATAAATCAAACACTAAAAAGTATACAATCGTTTTAGATTGTTAGCATCTTCAGTTTTTTTTTTTTTAATAAGTAGGTACTTATTAAAATTTAACAGGAGCTAAATATTTTATCGGTTTAAAAAAACAACTATAATGGAGGACTTTTTAATTTAATTTTAATTGAAAACTTCAAAACCTTGTAGGTGTATAGTTAGGTACAATGATACTTTAGTTTTGATTACATCAGTTTTAAGATTTCATTTATAAGTTGAAAATGGAAAGAGTCAAAAGGGCATGAGACTACTTATTATTACTTGTGCCAGTAACAGATAGAAAAAACATTTTGAAAGTAGAAAACATAATATAAAATAATAAAACCCCAAAATAAGCTATATATTATTTATTTAGTTAAATTGAAACTTAACGCATTTATTTATTGCTAAAGCGTCATTTTAGCGTTTTTGTTCCATTTGTTTAAAAAAATAGTCATATATGTAGCAGCGGCGGTGAGGTTTGGTAAAAACTTAAGGTGTCTTTTAGTTTATGTTGAGAAGGAGAGGGGTGTGGAAACAATATAAATTAAGATATCGAGCGATAGGTATGACGTAGCGTATGGTGTTGTTTCTTGTCTCGAGAGGTCGCTGTTAGTTCTTGATGTGCGTTAATGAAGTAGGAGTCCACAACATCTATCTATACTAACTAATTATAAAGCTGAAGAGTTTGTTTTTTGTTTGTTTGTTTGTTTGAACGCGCTCATATTTGGAACTACCAGTCGGCTTTGAAAATTTATTGTTACATTTTGATAGGCCAATTCTTGAGGAAGGCTATGCTATTTAATATAACGCTAGGACCCTTAGTCAGAAAGAACACTAAAGGAAAACGAAGTAATAGGACGGGCAGGCAATGCGATGCGACGGGAGGAAACGCCCGGGTGTCACCATTGTGTGGATCGCCCGGAGGACACGGTGGAGCGTACGGTGGAGGTCTACCCGGGTTGGGCGGAGCATCGCCGTGTCCTCGTGGAGGCAATCGTCGGCAGTGATCTTTCGCTTCCGGCCCTGGTCCAGGCCATGGTACGGAGCGAGAGGGCATGAGAGGCCGTCACCTCCTTCTGCGAAGCAGTAATGCTCGCGAAGGAGGAGGCGGAATGCGTGAGGGAGAGGCAAATTTCGCGCCCTCACGCCCTTACCACCGCAGGAGACACCCTGCGCGTCGGGACTCACAGTTCGATTTCCGGTCACAGTAGGCGCGGGCTTGCGGACGGTGAGCAATGAGTAGCTCGCCGTCCGATAAGGATCAGGCATGGGTCGACGGCGCGTCGTTTCCACGCGCGCCTCAAAGAGATGTCAGTAGAACTGACGCGGTCCGCTAGGGCCAATGCCCGCCGGGGTCACGGGAATATCTGAAAGGGATATACCGTGGCCCCTGGCAACTGAAGGAATACGGGTGGGTTTTACTCAGTAACAGTCTGACACGCCCTCCCGCTCCGCCCAGAGCGGGAGAAATTATTTGGTGATTTCCCAACCAAAAAAAAAGGCAATGCCATGCGACGGGGTGGATCGGGAGAACAAGAAATTTTACGCCGACGAAGTCGCGGGCAGAAGCTAGTATAACTAGTAGTTCTGTGAACAGTAGACCTCGCGAGCACAAACATTTTACTTTTTTGCAACAACCACTACACAAATTTCCATGTGTTTTGTACAGGGTATTTATCATGTTTTTGTTTTTTTAACAAAAAACATGGTATACATCCCACAACTAACCAACTACTATCTGTTATATGTTAAATACGAGACTTTAGTTTTTTTACAAAACTCAGTCACACAAAATTTTCGACGGGACCTAACCATTTGGCGAGCGACAACGACAGCGCGATCTAGCGGCGTACAGTAGCGCCATCTGGTGACCTTATAGTAAAACGTTTTAAATAACTCTGAAAAATATTTTCAGAATTCTAGTTTTGTGATTAGAAAGAAGGTGGTCCCAGGAGGTCAATTCTCGTGTTTACAATCGTACTTGTCGGATCCGTCATTACTGCTCGCCTCCCTATGTCGCTTTTAGAACGGTGGCATTATCCAGATTCTTGTATTCTCACTACTTGAACTCGTTCGTACATCACAAGCCGTAGGACAAAAACGTGGCCATTATACATCGCGCGAAGCAATCCATTCCATATAACAATGCTACTTTTTAAACGCAACCAAAGATGAAAAGTGTACCTATTAAAAATGACTGTTAAGCGTATTAAAGGTTTTGATATACGTATTTCATAAACATGTATCAATATTATGATCATTATTGATCGTGAATAAACGGTAACTCGCCTCGTTGGTGTAGTGGTCGCAACCGCTACTGCTGAGCATTAGGTCCTGGGATATAATGATATTGGGTTTTTCCAACAGTAATTTCTCAGTAGCAGCCCGGAGTCTGGATTTGTGCCCGGTTGATGGCAATAGGCTCGCCCCTATTACATGGGACTTAAACATAACTGGCGAAATGTGGGTGTACTATAGGTACACCTCTGCCTAACCCTTCGAGGATTACAGGCATGATGTTGTGTATTAAACGGTAACTCCGTTTATATTTTATTATTAACTTTCCAATAAGTTCTCCATAATATTTGCTACAACGGAATGCATGGCTGATGCTGATTAATTGGCAATGTCAAAGATTTATTATTAGTCAGGTCAAATTAAAGAAAAAAAAACTTAATAATTTTATTGTTTGTTTACATTGGATCTACATAAATTAAGTAATTATACAAAAACAGAATGACTAAGATAACAATGATATTATAAGTGAATGATGACTACAATAACATCAAGGGTTATCAAATTTGAGAAAAAGAAGAGGAAATGTGATTTTCGTAAAGAGTACGGTACTGGGTATTGCACCAACCGGACCGTCCTGTCCGGCTAGTGCAGTTGTTCTTACATAAAAACATCTGTCGAAATTCATGAAGACTGGGCGAGAGGTGAAATGGGGATTCCTAAGCTCGCGAACAGCGCGCGATACATGACGCCGACTATTCGAGTAAACTTGTGAATATTATAATTTATTTCATATTTTTGTTAGTTATATAAGTTTTACATTGAAAAAAATAAAAACATTTGAAACAAATTCAAATTTAAAAACCGGCCAAGTGCGTGGGTCACGCATAATGAAGGGTTCCGTAGTTGGGATTAATTTATCCCAAGAACAAACTTTAGTATATTGTAGTTGAAAAACATGTTCTTCCATACATTCCAACTGCAAATGTAAGTTGGTCGATTATTACTCATTAACTTGTAAAGCATACTTAGCTGTGATAGTTTCTCTTTTAACTTCGTTATTCTACTGCCGTGATTTTTTTCGCATATCCAAAAACAACTATTTAGCTGGACGACACTTGACTCTAACAAGAATTAGCACTTTAAAGCTTAATATTTCGCAAACGGATCCCTGCATCAAAAAATAGTTTTCACACACCCACACGACTAAAATGGGGAAAAAAGAAAAAAAATATCATGATTTTACATTCCCACTTTGTTTAATGTATAAGTAGATGTGGCATGGAGAATAATTTTATTTATTAATTTGTGAAATACTTTATTTAACACCACTTAATACAAATAAGACAAACATTTACCCATGCCAAATTACAGTGAGCAATTTACTGCATTTTGAGAAGCTATTCTGCTCATCATGCCGAAGATCCTCATCAGATCTTCACCATTTTAGACCAGCATAGATTTACTACCTTTCAAATTAAAAAAGAACCATTGAAGTCGCATCTTTTACGGAGATATCCAGTAGCCCCCCTTTTTGCCCCATTTCGGAGGAAGTACCCCTCCAATCAAAAATACCCGACGACTAAAAATTACAATAAATCGTCAAACTTGTACACCAAATTTCGTCCAGATCAGTTGTAAAATACGACCTGTAGAGGAGTACGTACAAACTCACACGAAAGCAAATTTTGCCAAGACTTGATCCAGAGACGCTTCGCTCGCTACGCACGCTCGGTCAATAAACAAGCGACTATTTTATAAAAGTTGTGTTTCACACAACACTGTTATTTCTCAAAGCTCATGAGAAATATTAGGTAGGTACATTACTTAGGTGTAATATCTGTACCTTCCCTAGTAACAGATGATGAGGTATAAGCTACTTTTATGTCTTCATGTTAATACAATGCACGTGTTGTAGTTTATTTTTTAAGGCTTTTGGTAAAGAGAAATAGAAGAGAAGAGAGTTAAATAGCTCTTTTTTAATTCTTTATTAGAAAGAACCAGGTTCTTAATAATTATTATAATCTAGCTTGTAAGACTCATAAGCAAACTTAAATTAGCTAACTTAAATTTTTCGTGATAGTTATTTTAAAACAGTGTTTATTGCACTTTAACAAATAGGTTTCACTTTCCTAGAGTGTGATATAATAATAAAAACACTTTCTTCATGTGTTATATGTGTGTCATTGTCACATTATACATATCATTTTATAAATGTGTTTGGAAATTTAATCTCTGTTGTCAGAAGAGAGTAAAATCCAAATATTATGATTATATGGATTTTAAGGTCGAACACACTCAATTTCTTTTTAAGAATCCGTAAAATTTCCGAGACTCAAAATGACTAGACTAGATTCCCAATATCTTCCGCAAATATTTCAAAACTTAAGACAAATATGTTGGTTCTATTTTCAATTTCAAGTTGGATGGCTACTCATAAATCCACGTTGTTTCCGATCTGATATATACAAATAGCTGTACTTTGCCAACCATGCTATGTAGTGAGAAAACAATATTGATACTATTCTATCAATGTCATATTGGACCATCATCATCTGCCTAGCCTTTTCCTAACTACGTTGGGGTCGGCTTCCAGACTAACCGGATGCAGCTGAATACCAGTATTTTACATGGAGCGACTGCCTATCTGAACTCCACAACCTAGTTACTAGGTAACATTACAATTTGGGCTTCCAACTACTCGTACCGAATGTCAAAGATCTACAAATGACAGCCGGGATCAACGGCCTAACGTGCTTTCCGAGGCACGGAGGAGTCTTGGTATGTAAAAATGATCACCCATCCTCGGACCAACCGCGGCAAGCGTAGCTTAACCTGATCGATCGACCCGTGCGGCTATTATGACTTAGCCACACGAAATTGATGCACCTGTATGTAAGATATGTAGATTTGAGATTGTATGGTCGAAAGCAATCTTGCAGCTTTTACGTATTTAAACCAGTTACTGGGTAATACGATACCCCTTGGTAAGACTAGTAGTCAGACTTTCGGGCTTCTGACTACCCATAACGAATGTCGAAGATCTACGTATGAAAGCCGGGACCAATGGCATAACGTGCTTTTACGAACTTGGACCACTGTAAATGTAATGTGTGGTTTTGGTTACTCAACAGTAATGTCTAGTTCAGTTGAAATTTCAACTAACCCAATTTGTTAAACTGCTTAAAGTCATGCACAGTTTACAAACGGTTACGGCATGTTTAATAATAACTTCTTTATCACTCCCAAAGGTGTCTAGTTTATGTCTCACGAGTAAAATAGTCACTTGTTGTACACATTTGAGTTTTGCAAGAAGCATACAGCATAATCACCCTATAACCTTCCCACTGCTGGGACACAGGCCTCCTCTCTGTGAGAGGGAGTGGGCCGTAATCCACCACGCGGGCCCAGTGCGGGTTGGTAGATGTCACATGTCTTGGAATTTTTGGTTATTGCCGGTTTTCTCACGATGTCTTCCTTCACCGTTTTGAGAGCAGTGCTGATGAAATAACTTACATAAAACGCCTGCCTGCCTTGGTTCGAACCAACGACTTACAAGTCGGAAGTCGCGGTCGTTACAAGCAGTACAAAGTATCATTTGTCTTTCCTTTGTCTCTCTCGATTGATGATCAAATTGAAATGAAAATATTCTCCACGAATTCTTTTAATTGTTTACCAAAAAACCATTCGCTCATAGAGAAGAATATTTTAATTCAAGGAAATGTTGAAAATTAATCCCAAAATCGGAAACCTACTCCAATTTAACTTTAAAACAATAAGTAAGTAGTCCAAAGTCGAAACAAGAAGTATAATGTTCTTGCAACTGTATAAATCAGGTATGCGGGAACCGCACTCGACGCGTCCTTGCAAAGATAATGAAACATCAATAAGAAATGTACGTAAGACACTGCTGGCAGACGTAGCTGGCACAACGTTAATGTTTTCACATTGTTTGTCTTATTTGTTTTAGTATATTCGTGTATTTAGATGTATTTATTTCTGCTTATATTACGCTTGGCTAAGTAATAACAGCCGCACAGGTTGATCCGTCAGGTTAAGGTACGCTTTCCAGGGTTAGTCCATGGATGGGTGAGCATCTTTACATACCGAGATTCCTCCGTGCCTCGGAAAGCAAGTTGGTCCCGGCTGTTATTCGTAGATCTTTGTTACGTCGTGAGAAGCCCAAAAGTCTGACAACCAGTCTTACCAAGGGGTATCGTATTATTCAGTTACTAGGTTGTGGACGTCAGATAGGCAGTCGATCCATATAAAATACTGGTATTCAGCTGCATCTGGTTAGACTGGAAGCCGCCCCAACATAGTTGAGAAAAGGCAGGCAGAGTGATTGATACATATAAATAATTAGGTATATTTTATTATTCTAATAGGTATATATAATGTACATATATCCTTATATTTAAATAAATATTTACTACACAATTTTCGTTATTGCACGCTACCACTGTTTGTCTCTAATCACCCGAAGGTTGACTGGTAGAAAATGCCTATGGCATTAAGTACGCCCCTGTAAACTTGTGTGCTTAAAGTATTAAATAAATAAATGTACTGAGTGTACTTAAATTCACATTAAAATCTTCAGTGCTACTTAAGATCTCAAGTTCACATAATATTTTCTACTTTTTTTCTTTGAATATAATATAGCTTTCAAAGCCTGCATTATTGCTTATTTATTTTACAAGAGGTTCGTAATTGGTATAAAGTTGCCAGACGCGCTCATGCAGTTTCGGATTCAAGTAGAACCATACCAGCTATCTATTGTAAAAAGACTGTGAGAATTCCTTTTTTCATATAGACATACGGTACCTGTCTAGAGTCTATGGGCCATTTTCAACTTTAAGATAAATAAAGTTGCCAGACGCGTTCATACAGTTTTTCGGAATTCATTAAAAAAACCATACTAGATATGCAAAAATACCGTGAGAAAATGACTTTTTTATTATGTAGAAGTACGGTACCTACCTAGAGTCTAGGAGTCATTTGCAATTTTACGATAAACAGACATCTCGAAACTCTAGCAGTACCCGTAGTAATTGTTTTATCTCATATTTTCAACGACTTTTAATGCGTTTTGTGCAAAAGAATGAAATATGGTCAACGGAAGAAGTTATTGCCGGTTCCTGTCGGCTACGACTGGGAACTTTTATTCGTATTTTATGTGGGTCGCTATGCAATTTTTATGCAAGTTGAAGATTAAACTTTATTTTCGAGCCATTTTGTTTCACTTTCCCACTTTATTGGCCTGTATTGTGTGTTAACCGCCTGTTTGGTATTCACGGCAGAGCACTCTTGTGGCTTTTGACGTAGGTACATATGTATTTGACTATCACCTTGTTTGTTATAGGGGTCAGTAGACACGACTTGATATTAATTTAGATAGACACGCTGGAATCCTGTAAGGGCTTAGGCCATGGGCGACAACCGGTTTTTTCCAGGGGGGTTGTAGCGGTTACACCACCACATACGAACTACTCATCAAAAAGACATGACGTCACACAAATCCTTGATCGCGCAATTAGAGTTTACCGCGCCAACGGCATATATAAGACTATCCGACTTCAACCGTCGGGCAGTAGCCCGCCAGACACGACACCCGTCTGGTTGGAGGATCCTCCCTTTTCTATAGAGGATGAGTGAACTTTACACCCTTTTCCTCTTACCTCTAAAGGGTGCATCTTCAGCTCCACGAAGCGAGCTCGATCATTTTTGCAGTTCACCTCGTATATGTTTGATTCTCGATTATCGTTTGTCCATTCATTCAAGGAGTGTTTTTGTCGACTTATGCAAAAAAGTTTAGCAAATAAGAGAATGTAGGAATTTAGATAGAGTAGGATGCAAGAGCGACCGAAGCATAGTTAATAATGTTAGCACCCAGCCTATTAGATTTTTGGAAATAGGAGTTCGGTACTTTGTCGACATTAGAAGATTAGAATTGAGAGATTGTAGAATGCGCGAAGCGTTTTTAGGATCTCACCTCGAATAGTTTAAGTTCTCTATTATTGTGTTAGGCGTTTTCGAATATTTCTTTATTTCTGAATGTTTTAACACCTATATTTTATTGTGAGCGGGCGCTCCTGGCGCCCATGGCATAGGCTATAAAATCATCCGTACTATTTGTGATATTATGTTAAACTGGTACAAAATGTTGACCAGTATTTTCATACGTCACGGGAGATACAACAGAATAACAATGGAAAACTTCCTAATTCAATTAAACAACAAAACTCATCAATTTTCGTTTAGTTGGATGACTGGATGCATGATGAAGTTGTACTCGGTTGAATAGTTGTAAGGTGTGGGGCGGGTGCGGTGGCACATGCAAAATGATTGGCCCACAGGGCCACGATTGGCCCTTGTTGTTTGATTTAGCCGACCTGGTTACCAGCACCCGTTCCGAATGACTGGCTCACTATTCCCGCTGTTTGCGTTGCTTATAATATTAGTTTGTCTACTTTCAATATGATTGAAATGCAAATGTACTCTTTGCTTTTATTGACTCATTTGGAGTTGAGAAAATTCGGATGTTTTGATATTAGATTGAATAATGTTGATACATTATAGGGTGGGTATAATTAAGTGGTTGAAAACATGGGCCGAAACTAAGAAAAAATATTCATTCAATTTATTAATAAGAGAGGCCAAATTGAATTGGCAATAATATTCAGTTTGATTTGATCAAAAGTCCTCAATATACAGGATATTAATTAACTGAAGAAAACTCTAAGTTGTATATTTTCTTGCTGTAAAATAAAACTCTCGACTACGCCATTAATAACGCTAAAGCGATTTTAAGATGGCGGAGGAAATTAAGAAATTTCCTTGTTCAATGAGATTTTATACAAAGTGGGGGGAAACATTGGGGGTACGAGACATCAGACATTGACTTTAATGTCTTCAAATTGTAAAATTAAAATAAATACCAAGTTTCATAAAATTAGGTACTTACAACTAACACACAGGGCTGTTCAAAATATTTAGAACAACGCGGTCACACAGACAGACCAAAATTTGCTTTCGTGTGTCAGTTTGTTGGTAGAGGACTACAAAACATCATTCCATCTCTGTCATCTTCAAAATATTGACAGAAACAGAACGATGTTTTAAATACGTTAGGGATTTCTGGTGCGCGTTTACATCGAAATCGTAATCAAAAGTCAAAATCAATTGAACGTCAAAATTCCATAAGACAGTCCCCCAAAACGTCCCCTTCACCACTTCCACTTGCTTTATTTAGGTCTAGTCTATTTACTGTCAAAATAATATTATTTTGTTCGTAAGTCTCATAGATTTATTAGTTAATAATTATGTACATCTATGGTAAGTCTATTGCCGATAATTGGTTTCAGTTCATGTGGATCACGTTTAGTTGCTGTAGGTCGGGTGTAATGGGGCACGTGCGAACTGGCGCAATTAGCTCGATGCGGTATTGGTGTTGGCGTCAAACTGTGTTTCTAGTATTGCGCGGAATATCTAGTAAAGATTTTTTTTTAAACCGATTTGAGTGCTCTTCTAAATAATTTCTTCTGATGCTTGTACCTTTCCTAGATTTTTTTATTATTAGGTACTTATTAAAAATTGAAATTAATAAGATTTACAGTCGTTACGGGTCGACAGAAGCCCGAAAGTCCGACAACCAGTCTTACCAAGGCGTATCGTATTACCCAGTTACTGGATTGTGGAGTTCAGATAGGCAGTCGCTCCATGTAAAATACTGGTATTCAGCTAGATCCGGTTAGACTAGAAGCTGACCTTAACATAGTTGGGTAAAAGCTAGGCAGAAGTGGTAAGATTTGTAGGAGTGAGTGAGAGTGGAGCAGTGGTGGCCCAGTTAGCTGTGGTGGCTCAGTGGTAAAAACCCCAACTTACGAGTTGTAGGGCGCGGGTTCAAACCCAGACAGGCGGTTTACTTTGAGTTAATAATTTCATCACCACTGCTCTCAAAATGGTGAAGGATAACATCGTGAGGAAACCGGTATTGGTTCTAGGACATGACCTAGAACCAAAAATGTTAAGACATGTGATATCTACCAACCCGCACTGGGCCCGCGTGGTAAAATACAGCCCACTCCTTCCCGAAGAGAGGAGACCTGTATCCCAGCAATGGGAACATTACAGGCTGTAATGTTCCCATTGCTGGGACAGCATCAATAGATGCTGTATGTGTAAAATATGTAAAACTACATTCTTACAAATAAATAAATTCCAATTCTGATTCTATTACGCTATGCTAAGATTTCTAATTATAAAATGTAGTGTGGCTTTTTGATTAGTCAGATGTAGAAAATATTGTGCAATGGTCACTTCTACATTCAGATTATCATTATCATTGTATCCATTTTGCGGTTGTTATAAATTATAATACAGCCATCAATAAAACAGTGATCAGTACAAACAGGAAGGAAAATCAAAGCGTTCTATTAGTAACAAACCATGTGCCCGATGAGATCTCCCCAATGGCAAAAATAAAGAACTGCGATACAAACTTTCATCCCCTGTTTAACCCCTTTAGGAGATGATATCAAAATTCCTTCCTTTATGCTCACTTTCGTTATAAAAGGAACTCTTGTGTAAAATTTATGCTTCTAAACTCGTAAGGCTGTGTCAGTGAATGGATTAATCTAAGATTTACGGACAGTGACAGAATTTCTTCTCTAACAGTGACATGGGCAATTCACTGACGCGTTGTGCAACTGATTTGTGCTCGATTGCACCCCGTACAACATACAACACACAACCAGTGTGTTAATTACTGTAGTATCTTATTTGGTCATATTGTACCATGTGCACAGATTCGTTAGCAAATAAAATCGACTGTCGTGATTGAGTTACTGTGCAACACGCTTGATTGGCTGTTTGCTGAGCTACTAAAAGTAGCGCGGGCTTGCGGGCGGTGAGCAATGGGTGGCTCACCGTCCGATAAGGACCAGGCCCGGGTCGACGGCGCGTTGTGTTCCACGCGCGCCTCAAAGAGATGTCAGCATAATTGAAGGGGTCCACTAGGACCGATGCCTGCCGGGGTTGCGAAGAAAACCGAAAGGGAGATCGTGGCCCCCAGTACAGTTAGAAACAAAAGTCTGTTAACGTTTCAGAACAAAACGATAAGAAACTATAAGTACTGACTTAATATTAGAAAACCGGTCAAGAGCGAGTCGGACTCGCTCTCCGAGGGTTCCGTACTTATTCATTATGCCGCCATAATAAAATTGGTATCATTTTTATTGGTAAAAGATATGGGCAAATTTTGATTTTAGCGAAAACTTGTAAGTACCAAAATTTACCTTAATTTTCAATTTTGTGTAAATAAATGCAAGGTACATTTATTGTTGTGTAAATAAATACAGCACAAGTAAAAGAAAAATTCCAAAAAATAAAAAAAGTAAATTATAGACTATAAACTTCAGTATCTGATATAAATTTGAATTTGCTAGGTCCACCCGTTCCTGAGAAATTTGGTGGTGACAGACAGACAAACGGACAAGAGAGTGATCTTATAAGGGTTCCTTTTTTTACCTTTTTAGGTACGGAACCCTAAAAAGACACAAATTCTTGACTGTCTACATGAAATACTAAAAACGAGAGTTACTATTGAACAAAATAAAATTGTTTGCCAGTTTATACAACATGTCCCTGAATTAACGCACACCACCAAACAGAATATTATATTATAATCATAATACAAACACTGTTTTATTATTATTATGTATAAAACATTATTATTTATTAAATTAGTTATACTGATTGTAGGAGAAATTGTGGTCTCATTACAAAACTACGCACGCAGTACGCACACAGTCGCACATGTATAAGGGTGTAGCGTAGTAGGTATTTCTTCCATTTTGGTTTGTCTTGACTGTACCGTGGGTGGAGGTGTGCCTCTAATTTACGTAGTTTTAATTATTTTTGGGATAAAAATAACGTATATTAAAAGAGACAGAACTCTATTCAGTAAACGATTCTGAACAAAATAATTTCAAAATGTGCATTAATTTAGTTACACATTTTATTTAGTAATTAAATAAACGTGTCAATTTAGAAAATAAGGAAAAGTAACACAGTGTTTATTGTAGCTGGCTGTATACGACGGAGTGGAATTAAACTAACTACTGTTCTGAAATGTGGTGTACGTACGTGAGATTTAAGGCACCACATTTTGTAGCGTTCCCACCCATGATTTTACGAAGTAAATTGTAGAACAAAGAAAGAAAAAAAAGGAAAAGGAATTTTTATTTTCAAACTGGCTGCGCCCCGCAGATTCACTCGCATAAGTCTCGATACCGTGGAAATATCGGGATACCCTTTGTCCTAAACCAGGTCCTGATCTACTCATGTGCCAAATTTCATTCAAATCCGTTCAGCCATTTTATAGTGAAAGCGTAACAAACAAACGCACTTTCGCATTTATTATATAAGGATTATTACAAGTTTGAAAAATAATAGTTATTTATGCAACTGTTGTATAATAAGGGGTATTAAAACACGAATGTGGGTTTAACACACGAGGTTCGCCTCGTGTGTTAAACCCACATTCGTGTTTTAATACCTAATTATGTACAGTTGCATACAAGACTTTATCTACACCCATGATATGAATCCTCTATAAAATGCCTGCAGCAGCACACCGCGCATGCGTGCAGCGGGTGTTGCTGTCCCCCGTTTCAACGTTCCATTACTAAAGTTGATGGAAACAAGGAGTTGCATACATGAAAATGTTCTTTTTTTGAAATTTGAGTTGCGTAATGAAATTTAGTACAACATTATAACACTCATTTGGATGATATTATGGTTACTATGGCACTGGCTGTTTTAATGTTGGCAATAAAATTACTGTTTCAGAAACTTTTATAGAGGTTTTATAGCACGGGTGTAGATAAAAAATATTTACTGCACCAAAACAGGAAACAATACTAATCTACCTCCATTTCTGCAAGAATCTCCAGATCCATACAATTTAATTGAAGTTTTTATCACCCAAATTCCTTTTAAATTCAATTAAATAAATGCAACATCGTCTTATTTTTCTCATTATCCCTGTCTGTGCGCTCAAGCCATCAGCGATTCTCCTCACGACTATCTACTTAAATATTCGTATCCTAATACCTGAAATCCCTTTGAAGTTTAATGAACCAATCACTTAAACCAAAGATACAATTACAAGGCAAATAATCAAAACGCATATCATTACTCCAAGATTAGCAACAGACTTGCTTTGAGAGCTCAATTTAGCGATTCATACAGGAATATCTCACTGACAGCGACTATTTCAGTATTTGCTGCGAGCCCGAAAGCTAACTTAAAACTTAAATGCGTTTCCAGTATTCGCTTTTCACGACTTAGCGCTGCATGTGAAGGTGAAGACTAAATTCATAATACGATTAACGCTTTTATAATTTCTAACGTGACGATATTATCGTGGACGTCAACGTTCATAAAATCTATGGAAATACGTGCACGTTATAACGTTGTCGTGGAAATTCAAAACCGTCTTCATACAACATGTAAAAAGAATCCTGTCCGATCTGTGAGGGTATTGTTAGGTATCGTACTGAGTCTATTCATGCAGTAATTTACAAGAAAAAAAAATCGTCTCCTTTTATTTCCGTTATCGTGATGCCGTAACGTGAACGTGGACGTCTACGATAATATCGTCATGTTAGAAATTATAAAAGTGCATATTAAAGTTGAACTTAATTGCGATGCTAATGCATCAATTATATGTCAGTGTTCATTAAGTCCATTAATGAATCTTTCATATTATAATTAACGCCACAATGTTTATTGGATTATTTCAACCTGGTAACAGCAATAATTAATTTGATGGAATTAATTTTGAGTGGCATTTGTGGTTAAATATTAAAACTTATTTTAGTAATGGCTTGCGGTAAAGTGCACAAGTGTGGTAATAACCTAGGATAGCAGTACTTAATCCCAAAAATGATTTGAAAAGTCCACATGTGCCCGGTTGGTTGCAATAGGCTCGCCCCCTGTTACATGGGACTTAAACAAAACAAGCGAAATGTTGTTTTTCTATAGGACACCGTTATATTAAAAATACCTAATTGAATTCAAAATCTAAGTGATAGCTTCCCTCCATAATAAAACTGTGTTGATTTTTCTTCATATCATTATTCATCATCATTTAAACACATTTTTCGTGAAAAAACTAACTCATATGATGAGCTGAATAATGCAATATTGTTTTCACAGTACTATATTACTAGGCCTTGTGGCTAAGTAATAACAGCCGCACGGATCGATCGATCAGGTTAAGCTACGCTTGCCGCGGTTGGTCCGTGGATGGGTGACCATCTTATATACCGAGACTCCTTCGTGCCTCGGAAAGCACGTTAAGTCGTTGGTCCTGGCTGTCATTCGTGGATCTTTGACATTCGTTACAGGTCGTCAGAAACCCAAAACTCTGACAACCAGTCTTACTAAGAGGTATGATGTTACCCAGTAACTGGGTTGTGGAGGTCAGATAAGCAGTCGCTGCATGTAAAATGCTGGTATTTAGCTGCATCCGGTTAGACTGGAAGCCGACCCCAACATAATTGGGAAAATGTTAGGCAGATGATGAGTAAATACAATATTACCAAATATTTCTGTTAACTAGAGGTACCTATATAGATGGTATGACAGATTCGTTGGTAGCTACTGCAGGTACCCTGTACAAAGTACTTTAATTTGCTATTTATGAAAATCTCCTTGTCAATTTTTAGCAGACTGCTAATAAGATACTCCTAATCATAGACTGCAACGCGTAACACGACGAGGGGCCGAAAACGCGCCACTGCGCTTGATTTCTTACGTACAATTGCGGCGTGTGCAGTTTTGTATGGAACTATTCCCGCTCCCCGCGCCGCTACCTTCGAGGCCAGTTCCATATAAATCTATGCAATGAAACGCCCCGCTCCCCGCGCCGCCGCCGCCGCCCCGCGCCCGCTGACTTCCTGTCCGTAGCCTAAAGGTTTTTACCATCATTAAAAAAAAACCAGAAGGTACTATAATAATAATAATAGGTAATAATAATAATAATACTTAATAATTAAGGTACTATAATAATAATAATACTTTAATTAAGTACATTAAATTACATATAGAAAATAAATCTCCATGTTTGTCTAGACGTAACAACCGTTCGAAACAGGGGATCGCTAGTTATTAATAAATACGTTTTTGGAAGTTAACTAAGTACATAGTAACTGAGATTTTAATTTCTCAGTGCAATATTTATTTCGCTAGGTTCCTACATTTTTAAATATCGTGTGTTTTGACGTGCTTCGTGCACGTTTCTTTAAAAAGCAAAAGTTTTCAGCTTAATAGAAATGTTACAAGATGGCATGTTTGTTTGTTCTGTCTATCTATTCTGATAAATTGTATGAAATCAGTATCGTTCTTAGTTACCACATCTGAAAAGATGAATCAGTTTACTAAAGTAGTACCTACTAAAAATAATAATTACTCGCAAAGTCTATTTATTCATCTTGTAGTAGCCGTAAAATGATCTCATGATCTGATGTTTAACCTAGTAGTTCTGCGAACAGTAGATATCGCGAGCACAAACGTTTTTTCAACAATTAATATACCACTAAAGTTATTTAAAACGGGATATATAACTTTTTTTTTTTTTAAACCCGTCTATTGAAAAATCACGGTCTAAAACGTATGAAACAAGAAAATTGTTCAGACAAAAATCAAGAGATAGGTACAAAAACGGTCAAGGTAAATCCGTGGTCGCATGCCATTATAATTTTGTAGGTGTTGTTTTGATGGCACAATTAATTTTTATTTTATTTTTATTTCATGAATTTATGTCCTCTAGAGGGCGCCATATTGCATTTAATGTGACGTCACATAGCCTATAACCAGCGGACGGTCAAGACGCTTCCATTAATACCTCAGAAAGAAGAAACCATTAACGATAGCTTGTAGTTTTAGCGTTCGAAAATATTGTATCTACACCCATGCTAAAAACCTATATAATAATAATATGCAACTGTTTATAATTTGGTATTAAAACACTCATGTGATACTATTATCACCCCACATTCTTGTATACAACATATTATACAATAGTTGTATAAATAACTATTATGCTACCAACGTACTTCTATGATTTGACGGCGATGACCTACTTTTTTTTTCCTTTCATAAAACATGACATCGTTCAAGACGTCAAATTCAAATTTAAAAACCGGCCAAGTGTTTGGGCCACGCACAATGAAGGGTCGGTAGTTGGGATCTATTTATCCCAAGAACAAACTTTAACATTGTTTTTAAAAAACATGTTGTACCATACATTCCAACTGCAAATGTAAGTTAGTCAATATTACTCATTAACTTGTAAAATACAACTAGCTGTGATAGTTTTCCTTTTAACTTCGTTATAATATAGGTACTAAAGCCGTGATTTTTTCACATATCAAAACGGACGTCACTTGATTCTAACAAAAATTAGCACTTTAAAGCTTAATATGTCGCAAACGGATCCTTGAATCAAAACATAGTTTTAACACATCAACACGACACCCCATAACAAAAGACAGACGAGAAAAATAAAATCATCCCCCCTTTACGTGTAGAAAGGGGAGATACCCTAAAAATAAATATTTATCATGATTTTATTTTACCACTTAGTCGGCCGGCGTGTTTAATGTGTACCCATGCCAAATTATACCTTTTTCATACTAAAATTCTCTGAACTAAGCCGCGGATAGACAGACTGACAGTCAGACAAACATGGCGAAACTATATCGGTACCTTTTTGAAAGTTACTACCTGTTAAATAAAACAAGAACCATCAAAATCGGATCTCATAAGTCGGAGATATCCAGTAGCTCTCCTTTTTTGGCCCTTTTTGGAGGAAGTACACCTCCAATCAAAATCTACGACGAAAGAAAATTACAAAAAATTCGTGAAACCTGTACATAAAATTTCGTCCAGATCGGTTGTAAAATAAGACCTGTAGAGAAGTATGTACAAACTCACACGAAAGCAAATTTTGCCAGACTTGATGCAGAGACGCTTCGCACGCTTCGCTCGCTCGGTCAATAAAAATACACTACAAAATCATCACACTAAGTGCCAGTGTCGTTCAAGGCTATGTCCAAGCTTTTAAGCCTCGTGCAGAATGGCGCGACGCGACGGCTTGACGCGACACCGGTAATTGATCTACCGTGAAATTTTCTTAGAAATTGTTTTGTTAGAGTCGCGTCGAGCCAGTGCGCTCGAATCTTTACACGTAGAAAACATTGCATGTATTCCAACTCTAGGGAAAATAAAAATAAACTGTCTTGTAACAAGTCTCATTAGTTGCCATTACCGTTCATTCAATCAGCGCTCTGTAGAAAACAGCCATATACATGTACTTGGAGCACAAACTTGTAACAAATTGTGCACTCCCTACACTTGTACAGTCACGTTCGGAATTAAAAATGCAAGAAACGATTTATTAATATTGTAGCGAGCGTGGTGAACACTTAATTGCACTATGCAAGTTCCCTGAAGTAATGTGCATTTATCACAATGATTTTGGCTATTGATAGAAAAAAGAGGCCTATGATCACCTCTGCGAAATTAAAAATTTCTTGCGTTTTTTTGCGAATTTCGACGCTATTTCAAGTTGTATGTTGATCAAAATTTATTACACGACATTATGATAAAATAATTACTAAACTGTAATAATTTAAAACAGCAATATAGCTCTCGAAATTATATTATTTGACGGAAATAAGCCAATTTTGTGAAAATATAACTAATTGCCAGAAAATACGTAAACAAAATTGAATTTTACGGGCTACATTACATTAATATTAAGTTAGAATTAAATTACTTATTAATCTGTTAGGCTAAATTGTAATCAATTACTAAGAACGTCACGGGCTACATTGAAGGAATCAAAAATCAGGAATCAAGGAATCTATTTACATGCGATCCAAATTACGAACCGAATGAAACCCGAAAGTCTTAAAACCAGTCTAATTTTAGAGTATAGCTTAGATTTCTCTTGCTAATTGGGTTGTCGAAAATGGTAGTTAGTCCACGTTATCTGATATTCAGCCGCGTCGTGGCAGACATGAAGCCAGACTCAAAATTACTACGAAATAGAAAAATAAAAATAGAAGATTTTTTTTATTGTCCAGGTAATACAGTAAGCAGGTTTACAGGTTAACACCAAGTTGAGACGACATGAGCACCTTAAAATATTACATAAAGCTACGTGATAAAATATTATTTACCAGTGAACCCCAAACTAGACAAGTCTGTATCTTGAGGCTTGGGTTACGAATTCCAGAGTAGAGACTAAAGAAGTGAGTTCAGTGATAACCTGGAGATTCAGGTATTAAAACTTGCCCTTCAAACTAATTGCGATACAGATTTAACTTATTCATTTTCAAGTTGATATAAATAGAACAGTATTGCATTAGAGATTTTTCTGAAGTAGCTTCTCCGGGGAAATACTAACACCGTTTTGACCGTATCAAAATACCGTCACTACGCATGCTTAAAAACAGAAATTGTGTATTTGCATATATTGAAATTGTATATACAGCGTGAAATTGAATTCATGGGCAACCTCTCAAGGGGTTATTGTACCTATCATTATGAACAACTTTCACTACAGGAGCAACCCTGAAATCAAGAAAAAAAATCTGCTGTTCCCTACATTTCTCTATTAAGGATTTGTCGGTGGGGATTTCTGCAATATACTTAGTATAAGTACACCAGCTCTGTCTAACCCTACAGAGATTGCAAGCGTAACGTTGTGTCATTCGAAGTACTTGCAAAAAAGATTTAATTTATTTTCTTGTAAATAAGTCATCATAATTGCACGTGGCAGTACTCAATAGGGTTGCGTGTTTTCTTAAGAGTTATCATTACGGTGACGTGGGCGGGCCGAGTGACGCAAATCACGATAACGGTTCACTTGCTTATTATTAACTGTGTTCTTACTTTGAATAACTTTATTTTTTATCATTTCTTTGTTGTTTTTGTAACACGCGTACCTATATAACTTTTAACGAAGTAAATCTAAATATATAAAAGCGAAAGGTCACTCGCTTTCTCACTCACTCATTCATCACGAAATATCGAAAACCGCTTGACGTATAAATTGATTTTTTTTTGTATGAAAAATCTTATTCCTTGAGTTAATAAACTTGAAACTTATATAAAGTTATATGCTATTAGAAAGCTTGCAATTTTTTGTTTTTTTTTATAAAAAAACTAAAAAATGAGGATTGGGGGGTGTCAAAGTTTGTATGGAATAATTTTAACACGCGGTCTGATTAACTGGAAACTCAGTATTTATACTTAAGACTGAAAATAAATAAAAACTGTATCAGGGATTTTTGAAAATCTACCCCTAATGGGGTGAAAAGGGGTATTCATTTTTACAACGGAAGATTTTACTATGTGGCTTGGTTAACTTGAAAATTGGTATAAATAATCAATAAGTCAAATAATGGAAACGACACAATAGACTTTTCAAAAATTATTAACACGCTATTTGTTATGGGACATCTCCCATAACAAATAGCGTGATAATCATTTTACAATAAGCAATATTAGAATAAGTTCTTCTATAGTTTACCGTAAATTGTAAATAGGATAGACACAAGGAATATTGCAGATAGTTACGGATTTAACCTTTTTAAAAGATTATCATCTCGCTATAGCTTTATGGATCTAAGCAGTCAATCATAACATATACAGGGTGGATTTTGAGATGGGGCAATAAGGGCAGGTACCTTAACCGTTATCGCTACAAGAAAACAGTCTTACGAGACTGTACTTAACTTTTTGAAACATGTTAATCTGCATTCACCGGTTTTGTAAAAATGTACAGTCAGCAAAAAATATGGCCAATTTTCACAAAAACTTTTTGATTCCAGTCGATCCTTTTACTATGCTCAAAAAATTATATCGGGCCAACTGAGGTTTGAGTAAAAGAATGTCTGTCTGTGTGTTACCTTTTCACGCCTAAACCACTAAACGAATTTAGATAAAATTTGGCATTGAGATAAATGGCATCCTAGGGTGCTTATTACCCTAGGGTTAAACAAAAAGTAGCCTATTTCCTGGCTACTTTTTGTCGCAAAAATAATTCTAAAGGGGATTAAAGTTTTCTCGCCAAACTTCTGCTAGGTCAACGGGAAGTACCATATAGGCTTTGTTTTATTTGCGAGTGTCAACATAAACATGCGGTATAATTTAATGGCCGTATTTTTTTATTTCGTTGACTTGGAAGTTTTTTTTCTTTACAGCTCCAAGGGACCGTAGATCCAAGTTTTTGATATCTATTTCAACTTGATGTCTACGCGTTTCTGAGAAACCTTTTTCTCAGAAACGCGTAGAGACATCAAGTTAGTTAGAGGTATCTTCGTTGTCTTGACAAACAACGAAGTCATCCTTTAACGGTTTCAATTTTTCATTTTCAGTACCGAACCCTAAAACAGATTTATTATCTGCCTGTTACCTACCTATTCATGCCGTAACGGCTGAACGTTTTTAAATGAAAAGCTTACGGATAGGCCATAAGCTGGACTAGGTCATAGGATACTCTGTATTCAGGTAGCATGTTCCTGTGGGATATTTTCCGACATCCATGCGGGCGAAGCCGCGGGCAAAAACTAGCAATTAATAAAGTTGAGTTAGCAACTGTTCCGGTGAAAATGGTTTATTCGTGTCAATGAGTTTTTATGTCATTGATCAATATCATTTATCTACGTCATCGAATATTGAAATAAATGAAAAATTGTTAAACTCACTGAACGATTTCAGCGTGTCACTATTTTTCATTCTCAACAATACATAAGTACACTGATGAATAAAAATAATTATAAAATAATTATTAACAATCGTCATTTGATCACGCATTATCATCATCATCTCAGCCAAAAGACGTCCTCTGCTGGAGAGAGCAGAAGATCTGGGTCGCTTCAAACTTTTTTAATAGACATGAATAAACTTATTTTACAGTCCGTTCAACCGATTTTGACTTCTATTGCGTTGGTGGCATGACAAATAGCAGCTGCAGTAAATAGTTGGTATTATAACCACTTTTTTGCTTTTAATGCCATCCTTATGCCTTACGTTACAGAAGTTAAAATCGGTTGAACCGGCTGTAAAAAAGGTTTATTTAAATGTCTAATCTCATTTCAAATGGAGTATAGGTACTCCTTCGTAGTACACAAGTTGTGTCTCCTTTATCAAACCTTGCATATTTTATTGAATGAAACGATAATTTCCATACTATATCTATAATAATATACTAATACTAATTATATTATAAAGAGGTAAAAGTTTGTTTGTATGTTTGTTTGTCAGTTTGTATGTAGGCGGTAATCTCCGGAACTATCAGTTGGATTTGAAAAAATATTTTTGTAATGGATAGCCCAATTCTCGAGGAAGGTATAAGCTCGCGGACAAAGTCGCGGGTAGAAGCTAGTAATTAATTTATTAAAAAAATATAATATTATAAATGCAAAAGTAACTCTGTCTGTTACCTTTTCACGTCCGGATTTCGTTGAAATTTGGCACACATGTACACCATGACCACCCAACTAGCAAAAAAGCCCTATAATGAAAATTATTCGACTGCCGAGACTAATAAAACTCTTGGACTAGCACTGGTAAAGACTTCCATTCTTTAATACCATTCCACAAGCTTTGATATACTCAAGATCAATTGTTCTTATAACTTAGACTTTTATTACAATACAGGGTTAAGTTATAAGTCTTCATAATACTCAAGATCACTTGTTTTTATGACTAAAATGTATAGTTCACTACAAGATTATGTTACAAGACAGTTGTAGGACATAAGTGCATGTAGCAAACTAAAAGCCTTTTTAAAATTTCTGCTCCTGTAGTAGCATTTAGTGAGACTATAAGATTTAATGACATAGGGGAGACCTTAATAAGATCGTAAGAATATAGTCTTGATCAGAATTATTATAAGAGTAAAAGCACTAAATTAGAGCGCTATAAGATCAATATAAGTTTATATTAAAATGGAAGCGAATAGTTCTTATTAAAATTTAAATAAGCGCTATTATGCTTCTAATAGTCTTAACACGCTCTCAGTCAAAATCATTTTTAAATATGGCGATATTAGATAAATTAGATCGTTATACATTTATTGAAACAATTGTATAACGTTAAAATTTTAGAGGCGCTTTAAAAAAAATTATATATAAAAATAGCATATTTTAATATTGTACATTATTTCCCAATGATTTCACACCCTATACTTACTATGCTACCATAAATAGTAATAAGTACACTTATGATATTGTTTTTTTTTTTTTTATTTCACCGATCACTCACGAAGCATACACTAAACAAAAACACATAATTCAAGTTTTGGAAACTATACTTATAACCAACAACGAAGTACATTACTAGCACATTATAAACAAGAATCGTTTGGTATGGAGCTTGTATCACACGCTTATAAAACTTATCGTACTTATAAAGATTGTGTGTCTATAATTGTAGGACTCATTATACTTCTCTAATGCTATTACAAGTACATCATAGGAGTTAATAACATTCTGTAAGTTGATTATAGCATTATTATAAGAACAAAATGCTCCTATAAGTGTGCCCATAGCTAGGGTTGTAGCAAGCTATAAGTATCTTATAAGCGTTAAAAAAATAGTGTTGTAGATAGTTATAAGCACATATTTTGCTAGTTGGGCAGGGTTAGAACATTTTATATCGGTAACATGTTCCCGTGGGATAATTTCCGACATCTACGCGAAGCCGGCGGCAAAAACTAGTTTCACATAAACTAGACCTGCAAGCAGTTAGGTAAGTACTTATTCTAGGTATTACTGGCTTTGCCAACAAAGGACGGCGATTTAGAGAAATACATGAATAATACTAAAGCTACTAGGTATTACGTGACTTCATGCTAAACCTAATACACATCAGATTCCACAAGCCTCCTTAGGTCCCAATACATATGTTGAGCGTTTATGATGCACTAGCTTCTGCCCGCGATTTCGTACGCGTACAATTTTTCTTGTTCCAATGACCCACCGCGTTGCGTCGCATCGCCCGCAAGCCCTATTACTTAGGTACTTCGTTTACGCTTAGCGTTCAATCTGACTTTTTTCTTTTTGCTCGGGTCCTAAAGCTCTTAGCGTGATGTTAAAAAACCTATAAACCTTCCGAAAGAATTGCGGGGTATCAAATGCAAGAAGAATTTTCCAAATCCGACTGGTATTTCGAAATATTAGCATGAGCGAAAAATTTTCACAACCGCCATCTTAGATTCACATTTTGATCTCATTATCGGCTTTAGCACCCTCGAAAACTATGAAAAAGACACCTATGACGAAAATTTTTAAAATTTTCACAGTTCCATCTTGGATTTACATTTTTATCTCATTATCGGCTTTAGCGCCCTCGAAAACTATGAAAACAACACCCACAACGAAAAAATTTAAAAATTTCACAACCGCCATTTTGGATTTACATTTTAATGTCAATATCAGATTTAGCATCCTCAAAAACTATGAAAACGACACCCATGATGAAAAATTTGAAAAATTTCGCCGCCGCCATCTTGGATTTACATTATGACCTCATTATCGGCTCTAGCGTCCTCGAAAACTATGAAAATGACACCCATAACGAAAAATGTGATGAAATTTTCGCGGCCGCCATCTTGGATTCGATTTTTGACCAAATTCACACTATCAAAATCAAAATCAAAATCAAAATATTTTTATTTCACATAGACCTACATGGGCACTTATGAAACGTCAGAAGCTAGGTGCCTCTCTCTCTCTTTTTCTTTCTCTTTGAATTAGAAGAACAGACGCAAGCGCCCTTTCGCGTGAGGATTTTTGCCAATGCACTCCTACTGTAAGCCGCGTTAAAGAACTTCGTTCCAAAACATATAATAAAGCATTTAAATAAAACCTTAACAAATTATTTGCAATTTTACGGTTATATGTATATCCGAACGTTATATACACACATCAAAAGTGTCTAGGGATCAACATATATTTTTGCAATAACTTTTCTCCTGATTGATATTAATTAAAATTTTCTTTAAGGATTCACCAAATAAAGTGTTTTCGTTTGTCACAGTAACGATAAACCAAGTCACCTTTGCATTAATAAAGAAATTTGCCATTTTCCTAATAAAGGGATTTTTGACATTTGAACCACTAACATTAAAGTTCGAAAAAAAGACTGAAATAACAGTTTTCTTTAAAATTTTATTGGGTAACTTAAACAATTAATAATCCGTGTTTCTACCGCGAACACTAACAACACAAGAACATCGGTTTGGCATACTCAAAATGAGTTCATCCAAATCACGCTGTGGAATGGCCGCCCATGTTCGTTGCAACAACAAAAAAAGGTCTTCTTGCGACTGGATACCCTCCATATTCGGCAGAGCTCTTCTCTGTAGCATATCTCATGCATGCTCAATCGGGTTCAAGTCTGGCGACTGAGCAGGCCAGAGCAGGACATTGATGTTAGCTGCGGCGAGAGTCTGTCTTACAACTCTTGCGGTGTGCGGTCGTGCATTATCATGCATTAACTGAAATAAGGGACCGATTTGCACTTGTAGAGGAACGATGACGTCAGATACAATCGTCTCAGCATAAATTTGAGCGTTGAGGTTGCCTCTGATCCAAATCAACTCAGTTCTTCCGCCGATCCAAATACCCGCCCATACCATGATGGTTCCACCACTATAAGGATGGACTTCCTGGCAGGATTTTAATCGCTGTTGGCGTCCAGGGGTTCTCCAGTGTCGTATACGTCTTGTATCCGGTCTCATACCAAAACGAGACTCATCAGAAAAGCACACGAAACGCCATTGTTCTTCTGCCCAATTTCTGTGTTCAAGAGCCCATTGATATCGAATCCTACGATTGTGCATTGCTATAGGTGGTACCCGTAGCGGTCTTCGGGAATGAAGGTTCACTTCATGCAAGCGGTTTCTGACTGTTTGGTCGCTAATTAAGTTCCCTGAAGAGTGATGAAGCCTCACGGCTAACATCATGGCGGTTATTGTTGGAGCTCTTCGAGTTAAGATTTGAATGTATCGGTCTTGTCTCCGTGTGGTGCAGCGATACCGTCCTCCATGGCGCTCAGCCACGGTACCAGTGCTTCGGTAACGTGTCCAAAGTCGACTGATAACACTCTGACTTGTATTCAGAGCTAAAGCCACAGTACGTTGCCGGGAACCAGCTTCTATCATTCCCACGGCTCTGAGCATTTCTTCCCTGCTTAAATGACGTCGCCGCTCCATAATAACGTTGGTTTTAATCAGTAGTAGGGAAACAGTAGCACTAATAATGTCTTCAATGCGTTGTATGTTTTTATAGGGAAAATATTGACAGCTGATTTTCATCTTTTACTCGAATTTGATTAACAGTTCCTGTTTCAAATTATGAAATGCACCAAAAAGGATCCATATAAATTTATATAATCATAAATTTATTACAAAGCCACATCTCAATCTCAAGAAATCCGCATAAAAATGCTTGATCCCTAGACACTTTTGATGTGTGTAGTTTGTTTCTTTTTTGAGTCTACTAGCTATGGAATTTTAAAATCGAACTTCAATTCGACTTGTTTCTATCACTCGCTCTTTTCGTATCGAAGTGAAAGTGACAGAACAAAGTGAAGTTCATATCTTTCGAATTTTGTTGAGTAGACCCAACACAGTTCTCAGCATTAAAAAAAAAGTTACTTTGGCTCACACTCGCAGCAATATAGAATTTTGCTCACTGTCTATAATACACAGCAAAACCTGCTTGCTTGAGGCGCTGAGGGGAAAACATAATTCCGTTGCTACATACATACATTACATTAGATTACATTACATTAGCATTGTAGTATACAATGCTATAGAATACCTAATAAACAGCATCTAAAATTCAGTTTTGTTTGAGTCTCCAGCCTTTGCATGATTTTATGTATTTCTGAAAACATACCTGCGTGTGAGTATAACCTTAAACAATAATAAACACGTCCTAGGTAACGGTCATCCATAGTCATTGCAGAACAAAATATATCTGTGTTTTGATAATAACTAAAACAAAACAGCAAATGTACGAGAGAAATCTAATACACACACAATTGTACATAAATTATTTAATAAAGCTGAAAACACAGCTCAGAATCTCGAGAAACACAACAGATTCTCGAGTAAGGTTTGCTATGAAATCACGTTTAAGCGCGCGTTTCCTTCAGGATTCGCTCAGGTTGCCAAACGAGCGGATATTTACTAGAAATGGCAAATAGCAAGTGAATGACGTATTAAGAGGCATAATGCTTTGCCTCGTAATACTTCTAAGGCGCTTTAATTAGTTCATCATTAACGTGTATTTCATTCATTATGACATGGTTGAATTTTAAAAACTCTACTCCTATTTGGAAAAAATGTAAATAACATATTTTCATCATATCAAATTACAAATCAAATCAAATCAAAAAACAAATACAAAACAAAACAAAACAAATACAAATCATTATCAATCAAATTCAAATCATAATTTTTTTTTTTTTTTAATTTTTTTTTTTTTCATATTTTTTTTTTTTTTTTTTTTTCGTTACAAGTTAATTGATTTTCATCAAGAAAACAAAATAATAGTACTTTCTTAATTAAAATTAATTTGAATTAACTTAATCACTCCTTTGATTTTGAATGAGGTACTTCACGTTCGTACGTTATTGAAATCGTGATATCGTAAAATGGCATTGTCTAAAAACACGCTACAACACGTCATTCAAACAGAAATAAAGAAAGGAAACAACAAACACGCTAGTATTTTTCCTGGCGCGACTTCCTCGAACGAAGCGTTCTCCTAATCAGATTACGTAGAGCAGTGTCATGTTGTGATAACATCACAGTCTGTTTATCATAGCGAGTGTGACCGGAGGCCGCGACGGAAGCTCAATGCCTCACAGCAACAGGTAGCCAGTCTTCACTATCACCTGCTTCTGAAACACCCACCTACTTTGTTTTGTGATTGTTAACGAACTTCCACTTGTTTACATTCTCTTTCCAATTACCCCGAAACACTTTGTTTCTTGTTGTATTTTGATTCTTAACGATCAAAGGTCAAAATTGTACATTTCAAACTCAAAATATTGACTTTAACTTTAAAATTTAAGATACAATAATACCTTATATTTTATTATTATTAATAGCACCATCAAAACCATCAAACCTTATAAAACATTCATCCTTTTAACAAAACTAAAAATATAATATCCTAACCTTACTAACACTATTAGTAAACTAAAATAAATATGGCGTCGAAAAATTCCTCCGCGTCGCTGTCTCTACATTACCAGTCCGCGGAGGAATGAGTTTTTCCACGCCATATTTTAGTTTACCAATAATAATTAAGTAAGTATTTAATTCCGAGCTTATGTTTTTAAATGATCGGCTGATATCCAATTTGTAAAAAAAACCAATACTCCACTCTAAATTAACGTGCAAATGACAACATGTAAAGTGTACGTGCACTGTAGCTACATATACAGAGGTATATAAGCGTTTATTATTGTTTCATTACGGCGCAAAAGCCTATTTCCGCTTTGAAGTTTGTACAAGGCGACGAGAAACATAATCACGCTCAAACGTCGACTGATTTATATACTGACTAGTCTTCGCACGATTTTTACGACTTGACAAAAGGTCGAGATTTAATTAATAGATGTTAGTTAGAGTTGTTAGAGGAGCTCGTGGCTAAGTAATAACAGCCGCACGGGTCGATTCATCAGATTAAGCTACGCTTGCCGGGGTTGGTCTGTGGATGGGTGACCATCTTTACATACCGAGACTCCTTCGTGCCTCGGAAAGCACGTTAAGCCGTTGGTCCCGGCTGTTATTCGTGGATCTTTGACAGTCCTTACGGGTCGTCAAAAGCCCGAAAGTCGAACAACCCAGTCTTACCTGGTATCGCATTACCCAGTTACTGGGTTGTGGAGGTCAGATAGGCAGTCGCTCCATGTAAAATACTGGTATTCAGCTAGATCCGGTTAGACTGGAAGCCGACCCCAATATAGTTGGGAAAAGGCTAGGCAGATTGATTTATAGACATAAATCTTCCGGAATAAATTATATAAATGTTCGTGAAAACCACATCATAATCCGTTACGGAGTTTAGAAGAACAACGCGGTCACACAGACATACACGAAAAGCGACTTTCTACAATAATATTATACAGAGAAAAGATTTGTATTTTTGTTTGTAATGAATAAACCCAAAAACCACTGGATCGACTTTCAAAATTCTTTCACCAGTAGAATACTATATTATCACTGAGTAACAGGCTATCTAAACTAATATTATAAATAAAGAGACAAGATTTGTCTTTTTGCATGTTTGTTTGTTATGCTTTCACGCTAAAATGGCTGAATGGATTCGGATGAAATTTGGCACATGGGTAGACCATGACCTGGGTTAGGACATAGAATACTTTTTATCCCGAGATTCTTACGGGATCGAGACTTATGTGGGTGAAACCGCAGGGCTGACTAGTTATTTATAAAGATATCAATCAGCAATATGACTGCCTCGTTGGTCTAGTGGTCGCAAGCACTACTGCTGAGCATGAGGTCCTGGGTTCGATTCCCAGGTCGGGCAAAGTGTCATTGGGTTTTTCTATCTGAAATTTCTCAGTAACAGCCCGGAGTCTGGATTTGTGCCCGGTTGATGGCAATAGGCTCGCCCCCTATTACATGTGACTTAAAACATAACTGGCGAAATGTGGGTGAACCTGCTATAGGGACACCTCTGCCCAACCCTGCGGGGAAACAAGGCGTGATGTTATGTTTATGTTATCAATCAGTCGAAGCCGCTGGCGGAAGCTAATTTATAATAAGTATAGTTAATTAAGAAAACAAAAGTGACGTCATCCTGTTGATATGCAAGCCAACTTGGTCTTAATCTAATCCAGATCGCATTGGGTACCTCTTGACTTTAATGAAGTTGGTATTTACTGGACAAGGGATGACGGTATCGGTTTCTTACGATCACATCGTCTGAAAGTATTACAAGGACACCTGCAAAAGTCATTCGCCCACTGACTTTATGTATGTGGAAAAATCTGTTACTCTCCAGTAAGACAAGGATTTGCATCACAAATCACTATTAGATGTCGACACGATCGTAATGAATCACTTAGGGCTTAGGTCTTACCTCTACGCAAAGTTTAAACTGTGTTATAGGTAAACAACGCTTCATTATAATAAGTGAACGAGGCATTTACAAACTTCTAAAGAGCTCAAAACTTTCAAGTACTTCAAGATGAAAATACATATAATGTGTCTTAGACTCAGACGTCTTGTAATTTTCTTAGCAACATTCTTATGTATTGTATTATTATGCATACTTTACGAAAGCTTAAATAAAACATTCCAAGATCACAGCTTACCAATCTCTTAAAATTATCTTTGTTTCGGTTCCCGCAAACCTGTGTGCCAGACGACGTATAAACAAAGCAAAACATTCTTGTAATATACCTCGTTTTAATTAAGTCAGCGTTGTTTAGAATGAAACAGAAACCGTAGAGGTGTTGTTTCTTCGTCTTGAACAGTTTTGTTTGAAACGAAAAGACAACTTGAGATTTCCCCCGGGATCGACTTCGATGCTCACTGCAAATATTTGACCGCGCCGTCGATCCTAACCATATCTTCTCAAATGTATTTGCAAGGACAGTACATTATTAAAAATAACTTTATGTAATCCCAAGTGTCGTTTTATTTACCCGTTTATACCTGAAACGATAAACAGTATAACATAATATTATTGTTAGACTGACTGAATACGGCACGCTGAATTATTTGTAACAATGACCTACTTTCGGTTCGTACCGATGTTATCCACCTCTTGTAGCGTAATGAAATGCGTCGATAAAAATATTGTTTGAACAATTCGTGTGTGCGATAGAACTGTGTGTAATTGAAGGGAAAATTGGGAAAATGTCGAAAACCTTACAGTAAGAGATACAAAATGTTTTATGAAATTGTAAGTAGATACTTACATTTGGTATCGCTTTTGGCAATCTCAATATGAAAATTTAAGTAACATGTAACTAAAACTTGCACCGTTATTTATAACACCGTTATAACAAATGTACCTGCTGTGTAGTACTTCCACTATTTATATTAAATTCAAGGAAAAGTTAACCTGCATTCTCTGAACATGATTTCATTATGTAAAGCACATTTTAATAGGATGCTATATTAATCAACATAGTATGTTCTACATTGTAATTAATTAATATTAGTCCGCCGTTTGGTCATAATACTAGGCCATAAATTAAATTACAAAGCCAAGAGTCCTTAAGGTGAACAAACAAGCCTCACAAACTTAATTAAGTCGCTTTGGTCAAGGGATCTTTGCTGTAGGTAAATACGGTTTAAGAATACAATTATTTACTACTATGAAAAAACATATAATAATGATTAAGTTAAGCGATCGTTCGCCGGGTGATAATGGTGCCTATTCTCTTGTCACAAATGTCTCTAAACTAGACAAAAAGTCACCAAAATTTAGTTTATTCATGTCAAACGACGATTTCCTATTCTGGCATAGACTAAAGTGACACAACTTAACTATATTTTAGTTTGACAGCACTAAGATGGCACTGAGTTATTAATTTAGTGAAAATGGCAATTTTGCTATCCTTAATTTGTCTACCAACCCTAACTAAATCTGACTATTTTTAATCGCGATTAAAAATTTGTGGAATTAAATTAGCTGTCAAGAACCTTCACACCAACACCTCGACTTCAGGTGCAAAAACAATACTGTGATTTTTTTTTTCTTTTGCTTATGTCTCGAAAATGGTGTGTCCTATCGCAAAAATAATGAAAATTTCGGCCCCCTTTAAAAACCCATAAACCTCTAAACTCAACATGTAGGCAATAGTTTTTCATATTTTGCATACAAAAAGTCAAAAATTCCATATAAAACACGTAGAGGCTTCACCCACTGCGCGCCTCCGGCTCTAAAAAAAATTACGGGCAAACGAGTACCCCGTAGAGTCGCGATTGTCAAATTCGATTTTAGGGGGTTTTTTTTTTGCTAATTTTTTTTTTTTTTGCAGAATCCCATAAAGAATCTCATAGCCAAAAGTAAAGAATTTAAGTGACAGTTTAGTTCGATGTACAAGAGAATCGGCACCAATATCTACTAAAATTAAGTTATAAAAAACAAGAAAACAGTAGTAAGTTTTTACAACTTACAATTTAAACATTTTCAAAATACGGTGCTTTAAAAATAATAGATTATTTGCCGAGGGAGCGAAGGGAGCATTTTAAAGACGAGAGTGTTTATTTGAATCTAGAGCGGAGCGAAAGATTCTAGAATAGAATCCCGAGCAGAACGATTCAAAGTACGTCATTTGAGCTTAAAATAGTGTTGCTCCCGAGGTAGACACTCCACTTTTTATCACCCTCTCTGAGAAAATGAATAACTGCAACTTATGAATAAGAATAGTGCCTAGATTTATTTATCTCATTCTCACTGAAATTAAATGAAATTGTTGTCACTTCTTGGAAGACACAGTATTTTTTTATAAAATCATTAAATCCCAATTTGAGTGAACAATTACGACCGAAGGCGGAATGCATTTCGCGCTTCTTTTTTTTTCACAAACTTTTTTTTATTTGGCTCGCGCGGTTTACTTTATCATACAATGTTTGTGATTGATCTATTTGGTGATTGGAAGTTTTACTAATAATATCCACATTCCAAATTCAAATCACTTTTAGTCTCTAGGGATTAAAAATCTATTTAATCCCTGTTTACGAAGAATAAACTAACTCTTTTTGAAAAGATGTGATAAAAAAAAAATTTATATAATATGGTTAAGACAAATTACCTTATCCCAGTTTTGACAACTTCAAAAGGAGGTTCTTAATCCGATTTAAGTACCAATAAACAAATGTGAGTGCTATTTAATAGGACGGTACTTTGAGGCATTATAAACCGTCATGAGTATTAAATTATATTTCTGAAAATCAAAGGAACCAAATTCATTGAGCCTCTTATTTCAGCTAACATACTTATAAAAGATTAAACCTGAATCATTGGTCTAGTGTTCGCAAGCGCTACTAGTGAGCCTGGTGAGGTCCTGAGTTCGATTCCCGGGTCGGGCAAAGTGTTCTTGAGTTTTCCGTCAGGAATTTCTCAATAACAGCCCGGAGTCTTTGTGCCCGGTTGATGGCAATAGGCTTGCATGGGACTTAAACATAACTGGCGAAATGTAGGTGTACTATAAGTGCCTAGGGCTGCCAGGTGTCCGACTTTTTACAATCGCGTCCGGTCAAATATACACATGTCCGGCTATTGGTCAAATTATAAATTGATTGTTTGAATTACTTTCAATTTAATGAAGAAGGCTGATTATTGATTGTTTTAGTTACTTTCAATAATAATAATAAATAAAAATAAAAATGTTTATTTCTTCACTTAAGGTTATATATAACTATGTTAGGTTTGGAGTCACCTTTTAAGCAAAGATTTGCTTGTATTAGGTGGTTCCGCTCCTCCAGTTTACAATCATTCTACAGATGTGTGAGAAATAAGCAAAAAGAATAATTTAAGACTAATTACCATTATGGGAGCGCACTGGGTGTAGAATATGTTTGTGAGTGTGTGTATGTGTGTGGGTTCGTTTGTGTGTAAGTGTGTGTTTGTGTAGGTGTCGGGATGTAGTGGGTGGGCATGTGTGTGAAATATGTGGTAAGTGTAGTAAGTTACAAATTACTTTAGTAAGACCAAGTGTGATTTATAATTAAGAGTAAATTAAGTTTCAAACGAATAACAGAAATAAATGCACAAATAAAAGTTTTCTTTTTTTCCTTTCAAAACCAGTGTGTCAGGCTTTCAGAGCAAAATGTCCGGCTAAATATACATCTATGTCCGGCTTTTCTATTTTTGGGCCTGGCAACCCTATCTCTGCCTAATCCTTCGGGGAATACAAGCGTGATATTATGTTATATTTTAAACCTGAACTTTCTGTACCTCTAAGCTGACATTGTTAACTCTTTGAATATTTAGCAAAATCGTCTAGCCCTAGCAAGAAAAAAAAAAACAAATTCCGCCCACACCTTAATTTTGCAACAAAAACTCACCAAAAGCATGTAAAAGATGACCTTATTACAACTTAATCTGGACCTAATATCCCAGGAAATAATATTACGTGCCCAAACTAATAAGTTCAAATATCGATGTTTTTCCTTTCAACAGATCTCTACCGTACCTTCTCGTGCTTAAAACAGTACCTACATCCATAATATAATAATATCCATTACATGTATGAATATTTAATTGAGCAGTGGTGATTTAAACTAGCATGCAACATGGCTGTATCACATTATACTGAACAATTGTGTACTATGTACTGGGTGATGTATGTACATACCTATGTTACGTTTGGTGAACAAGACATGATTCTGCGACACATGAATATATTAATATTATTATTGTACGCGTTGTTGCCAATATCGTTTGGAAATTTATGATTGAAGACATGCATTGTACTGTATAGTAAGTAACTATATTAGTGGACTCATCTCAGGTAGACAGGCACCCTTTATGGTTAATAGGTAAGTTAACATGTCCCGGAATTAACGCAAACGCATACCACTAAACACCCCTAGAATATTATGTTTAATATATCCACTGAGTTTTTACTACAATGTTTAAAAAATTGTTTATTTATTGAATTAGTTAGACTGATTGTTGGTTTGGGCATGTTGAGAGGATGAATGAAAGGCGAGTAATAAAATGTATTTACAAGGCTGATGTGAAGGGAAAAGCCGGTCGGGGACGCCCTAGAAGGACATATACTGATATTTTTGGTGATGTTCTTCAGAAAGACCAGAAGCGTAGTACTCGCAACCGGCGGGCGTGTATGACCAGATGTGTGAACGTATACGAGGCTAAAGGAGTATGTGAGGATCGTAGCAGGTGGCGTTCTGTAGTTTCTGCCTACCCCCATGAGTGAATGTATGTATGTATGTATACTGATTGTGGAAGAACACGTATATGGGTCTAGCGTAGTGGGTACTTCGTCCATTTTACCTTGTGACTGTACAGCGGAAGTGTGACTGTAATTAACGTTTTTTAAATATTTTTAGGTTAAAAAATGTACTATATTAAAAATACACCGGTCACTTACGGATACACAGACTGCCTCGTTGGTCTAGTAGTCGCAATGCGCTACTGCTGAGTATGAGGTCCTGGTTTCGATTCCCAGATCGGGCAAGGTGTTATTGGGTTTTCCCATCTGGAATTTCTCAGTAGCAGCCCGGAGTCTGGATTTGTGCCCGATTGATGGCAATAGGCTTGCCCCTTATTACATGGGACTTAAACATAACTGGCGAAATGTGGGTGTACTATAGGTACACCTCTGCCTAACCCTTCGGGGAATACAGGCATGATGTTATGTATGTATTTATATTAAAAATGACACTAAATCGATTCAGTATACGATTCTGAACAAACTACTTTCATAATGTGCATTAATTCAGTTATATAACAGTAAATCTATGCTGAAGTTTTTTACTTAAAATTTAAGTTCAGCAAGCAGTTGTCATATAATAAATAAAACAGTAATGCATTTGATAATAATGAGTACTTAACGAGTTTTAAAGGTTAACGTTTTAACTCATATCATGAGGCTATTTTAGAACTCTAAATCCCTGAAAAGAATGTTTAACTAATCAAAATAATATTTTATATAAATTCTGTATGGAATTTATAGTGTAGTAAAGCGGACCTTGATTTTAATTACATATCATAACTAAGGTACCATAAAAATGCAAGAAAATTTATCCGCGGTTCTTAATTACTTTCATTTGACATTGGAATAACTTTACTACCTACTTGTATGACTGAAGTACCTTACTACTTAATTATTTTACCTTCTTTCATTCGATTCAAGTACTTCCAGAGTTAAAATGATGATGTGGATATATTTAGTAACCTGTTCCGCTTAGCTATTTCTAAAGAGTCTTGAAAAGACCCTGGAAGAAATCGACACGTGTTTCACCTCTCAACGAGGCATCCTCAGGATGACGATTAACTTGTAGCGAACTCGAACACGGCGTGTTGCCACACCAAGCACCGAGCGCAGACAACACGCAACACGCCGCAAATATATCCACATCATCATTTTATAATGGATTTCCGCAAGGTCACGCCTGAATCAATTAACTAACTTCCAGTGTTATTTTATACTTACCTGCTGATCCCTGAAGAGAAATACGATCTCAACGTAAGTCGGAACACTTAAAGTAAGAAGTATCGTTTTACAACGGCTCGTGTTTTATTTTATCTACGAACGTACGTAAGTCCTTGTATCTCGTACCTTTGCACGCAGTGAAAGCTATTTTTACGCTAAACTGCACCTTGTATATTTGAAGACGGAATATTTTCCCCTCTCTATAAGTAGGTAGTGATTTCAATAGATTTTTTAAGGATGTAGAGTGAATGTATTATAATATATATAATAATAATAATAACCCCACCGCCGTATCTCTACGTTGACGTCGTGATGGGGCTTGCGCGCTCCGAACTCTAGGCCTGTGCCGGTAGAGTTTACTATGCCGGAACGGGTCTGGGATGAGGAGCCAGACCAAGAGAGATACAAAAACCCGCAGGGCAGCATGTGGCGAGCTGTTGGGCAGTAGTGACCCTACGGACCCTATCTCCCGGGAGAAGTCTTGTTCCTCACCTCTGGCTTGCCTTTATTGGCCGGCTGGAGTGAACACTGACGAGGAACAGAGCTCCTACCTCATTCTTGCCTTAATTGGCCGGCTTGAGTGGAAATTCGTAAGAGCAAACGTGCTCGGAGGAAGGAAGTATTCCAGTAAGTGCTCGTAGGGATCTTGACCATCTTCCGAGCTCTTGGATTGTTCTGAAAGCCGTGAATTACCTCTCCACTCCTCAAGCACCTCAGGACATGTTGCCCCCTTGTCGCTTTGTCACTATATGCTAGCGACCGTTTCCGAGGGCCAATTATTGAGTGTGTCAGTCACCCCCTGCCATTTTATCCGTGTAAATATAAAACATTGATCAGGCAGGGGCTATAGTCCTTCCATAGCTCCAGGTAACCAGTCCACTTTAGCCACCCAAACCCATAGTCCAATATCTTTGTTACCATATCCTGCAATAGTCCTACACCAACCGGGGGTTGTCCTTGGGTGCACTTGCATAGCGCGAACAGGGATAATCGTCGGTTGGTGCCCCATTTAATTAAAAACGTCTAACGGGCCTCTGCGAGTTGGCTTCGGCCCCTCGTACGCCTTCAAAAGGACCGGGACCCCATGGTCCCGAGACATGTTAAGACAAAAATGTAATAATAATATAATATATTTTTTACTTCACGCAAAAACAACTCAGATACAGGTTGACACTTAATTACATGTAGAAATAGCCTGATACAAAATACAACAATGACCCCCATGCTAGGAAAACCTGTGTTACAGGGGTTATTTAAAGCTTTTCCTTTTTGCTCGTATCGGAACGAACTTCCAATATATCTCATAATATATCTCATCATATCTCATACCGAAAAGGAGATCGTGGCCCCCGGCAACAGGGCAACCGAAGGTACACGGGTGGTTTTTAGTCAGTAAGAGTCTGACGCGCCCTCCCGCTCCGCCCAGAGCGGGAGAAGTTATTGTTTTCCACTCACTTTTTACGCAATTTAGTGAAATACACTAAATAGTTACTACTTACAGCAGATCTTACTTGGCTGCAGCAATTTTTAGTGTCACTAAGACGTCTTAATTTTATTTTATTTATTCTTTTACTAGCTGTTGATCGCGATTTTGTCTAAGATCCAGTAGAAAAAGTAGCTTATGTCCTTCTCCAGGTCATGGTCTACCCATGTGCCAATTTCATCCAAATCCGTTCACCCGTTTTAGCGTGAAAGCGTGACAAACAGACTCACTTTCGTATTTATAATATTAGTTAGGATTACTGTGCGTTTGCACTGGCGAAACATTCACATTAAAAAACCTGTTGAAATCTCTATTTTCTGTAAATTTTTGACAGTGGGTATAATAGATTAGGTCCCGTCGTTAGTGAAAAGCTTAATGAAGTACTAACATAAGTTGATTTTGCTTGAAAAATATAGTACAAAATTTTATTATAATCGGCGGCACCGTGTCATTAATTAAATTATGAATAAGATTTATAAAAGACATGTCAGGTCAATGTCAATGCCAATGTCATTATTCAATGTCCACTTTGCATAAAATATAACACATTATGTACGTTCAGTATGTGCCTACGTAATCTAGTAAAAGGTTTTGTGTGAAGGAAACTTTTATATAATAATGACGCAAGTGCATCAAGCATTTTCTCACTCTTTTTTTTGAAGTTGATATCAACTTAAAAGAGGAACGGATTATAAAAATATTATAGCTAATTAAAAAATTAAGTCGGTAGAAAAGGAAAAGCAGGTACCGGCCGCGACTTACGAGTTGTAAGTCGTAGGTTCGACTCCTGACAGGCACTTTACTTTGTGTAAATTGTTTCATCACCACTGCTCTCAAAACGGTGAACGAAAACATCGTAAAGAAACCGGCATGTCCTAGAACCGAAAATTTTAAGATATGTGACATCCATCAACGCGTACTGAGCCCGCGTGGTGGTTTACGGCCCACTCCCTCTCACCGAGAGAAGGTCTTTGTCCCAACAGTGGGAAAATTATAGGCTGATTATGCATGATATCTTATATTTTAATTTTTTTTTTTGTCATAACTTATCTGGAGTGGATGTAATCGTCGGTAAACCTATGTAACTATTTAATTCATAAAGTTACATGGCCTAACCAAGATTATGTCTAAACCATAAAAGAGACGGAACTCCGAGTTTGTTTTGGTGTTTCTTCTCAGAGTAGTCGCATAGATAAACACCAACCTCACCTAGTTAGAAAAAAAAGTGGTGACACTCCGGGAGTGCCGACAGAAGTGAAAACTTGAACAAGATCGCCTTGGTAGAGGAAAAATAATTGTATAGAACATTGGTCCGTAACCTTATCTAAATAAAGAGCACAATCGCGTTTACAAAAAAATACTTCTTAAACCTTTAAAATAAAAATACTTGCATAGAACATCCGTAACGAAATATAAATAAAGACCACAATCGCGTTTATAAAAATGAGATGTCATCATGATGTTGCGAAAGCAATGGTTTAGTCCCATCTCAAAAATGCCCAACGCGCCTAAAGAAATTTCACTTCAAAAATGTGTAAAAGTGGTGGTTGTTCAACCTATTTATAAGCATAAATATCATTTATAATTTACGAAAATCAAGACATTCGTTGTAACTATCTTAACGCCATAGGATTCTTTCAATATTGTAACCGCAAGTGCAGACGCTACTGTTGTGCCAATAGGAAAAGATGAAAAACAAGATAGTCGGCAACCGCTTCATCGTCTAGCACCATTGCACATTAATTAGTGTTGACTCTTATATCTTCCAAGATCCGATAAACGGCTTATATGCCCCTCATAGTGTGTTTCAATTCAATTCTAAAATTGCTGGAAAATCACGTCATAGAAAATTGCTTTTATACAATTCCGTTTTTCTGTACTCTTTCGTACTCGGTCACTGTCAGCTTTCTAAAATATATATTTTTTAAATATACTGTTCCATTATGAGCGCATCCTCCAAGCCCTCGAAATTCGTCTATGCCTTGAAAATCTTTACATATTATACGCAAGTCTATAAATAAAAAAACATTATATATAATCTTATATATAAAAATACTATGTGGGGGATAGTGTTTTTATCCAATTCTTAAATGTCTGAAAAGTCACATGAAAAATTACTTTTATACAATTCCATTTGTATGCAATAAGTCACTGTCAGCTTAGTTGAATACTTATTTTTAAAGTTTGCTTAAAAATGAACATTTTCGTTGAGAACAAAAAGAGTAAATGCATATTATTATTGTATTTTATTAATATTTTTTTCTTTCAAGTTTATTTTCTATTATGTTGGACCTACTAAGTTTTATCTCTGTATCACCCTAAGGTAAACTGGTAGAAAATGCCCAAGGCATTAAGTCCACCTTTGTATGGTTATTTTAACTTGTACATAAAGTTTTAATAAATATATATTTCAGTAGCAGTGAGCGTATCAAGCCGCTCAAAAAGCCCGCGAGTTTCGTCACTTCCTTGAAACTCTTTACATATTTTTTTTTTCTGTTCTTTAAAAAGTGCATTGTTAAGCTTCTTTTGTTGCTTTTTAAGTTTCTACCACTTGTTTCTTAGAAAAAAACACAGGTGAAGTATTTTGTCAATCATTACGGTGCGGAGTGCGCGGGTCGGAGCGAGTAGCCTGCCTCACGCTGCGGCAGTCGCGCGCCAGCCGCTAAGCCGGGACCCGCACGGCTCGTAGCACCGTAGCCTCTACGCTGTAGCGCTACGACGTCTACAGCGTAGCGACGTCAACCGACGTAAAGTGAAAAAAGTCGTACTTTGTGAGTTGTTGCATAGCTGCACTTTACGAAAAAATATATTTGGTCAAAGTTTCAAACTTAACTATAACTTGTAGAATAATTGAAAGATTTTTTTAAACAAATACACTAAAAGAATCATTAAAAAATAAATATTTGACAGTAACATTGTTATCTTTACACTGAGCTACTTTAACAAATCTAGATAACATTTATTCTAATATTTGATTAACAAAATTCCAGAAGTAGCATTTTATTCTCAGACAATAATCAATAAAAATCTCATTATTCAGCACCTGGTCGAATAAATTACTCAGAGCCATAGAAATCTATACAGACTCCCCAACAATGAATTAGGATTTATTGAGAAGGTCGTTCGGAGGTAATTATCCCTTTACAATCGTGACCAGAAAGCTTTATCCATTCGCTAATAATAATCGTTTAGATATCCGTTAAGCTAAGTTAGTATGATTTTATAGGAAGATAAAATATTTAAAATTTCTATAAAATTGCTATTTTCATAATTAACTACATAAGCATAAGTAATGAAATTAACACACTTTTTTATCACTAGGAAAACGGGATAAACCCAAACTTTAATCTACACTAATATTATTAAGAAAAAAGATTTGGATTTTGTTTGAAATGAATAAACTCAAAAACTACTAGACCGGTTTAAAAAAACACCAGAAGTTTGCTATATTATCACTGAGTAACATAGGCTATAATTTATATAGAAATCATGCGGGCGAAGCCGCTGTCGGAAGCAAGTATCAAATAAATACTTAAAATTCCAACCATACGCATAAATTATTCACATATACGCAAGATACAGTATAGAATGGAAGTGGACACTTAGCCTGCGATCCTCTGTCTGAGGCAACAAGAGGAGTTAATCCTGACGCTAGTTAAATTCTTGCTAAGCTTGTCTCCTCCATGCTAACTTCCTACAGTTAGGATGTCAATTATCACACTAGCGAACAACTTCTAAGAAATAGACTTATAAATATCTCTAAAATATTTTGAACGTAATATATACTAAAAAATATATGCAATGTATTTACAGTCACGTAGTATATAAAGAACAAAGGGTCTGCTTAGACTCGATTTTGTAATTTATTCTCTCACCACAGTACGCAATGTAGAAAACTTAATAACAAAAGAACCTGTTAATTTCTTATATAAATATTTTCTAGTAGATATATTGTTTGAAACTATACATTTAGATGATGGTGCATAACTACATAATAAATTAAAGCTAACATAATATTCGACAGTGACAAATATCTTAAATGAATCTTTAATAAAAACTTTGTGAGTAAGTAACTCGTACCATGGATTGTCGAAGTCGATCGCAAAGGAGGTGATAACACAAAACAGTTGAATGACGCATGACGTCATGTGAGATCTCGGCATGTAGATCAACGTGAAGACGGCATGGCGGGGACTATCCGACATCACTCCACCTACCATCATGAGACGGAGCCTTCTGCTGCCTCGGTGAGTTACTAAACAGTGCCTACCCAAATAAACGTGAAAATCTTAACCAGTTATTTATTTTAAAGCGCCTTTTTAGGCACTTTTTCGGCATTTTTTTCAGTGAAAACTTCTTTAGGCGCGTTGGGCATTTTTGAGATGGGACTAAACCATTGATTTCGCGACACCATGACGACACCTCATTTTTGTACACGCGATTGTGTTCTTTATTTAAATTAAGTTACAGATCAATGTTCTATGCACGTATTTTTACTTTGGAGACAAAGAAAAGTTAAACAGATCTACATATCTAGTAGTAAAACGAGAATCCTAAAACACCTTCTTAGTAAGTCTTCACTTCCAATCCTACTTGGATAGGAAGTTCAGCTGAATAACATTATGCAACCAGACTACTAAGAGCATAGGTACTTAAACAATATTTATTTTCTTATAAGTTTTAAGTAAAGCATAACGAACTCAAAGGACGTGTATCTTTTGCTATCTACATTCTACTTCGACATAATAAATTCTTATTAACTCTTTTTACACAAGTACTAAACTTGTGTAAGAAGATTTAATAAGAATTTATTTTAAAAAAGAACATATTTAACTTACACTTAGTTCAGACAACATCAAACGTATAAAATTAATGTATTTAGCAAGAATTACTTTAATAAAAAATGTAACTGACGCCTCTCGACTCTGAATTTCTGATTGCGAAACACGAAAAGACATTTCTAATATCCATTTGGTGCCTTGAAAATATAGCTAACAGTAATAAGCGATTTTGCCATAACGCTTTGATCACACTAGAGCACAAATTTCGATTTGATTTGTATTTAATCTCTTTCGCGTCACTCCACATACATAAAACTCTTAAGCAAATCGATTTTTACAACTTGCCCCAAACCACAATATGCCTATACAAATCTACCCTATTGTGAACAAGACTTTACAATATATCCAAGAATATCTGACCATTTCAGCTAGTTACACATTATGTCACGTGATTCTCAGATTCTATTAATGTTTCAAACTAGATAGCACTATGAAACGAATTCCTAATCCCGGCTGTCTGTGCTCCAGGTTGTTGAGATTTACGTCTAGATGGTTTAAGTTTTGCATAAATTAATTCCTAAAACTAGATCTATCTGAAGTGTTGTTATTAATTGGATTTTGTTTCTTTAGTATTTTAAGGTGCTGATAAACTTTAGCATTCACTTGTAATGAGCATTCTAGCGAGCATTCTAGCGAAAGGATAGTGCTTCGAGCTTTTTGCCGAGCTGAGCCATCCACACGCGACCGTCAAGTCTGACATCTTTGTGAAGAATATTTTTTTGACGAGCATTGCCTAGAGCATTCGCTAGAATGATCGTGAAAATGTTTGTAGCGATGTTTGGCTCTTTGCTTGGCTCTGTTCCTTGTTCAGTTCGACAAATTTAAAAACGGCGAATGCTCGATATTCTGTTACAAGTGAATGCTCAAGCTTATCAGCACCTTTAAACGAACATAACATAACGTCACGCGTGGAAGTATTCCCCGAAGGGTTAGGCAGAGCCTATAATACACCCACATTTGGCACAAATTCTGACTCCGAGCTCATCATCTTCCTGCCCTTATCCCAAGTTACTTGGGGTGCACGTTTTCTTCTGCCATTCTCCCCTGTCACCCGTCACGCTATCATTCACTCTCTTCTCTTTCATATCATTCCTCACACATCCATCTTTTCTTTGGCTTTCCTTTGATCTGCTACTGAAAAAATCCTAATGAAAAGCCCAATAACAGTTTGCCCGACCTGAGAATCGAACCGAGGACCTCATACTCCGCAGAAGCGCTTGCGACCACTAGACCAACGAACTTATTGTTAAGTAATGTGCTTCTGTAAAAACAGACCATACGTTTCACTTAGATTGATTGTTTAGAAGACAATAATAAATGATGACATAATGATCTAATCACAATAGTCAACTTGAGAATCCACACATTATTGAAGATAGCTTCTGCCCGCGACTCCGTCCGAATGGAAGCCATATATCATAACATATATCCTATAATAGCACTCAGCAATAGTGTAGCTTTCTATCAGTGGAAGATTTTTTTAAATCAGATGAGCAGTTTCGGAGATTACCTCCTACATAGAAACGAACAAAGTTTACCTCTTTATAATATTAGTATTGGTAAATTAACTGTGAATCTGTGGCATTATCCTACGAGAGAATTTGCACCTTGAAAAGTTCGCTATCTTTCATTTTCGCAACTCCTCTCTTTATCAGCAAATCTAAGAAAGTTTAATTTAATTTTCTCCGTTCATTTGTTATAAATATAATTTATTCAGGTTATTAAAATCTGGCTGTTGATTGAAAATCATTAGAAGTTCGGCATTCCGCCTACGACTACTTAAGTTCTATTTTGCTATTAAAATGAAACGCAAACAAACCTACGCAATTGAATGACCTAATAGAATGAAAGTGCAAGTCACCCTTTAACCTGTTAATGTCGATTCATACTAAAATAGTAACAATGCTTTTCTCATTCACTGATATCGCTATGATACAGTTCAGTCATAACTTTCCAAAGTGTCGGACGTGCTGTGAGAATCTGTTTTATTCAAGAAAACCTTTTTAATTAAAGTGTCTCATCTTAGTACCGATGTATGTAAATTCAGGGAAATTAATGGTTAAGCAAAACTACCAACTTAAATTGCCTATACTATTTATACAAAATGATGAAAGTTAGAACTAAAACCAGCGCGGAATGTATTGCATGTTTCCCTCATAAAAAAACTTAAAATAATTAAAAACAGAATTATCATAAAAAAGTTACTACAGTCGAAAATTATTATACTTAAAACAATACGTATATTGCTGCGTCAGTATTAACTACCTCATATAAAACCTCATCTGTCGGGTCCCCGTAGACTCATATAATACAATACCTCTTAGTGTCAAGCCAAGAGTAATAAACATTTTACAATGAAGAAATAAAAAACCGCGAGTTTTTATTGCCATCTCTAAAATTTCACATCAGGAGTAAATAGAATTGTCGCCGAGCTTAGAGAACTCGTCGGCTCGTCGCATTTCCGAGTTCATGCAATATAACTGCGCTTCGAAGCTTCAGCACTGTTTCAAGGAAAAAAATACTGAAAAAGATTTCAATACTATATTGTGAAACGAGGCCTCATCTGTCTTCTAACACTTATTGAAAGTGCACTGCGGTATCTTCTGAGGTTTTGCAAGCAATATGTTGAAACCATGTAAAATATTGGGGTATTAAATTGTTTATAAAAAATCGAATTTCATTAGGTTTCTGTGTGTCCGTCGAACCGAGCACTGTAAATGTTGTAAATGAGACGTACTTATTTTCAACAATTAATCACTTAGGATTAACTGAATTAAAACATTAAGGCCCGTTTACAAAAACACTGCATCAGCACTAATTTCGATTCAAGACTGGTGGATTGCACACTAAATTCTGTTTTTTATCTTTATTTATTTACAGGGTTTCCCCGATTATTGAATAAAATTATGTTCAAACATAGTTTTAAGTATGGGATTCATGCTTGAGCATGATTTGAGAATAGAGATCTAAGAATTATTATATTGATTGAACACCCCAATGGATTATGCAATCCTTATGTACCTACCTATACCATAACGATATATAGGTACCTAAAATACATATGAGCGAACATCAGTAACAAGCACAATTTAAACAGTTATAAATTTTAAAACCCCCGACACAAACATTTCCTCATTTCTATTTCCTATTCCATCACCAGACCCTGTTCACATCTATCTATAACCTATTCATTGAGACCATTCCAATGAGCCCAAACACGATACCTGTGCTGTAAGTTGGTAAGGGAGTTGGGCATCCTGCAAATTCCAGGCGATGCTGCGGCATCAGTTCATGATTACTAGGTATGTTATTCTAATATAATTGAAGTAACAGAATATCAAATTTCAAATCGATCAGACCTGTGGAAAATACTCACATCCATTCATCAACTAGAAAAGAGCTGATAATCTTAAAGTGACTGAACCAATTTTGATAACACATGTCTAAGAACCATCACTAGAAAACCTGCTTTCAAATTAAAAAAACCGCATCTAAATCTATTCACCCGTTTAAGAGCTACGATGCCACAGACGCACAGGCAGACACACATAGCGATCAAAATTATAACAATAACAATCTTTTTGCGTCGGGGGTCAAAAAACAACATAGTCTTTTACAGTAGTTATTTCAAAATCAGAACTTGTTCCTTAAAAACTTATTTCTTTGTGTCCAAACACCACACCACCAAACATAAGCTTTAATGACGTCGGAGTAAATACTTAACGCTATTGTTTCTTCTTGGGGTCAGGAGAGGTCCTTCAAAGAGAATTAACGGTCGAGGCGGCCACGACGCTTCTTTATAATTCAGTAACGGTCGGCTACCGGCTTCGCACCTAATTAACACATTTCTTCTATTTACACGTAAAAGCTTTTGTTTTAAAAAACATACTAAATTACTATCTAGTAGGGAAAAACTTAACTTCTTAAATCCGTATTAGGTTCTTCTCGAAATAAGCCTAAACTCCGGGCAGGTAGGCAGGCAGTAATTTGGTAGCAATATCTAAACAGACTCACAACTTCATGCTTCCCGATAACCGATATTTTTATTATATCGGTGATTCCTAATAATGTTCATTTTACCGTAAATAAGCCACCTATTGATAGAATGTGATTAGAAAACATATAAGTAGACGGTCATGATTTCGATATACGATTGTGATATCGCGTTTTCCTCTTTTCGTTTCAGACAAAAGAAACAGGCGCGATTTCTGAAATTCCTACATATATAAAATATTGTCCCAACATTTCAAATGTCTCCTGGCAAAAACCGCAAATCCAGTGAAAGCATTTGTTACGAAACAGCAAAGTTCGGTTGGCGTTTTGACAGTTTTACCAGCTTGCTAGCAGTTTTAAACCTCAAAATCCACAATTGGGCTCGTTTAAAACAGTTTTATTCAGAATGCTGCAATTTTATAAAAATATGTACTAATAATAATTGGTATGGTCTTGAGGTAGGTACTTTCCAACTGCTGTGTCATGCGAGAAATTATTTTGAAGTTACTTGATACTTGTTAGTTTCCACTGTTTGATCCCAAGTAATGATAACGCTGTAATTAGTAACTTTCTATTGCTTCTGTTTTTGGCTATAATGCGATACGGCCCGTTTTCGGTAGGTAAAGGTTGGAGACTCCCATGCCACTCCAGTTTGTGTCCGTACCCTGCACGCGTAGAATGACAATCATAAAAACGGGTTTTCAACGGGTTTTGTCGACGGAATAATAGACAAAATCACAGATTGTGATTGTTTATCTGTTATTTTGTCTATTCTTCCGTCGACAAAACCCGCTTCTATTGTGGTCATGCTAAGAGTACTGGAACATAAAAACAGTAGCCATAAATTAAAATTGCCGTCCGTTCCATTTTTAAAATCTTATTCAGTTACGGCGTGAAAATTCAAGGAAGCGGGTAAAATCCGGCCGCGCCATGACTTCGGCCTTTCAATGTTCGCCGATCGTTTGACTATGCTTTTGTCAGGCATGGCTCAACTGAATTTTAATTATATCCCTGTGGCGAGTAGGCTCGCCTTCGTCCCGACAATTATGTCTTTATGCATTTGTGTAAAATATTCAAGTTAAGAATTCGAACTGTGTGTTTTATTGTCATAATAAAATGAAAGTATAAAGTGTTATGACGGTTTATTTTTTATTTTTAATCTGAATGAATTAAAAAAGAGGGTTATTTTTAAACTTGTTATAAAAGCTTGAAATCTTAAGTACTTTATATCTAGGTTGTTAGCAGTAAAAGGAACACAAATCTTGCATTGTTTTCCTTTGAATAAACTAGTTTCGGCTTCTGAGCTAGTAAAATCCTAGGATAAAAAAGATCTACATACTTACATAGTAAGCCTTTATTAGGTCGTCCAGCAACCCAGCCCTAGAGTAAGACAAATGTAACACAATCTTCAAGTTTTAGTGAGGTACATCATATGTCTTAGTCGGCACAAACCACGCATAAAGCCACTCTTGATGCAAACCATTTATTATCCTCCCCGCTAAAATATTGCCTCTGCACGTCTTTTAAGTGGTTCCAAAAAGAACCTAATTCTAGTCCCAAGTTTCTTCGGTCACGACTTTGTGAATAGCGTTTCTATATCATCAATAACACAAAAACACAAACCGTGTACTATGTATATACATATTTGTAATCACGTTCTCGTAAACGGCTCTAACGATTTCGATGAAAGTTGCAATATTTTATTATAATGTTTTTGGGGGCGATCTCGCTAGGTCTCATATCCGGCAAAATTAGATTTCTCCGTCTTTTCACCCGAGCAGAGCTCGGTCAAGTTTAGAACAAGATGGCAACCTTAGAATAATGACATGGCAGCATGGAATTAGTAAGTACCTACTATCATGGTAGCATGGAATTAGTAAGTACCTACTATCATGGTAGCATGGAATTAGTAAGTACCTACTATCATGGTAGCATGGAATTAGTATGTACTTTCCTATACTATTAAATGGGCATTCTGTATTTTTACCAGAGCAGAGCTCGGTCGCCCAGGTACTGCTCATAATAAGTCAATCTTGAAATATATCAAAGTTATCGTGCATTAATCAAGAAAGCAACAATCACTAAATACAGGCGTAGTTTGAATAAATACACGCCATATTTACAGTTTGTGTTACTTATCTGCCTGTCAAAACCATGCCACACGCGACCCGACTATCGTTTGCGTAAGAAAAACAATTCTGTTTTGTAACTGGTTTATGTCAGGATATATGTATGATACCTTCTTCTAAAGAATTTTAGTCAGTAATAAGGTAATCGACAAAAAATCAAAAATAACTATTATTTTTACAAGAAAAATCAGCAGGTTAGGTATGCAGTGAAGCAATATTTTTTTTTTCATGTATAAATTGCATTAAAAGCTTTGATATCTACTTTTACTTATCATAAGCTACCACCTGGTCGACTGCGCTCTGCTCGGGTGAAAATAGAAATGAACATATCGTCCAGGTATACCAACGTTGTATCACATTACCGAGGCTGTGAAAATAGAGAAAACGAACTTTCCTAGATATGAGACCTAGCTAGGTAGCTAGATCGATTTTTCGCCGCCGTAAATTCCTATTGCAACTTTCATCGAAATCGTTAGAGCCGTTTTCGAGAACGTCATTACAAACATATATAAATATATAATAAAAAAATATTGCTCTTTTAACAGTATAGGATAGGATAGGATAACCTTTCCATCAATGAATAACAATAAGAAGACAACATGTGCTCTTTGGTGACGTCATTTTAAATATTTCTGAATGAAAATTCACCTGTACCTAATTCAGTTTGAATACCTCTCCCTCTGAACCCTATCGCAACCCTCTCGGCCAAGGGCTTCGAGAGAGTTGAACCGAATGAAACGATCTAATACATCTATTTTAAGCCCCAGGCTACAGGCATGTCTAGTAATAAACTGGGTAACCAAATTCACGCGATAATGAAATGACATGTCACGCGGACATCACGCTAATATTAAACACAGTGAATATTAATTTTAAGGGTGACACTAACCTTTCAGGGGTAGTACACTCGTCATGAAAATAGTATAACGACTTTTGGGAACAGAACAAAATGGCCAACCCCTACAAATATTATAATATCATTGATAACCGATCGAGTATTTTTTTTTTCTCTTAATTGATGTGTAATGCATAAAACCAGGTCTGATACATAGGAACCTACTTATTATTACGAGCACAACTCTGTTGACTCGGGATCCTACCAAAAGTTATCCTAGGCAAGAAATACACGACGTGTATTTATTTGACCTTTCCAAAAATTCTATTTTACCATCTCTAGGTGTTGGATTTCAATAAATCTCTTCTGAGCATACACTTGTCCGGAAATGTATCCGTATATTTCTGCGTAATATGGTCACCGGTTGAAGAGTCGGGCGGTGGAGCAAAATATTTTTACCTTTCATCCTTTATTTGTAAGTCGGTATATTTTTACAACACCCAATTTATTTGAACGTGGACCGATGTGTAACAATACCATTTTTAAACATTTTTTGTTTTTAGCTGATGTCATGTCATATATTTCAAAAAAACTTGTTTGTTTGTTTCTGTTGCAGTTGAGAATTACATGAATAGTTTAGCGTACCTATAGGTCAAAAAGTGTTATAACTATGTTGACATGTACTAAAAAAGGAACTTCGTCTACCAACAAACTGCTGTGCCGTTTGGCAGAGGTAATAACAAAAAAAAAAAACAAATGAAAAAAATATCTTCTCAAAAAAAACTGAATCAACACATTTTTTTTTTCATATAATAATAATATATCTCGCGACTTCGTTCAAAAATATATAACATAAATAAAATAACTAAATTAGGTACCTATGTATATATTTGAACTTTTGGATATCGTGAAAATAAATTGAGTTATAAATATCGATCTGCCTTGACCTTAAGTAAAACTGATGCCATATATTTTTTGCGTCATAAAAAAGTAATAAAAACCACACACCATGGCACTGGTTACATTTTAGCTATAAAAATAAAAGGGAACAGATTTCAGCGGTTGTAATTGGCTGGTTCATTTGTTTGAAAAAACGTGTTTCCTTTTTCGAGCGTTATAGGTACGAGTAGCTGTTGAGTGTGAAGCTCGATCGCGTTACTTGATAAATTATAGAATTGATCATTCGCATGTCCAGTGCGGCTCTTTCGACTGGTTATATCCTGTAATAAATGACGGGCATGTGTTCCTGTCAGCTGTTTATATCAATAGCTATTGCATCGCTCAACAATGACTAAATAATTTACGAAGATCTGATATAATTTTTCTCATTAACGAGTCGATGGAAATTAGTAGAAACCGCGCGTTTGGTCTATTTTAGCTACTTCCACAGCATTATGTCGTATGGCATTTTACTTACATTGGGTCGGGCTGCTGACATTGAATCCATCTTTATTTTGCAAAAGAGAGCTGTCAGAGCCATTTATAATCTACGTCGCCGCGAATCTCTCAGGAAACTATTTAAAAGGATTAATATTATGACAGTACCTTGCCAATTCATTTATGAAAATATGTAAGGAAAAATCCACATCTTTTTAATAAAATAAGTGATAGACATAATTTCAATATTAAAAATAAAGATAAACTAGATCAACCATTTTTCAGATTATCTAAAGAACATACATATTTTATGGGGTACTGTGTTAAATGTTATAACAAAATACCTTGTGACATATTGCAATTAATTGAAAGAAAATTTAAAACTCATATTAAAAGTACACTTTGTAAACAAGCATATTACAAATTAGAGGATTATATCCAAGATAAGAGTGCTTGGAAACATGCTGGTCCTGCTCCATAGGACAATTTAGAATCAAGACAAAATCAAACAGGTTGCTAATTTAATTGTAAAATTTATAATTTTGTGTTATATGACACTGATTTTACATTCTGTGATTACTTCCTCACACACTTAGGAACAAATTAGGAAAATCGTCTATCTTTACAATGTTTGTAAATATGTGAGCACCGTGTATCTATCACATAATTAAATTATCTGTCGTTGCTTCATTTTAATTCATTTTACCTATTGTGGTATAGTAATTTTATTCTAGTGTACTATTGTGAAACATTTTAAAAGAGTAACAGTGGAGTTTCTTACCCATTCTTCTCCATACGAAAACGAACGAATCAATTCTATTATTTTGTAAATTTGACGTTCAAAAGTGCCATACATGGGCCTATTTGAAATAAATGATTTGACTTTTTTGACTTTTGTTCTAAGAAAACCATTAAAGTTTACTTAAGCAAAAAGAGACTGATAAATAGTCTCATTTATTTTCGGAATAGCAAAGAAATCAAGACTACATTCCGAGGGTTGAAAAATTACACTAGGACCTGCGACTGATGACTAAATCGAAGTCGTGGCTACTAATTACACTAAGCTTTCATTTGTATTTACTTCTGCCGAATTCTCTTCTCGATTTATCGCACCCGACCGAAATACTGCGTCATTACGTTTTTTCGCTCGATTTCGCAAAATTTGGTCGTGCCCACACACCAAATTGATTACTATATATACATGTGGCCTAGCGTAAAACCGTCTGATTGAATCTATATGTGTTCCTTTGTGTCTGCGAATAAAGTAAGGACTGTATTGTTTGCTATTCGCTTTTTATATTTATTTATAAATATTGATATATATCGTAAAGTTTAGCTTTATATAAATCAAGTGATAAAAGTATGAAGAAAGTTTCAAGTTTACCCATACTTTTATTAAAATTTGAAGTAGATTACTTTTATTAAATGTGAGTTTGGAAGTTGATACAAGCATGGGACGTAAAGTAAGTCATTATATGAAGTGACATCTATTTGGCGAGCCGCCCAGCGTGTGCGGGGAACAGTGTTAATTACTTCATAGCATGAACGTCTCCGGATTCGAATGGAAAATAAGTGAAGTGAGGTTTATGTACAGACCATAAAACTGAACAACTTTGTCCATGAGACCAACATTGTAATCGAGAAAAAATAATCAGCCGTCCCATACATTTGAGGGAGTAGGTATTGAAGTATTGTACGGAATAGCTGATAATTTTTTCTCAATTACGAGTATTACGATGTTGGTCACATGGAAAAAGTTCTTCAGTTTGATGGTCACCACACCCTTAAATTTGACCACACCTTTCTGATACACCCTGTATACAAACACGAACTAGTAGGGTAGAGAACAGCATTCGTTCAAAATTCAAAAAATTACAAAAGTCATTTATTCAAACTAGACTAAGAATCAGCACTTTTCGAACGTCAAAATTACATAAGACAGTCCCCCAAAACGCCCACCCTTCGGTCATCTTTAGGGCTTTAAGTACGTAGAAAGTAAAGGCTCTTTGGTCCAAATACTTAAACTAAATTAGTTCCTAGCCAACTTCGTACCCACCAACACTTCTTTTGTCTGTTTAGGAATAAATATAATTTGATTTTATTTAATGATCAAAGAAATATCTACCTACATATTTTATTTAAATGATTTCTGTAAATCACCGAAATAAATTTGTATTATATACTTATTAATATAAACTTTTCTAGTTTATAATTCAGAATCCATTAGGTATTAAATGTAACAATGGTTAAACAATTTGCATTATTAAACAGATGAGTTTAGAGTTCATACATGAATTAATGTTACAACGGATTATAGTCTCGGTTCCGATAAAAGATGATAAGCCTCTTTACGTTTAAATATTACCATGTGTCATATGTAATTCCCAAAATGGTCGGCAAACGTGTAATCCTGGTTCGATAATGGTGTTTAAAAGGGATATTTATCGGGACATCACAATCTGCGTGTGATGTAAATTTTTATGTCATTTACATTTGTGTGGGTGTGTGTGTTTAGATTGTGTTTTACAATAAATACGTTTTCTTTCTTTCTTTATTTATTTATGTCTGTTCAACTTGCTATACCTTCTTATTATCTACATGAGCAGCAATGAGAGCAGTAGCTTCTATTCATCCTACAAGCTTTAAACTCCCCAACTTTGCTGAAATGTTGAAAGAATTTCTGAATTTTTAGGGTTCCGTACCAAAAAGGGTAAAACGGGACCCTATGACTATGACTCCGCTGTTCGTCTGTCTGTCTGGCTGTCCGTCTGTTCCAGGCTGTATCTCATGAACCATGATAGTTAGACACTTAAAATTTTCACAGATGATGTATTTCTGTTGCTGCTATAACAACAAATACTAAAAAACAGAATAAAATAAATATTTAAGGGGCTCCCAAACGTGATTTTTTTGCTCGTTTTTATAGATAATGGTTCGGAACCCTTCGTGCGCGAGTCCGACTCGCACTTGGCTGGTTTTTTTTTTTAAATACTGTGAGTCCTACTCTCAATGCCCTCCTAATTAATAAGACTCCAACGAGTTCTTGAATATTAATTTCTTTGGAATCTATGACCTTAGTTAGATATTTAGTTCTTTCACCCTTATGGAAACATCGGTTGCGCTAGTCTGATCTTCCCAGACTAGACATAATTTTGCTGACAAGTTATCCAACTGTCAGTGATTAGAGCCATTTCCCCTTATTTTTACGCGAATTCGCGACAGCATGTCAGGGTTATATATTTACACGGTGGAACATACGGTGGAGGTCTGCCAGGCTTGGGCGGAGCATCGCCGTGTCCTCGTGGAGGCGATCGGCGGCGGTGAACTCTCGCGTCTGGCCCTGGTTCAGGCCGGAGCGAGAGGAAATGGGAGGCTGTCACCTCCTACTGCGAAGCAGTGATGCTCGCGAAGGAAGAGGCGGAACGCGTGAGGGAGAGTCAAATTTCGCGCCCACGCGCCCCTAACCGCCGCAGGAGACGCCACACACGTTCCGATATACTTGCGCAAAATAGGACTTGCACAAGTATGCATTAACGTGTGTAGGATGAATTAGCACAAGTATGCGAGCCATTCAGTGTCACGCAGACTTGTGCAAGTATAATTGTAACGTATATTATAACAATAAAAAAATTGTACCATAACCATGTGGGCATGTGGGGTATCAAAATAAACGGCTTGAGGAGACGATTCCAAAAAACTACCACACTAAAAGGTTGAAAACTAAATGGAAAAAACAAGAAAAAACCGACTGCTTAAAACAAGCTCACTTTTCAAGCAGTCTAATTCAATTGGTCGCGGTTATTTTAGTTCAATTTAGGGATTTGATGAAACCAACTGCATCAGACTGCATGTTTAAAAATTTGAGTTGCAGTCATTCCCCTCATTGACCCTCCCCATGCAACCTCTATTTAAAATTAAACTTTACCATATACCTACTAAATAAGGCCTTCTTTCCCCCCAGCTGATAACGGAGATCAACGTGCAGTTGGCGTTGTTCCGCGATCTGCTGATCCACATCGGTCAGCCGCACGACACGCCCGAACTGCGCGAGCGCGTGCGGCGACTGCGCCGCGCATGCGTAGAAGCCACCAAGACGACCAGCACACTAGTTCTACCTAATTGTAAAAAGTTAGTATAATTTTAGTTCTCTAGGGAGTGACCATATTTCTCGACGCGGAATCGGCTTGAGCCGGTTAGAAAGAGCTTTATTTACATGCAATAAAAAATAAAAGAGAAAAAGAACGACATTCAGCTCCTTCCGGTTAGAAAGATGTGACTCGACACCGTGTCGAACTTAATGCGACAAGTGTGGAGATACGTGTTCGGCTCAAGCCGATTTCGCGCTGATAAGTATGGTCACTCTCTAATTATTAATAAACGCAGGCTATCGTAGACAGCTGATGGGCTCAGTCCTTCCAAAGTACACGTGTGTCTCCCCTCATAGTGTCTTATTTATCTGGGACAGTGCGGAGTAATCTACCCATAGCAGCTACAGGTTTTTTTTTTAATATTTGATCATTTCAAGGGGTTTTCTGTAGCTCTGATAGTCAGGTTTTCCCATACAGTTTCAGTTAAGAGGGCCCTTCCCGGTCCGTCTATCGTTAACTCGAGCATGGTCGGAAACCTTGTTGTTTCATCCAACGTAAGTGAGAACTGCTGACAAGCAAGTGAGAACGCGATAACATTGTACGAAAAATAACTTGTTTCAGGAAATACGTGTTTTTGAACACGCCTTACAAGTTTGTGAAGTAAATTTTTATCATTTAGAATCTCCATCACATGTGCAAGGTTTCTATAAAGATGTTTTCTTTACTTTTACAATTTATGAGTAAATTATGAACGGTCAAAGTTCAGGTAAAATTTGTGCAAAGAACCAGATTTTTGTAGTCTCATACTGAATTTGTTTCTCCAAATGTTTATTTTTTGCTTTCATAGAAACCTAGATTTAGTGCTCGAGATACCTATTAGTTTAAAAAAAATAAAGAAAGATGAGTTACAACGCCCTAATCACTTACGAGCGTTTGTATGAAAAGTATGACGGGTTGGCCGCTCTTAAGTACATCATTATTTCCTGAATGTGTCACAAAATTACCTAGATATTACTTGAAGCCTAGATTTAATAGTATTTTCGTAAAAAAGTTGCTTAATTTTGCTTCATTAAAGAAATAGCCGGTAACCGTCTGGAAAGTGCAATCACGCAAAAGGAAAATATTATTGAAAAACAGAACATACTCAATCATGCTTGCTTTCCTTGTATTTATTTAAATTACGCATTATCGATACAACTCTCAAAGGAATAACCCTTATCAAAAGAACAAAGTAGAATTTGTATCATCGCACGAAGCATGACTGTACCCTTCCCTCAATTTCCATTTACATGAGTAGTAAGTATAAGACATAATATATTGAAAAACACCTAGTTCGCCGCTCACCAAGATATGACACGGATCCTATTTCATTGCACATACCGAGGAATCGATCACGTAGAAGATCGAGTAGAAATTTCCGATATCTCAATTTGAAAAGGGTTTAGCCGTAGTTGTTTATTTATTCGCGGGCACTCTGTCTCTAACAGAACATATGCTTTAAATCAATATTGAATGGCGGCTTAACCTCGTAATCTTATAACGTCAATATTAAATTACAAAACGTAGAGAAAAATACTACCAAGTGATGCGAGCGTCTGTATCGAATCCCCCTTGTGGCCCCGAATCTGTGTCTGCCGTTAGATTAATGCGCCATCCTAACTAGATAAATGGCTGCCCGTTTTACACAAAACAATACATATCGTATTATTCACTACAGCCTACACTACAGCTCATAAAATAACAATTTTCTGTACATTTTGCCGCTATTTATATGACAGCGTATTTAGCCGACATTTTGTCTTTAAAATTGTAACTCTTTTGTTCCTACTCGCTCAAGGATTTCCTGAAGCGGCACGATTTGGCCTCCTGGAGTTTCACCATTCCATTATTCTGCTTTATGTTATACAAAACACTCACCTTAATAGATAAATTGTGTCTTAAGCCTGCTATTTACATTGTAGGCTGACACACGGCATTTGCATTTCAAAAGGCGAACCAATTCGCTATCTTTGATGTCAAACCCAAAAGAGAACTAATTACGTCACGAAAAGTTTTTGTATTTCACTTCAGAAAGAGAAGAGAATCGGAACTATAACAGATGTTTTCACGAGAGAGATTGATGGAGAATTAATATGTTTACGAGTTTTATCCTAATTCGATTTAATTTATTCACTGAGCGATCTAATAAAAGACCCGGCCGGGATTTGTATCAATGAATTTTATTCGTAGAATTCGCGAAATAATTTTTACTGGAGTTGTTGTAATATCGAATCATTGGAAATAAATAGTAACTTTGTACTCTTTGAAGAGGCCTTCAACTAAATCTGTTCAATACGTTTTCGTTGCGGAATATTTATTACAAGAATAGAATTTATTGGAAGTTCGCTCAATATTAGGAAATCACTGTATATTATTTAACAATAAATTACCTCCTCGTGCTCGTAGATGCATTTTACCTAGGTTTAAGGTCTCTAAAACAGCTGCAAAGTCTAGAATAACAAGGTATATCTACAACTTAACGACTACTTAGTCTGCCAAGTTTTACTTGTTCTAAAATTCCAGTGGCTATCTTAATCCAGTGCAACATCTTGGACACAAAAAAGTGTTGTTAGATAAATAGTTTAACTAAATTAACTGCGCAAAAAGTAAATAGTTGATTGTGTGGGGAGTCCCGAACTACTCTTTAGTGGTTCCTTTACTTTGTAAAGAATGTGTTGTAATACACGTGACGTACCGAAATGTTTGACCACAAAAGCAACTTAATTTAAAGCCATTCTTTTTTTTGTTTTCCATTTATTTGTTTTTTATGGTTCCGTACCTCAAACGGAAAAAACGGAAGCCTTATAGGATCACTCGTGCATCTGTCTGTCTGTCTGTCTGTCTGTCTATCACAGCCAATTTGCTCCGAATCTAATGGACCGATTAAATTGAAATTTGGTACACATAATGTATATCTATAACCCAAACACGAACGTGTAATGTAAATAAATGCATTTTAAATATCTCTTTTGGGGGGCAAACAAGAAAATTAAAAAAAGTTTTACCGTGTGACATATCAAATGAAAGGACTTGTTGCGAGGATCTTAAATGTATTTTTTATATAATTTAAAAATAAATACTTTAAATATATTTAAGAAATTCTTATCTCCGAAACTGCTGAGCCTAAAATTAAAAAAAAAATAGTAGTATGGGTCTTAACTCATAGATTACAGAAAAACCTATAAAAAGTCTATGGTCTTAAAATAACATGGTGAATCTCTCAATATTGTGCGTACAAATTTACATTTGCAGTTGTAATATATTGGAGAACATGTTTTTCAACTACAATGTAAAGTTTGTTCTTGGGATAAAAAAAATCATCTCGACTACGGAACTCTTCATTGTGCGTAGTCCGACACGCACATGGCCGGTTTTTTTGTGAGTAATTTCCACGGAGTCAATAGTTACCTACTTCGTGGTAATAAAATAGGTACCGATGTCCACATTCCCAGTACTTGGTGTACTGGGAATGTGGACAATTGGTACCTATTTTAAACTTTAAACGTTTTTGGGGCTACACAGCAATTGTTTGACTATGACAATGGGCTCGCCAGCTATTACACACTACACACACAGGCCCGAATACCGATTCCGCTCGACGGCGCCGAAGGACACGAGCATAACCCGTTTAGAATTCGAGTCTGATGTGTGCACATTGAATATTTCCAACCTTTCGACCCATAATAGCACACAAAACAACATCTAGTCCCATTTCCATATCTCTATCTTGCTTCAGACCTCTCCGGATTATTTCATCAAAGCGAGAAAGTATTTAATCCAACTTTTGAATGAACCGAAACTAAACCCATTGGTAAAATCTTGATTACTTTCGATTGCTCTCTACAAACAATTTTCACAAATCCTATTCATGTTTAGATGTATTTATGGGTTTATTCACGGGAAATGGTCGGTTGGAGGCACGTTATTTTTGACGAGTTGCGGCGCGCGTAAATCCAAAATGATTTACGTGCGCCGCGGAAAGCTCCTAAACATCTTTATGTGGTGAAAGTGAAGAACTATTTGTTATGCAGGTCAACGAGCGACGGCTGCGCGGAACAGCCCCAGCTGGTGCTGCTGTACTTCATGGCACAACTCCTGCTGCGGGAGCTCGCCAAGTGCCACCGACTTGTCCAGCTCGTTCCAATGGATATGACCTCGTATTATGGTATGTTAAGATTTAAAGCTCACTCACCTTTGACCGTATTTAAACAGTTAGCCGTAGCACGTAGGTGAATTTTGCTACGGAAACATTCTTGTGATACATAATATTTATTTAAATTATTGTGTAAAATTACATTTTACCAAAATTTTATATTTTATATTGGATTTAAAGTTCGCAAGTTATTTAACGATGCGTAACTTCAAAATTATTCATGCTAGCGCTACTGACTTGTGTTATCTATATTCACTTTTGATTTCACTGACACTAGATGTTTGTTTTTTATGCACAAAAAGACAGTGAATAAATACATATTACTTCGAAAAGATCCAGGTTGATAACACGACTACGGCGTAACCAGTAGCAAAGTTATTTTCTTTGTTTACTTGTGCATTTTAAATGACCCTTTATTTACCCTAGACGCGTTGGGAACGAATGCCTCTAAGAAACCACTGAAAAATAAATTACTTACAGACACACGAGTATCTTCATCTAAGTGTGGTCGAATATACCACACTATTATTTCCCGCGGGTGTCGTAACAACTGAATAAAGGATTACACCCGTATTAGAAAAATGGCCGACAGGAACCACTTATGTATTAATAACAACATTCTGAACCTAATCCAACTGTCAATTGTAGTCACTAGAATGAAAAAAAGAAAGAAAAAAACAATACCCACATTACTGCAATATCTCCGAAGAAAGATTGTTGTTGTGGTAAAAGAGGCATTTTAAAGGACATTTGTCACAGTGACGTAGGAGCTAAGCCCTGGACAATAATTACCAAGCTTGACAGGCCATCTTTTAGTATTATCTTCTCCCCTATTAAGATGCCGAAGAAAAGTGTTGTCTGGCATGGCCTAAGTGTTCGTCTGACGCCTAACGACCACGCTGAAAAACCATACACAATAATAACTTTTCTTATAAAACTGTTAATTAATTATTCAGAAAAGTTATATTATATTTTTGGTTGATCCGCAAATTTTTATAATACTGTTCAGTTTTCTAATTATGCTAGAACAAAAAAGATATTAGCATATCAAATGAAAACAAAGTTTAAACATTTCTGAAACATTGTTGGTATTCCCGAATTATAAATTCATTGGTAACAAAAGTTTTTTTTCTTTTGGGATTGTTCAGAAAGGAAACAAATTCGTAGAGTATATTAGAAGCAGGTGTTTATCTTCCCTCGCTTAGAGGTCACTGAGGGTAATGGGATGACAGACGATAAGTGATTCACCTGTCGATTAGATGAAACGGCCCGTTTCGGTTACTCTTAGAGATTTCGCTAACGGTATTGGAAAACTGTGTATCGGATATTGGTTTTTAATTCACCTCATTATGTCTGTTTATATCCCCTATTAACTCACACTTTGTTGCGGTTTTTGCTCTAACTTATGGTCATTAAAGTTCTTATCTTAACGACCAGCCACTTAACACTCTTAATTGAAAACTTTTTCTTGAAAACGAAAAGCCACACTTTTTTCTACTTTGACTAGATTGAACAACAAAAGTACCATTTTAGTAGCGTGCCGCCGCGAACAATTAGTAGCAATTAATCACTGCTAAAGACACCAACCGAAGTGTTCGACTTGGCTGAATTTTGGGGAATAATGTTCCTTATTTTCCCCGGTTCGGAGTTACATTACCGGTACTAAGAGTAACAAGATCAAAGATATTTACGACACAATACCTGTGAACATTAACAAAGGCGCGCGGTGTGGTGATGTTCGATTGAAACTGTGTCGGTACTAGTATGTACCTGCAATTGCATTGTAACTCAGACCAGCTTTACAGACGTTCGTATAAGTTTAATCTTCCCTTTGAAAGCCTATTCAGTTAGAATCTGAAGATAACGCGGAGTTGGATGTCGTTTGGATTTCGATTCCAATTTTTATTCTAGATATATGTGAGCTTAGTTTCAACTCTATTGATGTTATAGTTGAGACGCTTAGGCAATTGAATTGCATGCGAGTTTATATAACGCTTTTTAAATTGATTTTATTAGAAACAAAATGTAATATTTTAGGGGCTGTGCCTAAACAATAAAACGCTATTTTTTGCATTGAAAGCCATAAACATGTTTGGTGTGTATTCTATCCATTTCCAATTTGTTATTTGTTTTTTCCACCAACACAATATTTAGAATTGGATTGCATGAATTTGGAATAGAAAGCCAAAGCTTTTATGAAATCACTTATAAAACACCTCTCTCATAAAGAGTTTTCTTTGTGAAATGGTGGGTAGTGTGGGCGTGACTGTTAGATCAGAAATTATACAGCGATGCAGCCACACGCAGATGAGATTTATTGCAATATTATACCTAGGTACGTGGCATCCACTGAGCTGAATTATTGCAAGTGCGGTTGCGCTTGTGATATATTTTTTTAAAATCACTTTTATAATTTCTTTTAGCTTAGAAATACACTGGTTATAAAATGATTTATGTACACCATTTTTTTTTATATGAATTCCTTTAAAAATCGGAACGGCTCTCTTGAAATTTAAATAGAAACCCGGTTTCTTATTCAAGAATTTTAAGTTAAGAACTTGTCAAACTCTACTTTAGCGCCTGAGGGTATTTAAGCTGAAAGCCGCCCAAATTTCTTTGCAATAAAATGAACAACAAATACAAACAACAACAACAACAACTATATTGAATATTGAGAACGTTAGTAATTTAAAATTACGCGGGATTCTAAAGTAGAGATAAAATCTCAGCTACAAATTCTCAATTCTGAAAACGGGTTTAGAACCAATCTAAACAAGTCAGCGAAATCCCTTCTTATTTTTAGCTATGCAATATTTTTGCTACTACAACAACAGCTAGCACGAAAAAAGACCAAAAATAAAACAATACATTCTCTATTGTACCTAATTATAATTGCATCACAAACTCTGACCTATTCTGGAATTGTTACAAGGTCTCTAACAAATTGTTCTCCGCAGAGAATCGGGCGGGTCCGTCAAACTTCGGCAACGTCATCAGTCAGATCCTGCTCTGCAAGCAGATCACTCCTGACTTCAACCAGGAGGAGCTGTGTAGCATCGTGAAGGACACGCAGGAGATCACAAGAATAGTTAATGACATACAGGAGTATCTACCGCAGCATGAAAATTTGAATCACTTAGGTAAAATAATCCTTGTAGTAGTGACCATTTTTGTTCATGGAAAGGTGATGGTATACCATTTATAGTAGTTTATATAGGTATGTATAATAATTTGAATTGCTCAAGTAAGTATTGGTCAGGCCTCAGCTTTTGTAACGGGTAAATATTATATCAAGTTTCACCAGTGTGGAGTGTATGGGTGTGTAATATTGTACACCCCATGGGTATGTTACAGAAATACAATAATGTTAATTCAAAGAACTGTCTCTTTACCTGTGACAAACACTAAATAAATGAATATGAATGAATACACTCCACACTGGTGGGACTTGATATAATCCAGTGGCAGTACCTCATAAATATGTATTTAGATAACCATGTTTTGTAGCGTGTGGTAATTTTAAGAATATTTCCTGAGCCAATGCACACTAGACTTTCCATTCGCAGTCCAAGACCGAAAGACAGACCCTAAATAAGGGGGAAAGCTGTAGTGCTAAAAGACATGAAAGAGTGTCAAGTATTCAAAGACGATGTCCAGGATAGAGCGAAGTGGAAGAGAAAGACCAGGGAGGCTGACCCACCACCACGGATACATAGCCAGGAAGAGAGAGAGAGAACGCACAAAATGAAAATTTCAATTCTGACTGTGAAACAACTTTATGAGGCCGCTTAAATTTTATACAACCATATTAATACGGGATTTTTCGCATTGTACTTGTTGTAAAGAACAAGTACAATGCGAAAAATCCCGTATTAATATGTTTTTCCAGTAAATTCAGTGTTACTGATTTCAGGATTTAAATTTATAATAATATTCAGATCAGACGTGAAATACAGTACATTTATATTTCACGGAGCATCGTTCTACGGCCATTAGCGTTAAAGCGATTGTGCTTTTAATTTCGAACGTAAATGCCGGAAGGAGTGTCAGTCTCTGCGGCGTGGCTATTGTTCTTAACAGCTCTCGTCGACACAATACTAAAGTACATTTACCGTGTCAGGTTATCGCATTGCTAACAAAACGAGAAACACGGAACCCTATTTAGCTAAAAAGATTACCAGCACCGCAACACCTCTGCGTCTTTTCATTGACATTGAGAACACTCTGTAACCAAGTGCGGGAAAACATTCTTTTATACTCCGCTGCGTCGCTAAATATCTACTTAGGGAATAAAGCTGTTCCCTCCAACGTAATCTATGTAGTTACAGACTATTAACGCTGCGAAAGGCCTTTCCATTGAAGTTATGCGCACAACTAGGAAATAACACGCGTAGTGGCGCATTCATCGCACCGCTAAATGCGAGTTTGGGTAAGGTGTGTTTTGGTAAGAAAAATAATTCCAAGTTATGGGTACATTAACTGCTCATTATAAGAGTAATCGAGTTTTAGGATTTTTTTAAATATTGCTACAAGAGTGTTTTTACACGAAAAAGTGGAAAGGTAACTTGATTTAACTAAATATAAGAACGAACTAAAAGACTTTACTACCCCGACCGCAGCAAATGTATTACGTGACATCCAAACTATCTCGAACACTCAACACAAATTGTGATTTAATATTTCATACATTCACAATCACACGTAAGTAACAGTCGGTGTCTTTTGCAGAAAGCAACATCGCGCTGAAGGGCGACGAAGTCAACGGGCTGTGGAGGAGCAAGCGAAGAGGATCCTTGTACAAAGGCATGGGAGTGCTTTGTTGTGTGTCACGGCCCAACTACCTCTGAGGGTGACAGGTCTCGCCCACGCGGCGGCTCACCCCCGAACACATCACCTCCACGGGATGCTAAGACGGCCACCAACCAGTGACTCAAGTGACAGTGAATGACGCTACAAACTGTGCGCAGAATGGGTCCATTACATTGTTTAATTAGTAACTGATTAGCGAATTGACATGTTCACAGTGGTTGATTTGAAATCGTATTATTATCACGTAAATGTAGTTCAATTATATTTAAGTATAATAGACATGTAAGTACTGCATACATTCATGCATAGAGTTAATTATTATGAATTGCCTGGAATGGGATCAATTGCGTTTAAGTAGTATATAATACAAATAATTAGTATTGTTTTGCACCATAGGTCATTGCATTGACGGCTGTGTCTTGTTTATATTTTCCAAATTTGTATAGGTTTACTTTTTTACGCGGTTTCTATCTATGACAAATTTTGATTTAGGTATCTTTGAGTATCTATCTTTTGTTTTGTATTACGTGTTTTCCATCCCTCACTACATTATTGATAACCTAGAAAACTATCTCGTATGCTGTTAGATATTCAAAATAGCCTAATGTCTCAGTAAATACATTCTAGTCGGGTCACAACTTACCATATCTCGTCTTTGTCCTACGAGTTTGTGACTTTTATGTTTTCTAGTCATTTATAATTATTAAAGAGTAGTATGTATCATACCTGTAAATTCTCTCATCTTCTTGTATTATTTATTGTTCTTAATTTAATAGATTTTAGTGAATTTTTAACTTGACATCCCGGGTATTCCCCGAAGAGGAAAGCAATGGTGTACTGTAGTATACCCACTTCTTGCTAGTTATGTCTAAATCCCAGGGGACAAGAAATTCTAGTTTTATCTACCAAAATACCAAATATTAGCTCACATTAGAACACTTCAAGTTCTGTAATGTTTTATTTTAATCGATGGCCTAGTCATTGTCGCGTAAATTAATCTTGAATATTCTAGTCAATTATTGTAATACCATGAAATTGCTAAGTTAATTAAATTAAGCATACTAAACAGAATTAACAATTAACTAATAGATAAATAACGTAATACTTTTTAAAGGTAATTACATGTTTCAAGCCGAGGGCACATCATAAAAAAATATCGTGGTTCATTTTCCTCATTAAAATTTTAATGAATATGAAAAAACGTACCTAAACGTACGTAGTGTTAAAGAACTTGCTGTTTTTTGCTGCCAGTATTTAAATTTCTTATAACATGGCATTATAGAAAATAAAACATGAATAATTAAATAAGCATTGAATAGTTTTGCTACGTACCCTTAGTACTAATTCACCACGTCTCGTGAATATAAGCCAATAAACACATGGATACAGTATCGCAAAATCCTCGGTAACGCACCACGCATAATATTGTGAAAATGCTGACGTTTTTCTACTTCCTACGTGTCACGCTCGCGAGCTACGCTTATAAACCATAGATGAAGCGAACGCACGACGCAGACTTTTCATGATGTGTGCTCGGGTTTATTAAAACTTTTTGTACTTAAATAATTAAATCGTTTTACTTGTGAAATATCCCTTCAGTAACACAAAATCTCAAGCAACCTTAGTTACGATCCAAGTTTAAAACTAACCTAATTATAAGAATTTAATAGCTTATTACGTTATGCATGTACTCAATCATTATTGTATTAGTAAAATGTTGCCTAAATATAACTATATTTAAAGAATAGTTATTGAATAAGATATAAAACAATAAGTACGTTTAACAAGTGGATATTAAGTGTTATATCTACAACTGGGATATTTATTTTAATGTAGTGCACTGCAAACACAGGTACCTTATAAATACATAAATTAAGTAACAGTAGAAATCACGCAATTAGAGACACGATATCATTAATTTATCAATAGGCACACGACACGTAGAAAAATTGTATTAGTTTATTAGTTGTCTGTACTTCATATGTTACTATTAACTCATCTAGCCTGACGATTCAACTTGTGTTATACACTATTATGATAATCCACTTACTAAAGTGAAGACTGTGATATACTCGTAATATATTAAATTATTATAATAGAAGAAAATAATTATGCATTAGTAAAAACGTAATTGAATTACAACGCAGTTTTAATTACTCTGTGACCCCAATTTTAAATGTAGGAGTTAATTTTGGATGCACAACTCGTTAAAAGGCTTTACATGGTCGCGTGAGCCGTGAGCCTTCTGCACGGTCTGACGTATTAACTAAGCTTAGTGCTGCTACTGATCCTCTAACTAAACTCTACAAAAGCATATTTTATTTAAACATAAAAGCTAATTTATGCATAATCTGTTTTTACCAAAGAATCACCTACATAAATGGGTTTGACCACGGTTTCTTCCAGATATCTAAGACTCTGTGCCTGTGAAGAAGACCTGTACAGTAATGTCATTGGTAATGCCAATCATTTTAAAAGGGTTAAATGATTGGTGTAGCCATTAACAACACTGTAGTGCCGCCCAAAGAGCCGCTTACAAAGACAAATACATGGGCAAAAGAATTTGCCCACATGGTACCTACTATTAAACTCTGGCTATGCACGAAACAGGGTTAAACCTGTACAATCTCAACTTTAAATCAAAGCAAACTATTTTAAACCACATTTGATGTGGGAATATTTGGCCATTAGGTAACTTTGCTGAAAAGTAAGCAGGAGCACAACGTATAGATATTCGCCATATTTTATCGCGCGAGCCAAAATGGCTTCAACAGTAAAACCAAAGGTCCAAAAAACCGCAGAGAAGTTTTGCGGCTCTAGTTACAGAATAAACGGGTTTGTTTTAAGCAACGTCATTATAAAGGATTGCCTGGAATAATACCTCGTTTCTCGGGAATAAGTACCCTCGTATTAGCTTTGTTTAAATTGGCAGGATATAAACATATAAACTTGCGACTTTGCACTCGTTAACATTGAAAGAAAGAAATTTCAAGCGAGGAAAATAAGGCATTTTTCTTTCAGTTACCGTATACCTAGTTAGAAGTAATTCAATTAAGTATGTGAGAAGGTAGGTTTTTATTAAATGAAGGCCGTGAAAAGTGGAACTATAATCAGATGTATTGACGCTAACAGTATTGACATTACTTAAGAAGTAAGTGATCTTTTTTACTACTAACAGGTAATTTTAAGTTTTAGTTTTGTTTATTGCTGGACATTATTGTTTAGGTACATATTCTCATTTATTCATTTTCTTTGTTTGGGGTAACGATGTAAGTTGCATTTTCGTTTCAATATTTATGATGGGAAATATTTAACTGAACTTCTAAAAACTTATTGATTTTCTAATTATGCACGCTTTTTTTTAAATTAATGAACCTCTAAACCTTGTTGGGCTTCTAATGATGCACACTTGTTTAAATAAAAGAGCCTCTTTTTATCTTTCTGGCCTTTTCTCACAGTTTTTCGCAGTAACTAACCTAAAGTACCCCGATCAAACCCGTTTGATTAGGTTAGAATTGTTATAAACCGTGCGCGAGCCGAGCGAGTGGAGCGAGCGGTGCTCCAGCAGCGGCCGGCATGCGGCAAGCGCTACATGCGAGTGGTATTTGAGTTTCATAAAAAGAGACTCAATCATTATACATAGAGTGTTCAATAATATTTTCAGGAGCGGAAAATGGGAATCATTTGAGGTATAGTTAAATTTATGCCTTTTTTGATTAAGTACGTTGTCGGAAGTGGCCATTTAATAAAAAGTAATATCCAGCTACTTGAAACAAATTTCATGGTATATGATCGGGTTATTTCAGGAGCAACCTTGTGCAACAATGGCTTTCAAAAAGAACTAATTTCATATGCCCGTAGTTCTGTATACAAACATGTTTTATTTTAATAATTAAGGAACGAAAAGTTTATTTAATCGGCTGAAACCTCTCTCGTATAACGTCTTCTATAATTCGTTTCATTCATATTAGGTTGGCATGGCAGTGATTCTACCCGAGAGGGCTCCTCGTTGATCTAACTTTTTCTCATCATCATTAATGCGGGCAATTTCTGCAACAGGAATATAAAATTAAGATAAGTAATAAGTTTAAATAACAAAGACGTTAAATAATACGCAAAAATAGGTTAATATTATTCAAATAACATAACATAACATCACGCCTGTAATACCCGAAGGGTAAGGCAGAGGTGTACCTAAGTACAACCACATTTTGTCAGTTATGTTTAAGTCCCATGTAAAAGGGGGCGAGCCTATTGCCATCAACCGGGCACAGATCCAGACTCCGGTCTGCTACTAAAAAATTCCAGATGGGAAAATCCCAATAACACTTTGCCCGACCTGGGAATCGAACCCATGACCTTGGGCTCAGTAACAGAGCTTGTAACCACTATATAGACAAACGAAGCAGGCTCTTATTCAAATAAATACGTTAATAATTTGATAAGCCCTTTGATCATTCATATATGATCTTTTGCATAGTTCATCAAAGTAACAGTAAGTTTTATTCGGTGAACGTGACACTTTTTATATACGTTTATAGTTACTGGCCATTAATTATTACTGAATGACATGTGAAAAGAGGCGACTTGTAGAGGTGAACACGCAATGTGCAGTGCGCAGGATAGGCGTGTCAGAGTTTTTAACACCTGTGGGCATCACATCGATGAAGAATGGAAAAAAAAGAAAAGAAATAAAGAAAATTGCGGTAATTTACATAAGCACAGCTGTCGATCTATTCTGTTAAAATCTTATTGTGAAAACTACAGTGAAGTGAGTTTGCAGTGAGTTATCAATAGTGTCAATCCCTAGCACCAGGTGGAATGACAACTCACTTCACATTCACTTTGACATTTTTACAGAGTAGACCGACTGTTTTCATTCATACTCACTGTCATTAATTCCCTTAAATCGTCTTCTTGGACGATTCTCGTTAACAACAAAACCTTTATAGCGACGTGGCATTCTTTTGTTTTGAGGTTCCCGATTCGATGTTGGGGAAGACAATGAGAGAACTTTTGAAATCCTGAATAAAAAATTGAGAACTTAAGATAACCAATATAAATAGCATTCTTAACAGGAGGTGATTTTCACAGGAATTGTCACAAAAAATGGGTTCTGGCATTGTGATACGTCGTGTCGCCTTCGTGTCGCTAAGTCGCTGCCTTGTACCTTATCCAGGATAAATTCGAATCGTACAGAGCAGCTCTCTGCGTTTAACCAAAACTAAAATACACAGCAAAGAAAACCTGTTTTAAATAAAAAACACACCGACTTACAAATCATTCAGTGAATTTTTATGCTTGCTGTTTTGAACTGCTTGGGGATTTAGAACTATATATACTTTTGAGTAATCTTCCAAACCAGTAACTTCATCATTTTTATTTTTATTTCCATAATATTTTTTAACATCATCCATAGTCACAGTCGGTGTTAAACGGTTTGGTGTAAGCCTTTTTTTCGGTTTCAATTGTTGTTTATCATCATTAGAAGGTTGAGAAAATAGTTTCTCCAATATTTTCTTTTCAATATTATTATTGCTACTCTGAATATTGTCGTAATTTTCACTGCGGATTAAATAACTTGTCTGTCCATAGTTTTGTTTGCGATTTGTTATACGGTCGTTTCTGTTGTTTGCATTCGCAACTGATTCTATTAAATCAATAATTCTTTGTTTTGCTGAGCGTTTATTATCTGAATCATCAGATTGATCCGACGTCTGACCGTAGTTATTTTTCCCCTTGCGATACGATAGACGGTCGTTATTAGTTTTTTCACTCGCAACTGTTTCTAACAAATCAATAATTCTGTCTTTTTGTAACCTCACTAAGCGATTATTATCAGAATCATCAGAATCGTCTAAGTCAGTCGAAGAATCATCCGAATCGGAATCAGAATCTGAAGAATCTATGCGAAGTCGCAGTTTGCGTTGTTTACTGGGTCCCGTACTAAGTCGTTGCTGTTTTACAAGTTCTAAAACTCTACTTAAATCTAAGGCTTGAGCTGGAGAACTTTCAACTTTATTTGATGAGCCTATTACTGCAATCAAAGCTGTAAATACGAAAAGTACACATGTACATAAATAGGTATTTAAATGAAATATGAGACAGATATTGTTTTAATAATAATATTTGATTGCACATTATCTAGTAGTACCTCCAAATGTAACACTTACCTATAAACAGTATCACGAGGCTCGACATTATCAGCGGCGCTCAAACGAAAACCTCATGAAAAAATACATTAATATGATTTGTTATCAAACGAGTGCACTATATATTATTTTACACGGCAATTTCCAATTTTCATTTCTCTGATCGTAAATCACAAATTTATGAAATTCGTAGCACATTGTTTCACACGCGATTGAAATATATACCTAATCTGAGTAGGTAGTTATTGATAACATCTGAATGCTTAGCTACATTCTTAAAGTATTTTCTCGTACCCACTAAGAGAGCAGACCGCGTTACGTTGACTCGGTATTACCGTGAGTCCGGTTCTGAAAAGGCTTGCATTCACTTAAATTATTTTCTTTCATTTCACGGAACAGTCTGCATTGCAGACATTCTATTTTAAATAAGAAAAACTATATTGTTCACTCGAGAACGGTACTAAATGAAAGTTATGTGCTTGAGTGAGTTGGTAGGAATTAAAATTCAAGAGGAGGCTGCTCAGCTTGCAGTTAAAATAGCCGTGAGATGAAATGTATTTTTTTAGTTTCTGCCTACATTGGATTGTGTCAAGAATACGAGGCTGGAGAATAAATGATGCTTTACAGAAATAAATTACGCATTGTGAGTCGTAAATGTAACTCAAGGAGATTCACAGGGATTGTATTTTGACGTATAAGGGTGCTTGTACTTTGTTAGAGTTTTGTATGCAAAGTAAAACAAGGGAAAGGAGCGAAGCGTGGCACCTCGCGTGTTTGTATAATGGGTTTTAAGTAATTTGACCTAACGGCCCTTTGGCATGGAAAACTTGGTTAAAATTAATTATACATACGAATATTCGTAAACGTCTTGATTTAAAAGTGCCGTGAATATATTATCATACATTTTAATTTCCAGTAAAAGTTAAAGAAACGTTCTAACTTAGGTCCTACCGAACTAAGGGTAGCCGCGCATAGGCTTCTTTTGTGTGGGCAACTAATTGCTTTCTTTGATTTTGTATTGATTCCGCAAAACACTGTGACTAATCGGTCTTGTCTGAAATATTTCTCAGCGTCTGCTTCTCAGACCAAATAATAATCAAGACGCGCTACCATAGCGCTGCGAACAAAACAGTGAAGCATACCAACGCTACACATACGCTCTGTGCATACACGCTCACACGCACACATTTACAATCAAACTACACCTCACTAAGTACACACATGTTTACAAAACCGGCCTCACGTCACTTGACAGAGCTATGTCTTGGTTTTTTATTTGGTCTGAGGTCTATTTTTTTTTTTCGGTGGGAAATTATCAAATAATTTCTCCAACTCTGGGCGGACTCTTACTGACTAAAACCCACCCGTGTTCCTTCGGTTGCCCTGTTGCCGGGGGCCACGATCTTCCTTTCGGATTTCTTCGCACCCCCGGCAGGCATCGGCCCTAACGGCCCCGTCAATTCTGCTGACATCTCTTTGAGGCGCGCGTGGAACACAACGCGCCGGGCCTGGTCCTTATTGGATAGCGAGCTACTCATTGCTCACCGTCCGCAAGCCCGCGCCTACGGTGGCCGAAAATCGGCCTGCGATTCCCGACACTCTGGGTGTCTTCTCCTACGGCGGTTAGCGGCGCGAGGGCGCGAAATTTGCCTCTCCCTAACGCGTTCCGCGTCTTCCTTCGCGAGCAGAAGGAGGTGACTGCCTCCCATTTCCTCTCGCTCCGTACCATTGTAATGTTTGTAAACGCACCACAATACAGGAGAAATTAATAGTGTGAGGCAACGATTAAAAAAAAGTCCCACGCCCGAACAGGAACGGCTTGCGCCTGGTGACGGGGACCATCACGGGACACTGCTCCCTAAGCAAACACTTCCACACAATAGGCATAACGGACAGTCCTCTGTGCAGGGCGTGCATGGAGGCTGAGGAGACCGTAGCGCACGCCGTGCTCTTTGAATGCACAGGCGTCACCTAGATTAGAACAGAAACCCTCAGGTCACCCAGATCACAGATGTTCTGAACAGACCAGGAGACTTAATTAACTTCTGGAGGGAGGTGGGCTGGTTGGAATAACACCAAACGGCCGCCATGGTCTACGCACAATGGTTCACCCTACGGACTAGGTGCGGAAACTAAACCCTATTACATAGAATATAGAGGTATTTACCCAATAAATAAAGTCAGATCGAAGCAAATGATGACTTAATAATACTTAGCGCAAACTTCGTTCAAAACCGTCGGTTAGTCGGGCAAAGTTTGCCGCGCCACTTCCTCGCCTTCGCTATAATATGCTGTCTGGAAGATACGGCTTCATTGACAAACAGAAAATTATTTCAAGGAATTAGTTAAGATAAAATTTAATGCGGCGCTTATTTTGAGAGCTTACATTTTGTTATGAAAACAGGGTTAAGTTTATACTAGCTCTTTTAGTACGAAAAGGGTAGCGAACTGGTTAACACAGTAGGTATTTACCTATTATTGGTTAGCGCATTATCAACACCGCACTGAGAACGATGGTGAATTTATTACTGACAAAAAGTAATCAATACATAGTCTTGGAATAAGGAAAAGAATGTAATAAACAGTGATGATATTATAATACGCAAATAATACCTTCCTGAAAAAGACTTCTTCACGGTACGGCTAGCAGACAGGCACGATGCGACAGTGCCATATATGAATATCCGTAGAACAGTTTTCATGAAAACACGCGTCAAAATACGACACGTCGCGTCTGTCTGCGAGAGCCTTTATAAGGCTGTATAACAGATTTTTTTTTTTACACATAACATCACGCCTGTAATCCCCGAAGGGTTAGGCAGAGGTGTACCTATAGTACACCCACATTTCGCCAGTTACGTTTAAGTCCCATGTAATAGGGGGTGAGCCTATTGCCATCAACCAGGCACAAATCCAGACTCCGGGCTGCTACTGAGACATTCCAGATGGAAAAACCCAACAACACTTTGCCCGACCCAGGAATCGAACCCAGGCCCCCAAACTCAGCGGTAGCGCTTTGCAACTACTAGACCAACGAGGCAGTTTTTTTTACAATTTCACCTAAGAATTATAAAATAATAAACATCGCGCTTCCTTGACAACGCAACAGCGCAGATTATTAAAATATGGCTGAATAAGTTAAAATCTCAAATAAGTACAAACTATTAAAAGTTTTTTTTATAGATGTAGGTAGTTCGTTAATGCATTTTCTTAAAGCTTTTAGCAGTGACAGCTCAAGCGATCCGCTGTTATATAAAATATTATATATAAGAGACATTAGTTTGAATCACGTCAAACAAGCATTATTTTTATTGGTAATGGAATAGAACCATTAATATTGTAACAATAATAATTGTTATTAAAGGGTTCGGCATAATCAACTATATAAATAAGTAATCAGAATGTAGCCATAGATAATATAATTTCTCGTGTTTTCATGTAAACAAATCGTTTGAAGCGTGTTCAATGTCATTATTACAAAATATCAAAATGTGTCAATCTACTCAACGATCTACTATTTTGAATAATTGAACGATAAAAAATATGATAGCCATTGTACGTAATGGTTGTCGCTAGTTCGATGGGGTTTCAGACATAATGTAGGGTTTGTTAGAATTTTTCTTTCTTTCTTTGATGGCCCAGTGGTTAAAGCCTCGCCTCTCATGCACGAGGTTGTGGGTTCAAATCCAGGCAAGTATAAATGTGACTTTTTCAATTCATATGTACTTTCTGAGTTTATCTTGGACATTACTAACATCGGTAAAGGAAAAACATAGTGAGGAAACCTGGACTAAGTTAATATAAGTCGGAAATCACCAGCCCGTCTTGAGCAAGCGCGGTGATCAATGCTCGTGCCTTCTCTGTATGAGAAGAGGCTTTTGCCCTACAGTGGGATAGTAATAGGCTGGTATTATTATAATAGCGGATTGAGATGCTATTCCAAGCTCAATAACTATTAAAGTCAAAGTAATCCATTTAAGTAATTCTAGGTACCTTCCATGTCAGCCGCATGCATCGTGACCGTTGGGCAACAGTTTCCACACGGTGGGTGCCTGAGGATGAACGGCGGCGCCGAGGCCGGCCCAGGAAGAGCTGGCGAGATGACCTAGACGCATACCGTAAGGGTTGGATGGAGGTGACCCTGGAAAAGGATGCTTGGAAGGATTTGGGGAAGGTCTTTGCTCAACAGTGGGACAGTGTGGCTAACATAAAAAAAGAAAAAAAAAAGGTACCTACTAGACTTATCAACTGAAAATCAATCTGCCTAGCCTTTACCCAACTACATTGGGATCGGCTTCCAGTCTAACTAGATGCAGCTGAATATCAGTATTTTACATGGAGCGACTGTCTATCTGACCTCCAAAACCCAGTAACTGTGTAATACGATACCCCTTGGAAAGCTAAAATTCGCTTCCCTAGTTAAAACAACAATGAGAATGCCTGAGGCATTATTTCCGCCTTTCTACCTTTTTGAGTGTGAAAGTTTAAGTAAATAAATAAATAGTTCATCAGCTATTAGATTTCTTCAGCTGAAACATTTCTTCTTCAGCTCATCATGGAGCTATTTCTTTTCATTACATAACATCACAACTTCTTTCCCCGAAGGGATGGGCAGAGATGTACCTAGAGTCCACCCACATTTCGCCAGTTATATTTAAGTTCCATGAAATAGTGAGCATGGTGAGCGGAGAGCCTATTGCCATCAACCGGGCACAAATCCAGACTCCGGGCTGCTACTGAGAAATTCTAGATAGAAAAACCCCAATAACACTTTGCCAGACCGGGGAATGGAACCCTGGACCGCATGCTCAGCAATAACGCTTGCGACCACTAGACCAACGAAGCATTATTTCTCGTGATTATTCGCTGTAATTATCCTAATACACTTAGGTACTATTGAAGAAACGTATTCTTTTGAAAATAGGTAGCTCCTTTAGATGTCAATGTATACGCTTTTATAATAAACTTCCAAGCCACGTACAAGATCTAAGCCTTAATAAATTCAAATCATTTACTAAACGCAAGTTGTGCCAGAAGGCTTTTTATGCCGTTAAAGATTACATTGAGGACAAAAAGGCATGGGATTGAGCTGCTCCAATTTTATAATTTTTTATGTTTTACTTTCGGAACTTTATTTTTTTTTTTGCTAACTTTAAAATTATATACACAATGACATGAATATTTACTTTGTGAAGTATAATATTTTTTTATTATTTTTTATTATTGTGAATGTGAGGACTATGTGGGTCATATATATATATTTATTTTTCTCAGTTACTTTTAATGATCATCTGGCAGTTGTGAGTACTTTATGCGGCCTACCCAAATGTCCTTTCTTTGGTATTGTTCGTCGAATCATTGAGCTCCTTTTAAGTTCTGAGTTGAGCTACACGACTACTGACAAATGCGTGCGTGGAATGGACAGGTCCACTCACATCTGTATGGTTCTTTCCTCAAAAGACCATTTCAGACACAAATCTACATGGTCCTCAAATAAAATGCTCTGACCAAGATTATTTCCTGGTTTTTATATACACATTGACATTAATGAATTTTATATACTTTTAAAGTATTATATTATTTAAATTATTGTGAATGTGAAGACTATGTGGGTCATTCCTTTTTCTTTTTGTTTTTAATTTTTTCTCACTTAGTTCTAATTATAGTCTGACAGTTTTGAGTAATTTATGCGGCCTACCCAAATGTCCTTTCTTTGGTATTGTTCGTCGAATCGTTGAGCTCCTTAATTCTGAGTTGAGCTGCACGATAACTGACAAATGCGTGCACTGACTGGACAGGCCCTCTCAATCTGTGTGATGCTTTCCTCAAAAGACCACTCCAGACACCAATCTACATGGTCTTCACATGATCTGACCAAGATTATGTCTGGACTTTAAAAGAGACTGTGACCTCTGAGTTTGTTTCGGCCTTTCTTCTCAGAGTAGTCAGTTAGGAAACGCCGACCTCATCTAGTTTTTAAAATATGATTGACGTGTAAAAGTGTTTGTACAAACCTATTTACAGAAATAAAATCATTTATCATTTATCATTTTGTACACTATAAGAACTATTCTTGCTTGCAGCGTTTGGCCGCTATAGTATCGCTTACCTTCAAAAAAAAGGGTAGTTTTCACGGGATTTTGTTTTCAAATTGGTTAGATATGCGTTACCCTAATGGTACCAACAAGGTCATATAAGTACCTACCTATACATAAAGTAGGCTATACACCTCATGCAAACACAACTGGGTGAATTTCCCATTCGATTGGCGTCACAAGATACACGAATGGTTTCAGTTTTCAGTCAATCAAGACTGACGAACTGACGCGACTCGCGACCGGCCAACCACAGACCGATATGAGTACTTCAACCGCTTTATTAAACTCCACGATCTATATGGGTATATCGCCCTTAGGGGATATTACACTATGATATTATATCATATACCTATCTACGAAGTTCACAAGTTACCCATAAAGGCTCTTTCAAACAGGCGCGACACGCGACGCGACACAAAGACGCCGCTCGTCGCGCGACGAGCGGTATCTCTGTGTCGTGTCGCACCTGTTTGAAAGACCCTTAATATGTCTATTTTACAATTGAATTATATCTTTGATCATATATATATGATTGTGTAATATCCTCCTTAGTATTTTTTTTTTTACGTAGTCGAGTACCTTACAAAATTTAGTTCTATTGTTAACATTCATTCCTGCCTTAGAGAGAGAAACAATTACTATGAGTCTTTCCCGCCCAAGGGTGGGGAGCAGCGTCTTCCACCCGCTACTCGAATCAATCAAACATTTTCCGAGTTTGAGAAATGAAAACGATTTTTGTTATATATCTGTGCGAGTGTGAGATTTACCTACAGTGTTGTTCTATAATATGGACACACAAATTAATGTATTATCTGATATAAAAATAGTTATTTGTGCAACAAGAGAGAAAAGTTGGTTTTTGCTGCAAGTGTTGATTTTAAATCCCGAGTAAGGAAAGGATTCTATAAATAAATCACGTGCGCAGCGAGTGATTCCAAGTTAGAATTCTGAGCGTAACGAGGGATTCAAAGACACGAGATGCAAATAACTTTGGTCTCGTGTAACACATACAACTTTTCGCCTCAGCAGCGAGAACATATTAATATTATCTAAAGGTAAAAAAATACAACATAGTAAACATTTAACCACATGTATGTTATTGTAAAACAAAGTATATTAAATATTCAAAGTTAAAATTAAAACTATTGCACTGACATTCTTTAAAAAAATGCAATAGTTTGGGATAGGTTTCACTGTACACATCATCTTGTGTCTTTATTGTGGCTTTCAACATTAAGTAAATAATCCACATTATAAATGGTTGCCTCGTTTGTGATAGTCTGTCTAATGAAAACTGAGAGTATTTTTTTCACGTTTTCATAAATTGACAATACTGCTGGAAGTGTCACTTGTTGTCAGTTGTTGTTTTATAACTTCTTACGAAAACAAATTTGTGTATATTTTGTCGTATTTCAAGTAAAACATTGCCTAAAACTTTAAGAAGCAGTGCGAGAAAGTTATGATACACTATGATAAATAATTACAACCGAGTGAAAAACGAACGCGAGGATGCATTTAACGAAAAAGTACAATTGTTTACAATCATTTTGAAAATTACTGGTAAACTATTGAATTAGTTTTGATACTAAGTAAACAGGATTTATATTTATTAGACCTGGTCCATCAATATAACAGTTTTAAATGTGGAATCATAATTGAATATAGCGATGAGAAATCGCGTGACATCAGAATCAAACAAATCTGTGTTATTATTTATGTAATCCTAGGTTTTCTGTTATGGAAACTAAATTGCTAAATTGAAGTGGCTCGCAAAAAGCCCAGACATGAATCCCATAGAATATGGGGTTTGCTTAAAAAGCGAATCCCGTAAAGTCTCAACCCTCCTTAGACCCTCCTTAGACCCTCCTTGGTTTGAAAACCGGTGTGGTGGTTGGCTGTGACGAAATTCCCCAAGAAAACAAGAACATCATCCAGGGCATGCCTGATCGCATGCAGGTGGTGATCAGACCCAGAGGTGGAAACACACGTTATTATTTTTGAGTAAAATGTTCGTATTTTGTGTTTTTTGTAAAACTTTATTTTAATTTTTGTGTTAATTGCCATTTTTGTAATTTAATTAGGGTTGATTTCAATTTAGGTATCAGAACATCCTCAAAGTTTTATAAAACAACAAACCTGTCCATCGTGTTTCATTTTGACATTAAACTAACAACAATAATATCTTCACATGGGTGTCGTAAAAGGCGACTAAGGGACTTACCAGAGAATGGGCAACAACGTTCTCTATGCATTAATAACACCATACTGCGATTGCCAACCCGCCTTTCAAGCGTGCCGATTATGGCACAGCCCCCCAAAAATGACAAGCACCAAAAAGAAATGGTCCCTAGTGCCCGGCGGCCTACCTACCCTTGGCTACGGTAACGGTCAAGGTCACGGTGAGGCAAGGGGTGCAAAGAATACCCTGGAGTGATCCGGCTACCACAATCACCGGAAACTGGACGACTGGACCTGGAAACATACAACACGCGTACACTCTGGACCGACGAGGAGATCATCGAACTCGAAGAAGAATTGAGCAGGTTATGATGGGGTATAGTAGTTATCTGAAGTCCGAAGAGAGGGGGAAGACTCGATAATCCTCAAATTCGGGACTTGCTCTATTTCCGGGAGGGCGACCAGTAGTCCCAAGGTGGTGTCGGGTTTATCGTCCATAAGTCCCTTGTTGGCGAAGATCGAGAGTGTGTCGATCAGGGTGGGGTACCTTATACTCAGAATGTCCACAAGGCGGACCAATAATTGTGTAAAGGCCGCAGGAATCCATTGTATGCTGGAAGCACAGAATCGGTCGAAGTGGTGGTTCTTGGGGGAGGCCTATGTCCAGCAGTGGACGTCTTTCGGCTGAAATGATGATGATGATGATAATGTGACTTTATGATCATAAAAGCTTATCTACATTTTTTTTGCTATCCTTTTAATCTGTAAAAACAAAAATAAATATTCTGCATAAAAATACTCAAGTATCAAATACGTCTTTCCATAGTTGATCCAGGGATAACCGAAGTATTTTTTTTTAAATTTGCCGCTCTTTTTCACTCAGCTTTCAATAGACAGACTCTAATTCTATGAGGTACGTTAACAGTACAGTCTCCGAAAGAGTGTTTGCACCCTTTGTATTGTAAGTCTTCATAACTATTTGTCTGCATTGCAATAACAAAAGATTTTAGATATTTTTCGCGAGACTTTTCAAACTTAGTTCTGCATTCCGGTATTAAAGCTATTTAACACCGGAATGCAGAACTATAAGTTTTAGATTAAGTCCTCACTCATATTTATTTATTATTATTATTTTAATATTAACCAACGTGTATCGAACTTTGTAACTATCTCAGAATAAGAAAACAAAAAAAATACCTATCCCGCTATTTTCTAATAAAGATGCGTTTTGAAACTGCAAACGCGGTATTCTGCCACAATATTAAAGATTGTTAAAACAACAAATAATTATGTAGATACCTACATAATAAACTTCGTATTTATTTCTTTAACATTCTCTTTATTTGATTGTAAAAAAATATATAATTCGATTATTTAGAAAAATATATAATAATTTACATTTAAAACCTTGACAGATTTGCAATTTTACGGTTATGTGTATCCGAACGTTATTTATGGAATTTGAAAATCGAACTTCGAATCGACCACTGACGTATAAATCATATACGTCAGTGGAATCGACTTGTTTTTATAACTGTTTTTTTTTTTTAATAATGAATTGAAAGTGACAGAACAAGTGAAGTTTAAATCTTTCGAATTTTGTGAATAGACCCAGTACTGTACACAGTATAAAAAAAAAAAGTTACATTGTCTCAGCAAAACCTGCTTGTTTGACGTGCTGAGGTGAAAAATTATGAATAATACTTCGTTGCTGTTTATTACCTACATGCGTCTGCATTTAGTAAAAACCTCTAAATCACAAATGGAAGTCGGACATTCGTGATTACAAAGCTAGCTCACTTCCTGTGAGGAAGTTACCAATCGTCCTTCTTTATAGTTTGGTCAATGTTATATAATTATATACGACCCCATTTTCCTTTTTAGTAATATAACATCTAATCCTATACTACTAAACGTGCAATATTTGAATTTGTTTGACTGCCTCGTTAGCCTAGTGCTCGCAAGCGCTACTGCTGAGCATGAGGTCCTGGGTTCGACTCCGAGGTCGGGCAAAGTGTTATTGGGTTTTTCTATCTGAAATTTCTCAGTAGCAGCCTGGAGTCTGGATTTGTGTCTGGTTGATGGCAATAGGCTCGCCCCCTATTACATGGGACTTAAAACATAACTGGCGAAATGTGGGTGAACCTGCTACAGGGACACCTCTGCCCATCCCTTCGGGGAAACAAGGCGTGATGTTATGTATTTGTATATATATTTGTTCGTATATACGATTTCGATGAAAGTTGCAATATAGAGGTTTACAGAGGCGAAAAATCGATCTAGCTAGGTCTCATATCTGGAAAAAATTGTTTTCTCCGTATTTTCACACGAGCAGAGCTCGTGACAATAATGACATTAGAATAATGATCATGGAATTAGTAAGTACCTACTATCATGGCAGCATGGATTAAGTAGTTACTATACATGGATTAGTATGAACTTTCCTATACTATTATATGAGCATTCTCTATTTGAATATGGAACTGGAATAGTCTCTAGACTATAGATTATAGATGTCGTATTGAATTGTATTCCCACATGGAGGAAATGATTCTGTTTTTCTTTTACCTAAGTGTATTTTATTAGAAATAAGCATGAAAAAGGCAAGAAATAAATCTCATAAGCTTGACACCGTCCGTCCGTCAAATCTTGGTGTACACTTTATTTCTAGATAGAAGAGCACCTCTGCCTTTTCCATAGGGAAATTTTAATAGACACAGATGCACTCAAGTTACTAATCCACAGCGATTATCATTGGTGACCTGAATAACAAAAAATCAGAAGTAAAACCTTGAAATCCAAAACGTTTTTGTAACAAATGATTCCAAACGATTACGTCTAATTTTAATTTCACTCGCAACTGATTGATCGATTGAGGGATTAATTGGTTGAAAGCAATGCTTAATCTAATGTTACTTATTTCCGTTAACTTGCGATGTTTTTTTTTTAAATTGTTAGGAAGAAGCGAGTCATTTATCCAACTACAGCCTGATAGGTATAAATAAATAGGTCCGCGGCCTTTTAATTGGGAGAATTCCTTAAAGTTGTTAACAAACCACCCTTCAGGACGGTAGATTATTAGTTATTCTACTTAACACTTTCAGTGCCGGGAGCCCTCCTGGAGGGCTCACCTAGTCGCATATGGGATGCCGGGAACCCTCGCGCTGGACTCATTTTAAATGTAGGTTTTTCTTAGCGAATAAAGCCTTATAAACCGTGAAAATAAAATCCGATGTATATTTTAACAAGATTTTTTCGTTTATCCAAGCATTTTACTGTCAAAAATTTTTTGTTCACGGTTACAAATGTTGACAAAAAAATTAAAAGGTTGGAAATTTGTAATTACGTGTACAAATACAAGTCCCCCTGAAAACACTATTTTACTTCGTTTTACATTGTTTTAAACCTAATAAATGGCGTTGCCCGTCCGCGATGGTTAACTTTAGCGCAAACGTAATGCTGGTGACCCTCCCGGAGGGTTCACTTCCAATATTTATGGCGGCATGGCGTATAAGCTTTATGAAAACTGGATGGAGTCGAAAGTGATAATAAAAATTAATAATTAAATTCATTCATTCATTCACTGAGAGACAACGCACAGCCTAAACCGCTGGGTCTAGAAGCATGAAATTTTGCACAAAACTTCCTTACATGTATAACGAAAGTCAGCTTTAAAGAAGAATTTTTGAGATTGCAAATTCATCCCTTAAGAAAGTTAAATAAGAAATGAAAGTTTGTATGGAAGTTCGTCTGTTTGGCGATGCGAAATCCCATCTGGCACACGCCTTATTCATTAATAAAATCTAAAATATCTATGTGTCAAAAAAGAAACAGCAAAATCTTCAAACTCGTTACAGTTCAAACGCGTTCCTAAACACCCTAAAGAAACACATAATATCACGCCTTGTATCCCCGAAGGGTTGGACAGAGGTGTCCCTGTAGCAGGTTCAAAAACCGGGCACAAATCCAGAATCCGGGTTGCTACTGAGAAATTTCAAATAGAAAAAAAAAACCAATAACAGTTTGCCCGATCCGGGAATCGAACCCAGGACCTCATGCTCAGCAATAGCGCTTGTGACCACTAGACCAACGAGGCACCCTAAAGAAAGTACACTGTAAAGTAAACTGTTACTATAACTGTTAAAGTACTCTATAATTCATGTCAAGCATGTCATAGTTCAAAAGCCCAAAAACCAATACCTATCGCATTAATCACAAACAAAATTATAAACGCCAAAGACGGAAGCGACAAAATTTTAATAAAACACGCAAAGTAATGGCTTCGCAACGTGATTATCGCCTACTAAAGCACGTAATACGGCTACGAGTTTATTGAATTCCATTTTGTGAAGCGTGGCACCGTTAGCTCAATTAATTTGTTCGGAAATAGTTTAATCAAGCGTTGCATCGGATTTGCAGTAATTAAAGAAGGCGACATTGGGCCTCAGCCGTGTATTGCTTCCTCGGATTAGCACCAACCTTCCAGTTAATTTCCTGCGTACAATTGCGGGGTGGTTCAATCTCTAAATATGCTTCCAAATCTTGGAGACGGTTACGCGAATCATTTTAAAGAGTACATTTTTTTGCGTTTCACAGTTGATTCTAACTTTAATTTAATCAAAGAATCCCATGATGTACCTACCTGCATTAATTTTCCTGATTTTAGTTGAATTTAATATCGGGGAAAAGTTGCCTCGGTTCACCGCAGTGTTAGCCCGCTTAAAACATTTAATGATATGCTAGAAAATAATTAATTTTAAACGCATAATATTTGAACGCAGCTTGTTGATAAAGTTTATCGTTCATGGGTCAACTGCAAAAGGTCTACACCACGTATAACTAACACTAGTCGTGCTGGTGCAACGCTCTGTAAACATAGACGAAGTATTAAACGCATTGCTGAAACCTTGCACTTGATGAAAAATTTAACTTCTATGACGCGTGGTGAAAGTTTGGCGTGGAAATATGAACTCTTAGAGCGAATTTCACCAATGAAACTGAACATGATCAGCAGCACATCTAAACTACGTTCAAGAGCTGTCAGTGTCAAATATTCCACAAAAATGATGACACTGACAGCTCTTGAACGCAGTTTAGATGTGCTGATCGCGTTCATTGTTATTGATGAAATTCGCCCGTTAAACTACAAATACTTACCTGGAAGGAAACTTGCATTCGAAAGTTAAAATTACGCTAAATACAATTTTTTTACCCACCTCTTTTTTATAGTGCAATACTAAACTGCTTTTAATTTTACAAAGCAATAACTAACAATAGATACAAAGAAATTCCTTTAAAACCACAAATGAAAATCAGTATCGTAAGCCCGTATTATGTTTCTGAGACGCCAATCAACTAGTACCATTGTTATTGTTATCCTCTAAACTATTCCATTCCTTCCTCATTGTGTCATTTACCTACAATTTATGGTAATTAGAACAATATCTATTTGAGGTATTTGAATTTAGTTAAATGATTGCGTAAACAAATCTTCGTAAAGTGGTCGCGAGGAAATCCTGCTAAAGACGTGGAGAGTTGTAAATGACGTCGTAATGACGAACTCCGTGCGTACTCCCCTTTAAATATAATTTAAACATGAATAAACCTTAAGGATGGGTTCATTTCTATTCAAATATTTGTCCATAGCAAGCTAATCGGCAGTATCTGACAACACGAATATTTATGTACATATACAAATATATAAAACATTGCTTTCCTTGATTGTTCTTTGTTGTGTATTTTTATAAATTCCAAATAACGGCAACTATTTGCACATAAATATTTGGTCTTCTGCTCCACTTTATTATTGTCGATCTGCTGCATTAAGAGCACACAAATTGTATCTACATAAAATCAATCTGCCTAGCCTTTTCCCAACTATGTTGGGGTCGGCTTCCAGCCTAACCGGATGCAGCTAACTACCAGTATTTTATAATATATGGAGCGACTGCCTATCTGACCTCCAAACCCAGTAATTAGGTAATACGATACTACTTGGTAAGACTGGTTGTCAGGCTTTCGGGCTTCTGACGAGCAGTAACGACTGTCAAAGATCCACGAATGACAGCCGGGACCAACGGCTTAAATTGCTTTCCGAGACACAGAGGAGTCTCGGTATATAGAAATGGTCACCCATCCACGGGCCAACCCCGGCAAGCGTAGTTTAACCAGATGGATCGACCAGTGCGGCTGTTAGTACTTAGCCACGAGCTCCTCGAACTGTATCTACATAAATAACATAAGCTATTATTTATCTCTCAAATTTGTAGCAGTCACCGAAGACTAGTGGACGCTGGACCGACAACCGGTCAGATATTAATGCACTTTAGCCATCTTTGTACCTAAGCTTAGAGATAACGCCCGAGATTGTAATAATGTATTATTTTATAAGCCTGAAATCGGCAACCTGTGTTGAGCAAGCATAGTGATCAATGATCGTGCCTTCTCTGTATGACAAGAGGCATTTTACAGTTATAGGCTGATATTAATCAATCGTTTGATACTTACGTATACGATGCGGTTTTTGCAACATTTGAATTAAATTGAACTGCGGTTGCGGTTAGGAGATGCATGCGGGCGTCATTCAGTTAAATTAGCTACTAGCAGCGCCTCGCGATTTCACCTGCATAAGTCTCGATCCTGTGAGAATATCGGGATGAAAAGTATTCTATGAGTTAAACCAGGCTATAAACTATCTGTGTGCCAAATTTCATCCAAATCCGTTTAGTAGTTTTTGCGTGAAAGAGTTACAAACTACCAAACATCCTCACAAACTTTCGCATTTATAATTAGAAAGATTATATATATAATATATATAAAATATATGTAATATATACACTAGTCGATTTCATATTAGTAGTAATAACATTGTTAAGCCTGCCTTCAAAGTGATAATATAAAAGGATATCGTTACAAAAAGGGTTTTAAAACGTTACGATTATATGAAGATGTTATAAGGTACTAGCTGCGCCCCGCGGTTTCACCCGCATAAGTCTCGATCCCGTAAAAATATCGGGATAAAAAGTACCCTATGTCCTACTCCGGGTCAAGGTCTATCCATATCCCAAATTTCATCCAAATCCGTTCTGCCGTTTTAGCGTGATGTCGTGACCAAGGGAAATAGGGATTCATTTTTATATATATAAATTATGCATTATTAACCATATTCAAAAATTCTGTACAATAGCCTCACTCCAAAATGACAGGGCATTTATTATACATTCAGCTCATTTTAACTCGTGTACCCGGGGATCATAAGATGAACAAGCGATAAGTCCGGGGCTATAATATAACTCCGTTGTTTCTAGAAAGTGAAGATGTTTTGAAAACATCGAAAAATTTAATTGAAAAAAAAATGATCGCAAAATAGTTGGTAATTAATTAGAAAATAATAAGCATTTAAAACAAAGCTTGAAACAAAAATAATTTACTTCTCTTACGATAAATACGATTTAACGATGCAGTATCTAATTTATTATGTATATTGTTAGACAAATCTCATACTACGGTAGCGTTGCTAGCAAATTAATTAAATCCTGCACCTCGGAAACAGTAGGTATAGGCTGTTAATTAGCAAAGAAAACTGATATAAATTAACATAAGCCTTGGAGAAACCAAGGAATATAATTAACTACTTATAAAGTCTACACCGTAGCAGAGGTGGCCCAGTGGTTAAGGCCCCGGACTTACTTTTCGTAGGTCGTGGGTTCGAACCCACGCAGGCACCCTACTTTGTGTAATTTATTTCATTTCCACTGATCTCAAAACGGTGAAGGAAAACATCGTGGGGTAAATTAAGGTTACCAGTATGTCACAATGAGATGGCTTGTGTCCCAGCAGTGGGAACGTCAGCCTATTATGCTAAAGTTTACATTATACAAAGTAAGAATATCTTCTTATTTATTAGATCGATCATACCAAGAAAATCATTTCTAAATATGAAGTAAAATTTCAATTATCTTTCGATAAAGTAACCAATTCCTACTTGAAGAAGTATTAATTTAAAAATATTTTATTTCACGAAGATTGAAACTTATCTAAAGCGTCGTGTAATCAGATCACGACTCGCTCTACCCAATAACTGAAAATTGAATATCGGAATCTATCAACGCCATTTGATACCCAGTAGATGGCCAGCTAGTTTAGAGCAATCTCGAATACTAAATTTTGAATTTCCGTTTTGTAGCGAAATGTAGTAACTAACTTAATATAAATACTAAATGCGCCCCGCGGTTTCACCAGCGTAAGTCTCGATGTCGTGGGAATATCGGGATAAAAGTAGTCATGTGCCAAATTTCATCCAAATCTATGCAGCCGTTTTAGCGTGAAAGCGTAACTAACAAACAAACTCACTTTCGCATTTGTAGTATTAGTAAGGTTGTAGTTATATTTCACTGTATATAAATACTTCACTGCCCCGTTGGTCTCGTGGTCGCAAGCGCGGCTACTGAGCATGGATTCCTGGGTTCGATTCCCTGGTCGGGCAAAGTGTTATTAAAGTTTTTCCGCTAAAAATTTCTTGGTAACAGCCCGGAGTTTGGAAGTTGGCGGTGTGATACCCCCGTGCCTTGGAAAGCGCATCGGTCTATGAAAGAGTGAGTGCGCCTGTGTCTGCTTAAACATTTGTGCACTATAATTTTCCCCGCGCCAAAGGCTAGTCTCCGTTGAGATTGGCCGCCATAGCCGAAATAACGGTCATAAATTTAATAAAATAATATAAATAAATTTAATGAAATAGTATAAATAAATTTAACAAAATGATAGTCCTCCGACTATTATTTTATTAAATAATCAATTTAAGCCTTAACCGTTAAACATTTGAAGTGAATGTACTTTGTTTCAAAGAGTCTTCTTCTTATCCTTTATCTACCTTATCAAAAATACTATAATTTCATTACACAGGGGTATATAAATACATATATGTATTTTCGAAAAAAAGTAACAAAACTCCTTAGATTTACCCTATAGACTTCTATCTCCAGCCACGAATAGAATAACTTTTGAGGAGGTTTTACGTGTTCAAAGCGAAGTGAAGCCAGACGCACAGCTGATAGATAGAATATTATTTATTATGTACCTACACCATAAAAATTACAGACATAAGTTTAGCAATTTTACATTGGGTGACACAATGGGCCGTCTTAACGCTAAAAGCGATCTTTTACAGACAACCTTTGGATGGAAAAGGAGAGATAATACTGCAGGTAGTCAGTGGTTTATCATTTACATATACATAGATACATAGAGTACCTAGTACACACAGCAACACATCAAGCTATACATTTCCAGTTTATGCTGATCTCGCATTTTATAGGATTTCCGTACAATGCGAGGTCAGCTTATACTGGGAATGTATAGCTTGATGTCTAGCCGTGTGTACCTACCTACTACAAAGCCAAACCAAGAATTATTGAAAGCTTCCATTGGTACCAATTCACACAGTTCCTAATAACGATCCTATTCAAATTACAATCACTGACCGCGCATTGAGAGTGCTTACCGCAGCACCATACCCAATGAGAGCGAGGCAGCCATTACCAATTCATATCGTCGAAGATTCTATTGAAACATCAAATACGACCCATTTATATACTCAGTCACGTACTGAATAAATGATACTATTTAAATCTAACCGACAGACCTATGTATTTGTCGATTAATATAATGGGCTCTTATATTTATGTAAGCGTCTATCGATATGATCACGAGCACAGCTGTGGTTAAATTTTCAATATTTGTACAACTGTTCAGTACTGAATGTTTTTGAGAATTCATCGACCTTCACAGAAAGCGAGACTGAAGACTTCAGATTTTGCTTCGATAGTACGTAATAAATGATGCTTCACTGCATTGTGTTTTAGACAGAAGATACAATGGCTTCTGACAGTTTAATAAAAATAAAAACAACCTTTTAAATGGCTTGAAAATGAAATATGGTCTCTCTCCAAACTAAGCGAAATATAATATAACAAAATTCAAAGCCAACAGTTATTTTAACGTACCTAACTAATCTCGTATTATCGAAGCCAAATAAGTGGGGGAATATGAAGCCTAACATCGGTTTTGAATCGTTGCTCTACCCTGGGTGGTTTCCACCACGTATGTTATTCATTTGACTTGTAACGTTGTGGGTGTGTCTTGTGCTAACAAAGTTTACGTTGCACAGCGTCATAACAGTCGACGTCAAACGCCAAGTCAATGTACACCGCTATTGTAGGCTAGTTGACTGATATAAAATTAAACATTGTGTTCGTGTAATACTTACTGTTACTAAACTGAAGTGCCTAATAAGGAATAGGATGTAATAGCGCTACTGTAGTGCCTCTGAAATGTCAATGCTATTCAGAAAAGCAGAACTACATCATTAATGTCCAGGGTTGGTACGTGTAGACACAGGATAGTTAAAACCTAGTCGATAGGATGTATGCTACCGAGAAAGATAAAAACATTTGATACAAATAACCGCGTAAATATTTTAATTTGATTTTTTTTTTATGTTACTATTGTAATTTTTTTAATCGTGATTTTTTATGGATAATGTGGTCTGCATAAAGATTTCTATTATTATTTATTATTAATAGTCTGTATATACTTCTCTCACAGGTAGAAACTCACAGAACTATAGAAATGTAGATACTACTGACAGCTTTCAGAACCTCAGAACGGTCGTTTTTTGAAACATTCTTTTAAAAAGATGGGTGTCTATATAGCTCCATCTCTTTCCCATATTGAAGTAAGATTAAAATAATACTGCTCTATGAGGTGGTGGTAGGCACCCTGGCTTTAAAGTGCTGCAAAAAGTGATCAAAACGACTATTGAGAACATTGTTCTCTGTTCTATAACTTTAGTAGAAACTTGTAACTCTTAAAAAAATACTAAGTAACTTTAAACTGGACCTTTTACTGGACTGACTTGGTCACAGCAACAGACTCCTGAAAAATAAACTTAATTTAGCAGCTAACCGTACTTTATTTCAAATTACCGTGCGGTCCCAACTGAGAATAGCCCCTATTTCTCACCACGCAGGTACTGGTACTAGCGAATAATAAAGTGCATAGTCAAATAGGGTAACCAGAGCATGTTTTTTAAAGTTTTGTGAGAAGCAGTCTTGAAACAGTAGCCTACATAATATGGCGATATTTTTTGCATACGAAAAGGTGGATAATAAGGGCCTATGCACACTGCTTTTTATCTCATAACAAAGCCCGAAATAACAATAGAATAATACTGTACTGTACAGAAACAGGAAGTGCTTGTCCTAATGATGTCGTTCTAAAAAGCTCTACTTCCGGGCGAATTCTCTTAGGCAAAACAGATTTGAAGAATAAGTCGTAAGAATGTTAATGAGGAAACAACCCGTTCGCTACAGTTGACTTTTGCCTTATTACCATACAATAAAAGCCTCTCATAAATATTCGATCTTTATTTACTCATCAAAAGATGACTAGGTGTTACACTCTTTTTTTTTTGGGTGGGAAATTATCAAATAACTTCTCCCGCTCTGGGTGGAGCGAGAGGGTGTGTCAGACTCTTACCGACTAAAACCCACCCGTGTTCCTTCAGGTGCCTTGTTGCCGGGGGCCACGATCTCCCTTTCGGTATGAGATATGATGCCTTTCGGTTTTCTTCGCAACCCCGGCAGGCATCGGCCCTAGCGGATCCCGTCTTGGTGTTACACTCGCTGTGTATTTTTATTGTTACAAAACTTGGGATTACAGTACAAATTACGTCAACATTTATTTAAAAAACTGGCGAAATTTAGGTGTACTATAGGTACACCTCTGCTTAACCCTTCGTGGAATTCAGGCGTGAAGTTATGTTATGTTATAAAAAAAATACACATACGTCCATATTATTTTTGTGAAAATATTATTTACTTAATCGTACATTATAAGTTAACACAACATTTTTTTCAATTAAACTTATTATTTTACAAATTGCACGCACCACATCATAAGTCAGCATATTACAGGCCTGGTTTCATCGATCACCTTTCAGGAGCAATAATTTCATCGCAGACATGTGGCCCGCGGCATTTTTCGCACACCACTATAAAATTCTGAAAAGGTAAAACAAATATTAGCACATCAACATTTGTATGAAAATAATTTTATGGACCAACGGCCCGACGGTACTTTATCCCTCACTCAGACCAAATAAAAAACCAAGAAATAGCACTGTGAACAATACAGTGAAGCATGCCAAAACTACACCTCCGCTCTGTGCATACACGCTCACACCCACACATTCACACCCATTTACAATCAAACTACACCTCACTAAGTGCACACATGTTTACGAAACCGGCCTCACGTCACTGTTGACAGCGCTGTCTTGGTTTTTTTATTTGTTCTGAGATCCTACACTATCCTACTAATGTGAATGTTTGTTACTCAATCACGCAAAAACGGCTGAACGGATTTGAATGAAACTTGACACACATATAGTTTATAACCTAGATTAACACAAAAGATAATTTTAATCGCGGTAGTACGTTCCCGTGAGAAATAGTCTGATACCCACGCGGGCAAAGCCGCAGGCAGAGTACATTCATATTTCTGACGAGCCGTGAAAAGGGTCAAATAAAACGTAGAAAGTATTGCATCGGTATCTTTTGGGACTGTGATCTATTGGTCCCTTGCCAGCAAGTCGAACGAAAAAAACTATAAAACGTTCCTATCGATGGGTCAAACAAAAATATTTCACAGAATATACGTATTTTAATCTCAAAATAAACTGCAAATATTAGTTAAAACGACGAATCTCCTTAGCGCTAATCTTAAAATTGTAATTAGTGGTGAGTCAAAACTTTTAAATTAAATATTTACAAGATTATATTGAAGTCGTAGCAAATCCATGGCTCGTTCGTAGTTTTTCTCGGATTTCGGGACGTACTTCTCCATGAGCTCGACAGTCTGTTGGGCCAAGGCTTCTAATTCGAGAAGTCCTTTTGGTTCTGAACGTTGACTGTCTCCTCGTCGACCAATTCTGGCTCCCCAGTTGTGATGACCCCGAGGACCTCGCATACTGCCACGCTCCCCCATCGCTCTGGCGATGGCCGGCTGCTCACACGGTTCCGTTAACTTCACCATAGCTACTTTTCAATAATGATAATCGATGTTCACAGACCCCTTCTTTTAAAGGAGCACAACTACTTACCAAACATTAAGTGCATGTAATTAGCTAATGTAGATGAACGAGTTAATAAGCTAATTGATCAAGAATTTTCAGAAAGTTAAGTAAACACAACAAATAACTGAGTCAATAACACAACAGGGCTTGCCCGAATGTGGCGATTGTTTTCAAAAATATAAAAACAACAAGTGTTAAAGGGCTGCATAACAATGGACGTCCCGACAGGTCATTTATTGTAAAAAATAATAGACAATAGGCTGAATGTGTTTGAGCGTACTGTTGACATCCCCACCAGTTCAAGTTCCAGGTAGTCATTATTATATTACATTTGCTGTAAGTGATTAAGCGTGTCAAGTCGTTAACGATGGTGAAATTACCAGAAAACGAGTCCTACGTCCCTCTGCCAGTGGGGGAGCTGTTGGCAAGGTACCAGAGTAATCGCAACTTATACGCACGCGGTGGTCCCTCCAGGCTGGTGGAGTTGGAAGAATTCGCAGACATAGCAGTTAACTATATAAGCCCCATGTCAAATAATTATCCGAATGTACGTCAGACCGCAATGAATCGACTGCGGCAGCTCTTCAATTTGGTAAGTAGTTTATTTTGTTTGTGTGCATATTTAAATTGTATATCACATGTTATTTAAAAAAATTACAAAATGGTTTAAAAAAATACCAAAAAATAAATACAAAATGGTTTTTTGCTTCAACAAGTTTACATCTACAATGTTATTGTAGATCACACCCACGTTACACCTAATAAGTACAGTTGTATAATATTGTTTTGTTTCGAGCGCCTTCTTTATTACCTACCTACATCAAAGTCTGTATCCATTACAATAAAACAGACATCTTTTCTGATTGACCGAGTCGCTGATTATATTATCGTGACATTACTCAGTGAGCTGCGTCCAAGGATATTATATTATTAATTTCTGTATCTTATAACACGATTAACAATTGATGGAGCTGCCTCACGGTTTTGACATTCAATCGGTAACCTACACAATGAACTCTTTAACAATGCAATTGGAGGTGCTTGCTAATTCAACTTGTATATATTTATCTTCATTTGTTTTTCCTCCGGACTAACCCCCTAGTCTGAACTAACAGTTTCCTTCAGTTAGTAGAATAATTTACAAGGAGTAAAATGAAGCTATTAATGCACTCTTTGAATACCAAGAAAAGTATTAAACTAAAACTCAAGGCGTAAACGAGTTTGTAATTTTGTAAATTAAAAGCAAAGCTGTTTAATAAAAATCTGTTTTTTTTTTAATTATTTTAATCTAGGACTTGATTTTTTTGTTCTAGGAATTCAAGTTGCGCTGTGATTTATGTGGGACGGCTCACTATCAAGATGAAATCAGTGCGCCTGAGCGATAGATCACGAAATGCAAGCATAATGTAGCGTTACATACACAATTAGCATGTCCAAATAAAAGGTCAAATTATGCTAGGCAGCCAGGCCGAGCCAGGGACATGTACGACTAGGAATACTGAAGAACATTTTGTATGAATAATCTCACCGTGAAAACCAAGGTCAAGTGAGATTTTTACAGAAAAGACCGGTTAGACAAGCTACACCTAATCACACTGCAGCATCTGCGTCATGTTTGCTAACACTGCAATTACTCAGTATCGTAAACTCGTAACTACACAAGTAACTTTTATATTTTCTGGCCACGAGATATAGGCATATCATGTACTTGGCAATAAATAAATACTAGGTACTAGACTCTGAGTACCTAGAGACGTCTAGACTAGTTAGGTCAAGTGGATATCCTTTAAAAATTATTCATGCGTAAGGTCACTTTACTAAACTTGATGGTAAATACTGTTAAACCCACCCTTTCCTATTTTATAAGGTACAAGATTCATTGCTATTTTGACTTAGCTCATTATTAAAACGCCATGAATGAAAAAAAAACTATGAGTTTTTTTTTTAATTACCCAAACAATTAACAATGAAGACGGGAAGCATTATATACATTATTTTAATTTTTTTTTTTTCTCTTCTAACAACAATCGTAGCAAACTATTCGTATCATCCGATATGGTTATATAAATAGGACTTTTAGATGTAATACATCTTTATTGTAATGAAACACACACTATGTTCTAAGCTTTTATTAAATAAAAACACTATTAAGAACCTAAATCTACATATTTATCATTCGCAGTCATATAACATTTTTGTTATATGACTGCGAATGATAAATATATAGATGCCAGCAAAAAAAAAAACGCACCAAGCAACTAAAAGTTTTTTTGACAAATCCAAGTGATAAGAAACGTACCATCCACCTAGATATTCTTAAGTATTTTAAGAGCGGCCTTTAACCGAGTTTAGTATTGTACTGCGACTGCTATCCAACCCCTGCATTACGAAATGATGTTTACATAATAGCACATTACCGTCTACTGGTATGAGACCGAAATAAAAACTCTAAATTAATAGTTGGCTACGGCGGCTACGGCGTAGCTTGCGTAGCATTTTAGCTACGAACCCGTCAGATTTTATACTACCCAGCTGCATAAAACAAACATTAATGCCCCATTACGTAATGGATCATCAACGCTAATGATTTCATTAATTTATTCGAAGAACCATTCAAATAGATTCTAATTTTGCTTACTACAGCAAGTTAAAATAAGTTAATGGAAGATTAGTATTTAATGACAGCTTTAAAAGTTAAAGTGCGTTTCTGCAACTGGCTGCGATGAGTTATCGAAGTTTACTAATATGTTTAAACTTTGAGTATATAAATCAGAATAAAGAAAAGATTAAAAGATATAGTTGAATAACTTCTGCGACTTTCGGATACATCATAGATAATTAATTATTTTTTATTCCTAACACAACTAGTATTTTGTCATTATTTTTGATAGGATGAAATGTTTTTGCTCGGTTTGCAAAGTCATAATAATTAATTCATAACTATTCTAAAAACTATTCAAAAAACTTGCTTTAAATGAATGTCGTGTGATGCATATTGATGCGGCTAAAACAAAGCATAAAAGCAGAAATAAAATTGTCAATATTAAGTTTATGGAGGGGCTCACAAAGACGAATTTGCGGCACAAAGAGGCGGCATTACGGTGGCTCCCGCAGTAATCCGGATTGAGCCAGCAATTATAATACTTATCCTGGTTAGTATTTCATCTCGCCACAGTAAAGTGTACCCGAAATTGTCCCGGCTTCATTCGCGACAGATACCTAAAAGAGATCCGGGTTTGAATAAATATATTAATGACTGTTCCAATTCATGTGAGAACAATGTATATCTTGGCTCGTTTTTTATTTGTCAGTTCTTGTAAATGAACCCATAACCGAACGCTACTTCCGCCTTGTGTACTGATATTGTCTGTCTGGTCTACGAAAGCTAGAACCCCAATTATGTTAGTTAGTTAGACAATCCTACATTAAACATGGTGACTTAATAATTATAATCTAACCAAGTATCACGGTATTACTATAATAGAGAGGTCTAAAATAGAAGTAAAGTTGTTAACTGCCAAAGTTGCTCAAGGATCGTTAGGGATGCTACCTGCTGCTATAGGTAATGACCGACCAAAAAAATATTTCCAGAAGCAAAGAATACACCCAAAAATAGCAATTTGTAAAGAAAGGCGTAGTCTTGCCAACAATAGCTCTTTACAGTCAAAATTGCAAGTCTTAACAAACACAGCGGTTTTGGCTCTGCTATTGGATCTCAAGCCGAAGAATTGCGGCCCGATCCCAGAAATATATACTCGCTACAGCTGGAAGGTTAGGCTAAAACCAGCGATGTGACAACCCTAGTTACAGTGGTGTAGTAAAATATTGACATTAGCCTTTAGTTCACCGCGACACTGACACTACGATAAGCTAATGAATTCTCCCCAAAACAAGTCGGCAGGGTGCTGATAAATTAAACTTGTTGTTTATTATCAGAAACAACTTGTTAACTAAGTACGTTATCAGAAATGCTATTGATAAATCATTGAAACTTAAGTCTTAGTTGGACAGCGATCGATACCAAGTCAAGTGGAGGCAGAACTTTGGTAATCTAACCTGTAAAATGTTACGTAAATGTTCCTCTTTTATCAAGTAGCCAAGTTGATGTAAAACAACTAATGGTCTATTTTCGGCCACCTCATTTTTCTCCCGCCCTCTCTGGCACTGGTTCTCCTGGTCCTCTATGGCATTCTTATTAGTCGATATTTGCTTGCCTTGCCAACAAACTACATCAACGCCCAAACTTCGGTTAAAGAAGGTATTCACCTTAATACGATGGTCGACGTTAAGAGAAGTTATGAAAGTACTTACTGTAGATAGATAGTGTTTTCCAAGGAAAGGAAGGACAGTTTCTTTTTATTTGTCTTTCTGTAAATACAATAATAGTTCCTGTATTCCAAGTTCAAGTTCCTTTTTTTCTGTGCCTATAAAATCATACTATCTATATCGGTAGCCTGCTTTTGCACGGCAGTAGATTTAAAAAAAAATGGAAAAACCAAAAGTGCATTCCTCATAAATAAATTATTTAAACACTATTCATGAAGTATGTTTTGACTGCTTTTTTACCTATCAATACGGGTAAAATTTCTCTCATTTCTTTTATTTTAATGTCAATATTAACTTTGTCGGTTGCTAGGCAACGGAAGAGGGTCGAAGTTGAAAATATATAGATACTGTATTAGTTAGTTTTTTATTAATTCTAATTAAACTACTTTGAATAAAACAGCCATTTTCAATAGGGTTCCTCCTATTGCCTCAATTAATTGATTTTCTTGTAAGCTACAATGTTTTCAGGTTTAATACATGGATTGACTGGATTTTTTAAACTATTTTGATATACGTTTCTACTGCATTAAATCAATTTCTGAATAGTACAGTATTAATCTCCATTAACTTATCTATACAATGGTATATATATTAAGTAGGTTCTGTGTACTATCAGGAGTGTAACAATAAAACAGTTGCAGAAAGAAGGCAAAACATTCCATCACAGAGCAAGCAGTCTAATGCATTGTGAGTCATGCAATAAACTCCCATCGCAAAAGATGTGAGTGTTATGAAATTGACGAAAACGGAAGGTCTATAAATACATAAAATCGAGGACCCTATCAATCAATCTGGCACCATTGGCAACGCCGCAAATGAGTAAGAATAAGATTTTTAGATTAGGCAGTAGCAACCTAGTGTAATTATTATTCTGATAAGCTACGAACTCATCAATCAAAGTACTTCAGCTGCCGCCTCCACCGTCTCCTCCAATCTTTAGACCATAAGCCTTTACTCACTTATTATATCGCCCTAAGTGTACACAATGCTTATAATTTCGGTGTTGCCACAATGAAGCAGATTGAATAAATTGGGACGCGTTATAAATGTAGGTAATTTATTAGGATGACAGATAAAAAATATAAGCAGTTGTAATGTTTATGCATAGGTTAAGAATATGAATTTTAATGATAAATCATAAAACAGGACTTAAGTGGACTATGAACTTTTTATGGGGCTATTATTTTGACTTTATGTGTAATAAATCACAGTACTGCATAATATTTCTTAACAAAGAAAACAGTAAAATATTAAATACGTATAAGTATTTACAATACGGTGTGTATAAATACTAAAAACCCTAAAGCCTTCATTCCTTTTGTCGTGATTTCTTTGATTTAATTTAAAATATGTATTATTTTAATATTGATTTATAATATCCACTGTGGCAACACTGTCAAAGTACAAATTATAAATATTATAAGAAACTTCTAAATGTATTTTCATTATGGCAACTGAATGTAATGTTTTACTTTGGCAACACATAGAAATGACGTTATTTCTGGGTGGGGGGGGCAAAAGTCGTTTTATGTTGTAAAATGTAATGGATAGTTAGTCGTCGTTCGATTGTGAAATAGTACAGTGGTGTGGATTAAAAGTATTAGCAAGAAAATAGTGTTTTCTTTATACTTTGTAATAAATTAATAAAAACGAATTACAAACCAAACATCTGTTCATGCAAAACTACTGTAGATAGGTACTGAATAATAATATTTCTTTTACATTTAAACTGCTCTGACCTCGTCCTAATAAACTCTTGGCTCGATTAATTAAACCCTCATGCCTCACAAAATGTTAAACGCTCAAGTTAAATTAAATTTACCATCGACGTTTCATATTTTGCTCAGAAATAATGTAATTAGCTTAAATTAGAAGAGATCTCGAACATTTACGAATTAATTTACCAACTTCAACTAGAGTTTTGGATTTTATTGTATTTGTTAAGTTTGGAAGTAATCACTTGGATGCTCAATTTATTTTCTGTTTTCATTCAATACAAAGTGTTAAGCTAAAGGCCATGTCACATTTACATTTAATTCTCGTTTCTATATCAAGCGCTACTGCAGAGCATGAGGTCCTGGGTTCGATGCCCGGGTCGAGCAAAGTGTTTTTGGGTTTTTCCATCTGGAATTTCTCAGTAGCATCCCGGAGTCTGGATTTTTTCCCGGCTGATGGCAATATGCTCGCCCCCTATTACTTGGGACTTAAACATAACTCGGAAATATGGGTGTACTATAGGTACATCTCTGCCTAACCCTTCGGGGAATACAGGCATGATGTTATGTTATGTTATATTTCTATCAATCAATAGGTTGTTATTCATATAACATTTGGTCATCTACACATATTATAAAACAAGGTCGCTTTTCGCGTTTGTCTGTAGGTATGTCCGCGTTGTTCTTCTAAAATACGCAACGGATTTTGATTAAGTTTTGAACAAAATTTTGAGAAGTATTCCGAAGGTTTATATATATAATACATTAATAATAAACTTTTATAAAATTAAGAAATCTCGATGTTTTGTCAAGTCGTAAAAACCTTGCGAAGCAGGGGTGGGTCGCTAGTTTGGTCATAATTTAACAGATGTCACCGTATCCGTACCGTGTCCGTATGGATTGAAGATGTCATGTCTCATATTTATTCTGATCCTACTCTAGTTGTAAGTCGACTCCTGTCTCAAAAATAAAAGCTGCTTCATGAAACCGCACCTTAACTAGACTCAGCTATTAAAATATTTCAATGAATTCAACATAAAGTTTCTATTTAGTTTTGCTCGCTCAAGCAACTACATAAACCTAAAATAACACGATATGCAGGAAAAACAGACTTCTAGCAAAGTCCTAACATGCTAGAGTTTAGCCTTGGAGACTTACAGCACGCATAGCATGACAACTACAGAAACGGGTTTTCTACGGGTTTTGTTGACGGAAGAATAGAAAAAATGACAGATTGTGATTGTTTATCTGTCATTTTGTATATTCTTCGGTCGACGAAACCCGTTTCTATTGTAGTGTGCAGGCCGATGAGCTGTATTTTACGTTGAGGCTAAGCGTATGCTGAGACGCAGGTGACGCAACACAGCACAGTACAGATTTTGGGGGGTAGGGCAGGCGAGGCAGACATAGGCCGCGATCGCAATCTGCAACGCAGCTACATAGATACATTCGCGTCCTAGCTAGTAGAACCAATCTGTCGTAAAAAAACAAGTGACGACTTGCACGCGTCGTACAGAAATCTGCGCCGGCTCTACAATAAGACGCAGAGCAGGTCAGACACATGTCTGCGTCGCACGTACCTGCGCCGTAGCATACGCAGCTCTCAGTACGTTCATGCATTACAAAATCTGCTCTGCCCTGCGCTGCGTAGACCTGCGTCGCCTGCGTCTCAGCATACGCTTAGCCTCAGCGTGCCTCTCAGTAAAATCTGCAACGCCTGTAACCTGATTAAGAAAAGGTATTACCAGATACTGAAAACATATTTCGCTCTTTATAAACCCGTAAAGAAGAATATGGTAGGCAAAACTAACGTGTATATCTCCATCACTTTTGTACTGCGGCATTTTTGCGAATGACCTTTAACGTCAGCAGCTGTTACTGGTTCGTCGGATAGTGGCGAGCACAGATGGCTCCCAGCCAACCATGGAATTTCAAGCACCCCTGCATGTTACCACCGGGATTAGAAATATTGACTTTTAAACCTACCTGTCCTACGAAAAAAGTGAATGTGTGGGTAAGATAAAGTTAGTGACGCTGATATCTTGGCATTTATCAAATATTTCGGGATATGGGAAGACATTGTGGAAAGCTTAATTAATGTCCTAAGAGTAGAAATTACACTTTTTCCATATTGGGATTTGAGCCCATCTTAATTTAAGGAACAATAGACTTACAAAACTGTATTACTTACCAACATGCTATGAAGCTAAATAGGCTCGCCCCCTATTACCTGGAACTAAAGAGCCTGTATTCTGAAAGTGGGTAACGTCGTAAATAGATGTCAAATATTTCGCTGTTTTGATTAATTTGGCAATATTATTCTATGGAAATATGAAATGCAATAATTACTGTCGTAACACCGAATATTTCGTTTTAGATGTAAAAAAAGTATTTGGAAACTTTCCAAATGCCTTTTTTTACACCTAAAACAGTTGTATCAAATTCAGTGTTATAATTGCAATTCATTATTAATATTCTAGTTCACTAATTAGCGATATTTCATATTTCCATACAGTACCTAATATTGCCAAAGTAATCAAAACATGTAAATATTTGACAGCTATTTGCGACGTCACCAAATTTTAGAATAAACGGTCTTAAACATAACTGGCAAAATGTGGGTGTCGGACTTCCATTACCCTTGTGGATTACGGTAGTTGCCTAGGTAAAAAAAGAAATTCTATTTAGTCCGTCTTTCAGATAATAAAAAAATATTAGACGAGTATTTTTTGCTTAATCATATTAATAAAAAATAACTTAGAAAACACGCATTAAAGTTGGGGAGTGGGGGCTGGCTACGTCACAAATCAGCATAAAATCTAGCAAGCAGTGACGTCATGCCACATTTTAACTCAATGTATCGCCGTAATCTTTTGATTACGTTAAAATATAAAAAATGCGTGTTCTATATTTTTTATTAATCTACCTTCCGGACTAAAATTTTTTTTTTATGAAACAAGCCTATTACAAGCGTAATGTTATGCTGTGCTACGAAAGAGGTATTCTTGCTATAAGTTTATAAATACATCAATTACATGATAGCGCAACTAATTATGGTGAAATTGCACATTCTACCCCACATTACATATCAATCATCGTTGACGCTGTTGTCGCATAACATGACTAGCAGAATTATTTTGGATGTCATGAAGGTAGGTCCTGCTATGACCAACCGTACAATTTCCCTTTTTATCAACTTGAATCTTTACTTAAGTTCTGGTAGAGGTACATACCTAAATCTAAAGTAGATGGTGAAGTGAAAAATAAGTCAGTTTCAAAAAAAATCCTCTCATGAAACCGTAAATCCTTTTTTTACCGAAGTGGTACTAAATTAAACTTTACGGTTTTCACGGTGAAAGCCAAAAAATTTAAATGGTGTAAATGTCACGCTAAGTTTAGCCAGGACCGAGTTAACGAAAGGCTGCGGGCAGCTTTAAATGTTGCCAGTTGGTTTCCACCTCATTTTATGTAGTTTCTTTAAGTAATAAAACTATTGTTGTTTTTTTCCTAGGTTTCAGACGCAATTCTGTATCCTTCTTTTCAATTTAGTAACGAAAAATCACACTCGTGTCCCATAAAGCTAGAAAACGACACCAAACAAATGACCCAAGGACTGAGACTGGGACTGACAAGAGACTGTGTACTTTTAAAATGAAAAAGAGACTTCATTACACTGCCAGCATATTTTTGCACGTTCTAGAAAAAAAACATCATGTGCCTTTTTGACGGAGTGGAAACTGAGTGAGGAGCTCGTAGCTAAGTAATAACAGCCGCACAGGTCGATTCATTCGGTTAAGCTACGCTTGTCGGGTTTAGCCTGTGGATGGATGGACCATCTTTACATACCGAGACTCCTCCGTGCCTCGGAAAGCACGTTAATCTGTTGGTCCCGGCTGTCATTCGTGGATCTTAGACAGTTGTTACGGGTCGTCAGAAGACCGCAAGTCTGACAACCAGTCTTACGAGTTCCAAGGGATATCGTACTATCCAGTTACTATGTTGTGGAGGTCAGATAGGAGATCGCTTCGTGTAAAATACTAGCATTCAGTTGTATCCGGTTAGACTGGAAGCCGACCCCAATATAGTAGCTTAAAGGCTAGGCAGATTGATTGATTGATTGGAAACTGGCGTGATGTCGCTCTTGTACATTTATGATGCGACCATGTTGCGCCATATTGGTAAATAGATGTCCGCGTGACACAGAGCACTTATATTCTATTTTTAAATTCAACTCGTACAATTGGAGCTGGTTGAATTTGAAGATATTGGGAGAAAAGGGTTTACAAAATCGTTAAGTAAAAGTTAAGTGATAGTTTATGGATAAAATTATTAGAAATGGAATAATTCTTGCTTACGAGTGTGTTCGGTGTGCTTTTACACAGATAAGAAGGTAGGTTCAGTCAGTGACCTGCATAACTCGAGCCCTCTTTCGGTCTTCTTCATTGTAAGAGGGGTCAGGTAATGTAGAGTACCTACTGAACGAATGTATTGCCTACAGTAAAAGATTATATTCCCCCTTGATTTTCCAATAACAGCTAGCCATACGACTCATCATAACCAATAACTAGCAACCATAAAAATATAACAATTAAAACCATGGTGTTACATAAAATCATACCTACAACAAATATCTAATATCAGTTTTATGGCAGTTATAAAATATTAACCGTTCGTCGGACATATGAAACATCGTATTTTCGGTTGATTGCCCACTGTCTTCCAGCCTTGGTGAAAAACTTAGGTAAGCTTTTTAGATATTTAAAGAGCAATAACATTTCTCGGGCGTAGAGATGTGTAGCCATGTACCCGCAGTTACGTGAGCCATCATAATTTCGTACACAGTACGACACAACTTAAAGGTTCCATCGCACAGCACGCGGTCGTTAAGTCACTAGCCATTTTTTTTTTAACATATGTACAATAAAAATGGTATGTAAAGATAGTAAAAGGTGCGCTATTCGCGCCGCGATCGCTTTTAAATAGGACGCGGGCTACGTCTGTGTGACAGTGTCCTTCTAATACTCATTAGGTACTTAGTTAAATTTTAACACCCGAGTAAATGATGTGCCTAATAAAAAGATCAGGTGATAATAACAATTTACTCATTTTCGCTCTCCTCAAGAATTATTAATTGCTCGTAACTCTGTCAATTCTTGTCTGAGTTGGTTGAAACTTAGTCGCACGAGTTCAAAAGTTATCGCATTTGACGAATTCAGCCAATGAAACTTCGGAGCTGTGTCGTACTATACACACGTATTCACACTTATTGTTTTCTTCAGTATACGTACTTACGCGTTTATGCGAAACATTAGTACGGTGATATTCTCTTGAGTAATTCGCGAAAATTTGTTAGAAAGCTTACTGTTTTTGGGGAGCCTTTATTTTCTTCATAAAAGACAATAATAATATTGTCTTTTATAAATTGTTACGTACAAAATTTTGAAAACAGAATAATATAGTATTTTATGAAAAAAATAAAGGCTCCCCAAAAACCGTAAGCCTTCTAACAAATTTTCGCGAATTACTCAAGAGAATATCACCGACAATATTATTCTGTTTTCTAAATTGTGTACCTACTTTAACAAAAAAATGCTTTCGTATTTTCTATTTAAATTATTTACATTTTATCATTTTAATGTACATACTTACTACATATCTCTTGAGGGTTAGTAGAATAAAATTTATGCTATGTTTTTCCCACACAACCTGTTTGTGTAAAAGTTGAAATTCGCACCATCTACTTTAGGATCTACGAAATGTCTGTCTCGTAATATTTCCTCAGGCATTCATGATATCTTAAAGGGTCTTTCAAACAGGCGCGACACGCGACGCGACACAAAGACACCGCTCGTCGCGCGACGAGCAGTGTCTTTGTGTCGCGTCGCGTGTCGCGCCTGTTTGAAAGGGCCTTAACCATTGAAGCATGCTCTTTCTCGTTTCCACAACGATCGCCCAACCGAAAAGAAGCCATCACAAAAAAAGGAACCAAAAAACTTAGTTATATAATCCAAACGTAATCAAACCTCATCTACGGGCTAATTGTGTAACACAAATAAAATGACAATTGATCGCAATGGGTTTCATTTTGACAGGTCACCCACGTCCATTGCAATATCTACGTTGCTGAGCAGACAAAGTTTTCAAACCTATGAAGCAATGAATTAGCAATATCCTTCAAAACTCTCGCATTGTGATTCAAACTCTTACGCAATTAGCGTGCTAGTTTACCTATTGATTGAAAGCTAAATGAATAATTTTAAAAAAGCAACAATAAATCTAAAATTTATGATATTCAGGATATTATTCTGCACATTGCACACAGCAAAACGAGAAACTAGATAATTTTGACCAGAATAATAGTTAATGTTTTACTGGTCGCATACTTAATAACCACACCAAACACTATTCAACTATTCAATTAGTTTTCTCTCTTCTCTCTTATGTTCTTGATTTAAAAAAAAAAATATTTATGACTTTTTTGATTTTTGACATTTTGATCTTTGACATTTTGATTTCTGACATTTTGATTTTCGAATTGTAATAATAATAATATTGGTAATAGTAATGACATGTTAAATGATGTAATGACAATGGTATGATATTCGTAATAGTAATGACATGATATTTAATCTTATGATACTAATTTATATTTTCCTTTTATTACAAACATATATTTTTAATTCAGGTAATGATTTAAGAATTGTATAATGGTAATTTATAAATTGATCTAAATAAGTGTAATAATAGTGATATAAATAATTTCAAATGTTTGCATGCCGATTGGTAAAATGTGACTGAGCTAAATGTAATCTTAAGAACTATTATGTATTACCCATATTTGCAAAATAAAATTCTATTCTATTCTATTCTAACAAAAGTACTTGTGTTTCAGTCAGCATGATTGTACTTTTGCCCACACATACAACCAACACAAACTTCTGCCATGTCTTTGTTTTAGGAAAACAACGTGCCGACAGCACTCGTAGTAACGCACAGGTCGAGTTAAATCTCAGCGTTGTTCTAAAATATTCAGGCGTGCCGTGAGTCCGTGACCCTACCATACTGCGCTGTTTGCTTACAGAACGATCTCATTTGAACTTGGCGGTTTTTCTACGAGTTTTTGGCCTTTCATTTATTTATCAGTACAAACTGTGGTACCTCCGCAATTTATGCAAGGTTATTTACACAAGTGAATTATCACAACTGTATGCCTGTTAAACCTGGTAAAACATTTTTTTCAGGATTTTTCGTTGAGTCTTTGATTGTAGGTGACTTCGTCAAGATTTTACGAAATAATAACAGCAAAATATAAATGTTTCCTTTACCGTTAACCTGTGTTTATGTTACGACTACCTAATGAGTATTTATGTACACCATTATACCTACTTACCTACCATTAAACGAAAATAATATTACAATGCAGGAGCAAGAAGAACATTCCTTTGTACTAAATGTTGTGTTAAGTACTTATCGTTTTGACGATGAGTACTCGGACACGGATGTGACTGACAAGACCAGCCGCTCATTATTTATTTAATAAGACAAATTATTTAATAAGACATATGCACAATACGACAGTTGCAGATACTGGACCGAATATAATATTGATGTCTATACATACATACATAGATATACTGACAGACGCAAAAGTGAAAACTACGTAAAAAATCGAGCCATTAAATTTATTTTTTTACGCTTCTTGAATGCTTATACTAGAGGTTTGCCACAGGTGTCTTAAACAGTGCAAGACTTTTCAGTCCCGGGAAAACTTAAACTCTATCACTAGGGATTTAGGGAAGAACTACGAGCACTAGAGCACAGCTAATTTGAAGAAAGGGACGAAACATAAAGCACTTGGTACTTGAAATTGTGAAATTACTGATATTCTTATGGACATACCAGAAACAGTAAATTCACACAGTTTCAAATCAAGTTTAGGTAATAGGTACTTTGCCTCATACCTATTTTATTTTCCTAATTTTATTTTACCTAATTTTATTTTACGCTCAATGTCCAAAAACACTTACTGTGATGGTGATCATAAGTTTTATTAGAAAATAAAACCAGTTATTTAGAATCTTTTAACTAATTTAAATTCGTCATTATTGTTAGATAGGAACTAGGCAGTGGTTAAAGCATGGTTTAATCATTCCGAGAAATGTGACCATGGTGTTGTAACTTCACGACATGACATCTGACAGATGATTCAATTACCCTACGGGACGATAATAGCCCACTTTATATTGTCGACATCGCTATGTAGAAAATTAACCCTGACCCCTCGTTACAAATGATCTCCATTTTCCACTATTTCGGACTTGGGAGACGCAAACAGAGGGTTAGGCTGAAATTAAAATTAATTTGCAAGGAATTCAAGACATTTCTTGAAGTTAATACCTACTACTTTGTTATGAAGTTTGCTTATTTAAGGCGACGATGACCGACTTTTAATGATTTTATACTGAATATCATGTCTAAATGAGTAGTGTTAATGATTTTGAAAAAATATATGTCAAATTAAATCTTTTTTTTTTAATAATTTAAAATAGGAATATTTTAGTTATATATGTATAACGCGGATAAAAACTGCGAATCACGCAAAATCTATCAAACATATTTTTCTGAAACCTTAAAGATAATTGAATTATTGATCTTTTAGTATACGCATTTTATTAAAATACTTTTTGTTTTATGTATAATAAATTAATAATGCGTCTAATTTGGGACAGCGCTCCTTGATGGGCAAGTCCTATTACTGGCTAGACGTACGACGCATTGCGTGAGCTCAGTACAGAACAGGCAAGCTAACCACTCAAGGTCACTGGCATATATCTGCGTCTTAAATTATTAATATATTTATTCATTATTTAATCATTATTTTAAGTTGTGTTACATACCTATGTAGAAACTGATTGGAACTTGCACGCGGACGTGTCAATTACAATCTTAATTGTACCCATCGTGTAGAGAAATATAAAAAATTGAATATTTGCTAAGTGGCAGAACTTGCCAGGACTTTCTTTGGACTTTCCCAGCAACTACCACATGTACTTACTTCAAACGAACTAATTCGAGCTGGACTAAAGGTTCCAATAGGTAAGTAAGCTCAGAATCCCTTAAAAACACAAAGGTAAGCTCAGGATTTGCAGTCGTGCGACATCAATTTAACAGTTTATATCTTATCAAAACTAATACCTAGCTAAGGCCAACTAAAGTAGTCGCTGAAAACCAGTTTGTTTCGATTTGAAACAGATTGCTAATCCAGTGCTTCATAAGTTTGAAAAAAAATCTGCTCAACAACGTAAATAACGCAATGAATGTTGTTGAACTGTCCAAATGAAACAAATTAGACATAATCGTTTACGAAAATAAGTTACGCAGCTAAGGTACTGGTCGTCAATCGATTTAATTCTTGTCTTTCATCACTTCTCAGTTTAAGATTTCTTAACTTAATTACGTTCCCAGTTTCAGTTATTTAGAAAGAAAAGAAAGAAAGAAAGAAAATTTGTTTATTTGCGGTAAACATGACGCAAAGAAAGATAAAAAAAACACGTAAATAACAAATTAGGGAAAAATATGCATCATATCCACACAAAACGGCCATCGCTCAGCATAATGCCCGCGACCCCATGTGAGACAGAACCCCAGCGCTGGTTTTCAGCGACAGCCGGCGGCGCTGACGTGATGAGATCAAACGGTGCAGCATATAGTGAAATAACAAATAAAAAATAAAATAAATACAAATACTTATACATCCTAATTGTTTATACAAACATAATATTTAAAATGGCAACATTTCGTTCGGTCGGCGACTCACGCGCCGCAGACTTAGTTAAATCCACGGAGGTTAAATCTTTTTCCGACTGAAAGTTTTTAGTTGATTTATAACTGTATTCATGAGAAGTAGGTATATACATACCTACCTGCACTAAAAGCATTTGATACCTACTATTTTTGACGGCAAATTTTATGGTATAAGACAAACGCTAAAATGGACCACTGAATCAATATACAGTAGGTACCCAGTACTGATACTAAGTAGATACTCAGCCACATGTCGCCAGTTATGTTTAAATCCCATGTAATAGTGGGCAGCAGGCCTATTGCCTATTGCCAAAAAAACTATGTAGGATGCTTCCCTAACATAAGTAATGTCACTGTAGATGTAAATGTCAAATTTAAACTTAAATGCAGAAAATGTCAGTGAATACTCAACGGGATGAATCTAAATGAAAATGCAAGTTATCCGACTCAAACCACGTCTAATTGAACAAATCCAGGCCCCGGGTTGCTACTGAGAAATTCTTAGTGGAAAAACCCAATAACACTTTGTCCGTCCTAGGGATCAAACACAGCATTTCACGCTCAGCAGTCGCAAACGCGACCAATAAGTGCCTACACAAAGAGAGGCAGAACGAGAATGACTCATTGATTTATAGCTAGTTAACAGATAAGTTCTTTCCTGTAAGCCCCGGATCTAGAATTTATTTGAGGTGGGGCAAAACTGCCATCTGCCGCCCTCCGCCAATCTTTTATGGGGATGCGCTAAATTAGCCCGCGAAATTAAAATTTTGGCAGCATCCAATTTTATCGATCGATAATGAATAGATAAAAAGTACCTGGGCGACCGAGCTCTGTTCTGGTGAAAATAGAGAATGCTCATTTAATAGTAGGTATAGGATAGTTCATACTAATCCATGTATAGTACTTACTAATTCCATGCTGCCCATCGACCAACGGATAGTTGATGGGGCCGAAAAGCTTTGGAGTAGCGACCGCGTACCGGAAGACGTAGCGTTGGAAGGCCTCCCCCAAGATGGACCGATGACCTTGTAAAGGCCGCAGGTATCGGTCGAAGTGGCAGTACTTAGAGAGGCCTATGTCTAGCAGTCTTTCGGGTAAACAAATGATGATGTCATTATTCATTATCTTGTTCTAAACTTTGGACGAACGAGCTATGCTCGGGTGAAAATACGGAGAAAACGAATTTTCCCAGATATGAGACATAGCTAGATCGATTTTTCGCCCCCGTAAACCCCTATATTGCATCTTTTATTGAAATCGTTAGAGTAGTTTTCGAGAACGTTATTACAAATATATATAAAATATAAAAAGCTTTTATTAATACCTTACAACTACATCAATGAGGTTTTTACACTTAGAGCATAAGACAGTATTATAAATATTTTAATATTTTTAATATTTTTTTTATCATATAAATTTATATATACAAATATTATTCGTTTAATAGTATAGGATAAGCAATTAAAACCATTATTAAAAATATAAATATTGGTAACTAGCAGCGCCCCGCAGTTTCACCCGCTTAAAGCTTCGTACAGACCAGCACGATATCGCGGGCGCGACATGGGTCGCGCTGCCTGTCGCGCCCGCGATATTGCGCTGGTTTGCACGAGCCTACGGTCTCGATCCCATAGGAATATCGGTATAAAAAGTATCCTATGTGTTAATCCAAGTATAAACTATATGTTTGCTAAATTTCATCCAAATCCGTTCTATAGTTTTTGCGTGAAAGAGAAACAATTTCAAACATCCATCCATCCTCACAAACTTTCGCGTTTATAATATTACTAGCTTTCGCCAGCGGCTTCGCCCGCGTGATATCTTAGAAATTATTATAGCCTATGTTGCTCAGCGATAGATACTATACCATTCTACTCGTGAAATATATATATTTTTAATCGGTCCAGTAGTTTTTGAGTTTATTCATAACAAACATACATAAAATCTAATATTTTCTTTTACTTTAGATGTAGCTTACAAAGGTCTAAAAATATTATTAAGTGTCAGCGAATAATTTGGTCAGTCATGTTTGATGATAAATTGTTTGTTTACCTACCTCCTTTCCTTTCCATAACCTATTAGATACGATCATCATAATAGATTATGAATACAAACTTTTAGACCCACTGTATTTGTTGCTAACCGCAATTTAAAGCAAACTTCGGGAGTTAAGTAATAAACTGATTTCGAACAACTATGAAATGGACCTATAACTTTGTGGTAGCATATTGTTTTCTAATACATATTAACATGAACACTGTTGATTGAAATAAACGTTGGAGAGCTGAAAATACCTTGGTTTATGATTGATTAAGTATATGATATCATTTCAAGTTCGACATTCAACAATTTATTGAAGAGTAGAGAACAATTTAAAGATTAACATTATGATAAATTATATTCAAAATAATAATTCTACAACTTTACAATATTCAAGAAGTAACGAATAAAATAAAATGAAATTGAAGAGCCACACAAACAAAAATCTAAAAAAAGTAAAAAAATATATTATGTATTGGCTCTTTATTAAGTTTAATATAAGTTGTAGATAATATTTTGATCCAAGCGTCGGTCGTCGCGTCGGGGGATGGCTAGTGAAAATATATTTTGTACGATAGCATGCATTCATTATTGCTGGTTAAACCCTCATCAGTTCGGCGGCGTTTTAGGCGATTAGCCTTCCCCCGAAGCGACGACGCTTGGATCAAAATATTACCGACAACTTATATTAAACTTAAAGTGCCAATACATAATATTTTTTTACTTATTTGGGGTTTTTGTTTGTCTCGGGGGTTCTTTAATTTTTAATTTAACTTTTACTTATTTCCTGCTTTTTAAACTTTATACATATACTTATTACTAGTAGACACGCTACGAGCGACACATGCCTCGCTGAAATCTGCGCACCAGTACGTTTTTTCCAACAGTGAAGCTAGTTACTCATCCTCTTTTCTCTTTCCTACTCCATCTTCAGACCCCGACCATTGAGACCGTTTGATAAGCCCAAACACGATACTTACGCTGAAAGTTGGTGAGGGAGTTGGGTACCCTGCAAATTACAGGTGATGCATATCATTGAAGTAACAGAATACCAAATTCAGACTCGATTAGACCTGTGGAAGATGCTCACATCCATTCATCAACTAAAAAAGAGCTGATAATCTTCAAACGGCTGAACCGATTTTCTTTAATCATAGCTAAGAACACTCTCGATCAAGTCATTTATAAAAAAAACAGTGGTACTCCGGGAGTGCCGAAATTGTTGTTGAAGGTACAAAATGAGTTATTGCGGTGTTGCTTTCCATTGGGCCAGTAATCTTTCACTTGACTATCATATTGCCGTCCTCCAGAGATACCTAACTAGGAACCTTTTTTTGTTCGTCCTACAATATAGGTAGAAAATATTCCGGCGTTTCTAGGCGTGTTTGCATTAAGTAGGTAAGCAGTAGTATTGTCAATTAATGCTATTTCGCATAAATTTCATTAGCATGTGAATTTTTGGGTGTTCGCATGCTAATTACTATTGCTGTGCTATTTGCTAATATGACAATAATTAATAATAATGAAGTATTGAATTTTGTTAATATCCGAATTAAAACATATTATCAAACTCAAACATATTAATAAGCTCTGACGTATAATACAATAGTATAAAAAGTACGAAGCGATAAATTCACTTCGAACTTCACAGAATTTCGCAACTACATTTCATTTGCTAAATGCTAAATGACCATTCGCATGCTAACGATGAATGCGAATGCTAATTAAGCCATCTCTAGTAAGCAGCTCTTAACCTGGGGTTTACCTATCGCTGTCGCACAAAGTATACTGTTTTGTAGGTCCTTTAACTGGTCAATTTTAGCATTGAAAATACTTTTTCGATCGCTTCACTAGGGTACCCTTATTGAAGAAAAGTGCGACCGAGTGCGAGACCGAAGTGCGTGCGAAGAGAAATGAACAAGGTATCAAAAGATGCGTTACTAAAAGGGCTACAATACTGCATAAAAATAATAGTAAAATGTTCGCATTTTTTTTTTTTTTTTTAATAAAACACCAGTTTTCGACCGTTCCTTTTGGAATTTTTTTCAAAGAATCTGTAACTTCTCAAAAACTAAAAGAGATGTCGAATAATAAAAAAATGATCCTGGTCCACTTAAAGGGATTATAATTAAGCGTAGCTGTTGAGTCCCTTTCGGAGACACCTTTTGGTGATTTCACATATTTCGTTCAATATCTGACCTTGACATATTAAATGTACAAATGTCTAATTATATAATATAATATATAATGATGATATAAATCAGGGGCGTCGGCTCCATACAACCCGATTCCTACCGGCTTCCCTTCAGAAATTCGTAACACAACCACTGTATCGTCATTGAATAATCACACCATAAGTATTTGATACACCATAAAATAAAACATTACAAAACGCCTACATACATTTGTACGTCTATACCCCAACAACAAAACATTTCGCGCTAAAATAGTAGGCGCGTCCGGCTTATCGTGAATTCAATTTCTTTAGAAAATAAAGTCCATCATGACGTCACTTCTGTCACGTGACACTGCGGTTTCTTAGCAGCCGGGTAAGCCGATCTGCAACGAGTTACGATATGGACAGTGTAGTAGAAACGTGCAAGCGCTAGCGAGAAGGAATTATTGCTATTACACCACCTCTTTCTGGCACACGTATTTGATTCGGTTGTTTTTGTTGAATTTCGTAATGCGCTCGGCTCGGAGTTCGTAAACGATAGTGCGATCTACGAAGACGCGCCCCACTCCGCGATTACTGTACTGTAAACTGTATTTTAGTACGGAACTATCTATAATCGCATTAGAACCATATTAATTTGCATTTTATTCGCTCAGTATTCATTGAATTAATTAGTTTATAATTACTATAGTCTGTTTTTTTTAACAAACTAGTACCGTCAATTTTGACTGCATTTCTATTGGTCCACGTAATCAACATAAAGTCCGGTCCACACAAACGCTGTAAGTTTAGATGCCGTGACGCCCCCACAAGGGGGCTAGAATGATGAAGTGCTAAAGAAAATAAATAAAAATGTATTTAAATTTAACACAGCGTAACTGGCGAAATCTGGATATAGGCACCTGCCTGGTAGGGGTAAGCAAAGGTACCTAGGTCCGGAAAAAAATACAATAGTAAACTTTATAATTGTGTAATTAATAAACTCTTGACTTCTTTATACCTACCTATATAGGTACAGCTATTTAGGTAAAGAAAAGAAAGAAAGAAAATACATTTATTTAGCACAGACTATTCTTTTTTTGTCTCGTTTGCAACTTTATTTTACTAATTCGCTACAAATTCAAACATTTATAAAAATGTGTACCTACGTACGCACACTTAATAAATAACTGAATCGAAAATACGGCAAACTCAGGTTTAACTAGGTACCATCCAAATTTTAATTGGAAAAGGGTAAATAGAAGAGTAATGGGATCTCTTATGTAACAAAGTAAAATATTAATTGTATTTTTAAACTATATTTTAATATGAACTTTTCTAACCGCAATGCGTATGACAGTCCCATCATACGAGTTGCTTATAAAAAGTAGGTAAGTACCTGGTACCCCGTTCAGAAATTATATGCCCCTAGAATTAACCTATTTATAGAACTCAAACTTAACGCATTTATTTCAATTAACAATTAAAGGCACTTTTGAATTCTCCAGGAGTCGATCCGTCAGAAAGATGAAGCTGCCCATTCACGTAGGTATACCTATTCATTTTCATTTTTTTTAACATGGAATGACCAGGACTCGCATTTGACTGTACCTATTCCAACCTAGATACACAAGTACAGTCCAACGCACGACAGTGGTAACTTGGCGAGAGGTAGCCCTTGAAACAAAATTGTTACCACCAGCGTGCGGTTGAATCTACCTGAGTAGGTAAACACACGTTGTACAAAATATTATATAGTTTAGTGTTAGCTTGTACTTATAGTGTAGATATTTAAGATTTGTCAAAATAAATAAAAATGAATAGGTAGTTAAACTACTTTAATTGTTCACAAGCATTTCCGTATTGTTGTTTTTGTGATCACTTACTGAACGAAAGCATTGTTGATGCTCAATGGATACTTATTAGGAAGTTTGATTTCTTGTCTAGAACCTTGAGACTTCTTCCTATTTCTGTTTGATACTAATCTGTGGTTAGGTCCTATTTCAATTAGTAGCAATGCAAATGCTACCTGTTTATCTTACATCCGCTTTACATCCGGATCCGTATTGAATGTTCTCGAAGAATACCTGGGTATTCTTCGAGAACATTCAATTGAGGTTGCTTGCAAAAATCGTCTTAGGGATGGTTTTAATAAGATTGGCAGCAGCCTCTGCTAACTACATAGTTAGTTAAATTCCTATAGGTACCTAAGTACTTACGTACTTACAAGTATCGAATAGCTCTTGCAACTTGGGGGCCAAATAGGTAGGTACTTGTAGTGTTTTTTTTTTTTGTGTTGTCTCACATTGTATTTCTCCTACGTGGGAGCGTTCTTCAGAAACGCAAATCTGATATAGGTACGTAGGTACCTACTAAATTAGCAGAACAAACAATCTACTACACCTAATACAGACAACTACAATCTTGCAAACTGTCCGTGCCGTGCTGTTATTATTATGGTATGATTCAAATTAATTGAAATATTTTGCCTATTAAGTTATTCTAAAAAACTATCAAGGCTAAACTTACTTCACTGACCTAGGCAAATAGGAATCTTATGGGAACTGGTTTTCATGTCACAAGCCATAGATGGCGCCAACAATAGCGTGGCGTGTAACAAAAACAGTTTTGTGTTTTAATTAATGAAAAACCAAATTACGTGATTCCCACAATGTTTTTTTAATAATTTCAGCTTTCTATATAGATACCGTTCAAAGTAATCTAACAAAAAAACTGTGTGATTTCTATAAACATTGTAGTGTCTTGTCGCTACCGCAGTGACATCTACACTGATACGTAGAAACAATCCCAACGCTAAGCAAGGCAAACTTGTAATCAGTAATATAAACAAAAATAATAATCAAGCATTAGAGAATACAGGTAAATCTAATATAAAACACTTAATATCATTATTTTATCTATCTTTTCGTATTATAATTGTTTAATTTAATTATAAAAATCTAATTAGAACCACAAAGGCTGTATAGCTTTATACGTTTACCTACCTGCAGAACTAAACGAAACGCCGTGTCAATTTAAAAAAAAAAGTAAGTGAAATAAAGTGACGGTCGACAGCTCATCGTTACGTTGTTTTCGATGATATTTTTATAGTTTAAAAATATTCAAAATTAGTGTAGTGGTCTAAATAAACTAACCAAGATGTGGGATCCAACTCATGTTCAAGTAACTATTCAACGGGCTCGAGGACTTTTGATCAAAGGTAAAAACGGTGTGAATAACTGTTTTGTTACAATCGCTCTCGGTAAAGATAAATTCCAAACTTCCGTCAAACACAAAGCGACTCAGAATGTCGAATGGATAGAAGAATGTGAGTTACGAATACCTTCGCAGGGAAACACTGCCGAGATTGTTCTAAAGATTTACGATGAAGATTTACTAAAGGACCATTTACTAGGTCAAGTATCGATTCCGTTAAAAGACCTCGATGTTTACGAGCGGCCAAGAAGCCGTTGGTACACCTTACAGGGAAAATCTGGTAAAGAAAATGATAAGCCAAGAGGCGAGTTAGAGGTGAAAGTGGCTTTCACTGTAAAAGAAGGAAGTTTGACTGATTTGAGTAAGAAAGATAAACATAGGTCTTCTTTGTCTAGTATCGCCCAGAATGTCGGTGGCAGTCTCATGAGCATTGGAAGTATTGAAAAACGTAAAAGCCTTAAAAAGTTTGCTAAAAATCTTGGTTCTAAGATGAACTTAAATAAAAAAGATAAAAAAAGTGATTCATCATCTCTGAGTGGTAGTATTGGGAACCTCAAGAGTTCGACACTTTCTACCCCTGATCATTCCACACCCAAACGTTTGTCAGGAGAAGCTGACCCTGGGGTCATTAGTGAAGATGATGATGAATTTGCTTTTGATGACTTATCCCATAAAAGCTCTGGTAGCTCACTTAATGTTCAAACTTTACCACGAGGAAATAAATACACTCCTTCACCCGTAAATGCTTCATTAGAAAATCTAGGAGGTGGTGAATTTTTAAGAAGATCTACAAGTAGTAACTTGGCAGTGCCAGAAAAACCAATCCCACAGAAACCTGTTCGCCTGAGCCTTGATACTTTTACTCCTCCACAGCTGCCAGCACAGGTCATTGACAAAAATGATGAGTGGTCACAGAAACTTTACTCAAAGCGGAAATCTAACAGTCAATTAGCTATTGATAGAGAAAAGTCTTCAAGTCTAGAAAGAAATAAGAAACTTGACAGTCCAAGTTCTTTAAAAGAGAGACCAAGCCCTAAGTTCTTCAAGAAATTTGGAAATAATAATAAACAAAAGAAATTATTAGAAGAACGCATAATTGTAGGAGAAGAGAACATTGCAGAAGAAGATTCTATTAATCCAGCATTCAACAACATCCCTAAATCAATTGTGAAGGACTTTGATGGGAAATCGCGAGAAGACTTGATGGTTATGGTTTATAATTTGCAAAAAGATGTTGAGTATCAGAAAAAGAAGAATAAAGACCTCGAAAACTATCTTGATGAACTGCTTCTAAGAGTAATGGAAACAACACCAAGAATTTTACAGAACCCTTATTCTAGAAATAACAGCATGCATTTTAGAAACAAATAAATTTTATGCAATTGCCTAAAAATTCCAGTGCATTATCAATTGCATGATTGCATAAAATTAATGTGGCATGCCTCATTCTATTTAATGTTTGTGTAATACTGATATAATTATTTGAAGAAACTTTCTTTATTCATTATTTAAGTTGCTTTATTAATTATTTAGTATACATATTAGAATGAACAAGATTTATAATTGGAATTATAATATTTTCATTAATGTAAGAATTAGTTAATCACTTGTGTATGTGGTACTTGTGACCAGTGACACCTGTATCTAAATTAGTAGAAAGAGTATTGTGTACGAATTATAAAGAAATAATCTAAATGCTTATAAACTTTCACTCCTCTGAAGATCTAATCACATACAAACTTAGTGCCTTATGTATTTGAATAAGTCTGTGATAGGTATTATTTGAATTATTTGTTTGTTCGTTGTTTGATGAAAGTATTTTTTATCTTATCTGCAATTCCCAAATCTCAGGAAACAAGATGATAATCACAACGATAAATGGTCTACGTAACAAACTTGCTGCTGGTATTGTGTTTTTGTAGAAGGTCAGATTCCAATAATTGATGTTTAGTAGTCTACAATTTTAATTGAGTAATCAAACAATGTGTAACAATTACCCACTGCCATGAAATTTTGTAAAGCATTTTATACTTCTCATTTTTATACAGACATTGGACAATTCTAAAGTTGGTGCCAAATTTATTTATATAAACAAATACTCCATTTTTATAACTTAAAGTAATAGTAACATACATTGTAGTATTGTAAAAAAAAGACATTATTTTTAATCATCAAAAATATTTAAGACTATGATATTGACTGTGTGGGTTTGTTCATTTAAAATTAAGAAACGTTAATTGGAATTATGTGAATTGTTAATTTCTTCGTTTTATCCAATGTGCTTCATTCCTCTATAAAAGTATAAATGTTAATGCTTATTGCTTCTCAACACAAATGGCTGATCTATCTTACAATCGCCATGACACATTAGGCGTGTATGATTCATAAATAGGTATGTATAATAATAAGAATGACTAAGGCATTGAATGTCTTCATAGATAGCGCAAACAATTCCTAAGCCTTAACAAAAGTGACTTGAAACATAAGTACCTAAGGAATCCATCCAAGTGTAATTCAATGAGGTTGATCATTATTTATTTGTTAGTGTTAAAATATGTTTATTTTATTTATAGTAGCATTAACATGCATATATCAAGTATTTTTAGTGCAAATTAACTTTTCATGTAATTTACATAAATCATACTTATTTTGTAAGAAATGCCTTTGTGCAATAATTAAAAGTTAGTGGGTAGATTGTTTTTGTCGATTGATGTCTATACATTTTTATGTATAACTAACATTGAAGTATTACTTATTAAAATAAACAAATATAGATATTTGTAACAATTAAGTTATATTTTTTGATTCATAGTGATCTGAGGAATGTATATCATAATTTAACAGTGTCATAGACTTATCTATGTGAAGTAGGTAGGTAAATAGAATATGATTTATTACATATTATTATTTTCCTTAATTATTATGTGATTTTATTTGTTCAAAAAACAAACAGAACAAATTATCAGTAGATTGTATTTTAAATCTAAAAGAGAAATAAAATTATTAAGAAAATAAAAAATAAGGCCTTGTATAACTAAATTTCTTGATAATCAATAACTAGCTGATTATTTATTTAATTATACAGAATAGATAATTTATTTTTATATTAGGTTGAACTACCTACTCTTAAGTTAATTTTATTAAAAAGTTAAGAGAAAAGTATGTTTATACCACCAGATAAATGTCTACTTTTGTCCAGATACTAATTTTTTCAATAAACTTTTTTTTTCAAGTCATGTATTTTATTTCGAAGATATTATTTTAATACGCTGCAATAAAAAGGTTTTTTTTTTCCAGAGTTTTATAATAAAACACTTCATGATATGAAATGATTTTTAATAATATAGTAGTAGTAAAAACCACTTAAATTTAACATTTCATTTATGACGTCGACTTTTGGCTGGTGCTGCTACAGGGGCTGCTGTTGCATAAGCCTTCTGTGACACCTTGTTCATGTAGTAGATTGTTATTATGGAGAATATCAAACTGGAAATGAAATAATAATCATTAGTCTGTTCATTCCATAACATCAATACAGTACCTATTATGGACAAAAGAGGCAAACATACACCTCCAAATAAATTTTATTTTCTGATTCAACAGTGGCCAGTCAGTCTTTCCTACCTAGGCCTCTTACAAGATGCAATACAAACAACAGTATTGATCACTGTTGTCATCAAGGTTGTTTATTGTTGTTTTTCTATTTTGTTGTTTCTCTGCCTTTTATGCCATATACAAAACCACATTGATTAAATTGATGCAAAACCGTGTATCCTGACTGCCAACAACAAATTTTTATAAGCATATCAATGCTTTGCAAAAATTTTATGCGCTCGAGCCTTTTGAGCATTGTATGATTACAATGCTCAAAAGATTGCCCATATGATATTTTTATCATAGGTTTTCGAATACTCCATACGGATTGTCTAGAACACATAAAATATAGTTTACCATGTAGTGAAACAGATCCTGTGCACCATGCCGGCAGCAATCAATGATATTGCCATAGATAGGACTACTTCTGGCAACTTCAACTGGAAGTTTTTGCCAAACATTGTCGCTTCTAAGTTACCAATAGCCTGTGATGTCATGTTAAGGATAAATCATCAAAAATACACTTTTCATAGGTACATGTGTAACAATAGTATGTGGAGCTAGAATTATTTGCAATATAGAATTGGTAAGCCTTGCCTCACAACAAATAAGGAAAGTGAAATATATATTATTTAGTGAATGCCTCGTTAGTATAGTGGTCGCAAGCACTACTAATGAGCATGAGGTCCCGAGTTTGATTCCTAGGTCAGGCAAAGAAGTCTTATTAGGTTTTTTTTATCTGAAATTTCTTAGTTGCAGCCCAGAGTCTGGATTTTTGCCCATTTGGTGGCAATAGGCTCACCACTATTACATGGGAATTAACATAACTGGTGAAATATGGGTGTGCTATAGGTACACCACCTCTGCCCAAACCTTCGGGGAAACGAGGCATGATATTATGTTATAATTTAGTCAGTCTACTGTCACTATTATGGACTGCTTCAATGTTGGTTCAGCGCAAAAGCGTTTTTACTGTCTACTAACTTTATTATGCTGATCTTAAGACTAGACGGGTGCTAACATGATGATAATAAAACATGCTAAGTTTTAAATTAGCCAATAGAAATTTATAAAAGGATACAGTAACGAAGAACAGGAACATCAATGAACCAAGGTAACCCCCAAATATTATAGTTACTGGCGATCTTATCAGCACCGGTTTGTACATCTGCATTCCCGAAAATATTAGCAGGGTCAAAATTGACGATAACACGAAAGACGTGGCACTGTTTACCGCTGAAATAATGAAAAGTTAAGTTAAAATGTGTTTACATGTTATTTATACGAAAGTATTTTACATAATCAACAGTAATACTCAACCCATTGTAAAGTTCACTTATTTTTAATAAATTTCAAGAAGATTTCGGCAATAAAAAACGCCGCCTTGAACACAACTTTTGACAGAAAAGTCCCAGCAAGCAACAAGCCCTGAAAAATGACAGCTTAATTTTTTAATTACGTAGAATACAAATCTTTTGAGCAATCTATTAAGGAAAAAACGCAATATTCGTATTTTATTAATGTAGTCACATTGCATCATATACGTACAAAGTTATTGTAATGCATGTTTGATAAATAGGTACTTTCTAAAACGGATCAAATATCAGGCAGAAAACAAAATTCACACAAACATCAAACCCTTATCAGCCAACTTTGTCAGCAGCATAGAGTGTATCATCTATGGTCAGTATGATAACTTGTGTTATCAAAAACCGTCAAAAGCTAAACAAATTCGAAAACATGACATTCCATTCCATCTTCAAGTTCTTGATAATGATTGATAACAAAAGTAGATGACGGTCGTAACTTAGCGTATCTGAGAAATAATTAGTTAATTTTTACGTAAAAGAAGTTAAAATGACACACTTTACCAAAACAATTAACTCCAAACTAGTGAAAAGTTTGATTTATCGTAGTCTTGTAAGTAAATCAATTCATTAGATAAAAACTCATTGATGGTATGAAAGAATACATAGCGCTGAATGTTTTATAAGATTCTTGTCTGAACCATCTACTTACAATTTTTTCAGAGTACAGCACGACCCCAAATCAGGATCTATGAAGTGGGCCCAAGAGATGGCCTTCAAAATGAGTCTAAATTTGTTCCCACAGACATCAAAATAGAACTCATAAATAAACTAGCCGCAGCTGGAATAAAAGACATTGAGTCTGCCAGGTATGTTGCTTTTAATTTTATAATGTCACTATCTACTTATAAAATAATATTTTAATAGCGGCATTAGTACCTACTGCTAAACATGGGTACTTTTTGTTTAATTTTTGGGTTCTGGTTGAGGACCAAAAAAACCAAATTCACTGAGAGCAGTGATTAAGTATCATTTTAACATAATTATTGCTAGAATCAATGGTTTTAAATTCATATTTGATCCAATTCCCCATACAGGGCCTTTGCCCACAGCCATCAGCATAGAAAACAAACCTCTAAACAACCGCTCCATCAAAAGTTTATTAGTATTAAAAAGTGCATTGTATTAAATTCTCTCTTTTGCACAAAACATTTTTATTTACACCGTTCAGTTACTGCTGATCTCTACCTATGGCTTGCAACATTTTACCAAAATTTGCTTGTTGCTGTTTGGACAGATTGATAATTAATATTATGTGTTGCTTACATTTTTCATCATCGTGGTAATGTCAAATCCTGTGCACACAACCCTTTTTTTTCATAGGTAAACGTTAATTTAGCAGCCGAGTGCTTCAAGCAAGAATAGTCCATATGGTGTTCAGATATGCATTTCCTCGATAGTACCTACCTAATAAACAACCATTTGGTTTGCAACAATAATAGCAAAATATACTGTGGAGTATATTCCCTGATCGACTGTTAAATCAATATAACACTGATTGGTTTTATTTTAAGCTTCAGTCTTGCTTGTGTAACAATTAATTAGCATATAATTATATTTCTACACAGTCATAAAAACTTGTTAAATATTCTTCTATTGTTAGCTTCACATTTGAAATTGCTATTGAAATAATAGGTAGGTACAAAAAATAACTAGGCATGCAATGCATGCAAATTATGTTACAGCATGCATTGAAAAAATTCAGACTTTTGCAATTTTTAAGTATGGTCTTGAATCTGCTTTCTTAAGATGTGCAGCTAAAAGCAACTTACTTGTTAATATCATGGTCTGTAAACAAAAAACCGGCCCAGTGCGGGTCAGACTACGCACAATGAAGGGCTCCGTAGTTGGGATGAATTTATCCCAAGAACAAACATAACATTGTAGTTGAATAGCATGTTCTCCCATTAGGAATGTATAGGAGGACATGTTTTTTTTTTTTGCAACTGCAAATGTAAGTTGGATGATTATTATTGCTCATTAACCTGTAAAGCCTACTTAGCTGTGATAGTTTTCCTTTTAATTTCGTTACATGTATATTATACTACTGCCGTGAATTTTCTTTCACCGCCCTGGCCAGTTAAATGGTTGTTTTTGGCTATCCAAAAACAACCATTTAACTAACAGAGGCGGTTATTGTCCGAAAGGGTTACCGTGGCCCCTGACAATATAGGCATCTGAAGTAACACGCGTGGGTTTTAGTTAGTAAGAGTTTGATACGTTCTCCTGCTCCACCCAGCGCGGGAAAAGTTATTTGATAATTTCCCACACAAGAAAAATAAATACACACATCAAAAGTGTCTAGGGATCAAGCATTTTTATGCGGATTTCTTGAGATTGAGATGTGGCTTTGTAATAAATTTATGATTATATAAATTTATATGGATCCTTTTTGGTGCATTTCATAATTTGAAACAGGAACTGTTAATCAAATTCGAGTAAAAGATGAAAATCAGCTGTCAATATTTTCCCTATAAAAACATACAACGCATTGAAGACATTATTAGTGCTACTGTTTCCCTACTACTGATTAAAACCAACGTTATTATGGAGCGGCGACGTCATTTAAGCAGGGAAGAAATGCTCAGAGCCGTGGGAATGATAGAAGCTGGTTCCCGGCAACGTACTGTGGCTTTAGCTCTGAATACAAGTCAGAGTGTTATCAGTCGACTTTGGACACGTTACCGAAGCACTGGTACCGTGGCTGAGCGCCGTGGAGGACGGTATCGCTGCACCACACGGAGACAAGACCGATACATTCAAATCTTAACTCGAAGAGCTCCAACAATAACCGCCATGATGTTAGCCGTGAGGCTTCATCACTCTTCAGGGAACTTAATTAGCGACCAAACAGTCAGAAACCGCTTGCATGAAGTGAACCTTCATTCCCGAAGACCGCTACGGGTACCACCTATAGCAATGCACAATCGTAGGATTCGATATCAATGGGCTCTTGAACACAGAAATTGGGCAGAAGAACAATGGCGTTTCGTGTGCTTTTCTGATGAGTCTCGTTTTGGTATGAGACCGGATACAAGACGTATACGACACTGGAGAACCCCTGGACGCCAACAGCGATTAAAATCCTGCCAGGAAGTCCATCCTTATAGTGGTGGAACCATCATGGTATGGGCGGGTATTTGGATCGGCGGAAGAACTGAGTTGATTTGGATCAGAGGCAACCTCAACGCTCAAATTTATGCTGAGACGATTGTATCTGACGTCATCGTTCGTCTACAAGTGCAAATCGGTCCCTTATTTCAGTTAATGCATGATAATGCACGACCGCACACCGCAAGAGTTGTAAGACAGACTCTCGCCGCAGCTAACATCAATGTCCTGCTCTGGCCTGCTCAGTCGCCAGACTTGAACCCGATTGAGCATGCATGGGATATGCTACAGAGAAGAGCTCTGCCGAATATGGAGGGTATCCAGTCGCAAGAAGACCTTTTTTTGTTGTTGCAACGAACATGGGCGGCCATTCCACAGCGTGATTTGGATGAACTCATTTTGAGTATGCCAAACCGATGTTCTTGTGTTGTTAGTGTTCGCGGTAGAAACACGGATTATTAATTGTTTAAGTTACCCAATAAAATTTTAAAGAAAACTGTTATTTCAGTCTTTCTTTCGAACTTTAATGTTAGTGGTTCAAATGTCAAAAATCCCTTTATTAGGAAAATGGCAAATTTCTTTATTAATGCAAAGGTGACTTGGTTTATCGTTACTGTGACAAACGAAAACACTTTATTTGATGAATCCTTAAAGAAAATTTTAATTAATATCAATCAGGAGAAAAGTTATTGCAAAAATATATGTTGATCCCTAGACACTTTTGATGTGTGTAAATAAGTGTTAGGGAACAAAAATTTGCAATTTAATATTTCGCAAACGGATCCCTGAATAGGAAAATGGTATTCACACACCCACAATATTTTTGAAAGACCTTTCCAACGATGCCCCACACCATGGCATAGACGAGGAAAAAAAAACATCCCTACTTTACATGTAGAGGAGATGTTTTTTTCATGATTTTGTTTTACCTACCAATTTGTCGGCGTGATTAATATGTATACCCATGTTAAATTACAGCTTTCTAGTACAAACAGTATCTGAGCTAAGCTGCGGCCAGACAGATGCAAGGACATGGCGAAACTATCAGGGTTCCTTGTTTATTATAGAACCCTAAAAAACATACTACCTTGCAATATTCCTAGTTGGTCTAAAGTTTGAAAAATTATTATTTACGAAATAGTATATAATAATAATAACCCCACCGCCGTATCTCCAAGTTGACGTCATGGTGGGGCTTGCACACTCCGAACTTTAGGTCTGTGCCGGTAGAGTTTACTTTGCCGGAACAAGTCTATGATGAGGAGCCAGACCAAGAGAGATACAGAAACCCGCAGAGCAGCATATTGCGAGTTGTTGGGCAGTAACGACCCCACAGACCCTATCTCCTGAGAAAGCCTTGTTGCTCATCTCTGGCTTGCCTTTATTGACCGGCGGGAGTGGACACTGACGAGGAACACAGCTCCCATCTCATTTTTGCCTTTATTGACCGTGTTAAGTGAAGATTCGCAAGAGCAAATCGCGCTCGGTAGCGATACCAGTCTTCCGGTCACTTTGGACCAGTAGGTATCGCTACCGAGCGCGACAGCAATATCGCTTATATATAAATAGGCCTTTAATTGGTTTTCGCTTATACACATACCCTATCAAGTTACGTTTCGACTGCATAATGAAACTTGTCATTGTTTAAACAGTTTGTCGTAGCAACAACAGTATCAAACTTATCGCGTTATCAATTTGTGAATTGCCTCTTAAGGTGTTGGAAACTTTCCACGATTGCAAGCATTAAAAACTAATTAATTCTAGTTCTGATTCCATTTTTCACTACGTAGCTAAATCCTTATCTCTTAGTCAATCTTATTTACCGCAGACCATTGGCATTAGAATTAGAAATTATATTGGACTCTCTACTATCTCTAATCTAATCATTTGGAGATGAGAATGAGATGTCATATTAAGGATTCAACCTATAGTCTTAAAATGTTGAATTTATGACCTGGCTTTAACAGTTCCGACCTAAGATTGATATAAGACTAGAATCTAGATATATTTACATAACACCGTATCATTAGATCTAGATTCTAGATCATGCTACGGCATTGAAACGAGTTTGATGGGGAAGAAGTGGCCTAAAATTTGTTATAAATTCTTTTAACAGTTTTGTGAGTCCAAAATGGGTGAAACAAATGAGCGATGGAGTTGACGTCATGAAGAATGTACCGAGAGCCCCTGGAGTCAACTACCCAGTACTTGTGCCTAATCTGAAGGGATATGAAACAGCTGTAAGATATTATTTACGTTAAATTTGTCTATTTTGCAGCATACCTACTGCTGAGAAATTTCATATTATTAGTTATTGTCTTAGTTCACTGCTATGTTTAGCAGACGCAAATATACAGTTTCAGTAATAGCACGGAAAGTTTTTGGCTTTACCAGAAATCTACCCGATATAAATCTTAGTCGCCATCTCAAAAATATCTCAGGACCGAGTTGGGATTACGTGACGTTCTATCCCTATCTATGTGGTCTCCCCACATGACCAGAAGCTAAAACTGTTGTCAGAATCTTTAGATCAATGTTATTATAGCAGAGAATCCTTCTATCAATGTCATTGTAGATATCGAAGGAAAATATACTATTGACAGACTTGCTTACTGATTACTTGAATGCGTGTTTACTATTTCTCATGCAGAAACAATGCAATGTGGAAGAAGTAGCGATCTTCCCGGCTGGTTCTGAAAGTTTCTCTCAAAAGAATCTAAACTGTTCCGTAGAAGAAGGCTTGAAGAGGTTCAAGGTGGTGGCTGATCAAGCTGTGAAGGACGGCCTCAGGGTGAGAGGCTATGTGTCCTGTGTCGTCGGCTGCCCTTACGATGGACCTATACATCCGAAAGGCATCGCCAAGGTAATAAACGATTCTTTCAAGATAACTATGACAGTAACAATGCACGGAACAGACTATTGTTCCATAATTATATGCAACCATTTGTTAGAAGATTTTACGTTACCCCGTGACCAAATACAGTTCTCGTTCGAATAGATTTTATGGCCAAAACGATGAGTAACTTAATGTTTTGCGTAATTTCGAAACACATGCAGCAGATGTTTTTCAACAGAATTATAGTGTTTAAAATTCCAATTGCCGAAACATTGTTTATTAAAAACAAAATAGTTTCCCGTAATATAAGCAATTTCTTACGTCATTCGTAAATTCCATACCAACATTACAAACTCGCAGACGGTATTAACTTTTATGACTATGTAAAAGTAATTCTTATCGCACACATGATATCTTGCACCTTTAGTGATTGTAAACAAACCATTTTGCAGTTCTATAGAAAAAGAAGAACAATTCTGAGAATTATTTCATTTAGATGAAATAATCAAAATATTAAAAACACATCACGTTCATTCCAAAGGGGTGAACAGTTTATAGCTGCAGCAGCAGCAATCTATAGCTCACTTGATGATGTTTGAAATGTAGCTATGCTAGTTCTATTTGTAATAACAGAATGATCTAGACATTATGACAATAATATTGCATCCATATAAAACTGTCGTTTGTGATACTTGTGATCAATAATAATTTACATGCACGAAATGTACCTATTTGAAATGACTACTTATAATATAACAATGGTTATCGAAATCATTTTCCTGTGATAAATATATAACATGTAATGTAGGTAAGTTCAGAACAAAATATTTGCATAGAACTTCAAATATTAATGAGTCAAGTAACTTACCGAGCTAGTTTCTTTTAACAAATTTTTCAACTTTCTAGTTAAGCTAGTTCCTCTATTGTTGCCTTGTCAACGAAGATTTAAAATTATGTGTATGAGTATTCTTACCGTTCATAACAGATAACAGAACAGTTGTTCGAGATGGGGTGCTATGAGGTCTCCCTAGGGGACACCATAGGCGTGGGCACCGCGGGATCCGTCCAGCGACTGATGAAAGAAGTACTGACAGTCGCCAAGCCTGAACAACTGGCTCTACACTTCCACGATACATATGGACAGGCTCTGTCTAACTTGCTGGCTGGATTAGAGGTAGTTATGTTATGATTTTGTGACTCAAAAGGCTGTGATAAAGAGTTTTAATATTTGTTGATAGATTGCCCTCATTTTACTCCTTTGAATGGGAAGATATAAAGATTGTTCTTTATTTTGTAAACCATATTTGTTAACTGGGCATTTTTGACTTCTGGATGTGAAAAAGCACTTGACCGGTCGATGTGATGATTCTTGAGGGAGGCCTTTTTTTTTGGTTGGGAAATTATCAAATAACTTCTCCCGCTCTGGGCGAAGCGGGAGGGCGTGTCAGACTCTTACTGAATAAAATCTTGAGGGAGCCCTGTGTTCAGCTTTGGATGACTATCGGCTAATTGATGATAAAATATTTGATAAGCCTTTATTGAAAGGCTAATCAAAGTGAAATCTATTTAGATTTCACTTTGCTTATGACTATGATTCGAGTAAGTGTATAAGTGCCAATAAATAGAAATGACCTAATGTCAAACGTCAATATTAGACTCAATGAACTCAAGATGAAATTTTATCAGCGTACAAAATTTGTGTGACGAAACCAGGGCAAGTTGCTATGATTGCCGCGGTCTACATATTCAGTACTGATTGCCCCACAGTTACAAACCGTCAGATGCCAAACATATTTCCTTATGCGATAAATTAATTTAGAAGCTTCACGTTCCTACCTTGCTTCGAACGATAACACACATTTTTGTATGTTACGTGCTGTTTTTGTCTTTCTACATGAGTGGTACATATTAATGTTCGTCGGTTATATAAATACACACATCAAAAGTGTCTAGGGATCAACATATATTTTTGCAATAACTTTTCTCCTGATTGATATTAATTAAAATTTTCTTTAAGGATTCATCAAATAAAGTGTTTTCGTTTGTCACAGTAACGATAAACCAAGTCACCTTTGCATTAATAAAGAAATTTGCCATTTTCCTAATAAAGGGATTTTTGACATTTGAACCACTAACATTAAAGTTCGAAAAAAAGACTGAAATAACAGTTTTCTTTAAAATTTTATTGGGTAACTTAAACAATTAATAATCCGTGTTTCTACCGCGAACACTAACAACACAAGAACATCGGTTTGGCATACTCAAAATGAGTTCATCCAAATCACGCTGTGGAATGGCCGCCCATGTTCGTTGCAACAACAAAAAAAGGTCTTCTTGCGACTGGATACCCTCCATATTCGGCAGAGCTCTTCTCTGTAGCATATCCCATGCATGCTCAATCGGGTTCAAGTCTGGCGACTGAGCAGGCCAGAGCAGGACATTGATGTTAGCTGCGGCGAGAGTCTGTCTTAAAACTCTTGCGGTGTGCGGTCGTGCATTATCATGCATTAACTGAAATAAGGGACCGATTTGCACTTGTAGAGGAACGATGACGTCAGATACAATCGTCTCAGCATAAATTTGAGCGTTGAGGTTGCCTCTGATCCAAATCAACTCAGTTCTTCCGCCGATCCAAATACCCGCCCATACCATGATGGTTCCACCACTATAAGGATGGACTTCCTGGCAGGATTTTAATCGCTGTTGGCGTCCAGGGGTTCTCCAGTGTCGTATACGTCTTGTATCCGGTCTCATACCAAAACGAGACTCATCAGAAAAGCACACGAAACGCCATTGTTCTTCTGCCCAATTTCTGTGTTCAAGAGCCCATTGATATCGAATCCTACGATTGTGCATTGCTATAGGTGGTACCCGTAGCGGTCTTCGGGAATGAAGGTTCACTTCATGCAAGCGGTTTCTGACTGTTTGGTCGCTAATTAAGTTCCCTGAAGAGTGATGAAGCCTCACGGCTAACATCATGGCGGTTATTGTTGGAGCTCTTCGAGTTAAGATTTGAATGTATCGGTCTTGTCTCCGTGTGGTGCAGCGATACCGTCCTCCATGGCGCTCAGCCACGGTACCAGTGCTTCGGTAACGTGTCCAAAGTCGACTGATAACACTCTGACTTGTATTCAGAGCTAAAGCCACAGTACGTTGCCAGGAACCAGCTTCTATCATTCCCACGGCTCTGAGCATTTCTTCCCTGCTTAAATGACGTCGCCGCTCCATAATAACGTTGGTTTTAATCAGTAGTAGGGAAACAGTAGCACTAATAATGTCTTCAATGCGTTGTATGTTTTTATAGGGAAAATATTGACAGCTGATTTTCATCTTTTACTCGAATTTGATTAACAGTTCCTGTTTCAAATTATGAAATGCACCAAAAAGGATCCATATAAATTTATATAATCATAAATTTATTACAAAGCCACATCTCAATCTCAAGAAATCCGCATAAAAATGCTTGATCCCTAGACACTTTTGATGTGTGTAATAACACTTCTAGAATCTTACTTATCAAACCTCTTCAAGCTTGTTGATACGTTCTCAAAGACAACGTTGCCACTGTCACAGATAAAAATTATCGGTTCCTATCTTGAACAGCTGGATACATTGTAAATAAAAATAATATAGTGTTGACCAGTTTTTTAGCTACAGCACACACCCACATAACTCTAGAGTTACGTCATCACACAAACCTCTTAACATAACTTGTTTTTGCAGTTCGATATAAAAACCGTGGATTCGTCTATCTCGGGGCTGGGCGGGTGCCCGTACGCGCGCGGGGCGAGCGGCAACCTCGCCACAGAGGATCTGGTGTACTTCTTGTACGGCCTGGGACTCAACACACACATCGACCTCGTCAAACTCATCGAGGCGGGGCGATACATCTCCAACTATCTCGGCAAACCCACCGAGTCGAAAGTTAACCGTGCAATCGGCGATAGGGTCAAAAATCACAATGATATCGCAAAAATGGCCTCGTGTGATGTTTGACCATGAACAATTACAATCAGTGTAAATGTAAACATTCTAAAATTGAAAACAAAGACTCGACAGTTAATGTACATAATAAAATATATTTTCTTTGTTTGTTTATGTCTTGAGAAATGCAATTTATTAGCAATAAATAATATATTTTGAGATACTGTTTGTGTATTTTTGCCTTCATCCAGCCGGTGGTCATGAGCGTAGTCGTACATACCTACAGGTTTTATCAATTATCATGCGGAGTGGGTGCGGGTGCGGGCCGGCGTCGCAGGCGCGCGCACTCGGGCGGCCGCCGCGCAACGAGCTGCTCGCTTTATATTGAATTGACCTTATTTATCCGATTTGATCTTGAGCGAGAGGTCGACAAACCTTCGCACAGTGCCAGTGTGAACCCTACGCGCAGTCAGAACCGAAAGCCGGTTTCGCTTTGTTTGTTTTTATGGAACGAGCGTGACAATGAACATGGTAGAAGTGAAGATAAACGAGGACGTCAAAGTTGGCGGCAGCAATCCCTGCTTCATCATAGCGGAAGTTGGACAAAACCATCAAGGCGACATCGAAATAGCAAAAAAGTTAATAAAAGCCGCTAAGGTAAGCCACTTTTCAATACAATTGTAGCAAGAAAACATTTGTTCGCTTTGTTTACGTTGAAAAACAAAACAAAGACACCAACATTCTCTTCTCAACAACTTTAAGTATTCGATAGTGCTTTGGACAATACACAGTAGGTACTGAATACTAAACCTTGATTGATCCTCTAGGTATGTATATTGTGCTATGTAGATAAAATTACATTTGGATGCATGCGCTGTCTACACACGTTTTTTCTAACGATTACCCACTCGCTGGCGTTAAGTCACACTCGGGTTCATCGTTTCATAATCAGTATTTTAAATGACATAGCTTAGCATCCTACTTTCTAAGCCTACCTTTAACATAAGATTATAATCTAATACGTCGTGTTACTATAAAAAAATTCTGGCAATCTCTTTGTACAGATGATGTCATCAAAACAAGTCGACTTTATAAGATTAACACTATATCATAATTGTATTTAAGATCTCGAAACATGGACGATACATAGGTAGGTAACTCGTATTAAATATAGACAATTGCTACATATTTCTTAATTGACATTACAGGATGCAGGTGCCAACTGTGTCAAGTTTCAAAAGACCTGTCTCAACGAGAAATTTACAAAGAAATACTTAGAGCGACCGTACGATAACCCCAATTCATGGGGCAAGACTTACGGTGATCATAAAAAACATCTGGAATTCTCTGAGAATCAGTACAGGGAACTGTTCAAATATGCACATGAAGTAGGCATATTATGCACAGCTTCGGCTATGGATATGGTAAGTTGGTTAATACTGGACGAAGCTAAAGCCAATGAAATAGTTCATTGACCACTAACCACAAGATTCTTTAAGCAATCAGCTACAAATTTTCGTGGAAAAATATCTTCATGGAAGCTAGATTTTGACGCATTACAAAATGTATTTAAATCACTGATAGCCACGCTATTATTAGATGCAGATTCCCACGGAAGTAATACTAAATATTTGCTGTGTGTTGGCAATATGTGCGTGTGTGTGTGTATATTATTAGCGGTAAAAAGACATTTCCACATCGTCGCTAGTACGACGTAACTATTTTATTAATTGTTAGTATTCTTGATTTGGCGTCTTTCATTGATTGTTATAAACATTTGACTCTTCAAGTTTAATGGGAAAGGTTTAAAGGACACAAAAAATAAATACTTCTTGGGAATTCCTAATTTCGATTCTAACAAAATGTTCCTAACTTCGATCCATAGTAGGTACTCATTTTCTATTTCCGAAATCACAAAAGACAACTGAAACCGCAATAATTAAACAAAAGTTTTCATAACATTTCAGGTTTCCTTCGACTTTCTGGTCAACATAAAGGCGCCATTCATCAAAATCGGCTCTGGAGACTCGAACAACCTATTGTTCTTGAAATACGCCGCCTCTAAAAAGGTCCCACTTATTATCTCAACGGGAATGGTCGATAAATCCGCAGTTAAAACTATTTATGACATAATATCGAGCACACACAAGAATTTCTGCCTGCTACACTGCATATCGGCGTACCCTGTTCCTTATGAAGACTGCAACTTGACTGTGATCCAAGACTATATGAACACTTTTGATATTCCTATTGGATATTCTGGGCAGGAGGTTGGCACCGCAGTAGCGCTTGCTTCAGTCGCTTTGGGAGCAAAAGTAAGTATTATCTATCAATTTAGTCTTATCCAATGTTTCTTCAGGCTATGACTTCCATATGGCTTCTAAAAATTGTACGATCCCTATTTCACACGAAAAATATAATATAAAAATAGGTTTTTCCTTCGTGTATTTGTGTATATTTGTGCTTCGTGTGCCGGTCCTGTTTACCTCACCTACAGTTATATTGTATAGATAGCGCGTTTAGATAATAAAGTCTGGTTTATCGAAAAGATGTCGAAAATAAACACACTACATGTGTACATGTTTAACGTTATCGCATGCGATAACGCGCGTTTATTATGATGTTGTTGATACTCAAAATAATTATTACCGTCGAATTTTACTTTCCTTTCTCTGGCTATATAATATTTTCCAGACGGTCAAGGGATAAGAGTAGGAGAATGATGACGGACAAAGGCTTGCAGAGGGTTTCCTTCTAGAACACTGTTCTATTCTTGGCCGTTAATGGCCCGAAGCTTACAATACCTTTGTCTAGGTATATGACCAGTGTCCGGTTAAACGCGAGAGTTTAATGACAGTACATTTAGTCTGTTGATTGAAGAGCCTATTGTTGTACCATATTACGTTGTTTGTTGCATCTGTGTTGATGCAGTTCTGATGGATACAATATTAAACAAAATAAGATGCGATGTTCTGGATGAACTGACGTGTCGTAACCGCACGTAGATCATTAAATTTTACTAGGTTTCACCAACCTTGACCTACCTGCCTAGCTGACTATGACTGACTAGGTATGGTTTTTCAGCAGAAGTAACTTCCAGTACTTATGCAATATCTCCTGGAAAAAATGTTCTCTCTTCTTTAAGTATCCATGAGTCCCTCGTTTACTTCGTAATTCTATACATGACGCTTTTCAAGTCTGTCTGTGTAAGTACTTAGTTCTTTTAAACTCAACAATGGATTTTAATGGGGATGTTGTTTCCTCTTCAACGCCCTACTAACCTTTCCAGTCTACTAATCTTTCCAGTCTTTATCTTCATAAGTCTGCTGATTCAACAGAAACCTTGTTGTTTTAACTTACCTTTCTCTTGCTGCCCAGGTGTTGGAGAAGCATATAACCCTGGAGAAGACTATGAAGGGAACCGACCATGTGTGCTCACTGACGCCGACGGAGTTCCAACAGTTGGTGCGCGATGTACGCGTCATTGAGAACGCGCTCGGAACTCCCATTAAGAAAGTCGTCACTTCAGGTATGTAGTAGTAGACCTGCCTTTAATTTATACTTTAAGGTTGTTAAGGTGCAAATAGATTGCAGTTGGTGAATATAAACTAGTGGATATTTACATATAACATCACGCCTGTATTCCCCGAAGGGTTAGGCAGAGGTGTACCTATAGCACACCCACACTTCTCAGTTATGTTTAATTCCCATGTAATAGGGGGCGAGCCTATCGCATCAAAACACAATCGATGACCTCAGTGATCAATGATTGATCGATTTGGAGGACTACCCTCTATCTATGTCAAATAATATGGCTTTGGAGTTAGGGTGTCACAGTTTTTCTTTAACTCAGTGTAAGTCAATAAATAATTAATTTATATTACTGACATCGATAGTTCTAAACCCTGTTGTTATACACCACACATCGTGTTATCGATTGACCGCAATTGATTTGCACCTAAGTAATGAGGTCTCTTGGTTCGTGCTTCGTACCGCACTGCTGTGTGCATTATTTATGTCCATTTCGTTCTGTGCTAATCGCGTATCTCCGTAGATCCATAAATACTCTGGAGTACGTAATCCAGTGTCTAGGAGTAGGTACTTTACGCGATTAATATTATAAATAGTAAATGCAGTAGTACATTTTTGTAGTAATATGGAGTTATGAATCAGCAGGTGTTTGTAACTGACCACCAGTCATAATTGTATCTTCATGAATTACATGATATATTGAGCTAATCCTTAACCTTACCTTAGATAAGGATCTTCAAGGACAGGGTTTTGAAAAAGAAACGCGTTTATAATAATAACCTAACCGACACGGTTCACGCCTCCGTCGTTTACGCTAACACGACTCATACTGACAGTGAACACAAAATTTTTGGAATGCTATAATACTCCATTTTAAATAAGAATAGACATTCAAAAAAACCTTTTTTACAGTCCGTTCAACCGATTTCGACTTCTATACCGTAGGCATAAGAATGGCATTAAAAGTAAAAAAGAGGTTACAATACCAATTGTTTACTGCGGCTGTCATTTGTCATGCCAGCAATGTAATGGTAGTCAAAATCGGTTGAATGGACTGTAAAAAAGGTTTAATTAAATGTCTTCAATCTTATTTCAAATGGAGTATAGGTATCTATGTGTAAAACAATAAACAGCATATTTTTAAAGTACCTATCGGTACCTGAGAAACTAGTCGTCTTATTGCGATATAATTACTAGGCAGCAACCGCAGTTTCATAATCATAGAGAATGTATAGCCGATAAAGTGACAGGTCTTTCGTCATACATCTTAAGGTTTATTTACAAGCAACAAAGTACGTGTATATGATTATAGATAGATGGGTACAAAGTTTGAGTTGGTTTTGTAGTGCTCTACGACTGTTATGACTAGGTATAAGGTTTAGTCAAGTTTGCTATTTAAACATAATATAATTTAGTTTACTCAAATGGCTTAGGACAATCAGAATTCAAACTCTAATGAATAATCAGAATACGCTTTCCAACTACCTACAAACAAAAAAAATATTAAATGTACCAAAACGTCGATGCTACGCGTCCCTAAAAATTCTAAGACCTGTGACAACATGTGTATTAAAAGAATACTTAATTTCATTCATAATTATCAACGGGGATATTAATTGTATTTTAATTATTATATTTCTACACCGGCAACTGTAGTATATGTGAAGCTGTTTATTATTATTAAGATATTAATGAGTACCACATACGTAGAAATAAATTATTTTATTATTATCCACCATCAACCCACGCTGGGCCCGCGTGGTGGATAAGATACTGTCCAATCCCTCTCAGAGAGAGGCTTAATCCGATCCAGCCTGTCCCTTGCTGTCCTCCCCCAGCCCCAAACCGAGGTTCGTACTCCACAGGGTGCCCTTAACGTGCAGTCGCTTGGTTTCTAAGTTTTATGTCCTGGCTGGAAGGCCACAGGAATCGGCTGGATGCGGGAAGCATAAAACCGATCGAAGTGGCGGTGCTTGGGAGAGGCCTATGTCCAGCAGTGGTCGTTTTTCGGCTAAAATGATGACGCCCAAGCTGGAGGCCTTAATTTATTGAGGCACCCACAGGAAAGCCCGGTTAAGCAGCTGACAACCTCCTAGGTTGACCTGCGAGATACAAAACATTAAAAAAAATCACAGACTCATTATAAGCTGATTATGTATTAGGAAATTGTCAATTTCCCCTCAAAACAAAAAAGCCCTAACATAATAACATAATTATCTTAATGGTTACCCATCTTCTTTACAGAGATCCCCTGCATCGACAAACTTCAGAAATCTCTCGTGATGGGCAGCACTAAGAACAAAGGTGAGATCCTTTACCCCGGTGACGTCAAAATCAAGGTCGCAGAACCCAAGGGTTTGAACGCTCTCCATTTCGAAGAGGTCATATACAAAACCCTAGTATATGACAAAAAGGAAGATGAACCACTTAACCAAGGAGACTTCTGCTAACTATGCTCAAAGTACATAATAATAACCAATAAATCTAACATAACATATCATTGTATTTAAGTTTCTCTCTTCGAACATAATTATGAGAAATAGGTTTTAACTACCTAGTATATAAAGGGTTTACGACCTCATCAAGAAACAAATTTATTTTTAAGCAAATTATTATTTCTAGTACATAACCATGAGATAACACAGGGAATAGACCGTAAAAATATCGTCACCACTGTGTTCAAAGTTATAATATTAACTTCCAAACGATATTGTCGCAAGCACAATGACAGCATAATCATAACGAATTTATATAACGTCTCAAAGTGTAAATTATGTGAATAGATCCATAGACTTTAAGTTTAGCTTATGATAACATAGATTAAAAACTAATCCCTAAATAGTTCATACATAATACAAATATTTTTCTTTATACTAGATTTATTAAAGTTTTACTATTATGAGCTGACTTTTATTTACATTTACGTGGATGACTTTGAGATGTATGGACAAGTATATACCTACCTACGCAATGAAAAATACTCGCTTTGACGTCAACACCCATTCATAAAGTTATTATTGACTCTTTGACTGTTATATCAGTAACGCGAAGTTCCTCTGGAGTAAACGGGCTGTTTTTGCACACAACTTACAGGTTATGTTTATAGCTATTTAAAAATCACTACACGGATGTGTGTAACATATATTTCTTGCCATGTCACGGTGCGGTCTAGGTACGTAGTACGCCGTCTGATCCCTAGGTGCGCTGGCGCAGGTTATGCAGTTCGGTGCGACACTCTCACGTATCCGGCTGCGGTGCGAGGAGATATTCCCTGACGCGTTTTATTAGCAAGTCTGTTTTATTTTTATAGACGGTCAGCAAGCGGGCAGTGGTTCAGCGGTGTGTGGTGTAATAGAACATAAGTGGCGCAGCGGCGCGCGCGTTGCGTTGGCTCCGTGCCCGGCCGCCGCCAGTCCCCGGCGCGCCGGCCCGCCCGCCGCCTGCCGCCATCGCACGCACTCGCTGACTCCTGTCTATTGCGTATTACATGACCGAAGCTGCTCACGAACGAGCTACTCCACGAACGCGAGCCTTTACAAACCTAGCTACCACGGAGCTTGCGCCGCGAGGCGTTCGCAGAAAATACTTCTACTGATAAAATCGCGTTTGTGTTTACGCGCCTAGAAAGTCTGAGAATTAGTAGCGAGTTCAGAGCAGCCGATTTAGGTCGCCCGGTTCAGTGCTAGCAGCGAGATATTTTTATTGCCACTGTTGGGTGCAGACGTACGAGCGCCTGAACACGTTGCTGGTTAAATAAATTATTATTTATAGAGTAAAATCGTAAAGTTCATTCCATAAACATTTGCGTGTGTATGTGGTTATTCCTAGTTCCCGCGGGTGTGATGCTGTGTTACGAGTGGTGGCATTGACTGCGTGTGAGAGGAGGAATGTGACGGAACTGTTTTCGTTAGCGGCATTTAGGTGAAATCTTTGACATTTGTAAAGTGCATTTGTGAGTGTTAGTGTGAGAATGCATCACTTGTACCCTTTGGCGAAGGGCGACCCGCTGTGCCCGCTGGGGTTCCACCCGCAGGTGCGCTGGCCCACACGCTGCAAGCGTTGCTTCCGTGACTACAAGGAGCACGGCGGCGTGCGCAAGAAGGAGGATGACTTCACAGTGTCCACGCCCAGCCTCTCCTCTTGGAACACGCCGTCGTCGCGGTCAGTGTGCCACCTTTCTTACCAGTATTAGTATTATAACTCCAGTTATGACTGTCAGATACTGGGCCGTACCGAATATCATCATAGAACCGAATTGCCGGAAGTGTCAAAGGAAATAAAATTATATTCTAATGAGTAGTACCCAGACGGAACATTATTATCCATTTCCCAATAGGCCCTTCCTACGTAACCTGCGCACACCGGAAGGCTATAAATTCAACCCGTAAGTGTTAGTGGGTGGACATGAAGCGGCACCAGACTGCTACAAGGAACATCCGTGGTGTTGCTACACTTTGCGAAAGATATTGATTGTAATCAGTTCTTGTTATCACAGAGGGTGATGCCATCTTATTTATGTCTTCCCGCCGAAAGACAATGACCATAAACAACATTTTGATAATGACCCACAAGCAAATCCAATAAACACGCCTAAAATCCCTCCGTAGTGACATCGTTGGGTATAAAACATTGACCTAACATAAACAGACACTGTACCTAATAACTATTAGTCCAGTTAGCAGTAGTTAAAGTTTTTGACTTGTGAAACATAGCATCACTTCGCTGATGTTACTTAATAAGATGAATAATCGCTAGTAAAATTAAATTTAAAGTTTCGATACGAGTAGTTAACAGGTACGTTGGCAAATGGGGATACCAAACCATTACCTATGTAGGCCAGAATTGGTACAGGAACCTAGAAAGTAAATCTTAAGATTTTAAATCACTTATTTGCAGAAAATACAGGTGTTACCAGTTGTAAAAGTTGGCGATTTAATGTACAGTCCATATTTTGCCTGTTTAGGACATGGGAAATAATTATACATTAATACCTAATAGTAAAAACTAATCTAACGATCGATGCCTTACTTTGCCATGAAAATAGGTCCCTAATGACTTAATGAGGGCAAAAGCACTTCCGTAGGTTCTTACCCACTTGAAAGCTTGCATGGTTACCTAGCCGATGTTCTGAGTTAGTCTTCCTGACTAATTAGTTCTCCGAAAGTTAATCGATCGATCGATTCGTTGGATGGAAGTAAACCTGAGCTTTATGTGCCAGGATTAGATTCTCCTCGAAAAGTCACCAAACTACCCTTATAACTTGTGAACCCACAGACAAATTCTCAATTCTGATATTCTTGCCTATTTCTTCCGTTCCATCAGAATTCAAGTCTGATGGTGGTCAATCATAATCAATGTTTTTTGTTTTAGACTCTAAAAGATACCCTAAAGTTTAGAGTATCTTTCTATGGTACTAAAATCTTGTAACATAATGTATCTCAAGATAATTCCAAGTTATGCTCACTTTAAACCGAATGCACGCTCGTAATTTCCGCTTTGTTATTTTACAGCCCATTTTATGGCGGTTATTCGGTTGCCTTAAAGCAATTTGTCGAATAATGTCCATAGGTACTTGTATTGGTAAGAAATAAAATTAGAGTACTTATGCAAGTTGCGCTTTCATCCGACTTATTGCTATCCAATTAGTAGGTATTCATATCGGAAATGGTCAGCCAGAAAGAGTGTCACGGAACATGAGGTAACCATGACCTATAACAAGTATAGTTTTGGCCGATCTACATTACTACCTGTCCCTAGTTTATTCCTTCTAATTTTTAACAAAAAAAAAAATGGCACTATTCCAAATTCCTAAGCGTTTTTGTGGATTGTTTGTACTGCGCTCGGTTGCTGAAGTTTGACGCATGCCGCCTTCGTGTGTACGTACATTCTGTCTCTATACATACGTCTAGTACCTATACGCACAATTTTATAATCAAATCATCAGTTGTACTGTATGGTTACTAACTACACAAATCACTCCAGTCTAATATTATTGTGCAAAGTGCAACGAAAAGGATGTTGTGAGTCGGCACTCAATATCAATAGGATGATTCATAAGTCCATAACTGCTAAAAGCTTTCAATTTGATCTCAATAAGAGCTGTTAGCCATGCCGGTTCATATAAGAAGATACTACTACTTACGTAAAATTCAGAATGAAGTTTAGAAGTCTTAAATAATACAGAATAGGATATAAAATCATAAATATTTAGATTAAATCATAAAGATATATAATGCACAACTGCCTACGTGCTCTAAACGCTTAGTTTGTCAACATTTACAAACAAAATAGGCATTGTGTATCAAACGAACACCTCTTTGATATTCCTGTAAAGCGTTTACTTATGGCTCAGTTCTGGAGATCAAACACGTGTAATCACTTCTTTCATTTTCACACAAGCTTCATTTTAAAGTTTACCATCAGGCAGATACCTATAGGTTCAACTACAAAGGTACCTACCGACCGTGTAACTTTGTACGTACGTCAATCAGGACTGACGCATGAAGCATAGAAGCAACACCACACTAAATTCCCTTAGTGGAAACTGAAGATTTGTTAAATGTTTTGTTAGATATTCCAAAAAATTATAGACTAAGGTAGCAAAGGTGGTCGTTTTGTCTAACAAAAATTCTCGTCAGCACAACGGTAGAGGCCATGCATGAAAACATTTTTGCTAGATACCTAGTCTAAAAATTTTAGACTAAGGTTCGACTCCACCCACTTTCATAGAGCTCATACGCCATGCCGCGGTTCACTTCTATACATATTGGAAGTGAACCCTCCGCAAGGGTCACCAGCATTACGTTTGCGCTAAAGTTAAAACCATAGCGGACGGTCAACGGCATTAAGTTTAAAACTGTATTATAAAACACTGTAAAACGAAGTAAAATAGTGTTTTGAGGGGGTCTTGTATTTATACACGTAATTACGTTCCAATCTTTTTAATTTTTTAAGAATATTTTGTAACCGTAAACAAAATAAAAAAAAAATTGCTTGGATTTTAAAACCAACGCATATACTAAATAAATCTTGTTAAAATATATACATCAGATTTTATTTTCACGGTGTATTCGCTAAGAAAAACCTACATTTTAAACGCGCGAGGACCCCCAACATCCCATATGCGACAAAGTGAGCCCTCCGGGAGGGCTTCCGGCACGGAACGTCTCAAGGTGGCAAAGGTGGTCGTTTTGTCAAACAAAAATTCTCGTCAGCACAACGGCAGAGGCCATGCATGCAATTGTGGAGCAAAACATTTTTGCTCCACAATTGATCAGACACTTCTTGGCACGATATTGTTGATTATGTTGGGCTAAATGACATCATCATGTCTCCACTAGAAAATAAAAAGTTTTTTTTTTTTTGTGTTAAGTATAATTATTTACTTTGTCGTAAACAGAAGTCGTGATGAAGACAATGGCGTGGAAGTGGAGAAGGTGGGGCGAGGCTGGGCGTCCAGTACCAACCTCAGCACAATCGACCCTGCCAAGAAAGACGCCTTCTCTACGGGTAAGCTATTTCTCTCCTTTTCCTTCCTAATATTTACCTAGCTTTTGCCCGAGGCCTCGCCTACATGGCATGGAGGCCGAAAATTATCCCACGGAAATGTACTACCGGGATAAAAAGTATCCCATTTCCTAACCCAGGTCATGGTCTAAAACCGTCTGCCAAATTAAATCTAAATACGTTGAGCCTTTAAGGCTTGAAAAGGCGTAACACACAGACAGACAGAATTACTTTTGCATTTATTATATTAGTTTGGAAGTACGAATGGATTAGAATGGATGTAGGTATTTATAACACTAACCAACATTGTTTTCTTGTCAAATCTTGACTAATCTACTGTTAGTTACCCCGCGCCGGGGGCTTTTGAAATTATAGATCAAAATATGGAATGAGTCCGCTTACATATAGAAGATCTCATTCCCGAGAAAGTGATGGTTCTAAGTTAAAAGAACATAACATTTATCTACAAGGTATGGTTAAAATTTAAATCAAACAGTGTCTGCTTGCAGTTTCATTCCGCATAACAATAGCTACAAATTATTAGAATCAAGCACTATAATAACACACATAATAATGGGAGCTGGGTAAATTACTATTGTACAACGCTAGCGCATCTAATAAAATTGATGACAGATGACCTATTCGAGCACCTAGATAATAGGTGGAGTTAATGATTACGTGGTCGTTATATATTTTTCCTGTTTAAAACCCTCATCGGTACCAAATCTAGAGGGCTATACCTACTGCGCTTATTAAGATCTGAGCCTGTAAGCTTTTAACAGAGGTGCAGACCTACCGCATCCTGTTCTTCCCCATCATATAGTCTTACATAGATCCTGGTCCATACTCCCTAGGTTTTATCAACAATCTCTTATCTTCAACTATAATAAAACCTAATGCGCACATATAATGTCCGTCCGCTGACCTTCTCCTTTGTTCACTTATACCTACAACAAGAAAATATCAATCCAGACACATCTGCGAACGCGAGCCAAGACCATAATGCTACACCTGTATTAGTCATACATTGTGGATCCTAATTTAAACGTCTCACGCCCACATGCGCATTTTGATAGTTGCTATCTAATTTAACCATTTATTTAACATACATGTGAGAAATCCCACTATTATAATACTATGTGAATGTTTGTATGTTTGTTACTCTATCACGGTTTTACGGCTGAACTAATTTGCATGTAACTTAGCGTTAGGGTGGGTAGACTATGACCTGGATTAAAATATATGATACTTTAATCCAGTTGCATCGCGTCGTTGCAAATTACATTATCCATAGGGGTTTTAAAAACAACTATCAATGTAGACGTTAGGCGGAACAAGTATTTATTAATTAGTATAGTTTTGGTAATCTGAATCGTATTAAATGACTTATTTATTTACTATCTTTCATCCAGCATTTATCAAGACAGTATTTAAGGAAATTAATATTTTTGCTCACACAACTATCAAATAACAATGTATTGGACGCTATAAAACCACTTTTATTAGAACAGATAGCAATAAAGTCAGAAGATTTTTATTAACGACGATGTTCTAAATTATTAGCGTGTTTATTACCTAAATTCGTAACATTTCACACTCTGAATGTCAAGGAACTATAATTTTAGATGTTGACTTGTTACATTGCTACCAATTTGTTTCTCTGTTAGATAGATTAACATACACCAACTTATTCTGTTCCAAGTTCAAGCAAAAAAAAAATTTTAGACATTGTTAATGTGCGGCTACCTATCTAGTTATTGTACCAACATACACACTGACTTTCAAAACATTATGCTTTACTAAAAATATTATTGAACACTCTAATACAATGATTGCCCCAAGTTACTGCGACCAACTTGGGTGTAGCGCGGTGGGCTATACTTCTCAGCCCCGAACTAGAATTTTTTCGAGATGGGGCAAAACCTGCCGCCTGCCGCCCCCCGCCAAGCCGGATTCTTTATTAAATATACGAGGACGTCTCGGACATTTATTTTAATTAGGCTATGGGTAGCCTAGGGTTTGAAATAAGTCGTGAAATTATAGCATTATAGCTTTTCGAGCCATATCCATGGCTCGAAAAGTAAAATTGTAGTAAGCTGAAGCTTCGTGCAGAATAGCGCGACGCGACACCGGTTATTGTTATTAATTCCGTGAAGTTTTCTTAGAAATTGTATTGTTCGAGTCGCGTCGCGCTGGTCTGCTCGAGCCTTTAATCTGATGTGCGATCCAATTTTCTATTTGAATGCAAGAGCGAGCGAAGCAAGCGCAAGAATTTTTGCACTCTGCAGTAAGTTAGGTTTTTGTTTAACGATTTAAGAATTAGAAAAGTTTTAAGAATTAGGTGTTACTAGGCTGCAAGAGCGAGCGAGCGAGCTCGTTTTGACAAACCATTTTTGACAATCATTCACGTTTTGCCAAATTTTGGCATACCTATAAACATATTAATCAAATGTTATCGATCGAAAATGCACTAATCCAACAGGGGCGCCAAAACTGTGGTAAAAATTAAACGAAATCGTGTCGCGTTTGCACATACAAGCATCGGCAAGAGCGGGACGCCCGGCACCCCCACTACGCAAAGTAAAACTTAAAAAAATAGACCACAGAGACGCTCATCGAGTTCCTGGTAGAATACAACTGCGCCCGCTCACACCGTTTAACGACCTGTACCCTACGCTAATCAATGATTTCCTCAGTGCACCACCTGCAGGGAAAAATTATAAGTGCTGCACATCTTATTTATTGCAAAGTTGCGCTATGTTGGGTGGTGCACTTGTCTGCCACGCTTAAATTTGTCGCCCCCTGACGTTGGCGCCTAGGGTACATGCCCGGTTTACCCCCCACCCCCTAGATCCGGGGATGATACTTCTGACCTTGCCTGGCCCCTTTGGTCGGGCTACCCTAGCTTAGTTACTGCAACCAACTATGAGAAAAGAGTAGTACCTTAATTAAAAAGAGACTCATTTATTTAAAAAAAAGTGTGCATCATTAAAAGGTCGAAAAGTTTTTAAGTGGTTCAATAATTTAAAGATGCGTAACATCATAAGAAAGTCTATATACATTTTTAGAGGACCACTTACATATTTCCCCTTTCAAAGCGTTATAATAGGCGTTATCAAGATGATTTGAAAGTTGAAGAAGAAAGATGGATATGAAAGCGTACAAGTGAGGACACACCTATTGAGGTGCACCGTCCTGATGTAAATATCAAAATGTCTGCACGTTACAGGAACTGATAAACGCTACTGATGGCGAAATCGTAGCCAAATTCTGGGCCGACTCAATTTAGATTGTCATCACCATGCTAAGAAGAAGAATATCAATATGATCTGATCTATTACATCCATCCTGCATGTCCAGGGTTCACGAGAATCAGTGCATCGTGGACGTCGACGCCGGACCTGGGGGCCAACGAGTCCGAGAGCACGAACGCTGTCACCGTCAGTCTAAAGCTGCCCAAGAGAAGGCTCACAGGGCCACTGCCGTCTCTAGATACGGGGCAGAATCATACTACAGGTATACATATAATCTTGCTGGGGAGTTTGTTGCGCCACCTCTTCTTCCCAGCTAAAACACTAGGAAGTGGTGAAGGTCGGGCGTTATGGGAGACTGTCTTATGAAATTTTGACGTTCAAAAAGTGTGTTGATTCTTTTTATTTTGAGTCTCTCGAACTCATAGGTTTTGTTTTCTCTATGTTAGTTTATTGTAGACTTGGAGTTTATTAGTCCCGGTACCTGCGCAAGTTACGTATACCCCCAAATTACGCCAGTTATATTTCCTATAAGTCCCATATAATAGGACTTATATCATAAACCAGTACAGATCTCGACCTACTCTCCTTCTTATGGTATAACAATAACACTTTTCTCCATCCTGAGATCTAAGCTCGGCTGATCAGTCGTACTACACCATAGAAAAATTACATTTGGGATTATTCCGGAAAATTCACTACAATGTTACTAATTAGTAATTATAAATGATTTTTTTTTTCACAGATACGGTGACGTTGCGACGACCGTCGCCATCACCTCCGCCGTCGACTGCGCCGGTGCAGGCACCAATTACTATAAGCAAGAACGACTCGCTAGCTGAACGCGTGCGAAAGGTACCTAAATCATATCTTAATTGCTTTGAATCCTAGGATATACTTTTACTATAAGTGTGCTAGATAACATCAATAACTAGGAAAACTTGTCAGTCAAAGCTATTTTCACGGTTTTCCCATTGCCTCTGCGCACGCGCAATCGTATTGGAAAGTTTCCTGACCTTGACCTATTTATATGTAGATTTCTTCTACATATAAATAGGTCAAAATTATCATAGTGTAACTTAATTATTGCATTAATAATTATCTAACAGGAAACATCCACAAGAAAAACATGCTTATAACGCTGCAAATATTTATCGCGTAAGCACCAACGGTTCAGCCGAATTTAGCAACAACAGATTTCCTCTATAAATATTTATAAAGTTCGACTAGTTTAAAAATGTACTGCCCAAATAACACTATTGTCTTCACCTTGGGTTCATAGACGTGTGAAGTACAAGTGGGTCAGCGATAGAACCGTCTGATCGTTACCGCTACTACCCGTAGCTTTCAACCCGAACTGTTCGCGATGCGCCGCCCAAAATAAACATAAAAGGTCACCATGAAAGTTAGTGCTTGGCAATGCGCTAGCTTTATAATTAATTGAGGAAATGACCTATTATCTGTGTTCGCGACTTCAAAATATAGGTTTCTAGTACTGAAAAACAGTTACAGCGAATGCTAATACTTATTACCGATTATAAAATCGATTGTAACGTAAATTATTAAGGCGGAAACTTTTATCTGCTTGACGTAGGTATTCCCGGAAAAAACGGAACTTACTAAAAATATAATTTTCCATAGTATTTATTTACCTACTCCGACTTTAAATTATCCAGCACTAAAAACTTCCACCGGTTATTATTTCCAGATGAATCTAATAAAATCTCAGAATAGTTTTGAAAAGGAATCCAGTATAGAAAAAGAAAGAGAAAAGGAAAGAGAAAAAGAAAGAGAAAGACGAAGTTTATCCAGAAGTAAAGAAGTACATCAAGAAGAAAAGCCTGCGCGGCATAAAGAAGAGAGCCACAGAAGTTCAACCAAAGACGACCTCAACTTTATGATGCAGGTGACTAATGAACATAAATACAGCAGTTATTTATTTGGCTAAATACTCTCTAAGTTAGGATTTAGGACCTGTAAGCAATGCTTGCTAATTTCTAAGTCTGAAACTAGAGATTTCCAATCAATCTGTGTTTCCAATCGACTGCCTATCTGACCTCCACAATCCAGTAACTGAGTAATACAACACCCCTTGGTTGGACTGGTTGTCAGACATTTGGGCTTCTGACGACCCGTAACGACTGTCAACAAGGCACGGAGGAGTCACGGTATGTAAAGATGGTCACCCATCCACATTCCAAACCCGGTAATCGTAGCTTAACCTCATGGATCGACCCGCGCGGCTGTTATTACTTAGCGACGAACTCCTCGAGAACTAGACATTTCAAAGGATAATAAATTAAAAAGAACCGCATATGATGATGAAAGGAAACCCATCGAAACAAAATGTAGTCTCGAAAGCTTTACAATGAACATTATAATTATTTGACTTGTTCAGGTGAAGAGCTCTCGCAACTCATCATCGAACTCGAAGCCCCCCGCCCGAGGCGGACCCTCGCGAGATAAGGAGGAGTCTGATGACGACACCAGCACCGCGGGTACTGTCACCACGGAGACCACACTCATCGACGTCAACGTTAAGGAGTATCAGGTGAGAGAAGACTTAGTAAACCTATATTGATAAAAGCAGAATTAAGCTCAGTTTTATAACCAACTCGCTGTTGCCTGCGACTACTTCTGCGATCCAGAATGAAAAGTCTATTTCATTCTCCGGGTCATGGTCTACCCATGTGCCAAATTTCATCCAAATCCGTTCAACCATTTTAGCGTGAAAACGTAACAAACAAACAAACTCAGTTTCACATGTATAATACTAGTTAGGATGTCTACTGCTACTACTTCCAAATTCAAGGGTTTGGGAGCAGATGTAAATACAAGCTCTTGGGACATTTCAAGATTTTTTTTTTCCAAAATTGGACTGGCTGGTAATGCAAATGTTTTTATAGACCCCTGGTGGTGTTGAACACGTGCACCACTAGCTTCTTTGCCACCCAGTACCATCAAAAAATATATTCAGCTCCTTTCAAACGAGATATATGTCGTTATTCCAACTTTATGCTCCTGGGAAGTGTAAAATCATTAAAACTCTTAAATTACTGCAGCTGTTTTGCCAATCCATTACGTGCACTGGTTCTATTAATACATTAGCCCTATCCTGATGTGGCTTCATGTGTACGTTGTTAAAACAGACGTAAACACTACAGCTATCTTTATTACCACGCACCTGCTTTGCGAAACTTCAAGGTCCTATAGATATATTGTAGTTTATAATACAAACGAAAATTATATAATTTCAGGAACAAATAGAGAGCTACAAACAAGAAATGGACACGCTCAGGAAACGCTGTGAAAGGGTCGAGAAAGAAAAGAGCGACATTTTATTGCGAAGGTTGGCGAACATTGACTCAGTTAATAAATACAGTTCGGGGCGGTCCTCGGAAGTGCTGAAACTGCAGCAGAAGGTGAATGAGCTGTCAACACAGAATGAAGACCTGAAGGACGAGAAGAAACATCTCGCGTTGAGAGTTAGAGAGGTGGAGAGTGAACTTGAGGTGAGCATGCAATCTCTAACTCTCGGTACACACAGTACTTTCAGGTATCATCAAGTCTACTTGCAAAAAAGAATGTACAGTTAGCTGCAGAGAAATCTCACCCCCTAGCATTGTCTTTAGAGACCCCGTGTCATATGTGGACGCACCAACCAAAATCTCTCTAGGTCTGATAATGGTATAATACGTGCGCGTTTATATTATTACGGTTACCACTTACAAATTTGAATAGTCCTAACAAGAATCTGGACATTTAAAAAAGTCCAGACATTTTAATCTTTCTTTTTTAAAATATCATTTAAATTATTTTATTTTCTTAATAAATCCCCGTGAGTCGAAAAGTCACGACGCACAGTGGGTCGAAACGATGATTTTAGTGACTTAGGGATCAACTTTGTTTTTTTATTTTTTTCTTTATGCGGATGGATAGAGCTCATTAACCTCAATAATAATTGTTCTGATGCTTTTTTTCCTAAACTTGCTCCTTTGGGTGGAAAAATGCATTTTGTTATTTTTTTGTATGGAGCGGATCAAATTAAATTAAATTTCTGCCAAGTGGCGAGTGATCCCGCTTTGAAACTATATTTTTCTTAGAGCTTGTCCAGTCTACTATCATTTGCTGCTTTGAACATTTGCATAAAGTTGCAACACTGCTAAATAAATGGATCGAAAAAAATGAAAAAAATACTTTGAATAAAAAGCTTCATTTTTCGTTTCGGATGTTCTTTTAAGTTATAATTGATATGGAATAGTAAGTAAAAGCACTTAATAATACACATAATTACTTAAAGACTATCGACAATACATTTAAAGGTCCCTAATTTGCTTGAATTTACTAAGTACGTATTATTTAAAATGTGGATCTATTCATTATTTGTTTATTTAATGAACTTTATAGTTACCTTACCCTTTATAGTTGCCACTGTTGTCTGGGTTTCTTTGGTAAATTTAAACATTATCGGACGACAATAGAAAGTCGATGATGGTCGGTCGTTTTCCCAAACAATTGTTCCATCAGATTGTTGAAGCCTTATAGGAACTAGACTGGCCATCAATATAGTAGAGTCATCAAACTCTGTCTCAGTCTTTTGTTTGTAATTGCTTTGACCTAAGGCTCCATCAAAGCCCCATTTGCTTATAAGCAGTAACTCTGTTGCCGAGTCCAAATCCAAAGCAATTACATCTAAAAGCCTAGAAACCGTCAAGTTGAGTAATGCTTGCAGTTTAATAGCAGCTCCTTCTTCAGTTATGGTTATGTCTTCTTTCCCTGGATAACATTTTGACTTTGCTCGCTTAATTTTATGATAAGAAGGGTATAAATCAGACCCATTTTCACTGGCTGCTTCTCTTAGGCTTATATATTGCCACTTACTTAATTTAAGTGAAACTAATAAAGCCAGTGCCTTATCGGGTGAATATGTACTACTGTTTGCTTTATTTGCACTTAAACACTGCTTAACTTTTTCTAGATCTTCGGGGTGATTTAGCAAATGGTTCATTATTTTTCCTATATCCTCATTTCCAGTGTTTCTTAAACTAGCAATTGTAGTAGCTTTCAGTTCATCCGGAGATAACGAAAGCGATTTGTTTATTTGATCAACGCGTCTTCGTTTTTGCCTGGAGCCCAATTCTTCGAAAGGTTTTCGAGGTGTAAATATAGATGTTGAAGCTTCTGTAGCAGATTGTGGTAGATTTTCAACATCTTCAATATCACAAATCTCGAGCCTTTCCTGTTCAGTGTTCACAGTTTCAGGTATTGCTCCTTCGGGCCAGTTTATCGCACTTTCTAACCAATCACCGTTTCTTCTTAAAACGGTGCTAACGTGCGACTACTTCGTTCCCATCTTGCACTTAAATTTGAACAAAAGCGCGTACAGAATTTTTGGAGCTTAGCACTGTTCTCTTGCGTCACGTTTATTTTATTTTGTAGGTATTGGGAGAGTTTTTTACTATCTGACAGTGACTTAAGCTGCTCTCTTAAAATCATAAATAAATCTAAATTGTTAACTAAATTTTCCATTATAACGAAAAGGGACGATCACAATCACAATAGATGTTAATAGTAGTACGAATAAACGAACACTAGTAAATATATAATAAATATGGTCATTTTATACTTCCAGTGCCAATCAAATGTTTACTAATTTTTCTACTACCCTCATTAACATTAAAGTAATGACTAAAAGTGAAAAACGTTGTTGTTTATAAAGTAAAAAGTCAAGCTAATTACAGTCATTAAGCATAAATAGAAATTTATAGATAAATGATATCCACATTTTTAAGTAATACGTAATTAGTAAATTTAAGCTAATAACGAACCTTAATATATTGTCGTTAGTTTTTAAGTAATTATGCGTAATATAAAGTGCTTTTACTTACTATTCCACATCAATTTTAACTTAAAAGAACATCCGAAACGAAAAAATGAAGCTTTATATTCAAAGTACTTTTTTAATTTTTTTCGATCCATTTATTTAGCAGTGTTGCAACTTTATGCAAATGTTCAAAGCAGCAAATGATAGTAGACTGGACAAGCTCTAAGAAAAATATAGTTTCAAAGCGGGATCACTCGCCACTTGGCAGAAATTTAATTTAATTTGATCCGCTCCATACAAAAAAATAACAAAATGCATTTTTCCACCCAAAGGAGCAAGTTTAGGAAAAAAAGCATCAGAACAATTATTATTGAGGTTAATATGCTCTATCGATCCGCATAAAGAAAAAAGGAAAAAAACCAAGTTGATCCCTAAGTCACTAAAATCATCGTTTCGACCCACTGTGCGACGGGGGCATTAAGTCGGACACGTCCAGACAAAACCGGACGGATGGTATTACTACCTATCATGAACTTTTTAATAAACCCATTTCTACTCCTACTTCCAGTCTCGCCCCTCAGTAGAAGCACAAACCCGTCAGATAGAACAGCTTCGCGCGAAGCTGCTGGCTGCGGAGACGTTGTGCGAGGAGTTGATGGACGAGAACGAAGACATGAAGAAGGAGCTGCGAGACCTCGAAGAGGAAATAGAGGAGATGCAGGATAACTTCAGGTAGGAAAAAATTACATGTGTTATGTAGGAGTTTTGACCGGTGACTGAAAAGTTGTGTGGAAATCGATTGTCATGGTATGATCTGATGAGGAAAGTTTTGGGTATAAGTGTGAATGGCATTAGTGTAGGAGGACCCAATAAACGATGGATGAACTCTGTAAAAGATGATAAGGCTAGAAAGGGCTAAAGTTTCCACTTTCTAGCAAACTCCAAACTAAGTAGTTTGAAGAATGTTATGTGAATGAGAATGTTTAGGACAAGGACGCAGCTCTACAAAGCTGACCTTTGCCTAAAATTCGATGTGGCATATTAAGCGCTTACTGCATCTGCGCATTACAAGAGCTCAGGTGCAACTCGGTACACTGGAAGCCAATCCTAACCTACATATTTAGAAAAAAAACTGGCCTAGTGCGAATCGGACTGGCACACGAAGGGTTCCGTGCCGTATTAAGTTCGAGCAAAAAACGCCGAAAAAAAACATGTTTCTTCGACTTTAATTATTTAATTTTTATTATTTGTTGTTATAGCGGCTATATATCTGTGAAAATTTTTACTGACTTCCTTACACGGTTTATGAGATACAGCCCGCTGATAGACAGATGGACGGATGTATAGCGGAGGCTTAGTAATAGGGTTCCATTTGGCACCGTTCGGGCACGGAACCCTAAAAAGCCAAGTGAATTAAGACTACGTAGATGCTTATACCAACTGCTTAGAATTGAATGGGAAATGTGATAAAAAGATGAACTATTTCTGTCCTCTTCAAAGCATGTAAACCTTTCCGCCTCATCATAAAACGTGAGTTAAGTTTAACGAAACACGCGGATCACTTATTTTTAGACACAACGCAGATGTCGTATGACTAATTTATGAAAGCAAACATACTTTCGGAAATTGCTTGTCTATAGTAAGCTTTCTTATAAGTATTATGTATTATCAATTAGTATGCAATATTATTGGTTCGACTTAACAAAAACTGAGTTCATTGTACCAATGAGTTGTAGCCAAAATAGTTTTGGCTGATAGTGCGCACATCACTCAAAGATTTAACCTTGGAGAGTTTTTCCAAGTCCATAAATTAATAAAGATACTAGGTACTGCTCATTGGTTTATTGTTAGGATGCACGCAAATCATGGATAGGGTACCCGTGCCTACGGTTGAAGTAAACGTAGCCATCTCGTTAGATAATGTTGTAATATAATAGGGATGATGACTAAAAATTTTATAGATTATTAAAAAATATTGCACACGGTTTTTTTTTTTTTTTTTTACTTTGTCAACAGATTACGGCGATACATGCCATGACGTCACGAGTATGTAGATTTTATACTTACTTGTGACGTAGCGACCCCCACTCCCCAACTTTAATGCGTTCTAACAAAGTAATTTTTTAATAATATGATAAACCATAAAATATGTATCAAATATTATTTTATTATCTGTCTGACGGACTAAATAGAATTTTTTTTTTTTTACCCAGGCATCATCCCAGGATGATTTAGCCTGAAAGATTGCGTTGATCTAATATGTTACATAATAACATTAAACATAATGCCCATGCAGTACAAACTGCATTCTGTTCAATAGTTTTGGGACCATAGGTCAAACTGACGCAGGAGCATGAATGAAGACTGGCACAATCAAAGAGAGACCTAAGCTAGGTAGTAGATAGGTACTTAAAGTTCTGTGAATACTAACATTGCTGATTTATGTTTCCAGGGAGGACCAAGCGGATGAATACTCGTCACTGAGAAGGGAGTTAGAGCAGACCATTAAGAATTGTAGAGTTTTATCGTTTAAGTTAAAAAAGACTGAAAGGAAAGCTGATCAGCTTGAACAGGAGAAAGCTGAACACGAGAAGAAACTTTTAGAGGTAATACAAATTAAAGCCATAAAAGTATTATCGAAGAAACGCATATCTATACACCGTAAGGAATATTTCTGCTTGCAGTGCTCGGCCGCTATAGCAGTCGAAATAGGATTTTGTTTTCAAACTGCTTAGATATGCGTTTCTTCGATAGTACCTATTCATTGGAACACAAGGTTTCGGGACACTGTTTGTTTGCGTGTAATGTGTAATGTGTTTTATGTTGCGGGAATCATGTTTCTGGCAACACCGTGTTCCTTATTCATAATAAACAAAAGATACGCACCATTTTTGCTAGCAACATATGATGTTGCGCAAATGATGCTCATCATAGTTTCCAATGAATACGGCGCTTTGAAGAACCAGTAAATGTTACCATGACATGTCAAAACAAATTTATAATACAGAAACAAAAGTAAATTTATTACCGACGTATACGTCTATTCTAGGATGCAGTTCATGGTGATTATAAAATAAATAGTGCAATAAATCGTAACTAGAACAATGTCAATAAACTACCTGTGTAAACATTTATCCGGCTTACTGGCAGGTAACCAATTAAGTCGTTCCTGTTTTGGTCGACCTTGCTACAGCAATAATTCATTTTGGATTATGATAGATGTTTGCTGGACACAGGGCTGGACATGGTTGCGCCAACAAATCTGGATCTCCCTTATAAGGCCGCGGACTCGAACTCAGCGGGCAGCGGGGCGGCGGCGGCGGCGGCGCGGCAACGCATAGTTTTATATGGAACCGCTCGCTCCCCGCGCCGCTGCTTTCGAGGCCAGTTACATATAAATCTATGCATTTGAACGCGCCGCTGCCGCCGCCGCCCCGCTGCCCGCAAGATTCGAGGCAGAAGCCTAAGAGACTCAATCCCCGCATCGTAACCGTACCGTTACCGTAGTCTTTTATTCCAAATCTTGCTAAAATCCGTGAAGGTCGCAGGAATTTCTCCTGGGAGATACAGGACCCGTCGTGGGGATGCTTGCCCATGTCCAGCCGTTTTCCGGCTGAAAGATGATGCTGCCGAAAATTACGCTTTATATTGTATTAACACTAAGGACCTTTGGTTACAAGTTGTGTGTACGTAATTGGAACGAAGTTCCTTATCGCGCGTTGCGAAAGGGGGCTAGACGGAAAAAAATAAGACCAAAAGTTGTAACGACACTTTTTGCTATAGTTATAAGCCGTGCGGCGTGCGCGTGTTTCTCTGTCTGTCTCTCTCTCTCTCTCTCTCATAGAAAGCAAGCCGGTTATTTTCGTTTCGTTTTTTTTTTTTTTAACTTTATTTTTAATATTATTATAACCTAAAAAAAAAAAATTATTACAGTTCCTTCACTAATTAATCGAGAGGAACTTCGTTCCATCCGGGTGTCCCTTGACACCTCTCAAGTTTTATTTAGTGTCATCATAATCATCATTTGAAGCGAAAGACGTCCACTGCTGGACATAGGCCTCCATCAAGCAACGCCACTTCGACCGGTTCTGTCTTCCCGCATCCAGCGGATTCCTGCGGCTTTCACAAGGTCCATCTTGGCGATCCGCTTTATGGGACCTTCTTCGCTTCAATTCTTTTTTGGCCTTCCAACGCTACGTCTTCTGGTACGAGGTCGCCACTCAAACCTTTCGACCCCATCGGCCATCTGTTCTGGGAGCAATAATTTTGTATAATAAACTGGTTCGTACCATGAATCTTACATCTTTTTATTGAAACTAACCCAAGCCGTTACATTCTATCTATTTCAGATAGTTGGTGGGCAAGACGGCATGCAACGTGAGAACCGCATCAAGGACTTGGAACAAGAAGTGGCGCGGTCTACCGAGGTGTCGTTGAGGCTGCAAAGAGAGTTGTCGGAAGCGAACGCGAAGTTGTCTTCAGCCTCGGGAGCCCCGCCGGCCAGCGTTAAGAAGAACCAACTTAATGATGGGGTCAGTACTTTGTTTATTTTATTTTATAAGGGAAAATAAAGAGTAGTATATCTAAACTAATATTATAAAGAGAGAAAAATGACTTTTTGTATGTTTGTTTGTTATACTTTCACGCTTAAACGGCTGTACGGATTTCAATGAAATTTAGCACATGAGTAGCTCATGGCCTGGGCTAGGACACGATACTTTTTAAAGTGAAAACTTCTTTAGGCGCGTTGGGCATTTTTGAGATCTTAGTCCGATCTCAAAAATGCCCAACGCGCCTTGATTTCGCGACACTGACGAAATTTACCGACACCGTGGAGTAAAAGATATCAACGCGTTGATTACCGCGGTGCCGATTTTTCATGTTTTCACTTCTGTCGGCACTCCCGGAGTCCCATTGTTTTTAACACGATATTCCTACCGGATCGAGACTTATTGCGAGAAACCGTGGGGCGCAGCTAGTTAAAAATAAACAGAAATAATACTAGTGATGATAGTTTACGTACATAGACAGATACAAAAACTCTGGCCCTTTTCTCATGGGGGTAGGAAGAAACTATAGAAAGCCGCCAGCTACGATCCTTACATATACTCCTATTCTTCGTCCTCGTTCATTCATCTGGTCATATTCTGATTACGTGTTATATCGGTGTTTTTTTTTTAAATTGTTTTAGATAGATTTAAGGTTTTGTTAATAAATAAATCCAATACCTTTAAACAAGCAATTCTTGATTTGTATATGTATAATCTGAATCTAAATTTCGGAAACGGCTCCAACGATTGTCATGAAATTTAGTATGCAGGGGGTTTCGGGGGCGATAAATCCATCTAGCTAGGTTTTATTTTTAGAAAACGTCGTTAAAAAAAAAACAGATATTTTTATTCATACATCCACATATTTTTATTCATAAAAGTAACTTGAGCATAAACTGATTCGAAACGCGATCTTGTCATCAATTTTTATAACCGAATACTTTTACTGAGTTTATTTTCAGGTCAATGAAGTTTTTAACTCCCTATTGTTAGACTAGTTAGTAGTTAGACTTTCCAGGAATTAAATAACTATGAAGATTGCTATCAAAATCGCGTGCTGCAAAGTTTGCCTAAAGCCCCCAGTACAGTTGGGAGAGCACGTCACTCGGCCAACGTGTATTGGGCCTTTTTGCGTGATTTAGCGTTTGATTCGTGTGATGATGTGCATGACGTGTACTGGGGGCTCAAAACAATAAAAATTATGTGTGTTTATAGAAAGTATCGCGCTCGTCACTGACTCGCGGCGGCAGTCAAGAAGATCCGGCGCAGTTGCTTAGAGATCTGCAGGACTCGCTGGAGCGCGAGGCTGACCTTCGAGAACAACTAAGGAACGCCGAGGAAGAGGTACACATGAATCATTAACAAAACAACGTCGCCACAGTAGTCTTGCTTTGATCTTTGATATTTCAACATAATGTATGTTCGCATTACCATTTGGAAAGATGGTGATTGAGATGGATTTCTTTGTGCAAACACGCTAGGCACCGCAAATAACTCGGTAATCTCCACCAATGGCAGCATCAAATTTATGCTTAAATTATATGCTTCACCAAATTTTACAGTCGGCTTGGAATGCAGTAAACACGTGCACAAATAGTTACAGTTTAACGATAACTCATCTCTTGTTAACAGTTAATTTCTCCGATCATTTAGTTCCACTAGAAAAACAACGCATTCATTAGGGCATTAGCTCTCGCTGGACGGGTGCCAGCTGGCACACCGCCAACGCATGTCTGACTCAACACCGCGACACTCTTATGTATTATTGTATATCACATTGTTATCCTCTATTAAGCCTATGTTGCTTGTTAGTAAAACCGATAAATAAGGAATATTATGTTCAAACAGGCTAGTCGATATCGGCCCCGCGTCGTCGGCAGAAGGACACGTCCGCAACTCATGCCACAGACTCCCCAATCAGATCCCAATTCGCCTCAAACACCCATCAATAATAATGAAATGCTAGAACCAAATACGACTCAAAGGATACTTGAAATGCAACTCGCTTTGGAAAAGAGCTTGTCATCTCTAGACAGCAGTCCATCGTCCATTGGTGTTAGTCAGATCACTCAATCTCCACAAGATCTAATAATGAGTTACTCTGAGGGTTGTCAAACGGATACTATTTTAGTGCATGATGTGATGACCGACACTAGAAAGATAACTCTTGATTCGATTGTGCAAAGTACGATTGATATTTTGGAAATGTACACCCAAACGGAAGTAGCATTTATGAAAAATAAATATATGCAAACCGAATTCATAGGAACGAACAATTTTGTACAAACTGACAAACAGAAACTGAGAAATGCTAGTGTTCAGACAGCAGCTAAGCTTTACAATGACAAAGGCTTACAAGCTGCCAATTCTAAAGAGTATGTGGACGCTAGCACAGAAACCGTTCCAATCAACTATGAGAATAAAATACTTGACAAAGATGTACAAATGGATACATTAGAAGTCAATGCAATATTCAGTAGAGATAAATCTGAAAGTCCTCCTCTCACTCCAGATAAAACACCTGAATCTCGCTCTCCCTACCCCTCGCCCTTCATATCAATGTTCAGTCCGTTGGCTGTAAGAATTTCCAACATAGGTACTTATGACCAGTTTTGTCAGTTTTAAATGTCGGTTTTCTTCACCTGTATAATGTCCTTAACAGAATCCTGAACAGTTTTGGTTCTTACAGTAATTTAGATTAGATATTCAATAATTTTAACTAACGAATATTTACAGGCAAATAGCTTACGTAAAACTGCGTCCCGGGTCGAGGACGACAATGAGTCCTTGCTTCTACAGCTGAAGAAAATGGCTACCAAAGCCAGAAGTACGTCAAAATACTTATATTGTGAAAAATCGATTGTGTTTTTCTAACATAACACCCTCTCCCGATCCACCGCACACCAGAACCCGGTTGTGATTCATCATGCTCATTGTGGACTTGACTACTCGCGTAACCATTAACTCGTAACATATTACCTTTGTTCCTTGATGTTTACTAACATGCTTGTCAGTGTATTATACGGCGTATTGATGGTAGCCATTTTCTCCAGTCAGAATTAGACCTTGTTGAATCTTTTGCAATGTTTGGGTTTATAAATTTATCCACCTCATTGTTCAAAATCCGTGTCCGGAACAATGACTCAGTACCAATTAAATTTTACTAATTTTCATCAAAAACCTTTGCATAATATACTAAAATGTTTATAAAGCTTTGTATTTTTGGAGCAACTCATTTACGTAATTTATAAATAACGCAATACAAATTATTTGTAGGTCGTAAGCTGTCACCAACACCTCCATCAAATAAACTCAGTATTGATATTAATGAAAAAGATGGAAAAACAGATGACGAAGATCCAGCAGAACTACGACTCTTACTTGAACTTAACGAACAGGTTCTCACACAACGTCTTTCAAAATGTTCATTTCTATATTATGGCTTAGAACAAAACTCACTTCCTAATTAAACCTTTCAGGAAGCATCCGTTTTACGGCGAAAAGTTGAACAAATGGAACAGGACAAGGATTCCTTGAAAAAGCAAGTCAAAGAACTTACTGATAAAATCGCTAGTCAGCCCAAAACTAATTCAACAGTTACGCTTCGTCGAACAACTAACACTAAGACTAATAACTTAGCAGAAGAAAAAGTTAAAGTATGTAACCAAGAGAATGTGAATAATAAAATTAATTTGATATTTCTAGTTAGCTAAAACTAAAGTTTACCTTGTAGGTGTTGGAAGATGAGATTGATGAATTAAGGAAAAAGCTTATAGAAAAAGAAAGAGACTGTGAGAGGCTACATGCTGAACTCAGTCTGGCCAAGAAACCAAAAGCTTCACTTATCAAAAGCAAGTAAGTATAATAATTATGTTCCCAAGCTATCAATTATTTAGAGACCAAAAAATTAAGATCATAAAGCTAACCAACAAATAATTCATATTGTAGATCGCTGGATGGCGACCAACAGAATGTCGACTTGAAGAGACAACTCCAAGTAATAGAACAAGAAGCAAATGTTCTTCGTTCTAAGACACAGAGTTTAGAAGCTGATAACGAAAAACTACAGCTTGAGAACAAGAAATTACAGGTACCGGATCTCATTCTCATTTCTATCATCTGCATGGTTATATAAAAAATTTTAGACTTGATCTGACGTATTGTTCATTACAGCTACTGAAAAATGCAAAATCATTAAAATCCGAAAAATCTGTAGAACAAAGCGCAGCTAAAATAACGCAACTAGAAAAGGAATTAAAAGACGCTTTAGCCAAATTAAAAGAATTAGAAAATAATAAAGATGACAAGACAGAGAAGAAAGTAAGATTTGGTGGAGAAATCAATAGCAAAAAAGACGCCGATGCTTTGAAAGCAAAACAGGAAGAGTTAGATAAATTGAATTTGAAATTTAATAAGGTAAACAAATAACTTTACTTTGAATACCAGTTCACTTAATTTGAATATTAATTCGAAACTTATTTTCACAGCTTGAGAAAGAAAAAGCCCAATTACAAGTTTCATTGAAGGCGTTGAAAGAAGACGCTATCAAATCGTTCAGGCCACGGGTTCCAAAGAAACCAACTGATTTGACTACCAAACTCCAAATGAAAAGAATGGTGGAGGATTTGGAAAGTGAAATCGGTAAAAAAAATTAACAATAATACTGTCGTAATTCTAGTTTTGTGATCATGAATTTATGTAATAATTTCACTTTGTAGGTGAAATGTATGTTGTCATGAAAAACGCCGGACTCTCTGGTACTGAAATAAACACCAGAGCTCAAATGGAAAAAGATATTGAAGATATTAGATCAAAACTATCTAGAAATGACTCTGAATTCACAAACGAGAAGAATCGCTTGCAAACCGAAATTGCCAAACTAAAGGATCTCAATACAAAGTTAGAAACCGACAAAACAGAAATAAATAGCAAATTAAAAACACTGGAGAAAGACAATAGCAGTGTATCTGGTCAAATCAAAGCACTGCAAGAAGAAAAGAAGACTTTAGAGTCTCAAGTCAGTAAACTTAATAATGATCTGAGTGAGTATAATCACCGCTATATTCGTATTAACATTAACAAGGTTTAACATGTTATAAAAACTACTTATACTTTTTTCAGAAAATGCATCATCCCTGAATACAACTATGTCTGACTGTATGAAGAAAATAGAGGAACTTAAAAAGGAGATAGATGTAAAAGATAAGGAAATTGATAAGTTGAAAAAGCAAGTAGAAATAGTAAATAAATTAGAACAGGATAAACAAAAATTGCTCAAAGAGGTTAGCAGATGTTTTATGTACTGATACAGCGATGGTTTCATATCTGAACCTCAACAATAACATAACGTTTATTCTAGGTTGGAGATAAGGCTAAAAAAATAGGTGAATTAGAAAAGAAATTCAAAGAGGCAGAGGACAAATGCAAACGTATTGAAAAGCAATTGGCTGCACGTAAAGATAAAGTGGCTAAATTAGAAAAAGAGGTAAGCAGTCGATATATCAAGCTAAGTAAATCTATAATTTCATAAATTTTCTCATACTAATCATTTTCTCTATCATACTTTATCAAAAATAGCTTGTCCAAGAAAAGGCGCAAGCTGAAGTATTAGCCAACAGTCAGCGGCGTATCTCAGTAGACTTTACTAGCGAAAAAGATCAAATGCAAACAAAACTTATTAAAGCTGAAAGCCAACTAATAACACTAGAAACAGATTTGAAAGAAATGAAAACAGACTACGATAGCAAAATCACTCATTTGGAATCAACGATATCTGCTAAAGATATTCACATAAAACAACTGGTATTTGGATGAACTGTTTGATAGGCACGCACCAACGCATGTCACCTTTTTTGTACCAAATGTTGCCAATTTTGAGTGCCCCATGATGGTTTACTATACCTAGAAACATCAGCAGCTTATCTATATTTACGACATGAGCATGTATTTGCATTACCCTTGCCTAATAGTTTATTCCCATGAAAGTTTTAATAGGTTAGATCATTATTTGACAGTGAATTCCGGCTTTTTAAATATACCAAAGTAAATATTTCTTTAATGCAAGTTATGATTGCAGGAGGATGCCTTACGAGATACATCGAACCAGAAATACGACGAAGCGATATCGTCAGTTGAATTGGCACAAATGCAAGATAAATTAGAGAGAACCACTAAGGAACTTGAAGAGAAACAAGAAGAATTAGCAAATGCCAAACGAGATCTCGAAAAGACTGAGAAAGAATTGTCGACAATAAAATCAGAAATGTTGCAATTAAAGTCTAGTATATCGAAGTTAGAGAATGAGAAAAAAGAACAGGAGAATAAATTACAAGCTGAAAAGAAAGAGTCTGGTTATTGGGAGAGCAAGGCTTCAGAACTGGAAACTGACTTACAGGTACATATTAAATTACTTAAACAAATTGATATAAAAAAACCACTACATTCAACTTGTACTAATCATGTTGATTTTTAGGCTGAACGCAAGAAATTGGATCGTATGCGTAAGAGTCACGATATAGATATAAAGAATAAAGAAGCCGAATTAGCTACACTTAAAGGTAAACTAAAAGTTCTTGAGCAATCGTCCGGCGCAGGCGCCAAGAAGATTTCTGATCTCAAACAGGAGTATGAAGAAACAGTTAAAAGTGAGTGTACATTGTTATACATTTTGAAGTTTCCACATTAAGAGAATTAATATCTATCTATGTAAAATATGAATTAATTTTCAGAGTTAGAGCACTCTCTTGCCGTTGAAACGGCGGAATATGAAGAGTTAACCGGTAAATACGAAATATTGGAAGAAGAACACGTTGTTACTAAAGCAAGGCTTACGGTAGAGAAAGAGCAGGCACAGGGGTAATTAATATTCCTAAGATCTTTACTAAAATGTTCATATTCCTGTATTTTTGCAACAATATTAATACTTTTATCTTCTTGCAGTGAACTAACACACGTTCAAAAAGAATTGAGCGCAGCATTGGCTGAAATAAAAACCCTCCAAGACAACTATGACACGCAATCTTCAGCGTGGACGAAAGAAAAGACTGAACTGCAGGTAGATTTTGCCTTCCATTCCACAGAAAGTCATATTCGGTTATTATAGCAAAATAACATTTATTCCTACTTAACACAGAGCTCAATATCATCGCTACAAGACCGGCTGTGCGGCGGTGGTTGGGAAGTGGAACGCGCGCGGCTCAGTGCTAAGCTAGAACAGAAAGAGCGTGAACTGCGCACCAACAACGACCAGCGAGACGTTCTGCAGCATCATCACGATATGGTTAAGAAAGAGGTAAATTGTAGACAACTTATTGCAGAACATGATTTCACGCTACTTTGAACTCTATTTTAGTAGTAATTTCGTTCAGTATCAATTAATGAATAAAAACTGCTCGAGCATTTTGTGCGCTAACCGTAATAATTTTGTAATAAATGATGATACTTTTCTCTGCAGTTGGAGGAAGAGAGAAAGAAATTGGAAGACTACGAACGAGTCTCCAAGGTACATAGGACTCTAACAACAGAGAATGCTGAATTAGAGCGAGAATTGTCATCTCTGAACACAAGACTTGAACAAGCTGACGTATCGAGAAAGAATGAGCTTGCAGAGATGAAGGTTAGGTACGAAGGACAAATGAACACCATGAGAGATGAACTGAAGTCTTTGCATAACCAGGTAAACAAAAATGTACCTATAAAATTAAAAAAGAATAAATCCTGAGTAAAGCTTTACCAGTACTAACTTTAACCATACAATTTTCGAGGTTTAATTAAGTTTAGCATAGTTTACAACGGTTTTACTAATAAGGGGGAATATGTTCAAACCTTAAGTGCCAGTTTTAACAATGCCAATATTTTTAAGGTATCGAGGTTCAGGCGAGAAAGAGACAACTATAAGCAAATGTTGGACGCTGCTCAGAAGACGATGACTGATATGAAGAATGGCGACAAGGGCGCTAGAACACCGAGGCTTTCAATATCTAGTACTGATGAAGTAAGTTGAAACAAAAAACTGAGTCATAATCTACATATATCTATACATATTAGAAATGAAAGCCTTTGCGTGTCTGTCCGCGTTGTTCTTCTACACAACGGATTTCGACGCAGTTTTCACAATCTTTAAGAGAAGTCGTAAAAACCGTGCGAAGCAAGGACGGGTAGCTAATTCGGGATAAATGGTACAATATAAAAAAGGGACTCCGAACAGAGTTCTATTCATTCGATAAATATGAGACAGATGTAAATATTGGATGTTTCACAGGAGGAGTACCGCAACAAAGTGGCGACATTGGAGCAACAGACGGCATGTCTAGAAGACGAACTGTGTGAGGCACGACTCTTAGCTTCCAAGCTCAACACGGAACTCATCAGCGAACGCTCCGCAGCTGAAGTTCGGTGCTCCGAAATGCAGTCCAGGCTCAATGAGGTAAACCTAAAGTTATCAATCGTCAATTTCTCCTATGCCGTAGTTTCCGAGGTCCACATAAACTCTCAGCTGCTGTTGTTAGAACAGTTTTCTATGTTAGCGAAGTTTTTTCTTAACTTAGTGTTCAGAAACGCAATGAATCAAGACATAACGTGATCCATTGCCTTTGCGCATTCTTAACGAGTTGTTCTATTGGTTAGTGCTCCGCATAATTTTTGATATCCGCAAAACATCTGCTTCCTCAACTTTTGGTTTTAAAAGATTTTTAGATTTCTATGGGGATGTGACCCCACGTTGTTCACACATGTGCGGGCCGGAGTGTGAGTGAAGCGTTCCTATTGCCTGAATTCGCAGTGTCCCTGTCCTATGAAATACGATTGGCCGCACGTGGCAGTGGTGACTTGATTGTGGTGTCGTGTCAAAAACAAGGGCTATTTTTCATACGACATCTGCATCCGCACCCTCATCCGCATCCTCAATAAGGAATTTTCCGCTATCCGTATCCTCATCCGCATCCTCATCCGTTATACGACATTCATTACAGGTATGTACCGGATAGATCAACTCTTTAAGAATTCCTCAAAAATCCGATTATTGAGATATTAAACAGATACACCCATTCTTTATTTTTCAACAACGCAGTACGAAGAAGAAAGGTTGCTGACATCAGGCAGAGCGCGCGTGGCCGGCCTGGCATCGCGTATGGAGCTGGCCTGGCACAAGGAACGTGACGAACAGCAGCGGCTACTGCAAGAAACCTCCACGCTTGCCAGGGACCTAAGGCAGACGCTCTTTGAGGTATTACACTTTCCTTTTCTACTTAGATGGACTAATGTGGCTAAAAGACAGTTCCCAAATACTGATATAGACGCCTGCCTAATATCTGCATACAAGTTTAGTGTTTCCGCGAGCGTTATAAAACTCCAAAAAAGGACGCGCGACGTACATTTTTTTTTTTTTCTAAAATTCTTTGGGCATTATTATCGGTCGTGTACTCAGCATATATACTACAATAGTTCTTTTTTTGCTGACATAGAGATACGTAGGTGAAAATCTGGCACGAAAAGCCGCTAAATTATAATACTTCTGTTTCTAGATAGAACGTGAAAGAGAGAAGGAGAGGTTAGACATGAAGAGAAGAATAGAACAATTGAAGAGAACAACAGAAGAAGAAACTGAAGAGGCTAAGAAGAAGGTATTGATTTACAAAATTTTATGTTTTTGGTATTAGAAAAGGTTAAAACTAGTTTCCAAAACCAAAACGTTTCATAATACTTACTTAGGTGCTGTAAAATGTGGTTCAGCTTTTCTGCGTATGTCGACAAAATAAGTTTTTCTATTTCTGTATGAATGGTCAAAAGAAAAATGTAACGAATCCGAAATTGTACAACATTTTTCGAGCTCGCTCTTACATTATACATTTTCATAATTCTTGAGTTTTTCTGCAAAACTTAAGAATTATGAAGTTTCTAACTTCTGTTTGAATGATCTTTAAAAAATCTGACCTTCGCTTACTTTACATTCTTATGCTTTTTTCCTTATGTCGACAAAGTAACTCAGGGGCGTAGTGATTTTAAAAGTTAGGAGCGCGCATGTTAAAAGGTTGGGAACCCCTGATATGGATAGTGCCATCCACGAAGACGCGCGCCACTCTTCCTACACGCGATTACTGTACAGCGATTAGGAAGAAGAGTGGGGCGCGTCTTCGTAGATGGATAGCACTATACTGATCGAATCGAATCTGAATCTACTTACACATTTAGATTCCCATCGACGCGCTATGAAAAAGAATTATAATAAGAACAGAAGGATGATGATACGACATTGTATTTAGCAGCAATTTGAATCGCTTATTCTCTTGATTCAGGTGACAGAACTACAGTGTGATCTGCTGGAGTTACGAGATGCACACGCGAAGTTGCGCACTGCGAATGAGAAGCTTCGTCGCGATAAAGAACGACACGATCGGGATCGCGACCAGAACAAACTTCTTGTTGGGTCGCTAAAACGTGCACAACAGGTAAATATGTAACAACTTCGCACTGTTTTTCTTTCTGGTCTCTCTTTTAATCACGTTTTGGTAAAGCTGGTATCAGAACCTTCACTAGAGTGAAGGTTCATTTTAGTTTCATTCCACGTTCAGCGAATACCGACAAAATTAGATAGGAATGAACATTCGTCCGCTCCTTTAATTTCATTTTTCAATCATTCGGTAGGCGATCGTTGGATCGGTTCACTAATGAATTAATTTCTCACTTTTGATTCATTTTGTGCTCAGACGTTTCACTTCGAGTTAAAAATTCCGAATGAAAAGCAAAAATTAACGAAAAGTGGCTTTAGAGAAGTATTTTTCTGAAACTTCATGAAGTATGATCGAATTTTGCCCCATCTCTTGTATTAAAGAAACTTAGCTTGCAAGTAAATATATAGCTCTGGTAAGCTGCTTGCTACACAGTCTGCCATCAATTAACATAAATTTTCTCTTGCAGGAGGATGACAGGATAATAACGCAGCTTTTAGAAACAATTGACGACCTAATGAAGCAGAGCCCAGATTTGTTCCGCAATGAACCTGTCAAACCTGAGAAGAACTTGATGACGCCAACGCCTCCAAGACGAAACAGGGTAAGTTTGATAACTAAGAAATTCGAATTATTTATAAACGTTGCTTTTAAGTTAAGAGACGTTTAAACGTCAAAAAATTATGGTTAAATAGACGCTAATCATAAGTTAACTTTAAGCAACGTTTATTAATATGGGGGTATATGTCAAAGTCATAATTATACATTTTCAATGATAGATATAAAACGTGGAGCAAGGAAGTGATTTTGTATATTTGGGAAGTCTGTTTACAAGGGATGGAAAGATTGATGAAGATGTGAAAAGGAGAGTAAATGCGGGAAATAAAGTGAATGGTGCTATACATGCGATTGTGTGTCCAAAAAGGCTTCACTGGCTGTTCACAATGGTGTGCTGGTGCCTACGCTTATGTGTAGAAGTGAATTTTGGATGTGGCAAAAGCAGCATGAAAGTAGAATAAATGCGGTTTAAAAGAAGTAGTAGTGAATAACATTGAAAAGTGTAGGCTTAGATGGTTTGGTCATGTTGAGAGGATGAATGAAAGGCGACTAACAAAATGTATTTACAAGGCAGATGTAAGTGGAAACGCCGGGACCCATGCCCTAGGACATATAGTGATTACGTGACACCTTATTAGAGATTTTCTTTAGAAAGGTCAGGTGTGTAGTACTCGCAACCGGCGTGCGTGTATGAACGTAAACGAGGCAAAAGGAGCATGTAATAATTGTAGTAGGTAGCCTTCTGTAGTTTCTGCCTACCCCAATGGGAACAAGGCGAAGGCCAGACGAATAGCACCAACCCTTTTGGTTTAACATGTAGAATTTTGTCGAGTTGACCAATTCTACTTGAGTCGGAAATTCTCGGGAATCGAACCCGGTATCTAATTTCTATTAGATTCGAATGAAGCGAGCGGAGAATGAAATAATGAGTATAGCGGAGAGAATAAATGAAGAATATTATTAATAATGATAGAAAGTATATTACTAGATTAAATTACAAACAAAACAAAGTGATTATACAAGCAAAGTAAAATACAAAGCTCGACGCGACCCGATCGATATGGTAGCTAGTCGAGAGTAGACTGCGGCTCGTACCTCGGCGCGCGCGCAGGCAGCTTCGTGTGCGCGCCATCGGTCCGGAGCTCAAAGACGTCGTCATCTCGGCCAGTACAAATCTCACGCGCCCGCTGCGCGCGGCACGTGTAACTGTACGAACGTTGATCCCTCGTAGAACAAAGGATCACCTGATTTTCGAATCTGGCGTAACTTCATAGGCGGAAGCGGATTTCTTGAAATTGTAAGGTGGTGGTCTAAGCGACAATTGTTTCCGCCATAAACATTTTTTGTAATGCCTTGTAAAGTAGTCTTTGGAGTACCTATTTCAAGACTCGATATCGATATGATAGTTTAATACTTGCCAAACCTATTCCCAATTTCTATGTCTTCTATTACCAAACCTTTAAAATTTTTGTGCAGTCCTCAAAGTCTCGATCTCGATCTGCGACGCCAGAGAGCGGCGCGAGCGGCGTGGAAGCGGCGTCTACTGCGGCGCGCTTGCGGCGCCTTACTGACGAGCTGAGAGCGTCACGTATTGCTGAACGGCAACGAAGACACCAGGCCACTGCTAGAAGGTAACGCCCTATTTCTTCGACTATATATCACCATAATCTTTGGTCGGATTGATCTTTCAACTTTTTTACTGGTCGTAAAATTACACAACTTTTTTCAAGGCAAAAATTCCTTAAACTATCTCAATGCGTGACGATACTATATTATCACGTCATCAGCTATTCTCGTGTTTCTCGTTAAGCTCGTAAAAGTAACTACAAAATAAAATAGTGATAGCTGGTTGATAGCGCAACCCATACCGCTTATTAATTGTTTCTAATGTATTATTCTCAGAGCGATGTCAACGGAGCCTCGAGACACACTGTCAGTCTCTCCAGCTACGCGAACACCGTCCCGTGCACCCTCGCTCAAGAAACGCTCCATTTCACTTGAGCAGACTACTAAAGACCAGGTGAGTCAAAATATTTCCAGCAATGAGTTTAGTGCATAAAAATAGCCTCTACTATTGGCGAACCTATGTACAACCGCGGACACTGGTGGTACACCACTTTTCACCCTTATCCCCTAAGTAATAAGGTTAAAAACTGGTCCACCGCCAGTGTCCGCGATGGGGCGTCCAATTCATGCCAATACGAAAGAGGATGAAGATATTAGATATTGTTTTAAATTTACATATTTCCTTATTACCAGAGCTTGATATGGAAGTCGGTGGACGAAAGCAGCGTGTCGTCGATGCAGTCGCTAGACGGAGACGTGGATAACCGCCTGTTCACCATGCAACGAGATGCTAGTCTAGACAGGTATGAACAAATAACCCCTCAGCTATCAAGTACGAATGAACCAAGAGGAACAAAATGCGAAGAAATTAACGGTTATCACGATTATTTTTAATTTGTGTAAAAAAAATAAGGAATTGAACTTATTCGAATTTTGCACAGAAAACAACCTTTTGATACCTACTACAATAGTTTTTGCTATAGATGCTCCAATTAATTTATTTGATTTTGATCTTTTAAACGTTTCTTCTACAGCCGGTTATCTGGCGGATCGGCCCAAAGCGAAGTACTTCCTTCAGAAAAAAAGAAGAAGAAGAGTATTTTCGGCAAATTGAAGAAACTGACCAAGTCCCGATCTATTGACGACCAAGTAGCACACGACAGCACAGAACATGTCGAATTCAGACCCATTGGCACTGTTTCTCAGGTATCGAATTTTATCTTTCATTTAACCGGACTAACGACTTGGTGAAGGTTACGGGAATCTGCTAGATGCACGGCGGGCAGCTTGTTATGACAATGTTTAGAAGAGACTCATGTCCAGCAGATGTTTTGGCAGAGATAACGATGATTATGGACCCCTCCGTGCCTCGGAAAGCACGTTAAGCCTTTTTCCCTGGTTGTCATTTGTAGATCTTTGACAGTCGTTACGGGTAGTCAGAAGCTCGAAAGTTTGACAACCAGTCTGACCAAGGGATATCGTGTTACTCAGTAACTGGGTTATGAAAGTCAGATATGCAGTCGCTCCATTGAAAAAATACTGTTATTCAGCTGCATCCGGTTAGACTGGAAGCCGACCCCAACATAGGAAAAAACTAGGATGATTATTGACAGCTGAACTACCCTAACTGCTCATAATTGTATCTGTTCTTTCAAACCAGCAGGGTTCAGATTCAGACATGAGTGCAGCGGGAAGTAAACGCGACTTACGAGGTCGACTATCTGACATGTTCAGCAGAAAAGGACAAATCTCCCGCAATAACAGGTTTGTTCTAAACTAGCAATATTTTGTTTACGTAACTGCCTCAAAAGGAACAGTAATGTGCTTCGGGTGTATGTATATTGGTCTCTTCCTTTTGAATGACTTGGAAGGAGTATATTTAGAGTTTTAATATGTAATTTTAAATGTAAATTAAAATTACCTTGTGATGCATGTCCATTTCTCAAACATAACGTTTAAGTTGACATGATTTAATCGACTTCAGTAAGTTTTAAGTATTTCAACACCAGGTTTCTAAATTGAGAATTTACACTAAAGAAGAGTTTGTTTTCAGTTTTTTTTTTTAGTTTTTTTTTCAACTTCAAATGCTCAATTCAGAAACCGTGTGTAAAGCTTGTATAAAATGAATTATTATTGTTTTAGCAAAGAGCTAAGTCCAGAGCGGCCCGCGAGTGCGATGGGCAGCATGATGAGCACGTCATCTCGGCCGCCTCTACGGAACGCCAGCAGTACCACATTGCCGCGCGCGTCGCCAGCTAAACCAGTACGTATAGCGCTACAAGGTTATTTTTGCGCGTGGCCATAATCGGAACTAATGCCGCCATATTGCTTTTTGAATACAGTGACACTTCACAAAACAACAGCACTAGAGTGCGTTTCATCAAATAGTTGCTTTGCCGTAATGTTGGCTCCACTGTTAAACTTTAACAATGGACCAATTACGTAGCGCCGTAGCGTACTTTTGTTCGTCCTACAACAGTGCAGCCAACATTACAGCATAGGAACTATTTGATGAAACGCACTTTTATGTTTACCAACAACGGTCCCATGTCAACGTCATTCGAGCACCAAACGATCCTTGTACAGTGCATTCAACTTGTCCCGTGACGTGATTGGTAACACTGTTCTTTCAGTCACCATTTTTAACGCTACAAATTCCAGTTTGAAAAGCAATGGTGCCAACATGACGGCAAGGGACAAGTTATAGTGCGGTTTATAGCCCTGTGTAATTTGCTAACAAATCCATACCTCTCATAATCCATGTGAATCTGTTTTGACAAACCGCTTTACCTATTGGTTGGTCTGCGTTAAGATGAATAAATATGGACGGCAGTGTAACGAAAATATCTTTGGTTGTCACCTATGTCGTTTAAATTGTCGATTTCCCGCTTTGTTTCAGAAATGCAATGCATATTCATTTCATCATGAAATGCTGTGATGTTGATAATCTGTGTATTGATTAATTTACTGTAATTCGCAGAACGAAGTGCCGAGGCCAGCGAGCGCAACGCCAGCGGCAAAGAGGAAAGGGAAATAACTGATACTATAAAGATTTCGCTTCATTATAGTGTATTTATCCATTTTCCTATGATTTTTCCACATAGCTTGTAATATCACAATACATATCAATAAAATAAATTATTCTGTATAACTACCGATAGAACACTACCACTCTATCAGCGTCTAGCTGTCTATTCAATTACTGAGTACTTTTAAAAGCGTGTTAAGAACTAGCCACTTATCGATAGTTATGCAAGTCTGATTGCCGCCGTCACATTATAGTTATGCGAACCGTGACGAGACCTGAATTCCTTTCGTCCTTAGTTTCCTTGTGAGCATCGCGAGGAGTCGCGTTCTGACGTCTTATCACAAACGTCTAGAATTCGATTAGCAGTGCTAATGTTTTAGTTATGTACTTTATAACTTTATAATAAAGCTGTTGAATCAAACTCTTTTTTTATTTCGAGTTCAATAAAAAGCGAAATTAAAATAATACGTATTAAACTAAACTTCTATTCAATTTCAATCATTTTTACATTTGACAAATGAAAATAATATGCATTCTTACAAAAACGAAACAACAAAAAAGACCAAAATAAAATAGAACCTCGTGGTGTTGGTCGCGATGTGGGAGAGGTGCGGGAGTGTGGCGGCTAGCTCTGGTCCATCAGGTTGGAGTCCACGGCCGCGCCGCCCGACGAGTCCTTGAGGATGGACTCGAAGATGGGCTGCAGGTCGGGGAACGACTTGATCTGCGTCACGAAGTCCATCAGGTGGGGATTCTTTTCTGTAAACACGGAAATTGTCTCGTTATGTCTAACTTGACGTTTGAGCTGCGCAAACGCTTTAAATACTCAATTTTCTCCGCCATTACGAAACTACCTACAACGTGATGAAAGTGCGATTGTTGGTTTATCCTTCTTTAACACAGCAACGAAGCAATAGATCGACGTGACTTTTTGCATAGACGACAAAGAAACGAAAAATGTGAATGATGATATCGCTAGAAAGGGGGTTACTATAATTAAAAAGTAATCTTATAATTGTTATAGTTTACCTGCTTCTGGTATCTGTAAGAGCGCGGCGGCGGCTCTGAGCGCAGATCTCTTTAGTTCGTCTTGTTTCTCGTACTCTTGCTTCACTGAGTTGGCCTTCACCTTCATCGTGCACGTCGCTCTCAGGGGCTCCACTAAACTTTCTAGCCCTGAACACAAACAAAGAAATACCGTTCATTTTTGTACGTTATCGTGTTAACTAAATCGTAACTTGGTTGTAGAGGTCAGATACGCAGTCGCTCCATGCAAAATACTGGTATTCAGCTGTATCTAGACAAGAAACGGCTAGGCAGATGACGATGGTCGTGTTGGCACTAGCTCATGTCACGCTACAAAGATTCTTCAGGAAGGAAGGCAGCGAGGGTAACTGATACGAAGTCGTTCGCATATGCCACGAGCGAAAGTTCCTGTTCTATGCGAGGTATTATTACTTTTTCTACGGTATTACGAACTTACTTTGCAATACAACAGCGGGACACAGTTGCGCTAGCCTGGCGCACATAAGATAGGTGAGCATCTTGATGTCGTAGTGATCTCGCAGCCCATCCTCCACGTGGCGCAGGAACTCGAATACGTCAAGCCGGTCGAGGCACGTGCCCAACAGTGTGTACATGCACTCGAACGCTGCCTTCCGTAAGTCGAGACCATCGTCGACTGAATGCTTGAAGGGACCCATTTCTACTTCGCGGATTAGTTCTTTCTGTTGACAGAAGCAAAGTTTTTGAGATATGAAATAGTTCGTTAACTTATGAGTAGTGATCGGATAATCGGATGCATATTTACCTAAAGTACATTTTTGGTTAGGAAATTATGGAAGCGGCTTCTTAAAACATATTTTTTAAAATATAAATCCCGGGATTCCAGAAAAATCGGGAATGCGAAACTATTCTATAACATGGTGAAGAAACATCGTCTTTAGCATGTACAATGTATAAAAAAAAAACGGGTTTCAATCGGAAATCTCGGGATTTTTTCGACACAAAAGTGCATTCCATAATATTATCCAACACCTTAAACTAAGTAAATATTCCTACAGGCGTTTTGATTCTATAGTAAAAAAAAAAAAAAAAAAATTGATTCCGAATTCCCGGGATTTTTTCGATACAAACGCGCATTCCATAATAACCAACACCTACACTTTTGGTAAAATGCATCCGATTATCCGATCACTGCCCATGAGTTTCATGCTGCTGTAACACAGACCTGTATACAAGGGTTATGATTATTATTTTATATAGAAAAAAAAATTGTACAAAAGATTCTCTGATACTCCAATTTTTCCTTACATATTTCAGCAGTACAACTGATTTGGTAAAAAATATTTCACGCTCCGCAAATCGTAGTTTTCACATTTTTCAAGATCAAAAGACGATATTTGATACGCAGAAAAAGGTTCCGAATATAAAATAGCGTCCTACTCATATTATGACACATACCTTCACTTTGGTCTCACTGTAGATGGTAGGCAGCACTTGCGGCAAGAGGTCTCGTATGAGCGAGGGCTTGTTGTGCGCGGCCGAGTTGAACGCGACCAGCGCCACGCGCCGCACGCCCAGCTCGGGGTCGCACAGCGGTACTAACAGCTCGGACATACACATGCGGAGGAGGGGGTCGATGGCTTGAGGCTGTACGAACACACATACATTATTAAAATAAAAAAATATTTATTTCTTTTTCACAAATAAAAACAAATGAAAACTTTACTTACAAAATAAAACTTTAACGCTGATCATAATGACATATTAGAGATGTAACATACATTCTTACATAGGAAAAAGTATTTGAAAGAGACAGGCCCTTAAACTAAGCCGAAGCTAGATGTAGATTTATTTATTGCAAAGGATTTAAGTAGGACTATTAAGGAGTCAGAAGAAGGGAATTTCATAGGAAGGACTGGCAAAACTTTTGGGACTTATTCCCACACGATAACAACCAAAAAATTTTGACAACTTCATTGAGCTGCTTTGTTGAGACTAGTAATTCATGTTGATGTACTAACCTGATCTGATATCGTGAATTTAACAGCTGTAACGGCGGTTGTCCTTGTCAGTGGCTCGGGTGACTTGAGGAATTCCTTCAGGTATGGTAATAAGTCTTTTGGCTCTAGTAAACATAATTTTCCTAAGCATTCGGCCACCTGAAAACGATTATGTTATTAGCAAACATTGCTTAGCAAATTTACAAAAGTCATATGCGTGTATAGAAACACCTCTTCCCATAATAATTTTCTTTTCAATAAATCAAAACGAAAAAAATTAACTATGTTTCGTTTAGAATGGAAAAAGAGGATACTTACAACATTACGAGATCCTTCCTCGGCACACTGACAGTGCTTAGATAGCTGCACCCAGATTTCAGGTATGAACGGCCTCAGAGCTTCCACACCCTCGGGGGTACACGATTCACATGAGATTATCTAAAAACAACGAAATTATTAACAAATAACATCACGAATTCAGGACTACATTGAAAGTATACAATCACATATAATATAATATTATTTATTTTATCATTAAAACTTATAAAAAATTATAAGTTTTAATGATAGGTAACTAAAAACATCCTATTTTAAAATTATGTACGTATGATTTATTTCTATTTACATTAATGATTATAAAACATGATACTATTCATATTATATTAAATTATTGTGCTCGACAGGGTCCATGTGAACTTTGGAACTATTATTTAGATCTTGAAAAACACCTGTGAAATGCAATAAGGAATTGAATTGAATTGAGTATAAAAGGCTGTTTATTTTCGAGTCGACAAGATTTCACTAATTAAATTGATGTTTCCTTCTCAGTATCACTTACTACTAACAAAAGAATCTTGTAAATATGCATCTTGACTTTTATCTGTTTGGATACGCTTATTTCGAAAACCATAAGTAAAATAAGGTATTATCACCAGTTAAAATATTGCCGCATCCAATTTTTGTAATTTAAATTTTCTTACCTCCCTCAAGGAGTGTAACAAAAGGTACTGTCTTTTCGGCTGTGCCTCGATTTCTCCCAGTATGAACGGTAAGAACTCGGGCAGATTGCCCACAGCTACGGAACCAAGCGCGTAGCTCGCGGCTGACTTGACCTCCTCAGATGACGGCGTGAAAGAGTTTAGGAGGACCTCTTTCAAATTCGGTATGGAGCTTAAATCTCTGCAAGAAATATTTTAATGTTTATTTATCTTTTTTGGGTGTAATAAATATTTAAAGCTATGGATTACTGCAATATACATGACGGCATTTGTTACTAAATTCAACCGTGTGTGGACTTTCAACTACTCAAACTGCACATGAGCAAACATCAACCAAGCTTAGGCCGCTGCCAACGCCACTGCCCGCTGCATTACGCGATGGAAAATCGGCGACGCAATGTCCGTTGGATGAGTATCGCCCCCGGCATATATACCCCTACACTTTACCTAAGTGGTTGTTTACTTTAACATCGTTAAATAACCAATAGAAAAACCGTAACCCTGGATCTAGATTAAAAATCTACGACCAAAACTATTCCTATAACTTTGAATACTCACAGATGTCTTCCGATCTCAGCGAGTGCCAGTAAAGCGAACATGTGATGCGCGTCAGATGTTGGCTGTGCGGCATCACGTAGAAAACCTCGCACTACTTCTAGTGCATCCGACCCGCCTTCTACTACTACCGCTGCCACGCACTTTGCTAGAGAGTGGAAGGCCTGTAAAAAGGAATATGGTTTAAAAACGTATAGGGCAATAATGATTAGGAGTCACACTATTTTTAACATTTATGTACACCGATTTCTCCGTGATTCAGTGATCACGGAGTTCGGTCCGTCTGGTAGAAGATCGCGGCGTAGCTTCAATAATACGTATTTAATCCTCTTCGTGTATATTGATGCTGTTATCATAAGTTCCTATCATTGTTGTTTACTCAACAACTAATTATACCACTTGTGTACGAATTTGTAGGTACCTACGATGGGCTGCAAAAAAAAATACAATAGAAATTTTAATATAACTGGGGTACCCAATTGACGCAGCCCACTGTACACCATTAAGTAGTTACCCCCCTAAAAGACATGTGCGTTCAAATCCATGATAGGCCCAAGGTGGTTTTAGTATTTTGCAAAAACGTTTTATTATAATTAATGTATTGGTTTAGTGAATAAGGTTAACATTTACAAAAAGTTATTCAACGTCTAAATAGACCGGAGGTTTCAAGCCCGCTTGCCGTGCAGAAGATACGTGGTTTAAACCCCACGAAATGCACAAAATGTGCTTTTTGTCATTCATAATATTTTTTAAATAGTACTTTTCTATTTTGTTTTAGTAATCCTTACGTATTATAAAACAAAGTCCTCCGCCGCATCTGTCTGAACGCAATAAACTCAAAAACTTCCAAACGGATTTTCAAACGGTTTTCACCAATGGACGGAGTGATTCATGCGGAAGGTTTTAGTGTATAATTCATTAAGGTTTTGTGTAAATTGGCTGAAATTTGACAATTATTGATTATTAAAATCATGCCGACTGGGAGCTTTATTGGCGTGCGCCGTGGAAATCGTAAAAGTTACATAAATTTATGTTCTACAGTATTTTTATTTTAAAAAGTTCAACAAAAAAAGTCCGCGATGGCATATGTCTATTTTCTTAGGATGACCCACAATAACCATTTTTATCTTCCAGAATTTGATAAAAATTTCATCATTATTTTCGAAACTATTTTGACCGGTATTATATTAATACTTAGCCAATTAACTTTGTTACTTAAATTGAGCATTTAATTTAGATTAAAATATGCCTTTACGTCATTTCATTTAAATGAATGGTTTAAATATTCAAAATTACGCGTAACTAAATAATTTTGGTTGACGGCAACGCGGGCGCAGGAGTCAATGACCTTTTCCTCGGCTATTAGGTATGTAATCCCGGTATGGGTAGTACGTTCCCGTGGGATATTTTCCGACATCCACGCGGACGAAGCCACGGGCAAAAGCTAGTATTTATAAATAATAAAAAAAACAAACATAAAATACTTTAATAATAATTTAATAATATGTTATTGCTATTATTTAACAAAACTTTCATCTTATTTTAATACAAAGATTTATATTTTACCATTTGATTTGATAATTTACAGTTATTATCTACTATATAAAAATAAGTCGGGTTTTCCTTCCTGACGCTATAACCCCAGAACGCACGAACCGATTTCCACGGTTTTGCATTCGTCTGAAAGGTCTCGGGCTCCGTGAGGTTTTAGGTAGGGTTGGTAGGTAGGATAGGTAGGATAGGTAGGGTAGGTAGGGTAAGTAGGGTAGGTAGGTAGGGTAGGTAGGATAGGGTAGGTAGGGTAGGTAGGTAGGGTAGGTAGGTAGGATAGGTAGGTAGGATAGGTAGGGTAAGTAGGGTAGGTAGGTAGGGTAGTTAGGTAGGATAGGTAGGGTAGGTAGGGTAAGTAGGGTAGGTAGGTAGGTAGGCTAGGTAGGTAGGTAGGTAGGCTAGGTAGGTAGGATAGGTAGGATAGGTAGGGTAGGTAGGGTAGGTAGTTAGGTGCGCCGTAAATAAGTTCTTAATGCTACCCGTGCGAAGCCGGGCCGGGCAGCTAGTAATGTATATATTTTGCCAACTGACACAAAACGGGTCCCTTCCCTAGACAAGTGGCATCATATTAACGCAAACGATAAAATAGGAATCGCTAGAAATAAACAAAAGTTTTAAGTGAACGTATACATCAAACGTTGTAGTTATAACTTGAGGGTATGGATTATTTTATAAAGAAAACATTAATGGATACCCTCAAATTATAACATCCACCGATTAGACAGAGACCTAAGATAAAGTGACTCGCGACGATAGTAGACAACAATTTCACATGAGCTCGCTGGCTAGTTCTTCAAACTGCCGGTATGAGTAAGACGGTAATGCGATGATTCGAATCCCAGTCGAAACAATGAACTCTTTTGAAGTATTCTTTAGATTATTCGTAAAGAATTCAATGTTTTAGCAGTGTAACATTTTAAAACTTGAAAGGCTAGCACATACTGACGCTGTGTGTACCACAACTAAAAGGCGAAAAATAAAATATTTTGTAAAAAAAACATTACAAAGTGAATATAATACCTAATATCATTCAAGTCGGTGGCAAAAAAAATAAAACCAAAGAGCGACTTCCGAAATTAAAGGTATTTTTCAAGTTATTGTTTTACTTGACTATTCTCGAAGTAGAAGTGTTTTAATTTTGTAGATCTCATTGGCTGTCTGAATGTTAGTAAATTGACTTTAACCCCAACTTCTGAACTAATTGGAACAAATACGCGGACAAACCAAAAGGTTCGTCCGCGCATTTGTTACAATTAGTTCTCTAGTCCTAGGATATATCCCACAGATGGTTACATGATTTCAGACTCAAACGTTATCTCACATACCTGCTTGATGTGATGTGCGGAGGCGTTGTGGTCGTGCAAGCGGTGCACGGGTGCTACAAGCAACGCCAGCAGTTCGCGGCGAGAGCACCCTGCGACGTCTGCAGCTACCAACGCGCTTAATACTCCCAGCATCGCTTTGAGGGCACCCCCTACAATACACATAAAATGTTTTAACTGTTTGTTCATTAATATACATTTGGTTGAGTGTCTAATTTCAGAAACACTTGTCATGTTAGTCAGTCTTGATATTTTTCGAGCTCTAAGACGCAGATTGCTTGCCAGAGTGTCACTTCTTCCCAGCTAAAGCACAAGGGAGTGGTGGGTTGTTTTGTGGGCTGTCTGTTGTCACTTTTGACATTCGATTAGTCTGACTTAATTAAATGGTTTTCTATTTCAAAAACCAGAGTTAATCTAGCTTCCAATGTGAAATGCCTGACCTAGGGTTAGTTCTATAATTATTTAGAGACGTGTGAAAGCGTACCTTGCAGCAGCGGCGACTTGGCGAGCGCGAGGATGTTGGGCGTGAGCGCGTGGCGCGCCTCGGGCGTGAGCGCGGCGGGGCAGCGCGTGCAGGCGCCGCGCACCAGCGTCAGCGCCGTCTGCGCGCAGTGCAGGTCCGCCTCGCACACTAGGGCCGGCACCTCCATCAGTACCTGGACACACAATCATATATAGGCGGTTCCGCGAGAATCCATCACTGTCTAACTACGCGGCATGAGCTTTCGTATCTTTGATTCATTTTCAATAAGGATCCTGCAATAAACATTGCTCTTGCCGCTTGCGGTACTTATTTCCATCAAATTGAGTTACTGATCAATCGCGGGAAACAGGTAGTTTAATCGAACGGTAATGTTAGCTGCAGTTTAACGCTACATGAACCGCAGTAGAAAATTACACAGGTTTTTTCGCGACCTAGTCTCGAAGTACCCGTGAAAGTGCGGCAATTACAGACTTTATATTTCTGTAATCTATTTGTGATACAGTTGAACATACCTTACTTAAAAGCTCTATGCTTATGGAGTTGCTGTAGTTCTGTACTAGAGTATCCAGAAGAACTAGAGTGGATAATTTCAGGGCTCTCTGATTTTTTCTCAAGAAAGATCCAAGGATCGGTACGACATCAGACTGAAAAAAAAAAACGATGTCAATATTCATGTTCAAATAAATCTATTACATTTTCCAATAAATCTATTTTATTTTGTAAAAAAAAAATATATATAAATTAAGTCTTACCAAAATAGGGGTCAGATCAATTCTGAGTGGAGATGCAGCGACCTTAGTAAGAGCTTTTACTGTAGTCAAACGAGTAATTTCATTGCGCAGTCTTTCTAAGAAGATTGGCAGACAAACGGGAAGCTCGTGCTGCAAAAGAAAAATAAGTTTTGTTGTTTTTTAGTTGTGTTGTTTGCATGCTGATGATGATAGCGGACAGGCTCGACTGTCATACATACGACGCTGCAGTGACTTGCACGTCAACTACAGTCGTCGGCAATTAATGTTGTGTCAGTGAAGTGTTGACTGTACGGTGGTTTTTATTTTGTATTGTAACGTTAATGTATTGTTTGATGTATTGAATAAAGTATATTGTCTATGAGTCATTGTATCTAGAATTAATAATAATTATTATCACTCGACTACCGCTAAGCTAAAGGAAGATTATGATTTGAACAGGCATGTATTTACTTTATATTTGCGTATACCGCAAAATTAAACATTCTGATAGTCATATTGTCACGCGCAGCAGTAAGTGAATGATGGCTTGGGTGCAACTAGTCTGCGGTCGATCAATGACCTCGTAACATACTTTAGAGACATGCAATGTAATGTCCCTATAAGGAAAAATATTTTAAGTTGCACTTCATTTAAACGAAAATACGGAAGTAACTCTAATCTATCAGTCTATCACCGTTTCGGCTGAACAGATTTGGAGACAATTTGGCACACGGATAGACCATAACCTGAATTAAGAGAAACGTGTGCAGTCGGGGGACCCCCGTCAGCAACGAAATTCCTTACGCGATACTCGCACGCACACACACTCTCGTATATAATAGAAAGAGACAAAAAGTCGCAAAGCGGCTCCTTGCGACATAACGCTTATTCCTTACGTGACGATTTCTACTAGTCAACTCCCACCACACAAGCCACGGAATTTCGTTCCAAAATAGGATGCTTTTAATCCCGGTAGTATGTTCCCGTGGGATAATCGCGGACCTCCACGTGGGCGAAGCCGCGGGTAAAAGCTAGTTAGTAAATAATTTTTATAATTTTGAATAGGCTTAAAAAAAATTATCGATATCTCTTGTAGACATTTCATGTGGTCCCATCACTACGAAGCGGAACATTCTTTGAAATATTTTAAATAGCCAACCATAGTGCACCTGTGTAGTTCGATACAAAACAAGATCTGTGCTCGGGTGGAACTTGTCTGCGCTTGATCGATGACCTCGAAATATGTTTACCTATAAGGTAGTATATTTTTGAACCTCATTCAAACGAAAATACTAAATAAAAACTGTGTGCCTGACGATATTTCTCAACGGTAAAAATTACGAACTTCCACACAAACTTTCAGCCCATTTTCCCCTATAAGGGATGAATTTTTTAAAATCCTTCAATCCTTCCTAATTTTCACTTCCATTATACATATTAGGAACCCTTGTGCAAAATTTCATGTTTTTAGATTCAGCAGTTTAGGCTGTGCATTGTCTATCAGTGAATTTTAGAGCAAGATTGTCGCGGACGCGGTGACTGACGCGAGAATGACAACAAGCGGGTTACACAATCAATTTTCCATCAGTATTTCATCGTTCACCCCGGATTGACGAAAATGATAAAAAAAAAAATATAAATTTAAAATATTAAATTTTCTTCAGTATGGACCTATGGCCCATCTAGTCCGTCATTCCGTGGGTTAGACGATCTCCCGTCATTCTAACCAGAATGACAGACTGAACTGATGGCAAACTCGGTGTGTAACCTTGCTCTTACATTTTTATTAAGTAGATCAGAGACATACTTCCAAATAATCACCAAAATGGCAGAGCAGCTGTCCGCAGGCAGCGATGGCTCGCTCCTTGACCTCCTGGTCCATGTCCGTGGCGCGCAGGCGCACCAACGTCACCTCGTACATCGCCGGGATGAACTGCTGCAACTCTTCAAGGGGAGGCTCCACGCTTAGGGAGTCTGAGTCGCCTTCCGAGACCAGGTCTGAATGAGGGAAGGATCTCGTGAGAGTATTTATTTATTTAAGATCTCCAACAAAAGATATACACAACAAATGATGATAAATAAATAGGCAATATCAGAGGGGCAGTAAGTAACCTTTAATTTACTAATATTTATGACAATTTTGACATTGATTGTCGCTGAGATGAGATTGCGACTTAAATTTGAACGTTTTTTTAAGTTCGAATGTTGGCCGTCGGGTATTAAGTAGGTCGACACCTTTACTTGTATGAAGTATGAGTATGAAGACTTGTCACGCCAATGTGTGTTATTTTTGTTTTGATAGTTTGTGTCGCTGTATTCCGTGGAACTGCCTGAGAAATACAGAAGAACCAGAAGCAATCTGTTAAACACCATCCGGACGTTAAATACGGCACAAGACTTTGAGGAGCCCCTTCGTTCTCTCTCGTGTGACAGTCTGTGTTCAAACTTGATGTTCCATAACACTGTACTTTACTTTTTTATGACAGAAGCTGCAGAACACCATTATTTTACCATCATAATTTTCATTTATACTCTTAGACGAGCACCGATTATCACAAAAAAAAAAAAAACTTCAAACGAAACTTACCTAGTGGTCGCATAACTTTGACTAGCGTCTGTAGCACTCGGAGCGCTTCTGCGGTGACCTTGTAGAAGGGGTCGTGTACACAGCACAGCACGGCCGGCAACAGCGCCGCCACGTGCGGGCGCATCGTGGCCGCGGGGTGGCCGCGGACGAGGCACACTACGAAGACAAGCGTCTCGATCTTCATTGACGATGCTGTGCTCTTGTCACTAAGGATGGGTCAGAAAAACAAAGACACTCGAATAGGATTATGTTTTAATTGAAATAAAAACATCCATCGTGGTTGAAATCCTGAATAATGATCCCTATAAGTGTTTGCGGCTAAATATTTAGTGTCACAAATATTATTTTTCTTCTTTTCGTTTCGACGGGGCATCTGTACAAATCTTCTCAAACTTGTTTTATATGCATTGGGGGTTACGACGTTCATAGAATAACACCGGACTGCAGAGTGAACATCTTAAATTAAAAATATTTATTTGCTGATCCTACATTTAACTATTAAAATAAAAGTTTTTATCAACTGCAAAGTTAAGTTTGTCCATCAAATTCAAATTCAAAATATTTTTATTTTACATAAACCTACAAGGGGACTTTCGCACTTGTCCAATTTTTCGTTTTCGCCTGACATGAGCTCAAGTTAAGACAATAGGGGGTTTATTTATAAACGTTGCTTAAAGTTAAGTGTTGTTCAAACGTCAAAAATTTATGGTTAAACAGTGGCTAATCATTAGTTAACTTAAAGCTATTCACGTGAGCGCAGGTGTGAGTGCCCGGATGACCCTGGCGGCGTGGTCGGCGAGGCAGCCGGGCGCGGCCGCCAGCAGTTCGCGCAGCAGCGCCAGCGCGCAGCCGCGGGCGCGCACGCTCCGCCCGCGGATCACGCGCAGCGCGCCGCGGACTACGCCCGAAACCTAACATTCAATTAGTTTTTGCATAAAATGTATAGTAATTCTCAAAGCAGCGTTTAAATGGCATAATCACTGGGTGAATGGCTTATTGGATGTTGCTCATGATCGCTCCATGTTGGGTCGGGGGATTTATGTATCAGTTTAATGATATTGCTAATGTTATATTGATTTAATAACTTAATTGATTACCTATTTTTACTACCCTTGTAAATACATATATCATTGGTGTGCTTCATTTAAAAGATAGGTAATTTGATCAAAATGTTTATAAAGGATTATAATTTTCATTTTTCGCGGCAGGAGATGGCGGAATTAACTAGACTCCTATATAAACGACTGTCATCAGGAAGGAAACACGTTGTCACATTGCGGAATGCTATAAATTATGGAGTATTGGAGGAAACCCGGGCCTTTGCCATTCAGAAGGTCACTTTAGACATTATTATTTAAATTAATTAATGCATTTCGTGACCAGCTCCATAAAGCCGATTGTATTGGAATTAAGTTTATTCCTTATAAAAATGCACATGAGTAATTGCATGCCGAATGAAACTAACACAGAAAAGACAGCTTACTCTTTGCAACAACAGTGCCTGCGGCGAGTTGTCGGTGGGCACGATAGCCATCTGTAAAGCCGGTGGTGGTCGGGTGGCCCTCAGCAACGCGGTGTACGCGCTCAGGATATCACATTTCACGTTCTCTTCGCGTTCTAAACAAACATGAATTATATTCGTAAGTTTTTTTTTTTAAATCGTTGTTATTTTTTTTTTACTTTGTTATGCACTAAGGTAGTCCACGAAATTAAATTTTTCTCACATTTGGTTGCAATTTGCAGGGCTTAGTCAGGTCGTATTTTAATCAAAATATGATTCACGACGACAACAAATATGTATTTACAGAATAATAATCATTAGAATCATTAATACAACTGTCTGTGACATTTCAGGCCAGTTCTAGCCTGAAATGTCATTTTTTCGGGCTACCCTAGCGTTTTCGCTGTAAGAGATCATTAGGAGAAAGTGATCTATACCTTTGAATCTAGCAATCAAAGCCGGTGATACAGTTTCGTACATTTCACCGAGAAGTTCGTGACGAGTTGCAATTACTGATTCTAAGCACTTGGCCGCCGCACGCCTCACCTGAGAACAAAGTCAATGAAAATTACGTGTTCTTTTTAAAACTTTTTCTTTTGTTACACCTCAGTATATTTTAGTAGATATTAACCATTAACATAACAAGCAATATGTAGGTGTACACATCTGCCTAACCTTTCAGAGATTACAGGCGTGATGTTGTGATTAACCCATCCAAATAAATGTTTTTTTTTTCTTAGTTCATCCTACTACCCCACTTTATTATATTTATATTTTATATCCTACTAATTCTACTACCTACAATATTTGTTATTATATTATATTATAAAATTATATATTATATTATATTATAAACGCGAAAGTTTGTGAGGATGGATGGATGTTTGTTAGTTTTTCACGCAAAAAACTACTGAATGAATTTGGATGAAATATGGCACACAAAAAGTTTATAACCTGGGTTTTCACATAAGATACTTTATATCATAATATTCCCACAGGATCGAGACTTATGCGGGTGAAACCGTGGGGCGCTGCTAGTTACTAATAAACTGGAGTAAGGTTACACAAGGATTACTTTGAGTTTAACCATACATTTATCAAGGTTTAAGTTTGGCATAACTTAACCAGTATGCTAATTGCGCAATACAACACAATCTGTTTCGATTTGAAACAGATTGCTAATCCATTACTTCGTAAGTTGGAAAAAAAAATCTGCTCAACAACGTAAACAACGCAATGAATGTTGTTGAACTGTCCAAATGAAACAAATTTGGCATTATTTTTGTTTACGAAAATAAGTTACGCAATTAAGGTACAGGTTTATTAAACCTTCGCCTCCCACGACTCGATATCGGTGAGAAACAATGGCTGTTTAATTGTTTATTTAACTAAGGGATTGGACGGGTTAATATTGGGGCTACAGGTTACTCTTGATACTGTAATAACATACCTTCCAAGACATGTCATCATCATCAGAATACTCTTCAGAATCGGACTCTGGTTCAGCGTCAGGTGTGAAGGACTCGTCTTCCATCTCCTCATCCTCACCGCCGCCTTCTTCCTCCTCATCTTCGTAGTTGTAATTAGGATCGTAAGTAATCATTTTTAGGCAGAGGTCGATTATCTGTAGAAGGAATCAATTTTGGTAAAATTAATAAAAAAAATCGATTAACTTTACCCTCCTTTTGAGCTTCACCAAAGAAAAAGCTTGGAATTAGAACTAAAGAAAGTTTTAGACAAAGGAAGCTTCGTAAAGAATTGTGTGTAACATGACTGGCAAAGTTCAAGAGTGAGTCATGCTGTTTATCACAGAGCACAATATTTTGTGTGGATGTGCCAAATAAATGAAAAAATATTGCTCTTATCAAAACAGGTCCTTACCGTAGGGATATGAGGCTGCACTTCCTTGGGGCACTTAAGTACAAAAGCTTCGAGCGCCTGCAGGCAATGCTCGCGGAGCTCTTCATCCGCATCGGTTGAGTATTCTAGGACCTGAGGCGCGACACGCCACAGCTGCTCGCCAAATCTATGACCAGCTTGACGACTGAAAGATGACGCGTTATTATTGAACTGCGAATCTTGAATCTATAGTTTAATACTACGTATTTGAATTCAGAATCTCAGATAATTGTAAAGTTTTGAGAACACAAACTCAATGTCAAACACGACAAAGTTCAAATTCCATTGCAACCAAAATTTATTTACAAATTAGGACCTTTTTATTACAAATAGTCAATAAAAATCAACTGACGACTACATAGAGCTAAAGTAAATTATTAATTAAGTGGCAATACATAAAAAATTAACTAAGATTGTGTATTAGGTAAAAAATATTCAAAGATAAATTATGTTCGGTCTTACCAAATAGATGCAATACACTGTATATGAGTGCGGCTGACGCTGGATGATGTAGAAGAACTTAACCCCTCCAGCAGGTGATCAATAAGTTTGTTGTACAGAGACGCATTGCAAGACATGACCAGGTGTGACAATGCAACTATGGTGCGTTTACGGACAGCCTGTATAAATGACGATGTTGTTAGTGTGAGATTATGGGACTATGGAAATTCACATTTTAGTAACAATATCAATAAAATCTAATGTTTATTATACAGAATGTCTCTAAAATGTGCTTTGGTTTGTTATAGATATAAATGTCAAAAGTTTAACACAAAGAATAATAATTACATATTTAAATTATGTTTATTATCATTTGCTTATCTTGGTATTGAAAACATTATGAATTTTTTACACTGGTTGTGATCAGAATTTGAAACACCTATTATTTTATACATCTTACTCCATTCATACCTGACGTGGTGAAGCGAGTTGGGGCAGTAGTGAATTGAGCAACATGGGGTGGAAGGTTATGAGCAAGCCGCCGAATCTACTCAACAGATCAGCCAGTATGTCCAAGGCTTCAAGTTGTACTGAGACATCTTCTTGCTGAAACATCAAAATACTATCAAAACATATTTTACAGTAACAGATCTTCCTGATTCTAAACTGTTCATGAATATTAAAAACATTACCCCCTTTTTTGGGCAGTTAGGTAAAAACATAGGAAAGTATTGAAGATACATGTTGTTACTACATATTAAAATAAGTAAGCCATCAATGGGATAGTGTATGATCTAGATTTGGCAACACACAATGTATAGAATTGATTTTTTTTCTTCTTAGTGTTTCAATGGCAAAATAACGCATAAAAAATATATTTTTTAAATTTGTTTGCCATAAAATTCAATAATGCTAATACCATGAAATGAAAAATGAAAATATATTTATGATTTATGGTAAAAACTTCCTGTTCCCTCTATCTCTATTCATACATACATTAAGCATGAGATAAAAATTTATTCAGTTTCCAAGCTTATAATATGTTAGAATAGTTCCTACTCAGGGTTAGCAGGTTAAGGCATTTGATCTTGGTTGTTATTAACTTGTTTAGTAAATGGCTTATTATGGACAATGACCAGGAAACTTTGTCATCCTAATGAGTTAACATGAACTACTTTGTTAACATTTATTGCAACTGAATCTGAGTATCTACCAAAACTAAAAATATGAAAAAGTTTTTCTGAATAATGTCAATTACCTTCTCAATAGCACTGCTGAGTTTTCCAGTAATTTTCTTACATACATTTGCAGCCAAAGTGTTGGAGCCTAATGGTAGTTCAGATATCACAGTCTTTAGGCCAATGCTGCTGATATCTCTGAGTTGTTCCGTGTCTGAGAGCATGTTTGCACACAGTGTGTCCACTATGCCTTCTACTTGATACTCCTTTACTTTGTTCACAAGGGGACCGAGACTGCAAATATTCATACAATTATTACTTAGCATGATCACAAAAGCTGTGTGAATCAGTGAATGTTGCATAGCTTACATACCATTTCACAGCTAAATTTTGCACTTCACCGTTCTTGTCTTCGAGGAGACGGAGGAGCATCTTTACGACTTTTCTCTCAGAGTCATCGTCAAGCTTTATACTGTCTTTTTGTAATTCAGTCATCAAATCATTAGTAGCCATGAACCTGAAGTCTTTGTCGTTAGACGTCATCTGGAGACATTTTGTACAATAACATTATTGATACACAATTAGAGAACGATTCTAGTCAGTGTTATTATGAGAACGCCGGCTCGGCTTACCTTCTCCAGAAGATTTGCAATTTGATAGGATACACTAGCCATTTTGTAATGTGTTCAGTCTCTGAAATCACAACAGAAAACTATAAAAGCCAAATAAAGATAAAGTTAACAATTTATCATGAGAAATTGGTGAAGAAAAAACATTTGAACGATTATTCGGGAAATAAAAGCGACGAATCGAAAACTTGCTTCGTGGTGCTTCGATAAAATTGTATAGACAAAATAGGACAAATTTAGGACTTGTCAAAATATAATCGATTTAATAAAATATTGAAATAAACACATCGAATGCATTCGAGGTCAATACAGCAATTTATTTAGTTTATTTAACTTTTGTTAGATTATATATGAACTTTATTCCCATTTTAGTTTTAAACATTTCCATAACTGGAACAACAAATAGGAATCGACTACAAGCGCTGCAGGGGGTCCTTAGACAATCAATCTGGCAGTTCACAGTTCAATCTGTGATCTAGGTTCACATCTTCTTAATGTATTGCCATTGACCGATTGATTGTTTGTCTAGTGCTTGTCTGACGGACTTATGCATATCTGGCGCTGGCGTTATCGTCAGTTCAATACTGTTAATCTGTTGTCAATCTGGTTGAGACAAATAAAAATGGATGGACAAATCTGAAACGGACAAGAACGAAGGTAGATAACCGTTTGACTAATCCCCGTGCACAACATCACCAACGTTAAACATTCTAATCCATCCCTGGCAAATGCAGGTTGCAATTGGCAATTTTTCATTGTGTTGGGTAACTCAGCACATGTGCTAGCACACACCACAGGGCACAGATTAGCTACACAGAACATTTTGTACTCATATTGTGAGTTTTGAACGAAACGAGTCACTCACTAAACTACAAGTCCATTTACGACTCTAAACAAAGGAGTTAAGGTCTAAGTTTCATTTAACGCTCTTAACCGAATAATCGTGTGCCTACTCTACTGTATATGTGTATCGTGTCGTGTTGTCGTAGCCACACACCACACTCGCGAGTCATGCGCCTCACTGACACACGCAGCACGTACGTGCTCACAGGCCTCCGCAGCCTCGCCTAATTCATGGTAGCACAGTGTGCTAGCACACTTTGTAAAATGAGTGCCTCGCACTATCCTCATTTTAAATGAGTGTGCTACCCATCTCTAATTTGTCATAAGACTGTCTAATAATGGCCTAAAGTAAAGCATCCACACTCCACAGTCTGTTCTTGCTTTATCTCAAATGATAGAGTGGAGACTTTAGTCGAGTTACCAATAAAATAATTAAAATGTCAAAATGAAATGCTGCTTTGTTTTGACTTTAAGTTTTTTAGGTTATATTGGGTTTGTTCACAAGCAAGGATCAGGTTTAATCAAATTAATATAACCAATAATACACCAATTATCGTACTTGTATGAGGAGGTACCCTCACAAATAGGATAATGGATAATCTATTTGTAATTAACAGGTGTGTAAGTCTTAGGATTGGTAAATATTTGGGTCTAGACAGTGATACTTGCTGTATTATCTGAAATATTCGCATTACTTTTATTACAGATATAGAGATATAAACGAAGATGTAGTCTTAGATGTAGCAGAACAAGAAGCCAAACATTTGGAGAAGTTAAAGAAAAGAATTGCAGAAAGGAAATCAGCCTATGCTACTAAGAAGATATCTGATGTGATAACCCTCAAACCGCAGAAAGCTGTTGAGGAACTTAGAGAAGATCATGTGGAACGTAACAAAGCAGAAGTGGCTAAGACAGTTCAAGATTTCAAAACTGACAACAATATCAATACAGTTCAAAAACAAGACAAGAAAAAAGCAAAACCTTCCCATGAATTCAAAGTGTTAGGAGTAGATGACTTTGAAAAGAAGGCGAAGGTATTCTTTCACATTTTCATCCATTTCATGCACTAAACATAAAATGAAATTACAATCTAATTAAAAGTAGTTTGGAACTGTACTGTACTTAAAATCATTCAAATAGTAACACAGTAATAGTAATATAACCCCCACAGGATCAACTGCCTATACTAGTAAATTGCTTATCACATGTATAAAATCTATCAAATGTACTTTTGTGTTCCAGGTATCAAGAGTACTGCCTTTCTGGCTATCACATCCATTTAACATATCAACAAGTTTGAAATCCTCATCATGCACTGTAGCAGATCAAGATTGGTTGCACAGTACACTAAAGGCAACATTACTAAGTGAAGGTGTCACTAAATTGTTCCCAGTCCAAGAAAAAGTTGTACCTTTTATTTTAGATGAGCACAAGTTAACATATCCATTTTGGCCCCATGATATTTGTGTTTCTGCTCCTACTGGGAGTGGAAAAACACTGGCATTTGTCTTGCCAATAGTTCAGGTAAATAACAAAAAATTACTAGATTTAGTACAGAAACCTGATAAGCTAAGTTCTTTCAAAGCTTCCTCTCTCCTACTATTTTCCTGTGCCCCACAGGGTCCATAATGATCACATATAATTTTAATTTACCACCTAAGTACAAATTGTGGAATGCATTTAAAGTATTGAGATATAACCACATTCTAATAAATAAATCCTATATTTCAGACCTTGTCCATAATAATTAGAAGTAGGGTTACAAAATGTGAACATGAATAAATGTTTTCAGGATATTAATTTAATGTCTTAGGGGGATATTATATTGATCATAGATTATTAATAATCAGTTTCAATACCAATTCTTGACCCTTTTTTTTGTAATTATACTCTAAATAACTTACTGATTTTTTAAAAGAATATTTATGTGCTGATGGTTTTTATTGTAATATATTTTCAGATCCTAATGAATGAAATTGGGTGTCATGTAAGAGCATTGGTTGTTTTACCAGTCCAGGAACTGGCAGCACAGGTAGCCAAAGTTTTTAAGAAGTATTGTATGAAGACAAGATTAAAGGTTGCCTTATTAGGAGGTTCCACGCCAATGCAACAAGAACAACAGAATGTTGTTAGAAACAGTAAGTTTTAAATTCAATTTGATTCGAAAACTGAAGATTGCTCAATATTGTTTTATAATTAACCAACTCATGCAAAATATTGAATAAGTGTGTGTTTAATTTCAGCTGAATCATCTGGATGGGTGAGTGAAGTAGACATCATAGTATGCACAGCTGGACGTTTAGTAGAACATCTACAAAACACAGAAGGATTCTCCCTGAAACATTTGAAATTTTTAGTCATTGATGAAGCAGACAGAATCATGGACCACATACAAAATGACTGGCTCTATCATGTAGACAAACACATAAAGTTGGAGAATGAGCTGATGACTGGGCGTCATTCAAATGTTACATGGTCCAGTCTTGTTGAACAAAAGCCTCCACCACACAAATTACTTTTCTCAGCTACCTTGTCTCAAGACCCTGAAAAGTTAGATCAATGGGGACTATTTCAACCAAAATTGTTTTCTGCTGCTAAGTCAAACAATTTTGAGAACGAAGACCAAATAAGGTTGTATGCTACACCAGAGGAATTAACAGAGCAGTATGTTACATGTGATGCTGAACACAAACCACTCCTCTTGTATCATTTCTTAGCTGATCAAAAATGGGACAAAGTGTTGTGCTTTACCAATGCAGCTGAGGCAGCACATAGATTAGCTGTGCTCCTCAACACCTGGGGAAGTGGAAAATTCAAGGTCGCTGAACTATCCTCAGCTTTAGACAAATCAACAAGAGAAAGTGTGTTAAAAAAATTCACACAATCAGAAATTAATGTGTAAGTATTATGTTTTTTTTTTTTCAAAAATATTTATATCTCAATTAATACATGCAATGACTTTTTATTATAGCCACAGATGACAAATCTTTTAAACAGTAAATGTATAAATAATCTAACACTAAATTGACTAACTAACCCCCGAATACTGAATCGTCACTCAACATTTATGGGCTGCTTAAAATTTGAGCAGTTAAACCTAAACTTTAAATTTTGTATGGCCAAACGTCACTTTTGAGTAACTGTTAAAAAGTGCTACTTAAATTTTGAGTGACGTTTCAGCATTCGGGGGTAAGTATTGCATTACAATTGTTTCATATTAGAGACTAAATTATGCAGATGCTAACTACAAAATTACTATTACTATTATTATTATTATTAACAACATGTTTGTTTGCAGCTTAATTGGAACAGATGCTTTAGCAAGAGGTATTGATATCTCGGACTGCAATTACGTCATATCTTATGACCCCCCCAGAAACATCAAAACGTATATTCATAGAGTGGGCCGCACAGGCCGAGCAGGACGTATTGGTCACGCTGTTACTATCCTGTTACAGAATCAAGTAAACCAATTCAAGGTACATAAATACTCTCTGCCCTGAATGTATACCTATTTAATCTGGTCACATAAAATGTGCTGCTGAAGTATGAGAAATAACTATATCTTGCATATGCAATGTTTTTAAAATTGGTGAATTAATTTTACAGGAAATAATACAGGGTGGTGGAAAAGCTGAGCTTCCTCAGATAAAAATCGAAACTGGTGTTCTTGATCGTCTAACAAACAGCTACCATCAAGCAATGAGTGAAACTAAAAGGCAAATTCATGCCGAGATTGATACAAAAGTGAAGAAATCTTTGGAGATTAAGAGAAGATTAAAATCAAAACCACAAAAGCGAAAGCTTAATACGTGAAGATAATCGTAAAAAAAAACATATGTGTAAGACAGTAAAAATATCATAGTGCTTATCACACTTTCTTTTCATTTATTACCTACTTAGATGTAAATATTATCATCATAGCTGGACGAGTCGAACGTCAAACACATGGTATAATAATATGTACCATGGTCAAACATATTTGCCTCAGATAAAAGTTATCTGACGAGCCCAGTTGTCTGACAGTCTGACGACCCTTAAAGGGCTTGCTACACGGCTGCCAACCGCGTCCCATGGTGGTTTACAACCGTGTAGTTGGTGGTTTACGGCCAAATTTCAAACAGCTCTGCTTGTTGCCAACCAAGGTCACCTCTGTCGGGGCCGCGGTTGACAGCCGTGTAGCAAGCCCTTAAGCGATCCCTAGACAATCATGCGGCATGACAATTCTATGAATATGACTACGTGACTTGTCTTTTTCAAAGGCAGATTTATTTTTTCTTGTGCAGACATGACTTGTGCAGGTGGTCAAAACAGTGGTACCTATTGAGACACCGATTTACGACGAACATTTAGGGAGGCTACACTATCATATTTCTAGGATCCTATCTCCTATCCTACTTATATGACCCCCAGAATCATATCAGTGTATTACATTATCATATATCTAAATTCGCCTGGCGTCCTAAGTTTGTCTATGATGAAAAAGCTGTAATATCTTTTTCATTTAAATTTAATCGAAACTGAGTTTTCAAGAAGATCACAGGTTTTGTGTATTTTTTTATTTTATAGCATTTAATCCTGAATGATCTAAGTTTTCGTTAAATATATTCTAAACAATATGAATATTATTGTAGAATGTAAAAAAATGGATCGTTTGTCTAAATAATAACAATATAAATGCTTTGTTAAGTTTTGAATAAATTGTGTCATAACCGACCCCGTTGCTAACCTAACTGAACTGTTTGTTTATAGTGGTGATAGCGTTATTGCCCACTGCAACAGCCACGGCCACCACCGCCAGCCACCGCTGTGGTCTGAACGGCGCAACAAAAACGCGCTGTAAACGCAACTAGTGTTGCTTTATAACAAAGTGAAAGCGCCAGGGTAGCCCGCAAAATTTAAATTTTCTTAGTTACCTAGCTATGTTTTTTGCAATTTACTGATCAGTATAAGGTTGTAGGTTGATTAAAATATGCTTCGCGATCGTAACAAGTATGTATCTAAAGTTATAGAATAATAATCATTAAAATCTAATTAATATGAAAATGAGTTTTTTGTTGCGCTTTCAAGCTAAAACAACTGAACGGATTTGGATAAAATTTGGCAACTTGACCTGGAAAAGGACATGGGCTACTTTTCTCCTGGATCGCAGATGAAGCAACAGCTAGTCATCAATATAACTCTCTAACTTCAAATTACCCTTATTATGCACCTGTAAATTGCCTAAAATTAAGAAAATTGTATTTCGCAGTCTACCTTAGCGCAAAAAGGCAGATTACACGTAAAAAAGCGTCATGTGCGGCCGTATAATTTGATAATAACTATAAAGACTCGTGCAGACAGGCGCTACTAGTCGCACGACGCGACGACGCCGACGCGGACGCCACGCTGGTACTTTTTCTACCGTAAAGTTTTAAAAAAATTGTTTTATTAGCGTCACGTCACGCCTCTTTGAGGAGCCTTAATAGTAATAATTATAATTACGTTTTAGTCGATTTCTACTGGTGTTGACAGTTTACAAAAGTTACAAAAAAATATTGACTCTGGCATGGCTTTGGCTTAACTATTTTGACATTTGTTTGACGTAAATCTACGTTGGGTACGAATCTGCACTTTCAAATCAAATCATCAACGAACTCGAATAGCTATTACAAATTGAGATAAAAGTATCGCAAATTTTAATGATATTTTATCGCCACAAAATCGGGGCATTGTAAATAATCATGTCAATAACACTATCTCAACTCAAAAAGTTTAATACTTCTTGCAACGTATATAACATCGAAGCTAAACTACTTTACCCAAAATTGATCCTTTTTGAAAACAACTTAAGTGTAAGAGTAGTGAATTTGCTAGAAAACAATGAAGAAACACAAGAACCAAGTGTATACCATACATTTGAACAAGAAATTGCCGATAAAGTTTTGCTTGATCACTTTGTGTGGCTTGTTTTCAAGTCTGGTGATATTACAGCAATAGACGTTGTAAAAGGTATACAAATAAAAGTTACGAATGATACTAATACTAGCTTGAAAATCTGTCAAATTGGAAGAATAGAGAATCGTTTGTATTTTATTAGTGAAAGCGGAGATACCTTTGTAATACCATTACCCACTTCAGAATTAGTAAAACAGTTGAGTGAGAGCACAACTGAACTTTCTGTTCCTTTTAAGAAAGCCCATGTATCCCACTCGAGTATTAAGACTAAATTTGATTCAATATGTGGTTTGAATGTTTATGTTGAAGATGGCTTGGTGATTGTCAAATGCCCTATAACTGGCTTATTGGAAGTAATTTCCACTGGAACAAAATTAAATCATATTGTCTCATGGAGAGACCAGGCAATTTGTGCAAATGAAACTAATATGTGGATAGTTGACTTGAAAGAATCTCAAGTTGTTTATGTATTTGAGAAAACAGAACATAATTATTACCCTGTGTTGACACACAATGATTTATTTTATTATATTTTATGGAACAAGGAGGAGGTAAGCTTTTTAATCAAAATTAATAATTCCATTCTTCTTTCTTTTCATGTGGTTGGTGACTAACCTGGTGTCAGAGTTTTTATGCCGCCCTTGAGCCTCTGACTTGGCTTCACATGCCAAGAAATATCTATCAGGCATGCCAGTTTCCTGACAATAATTTCCTTCACTGTTTTTGAAGCAGGTGATAATTATTACAATACGCACATGAATCCAAAAAAACGGAAGTGCATACCTTGGGTTTGAATTTGAGACCTATGGCTTGGCAGTCCCACGGTCACACCACTAGGCTATCACTGCTGTAATAATTACATTAATCTTCATGTTGAAGTTCATATTCCAACTAACAATACTATTAATAATTACTGATTTATAAATAATATAAACCTAAGATTGGTTTTAGTTGTGTATGTGTACTGGTACACAAATTAAAAATGAGCCGTAAAACAATATATTTAAATAGTATATTAATTTCTTTTTTCTGTTATTACAGGTGCAGATTCATTGCGCTGGATTCGCTCAATCTCTAAATAATGCTGGGACTGCAGATCAAACGCTCTGTAATCAAACACTTACATCTCAAGATACTCTAAAGGCGCAACTCAAGACTTTGATAGACTCCATAACAACTGCTACAAAACCAGGAAATGTATTACCACAGTTACAGCCTCTATTTGAGGCTATTGATGATTTAATATTTCTCATTGAAATGACACAGCAACTATGCCAACAAAATATCACATACAAATCATTGATATACCCTCTTCAGAAGAGAATATTTGGAACAAATGCTAATGATCTGATCAATTTGGTGAGTGACTTATCAATCAAAATAGATTTGATTGAATACATTCATTTCACAGGCAATAATTCTTATGAGAATGTCAATATCTTTGATCAAAACTTCAAAGAGCTTTGTATTACATTTATATCTAAACATGATTTTGATATTGCATCTATTTGTTGGTTGAAATATTCACAGTTGAAGTTGTCTGTAACTTCTGATGATGTCGTAAATATTCTAAATGCTATACACAATAGTACCAAATTAGCTGCTATAATTATTTGGTTAAAGAACTTTATTCCATCATTGTTAGAACAAAATCCATTTTATATTGACCTATTTGTCAGATGGGCTAGTGAAAGGGTTTTTATGTTGGAACAGTCCGCATTTTGGCCAAAGATAGGGTTGAAATTTGTTGAAGAAATAATAGTTATCCTAGAAACATCTTTAAAATCAATTTCTATAAGACCTATATCAATGGATGACCTTGATATTCTCAAAACAAGAATAACATACATAATGGAACTGAAGGATACATATAGAATCAATATGTTACTCAATGAGTTGAGCTCACAGAGTCCAAATGAAGTAGCTCTAATAATGTTACGCCGCTGTTACACTGAAGATCTGAAAACATTTTTACAAAATTATTTGCCTTCATATGCTATGCAGCATTTATTTGATTTAGATGATATTCTAAGTTCATACATTGAGAGTGAAGCAGCAAGCAGTGGCGGTGGAATTGATGGTACACGCCTACAGATTTTACTTGAATCTTTTCATTCATACAACAATAAACTTGAATGTTTACTACAAGTTTTAAAAGTATTAGATGTCCCATGGAACTCAACTGTACTGGAATTAGCAGTAACAACTGTTGCCAATGTTACCAAAACCTTTACAGTATCTGATTTAGAAAGACTACTTTCCCAAGAGGTACAAAAAGAAATAAATTACGCAAATGTGAAAGTGGTATTGAAGAAATATAATTTTCCAATGACATGTACTGATTACATGTTAGTACTTCACAAAATTGTGAGTGTACCAGTAATAGAGTTGGATGATTTGAAAGCAATAACAGGTGTCATGCCTGTTTATTCAAACTATGGCAATGCCCTGTATATTGAAAGATGCCTTCAAGATTGTGAAACTAGAACAGCATTAAATTACTTTCACAACTTATCATCAAAAGAAAAAAAGTTGTTACTTAAAGCTGTGATGGCTAAGTATGATCAAATAATTTGTGGAACCACAAATAATTTGACTATTGAAAGAAACTACATAGATTTCATAAAGGGAACAAAACTCATAAATGAAATTGAGATTAAAAATATTGAAACACTGTATAATTTCAAAAACTCTTATAGTTTGTTACTCAATATGAATGACATTTACAATGAAAGAGCTTGTGAAGATGCAGTTAACTCTTGGATATGTCAAGATGGAGCCACTGCAAGCTCTGGTCGTGGCGGAAGTGTTATTCAATTAACACATGCATGTCAGTCCCAACACTCTGTACTTATGGCCCTGTTACGCAGCACTTCTACTTGCCATCAAGTGAGAAAACTAGTTGAATATCTCTTAAGAACATTTTCAACACAAGATGTATCAGTTGAAGACTTTATTGCAGTTTTATCTCAATTTCAATATGGAGAGAACTGTGATCTGTTGTTGAATTCTTACAATGTTTTAATTGACCTAACTGTTAATTGTAGCGAAGAATATCTTCACAATTTAAGTAAACAATTGTCCCTGATGAACAATCTTATAAACACCAGTATTATTGTGAAGAACTTATCAATAGCATGGAAATTCCATTATATATTTTTGCCCATTTCATCAAGTACTGCTATAAACGAATTAATTAATTTCTACAAAACTACACAATATCCAGATAGTGTTAATACAGAATTTCCCAGTATTCACAGCAAATGTGATTTTACTTCCCTGCGAATGGTTTCTAACTGTTTAGCTATCTCTGAAGCCACTAAACCAACATGGCAAGATGACATGTCTGAGATAGCAAAGAGGCTTCTTGCTAAAGTTGTAGCATATCAAGAGCTTGATGAAGTATTAATGACAAGTTTATTACTAGTTATGAAAACCTATGAGGAAGATAATTGTGTTCTTGAAGTGCTAAGGGGTCAGAATGAATTTTTACCACCTAACATAATAGGGTATCTTTCATTACCTCCTATCCGTCGCACATTCGTATTGGACAATGATTCAATATCTAAAGAAATAGGAAATTCTGTATCATATCCTCCTCAATACATTCTCAAGTCTAAATTCAACATTAACTTGTCTGATGTCGCTTTACCTGAAAATAGTGAAGAAACTTGGGATGTCAAAGTTATACTGTTTTATGTTCTACTACAATACCCTGATACCAGTTTCGACCGACTGGTAGAATTGTGTCGTGCATTAAACATTTCAAGTAACGACGGCCTATCGCTTCAACTAATAGCTTTACTGTCGACTTGGGAATTGAAATATAAAATATTCACAGATGATTTGGGCCACCGGCAAATATTCATAGAAAATGACGAAAAATATTTAAACAAATGTTTTGTTGTTTGGGATAGTATAGAAAATAGAGAATTTTTAAAAGATATACTCAATGATTTTTGGAAAAACGGCGAAGTTACTCTACATGGTCGTGCGGTATCCATAAATCCATATTACTATGAAGTGTTTCTGTGTATTTACCGCCTAATATTCGGCACGGCTATCGAGTTAAAGAATACAAAAGAATACTTTCTACTACACTTCCTAAAAGAATACAAACGTAAAAGTACTCCCAAACAGTACGAATACGAACTATTCTCTGTGAAAGGAATGTTTCCTGAAATTGGTCATTTCAGATTACCATTTCATCTCTTCATGCGAGAAGATATGTGGTCTAATTTAAAATCGGAAATAACGTTAGAAACATACGAACGTTGGATACCCGCAGTTGCATTGCTTGCTCTTGACTCAGATTCACAAACAGCAAGAGACATGATTTGTAGTAACGCCGTGAAGCAAACCATGACTTCACGAAAGCGTAACGATGATGTAGATTCAGAATCTAAAAATGAACCTTGGCGTTTAACGAGTCAAGAAGAACCTCTATTACGTGCAGCGCATCGATGTGTAAGGCACATTGCTAACATGGAATGGGCTGGAGCGTGCCTTTTCTACGTGCTACAAGGATGTGCACGAGGGGCGGATCAAGTGGCTGCTGCTCATCTGTGCTACCAATTTGCGCAACGTTGGGCCGCTCTACAACCTGGAAATCGTGCTGTTCGACAAATGGAACGTCTACATGCAACTCTGTCGACACGACATGCATTATACAAAATTGATTGGGCATGCGAAGAGCTCGTTCGTCTTTCTACAGAGCCAGCTCAACTCATCCGTAATTTATACTTACATCCAGATTTCGTCTCAAAAATGAACCGCCATGATGTAAATCGAGCTGTAAATGAGATTGCAGATAAAAACTGCATAAATGTTAGTTCAATAAGAATTCAAATATTAGAAAACATACTTGACAAAGCTAACGGTGATAGCAAAACTGTCACCGTTTTAAATATAAAAGAGTTAATGACTGCAAAATATATACTGAAAGCAACGTGCCCTAAGATGGGGGCGATATACTTATCTCGGATTGCATTTGATGATGAAAGTGATAACAACAAGTCGAAAAAATTAAGAGCTCTTCAATGTTTAATGAGTGTAGTAGACTCTGACACTGCTATCAAGGTAGCTAATCGTGAAAGAGATGCTCTATGGATGTCGCTCTTAGAATTGTTAAGCGTTGTCAGCTTAGAGAGCATTGATATGCCGTGGGTTGCAGCTACATTTACGCATGACAAGCTTCGTGGCCTAGAACAATTACTTCAAGGTTCTGACGGAAACACAGATGGATTAAGAACGGCCGCTGAACTTGCACGTAAATTCGGTTCTTCGCAAATTATACGCAGTCTTATTCCTCTTCTACTGCGTGCAGGTCTATTTGAAGAAATGATTCCATTATTACTGAAACTAACGTCTCAACTAGACAGCGTAATATGCACTGCCTGGCGTGCCGTTATTTTGTGTCCCTTCCAACGCGCGGACTACCCAATAACAGAGCGTCAAAGAACAAAGTGTCTGAATGCTATCAATTTATTACCAATCTGTCCTATTATTAAAGATGAAGATTTGGTAGAAATATGGAAAAACTGCGTTAGATGTAAAGTATTGGGATTAGGTTGCTTGATTTTACCATACATGACTTCTCAAACAAGGCAATCATTAACTGAACTACAAAAAATTGATAGGAGAAATCTGATCGCTAGTTTGAAAAATTTACATGCTGATACTTACTTGGTATCAGGTGCAATGCATGTTATTGAGAGAATGGCATCAAGAACTTACAGATAATCAGTTTATTAACAATTGTACAATTGCTACCAATCAAACCAAGTTTTGTATGTACTGAAACGCAACCCAATGTATATGTATAACTAAACTATTCAAGTATGCTAGGGTATCTGTCATGGCAAATTTGGTGTATTCAGCAAATATTAGCGACATTTTCTCTTCTAAAGAAAAGTCAATATGAAGTGCTTTAGATGTACTTTTCTACATATGAAACAGCTGTTTTTTATTTTAAATAACCGACGGATTCAATACAGAATCATGTATTGAATCCATCCATGGTAATAGTATTCGCGTCGATGTATGCCACTCTGTATAACCCATTAAAATTAATTATTTACTCACTGTTAGGTTTTAGTTTATCTCATATTTATTATTATTAATTAGTTATTGGATAAGGATTATTGATGATTTTTATATACAGGATGGATTTTCGAAACAGGCGGCAAAACGAAATGTATGGGATTTTTTTTTAATACGATTTCGGACTTGTACTCAGACCTCAGTTGGTCCGATAAAGTTTTATGATCCTTATAAGAAACAGGATCGATTGGCATCAAAAAAAGATTTTGTGAAAATTGCCACTTTTCTTGCTGACTGTACAGTTTTTTTCAAAATCAATAAATGTGAACGGGGATCAAATTTCTCAAAAAAAAAAAAAAAAAAATACGGTCAGTCTCCTAAGACCGTTTTACTGTAGCTACAACAGTTAACGGTACCTGCCCTTACTGCCCCATCTCAAAAATCCAACCTGTATATATATATTTGTATCACGTTCTCGAAAACGGCTCTAACGATTTCTATGAAAGTTGCAATACGGTTTACGGGGGCGAAAAATCGACCTACCTAGGTCTTGTTTCTCGGAAAATTCGTTTTGTCTATTTTCACAGCCTCGGGAATGTGCTACAACATTGGTATACCTGGACGATATGTTTATCTATATTCACCCGAGCAGAGCTCAGGTGCTTAGTTATTCATTGTAATGCATTGTATACATGTATTTAAGAATTATAACAGGTAGGCAGGAGTTCTGTAGTTTATGCCTGCCGCCTGCCCATGGGAAAAAGGGGCGAGATTATGCATGTATTGCATTCTGTGATTTGGATTATAGAAATTGTTTCTAGATCAAGGTCATCATTTGGGCTAGTCTCGAATAATTTTCTGATCTGTACTATATTTAGTTTTTAGTAAAATTATTATTTAGCATGTATTCCTCCATTTTATTGTCAGATTTTTTTTAAACGAGAGTCCTTGCATTCCTTGTTGTTATTTTTAGAAACTATACATATAGACTACTTTGATACCACATAGTGCTTAATGTCAAGCAATTTTTAATAAAAAATATGAATTAATTAATTTATTTATTTACATACAAATTTATGTCTATAATAAGGATTAGAAGTAAATGCTAAAGATTTAATATATGACACAGCTGGACAAACCATCTCAAACAGAGGAGCATATATTCCATGTCTTAGGGCCAGCTGTTCTGGAGTTTCATCAGCATTATTTAATTTATGGGCAATGTCTAAAGTATCATCTCTCAAGAGTAAAATTAATAATGTTGACTTACTATGACTAATTTTTGCTGCCAGGTGCATGGGGGTTTGACCTGAAACAATGGAGAATATTGTTCATTCTAGCTAAATAATAGACTTTGATAGAGACAGCTGTTGGAGATGTTTAGATTTCTGATAAAGTTTTAAAACACGGATGTTTTAAAACTGCACGCTTAGCATGACCACAATAGAAACGAGTTTTTTCGACAGAAGAATTTTCTGTCGACAAAAACCATAAAAAAAACCGTTCTATGGTTTTCATGTTTTTCCAGTTGCCCTGTTGCCGGGGCCACGATTTTCTTTGCATCCCTGGCAGATATAGCAGTATGTCTTAGGTGGTACACAACTCATCAAATACACACACAATGAGACCTCTTAACTCCTACCTTTGAAAAGCCATTGCTACTATTTGTGTGCGTTACTCCAGCCAGAAATTGTCGAAAATCGTCATAGAAGTCGTATAATTAGATATACAGCTTCTGTAATTGGTAAGCAGTTTATGTAATTTGGTAAGCTGATCGTTTTTTACACACACACACATAACATCACGCCTGTATTCCCCGAAGGGTTAGGCAGAGGTGTACCTATAGTACACCCACATTTCGCTTTCGTTTTTCAATTATTTGATAAAACTGGCTGCAGTAACATTACTCCGGCTGGAGTAACGTTACTGCAGCCAGATCTTTTGTTTTCTAATGGGTATGTTGAAATAAATGTTATCTAATTAATTAGATATCAATTTGAAAGAAATGTTACAACTTAATTTGTATTTGCTATGTTTGCGAAGATATGTAAAATCCTGCTGCTGTAACATTTGCACGATTACTGCATCTCGGAATTGACTAAACGGATGATTATAATTTTTGGACAGGACATCTGGCTAATTAGTTATAATTTGTTACGCAATAAAAGAATCCACAATAATGCACCGTTTTGAAGTTATTTTAGTAAATAAAAATATGCTTTAATAGGTCCTAGCACCTAAGCAATACGCACTCCAAAGACTTACTTGAAACATTATTATATAGGTAATTATTGTCTATAAATGGTACTGAAGTTTCATTAATATCCTATATGCAATTAAAAAGTTCAAGTACAAATTGAAGTTTCATCATAACAATTAATTAGCCAGATTTCATGTACAAAAATTATAATCATCCATTTAGTCAATTCCGAGATGCAGCAATCGTGAAAATGTTACTGCAGCAGGATTTTAAATATCTTCACAACCATAGTGAATGCAAATACAAATCAAGTTGTAACATTTATTTCCAATTGATATCATATTATTTAGATAACATTTATTTCAACATACCTGTTAGAAAACAAAACATCTGGCTGCGGTAATGTTACTCCAGCCAGAACTGTTTTTATCAAATAATTAAAATACCTATCAGCTTACCAAGTTAAAAAATTTGCTTACCAATTACAGAAGCTGTATATCTAATTATCTATTGCACTTAGATGACGATTTTCAACATTTTGTTGCTGGAGTAACGCACACAAATAGTAGCAATGGCTTTTCAAAGGAAGGAAAAGGTAGGAGTTAGGGCAACTATTTGTGACAACAAAAGACATTTTCCTTCCATACCATAGGAATATTCATTTCAACCGTACAATAAGTAAGTCTGTTGTGTATGAGACAAAATATCCAGTTTTCTCCTACCTCCATCAGAAAGAGCCCCTGGATCAGCACCAGCAGCTAATAGTCTTGCAGCAGCCACATAATTATTCCAGTTAGAAGCGGAATGCAAGGCTGTCCAGCCAAGCTGTGTTTTAGTATGCACATTGGCTCCAATACTCAACAAGTATGATATGACATCAGTATGGTTACTGTATGCTGCGCGGTGAAGTGGCGTGTATCCATCGGCATCTTGTGCATGAACAAGACCTGGTTGTTTCTTCAGCAGCTCTCTTAATATACAGATCTCTCCATGTTCTGCTGCCCACAGAACATAGTCAATGGGATTGGCTGTAAAGAACACAGATTCCAGTTATTGATCCAAATAAAATATCTACTATAACACAAGCATGTAATATTTATAAGATACCTTTTGGATCCTTAACTTCTTCGACATCTTGATCCGGATCGTCCCATCCAGATACAAACATTCCCGAAGTTTCTGGGTTCTTTTTGCATTGCTTTATTTCATCGTGTACTTCTGCAAAGCTTTTCACTTCCTTATTTTCGTCCTCAGAATCCGACATTATCTTTTTTCTATTTGTTTTGATTAGTAAATCAGGAAATGCGATTCGATGAGTAAATCAGGGATTACGAAAATCAATCACTCAGATACTGTCATGCCTGTCATTGTCAAAATGATGTTTACCATTTTAGTCTTTGGTTTTTACTAGAGATGTGACTTAGTCTACGGTACAGGTCAGGTCTTAAAACTTCAAGTAAGGTCAGTCCGTCACATGTGCACAAAGATGTTTTGTAGAATAAGTACTAAGTTTTTCTCGGCAAATTGCAAATAACCCAGGCCAAGGCGTATAGTCGTCATTCTATTGGTGTGAAATGGTGTGTGTGTAGGATGCCTTTCGATTACGCGCACGGCACGGGCTCGGCATTTGAAACTCACGTCCACCCACACACAGATTTTCACATAGCTAACGACAAATCGGCTGACTAAATCTGTGTCTTGACGTGGAATTTTGAAATCAACAGCCAGACGACCGACGATGAATAAAGTCGCTGCGTGTGTTTATAGAATAATACAGGAGGACGGCCTTGTCCCACCATCCAGCGGTGCCAAAGAAGACGTTACAGAACTACATTTACGTTGCTGGTTGCTGCGCTGCTCAGGCTAGGCGATAGGACATGACCCTAATAATAAAAGCATATCAATAAGTATAAATTCAACAGAGCTAATTGCCACACCGGCCGCGGCAGCGTCCACCGAGTCATCTCCGCGCTCTATGATTAATTGAAATAAAAACATTGCCGAACGTAATGTTCAATGTGCGGACAAATTCATTGCCTTAAGCCGACGTTTGCACGGACGTAATAAATTCGCGGCGGGATTTTATCGCGCACTGTATTTTCAACTCTCGGTGTTAAGCCGAGCGTTGAGAATCCAACGCGCCGGGACGCACTGTCGTCTCAGCGCTTTAAAAAAAACACACTGTTGGATTTTCAACTCTCGGCGCTAAGCAGAGCGTTAAAAATCAAGTGCACGAAATAAAAACGTCAAAAGTTGGTGTCGTCACAGTGTCGCGAAATCAATGGTTTAGTCGCATCTCGAAAATGCCCAACGGGCCTAAAGAAGTTTTCACTTTAAAAATCGCTGCGATTTTATTACGTCCGTGACGTGAGCTAACTGTCAAAAATCAAAACTACGTATTGTAAAAGCACACATTCCATGCTTCCACAATATTCATTCTTACAAATTATAAATGATCTGTAACTCTCAGTTACTGTGTCTGTTAACTTTCACGGCTTTCGCGACTGAACGGATTTGGATGTAACGCACAGCACACGGATAGACAATGGCCTGGGTTAGGTGGGGTGGGATATATGATTTTTTTTTTCCCGGTAGTACATTGTCGTGGAATAATTTCCTACCTCCACTTGGGCGAAGCCGCGGGCAAAAGCTATTGCAAAATTTTGTATGATCTTGATTTTGAGGGATAAGTACTTATGTTATAAGTGTGTAGACCAGTGAGTCATCACGACTTTTAAAATATTACTCGTATGTTTAAATAGGGATAAGTTTTGCTGCTGATTTTCAAACTACCATCTACTTTCTTTAAAGAAGTCACTAAAATACTATGATTCTGACTCGCGGCCTATTATATTGGTTTTCAATTTCATTACGAAATGAACTGGTATGGAAATATAATTATTTGTATCTCTTTTTAAAGTTCTAACTCTCTCTCAAAAATAATATTCAAAATCAGTTTGGTGCTGCTTTATGTAAAAACATGTTTGTGCAAACATACCAAACAGACAGACAAACTTTCGTATTCTATTGTGAATTTAACTAGATATTTTTGTATTTTTTGTATTATTTTACAAGTAAAATACTATTTACAGCCTATTATTTGAATAACAACACTGACTGTCCGCCATGATTGGAATTTAGAAATAATTTCAACATGGCGCCCGGTTGTTCAGAGTGTGTGTGTGTGAAAGTGCAGTGAAATTATGTTATTATCTAGAATTTTTAGTGATTATTTTAGTGTTTAAGTGAAAAGTGTGTGCTTTAATGCAGTGGTTTTCTTATCATGGCTTTGGATTTACGCCTGCATTCTCCTGCAGGCGCGGAACCTGTTGTTTATACATGGCCCCTCACTTCAGGTCATGGCTCGGTAAGGAAATCGTATATTTTACTATCGTGTAGTTAGCTACAGTGACGCTAGTAGGAGTACTAGGTTTCTATTTTCTATTTTTCAATAGAGTTGCGTTGTAATTAATGGTGATGTAACTAAATTGTTTAAGAGGCTCGCTACTCCTATTGTACAACAAGTGACTATCCACCACTAAGTACTTGCTCGTGTTTAGTTGAATTGTGGAGTGAGCGTTTAAATTATACAATGATATCAATAAAAGTTCCTCAATGTACGTATATTGATTCGGGCAATAACAAGAAGTTTATCAATTATCTAGACATAGGTAAGCTCTTCTTCACATCACATGGGTATTGCAGTAGAGTGTATTGACCTCGTGTTTTGTCAAGGTGTCGGCTTTTTTTAGATATGTACACACTGTTGCGTAGTTTTCATTCGTCATTTATTTACATTTTATATGATTAGAGTGAGTTTCTGACTGTTTCACTAAGTTTTATGTTGATTTAGTTAGTATTTATTATCTTTCTATACAAACAACTCTTGCTCATAGTAAGAGAAGAGAGCTACTTTATATTCATCACTTTATCTAATTAAAAATCTGTTTATTCGATACAATGCTTACTTTTATACACAAATATTAATAAGTAAACAAGCAATATTTCTAATATTTATTTTGGAAGTATAAGACTGCAATCATTTTGCTATCTAAACTTATTCATTATTGTTATTTCTCACAACTAATAAATTTCTTAATTGATAATTAAACATTTTATTGAATATATTTGTAAAAGTCATTAAAGATATTGAAAATTCTTGTAAATATACATACATGCCTTTATGTATATTTTTAATAATTTTCTTCATATCTGTTAGGTATTTAATTTCTTTGTAGAATGATGTGGAACTGATTACAAAGTTGTTGCTTGTTGATAAGTTTTATTTTAAAATACCTACTAATACACACATATTTTCTAAGTGCAGATTATGTAATAAATGCCATGAATAATCAGGTGGTTGCCGTTTTAGTTTTGTTTTGTGTCACTATGCATGATGCTTATCTAGATTTAATGTCAATAGAAAATCACTATATTTTTAAGCAATTTTTGTTTTAAAATATAGGCCATCTTGATTTTTTTATTATTTTTTTACTTTCTTTTTCATTATTTTAATATAATATCAACAATCCTTCCATTTTCCCCTTATATACTAAAAAGTGTTAAAATGTTATCCTTTGTCTACTTTTTTTGTGATGCAAGCAAGGTCAAAGTTTCTTGCATGTGATCTAAGTCAATTCATCACAGATAATTTTGTGGAAAACAATATTTCCAGTGTTATAAAGCCTTAAAACTTGGTAATCTAAATAAACTATTGCAATGGAATGCACCCATTACACCAAGTGTGCCATTTATTTTTTAATCTTTTGAATGGTTTCTCACAACAATTGTTGCTACTAATTCCTAAACACACATTATATTCTAGATAATAACATAACATATTATTATTTGGCCAGTGCTAGCAAAAGACCCATACACGAACAGTGAAGAAAAGTTCTTTGCTTTATTATAGGAATCACCAAATGGCCGACCGTGATCCAGATCCGGACTACCAACCTAATTTGTATGGAATTAAGTTCAATACAAAAATAACATTTTTCATTTTTACTTACTTTGTTATTTTTGTTCATTACATAATATTTCTTTATTACCTACTTAATAAAAAATGTTTCTTTTCGCTTTATTTCTTAATTGATATTTTTAATCTTGGCTGCTAGTAATTGTCTATTAAATGGACCGCAACAGTCATATTATTTTTAAAAACTGGCCAAGTGCTTGTTGGACCATGCAAAATGAAGGGTTCAGTAGTTGGGATGATTTTATCCCAAGAACACATTGTGTCTATGCACAATATTGGGAGATTTACCATGTTATTTTAAGACCATAGACTTCTTATAGGTTTTTGTGTAATCCATAAGTTACCAAACTATTTTCTGTATAAAAAAAAAAAATAATATTGGCTCATTAGTTTCAGAGATAAGGGGGACTAAGTATTTATTAAAATTATTTTTAAAACTTACAGTAAGCCCTTTTGTTTGATATGTCACACGGAACAGTATGCAAAACCTTTTTTAAAGTTTCCTATTTGTCTCCCTAAAATTACCCCCATATTTAAAATTCATTTATTTACATAACACATGCGTGTTTGGGTCACAGAAATGTATATATATGTGAACCAAATTTCAGCATAATTTGTTCATTAGATTCGGAGTAAATTGGCTGTAACGGACAAACAGACATACACAAAAGTGCTCCTATCCTATAAGGGTTCTGTTTTATCATTTGGACATATGGAACTTTTGCTTTAGTATATAAAAGAAAAACATAAGAAAATGTGTATCAAGGTCAAATTGATGTCAGATTTTTGTAATGAACCAGTGACAAAAGCAGTCAATAAATCATGCTTTGCTATTATTGATATAATTATACTATGATTTTATTGTGACTGTTAGTTTGATTATTATATTAATTTTATTTTCCTTTTGCATAATCAAAGATAGTATTAAGTTTATATAAAAATAGTTAATAAAAATGTTCTTGTTCTAAAGATTTACATTTTTTTATTTATTAGGTAAATACTATTACAGGAATGGATAATGAAATAGATTTTTGAATGTAAAATGCTCTCTAAATATTTTTTATAAATTATCTTAAATTATATTATTTAGCATTAAGCATTCAATTAAGCATATATCATTAAAGGCAGCTGTTGTAAGTGTGTTTTTTCTGGCTGGGCTAAAATATTATTTTAGATATTTTGGGTAATTCCATACAACAAATTCAAAATTAATTTCATTTGTTTCAGGACAAACACGATGGGGCCTTGGAGATAGTAGAAACTATAAGGTACTTATTTTATATTGTTGATGTTAAATAAATAAAGAAGACACCTTTCCATTGTTAAATTAGTATTAAATAAGAGGGTTATTTCAGGCCTGTTTCTGAGCACCAGCCATTTTATATTCAGCATTATTTCTGTCTTTTTCTCATTAATAAGATAAGAAACGGATAAAATCAAATTGGGTCAAATGGATTTAGATGTAAAGGAAATTTTAAAATAAAATTAATGTGCCACAACTAATAAGTACTTCTAATCAAAAGCTGATGGTGTACTTCAGAAACGACGCCGTCATAAAACTAGGAAACTGTTCATTTGACCTTGACTCAAATGGTCCTGTACGTGTGTACGATAACCATTATAGTTTCCGATACATATAGCGCAGATTATTGCAGCTATTTATTACGTAAGTCGTTCGATGATATTATAAGTAGGTATATTTCCGCCTGCATTGATACGACCTTATCAATTATTTGTTTGCTTATGTTTAAAATCATGCTGTGTTGCGGTTGAGATCACATTCAGAACAAACATTAAAACGTGTTTGCAACCTACGCTACGCTCCGCTTCTTCGAGCTATAACCGATTTAAAATATCACTAGCATAAAACGGCAAAAGAAAGTATCACGTGAAAGGGATACACGTGTGTTGTTTGGAGATCGGAGATAGGAAACACCTGTCCTGTCGGGCACGAGCCACCGGCAACCATGCACCGGCACGACATGCGTACAGCAGACAGGCTATCGAACATAATACACTCCCGGACACCTGAATCGAGCCACGCTGCATATTTTTGTTTAAAGGTCTATCTTTTTAAATAACGGTAACTCAAAGAAAAAAATTGTTTTGAAGCCAGTCACTCACTAAACTGATCTTGTCGTGCTGCAGTGACCTAGTTTCGTGGTCCTTCTGAACGGCGCGCGAAGCCGCCAGTCTCCAGGTATCGATGGTAAATTATTTGAAGGGCAGAACGACTTACATGAAGTTGTACACTTATGTTTTAAGTTAAGCCCAGACTGAAGAAGTCCCATAGCTTGCGCGGCTACTTCAGATGCAGTATCCATAATTTGAAAGTTAAAATGGATTACAAAATAGGGAAAAACAATTTCGATACTCTTTTTATTCTGCATAATAAAATAAAAAAACGATTGACTTTTATGCTCTAATCAAAGCTTGTTGCTTCTTTAAAATTCGTAAATTCAAACTATATAAACATAAAAATGCAAGGTGATTCGATTTAATATAATTATTAAGTAAGACTATGACGGCCACAACAATGAAAATGTTGCTTTACTCGATGTGCGTGTTTGGATCCATTTCGGCGCTATGTTTTTGTTTTAGGGGGGTCTTTTTATTGCTAACTAGCTAGTGTTCGCGGCTTCGCCCGCGTGGACCCTAGTACTTTTTCTAAAATAAAAGTTACTCCTTATAACACCAGCTATTTGCCAGTGAAAGTCCCGTCAAAATCGGTCCAGCCGTTTCTGAGATCAGCCGGAATAAACAGATTTTTTTTTGTGAGTACCATATATACTTAGTAAAACGCACAGACGCTTAATTTGATATATTTGTATAGATATATGAATATAGAGTATAGGTTTAAAATAATAGACAATTTATTTAATAACAAACAGTACTGTAGCTAGTGTAAGGTTACATAGCTCTTTGGTCAGTCTTAAATATGATAAAATATTCCATTTAAATATTTTAAATGTGCAGTCAGCTTCTCAGTACGAATATACGTATGATTCAAAAAATGTAAGCCCAAAATACGATCTTTTGAAATTGGTTTTAAATCAAATACTATTCTAATATTGAAAATTATTATAAATATGTAATAACTGTACGAGTTCTAGATAAAAATGAGGGCGTAAAATGTTTCACTTTGTTATTACTAAATAAAATCAAACTTATAATACCTAGCAGAAAAAAATGCTACAAAAAATATTAATTTAAAACGTTGTACCGTAATTGTATTCATTGTAATTGTTTGTAATATAACTTGGTTGCTGGGGTTATCTTAAATTAGGATTAAAACGAGAACGAGTCTTGCAGGTCGATTCGGGCTCGAGTAGTCGGGAGCGCGAGAACCTTCACTATGACCTCTTTTTGTCCGGACGCGCTCATTCACCCGTTCGTGACCTTGAAACCGATCCCTATTATTTCGAAATAAGGGCGCGCCCTGTATACATATTTCTTAAAATTGCTGTGCATAAGTATTTTGAATACCATTGGCTGCGTGTTACTAACTCATTATTAAAATGAATTTATTATTTCCATAAGAATATTATATTAAAGTCATTGAGGTATGTTTTCAAATGACATTTAAATAGGGTTGGAAAAAAGAAACTGTTATTTTTAAATTTTATAAAACAGTTAAAAATGTTTTAAACAAAAGTTTTTTTTATCATTTTTTTTTATCATTCAGTGATTTATCAAATTTATTATGAACACAAATCGAATAGGCCTAAAATAATTCATTTTGAGACATTTTACCTGAGGAAACATACAAGAAATAGATATAAGAAGAAAAAGAAAACTAATCTAATCTGTGAACATATTTTTTTTTTGTAATCAATCTAATTAGGTATATAACACAGATACTGAACGGGGAACTACCACTTTTCGACTAGTGACGAAGTATAGATATAGGTACAAAGGTAGGATGGACTATATTCAAATAACGGGAATAAAACAATCTAACCTTTTAATTTTATTTCGAGCTACTTCAAGTCCTAAAAAAGCATAAATTTTCATTTATTTCCATTCATTCGTGCTTGTGCCATGTTTTTTTTTCCTGAACGTTTAATACATTATTTTAAACTCGTTTGATACTGTGATTTTAAACACTTAATAAAAAACACTGTTATATTTCAAACTGTTTTAAACACTGTTTGAAATATGTGTTTTAAAACAACTTGTTTGTTTTATGCCAACCTTGCATTTAAAATATTTTTTCTGTACATATAAATAAAGCAAAAAAACTAAACACTCATAAATAATCGTAACTGAGTTTTGCACAAGTTCGTTGATATGAGGGGTCAAATCGTGGATGTCAGGTTGCATGACCTCGTTTAATAATGACACAGCGTTCGTTAAACTTCGAGCTAAAATGGCAGAAAGTAGATTATACAGGGTGGTCTAATGTTAGAAGATAAATGTTCCGAGGTATCTCATCTCAATACATAACACCGATTACAACTCATTTGAAGTCATAGTTCATAGTATCGTCTCTATGAAATTAATATTTGTGAGGTACAATTGTACAATTAGATTCGTTGAATTTATGATTCGAGGCCATTTTATCGCAGTCTATTATCAACAAAATAAATTGCCAAAAAAAAATCACAAAATAATGTCTGACGTGGACTCTCTGTCAAATACGCGGGTTTATGTAGGTACTTATTTTACATCACAGAAGCTGACGTATTGGTAATTAACGCGAGTTTTGACGTTGTAGTATCTTTATATATTAGATTGAGATTATATATTATATTATGGTACAATACCTACCTATTTATTTGCACCTGTCTCGCTTCTAACTAATTCGTAGTTAAATTTGAATTAACTTCATGCTTGCGTAAAAATTGCGTTCACTTTCTACGATTAGGTATCAAAAATAATTAGAAAAATCTAAAAGGCAGAAGATAGTCCTTTAAACACAACTAGGTATCTACTGTGAAGCTAGAAATGTATTTGCCGGCGGCCATGACCTTGACCAAACGACTGATAAAGTAGAACATAACATGCTTTACTATAAAACCTAGGATTGGTAGTCTATTCACAACACGATGCTTGGCTTGCCATTGTGTTTTATTTACCAATATAGGTAGTACATATTGTATGAGAGTATTATACGTATTTAAATTCAAGTACATAATTAAGTATAATAGCACATTCAGGGAAATGTATTGTTTACCAGATTGACACACTACGTACATTTGCCCTGATAAAGCCATTCACACGACTGATAAAGAATGACGTTATTGTGATTTGAATATACGGACATTATATTAAGTATGTCTGTATATGTTGAAACTAAGGGGCTTGTGGCTAAGTAATAACAGCCGCATGGGTTGTTCGATCATGCCGCGGTTGGTCCGTGGATGGGTGACCATCTTTACATACCAAGACCCCTCTGTGCTTCGGAAAGCCGTTGGTCCCGGCCGTCATTTGTAGATCTTTGACAGTCGTTACGGGTAATTAGAAACCCAAAATGAGAACCAGTCTTACCAAGGGGTATCGTGTTACCTAGTAACTAGGTTGTGGAGGTCAGATAGGTAGTCGCTCCATGTAAAATACTGGTATTCAGCTGCATCCGGTTAGACTGAAGACCGACCCCAACATTGTTGGGAAAAGGCTAGACAGATGATGTATATATTAAAACTAAATTTGCTCAGCAAACCCTGACTGTACTCACCTACATACGCTGCGGCTGCTGTACCATGCCGGTTGCTAATCAAGGTTTCTTTGTTACAGGTGGGTATGCGACGACCTGCCGGAGATGAAAGCGGCTCTGGAGAACAACATCTTGTGCGATTACGACACCCACTCGTACGACAGCATGAGAGGCCTGTGCGACCGTTTCAACCGCGCCATCGACTCCGTCGTCGCTCTGGTGAGATGTTACTTTGTTTATTATTACAGTACCTGGGCGCCCGAGCTCTGCTCTGGGGAAAACAGAGAATGCTCATTTAATAGTATAGGATAGTTCATACTCATTCCATACTGCCATGATAGTAGCTACATATTAATTCCATGCTGCCATGTCATTATTTATTGTCTTGTTCTAAACTTTGGGTGACCGAGCTCTGCTCAGATGAAAATTCGGAGAAAACTAATTTTCCCAGATATGAGACCTAGCTAGATCGATTGTTCGCCCCCGTAAACCTCTATATTGCAACTTTCACCGAAATCGTTAGAGCCGATTTCGAGAACCTGAGTACAAATATATATGTACAAACAAATATACATATATGTATACAAATATTGCTCGTAAAATAGAATAGGCAAACATACGCACAAAAGTCTTATATAAAATAGCCCAAAGTTATTACATACAACACTTCATCAAACTTAATCGCCAAATAGCTAAAATGTTATTTGAGTTTATCAGGCACGTTTAGGACAAAAATAGCAATATGCATAAGGTCACCCTGCAATAATATGAACATGATTACCGAATTGCCTGCAACTTATAAGCTAATTCATCACGTTTACTGCGATACATAGTATTATGACAACAAAATTGCAATAAACTGGAAACGTTATTGCAACGGGCTTTAGTGGAACAAACGGTGTAGTGACCGAACATTGCTATCATGCGTTATTACAATAGTTAACCGCGATATAAAGTGGCTCCTATCATGTATGTGTTATTGACTACATAATACTGTATTTACATAGCTGGAAAAACTATGTACCCGTCAGGAAACTTGTTTGTTTTTAATAACGGTATCGTCGTAATGCTTCACTGCTGAAGAATACGTAAAAAGTAGTTCACTACCAGTTATATTGCGGAGGCTTTTCATCAGTTTCACTGTAACTAGATGCGGCAAAACCAAAAATATTTGACAAAGGCATACCATGTTATGACCTTCCAAAAATAAATAACAGCACTGCATAGCCAGCCTATAACGTTCCCAATGCTGGGACACAGGCCCCCACCCTGTGAAAGGGAGTGGGCCGTAATCTACCACTCGGGCCCAGTGCGGGTTGGTGGATAAAGGCTCTTTGTGTCGCGTCGCGTATCGCGCCTGTTTGAAAGAGCCTTAACTGAGCATTGGCAACGTCGATATTCAATCGGCATTTTCTCAAGTAGGTATGCAGCCCAAAAAATAATACAAAATTCTCACCAAAGCAGGGTTCTGATAAGCGGTTGCGATAATATATTACATCATTACGAATGAGCGATATCATTCAGGTAGAACAAGTTACCCACGGGGATAAAAATAAACGCAATCTCTGTCGAATAAATAGCTCCCTTGACATTGAACTTCACACTCAGAAGGCTTCTTTATTATGAACGCAATTGGCAATGCGCTATTTATTATTGTAATCTAATTTAACAAACAGTTCCCTTCCTAAACTGTTTATACCATAGAAATATATAAAAACTTATACTAAGGCTTGAAGTTATGATAAAATAATTAATTATTTATGAATATTTGAACAGTTAAGGTTCCATGTGGCAGCGGAATAAATAAAACTAGATGAATTATGATATTATTCTCTACTTTCTCAGAACCGCCTGCAATTAAATGGAACGAAGTGTTTTGTTCTTTAAATACGCCCGGTATACAACGTGTACTCAATACAGCTCAATAAAAACAAGACTAATGTTCCTGGCTAAAAATGAATGGGCCTCGAAACAGCATTTTTTTTTTTAGGGCTTTGTATTTGTATCAGGTAACAAATTGTGTAATAGACATAAAAAAGCGTACCCATCTCAAAATTGACAGAAAAAAGAGTGCGTGCGCAATATTTTTGTGCCATACTGCTGATAATATAGGTAATACAAATACATCGGAAATATAACTGGTCCTGTATCAACTTAGTTATACGTTTGTTATTGGCAAATTAACTACGCTCTGTGAGGATTACATAATGTTCCCACTCTGCTTAATTTTCAGTTGCGGAAGCATCACCAATGTCACCTTAGCTATTAATACTCTGTAATGAATTAATGAGTTCTACCGATGACATTCGTTTTATGTAAGAGAATACCAATCATTTGTGCTAGAGATATATAAAAGGAGGTATAAATAAAAGTACAGTCTACACAAAAAGCAGATGGATATTTCGAAAATTCTTTTTTTTTTAAATATCTGCTCGGGCGAAACGGTTCTTGTTTAGTTTTTCATGCGCATGCCGCAGAGCAGTCACAGCACAGCTAAGCGGTGTTTTTTTTTGAAAATTCAGTACGAAGAAAAAAAAAACGTTACGTTAAAAAAGCACCCGTGCGCAGTGGGCTAAGGGACAGACTTCCGCGTGTGTATTTCCAGACCATTAACAGTTTGGAGGTCTTCAAATCGAGTTTGAATTGACTTTACAAAAGCAGTTGTGCTCCAACTTAGGTCTCAACACGTCACCCACCCACCATCAGGTGGAATTTGCGATTTTGCATCAAACACATGCATGCATACTTAATATTATAAATGCGAAAGTAATTCTGTCTGCATGTTACCTTTTCACGGCGTTACGGCTGAACGGATGTCGATGACATTTGGCACAAAGGTAGACCATAGCAAACGTTCCCGTAGGATATTTCTCGACCTCCACACGAGTGAAGCCGCTGGCAAAAGCTTGTACGAACATAATAAAAACCGGCCAAGTGCGAGTCAGACTCGCACACGAAGGGTTCCGTACCACCGTACAATATTTAGCAAATAATGTCGAAATAAACACGTTTCCTGTATGAAAAAAAAATAAAAATTAAATGAAGTTAAAAAAATTAAAGGGGGTCCTAACTTTATTTTATTTTGATTTTCCTAAAAATATGTAGTGTTAAATAAATACATACTACGCTCGTAAGGAACCTTTTGTGTGCGAGTCCGACTCGCATTTCGTCGGTTTTTTAGTTCAGATAAATTAAAATACTAAACAAAGAATATTTTTCACCTTAAATTTAAAACATCGCATAGATAAATTTGTATTTCATAATGATAAGTACCTACTATGAATTACAGTTATTTTTGGAGTTGTGGAAAATCATCCATATTTAAATAAAATACCTTATTTCTTGGCATTTTTTTATTAAATTGTTGCGATAGAGCTCGTACAAAATGGTCTAAAACTGACAAGTTTTAGGGCCCCTATTTCTTCATTTTTAAAGATAAAAATAAATAAAATTTATATTTGTACTCTACTCGTCGAGTTAAAAAAAAATGACACCTCATATGCCAGGATAAGACATTTTTTTTTCAATATCAAAAGTTTATTGTATTGTAATTTTTAACTTAACTATTTTTTATTATAGTGGCAATAGAAATACACAATATGTGAACATTTTAACTGTTTACTTATTACGGTTCATGAGTTACAGCCCGCTGACGCACAGTGGAACGAATGTATGGGAGCGGTTGGACGTAGACATGTCCGAAAAAAAAGAGTAAAATTATGCCAAACTAATGATGCCATCTTATTCGATTACTTAATGCCTTCATAACTTGTGGTGATGAATTTCTTCATAACTCCCATATTTCGGGAGTAATTTGAGAAAATGTGAAATTTTACTATGAAAATGAGTGTATCGAGCTCTCTCCCTCCTGATTCCGGGCTTGTTTCAAGTAGCGGTCTCTAATATCATAATGCTAATACTAAGAGCTATATTTAATACTAAGACACATAGTGCGCCAAATGTGCACTTTCTGGGATAAAGAGTGATGTTTATTTTATAACACAATTTTTTAATTTTTTGTTTATTTTGTTGATTAAAACCGTTTTTCTAAAGGTTTACCTTATTACAATAACATTTCTGATCAGCCAATTAGAGAAGATATAAGCTAATTAGGATATATAATTAGGGACTTAAGGTTTACATATAAAACTGATGCACTAATGATTACTGATAAGAACATTGCTATTATTTAATTACTAAATGGCTCTTAATACACTAATTTAGCATGCATCATTTACTAATTATCACAATAACTAATTACCTTGCAATATTTAACAAAGGATACCTGGGATACCTGGATTTTATATAAATAGGTCACTATTAGTAACTTTAAAATCAGTGTTGATTTACACCTCGTTGTATCCAAGCTAATCTCGCAATGTATTTTCCAAATTTTAATACAAATCTTGATATTCACGTTGCTTTATGCGCACGCGCACATAAAGATTTACGCGACTTTAACTATTTGTTCAGTGTTTTAAAAGATAACAGTTGTGTTCAGTTATGTGAAAGTGCTGAAACAAGTTTAAAAGACTGGTGTCGTCGATTTTGCTACCGCATTTATGCAAAATGGACACAGTCTGGAAGAAGCACAGATAAGTTTCGGAAGAAACATGAGATTTGGCTACAGGCTGCAATTCAATGGCCGGAATTACAGAATGAAAATATGGAACCTTCTACAGAAAATATAAGTGACGTCATCGAGCCCATAATTTCTCCTGCTAAATCTGATGCTTCAACTTGTACACATCCTAGTCCTCGTAAATCTTTTGAGGACCTTAGTAACCGGCAAAAAAGAAGACGCACCACTGAAGATAGTCTTTCATGCAGCAGTAGCAGCGCTGAAATTATGTTTTCGGCCGAAAGGGCGCTTCAAAAGGCAGGACAAAGCGATACAGCTTATGTTATGAAATACTTGACGGAGAATCCAGAAGAGGCCTCAAAAATCAAAGCCTTCATTGAAGGTAAATCAATTCAGGTACGGGAAATATCCCCTTTGAAGGCATTGGCTCTTTATGTATCGATGAACTTATCGAAATGGCGCTATAACACTCTTCGGGATTTCAACACTCAAGAAGGAGCTCTTCAATACCCGAGTTACTACATGTTGGTTAAAGAAAAAATTAAGTGCTATCCGGCCAAAGAAGATCTCACAGTTACAGAGAGCTCTGCAAAAATCAAATTACAAGCCTTGATGGATTTAACCTCAAGAAGACTTATTAGGTCGTTAGAAACCCCTGTTGATCCCAATCAACAGCTCGTATTGACCAGCAAATGGGGTTTTGACGGATCATCTAGCCAAAGCATTTATCATCAAAGGACGAGTGAAGATGAGCAAATCGATCTTGCTAGTAATTTTATGATTAGTCTTGTACCACTGCGGCTCGTCTCAAAAGGTGTAACAATTTGGGAAAACGAGCGACCATCTTCCACTTCATTTTGCCGGCCAATATTGTTTAAGTTTATAAAGGAAACCAAAGAAAATGTGCAGAGAGAGATGGCTGAAATCGAAGCAGAGATTGAAGCCTTAACTCCATCCACCATCACTGATGGAATTAGTGTCAAACACCAACTGCTGTTGACAATGATTGATGGTAAAATTCATTCCATTATATCCAATACAGCAGCTTCAGTGTGTGACATATGCAAGGCTTGTCCTAAAGAAATGAATAATTTAGAGTTAATCAAAGATAAACACGCAAACGAGGACATGTATAAATATAGCTTAAGCACCCTTCACGCTTGGATTCGCTCAATGGAATGCTTATTACACATTTCCTACAAATTAGACATAAAATCATGGCAAGTAAGGGGTGATATAGCAAAAAGGCAAGTTGATGACAGGAAGAAAAGAGTTCAAGAGGCTGTAAGAAGAGAAACGGGCTTACTTCTCGATGTTGTGAAACAAGGCAGTGGATCCACCAACAATGGCAACTCGGCAAGGAGATTTTTTGAAAACTACACTAAATCTGCTGAACTGACCGGAATAGATGCTATGCTTTTAAGAAAAATCTGTGTGATCTTGCAGTGTATTTCATCAGGAGAGAAGATCAACGTAACTAAATTCCGAGAGTTCTGCTTTGATACTGCTAAGCTTTACGTGGAGTTATACCCATGGTATTATATGCCTTCTTCACTTCATAAAATTTTAATGCATGGGCCAGACATAGTTCAGAACATGTCAATTGTGCCCATTGGTTTTCTATCCGAAGAGGCATCTGAGGCTAGAAATAAAGATTTTAGAAAATATAGAGAGGGGCATTCTCGAAAGCATAGCAGTATCTCATGCAATGAAGATATTATGCACAATCTTTTACTGTCTTCTGATCCACTTGTTACAAGTATCCGTCCAAAAGGAAATAAGTTTGTAAAAAAATCTTCTTTTAAGGAATTTTATGAGCTTACGGATTCTGAGAAAAGTGATATCGAATTTGTTAACATAAATGATTTAGCGGACATCGATTCTGAATTTGAATTAATTGATGATGATGATGATGACGAAGATAATTAAATGATGTTATTGTTTTAAAATGTGTAACTTAGTAAATTAGAGCTTACGTCTTAATTATTTATTGTACTTTTAATGAAACTAGGTAATTTATTATCAACTTACTTAAAAGTCATACTCTCATCAGTTCTTGTGAATATTTTTGTTAATATATATTTCTGTATATATATAATATATTTATAGACCTCTTAATAAGTCTGTCTGCGGTTTAAAGTAAATACAAATGGGGAAAAAACGTTTTTTTTTTAAAATTTTCATTTCCTTTTATCCCAGAAAGTGCACATTTGGCGCACTATGTGTCTTAGTATTAAATATAGCTCTTAGTAATAGCATTACGATATTAGAGACCGCTACTTGAAACAAGCCCGGAATCAGGAGGGAGAGAGCTCAATACACTCATTTTCATAGTAAAATTTCACATTTTCTCAAATTACTCCCGAAATATGGGAGTTATGAAGAAATTCATCACCACAATTTATGAAGGCATTAAGTAATCGAATAAGATGGCATCATTAGTTTGTCATAATTTTACTCTTATTTTTCGGACATGTCTACGTCCAACCGCTTCCATACATTCGTTCCACTGTGTGACGGTCAGACGGACAGTGGAGGCTTAGTAATAGGGTTCCGTTTGGGAACCTTCGGGTACTAACCCAAAAAAAGTTGATGCCTTCTGTTCGACCCCTGGCCTTGTTGAGTTACTTTAAAGCGAGTAGACAAATGTCACAGAATGTCACAGTTCACTAAACTCTCGTGACTTTAATAGTTGATGTCTAAGAAATCTAGGCATTCTAGGGTTAATTTATTTGTAAGGCGCACTTGAAAACCGAAATAACTTCTAATAATACGCATAGAATTATATTAGCCCTGTATAACCTAATCTGGTCTAAAAAGGAAACAGGGAAATCGATTATGTATCTCTCTCCTTGAAGATGTTTATTTTTGTAGAGCTGCAAACTACAGCTACAGCCAAATGTTGAGTCAGCTAGCTAGAAACAGCGGACATACCGCGTAGTGTAGCATGTGCGAAACGGTGCGGTGAATGTGGGGCAGTGAGGGGCAATAGAGGCGAGGGGGGCGCGGGCTGCAGGAGGGAGACACGAGGGCCAAGATGGCGGCGAGGACGCAACGATCGATGTCCGCAGACGCCGCGCGAGGCTAACTCTATTTATACACGTTGCATACCATTTTCTCTATGACATGGAGAATTCCCTACTGAGATTATCTTTCAAAACAAAACAAATGTTTTAAGTTTTTTGGGATCTATTGTGGACAAAAATTGAAACTTATTACGAATTAGTTGTTTTATAAAACCGTGTTCTAGTATTAATTTTTAATAAAACAGTTGGACAAATTAAGATGTAAACGGTCTTTTTTTTGTTGTGAATCGTCTTTATTTGAATCTTTAAGATATTAGCTACTGTTTGCAAAATGCAAACAAAACCATAGTACTCTATATTTTTTGCAAAATCTGTAAATAAAAGAAAATCTTCTGTACTCCGCAAAATTTTCGGTTCCAGTCATTTTTACAACAGTGCAGGCCAATTTATCGTGTCCTTCATATGAAGTACAAACTCCGGCGTTATGAGGCTATGACCTAAAAAAATTCAGGTGTAATCGTAATCAGAATATAATCTGTGGTTAACGGTTACTATCGATTGATTGAATTGCTTCATTTTTTTTTTACTGAATATACTTCTGTATTAAACATGCAAAGCAACCTTGATAGAATCAGCCAAAAATGTGTAAATCGTAGACACAAACTTGCTTATGAAGATTTTTTAAATATCTCATGATTCGCATAAATATGAAGGCTTGCATACTTGTCTAGAACAGCCGTTTTGTAATACAAAATAGAATATTATTATCCTTTGTATAGAGGTGATGTCATTTGTGTTACTTGGTTAGAGGACCAGCATATTGAGAAGTTTAAAGTTACGACTATTCTTCAAAACGTGACTCGCATAAATACTGTTACGTCTCTATATACTTATCATTATCACCAACCTTTACTGTATGAGTTAATAAATGTAGAATGAGAACTTGTAATTTTAAAGTACGAAAACTAAAAGAATACGTCGTTTTTAGAGTTTTGTACCCGAAGGATGCCAAATGGAGTGTAAGCGGGCTGTATCTCATGAATACTACTGTATACCGTAATAGGAGACAGTTGAAATTTTCACAGACTGTGTATTTCTATTGCCGCTATAACAAAAAATAATGAAAATTAAATAAAGGTAAAAATTAAAGGGGTATACAAAAAACAAAAGATTTTTAAAAAATAAAAACACCCTGGCATGTTCATTTCTGCTTTCCTGGTAGTTTTAATAAACAACCAATTAGGACAGTTACATTTTAAAACGTCTATCGATATCATTTATTACGCTCTTCTCTATGTTTCATCGTTGGTGCGTTTCAAGGAATACTTTTGGTTTGCTTCATTTGTTGCGTTTCAAACTTGGTGTGCTTCGACGAATACCCATATTTTAGGGTTCCCAAAACAAAACAAAATAAAAAATTAAAGGGGGTCCTCATACAAGAAAGCGGTGCTAAATGTTATACGGTGGTACGGAACCCTTCGTGTGCGAGTCCGACTCGTACTCAGCCGGTTTTTTCATCTTACCACGAAGAATGCCATTTCCTGAGAAATGTGATTCTGAATCTGCTAAACCTACCTACTTGCATTTGTTGCTAAACCAGTAATAAAAATATCTTGAGGTACATTTATTTACTGTCTCGATATATTGAGTAGGTCATTTAAATATGAACGAACTCTAGTCGCGTGCATAGACACCTATAAGTTCAGTGTGTGTGGTGACCTCGGTCACGTTTATATTTATCTTCGAAATAAAATCTCTATTGGTCTAGTTCCCAGTGTGAACTCGGAAATTTTAATTTGCATTAGCAACACAAAATCAAGGCGATGAATGAATTTCGATAAAAATACGGTTTATTTGTTTGTTTTTCATAATCAGTCGGATTTTGTTCCTATTTGCTTTGTAAAAACATAATTAAGTAATTATGAGTTATTCATTATTACTTATAGTCTATTATTTTTAACTTTACCGTTTTCCGGGTTCCGTAGCCTAATGGCAAAACCCCTTTTCTTTGCTGTTTAAGTCAATATTTTTCGAGTATGTGATATATTTCGGTTACAACCGCAGGATTTTATTTAAACTTTTTTTTACAGAAAAAATATTACTATTACTATTAAATACAAACGTATTGTTACAGCTAGTAAAATCACTAGTTTGCATGCGTAAATATTCATCCCGACTACGAAACCATTTACTGTGTGGAGAACTGGAGACACGCTCTTTGCCGGCTATTTTTTGTGAACTCTATCTAAGGTAGTTTGAATGCTGTTCAAGAAACAGAAAAAAAAGCAATGTTATTTTTAATCAGTCAGGAGTGAGGAGTCTCTCATGAAATAATTGTCGAGATTTTTTTTGTAATAAATCATTACTTTAATTTTATATCGAATGGCTTTCGCTCAATTTCCCCTACCGATCAATAAACTCTTAAATGAGCTTGGAACATTTAATAATTTATTGGTGGCACAAAAACACTTAAGTCATTTTACATAGGCTGGTATTTTTGGTGAAGAATGGACTGCGAATCGCATTGTTATAGTGAGTGGCTCAGTGCGGACCACTTGCGGGGGCGTTGACCGCAATATTGAGCGAACGCGAATGTCTCGCGTAGTGTTAATGACCTTTTTTTTTGGCTGCGCCAGCGTCTTCATTCTGGCATTCATGAGGATTTTTAAATGATTTGATTTTTAATGCTTGTACTAAATTTTTGCTTTTTATTTTCAAATTTTATTTTTTCCTATTATTATGAAGCCACTCTACCAGTGCTTCGTATGAGCGTTATTCCTACCTAATATTTGGATGTAAATCTTAACTTCGATAATATTAGAAATCATAATGTAACTGTTTAAAAAAGAAACTGAAAATGTTATAAGTAAGTAACACTGTAGGTATATTATTTAGTAATAATTTAAAAAAAAAATGCTTCTATACAATCTTTTAATTTAGTGTAATAAACATAAAATTACTGGTGAAATGTGGGTGTACTACAGGTACACCTCTGCCCAACCCTTCGGGGAAACAAGGTGTGATATTATGTATGTTAAAAATAACATTATTCCATTGAAAATACAATACATTTGTTTTTTATAAGTTTCTAATCATTCAAATTCTCATTAATTGTAAGATAACACTTCTCTCTTTGTTACTAATTGATAAACTTATTAACTTTTCCGAGAAGAGAACATAGACGAACGATAACTGAATTTAAAATTGCTATTTAAATTGGTCACTTCTGATACCATCAGCAACGAACGTTGTCATTCAATAATGGTTTTTATATATTTATCAGCAGATAAGCTTACCACTCGCCAGGTACCTAAACTACCTAACGCTGCATATATAACATAATATTAGTAAACGGTATGTTATTGCATGCACTGCGCTGAATTAACGTGGGGCCGCTTTCTAATTTTCACTGAGTAAGTAGATAGTGAATGACGCAATGGTTTAGCGCCATATGGACTGTTTGGGCAACGGACGGGCCTGTGAGAACTGATTGCATCACTGTTCTGAGATGCAACGCCCTCTAGTCTGCTGCGTAACGCACATTGTATGTAGATTGACTGATGTGCGTCGTTATTATGACAAGTAGTATTGACGATAGATAGGTACCTATTTAGTTTGATTGTAAACGGTACAAAAGAATCGAACAATACTTATCATTGTGTATTTATTATATTGTTTCAATTCAGAGACTAATAAAACACAACAGAGTATAATAAAATAGCCACAATAGGTGTACAACTTATTACATAACCTAATTATTAATTGCATTCAAGGACACTGAACGAGATAAAAAAATATGTTTTATTATTATATCGCCTCTTTATTGTCCCTCAAAGTGTTAATAGACCAAAACCTTGCGGAAGTTTCATCATTTTTCTATAAACGGACGTGAAAAAGATTGTTTACATTAGACTTGGTATTGATTTCCCGAGCACGCCTGCCTCCCCTGACCCCATTACCTCCTTGAATTTAACGGGAGCAAATTATGTGGGGTACGCACACCACTTTGTTGAACATTATTTTATACCAGTGATATTAAACTTCAAAGGAAGTAAACAAACCCTCTCGATAGAACTATAGTGTTTACTGTGTCACGTACACCTACGTGTACACAAGGTAGTAAGGTAACAGAATAATGAACCAACTATACTATAGAATTGTGTGTAATATTCAACCAACGCCACATGCATGACCCTTCTGCGAACATTATTATCCTACTTACTTGCACAGATAGATAACATATTAAACACATGAGACCGGATTTACTAAAGATGTGCACACATAACATAAGTTATGTTATAAACAGTTATTGCATAAAATATTGAGTAATATAGGTATCAAATGGAAGGTTAATTGAATTCATCCCTTTATCTTTTATCAATGAATGAATGAATGCATCAGACAATACGTAAACAAACTTTATAATATTTTATAGAGAAGAGATTTGTGTTTTGTAAGTTTGTTACGCTTTCACGCTAAAAGGGCTGAACAGATTTAGATGTAATTAGGCACATCGTTAGACCATGACCTGGGTTAGGACATAGAATACCGATATATCCCGATATTCCTACGGGATCGAGACTTATGTGGGTGAAACCGCGGGGCGCAAGTAGTGCATTGTAAAAGATTCGATAAGGTCATGCCCGCAGGCGGCAACTCCTTATTCCTCACTATGCAAATGATGAGTGACTAAAATGGTAAATGCGGCGTGTTAAGAAAACCAAAGATAAACTGCATAATAACATACATTATACAGGTTGATTTTTTTTCAATCCAGTGTGTGTTTGTTTGTCTGTAGGCTTTCCTAGTTAGACGCTGAAGGAACGTCTATATTTTATAGAAAACTAGCTGTTGATTGCGGCTTCGCCCGCGTGTACCCTGAATATCTGTCCGAGAGTCCCGTCAAAATCGGTCCCGCCGTTTCGGAGATTAGCCGGAACACACAAACATTTTAAAAATTGTTTTTTTTTTATAAGTACCGTATTGTCTAATTTCATAATGTACATTTAGTAAAAGCTGTTATTTTGACATTACAAACAGAAACTTCAATTTTGTTTATTTATATAGATTAAAATGAAATCAAAACTAAGATAAAAAAATGAATTAATTAAAGTGATTAATTTTTTTTTTTTTATGTGACATGACAAGTTTGGAATTCAGTTGTGCTCAGAAAATGAAATGGTGGCCACATCGAATAGTTTATTTATACCATCATGGTCAAGGTCAATATGAATTAATTAATATTTCCGATAACTTCTAGAAACTTTAGACTAGACAGACCTATGATTGTTACATCTTACATGATTTAGTTTAAATGTGATGTAGAGGCAGAATATTAAAACAAAACGAAAATACACCGTTTCTTAAATACATTTTAAATTTTGAATGTCCCTTTTATTTCTTTAAAATTGAGCTTAGTGTTTCTATCAGGCTTTTCTGTATGACCTGTAGTTTAGAACTTACCAATAGTGGCTAGTAAAAAAAACACCCTGTATAAATGAATGTAACACAAAACAGAATAATAATATGTGGTTCGTAGCAATCGCAGCTGGGGTGTGATAAAACTATTTTTATCGCAAGATAGGTATTGGTTTTTTGTGTGCAATAAATGCCACATAACTTATTTAAAATGCGAGAAGTTATTGACCTCAAGCTTTAAGTTCAAATTGGCAGGTACCTACTCTTATGTTGCTACATTTATTAAACCTTGAACCGAGAATTGGACTCAAGGCCATCGACATTGCTCTTAAATGACGCATTTGCCTGTATCGATCGGTCATTTTGCCATGTTCGCAATGTCAAGGCTTGAAGGCAACTTACTATTGTAATAAGCTTACAGTGTAATACCTACCTACAGGAATTTTATTACTGCATGATGGCCTAGTTGTATTGGATTGTATGTCATGCATTGATCGGCGGTATGCTATTTATCAAAATTAAATAAAAAATACAACACACTTACCCAGGGAACTGAATGGAAAAGCTGTTCTGATACTTATGATCAATGATCGGAGTAGGTAGATTGATTTTACGTACTTGCTACATCTATAGTTATAGAAATCATAACATGGATAAGGCTTTTTTCCGGGATTTCATTTTGGTACTTACGGGATTGAATCAAATATTGTAAAAGTAAGGATTTTTAAACTACTGCATTAGAAATTTATAGAATGCGGTAGATAAACATTTAAAATTGTTTTTTTCTTATTTATCAAGTAATAAAGTGAATCTTACTGTTGTGCGTCCTTTCCAAACTTACATAATATGACCAATTTAGTAGTTATTTCTTGTAAGTATATTATCTGCTGCTTGTACTTGTTACTTTTTTTGAATAAATAAATGAAAATATATTTTTATACTTCTTAATATTTTTTCGTATTCAATGCAATAACAGCAAAAGGGTTAAACATTTCTTATTCATATTGATGTATTTTTTATTCTACACATACAACATTTGAAATTCCTTAAAAAAATCTTAATAATTTCAAAATCCCGGAATCTCGGAGGCATATCCATACTACGTGCCAATTCACTGACCCCAAATCAATCTACCTACTCCGATCACTGCTTATGATATTGTGAGTTAATTACTGGGATCCCATATTTATGTAAATGTCTGTATTATGAAAATGATTGTTGGATAGTAATGGATATGTATTAGGTTTGATGTACTGAAAAAATTGTGCGTACCTAACCTACCTATGTGTGTATATAAACACGTAGGCGTTGGCAGCGGTCTCATCTCCATGTTTCATCGCAGTCATCTCCATGCGCCATTATACCAACACGGAACACTGGCACTCCGGGAGTGCCGACAGAAGTGAAAACTAAAAAAATATACAAAACAATTGGCCATGTTCCTATGTAGGTATTAGGTATCATAACATTACCTGCATCGGCACCGCGGTATCAACGCGTTGATGTCTTTTACTCCACAGATCGTCTGTTGGCATGTAAAAATACTCGCATAGAATATTGATCCGTAACGCAATATAAATAAAGAGCACAATCGCGTTTACAAAAATAAGGTGTCTGTAACAGTGTCGCGAAATCAATGGTTTGATTCCATCTCAAAAATGCCCAACGCGCCTAAAGTTTTCACAAAAACCCGGGGATTTTGTACCAAATAGATGATTTATCGATGTTAAGCAAATAATTGTTATTATTTAATTACAGGAAAAAGGCACTTCATTACCAGCCCAGCGGTTGAACAAGTATCCGTCAAGGGGTTTGCTAAAACACATACTCCAGCAAACATACAACCAAGCAGTGTCTGACCCGGATAAACTCAACCAATATGAACCCTTCTCACCTGAGGTCAGTACTAACGGTTATTTATTACGTAATCCGCATTGTTTATAGCCGCGGTCATTATGTCGTGTTGCCAAGTTTGACCTGAGCTATTAATAGTTTATGAATTTAAAAATATACGACTTTTTGTTCAGCATGTAAATTGTAATAGCATCCTAATTGCGTAACAATGTCGGAATCATAATAAATAAGCTTTTATTTTGACAATCTAACCGTCCTACCCAAATATCCGACCCGTTTGTGTAGGAAATCCGCCTACCTACACAATAACAAAATCAACGCGTTGTTGGATATTGTTGGATTAGGTATCGACTTATCAAGTTTATTGAAAGGTCTGCCTTTGCGAAGCACACTATGTATCTTCAATTAAATTACTGTTGTGATCATGATTCTGTAGTTAATTATCGTGATTAAGTTAATTTTATCCGTAACTAAAATAATTTACTGCTAGCACTAACACAATTAAATATGAAGCGGGAGTTAAAGGAAGTAAGAAGTCAGTAAATGGTCGCATTATCAACTGCTAATATTATCCGAATTATGTTTGCTATTTATAATTTTTGGTAAAAAAAAAATGTGTATTTCTCTCGACAGGTATACGGCGAGACATCTTACGAGCTGGTGTGTCAGATGATAGATCAAATAGATATAACCGCCGACGATGTGTTCGTGGACTTGGGCTCGGGCGTCGGACAGGTGGTCCTACAAATGGCGGCCGCAACACCTTGTCGAGTCTGCCTCGGAGTCGAAAAGGCGGAAGTTCCTAGCAAATATGCTGAGGTAAATATCACTTTAAAAAACAGCACCCCGTATAAAACTATGTGATGATAAGTATCAGTTAATAATATAAAAAAATTACTTTCAGAGTATGGACGGTCACTTTAGAATGTGGATGAGATGGTATGGAAAAAAGTTCGGAGAATATAAATTAATCAAGGGCGACTTTCTACTGGATGAACACAGAGAAAAAATAAATGCAGCGACGATAGTTTTTGTGAATAACTTTGCATTCGGCCCACACGTGGACCACCAGTTAAAAGAAAGATTTGCCGACTTGAAAGACGGTGCTAAAATTGTATCATCCAAGAGTTTTTGTCCTCTGAACTTCAGGATAACGGACAGAAATCTCAGTGACATCGGGACTATCATGCACGTCAGCGAGATGTCTCCACTCAAAGGATCCGTCTCGTGGACGGGGAAGCCAGTCTCTTACTATTTACACATTATAGATAGGACCAAATTGGAGAGATATTTTCAAAGACTGAAAAATCCGAAACTCAAGGTCAGCAAAAGGGTCTGTTCCAATCACTTTACCTTTTATAAGATTATTAAGATATTTTTTGTCTCTACTGTTTCCATGACGATTTGACTGTGTAAATAATTTATTTACCAAACTAGAGACTGAACAATAAAAGGCTCTGGAAATTCAAGTGTATCAATTGCAACAAGAGTTTGAAAAGTCGGATAGTTGTTACATAATTTATTTAAACAACCAATTTTCATGTTTGTGAGCTATTTAAGAATTCCACGTGTGCTATGTCAAGCTATGCAGTAGAGATAGGTAGAAGTGTGATATGTTATTGAAAAAAATCTCAATAATGTAAATAAACAACTTCTGAGATTTTTCTTATCTGGGTTCCGTAGTTTAGCCAGTAATTTCGTCTTGTCCATTTGTCTAAACTTTGACACCTAACCTTGTTAAGTACTAACTTAATGTTTTTAAATCTGCAAGTTTTTCAGGCATTTGATCTGAACCTTTGTTTTAAATTATACCAACAGACTTCAATGAATAAGTTTGGAAGATGTGGTGTACCAAGTTATTTAGCTGTTGACCCTGTTTAACCTGTTCCTTGGCGACTGCACAAATATATTGGTGGCAAGTTACAGATTTCAGTGAGGATCCCTTATGAGAAATATTACGTTTTTATGTTTCACTACTATTGTAACTATGGACAGTGATTACGGAATCCCAAGTGTAGGTTTTTTACTATTGCACATAGAGAGGTAGAGTTGCTTTTCTAGTCAGCTGTGTTGCATGTTTGCATTGAATAATGCCGTATGGTTGCTGATCTTTCGTTTTTTCTATTTTGTTCTGGTCTATTTCCAAACTGACCTAAGCAAGGCTTCTCCATTTTGCTCAATTTTGTGCATCTTCTATACATGTGCACTGTGCAGTTTAAATGTTCAATCCTGCCAAACACTCCCAAAGTATTGTATGCTGCTTCTTTATAGCTTATCATTGCTTACTCATAAGTAATTTTATTTTTTTGAATTTGTGTTAAATTCTTGATTTGTTTAAATTTTGGATTTGAAAAATTCCAACAAATCACATTGAAATGAATTGGTTATGTAAATGTAGTTCTTACTCCCTAATAAAAAATGTAGTTGCAAGGATTCATGTTGTTGCTCCATGTTCGTTTTGTACTTAACGCACTGTTATTCGAAATGAGTTTGATTAGACGAGTACCTCAATATTTCATATTTATAACTGACTGTGTTGAACAAACCATATTATTTAGCTTACTTTTCAATTTCGTACTTTTTTAAATTTTGTAGCTTTTACCTAGACTGTATCTCCTTATTGTAAACATAAACTCGTCTACCCGGGAAGCTGTTTAATCGATATCAGGGTAGAGCAGGTCAACGGTTATCTTTATTTCAGCAAACTAGATATTTATCAACGTCAAAGAATGTAAACACGTGTGGACTATTTAGACGATTACTTTACTGGTGTTGTTTTTGTTAGGGCACGCATAACGGATGTGAGGAGGGCGAAGGGAGTGGGAAGAGACACCTGAGCGCGCCGCCGACGCGCCAGCCGACGCCCGACCTGCTCAATGGCAACAGCAACCACAGCACGGCCTCGCTGCCCGAGCGACGCAGGAAGGTGGCAAGGCCTAGAGCTGTCAGGTCTGCAAACTCAAAGCATTTATTTTAATTAAACCAATTACAGGAACTTTTGAATAGTCAAGGAATCAGTCAGTCAAAAATATGAAGCTAGTTGCACATTCCAAAGCGTAGTAGGTTCCTATGGAGGAGAAAAGACAAGAAACTTCATGTACGCTCTTTTAAATCAAAATATTGGTTATATCGTTCATGTTAAAATTATACATACATGAGGACGATGAGACCACATTAAAGGCGTCCATAGTAAACAATTAAAATAGTTAAAATAAGCCGCGGCAGCTAAGCTGACCAGTATCTACTGACGGTGACTATACAAGTATGCTACAAAAGTCGTTGCAATTGCAATGCATATCGCGAACGCGCGTCAGGTGACTTTGTTGTCATATGGATTAAATTGCAATGATTGGTGCGCGCTAGTGAACTGCTCCTTACAGTGAATATCCAAAGGGAACTAGAATATCTGTGGGTTACGGTAGTAGTCGTCAAAACAAGGCTTTCTTAAAATTGATTTAACCCATAGTTCTATACCATTATAAAAAGTATTGTTTATACAGAGGCGAGAACGGTCGGACGCGAGCGCGCGCGGCCGTGGCGAAGAGACGTGTGGTGCGGCGCTCTAGCGACGAGAGCGACGAGGAGTCTAGCGGCACCGACGACGCGCCGCCCGCGCCCGAGCCCGCGCCGCGCGAGTGGGGCGCGCCGTGGGCCTCGTCTTCCGATTCCAGTGAGTACATTTATTATACGAGAGTTGCAACTGATAGTGGTCGGATACCGGATGTTGGATAACCGGCGGCTGCCGAACTCAGATAGCCGGATATCCGGTCGAAGCCAGCGTCATGCATGTGTCATGCATGCGATCGCGGTCGCGGCGAAAAAGGCGAACGCGCTTATTATTTTTAAATGCCGAAAAAAATGTTTTCATACATTACAATTTGCCTTTAGTAGATTTCAAATATTGATTATAATTGATTTATTGTTAGCTACTAAGTGCTTCCAGACCAAAAATGTATATATTTTTAAATGAAACAGGTTTGATTTTTTTCGAAATTAGTAGTATTATTTACATTTTATTATGAAAATAAGACCAAGTATCCGGCACAAGATGACAATCCGGCTGTTTTGGATATTTAAAAAAAGGCCGATAAGGTCGTATACCGGATAGAGGCTGGATATCCGTTGCAACTCTATATTATACCTACCTTATAGGACATTTACGATCGACGTGAGTCATATCAGAGGAGTAAAGTCCTTTAGGACTTTTTAAAAATTCACTATCTAAAGGGGGTGAGTTTGTATGGAAGTACGTAATTTTTGCCGATGGGAAATCCCATCGGACACACGGCTTGTCATCAGTATATCTTCAAAATGACCCATTTTGCACGAGGGGGTCCATCATACCAATATGCCCGTAGCATTGTCGGAGCTCTGGACGAATGAGGTTGTAACAGTAAGTTGTCGGCAGACCGCAGCCGCCGGGCCGCCGGCAAGCGCAGCGCCAGCGCGGGCGGCGCGCGGCGGCGGGCGGCGCGCGCCAAGCGCCGCCGCGCCGCGCCCGCCGCCATCGCCGGCCTGGACCTGCTGCACGACACCACGCTCGCCTCCACGCTGCACAACGGCGCCGTGAGTCATTTCATAAAAGACATCTGTTTTTGGACTTTTGTTGATTTGGCACGCGGTTATTTTTGCTATTTTGAATTCGCAAAATTACACGCGTTATGATTAATTTTTTAGGGACTCTTGTCTATTTATATTTTTTGTGAGACTACGCACCGCGGCGTCCTAACTCGGTGCGTCGAACTCCTAGGTTCTATGCTTACGATGGTATTCTCGTACGTCAGGTGACAGCGCCGCCTCCGGGCTGCGTGGAGCAGCGCCTGTCGGCGCTGGGCGTGGCGCTGCAGCCGGCGTCGCGCCTGCACTCGGAGCTGGACATCCCGCGCTCGCCGCACACGCCCTACAGCCTACAGCTACTGCTCGACATGTTCCGGGACCAGTACCTCGCCTTCATCACGCGCATGAACACGCCCGAGTACGCCCTCGAGATACGACACCAGATCGAAAAGGAAAAGGTATGATCCCAATTCCCTTTTTCGTTTCTATGCATGTTTTGCTTTATACTTTTTGGTGTTCTTACAAACAGCGTGTGCTTTCTTGAATACACCGACTACCTGAGCAAACATGTGACGGTTTTCAGAAACGCAATCCTGATAGTACGTGCGACACGCGGTCTATAAATTGACACTTATGTGGTCTTGGGTTAGAATCATTGTCTTTCTAATTTATTGATTAACGAAGTTAAACTGTCGGTATAAAATTGTATATTTCCATGTATGAGTGCATAATCAAGTATTTTCTTTAACACTCGTTTGTTTTATTAGACCTCAATCTGAAATTTCTTTTAAAATCATGATTAAAAATAATAGCGTGCACCTGTCACACATTTGTTTAAAATTAAATTGTGGCTAGCATTTACTAATGTATTCCAATTTCGAGCAGATATAAGAAAGGTTGGGGCAACGTTGCGTGTTTGCAATGCATTTTTCTTGTCAATGACTTGAAAAATCTCCAGTGTATGTAGCAACTGTGATCTTCGTGTGTTAAAATCATCAAAATCGATAATATCTATGGCATATTATTAAACAGTAAGCCGTATGTCGTTTGTAAGACCATGAAAAAGTCAGTGTGTATAAATAAATAATTTAAAGCCAAGTATTCGATACAGGAGAGGAACCAGAAACTGAAGTCGCGTGCGTCTCAGTTAGATAAACAGATCAACGTGCTCATAAGCGACAGTGTTGCTCTGTTAAAGGCGCGCATGAGTGAGCTGGGCATACACGCCAATAACACAGTGGATCTGTTGGCCAAAGCGAAGGAAATTGTGGGCAGACATAAAGAGTTGCAGAGCAAGGCTAGCAAGCTGCAAGCGCAGGTACTCATGTTTACTTATTTGTGTGTGTCGTAGTAACGTGCATTGAAAAAAAAAACAGCTTTTCTTGTAACGTCAAAGATTATAGTGACCGGATGCCACCCCTGCTTCTGTTCCTAGATACTTTCGCTCTTATAGCTCACTGTCACTCTGTCATGCACCTGATAGATAGTACGATCTCGGTATCGCGACGGCTTGGACACATTTTCGAAGAGTACGTTAAGTACGTACATCACTACAGTTGATAAAAACGGTACTCATCCTTTTCATTATTATATTCAGTTTTACATTTGTATGACATTTATTTTCATGTGATACCTATTATACGTATTATATCATTTCGTTTATTGCGGTAATTTCATAATTTAATATGTTATCGTTTACATTTTATAAATGTTTGTCATTTTTATTTTCTATGTACGATATTATGCCAATGGTTTTTGTGTTGAAGTACGTAATGATATTATGATATGTATTTATTTCATTATAATTTTATTATTTTTTAGGTGAATAATATAGAAACAGACCAAGCAATGCTTGTCAAACAAAGGACATTCGAGATAACAGAAAAGTATCGTCAATTGGGCCATATACCGCCCGACGTTGAGATCACTCAGAGCATAGCTCATGATTGTATATTGAAGGAGATATCGGCTACACTAGCGCACCGGAAAAGGTTACACGCACAGGTAGGACATCTCCAAAACGAAATTGTTCAAATGGAAAGATCAAGCGAGCAAAAAGTTGCTCCGCCAACTGTACCTGTTGCTACTGTTAAACCTCATACGGTGAATTCTAAGCCCAGGAAATCTAGAGAGCATAGATCGCGGTCGCAAGAGTGGCCTGATGTCCCGGACGTTGGGAAAATTGAGGAACAGAACCCAGAGATTCTCGCTCAGAAGATACTAGAGACGGGGCGGCAAATCGAGGCCGGTAAGATTACTAAGCCAAACGTTATAGTGAATGGGTACCCTAGAGAATCGGAGAGGCACGCCGATCATCATCGACACCCAAAGTCGGCTCCGCCTATACATCGTGCGCAACCGCAGCGGTCGGGCCAGCCGCCGCCCAGCATCGCGCACCGGCAGTCGCCTGTCAAGCTGCAGAAACCTCTCAACGTCGTCGGCAAAGTTCAGGAGTCTCCGAAGGTGATCAACTTCGAGGACAGACTCAAAAGCATAATAACGTCGGTGCTGAACGAGGACCAGGAACAGCGGAAGGCGTCGCGGCCAGCGCAGAGCCACACGTACACAAACGGATATGTGAGATCGGGCGCGCCGCACGGGTCGCATGGATCGCACGGGTCGCACGGCGCACATGGGTACCCGCGCGGCTCGGGCCCCGCGGGCGCACCGGGCTACTCGCGCCTGCCGCGCGAGCTGCGGCGCGAGCGCTACCCGTACGAGCGTCGCGACGCGCCGCGCCACGCGCACGCGCACTTGGAGCCGAGAGGAGAGGCCGGCGCGCAGCCCGACTACACGCAGGTGAGGCCCGCCCCCCGCGCCCCGCGCCCGCCCCCGCCCCCGCCCCCCTGTGCGCGCAGCTGACCCAGTGTGCTCCCGCAGGTGTCGCCGGCCAAGCTGGCGCTGCGGCGCCACCTGTCGCAGGAGCGCCTCGCCGCGCCCGGCGCGCGCACCATCGGCGACCTCGTCAACGGAGAGATCGAGCGCACGCTCGAGATCTCCAACCAGAGCATAATCAACGCGGCCGTCAACATGAGCGCGCGGTACCACGAGCCCCCCGCGGCTAATCAGCCGCTCGAAGGTAGGCTTACCATATGAGCTCTACTTTAAAGTACAGTCAAAGCAAAAGTTGCTAATAAAAATCGAAAAATTATACTAGTAGACTAAATTTGCGATTCAACTAGGTAAATACACAGAAAAATTGCTGATTGTACCCCTGCCTTATACACAAAATACAGACGTGACGTTATACTGTTTGCAGGGCTAGCGGCTTGTTTGCAAGCTCGCGTGCTGGCATCCGAGTACTGGCGCGGCCGCAACGGAGCCGGCGCGCCGCCCGACGACGAGCCGCGCCGCCGCACGCCGCCGCCCGACCCGCACTCCAACACCTCCACGCCGCTCGTGGACGAGCTGCCAGGTACGCGCGACCCGCCGCCCGCGCCCGCGCCCGCGCCCGCGCGCGCAGACACACTCACTGCCCGCTCCGTTACAGAGGGCGAGGCCGGCGAGGAGGTGGACGAGAGCAAGTGGCAGGACCGGATAGCCTTCCGGTTCGACCAGATCATATCGTTCGCGTCCACGGCCATGGAGGACAAGCGGCGGCGCTCGGACGAGGCGTGCAACACGTCGCCCGACTCGGGCATCGGGCACGGCGACGCGGGCGCGGCGGCGGCGGCGGGCGCGGCGCGCGCGGCCGGCTCGCCGCCCGCCGCGCACTTCAAGAAGCGCTTCTTCCGGCGCGAGCGCTGGGGCGCCTGGGGCGGCGCCGCGCCCGCTGTGGACTGGGAGCGCCCGCCCATGTGACGTCGCCAGCCCTAGCGCACCGCCGCGCCGCGCCGCCGCACGCACTAGCGCTGGGGCGCGTGGGGCGGCGCATCGCCGACCGAGGACTGGGGCGCCCGCCCATGCGACGCCGCCAGGCCTAGCGCAGCGCCGCCGCACGCACTAGCGCAATTACTGTAACTAGCACTGCCGACAGGGGACGCTCGTTCGATTGTATTCTATGTAAATAGGGTCGGTCCCGCCCCGCTCGACTCCCCCTCGGATGTTGACTGTCGATTTTTTGTTATTTTTTCGAATATATAATGTAATTATGTATATTACTGAGTTTATTTTACGTTTAAGATGTGTAATTATTTAATGGTAGTTTTATGTCGCCGTTCCGTTCGGTGACGTGGAGACGTGTGCGCCGTGGCGGATTGTATTTCATGTGTTCATTTAGGTCTTAGAGTCTGAAATACATGATTCGGTGACTTTGCAGCGGATCATTCTTGCGCCGGTCGTTTGGTGAATGTTTGTTGTTTTATGTGTTTTGTTTGTCGATGTTACGGAAGCTCTTGTCTGAATAATGTTAATCATTTCTTTGGGAAATCTTAAATTTTGATTATTGTACTTACTTAAATCGAGTTTCTATAGAATAGATCATTATGAATTTTCTTACGTATCGAATTGGAAAAGTATCCCATTAGGAACTCTTTAGTAAATTATAGTGCAATTATCATTGTAATATGTATCGAGAACTATCTCATAATGTAATAGCGTCGAAGCAATGAGGTCATCTGTCGTCCTGTGATACACAAAGCACCATTATCGTTATCTGTTCAGCATCTGTGTGATTACAATAACTTAACTAATTCATATATTTAGAGACAGTACTGTTTTGATGATGACCATATTAGGTAGTTCATTAGATTGTAAAGAGAATCAATTTTATTGCTAGAAACCAGTAACTAAACTGTATAGTGTACTAAAAGCTTAAATTATGATAAAATAAAATATGAAAGCTAAGTAAATCATTTTCCCAGAGAAACACCATGGTGCAGATAAACAGTAGATATTGCATAGTATAAATTGACACGCTATTTTTATATGGGATGATTTTACATATGATTAAGTATGACTGAATTCCAACTCCGCTGTAATGAAAGTTATAAGTAACGTGTGCACGCGTTCTTCTCTGCATAATGTCAATAGTACGGGATACCGTTCGTGTCTCTTTATGTTATCAATGTCTATAAATCTCAGCATAGGAAACAGTCTGCTGTTTAAATATGTTTCAAGTTGTCACACGTCCCGACAACTGTTCCACTAGGCTGTGCTGTTTCTTAAGCTACGATCAACGATACTTCATTTTATACTTTGTTTAACTTATTGTTTTGTATTATGTTAGATAATGAGTTCAGATCAGGTTATGTCATACTCAAATTTTATTCAATATTTGAAGCGTTATTGAAGTCGTAATTTTGACAGTCTTAACTTACAGGCGCCAAGAGTATGTTTTCACAAACTCGTCAATTTTAGGATTCTGTAATCTAAAAGTCGTAACAATATTTGTGTTCAAACTCAAAAATCATAAAGAATGTAGGTATTCAGAAAGATTGTTCTCACAAAATGACCTCGGTTGAAATAATCGGTTTAGTGTGTACTTTATCGTTTACTTCGACTAAATATGCACATAATGTAGATATATTTCGTTATACACGTTATAGCTATAATCATAAAATAATAGGACCAAAGAGTTTCTGGCGACGTGCCTAATTGTATCAATTTTGTTCATGCCCCCGAATAATCAATTTTTAATTTATTACTATGTTAACATTGCCTATCTCGACCCTGTTTAAGCAACTGCATGCATAGTCATGACCGCTTTAAACTTATTTATTAGTCTCATCAAATATAATTTAAAAATGACCAGACAATTGCAATTTTGTATTATTTCAATATGATGTCAAAAAATATAACTTCAAGTATACATATAAATATAGCAAAGTATACAAAGAAGGGGATAGCTAGCGAACGTTGAATGGCACAGATGCCACCGAGACTTCGTCACATGTCAGTAACAGTGGCTTAACACTTGTTGCGAGACCCACTTCATATTCGGCAAATAAGTGCGGATTTCGCCAATGAAACTAAACGCTATCAGTACTTCTCGTTCAAGAGATGTCAGTGTCCAAAACAATTTTGACACTAACAGCTCCTGAACGCGGTTTAGATGTGTTGAACGCCTTCAGTTTAATTTGTGAAATTCGCCCTAAAGCTATAAAAAAATAAAAATCAAACCCTTCTTTGAAACTACGTGCTTATTATTCTAAAACATATCTGCGTTCCTTTGGGGGTTTATATAAAAGTTACTTTGAAAGCATCTGTTTAGGTGACGAGCCACAAGTAACTTAGGAGAAAACTTTTTTTCGCTCATGAAGATTATCCGCCTCTTAGGAATAAGATTTAACAAAATTAAGCAATTTGTTATGTAATGGGGTTTCTGAAGTCATTGTTGATATTCGAAAATTGTGAATACTGTTTTATACTTTCAGTCGATAAAGCAATTAATTAAATATTTGTGTGTACTAAATAATTCGAAACTGTAAAAATGTGATCGTGACGTAAAAGTGTAAGAACCGACTTGTTTCCTAATTAGCCCCATGAGCGTTGCTATTATAAGGGAGTCCAAGCATAACACTACTCATAGTCTAAAGTAATACAATAGGCTAAAAATCTTGCTACTAAATAATTCAACATACAAAAATAGTTATAACCGCGATGTGGCCTAGTTGATACTTTATACATTAAATATAAGAGCACTGTTTCTCCAAAGGGACAGGGTCAAACTTAGATGTTTACGCCCCGGCTAACGTTATCTCTGTTATAATAGCATCAGTCAAAGGGTAGTACAGCCTTATATTTTAAAATTTAGACATACTTTTAGAAGTCAGAATGTGCATTACGTATTAATATCGGAAAGCTTAGAAATTATATTCGTTTCAGAATAAATTATAGGTAACTAGATCGTATTTATAACGATAAGCATAAGACTTGTTGATTAAATTATGTGCACTGACGTAAGAAAACAAATTGTAGGAAATAAATCAAATGTACGGCTTCCAAATTCAATCAAAGCTCGCAAAAAATAAACATAAAAAAATTCAAAACACAAGAATGAATCAAGAGTTTTGGAAGAAAGTTGTTCTTTTGGAACTATCAAACGTTTTGTAATAGTTTTATTATTTAATATTACGGCCACGGCCAGTAAGAAAGACGTCAATGTCGGTTCTATTTTTTTAAGTTATTTTTGTACAGTATTTTTACTTACTGTGCATGTGCACGGTGTAATGTTTTTATTAGATAAGACTTTGAAAAAAAAATAACACGAGAATTGTATGATTGTAATAGTTAATTACTTGAGCAGTTTTAATCACTTGAGATCGATGAATATTACATTCTGTAAATGCGAATTTCCAGACATGTTTATAATACATAGGCGACTCTGAAACAGTAATATCTAAATTTTAAACCATGGTCATGTGATAAATGAAAACGGTTGTAAAGTATAAAGAGTTAAATATGAAGTGTCGTTTCATGTATTTTAGACATTGGGGTGCACTGGTTTGATTGTGCCTGAAAAACTCATCAATGCCGCTCCAAACCTCAAAATTATGTATTTGTATATTGATAAGTAAGCTTAAAAATCTAATCTGAAGTAGGTACCAATAGAAATATAGTGTAATGTCGGCAATAAAACATCTATTTTGGTCGGATTAACTCGAAGAGTGATTACATTATTCAGTTATGATTAATTTTATTTTTGATGGGGAATAATGAGCTAATCTGTGTGACGTTATAGTGTCTAAAATAGTACAAATGAGAAGACTTATCGTCGTAAGCCTCGGACTATTCAACATGCAAATGCTAGGTTTGAGATGTATCCCTGTGTACTAGTTTTATTTTGTACTAAAAGTTAAAAATAAACGAATAATTATATTGTGTTTTTATTATTTACTGTTATCAGCACCCACACCAATGAAAGTGTTTTTAAATAATTGGATATTTTGGAAGGATTACAGTCCTAGACCTTAATCTGTGCCTAGGCTCTACCCATAACAAACGCGCAACTTTTTGGTCATGTCCGTGACCACCAACGCCAATCGCTTCGATATTTGGTAAATAATTAGTACTCGATTGGTACTAACTAGTACTAGTACTCGAACAACAAAATTGGTACCTTGGTTGTTTTCGAGAAACTTGACTTTGAAGGTGGTCGCGTTCCCTTCAACAGGACCACCATTAAAAAGGGGTGCCCCCCTTTTTCGGCGCTCATGGTGGTCCTGTTGTCCTGCTACATGTTGTCCTGGTACATGGTGTCCTGCTACAGCTAATCTAAGTATACAAATAATTAGTACTCTTATTTGATTTATTTCGTAAAAAGAAAAAGAACAAACATTTGTATTTACCAATAAATCAACGATGATAACTTTCGCGCGCTCGTTCAGCAAGACCACAACTTTGAATGTTGATTCATTTGTGGAGCTTCTTGCTTCGCTTTCCTCAAACCTACATATAAAATTAGTACTTACCCTGCAAGATAAAATTAGTAAGTGCCTATAATTCAATATTATTACTTCAGTAGTTAATGAGATTTACCATGTCATTGGTGGGGTGGCGGTAGTCAATCAATCTGCCTAACCTTTTCCCAACTATGTTGGGGTCGGCTTCCAGTCTAATCGGATGCAGCTGAATACCAGTATTTTACATGGAGCGACTGCCTATCTGACCTCCACAACCCAGTAACTGGGTAATATGATCACAGAACATATATACTCTACAAGAATACGATACCCCTTGGTAAAACTGGAGAGTTTCGTGCTTCTGAGGACGCGTAACGACTGACAAAGATCCACGCATGGGGTGGTGGGGTAGTGGTAATCACGGTAATTTTTCATTTCGAGATTTCCTTCCTTTTTTCCCTCAAAAAAAGTTGGCAACCCTATTTCACTGTCACAGTGGCATAGTTTGTGGTGCCGTGCCGTCACTTTCTCGTTTAGAGATGGGTTGTAACAGATTAAACACGATATCACTGTTACTGTTACATAAAAATAACAGATCCAAATATCTGTTATTAAATAACAGCCTGTTATTTTTGTACGGACGATAAATACGTATTTAAATATCAATTGAATATCTTCTTTATTTCTATTCGTTTTAAGTTTGTTTTACAATGGTAACTGGTCAGTAACAGATAACACGACCTAATTTAGGAGTCACTTTTTCGTACGTTCTGGTAAGACCACCAACTGTATTATTTTAGGGATAATAAATACTAAGCTTCTCTTTTTAACATAGTTTAACCGCTTTCGTAAGAGTGAGAAGTAAATATATTTCAAAGTAAATAATAGGTGTTTCTCTATTTAGCAAGGGTCATTCCTTAATGAGGAAGAAAGAGAAATTGTTAACTTTGCAATATTTCTTCGTTTGTGTGAGTGTGTATGTAAGTAATAGCCGTAGTAACAGTCTGTGTGAGATTGTTATAATGAATTAACAGTAATAGCCTCGGTAACAGTCTTTGAGGGTCTGTTATTTTAAGTAACAGATATTTATATTGTTAGGAACGATTGTTATTTGTTACTTTTAAATATCTGTTATTACTACCTGTTACGACAAATATGCCTCACTCCTATTCTCGTTTTCCTTCGTTAATCAGTACAAAAATTGTGTTGATTTTTGTTGATTACATTAGGATAAAATTCACTATTGATATGTAACTACGATATTAATTGATATTGCAGTTTGTTCATATGTCTACTTGTTCGTTTTTTTATGTTTTATTCACGATCTAAACTTGTATGTACAAATGAAATGCAATATTCGTGAACTTGCTCAACTGAGCGATCAACCTTGTGTAATTGAAGGAAGATTAAACTATAAAAAGATTTCCAATGGCGGTTATCGTAATCAGTCAGGTCAGTATATACCATATTCTGGAAAATTAGCCAATATACCATCTATTTTGTTTCTTTTTCCTCAAAGTTATTTTGGAATGAGTCATGACAAATGTCCCTTTCATTGTATAGTTTATGTTTTAAAAAGTTCCACTCAGAATTCTTGTATGTATAAATTCACTCACGGTCATTGTGTTGATGTGACTTGTGTTCCATAATAGTACATAGCATTGTTTGGAGGTGTCCTACTTCAAGAGCAAATATAGAAATTAAGGAGGGTCATTTTACTAACATGAACTTAAAAAATGTAACATAAAACATTCATCTATAACCAGTAACCAAATGCAGCATGAATGACTTCATAATCACCCAAAGCTAGTGACTGTGATTAATAATCACAGTCACTAGCTTTGGTTTTATGACATATAATGATATAACACTAACACTTTTATTATTTCAATATCTTTCTTGTAAATATTATTTTATGTTTATTTCATTTCAGTGTTCAAAGAGAGATGGTTTCGGCTAATAAATAACTATTTATTTTATTTTAAAATAAGTGAGATGGGCAAATTTGATACAAAATGTCCAGCGGGAATGTTTATATTAGAGAATTCTTCAATACAGATGGAACATGGGCAGAGTATACCATTTTCATTTTCAATATCATTTATGTAAGTTTAATAATTTATTTGGGTATGATAATAAAGACATTTTATTTTAAATTACTATGCATGAAACTGGCCCAGTAATGTAAAAAAAGTACAAGTATGTACAGTTAGCAACATGCATACTAATAACTTTGGTTGATAGTTGATATCATAGCTTTGGAGATTAACTGTTGTTTCTAATAACTATAAAAATGATTACAGAGATGAACCTGAAAAACGACATGTATTCGCTGCCCGTGCTGAAGACAATGTTGTACAATGGGTCATGAAATTAAGGGAATGCTCTTATGAATACCTACGCAACAGGCTTTACGCTCTACAGTCTAAAATATTTGCAATCACTGGGAAGGTAATCATTTACACATTTATATCAGTCTTATTATGAGATTTGAAATATCTTGCTTGTCTTATCTGAAATACTTTTAAACAAAATTATTTTATTTAAAGATTAATGATATAATTTTTTGTGATAAGATAAATTTTTTGGTTTATGCATAAACTTCTAAATTATATTACTCTTTTTGTTCATAGGATCCTCTTCTGCTAGTACCAAGAAATGAGGGAGCATGTTTGTGGGCACCCGCAGTTCCATTCTCAACAGCGGCTGCTTGCACTGTCAACACTAGTTCATTCAGTTGCCATCTACATACAAATGGCGGATTTACTCTCGAAAGAAGCAAATCAGATGTTCAAGCTTATAGGCATTTCCATTCAGAATACAGCAAAAAAGCGACTTTTTATACAGATGATCACAAAAAATGTACTGAGAAACAAGAAGACAGTTCTAGTGAAGTGTACTCTCTCGAGAGAAGTAAAACAGCAGCCCTATTACCGGGAAGTATGAATCCAATAAACACGTCTATATTCGACAATCGTCCAATGTATTCTAGAACTGCACCAAGTCCGCCCGTTAGAACGAAACTGTCGCCGAGCAGTCGACGAGGCGAAATTAATCAAGAAGTTAAATTTTTTGCTGAACAAAGTAGAAATTTAGGTATAACTGGCATCTTAGATGAAGCACCAATTCCGCCTAGAAGAAAAATTTCACCAAAAAATGTAGATGTCCAAAATCCAACTATTGAGATTACAAGCAATAATGTCAGCAGAGACCAAGCAGATGGAAGTGAAGATCTGATTAAATTTTAGTGTGCCTTATTGCTCGAAAGGAATCCCACCTATGAATTAATTAAATAATTAGTTACTTGCCAATTGTATAGGTAACCCATAAATATAGTACATATAGCTATTGTTTTGTCGAAAAATATGTAAATTGTTAGATGTAAATGTTTTATAATTTATGTAAAAGAAAATGTGATTTGACAATTTATGTTCATGTTCATCTTAGAGTCGAGACCAGTGTGGTCGTAACATAATTTTTTGTAATCTTACATAAGAATACATCGAGTTTTTTTTATAAATTAGTTAGATTTTGTAAGTTTTATATATAATATGTGAAACCAAAAACATAATTATAATTCACAAACCTACGAATAATAAAATATTATTCGTAGTCACAAACTATAGCATTTTTGAAAGCCGTTTTTGTTTTATTCTACGATATGTACAAAACACTAGGTACTTTCATGATGCTATGTCTCATAATTATAAGCAAGACTATTCGAACAAAATAGGTAGGTAATGTAGTTACGTTTGCTTGAAAAGTGCTTTCTTTTTTGTAAAATCTTTTTGAACCATTATATGGTGCTGTGCATATACACGCGTCCAATAAATATATTCAATGTAATGGATGATTTTTTCTTGATTCTTCATAAACTGTTTTCCTTTCTCAGCCACAGCCCAAAGTCGGAAATTTGTTGGGTGTTTAACGCTCGTCCTATACATAGTTTATCTAGCTTGACTGACATGGCCATCATCAGGGATTTTAATTTTATAACACAAAAAAATTGTCACTATTTCAAAAGTTATAAGGGTTTATAGGTGGCTTAGCTCAATTGAATGTCAAAGCTAGGACATCTAGCGAAGATCTGTTTTCTCCCAAATTTAGTTAATTAATTGCATAGTGTCCGACTGAAAGTTCGGTTTCGGTTTCGGTCGAGTTTCGGCAAAATAACGAGTTTCGGTTTCGGCGGCAAACCTGCTGAAACTACGACCGAAACCGAAACTGCATTCGGGAGTTCTCGCGCTGTGATCGGTCATATTCGGAGCGGTAAATTCCATCCAAACGAGTAAGCGACGCGACTAATACATTTTGCCGCTTCCACGTGCCTAATCATGTCGTGACTGGCCTGTGTTTGCAGATCATTTTGTTTGTTGTGAGTTTTCGTGTGATTTTAGCGATTTATTAAAAAAAAATAAACACGGAATGATTATAATAACGTTTTATTTATTTTTCCCTCAAACATGATCCTTGTAAGGAAGTTTCGGTTTCGGCCGAAACTAAGACTAGCCGAAATTCGGTTTCGGTCAAAAAACCAGTTTCGGTTGGACACTATAGTCGCAATTTTTAGCCAAGTCACAGATTCAGTCGGGTCTTAGTTTAGAAGATATAATGAGTTAAATTTTTAAGTTTAGTCTAAGAGCTAGATCGAATGTTTTTCGTAAACTTTTCGGTCTAGCTCTTGGACTCTGTATTTCTTCTCATTTAGCACAGACTTAATAAAAACCATTTAATTAAAGAATATTGAGTGGTATTTTTACCCGACTTCAAAACGGACTTTGGTAGATAATCTTGGGTAGGTACTTCAGAGGTGGTCCCATATAAATTTTATTAACTTTGCTTGGGTCCTAAAGTTAAACTAAAGTTGTCGCGAGCGGTCATGTTATTGACTCCTCCGGACATTTTATTCTAAAATTGCAGTAAAAAGTGCCGATATTTAAAGAAATTATGCCTACGCAAGTTAGGTGTTTAGGTCTCATGAAATAGAAGGCGAGCCTATTGATAGTAACCGGGCACAGCTGATCCTGACTCCGACATAGTACTTACTGAGCAAATGCAAATGGAAAACGAAAAACCCAATACACCATGTCCGACCTGGGAATAGAACCCTTGCCAGCAGCCGCGCCTGCGACCACTAGACCAGCGAGGCAGTTAATGATTTCGTTAGTGATATTCTTAATAGTGGCAGTCTTATAGCTGGGTTTTTCAAGGCTTTCAATGGCTACCGTGATAGGCCACGTTATAGATATACTAGTTTTTAGGGTTGCGTACCTCAAAAGGAAAAAACGGAACCCTTATAGGATCACTCGTGTGTCTGTCTGTCTGTCCGTCTGTCACAGCCAATTTACTCCGAATCTAATGAACCAATTAAGTTGAAATTTGGTACACATATGTATTTCTGTGACCAAAACATGGACATGTTCAACTTTAATAAATTAATTTTGAATATGGGGTCAAATTTCGGGGGCAAAGTGGGAAATTTAAAAAAAAGTTTTTAACTGTACTGTGTGACATATCAAATGAAAGGGCTTATTGTGAGGGTCTCAAGTATATATTTTTTAATGATTTAAAAATAAATAATTTTAGAGACATAAGAAAATAGATGAAAATTGACCATTCCCCCCTTATCTCCGAAACTACTGAGCCTAAAATTTTGAGAAAAAAAAATACAGATAATTGCTCTTAACTCATAGATTACAGGAAAACCTATAAGTCTATGGTCTTAAAATAACATGGTAAATCTCTTAATATTGTACGTACAAACTTACATTTACAGTTGGAATGTGTGGGAGAACGTTTTTCAACTTGTTCTTGGGATAAATTCATCCCAACTACGGACCCCTTCATTGTGCGTAGTCCGACACGCACTTGGCCGGTTTTTATACATCTATGGGCTACGTTCATTCGCGTCTGCACGCCGTGCTGACAGTTTAAAACGTCAGTTTCTCCTACAATGTGCTCAACGGCTGAAGGCAGTTGAAGGCCATTGAAGGCTTGAAAGTTGTTTAGTAAAACAAAAGATAATTAGGACTATGTTTATTTATTGTGTACATTGCTTTTAAGCTTCATCAACACCTTATCTAAATAACATAAATACATTAAAATTTATCGTATGACGTCCCAGTTAACATAACTATGACGTTTATACATTTGAGGCACTCTTGTTTTAAGGTACATACAATACTTAACTTATTACGTATTATGTAAGTTGTTCAGTCAAGACACTGCTTTGACTACAGTCGACTTGATCCAGTGACAGACTTGTCCTGTCGATGGCAGAGTCAAAAGTTAGAGATCAGTGACCTAACATAAATTGTAATTTGCTTGGACCAAATATCACTTAAAAGACGTGATGTGTATGTAAATAAAAACAATAATAACCCTTGAATACGCTAACTCTTTCTTATGTAGTTCGAGACATCTTATGTTACTCTCAACTCTTATTTCAATCAGTGTGTTGGCGTTTTTGTGGACCCTCTTTTGATTCTGCTGTTTGCAATTATTGTACATTGTTTTTATTTTGCGATTTGGATCCATTCATATTAGCGTACCTCCAGGAGATTGCTGTATAATTATTAATGTTAATTATTATCATATTCATATAAAGCTTATTATGTACATACGTTACAATATTAATAATGAAATTCTAATTACGCCATTATGATGAATGTCATACATTTAAAAAAATATTTTCATTCTAAGACACTTTTATAAGTACCTACTTACATAAATTGTTGTGTGACTTTAAAAGTGTAATTATAAAAATGTTATAAATATCTTATTTAATATAAACTTCAATATAAATAACATTTTATTCGAAGTAGTGGAGGCACTTGATAATCGTGTACAGTCACATAATCGTACGCGCACATATCGAACTCCCAAATATCTATTACGTATTACTTACCTTGATTAACATGATAAATGCGAATGTGTTTGAATATTTTTATCCAAATAGGACGAAGTACGGAAGTAGGTACGTAACGAATCTCTCAGCACGGGTAGCATGACCACCGTACAAACGGGTTTTGTCGACGGAAGAATAGACAAAATGACAGATTGTGATTGTTTATCTGTCATTTTGTCTATTGTTCCGTCGACAAAACCCATTACTACGGTGGTCATGCTACGCGTGCTGGTGAAATAACCCTCTTGTCTGTTTTTAACGAGACAACAGGCGCATATTTGGGATCGGAGATTATTTTTCTCTTAGAACTACAACTAGTTACTAAATATATATCTACCTAACTATGACGAGATTCGTTTTATACGGAACATACTACATCCATTGCGTAGGCACCATTCATAAGAGTTACGTAGCCCACGTGTCATACGTTAGATTAGCTCGCCGGAATGCGAAAAGAGGCACTATAGTTTCAGGAGCAACTGCGCAATTGGCAGCTTGTTGTTTGATTGTATCTTGATACCGTGTGTTAGCGCATCACCGCGGTGATGTAGCCGAGACCGGAGATTGTTAGTGTCCCGCGCCATAGTCGCGCAGCTCGCGGTTGCCGAGCGGCAATGTCGGGCGGTAGTTGTACAGGAGCTCCATAGCCTCCACTCCGCATGACGCCTCACCGCACTTTAGTTTCCGCATCGATGCCAACTGAAATCCAATCAGTTATGTCATTAGTTACAAACGTTTTTATAGCCATCTCTTAGGTATAAAGTAGCTCAAGAGGAAGTTATTTAAAGTGTAATTATAGACAGTCTAAGAACAAGGCACTTATTTTTATATTTTGATTAATATTTATAAATTCTAGTAAGCAATAAGCGTTACTGTGGTATAGGTACGTATTAGAAAAACATATTCCACCTAATGAGTATTTGGAAAGTAGTAGCAAGCTGTTAAAGTAGGTCGTGTACGGACGTCTGCTATTATTTAGTCCGTGGACACTTGAACGCTGGGTGCATCGGAAACCGGTACACAGCTAATACCGTTTAGTCGTTTCTGTTGCGTCATAATATACTATTCATAATCGGATTATACATCAAAAGTCTACTACTAAGTATCAAATTAATGACACAATTATGTGGGTTGTACCAACTTAAAACATGTTTATTTACGCAGGTTTTTGCGTTTAGTTTTTTAAGAGTGCTTATGTCATCCATGAACTAAATGGGTTTATAAAAGGAAGGGTACGTACGAAAACGTGCGTAAGAAACGTCTTATATCCGACTGATATACATATGAACCTATGTATATCAATCGGATTTAAGACGTCTTGTCCTCCTCATAAAGGCTCTTTCAAACAGACGCGACACGCGACGCGACAGAAAGATACCGCTCGTCGCGCGACGAGCGGTGTCTTTGTGTCGCGTCGCGTGTCGCGTCTGTTTGAAAGAGCCTTAATACGACCGAAACCTACGACTATTTAAAAATAAACTGATAGCAAACAGATAGAAAAATGAAGTCAGCTGTGAGCTGAACGATTTCCCTAAGTAATCAGGTACTCCATTATGAGGAACGAATTTAATTTCGTATTAATTTTTGTTGTCATAAGGTATCTAGATATCCGCTTATATCTGCATTTGAACATTATCAAATGTGACGTGGCATCATTATCAAGCAATACAATTAAACTAACCACCTCTTGATACGATGCAAATGGTTTTATTTGAATAAGAATATATTTATTTGCTTAAAAACATGGTATAAAAAGATGGTAAAAGTACAATTTAGAACAAAACATGTTTTGAAAATATTATTAATCAGCATGCAAATTTTTCAGTAGGGTTACCTACTGAAAAATTAAAGAAAAGAAAAATTAAAGATTTCATTGACAAAAAATGTTAATGTAAGTTATTACATTAACATTTTTTGTCAATGAAATCTTTAAAACTATAGAAACTATTAACACATAACCATTCGTAAACTTTATTTTTAAATAATCTAGTGTTTTAAATTTTTTGAGATCATTTGGTTACATAAACGTGTACACATTTCAAGGCAGATTTTATTATTGTTGGTAAGTCTTGGAATCTCGCTTAGAAGGTACGAGCCTGTTGGGGTCTCGTCGGCTATGGCTAAGTTTAATAATTCCAGCCTATTACTGTCCCACTGCAGGGTAAAAGCCTCTTCTCATACAGAGAAGACACGAGCATTGATTGGTGGTCTCCTGTGTCTTGCTCAAGACGGGTTGGCGATTTCAGACATAAATTAACTTTAAGTTCAGGCTTCCTCACGTTTTTTTTCCTTCACTAATGTCAGTAATGTTCAAGATAAACTCAGAAAATGACTTAGTACTAAACTTGAACTCACTTGATCAGCGGAGACTTGAACAGGCTGCTTGAACAGAATCCATGTGACGGACTCGGTGCAGGGCGGGGTGGTGAGGGAGCCGGGGTACGTCCAGTAGGCGACCTGCGGCGGGAGCAGCTTCAGTGGATCCAGCGGGTCGGACAGCGTCACCTTGTCGTTCTTATGAGTGATAAACGGAAGCAACCGTATCACTTTGTCCAATTCATCATGCCTTGTACCACACTGTAAATTAATAAACAATGATTAAAGCTAAACAGCAACATAATAACATCACGGCTGTAATCCTCAAAGGGTTAGGCAGAGGGAGGTACACCCACATTTCGCCAGTTGTACAAAAATAACAAACAATTTCATTGCATACCGAGTATCCAGACAGAGTTGTATAGAACAGTCTGATTGTTCGCATGATTCGCTACACCCATAGTGGCATTGTTGAGGAACTTGTTCATGAAGTAAAATTTAAATGAGACTTATTGTATTCAGATTGCGACCTGTTACCGCGGATTACATTAAAAGAGCTGAAGAAGGTAAGTACTAACTTGGTACTTGATATCAAGTAGGTATATCGATAAAACAGGAAAATTATTGAAAGTAGAGTAAGTAGGTACCTAGATGCCTCTATGTTCACAGTCTCCATGCATACCTACATCAATAAGTACATAAATAAGTATTATGCAACCAACTCATTGACATGTGCACTACATTAGAACACAGTGCAGTTAACAGGATTTCGATGTAAGGCTTCGATGACATAATCGCTTTCTTCGCGCGAAGTGCAATATTAACTTAGCGAAATCGCTTTGCAGTATATTGATCTCTATAAGATTAATGACTGTAGTGCAAGCTTTATACCATTTCAAATCATAAGTAAATATGTTAAGGTTTAACACCTTAGTACGAAGAAAAAATAAATAAACCTATTTACTTTTACCATTGCCCTGTCAGAAGACCATTATATTATAATAATCGAGCTCAAAGAAATAGTACCAATGAAGGTACCTACCTAAGTCATTGAGTTAAACATCAATGACCTAAGTAGTTAACTAATTATTGGAATGGAGAACTACCTACTTTATTGTTATCTATTGTTCTGCTGAATGACCGGAATAAAATTCAAATAAAATCCTCACATTCGTATAAACTAAGTGCTGCTCACAAATCTGAATCCATATTAGGGCGGTGCATATACAATGTATTCGAGTGTTTACTAACCCTACTCTGCTGAGCAATTGTAAACAGTTTGCTCAAAATAATGTAGCTGTTAGTTATTTTGAAATTTTGGTAAAATTTCGCTGAGTCACTTCGATACGCATTAATTAAATCGGTTTTTTACATTTTATTACTTTTAAAATGTTACAGCAAACATTTCAAATAGGTAGTATGACGCACTAATAAAGTTACTAGACCAAGAAAGCGACGAGAAATGTTCTTAAAATAAATGTTTAAAATGTCTTATTGTCATCGTTGTAACGCTGTACCGCTGTTCGCTTTGGCAAGAGAAAGTTACTCGGAGTGCGAATGAGCGGCTTGTTATCGCACTCATCTCCCACTTATAAAAGGTAACCGTGTATGAAATCAATTCACTTTATGTGTTTTAATCTGCTAATATTGAACTCTTATATGTGGATCTGCATTATCGAACATTTTAGAGACATTAGACACGTTTACGACAAATAATCTAAAGTACCTAGAATTCAAATCAGAATTCGGAATTCAAGAGGTTTTTTTATTCCTACTTATAGGTAAGTAATAGAAACATCTCGCAGTCGCTATGTAACTTTCGCAACTATTAACAATTCACAACTCATATAAGAAATGAAATTAGAGCCTTTGTAATTGTAGTAACAATCACTTTCTTTAGATCGAGACCCGCGGCAGTGGGTCAAACAAAGTTGGAAGCAAACTCAGACATCGCTTACCGACACTAATAAGTACCTACCTAAGTATTAACGTAAATTAGCTTCTGTAATATTTTACTGTTTCATCTTGAAGGCTCTTTCAAACAGGCGCGACACGCGACGCGACACAAAGACACCGCTCGTCGCGCGACGAGCGGTGTCTTTGTGTCGCGTCGCGTGTCGCGCCTGTTTGAAAGAGCCTTAATGTGACATTTATTTGTATACTCATGGCTTCTTTCATTCAATCACATTCACATATTGCGTAATACAATTAAAATGTGTGTGATTGTATGAAAAGAGTGGTTAGGTATACCGTTTAACTGACTCATTAAGATAAATAATGTTTAATACCTATGTGTTATGCCAACAAGTCGGTAGATCACGCAAATTGATTCATATCGGTACGGCATTGCAGTCATTCAGAGGTAATATGGGTAGCAGTCTAGCAGTACTATATTATTTAGATACGAGAGCGTTTCTTGAATGTTGTCTATTCTTTAGACATCTACACAGTCTAATTTAGGGTATGGAGCATGGACAGCAATCCTTCCATGTGAAGTCACATATAATTTTGTAGTTTCGAAGTCGAGTCTTGACCTACGGAAAGGGATGTTAAAGCATTCACACCATTAGCAATATGCCTAGAACGGCGAGTCCATCAGTTTGTCCGGCGGCCTCTTGGAAGCTGTTGTACTTGGTGGTGTTCCAGTGCACCAGGTGCAGTTCCCCGGAGAAGGAACGGCCGTCCACGGTGTGCTCGGAGCCCTCGCCATTCACTGCGCCCCAGTGGCAGTGCCACTGCTGCAGCTTGTACACGTCATGGCCAAGCGGGCCGCCTCGCAGCTCTGTAAATAAATGAGCTTATTGTTAACATAACTACTAAAAGAAGAAGTTACACCATTGTAGCATAAAGATTTCACGGAATGTACATATGATCGATATGCTACAAGTACTGATGACTAGAGCAATATTGTTATTTCCCTTGCCCGTTTTTCTCCGTAGAGATCTATATTTTGGAACGGGCAACTAGTTTCAACTCTCTGCCTAACTGACCGAGTCGACGTCTTAATAATTCAAAACTGCCCATAAAAATGCTTTGCGTTAGAGTCTTTGATGATTATATGCTATTTTTTTAATGGGCTTAAATTGTAATGGGCATAAAAATGTGTACAAACAAAGTGAAGCCCTGTCTCCTATGCTAGGTAAAAACACCTCTTCTTCTTCTTCCATCTTTGTTGCCTCCAAGACAATCAGAAGGGTTTGATTTCCGATAAGCTCTCTGAACTTTTTAAAATAAGCACATACGGGAAAGGGTATGCATCTGACGTCATCCCTTACATTAAGGTACAGTAACCCTCACTTTTCAGGATATTTTTGTTGCACATGATTGTATCTATAGGTGTTCACAATTGCGTGGGACAGGAACGAGCGATGCGGTGAGTCATCGAGAGGGGTACGTCGGTCGCGTCGCTGTCGTGTCGATGGAAATGCAAATTGGTCCTCACTTTGCACGAGGACTTGCAACTTCCTTTAACACGATTATATTATCCGAGTTGTTTTAATTCCGATTGTCGTTTTACGCTGATAAACATTACAAAGAAGCCTATCATTCATGTTGATAGGTAAGTAGGTATACCTACCTAGGTATACTTACCTATCAATGTACCTACATCGTATCATAATATCATGGAACTCAAGATATATCCAATTGAATGTTAATAGGACACAGAGAATAATTATGTGTCATTAAAATACTCAAAAAATTGGCAGATACAAAATGAGTTTGCCGTCATAACCTTGGGCAAAGCTGTTTTTTGTAGTCGTTTTGTTCTTAAAAGATACAAAGTAATATAATTTACATAGGTAGCCATTAGTGTTTCCTGAATCGATAGTTCAAGTTATTGGATATAGGTAAGATTTTTGAGTCAATAATGCTATTGTAGGAATGTAAACATTTAAATTTCCATTAATAGTCATCTTGCATTGTCTCTGTGGTCCTCCACAACAATATGTTACAAGTGGCTATTGCCAGTTACAATCACTGCACTCGAGAGGCAAATTGGCGTTTGTGGTGTGGTGTTATTAGTAGATACTTTGATAGGTGGACGTCACTGCTCATCATCATGATGTAACCCATTGTTAAACGTAACAAAATAAACATAGCATTAGTAACAAATTTATAAACGCGGACATTGCGTTTCGTTTATCTGTTTGTTTGCTTATGACCTCCGAAGAATAAGACATAACATAAACGCCAGCAGGAGTCTTAACGATATGTTTTACAACTGCACATTCGTATCGTTAAAAAACATCAGCACGCGTAGCATGACAACCATAGAAACGGGTTTTCTACGGGTTTTGTCGACGGAAGAATAGAAAAAATGACAGATTGTGACTGTTTATCTGTCATTTTGTCTATTCTTCCGTCGACAATAACCGTTTCTATTGTGGTCATGCTAAGCGTGCAGGATATATAAAATAAAGGAGCTAAGTATATTCGATTCTCGTCCTAATGTATTTGTAAGACCAAGCTCAAAGATCTATTACCAGTGGTGTTTCTAAACATACCCGAGTCATATCCGTTCTCGTCGACCCGCCAGCAATAGCCAGGGTTGACGATGGAGCGAGGATGGTTGACGGAGTAGCGGAACTTGAGGGGGGGCGCGCTGCCCCCACTGCTACTCTTCGTCGTGTCGATGTCCACGGGGCTCTGTCGGGCGCCACGCGCTTCTGGGAACTTCTCCGTCCAAGTTGAAGGACCTAAGAAAAAATAAATTATAAATATAAATAGAGCCTCCTTTCACGTCGGTTGTGATACAAGTAGGTATAGAATTATAGTTTGCGGTTGCAATATGGGTTTTCCAATCTGACAAGAGTTGAATGTTTCTCGTCGTGTTTCTTTTAAAATATCGTTTTCCTTTAAGTCTGCTGCGTGAAACAGTTTACATCGTCAGCGCGCTGACTCTATTATGTCGTTAACTGTAAAGTAGTCGTATAAGAGCTCCCATTATGTTGACAAGAAGTTGTTTTACTTAACAATTTTAATCGTTGGCTAGGTTATGGTTCCAATTCTCGATGATTTTGCGAGTGTATGTGAATTTTTAGATATTAAAATTGAAGAACTAAAAATAAACAGTCTATTTAGGAATCATTAATTAGACTAATCATTCGTTTTTTTTTTTTTGTATGCACAAGAAAAATCACATAATTTTAGGATTGCACTGAAGATTGAAGTGCACTGCAATAATTATCAAGAAAATCGATCAACGATTAAAATCTCTCTTACCTACGCACACACTACCAACTGAATCAACTAACTGTTGTTTTTTGTTGGCCGTTCATTGACATACAAACATAAAGATCAGGTCGATTGTTAGCGGCCCAGAACTGCGATATACTGACCAGCTGATCTGATAACTGATGACACATAATGATACTGGTTATAAATAGAAGATTTATGCTTTATTTCCTCGCATATTCTTCGAAAGATGATAGCAATGAATTGCCTGTCTGTGTAGCAGTGGCACCGAGTACTAGCGTCTAGGCCGCCACACACAGGCAGACACTAGTCAACTTCCGGTTTAACAACAATCCTTACACATTTTCATGATTCATTTTCTTTTAAGGGATAATAGTTTCATAGAGAGTTGGCAACTTTTGACTGTAATCTTAACTTAGATCTTGCTGGTTTTAAACATGTGCATTACAGGAGGAAAAAGTGTAGTGCAAATGGTGGAGGTAGTTTTACCTCATCTTTCATAGATTCAAGTTCTAATGGTTTTATTTTACAATATACATCTAACACTAAAATACATAAATTATGTACAAGTATACAGAGGAAAAAAAATAGGAACAAATTATTGGGCATCAAAAAATTCATCGGCATCGCTGTCAGTGGAAAAGGTGCCCAAAAGGCTGGCAGCTTTGCCACGTTGTATGGCGATGCTAATTCTTTGACCTTAAAATTGGCCAACCCTCTGGTCACGTAAAGAGTCGATCAACCGCCGTTCTATACAAGATTTTACAATTTTTCATTAGCATAAAGTGTAAAGATTTAGAATCTTTACTTTTACACCTGAATTGACATATCCGCCTACAATTTATGTAGGTAAATTAAGTAAACTTCATATAATTAAAACAAATGTTGTTATTATGTACCTACACCTCTGTGTTGTGTACCTAAATATTACGTATGTCTTGTCTTATGTGTGTGTATGTATCTTATGTACCTACCTAAAGCTGACAACTTAAAATATGGCATTGCGTAAACTGAACAAAAGGAAAGGAAAGTAGGTACGATTGTATAATAGAATCTACTTATTAAAATTCTAGAGTCATCCGCAAAGGAATTACCAAGTTTGGAATAGCTTTCAATTCCTGCGAACATCATTAACAAATGGTATTAGATTAATATATTGCGGTTAATTAATTTTTAAATTGATTTGTTTGATTGTTATGCAATACATGGACTTGAAAACATTTTACTATTTAATAACTTAATTAAACTTACATTTACATTCAGGGTGTGTGACTTATGAATAATGTAAAAAATTTGGTAGGTACAAGATATTGAAATAACTTTCGATGATAGAAAATATCGCGAAAACACCCATAAATTGGTAGGTAATGAACACGTGTGTGTCGGAACCTGAACTAGCGTCATTGTCGCGTCATCCAGCGTCGTTTAGTTTACTGCCAAATGGGCGTGGACTGTAGGTAACGATTGCTAACTAGAACAATATTTACAAACGCTTAAGTTTGTGTCTCTTTGTAATTCATGATAATATGCTAAAGCGTTGATAAAACCTATATTGTCTGGTTTTCTGTACATATCCAGAGAAAGCTTGTCAAGTCTAGATTACATAGAATTTATAGAGACAACAACAAAATCATATTTTTCGTGAAGTTAATTTGCACAGGTGAAATAACGTCAGCGTGAGAGATGAGTGAGTACCTCGACACACGGGTGAGGCTGACAGTTTGTTTAACTCATCACATTAGTGTTATCTTATCAGGAAGCCGCCGGCCGCTGCGCGCCGGTCTACTCAGAATCGCTAATAGAAACATTTTTATAATGATGAATCCCTGTCTTATTTATGACTACTGACATGTTTGACGAAAGTTTGTTTTCGTGGTTCAAAAGCAAATTTTTTTTTTGAAAAGTGAAAATAAAGTGGGTACTTAAAACCATTGCAGAGTGAAGCTTTTAAGATCAGGCAAAATGTTGGCATAGTAGATAGATAGTTAGTAGCGATATACTTGAAAAATATTGTTAAGCGACGACTGATGTTCGTCCCACGCCGGTTCCGATACATTTTGGGATCGTAATCATGAACTTCCTGAGTCAGACACGAGGTTTTGAGAAAGTTTCAATGATAATGTCCACAATCCTCGTTCGCGATACTGCAACTGGTAACAACATTTTTTTGGTTATAAGAAGCCGTCAATCATGTACTGCATAACGATATTCTACCGAATAGGTATTTCCAAGTGTTATGCCAAATTGTATTTTTATGTGTATAAATCATGGTTATCAACAAAAGCTCAAGACGGACTTTAAATTCGTGAAACCTTTTCTAAAATTGGCATTTTTAATTACTCTATTGTTATTGCTCTTAAATTAATTAGTTACGGTTGGTTAAGATTATCGAAACAAAAAATAGCTTGAAAACTAGCATAAACAATATAAAGATATTCACTGATCCCACCTGTATTTTTTACAGTTGAAGGACCACAAATCAATCGTGAAGGCTATCCAGTATAAATATCCATATATAGTTTAGCCCTCATTGATAGTAGTGTTCATGTAAATAAATAATGTACCGGTCATTTTACCAATTGAGCCCACTCGGGTACCGGATGCGCGTGTGTCAATAACAATCGGCAATACCAATATTGATCATATTTACCTATTATATACCATCAACGTATTTATAGTATATTGCTCTATCTATATTCTATATCTTCTTTCACGTCATCCGCATGTCAGTCAATTAAATGTTCGGTGCACGGATGACATCTATCTGCGTTGGGGAAATGGGGTCCGTGCAAGCATGCTAATGATAGCGCTGCCGTTGTGCTGCATATCCTTGTATAAATCTGTTAAATGACTGCATTTTAATATGTAAACAAACCTATGATTCTATTAAAGTAAATATTATTATTTATATCATAAGAATAATGTCTGCAATAGGCTGCCTTAATGTCAGCGCGTCATCATAAATTCTGCTACTGTTTTCACAGTTAAGAGCGTTTTTCGTGGAAGGTTTGAGTTCTGCCTACGCATTAAAATTATAATTAATCTTCCGTTGTAGTGCTTAGCCGTAATTCAACAAATCTAAACACCTGATTCATTCGTTACATTTAATTGTTACGATGACTCAATTCCTATTATTAACGTACCATCATAGTTAACCAAAAAGTAAACACTTTTGCAAATTGTACGAAGACATTTTTTTTTTGATAATTATTAACTTACATATATTTTCTGTGCGAGGGCCGTGTGATCTTTGAACCTTTGTCGTGTACTTGATTCTTCATCATATTCAAATATACCTATTGACCTAATCATGTATCAAATCTTAAAATCCACTGACCTATCATACAGTTTAGTGCTATCAATTAAGTCGTTAAGTAACACGTAGAACATCGCTCCTTGCCCCCTCTGTTTACGTAAAGCGTGTGTACAATGTCATGGGTTAAATATATTTACTTACTATATGTATTATTAGTACAGAAGCTATTTTAAAAACACTTTTCAGTATAAATTAATTGAACTGCAAAACACGTTTCTGCACAAGTGACGATCGCAAGCGGTGCAAGCTGAATTAAAACATCTGTTTAAATAAATAAAAACGTTGTACCGACTCCGAGGTGTATTATCACGTGTAGGTTACAGTAACCGATAGCCCGATACCACATGTATATATAATCTTTTCGGTAGAGTAAGTTTTTTGAGATAAATTACTGTTTCCTGTTAACGCGGTGTTGGTTTGAATCGGACGTGTTTACGAATATATTTTATTCTCAACGATATTTTTGTCGATTTTTGTGTAAATATTCGACAGAATCTTTGCTTGGTTCATTAAATAATGATTAATAAATCGGTAGGAGTAGCTGTGAGTGTGTACGTCACGATGCGTGCAGTCGCCTCCGACCTCGGCGATACTTATCTCCCACAGATTTATTTACCCACTTTTACAAGTGCCCTCGGATTTTCGCCTTCACTGACTCAGTGTGCTCTCTTCTTAATGTAGGAACATATTTTCTTAATAAAAAAACCTATGACATTTTCGGCAGGAAGTCGCGTTAAATGTTAACTTCACTTGTTGTTTTCAATACTCACCTTTAGTGACTAATTAGGTATAACCCTGTGCGGTTAGGGAAGTGGTCGGACCTTTTGAACCGCTCATGATGTAAACCAATTACTTTTCTGAATGTCTGTGACTGTGAACGCTTGGTATCTTTTGCAGTGTCACGGAGACTTATATCATAGATAATAGTGTCTGTTGTAAAAGCCTTAACAATCCTCACCTCGCACCGGTAATGAACTACAAGTTGAACCGATTATACGGGGTGTGCGTAAAAAAATATATCGTTTATTAATTTAAGTGTAAGTGTCTCAGTATAAATGCAATTTAAATTAAATTAAGATCTTTTGTGAACTATTTTATAAAGCGACAAAATAATGGTTCTTTCGGACATCTAATAAGTTCCTTCGCTGTTATTGTCATATCACCTGTTAATCCCTGTAAATTTATTCACTTTCAAAATTCACTTTAAAAATAACTGGGGCACTGATACAGAAGACTGGAAATGTCCTTACGACTTTGTGACCCCGAGGCGAACGCAGCAATTCAAATCATGCGCAAGTGAATTGCGAGCACGAGGCTCAGAACTTTGTAGTAATTTTGCACGACAACCTAAGATTTTATAATTATTTCCTTATTGAGTTAACAGTTGATAGAAAATATTAACTGTTCGTTGAGCGATTAACCTTCGTTTCCGTAATGGAGCGACACGGACGAGGTCGGCAGAGTCCGGCAAGCTTCTGATGGAGGAACAAAAACGCCTACTGACAATGTTAATCAAGAGAAACAGTTAACAGTAACAATTTATACTTAATTCATCACGCATGTTTTTAGAGGTACAAGTCATTAATTATGTTTGTAGCTCAGCTCAAAAAGAATCTTTACAGTAACACGTATTTAGTGACAATTGGCTGAGGGACGAATACGCCTCCAGTCTCATCATTGTTCAATAATGGCTACTCTGAACTCTAATAACCTAACATTAGCTACACGCTATCAAGCTGCACTACCTATAGAACCTATATATACCTATGTATCATTTACAATCATACACGTATGTACAGAGTACATCCTGCAGTTTTTTCTAGTCGTTTTTTAAGTCAGTGTGTCATTCAAGTTGTTCTTGATTAAAGTATATGTATGCGCTGAATTTTTACGTTATATTTTTACGGTCTACATTCTATACTATTTCGTTAAAATTGAAATGCTTTTCTTTTTTTATTTCATAATCTAATAAAAATATTTTTTTCTGCTTGAGATATTGATTTGTCATTTTTGTTTCAATATAATATCAAAAATATCGATTTCCTATAGAGTATTACATATTAGATATGTGAACGGGAAAAATCTGGTGCCAAATCCTCGCACATTTCGAAAACAAGTTATTTCATAGATCGGTTCTAATTTCTATTATGTTATCCTGCAAACTCTATTAAACTGAAATGATAGTGTTGGCAGAGTTAATTATCACTTATTTTGACTGACTGATCTAGCTGTTAGCGTATAGTTGGCGGACATGGTAAATACAATGTATTGTTTGCCGTCGTTTGTTGTAGTTTAGTCATGTGGAAATATTTTTTGCCCCGAATTTATGGACTAGTGAATTCGATAAAATTAAAGTCAAATAGTATTGATTAACTACGGTACAATAATTGCTGAATAAATAATTGTCATTGACTGTTACAATTACTAAACGTAAAATAATGTATTTATATTTTTTGTTAGCATTTTTTAGAATATGGTTGGTTGAAAATATTTTTGGGATTTTATCAGAATTTTCACAGAATACCTACTACGGAATTGTGAAAAAACTAAGAATTTTAAGGTACAGTTATTTTACATTAAACAAATGTGGTGCGGATGCACTGATTTTGAAATTCTAGCTAGACTGGAATTTATGGTAAATAAAGCCAAAAGAAATAAAGCCTTTTAGGGATACTGACAAGACAAAAGGACCACTTCATTGACATCATCTGCGCCGAATTGTTACGTTTCTCATTACAGTAATCGTTTTTATATCTAGTTGGCCAATTACTTAGCTGTACGCGAACACTGAGTGCTTAGGTAATGGCGGCTCATACAGATGAGATGGATTGCATATTTATTAAATGTTTTATTCATCCAATATTATGATACCGTGCCCTATGTCTACAAATGATTGGAGGAGGACAAAATATCTGTCTCGCCTGTTTCTCAGACACACGTGGATTTATTTTGAGGGCTTTGCACGAAAATATCAAGTATGTGCCCTATGCAAGTGTTTGTTAGTATTTGTTCCTTGCACGTGGATGTTTACCATAGGTATCAAAGTTTTTCTTGAATATTTTGTACATTCGCTACCGTACATGTCACATATAATAAAAACGGAAGCAACAGAATAATTGGTACAACTGAAAACATTTCCCGGGACATTTTTTTGGGTTTTATTTGATTAGAGCTAAACGGGTCAAATTGTCATTCTGGTGGTCACCGAACCATAAACATGCGTGTGACAATTGCGAAAGAAAAAAGACGCATGGTTCAATAAAAAAATCTAAAAGAACCTTCAGTTGATCGTGCCAGGTTTCAGAATCGAATTAACAGCAGCTCAATTTGAGGCAGCTTAAATAGAGCGTAGTATTTATCCTCTTATGATTTTTTCTTTGAATTGCTATTCTTACGTTGATGAACCTAGTTTTCTTATGAGATAACAAGCGCAATTAAAATATATAAAAAAACTGAGTCAGAGACATTAGAATGGCGATTGTGTTCGATGAGTTACTGTCATGAAGCAATACGGTAGTTGCGTAGGTAAAAAAAAGAAATTCTACTTAGTCTGTCTTTCAGATAATAAAAAAATATTAGACACGTATTTTTTGCTTTATCATATTAATCAAAAATAACTTAGAAAACACGCATTAAAGTTGGGGAGTGGAGGCTCGCTACGTCACAACGCAGTATAAAATCTAGCAAGGCGTGACGTCATGCCACATTTTAACTTAATGTATCGCCGTAATCTTTTGATTATGTCAAAAAAGAAAAAAATACGTGTCCAATATTTTTTTATTATCTGAAAACCGACAAAAAAATAAATTGGACACGGGCCTATTCTAAGTATGACCAGGCATAATATCCTCGTTTCAACAGCATGTGCAAATTTACAACTACAGGAAACAAAATCATATCGCGTTTTAAACGTTTTATAATAACTCCCCGCTTTGTTTCTTTTACGCATTATAACAATTTTGTAAAAAACAATGCACACTTACATGCTTGTGCATAATGCACCATGAAAAATTTATGTAGGTTTACATAGATAAGAAATTAGAGAAGGATTGTAGAACACGTTTTGTTGTGGTCATGTTACCGACTAATAAAATATATTAGGTATGCTTCAGCATTGACGTTGACGTTGACGGACGAGGAAAAATTAGAAACAGTTCGGATTTTTGTAAGAAATTGCAAACGATGACAGCCGTGAAATCGCATACAGTTTTTCTTTACTAAAGAACGCTAAATCTATTCTGAAGTAAAAATGTGTTTTTCTGAAACTTTTACAATATTACCGGCAAAAACTGGTGCGGCGTGGCGAGGCACCGCACTAGTTCCTGAATTAATAACAATTACAAATGCGATGCGTCCACTAATGAAGGTAGAAAACAGAAAAGCCGATCGTTCTAATGGTGATGAATCTATTAACTATTATGAAACTAGTTAAAACATATATCTAAATGTAATGTCTCCGTTTAGGAGTAACAATCAGCCAAAAGCGTAGAACAAACGCTTTTGTACATGAAGCACACAATACCTAATTAATTTTCCATTTCTTTGTTACACTACTTAATACGCTACGGCTTTAAAATATATTGAACTCTTTATCATGCTAAGATTCTGCCCTGTAAAATAATATTTCGTTTCAATGATATCAATAATAACAATAACTCTGCGCGAGTTGAATTGTATTATAATTTTTGCTAATTTTAGTGTAGTTTTTAACTTCTAGCTAGAATGTAAGTTTATTTTATACGGTGTTAGTCGTACGTATGAACATTGCACAGTTAAGACGTCGCCGTCGCGTAAAAGCCGCAAACGACGACCCTGCCTTGAAGCCGCGTAGAGGCCCGTAGCAGCAGTGTAGGCGCGCGTAGTACCCGCGTTGAAGCGTCGTAGAGGCTCGTAGAATCAGCGTAAAGGCGCGTCGTAGCTACGTAGGCGCGCGTAGAAGCAGCTTAGCCGCTGATTAGAAGCTACGTTAGCGATACTCTTTTTAATGATTTGCACATTTTGCAATACATCAATTTATATAAATGAACATTACAATATAAATAAACGTTCGGGTTTTTACTTTTTCGAATCCAACAGCTGACAAAATTTTGGGATTCCCTTGATGTCGATATCGATAGCGACTTTTCTCTCGTGGAATTTGATTTCATTCACTGAATTAACGTTCTTGTTGAAAAGCTTTAAGTTGAATGTGTATTATTATTTTAGTAGGTAGTTAATTTAGAAATAATAAGATTCTCGTAGTTGTTTCGAATTCTGTTAAAAATCTGTCTACTGGGTTAACGGGCTTTACTCACGAAATTAAATTGTATTTCCATTTATATTCGCTAAACCTACGTTTAGAAACACTTAATGTACGTATACTGTTACGACAGGTTATTTAAAGAAGATATATAGGTTATTTAAGTACTTAAGTAACGCCTAACAGCAGAAACAACATAGTTTCTCGCTGTGGTTTCTCAGTCTGTCAGAATAGAGGGATTTCCCCGACGAGGTCATTACATTTTTAATCGTCTTGATTCCAGTATTTATTTATATAAGTTAAAGCTAGCCCCTAGGCGGATAAGTTATTAGTCAGTTAATTTTGCATTTTCTACATTTCGTTTAGGATATGTTCGAATCTCGAAAACCGACTGTGGGATGATTTGAATAAGATTTATTATTTTCTGCTGTATTTGAACCATTGAAAAAGATAATAGGAACGTGCTAAACAATAAGTCTGATTGATGGCTGTCGTTTAAATGTGAAATCGACGAACATGTGACTACAAGCTAATTTGTATAACAAAATTGTCTTTGAAACAATTTAGCTGTAACGAAGTCGAAATATAAGAAAATAATTGTGAAGATTTTTGGAAAACATGACGAGATATTAGTCGCGGTTAATAAAGCAACAACCGTGGATCTTTCATGCTTCTAAGACTACTTAACATAATATTTTTTTTAGCTCTGTGAAGACTTGGATATTGTTAGAAAAACCGCATTGTGAAGCGTTAAGGCAAAGTACTTGTACTATTAATGAGTTACGCGACAGACATCGTTACCCACTTGCTGCCTCAATGATTTTGATTGCAGCTCATTTGAAAAATTTCTATAATCATTGTATACCAGTTGCAATACTACGATCCTTTGGCATAATTATTTTTGCAAACACAAATCTTAATTAATAAAAAAAATAAAGGCACAGAAAGTTGGAAAACTTTCATATTTGAGTTAAATCGGCGACAGGTGTTATAAATTTATCCTTAAGGTAAATAATTATGAAATTTTTTCAAATAGATTTTAACCATGTTTTCCTCATCTTGGCTGTATCAGTTCTGTCTGAATAACCGAGACTTGTACGTATTTTCGATCTTTTGCATGTTTTTGGCGGCGAACTGGTTTGCCTCCAGCGTTTCGCGTTAAAAGTTGTTAACACAAGGAACGCAGTTAGTGTATCGCACTAGTGCAGAAGAAGTTTCATTAGTGGAACCGGCTTACCGAACGGATTTATGTAGGCCAGCCATCGCCTCACGCGACTCCACGGTAACTCTTGGCACCATTATCGAATTTTACGTAAAATTATTTTTTTTGTTTTACTATTATAAATATTTATCTCGGTTTTCCAGCAAAGTTAACGTGTAAACGCTAAGTTCACGGACGTATGTAAAGACTTATAAAATTCAACAGAACGCAATAAACAGTTTATAACTATGGTTTGCGGTGGAGATGAGTATATTATTGTGTACATAAGCTAGACATAACTAGCGTTAAACGTTTAGTAAATAGGATATTCATTCATTTTGTACCATTAAATTAAACAAATAGAATAATCGCATTCCAAATAATTGTCGGTTCATGAAATCAACAGGTGTTTAATATGTATGAATGAACAAATTTAGATAAAATACGAAGAAACGCTGAAACCACATCAATGACAAAGTTATTTAGTTATTCACTGTCATGTTTTATCTTTCCACGGTAATGTACTGATAAATAATATTACGCTTTTGCTCTGATTGCAGCGGAGTGCATAGCGAAAGTAACATCTAATGTCAACTTAACTGTTATCAAAAGTAAACACGGCTACCAGGATGGGAGTTATTCATGTATCTAATAGATAAAAACTAGTTAACTTCCTATTATTTCTGTTCAATATTTACACTTTTGAAAATAAGTATTTACTTATTAACCCGGAACACCACCTTATCACAAAACACATTTCAAGCACAAATCTCGAATTAAACGAAAACTGATATCAAAAGTTAGCTTTTTGGAGTTTTATTTACATGGTGTCACGTGCCTCGATGTAAACAAACCGGTCCGCGCCGCTCGCTGCACTTAACATTGAAGGTGGACTCACCGTTCTCGCCGCTGTATCCCCAGTCGTTTTCTGCCATTGTTGCCGAGATGTGTATCACTGGTGATGATTGGTTCCTTCCTTGAGGCGCGTTGAGAGTCAAGTGTTTCGCGGGGTAATGTATGTCGCGTGTCCGCGGGGTGTACGAGTGAACGTGGTTGGGTCGTGACTGCGTGCGAGTGTTCGCGGCGGCTTGTCTTTATAGAAAGGCCGTCGTCGGGTGTGACGCGGAGCGGTCGCGGACGCGGGCGCGGGTCTGAGGCGTCGCGCTCGTCGGGGAGCCACTGGCACGCGCGCGCTCCGCCGGCCCACTGCGCGCGCGCCGCCGCTCAGGCCGCGCTCCGCCCCACCGTATGGCTTTCTACTGTGTTTCTATTCACCATTCGCAATTACTCTATTTACTCATCAAATACATTAACCACAATATGTCAATGTCAATAATGCGCCGCATTCCCATGCACATGCGTTTATTGTGTAAAGGACGCCGCCCCGTAGCTTTGTACTTCGACCCGCATTTTCAGTGGGCGGCTATAAAATCGATGCCGAAAAAATCGGACGTTTAGGCGCCCCATAATTTTAATCACATGCAGTAAAATAGAATAATTTCAAACACGATTCAAATAGGTATTTATACGAAATAAATGGTATTGACAATCGAATCAAGTGGCCGTGGACTTGATCTTGTAATGAATAAATAATATTGCACTTTTAATAGACGTTAAATAAACATTTTTTTTTTCCAGAAAAACTAGTTATGTTACCATGAGAAAAGTTTACAGGTACACGCATAATTATATGTACTTAGGTATTTTTTACGTATTTGATAAAAAAAAACAAGTAAAAGTTTATAAGATTATTACAAAGTTTAAACTGATCTATTTCTTTTTTCCACTGAAACAAAACTGTGAAAGAAAAACTTCGGACTGCGCTGCTTGAATTTTCCGACGATCACGGTCGTTATCTTTATACTGTATGCCTATTTTTTTTAAGCAAAATGGCTTGTGCAGACCAGTGCGATATAGCGGGCGCTACAAGGGTCGCGCTGCCTGTAGCGCCCGCGATATCGCGCCAGTTTGCACGAGCCTAAATATTCAATATTTTACTGCGATAAAACAAAAAAAGTTGAATTTTTCTTTTATTATTTAGTTTAACCAAATAAACAGTAGGTAACATGGTAGGCACTTACTTTACATAATCCCATCCTGAAAACAAAACAGAACGTTTCAGCCGGGCGCCGACGAAGTTGTAGTGTATTACCAAAAACGGATTAAGAAAATTCATAACAGTATGTTCCAGACTCTTATTAAATATTTTATAAGAATTTAAGTCATTTAAGTAAATCAGTCAGACAATTTAAGTAAGTGGTAAGTGGTAAGTGTTGGTGGTAGTAGTACTTACATACATTTTACGGAAGCAGCTTACAAAGTGTAACGGCGGCCTAAAGTAAAAATTACTTGTATGTAAGTAACTTTAGGTACGTAGGTAGGTACTAATTAGAAACGATAAGCTAAATAAAGTTTCTGTCTTATATGTTTTATTGATAAGAATGTATTACGCATATTATTACATCCTAATGTATGTTTTATCATATCAATTATTATTTAATGTAGAAGATCAGTAAGTACCTACAAATTTTAGTAAATTAGATAGATACCGCTAGTCAGCTGGGCGTTATTATTTTATAGGTATTCTTCATGTATTCTTTACGTTTCAGTAAGTTCTCTGAAATAATGACTAACGTTGTACAGTCAACAAATTGTTCGGAATTTTGAAATCTCTTATCGCTGGAGCTAATCAAACATACCAAATTCATAAATTGATAATGATCGATACTTTTTAGTCTATAAAGTGTCATTTAAGGTTTCTAAAAAAGTAACAGTAAGTGAGATTTCATCATATTTCGGTACTTTCCATTATTACCATTTACTTCAGTGATGACTGTAGATACACCTTAAATTAAGTACTCGTGATGTCAGAAAGTTAGTTAATTAGCTATTTTGTGAATCAGCAATCAAGCAAAAGCTTTTCTACAGTTTTTTTTTTTTTTTGGGTGGGAAATTATTAAATAGCTTCTCCCCTTCTGGGCGGAGCGGGAGGGCGTGTCAGACTCTTACTGACTAAAACCCACCCGTGTTCCTTCGGTTGCCCTGTTATATGTTGCCAGGAGCCACGGTATTCCTTTCGGACTTTCCCGCGACCCCGGCAGGCATCGGCCCTAGCGGACACGATCAACTGATTTTTTATTCCTGAAAACCGAATAATAAATTAGGCACTGTCACTATGCGTTGAATTCTTATGAATACATAAGAATTCAACTAGATTCAATCGCAATCAATCAATTGGATTCTTCAATTGGATTTTTTTTTCTTTTTGCCTGCCCTTTTTTTTTTCTGGGTAATAATTATGAATTCTGAAAAAAAATAATACATTTGGTCCCATCGAAACTGTTTTTTTTTCGACCGAAAACGTAAACTAAATTTGGCATGATTTTCATTTTCGGCCGAAAACCTAAAACAAAATCCAAAATAAATTAAACATGTGTTTGTCGTAGGTTATTTCTTTGATAAAAGAAAAATAATTAGGGAAGTCGGGGTTCAAAGTGCCCAGGGTAAGTAGTTCCAGCACTGATGGCTACGTTAAGAAAAGAGGTAAATGTGAAATGCATAGTAAAAAGTTGTACCATCGCGCTGTTTCTACAGCAATATAATGGTGACGCTGTGTCTTCTTTTTTCTTCTTAAACAATTCTTCAAAATCAATTACAGCTATTTATGTGCAACTTGCACTTAGCAGTTGGAAATACTATAGAGTTTGTTGTTTAATCGCATTATTGGTAATTTGTTGAGTTCTTTTGTGTTTGAGAAAACTTTGAAAAATGGAATTTCGGGATAAACGGTCCACTAGTTTTGGGAATCGAATTTAAATCGGTTCACTAGTTCTGGAATTTCTCAGTAGCAGCCCGGAGTTTGGATTTGTGCCCGGTTGATGGCAATAGGCTCGCCCCCTATTACATGGGACTTAAACATAACTGGCGAAATCTGGGTGTACTATAGGTACACCTCTGCCTAACCCTTCGGGGAATACAGGCGTGATGTTATGTTTAATGTAGTTTTGGGAACAGTGGTGCTGAGAAAAAATTACTCAAAATTAAGCACCTAATAATAAAATGATTTTCATTTTAGGATGGGAAGAGAAAACCAATGGAAAGCCGAATTGGGTAATAGTTATCTTGATATGTGTCAGCGGGTAACTGATGCTATTATCAAAGATGGTAACAAGGTTAAAAATATGTCACCTGTCTCAAACAGTACATTATGTTTATGCATTAATTTTTGTAAATCCATTTTCAATTACTGCATCAGTAATGATCACAAATGCTACCGCAACATCTTACCTCACGATGGAACCAACCCAATGACGGTGTTTGTTGTTCCTTGTAATAAAATTGTAAAAAGATGTTTCTGGTCAAGAAGATATTACCAACTTAAGTACGACTATTTAGTTTAAAACTAGAATTCATTCTGCCTATACATATCCGAAAGCCATAGAGATCAGACTTTGTTGTAATGCTTTTTTTACGCGTTGTTTGAAAATCGGCATTTTGAACCCCAGCCGGTTACAGAGAAGGGACCCTTTTCGTTGAATTTAACCGTAAAAAATATATCCCATGAAAATTACCTAAGTTTCTCAAACAATCGAACGATGTTTTAAGCGACAAAAAGCATTTTTTCTGCATTTTATCAGTTAGCATGTTTTTATTTATTGTAACGATACAATTTTTTATGAATAAATGAATTATTATTATTGATATACCGAAGCTTTCCTGGCGTTGCCGAAAATAATATATCTTTTTCTGCTGATTTGGCCGATGGCCATAAATGGCCGAAAATGGATATATCTACCGAAAATTGCCGGAAACCGAAAACGAAATTCGGTCGGACTTTCAACACCCACACAGTGAATAAAATTTAAAAAGTGAATTCCTATTGCATTAAAATATTTTCCTTTTCTTAGACTGTTGTGCTATGAAGTTTGCACTTTTATAATTTTAACATCCTAAAGTTATTAGTGGCTTCATGTTTCTGTCATCTTATATCTTAACTCAAAGTACAACATGTTTTGTGATAAAAAATTAAAAATACAATTATTATGATTAAAAACACGGTCGCACATGCAACGGATTATTTACAAAGGCCAATACTTACATTATTTACAAGGTTATGGGTGGTTTTCATTTACAACACGTCACTATTCATGTATCAAGTTTAAACGCCTTACGACTTACAAGCTGCATGGTCTGTTGTGGTTAACCAGCGTGACGTATTATTTATTTATAAAGTTCATTGGTTGCGATATTTTTCCTTTTGAACTACACTAATCGTGAAAATACTTTGCATTTATTTATATTTGCAATTACGTGACCTCAGTGATAACCTGTGATCTAGTTCGTCGTGGTACGCGTCGCAACAATAAAAATACCTATATATTAACTGTTGGCTGATATGTTACGTACCTACCTACGTACCTACACGACAGACACTCTATTTACCTACCTAATAAAATACATACCTTGTAAATAAACATTATTTACACTAAGTGTAAATAAACATAAGTATACCAACATAAGTATACCAAGTGATTTTATAAGGTTTTAATTAAATATAAATTAAGAATAAATTAAGTCTTAATGACTGGTTGTTTCTACTGTAAGGTACCTATTGTTGTTAGGTTTGCAGGTCAAAACTGAAATACTTAATATTTAAATTTCTCTGGCCTCACATTTTTCGACAAGTTCAAATAAAAGCAGAAGTCGAATTTCCAATGACATAAAGCATTAAAAATAAAGGGGAAAATCTCAGAGCAATGTAAACATAACCACGTGCGCCTACAACGTGTCAGGTTTAAAGATCAGAACTATACCCTAATTGTGTATACAACACAATCTGTTTCAAATCGAAACAGATTGCTAATCCATTGCGTCATAAGTTGGAAAAAAAATCTGCTCAACAACGTAAAAAATGCAATTAATGTTGTTGAACTGTCAAAGTGAAACAAATTAGGCATAATTATTTACGAAAATAAGTGTCGCAATTAGGGTACAGTTCATGAATAGTAAATAATAGATAGAAACAAATCGTAGTGGTAAGCTCCAGTTATTAAAGTCATAACTGGCGAAATGTGTACACCTCTGCCTAACCGTTCGGGAATAATATGTTTTAAGTACCATGTAATATGGTCGACGGGCTGCTTCGGAAACTGATGGAACGCCCAATAACGCTAGGCTCGACTTGAACCCAAAGCCCCTGCAGCCAGGCTCAAGAGTGGCGCTTGCGACCACTGCATAGACAAAAGAGACATGGTCATCAGTTGAAATCAGTTCATGATTTGTGTACCTTGAAAAACGATTCTCCGATGATTCTGTTATTGGCTGAAAAGGAAAATGGCTGGTTTAAAGTATTCTTCTTTTCGTGTGGTTAGTGACTAGGTAACCTGGTGTCAGAGTTTTAAAGCCGCCCATGAGTCTCTGACTTGGCTTCACATGCCGTCGAGAAATATCTCTCAGGCATGCTTGTTTCCTCACGATGTTTTCCTTCACCATTTTTGAAGCAAGTCATAATTATATAATACGCACATGAATCCGAAAAGACAGGTGCGTGCCTTGGGTTCGAACTCGAGACCTATGACTTGGGAGTCCGACGATCACAGCACTAGGCTATCACTGCTTTTAAGTACTAATTCAGCAGTACCTATCTAGTCTAATCAGACTGGTTACCGACTCCAATCGAGGTACTTAATTAGAAAATTCTAGCTCGATGAAGGTGAAAAATAGGTAGATTATGTACCTACTTTAAAGTATTTTGTGTAAATATCGGGTGAGATATGAACTTACGAAAAAAAACAACAGCAGTACTGCATTTAATGGGTTTTCGCGTTTAAAAAAAATATGTCCTAAACAGGAGCGAGCGAAAGGCGCTCAAAATATGACGCGCAGCTCACTTCGATAAATATTTTACTGCATCGATTAAAATATAAATAAAACTTATATTTAAATGTGGACATGTTGTTTTTTTAACCTCTTTTAAAGGACTAAATGTATCTCTGAAATTCTGAATCATCAAGTCCATTTCTTTGCGCCTGAAAATACCTACTTTGCTGCGTATGCGTGTCTTTATCAGCCTCTGCGAAAATATCATCCTGAATTCAGTGCCAATGAAAAAACACAAAAAAAACTTGCATTATACATTTAGAATTGTAATAACCTATCTAGGGAAGTTTTCGTCCTCCGATGTGTAGGTATACCTACGGAAAATCGTAACAATAATTATCTAAATCTGTTTCAGTTAGTAGCTAATTACATTGTCCGTATTAATTAAATGTTGCCTAAATGATTGTCATGTTTTTAATTTACATTCAACCTAATTAATAATACGTTGAAAATATTCCTCAATTTCCTTCTTTCTGCGACGGTCGAACGCCCTTTATTTAAGCCTTTCGTTAGAGTATAACAGGTATGACGAAGTAACACTCGCTACACCCCCAAATCTCACAAGGATCGCTATTTTTATATGTCTAGTTATTTTCGTTTTAGTGATGAACTGGCTGGTATGAAATGTTATAAGGATAAATTTAACATACGTGATTAAATTAAAATAGTTAAATAGCATTGTTTTTTTTTTTTCGTATTCTATAGAGTTCGATAGAGTATGACAATTATAGGTAGTTGCACAAATTCATTATATTACATTTAATTTAATAGTTTTGTTATATGGTTATACCTAAATCAAATTGAGAGAAAATATTACCTAATATTTATTAGTTATCTTTTCCAGCTTCAGTATTTAATTTTGATATTATATTTACCAAATGTGCCAATTTCCTCTGTAGTGGTTCTAATAAATATTTTTGTTAGGCGCTTCGTACTTTTAACTGTTTTGACAGATGATATTGCGCTTGGGAAAGTTCCAAAACGGTTTCAACACACGAATCGAAAATTCCAAAATTGTTTGCTGATTGACTTCGACCTACCTGGTAGCAAGTCCTGCAACAGAGAATAAAAAGGCCCCAAGGAGCATTAGAAATATTTTTACGTTTTTATAAAATATCTGATATTTATTGAGTTTCGTTGCTGACCGTGACAACAGGAAACTGCATTACATTTTACTGTAAAATTTATTTTCTACATAATTCTACAAAGGTATTAAAGGTCAGACGGTAGGTAATCAGTCCAGCCACCTCGCGTAATATATCACAATTCCAAATATGGCATAAGGCATTGAATTGTGCGCACGTTCGGAAATAAAGCCAAGCGAATCTTGGCGAAAATTTGGATGAAGAACTTTGTTTGATGCATAACTTTAACATGACTGTTAGGCAGCCCCTCACCTTCAGTAAGTTTGTGCAGTATTATATCGCGCAATATCATAGAATCAGCCCTTGCACTAAACCGATCCATTATTTTCACGCAATAACATTGACGGCCCATAAGCTGCAAGGTTTTCGCGTGAGCAAGACCTGCTACTGTTTGAGTACTTTATGCGGCCTACCCAAATGTCCTTTCTTTGGTATTGTTTGTCGAGTTGAGCTCCTTAAGTTCTCAGTTGACCTCCACGATTACTGACAAATGCTTGCACTGACTGGACAGGTCCACTCAGATCTGTGTGGTTCTTTCCTCAAACGACCATTTCAGACACTAATCTATGTACATGGTCCTCATATGGCCTGATCAAGATTATGTCTGGACTTTAAAAGAGACTGCGACCTCTGAGTTTATTTAGGCCTTTCTTCTCAGAGTAGTCAGATAGGAAACGCTGAATTCATGTAGCTTATTTAAAAAAAAATTAATTTATTTATTTATTTATTTGGCACCTCAACGACTTACTCACTTAAACATACTCATACAAAAATCACATACAGTTTTAGGTATTGTGAACTCGTCACTTACAGAAGTGCACAGCACTAGCAGAGAACTTGATGATTATAGGACGTTTTAGTTATCGTTAGTTGATTTAATTATGTTCACAAATACGATGGGAAGTACAGAAATATTGAACTACATAACAAAAAAAAGACTTAAAAAGATGGAAATGAAAGTGGATACAATTTTATTAATAGGCGGCTTGTGTCGCACTGAGGTCTTGAGACTCCGAGCTGGTTAAAATTCTCGAACGGAATTTACGAAAAGGGTTAGAGAAGATGTCGATGCTATTGGTTCGTGTAGCGATTTTATTATAATTTCCCATTAGACGATTCATGGCAGCGGTGCTATCAAGATTAGTACGACTTGCAGTTGTGGCAAAGGTAATGGTCTCGCGACCAGATCGAATAGTTTTCTGTCGAGGTACTTGGTTAATGAAGCGTAAAAGTGATTCCGATATTCTATTTACAAAATAAACAATTTCATTTCATTTAGGTTCAATAATTGCGTAACTTTTAATATTAGCCCTAAACGGTCAAAAACATTGCGCAAATCGTGATATTGTGCAATATAATTGATCGTTTAGGGCGCCTTCGTTTCTAAGCAGGATAGTACGAAACATTACCAAAATGTGTCCATTCACCCATAAACCAATATGCCACGAATACAATTTCCTTAATGTCTCCAAGCTCTATTATATTTGAAAGGGTTATGAAAATGTCAATGATGTACGTATTTTCCCCCTTTTTAGCGTTACTATGCGTAATCGTCTTACTATACGTCGTGTAGGTATATTGATACGAATATTCATGCAACTACGTCACAATCAATACTTATTGTTTTTCATACATTCAATCTTAACAAACAGGCAAACCATGAACTAAAGTTATTGTTTAATAATATAGATAATTGTTTTCTTTGAAAATACTAGCTCCTTTAGTCATCCCTTTAGTTAACTTTTAATTACCATTTCAACACGATCATGTGACTAGTTACGCATGCGTGAAGATGGTCAGGATGACTACAAAACAGATTTAGGAAGACGTGTCGCCTGTTGGAATAGAACGACACTAGAACATTGTAACCTCATAGATTAGACAATAATGTGTTTGTTTTATTATATCGAAGTTTTTTAGGTGTCCGTGGAGTTTCTTGCCCGTTCTTCTCCATAGGAACCTACTACGCTTTGGATTGGGCAACTAGTTTCATCTTTTTGACTGACCGACTCTACTATTCAAACTGACTGTTGACTATTCAAAAGTCTCGTAAATGGTTTAACTGAAGTGATTTTGAGTAAGGCTTTTAGATCCGTGGCACCTACCTATATAGCATAGATATCCTGTATAATAGCAAAAATATATATAATAAATAATAGGAAGGGCGAAAAAAAAAAAATTGGCGAAATAAACGCATTTGAACTGGGCTGGGCTGATGATGAAAGTATTAGACAAATTAATTTGATTAAATTCAAGTCGGTAAGTAGATACTTGCCTACTTGGTTATTTAAATTTTTATTTTTTTTCATAACATAACATTTACATAACATAATAACGTCGGGCCGAATTTGGTTTTACGACTGCGTGGGGTAAGATCGCTTTCAGCCCATTTACATTTGCACTTGATGACTGATAAAAATATTACCTCAGTGCTTCGTGCTTCCATATAAATGTTATTTTGCACATTTGAAACCACTTGTTATTGCACTTAATAAATCATCACAATAATAAATACCAAGGCTACATTGTTGAACAAAAACAATATTTTGCTCATTTTACCGCAAAAGTTTCAAGGATGAAGTTTCACCATCACATGGCAAGGAAAATAGTAGAGCTATTTTCCTGGTTTATAAGATAGACATAGAGGATGAGAAAACATAGATATAATAAAGAAAACTGTAATTTTTAAGGTAGCCAGTAGGTACGGAGTGGTCAACTCAGAAGTATATTTTAAGCAACTTTAAACTAAAGATTTATTGTTAATACAAACGAAAATCATATTCGTACATAATTGTACTATTCAGGCTTGGCGATTTTGTATGGAAAATAACATCTGCCAAATCTAATAAAGCTTTTCATGAAATATATTAAAAATCGCTTACTTACTTTACTGATGCTAATGATGCCTTGTACCCGATATGGCCACAGCGGCTGCAATCGATGATTCTTCACAGTGATTGAGAGCCAAAATGTGCTGCTCTTTCATGTGAATATCATAATTATCCAACTTTAGGTATCCCAGAGTCACAAATATTTTGCTTTTTGTATTCAAGATTGACCACGACACCGATAAGTTAACTTTACAATAAAACTACTACAGGTAATGCGGTGGTCGTGGTCTCATGGATGGTCTGTAACGAATTTGGAAACGAAACACGGAACTGCATTTAGAGCCAAACCGAGCTGGCTACCCTGTAGGTATAAATAAAAAGAATACCTTTATATAATTCAGTTCACCTCATAGCTATATATAAGCATCTCATAGGGTCTCGAATGATTGGGACGTATGTTAATTCTACAATGAATGACAATGGAATTAAAATTCATAAATGGAATCCTAACTGATAACTAGCAGTAATTAAAGACCAATATTTTCGAAGCGAAATACTTATCATTATACTGATGTTCCAGTTTAATTCATATCCAGCGACTAGTTCTGCACAAGATTTTCTAATCATTATTAAAATACATACATACGTATATCATAATATATCCATGTAATGATGTTAGATTTCTTCCCGGATACAGGCACATACTTTCACTTACTTAAGTAAGCAGCTTATCATGACGCAGCTGTTTGAGCTATTGCATCTTGACTTTTAAATCATTTCATATTTATTACATCAGAAAATAGTACCGAGGCCAAAAACCTGCACGTAACATAATTGAATGGATTCAATATGTCCTTTACAACTAAACATAAATATTTATCAACTTAGTTGATATAAAAAGCTCTATTATAATAGGTACTGCAGTTTTTTGTGCCTTGTAAATTACTAGCTGGGCCCCGCGGTTTCAGCCACATAAGTCTCGATCCCGAGAGAATATCGGGATAAAAAGTATCTTATGTCCTCACCTAGATCCTGGTTTACTCACCTGGCAAATTTCATCTAAATCTGTTCAGCCGTTTTAGCGTGAAAGCGTAACAAACAAACAAACATTCTCACTTTTGCATTTATTACTAGCTTTTGCCCGCGGCTTCGCCCGCGTGGATGTCGGAAAATATCTCACAGGAACGTACTACTGGGATTCAGAGTATCCTATCTCCCAACCCAGGTCATGGCTTATCCGTATGCCTTTCATCTAAATCCGTTCAGCCGTTACGGAATGAAAAGGTAACAGGCAGATAATATATCTGTTTTAGAGTTCCGTACCTCAAAATGAAAAATTGAAACTCATGAAGGATGACTTCGTTGTCTGTCAAGACCCTTTTTCTCAGGAACACATGGAGGCATCAAGTTGAAATAGATATCAAAAACTTAGATTTACGGTCTCTTGGAGCTGTAACGACTTTCAAACTTCCAAGTCAAGGCAATAAAAAAATACGGCCATTTATGCCGCATATTTTGACACTCGCAAATAAACTACTCTATTTGGTACATCCCGTTGGCCCAGCACCATTCAGTTTGGCGAGAAGCAAGTTCAAGTAAACAGGAAAATCCGAAAATAGGTCATTTATAGTTATACAGGGTGAAATTGAATTCATGGGCATTCTCGTAAGGGATCATTGAACTCATCATTCTGAACAACTTTCACTATGGGACAAATCCTGAAATCGCGAAAAAAAAATCTGCTGTTTCCTACATTTTGACGAAGCTATGCTAAAATATATGTAGGGAACAGCAGATTTTTTTTCGCGATTTCATGGTTGCACCCATAGTGAAAGTTGTTCATAATGATGAGTACAATGACCCCTTAAGAGGTTGCCCATGAATTCAGTTTCACCCTGTATATGAACTGCAAAGTTACGTTTGGTTTTCAATCTGGGATCAAAAATTCATAGGCCGTGTCTTGCAGTGGCGGACTAAGCCTGTCCGGAGCCCGGGGCGGCAAAGCTGAATGGGGCACCCACCCAAGAATGACGTCGAAATATTTAGCGCACTGCCTCGTAAAGGTTAGGTTTTCTTTTGACTATTGATACAGAAATAGGAGATACTTTCTCGACAGCAAAAAAGCTAGAGCATCAGACTAATAAAGGGTGGTAAAGCGAGCGAAGCGAACTCGAAAATGCATAATTAAAATTTTCTTTCGAATATCTAAACAGAAATAGGAATTATTTTGTCAACTGAAACAGAAATAGAAAATGTGGGATGCGAGAGCGAGCTCGGAAATTTTTGCACCCTAACCCTGGATCGGTAAGGTTTTCTTTTAGCTATACGTATATCTAATCTAAGTCTGAGGAAAAAGAATGTAGGTTGCAAGAGCGAGCGAAGAGGGCTCGAAAATTTTAGCACCCTACGTTAATATTTACCATGCGTTTGCGTGCCCCCAAATACTTACTGAACATATTTTACTTACTGAACATATTTTGGTCTTGTTTGGGATTTGATTAAAAAGTATTTCTCGAGTTTTGGGGACCCCCATGTACCGGGGGCCCGGGGTGGATCGCACCTGCCCCCCCCCCCCCCCCCCCGCCTTGGTCTGTAAATGTATTTTATCAATCTATTAAAAGTATTTTTCAATTGAAAACTTACGTTTGTTCTTCAATCCAGATTTTGAAACTCGGGCAGCCGAACAAGCACAGCTTAGAGACGGAACCCTCAGGGCGCAACAACACACTTGTCCGGTTTTTTAAAATAAATAAAACAGATTTATATATGATTCTAAATGCCTTTCTTAAAATATCAATTATTCATTTTACGATTATTATCACCATTAATTTGTAATACTCTAGTAAGAAAGGTTAGTTTATGACTATAAATTGTAATAAATTTGGACAGAGTGGCCGATCTTAATGAAATAAAGACTAAATGCTAATTCAAGATACGGACTATGACTGTATTTCCAATCCCTTAAATCAGTTGAAAAGAAGACACAAAAAAATCAATATTACATGTAAATTTTAAAATCATACCCTATTTTACCCCTTTGGGGGATAATTTTACAAAAACGCTGAAATGCATAATTCTTTATGTCTAACCAAAAGCACAAATTTGAATTTTCATATCCCTAACTTAAGAAATGCTGGATTTCCCATACAAACTTTCATCCCCTATATTACAGGATTATTTTTGAGACAAAAAGTACCCTATGTCTTTTTCCAGGATGCCATCTATCTCCTTTCCAAATTTTATTGAAATCCATTTAGTGGTTTAGCTGTGAAAAGGTAACATACAGACAGACAGACAGAGTTACTTTTGAATTTATAATATTAGTATTAGTATGGATGTTACTCAGTGATAATACACTGTAATATTCTAAAGGTGAAATAATTTTTTAAAACCGGTTCAGTAGTTTTTGAGTTTATTTTAACTAACAACCAAACATACAAAAAATCAAATCTTTTCGCTTTATATATAATATTAGTTTAGATTTATATGAGCACATAATCATAATGTACATAGACTCGTCAAGTAAAACATCAGGTAATTCTTTAATTCCAATTACCTGAACAAGCTGTTGAATAAAAATGTTTTTGCGTCGTTTGGAATCTTGTAACTCTGTTTGGGAAAATCCTTCTTTGGAATGATTTATGGACTTTTTCTAATACGTTCCCCTACGTCACACTGTTATTGAATGAATTTCATTTTTTGTTTACTTCTCATCCGCTTCTCGCCGCGTCGTCGTGTCATATCCAAAGCTGTAGCGTTTAACAAACTTTTATTGTGTATCTCCAAGTTTTCTGTTATTTGCTTACTTTTCCTAATTTACGGCGTTCTTTATTGTGTTCTCCGAGGCCAAGACGGAAATACGGAAAACTACTATTTTTAAACTTTGTGTCCCTTTAGTTTCATTGTAAGCATGTAGGTACTATACTAACTACTCGTAAAGAAACACGTGGTCTGCTATAATCTGTCCGGCCTGTCCTCACATTTCTTTGCAATGAGGAAAACTGCATTAAATTACCTTGTTAGCATAGTTACACGGAACCTGCATAACTACGTAAGTGTTTCATCAGTGATATCGAATTGTGTGACAAGACATCTTAGGTACGCCATCGTAAACGCCCGGGTGTCACCATTGTGTGGATCACCCGGAGGACACGGTGGAGCATACGGTGGAGGTCTGCCCAGCTTGGGCGGAGCATCGCCGTGTCCTCGTGGAGGCGATCGACGGCGGTGATCTCTCGCGTCCGGCCCTGGTTCAAGCCATGGTACGGAGCGAGAGGAAATGGGAGGCCGTCACCTCCTTCTGCGAAGCTGTAATGCTCGCGAAGGAGGAGGCGGAACGCGTGAGGGAAAGGCAAATTTCGCGCCCTCACGCCCCTAACCGCCGCAGGAGGAGACGCCCGGGGCGTCGGGAATCGCGAGGCGATTTCCGGCCACCATAGGCGCGGGCTTGCGGACGGTGAGCAATGGGTGGCTCACCGTCCGATAAGGACCAGGCCCGGGTCGACGGCGCGTTGTGTTCCACGCGCGCCTCAAAGAGATGTCAGCAGATTTGAAGGGGTCCACTAGGGCCGATGCCTGCCGGGGTTGCGAAGAAATCCGAAAGGGAGATCGTGGCCCCCGGCAACAGGGCAACCGAAGGAACACGGGTGGGTTTTAGTCAGTAAGAGTCTGACACGCCCTCCCGCTCCGCCCAGAGCGGGAGAAGTTATTTGATGATTTCCCACCCTCAAAAAAAAAAAAAGGTACGCCATCGTGACGACACAATTATTTATTAATTTTGTCCATTATTTTTTGTTTACACGTTCAGTTCAGGCGACAGGATTCCTAATGATTTAACCAATCGTATCTGCCGTTATCGAAAGCTCGGTACTGCTATTATTTTTGTTATCAGGTTTTTTTCTTTGACTGTGTCTTTCCTTGCTTGATGATCGTCATTAGGATAGCGGGATTTTTGCAGTACGAATTCATCAAGGTAAACTTGCAGCATTGTCAACATAGTTTCCATTCACCCACCACAATATGTGTAGGTACGCACTAGTTCTAAGGGTTCTGTTAAGAGTCCTTCTTAGAGGAGGCCTGTAGGTATAAGACTGAATACAAAATCTTTCTAAATAGGTACTTACCTACTACGAAGTTTGGACTGAGTATTAGATCTAACGCAGCCATTCAAAGTTTTTCAACGGAAGTAGCGTGAACAAGGTAATCCGAGTTGTTGCAAAAATTAGCTTCAGGTTAGCGAATAATGAGTTTCCATTACCTACTTGAACTGTTTTATACGGCGTGTTTCGTTAGGTTATATCGAGACTCGTTTAGAAAATAAACAAACTGACATTGGCTAAGGCCCAGTTCCTAAAGGCCATAAAACGGGTGGTTTAGTTAAGAAGACGGCTTCTAGTTCTAAAATGCAGGATCCATTGGAAACCACTATCTTTCTGAGAATGTTAAGATTGGTCATTGATTAAATTTAAAAAATTAAAAAACCCCCGACACAAAAAAAAATCCTTTAGAAAGTAATAAAATAAAATGTATTGGCCCTGTAAGTTTAAATATTGTGTTTTAGGTAATATTAGAAGCAAGCGCTGTCGCGTCGGGGGACGGCACGCTACGGTAGAATAGTAGATTGTTATACAAGGGTCGAAAGGAATCAATTCCCATACTATAGTCCGAGTAGGAATTGATGACTTTCACCCATGTTAAACACTCTACTTTTCATTTCAAATTTAAGGAAATTATTTTTTAAATTTTTACACAGATAGATACACACATACACAAGTTAAACTTATAACATCCCTCTGCTTCCGTCGGGGGTTAACAATTAGAGAGGACTGAAAATAAATCAAGCATAATCAATTCGAGCCACAGCAGTGTTTCTTGTATTTGTAAAAAATGAAAATAATATTGTTTTAAACATCAGTACCTGGTCGAATGAGCTTATGAAAATAGAGAATGCTCATTAAATAGTATAGGATAGTTCATACTAATTCCATGCTGCAATGATAGTAGGTACTTACTAATTCCATGCTGCCATGATAGTAGGGCGACCAAGCTAAACTTTGGGCGACCAAGCTCTGTTCGGGTGAAAATACGGAGAAACCGAATTTTCCCAGATATAAGGTAGATTAATTTTTCGCCCCCGTGAACTCCTATATTATGCAACTTTGACCGTCCATTGTGTCACACAATGTAAAATTTCTAAATTTATGTCTGTAATTTTTATGGTCTACATAATAAAGAATATTCTATCAATCTATCTATCTATCTTTTATCGAAATCGTTGGCGCCGTTTTCGAGAACGTGATCACAGATATACAAATATACAAATATTGCTCAATTAATAGTATATATTATAATAATATTATCGCCATCACTTATGAAGAGGAAGATTTCAAGGAAAATTTGGGTTCCATAATTGACCTATTGGATATAATATTATTATTAATAGCCGATTTATAACCTATATAAATAGGTAAGTATCACCACTTTACTATTTATCTTAAAAGTCTGAATAATATTTACATTATACTTTAAGTTAACGAGATATTTATAGATTAGTCGGTCCTGAAGTGTCTACAGTTTAACCTCGATCAAAGGGCAATTTTAATTCAAGGTGGTGTATACTTTCCTTTTATTAGCGAACGTTTATTGATAATGATTATTTATTACAACAACAACAAGAGGAAGTCCCTTATTCAAGGCAATGGCACGTAAAATTTAATTGGAGAGGCAACCGGTTGGCGAGTGGTAATCGCTGGGTCTTGAAGTGATACCGAACCCCCTGTACCATCCGAATAGACCCCAAAAGAACGGGGGCGGAGATATGGGGGGGAGGCAAAACATTTTTTTTATCAACATACACAAAGTGGATTAAATACTTTTTGTTGAAGCTAACTGAAAACTACACAAGCAAAGTTAATAAAAAATACAAAAAATAGGTCTATACTTATAGATTAGGTACAGGAAAACCTGTAAGAATTCTAGGGTCTTAAATAACATGGTAAATCACTCAATATTGTGAATACAAACTTACATTTGAAGTTGAAATGTATGGGGAACATGTTTTTGTCAGGTGAAGGGGTAAGTTATTAGAAATAAACTATAAAACAATGTAATTTTAATAAACCATTTATTTATTTGCTCATAAATACGTGTCTCGTATTCCATTCCATTGATTCCTTTTTATAACGTTGATATTTTATAATAATAGAAGTAAATTCCAAATTTAGTATGGGAAATCTATGCGTCAAAATGCAATGTTACAATGAGAGGGTTCCAGTTTCTTTCGGCTACGCCATTTTGTTTAGTAACTGTGGGTTTCGATTCGTGCGCGTCGTAAAAAGAATTTTAAGAAGTTGTGTAAAAAGTGCCAAATTACGTGAATTCGGTAAGTACTATACTTTACAGTGCAGCATGTCAGTGTAGTTAATGCTATAATAAAGTCAAAAAGAGAAATTACAAAAATATATTTTTTTGAAGGCTAGGGTAACGTTAAATTTGTGACCATTGTGTTACTATTTTTGTGTCCCGTGACACTTAGGCCTTGTCACTTAAATATGAATAATAATTTCATTTCTGTTTTAGGAAAGATGCCTTTAACGCCCGCTGAACGGCAAAAACGTAACCAAGGGCCTTTAAAATCAAAGCATCCACAAAAATGGAAGGAAGTGCAAGAAAAATATTTGATTAGATTCGTCGACTTCATTGTGACTCTGCCCTTATTCTTCAATTGTGTTACTTTTGTGTCACGATAACATTTTGAAAACGACCCTTATTCTTTAGACAAAATTATTTTCCGTCTTCAGAATGCGCTCGTTGATCAAGTCATCCTTGGCTTTCCAGCAATCTAGATAAAAGTAAAAAAAAAATGCAAGACGTGATGACGATAAAGGGGTTCCAAGTTTGTGCTACATTATCCTCCTCTTTGCGGAAACTAGGGGGAATAACATACTTTGACGCAAACTGCCTTGTGTAGGATAGTCCGAGCTTCTGAAAGTACCTCCTACTTAAATATTCAACACGTATCTATTACATAATCAATTCCTAATACGTCCGTTGAAATCTACTAAATATGCTAGGCGGACCAACAAAATTTATCTCTTGGCGCTAACAGAATAGCAAATTCGTTCAAATTTGAAACACAAAGATTTATGCACAACCACGGAGTCACGGACAGAAGACAAATCAATCAAGGAATATATTACCGAAAGCATATTTGCTTAGGTATGTAGTCGTAAGTACCTAGGTACTCGAGTAGAGTAGTAGGAACTTGAATAAGCTAAGCCGCACGAATACACCATTTTTTTTGGGTGGGAAATTATAAAAAACTTCTCCCGCACTGGGCGGAGCGAGAGGGCGTGTCAGACTCTTAGAGAAGCCATACACGAACAGCTTGAAGCAGTCTAGCCTGACTGCTTCAAGCTGCGACTGCATTGTGAATTACAGTCTTCTCTTTACATACATACATGGAACCGCTCGAGCAGTTGTGACTGCTCCGGGCGGTCAGCAGGACGGTGAAATTTCATTGTGCGGTCAAGCAGTTACCAGTCATACACTAACTTCTCGTGCTGTCGACTGCTCTCGCGCATTTATCCCCTCCACCCGCACTGTCCATCCCCCCTCCGTATCGCCCGTGCCTCCTCCCGCCTGCCTATTGTATTGTGACTGATTTAGCAGTTGAAACCGACTGTTGCAGAAGTTATCAATGGCAGCTTCAAGCTGTTAACTATGACTGCACAAGCGGTCCGTGTATTTGATCACTAGCTAACTGCTTAAGCAACCCGTGTCTGCCCGCCCTTAATGACTAAAACCCACCCGTGTTCCTTCAGTTGCCTGTATGTTGCCAGGGGCACGGTTACCCTTTCGTACAAAACCGCAACCCCGGCGGGCATCGGCCCTAGTGGACCCCTTCAGTTGTGCTGACATCTCTTGGAGGCGCGCGTGGAACACAACGCTCCGTCGACCCGGGTCTGGTCTTTATCGGACGGCGAGCTACCGTATGCTACCGTATGCTCCACCGTGTCCACCGGGCGATCCACGCAATGGTGACACCTGGGCGTTTCCTCACCGTCCGCAAGCCTGCGCCTACGGTGGCCGGGAATCGGCCTGCGATACCCGACGCCCAGGGCATCTACTGCGGAGGTACGGGACGTGAGGGCGCGGAATTTGCCTCTCCCTTACGCGTTCCGCCTCCTCTTTCGCAAGCATTATTGCTTCGCAGAACGAGGTGACGGCGTCCCACGCCCTCTCGCTCCGTACCATGGCTTGGACCAGGGCCGGACGCGAAAGATCACCGCCGCCGATCGCCTCCACGAGAACACGGCGATGCTCCGCCCAAGCCGGGCAGTCCTCCACCATATGCTTCACCGTGTCCTCCGGGCGATCCACACCATGGTGACACCCGGGTGCACGAGTATACCTAGTACTTACCTACATGTAAAACTTAAGAGTTCCTTCCTAGAGATTCCTGTCGTAAGATATTCTCTCCTATACCTACCACTACTACTTACTGAAAAGTGTTTGGAATAAAATCATAAAGAATTTGATCTGCAAACTTTAAAGCAACATTAGCAGCATTTCGGCAATAAATATTTATATTTTTGTTTTTGCACTCCTACCCGATACCTGGATATTATCCAGGCAACTAGACGTCATAGAATTTTATCAATAAAACGATTCTAACGATCAGATCACAGATGCATTGTGTTTTAAAATTGGATATTACGTAAATGGATCACAAAAAGCAATGATTTTGGTATGCCTGTATTACCTACTTGGTATGAAGGATGAGTAATCTAATTGATTAGAACTAGTCTGCTGATAAATCATAAAACCAGTTTTTACCAGAATGTTCTATTTATTGAATGCGATGTCCGTTTAATAAATAGATAAAATATGAATGGACATCAAACTAAAGCTAAACATTGCTCAATGTTCTGAAATGAATGTGTTTCTGCGACGGTAGGTAAAAGAACTTACTAGTAGATAGGCCTAGCATCACATCTAATTGAGACGTGGTTTTAATATTAATGTATTTTGTCAACGTCCCTATAGGTATGAATTTACACAGAATTACGGACACATATTGTGTGTAAATTGTTCATCCGTTTTCACAAAGCCTTTTGTCACATTGTTTTGTTCCTATGGAGTGGGGCCCCATACACTCGTGTGGTGTTTCGTCAATTACATGGGATAATGGAGGGTACGCCCATCGTTACGTCTTCGTATCAAGTTATTATCATAATAAAATGGCTAAGAAGATATTACAGCCGCCCCTTCATTACAATCGATGACATTTTTATTGTAGTGATCGACGACCACGTCTTTTTGTGACGTCAAGAACTGAATTCTAATTAAGGCGAATCCGCAGTTTTAGCCCGCGAAATTTTTTTAGGTTTTTTACAATGTGCAGGTCAGTGTCAGGTTGTATCTTGATCAAAATATTGTAGAATTATAATAATTGAAATCATTAATACATCTCCCTAAGGTAGATTTGTTCCATAAGAACATATTTCTTATGGAAAAGTTTTTATGGAACAAACCTGTAAATTTTGCTGGCTACAACTGAGGATCCACCTTAAATTGTTTGCTTTTTAAGATAACGCTCCGCCATAGGTAAGGTGAGTTGAATGCATATCACCTAAAAACAAGTAAACTTAGCAAGTTCCGTAAATAAAGCCACTTTATGTACGTATATAAACAGGTCCCACAATAGGCATACAGAGTATGCATTGGAAGTGCAACAAACCGATTGTATGTAAGTAATTGTATGCGATTCAATGAATTATTTATTTTGTAGTCAACGTCCTCAGATTATGTGCAGATAAAGCTCAATAAGTACTGACTTACACCCTCTAGATAGCACTCTAAAAATTAACTTAACTGAAATGATTTTTTGGTATACATTTACCTCAAAAAGTTCATTGAAGACGCAGATATATCACAGTGACCTTGAGTGGTTAGCTTGCGTGTTCTGTACTGAGCTCAGCCAACGCGTCGTACGTCCAGCCAGTAATAGGACTCGCCCATCAAGGTGCGCTGTCCCAAATGAGACTTATTATTAATTTATTATACATAAAGCAAAAGAAAAATACGCTTGATAGATTTTGTGCGATTCTCAGTTTTTTATCCGCGTTAGACATAACTTTACAAATTAATTTCACTATGTAATAAAAACATAATCCAAAATATGGCTATATTAAAATATTTAAAAAAGAAGCTCTAATTTAACATATATTTTTTCCAAATCATTAACACTACTCGTTTAGACGTCATCTTCAGTATAAAATCATTAAAAGTCGGTTATCGTCGCCTGAAGCCGTCACGGAACAATTACCATTGGCAAATATCATAAAAGTCGCATCACCTGAGTTGATTAGCATACATTACAGTGTACACAGCGCATCACGCATGCGAGGCCTGAAGCCACTTCATCACGGTGGAGTCGGCGAAGCTACGCCACGTATAAGCTCTGACACTAATATATGAGGCATAGCAGCATACAATGCGTACTTATGTGCCTAATGTTCAATTTATTTCAAAGTATAAGCTATCAATCTTATAGGACAATACTAGGCACAGAATACATTAAAAATATTCCGAAAAAAAAAAACCATTCAAATAAAGCTGCGGCGTGCCTTTTAACCGCAAATAAAAAAATCGTAAAATTAAATGATGAGACGATTTATTTTATCACTTGCTTGAACTTCCAAAACATAGTACAGCGTTAGAATTTAATTATTTACAGGAGAGAAGTAATGAAATCATGAAATAACTTAATTAAATAAATAAAAGTATCATAAATAGACTGAAGGTGTTTATTCAAAGAAACCAATACGCAATGAAAATACCACGTTACATATAAAATGGAGTAAGTAACGGAGGAAATAAATTTTATGGAAGCATAAAACTAAAACATCTTACTCTATGATTTAAAAAATACAAAACAGTTGGCCTGTTCATAAAAATAGAAAGACTAGTACTTCTTTATCGATCACTAAAAATATTTTTCATATTCTTACATATTTATTTAGCTACCTACCCTCAACTTTCAGAACGACGAATGGTTCTGTTCTCTTTCATGGATAAAAAGGTCATCATCCTCGTATTTAAAATGAATAAAAAAATACACGACATTACTATGTACTTAATACTGACACTTGCTTATTTACTTTGTGTTAGGTACTGTCACAAGAGTACACGACCTCTAAATCAACATCCGACAAATACTTGTTCTGTTACTTAAAAAATAATACTTCTAATACTGTTAATCCTAATAAATGCTTCAGCAAGGCACTTGATGCACCAAATTCTAACCTAAATAAAATAGAACCTAAAATACTACATTTTGGCAAGATAATGGTTCTTACAATTACACTTATCTGTGTCTTGCAATGTTGCTCTATCGAAGGTAATTATTGATATTAATTGAACGTATGGACAGAGTTGTTCCAAGGGGTATCTCTACTCTGAAGTATACCTAATTAACTTAAAATAATTACTGACAATCAACAGACGATGCTATTTGTGGAGGTAGTGACGTACTATATTGATTGTCCTCAAGACAAAGACACCCGTACAAACTAAACTTTTACCCAAAATTGGCGTCTTATCAAGTCATTCCTTTGTGCGACATGTGTACATCTGTCCGAAAAAAAGATCCCTATGTATCAGGCGAATACATTCTGGGGTTTCTCTTTCTTTTCAGTTTCTGGTTGGGTATGTCGACGTAATCAACTACTTCCCAGTTGCTTTCTGGTTCCTCTGGCATCTGTGGAGGCAGTGCGGACCTGACGATGGGCACCCCGGAGTTGTCCAGGGACAAATAGGCGCGGATCGCTGCCGCTGCAGCCTCGTCATCAGGAGTTGATAAGGCTCGCGCATTAAACGGACCTCTCACGTCCTCGCTTGGAAGCTCCCAGATGTGATACTGCGCTGTCATCTTGAAGTTCTGTAGCAAAAACATGAGGAGAGATAAAGTAGTGTCTTCAGGTTTAATTAGTTACGTATCTATTATACACGTAACTAAAAAATAAAATAAATTGACAGACTGTAGTGGGTATTATACGCTATGTTAACACTTAGCATTTCAGCTGCATGGCGTAAAACCAAGATGCTCTATATGGACTTATTTGGTACAATTTAACATTATAAATGTGAAAGTTTGTATGTTTAAGTGTTTGGATGTTTGTTACTCAACCACGCAAAAACGACTGAACAAATTTGGATGAAATTTGGCACAAAGATAGTTTATAACCTAGATTAACACATTGGATACTTTTGATTCCGGTAGGATAATTCCTGTGGGATAATTTCTGACGTCAACGCGGGCGAAACCGCGGGTAAAAGCTAGTTTTGTATAATTTGTTTTGCAACCTTCGTCACGGCTGTTTCCTTTACAGCATAAGCAGACTCAAGGGCTGGAAACATTACGGCTATTATTATAATAGTGGCAGTAACGCGGAAATTTGCCGATTTCCTAAGTAACAGCTACACTCGCCTACGCCTTGCGTAGCACCTATTTAACACTCGTATGGTTTCATTTAGAGTGACTGTAGCTTTACCTATGTATTGTGCATGTTAACACTTCATAATTATATGCCGTTTTGCGGTCCATTTATCTCAAATAGCTTCTATATTACCTTTTGTGTGGAAACTCATAATGATAAAAAATAATTTGTCTTGTAAAATAACTTATCCCCGATTTTTTCAGAATGCAGGTTATTCTTTAAACGATTTGTCGCTCGATAGTAATTTCTGTCAGTTTAAGATTTAAATACAGGAACCATTAACTTGGATCTTTACTCCGTAACTCACATTACGAACAAGATAGGAATTCGATTAATTGGAACAATTACACTCACTTTAACAAATGGCAGGCGTTTATTTTGTTTGTTTAATTGCCAGCAACACTTCGTTTATTTTAGTTTCTTCTTTTCGTTTATGTTGTACTTCGTGTAACATTACTGTAATACCTAGAAAATTGGTGTGTTTTTATCATGAATGAAGTTAAGAGACCATATATCTACTGATTTAACAGGAGAGCGTTCTGAACGCAAAACTTTGATAATCTATATATATTAAAATGAATCCCTATTTCCCTTGGTCACGACATCACGCTAAAACGGCTGAACGGATTTGGATGAAATTTGGGATATGGATAGACCTTGACCTGGAGAAGGACATAGGATACTTTTTATCCCGATATTTTTACGGGATCGAGACTTATGCGGGTGAAACCGCGGGGCGCATCTAGTTAATAATAAAAGAACAAAGCTATCTTCTTCTATTTTACAACATTTACTTAATAGGGCATTACCAAGGAAATGGTTAAGGCCAATTTATTATAATATATTTATTTTTCCAAAATACGGTAGATTTCTTTATCTATATCGTACTAAAAAGTAAACTAAATGAGTTAACTGCCATATATCCGCTTCTACGCGGGACTTCCTAATTATTACTTAAGCTTATTTAATTTTTTAATATTACGATAGTTATTATTATTATTTTGTATTTTACATTGCTTATTGCTATAATAATTAAAGTATGTAATAATTTAACTTATTTAACAATTATTTGTAGCGCCGACGTAACGTATTATTGTTGTTGCACTAAAATAACGCAAGATTAAAAACTGATGTTAAAACGACTATGTGACAGTATCTTTGTTTACAACAGGTGAACGCGCTGATTGCCCGACGTATACACGGACAAATGGTACACACGGCTACACATCAAGCTATACATTACCAGTTTAAGCTGACCTCAAATGTATACGGAAATCCTACACAATGCGAGATCAGCATAACTAATGTATAGCTTGATGTGTACCTATATAAATGTCCATGTTTCGTCACTTTGTGAAAAATAAGTGTAGTTGTCTTATACAGGATGGCAGGGAACCCCCCTGCGTTGAAATTTATCGTCGGTTATTTAAAAAAAAATGCTGTTACATAGAAAACTGCAATACCTACGCGGTCAAAATGTATGGAATAGCACATTTAAAAAAAAATAACCGACAATAATTTCAACGCAGGGCGGTTCAGAATCATGTACTGAATCCAACGCGGTAACAGTTTTCGCGTCGATGTCCCTGCCACCATAATACATGACTTAATATTAGTAAAATTTGGGAATAAAACAGAAAAAAAATCCTATTGTAAAACAAAGAATTCTGAGTCGAATGATGTAGAAAAGTGAATTTCGTAAAAAGTGAAGTTGATTCTTCTACTTTGCTGCCGTCGATATTATATTGTAATCACCCTAAATCACGAGGTTACGTCAAGAGTAGGAACTGTTAGTAGAAGCTCTTACAAAGGTAAACGTTTATCAGAGGTTTAAACTAAGGCTAGTGATAAATCATGTATTTGAATAAAACATCATCATATATAAGATTTCCACGTTCACCGAACGTCTTATTCAAATAAGGATGATATGAGTTTTATCATATCACTGTTCAAACGGTCGAAATCTGTCGTGAGAAAACTGAGGGCACTTGAGAAATAAAATACTGTCGACGCGATTACGATGACTCACAATTGAAATATTATTAATAGGCCAATTAAAATATTTATTTGCTTATCTTCATTTTTATTATTGAAGTCTATTTATAAGCTCACTTTCTTCAAACCGATCACATTAAAATAAAATATAAAGAACATTCAAACGCCAGACAGTCACACATGGAAGCCAGATGCGAATAGCTTTGTTTATGTTTTTATAATCCTTGAAATGTGAATTATATCAATTTTATTTGAAGTGTTCTGTAAAGTCTCGTGTAAAATACGTATTTCACTGAGGTCTAATTACTTTTATAAATATGGGCAAAAATAATGGAGAAGGTATCAATTGTATGAAAAACTATTATTATCCTTTCTTTTTGAACGAATTAGGGCTTCTGATTGCATGTGGTAACAAAACGATCAATTCATATGAAGTCAATTAATTGGATCAGCTCTCGATCTTATAGATTTATGTTTGTAAGTTCCAGCCAAAGAAGACTTCCCCAAATCGTAAAAGATTTTCAAGACCTTGAACAAGAATTGTACAGGGAACGTTACTGGGCCCTACGCTGATTGTGTAATCTGAGCACACGCACTACATAGTCCCTTGATGCTAGTGGAAACTGCTGATGATTATAACAATAAACACTACACATCGGCTTTGAACATTATCTAAAACTTGGTTGCAATCGGCAACAAAGAATTTTGTTTTAAAAATAATAACTATTTCTGCATTAGATCTTATATTTTTTGTTATGCTTTGAATTTGAGAATATGGAAAACAATGGGTGCTATTAAATGAGATTGGTTCAAATAATTATGCTATAATTATGCCATTTTGGAATTTCGGAAGATGTTTAAAGAAGTTACTGATCCATGAAGCCAGAGCTTTGTAAGTCATAATAAGCATGTTTGCGGAACTTCTTGGGAGATATCGACAGTGGAGAGAATATAATAATATTGACCTACAGGTAACGTAAACTGTCGTCAATTAGCGACAGCCTTGATAGAGTACAATGCTTGCCCTCGCCCGCTTCCGTTTGAGGCTTATCTAGGTTCTAATGCACTACATGCTTGTTCTCCGCACATGCTTATAACGACATAAGATTATTTCTCTTACATAAATGATATGGTAGAGCACCATTCAATTAGAAAAGCGCAGTTGGCGATATCAATCTTAACAGATTAACTACTTAAGTGATTGAGTGATCCTCACCTGACGAGTGGTCTAAGCACGTGCTTATTTGTGACATTTATCAAAAGTCAACATGTTTTTAAAATTTTACAATGTGAAATCTTGCTGAGTAGGTAAGTACTTGCGTAATTTATCATAGTCCAATTTAAACGTCTAGATAAACCATGAATAATTGGGCCCATAATTTACTCTAAATAAGCAAATAACATAACATAACATAACATCACGCCTTGTTTCCCCGAAGGGTTGGGCAGAGGTGTCCCTGTAGCAGGCACACCCACATTTCGCGTTTTTTTTTTTTTTCATAAGCAAATATCTTTGAATTTCTATGACGCACGGAAGAAAGTCGGAATGAGGCGTATGTTTGACAGCCAAACAACACTGTTAAACAACACCAAGCACTACATAATGAGTTGTCCTCTGACGCAGGCGCATATAAAATATGATCTAATAATAAAATTCAGGCTCAAGTTGTAGTGTTTTTGTACTAGACTGGTGTTCGTAAGTCGGACGCAAGTACGTAAGTAAGTAAAACGCTGCGTGGATATGCGGCGTCTACATAGGGCCCACGCATGCCGTAGCATCTGCTAGGGCGGCGCTACGTGGTAGCTGCGTAGACGCTTCGTAGACGCTACGGACACCACATAGACAGACACTACGTAGGCTGCGCGCCGCAGGTAATCTTTAGAATTTCAAATACTAATAGGTACCTAACGCGTATAATGCAAGCTGCATAACCGTCGTGCAAGTTGCTACTCCATAGTGTGAGCACGCGTATACAGTTTGACGATAAAATCTGAGTTCATTTTCTCAGACACTGGCATTTGTTGCCATCGAGTAAAGCCTCAAGTCGAGCTATGTCTTTTGTAACATCTTATATAATACTTTATGGAACGCAATCTTCGAGCAATAATAGATTGATCAAAGAACGCAATAAATAAATAAATTTAAAAGAGTAGATAAAAACTAAAGAAAATAAGAAGTTTTATACGTCTAGTGATTACCCTCCTATATTAGTTCATTTCCTGAAAAAAATAGAATTTGGCAGGTAAGCACCACGTCGTCTTCTTGTGCCTATCCCTACCTAGGCGACTGTACGGATATCATAGCATACCTATTTGTCTATACGTATAATTAGTGTAATGTACTTTAAGAGAGAACAATCACGTGAGATGACGCGGCACTGTTGACAAATAACGAGATTACCCCTGCCTAGTGCTGTTTATGAACTTATTAGCCTATTTATATCAACACAATGCACTATAAGATTAACTAAATGTACTCTTCCTTTTATAGAGACTTGTAACAATGTTTAGGGCCTGGTTCTTGTTATAGGTTCTTAATGATCCTTGATTGGTGTGGTGAGCACGAATATGGAGCTAAGCACTTTGAACATTTCAACACGTGCAAAGTTCCTGCCACTATGAACCTAAAGATATCTACGTACTTACTTATGGTAAATTCATGCTTTTTTATACTTGTAAAAATAAAATCTAGCATAAGGCTGCCCGTGCTCGTGCACGCTAAAAAATCAATGCACTGTGTAGATAGATAGATAGATAGAATATTCATTTAGAAATTACGTACGTTTACAAATTAGGTACGGTTTTTATGAATGTAAAAATATGTATAATCTTTAGAGCGGTTTCGTACTACTTCCGATCTGAATCCGATCCGAATGCGAGAAATGTCGGTCCGACGTAGCTTTAGTACTATTTGTATGAGGGATTGCGCACTAGATCCGAACTCTGTTCGTCCGAATTTAATACATTCCTAATTCAGAATGAATTCGGATGTTGAATTCAGATTCGAATCGGACGTAGTGCAAAACCGCTCTTAGCGTTTTAAGACTTGCGCAAATAGGCGCGAAGCGACCCCGGTAATTTTTCTACCGTGAAGTATTCTTAGAAATTGTTTTATTAGAGTCGCATCGTGTTGTCGCGTTGCGCTTGTTTGAAGTAAGATATTTTTGTAAGTATATATTCAAAAATTAAGAAAGTGCGCGGAAAACTAGACCTAAGTTCTGAAAACTTAGGTACAATAATCGGAGGGTACAAGAGGAAGCTTTCCCGGAAATGCTACAATGTTAATTAATTTGTTCTACAACACAATTATCTTTTTATAGTATTTTTAGAAGTAAGTTTACTATTTTAAAACAACAAACCTTGGCCCTGTAATATTAGATAATACAATAAAAATATACAGGAACTAAATCTGTGTAACTGATAAGCTATGGAAATGACGATTTTCCGTATGACACAGCTTATCAATGGAGGGGAAGCGTGAGCGTAGTATCTCGTGGAGACATACAGGGAGCGCCATCTATCAAGTTAGTCAGAAACTACGAGTAGAGTGGTTTCGAAGATATTATACAGACATCCTCCAGAGTAGGTACGAGTCACTTGATACCTTTACTCACCGTGTGATGGCGTGGTTATGATTGTACGATCTAGGGTCACGATCACGATCAATATTATGGTAGCCATACTATTACATACTATTACTACATGCGACAGACCGCGATTTTCTAAACGGCTGGTATCTATGGACCGTCGGTCGCGGCGTAGCGTTGTGCGTAGCCATAGTTACGCTCTATGAGATCATGGGTTTATCTGGATTAGGTATGTTAAGTAGGTATAAATTTGAAGGAGTTATCACTAGTGACGGTCCAAGATCGTGTACTTACGTTTAGTGGAAATTTCTTAATGGCTGCTCTACAAACTTACTGCCATCATTCGAGAATTGTATGTTATGAATACTTCATACTTCTCAGTTCTTCTCTCGCCTATCCCGTCCTCTGATTAAAAATGTGATGGTAATAATAACTAATGTTAAGTGAGGTATCTCTCACCTCGGGTAGACAGTGATGCTGCAAGCAGTAGTAGTTTTGATTTCCATCGTTGTGACACCAGGTGCCATCCGGGAAGTAAGGGTCTTTGCCAGCATCGTTGAGTTCAACGCGTGGTGCGTAGAAACCGCCTCCCGATGCACGCCGGCAGAACACTGCGCATCCCATCCACATACGAGCTGGTAAAGTGAAAAACATAAGATTTGGTAGAGAAAAACACAATAAATACTATTAAATATAATATATAAGATTATTAAACAACAAAACATGAAAATGACTCACTAGGGTCATGCGGCGCCTGCAGGCCTCCTCCGCGAGGGTCCAATTCTGGCAGAAGAGTTGCATACTCTGCGCACTTGCGTGATGCCAGTTCACTTGGTCCTACACGGGTCTTTTTGCCGCAAACCTAGATCAAAACGAATAATCATGATTTTAACCTGTCTTTTAATCTCTTGTCTTCGCGCGAACGATATCTCTCACTTAGTCTTTAGCCGATCTTATCGTTAGCGTATGATATGATAATAATGATGACATTTCTTGAAAGAAAAGTAAAAAAAAAAACAGTAAAAATTAAAGAACCTTGGTATCATCACAAAGCACAACATCATAGGACGTCCCTTGGCAAGCGTCACTCGTTGGTTTCGTGCACACACGTCGTCGCTCGCGGAAGCCTCGGCTTCGCTCGGAACAACCAGACTGGCAGCTGGCCTCCCTCCACGGGCCCCATGCGGCGGACACGGACGTGCCGCCAGCGCCAGGCTTCGGCGGTTGCGTGCTTGATGTCGGCAAAGCGGCCGCAGGGACACATTCGCCTCCTTGACACCACTGAAACATCGGTCAGTTATTTTACAGTACCGATATCAAAGTTTGAATAAAATAAGGATGTTAGAGTACTGGTGTAATTAGTTTATGAGATCATTAAATGTACGTGCAGTAATAAACAAAAACAGTAAATAAGACAAGAAAATAAGACTTTGTTCAAAAATCTACAATTTTATAGGCGCGAAACCAATCAAATCTTAATCATAGAAATCTCGCAAAATGCAATCTAATGGCCATTTAGTAAAGTACACTGATCGGAAAACAAGGCAACGTCTAATAGCAAATATTCAAATGGCGCCCAACAGGAGGATGCGTCAGAACCCTGTTGGGCGCCATTTCAACAACAGTCGCCTTCGCTGTTCGTTTATTAACTGTAATCTATTAATGATCGCCGTATAGTTCATTATAGCCCAGTATTTTAACAAAAAAGGCAAACGTTGCAAACGCGCATGTAACTACAATCCTATCCTATCCTACTAATATTATAAATGTGAAAGTTTGTGAAGATGGATGGATGTTTGTTACTCTTTCACGCAAAAACTACTGAACCGATTTAAATGAAATTTGACACACATATAGTTTATAACCTGGATTAACACACAAGATACTTTTTATCCCGATATTCTCACGGGATCATGACTTATGTGGGTGAAACAAAGGAGCGCAGCTAGTGTTTTTATAATATGTTGTTAGGTCTCCTGAGACCGAAAATAAGTGCTCGAAAGTCTTCAAAATTCTGGCATTTGTTTTAGTTTTTTTGAAAAATGTACCTTAGGACGCGTTTTTATAAAGAAAGCTAAATTTGCTACAATCTGCGCCGAACCCAAGCACTCTAGGTCTATAACAACATATTAAAAATCGTAGTTACGTGCGCGTTTGTGATGTTTGATATTGTTATTGACTGGGCTATTAATCTCAAATAATTTACCATTGCATTGAACTTTAAATTGATACAAAGATCTGACCATATGCATTCCGCAGGGCGTGCCGGGCAGCGCAGGCCCGGCGTAGTAGTATCCTGCGCGGTGCGGCGTGCGGCACGCCAGCTGAGCGCAGTGCTCGCCCGCCGGACCACTGGGAGATGGCACAGCATCGGCGTCGCGCAGCAGGATCTTGCACATGAAAAATATATCATTAATCAGTTCAGAACTTAATGTTTTTACTAAATAAAACGCAGCCGTCAGATTTATATGGACTCAGTTTTGTTCAAACCTCAACTATCTGATAACCATTTATTATAGTGACAAATTTTACTCAATCTTAGCAAAGGAACATTGTTTATTTAATTTCATGATGCCCAATGTTCCGTGACTCACCTCACACTGCTTCTTGGCACTCCAGATAGCGCCAGGTGCTCCGCCAAATCTTTCATGCTGGAGTTCACTAGGCGCGTCTAAGTCATCAGAACCATCAAACAAGCAGGTCGCCCATCTACACACAAATGAATAAAAAATTCAAGTTTTAATATTTTGATAAATGATTAAATGGGTGATTCTGGCCCGTGATAAAAAGTGTAAATTCAAAACCTATCTAAGTAATAAATGGTCCGTTTCTATTTTCTTTCTTTGATTACATGAGTTGTAAATCTAGTATCGATGTGAATAGCACCCAAATTATCAGTAACATTAAACAGTAAACTTTATTATGAAACAAACATGCAATGAGCATACGAATTTGAACTATGCAACATCCCAAAAGTGGGAGCCATAGAAATATAAAAAACAGGAGAAGTGGCATGGGGGCGTGTCTGTGTCCGCACGTCATGATCAAGATGCTCATGTTACAGGCAATTAGCCGTCTTCGCGAACTAGTGTACTTTCGACCGCGATCGTGACAACATTTAAGAATACTGTGTTGTTCAGTGGTTTCTTGTAAAAATCGAAGCCACACTACAATCTTTATAAATCATGGAACCATTTATCATTTAACAGGACAAGTATTTTATTATGTCTTCAATATCATGAAAAACAACAAATCGTAGAATATTTCTTGCCTTTACTACAGATGTTCTATGTCACGAAGTCCGTTTGGCTATGAATGTTGTCAAGCGTGCACATGCACATTGTTTTTGTGTGCGTAACCTCGAGAGCGCTCAGTGTCGATCGGGACATGGTCCGGATCAGTAGTGGTTTTTAGTTCGCGCCAAATTGTTTCACGGAGTAAGGTCAGCATGGCAACAAAACGAAGAAGAGTTGTCCATAGTGAGGTAATATTTATTTATACGTTTTCAATTAAAATGTTATACAAAGATACTTAATATAGCAATAGAAGTATTTATAAAATGAATGTTTTTTTGTGTTATAAAATGTTTATATTACTTAATTATTTTGATTACATTTTGTTTTAGGGTCGAAACATGATAGCTAGTTTTTATCATTTTCTGCGAGAAGAATATGAATTTACAAAATCATTAATGGAACTCAACTGTGATTTGTCTCATTTACGAGACATTACACGCCGTACAGCTGAAGCTACGGGTGTGAGCCAAAAAACAGTTCAAAGAATATTAAAAGAAGAGAAGGAATTGCCATCCACTTCATCAAAATTCACTTCACCTATGAAGAAAAGGAGAAAGCGAGATAATAAAGTGGATATAGATAATTTTACAGCCGATGTGGTTCGCAGTACTGTACAAGATTTCCATATTGTCCATAAAGAAATTCCAACATTAGCTAAGTTAAGAACAGCATTGAATGAAAAAATCGGATTCGAAGGTTGTTTAGAAACTGTTCGCAAGTTACTGTTGAAATTAGGTTACAAGTGGCGCAAAACAGAGAACAACCGTAAAGTCTTGACGGAGCGTCATGATATACAAATGTGGCGTTTAAAATATTAAAAAAAAATAACAGAGTACCGCTCTCAAAGTCGGCCCATTGTCTACACCGATGAGAGCTACGTCCTTTCGACACACGTGCGAAACAACACCTGGGCAAAAAAACAGGAAAGAACTCCGTTTTAAAAAAAAATTAGCACAGGCACTCGCTTTATTTTAGTGCACGCGGGAACCAAGGATGGTTTTATTGAAAATGCTTCCTTGGTTTATAAGGCCAACTCAACAGTTGGTGATTATCATTCAAATATGAGCTATGATAACTATGTAAAATGGCTAAATGAAAAGTTGCTACCCAATTTACTTCCGCGCTCTGTCATTGTCTTAGACAATGCATTTTATCACAACACACGGGCTGAACGACTACCGACGCAATCTACAAAGAAAGCCGATATGCAGCAATGGCTCAGGGATAAGGGTATAGCATCAGCAAAACGGAATCGGAAATCGAAAATTTATCTGATAGTGATTGAAAATACTGAATAGTCCTACTTGTTTCGTTTCCATTCTGTAACACCAATGCTTAATTAAATGCCTACATATTCTTAATATTTTTGTATTTATTGCAACCTAATCTAATTTATTTACAGAATGTATATACTTTTAATACCAAAATTTTATTTAGATTATTAAATCTCGACTTGAATATATATCAGATTTTTTGCTAACGTTACCTACTTTTACACACACAAGCGCGCTTGTCGGGATACGTCACTACTACAATCAAAGCCGAACGGACTTCGTGAAATAGAATATCTGTACGTTATTTTTGTTTTCATATATCACAGCGACTGTAGTATTTGCTGCACAAATATTACAATCGCCAGTACCTAAGTATGTCGCTTACTGACTGGACAAGCAATGTAAAAATCACAAAACGATACTTTAGTTATGCGGTTGCATCGCGTAGTACGGGCGCTGTATCTTGCGACGAGTTAGTGATGTGCTTATGCAGATCCACTAACGTAGGCTGTCAACAACAATGTCGATTGTTGTATGAATTTATATTGCTATTAAAGTTTATTCTCCAATTTGTCAACAGTTATAGCTTGGTTGGAAGATCGATGTGAAATCTTGTTTTGTACTCATTTAGATTTTTTCATAATGTTGAATTTTTTTGATTTACTAAATTATTATTTTTTAGTTACGTATTGTTTATTTATATCATCTTATAATATGTATATCGTTTTTAATTTATATTTTTTCAGGAACTCCCAAATTTTTAATAAATGTGAGAACCAATAACTTTCCGATTTAGTCAATCACTAGCGTATATGTAAAATAAATGGCTTTTGCACAGCACAACTATAGCGATTAATGTTTTAGTGTGAGTAAGTTGTACGGTACAAGTAAATGCACGCTGTGTGAGGGAATACGGTTTATAATTAAATTATGTACTTAGTACGTTCTGATTTATGAATTGCAAGTGTGAGCGCGATTTCGTATCTATTGAGTTTACTAATCTGCATGTGTCGTTGTGGCAACGTGGTCTGGACAAATTGGAGACATTGGGTTTCAAATTTTCGATACATTTTCAACTATCGGGCATATCTCTTCTTTCTTATATCTATGGTGGTGGCTGCCTGCGCAACCTTTTTGCTATTACTACAGCAATCACGTTCGATTATTGGGTTTACGTGAATCTATGAGGACATTTCAAAATATTGTTTAAAGAAACAGGACAGGTTTTCATATTTTTTTTCTAGTTGGTTCCAACTACATAGACGAATCGAAAGTTAACTCAAATAGATACATGAAGAAAAAGAGTGGAGAACTGTAATAAGAAACTGCGAAAATCGTAATAGCAGTTTAACATGATAGTGACTAGTACAGTTATCCATGGCAGCCTTAGTATTAAGGTAATAAAAATCAGAAGATAAACTATACTGCAAATCGGCCACAACTCGAGCACTGCATGTGGACCAGGAGGCCTCGCCGTTAGTGCCTCGCGAGGGAGACATGATGTAGCCGTCGCGGGCGCAGTTGTTGCCCGTACCGTCGTGATGCATGCCCAGGCTGGAAGAATAAAGTTATACTAGATTATTGATATTCCTTCATTGAAGAAAATCTAGAAGAACAAAGGTTAATAATAACCTCACAGACATGTACCCGATTTTTCGCCTAATTTGGTTCCTTTTGGCTTATCAGAGCAAATTCTCATATTGGAACTTTATAATTTCATGCTTAATTTATTGGAAAATCGATAAAAAAATACCGTTTTACAACACCCGCATTATAACCATTCCACATACTACTGAAACGGAATCGATTCTAAGTTAATGACCTCATGAAACTTGTTGCTTAAAGAGCGAAATCTGCTAAACAGTCTTACCAAGCATAAAGGGGGATGGAATAATGGTAATCATTCATCATACAGTGATGACGTTAAGCGTATGACAGCGCCATAGTTAAACAGAATATCAACCAATATGGTATTATGTAGGAAATTAAACGAGCTATGACAGACTTGTGTCCAATCTCGTGCGCGAGGATATAAACGGAGGTGAAGCCAGCAGAAGGGTAGGGGCGGCCGAGGAGGTCAGATGTGCCGAACTCTGAGACCACGCACGCGTGCGCCGGCAAGCACACGCCGCCCACTGGCGCCAGCCCCATCGTCACCCCGTTCCGACGACCGCCTTCCTCCGAGTAGAAGTCCAACCTGGAATAAGAAAAGACGCCGCTTTATCTTTAGATGTCATATCTTGGTGCGATACTGAGTATATAATCATGAATCTTTATTTGTCTCAACATCATATTACAGGCACTGGTTAATAAAATGCACAATCTTAAAAAGAGAAAGATGTCTCAGGTAGGAAAGTCCTCTCTTATAGATCACTACATATTTGAATATAGTAGCCCTCTTCACCGTATCTATCCAGAGACAGCGACCCAATCTAATTTCTGTTCCTTTCGTGAGCTCTCTTACTGATGACTGGTGCGATAGTGACAAGGCGAACCCAAATAATGCCAACAAATCCAACGGAATCTGACGAGAGTCTGTTGGCTTAAAACCTTACACCAACAATGATAATTAGCTTTTCAAAGTGTTATTGTACAATATTTAAAGTATTAATGTTATTGCAAAGAGTGAATCACCGAGGCTTTTGCAAAATATCGGTGGATCGTGTCCGAAACCACAAACCAAACCACAAGAAATTTTAAATCACGAGTTCATATTTGCACGTTTTCAGTGATGCATACATGCTTGATTTACATTTAAATACAATAGCAGACTCATCAGTTTTTTACTGCAGCATGGTATGGTAAGTAGGCTAACGGTTTTAATAATTAGGTCAAACACTTCTGCATTGTCTTTAAAATGTTTGAAATTAAAACACTCATTATACCTTTAAACAGAATCCAAATTTCCAACTCACTCAGCTACAAGTTTTCGTGTATAGTTACCCCGAGAGCAGCAACGCCATGTCCCAATGCTGAGGATCGTCATCATCGTCTACATTCAGTGATCGCTGGTACGCACAGAAGGAGTCAAGCAGGAGTCCTCGCTCCGCGTGCGCGGCTAAAGCAGATGGCTGCGACCGAAGCAACGTCAAACGCACAAGAGACAGCTGGATGTGAGTGCCCAGAGAAGAATGCTGGTACAGAGCTTGCACCTAGACACGGAGAAAACATTTGACAGTAGCTATATTTTTAGGTATTTTTAACATATAAACACATACACATACATACATATAAACACATATAAAAATCAAATTATGAACAGAAAATATTTAACACGAACCAAATTAACTAAAGGAACTTACACCGTTTATGTACGCCAACAGCATATCACGTAATTCTGACTCGCTATAGTTGAGGTAAGGATAGAAAATTTTGTAGGCAGCTTCGTCAAGGAACAAGGCTATCTCGATGGTATAGTTGGGCGGTCCAGGCTTGTAGCGTGGTGGAAAGGCCCGCGGCCTGCGCACGCGCGGTCGCAGCAGACGCGCGTCGTCACCGGGTGGCGTGGGCGGCGGTGCGCGACGTATGACGTGCGCTGTTCGACCACTGCCGTTTTCCGCCCGCCCACTGCCCAGAGGTAAAGGTCGCACTTCGTAGGTGGAATTGTCCACAACAATCAAACCGTGCTGAAAACAAGAAGTGTTCTAATTATTATTTATCAAGGTTTTTTGAGTATTAAAGAACAAGACATAAAATGGTAAAAAAAACAATCTCAATAAGTAGGAACTTATTGAGATTGTTTTTTTTGTCATAGTCAGGAGACTATGAACAAAAACAAAATGTTTTTCAATAAATTCTGGATTCAAACTGATATCCCTCAGGGTACCTATTATGATTACTGGCCCTGTACTATTAATCTTTTGATGGGTTTACGGCAAAAGGCACCAAAATTAGAAGCACAGAGCCCAGTTAATATAGATGCATTTTTTTGTTTTTTTTTTTAACAAGGAGAATTTAACAGTTCAATACAAATATCTGTACTTACAAGAGCGTGATCCCTGCAGGCCGAGAACGCCGCGACTGCGTTAGGTCCGGAGTGCTGGAAATGGCACGAAGGATCCACGGCCGACAGCGTGGCCTCCTGACCCTGGTCGGACCATACCCGAAACTCAGGCGAAAGCAGACGACGATTTGGTACCAACTGTAGCTCAAAATTTCTAAAAATAAATTAAGCTTAGATACATACACAGATATTGTTTTTGGAAATCCCCGATTTAGATCTCATCACTTAGTCATAAATCTAATGTTTCAATGCATTTACATACGCTTTCTCCCATACGACAAGATTGATTGATCGCTCAAACAAATCTAACACACTTAAAACAATAAGGCTATCTCAAGGTCAGTCAGTTAGCTCATTCAGTAAAACCAGTTTTTCTTGAATAGGCGTCTACATTCAACGTTTCGCGTGTTCGCGTAGAAATGTAGCTTTGTAAAATAAAATCAATGTACTTATATTATAGAGTTAGTCTGAATATTTTCTCCAGCAAGGAAAAAGAAGAGTCTTGTTGCCAATAATTGTTGTAGGCTTTTCCTTCAACTTTCTAGGAAAGACTGTTAATAAGAATCTTAATTATAATGACTGGGTATGTGCTGTAAAAATATATTTTGGTAGAAATCCGAATACAATCTCAATAATTGTCTGAGCCTGTTTGGCGAAGAAAGTGTATAACAATAGAAAATCACGTAGTACCTTCCAAACGCATCGAAGCTGTAGGGTAGCGGGACGTCATCTGTAGGCTTGTCGGAGGCGAGCTGAGCCTCTCGCGGCAATAATGCTGGCAGGTACACGACCTGGATGTCCGGGCTGTCTAGTACGCGCTCCGTATTCGTCCACCACCCGTGCAGCGGGAATAAATCCTGAAACAGATATAAAATAAAAAACTTTATTTTTCACTTTTTTTGTGGTTACCCAAGGTTTTGAGATGTTTTCCCTTTTACACCACACCAGTAGCTCGTATCAATAAGCTAGGCCGTCACACTTATGTATATACGTGTAAGTCCATATCTTGAAAATTACTGAACCGCTTTTGATGAAACTTGCACTGTTCCCTAAGTTGAAGTAAATGTAAGCCTATAAACATGATCACGATCCGATTAATAGTTTCGGAGAAAGGTGTGGACAAACATACATACATACACCTATGAAATTTTGTATATTTGTTTGGAAGCCTTAATAGATTACTCTGGTAAGCAGTAGTTTTGTTTTATGAAGTTTCATACCTGATTTTGTATGATTCTGCCACGCTGATTCCAAATCTATTGTCAGTTTTTCCCTAGGAGCTCTAGTTTTATATTAACATATTATATTTTTAGCGAAAAATACTCGAATTATAAAATGAAAAAAATTGTTTCTCTAACCAAACATGAAGAAAACTTTATGATATTTTCTTGCATGAATCGAAACTTCAGCCTTGTTGAATGCTCCAGAAGTAATCAGCCATCGTATTTGCATTCCAACGACCCTGGTATCGCTCTTCCATCGTGCGAATGTCCCGATGAAAGCGTTCTTCTTGTTCTTTGCTTAAATCGCCTAAATTTTCTGAGAAGCGGTCTAAATGGCTGAAGTGCATCTTGATGCTCATGTTACATCTTAGTCTTTGAAAGTGCAACATGAGCTGTTCAATGTGTTGATGTAGTCTGGAGACTTTTTATTTCCTAGAAATTTTGCACAACCCAAACAAATTCGATCCATGCAGATTTCTCTTTATGTCATACATTCAGTTAAATTTTGATCCATTAGTAGTTCCCTGATTTGAGAACCGACAAAAATACCAGATTTTATTTTTTCTGTGCTAAATTTCGGGAATATTTTACTGATATATTTAAAACGTTCCCCGTACTTGTTGAGAGCTTTTACAAATTGTTTTATCAGACCTAATTGTATATGGAGAGCTCTGGCTACTAGAGGTACATTTATCACATTCATACTTCCCGGCACTAAATCCATTCTCAAAGGCCAAACTTTTTTAGTCCAGTGTTCTGTTTTGGCTCGGCTATCCCACAAGCACATAAAACAGTACCCCTGTTTTATGTGCTTTTGGTATATCCTCCTTGCTGACCCAAAAGAAAATTGACCATTTTAAGATCAACGCATATCAACAAGTTATGTTCTATGTATTTTATTTTCTCCATAACCAAGGCTATTGTTGGATATTCCTCTTTAACTTTTGTTGAATGTGCAATGGGTAAGCAACCCATTTTATTGCCATTATGTAAGAGCACACATTTAAGACTACGTTTCGATGAATCAATAAATAAACGCCAATCTCTTTGATCATAGTTTGTTGATACCAATTCAACCAACAAAATCATCTTCTTCAGAAAAGAAAGGAATCAAATGTTTTTCTCTTGTACGGTAAACTGATACATTAGTCTCTGGGGTTGTCAGATTTCTTTCTTTAAGTCGTGAAGCTAGAAGTTCTGATCCTACTTTTGATAGACCAAGATCTCTAATCAACTCACCTAGGTTATTTTGGTTGAATGGTTTAGGTTCGGACGTACTCGGGAAAGAAAAGTCACTGTCCTCATTATCACTGGCTTGTGAAAGAACTTGTAGTATTACATTAGAAGAACTAGGTTGCGTTTCAGCCAGAGGTTCTTCGCTGGTATTTAGAATTGGTCTAATAGCTGATTTTAAAGTCCATTTGGAATGATTTTTGCGGTTTATTCCGGTAATATTCACAACACAAAAATAACAGTCATCGTGATGATTAGTCGGTTCAGGCCAAATCATAGGACTTTTGAACTTCAAAGTAGGTCTTTTTTTACTAACCCATAAACGCAATGATGTTACGCAACTAACAAATATAAAAAAAATTGGGATCCATGGCTTACTAATCACTTGTAATGGCGTCCCAAAGAAGTCCAAGTAGGCCTTTTTTACAAAGTCAGGCGCACTTAAACGACATTCTCGAAACATGTATTCACCACAAACAGCACAAACACTATTTGGATCGTTTAAGCAAGTTCTTCTTAATGCAGGCATTATCGATTTATTTATGTAATTTAATAATTTTTTGCACTAAAAGAAATATCACAAAAACTAGAGCTGCTAGAAAAAAACTGAGGATAGATATGAAATCAGCGAACTCAAATTACTAAGAAACAGTTTAGAAACTTCATAAAACAAAAAAAAAGTTAAATTTTGTTAATCTGTGTTATCATTTGTGAATATATTGCAGTTCCAATAATATTACATACGTATATATATATCAAATTGATAACCTCCTTTTTTGTTAAGTCGGTTAAAAACATACAATACTTTGACAATATGTTTGATTTAAAAGAGTGTCCATGGAGTTTCTTGTCCGTTGTTCTCCATAGGAACCTACTACGCTTTGGAATGGGCAACTATAGCTTCATCTTTCTGACCGACTGACCCCTTGACAATGCAAAAGTATACCTAAAATTATTTATGTATCTACATGATAAAAATGAAATGCTGTTCGTTGGTAAGTGAATCACTTCAGAACGGCTGGACCGATTTGGAACATGTTTGTTTTAAAATGTTCGTAATGGTCCCAATTAGGTATTTACGGAAAGAAAAAAATGAAAAGTTGCCGGGAAAATTGGAAAATTCTGGAAAACTCAAAGTGCATTTTCTATAGGAATTTTGTATGAATGATTGAAATTTGGACAGGACAACCTCTGTCGGGTCCGCTAGTTTGTAATAAATGCTTTAAGTTTAAGTTTAAAATATATGGTTTATAGAAACTAGTTCAATCAAATTTGCGTCCTGGCGACTGGCATAGTCTTGTTGCACGGTGTGCGCTACGAAAGAATGGATCATGCCGACAAGAGAAAAGAATTATCACGCCACTATCACAAACGGAAAACAACAATATTTTTGTTTTCTCGTAGCACGTTACTACGTAGCCATATAGTCTAACGACTACGAAATTAATAGTCATTTAGAATCTAGTCTAGTAATTACTGTACTGTAATTTTTAGGCAGCTGGATGTACCGATGAAAAATGTACCCATTGTATTGCTTTTGTGTAAATTTTAAGTTTTAAGTGTGACACGGCTGTGATTTCTTGTGAAAAGGTCGCCTGCGGTCCGCGCTACGTAGCAAGTGTAGGCATGTTGTGTATGTGCTAAATAAATACTACAGTCAGCGACCCTCGACATTCTTTCTCGCGTCGCCTGCTTTTTTTATGAAAGGTACATATCTCCGATTTGTTCCTGGGAAAACCATTCATACTTGTTGTTCATGTTGAAATCAAAATTTCGTTTAAACTTTGTAATATTCCGTTTCCTTTTAGGTGCTGTGTAGGTAACATGTTAGATTATTAGAACGGTAAAAGATTTTTTTTTTTTTACTCAGTAAGAATTCTACGTAATGGATTTCATCGCAATATCCTTTTGACTTTATTATTATAGAAATATCCGTTTAGCTTTAGTTTTTACTTAATTCTAGATTTACATTATTGCAGTTGACATATCACGTAAAGTACCGCTCTACTCTGTACTTAGGTCATGGAATTTTCTGAACACCGCAACAGACTATCAGTAAAATTCCATATTTGGTACTAATCTACTTACCATTGCTACTAGAATTCCAATTACTTATTAATATAGTGTAACGTCGATAAGTGGGATCTTAAGAAACCTCGGATTATTTATAACTTAAAGAGGCTTTTCATTTACTCAGGTTCCCAAATAGGTTTAAAATGACAGTTGTCCGTTTTCATGTCGAAATGTACCCTTTTTCATTAATAGAGGTGAAAATGTTCATAAAAAAATGTGTCGCGACCTGTTCAGGCTAATATTCAGAATGGTAAATTATTATTAGTTGTCTTACTTATACAGGCTATTGATCTACAAAGTCCCAATAATAGAGTTAAAACCGAAAAATTCTAATAAATGCATTCAGCTATAAATTTAGTTATTCCTATCAAAGTATATAATTTAATACAAAAATGTAGGGACCTCATTGTAATTATCAGTATTAGACGTTTCTCACATGTCCAGGGCCCACTTAACCAGGTCATATTGTACATTTATATCTTCGCTATTTCGCTGTCAAGTGTAGAATAACATTACATGCCATATTACACAAGCTTTTCAAGTAACGGAAGCTTATGAAGACGTCTGAAATGCTTGAAAGCTCACATCAGCACTGTTTAGGTACTTTGCTTATAAGAAGACCATTATTACCTATAGAATCCTATCTCCTCCCGTAATAATTAAGAGAGAGAGAGAAGTTAATTATATGTATATACTCAAAAACATATAAATTAAATACCATGGACGTTTCAAGTAAAATGAGCACAATGCTAACTACCCCAGGCGCGCGGGATGGATCGTTCACTCGCATGAGTAACCGGGCCGTACCCTGTCGCCACCCGGCCATGCTCTGACGAGGTTCACTTTAACCGGCTTGTGAATAATGAATAAATAAATAAAACGTGAAATCAATACATAAACAGCTAGAGTGATTCAACCACGATAATTAACCATTACTGTTACTGCGACGATCGCATCGACAACAACCTGTTACCATGCTTATGCAATAGATCGGTCATAAACACAGGGTACTGTATTTTGTTAAGCCACACATTATGTGATTATGTGGCATAACATAACTTATGTAATAGCCAATCTATAGCTGTATGTATAAAAAAATACTGGGTAAGCTTTACATGTTCTGAAATTGCAGCTTTGCTCATCTGAGCTGTTTTTGAGAAGGTGATAGCTAATGTCTGTCGCGTAGAGCGATCGATTTTTAGATGCGAATATTCTGTACACGTCGAGAACCCTTCGTAGCTCGGAGAGCACGATGAACTGTCTGATGTCTCTCGATCAGGTTATTCAATAACCAAAGAGAGTTCATTTATACATCCATCTGCCGAAGATAGGCAACCGTGTACCTGTCTATTATATCTTTACCTACTTAATGCTGCGAAAGATATAGAATAAGGCTCTAAGCGATTTTCGTAGCAATTAATTCGAAAAAAACTTTAATTAAGTAAGTGTTATTGGTATTATGTACAGTGCTATTGTTATATAAATACATATGATTAAAAAGTGAAACCCTATAATCAACGAAATTGTCAGCCATTGTGACAAAATACAATGTCTAACAAAGAGCCAGACTATAACTAGGTGCCGCCCACCAGAATGGCTTATGGAGCTATCATTCATTGAAGATTACTCAGCTTCCGGATTATTTAGAGAGTATAATAATATATTACAACAATACAATCAATTTGGGTATCAGGAACATCGAAATAATCCGAACAAGGCGGTGATAAATGCGGAAACGAAGTAGGTCGAGGAGGCAAGGAGCATGCGATAGTCTAGTGGGCGCGCGCTCCATTGTCACGACCATGTCGCCTGCTCCACGCTCTCACACTACTTTTATTGCTCTTATTAATGACTAGACCACATTTTTATTAGCCTCGTTAAGTAATCGCAATTATAATACGCCACAAAACAGGCCTTGTTTAGAAGTCTGTCGCGCATACCAGTGAAATATTCATCTATTTCAAGTTCACTGGCTCACGTTACGTTATGGTTGATCGGTTTCACGGTTCTCGTTTTCAATACAATAACTTATGCATGCTAATCCGTCAGTTAACACCAACTGGGTCAACGATCTCTTCTAATTCTCTTGTTGACACTTATCCCGCGGCTGAAAATTACTGTAGGCATCTATTATAATGTCATTAGACATTTTATTTGATCATCAAAAGAAAAAGCAACAACGTGTCTGACACTTATCAAACAACTTCCTGTTCCTGACGTTACCAGGAACACATTTGTGTAAAAGTCAAGGCAAGATAAGTTATCGGTGAAAATCTTTTGTTAAGTATTTGCTGGTCTGGTTTCATTGTCTCCACAATTCCAATGATTGATGATAGCGGCCGAACAAGCGACTGACTCAATGAAACTGTAAGTTGTTACTGTAGTTTATTGTCATACCTATACATGTGTAGTGAATTTTAGCATGTCAGTCAAACTGATGGAGAACAGCGAAACCGAAATCAAGTCCACATGAGTCAGCTAAGTGTAGGCTCGATATTAGCGGATGTGAGCGAAGTAAAGGGGAAAGTAAAACTATTTGTTTTTCCTTTTCTTCTACGCGAGACAATGCGCCTTCCGATGAACTATTAGCGGCTTTGAATAAGAGGCATGGTATAATGGAGCCGGTAATTACTTTAATTTTGGCATTCAATTGTGAGTGTTACGGATGATGAAAGTTACTGGTATCGATCTCAATTACACGGAGGCTGCGAGCACGTCGCGTCGCCGGGCCACAATAAAGACACGCTATGATTCATCGAGAGCGATTGAAAAACTCTACTTGACGTTAGCGTTGTGTAACTTTGTACGTGATCCAGTACGCGAAACACCTGCATTTTTATTACGTAATATAATTGTCAAAATAAAATCGTATCGTAAGGCGTCGTTAATGTACCATAATTTGGTGAAAGTTTTAATAGTTTCGGAAAATGTGCATTGTAGGTAACCCGTTATTGTCGTCGCGTTACGTAACCGAGGGTTGAAAAGAGCCTAAGAACTATCAGCGCAGACAAAGTACCACATAGAGACATTGAAACATACTACTAACAAAAGATGGTGAAATCGTGAGCTCAGCCCTCACCTGTTATTTTACAAACTAAAAGGTATTTTAGAGATCTATTCGTCTACTTGAACAAGCTATTACAGATAAAAACAAATAAAGATGCCATACATGGCACCTATCTACTTCTGTTGTCAGAAGAAGGTACGTAACCCGAATCCTGATGAATACGCATTATATTTCAAAACAAAATTCCGTATCGTGTAAAGGAATATGAAGTTCCTGCTGTCATATCATGAAGAATTGTACTCCATTAATCAATTTGAGATCCATTCAGCCCTTACCGCCTTCGCACGTTCCTATAAATCAAGACCGTGTGCCGAGCCCCGACGAATATTAATATTGCGAATTTTCCCTCGTGTATATAATATATTTTCAAGGTAAGGGTTGTTAAGTTCAGATTTACGTAGGTAGTACTAAACCATATTGATATTATATCCTACCGTGGGTTACCCTTTAGTCCTGTTTCAGAAAATCTTATTTGCAGCCTGATGTTGATATAATGGCTCGATCATTCCTTATTAAAATGAACCTTTATTATATTCCTCACTATATGTGTATGTACACGTTCCTACGTAGGTTCTCGTAACCTTCAGAAACCCTTTCGGGATAACAAGCGTAAGGGTGTAGGTTGACTTTCTGCGTAGTAAGGGCCAAATAAACATAAGCTTAAATGTCTTTCCCGAAATAAATTTTCTACGAAAGCGTTACTAATTGTAATTTCAATTATTTTTTTTTCGCCTTATCCAGTCTGATGAACTGAAGTTTCAATGAGTTCATGTAAAATCCTTAAATTACTGTTCACTAGGGGACATAAATTGAATTTATATATACCTGGGACTATACAAGATGTAATAAAAACCCTGTCCGATCCAAAAGGGTACCTCAATAACAATACCAAAGTTTCTTCATAGAAAACGATACCAACTGGAACCGCTTATATTAGCTTCTGGCGTTTCATAATTAAGTGCCCATTAGGTTTATATGCAATAAATACATTTTTTGTGAAAACGAATTTGAAAATAAAAAAATGATGCAACTAGAGTTATAACACGATACCTAATAATACCCTCGCGAATCGGACAGGGTCTTTTTTACATATTTTATTTCTTTATTACTATTCTAGTAATTCTAATAAAATATCATTTGACCCTGAGTCAATATACAAAGACTAGAAGTGGTAATAGGAAGAGCTAACAAAAGCGTGTCAAGCACGCTGTACGTAGTAGGACAGTTATTACACGCCGCACACAATTTTTGTGTATTTCCAAAACTTATTATCATACACTGTTCGTAATCATAGTTGAAAGTGACCACTGGAAGCAATTTCTCAAATTTTCTCACGTTTCCAATCCTTTTATTCGAAAAGTTGCAAAGGAAAACATTAAAGTTTATTTCATAAGAAGAGGGTTAATTAGCACTGTAGTGAGTGGGTTCTTACTTTATTTTCTCTACAAGTCTAGTTGAAGAGAATATTCTATAAGTACCTATAAAGGTATATCTATGTATCTATTAGTATTTATTCCTTTTCGAGTTATCTATTAATTATATAGCACCTGCCATGTTTCGTCTCTGCATCACCCTAATGTTGACTAGTAGAAAATGCCTCAGGCCTCCGTCCGCCTTTTACAGTATTTTTTTAATTGTGCATAAAGTTTTAATAAATAAATATGTGTTATTAAAAGTTATTTAATCTTCGGTTATATTTTTACCAACACAACGAATGTTTTTCAAGGAAGATTGCTTGAAGAATTCAAAGAACGTTTGGTTTAACAATGAGTACCAACCGCAGATCGCTGAACCACAAAATGTAGAGAGGACATACAATTTAAAACATAAAGATAGATAAACACTTTAATGTTTTTTATTACCCTCACACTTTTCGGAATTGTACTCAAAAGGCAAACTGATAAATAAATTAAATACGCATAAGTAATATGCCTAATTGGTGATCTGCCCTTACAATTGTTTGATGTTACGGTCTACTAGTTAGCTAGTTTAAAGGAGGGCTGTTTTAGCTTTGTTTGGTTATTTTTTATTTGTTGAATTATGACTAAATAAAAAAAATTGATACACTACATGTGTCGTACGACACGTATTCTTTTAACTATCTTCCCTATAGGTACTGGTACTGGTTCGATGTAAATTCAATGTATTTACTGGTATTAAAACTTAATAAATTTAGCTATTTCCTCCTTTCAGGAATTTACTCTTTTCAAATCGGGGCACATGCGTCTATAAAAAAAAATAATTCTTTAATGCAATAAAAAACTTCGGGATGAATTTGAATTTTGAGACTGAAATTGGTCCCATTAAATAAAATTTTGCACACTTAATATTTGGAATTTTTGTGCATATACAACTGGAAATAGGCTACCAGCATCCATATAATAAATAATAAAGAAAAACCAAACGCACACAAGGTACCTAGTGTAATAAATCAATAAATAAGATATGAACGCGCCGCCCGCCCTCGCTGCGAGCTTACTCACGGGAAACCGCGCAGGCGCACCGCCGCGGATCACGCACAGCACCGCTGCTAACACTATGTCACTTCTTAAGGCCATGACTGCCTCACATTGCTGTCCAGCAACAACACGATAAGTTACTTCTTCACACTTGGCACACTGCTTATAAACGCCAATTTGGAAGTGGCATGCAGGTGCTTTGAATATCTGAAGCACGCGCGATGCACTGTGCGACGAGAGGGACCGACCGTCGTTGCGCGCGATTAGAACGCGTACACTTATGAGGCGCCAGCTACCGAATAAGCATTGCGAGCCCCCGAATGAAGTGAACACCTTTCGCACCTCCAAGAGAAAGTTGAAGGAAAGTGCAGATTTTGGCTGTCAAGGCACCGCCCACACGCGTCCCCTGAGGAGCATTGTCGCGAGTCATCCATCACTCGAGCTCGCCGGCAGTCAGCGGCTTCCGCTAATCAAAACAAATGAACAATATCGAGTGAGGGACGCGGGCAGTCGGTCGCGCTCGCCGCCGCCACGCGCGGTCCTGACCGGTACCCACTACACTATGACGTTAATTCTAAATAAACATGTTTGTAAAAGTCATTATACTTAATTCTATGTAAACCTAGCAAACGATGACTACCTCGTACCAAAATAATCCTAAATTTTGCTTATTATTTTTTCTTAATTTGTAATGTATAAAATTAATTCGTAGGACCCGTCCTTTTAAGCTACATAACTCAAGTTCCCCATTTCTTATCATGCTTTCGCTGATATGCAGAAGACAGCCCGCATTCTATTTATCAGAAAAGGGTCGACTGAGTCATGAAATTATTGATCGACGTGTGAGTTCATTCATATATGTTGCCTACCTATTTATGTTAAGAAGTGATTACTTAGGTTTAATACATAACATAACATCACGTTTTCCCCGAAGGGTTAAGCAGAAGTGTACCTCCCTGTAGTTCACCAACATTTCACCAGTTATGATTAAGTGCCATGTGAAAGTTATAGGGGGAGAGCCTCATTAGGTTTTATTAATTAATTATTCAATTTGTCCCTTATAAAGTCGAGAATAAAAGTTGTAACATAAAATAAATGAGCAGAGGTAGCTTATTAATTGATTATTATTTAACCTCCTCAAACTGCAAAGAACTCTAAATTGACCATTCTTTGGGGTTGTCACTACACAATCCCAAAGATAGGTCGTTAACGACTTAAGCCGCAAGTATCAAGCAGCTGTAATCAAGTACGGGTGACTAGTCACTGCGTAGACGCTCATATACACAACTTAGAAGTCCCTGTCCCTTAGACGACGCAAAGAGTGTAGAGCTTCGAAGAGGACGCCTAGTTGCATCAACGCCTTATTTCGTTCAAGAAATGAAATGAAAAGACCATGTTGGATTGGAACTTTAGAACCACGCTTTAGTGGCTCGCTTGGTGTCATGGAAGTAAAGATGTAGTCTGCTCCAGCCTACCTACCAGACTGTTATGCATTTAATTATGCTTAAAACCGTAGTTTTATTGGAACGCAACAACAGCAGCGAGGTGTGCAATGGTGACCAGACGGGATGCCGATGCTTCTGCACCAGAGAAAACTACACACCATAAAACGTTAATAATATAGGTACGTATTAACTTAAGGTCATTAAAACAAAAAATGTCCCACACGAAAACCCCACCGTCTACCCGTCTACAGAAAATGGTGAGAATGAGGTTTTCCAAGAAGATTGGTCAACAGCGATCCTTCCCGCAAAAGATGGGTCTTCCCTTGTAGTGTAACAATTTGCATTGCCGTTCAAAAATACAACAATACGTACTAAAAGCAATCAATAGTATCTTATATAAAGTTCCGTTATATTTTGAAGAAAAGGTTTTGTTGTAATCTGGAATAGGCACGGTCCCTTGTTCACAACAAAAGGTACATTTCGTTGTAAAGTTTTGTTCGCCGTAGCTCCTTAAAAAGGTTGTTAATTGATGTGTACTTGTGTGTGTACCGTCTTATTGATCACTGGAACAACAAGAGTACTTACCTTACCTAATAGTAACAAGATTGAATTCATGAATACTCATTATTTACTTGCATAGTCAGCCTATAATGTTCCCACTGCTGGGACAGAATCCTCCTCTCTGTGAGAAGTGGGCAGTAATCCACCACGCGGGCTGAATGCGGGTTGGTAGATATCACATGTCTTTGAATTTTTGGTTCTAGGATGCCGGTTTCCTCAAGATGTTTTTCTTCACCGTTTTGACAGCAGTGATGATGAAATAATTGACACAAAGTAAAGCGCCTGTCAGTATTCGAACCCACGTCTTACAACTCGTAACTCGCGGCCGTTACTACTGGGCCTGGCTACTCTTTTAGTAGGTACCTATTATTATAATTAATAGGTAAATAAATACTACTAATTAATAGGTTAATGGCTAAAATATGTGTATTAATTTATTAGTGCGTCACCATTACTTACCTTGCACGTTTTGTTCGTGCTCTGTCGCCAGGCCAGGAGACTTCAAGTCAAAGCTCCTACAACATTTAAATACAAACATGCGCTGTCCTCTGCATGTAGGTGTCTGTAATTGGGAAAGTAATACGTGATAGTAGCACGCACCAAACTCAGATTGATAAGAACCATTAGAGAATCAGACAGTTTTAGAAGTGCAGATTAGATAAATGGAGGTGTACTTGTCAAGGAGCCTTCTCTTGTAGCAGGGGCGATTTAATAAAAATATTGGGGGGTTCTATGGTCTTTATATATATAAATCAATTGCCGTGCGTTTGCAAAAACTCCAAAATGGCTCGATCGATTTTGATAAAACTTTGGTAAGTTGTTGTGTGCGCGGCTAAAGGTTCATAACAAAATTAAAATGGCAATGCAACGCATTAAAGGCTAGTGGTCGTATTTTTTCGAATGTCAAGCATGCCATATATGTTTATACTACACACGGTTACCTATGTGTTGTTAATTTTGTCGTAGGGTTTTTGTCTCAGAATCTCGGATGCAAGAGCGAGCGGAGCGAGCTCGAAAACCTTAGCACCTCGGATGGGTTAGGTTTTCTTTTGACGATTAATACAAAAATAGGAGTTATATTGTTGACCTATGTAGAAAAGCTGAACAATTAAGAAGTTCTAAGGTACAATAGCGAGCGCAGCGATTTCGAAAATTGTAGCAGGCCTGCCAATAGCAACCCAATAGGCAATAGGTTATACCAATTTTCTTATGACCATACGAAAACTTATGACTATACTTATATACAGAAATAGGAGTAACTTTGGCGACTTATACATAAAAGTTTAAGAATTAAGAGAACCTACCTAAGCTGCAAGAGCGAGCTAAGCGAGCTCGATTTTATTAACGAAGTGAAGATGGCCTTAGCTAAATATGATTGAAAATTATTTAAAATAAGTAGGTACCAAATGATAATGAAAACAGTCCACAAATAGATATTAACTGCCTATTTTATCACTTTAGTTCAGCACCGTTATTGCGTAACACACGATCAATCACAACCTGTTTTATTTTGACAGTTCAACAACATTCATTGCGTTATTTACGTTGTACAGCAGACAATTTTTTCGAACATATGACGCACGGCTACCCATTTCAAAACCTAGTAAGGGACACTTTCTACAAAAATCGTTTTATTGCATAATCTTGCTAATCTAATAAGTCCCCAACAACTACAAAAACACCAGCGTTAAAAACTCACTTATTAGCAGATATATTTAAACATCAAAACCTAGTAAGTGCCCCATTCACTGCCCGTTGACCACTTTAAAACCTAGTAAGTTACTTTAACCATTTCAAAACCTAGCAAATCTCTGAGACTTGCTAGGTTTTTAAATGGTCAATGCACAAAGAGAGGGTATAGTGCGGGGGGGGGGGGGTTCCGCAGCAAGTCATAAATTCATAATACGTAGCGCGGCGTCGCCGTCGCGCGTCGACCGAAAACCCCTCCAGGAATTGGATTTTCTATTTAAAATAATAGATGAAAATTGACCATGCCCTCACTAATCTCCAAAAATATTGAGCCAAAAATAAAAACAGAAAATAGTTCTATACTTATAAATTACAGAAAAACCTATAAGAAGTCTATGGTCTTAAAATAACATGGTAAATCTCCCAATATTGTGCGTACAAACTTACATTTACAGTTGAAATGCATGGGAGAAAATGTTTTTCAACTAAAACATTAAGTTTGTTCTTGGGATAAATTCATCTCAACTACGGAACCCTTGATTGTGCGTGGTTCGACACGCATTTGGCCGGTTTTTATTAATGAATAAACTTTTGTATTCAATAAATCATTTTTTAATTTACATACCCTTTAAAGTTACTAGAATTTTGTCAATGAGATTGTTCCTTGAACCATAATAAAATGCTCTTACTATGTTATGAAACTAGTTGCTACATGAATCTAACTATCTCGTGTCAATTATCAAAGTTAGTAAGGGGTTTAAAATATGTAATATACGCATAAAAATTGATAGTACTATGTGTTCATTGTTTAGTATTTTATACAACCAATAGCATTTTTTTTTTTACCTTACATAAATACTTTTCTAAGGCTGACCCTATTTACGTTTTTGCGCTCTCCTGTAAAATTTAGTTTTAAGTCCTTAATAAGTTTCGAATTGGGGCAGCCAATATCCTTCACAAATTATTCAGATTGTATTTGATGGCGTGTTACACAATTAAGGGCTTGCTACACGGCAGTCAACCGCGTCCCCAAAAGAGGTGACCTTGGTTGGCGACAGGCAAAGCTGTTTGAAATTTGGTCGTAAACCACCAACTCCACGGTTGTATACCACCAAGGTCTCCTCTGTTGGGACGCGGTTGACTGCCGTGTAGCAAGCCCTTTAGGGTGCAGGATTGCGGAAGCATCAAAGACATGCTGTAAGAGGCTGTAGATACCTACACTCTTGATGACACCACCTACTAGCTCCAAAACAAAAGAACTTGCGGGGATACCAAAAAGTAGGTATATTGTGTCGTATACCTATTAAATAGACAACACAATAAATATGCGTGATTAAGAATTATAATATCATGAAATAAAGAAAAGAATATCTTGAAATGTAATACTTAGTACATTATATTATATTTTATCAAAATTAAGGCCAAAAATTTTAGCGTTATGCGCAAGACGACTGACTCCTCGATGCGGGCCCCGCCGGTAGTTGTCTGCGAACGCAGAATAATAATGAACTTACAGCACGCGTACCCAGCCCTTTTATTACGTTATTTGCACACTTGGTAGGCGAGAACAACATACGTACGGTGACGACCTGTTGTTATAGGCCAGTTAGATAAACTTAGAATAAGAAATTTTGCGTCGTAGTCTGTGGAACCAGGGACAATAAATACCTCGAATCGTTAGCATTTTCGCGCGCCCTCGTGTGCTGCACATGTTCGGACGGCGGTGAATCACTACTGAAAAAAAAAACTCCGAGGGACGGCGGAGAACGCGGGTGACGCAGCGCCGCAAAGCGCGAGTCATTGATCCCGAAACAGTCCCGGACGGCCGACGCCATGTCGGAGCTCGCGCACTCCGAGCCGCTCCTCCCGCCGCTCGCGATCGCCGCGTACGTCGCGTGCGTCGCCGGCGCTGCCGCCCTCGCCAACTGTTCGGTGCTCGCCGCGCTCTTCAAAACCTCACGGAGTGGTAAACAAAAACTTGTTCCTTAATGCCTTTTAGATAATTCCAGGTCCATATACCTGTTCTTTTTGTAAGGCGTTAAAATAAGGTCAACTTTCTTTAGTTATAACCATAATCTCATTCATTATACCTACCTACAATTGGAGTCATGTTATATGTTCTCAGTAAGGTCCTGTCTTTTGAATATTTTCTATAACAACAATAATGATCCTTCTTCACTCGGTGTATAGTCCGTATTCGTACGTTCACATTCGAAGCATAAAGATAAAACTTATCCCTGCAGTTTAATCCATTAGGCTCATTGACTAGCCTAATTGACTTGTTTGTATTGTTCTCTTGTAACTGTTAAGTATTTAAATGAATTATTATTAATTGGTTGTTTCTGATGGTTTTTGTTTTCTTTTCAGGTTTGCTGACTATCATTTTGCAGTTGGCTCTAGCCGACCTTATACTCGGAGCGTCAATAGGACCCGAGTTGTGGTCCTACAATACTAGATCGTGGCATTTTGGTGACCATAGCTGCGTAGCCTATCGAGGACTGAACGTGTTTGCCTCGACTGCATCGTCCTATTTAGTTGCCACTATTGCACTACATTCACTCGCCACCATCAACATTGAAGAAAAGGCTATCGCAAAACGAATCAAACGAATCGAACAGGATGAAGATGAAGAAATAAGATCTTCACGTCATAGTTTAGTGACAAGTAGTGACTCTTCAACTCCACCAAGAACTATGAATCTAGATTACAGACTGACTGATCGAAGAATCTCAGTGACGCAACCATCAGTGTTTGTTTGGGTGTTGGCTATTTCATTAAGTGTTCCGGAGTTTGTTTTAGCCACAACAGTGCACCACGACCGGGGTGTTGTTCTGTGCACCATAGTCGACACTAGTCAACGTCTGCATATGTATTCAATTCTTGCTGTTTTCAATTCGTTCTTACCTCTTATTATTATGTGTATTGCTGGTGTTCTAGTCATCATTAAGTTGAGGATAAAGAAAATTATGTCGCAGATTGAATGCTTCGAATCAATCGCAGCATTGAAACTATCTCTCTGGCTTATAATGGTTTACATTGTTCTGTGTACTCCTCGGTCATGTGTAACTGCTTATAATATTTACTCCAAATCAATGCAAGGTAATGAAACTTCTTTAGCTCAAAATGATGATATGACAACTGTGCAAGTAGCAACCAGCAGTACATACATTGTTTCAACTTTAGTTCGGCCACTGCTCAGTATAACTTTACTGCCGCGAGTGAGGAAGTCGTTTTCTTTCGGATCTTATACCAACACAGACAATGTGTGATATACGAGAATATTATGGAAACGTTTCTAAAGTTGCAAATTCTAAATGAGGTGATATATTTTAAGCGCTATGTACGTAGCATTTAAACAAGGTTGCATTTGAATGTAAGTGAAAAGTTGTGGTATTTAGGGATTTCAAGGATTAACATAACAAACTCGATGGTTTGCTATGCAGCGAGTATAGTGCGAGTGAAAAGGACATTACTAGTGTTAAAAGTGCCATAGCGGGTAAATGACTGTATACGCTGTTACATATAGAATCGTCTAAAATTAGTAACACACCACATATACCTACAAATTATACTCAGGGCTGCTCATAAACATATCTACTAACCTAAGCCAATTAGACTTTTCCTCATGTACTTACAAAATTTAGGTATCTAGTACATGATTAATCATACCTACTCATAAATATAACAAGTACCTTATGTGCTTTCCTCATGGTCCTATTCCAAAAGTACTGGTAGATTTTGTTAGAAAATCAAGCATGAACCCTTTAGAATAGCTACCAAAAAGACAATATTAGTCTGTTGTTGTATTCTATTGTTGTAGTAGATAGATATACCATATCTACCATAGATACCTACCTTAGTTGCAAAGTGAATATACTTGAGTAAAACATTCTCTCGCCACATAAATGGCACAATTTTAAAAGGTAGTAAACATAACTAAGTATTTAAAATAAAGTATTTTTTTACTATTTTATAATAAACTTTTTAAGCCACTTTGTTATAGTTTTATTAAAGAATTAGGTAAATCTAGCACTTGGAAGCCCGCAAGGACTTCGTACTATCCTAAAAAAATTACACCCTTTTTAAAAGATATTTTCGAAAATTAATGTTGACGAACTTTATTATTTCTTCATTATATTAAAATTATTCAGTTTATAGATCAAAGGAATAAGATTTTTCATACAGACTGTGTCCTCCTTTTTCACCACGAACGGCGACATGGCGACAGGGCTTACCTACTTACAAAGAATCGTTTGGTACGTTTCCAGTAAATGACTAAAAACATTAGAGCAAGTAATAAAATGTTCTCCAGAACAGATCAGATCTCCTTAAACTTTACCTCTTTCCACCATTAGGGAATAATTTTTGAAAAATCCTGAAACACGTTATTATTTATTTTTTGTTTTTAAGTTAGTACCTACACTCCCTAAACCCTCTGTGGTAGTTTTAAAATACGAATAGCGGCAAACTTTTTATTATTTACTGAGGCAAGTATTGCCAAGTTTCAAATTTATAGAATTATATTATGATTTATACTGTACACCTACCTACTTAACACTTTCGACCACTTTTTATAGAACTCCTACGCCATGCCGCCAAACATATTGGAAGTGAACCCTCCGAGAGGGTTACCGGCATTACGTTTGCGCTAAAGTTAACAATCGCGGACGGTCAACGGCATTAGGTTTAAAACCGTGTTCTTAAAACACTGTAGAACGAAGTAAAATCGTGTTTTCAAGGGGTCTTGTCGCTATTAGTAGTTTCCAACCTTTTAAATTTTTTGTGAATATTTGTACCCGCGAACAAAAAAAATCAGTAAAATAAAAATAAAAACGCATATATACTAATAAATCTTGTTAAAATATACATCAGATTTTATTTTCACGGTTTATAATGCTGTATTCGCTAAGAAAAACCTACATTTAAAATGAACTCTCCGCGCGAGCTCCCAGTATCCCATATACGACCAGGTGAACCCTCCACGAGGGCTCTCGACACTGAACGTGTTGGCTCTTTTGGACGGGGCAGAATTTTGACAAAATGCTTGTGACGTTTACATAACTTGACATAAAGATTATTCATACCAATTTTAGAGTTATCAAACCAAGCAATAAAATCCGCCCTTTAAAAATTTAACTACCCTTTTTTGCCTCGTTAGAGGTTGAATTTCCAAAAACCTAGAGCTTCCCTCCCACCCGTTGAAGACCATGTTGATCATCTGCCTCCAGTCACTCATGACGAAGTGCGCACGACATCATTAAAGGGCTTCACACTCGGGAGCCTCCGGTTCGGTCAGTCTCACCAATAAGGTACCTATAAAAGCTTCTCCCCCTCGTCTCATAATGCTGAAGACCGCCATCTTCAATGGCGCCTACTTGAGTAACAACATTTCCGCAAGCGTGCAAAGAGGCCCCGTTATCGGTATCCTTAAGCCAGGCAAACCCAAGTCTGTGCCCACGAGTTACCGTCCCATCAGTCTTATCAATCTACGAGAAGCTTATTTATAAGAGTCTCAAAGACTATGCCGAAGCAAAGAGCCTCATCCCCAACGAACAGTTTGGTTTCCGAACCCAGCACTCGTGTATTCAACAAGTCCACCGCATCGTAGAGCCACTTAAGCGCTGATTTCCAGCGTAACGCAATGATGGGCGTGTTATTCTTCGAAAGCAAAAGCATTCGACGAAGTCTGGCACAACGGCATATTATATAAGCTGTACCAACTCGATGTGCCAGACCGTCTCGTGCTCGTCTTACGAGATCCTTTGTCGATCACTGTCAGGACTCTATGCGCTCGTACTCTCCAGATCTCCGCAAATCTTAGGCGTTTGGTTCCGGAAATGGACGGACGGTGGCTCGTTCGCGCGCCTCCTTCGCTCTCAGTCAGTATGCTCCATTTCATATCGACCGCATGCAGCAAATTGTCACTCGCAATGAGAATCTTCATTTAGATATCAGAATGCCCACCGTGCAGTTAATAAAACGTCTCTCAAAGCGTTTCTTCGACTATGCTATAAAGCATACCAATCCCCTGATTGCGACGGCCGCCCGATACAGTCCTTCCCGCACAAGTAAGATTCGCCCACAGAGGCATACCTACTCTCACTATACCCGACGACGCCACAACCCTCCTCCAGAAGAGTAGTATGGCCACTAGTGCTGTTCGCAGTTCAAAAAGAGTCCGGCGTCATCGCCCCCGTACATGCCCGCTCCGGCCCGCGCCGCTGAGCCAGTAATATTTAATTCGACCCAAAATAATCTTGATCCGATCAAGCCTGTCCTTGCTACCCTCCCCCAGCGACGAGGTCCGTACCCCTAAGCGCCTATAGTCGCTTAGTTTATTAGTTTTATGCCCTGGCTGTAGGCCTTAATTTTTTGAGGGCTTTAAGTGAAGGCATCACACGCACATGAAAGTCCGTTTATGATGCCGACAGCTTTCTAGGTTGACCTGCGAGATTCCATTCCCTATTATTTATAAAATGAAAACTATCACAGCTAAGTAGGCTTTACAAAATTACAAGTTAACGAGTAATAGTCGACTAGCTTACATTTGCTGTTGAAATGTATTGGAGAACATGTTTTCAAGTACAAAGTTAAGTTTGTTCTTGGGCTAAATTCATCCCAATTACGGAATCCGTCATTGTGCATAAACCGGCCAAGTGCGTGTGTTCAAAACGCACTTAGCCAGTTTGTGTTATACCTATATGACGCAAATAGATTGTCGAATCCGCTGTTTTATAAGCCGCTAGCTGCTTTACAAAACAGCTCCGTTATGTAAAACGGCTGAATAACGTTCAACTGGATTGCCATTGCGTTACGTTTAACATAATTGCTACACACGTTTAGATGTAATCCAAAATGGCTTATATGCAGTCACAATAAGCGTTTAACGTGCCTTCTAATGCCGAATCGGTTGTGGTAACTAAGCTAGGGCACCCTGACCAATTGGGTTAGGTTAGAACTGTGACCAACATCGCGCGAGCTGAGCGAGCGAAGCGAGCGGTGCCGCGTGAGCCGCCGGCGACCCCTACTTTCCAAGTTGGTCACAGTGACTTGTCTATTTAGTATTTTTAGGACTGACTTTTATAAAACTCAGAAAATTTTATGTAAACTCAAATAATTATAATAACTGTCCATAAATCACTGTTTTCTCTTGAGTTAGGGTCATTTTCACTCTTATTACTCGTTTTATTTATTTCAGTTCTTGTCCACTATTGTTGTTATGAGAGACACACAGAGACACAAGCGACAAATTTAAAAATTATAATCTTATTTCATTTCACGCTGTTTTACATAACTTCTAATCGTTGACCCGCTGTATTGATAAATGCAAAACGTTTATGTAATTCTGCGTGTTAAAATTCAGTAATTATAAAAATTCGCATAACGTCGTTCAGCTGTTTTACATAAGGGAGCTGTTTTGTAAAACAGCTAGCGGATACGTAAAATAGCGGATTCCATAATCCATCTGCGACATAGTTATATATGACAGAAGATAGAAGAAGATTTAGACTTTAGACTATTGTAGCTCACTACATATTCATAATGTTAATCTTAAGGGTCCACGAAACGATCAATTGCAATTGTAAATTTTTATGTGATTGATATAAATTGATGCGCAAATTGATCGTTTACCTCTACAATATGCAATTGAAGCGATTGACAATATTACTACAATACAAATTGACAGTAATTGATAGTTTCGGGGACCCCTTAAAAGTTGGCGAGATCATGCTATTTTTAGACCCTATTTGTGCCTAACTACCTATATATATATATATTATCTACTCTTTTTGTTGAAACATGTGAAGCGAAACTAATTTATTTAGCGATTAGCTTACAGAATATAAAGTTAGCCGCTCAAGTAGGGCCTATATCATCGCAAGCAGGTATGTAGTGGCCAGACAATGTAATGCACTCCGCAAATAAGCGCAACTAGAGGGCGAGTGGGGTGGGTCTGTCTCGCTTGCTCGCCCCCTCGAAACCTCCCCGGGTGATGTCATGCAACAAACACTAACCATACTGCTACCTATCATAGCCATTTTGTGGGCCACGTTATTGATTACTTACCGAAGTATTTCGTTACAGCGGTTACGCACTACGTCCGATCCGAATCCGAGAAATGTCGGTCCGAAGTAGCCGCAGTCCTTAGTATTATATTTGTATGAGAGATCCGAACTCTGTCCGCCAAAATGTAGAACATTCCCAATTCGGAACTTGAATCCGGATTCGGATCGGACGTAGTGCGTACTGTGCGTAAACACTCTTACTCATTTGTCAAAGGGTCAGTAGGTAGGTAGGCATGTAGGTAGCTCTTAGTTAAGACGTAGGTACCTACTTAAGGAACTATAATTTGTTTTTACTTACCTCTGTCCAAAGTGAGTACACATGGCTACATATCGAGCTATACATTTCCAGTATAAGCTGACCTCTCATTATACTGAAATCCTATACAATGCGAGATCGGCTTAAACTGGAAATTTATACCTAGCTTCATATGTAACTACGTGTACCTAAACAAACATGATTAGCGGATATCTAATGTAGGTACGTAATTAAGAATCTGCCTACTTAATTCCAGGTAAGTATTACTTACTTTTTTGTAAAGTTCAAAAACCGGTCAAGTACACCAACTACTTACACCAACCAAACTTAAGATTTCCGTAAAGTAAATAACTATCCGTATAGTGCATAACATTAACCCAGTTTAATCCTTACTATGATCTTATAATAGACTCACACTGAACTTGTTCATGATCTGTTACTTACTTAGCTATACCGCTAGGTACCTAGCTGATTAAATTATATGTTGATACTTACCTATATCTACAGGATGGCCCGTGAAATGACGTCCAAAAAAAATGGGGAATGAATTGAACCAAGGGCTTCAAACTCAAACCAAAATTTATCGCAAATGTAAGTTGGGATGAATTTATCCTAAGAACAAACTTTACATCGTTCCTAGTTAAAAACATGTTCTCCCATACGGAATGTATGGAAGAACATGCAACTGCAAATGTAATTTGGTCTCGTTAACTTGTAGAGCCTACTTAGCTGTGATAGTTTTCCTCACATTCGACTCCACCCACTTTTCATAGAGCTCATACGCCATGCCGCCATACTTAAGTGCCATATACATATAGTGGACCCTCCAGGGGAGTCACCGGCATCCGGCAATACGTTTGCGCTAAAGTAAACCCTCCAGCGAGGGCTCCCGGCACTGAACGTGTTAACTTCGTTATATATTAGGTCTTTACCCATGAAATTGCTGTTTTTCATGAAATAAGTTAACGCCCTTGTTTCTCTATATTTTGTATTTTTATTAATCAAAGTAATTACCCATGCAATCAATGCATTTTTGCCAACGTAGTGGTAGCTTATTGATGCCCTTTTTGAAAAATTCTGCTGGACGGGAGGCAACAAATTCTTCAAAGGCATTTTGAACTGCCTCTCGGTTATTGAATTTTTTCCCCGCCAAGAAGTTATCCAAATTCTGGAAAAAGTAGAAGTCTGTAGGGGCAAGGTCTGGTGAGTACGGTGGATGACGGAGAACTTCCAACACCAGCTCTTGTAACTTGGAGACCGTCTGCTGTGCAGTATGAGGTCGCGCGTTGTCGTGCAGGACCAGTGGAGCCGAACGATTGACCAAAGCTAGTTGGAGATGTGCGAGCTTCTCCATTATTATGTTCAGTTCTTCACAGTACACATCTGCAGTAATGCTCATCCCGTTTGGTAAAAAGCTGTGATGAATGACACCGGCGCTAGACCACCAAACAGTGACCATCACTGTTTTAGTGGTAATTTTTCGTTTGGGGTATTTTTTAGGTGCTGAACCAGGATCTAATCAACTTGCTGAGCGCTTGCGATTGTCGAACAGAATCCATTTTTCGTCGCAAGTAGCAATGCGATTCAATATGCCTTCGTTTGTGTGCCTGTTGAGCAGGGCAAGACTCAACTCGACGCGTGCTTCGCGCTGGAGATCATTCAATTCGTGGGGCACCCATTTGTCAAGATTTTATACCTTGCCAATTCGACGCAAATGGGCCAATATTGTTTTGATGCTATCATCGAAAGCTGCTGCTAATTCAGCTGTAGATTGAGAATCATCAGCTTCCACAATCGCCTTTAATTCGTCATTGTCGACTAAAGTTTTCGGTCAACCACGGGGATCATTTCTTAGTTCGAAATTTCCAGAACGGAAGCGGGCAAACCAATAAAGGGTGGTGCGATCGTTAGTAGTGTTCGCTCCGTATACGTCGTTGATGTTGCTAGCCGCTTCTGCCGCTTTGCTGCCACGACAGTACTCATACTCCATAATCACTCGAATTTTTAACGTATCGATGATGACGAAAAACATACAAATGTGATGAAAACAGAACGCTAACCATTAAACAAATTACTCATTTTCAAATAAGAATTCCATATTTTAAAAATAAAAATAATTTGAACTTTGAATTCTTAGCGAAAAAAGAATAAATTGGACTTGAAATAGCTAGTACGGCAGAATGGCAATTTCATAGGTAGAGACCTAATATACTACTGCCGTGAATTATTTCACATCCTATACAAAAACAACCATTTAAACTTAGGGAACGGCACAATTGCGGCGATAAGTCCCCTCTTTGAGGAGTGGCTAGAGAGGTGCCACGGTGTCTTCAACTTCCGCCTGACGCAGGTCCTCACCGGACACGGTTGTTTCGGGAGGTTCCTGTTCAGGATAAGGCGGGAGGAAACGCCCGGGTGTCACCATTGAGTGGATCGTCCGGTGGACACGGTAGAGCATACGGTGGAGGTCTGCTCGGCTGAGCATCGCCGTGTCCTCGTGGAGGCGATCGGTGGTGATCTCTCGCGTCCGGCCCTGGTCCAGGCCATGGTATGGAGCGAGAGGGCATGGGAGGCCGTCACCTCCTTCGGAGAAGCAGTAACGCTCGCGAAGGAGGAGGCGGAACGCGTGAGGGAGAAACAAATTTCGCGCCCTCACGCCCCTAACTGCCGCTGGAGAAGCCCTGGGCGTCAGGAGTCGCAGGCCGATTCTCAGCCACCGAAGGCGCGGGCTTGCGGACGGTGGGTAATGGGTAGGTCGCCGTCCGATAAGGACCAGACCCGGGACAAAGGCGCGTTGTATTCCACGCGCGCCTCAAAGAGTTAGCAGAACTGATTGGGTCTGCTAGAGCCAATGCCTGCCAGGGTTGCGGAAAAGTCCGAAATGGATACTGTGGCCCCTGACAACATTCAGGCAACTGAAGGAACGCGGGTGGGTTTTAGTCAGTAAGAGTCTGACACGCCCTCCTGCTCTGCCCAGAGCCCACAGGCCTACACCATGGGATAGACGAGAAAAAAATTGATCCCTGCTTTACGTGTAGGTACATAAGGGAGGTAATTACACACTACGAACTGTCCGTCCGAATTTAGAACATTACCAATTCGAATTGAACTTCTAAATTCGGATTCGGATCGGACGTGGTGCGTAACCGCTCTCAGGGTTCCTTGTTAGCCACGCTTCTTTTTCGCACGGAACCCTAAAAAGAAGGGTGGGTAATGAGGCTATAACACCAAAGTAGTTTTATAAACTTCCACAGACTATTAGCTTTCAAAACAATACAAATAACATGTACCTACCTACTTTACATGATATTATTTGGTGTAATCATGGGTAGGTAATGCGAAAAACCCAATATTTTCATAATTGGTAGTATCGTTGGGTGTTTATGGTCGGCGTATAATAATTATAATTTGCTAGCATGTAATTAAGCTATAGCATCCTTACGTAACTTTGGTAATAACGTAATTTGGTACCTACCTAATAACATAGTACCATAAAACTGGTCTGATGATGCAGCCGCTCAACACGAAAGGCCCGTCGTTTTTGGTCTCGTTGGTTTTGTCTTGGCCAGTATCCTAAAATCTTAAGAGAACTAAGCTATCACATCACAAAGGGTACCTAGGTACAGGCCCGCTGGGTGCAGGCGCGGAAATCTCCTTATTGAACACATTGTTCTAAAGAAAATTAACGCAAACGTTTGCAGGTTCAAAACACTTAGGGTTAGGGCCGGTTTTTCAATCGCCAGTTAACTTTTATCCGAAAAAAAGTTTGTCATCTTGATAGTTTTTGTTTGGACAATCTGTCAAAACGTCACATTTATTCTTCAGGTAGAGGTTATCTTATTATTGAAAAATCGGGCCTTAGATAGTAATCTCTAAGAGGATATTCCCCTGTTATGAAATGTTATGGACCCTTCATGCGGCCTTCGGCCATGTGCGTGGTCCGACACGCAAATGCCCGGTTTTTTTTTTATACACTTACGTAACAACTTAACCAACATCAAATTTCTCTCTAAAAGCCTAGTAGAGTATAGAGGGGGCGGCATTGTCAGTTTTGCACACGGGCGGTGAAGCGCCCAGCGGCGGGCCTGCCTAGGTACACTTAGCTGTCAGTCATCAGTCTGATCTCATGATATATCTAGGTTTTACTTTACACACAGAATCTAAGTGCAACACCTAAGTTTCATAATGGACTGCCCCTAGCGTAACACACCGTAACCGTGTGCGTTACCCCAGTTAACGATAACTGAGGTAACGCACACGGTTACGGTAAGTGTTGCGACTTGCGAAAATTTGTATTTGTATTTTTTATGGTTGCGAAGATATCGATACTCTAGTTCACACTCGTACTATTTTTTTTTTCATTTTTTTATTCCTATGTATACTAAATTAAATTTGGCGTCGTTTTATGTTACCAGAGTTATGTAAAGCCTTCTCCTTCTATTAAAAAAGAGTCACAATAATATTTAAAATTATTATGACAAATTTTTGTATTTATTTTCGTTTGCTTCCATATAATTTTTTAACTTTTGTCCTAACTACGTTGATTTCATAGTTTCGACGTGCACACTTGTATTAACTGAGGTGGCGAGCTTCTAAGACAGCAATTTTCAGCATGCAGACTTTAAAATTGTCAAATAATTATTACAAATATAGTATCTCAAAAAGCTATTCTATGATATATGTAGGTAGGTACTCAATTTGTAGTTTTTGAAGTGAAAACTTCTTTAGTGGCGTTGTGCACTTTTTTTGTAATGGGTTAAAAATTTTAAACTCGCGTCAGGACACGTGACCTGATCGAAAATTCTTAAAACGGTTAAAAAGACATCAACGCGTTGATTACCGCGGTGCCGATTTTTTTTCAAGTTTTCACTTCTGTCGGCACTCCCGAAGTGCCAGTTTTTTTAACCACTGCTACAGTGCTACGATATTCATATGCGAACATAAGAATTGCTCTCCTGTAAAATTGGTGTAAATGTAAGTAGTACGAGTGTGAACTCGGGTAGCGATATTCAAGATCCTGCTGTGCTGGGGGAACGTTTACGTGTATGCTGGATCTCTGAAACGGTTAAGCGCACTGTTATAATTTTTTGCACACGAATTCTTATGAATTGGAACTCTAAAGACTTACTTGCAACGTTATGTTATAGCTTTTTAACTGCCAGCAATTGTTTGTGAAGTTTGGTAGTAGGTATTCTGCCTATAAGTACCTAATTAATAAATTATGATGAAATTGAGTCAGTTCGAGCCATGATGCGCAGCAGAGTTATTTAACCACCGATTAATAAAGTTTCTTGTGGATTTATTGGTTCAGTGTTATACCTGTAAATGTTCATATTTAACGAGGTATTCGAAAAATAGACATTATGAAATGCTCGGCCGCGGTAACCCGACCAGGTTTAGATGGACATTTTCTCTGGCTGGGGTAGTGCACTAATAAGGTATCTATCGTAAAAATTTGGCCGCTTTGCTGGCGAAGTGAAACAAAAATTGAAAAATCAATAGGTTTTAACTAAAGTCGCAATTTCAGACCGGCTTGGGAGTTTCGAATGGTTTACCCAATCCATAGATACACTTAAATACGACCCACTCTCTATTCACCCCCCTTTTACGGGAAGGTATTTGATCTGCTAATTCATAAGAATAATTATGGCCCAGATGAATTGTCCGGTCTGAACATAGGCTCTCCGAACTTTAGCGTATGTTCTCACTAACACTCGGGTCACTCCCCGAAGGCAGCAGCCAGTCTCTGTGAGAACCACCACCTATTTAGCCTTTAGCTCCTCTCTTGGGTCAGTGATTTTATATTTCTGATCTAATTCTACGTCATATTTTTTTTCCTTTACTGGAAAGTTAAAAAATCTCTTTTTTAGTTTTTTTGTATAATTTCAAAAGCAGTTTCTAATATAAGGGATCTCGCGCTTTAGACGGCTACGACCAGCGATCAGGTAACTATAGAAACCGATACGAATCGCAAACTGTCGTAACAGCGGCAGACCATACAATACACCACTAGACGGTCACGACTGGCCGGAGTCGTGGCTTTGTGCACGAGAACCTTAACTTTTCAGAGAGCTTATTATAATTTATCGACCCAATTTTTTTTCAGGGTTTCGCCTTCTATAGTTACATCTGCCACTGCATAGCTTCACCTCTACGCTCCACCTTCTGTGCTGTCTGTCGTAAGAATACTTATCTTGGGGCAAGTCGATAGCTGTGTATTTTTCGTGTGTGTTTACCCTTATATTTATGTATCAAGGGCTTTTTGCATAATTTGAAGTAATTTTAGACAAACATCTTTGGGGTTAGGTGGCGGTTTATTTAAAATATTGGTTCTAAAACTAAAAATTGTATTTAATACAAAAGTTTATTGGTGAAAACATGAAAAATATAATAGATTAATGGCTGATAAAATGCAGCAGAAATGTTACAATATTGGCCATCACAAAACTATTTCGCTAATAAATGCCTGAAAATTCAGAATGCTATTTATAATCAGTAAGGGGCACAACAAAATGGTTAATGTCAATAATAAAAGACTTCCTTTGGTAATAATGTTATGGGACATCACAAAAACCACGAAAGACACTAACAAGTTTTTTGTGCCCTAATTTGATACAGCCATATTTTACGAAAATCTAGATTTCATAGGGTCAGTTTTGGGCGCACTTCAACAAATTGTAAATAACTAATAGCATAATTTTAAAACAATATTCACCATCATGATCTCCATTTCACTGCGGACATGCGGCGAAAGGAATGTTAATTCGGGGCCGACCAGCTGTTACGTTTTATTCTATATAGAAAGGAAAACACTTTTAACTTAAGAAACCGTAATTTTAATAACTTAAGTTATAAATATTTATATTCATCGGGTCAGCTCGATATCTGTAATCCAGTGTAAATACAGAAATACAAAACCGTCAAAGATGACACATAACATTTAATTTTAGACGGAACGTGAAGGTCCGCTGCGAACGACATTTTTAACATTTTTTTACAAGCGACGGCTCGCATCAGCGGCGGAGGACCCGCGCCGCGCGGCGTTCTCGAATGTTACTCGTTTTCTTATAAAACACCAATGAGAACAAATGCGTGTGCTGGGAGTGAGCGCGGCGCGAAATTAGTTGTCGCCACCCTCGGCGGGCTCGTCGCCATCGCCCTGCGTGTCTGACGTCCACAGCGTCAGGTTGTCTCGCAGCAACTGCATGATCAGTGTAGAGTCTTTGTACGAGTCTTCATTCAGTGTGTCTAATTCGGCGATCGCGTCATCGAACGCCTGCGAATACAATTATCAACGTTAATTCTCATCTATACAAAAGAGAGACAATATCAAAATATTCATACAAGAAATTTTCTATCATTCCCTTTACGGGAAGATTTAACTCTGTATACAAGAGTTATAGATAACACTCTGATGCTGGCTGGATCGAGGATTAAGGGTTAATTGCTTTACACACGGCCATGCTAATATATTATTAGTTTTTTTTTTTAATCTAACAGATTATTTCTAATTTTGAATTACTTTGATCTTCATGCAAACTGAACGAGAAGAATGCACTAGCAAGAAACTTGACAGTTAGTAAATTATAATTTTGTCATCACACACTAATTCTTTTCTTTGATTAAAAAACCTGTTTAGCTAAGTGGCACGCTCGCGCAGGGGAGTTGATTATCTCGTAATAGAACACGGAAAAGTTGAGCGCAAGGCCAAGTCTGATGGGGTGGGTCGGTTGCATTTTGGCTTTAGCAATGTCGAATGCTTCTTGGTAGGCCTTCTGCGAGTCCTCCACGACGGCTGGGGACAAGCGAGTACATTAATATGCCTAGCCTGAACTTCCCTCTCGTGCCAGCCAGCACAGAGCCTATGCATAACTGACACTAATAATGACCTGTTTGGCGAGCTGACACGCTTTGTCTGGTGAATTTAATATCTCATAATAGAAGACGGAGAAATTTAACGCCAGACCCAGCCTTATTGGGTGTGTGGGCTGCATTTTCGCCTTGCTGATCTCGAAAGCGTCTTGGTATGCTTTCTGTGAATCCTCTACAACAGCTGTAAGGTAAAGTGATGTTAACTTACTGAAACTATTGCATAATAAATCTGGTATATGAAAGCCTAATAATCATTTATTTAATATTAATTATATACAAATTGAGTTTTACTAGTGTAAGTACTTACAATTTCTGGTTTCTCCTGTGGCCACTTCTGCGAGGTACCTATAGTAGTCACCCTTCATTTTAAGGTAAAATACTTTACTTTCTGGATTACTAGCTTTAGGAATAAGGTGCTTGTCAAGTAAACCCTGAAACAAAAAAAAACATAAGACTTGATTGTAAAATCGATCAATATTCTTTTTTTAATTAGGGTGTTTGAAATCGTAATAATTAAAGGGTAAAAAATTGGATTGCAGAATGAATACATAAGGCTTGAAGACAAGGCAACGAACGAAAACGGGATAGCAGCGCGCGCAATGACGCGGCGCAATACGTCACCCCACCCTCCCCGCCCGCGAAAACTCCGCACCGCGCCCTGCATGCTCTCACGTGCTAACCAACATTATTACGCCCATTATTAACAAAAACGTTATGACTGCGGAGGAAATGACCACGGCTACTGTTCGCTTGCATCACCCCTCAAATTGGCGAGGCGCAAATATCATGACGTCATTCGCGTAGGATGGCGGCAACTGACGTTAATCTTACTTAGTTTGGAATAAATTCCAGAGTCTAATGGACAAACACCGTAACGAGGGACTAAGCCTTAGTTGTCAGTGGAACCCTGAAAAACATAAGTATCCAAAAACGATTCTTACCAAGACATCGTAGCAGATTTCTCTGAGCTCCTTTTCTACTTTAACCCTATATTCTTTTGCCATCTGTTGTTTTCTTTCCGAGCCTTCGGTTTTCTGTTCAATGGAGGAGATGACGCGCCATGACGATCGTCGAGCGCCCACCACGTTTTTGTAAGCAACGGAAAGCAGGTTTCTTTCCTCATTGCTCAGCTCGACGCCGGTTTCCGTGACTTCTTTCATCGCGGCCGCCATGTCGTCATATCGTTCAGCCTGCTCCGCCAGCTTGGCGCGTTGCACCAGTTCCTCCTTGTCGACGGACATCGTGGACGATGGGAGAGGATTATTTCACTGATGCCCCTGCAATGAAGTATGAATCACGAATAAACTATTTGAAACGACAGCCAATGACGATTCACTGTGAGTAAAATTTTATCAGAAAGACTAATCGTTAGGCGTCACTTTCACCGAAGCGAATCGCTTATAGGGTATTTGTCATCATGGATGGATGGAAGTCACACCTTAGGTACGAGGCTCACGAGCGCACTAGCGCAATATGAAAATTCAACGAAGCTCAAAGAGCACCTCTCACGCCAAACGCGACATCGACGCGTCGTCCGCTCGGTTTGACAGCATCTCACAGACTCAAGGTACTAGCAGGCTAGGCACGCGCCGTGTCGCCGCGCCGCCGCTTGGTCACCGCCACTGCGCCAACAGTATTGATCCGGCGACGCGGGATAAACACTCCAGACGAAATACGACTAGCGCGACGATTGCACACACCCCTCCTCACCCTCGCGTACGCCCCTCTTGCACCGCGCCCGTCCGCCCGGCGCCTACCTCACGCTACCCTTATCTACCTCTACCTATAACTTTTTACGCGATTCTCCAGTTACTATGCCATTATAAAATGCCAAGTAAATGGTCATATTATGCACTTCAGTAAATATTTCATTACATAAATTAGTGAGATTTTAAATAAGTAAGGGAACATAATTTTAATGAGACATACATAAAACCCAAAACATAAAATTCTGGGCAGTCATGAGATAGGTGTAAGTAACTGTTTAATATAATGGTAATTAGCTCCAACTTTGTTGTGAGATAAAGATAACAGATCAAGTAATATTTTGATATATTTTATGTTGTTTCTGTCTTTATAGCAGACCACAGAGGAAATAACTATGGTTAATAAAATAAAAAATTGAATTTTTGGCTTGTAAGTTTTCAATTGCAGCCAAGTCCTTTCAAATATTTTTAACAAGGCTGCGTAACATGGACATTTCTGATTACTTGTATTGCATTTTCTATATTCAAAAAGGTAGAAATAAAAATGTAAAAATACATATAATTATATAAGTAGCTGTGAAAACTTAATTTAGAGAAGAGATGGCAGCAACACACCCAATAGTTAACCAAATTCTTACAATAAAATAAGGGAGGGTCACGATCCCTGGAATGCCTCTCCCCCCACTACCAGTAACATAGACATCCATTTACATACATTTGCCAATAGCTGATGTAATACTTAATCATTTATTATGTAATTAAAGTGTTATTTTTCCTATCAATTACAGAGAAGTAGTTTAATTTCAACAACAGCAGTTGAAATTCTGATAAAGAATTTTAATAGTTTGGCTGAACTAAAAAACATGTTTTCTATCACAAAAAATATTTGAGTTAAAATTGTAGCAAATTATTACAATTTACAGAGAATCATAATTAACACCTAATGAAATATTGTAGGTATCTATGTATCACACACTTGAGCATGATGTCAATCTTTGAAGGGCAATGTGTCATGACAAACATGGCAGTTACAACTGACATCTTACAGGAGATTTATTCAAAATAGCAGTAGCTTAGTACAGATTTAGAATTGGCATGGTGAAATATCACAAGAGATCTGACTCCTGCACATTTATGCCATAGATAACCTCGATTTTCACTAAGATGCCAAGTTATGTCTGAGTCTAGCCAAATGTCTCTGTAGATTCAGTTAGCATATGAGCGCTAGGAGGATAACTAATATTTTCAGTTTTTAACATACAGTACAGAAGCATTTCTATGACTAATATAACCCCAGCATCTACCAGCAACTTTTCTAAGTAAATGCAAGAGTAGAAAACTCAACTCCTGAAAGAGGCGTTCACAAGTCTATATCATTCTGAGCATGAGGAAAACTATTAACTTAATGATTAGCATAAGCCTTGTAATAATAACACAGGTACGTTATATATCTAGTAACACACACGAAAGCATTGTGCTGTCGCCTCAATGTCACGCACGTGCCTATCTATCTTAAAAACGATGTAAGTAAATCGAACGTAATGATATTAACGTTAGATCAAATACTTACCTAATTACAGCCTATACCAAGTTATACAACGTAATTTAAATTAATATCACTCAAGAGAAGTGGTGAAAGGAATGTCATCCAAGTTTTGTAGGCCGTAATTACCTCTAAATAAGTACTGGGACTACCTCCAATGTCCAATGACATTACATAGTTATTGAATTGACCAAGATAACGGCATGACTACGCACGGCGAAATTACGACGCACTAGTGAGATCGCAGTTCCCTCTATGAATACGCCAACGTTCAACTTGCCCACGCACTCCAAACGGAACTAAATGGATTATCGTATAAAATATATATCACAGCATCAGTTTACAATCAATCTCCTTGATCCTGGATAATAGTCCAAAAATATAGTTCAGTCACGTACTTATGAAGGAAATATAAAAAGAGCTAAAAAATTAACTTACGCGGCCGATCTCGTTGTAAGGAACGTCTTAATACAACTTACGAATTAAAAAGAACTTAATAAAAGCAAATCCGTTGTGTAGAACATAAATCCCGATTACAAAAATTTAGAATTATGTCTAACCGCACCGCGAAATCGTGTCGCCGGCTCGGGCAAAATGGCTGCTGCACAAGGGGCACTCCTTCTATGCGTCACAGTCACAGATTTGTGAGAAAACGATTTTTAAACATCGACACTTTATGAGAAACACATAAAATTGCATTCACTTAGTATAATTTTAATGCACTTACTTGTTAGAAGGGAAAAAAAGTAATTAAACCAGCAAATTACAACACAATATCGGTTTTTGTCTTGCGGTGAACGATATACTACACTGACGGCAGCGGGGCCAGAGGGGAAACAAAAACGGAACAGGGTTCACATTACGAGTCGGCCATCTTGGTTTACTATGAAGGAAGCGTTGCACGATGTGAGGTATTCACAATCACGTAGATATCGTCGAATATACTGCGCACTCGTTCTGCCTTACGGTAAAAAAAAGAGACAGATACATATTTTTACACGTGAAAAGTACATAATAGGTCACTTTGAGTAGTTACAGGAAGTCAGTGTTCTGGCGCGCATTTTTTGAATGATTAGATAAGAGATTGGGTAATGTAATTTTATAAAACTATAATTATTATGTTGCAACTTCGCAAAGTGCATGACTGTTTATAAATATTTCATTAAATCGTTTGAAATTCTGCTAATGAGGCCATAATATAGCCTTGGATGACTAGAGAAGCTGCTATGCCTGCTTTGTATTTGTGAACAAAGTCGTCTTGTTGTGTAAGCTAAAAAGAGTAGAAGAAACTCCACTTTCACCCATTAAAATTCTTAACTCTCCTTATGTTTTCCAAACCATCAGAAATTTTATTAAGTAGAGATGCAAGCTTGCTGCTGATCTGCCATGCCGATTCGATGCTTGTCGGTTTTCGTTTGGATTTTTTGCACAAGCAGCTTGCTGCGATGCATTCACATGTTCTTGCGTTTGAGGTCTGTAGTTTGCGTCAAGTGGTAATTGTGTACCAGCTTTTAAGTTTATTTATACATTGTCCTGGATTAGTGTATGAATCACGTAACCGTTCATAGCAGACGGTTAAAATCTGTTGTTCTTTCGCTAGTGTAAAAAAATTGCTACCTGTTGGATCGTCGCATCTCGCTATGTTCTAATGGCACATGAGTCTCTGTCGCCTAAAAATCGCCTAAACTATCTAGATCATTTTTCTATCTATGGGCAAAAATATATTACTAGTCTATGTCTACATCTTTATCTATGATCTATCGATTTAGCCGCGAATGTCAAGAATGTGCCCAAAAAAAGAAAGTCTGAAACGCAAACGGCAACGCCCGCTACCTAGCTGACTTCGTTCATTGAAAACATCTAATTATCCAGTAAATAAGATAATTAGATGTTTTTAATTTTTGACATTCGCGGCTAAATCGCTATTTTTCACAAGAGCAGTGCTTTCCACAGAGTAAATTTTTATGAATAAGTACACATTTTGAAATAGTTTCTTTGGTATTACCAATGGACATCCGGAAAAAAGAATAACCTGCATAGCTATTCACAACCATTCTGCTGGCTTCTCAGTCGAAAATGATACATTTTCAGGGGCCTTACTGTGATGCGTTATAGCCATTATTGTTCCACTGTGAAAATGGGACAGTGCTATTTATGCTGTATAGCTCTATCTCTCTCTCACACTGGAACAATTATGGTTTTAACACGTCGTAGTACGGTCCCAATTAAATGATTTACAGAAAAACTGTCGTAAGAATAGTGGTCGTATAATTTGTTTGAAATGTAAAGCCGCTATAACTACACTACACGCGAAGTTGATCCCAGTAAAGAGAATATGATAGTGTAGCAGGGTACACCGGTTCACTTCGAGCAACCTGCACTCCTCCTACTTTACATGGGTGTGTAGTTACGTACTTCGGACTTTGGTCAACTTCGACGAGTACTTCGTCGAAGCAACTTCGCGAGTAGTGTAGTAGGGTTTTAAAAAAATCTGGTTTCGCATTTGTGAATAGCATTTAGAGCAAAAAAATGCTGAGTACGCGAGTACCCAGCATTTTTTTACGGGTGGGGCAGAAGTAAATAAATTCTATAATAGGGAGTAGGAATTTCTCTCGATAAAACTACGCATATACGCTCGATTCATCGATACTGCATTGTTTCGCGCGGTAATTTTCAATTTTTCCTATTAAATAATTAATTTTGTTACTAATTAAAACCTAAATTTTTAGCTTCGAGTCAGGGACCTGGGTGGGGCAGGGGCCCCACCTTGCCCCACCGGGGGTACGCCCATGGTTTAAAGGACTCCTTCGATAACATTGATGGATGTTCGATTCGGCACGGAAGCGTATCGAATGCTTGTGAATAGCAATGCTGTTGTGTGTCCCTCTCGCACAATATGGCACTGCACTGTAAATTAATTTACTGAACTAGTAGTATTTCTATTTCCCAAATAAAAATTATGTAATGGATATCGTCTACCTACTCGCAACCGGTATGAACCTACGAAGCAAAAGTACTATGTAAGAATCGTAGCAGTTGGCGTTCTGTAGTTTCTGCTACCTCCATGGGCAGAAGTGGGAAGAAGGCGTGAGATTATGTTGTCCTAACTTTTCCACCATGTCCTACTTTTCCAGTAAATGTATGGTCACCTTATTAGAAAAGGTTCAGTTTTCTCTTTTAAGATAGAGTTTTTGTAGTTTTCGGTCCAACTGGAATGCGTAAGCTTTCCAGTTTAAGGGCTTGCTATACGGCTGCCAACCGCGTCCGCAACAGAGGTGAACTTGATTGGCGACAGGCAGAGCTGTTTGAAATTGGGTCGTAAACCACCAACTCCACGGTTGTAAACCACCAAGGTCACCTCTATTGGAAAGCGGTTAGCAGCCGTGTAGCAAGCCCTTTATTCTCTAAAGTACATACTAATTCCATGGTTTTTGTTTGGCATGCATACCAATACCTACAATGAAAATGCTGCCTAAGTCTGTCAATGTCAAAGACATGTCAGTGTGACGTGTGACGCGATAATTGTATTGATTGCATTGCATTGCTATTGTGTTTGAGGTTATACATACGTTGTGGTAATTTACTGCAATTATTAGTTTTCTTCATAGTTTTAATTAGTTTATAACAATACATGTAAAAGGTACTCACTGTAAAATAAAACCGCAAAATGCCGAAATCAAAAAGGGATAAGAAAGGTAAGAAATAACCTTAAAATAAATGCATTTGCAACCATGCTGGCTTATTTAATTTGAAGATTTTTTGCAAAACAAAAACTCATGTGTTTGTTAACGATACTGGAGTTTTCATATGATAATATAATTTGTGTAATATCTGTAACAACAATATTATACAATACATTCTGTTCTTCATACGTTTTGTAGATGTTCGGATCATTTATTTTGACACATAACATAACATCACGTCCTATTCCCGAATGGTTACACCTCTGTATAACCCTTCGGGGAATAATGTACCTATTGTTCAAGCACATTTCGCCAGTTATGTCTAAGTCCCATGTATTATGAGGCAAGCCTATTGCTATTTATTTTTAGTAGTTGCAATTAAACATTTCTTTTATTTATTTTCTTTCATATTTAACATTTCTTTTATTATTACAGTTTCTCTGACAAAAACAAACAAGAAAGGATTACTAAACAAACAGAAAATAATAGAAGAAATAAGGAATTCACTATCTAAATATGAACACATATTCCTATTCACTGTTGATAACATGCGCAACACAAAATTGAAAGACTTGCGCAATGAGTGGAAAGACTCTAGATTCTTTTTTGGTAAAAATAAAGTCATGGCTGTTGCACTTGGAAGGACTAAGAGTGATGAAGTAGAAGAGCAATTAAATCTGGTCAGTTTTCATCTACACTTAATAATATTGCACCACATTATGTTGCATTATGTTTGGACATACAAATTAAATTCCTCTTGAAACATTTTATTATCACTTTACAGCTGTCTAAAAGATTAAAGGGTCAATGTGGCTTACTGATGACAAACAAGGATGTACCTGAGGTTTTGGAATGGTTCAAAGAATTCCGTGATGCAGAATATGCTCGTGCAGGATTTGTAGCTACAAAAGATGTGATTCTCCCACAAGGCCCCCTTGCAGACTTCTCCCACACAATAGAACCTCATTTGAGGCGACTCGGTTTGCCCACATCACTAGACAGAGGTGTTGTTAATCTTATCAAAGAATATCAGGTATGTGAAAGTACTACCACTTTTGAACTTGTGGTGATTAGATCTTATGACCTAGGGATTGCAATTCGGGCCAGCGGAAACGGTATTACTTGGCTACCTGCCATTTGGTAAAAATCTACTGATCTGGTGTTTTTGTGAAAAATAAGAGTACTCATTACAAAGTAGATTGGGGAATGACACAACTACACACTCTTTCACACTCAATTTGGTTTTATTACTTACTAGCTGACCCGACAGACATTGTCCTGTCTCAATAAAAACAATAATCCCACAGCCAAAAACACTTTCAGTTTTCCGGATAAGTTTTCCAATTATTCTTTGCCTAAAAAGGATCTTTGAATTTTTACAAACACTTTAATTAAAAAAAAATACTCAAATCTTCAAATCTGGCCAGCCATAACAGCCAGCCACAGATATAGGCATATAGATTGAGTAAATACTCACACTTCCCTGTTTATATATCTTAGAATTATGTAAATTTGTCAGAAAACACCCAGATTTTTACACCGCTTGTGAAGAAACACAAACAAGATACACCTTTCGACACAATAAAAACAAAATAAACATACCTCAATCCCGGCTCAAAATGCACTCAAGCAGCCCTTTAGTTATGTCCATAAAAATTTATCATAAATTGCCAAATGACATTAGAGGAGTAAGCAAAACAAATATATTTATTAATAAATTGAAAAAAAAAATCTGGTATTTGCTCAGTAAAGGAGTTTTTTGATGACAAATCAATTGCAAAATAAAATGATTCTCTCTTTCATACACCAAACATTATGAAATATAATATAAGACGATTATAGGAAATCAAATATAAATATGAATTCATAAATAATAATGAAAATACTTCTAAGAATTTAAATAATAATAGTTACATTATTCTTATGCAATACATAAAATTAAAATAACTAATATACTATAACAATATACACAAACCTAATAATCTACAATATATACATAATTATACATCCAATTAAACACATCTAACAATTTATAATAATATTGAATTGCTACTTAGCCTCTTCCTCTCTCGTAATTTTGCTGTGCCCGACAGGGTCCATATTGATCTTTTACTTTGATACACCATCTATGTAATACATATGGAATTCAATATAGAATTGAGTATTAATTTAAATTTACAGTTTATTTTTCTATATTTGTTCCTACTGAATTAGGATTAAAGTAAGTAAAACTTAATTATTCACGCTCCGCGGGACGCGCCTGTGCGCGTCAATTTGCCTTAATAATATATGTAATTTAATTATTTTTAAATCCTAGGCTAATATATAGCCAGTGTCATCCGCCCGCGTCATCAATACAAATCCAGCAATACCTCATTTACTAAAATCCGTTCGCTTGTTTAGCCTGTAGGATCTCGAAAATGGAGACAAACATACATACATACCAACAAAAAATATTACCCTCCTTTTGGGCTCTGCTGCAGTCGGGTAAAAAATTGAACTTGTTTAAAGATTTTAAGATAAATTTACTCACTATGTGATTGCCTATCTTTGAATGACCGAGTTGTTAACAGAAACAGACTTAGTAACTAACAATTGTCAAATTTTTATTTTTAGGTTTGCAAAAAAGGAGCCCCATTAACACCAGAGCAGGCAAGCATATTAAAACTCTTGGGAATCCAATTGGCTAAGTTTAAAGTTGTCATAAAGTGCCACTGGACTAAAGGGAAAGGTTTCCACAAAGACCTGGATATCGCCGGTGATGATGACAGTGATGATGATGATGACGATGATGAAGAAGAAAAGGCTATGGAAGAAGATGAATCATAGTATTTAAGACTTCACAAATATAATATTTTACATATTAATTTCCTGGTTTATTTCTGCTTTACCATTATAAAAAACAGAAATAGAGAATTAAAACCCCTACCGGGTTGGCTATTGATCTTTCACGTTCATTGGGTACTGTTTTTTTACCTCCTTAATGTAATTTGTATTTCTACACTAAATGCTGTATAATCCAGGCGAAAAACACAGAACAATAGCCAAGGAAAAAACGAATGCCACACAATTTTATACAAAATTAATTAATTTTTTTTTTTTTTTTTATTAAATACTGAAAATACTACTTCTAAAAACGTACGTAATAAAATCTTTTTTTCGTACACTTGATTTTCAACGCTCTGCTAAGGGCCGAGAGTTGAAAATCCAAGTATTTTTTCAACGCACTGGAACGAGAGTGCGTCCCAACGCGTTGGATTCTCAACGCTCGGCTTAACACCGAGAGTTAAAAATCTAGTGCGCGATAATATCCCGCCGTGATTTTATTACGTCCGTGCGAACGGCGGCTTACTGCTGCGACAGGTGCTGTCAAATTGTTAACTTGGATGGGATTCCAGGCTGCGTTTCACTCACCATTTGGTTCCTAAACAATGTTGAGTAGCCTTCTGCACAAAGTTCGGACCGGCCATGATTCATCGACCGTCGAATATATATTTATCTGTGTAAGTAATAGCTAGTACTCGTGGACGTGCCCCTATAATTTTTCACCACAATTGACTCGGTGAAATAATGTTGGCTGCCTCGCAGTCACGCACGCAAAGAACATTTTGGATCATGGGTTCGATTCCCGCTGTCCATAATGGAAATGATATTTTACGACCTAATAAAGTGCGATCATTATAACAAACCCGTGACAGGATTGGTAGCACTGAATTTTGCAGTCTTGTAACTGATAGTACTGTTCCGTCAGTCGCTATTTTGACCCCTATTAGTATTTGAACAATACCGCAAAATTCAGTTCTACCAATCACGTCACGGGCAGTCACGGGTCAAGTTATAATGAACGCACTGTAGATCTTTTGGCTGTTTTTATGGTGTACAGAGCTACTTGAGATTATAAGTTTGACGTATCTACAGTAAAAGAGAAATCTTTCTATCTATTTAAATAAAAATGATCTATTTAGATAATAAATTAATAGTTTAAAAAACACGCTTTAGTAGGTGCACGTAAAAGTCAAAAATAAATTACGGATCGTTCAAGTTGTCTCTATTTCTGGGCTGAAGTGTAAACCATGTGCTTTTAATTATAATATTTGATTGTAAAAGCGTGGGGCGCTGGAGCAGGAAAGACTTTCTTGTAAACAAATACACGAACAAGAACTCTACATTTTGCCACTGTTGACTGGTACTTTGAACAGACTGTTTAATGTGGAGCCTCCTACTAGTCGTGCTGCAACTCTAGTTAGAGCGCCGATCTCTGTAACCTGCTTCCCGAAACATCGCTTAACTTGATTTCTCAGCAAGGTATACAAAAAATCTTTCCTGTTCCAGCGCCCCACGCTTTTACAATCAAATATTATAATTAAAAGCACATAGTTTATACTTCAGCCCAGAAATAGAGACAACTTGAACGATCCGTAATTTATTTTCGACTTTTAAGTGCACCTATTAAAGCGTGTTTTTTAAACTATTAATTTATTTTATACTTTTTAGTCTTTGCTAATGGCATATTTTAAACATTTATTTGAAATAGACGAATGAGCTCGCATCCTCTCCATCTCCGCCAGTGCGTCTGTACTGCGTGGTATCTTACCTGTCAGCTTAGAACAATCTAGCTCTTCAATCTGGAGACCACTAAGTGATTTTACTCGACTTAGCGCCACATATGCAGGGTTTCGCCCGGTTCCCTGAGGTGACGCTAGCGACATGACATTTGTAACCACCCTCACACCATTCGACCTTGGCACGTTTCTCACCTTGGCTTGGGTGGGATCTTTAACAAGCTACTACCCCATTTACACGTCAATAATCATCGTATGCTAATATCCATCATGAAGTTCCAGTTCATATCTTCCGGCTCCATCATCAGATCAGCTCGACAGTACCATATTATTGTATTCAGACCTTGAAACCTAATCGTGGTCAAAGTTCATTACAAGACCTTTCTAACAAGTCCAAACACGGTTATGATACGATATTTCATCATGGAATGCTAGTGCCTATCTTCCGGCTTCATCATCAGACCTTGAAACCTAATCATGGTCAACGTTCATTACAAGACCTTTCTAACAAGTCCAGACACGGCTATGATACGATCATCCATCATGAAGTTCCAGTTCATATCTTCCGGCTCCATCATCAGATCAGCTCAACAGTACCATGTTATTGTATTGTCATCAAAATCACATACAACTGCTAATTTTCATAACGCTACGATCTTTAGAAGATGGTTAAATTAGTTTTCTTGGATTTGATTACATATGTAGTTACCTACATACATACAGGTCGACCTTAATAAAAGCGTGTTAAAAATGTGAATCCCTATTTTCCTTAATCACGGCATCCCGCGTGAACGGTTAGACCGATCTTTTTTTGAAGTGGAAACTTCTTTAAGCGCGTTGGGCATTTTTGAGATGGGACTAAACTATTGATTTCGCGACACTGTGATGACACCAGCTTTTGACCATTAAAGTCATCAACGCGTTGATTACCGCGATGCATAGAGTAAAAGACATCAACGCGTTGATTACCGCGTGCCGATTTTTTTCAAGTTTTCACTTCTGTCGGCACTCCCGGAGTGCCACTGTTTTTATTTGTTCGTTGTTCTCAGGACAAGGTAATAGGTAGGGTAGATAGGTAAGATAGGGTAGGTAGCCGTAGATAAGTACTTAGTGCTGCCCGTGCTAGTATTATATTATCTGTGCCCGTGCGAAGCCGGGGTGGGCAGGGCGACGGAAATAGAACAAAATGATTCTCTGAATTCATTGGCGGACAAACTGTAGACAAAGCAAAGATTACGCATGTGGGTGCTCACGTGCACAGTTCATGTACCTGAACCTTGTGCACGTGAAAATGATTAGAACGTGATGATAAGCCGCTGATATATAACATGCACCTAATTATGGGCATAGATAACTTTAATTACGACTGAAATAAACAAGACCATTAAAACAATATTTAGTTATTTCTGAAAATATTTATTGAAACAATTACAGAAACAACAATAAATTATTTTAAAAAATATACCAAATTCTAATTCGACATAATATTAACTATTACAAATCAATGTTTCAAAATCATTAGAGGTGTTGATTACAAAGAATATAATAAATCTATCAGAAGCTAAGCCTCTGCATTTTACGAATGTGTATTGCTTTAACACAATATAACTTAGCACGTACAAATAGGTAATCACAGTATAAAAATAAAGCATCGTTATCAGTCGACGACATCACAGCTTACATAATCGACGAAACCAAAACTTAACTTGATTCCTTGTAACCTAAATCTGCAAACCATTTAGCATCATGTATACACAGTCTTCGCATAGAAATAATTGTAAATCATATTAATCACCCTCATCAAGTCATAAATTACTGCAAGTAAATAAAGACTTTCCAAAATAATTTCCGCTAGACACATCACAGGACAACACTCAAACATACGTTACACACACCAGATACTACAAGTTAATCATTTCATATTGTTTTTGGTATTCACTACATTTTAATTATCTCTATATTTAACTAACGGCGTAGAAACTAAACATCCTATGTATATCTAAAGCAGCCCAAATTAAACTATCATTCCAGCCAAGTCTACGCGACACTCTAGTTAATTAATGGAATAACCAAGTTTCTAGTGTTTGCCTTTCCATTTACATCGTGGAGTAAGCAAAGCCGAGTTAGGCACGTTGAATCTTATGTTCAAAGTTCAAAATAGGAATAAAAGAAGCGATATAGTTTAGAGTTGGAAAAGATATTGTAGAAAGTATCAATGATGTTTGGGTGGCGGTGGGGATATGGGAGGCAACTGGACATCTTGGAGCGGCTCGCGCCAGAACACGGTCTGCGAGAACTCGTCGCTGGGCTCGCACTGCGCCGGCGGGAACACCTGGTCTACCAGCACTGACATGTGCGAATACCTGCAGAGGAAACAGACGTATTGTTACAATCATACTTGCGCTAATACTTGAAAGATTCAGCAGTTTTATTAAGCAGATTTCGTAAATCTTTTGAAGAACATTATCATCTTTAATTTTTTGTCACATAGGTTCTCAGTTGGATACCCGGATAATTACTTATCCGGGTTAATCGGAAAAGACTTGCTGCTCCCCTATCCTTTAGGGTCTTTCCTTAGACTTTCCTCATTGGTGAAACACGGCTGGCAGTAGTTACATTCAAAGATACCATAGTGAAATTGTTTCCATGCTCAAAGAATCAAAAGAGAGTGACACAATTTCTCAATTGTTCACTGGTTCAGTGTGAAAATAACAATAATATCAAACAGTTCTCAATAAGATTCAGGTAGAAGTGTAGTTATTTTACATTCACATACAATTAACACATACATATTTAGTGTTTTGGTAGACAAACACAATGATCAACCATTTTTGACGTGATATTTCGTATCCTGAAGGATTTATTTATGTGTGTGGTGATGGAAAAAACTGAGTTAGAAGAATTTTGTGCAGGAAAGTGAGAGTATTATAAAAAAAAACCCAGAAGAATCTGCAGCACCATTAACATAATATTATAAACAAAAAAACCCAAAGAAACCAACACAGAAAAAAAGACAAGACAGATGACATGTCGATGATTGCAAGTTATTTGTCAGTAATATTTTAGTATTCAGTTAGATATGGCGTTATAGAAAATTTTGGTTACATGGTATTAATTTTGTTTTTGAAAATAAATGAATTATGGCCGCAAACGTGATCAAGCCTTACAAGTCATTCCATTCGGCTTACCGGCTTAATATCGTGTGCTCGCTAATCTCATAACTACTTATATAATTTGGACACCTAAACCTCGCGTTAGCTAATAACTATTTCAGTTTTCTGTGGTGGGAAGAAATCATCGACCATGTCACTTTGCACGTTGTAACTGAAATAAAAATATAATACTCAGTACAGTGAGTAAAATATGGTGTTAGTGACTAGGCAACGTGAAACAGAACGTGACGGAAAGCTTACATTAGTGAGAATACTTACGTGGATTGGAATGTCTGAGTCAGTTCATGTTTTAGTTCACCCTTATAATTGATAGTGAAAATTCTCACGATCGGAATGCCAACTGCTTGATATGCGCATACGTCCTGCAGATAAAAAATAAAAACATTTATCATTTCCTGTATCATAAAAAATGTGATTAGTCCATAAGGCAAGTGTGTGGAAACATCAATAATTATAAGACAATATTTCAGAGGACATTTTCCGTATTTTTAAGAACTTTCACAATCTCGGTGCTAATATGACAAAAAGAACCTTTAATTTCCATACATTTTTGACAAGATTTTGACATTGATTGTAGCTGACAAGGGAATTAGTCTACTGATGAATTTTTCACAATTCGACACTCACATTAACTCTGTTGCCATAGCCCGCATAGAATGGGTTCGAGCCTTGCGGGAACAGCGCCTTGATATCGGCGAGGCACTGGATCTTGAACTCTTCAGGCTTCTTCTCGATGACTTCGCGATGGAAGGCGCGCAATAGTGACGTGGGGTTGAGGAGCAGCGGACCGTCCGGCAGACACACCTCGCCCTGTCTGATGGAGCGGAGGTACTCGCGGGTCACCTGACGAAACAATTTTATTATTATTTATTGAGGATTTGAGGGATCGAAAATCGTCTACGTTAATATTTGAGAATTGCCAATAAGGTTTTATTCAACTATAAAGTCAACCGTATTCAATAAACACAACCGTACGTCACTTTCGTACTTGAACTACAAAAAACCGACCTTACTGCTACGAAATAAAGGTGCTGTAAAGTCAAACTGTTACTAAGGTCATTTGGTTCACTGAACCTTATATTTTATGTAATTCTAACATGTCTGGACATCACACAATGTTACTTTGTTCTTTGATAAATGATGAACGAGCAAGAACAGTGTCAAGAACTAACAAAACACATAATATCGGACAATTACTTGTTGTAGTACTCACCCTCGCTTGTCCGATAGCTCTCGCAGATAAGTACAGTAACTGGTACCCATTATTCTTGATCTTAGTGAATAGTTGCGCAACGCCGGACTGCGCCCAATCCTTTCCCACCAGCGGGAAGATGTGTCCCAGAACATCAGATCTGAACATTTAATATTATTATAATATAATATTTTATCTAATCTAGAATAATCTTTTTCCTTAGTTATTATTTTTAGTGTTAAAAATATGATTATAAAATGCGTCATACTTGGTGATTGTGCCGTCAATATCTGAGATGACAACCTTGTCGTCGTATCGCCACCGGAACACGTTACATTTGCACCGCGTCGTGCCCTGATATGCTGTTGTCACACTGAACACCATTTCATTCATGCCTTCGCGGAGGTTGAGGTTTTTCTGGAGGACAAACATAATAAATTAGAACTACCACAGCTTAAAAAAAAAAATCTGCTGTCCCATAATTTTTTCAAGTTTGGTCCCAAAGTAGTAGTTGTTCATAATGATGAATAAAGTCACGTATTTAAGTATTGGTCACTAATTACGAGTCTCCCTATACAGGGCGGCATACATCGACGCGAAAACTGTTACCATGGATTCAGTATATGATTCTGAAACTGAGTTGAAATTTGTCGTCTGTTATTTTAAAAACAACCCGCTGTTTCATGGAAAAGTAAAAATACGACTGACGAATAATTTCACCTCACGGGGGTTCAGAATCATGTACTGTATCCATGGTAACAGTTTTCGCATCATGTCCCTGCCAGGATACTGTATAGTTTGGTGAACTTACAATTTGTTCTGAAGAGAGTCGTAAGGTTTTTCTAAAGGATGAATGTCTGCGACCAGGCCTCTTGACTTGCCCATCTTGATCGGAATCGGACGAGCTGTGATCATGTCGGTCAACTGTGAACAAAAAATTATAATTATAGAATGTATCATACAAAAGTATGCATGAGAGAGAAAAAAAACATGCGAAAGTTACCTCGATCTTGAGTTTCGACAATCTGTGGTAATGACTGCGGCCCGTCTTCAAGGAACTCTCTGGGGTCCATCTCTTCAACAATATCTAATTCTCTGGCTTCATCTGGTTTCTCTTCCAAGGAGTTCTGCTTCTCCTCAAGTGGCTCACGAATGGTCACAGTTTTAGGTTCAGTTGCCATCTCAATTTGTGCCACGGTTTCTTTTGGCATGACATCATCTTTGGGAGGCGAAGATTCAGTGCTGAAATATGGAGTTGATATTAAAGTAGGAAGTAAGGTAAAGAGCACTGTTATAGTTTGTCCTGCTCTCTTGAATCTGTTAGCAAATTTTAGCTTGTCCATATATTAAAACCACAACTAGGAATGACTCCTCGACAGTAATATGAAAAGAATATAAACACGGCAAACATACGCAATGTATCGATCTGCTAAGCAAACAATTTACCTGAGTGTACGTAGTGTGACTTACTACTTGGCGTCGGCGTTAAGACAAAATGTCATAAGACTCTTGTCTTGACCCTTCCAATATGAACGGGACTGTTATCTAAAGTATAACATAGTGTAACTCACTGCTTGGAATCTGCCGTGGAGCGGCGCCAGCTCCACCACGAGTAGCCGCGCGGCTTGGCCGTGCTGTCCGACGCGCGCGACTGAGGCTCGTCCTTCTCTGAGCTCTTCTCTAGGGACTCGAGTACACGCTGCCAATAGAAAAGAGATTTTTTCTTCAAAAGTTATGAACTTTGACATAACGGGTGTAAAAATACCCTTAACGAAGCCGAAAGTCTCTTGTTCTTCCCATTAGTGTGTTTTTTTAACCGAATTCAAAAAAAGGAGGAGGTTCTGAGTTCGTCGGTTTTTTTTTGTGTGCCCCGCGATTACTAGAAGACGGCTGGACCGATTTGAAAATTCTTTTTTTGATTGAAAACCACCTAATGGCAATGGGACCAATTTGATAGTGTATACTATCAAGTTGGTCATGATCTGATGATGGGATCTTGGAGAAATCGAGGGAACTCTTCAAATATTATAGGCATACCTATAGCGATTTGGATATTTTTTATAGTAACTCGTGCATTTGCTCTCGGAAAGCACCATTTGGTGAAGTGGAACTGATGATGAAGGACACTGATGGCCACCGGAACTACTCAATAATATGTATTTCACGGGTTGCGAATATTTTAATATGGTTGGTAAGCAACTGATGCTCTTCACAATTCATATGGTGCAGTGGCGCTGATGGTGAAGTACCTGGAGAACTCCTCAACAATTAAAGTTCTTGCATCGGGAAAAGCAATATTTTGTAATGACTAAACTATACCAGAGAATCACGGATCTGATTACGGACATATTGAAGGTCAAAGTTCCAACTGTTTTTGACGTTTTTTTTGCGAAAATTCATTTTAAATGCTCTAATTATAAATTAACTTTAAATACTTCCACAATCTATGTACCATTGCATGCACCCTTTTGAACACATTGTTTTACGTGCGTTACATTGCGCACTGCCCTGGCAGGGCCCTAGCAGCACTGCTAGACGTAGTTAACTAGTGACTCACGTTGGGCAGCGGGCGCCTGTAGGCGAGCAGCGACAGCAGCAGCGGGCCGGCGCTGCGCCACGGCAGGGCGCGGCCGCCCAGCCGCACCACCAGCCGGCCCTCGGCCGCCAACGCGCCGCCGCGCGAGCAGAACTCTTCGAACGAGAGCGCCCGCGACACGCGATCCTCTTGCACGTACACGCCTACTTGACCTCTGCAAGAAAACCCACTTATTAAACTCCATTTACACACTCGAAATCTGAAATCGCCAACCCATCTTGAGCAAGCGAGATGCTCGTGACTTGTCTGTATCAGAAGAGATCTTTGCCCAGCAGTGGAACAATTATAGCTTGATATTATTATTATTTATGTATTAAACAGTCGAAAGGAGATAAAGATATGAATATGAGACCATAAAGCTAAAAGTATTAGGTACAGTCAGGGAAAAAAATTGACTATCTACATTGATTGTCCGTAAATTCAAACCACAACTATCATTCTTTATCAGGTGGGTATGGTCTTACTTGGCTAGAAGCTTCTCATCGTCATCAGAGTCCAAAGTAGGCGGTAGCGAGGCGGGTGACTGAGGCAGCGACGGACCGTTGCCGGACTCGTACTCCTCCTCCGTGGGGCCCGAGGTGGGGTGGGGGCCCCCTGCTGCACCTGGGCAATGAGGGAATGTTATAGACATTGTGAGGGCCAACAGGATCTGACGAAATAATACTAAAGTGACGATTTTCGCAGCTTGGTTCAAGAGCAGCAGGAGTCATTGTTTGGCTAATACTATAATATATTTGTACATTTTTTGTAGATGTGACGTGTGTATAAATACTTCGAAACAATTTATTTAATTATATTATAATATAACACAAAAACTTCATACGCCAAAAACGCCCTCGGCACTGCTTGTACCAAGCCACAGTTATAGAACTTACAAATGATCTCACCAGATCGGTATCTGTCTGCGTGGTGCTTTGGAAAATAGAGATCAGGGTCGACCTGGCCCCGGTCCAGATCGTCTAGGTAGACGCCCTCGGCGGGCACGTCGGTGTCGCGCGGGGACATGAAGCGGAACATGCCGCTCAGCACGCCGCGCCGGCCGGGCCGCTCCTCGTCCGAGCTCAGCGGCTCGGCGGGCGACGCGGGCGCCGGGCCCGCGGCGGGCGGCGAGTCGGGCGCGCGCACGGGCGGCTCGGGCAGCTCGCCCCAGCGCCACGACTGCGACGACTTGTCCCCCTGCCGCCCCGCCAGCTCCACCTCCGTGTCCGACTGCACCGGCGTGCCGCTGCGCGAAGCTCTGTTGCACCAAAAATAATAAGGTTACACCAACAGTTGCAACCCACTTGCAGAACGAGGAGGCTCTTAATATAACCTCGCTACTTACAAATGCTTTATATGTATAGTCAGGGAACATGCCGATTGCGTAGGCAACTAGAAAAGGAATTAAAATAAATTCTGGCCTTAATTGAGAAAAGTTTTCATTTTGGATTCTACTATTAATTAGCCAAGCGTCGCTCTGTTATAATATAATAACGTAAACAAGTAAGGGTAAATCGAGGCCATCCAATTATTATATGATTATTTACATATATAATATGATTATTTATATTATTGCAGACGAGGGACTTGGATACATAGGAATGTACTTTAGACTTTAGAATACCCAATTAATTATGAGTTAGTGACTCAGCTCCACCCTGACTCATATCTTAAATTAAATCCTTTGATTAATATCAGCTATCAATATGACACAAGGCGCCAGAAAATACTTTATTACTATTTATTGCTATGCCTTGATCAGATATCTTTTTGGAATGAAAATAGATTTATTTGTAAAATTTGTCAAAGTAATAAGCTTACAAATACAAGTTTTCTACTACCACTAGCATACTTTAAGAAAAATATAAAGTGATTGAAAGGATGTACATAATGTCTACTGTGGTGGCTGAGTAGTAAGCACGACACGACAAAGTGCGAACATAAATATTTAATGAAGACGTAACACGAGATAAATTGTTAGGTATCGAGCGGTGCACTACACTAACTTAACAACTTTACGACAAGCGAGTGATTGCGAAAAACTTACAGAAACTATAACATTGATTGGTCTCAGTAGGAGTTAAGGTATGAACAGAAACTATTGAATTAACACAACGATGAACTGGGTCGTGCTTATTGCAAGCGTGTGAGTGAACGGATGTTATTCATTATTGATTATTACGCGTTTCTGGGGGCGGCGTGCACCTCAAACGCTGTGTCGGACAACGCCAGCGGGATGCGGTTGTCGCCGTTCAGCTTGAGGTTGGACATCTCTTCACTGAAATGAGGCGACTCGCTCAACAACGGGCATGGTGGAACACATCTTACTGGACACTCAAACAATGTCAACTTTCGTGAATCGCGCGAATGAGACGAGATCTATAATGTAACATGGTGTAGTTACCTAAGTGTTGCAACATGAATCTCGGTGTCACTAAAGAAGTTGATGTCAGTGACGTTGGGAATGGGCGCGGGTTGCGTGGCGCGCTGCTCCGAGCCCGCGCGGTCCGACTGGCTCGAGATAGAACTAGTCGAAGACTTTCTTTGGTGCTTCTTTGAACTTGCTTTTCTAGTCTTCTTCTTCTTCTTTCCATTGCCGCCGTTCGGTTTGACTTCGTCCTGGTTGGAGGGCACGGCCTCGATGGGCCGGAAGTCGTTGTGAGCGCTGATCTTCTGCACCACCTGGTGCGCCTCGCTTTCGGCCCCGCCGAGCTGCGTGGCTGCGAATGTTCGGGGTGCTCTGTCCACCTTGTCAGTCGCCTCGTCGAGGCCGTCCATTTCAAATAAAGCATCATGGTCATTATTTGTGTTGTCCTCTTTGGTAGTATTTTTAGTTATCTTACTTAAGTCAGGTTTCTGCATTGATTGTCCGTCAGCTGTGTATCTGTAAGATAAAAACGATATTGTTATGCTTTTATGAAAATCGAATGGCGTCAGTAATGAAGTGTGGTTAAGTGGGTAATTTTATAGTGCAAGTACAATTATTATCATAATCGTCGGTGTGCATAATGCAAATGCATTGGGAAATTCGCTTTCGAACAACTTGCACGCAATGTAATTGTGTGTGATATTTAACAAACTGTCACTTTCCATTCTGACCATAATATTTGATGCTGAACGAACATACTATGTTATGATTAGTCTTATTTACTTAAATAAAGATTTAAAAAGAAATTATATTATTTGAATTATGCTTTTGAACTGCATTATGAATTACCTTCTCTTTGTATAATCAGAGGCTTGTCCATGGTCGGGTTCGACGACGGAGAGTGAGTTTCGTCGCCGCGGCTCGTACAGGTCTTCGAAGCGCGCGGCCGGGATAGGCGAGGTGGCCAGGTGCGCCGAACATTCGGCCTCGTCCTCACCCACTTCTTCCACGAAGAAGGCCTCGCCCGATTCTCCGAGCTTCATGTGAATGTCCAACGGTTCACCGTTCAGCTCTAGATCCACCTGTTCATCAAAATGGTTGCATTCTCAATTGATTAACCAGTATGTGCTTAGTGGTTTACATTACACCAATATTTGTTTTTTGCATCGTACTATTTTAATTGCAATGTTTTTACAACTAAAAATAGCAGGTTAAAACCATAGTGATCTAAGAAACTAGCGAGTTAAAAAGATTTTTTTACGATAAGGAAAGCTCATGAACTGAAACGTTTAGATTTCACTACTGTAAGCCAAAAATACAAGCTTTTCATTCGTTATTTGTGTTATAAACTGAGTGAGATTTAAAATACCTACGCTTGATATAACTTAAGCTAATGTAATTGGCATGTCATTCATGTAATGTCCGGAATTCAAATATTTACTCAATTCGAAAGACTTCTACGTACAGAGATAAAGTTAATTGAATAGATGACAGAATATAATGGAAATGAAACTAGAATTGTTTTGTCCCATTACAAAAAATTTACCGGTGGCCGGATGAAGAAAATATTTGTGCCAAATATTCTTCAAACTCTTGGTGTGAATTGTATCCTACTTTGGCATTATTCCAATTTTCACCCGAAGCGAGTAAGACGCAGATTCTTCAGCTCATTTTGGCAATGTACCCTAATTTACCACTAAATAATGTACTAAAAATATTATAAAGATATTCACTATCGAATTTATTAATAATGATTATTATCGATCGTTTGATATGTCGAGTTATCTTTTGCAGCTTACAAGTAATTATTTACACATACATTTTAAATACATTACCGTAGTACATTATCATCATAAACCTTTAATGCTTTTCGTTATTATAAATTTTGTTTGATATAAATGTAAGTATATTTATTTGCTAACTGCGAAAGGTTTGGTTTGTACGTGTATTATCAGCGAATAATCTAGACGCAGACGCGTGCATTGAGCGTAAACTGAGAGAGCATCGAGAAAGAATGTGGACGGGGGAGCTCCGTCTACACAGCTAGATTAAAATAAAATTAGTAGGCACATGTAATATGTCGACGAATATCTGACTACCGGTGGCGAACGATTCACAAAAGCTGAAATTGTCCATCAGGTCTTTCTCAACTATGAATCACAGTGGTGATTTTTTTACCAAAGAATGAAACTTGGAGTTCGGTTTACATTTCAGTAATAGTTGTCGCTATTGAACTAGCGACTGGAGGACGTCCAAGATAGATAATGTGACTAATGAACTGTGAAGAAAAACTGAAACTTTCCGTTCCGTCCTTTTGTCTTTGACCCCACTTTACATTTACTTTTTTTTTATAGAATTACTCTCGACTTCTTGAGGAAACGTTTTTCGACTGTCACCAGTTCATCACCAGTCCAAAATGTATATTTAATAACTTTAAAAATAATATTCTTTAACATCGCACATGAGACAACATTTCGGCAGTTCGTGGTTCGGCTAACAACTTTTTGCTGCGAATTTCAAGGCGAATAAAAAATGACTTGTCATTTTGAATGATCGTTACCTACTTATGTATTAGAGAGTCATGTACTTCAAGACACTTTAATAACATTTGTGACTGGTTGAATCAGACTGTGTCCATTAACACAGATGAACTCTGATAATCCCAACACTGCTCTTTGCGGAAAACACAATTTAAACACTTACGTATGATAGATAGTAAATACACAGCCTTATGTAAATGCAAATGAGATTGAAATAACCGGCGACATATTGCAAAAAACATTCGTTACGTGCTATACAATACAGACATAATATACAGAGGCGTGGCATGTCGCTAGTTCGCTTGGTGTCGCAAGTATTGGAGATGTTTTAGTTGGATGACTGACTTGAAGGCCAAACAAGTCTTAACTCTTCGCGTGGGCATTTACATTCAACGTGCGGCTTGCTTTTTCCACCGTGAAGCAAAAACGATCCAAATAGATTTCGCTAATACCAGGACTGCACCCATAATTTCATACTAATATAGTCAAACCTGGGTAAGCGAGAAAACTCTATAAATGAGAGTAATTGCCAGGTACCCAGGTACCATCATATTAATCCTCTTCAGCCTCTATAAGTGAGACACAAATGTCTATAAGAGAAATTCGGTTTTCGTTGGATTTTTCACTCGTGGATCTTTAAAACTGAGACTGCTACTTGCCTGTACCTCTATATGCGACATTCGAGCGTAATTTAACATCTGCAATTTATGACTCATTCTTACGAGTATATTTCGTGGAACTAACATTCTTTTGTTCCGCTCAACCTTTCCCAAACATCCTGAACCTCTATAAGTGAGAAAGGCCACTCCTGTACCTCTATAATCTAGAAACTCGAGTTAGTGTGAAGTGAGAGAGACATAAAGCGCAGGTAACTCGACAGTCTGTTACCTTTTCACGCATTAACGGCTGAACAGATTTAGTTGAAATTGGGTCATAAGTGGACCATGACCTGGACATATGATACTTTCTATTGATTCTATCCCGGTAGTACGTGCCCGTGGGATAATTTCCGACCTTCACGCGGAGCCGTGGGCAGAATCTATAATAGTACTAATATATTATAACAGCATAAGACTTGGAAATAATAATTTATGTGTAGGTAATTATTTACCTATATTGTCCCCCAGAAAACAGCTGAGACATTACTTTCAGTGTGCGCACATGGAGTACCAAAAAGCACAATTAATTCACGTTTCAGATGCTTTATACATGTAGAATATAAATGTAGAGAGTATAATAATACTTGCAGTCTCCACTTGAGTCAATAAGATACGATATTTATCCAAAATGTATGATTGAAAATGACGGAGACACTGTTAATGATTTGAAAGAACGAGAAGTGTCTATGAACATAATATAATTATTATAAAAAAGGCAGTGAATTAATGCTTCACTGGTAGATGGGTCTTATTCTCTTTAGGAAATCATCAATATCTATCTTACCACTTTGAATCTGGAGCGGAGAACGCCGAGCTTCCCAAAACGGACATGGAAGGGTGAGCACGTGTAACTGCCATCCGGCTGCTCGACCACGACCACGTCGATGGCGCCCGTCAATGTCGCGCCGTTGATCTCGTTGTAGAACTCGCGAAAGTTCGCAATGAACTTGCCAATATAGTTCATAGAATACATGGCTGCTGATTTGTCAGTCTATCGTTCAACTATATTTTTCACTTCACTCAATAAACACGGTACTCTAAATTACTTGGTTAATGTCTTATAAAATTACCCCATCTTGGGGCTGAGATCAAAAATCATTAGGCTTCCTGAAACAATAGAAATAACAATGTGTGAATTAACAAAATCATGAGATATTAAATGGGGAGAGAGGAAGCGAGCAACCAGCGTATGAGCGTACTGCTATATCATTTAAGTTTATGCTGTCCTTTTCCTGTTCCAAATATGCCGGTTAGCCAAAGGCAAATTATTATTTCGTAGTAGATATAATGTATACAAGCGATATAACAATAAATACCTATATTAATATATTCATGGAAATACATGATTATTAGTAAGTAGGTATCTATTATCTAAAGATCTTATCTGGTCTAAATACGTAAACACATAAATCCCATAGTTATGCGTAATCAAGTATTTCAAATCGCCTTCTGTTTGATTGTGAAACAAGCACGCCTCCAGTAATAGTTTTTCTTTTATAGTCTCACAACCTACTATCCACTACGTCCATTCTAGATTTAGATCATATCAAGACTGTTACATTCTCGTCCCAATTCTGCGTACTCGTACCAACTTATAAATCTCAATGTAACTGGAATGGTTTACAACGAAGTTGGTACATACATGGACATAAATAGCGTAAGTGTTCATTACTAGAGCAGATATAAGGCGGGTTGTTGGGTTCATGCACTATAACTAGGTATCACTCACACGCAAGATATTACCCAATGTTGCATGCTAGACACTCAAGATATAAAACTACCAATCAGTCGTGTATAATAAATATTTCGTAGAAACTATTGAGGCAGATGACTGACACGGTATTCTTAGTTTATCGAAGTAGTTTTTCCGTACGCATTTGAAAATTCGGTCTGAGAAAATTCGAATGTTTAACGAAATATTCATAATTTCATTCACTGCTGGGAAGAGTTACCTAACAACCATGTTTAACGTTGGTGTGATATTTGTATTTTTTATCTAATAAAAGCAGACAGCACGCGATGACAGCGTGGTGGACGAGAGCGTTCGAAGTCGAGGTGTGCGGACCGACCACGCGCCGAGGACTATGCCCCCAATATCTGCTTACAATGACAATTTTTTAAGAATAGCGAGACAAATCGTCATAACATTATGTGTATGTCCAAAAGGAAGAGTTGGCAAGAATGTGTAACGGATAAGAAATAATTTTAGCCATAATTTTATTAGTCATCATCATTTGACGCCACAATCAATGAGAGATACCAGGGTACGGCATGCAAAATAATTTAAATAATATACTTAGCCGTTAAGTCAAAGTCAAACTGATGTTTGATTATATCGAGGTATCGCGGACTTTGCCCGGCTTTATTCAATGAGTGAGGATGTGAATAGCAGGTGATTGATACCCGCTTGGTATAAATAGTGATAACAGAGTGTCGCTGTCTCCGGCAGTCAGTTTGTGAAGGTTAGATGCCGGATGGTGAAAATGATAGGGAATTGCCCTCTTCGAAGGTTAGAGGAAGCATACAATACGTGATACTTTGCCTAAACCATATATCAGACCCTTATTTTGATGGAAATGAACGACGTTTCATCCTTATTTTTTTACCTACTTATGAGATTTAAAATGCTGTAAAATGAAATAATCTTTTAATTCATTAAAATTGTGAAATATCGATGTATTTAATTGATTAAATTACAATGTGTTACAAAAGGTTAAATTAGCCTTGGATATAGACAGAAACGTGAATAAAATATTTAGCAGTGTTGAACATGAACATGGTAAACGAAAATATCTTTTTAGATGGACAGTGTACAATACACCAACAAACGCATGAGACAAAGTGGCAGGTGTCCAAGGAGAACAAATGACAGCTGAACTTATTCTTAGTTCCAAGGGCTTCAAGTTCAATGTCTACAGAGATAAAAGACTTCCATTGTCGTTAGGGTCACACACCTCTACACGGAAAACGGAACTCGTAACCGACCAGTTTGTCGGTTCGTACCGTTGGAAAATGTAAAGTACTTAATGACTTTAAACTGTTTGACATACTTATTGGTTAATCATACTTCAAGAGTACCACGTATGGTAAAAAAAAATGTGTTAAATTTTTGTATTTCGACCATTTTTTTTTAATTTATACGAATAAACGTTTTGTTTCAATAATAAGTTTTCACAGAATCCATTAAATGTCCCGATAAAAAGCCGTATGACCGCCACTGCGCCAAGGTTGAACTTGTTTAATTCTTTATTGATCATCAATATTCTACTAGCTTTAGCAAAATAAGTACGGTATTGAAAATTGTTATTCAAGTAGTTCGTTCTCTATTTCGTTGAATCTCTACTGTATTGCTTTTTGATTCATTATTACTCAGCACTATTGTTTTGAAATGTTTTGTACCAACTGTTATCATAATTTATTGGGTTACATCCAACTGTGACCATTTCCTCTTTAGTTGGTCGTTTCAGTTCATTTTTTTTTTCAACCTACTTAGAACAGTTCGCACCACACAGTCATACAAGTTATAGGTCAATATCTATTAGTAATTATAATTACACATACAATCATAAAATTAGATTAGATAACATAAAAGTAGACAAAATTGTTGTTGTCATTTGTTTTTTTATGATTATTGAATACAGGAAACTTCTTTTGTTTAGCATACTTAATTAGTTATTCGTGTCACCAGTTCACCACGATAGTACTCGTATCTTTTGGTGTTTGTTTTGCTTTTATCTCTCTCTTCTATGCTGACTCTACTCAAACGTCATTAGCGGGCAAAGGTTATTAAAACTGACCTATAGTTCATTCAGTTACAACCTAAGAACGTGTGTATACACGTGAACGCGTGGTAATCGGATCGAACAGCGCGACTGAGGAACCAACAACTGTTTATGAAACCTTATCTGTTAGCCAGTCGCGCCTACCTGATACCTTCCTACCACAACTCTTCACGTGGAGCTACCGACAGACACTGCACTCGTGTTTATTCAACAAGACCACTTACCGCAATCTCTGATTTATTTTTAATTTTATGACTGAGAACTTGATGCTGAAAGCTACGTTTTCCAATCTATTAAAGGGCAGTGAATGTGATCGTATCAGAACTACGTTTTTGACTGTCGACTGATGTATTTTAAGATAAAGATAATATAACAAAATAGCATTACCTGATATATAGATAAATGTGTTTTTGGTGTGAATATTACTTGTGTGACATAATAAGCGCGTTACAAGGCCATCATGTAAGATAGTGATGGGATGAAACTAGAACGTTTTAGTAAACAACTAGAAATAGGGAGGTTTAGCGGTTAACACCTAAATCTAGACTCTTTTAGAGACATATGAGAGGCAGGAGAAGTATGACTAGAATACTCATCTTTGGGTTAAGAAGACCTATGAAGTTGACACAATGATACGGCTTCACTAAATTGATTCCATAAAAGTCCACACTAATCATGTGACGACACTTGAATCATGCGGGCACACATTGCCATCCTTTTATTTTTGCATTAAGTAGCTAACTACTTGTAAAGTAGGAAACAATGGTAGGTACCTACGTACCTACCATTGTTTGCAAAAAAAAGGAAATTATTTTGTGTGAAAACTAGACAAAGACATAGCCAGTTACAAATAGGAAAGGCAAAGGGGTAAATAATTAAAGATTGGTACCTACTATAAATGGTTATCACAACGGCGATAATTTAATTATCGATAGTCTTACGTAATTTATGCGTCTTATTTCTGATCAAATCTGCTATTTAGTTTTTTTATATTATGTAACATATAAGGTGATACCTACTAAGTGTATTTATGTTTACGAATATTAAGTAAATAAATACATAGATGAATGGAAAATCAACGCAGTACTTATTTAACAAAATGTTAAATACTGTGTTGGACATTCAGTACTTATGTTTGGATCCTCCAAGACTGATGTCAAGGAGGTCAGTCATGCGAGGTTTATCAGAGTGTAAGGAAACGAGTTTCAAAGCCAAGATCATCAAGGTGAAGTATCCATTTGCGCACTGTTTGCGCTTCTACTGGACACTGGACAACAACACGACTAATAAGCAGCACCTTCCTACAAGTTAATATTCTATTCTAGATTCTAGGTATTATATGACTCACATGGGTAAAACATGCAAGCAGCTAAGAGAAAAACAATGTCGATTCAAACAACTGTCATTATCTGATACATTACCTACTTAATTTCAACAAAAAACATAGCTTTGTTGTTTACTGAAACTATTGGAGTAATTTATATTGACTTTAAGATTGGAAGCATCACATAGTAGGTATCTGAAAGGTGTCTCACGTATTACAATATTACTCAAAGGTCACGTCCCAATTATAAATAATTATTTTAAAAATTGTGAGGAATGCTTACTCTCTCGACCGGCAAGCAAAGTGAAAACATGAAGATTATAAAAGCATGAAGGCCTGTGTGTAAATAAAATGAATATTTCAAAACCAACAGTAGACTACAAATACAGTGCAACAGCAATAAGGTTAATTAATAGTAAATATCAATAATAATCAAACAGGATTTAGAGTTAAATCTAGAAAACAGAAGCAAAGTAACGACCATCTAAGTTTAATACAATTTATTAATGAGCTGATTAGCGTTTTTTATACAACACGTGATATTTAGTTCAGTTTAAAGTCAGTAGAGTTAATTGATAATCAATTAAACAAAAGAATAAAAATAAAGCAGTTTCAAATTTACATACCAATACTGAAATTGCATAGGCACGTGCATCATAAATCCATTAGCTTCCAAACAATACAACGTTATGAAAGCAAAATCAAATAAATTAAACCTAGTATAACAAAAAATATAAGTACCTTAGTAAGTATAGCTGAAGAGGTGTATATTTCACTGTCAACTTTCTAAGGCACAAAATGTTTCTTGTAAACAAAATACAGTCAGCTGTAATTTTCGTACACAAATCCGAACACAGGTAAGATTTCGACACGTGTTACTCGCGCCGACTCTACCAGTAAACTGCCTGTGAATGGGCCGATGCGAGAGCGACCAAGAGCCGACCGTGGGCTGACGTCGCGTGACGTAGCTCAGTTGTTGATATGATACCGCACAATATCAGTCATACAACTCACACCACCCACCATGTGCTTCGAACGTTCGCTTTGCTGAGAACGCTGCCCGCAGGCTCGCACTGCACGTACAGTCGGCGCTCTGGGTCGATCGCGCGACATGGCGTGATGTCGCGCCATCGCTGTTACGAAAGTTACTTTACCTCCAAGTTTATGAACACGCAATGCAAAAGGAAATTAATTGTAGATGTTGCCAACATGGACAAGAAGCACAATATGGTAGAGCGTAATGACTGTAATGAACTAATGAGACTACCATTCATATATCTGATGGAAATGTTATGTCATAACTTGTGTAAGTATGTGAATGACTATAAGTTAAGTACATATTTATTTATCTATTTATATAAAATGAAACGTTGGTAAGCGCATTTCTTGAGAACGGCTGGACCGATCTGACTATATTTTGTTTTAAAATTATGTTTGTAACAGTTCGAATTTGGTTTAAAGGAAACGAAAACTGTTAAAAAAAAAAACTGAGGTCTGAGGAGGGTTGAGACTTGACGGGATTCGCTTTTAAGCATATCACATACATGTTCTATGGGATTCGTTTATGGGCTTCTTGCTGGCCACTCGAATTTGGCAATTCTAGCCTCTGAGAGGTAATACCATTCCATCCACGCAATGTGCTATGTGTTGGCGGGCATTATCTTGCATTAAAAGAAATTCCTCACTACCATGAACCCCATGTTTGGCAAAACATGTTCTTGGATGATCTCTTCAACGTACCGCACTGGCGTAAGACGACCTTCAACTACGGCCAACTCTATGCGAGCGTCCGAACTAATTCCTCCCCATATCATAACAGACCCACCAGGAAAACCGACGGTTTTCGAGGTTGTGATCGACAGAAACCACTCCACACCCGTTCATGGCCGTCTGGAGATCGTAAGCCACTCTGCATTCATCTGTCCATAGAACTTTACTTCACTGGTCGTGAGTCCAATTTGCGTGTTCGCGAGCAAACCGAAGTCGAGCTACACGATAGTGCCGGAGGAGTTCTGGACCTCGAGCAGGTCTTTGAGCATGCAGGTCCCGTTCCTCCATTCTCCTTCTAATTGTCTGCTCACTTACGTTGACCCCTCTGGCCGCTTGTAGGCACTGTCGTATATCGACTGCAGTGAGGAACCGATTTCTTCTTTTTTTTCGATTTTATCTTGTGCTGAAGTGCACCTCATTCCGCCACTTCCTGGTCTCCTCGTGAACAGACCAGTGTGATCGTACCTGGTTAGTGCGTACCTGAGAGTTTCACGCGGTACATTTAAAATTGCAGCGATTTCTCGCTGCGTTCGCCCTTGATTCCGAAGCAATTCAGCTTGAGCAACTTGAGCTGAAGTTAGAGGCATTATTATTTTTATTCTGGAAGCGGAAATGAGTGCAGAATAATTTTACAATAAAACAATAGACTTTAAATGCACGCCCATTTTAAAATCAAATTTTAACTTACCCGTCTTCTACGAGATCCAGCAACGAATTGAAGCATAGTGCCAAAAACGTTAAAGAAACGAACATTTTTTCTGTGATTACCCTCTTAAATTAACATTAACAAACATTGCATCAAACTGCCACTTCAAGTTACGGTACTCGTTGGTAAAATTCAGCTGTTATCGGGTTGTTTATGTTTGGGCCACATTCTGTGCCGCTGAGTGTATGAGAATTTTGTATGAATTATTGAAATTTGGACAGGACAACGTCTGTCGGGTTAGCTAGTACAACACAACTTCGTATTTCTATGACTGCTTCGTCGATCTAAGTGGTCGCTACCTATTGCTGAGCATGAGATCCTGGGTACTTCGGACGGGCAAAGTATTATTGGGTTTTTCCATCAGGAATTTATCAGTAGCAGCCTGGAGTCTGGATGTATCCTGAAGTTGAAAGTTGTTCATAGCATAACTATAACTAGGCAGTAATATAGGTAACGCTATTTGCATGACCTTGATTTTTAAAATAGGTCCGTAAAGAATGACAGAGCAGGTGTTCAATTAAAAATATACTTCAGACAGGATTGGTTATCACAGAAGATTAAAAAACAAGAGGTTAGTTTGTTTACAGCTACTGAAAGTACTTACTCAACTCTTTCAGGAATGTAAACAACAACACGTCCTACTATCCGCCGCAGTAGTTCAGTTCGCATCTGTGACATTCTACCTAGGTGTAAGTCACAGACACATAAACATGTGACCGAAATGTCGTAAACAAAAACAATGCTTGTTTATCAGCGACGAAACGCATTGCGTTAGCCAAGACGATCCTACTGTTCATATTTTTGTTTTATTATTTCATCAATATTTTGTTCAATAAATGCATGTCAAAGATTTAATTGGCCAAATTTTCCTTGGAAAACAAACTGTTTAAGACATGTTTTGCAAACTGGTATAGCTAGGAAGTGAATATTTCTAAGTTCAACATAAATAAAATAAAGACACATTTAGATTCAGTGTAAGCATATAAGGTCTTTCTTTGAATTCCAAGATCATCCATCATCATAAGACAAGTACATTGTCATGATCCACAGCCTTCATTTCTGGGAATAGAAATTTTATTTTGCTCGTTGTTGATCCAAAATGCAGAACTACGCCACCAACAATCAAATAATCTGGTAAATTAATTGTATTACCTACTACGATATAACCTTTCTTGCATAACTGGTCCTCTCTATTCCTACATTTTTTTATTAAAGTAGATATTAGGGTGTTTACATAAAAACGTTGCTTAAAGTGACGTTCAAATGTCTAAAATGTATGGTTAAACCGTCGCTAATCATTACTTAACTTTAAGTAACCTTTATAAATAAACCCCTAAATATCGCAATCATTTTGCAGCTTGTGGGCAGAGGGATCGGTAACCTATTTAACTTGACCTATAAAAAAATCAACATTTATGTGGTATTTACACTGGAGATGAGATAAATAGGCCAGATTTTCCTACACAGTCCAATAATACCGTACCTACTGGGCGGAGACGGAAATACCTTGGGGAGGGGCACCATTAAATGCTAGGTGATCGACTTAAGGGAATTAAGAATACCTTAGTTTAAAACCCTTTATAAATTAAACTACGATTCATGTTTACTGATACTTTTCAATGTAATGCCAATCTGGAATCTTTTAGTTTTTTTTTTTTTTTTTATAGACAAAGACAATAAAAAAGTGTTATGTAATATGAAATGACGAACGTGTTTATCTATATAGATTGTTTTGATAGAATTCTTGACATTCAAACAGGAAGTTCACATTTAAGTTTAGGCTCCTATTTCTAATATGTGTATAAATATTGGAGGTGTGGCTAATGTCTATATATAATGTCAGGTAGGATCATAGCTTCGATATAAAACATGCGCATTTAAAACTGAACATTAACATTTAAGACAAAATCGACGTAACAAAATACAGCAACCTTATTAGTCTAGGAATGGGTGTGTCGTGACGTGTATTTACGACTAGTCGAGAGGACCGATGGCGCCATACGATGCCTGTTGCGTATTATTTAAACCACAAGGTCAGGCTTTAACAAGCGGCTTGAAAAAATACTAACTCATACGAGGTACTTTCAACCGTATAACTAGTACTTTAAATAATATATTCGCATTTGCAAATTTGCGAAAACGGCGTACACGCGCAAACATTATCGCCCCAGTGGCCTTCGACTTCTTGTAATACGCATGCCAGTGATATTGTGAGTCGTAATATGCGGAAAAACATGTTTTTTTTCGAAATCCGCTTATCAAGATGAGATAGATACACGCCCCCTGGTATTATTTCTAATCCGATTTTTCGTCACGATCGTAAGATATTATGTAACTAATGATTTAAGTACACAGTAATAGCAAAGATTATAGTGTACTATTCTACTACCTACTCAAATGTAGGTGTTATTTTTTTTATGTGTAACAACTTTCCTCTCGCTGTTCTGCAATCTGTCGGAGCGATTTCGTGAAAAGGGACGGAAGTGTGTAACAGGAAGTTGGCGAAGCGAGCGCTATTTGATTTGACCAATGAGCGCGCGCGGTGCTAGAGTTGGCCGTCAGAGGGTACAGACGGCTACATATCAAGCTATACATTTCCAGTTTATGGTAATCTCGCATTGTATAGGATTTCCGTACAATGCGAGGTCAGCTTATATTGGATGTGTATAGCTTGATGTGTAGCCGTGTGTACCAAGTACCAACCTATTTTCCGAGGAAGTTGTAAACAGGATGACGATGACGATGATGATGGTGATCATGGATATTGTTTATATCATATACAGAGTGGATTTTTGAGATGGGGCAGTAGGGTACCTTAACCGTTGTCGCTACAGGAAAACGGTCTTACGAGACTGTCCTTAATTTTTTTAAATATTCCGATCTGCAGTTACCGATTTTGATAAAAATTTACGGTCACACAGCCTTAGATGAAATAAAAAACCAAGGCATAGCGTTGTCAACAGAGACGTGACGCCGCCGGTTTCGTAAACATGTGTGCACTTAGTGAGGTGTGGTTTGATTGTAAAGGGTTGTAAATGAGTGCGTCTCAGCAGCTTCTAATTATGCTCAGAACGGATTTAGTTTTGGCATGCTTCACTTTATTGTTCGCAGCGCTATGTCTTGGTTTTTTATTTGGTCTGAGCAGTCAGCAAGAAAATGGGCAGTTTTCACAAAAAAAAAAATTTGATTCCAATCGATCTTGTTTCTTCCAAGGACCTAAACGCCCCTGTGTTGAAATGTTTCGTCGGTTATTTAAAAAAATCTGCTGTTTCATAGGAAACTGCAATACCTATGCGTTCAAAATGTATGGAACAGCAGATTTTTTTTAAAATAACCGACGAAACATTTCAACACAGGGGCGTTCAGGTCCTTGGAAGAAACAAGATCGATTGGAATCAGGGGGTTTTAGAATCATGTACTGAATCCATGGTAAAAGTTTTCGCGTTCATGTCTCTGCCACCCTGTATAATATTATAAAAAGAAAAGATTCGATTTCTGGTGGTTTGATTGTTTGTCAATTGTCACCAGGGTTGAAAAAAAAAACGATTTTTTATTTTATAAAACAAACCGTTCAAAATGTTTTAAACAAGACTATTTTTTTTCATTGAGCGATTTATAAAATTTATTATCCACACAAATCGATCAGGCCTAATATAATTCATTTTTAGACATTTTAAAATTTACCTGAGGAAACATAAATAACAAGAAAAAAGAAGACTAACTAATCTAATCTGTGAACATACTTTTTTTTTGTAATCAATTTTAAGTAGGTAAGTAACACAGATACTGAAGGGGAGGTGACGAAGTATACAGGGTGACCTGTAATTTGACGTATTCCTTCCACGTGATAGTGTGACCTATTTGCAACAATTAAGCACCCTATAAAGCCTAGGCGAAAATTCATGGGATTCGAGAAAACACAATTTTTGTTTCTTTTTTTTTAAATTTACCAGAATTCATCACTAAATATTACGTTGCTCTAAATTCTCAAATTGAATGGCCTTATTTGCCTGTCCATGGGGTACCTAATACTTTAACAAACCTTTCGATGTAACCAACTTTTCTAAAACATCAAACAGGTAAAAGTTAAAGGAAGAAGTTTACTAACCATTTTCAAAAATCGTCTACGTACATGAACTTTGACACCAGTTATCTCAAAATTTTACTACGATATTAACCGTACAAATTAAGGGGCAGACATCTTCATTTAATCAGCTATCTAACGAGGTACAACAGTTTAAAAAATATCGATAATGCTGGCAAAGGTCGAATTTGGGAACTGTTGAAGTATTAAAAAATTGTCTGATAATCGAATGAATTAACTGGTTTATGCCATCCCACTACTTTCTAACTTCCCAGAAATCACGTTAGAAAGAAACCCAGGTCGTCATGACCAGGTCGTCATTCGAGCGCTTTCAATTCCTAAAAATGTATACATTTTAATTTAGTTCCATTCATTCGCGATTTAAAACCATGTTTTTTTTTTCTTAATGATTAAATCTTTATTTTAAACTCGTTTTACACTGTGATTTTAAATACTTAATAAAAAAACACTGTTTTATACCAAACTGTTTTAAACACTCTTTAAAATACGTGTTTTAAAAGAACTTGTTTGTTTTCTGCCAACCGTTTATCAGGCTTTCACGCTAAAACGGCTGAAAGGATTTGGATGCAATTTGGCACATGGGTAGACCATGGCCTGGGTTAGTACACAGGATACTTTTTATCCCGATATTCTCACGGAATCGAAACTTATACGGGTGAAACTGTGGGGCGCAGCTAGTTTTTAATATTGGTCGATCCAGTTTTTTTTATCTGTTCTGTCTCACAGGTGGGCAACGATAACCACATAGGTTAAATTTTAGAAACGTGCCGCCTCGATTGGGGGTAGGGGAGGGGCGAGAGTAAGTAAATCACCCCCCCGCCGGAGCTACATAGTTTCTTTTAAAATTATTTTTTAGTATGACATAAATCTCATAAAAAGTTAGAAAAGAAAGAAAGAAAGAAAATTCGTTTATTTGCAGTAAATATGACGCAAAGAAAAAAAATAACACTGTAAAGAATGTTTCTTCACCGTTTCCGGCAAAAAGTCCAGTCGGTTTATTACAAGGATTTAATGTCTTGAATGTACACGGATCAATACTATTTACATAGGACTAGCTCAAGTCTCCTTTTCCCAGAAGGGATGAAGGATGGAACGAGGTCCTCTAGACCAAAAAATGACAGTAAGTCTATAATAGCTCTTAACTTAACAGTGGAGTCTCATGAAACTATTCTTAATCGGACGTAGTCGACGAGTGCCCCACTGGTTCAATCTCACAAAAACTAATATTTAACGGAGGTCAATACATCACGGAGAAGCTTGACGCTGCGATTCAGAAAGATGACGTATTGCGACAACGCTACCTAGTGTCGATTAGTGGTACTTTGTAATATCATTTAAATGCGCGCTCGTGGATTTAAAGAGTTGCTACAACACGTAGATAACAAATTGGGGGAAAATATGCGTCACATCCACGCAAAACAGCCATCATTCAGCATAATGCTGCGACCCCATGCGAGACAGAGCCCCAGCGCTGGTTTTCAGCGACAGCCGGCACTGACGTGATGAAATCAACCGATGCAGCATATAGTGAAATAAAAAATAAATACAATACTTAGTCCAGTCGTAGTAGATAAATGAAATATAGAAGGGAGGAGAGAGAAAGAGGGCAAGTCGTCCCCACCCACCAGTTCACAGGAGACACATTTTCAAGGTCAATGTCAAACGTCTCGAAAGTCAAGGTCAAATAAAAAACGGTATAATATATGGTAAATAGAAAGACAAAGGTTACTTGATGCTCTGTGCCACTGTAAAAAAACCAAAGTGGACACAACAGGGTAAATGTAGCGTGGAAGCGATATTGATCTCTAAAAGTCTCTAAAAAAAGTCACAAAAAATCAGTCAAAACCCACTGACGTTAAAAGCAATGTATTTATCTCGTGTATACTTCCTACCATGACTTACGGTTGCCAAACATTGGCTTTAACTAAGCAAAACGTTAAGAGACTACAAACATGCCAACACAACATGGAAAGAAGACGTATGCTTAATGTTAAAAGAAAGGACAAATTAAGCCATACATTTCCGAGGGAAAACAAAAATAGCGGATGTATCACACAGGTAAAAAAAGCTAAAATGGAAATGGGCGGGCCACCTAATCAGGGAAAAAGTAGAAATGGGCTAAATTTGTAGCCGAATGGTACCCAGGAGAAGATAAAAGGAAAAGAGGACGCCCGACACGAACGTGGGACGACGATCTTAAAGCGACAGCCTGGCCAATGTGGAAGAGGAAAACCTATGACCGGGAACTCTGGAAAAATATGGGGGAGGCCTATGCTAAAGCAAAACAATCTTCTGAAACCCAATGTCTGAAGAATAACTTTTTTTATTAACTAAATAATATATGTAACTAGATGGTAAGATGCCAGTCTCTATTGTCCTACTGTTTGACGGTATGGGGTGGAGCACCAAAATCAACGATTCTACAGCTTGAGATCACCCAGCGTGCTGTACTTAAGTTTATGACAAAAAGACCCTACGGCACAACTTTACGCTGAATGTAAAGTTCTCACAGTGAGGCAGCTGTATGTCCACCAGACCATAGCCTGTAAACAAAAGTCACGACCTCTGCTGGAGCCTCGTGTTAGAATAAAACATACAATCTTTAAGGTTGATCGGACAAGAACATCTTTTGCAGGTAAACACTACTATATATCTTTAGTGTAAGACTGTATAACAAGACAATCAAACAATTAGATATGTTTCATCTAAATAGAATTAACTGTAAGATGAAGGTTAGGGATTGGCTCACTTCTCTATACTATCAGGAAACTGGGAATTTGCCGGCTGGCCTGGCTAATCTATAATATATTGCACACACCTGAAAACACACATATCCACAATCTATCAACACTCACAGATACACACACTTAAACACTCTCACACTACACTCATCCTTACACTACATTCGCCTCTCCACACATATATTGAATAGGTAGGTAATACATAATAGTTAAGTATTTATTTTTCCTAATATAACATTTATACAATAAGTTACGCTCCACAATGTGTCTGGCAGGAAGCAACGCTAACACCTGAGATACAAGACATGTCCTAGTTTGGGTGTCAGGAGTTTTACAAATTCGTGCATGTACTTGGTCTAAAAAAGAAATGTTGAAGACAGTTCAGGAGACCCTCTAGGACCCCCTTGACTTTTACTCATAGACAACTTCATTATACTACTACTGTGAAAACAAAAAATAAAAAATGTTTTTACTGACCAGTTTAAAGCTTAATATTTCGCAAACAGATCCCTGAATAAAAAATGTTCATTATAAACCCTAATATTTTTGAAAGATCAATCCAAGGACACACTAGACAAATGGATGAGAAAAAATCATCCCCACTTTACTCATAAGGGAGGTTTCCTTATTTATAAACCATACCAAATTACTGCTTTTTGTACCATATGTCTCTCAGCTAAGTAAATCGCTGACAGACAAAAAGACAGACTTGGCGAAACTATAAGGGTTACTTGTTTTACTACAGAACTCTTAAACAGAAAACATTGTTTAGCTAAATCTTCCTTTGTATCCAAGTTGAATTATTAAATGATTTCTATTACTTAATTTTTTAAAAGGAAATTAAGATTTCAAATGGATCAAAATTTTAAATATTAATTTCTTAAAAAACTTCGTATTTTCAGCTCTCGTGTTCATATACCATACCAAACAAACAGTTAATTAGGAAGTGAAAGTTTTCGTTTTTAGCCTCATTATTTTTCCGTAACTATGGAATCAAGTTATAGGATTCTAGGAATTCTCGGAAATATCTTAGTCATATTTCTGGTGTATGTAGCCTTTTAGTAATATGGAGAACTATAGCCAGATATTTGTCGCAGCATATTTGAATACAGTCTACTTTTGTGATTTGGCGAATAATGAAGAGAATCAATTAAAATGTGGGTAAACCGAAACTCTTAATCCTTTGTTCGATAGTACAAATTCATAATTTCATAAACAACTATATGTATGTAGAATCCACAATCAGCAGACTTATTTGTATGTTTTGATTCTATGCCATTTAATTGATTAAACATCAGGCGATCTAACGTGATTAAGATTTCGCAATTTTGTTTAAGTTTTCTCTATGAACCTATGGTTCAAACATGTTGCTATGTACGGAATTCAATTGAGTATTTTAAGCGACCTAGTAAAGCACTTACCAAAATCTTCCAATATCGATAAAGACGTCGTACAGTGTTAGGATCAATAGCACTACGTACTGCAGAGAAAATAAATTATTTTCAAAGTACAACCATAAGCTCAAATAGAATAGCAAAGCACAAACAAAAGATACCTACAATACAAAGTGTTATTTTCCCGTGATGACATTGACATTTAACAGATTAGCACTAGAGGTGTTACTTTTTCAAATCGTTTAACAAATATTTAGGCGATTTTATTCAACAAAATCAAAGCTTTTATACCTGATGCCAATTGATACACAACGCAAGTGTTAAAAATGATAACTTTATCATATCTACCATTATGACTTGTTGTCTGAACAACACGGCGTTCACTCAGGCGCGACGTGAACGTGACGGACGTGACGCATTTTCGACTTCATAGAAAATGAAGGGATATTTATTTTGAAGTATCACAACTCAAAGACTTTTCAAAATAATAGCAGACAATCACGTGTCTAATAGGTTCCCTATCCATTTGCATAAAATTCTAAGACATAATATAACATAGCATACAATTGTTTATCCTAATTATATTTATGCATAAAAGCTTACGCATATATTTTTAAGCATAATTTCACTAATCATAATAATGTTCAAGCATAACAATGTAAAGCATAAATTTATTTACGCATAATGATATTAAAACATCATTTTATAGGTGTAACAAATACGCATAGTAATTAACTCCGACAATGTTACACACCAATTCACAGTTCAGGTAAGCCAAGGCAGGTGGTTCCGATGAAAACGGAAAGGGAGATCGCGGACCCCGGCAACAGGGCAACCGAAGGAACACGGATGGGTTTTAGTCAGTAAGAGTCTGACACGCCCTCCCGCTCCACCCAAAGCTGGTGAAGTTATTTGATAATTAACCACCCAAAATAAAAAGCCCTTTTATCCGATTAATACACAACATTATACAAAAAAATGAGCCGTTGCGGGACGCCTGGCAGATGTGAAATATCGAAATTATTATTTTTGTACAGGAAATATGAATAAAAGGATAGTTTATATTTTTTTTAATTCCTGTCGTTAATAGTCGGTCTGACCCGCCGCTATGGATGTTTCACATCAATAATATTGGTTATAGAGTCTGGCCACGCTAAGTCTGCAATGGAATAAAGGGGCCACCCCAAAAAGTTGTATATATGGTATACTTTTAGATCAGTGAGTTATGTCAGATTTAGGGTTGTAAGTAGATCCAATAATTCCATTATTTATTTTATGCCTTAACATTATTATGATAATAGTCATTACGCCCAGTAACGTTATGCGAATTAAAATATACCAAATCAAACTAGCCTACAAGATAAGTCTCAATATAAACTATATGCCAAAAAAAATGATGGCAAAGTATTATTACCAAAATATTTATAGCAAAGTGTATTAGGAAAAAAACATTATGCGAAAAGAAGCGATCCCGTTTAATAAGGGTTTCAAAGAGGTCGAGCAATATTCGAACATTTTCGATTCCTGATTGTAATCTCAGCTGCGAATACAAGGAAAATAAATATTTATGTCTATCTAAACTGTACAATATTAATATTTATGCTAAACACAGATTTTGACATCGCTAGCGACAAAACGGCTGCCAAAATCTGTGTGTGGACGTAATATATTGAAATCGACAGCGACTCGGTACGTGCGTAGCATTACGTGATTTACGTGTGGCGCAATCATTTTATAGGGTCTACGTCTACGGGCATTTACACTCTCCCCCCGACCCTTGCTTGACGATGCGCCAGCCCGCGTCGAAGTTGAGCCTGTAGCTTTACTGCTTTAAATTCCCCTGACAATAATGATTATCCATGTTTGATCCAGCTTGTCCCATTTTTGATCTAGCCTGTACCATCTTGCTGTCCTCCCCCAGCGACGCTCTAAGCCGAGGTCCGTACCGCACAGGGGGTGCCCCTTAGCTAGCGCTCGCCTAGAATATAAGGCTATGTTACGCCCCTGGCTGGAGGCTTTAAGTTACTAGCTTAAGGCAGCCACAGGATAGCCCGGTTAAGAAGTCATGACCTCCGAATTCAGCTACGAGATGCCCTACAAAAAAAAAAACATTTACACTCACGCCTCGCCTCGCCGCTCGTCTCGTGTTCGCCTCGCAGCTCGCGTGATCCAACTAAAGGCGACGATAACCGACTTTTAAGTTCGCACGTCTATCACCCACTTTAGACAACTGATCTCACCGCGAGAGTCAGAAACTCGTTCAAAGGCTGGCCGCATACGTACGGTTTCCTGATTCGGAATTCCGTGTGACTATAAATATATTTTATATGACGTGTAAAAGTGATTCCGATATCCTATTTACAGAATAAACAATTTCATTTCATTTCACTAGCGCAGACGTTCGTTTTTTTCTTGTTTCCTTAGAACGTCAGGTTCTTCCGTTCGGAAAATGGACAAACGTATGCGCCTAGTTGAACATTTTGTATGTAAGGCAAGCATTCAGAATTATCAGGAATTAAATAGATTCCTATAATTACGAAATTTTTCACAATTAGTAAAAAACACTATTTTATTTTATTTTTTTCCCTATTTAATTTAGTATTAGGATTAAGTTATTAGGTACTCCCATATTTTGTTGTGTAGTGTTTTTTCATGGTTTATTTAAACCAAAAATATGTTGTTTTGCCATAAATGGCAAAACATGCAGATCTATCTGTTATTTTAAGACCTTGCACATATTATTTGATGAATACTCATGTTTTACAACAAATTTATTCTATTCTATTCTATTCGCACGGACGTAAAAATATCACGGTGGGATTTTATGGCGCACTGGATTTTCAACGCTATGCTTGCGCAGTTGGAAATTCAAGTGTTTTTCGCTGCGTTGAGTGGCACTCAGTTGGATTCTCAATGTTCGGCTCAATGTTCGAAAATCCCGTGCGCGATATTTTTACGTCAGTACGAACGTAGGCTAAATGTGGCGGTAATTCTGAAAGTGGGCAATGTCGTAAATAGATGTCAAATATTTGGCTGTTTTGGTTAATTTGGCAATATGAATATGAATTTGGCGGTATGGAATTTAAATATGGAATATAGCTAACTAGTGAACTAACATATTGATTATGAAATGGATTAATTAATATCGTTTTTCAATGTAAAAAAAAGTATTATTAAACTTCCCAAATACCTTTTTTACACCTAAAACTATTATAACATTAAATTTTGTAGGTATTCGTAGAATTTAGTGTTATAATTGCAATTAATTAATAATATTCTAGTTCACTAACGATATTTCGTATTTCCCTAAAGTAATATATTCAAAACAGGTAAATAATTGACAGCTAATTGCGACGTTGAGAACTTTATAAACGCTCTTATGTAGGACGTTTAATTCAAACAATCTATGTCTATAGTTCCGTTTTACCACAGATGAGTAGAGATGGTTTACTTCGCAAAATCATTTAAATAAAAAGCTACTCACAATATAGTGCTAAGAGGTCGCATAGCGCTAATTACTTACAGTTAAATTGTTATATTCGCCTTGAAGTTGCTTCTATCTATCTCATAATGAAATAAACAAGTACCATATTAACATAATTATGCTCTTTTATTCACATACTTAATGTTATTTAGAAATATAGTTACACATATTATAATATAATAAGTTTGCAAAAATAAGCGTCGCGTTGATATGCTATGGTAAAAGTGTTTGTGAACGGTCGGAAGCACTTTCTGTTGAGTCAGCTGCGCCGTTGGGTATGGGTTCAGGAGTACCTGATTCTGCTCTGGACGTAATTGCATTCTGACATTTGTTGCGTAACTCAAACACCTGCGTTATTGCGTCACGGAAGCACAGGAAATTGTAGTCTATCACGCCTGAAATTAAAATGCATTTTTGCTATTAATCAATTTACTCTACTTCCCTAAACGTATTTTGACGAAGAGCACTATATCTAAACTTGGAGATCCCTTCGATTGTCGCCGTCCAAGGACACTTGCATAATGGTCGACATTTGCGGTTAGGCTTGCAGAAAAAATATCGTTATATCGATATTTTTAGGCAATATTTATTATTTCGATATAAAATATTAAGTATCGAAAATGTATCAAATTCGATATATTTCCAATAGCAACATCGTTGTCGCTACTAACTAAAACCGCTGGGAATTAAGCCGTAAAAAAATGGGACATTTTTTATTATCCTTGACGTGACATTGCTTACTTTGCTCGGAAAAAGAAAGAAAATATCAACAAGTGAGTGGGCATACATAAATAAATATTAATTTAATAATAACTTAATAAAAACAAACAATAGAAGTTCATAAAGAAAGAAAAGATATTTTTTTTCCTTTTCCATTTTCTAGGTGATTTTAAGGTAGGAATGTAAGTGCCACAAAATATCGATGTTTTTTTTTCCAATATATCGAAATCGATATTGTTTTTTTTTTTTTAAATATCGATAGTTTTTGGCACTTCTTACATCCCTATTTGCGGTGCAAGCAAAGCGTTGTTCTTCTATCCATTCTGACACAGTGTAAAGTTGGCGTTGGTTTGTTATTTGTTACAAAAGCTTTCTAAAGGCGTTAACGCAGCACAAAAGGTCACAGTATTTTGACTCTATAACATTATGTTGAGAAGGAGGGATACAAAAATGACATGTGGTAATACACAAATAGAATTACCTTGCTTTTGAAAGTTTTCTTCCCGGAGAATACAAACAAGGGCAAGGAATTTGTTGACCTCACGCAAGTATAAAACAGTACCATTGTTAAGTTTTATTAAACTTGAGCTTTGACTGTTGAATGTGTTCACTTCTGTTTCATCCACTATGCTGAAACAACAACAAAAATTTGGGCACAAGTTAATTTAAATAATTTAGATTACACAAAGAAAGATGACATAAAAATTCCTTATTATTACAAATGCATTAAAAAAGGCATGTTACCATCATGTTATTGGTTACAAGCTGGTAAGACTGGAAGGTATTTTAATAAAGCCCTTTTCCACTTTCAAGGCCCAGGACACATTCAGGGACATGTTTTGAAGTCACAATAGCAGACACATACTATTTGCAAATCAATATAAAAATATAATTACCCATATATACAAGAAATATCAATAACAACATCAATCATATCACAGCACAATTCATAACTCTGCATATCCACTGGAGAGCTGTCTGTTGCAATGTAGATTTTTGACACCACATCAAAAAGGAATGCTTTCTCTATGCCAGAGTTCTGAAAAAAAGATAAGAAAATAAACATAATAGGGTTACTTGCTCATATTAGAGCTACTCCCCTCCCACAGAGTTGCTTAAGCCTCTCTTTGATTGTGGTAGTATTGATATAGCCTAGCTCAAAGCAATAAAATTAGTTTTTTGTTGTTTGGTAGTCTTTTTCACTATGAGAACCATTTTATGAGTAATATTTTTCAAAATTGTCCCTTTACTCACAGATATGAGGATGTTCAGAAGGTTTTCTAAGGTTGGAAGCTGTGGAATCAGCTTTTGTACTACTTTACTGAATGCTTCAAATATGGAGTGATCATATATGGAGGTCAGGTGAAACGACAGGTGAACATGTTCCAATCCAGCTTCAGCCAGGTCCTCAGTTGCTCGATGGTGAATGTCTCTTTGGGATTCCATCTTGTAATCGTCATTGAGACCATCAACCTGAAATTAATGAATTACAAAACAACATTTATCAATGTTCGTGTACGGTACATAAATTACGGGAAGCAACAGAAAATAAAGAACTAAATGTAAAAAAAAAACAATTATAGGTAAATACAGCATTTTCTTAGTATCACCTACTAGGTGAACAATCTTCAAGTAGAAGTTAAATATTATTTACAATATAAAACGAAACAAAAATAGATACAGCTGTCTCATAACAAAACGAGGAAAAAAAAACAAAAATTATAATGAGCGCGCTAATAATTATAACCTGTGCAACAATATACCGAAGACATCCCGGACGTCAGCTTGTACGAGATTAGGATGACATTAAAGCAACTTAAAAACACGGTGATGACGGCATTACGGCCGAACTCCTGAAGGCCGGTGGAAAACCCGTTCTTAAGGCCCTCCAGAAGCTTTTCGATTTCGTCATTCTCGAAGGTCAAACGCCACAGGAATGGAACAGAGGTGTGGTAGTACTCTTATTTAAAAAGGGCGACAATGCCCTGCTTAAGAACTATAGGCCCATCACACTTCTGAGCCATGTCTACAAGCTGTTTTCAAGAATTATCACGAACCGTCTTTCGCGCAGGTTTGATGACTTCCAGTCTCCCGAACAAGCCGGATTCCGTAGAGGCTTTAGCACTGTAGACCACATACATACGCTGCGGTAGGTTATACAGAAGACTGAAGAGTATAACCTGCCTTTCTACTTAGCGTTTGTGGACTACGAGAAAGCCTTCGATTTGATCGAGACATGGGCTGTACTGCAGTCTCATCAACAGATCGATTATCGATTCATCGAAGTGCTAAAGTGTCTGTACGAAAACGCCACTATGTCAGTCCGACGCCAGGACCAGACCTCGAAACCTATCCTTCTGCAGCGAGGTGTGAGGCGTTATCTCTCCGAAACTGTTCGCTGCTGCACTGGAGAATGGCTTCAAGGTTCTGGATTGGAAAGGGCTAGGCATCAACATCAATGGCGAATATATCACTAACCTTCGGTTTGCCAAGTCAAAGGTCATGTCAAATGCCCATATAACACCGACTCTCATGAAGATCGGAGATGCTACGCTCGAAGTTGTGGACGAGTATGATTACCTAGGACAAACTGTCCAGCTAGGTAGGTTCAACTTCGAGAAAGAGGTCAATCGTCGAATCCGACTCGACTGGGCAGCGTTCGGGAAGCTACGCAATATCTTCTCGCCCCATATACCACAGTGTCTCAAGACGAAAGTCTTTGACCAGTGCGTGTTGCCAGTGATGACCTATGGTACTGAAACGTTGGCACAATGGGCATTAGAAGGTTAAAAGTCACCCAAAGGACAATGGAGAGGGCTATGCTTGGAGTTTCCCTACGTTATCGAATCAGAAATGAAGATATCCGTAGGAGAACCAAGATAACCGAGATGACCCGAAGAATTGCCAAACTTAAGTGGCAATGGGCGCATTGCTCGCAGAACGGATGGCAGATGGGGCCGAAAGGTTCTGGAGTGGCGACCGCGTACTGGAAGACGTAGCGTTGGAAGGCCTCCCACAAGGTGTATCGATGACCTTGTGAACGCCGCAGGAATCCGCTGGAGGCCTATGTCCAGCAGTGGAAGTCTTTCAGCTGAAATGATGATGAATAATATACTAAGTGCCACATGAACTGTTTCTGAATACTTTCTGCCTCCATACCACGCTGCAATAGTCCTAACCAAGCTGTTACACGGCACTATTTTAGGCTTTTTTTTTTTTTTTTTTGAGGGTGGGAAATCATCAAATAACTTCTCCCGCTCTGGGCGGAGCGGGAGGGCGTGTCAGACTCTTACTGACTAAAACCCACCCGTGTTCCTTCGGCTGCCCTGTTGCCGGGGGCCACGATCTCCCTTTCGGTTTTCTTCGCAACCCCGGCAGGCATCGGCCCTAGTGGACCCCTTCGAATCTGCTGACATCTCTTTGAGGCGCGCGTGGAACACAACGCGCCGTCGACCCGGGCCTGGTCCTTATCGGACGGTGAGCCACCCATTGCTCACCACCCGCAAGCCCGCGCCTACGGTGGCCGGAAATCGCCTCGCGATTCCCGACGCCCTGGGCGTCTCCTCCTGCGGCGGTTAGGGGCATGAGGGCGCGAAATTTGCCTCTCCCTCACGCGTTCCGCCTCCTCCTTCGCTAGCATTACAGCTTCGCAGAAGGAGGTGACGGCCTCCCATTTCCTCTCGCTCCGTACCATGGCCTGAACCAGGGCCGGACGCGAGAGATCACCGCCGCCGATCGCCTCCACGAGGACACGGCGATGCTCCGCCCAAGCTGGGCAGACCTCCACCGTGTCCTCCGGGCGATCCACACAATGGTGACACCCGGGCGTTTCCTCCCGCCTTATCCTGTGCAGGAACCTCCCGAAACTGCCGTGTCCGGTGAGGACCTGCGTCAGGCGGAAGGTGAGGACGCCGTGGCGCCTCTCTAGCCACTCCTCAAAGAGGGGTCTTATCGCCGCAATTGTGGCGTGCCCAACTATTTTAGGCCTGCTATTGCGAAAGATTTTTTCGTTCCGAATGACGAAGCCCAACATTTTAGAATCCTTTTTAATGGTACTCTCAAGGTGCGGGAGGAAGGTGAGCTAACGATCAATATTACACCTAGATCCTTCATTTGGTCAACTGTTTCAATCAATTCATTGCCAATACAGTATACACCTTCAATTAGGTGAGCTTTTCTTGAGAATTAGATATGATTGCCATTTAAGTGTATGCTGTTACACTCACACCACTCAAACTGTAGTGATCGCTTTGCAGACACACGGTATCATTAATTGAGTCTATCACTGAAGATACTTTATAATGTACCACAGATTATACAGATGGGACACTCCGCAAAATCATTTAAATAAAAAGCGACTCTTATCACGACTCAATAAAGTGCAACTCAGTTCGCACAACACTACCATAACCAACCGCTGCACAACCTACATTTATATTCACCTACAAGTCGCCTCTCTTTCTATCAGGTAACTCTTATACCTTCTGACCACATAAGGGTTGTCATATTTAGAGAATAATTAATCTGAATATTTGATTACCAGTTATGTGCCTATTACTCTATTTTTGTGAACAAATTATGTTTCAAGTAAACCTAGGCTAGGTACTTACTTTAATTTGATTAGTCTCCATTATTTATTAGTATGTACCTACGAATACCCTGTTGTCTACATAATCAAAATCTTACTACATAATATTAAGTTATGGTTATAGTTAGTCCATGGTAGGTACCCACCAAAACAAAAATACTATTAATAGGTACTTTCTTACCTATACTTATCAAAGCCTGAACCTGACCATGTAAACAGAACTTGTATGAGTCTAACTATACCTACTATGTATAATAATAATAAATGTAAACATTTGGTAGGTAGGTACCTACCTAATTACTAATTACTTATAGGTAGACCTGTATTTCTTTAGCTTTTGGTGTCCTTTGGAAGTGAGAAAAACTTGAGTTTTGGATCCTTATTATTATTTAAGCAGCCAAATACGATGCAATGCACTAATGCCTTCATTTTAGTATTTTTAGTTTTAATATCTTGCGGCGCGTGAGTATTGAATTGATGTACGACCCGGCGCAGGCGCGCGGCAGCTCTATTGAATTGGCTCAGTGAGACGAACTTGCCGCATACTTGTAACTTCATACCTAAACTGCGGAGTGTCCCATCTGTATTAATCTGTGATTGCACTACAATTATGTAAGAATTTTAGCAGTCCTGGAATAGTTACACGAAAAAAGAATACATGAAAAAATAAACTAAATGAATGCTAGGAATATATTATTAAAAGTTACAAATATTTCCAGAATAGATAAGAAAGAATGAGGAACAATGAATATACTACTAACACAACTTATAATAGAAACTGATCTTGGTACTTATTATTATATTAGAGTTTCAAGTATCACTATAAAGATGTTTATTCAAAATCTAATATTAACATACAACCAAAACAGACCATCTGCTCGTAAATTAGTCATGCTTAATCAAATATTTGTCCCAGATAATTGAAATATACACATGTTGTTATGTAATTAAATCATATAGGCACAATGAAACACTACTGACTGTACTTACTTTATGTATAAATACTTCAAATTTTATGTTACTGTTCACTCTATATGCTTTTGTGACTGTGAGCTGTAACTTATCAAGGGCATCTTGGTAGTCATCCTGAAAAAGAGAGTATACACATATACATTTGTATCTATTGAAAATTTCATTTGATAAATTGGTTTAATTAAATAGAAATAACACCCACCTGAGCATCTATCACAAACACCAAGGCACCACAGCCACCAAATATTGTGTCAGAATCAAAGGTTGCATCAAAAAAATCAATCTGGCCCGGAAAGTCCCAGATTTGAAACTGTACAAAACTACTGTTATTTATGTCATCTTTAACTATTTTATTTGTTGACTCCAAGAATAATGTTTCATTTGGTGACATTTTGTGAAAAACCACTTTCTGAATGGATGACTTTCCAGATCTAAAATTATAAGAAAATAATTGAGATAAGTAATGGCTTGTTTGAATCTTATAAATCCAAGCATGATATTGCTCTGATTTTTGGGATATTTATGATAGTTAAGGGATTCTTATAAAATTTTACAAGCAATTCATAATAGCATGTAAGAATTAAAATAAAGACAATGGTAAAAGCCATGACATAATTTATGATCAGTAATACTAATACTGTTCTAGTGATGAGTGCATCTCACGAATTCGGCGAGTTGAGCCCTATGATTGCGCCATTATTTTATATTCATGGTTGTATAAGACTTCTTTTAAAAATACCTTCTGAGTCCCATTAGAAGAATTCGTGGCTTGTGATCTTCTTGTAATGAAGTATTGTCGCCCTCTCCATTTTGTTCGAAAGGCCCATAACTGAAGTCCTTGGGGAAGGAACCAACATAACAACTGGGATCGTCTTGATAACTCTGAATCATAAAGTTGATAAAAGCTAATTTGTTGTTTCGTTGTTACTCCAAATAGGCAATATTGTAGAAATGTTATATCCACTAACCATTTTAGTAATTATATTACAGAGGAATTATTTACAAATTTTTATAATTAAATATATCCTAATAATAAAATTTATTACACTTTTAACATTTTAGAAAACACTGCGTATTTTTAATGAACAAAACACGTACACCCCAACACAGACCACAGAGACACAGACAACAGATTGACATGTATGTGTATGACATTAAAATAATGACATGACATAATAACCACAGATTATATAAATAGATAGAGGTGTATATTTTAAAACGTTGCATGTACTATGCGTTTGCACCAGAAAAAATCAACACTTAGATGTTTGATAACTTGTCACATGAAAGAAATCTCTTAACTTGTTTTGAATTTGTGTTCGCACTGCACGAAACATATTCAATAGACATTTTTGTATAGAGATTTGTCGCGTTAGCACTGTTGTTTGTTTGTGTCTCGAAACTTGTCAATATTGTGATACCTATGCAATTAGTCTGTAAAATATGTCAAGTGTCCATGTTTCCCGTGGAATACAGTTTTCAACATGTTTTTATGTGAATGTTTCGCCAATGCCAACGCACAGTTAAAGGTTGCTTTCAGAATTAAGCCATAATCGCTCACAGCGCTCACATCAATAACTAGCGTTCCGATTAGATAGAGTTTGGCCACGCTAAATCTGCAATGGAATAAATGGGCAACCCCAAAAAGTTTTATTTAGGGTAAAGGAGATGTTCCAGAAATGTATGGAGCCTGGGCCAGCTCTGTGTACACTATATGTGAATATGGCTATACAATAATAATATAGTAACCGATTTTTTATGTTAATTTGATATAATATTACTTCGTTTAATTGTACATTAAAATTATCTCTGTCAAGGAGAGTAACACTACGTAAATATGGTGGATCAGCAATATGCGAATTATGTCATTTTGACAATGATATTTGATTGATGTTGTGTCTTATGTAATGAGTGATGACTGACAGCGATAAAATAACAACATACGATTTCCGAAAATACTCCAGTTTCGTTATAATTATAATAAAATAGGACTACAGGATATTCTACTCTATTGCGGCAGCACCTAATATTACCTATTCGAGCAGCTAGAGATTGGTTAAATCGGTGTCAAGAGCAAGAAACTAATGCTTGAACGTTATTTTGTAAAACAGTCCTGCTACTTCATTTTTTAGTGCCTATCATAAGTAGAGTACATATCTCGATGCTATCAGTACAATCTGGACCTCGATCATTCATAGAAGAGCAGTGGGCTGTGCAAAACCTAACTACTGCAAGTTATTTTTAAAGTAGTTAACTATTTCTATTACACAGTTACAGCTCGGAAGAAACCCCAACTATTTTTAGGCAGCAAGTACATATTTTTCGGATAAACTTTCCATTATGGACCATTGATTTCGAAGTTCATATTTTTTTTTTGTAGATAGTACTCGTAAATAGAAAGCTTTTTACAAATTTTCAAGTTTCGGACGTTCACAGTTTACGAGATTAATTTATTTAAAGTTTCCATACAAATTGGAAAATAGCACTCCATTTTTGTCATGGTAGATGTCAAATTTGACATCTACCATGACAAAAATGGAGTGTCATGGTAGATGTCACGTTCCGTTGACGACTTCGAGGTGTATTATATTCAATTTATGTCACGTTTTACTTAAATATAATTTTGTATACGATATACTAATTTGGTGTGTTGTATTGCACAATAATTGTTGTATTATGCAATCACATTAACTTTTTTACACACAAATTAACGAATTTTTGTGTTTACATTAGGTGGAACGAAACGTGTAGCGACGCGTTTCGTTCGTTAATACCAAAGAGTATAATAATATAGAGGTTAATACTAAAACGTTAATACTTTGGTGTTTTATTGAGTGCAAGAGCGAGCGAAGCGAGCTCGGGACTTGGGGCACCCCGACTCGGACAGGTTAGGTTAGAAGCCATCCCCTTCGTGGTTATTTTTTTATAAACCACCCAGAAGTAGGAGCCCCGCGCAGCGGGGCTCCGTCGACCTGGCTCCCCCCGACTCTTTCCTTCAATATATCTGGTTTATAATGTCCAAAACATTACGAAAGCCCGGAAATCATAACCTCAAAATTCATTCTAACCTAAAAACTTCAAGCATGGATATCTCCATAACCATGGGGCTCCGAGATGTGGGGATGATGCAGGGGGGCAGCCCCCTCCCCCCACCCTCCCCCTCCACCCTCACCCGCCCATAAATCAATGGTCCATAATGGAATTTTTAACCCCGTTTCACAGGGGTTCTCCACTTCAGTGAACAGGCAGCCTAAGTGGATGAGAAATCAGTCATGAGAGGTAAGTAAATAAAACAAATTGTTGTGACTTATGATTTTATTCATTTTCCACATCATCTCTTATTAATATTCGATCCAGGAATGATGATGGTGCGTTTATGTTCACTTGGTGCCGAGCCCAACCCAAATGCCATACAATGGCCATTGTGTGAGCATAGCAAGAAACTCACTTTTTATTAAGTATTCCGGCACTCTATTTCGTTCTACATTGTTACAAGCCAACACAAAACAATGAGCACTTTTACACACAAGTAGTAGTATCATCTATATAGTGTATATAGTAAAATCATCAAGTGTTATTGATGCACTTGGTGGCTGGATATGAAGTTGTTGCACAACTTCTTCCTTCATTTCTATAATTTCCTGTGCATGTGTCCAGCAGTGGAACAAAGAAGCATATGCTCTGGTAACTGAAACAATACAAGAAAACAATTTACTTGCAGGGGCAACAAAAAGATTATAGTTACTTACATTGTGAAAAAGTAAATTAGCTCTGATAGGTGAGGCTTAGCTCTAAGATTTACAATGACTAATAGTCACTGATTAGAGTTTACCAAGTGCACAGTGATATTACTTTTATACATATAGGGACCGTTCAAGTATTACGTAAGCAGATTTATTACAATTATTTACCCCCCCCCCCCCCTCCCCCTTGTAAGCAAAAGTAAGCAAAGCTCGTACCACCCCCTCCCATACTTACGTAAACATTGATATATGCATTTATCTTTTAATGTAAGTATTCTGTTTTTTTTATTGATTCATGATCAGCAGTTATAATTCAAGAAATATGTTCATTTCGTTTTCAAGCATAGACAATGTGTGGGTTGCCATATGTGTAAAAAAGTACATAATTACTGCTGACGTAATCACCATCTAGACCCCCTCACCCCCCCCATGTCATCAAAAATAAGCAAAGCATAGACCCCCGCCGCCCCCCTATAGTACTTACGTAATACTTGAACGGTCCCATATATATATATTTTTTATTAATTAACCTTTTGACCGCCACGTCAAAAAAACTACGACGTGCCCTCAGCGCCAAGCTAAAAATTCAACCTTAGATACCTACAAAACAGTAGTGAGTTCCGAATGATATCGATAAAAACTGACTGTTCATTTTTTAACAACGTTTTTTTGCACCCTTTACCTTTTCAATCCACAATTAAAAACATCAATCGATAAAATCACGTCAATACCATCACAGCACTATGTTCAATCATGAAGTACTTTTCTGTCATCCTATGATGACTGTGGCGTGGCCGGCACGAATTTTTTTATTTTGCTCGCCTCTGCACTAGAGGTGTGCAAGCGTTATTTATTAATAATATCGAAATGATAAGAGCTTTTATTTTTATGGTTTCGTATAATTTTATACCCACGACGCAACGGAGTAGTACCTAGTTTAAGTTTGAGGTGAGAGGTTGTTTGTTTTTAGTTTGTGTGGGCCTTTATCTTCACAACGGTTTGTCCAATTTAAATTTATGCGGTTTTCTGTAAAATATTTGGAGTTTGCAATGGGTTTTGGGTAGATAATAGCAGCCCCGGATCTAGGGGGGGGGGGGGGGGGGTGGCAAACCGGGGCTCGTGCCCCGGGCGCCAATTTCAGGGGGCGACAAATTCAAATGTAGCAGACAAGTGCACCACCCAGCACATCGCAACTTTGCAATAAATGAGACGCGCGGCACATTTAACCTTTCTATTTATTTTTTTTTAACACCGTTATAGCGCCCCTGTTGGACTGTTGGACCATTATCGATCGATAAAATTTATTTTTATCGAAATTTATTATTAATATGTTGCTGGCAAAATTTTCATTTTGAGAAAATTTGAATTTCACGGGCTAACTTAGCGCATCCCCATAAAAGATTAGCGGGGGGCGGCAGACGGCAGTTTTTGCCCCGCCTCAAAAAAAATCTAGATCCGGGGCTGGATAATAATATGGTGATTACTCAATTAATTTAAACAGTGTAAAATTAAAAAGCTATATTATTTTTTGAGAAAAATGTCACGATGTATAAAATTCCGTCTGGGTTGCCATTGCTATTCGTATTTTTATTCCGAATATAAATCACATTTTAACAGTATATGTAAAAAGGAGGAAACGAAAGGGATAGTGATAATTATAAAACATTTACGAAAAATCAGTCTTATATTTAAGTTCGTAGATAGATATTTTTTTATAAAATAAAAATATAATGTAAACAATTTAAAAAAAAATCTAATTATAATCTTTTCATACAAGTATAACAATCACTAAAAACTTTTATTTAACTAAATTAACTGTAACGTAGGTTTCCGTTCAGGTCGATATTATTTTTATGTTGTCTGTTAGCTACATCACTACTTGTCATCCTATGGTGACACTGGCGTGGAGGGAACTATGTTTTTCGAACTTTAGAATTGGTTTAAGTTTTTGTCATCTTATGTAAATATAGATGAAATATAAAGAAAGGAGAAAATACGAGTATGCCAAGGTCACCTTTACTGCGATTGTTCGCCCCTTATCGCGCTGATCACGTTCCGAGCCGAGGTGGGGCGAGCAGTATATAAGTGGGTTGGACGGGCGATTAAGCTCAGTCTGCGCTCGGTGCTTGGTGTGGCAACACGCCGTGTACGAGTTCACGACAAGTTAATCGTCATCCTGAGGATGCCTCGTTGAGAGGTGAAACACGTGTCAATTTCTTCCAGGGTCTTTTCAAGACTCTTTAGAAATAGCTAAGCGGAAAAGGTTACTAAATATATCCACATCATCATTTCATTTTAAAGAAAGGAGGTTTATTAATATAAATAAGAATGAGTCAAGGAACATAATTAGCAAAAAAAATTAAAAAAATAATGTTGTTTAATAAGATTTATTTACGTTTAAAAGTCTGTCATGTAGTCGTGACCGTGGCGTGCTGGGCACTTTTTGGCTTGTCATCTATACATGACTCTGGCGGTCAAAAGGTTAAGGAACAAAACAAAATATAAACAGAAGCATCACAAAAACCTCAATAAAATTGTCCGGGTGTATATAGCAGTTTAAAAAATTAAAAAATATAACCTCATTGAGATAAATTCTTGCTGCAACTTCTGCTTTCACAGGACCACTAGCAACGTAAGTTGGCGTTCAGTGTAGCAATATTCGACACATAATATTGGTGAAGATCAGATGGGCCTGGAGTTTGCCAGTTATCCTCATTCCTTGTAGCATGCTCAGTATGTCTATGTGCTGCTACCCAACAGCAGTTACTAGCGTTGACTGCCTCGTCGGTCTAATAGTTACTAGCGTTGACTGCCTCGTCAGTCTAATAGTTACTAGCGTTGACTGCCATGTTGGTGTAATAGTTAATAGCGTTGACTGCCTCGTCGGTCTAGCAGTTACTAGCGTTGACTGCCTCGTCGGTCTAATAGTTACTAGCGTTGACTGCCTCGTCGGTCTAATAGTTAATAGCGTTGACTGCCTCCTTGGTCTAGCAGTTACTAGCGTTGACTGCCTCGTTGGTCTAAAGGTTAAAAGCGTTGACTGCCTCGTCAGTCTAATAGTTACTAGCGTTGACTGCCATGTTGGTGAAATAGTTAATAGCGTTGACTGCCTCGTCGGTCTAGCAGTTACTAGCGTTGACTGCCTCGTCGGTCTAATAGTTACTAGCGTTGACTGCCTCGTCAGTCTAATAGTTACTAGCGTTGACTGCCTCGTCAGTCTAATAGTTACTAGCGTTGACTGCCTCGTTGGTCTAAAGGTTAAAAGCGTTGACTGCCTCGTCAGTCTAATAGTTACTAGCGTTGACTGCCATGTTGGTGTAATAGTTAATAGCGTTGACTGCCTCGTCGGTCTAGCAGTTACTAGCGTTGACTGCCTCGTCGGTCTAATAGTTACTAGCGTTGACTGCCTCGTCGGTCTAATAGTTAATAGCGTTGACTACCTCCTTGGTCTAGCAGTTACTAGCGTCGACTGCCTCGTCGGTCTAATAGTTACTAGCGTTGACTGCCTCGTCGGTCTAATAGTTACTAGCGTTGACTGCCTCGTCGGTCTAAAAGTTACTAGCGTTGACTGCCTCGTCAGTCTAATAGTAAATAGCGTTGACTGTCTCGTCGGTCTAGTAGTTATTAGCGTTGACTACCATGTCGGTCTAGTAGTTATTAGCTTTGACTGCCTCATTGGTCTAGTAGTAATTAGTGATGACTGCCTCGTTGGTATAATAGTTAATAGCGTTGACTGCCTCGTTGGTCTAAAAGTTAAAAGCGTTGACTGCCTCGTCAGTCTAATAGTTACTAGCGTTGACTGCCTCGTCAGTCTAATAGTAAATAGCGTTGACTGTCTCGTCGGTCTAGTAGTTATTAGCGTTGACTACCATGTCGGTCTAGTAGTTATTAGCTTTGACTGCCTCATTGGTCTAGTAGTAATTAGTGATGACTGCCATGTTGGTGTAATAGTTACTAGCGTTGACTGCCTCGTCGGGCTAATAGTTACTAGGGTTGACTGCCTCCTTGGTCTAGCAGTTACTAGCGTCGACTGCCTCGTCGGTCTAATAGTTACTAGCGTTGACTGCCTCGTCGGTCTAATAGTTACTAGCGTTGACTGCCTCGTCGGTCTAAAAGTTACTAGCGTTGACTGCCTCGTCAGTCTAATAGTAAATAGCGTTGACTGTCTCGTCGGTCTAGTAGTTATTAGCGTTGACTACCATGTCGGTCTAGTAGTTATTAGCTTTGACTGCCTCATTGGTCTAGTAGTAATTAGTGATGACTGCCATGTTGGTGTAATAGTTACTAGCGTTGACTGCCTCGTCGGTCTAATAGTTAATAGCGTTGACTGCCTCCTTGGTCTAGCAGTTACTAGCGTCGACTGCCTCGTCGGTCTAATAGTTACTAGCGTTGACTGCCTCGTCGGTCTAATAGTTACTAGCGTTGACTGCCTCGTCGGTCTAAAAGTTACTAGCGTTGACTGCCTCGTCAGTCTAATAGTAAATAGCGTTGACTGTCTCGTCGGTCTAGTAGTTATTAGCGTTGACTACCATGTCGGTCTAGTAGTTATTAGCTTTGACTGCCTCATTGGTCTAGTAGTAATTAGTGATGACTGCCTCGTTGGTATAATAGTTAATAGCGTTGACTGCCTCCTTGGTCTAGCAGTTACTAGCGTCGACTGCCTCGTCGGTCTAATAGTTACTAGCGTTGACTGCCTCGTCGGTCTAATAGTTACTAGCGTTGACTGCCTCGTCGGTCTAAAAGTTACTAGCGTTGACTGCCTCGTCAGTCTAATGGTAAATAGCGTTGACTGTCTCGTCGGTCTAGTAGTTATTAGCGTTGACTACCATGTCGGTCTAGTAGTTATTAGCTTTGACTGCCTCATTGGTCTAGTAGTAATTAGTGATGACTGCCTCGTTGGTATAATAGTTAATAGCGTTGACTGCCTCGTTGGTCTAATAGTAAATAGCGTTGACTGTCTCGTCGGTCTAGTAGTTATTAGCGTTGACTACCATGTCGGTCTAGTAGTTATTAGCTTTGACTGCCTCATTGGTCTAGTAGTAATTAGTGATGACTGCCATGTTGGTGTAACAGTTACTAGCGTTGACTGCCTCGTCGGGCTAATAGTTACTAGGGTTGACTGCCTCATCGGTCTAATAGTTACTAGCGTTGACTGCCTCGTCGGTCTAGCAGTAACTAGCGTTGACTGCCTCGTCGGTCTAATAGTTACTAGCGTTGACTGCCTCGTCGGTCTAAAAGTTACTAGCGTTGACTGCCTCGTCAGTCTAATAGTAAATAGCGTTGACTGCCTCGTCGGTCTAGTAGTTATTAGCGTTGACTACCATGTCGGTCTAGTAGTTATTAGCTTTGACTGCCTCATTGGTCTAGTAGTAATAAGTGATGACTGCCTCGTTGGTATAATAGTTAATAGCGTTGACTGCCTCATTGGTCTAGTAGTAATAAGTGATGACTGCCTCGTTGGTATAATAGTTAATAGCGTTGACTGCCTCGTTGGTCTAAAGGTTAAAAGCGTTGACTGCCTCGTCAGTCTAATAGTTACTAGCGTTGACTGCCATGTTGGTGTAATTGTTAATAGCGTTGACTGCCTCGTCGGTCTAGCAGTTACTAGCGTTGACTGCCTCGTCGGTCTAATAGTTACTAGCGTTGACTGCCTCGTCGGTCTAATAGTTACTAGCGTTGACTGCCTCGTCGGTCTAAAAGTTACTAGCGTTGACTGCCTCGTCAGTCTAATAGTAAATAGCGTTGACTGCCTCGTCGGTCTAGTAGTTATTAGCGTTGACTACCATGTCGGTCTAGTAGTTATTAGCTTTGACTGCCTCATTGGTCTAGTAGTAATTAGTGATGACTGCCTCGTTGGTATAATAGTTAATAGCGTTGACTGCCTCGTTGGTCTAAAAGTTAAAAGCGTTGACTGCCTCGTCAGTCTAATAGTTACTAGCGTTGACTGCCATGTTGGTGTAATAGTTACTAGCGTTGACTGCCTCGTCGGGCTAATAGTTACTAGGGTTGACTGCCTCATCGGTCTAATAGTTACTAGCGGTGACTGCCTCGTCGGTCTAATAGTTGCTAGCGTTGACTGCCTCGTCGGTCTAATAGTTACTAGCGTTGACTGCCTCGTCGGTCTAGTAGTTATTAGCGGTGACTGCCATGTCGGTCTAGTAGTTATTAGCTTTGACTGCCTCATTGGTTTAGTAGTTATTAGTGATGACTGCCTCGTTGGTATAATAGTTAATAGCGTCGACTGCCTTGTCGGTCTAGCAGTTACTAGCGTTGACTGCCTCATTGGTTTAGTAGTTATTAGTGATGACTGCCTCGTCGGTCTAATAGTTAATAGCGTTGACTGCCTCGTTGGTCTAAAGGTTAAAAGCGTTGACTGCCTCGTCAGTCTAAAAGTTACTAGCGTTGACTGCCATGTTGGTGTAATAGTTAATAGCGTTGACTGCCTCGTTGGTCTAGCAGTTACTAGCGTTGACTGCCTCGTTGGTCTAATAGTTACTAGCGTTGACTGCCTCGTCGGTCTTATAGTTAATAGCGTTGAATGCCTCGTTGGTCTAAAAGTTAAAAGCGTTGACTACCTCGTCAGTCTAATAGTTAATAGCGTTGACTGCCTCGTCGGTCTAATAGTTACTAGCGTTGACTGCCTCGTCAGTCTAGTACTTATTAGCGTTGACTGCCATGTCGGTCTAGTAGTTATCAGCTTTGACTGCCTCATTGGTCTAGTAGTTATTAGTGATGACTGCCTCGTTGGTATAATAGTTAATAGCGTTGACTGCCTCGTCGGTCTAGCAGTTACTAGCGTTGACTGCCTCGTCGGTCTAATAGTTACTAGCGTTGACTGCCTCGTTGGTCTAATAGTTACTAGCGTTGACTGCCTCGTCGGTCTAATAGTAAATAGCGTTGACTGCCTCGTTGGTCTAAAGGTTAAAAGCGTTGACTGCCTCGTCAGTCTAATAGTTACTAGCGTTGACTGCCATGTTGGTGTAATAGTTAATAGCGTTGACTGCCTCGTCGGTCTAGCAGTTATTAGCGTTGACTGCCTCGTCGGTCTAAAAGTTACTAGCGTTGACTGCCTCGTCAGTCTAATAGTTACTAGCGTTGACTGCCATGTTGGTGTAATAATTAATAGCGTTGACTGCCTCGTCGGTCTAGCAGTTACTAGCGTTGACTGCCTCGTCAGTCTAATAGTTACTAGCGTTGACTGCCTCGTCGGTTTAATAGTTACTAGCGTTGACTGCCTCGTCAGTCTAATAGTTACTAGCGTTGACTGCCTCGTTGGTCTAATAGTTACTAGCGTTGACTGCCTCGTCGGTCTAATAGTAAATAGCGTCGACTGCCTCGTCGGTCTAATAGTTACTAGCGTTGACTGCCTCGTCGGTCTAATAGTTACTAGCGTTGACTGCCTCGTCGGTCTAATAGTTAAAAGCGTTGACTGCCTCGTCGGTGTAGTAGTAATTAGCGTTGACTGCCTCACCGGTCTTGTAGTTATTAACGTTGACTGCCTCGTTGGTCTAATAGTTACTAGCGTTGACTGCCTCGTCGGTCTAATAGTTAATAGCGTTGAATGCCTCGTTGGTCTAAAAGTTAAAAGCGTTGACTACCTCGTCAGTCTAATAGTTACTAGCGTTGACTGCCATGTTGGTGTAATAGTTAATAGCGTTGACTGCCTCGTCGGTCTAATAGTAAATAGCGTTGACTGCCTCGTCGGTCTAATAGTTACTAGCGTTGACTGCCTCGTCGGTCTAATAGTTACTAGCGTTGACTGCCTCGTCAGTCTAATAGTAAATAGCGTTGACTGCCTCGTTGGTCTAATAGTTAATAGCGTTGACTGCCTCACTGGTCTTGTAGTAATTAACGTTGACTGCCTCGTCGGTCTAGTAGTTATTAGCTTTGACTGCCTCATTGGTCTAGTAGTTATTAGTGATGACTGCCTCGTTGGTATAATAGTTAATAGCATTGACTGCCTCGTCGGTCTAGCAGTTACTAGCGTTGACTGCCTCGTCGGTCTAATAGTTACTAGCGTTGACTGCCTCGTTGGTCTAATAGTTACTAGCGTTGACTGCCTCGTCGGTCTAATAGTAAATAGCGTTGACTGCCTCGTTGGTCTAAAGGTTAAAAGCGTTGACTGCCTCGTCAGTCATATAGTTACTAGCGTTGACCGCCATGTTGGTGTAATAGTTAATAGCGTTGACTGCCTCGTCGGTCTAGCAGTTACTAGCGTTGACTGCCTCGTCGGTCTAATAGTTACTAGCGTTGACTGCCTCGTCAGTCTAATAGTTACTAGCGTTGACTGCCTCGTCAGTCTAATAGTTACTAGCGTTGACTGCCTCGTTGGTCTAAAGGTTAAAAGCGTTGACTGCCTCGTCAGTCTAATAGTTACTAGCGTTGACTGCCATGTTGGTGTAATTGTTAATAGCGTTGACTGCCTCGTCGGTCTAGCAGTTACTAGCGTTGACTGCCTCGTCGGTCTAATAGTTACTAGCGTTGACTGCCTCGTCGGTCTAATAGTTACTAGTGTTGACTGCCTCGTTGGTCTAATAGTAACTATCGTTGACTGCCTCGTCGGTCTAGCAGTTACTAGTGTTGACTGCCTCGTCGGTCTAGCAGTTACTAGCGTTGACTGCCTCGTCCGTCTAATAATTAAAAGCGTTGACTGCCTCGTCGGGGTAGTAGTAATTAGCGTTGACTGCCTCACCGGTCTTGTAGTTATTAACGTTGACTGCCTCGTAGGTCTAGTAGCTATAAGCGTTAACTGCTTCGTCAGTCTAGTAGTAATAAGCGTTGACTGCCACGTCGGTCTAGTAGTAATTAGCGTTGACTGCCTTACTGATCTTGTAGTAATTAACGTTGACTTCCTCGTCGGTCTAGTAGTTATTAGCGTTGACTACCATGTCGGTTTAGTAGTTACTAGCGTTGACTGCCTCGTCGGCCTAATAGTTACTAGCTTTGATTGCCTCGTCGGTGTAGTAGTTACTAGCGTTGACTGCCTCGTCGGTCTAATAGTTACTAGCGTTGACTGCCTCGTTGGTATAATAGTTAATAGCGTTGACTGCCTCACCGGTCTTGTAGTTTTTAACGTTGACTGCCTCGTAGGTCTAGTAGCTATAAGCGTTAACTGCTTCGTCGGTCTAGTAGTAATAAGCGTTGACTGACACGTCGGTCTAGTAGTAATTAGCGTTGACTGCCTTACTGATCTTGTAGTAATTAACGTTGACTGCCTCGTCGGTCTAGTAGTTATTAGAGTTGACTGCCATGTCGGTCTAGTAGTTACTAGCGTTGACTGCCTCGTTGGTATAATAGTAAATAGCGTTGACTGCCTCGTCGGTCTAGTAGTTATTACCGTTGACTGCTTCGTCGGTCTAGTAGTTATTATTGTTGACTGCCTCGTCGGTCTAGCAGTTACTAGCGTTGACTGCCTGGTCGGTCGAATAGTTACCAGCGTTGACCGCCTCGTCGGTCTAGCAGTTATTAGCGTTGACTGCCTCGTCGGCCTAATAGTTACTAGCTTTGATTGCCTCGTCGGTGTAGTAGTTACTAGCGTTGATTGCCTCGTCGGTCTAATAGTTACTAGCGTTGACTGCCTCGTTGGTATAATAGTTTCTTCCAAACAATTAGAAATTGAATTGTTTTTAGAAAAAACAATGTTTGATATTATTTGTATAACTGAACACTGGTTGAAAGATTATGAAATGTTAATTAATTTTGAGAATTATAGTGTGGGCAGTTGTTTTAACCGAAAATCCATGCTACGTGGAGGTTCATTAATCATAATTAAAAACTGTATAAAATCTAAGAATCGTAATGACATAGTTGAACTATCGGTGGATCATAGCATTGAACTGTCCTGTGTTGAGCTAGATAAGCATTTTATAGTGTGCGTATACAGACCTCCAAATTATCAAAACTACTCTATATTTGAATCAGTAATGGAAGATGTTTTGGCAAAACTTACAACTGGTAATAAATCAGTAATTATTTGTGGTGACTTTAATATTAATATTTTGGAAAATAATTCAAATAGCAGTAGATTATTAAGCCTCTTCAAATCATTCAATCTGTCAAATGTGTTTTTAGAACCAACGCGAATAACTTCGACTACTGCTACATGTATTGATAATGTCTTTTGTTGCTGCGACTATTTAGATAAAGCCATTGTTAATTATCACCCTTCTGATCACAGCGGTCAAACCGTTATTTTTGAATCAAACACACCAATACTAAAAGTGCAGATCCAAACTAGACCAATAACAACAGGTAATTTAAATAAGTTTAATAGCACTTTAATCAGCAAGTTAAGTGATGAGGGTCTAAATATGTTCAATGGCAATATTTTGTATGAACAATTCTTTTCATTAGTGCAATCAGAGTTTAATAAGTCTTTTAAGAAAAAAACTAAAACTATTTGCCCTAAGTTTTTATTCAGTGACTGGGCAACTAAAGGTATCAGGAAAAGTAGGGAATCATTATTTGAACTGTATGGCCTTAAGCCGTATATTAAGACGGAAACTTTTAGTAAGTATGTTGCTACTTACTCTAAAACGTTTAAAATATCTTCAAAGCAGCTAAAGCTTCTTTCATTAGCAACAAGATTAAATCAGCAGATAATAAAATAAAGACAGTTTGGAAAATTATTAACAATGAAACAAACAAGAACAAAAGACATAATACAGATTACACACTAGACACTTCCCGCGGTCTCATTAGCGATAACATCGATGTTGCTCAGGAATTTGCAACTTTCTTTACCAATATTCCAATTAAAACTACTGAAACTTTAAATTCCTCCCCTTCACTTGCTATTGATTTATTAAAGGCAAATGATTCAGCCTGTCCTGTGGAATTTAAATTTAAACATATAAACCCTGTGGTCGTCGTAAAGGCTTTTAAGCAACTAAAGATTAAAATGACCGAAGATCTGTGGGGCATGTCTACTAAAGTTTGTCAATCAATTATTGAGACAATTGCACCCTATTTAGCTTTAATATTTAATTTATGCGTAGATCAAGGGATATTCCCGGATTTAATGAAATACAGTAAAGTTATTCCACTTTTCAAATCCGGGGACAGCAAAAACACAAATAATTATAGACCCGTATCGGTTTTGCCGGTTTTCAGCAAGGTCTTTGAAAAAGTAATGTTAAATCAAATGCTCAATCATTTTAATCGTAATAACATCCTACACGATCAACAGTATGGTTTCACCAAAGGACGTTGCACAACCGACGCCGGTGTCACTTTATTAAAACACATATTTAATGCATGGGAAGAGACACGAGATGCAATAGGCATCTTTTGCGACCTATCCAAGGCATTTGATTGCGTAAATCATGAAACGCTGCTCTTGAAACTTGAACATTACGGACTAGATAAACTTGCGCTAAGCTTAGTAAAAGCATATTTGAATGATAGACTGCAGCAAGTTCAAATAAACGGTGTAAATTCATTGGGTTTAAAAGCCAAAATGGGTGTTCCACAGGGCTCGATATTGGGTCCATTCCTATTTTTAGTATACATAAATGATTTACCTAATTTACTGAAAACCCGACCACAAATGGTGTTATTTGCTGATGACACATCACTCATTTTTAAAGTAAACAGACATGCACAGGAGCTTGACGACGTAAATAACGCTATGCTTAAGGTCCATAATTGGTTTACTGTAAATAATTTGGTATTAAATGAGAAGAAAACTAAATGCATAAGATTCGCGTTACCGAGTGTTAGAAGTAGTGAATGTCACGTTGTATTGAATAAGGAGACACTAGAATTCGTCGAAAAGACTGTTTTCCTGGGGATAACGCTTGACTCTAAACTACAGTGGGGTCCTCACTTAACATCACTTGCAGGGCGGCTAAGTTCAGCCGCTTACGCTGTTTGGAAAATCCGCCAACTAACAGACGTAGATTCCGCGAGACTGGTCTATTTTAGTTACTTTCATAGCATCATGTCTTACGGTATTTTGCTGTGGGGACGGGCTGCAGATATTGATTCTATCTTTATTCTGCAAAAGAGGGCCGTCAGAGCCATCTACAACCTCCGCAGACGTGAGTCTCTAAGGGAACTGTTTAAGAAAATTAACATCATGACGGTACCTTGTCAGTATATATATGAGAACATTATGTATGTTCGAAAAAATCTCCATCTTTTTAGTAAGATAAGTGACAGGCATAATTTTAACACTAGAAATAGGAACAAATTAGATCAACCACGTTTTAGATTGTCTAAAGTACACACTTCTTTTATGGGGTACTTTGGTGGGTTATTTAAAATAAAATACCACTCGATATTCTTCAACTAAATGAGAAGAAATTTAAAACATGCATTAAACGCACACTATGTAGACAAGCATATTATAAGTTAGATGAATATATCGTAGATAAAAATGCTTGGCTTAATGCTGGTCCTGCTCCACAGCCGCTTGGGCTCACTAGTTAAAATTTTTATATTTGGAAGAGTTGCCTCCCCTTTAAAAAAAAAAAAAAATATTTTGACATTAGGAACTTAATGTTCATTTTTGTTTTACCAACTTAATTGTTGAATGCTCCAATTAAGTAATGATTTTCTTTCTTTTTGGTGGTTAAATTCTTTTATTTTTTTAGATACATTGCAAACTATAGTTTTGTATAATTTAGAAGCATTTTTATTTTTGTAAATGTGAGACCATGGAGCCGTTAATTAACTTATTAAGATGTATGTTGACTTGAAATAGCATGGCAGTTGAGAATATGTCATGCTCACTTAAATGTCTCGCTGATGGTGGCGAGTGTGTTGGATCATTCGGTTCCCTACAAAATGGTTGAGCTGGATGGTGCTGATCCACGCGTCATGTTCGTGAACGGGCGCCGTCAGTTGAAACTGGTCATCTCTTATCTGCCAGGGCTTATTTTTAATCTTTTATTTTCAATTGCTTTTGATTATTTTTTGTACATTGTTCTCACATATAGAAGCAACAAGAATGATGTACCCAGGATTTTGTAATATCAATATTTAAAAGAGTGTCCTTGGAGTTTCTTGCCCGTTCTTCTCCATAGAGATCTACGTTTTGGAATGGGCAATTAGCTTCAACTTTCTGACTAACTGACCGACTCTTTGACAATTCAAAAGTGCCTGTAAATGGTTTAATTGAAATAAATGCTTTGAGTTTTTTTTTTGTTTTTGAGTTAATAGCGTTGACTGCCTCACCAGTCTTGTAGTTATTAGTGTTGACTGCCTCGTAGGTCTAGTAGCTATAAGCATTAACTGCTTCGTCAGTCTAGTAGTAATAAGCGTTGACTGCCACGTCGGTCTAGTAGTAATTAGCGTTGACTGCCTCACTGGTCTTGGAGTAATTAACGTTGACTGCCTCGTCGGTCTAGCAGCTATTAGCGTTGACTGCCTCGTCGGGCTAATAGTTATTAGTGTTGACTGCCTTGTTGGTATAATAGTTAATAGCGTTGACTACCTCGTCGGTCTAGCAGTTACTAGCGTTGACTGCCTCGTCGGTCTAATAGTTACTAGTGTTGACTGCCTCGTCGGTCTAATAGTTACTAGCGTTGACTGCCTCGTCGGTCTAGCAGATACTAGTGTTGACTGCCTCGTCTGTCTAGCAGTTACTAGCGTTGACTGCCTCGTCGGTCTAATAGTTACTAGCGTTGACTGCTTCGTCGGTCTTATAGTTACCAGCGTTGACTGCCTCGTTGGTATAATAGTTAATAGCGTTGACTGCCTTGTCGGTCTAGTAGTTATTAGCGTTGACTGCCTCGTCGGCCTAGCAGTTACTAGTGTTGACTGCCTCGTTGGTCTAGCAGTTACTAGCGTTGACTGCCTCGGCGGTCTAATAGTTACACGCGTTGACTGCCTCGTTGGTCTAATAGTTACTAGCGTTGACTGCCTCGTCGGTCTTGTAGTTATTAACGTTGACTGCCTCGTCGGTCTAGTAGTTATTAGTGTTGACTGCCTCGTAGGTCTAGAAGCTATTAGCGTTAACTGCTTCGTCGGTGTAGTAGTTATTAGCGTTGACTGCCTCGTTGGTATAATAGTTAATAGCATTGACTGCCTCATCGATCTAGTAGTTATTAGCGTTGACTGCCTCGTCGGTCTAGTAGTTATTAGCGTTGACTGCCTCGTCGGTCTAATAGTTACTAGCGTTGACTGCCTCGTCGGTCTAATAGTTACTAGCGTTGACTGCCTCGTTGGTCCAATAGTTACTAGCGTTGACTGCCTCGTCGGTCTTGTAGTTATTAACGTTGACTGCCTCGTCGGTCTAGTAGTTAATAGTGTTGACTGCCTCGTAGGTCTAGAAGCTATTAGCGTTAACTGCTTCGTCAGTGTAGTAGTTATTAGCGTTGACTGCCTCGTCGGCCTAATAGTTACTAGCGTTGACTGCCTCGTCGGTGTTGTAGTTATTAACGTTGACCACCTCGTCGGACTAATAGTTACTAGCTTTGATTGCCTCGTCGGTCTAATGGTTACTAGCGTTGACTGCCTCGTTGGTATAATAGTTAATAGCGTTGACTGCCTCATCGGTCTAGTAGTTATTAGCGTTGACTGCCTCGTTGGTCTAGTAGTTATTAGCGTTGACTGCCTCGTCGGTCTAATAATTACTAGCGTTGACTGCCTCGTCGGTCTAGCAGTTACTAGTGTTGACTGCCTCGTCGGTCTAGCAGTTACTAGCGTTGACTGCCTCGTCGGTCTAATAGTTACACGCGTTGACTGCCTTGTTGGTATAATAGTTAATAGCGTTGACTGCCTCGTCGGTCTAGCAGTTACTAGCGTTGACTGCCTCGTCGGTCTAATAGTTACTAGTGTTGACTGCCTCGTTGGTCTAATAGTTACTAGCGTTGACTGCCTCGTCAGTCTAGTAGTTATTAGCGTTGACTGCCTCGTTGGTATAATAGTTAATAGCGTTGACTGCCTCATCGGTCTAGTAGTTATTAGCGTTGACTGCCTCGTCGGTCTAGTAGTTATTAGCGTTGACTGCCTCGTCGGTCTAATAGTTACTAGCGTTGACTGCCTCGTCGGTCTAATAATTACTAGCGTTGACTGCCTCGTTGGTCTAATAGTTACTAGCGTTGACTGCCTCGTCGGTCTTGTAGTTATTAACGTTGACTGCCTCGTCGGTCTAGTAGTTATTAGTGTTGACTGCCTCGTCGGACTAATAGTTACTAGCTTTAATTGCCTCGTCGGTCTAGCAGTTACTAGCGTTGACTGCCTCGTCGGTCTAATAGTTACTAGTGTTGACTGCGTCGTTGGTCTAATAGTTACAAGCGTTGACTGCCTCGTCAGTCTAGTAGTTATTAGCGTTGACTGCCTCGTTGGTATAATAGTTAATAGCGTTGACTGCCTCATCGGTCTAGTAGTTATTAGCGTTGACTGCCTCGTCGGTCTAGTAGTTATTAGCGTTGACTGCCTCGTCGGTCTAATAGTTACTAGCGTTGACTGCCTCGTCGGTCTAATAATTACTAGCGTTGACTGCCTCGTTGGTCTAATAGTTACTAGCGTTAACTGCTTCGTCGGTGTAGTAGTTGTTAGCGTTGACTGCCTCGTCGGCCTAATAGTTACTAGCGTTGACTGCCTCGTCGGACTAATAGTTACTAGCTTTAATTGCCTCGTCGGTCTAATGGTTACTAGCGTTGACTGCCTCGTTGGTATAATAGTTAATAGCGTTGACTGCCTCGCTGGTCTAGTAGTTATTAGCGTTGACTGCCTCGTCGGTTTAATAGTTACTAGCGTTGACTGCCTCGTCGGTCTAATAGTTACTAGCGTTGACTGCCTTGTTGGTATAATAGTTAATAGCATTGACTGCCTCGTCGGTTTAGTAGTTATTAACGTTGACTGCCTCGTCGGTCTAGTAGTTATTAGTGTTGACTGCTTCGTAGGTCTAGAAGCTATTAGCGTTAACTGCTTCGTCGGTGTAGTAGTTATTAGCGTTGACTGCCTCGTTGGTATAATAGTTAACAGCGTTGACTGTCTCATCGATCTAGTAGTTATTAGCGTTGACTGCCTCGTCGGTCTAGTAGTTATTAGCGTTGACTGCCTCGTCGGTCTAATAGTTACTAGCGTTGACTGCCTCGTCGGTCTAATAGTTACTAGCGTTGACTGCCTCGTTGGTCCAATAGTAACTAGCGTTGACTGCCTCGTCGGTCTTGTAGTTATTAACGTTGACTGCCTCGTCGGTCTAGTAGTTAATAGTGTTGACTGCCTCGTAGGTCTAATAGTTACTAGTGTTGACTGCCTCGTTGGTCTAATAGTTACTAGCGTTGACTGCCTCGTCAGTCTAGTAGTTATTAGCGTTGACTGCCTCGTTGGTATAATAGTTAATAGCATTGACTGCCTCGTCGGTTTAGTAGTTACTAGCGTTGACTGCCTTGTTGGTATAATAGTTAATAGCATTGACTGCCTCGTCGGTTTAGTAGTTATTAGTGTTGACTGCCTCGTCGGTCTAGCAGTTAATGGCGTTGACTGCCTCGTCGTTCTAATAGTTAATAGTGTTGACTGCCTCGTCGGTGTAGTAGTAATTAGCGTTGACCGCCTCGTCGGTCTAGTAGTTAATATACTACACCGCCGAGGCAGTCAACGCTATTAACTTCTAGACAAACGAGGCAGTCAAAGCTAATAACTACTAGACCGATGAGTCAGTTAACACTAATTACTACTAGACCGACGAGGCAGTCAACGCTAATAACTACACTACTATATAAGTAGTTTTTTAGATAACTGTCTTGGATCATAACAACAACAACAACATCTGCATTTATTTATGTCTACCTTGTATGAATAAAAAAGAAAACAAAAAGGTGCTTACCTCTGTTGGAGCAATTGTTTCAGCAATATGTTCTCTTTCGGAACCTTCGGGAATAGAGTGAGCATGCCTCCTAAACAAAGATGTTCTTCACCAAACACATACATTGCTATCATGGGAATGCTGGAGTTTGTGATTGTGTTCCAGAGCACTATCAGAAGACATTTCTTGCATTGTAAGCACATTACTACATTTATATTAACCTGAAACAAAACAAAAAAAGAGGTTAAACAGTGTAAGATTTTACAGTATAGAAAATAAATAAAATGTGTTTACCTGATGACCATAAAAGTTATTCCGATATCCTATTTACAGAATAAACAATTTCATTTTATTTTACCAAGATACCGCTCGATGACCGAATTTATTTCGGGGCCCATATCATCGGTAATATAACATTGTTCATTTTCATCTATTACAGAGATGCACTGTAGGCACGCCATTGTCAATAAACTGCAATAAGAATCAAGTTAAAATGAGTTAGAATATTCATACAAGATCGTTCAATAAATACGTCAGAGCCGATCACGCCTTTAAGAAGCACCGCGACAGATGAGCACTTTTTGACAACGGCCTTCAGAGCCAGGCCGACAGACGTGACCCACGTCTGTCGCCTGGGCTCAAGGGAAGAAAACATTACACAGAAATAGCATTTGAACAAAACAACAAGTAAAAGCACGTGTTAAAGGGGACATACCTGAAACTGACTTATATTGTAGAATACCACGAAAACACGACGGAAGCCAAGCCACAGGCGAAACATAAACCATATAACCAAGCCGGGGTCAACAGAGAAGCAATCAATCAATGTCCGTAGTAGTAAATTGGGTTCCATGGTATACAACGACCACACAGTACTTTTTATATTGACAACGACTCTAATCAAAACAAAGTCAAAGAAAGACGGACCTAGACGTCACGTCACGAAACTTAAAACTGTCAAACGAACGTCATGTCAAACCCAACCGTCATGGCTGCCCTAAGAACAGGGTTACATTATTAAAAATCTTCCAATTTAATCATTTTTGTACGGCTGTACTCGTCTTCAAATGATTTTTTTTGGATTTTTATGACAATCCCCTATTTTTTTCCTATTTATCTATGTAGTGTACACATAGGTGGCCCAAAATCAAACATCTCCTTTTTACATCAGTCAGATAAGTCAGTTTTGGGGTACTAGAAATGTCAGATTGCTTACGCTTTACGTTGGTTTCACAAAAAAAAGTCGGAAAATGGTTAAACCCAAGGTATAATAATATACTTCGCCTGGTATTCTCTTCCGACGATGGCCTAAGACTACGTCACGATAAGTGTTGCCATTGATTGTCCTTTCCAATAAATTTAGGAACTTTCTCATTTAGTTAATGAAAATAAAGTAAATTACTAACTACCTTAACTATTTAGTAACTCGTGTGATTCATCTATTTAGTTTTAAATTAATTAACATATTGAATTATTAGTTCATAATTGCTTTGTTAACTTACAAATGCATTTTGCACGGGTAATTCAATCACACACAGTGGCCACACATAGAATTGACAAGTCATACTGACAGCTCGCCATTTCATCGCTATTGTCGAGTCGCTCATATCTATAGCGTTGTTTCGCTCGGTGAGCAAAATACTGTGGTTCCCAAACATTGGTTACTGTGAAAAGGAAAACTGTGTAAACTGTGAAAGATACGTGCACAATAAAAATGGTTTACCATACTAAACTGTAAAAACAGAAGTAAAAAAGGCGGTATAATAAGGTTTTTTTCTTTTCCCAAAGAAGAGATGCTAGCAAATGTGTGGCTTCAGTATTGTAGACCGAAAACAACAATAAGAACTGGTATGTACCTTACTACATATTATTTCATTTATCTACGCGTTGTAAATTCCATATAAGGCATAATAATGCCAATCCGGCTGTAGGTACGCCCGAACATAACCTAACCCAACTAGTTTTTTACTTATTTACGAAAATATCCACATCTTTGATACGGGACACGAAATATTGATCTAGGTAGCGTAGCCTGTGATTGGATTTTTTTTGTGTCTAGGGGACAACTAATTTACCCTTGCAATGAATTGATCAAGGTTGCTGATATAATGGAGAGAGAATTTAATAAATACCACGGTGAATCTTTGCACGATGAAAAATTCATTTTCACAAATTTGACACGGATTGTTCATGATGCCACAAAGGACTTGTATCCTCAAATTCATTATGAAGTAGTACTCTGTTTAGTTCGAACGAGGACCTATACGACCTACGAGTAAGGGCACTAAATAAAACCACAATATGCAATCAATTAAAAAAGAAGCAAAGTAAAAAAATACAAAAAGTATTAAATATGTCGATTTATTAAAAATGATAAAACATGAGTACCCGTTGTATTATTTTTATGTTTTTCCCCCACTAAAAAAGTTTGAGAGCCACATCGCAACTGATGACGTATTCTTAGGCCAATCACGTGACCCAGCTGTCACGGGAAGAGAATACCAGGCGAAGCATATTATTATACCATGGCTAAACCATAGACATTTAATAAGTATGGACTGGAAATACCTACAAAAAAAAGGTGCATACCTACAACTCAAAATGTCGCATAAAATGGCTGCCAATGCTAGGGTTGTGTCATTCAGGGAACATGGTGTTACTATTTCGAGTATCGATACTAGTACGTAATAGTATAACGAATCTTACTAGATATCACGGTTGCATCATATTTAAAAAAATATTAGCTAATAGTCCGTTGTAACAGAAAAAAACGAGTATTGATAATTTATCACTTCTCAAACAATTTTCCGCATAATTATAATTTCATTTATAGAATTATTACTTAGCAAATAAAGTTTTCACAAATATTTGTAACGCAAACCTAATGTTTGGCAAGTGAACGTTTAAACAAAGCCAAATATTTAGTATCGAGTGAGCATGCAAGTCTTATGCCTGTTTTCACCTTCACTAAGTGACAATTAAATGAATCCCTAATAAAAGTTCACTGTTGGATTTTCAACGGTAGACTCAGCGCTGAGAGTTGAAAAACAGTGCAGTTTTATTTAGGTATTCATTTAAGTGTCACTTAGCTGTCGGTGAAAACGGGCATTAGTGAATTAAATTTTTAACAATTTTATCAAAAATGAACATTCGGAATAATACACATCCTTACATATTATAAAACAAAGTACACCGCCGCGTCTGTCTGTTTTTCTGTCTGTCTGAACGCGAAAAATTCAAAAACTACTAAACGGATTTTCAATCAATTTTCACTAATGGACGGAGTGATTCATGCGGAAGGTTTTAGTGTATAATTCATTAAAGTTTTGTGTAAATTGGCTGAAATTTGACGATTATTGTTGAAGATGTCGGATAAAATCATGCGGACTGGGATCTTTATTAGCGTGCGCCGCGGAAATCATAAAAGTTACATAAAATGTATGTTCTACAGTATTGTTCATCTTAAAAACTTCAACAAAAAAATCGTATACACTACATAAAACTCTGCGGAACGGTCTCTCGGTGCTATGAACCAAAGAGTACAGTTTGCTGTAAACCACGGGCCGGACCTAGCAATATCATTTCAGCGCAGCGAAGGAACTAGTATTAGAAACTATTACGGAAACGGTACAACACTATTCCACCATGACATATCATTGTAAACAAACGAATGAAATTATGAAATAATAAAAAGGTCTGTTGGACGGAAATAAACCCATATATTAAAATTTAAGCCGTATTTAATGATCACCTAGCAATTTTTTCATCGAAAGTTTATCACTTTATGTACTATTGCATGAAAACCGGCTACTAACCTGTGCAAAGATAATTGAGGTTGATTTTCCTTCTTTCTTGCACCACACTTCACAATACAACACACAGGCATGTTGAATTGGTGTTTTCCAACGTATATATGTAGTTTTAAAGGAAAACTCCACGTGATTTTCTCACAAATCTCAATAAAACAAAAAGTAAACAACCACTTGACAGCAGAACTACCATGAACTTGTCGCATATTATGGCGGATATGGCACTTACCTACAACTGTTACTACGTCTCAACAAAATGTTGCCATTATGAGGAACAACTGAAATATTGTTGTCTCTTTTATCAAATACGATTACCACATTAGAAAGAGTGAAATAACACGATATTTCACATTCTAGTTCGTTTTTCACCCATATTTGTATAAGCAAACTTATGTATAGAATATCGCGGCGCCTCCGTGTTTTTACTATCTCAATGGGCTAAACCTATTAAAAGTGGGTCTACCCTTTATGACAGAACTTTTTATGTCATAATATTATTTTGCATAACAGTGAATAGCATAAACTTCATTTCGCAGAAAATCGTTTGGCAAACACTCACTCAAAACACATAATTTTGTAAGTCAGAATCTTTATGCTTTAGGCATAAATATCCATAATAATTAAAAAGTAGAACCATGGTATCGCAGAAAATTCACAGTCAGAATCATCTTTTGGCATACATTTCATATTGATAGTCATTAAAAGGCAGAACTATCATAATTATCTCAGAAAGTTAACAGTTAGAATAATCTTTTGGTATACATTTCATATCCATAATAATTGAACGAGCAGCTTTCTCCAGAGAACATCATATGACACCAGGTGAGAGATCCAGGAAGCAAGCATACATCGGCGTTTTTCGGTCTGTGTAATATAGGACAGTATTCTTCAAACTCAGCACAGCACTTTCGGTTGAAAGCTCAGGTTGAAAACCAAACTGTGCTACAATAGTTTGCATCAGCTCAGCAGCTAAATGAGAGTGTAAATTGCAAAAAAATGGCCAAGGTGAAGCCGTGGTCGCATGCCCATATAATTTTGTAGGTGTACAGGCAGGCTTCACCTTGACCATTTTGTACCTATACCTTGATTTCTGTCTGAAATATTTTCTTGTTTCATGCTTTTTGAATTGTGATTTTTCAGTAGTTGGGTTTTAGTTTTGAACTTATTTTTTTAAAAATTATTTTGGGGTTAAAATTTCGTGATACAGTATTTGCAGAGCAGCTTATTATTTTTTTGTTTAGGTTTTATTGTATAATAGGTATTAATTCTACAACCGCGCCGTACGTAGCACAGTCTCACTTTTGCTTGTTTTTACACAATTTTTACCTATTTATTTATTTAGACAATATGATATGTACATATTTATATTTCATGACTATGTCCTCTAGAGGGCGCTATATTGCATTCAATATGACGTCATACAGTCTATAACCAGCGAACGATCAAGACGCTTCCAATGATACCTCATTTGTCAAATTTTGATCGGCGGTTTAGAAGTTATGATATAACAGATGAACATACATACATACCGGTCAAAATCATAACCCTCCTTTTTGCTTCGCCGTAGCCGGTAAAGTCGTTCAGTAGTAGCCCTCTACTAGGGCATGTCATATGAAAGAGCGCTATTTGCATATTCTCAAACATTTTTAAATTTTTTTAGGCTGCACAGTTTTTGACTTTTGACTACCGTTCCTACCTCCGAAGTTTACATAGAGAAAAATCTGAAATTATTCTATGTGATAGAAGTTTACATAAAGGTTACAGGAAAAATACAACGATGTCTCTAAATAGCAAACTTTTCAGAAATCATCAACTAAACTTACATTAGTTCCACTATCGGTTAAGAGATGGCGCTGACCTAAAACTGCAATATTCTACACCGCAGTGTGCAGTGTTAAAATTCTCTGACGAATATAGGCCTCGCCGATGAAAATTTTAAATGGTAGGTACAGAACCCTCGACGGCGAGTCCAACTCGCACTTGACCGTTTTTTTAACTTAAAGGGGTCCAGACACTATCAGCAATCACGGACGTATATAAGGGGGAGGTTTTGGGGGTCCGGTCCCCCCCCATTTATATTCATCTTACTTATCCAACAGAAAAAAATTACATACACCGCGCCGATTGTAGAAAACGATAGATGCTTAGTCCGCCGCAGTGCGGGGAGCGGGGGAATGGGCACTGCCCCCGCCGCCGCCGCCCTCGCTTCGGCGGCATGGCGGAGCCCAAACCAAGCTAGTCTAGTCTGTTTTGTCTCTTCGCGTTGCGCAATCGTTATACTACAGAAAAACTGTGTCGCTTTTAAAAAGTATGAAAAGAACAAATCAAGTATCTCTTTTGAGTTTTTACATTACATATACCTAAGTTTTTAGTTAAAGGCACCTACTTAGAGTAACCTAAGTTAAATATTATAGATTACTCGCGACTATACTTGCGTGTTATAGTCGCAGGCAATATTTAATTTGTAAATGATAGATTTAATTGGCGTTAGAGCTCTGTTTTTTTTTAAATTTGGGGACCCCCCCTTGTCAAAGCTATATCTACGTCCGTGTCAGCAATACTTACATTACATTCAAGTAATGTCATTACTACTGACAGTGTGGTGGTTGTTTTTTTTTTGTTCTGTATTAGAACAAGAATGAATAAGAACAAGTTCTTAGTAATGGATAACAATCTAGCCTAATAGGCTAATAAGCAATTTAACTCTAACTTAATATTTTAGGAGATAGATTATGTTATAATTACCTATAACTAAGATATTGTCAATTTGCACTTTTACACAATTTCGTAGCACTTTCTTAGGGTCTGATATAGGTAATTGATGAAAACACTTTGTTCATGTGTTACATGTATAGCACAGCATTGTTACTATTATTTATTATTTATGTGATTTATATAGTACCTACACTAAATCAAATGGTGTAGGTCTGTTTAGCCGACGCAAATTATGTCCGTGTTGTTTAGCAGCTGGATTGCCTCGACATACACATGCCGGTGAAATCTGTGTTTGTGGGCTTCAGCAAATTTTTGTATGATGGTGGTGACAAGTTCTATTTTAAGATCTCGGTGGAGCTTGTCATTTCTATGGTGCATTTACAGCATACCTGAGTACTTTATTTTGGAAATGTTGAATTATTTTAACGTTGCTTCGTTTAGTACAGCCCCAAAGTTGGATTCCGTACGTCCAAATTGGCATAAGAATATGCTTGTATAATATTATTTTATTATGTATTGATAGGCAGGATTTCCTTCCGAGTAACCAATACATACTTTTGTATCGTATGTCGAGTTCCTCTCTTTTCTTTTTGACGTAAGATTTCCATCGCAGCTTGGCGTCAAGAATTATGCCAAGGTATTTCGCTATATTAGCAAAAGGCACAAGTACATGCCGTTTACAGATTGGGTGGTAATCGCAGTGTTTGCATTAGCAATAGCATTAGCTACGCGGACGACATGGTACTGCTGGGCCCGACTGAGGGATCTATCAGAGAAATGAAATGTTGAAGGTCTGCGAGGAGCATGTTGCCTTGCACGGCCTTGTGTACAATGTCCGTAAATTTGAATAGATGGTCTTTAAGTGAACATGAACCTAGTTTTTGTCTAAATGGTATGAGCATAAATAAAGTCCACCAATTTAAGTACTTGCACATACTTACCGACGACCTTAAGATAATGCAGACATCGAAAGGGAATAGGGCACTGGCGGTCCGAGGGAATATGTTGGCCCGTAGATTCTCTCGTTTTGCGGACCAAGTCAAAATTACCCTGTTCAAGACGTTTTGTCAAGGTCTGTATGCGGGGAGTCTAAGGGTGAGCTACACCAAAAGATCGGTAGATGTCTTACGCAACCAATACAAATACAAATAGTTTATTTTCTTTAACAAGCTTGTACTACATACAATAATGTTTTTAGGATGCTGTTGAAACTGCCCGGTTTCTGTAGCGCATCGGAGAAGGATTCGCAAAAAAGTCGCATCACTGATGCCTAGAATGCGGGTCAGTGACAATAGCATTCTGAAAACACGGTGGAGAGCCCTTAATCCCCTTTTCTGAGGCATTATGTGGGGAGAATGGTCAGGTAGCATATTTCTTGCTTTATCGTTCTCTGCACATCCTGCCGCAGTCACCAGCTATTCTTATCCTTCTTCTGTGTACCTACTATTATCACTAGTGATAAGGTATTTTTCTAACAAATTGGACCATATTGTTGTCCGAACTGAATAAATAAATAAAATAAAATTACAAATTACCATATTTTATAGTAGGTACTTTTATGAGTTTTTATCGCCAAAGTACCTTTCCTTATTCTCTGTAAATTGAGAGGTCTGGCTCTTGTGATACAGGACCTCCTTTTACAAGAGCCAGGGCTACATGTTTGTGCCGCCGACGCAAACCGCGCTCCCCCGCACCCTGCATAGCTCCCATTGGGACGTTTAGGCTTATATCTCTCAGTGCTGAGGGATTGTTGGTAAGTAAATGATAAAAGTGTATAATTGCTTGCAAGCTCCATCTCAGCTCTAGAGTGTCGAGTGCGAGCATACCCGTTACAAAAAGCGAGGGATAGAGAAATGGGTAGTACCCGTATTTATTCTTGTATACGTAGCGACAGAACTTTTTGTGTATTTTTTCTATCATATTTTTGTACTTAGTCTCGTACAGGTCCCAAATGAGATACAAAAGTTCTAACAAATAAGTAATATGCTGCACGAGTAATTATGTTTTTACTTTGCTATATGCAAAATATTTAATTATAGTAATTTTGCGCCTACATATTCGTAATAATAAACTCTGCTACCTTACAAAAGTTTAAACATAATACGTGCTATGCCTTTCCTTTAATACAATTTTGGTATTACTCGTGCAACATATTACTTAGTTGTTAGAAATTTTGTTCTAAGGTATAAGTAAGCTCTATAAGGATATAGGAAATTATTAGAAAAACTTTTTTTTTTGTTGAAAGAGTTACTGGACTTTTCAGTTTTCCATTGTTCCACAGTACCTATATGTTAGCATTTTCATTAATATAAAGTTTAGATAGTAGGTACTAATGAAGAAACTGCAAAGTATTTAAATTTAAATTTAATATCATCGTTATAACACGAAATATAAAGAAATTATACCTATTGCATAACTCTAAAGTCTAAACTGTTAGCATTATTGTACAAAGCAATGAATTCACTAAAGCTATCCACACAGCGAAAATAAAAAAAAAATAGAATTATAAAAGGTTTTGCGGAAAATATATTGTTTCTCCACTGGACTAAATATAGGGGGCGAAAAATCGATCTAGCTAGGTCTCTCATATCTGGGAAAATTCGTTTTCACTATTTTCACCTGAGCAGAGCTCGGTCGCCCAGGTACTTATACATTACTAGCTTCTGCCCACGACTTCGTCCGCGAGCCTTATAAACAAACAAACATACATACAAACAAATTCTACCTTCTCCTCAACCGATAGCCAAGACCTGAACCTCCAGCAGTGTGCTTAGAGGATTCAGAGGTAAGCAGAACCAGAGCGGACTCAAACTGTCGCCCTGAAATATGCCTCGCTCTATCCTTATCGGCTTGTTATTCCTATGGATATTTGGACATCCTGGATAGCGAAGGACCTTCCTCCATTGCCCCATACACGACATCAGGAAGGTGCGCAGAGTTGTATCAACTTTCTACAACTCCAGCACCCTCATGAGCCATGTATGTGGTACCGAATCATAGGCCTTCTTATAATCTTTATATTTTATTCATTTAAAATCTTAAAATTTACATTTTTAAATATTTCTTAAAATAAAAGTATAAAAAAACATTTAAAAATATAAAAAATAGAGTTCCGCCGGTGTCGGGAGCAGGATCCAAGCAACCGGTGGTTAGGGCTGCAGAGACAGGAACCTCCTCACAATGCGGGCCGTATCGAGGAGTACTGCTTTCTGAATCAGGCGTTTGATCCAACCGCCTAACGAGAGCCTCGAGAGATGGTGATCGAGGCTTTTGGCCATTAGGCCATTAGCCGTTACGACAATCGGCACAATGATAGCTGAGCTCACATTCCACATGCCAACAACCTCGTGTGCTAAGTCGAGATATTTTATTTGTTTCTCTTTCTCAGCTTTCACGAGGTTCTCGTCATGTGGAATGGTAACATCGACTATCATTGCGTGGCGCGCTAATCGGTCTATCACCACTATATCAGGTTTATTGGCAACAATAGTCCTGTCAGTAATGATAGACCGATCCCAGTACAACGTGGCATGGTCATTTTCGAGAACTGGGTCGGGCACATACTTGTAATACGGTACCTCAGAGTCTACAAGTTTATATTTCAAAGCAAGTTGCTGGTGAATAATCCTGGCCACTTGGTTATGTCTGTGCAAGTACTCGCCGTTAGCTAGACGCGAACAACCAGAGATAATATGTCTGATGGACTCACCCGGACGATGGCATGCCCGACACACGTCAACCGTACCGTCCTTCATAATATGTCTCCGGTAGTTATTCGTCAAGATAACTTCGTCCATAATTGCACAGATGAAACCTTCGGTTTCCCCGAAAAGGTCACCGAAACGTAGCCAGGATACGGACGCTAAGAAATCTACACTGGGCTCGTGAAGAGCCCGATAGAAGCGCCCGTGAAGCGCCTTGCTTTGCCATATCTCCTTGCGGTCATCTGTAGTAAGTACTACAGGTTTGCGCCAGTTCTCTTTAGCCATGGAGAGCGGGGTGAGCCCGTTGTCCACTGCGACCACATCTCGGTGCATACCCACATCGGCTTTAAAAAAATATTTCCTGAGGCTGCACACCTCGCGGTTGTGGAGGGTCTTTGCATTTAAAAACCCTCGACCTCCGCATTTCCGCGGGATGTACAGTCTCATCACTGATGAACGTGGGTGATGCATCCGGTTTGCGGTCAGGAGTGTACGTACCCTCCTGTCCAGGGCGTCAAGTTCGGTCTGAGTCCATTTGAGTATGCCGAAAGAGTACATCAAGACCGGCATGACCCAACCGTTGAAGGCGCGCACCTTGTTTCCGCCTGAAAGAAAACTAATTAATACCTTCTTCAGGCGACCAAAGAAGCGCTCCTTCAACGATTGCTTCATGTCAGCAACGTTGATGCCTAACGATTCCGACATACCCAAATACCTATAGTTTTCGGCTGAGGAGAGGGGTCTAAGGTGTATGGAGTCCGAGAGTTGGATTCCCTCGGATTCCATAATCTCCCCTCGCTTTACATGCATGACTGCACATTTGTCCACACCAAATTCCATCCTGATGGCGCCACTGAATGTTTCAGTTACCTTCAGTAGCTCCATCAGTCGCAACTTGTTGGGGGCAAAGAGTTTCAAGTCATCCATGTACAGGAGGTGAGATATGACCTGACCACCTCTCCTCAGCCTATAGCCCAGACCTGAATCCTCTAGCAGTGTGCTTAGAGGATTCAGAGCTAAGCAAAACCAAAGTGGACTTAAACTGTCGCCCTGGAATATTCCCCGTTTAATCCATACAGGCTCGTCATTCCCCTGGGTCCGTCGACATCCTGGGTAGCGAAGGACCGTCCTCCATTGCCCCATACACGACATCAGGAAGGTGCGCAGAGTTGTATCTACTTTATACAACTCCAGCACCCTCATGAGCCATGTATGTGGCACCGAGTCATAGGCCTTCTTATAGTCTATCCAGCATGTCGACAGATCCTTGCGGGATCGACGAACCTGTTGGCTTATGGCCATGTCGATGAGGAGAAGCTCCTTAGTACCGCGGGATCCGTTCCTACATCCATTTTGAGAGACTGACATAATTGAATTACTATCAATGTGTGTGTTAATTTTCGTTCTCAAAATGGATGTAAGAAGTTTATAGACCGTCGACAAACATGTGATCGGTCTATAATTCTTGGGTTCCGCGGGATTACCTGACTTATGGAGCAGGTGGGTAACGCCTGTTGTTAGAAACTGAGGTAGCGACCCAGACTCTAGGGATGACTAGAATTGGGATGCCAGGCAAGTGTGCGAACTACTCAGCCATTTTAACCAAAAGTTATGCAGTCCGTCCGGTCCCGGTGATTTCCAGTTCGGTAACGGACGGACTGCTCTGGCAACGTCTAATGGCGTGATAAATACAGCATCCATTTCTGGTATAGTTTCACACACTCGCTCGACATCCTGCATCCAGCCAGCCTCAGTATGACAGACGGGCACCGACCAGATGCTGCGCCAGAATGCACTCGTGGCGGCATCATCCGGGCGGCACACGTCTGTCACATTTTGTTCAGGTCGCTTCCAAGCTCTATATACCCACCTCTCATCGCTCTGGAACATGCGATTCTGCGTGTATCGGTCAACCCGCCGCTTATACCGCCGAATACGGCTCGCCCATGCACAAACTTTCTGCTTCAGGAAGTCGATGCGCTCTGTGACACGGGACATGTAGTCTTGTGGCCTGATTTCAGTCCCCGAGAATGCCCGCCTTACAAAGCGCATCACTCTTAGTCGTGTATTTCCCTCCCTGAAGCAGTATAGTTTGCCGATGAGAACCCTGGCCCCATCGATACGTCGCTCGATCCTGCACTGCCAGGCTGGTACGGCTGGTTTAGGTCGAGTAGCTCCGTCGCAGTTTGGAAACTTGACGTTAGCTAAACGACATGCCGCAACAGCCGCGCAATACAGGATCGAATGTGTATCAATGAGATCCTCGCTGCTCTCGAAAAAATTCGTAAGCTGCGAGTCCAGGGCACACATCAGCGCCCTATTTTTTTTGTGCATGGGTAGGCGTGGTAATCGTGGTCTAAGTTCGGTCGGAGTGTACCTATACTCGCGAAACGCATCCTCCAGTGCGCTCCTCAATCGGTTGTTACACTGGCTACTTACTGTGGCAACCCTATCATCCTCCTCTTCAACTCCATGATTGAACCGCGGCGGGGTAGGATCAATATTTGACGCTTCTGCCGCGGTTTGTTCCCGAGCTGAGACGATATGGTTGCTCAGTACCTCTGAGCGCAGCCTATCAAGTGCGGTATCGTCCAACCTATGGTTGCGTTGGATGACACGCACCTGATCCGACAGTCGTTGGGCCGAGACGTTGACGGTTGGCTCTAGTTCCTGAAACAGAGACAGCATCCTAACACGGTAAGCAGTGAGGTTAGTTCCTCCCTCTGTAGACCCGTAATATGCTCGCATGACATTCTCGTTCATAGACTGAGTCCATCTCATGCGCTGCACTGCACACAACCACCGGCAGCGGGGACCCGGCTCGGGGCCGGTTGGCCCCTAAGTCCCAAGCTCTTCGGTGGCCGGCCTCTCCCCTGCCGACGTACAGGTGTTGGCGACGTCGGCGGGGAGAAATACTCGTCACTCGAGCTCGACGCAACTACCGCGGCCGGTGTCGATACAGCGTTCACGATGGGGCTGGGTACCGGCGGCGGCGAGGCGGAGCTGAGCGGCGAGTCCGGGGGTGGTAGGCGTGCACTGCGAGCTGCTGATCTTGTCAACATATTACATTTTCTTATCGCATTTATTTGTATGTGGGTCTGTATGTGACAGCGTCAATTTTGAGTTATTATGGTATTACTTTTTTTCTTTTCTTCATTGTAGATAAGAGTTTATTGTATATTATTTATTGTTTATTCTAATGTGTTTTACAGAGCTTTTTGTATGTATACGATAGATGTAAATAATTAAAAATGCGAATTATGAGGTAAGAAAACGATTTTGATTGTTGAAGTTTCAGTGTTGCAAATATTTTAATCTTTATTATTATTATTGTCCTTAAGCCGTAGTCAATCACAGCACCTGCCATCTTATTTCTTAATCACCTTTGGTTGACTGGTAGAGAATGCCTAAGGAATTAAGTGCGAGAAGTTTAAATAAATAAGTAAAAAATATATATATATATATATATATATTTCAATCTTACCCCACCGGGGGGGAACTTTGAAAGTAGAGAGAGGGTCTCAAACTTTCCACTTTAATTGCATAATGCTATAGATACAGACAATAAAACATCACTATCAATCAAATAAATCTGTACCTTTACTTTATCCTAATATCGAGTTATTAAAAAACAAAATGTCCCATCTTTCTTTCGTCTAATACCCGTTTTCACCGACAACTAAGTGAAACTTAAATGAATCCCTAAATAAAAGTGCATTGTTGGATTTTCAACTCTCAGCGCTAAGCCTAGCGTTGAAAATCCAACAGTGCACTTTCTATGTGTTCATCTTACCCCGTAAAATATTGATGGGTAAAGACGGAAAATTGTAATAAATCCTAAAATATGAAAAATAGCCATTTTTAGATGATAACACCACTAAGAATTACAAATAATGAGTAGATATTCCAATAAAACTCTCGTACCTACCACGTAATTAAAGTTACAAGACACGGGGTAAGATTAAAATACTCGATTTACTTGGGTAAAAGTCGCTGCGCGGACATTTGCATTTTTCACACATATCACTCACTGAGGTGTGTGTGTGTGAGTGAGGTGTGTGACGTATCCAAATAGCGGTCTTCACAATGTTATCATCACTGCACTGAATCTAGCGCTATGGACGACTTTTTGTTTTCCGTCTTTCCGTCTTGACCGTTTTTCGTCTTGCCCCCACTCACCCTATAAAAAACTGAGTTTCGAGTTAATCGGACCTCGCGTAAAAATTCTTTATTTCCTTTATTTTGTCACAAAAACAATTATTTATTCTGAAATCTTATATATTTATTTATAAACTTATCGAGAAATATAAAGTACTCGTACAAAGAATTATAACAAGATTAAGCTATTTCTGAATATTTAAAATCTAAATAACATAATCTCATAAAATATTCTAAAAAGTAAATTTCTAATAAGTCCAATAAACTATTAAACAACGAATTCGGGTATCATAATATAAATTTATTTTTAGGTTCTACTTCCATATCCGTTACTATACGAAGATCCCGTGGGTACTGTTCTTAAAGTCGCATGGGCGGGGAAGCGGCAGCAGTCAGATGATCGGCACTAGCATAGGGCTCCGGAGGCCGCAGCCAGCGCTCTCACTTGGTGTACTGTCACTCGTAGCGCAGTGCGCGAGCAAACACTACGCTGTTAGCTCGCCAGGCTATCGGTGCGACCTGGGAACTGCTCTAAAGTGTTTGAAACTTCACCTACTTCAGCAGTTTCGGTATCCACGATTTCTTGGTGGTACAGCGTTTTCCTTTTCTTTGTCACGTAAACAATTATTTGTTCTAAAATCTAATATAATTATTTACAAACTTATCGAGAAATATAAACTACAAAGAATTATATTATTATGATTAAGTTATTTCTGAATATTTAAAGTCTAAATAATATAAAATCATAACATATATACTAAAAATAAAATTTCTAACAAGTCCAAGTAAAGTATTTAACAACGAAGACGGGTATCATAATATAAATTATTTGTAGGTTTTCTACTTCTATATCCGATACTATACGAAGATTCCGTGGGTACTGTTCTTAAAGGAAGTCGCATGGGCGGGGAGGCGGCAGCAGTCAGATGATCGGTACTAGCACAGGGCTCCGGGGGCCGAAGCCAGCGCTCTCGCTTGGCGGACCGTCTCTCGTCGCGCTGTGCGCGAGCCAAACTGCGCTGTAAGCTAGCTAGGCTATCGGTGCGAGCTGGAAACCGCTCTAAACTGTTCGAAACTTCACCCACTTCAGCAGTGTCGGTATCCACGATTTCTTGATGGTCTAATATCATTCCGATGTTTAGCTTCAAGTTAGTTGAACCATCTCTAAAAATGATATATACTGTAGCTTGATCTAATACTTTCAGAGAGAAATGCTGGTTAATCTTCAAAGCTTTCATCTTGATCTGAAAGGGTTTGAATTTTTGGGATAACTTCTTGCTTTTCTCTTTGATGAAGTTATCAAATTCTATGGCTAACATTTCTTCATTATCTGGTCGATTTTTCCTAACTTGCGCTGATCCAAGTTTAAGAATATTAGGATCCTTTTGCGCCATTTGGGTATCTATCATGACTTGCTGTAGGACAGGCGGATCGTTCAATGAATGCCATTGCCAGTGTGAAACGGGACCTATTCCGCGATCAAGTACCACTCCTTCAGTCTGATTGTATTTAAGGCTGAGAAATGATTAACAAAAAATAAGTATGATAAACGAAGCTATTAGGTAAGTACCAAGTACCAACTCTGCTAGGTACATTTAAAAGGATAATAATCTTTTCCCTTAAAAGCATGGTCCAAAAACCCAAACGTTACGGGTATCCAGAGATGCGACCTATGATAATTAATTAATTTTACCTTCTTTCTCAAGACAGGTATGACAAAAAAAAAATGTTATTAGTATGGTATTCATATTCACCGTATCTTGCCAGCATGATCGAAAACTATACCATTGCCTAGATAGTCAAAAGTGGCAAGTATCGTAATAGGATGCGTGCGTCCACGCTCATCGGGCTCTCCGCTGCTGTATATTACGAAACGCTGCTGAGCATTTGTCTCTGAAATTTATATTGTAAAAACGTTAACTTTCACATAAAATTATCGGAATCGATATTATAACAATCAGAAACGCTAGAGTACACCAACAGAGCTTAATAGTACGAGAGCATGGGCTCTCGTACCAAAATTATTGCCATATCCATTTCCATAAACCTAATTTACCTAAGTACCTGGTACTTGTTGAAAGACCTACATTGTCCTCCCATATCTATTAACACTGTTATTTGAAAATATTGTAAAAGCCAATTATTTTTATTAGAGTAACCGTGGAGTTTCTTGTCGGCTCTTCTCAATAGGAAACGACCAATTGGAACCGTGCACCTAGCTTCTGACATTTCGTAAGTGCCCATGTAGGGTTATGTGAAATAAAATATTTTGAATTTGAATTTCAGAAGTTTTCCGCGTCACGTATGACCTGACCGTATTTTCAAATAATGTAAAAATAAAAATCAGGGCTGTTTTATAGCACTTGGTCTGATTTTCAGAATGTAGTTGAACGATAGATTTTAGATACAGAAAACAACTTAGATCTCAGATGCCAGCAGCAGCGTCACACGTATTCAGGAATTACAGGAGACCATTTGAGAAAATTAAAAGATGAGTTTTTGTGACGGAAAGGGTTTACGTGGGGGTAGAACAAGACTATGTAACCTTAAGCCTGCAAAGCATAAGCAAAGCGAGATGTACTAATGCACTAGTGAAGGTGGTGTGTGGATGTCACAATCAGTACGGAGTTTAATGGAGAAGCACGGCATGACTTGCACATTTTGAATCAATGGAAAATAAATATAAAATGCCCAGAGCCAATGGCAAACAGGTTGCATATAGAAATAATTACACAGAAGATAATTTAAGACAATAGCAGATTATGAGCAAATAGGCACACGCCCTAAGTTGACCTAGATAGGTCAACAATATAAAAAATAATTAGCCGTTCAATACTTACCCAGTATGGGGTTACGAAAACACAGAATTTAATAAGGTTGACTAATATCAATAAAAACTGTTGCCTAAGCCTAAAGAGGCTTTAAAAATTACGAAGACCACGTATTTGTAAGTTAGCTAGGACACGGAACGTGCGTCTTCACTCGTAGCAGGAATTCGAATGTGCTGATCACCGTGAGTGGAATGACCACGATAGTGTCGCGAAGGTTAAGCGAAGGTTATCGGTCCTCATTCTCGCGGTCGGATACGCCGACCGCGCGCATCATTATATTCAGTAATCTAGTACGTCCCTAATATTATTACGTCTGTGGTTTGACTTGACATTTTATCGTTATCATTAGGATAGACGAAAGTGACGATACAACGTTGCATCATAAAATATACCCGGTGCAAACCGTCTGCGGTCAGTTGACGCGAATAAATCATTTTTCAGAGTAAAGTGTGAGCATCTGATGTGTTCAATATCTTACATTTTGAACATGTTGATTCATTTTACCAATCGTTAACATAACTTGTTGGACCTTAGAGTCTGTCTAATGAGAGCGGAGAGTGATTTTTTCACGTTTTCTTAAATTGACAACACTGCTGCAAGTGTCAGTTGTTGTCAGGCGTTGTTTTTTTTAACCTCTTAGGAAAACAAATTTATGTATATTTCATCATATTTCAAGTAAAAAAATGCCTAAAACTTTAAGAAGCAATGCCAGAAAGTTGTTATACACAATGATGAATAATTACAACCTAGTGAAAAGCGAACGCGAGGCTGCAATTAATGAAAAAGTGCAATTGTTGACAATAATTTAGAAAAAAACTGGTAAACTATTGAATTGGTTTTGATACTTAGTAAACAAGATTTATATTTATTAGACCTTTTTTTTTTTTTTTTTTGGTTGGGAAATCATCAAATAACTTCTCCCGCTCTGGGCGGAGCGGGAGGGCGTGTCAGACTCTTACTGACTAAAACCCACCCGTGTTCCTTCGGTTGCCCTGTTGCCGGGGGCCACGATCTCCCTTTCGGTTTTCTTCGCAACCCCGGCAGGCATCGGCCCTAGCGGACCCCGTCAATTCTGCTGACATCTCTTAGAGGCGCGCGTGGAACACAACGCGCCGTCGACCCGGGCCTGGTCCTTATCGGACGGTGAGCTACCCATTACTCACAGTCCGCAAGCCCGCGCCTACGGTGGCCGGAAATCAGGCTTGCGACTCTCGACGCCCTGGGCGTCTCCTCCTGCGGCGGTTAGGGGCCTGAGGGCGCGAAATTTGCCTCTACCTCACGCGTTCCGCCTCCTCCTTCGCGAGCATTACCGCTTCGCAGAAGGAGGTGACGGCCTCCCATTTCCTCTCGCTCCGTACCATGGCCTGAACCAGAGCCGGACGCGAGAGATCACCGCCGCCGATCGCCTCCACGAGGACACAGCGATGCTCCGCCCAAGCTGGGCAGACCTCCACCGTATGCTCTACCGTGTCCTCCGGGCGATCCACACAATGATGACACCCGGGCGTTTCCTCCCGCCTTATCCTGTGCAGGAACCTCCCGAAACAGCCGTGTCCGGTGAGGACCTGCGTCAGGCGGAAGGTGAGGACGCCGTAGCGCCTCTCTAGCCACTCCTCAAAGAGGGGTCTTATCGCCGCAATTGTGGCGTGCCCAGCGCTGGGTTGCGACAATCGCATTCTCCATAACGCCATGAGATCCCGCCGGAGCTCTGTCCGCTGTGCCGTGATTTCTCGCGGCAGCGGAGTTAAGCCCCGGCGTTTCGCCTCCTCGCGCAACTCCCACAGGTGCACGAGGACCTTTGCCTCCAGATCCCATGGCGGTAATCCGGCAAGGAGGCACGCTGCCTCGCAGGAGACCGTGCGGTATCCTCGGGCCAGCCGGATGGCCATGACCCTCTGGGACGCGTTCAACCGGCGTGCTGGCCGCAGCCTTAGTGAACGCGCCCACACCGGCGCTCCGTAAAGGGCCATGGACCGCACGACCCCCGCGTAAAGCCTCCAGCAGGAGGCGTTTGGCTCCCCTAGATTGGGCAGGAGCCGCTTCAACGCAGCCCCGGCCCGCTCCAGTCTGGGAGCCAAACGTCGGAAGTGTTCGACGAAATTCCACCGGCTGTCGAGGACGAGTCCTAGATACTTCATCGTTGACTCGACGCCGATGTGAACCCCTCCCGCCACCACCTGGGAACCCGACGGTGGCGCATTCCGAGGTCCATGAAAACCCATGGCCTCGGACTTGTGCAAGGCCACCTCGAGTCCCAACTGCCGGATTCTGTCGACGATTGTCGCAACCCCGCGTGTCGCTAAGTCGGCCGCCGCCTGGTATGACCTCCCCTGCGCCAGGACCAGCGTGTCGTCAGCGTAACAAATGACGCTAACGCCGCTAGGGAGGTCGGCGCGCAGCACCCAGTCGTATCCGATGTCCCACAGATGCGGCCCCAGGACCGATCCCTGTGGGACACCGCACGACATCTCTCGCCGGTTCCACTCTCCTTGGTGACCGGGGTAGATGACGGCCCTGTCCGTCAGATAGGCCTCGACCACACGACAGAGGTAGGTCGGCATCCGGTGATATCGGAGTGCCTCCCTGATGCAACTCCAGGGCAGGGTGTTAAAGGCATTGGCGATGTCTAGAGACACCGCCAAGACGACCCCACCCCGGGCCACGGCATCCCCCGTCGTGAGGGCCCGCACGCGCATGATGGCGTCCACCGTAGAGCGCCCCCTGCGGAAGCCATACTGGCTCTCCGCCAGATCCGGTCCCACCCGCACCAGCCGCTCGTCGAGGCGGTCTGCAATGACTCTTTCAAAGAGCTTGCCCACCTCGTCGAGCAGCACGATGGGCCCATAAGCGGACGGAGAGTCCGCTGGGCGCCCCGGCTTCCTGATGAGGACCAGTTTCCCCGTCTTCCAACGAAGTGGGAACTGGCCCCTCTCCATGCATGCGCTTAGGAGCCCCCTTAGTCGAGGCCCGAGAGCCCCCAAGGCCAGGACCCAGGCTTTTCCAGGTATGCCGTCGGGTCCTGGGGCGGTATTTTTTGCATTCATCTTGCGTACCGCCACTCTCATTTCTACCTCGGTCACCTCCGGAGCATCGTTGTCGTCGTCGTCGGCGGTGTGGTCCGCATCGGGCACCGCAGTAGGCGGAGCCATGGGCGGGGGAGTATGTTCCCCTCTTGAAGGGAATAGAGCGCTCACCACGTCCCCCACAAGCTGGGGCCGGAGACTCTGCGTCAGCGGGGGGGCCCATGGGCGGAGTTTCTCCCGCACCATCTTGTATGGGCGTCCCCACGGGTCTCTGTTCAAAGTCTCCAGCAACTCCTTGCGGGCCAGTGTCCTGGCCCGCAGGATCTCCGCTTGGAGGGCGGTCTTTGCCGCTCTGTAACCCTGAAACAGCTCCGCCTGAATGGCTTCCGTATCCGGAGGGCGGATACGAAGCCTGCGGTGCTTGGCGTACCGGCGTCGCGCAGCAACACACGCCATGCGCAGAGCCTCCAGCTCTTGCGACCACCAGTACACCTGGCGCGAAGCATGTCGGGGTCGGACCCGGGGCGTTGCCACGTCACATATATTGGACATGGCAATGATACTTAGTAAACAAGATTTATATTTATTAGACCTGGTCCATCAATATAACAGTTTTAAATGTAAAATCATAATTGAATATAGCGATGAGATATCGCGTGGCATCAATAAAATGTGTAACATTCATCATCATATCAGCTGAAAGACGTCCTCTTCTGGACATAGACCTCCCCCAAGCTTCGCCATGCGCCACTTCGACCGATTCTGTGATTCCCGCATCGAGCGGATTCCTGCGGTCTTCACAAGGTCATCGGTCCATCTTATGGGAGGCCTTCCAACGCTAGGTCTTCCGGTACGTGGTCGCCACTCCAAAACCTCTGGCCCCATCGGCCATCTGTTCTGTTGTTTTTCGGTTTGTACCTAAGTTGACCGTAATTTCGGGTTGTCTAAAAATAGAATGCGCATTTACAAAAACACCACCCACCGCTCACAAGAAAGCACCCCTTACTCAAAAACTAAACTCTTTTGCAAAAAAAACGGGCACTTTAGATTTTTTCTCTACTTCAATGAAGAAGAACAAGAAATAGGTTTTATTAATTTGACGATGTATTGGCATGTTATTTGAAGCATCCTGGCATGATTCGAAAAAAAAAAATTCTTTACGTTCCAAATTTAAAATTTGACATTAATAAAAGAAAAATAATGATTATTGTGGATTATTCTAAAATTGTTTTACTAATGGCGCGAATTGCTGAAACGATTTTTTAAAACTTTTTGGATATTTTCTGCAAATTAAACAATTTAATCTTTCTTTTTACATTAAATACCACTTATTGATATGAGTGATAAAGCGATAAGGGCCGGTAAAATTATAGCCCTACTTGAAGAAGCTTGTTCGCAAACTTACGTGTCTCAGCGGCTAAATGTGAGTCGTTCAACTGTCCAGAGGACTTGGCAACGGTATCAAGAGACCGGTTCGGCCAAAAGAAGACCCGGTTCGGGAAGAAAACGATGCACAGAACCAAGAGATGGCCGCTTTTTGGTGAGTCAAGCGTTGCGGAATCGTAAGGCGTCAAGTGTGTAAGTGCAAGAAAAAACGATGGATTCTTTAAAACCGATGTACATGCCACATCGGTTTTAAAGAATCCATCGTTTTTACCTCTGTTAATTGCCCCAATTCACTTCACGCGCATTAATTTACACGATTATAAGTATACATAGACTACGTCAAAGAAATAAATTTCATTTAATTAACTCAAATCGACCTTAGAACGTAAGGTGCCCGTTTTTTTTGCAAAAGAGTGTATTTTGGAACACTGCACATAATATTATTATAATTGTCACACACGCATTCTATCTTAAAGTTGGGTACATTATTTAGCTTATAAAACCAATTAAACCTGTAGGGACAAAATAAACTAGTGACTTAAAATGACGGAACTAAGGCATGTGTCTTGCAGAGGGGAACAAATCACTGAAATATATGGAAAGACTACACGGGGCCAAGCCCTGTCACAGCAGCGCATCTCTGCACCGCTTTAATGTAATTCACTTGGCGACACAGAGTCACCACCACCAAAACAAAAGAAACAACATTCGAACGTTGCCAAGCGAACATTGTATCACAGATAATATAATAGATTGTATGTACCGATGCTTCACAAAAAACAGTGACGGAGAGCTATTAAGATGACCGCTCGCCTCAACGTCACCCGAACCCGCAGACGTGATCTTAGTGTAGTTTCCTTATTAATCAAACAACTTTTAGAAATCAGAAATTATAAAAAAATCGTATTGTGGCGTATTTACGTACGATTAATAAAGAGTTTACCCGAATCCATCGAACTAATATTGAAGGATTTTTTAAAATTAATTAAAATAAAATAATGCTAATTGAAAATAAAACATTGTTTTTAATCATTTTCGGGCTCATCATCGTTGTCGTGAGAAATCTGAGCGTAACAAGCACCTTTGCCGGGCGACTCCGAAACATTCTTTTGGTTTTTGGAATTATAGGTGACTTATAAAATGTGGTTTACCAAATGCAGGATTTAGGTAAAATAAGAAATAAAAAAAATTGAACCAGATTGCTATGAGACAGGTCGGTTAAATTTATTGACATTTTTTAAATTGCGGTCAGACCACAATGTTACGCATGAAATGTCTGAAAACAAACTTTTCGTGATAAAATGACGAAAACTATGTACATTTTTAATATCAGACATATTGTGATAAAACCGTCTGGTTATTTTTTTTGACATAGCAGAAATGGGATTCCATAAAACTGCGATGTTTCTGACTGGTACTGTATACCGAGTCGGGTTCAGAATCATCTAAAACAGCGGTTCTTAAACTTTTTTAGCAATGGAACCCTTTTGGAAAACGAAATATTTGACGGAACCCTAAAATAATTAAATCTGATTTTATGTGTATTCTTCATTAATAATCATAACACTTGACATCAACATTTGCTTAAAATGGGGGGTATGAAATAGATTTTTCATTTCTCATACTCGGAAATTACTGTTTTTTTGATCCGAGTAGCGGGTGGAAGACGCTGCTCCCCACCCTTGGGCCGGAAAAACTCATAGTAATTGCTTCCCTCTCTAGGGCGGGAATGAATTTTAAAAATAGAACTAAATTTGGTTAGGTAGTCGGCTACGAAAATTTTTACTGAGGACATGAATACTTTTTATCCCGATATTCTTACGGGATCAAGACTTATGTGGGTGAAACCACGGGGCGCAGCTAGTCACGAATAAAAAGTAAAGCGCCTAGTTCTAGCTCCATTGTATCCTACATAGACACGTGACTAAGCAAATGCCGCCATATCTGAAATTAGTTCTTGAGGAAGCTGGGGTCCGCAAAGCCTTTGTGGGGGCTCCGTGAAAATACTGGCCACAATAAACCAGCATTTTTGCGGAGCCCCCATAGAGGCTTTGCGGACCCTCGCAAAGTCTCCGCTCCGCGTAGCACACTTTGAGTAACACTGATCTAAACTAATGATTATGTGACATGGTTTATATTAGGGGAGTTCGGGTTAGTGTCTTTAGGCACTAATTATGTAAACATCTTGAAACTCGGTGACCGCTTACTATATTCATATAGAATTCCAAGAGATAAACACCTTCGGCATCATAGTAATCTAGTGCCAGTCGACCATTTCTGTAATACCAGCGACCTCGTCCGTTGTCATCGAACTCTGCTAGTCTTTCACCGGTGTCGTAAGTCATCAGCCGTTTGTTCTTGTTGTGTTCGAACCAGTCAAACTTGGGGTGAGCTGGACGCATTCGATAAACATTCATCTAAAAACAAAATGAAACCTATATAATAGCATTTCACAAGCTTGTCACTACATAACTGCCTACTTCAATGCATGGGGTATGGGTTTTAAAATAGCGAAATAAGCACTGTATCGTAACGTAAGGTTCGGGGCTTACGCGAAATGCGCCGCCCCCTTATTTAGGATTGAATAATAGTAGATTATTTACTAAGGGAATAAAGTAGTGTCTTATGTCACGGGCGCTATTTTGAATCCCGTACGCAACGACGGATTCTAGGGCTTCCGAGCGCAGCGAGGGAACTGTAAGCTAGAATCCTGAGTGCAACGAGGTACATATTCAAGCTCGCCCCAGACGTAGACACTCCCATTAGAAGCTCCATTACTTTCCACCACTTGACTATTACTGTTTTTACAACACTTCCTGTGATCCAAGGAATTTATCAAACATTCTTTCGTAAATTGCAGTGTAAAATAATCTTATTACTTACTTTATAGTTTGTTTTCTATTATTGAAACTTATTTAGTTCCCGTATTCAATTTTTACATTCAGTTATTGATCATAATATTTGAAATTCGCGCCATTTTCGTCACATGAGGTAGCGCTTTATCATAAACAAATTTACTATTTCAAATGGCCACTTGTTATTATGAATAAAACCCAATAATTATTAAATTTTCCCTTTTAATTTCAACTTCAATTAGTTTAATAGTTACTGTCAGCGCAATATGCTGAGTTTGATTGCACAAACTGGGCATTAGATGGCATATGATCTCAAAAGAATCGATATCATTTAAAGATGCATGCAAATGGTTGTAACAGACCATAGAGGGTAGAATCAACGGCTTAATGGTGAATAACAATTATAATAAATATGTCATAATCTTAAGGTACAGGTAGACGCTTTCGTGGCGACATACTTATACAATTATCAACTTTTTAAGAGTTATTTTCTTCTACTGTATTGATTGTAATTGAATTTGTTATGAATATAGTATTTTAGAAACCACAGTCCCACACTACATAGGGCTTATGTCAAGTTGCAATCGTTATTCCACGAGAAAATCATTTTGGATTTTGTTAAGTGTATGCATATTTTTGTTCGTGACTGTTCATGGCCGCACTCGATCAGAAACCACTTTTTCGCGTGACCCTAGTGAGAGAACTTGCAATCTCATTACTCTCTCACCTTTTTTTCTTTTTTCCTGCGCTGTTCTTAGTTCATTGATTCAGGCGTGACCTTGCGGAAATCCATTATAAAAATACAATAGACGTTGATATATTTAGTAACCTGTTCCGCTTAACTATTCCTAAAGAGCCATAAAAAAACCCTTAAGAAATCGACACGTGTTTCACCTCTCAACGAGGCATCCTCAGGATGACGATTGACTTGTCGCGAATTCGAACACGGCGTGTTGCCACACCAAGCGCTGGATGTAGAGTGAGTCATACCGTTTTTTTTTCTTTTTTTAATTAGGGCATCTCGCAGTTGACCACTAAGGTCGTGGATGCTTAACCGGGATTTCCTGTGGCTGCCTTAAGCTTCTACACTCAAACCCTCCAGCCAGGGGTAAAAACTATGCTAATTAAAACTAGGTGTCCGCTCGCTAAGGGCACCCCCTGGGTACGAACCTCGGTTTAAGACGTCGCTGAGGGGAGGACAGCAAGATGGAACAGGCTAGATCAAATCAGGATACTTATTATTATCAGGGGAATTTAAAGTTACGTTCTCAGCTGCAACAACTGCTGGCACCTCGTTATCGAGCAAGGGTCGGGGGGAATATCATTTACTCGGGTTGGCGGTCGCGGAGGACCTCGGCGGTGAGGTCGGAAAAACGTTAATACTTGCGACTATCTTCTTCTAATTCAAAGAGAAAGAAAGAGAGAGAAAACTAGTGTGATTTTACACATTGAAATTGAATGTGAATTGGAACATTGATTGTGTGTGAATTTAGTCAAAATGAAAATTCAAGATGGCGGCGGTAATGATTGCAAATATTATGATCAATACCTAAATGTAAAAAATAATACGAGAACTAAATAAGTTTCAATAATAAAAAAACAAACTATAAAGTAATAAGATTATTCTACAATGCAGTTTACTAAAGAATACCTGTTGTTTGTTTGATTGAATTCCTTGAATCACAGGAAGTGTTGTAAAAACAGTAATAGTGAAATGGTAGAAAGTAATGAAACTTCTAAGTTAATCTAATTCTGAATAACCACAGTATTTGTGATTACTAGTATTGTTTAATTATAAAAGAATTAACTCATTAGCATTTTAGCATTGTTTTAAGTTTTATTGAACAAACTAAGTAATAAGATTTTTTATTGGAATACGCGGTATGTCCGCCCACTTGGAGAAAGGGCCGTACTAACAATGGCGTGTGTCGGTAATGGTAATTGTCAAAGAAATAACTTCTGTAAGGCTCTGTAACATAATGTTTTGATTAAAAAGAGTGTCCATGGAGTTTCTTGCCCGTTCTTCTCCATCAGAAACCTACTTCGTTCTAGAATGGGCGATTAGCTTCACTAACTAACTCAAACTGAATGACTCCTTGATAAGTGATAATTCAATAGTGCCTGTAAATGTTCTAATTGAAATAAATGCTTTGAGTTAACTGTTGTGTGTGATTGAAAAACAACTACCTATATCTACCATCAACGAAGAATTACAACAGAGACTGATCTGAAACGGCACAGGTGATCCTTGTCGTGTCAAATATTTTCGAGTTTTTTTAAATGACAGCTGTGCTGTTGTGGAGTTTGCTGCGTCACTTCTTCCCAGTTAAATCACTAGGAAGTGGTGAAGGACGAGTGTTTGGCGGGGACTGTAATTTTGACGTTCGAAAAGTGCTAATTCTCAGCCTAGAAATAAATGACTTTTGATTTTGATTTTCAACCCGCTTCAGAAAGTTAGATTTTCATTTGACCATTTGTAGTATTAAACGGTCAAATTGGTATTAGTTAAATATTTTTCAAGTTGAAGAAAGCATAAGCTGCATACATTTTAGTGTCCCTAAAAAGTGGGGCGGGTAATAAGTAATAAGTATCCTATACCTTTCGCACTACTTTTTCTGTAGGTAGCATCGTCCAACCCTTGTTAATGAAGGTGCGATCAGATAAAGCGTAGCGTATAACACCTTTACCAGGTTCTATCTGAAATGTTAACACATTTCAGTGAATCCATCACATATTTCCAGATTCTCTACTCAAAATAAAATATGAATATAAAATAATATAATTATAACAATTACTTATGGTCTGTGGCACGACTGGTATGTTGGACTTATTTCACAAATCCCCACTAAGGGGGAAAACTGGAATCTAAAAAACAGTCTGGATTTCCCCCCTGATAATCCCCCTTAGGGAGGAAAACTGGAATATAAAAAAAACAACATCCAGAAATCCCCACTGAGGTCCTTAAAATTTAAGGAGTGCCTCTGCTACCGGCGCTGGGCGCCGATTTGTTTTATTGTACGTTTTACTTTTCTCAGATTCTAGTAGTGTATGGAATAAAAGTTTTTTTTTACATTTTAATATGACGAATTCATCAAAAAACATGTGCAGACTGAAAAACATATTCGTAGCTGTTTTATGTGTTCGGGACTGGTAGGAATAAAATTATTTTCACTAATTTGCATGAAACTCATAATAGAAAAGTAGATCGAAATAGGAATTTAATGAAATGGTTCCGTATTACTCTCGGTGCATTACCTATTATGATTTATTTTTACTTTGAATTGTTAGGATTTTTGATTGTTATTAGCATTACTTACATAGTTTTTAGGGTTCCGTACTTTAAAAGGAAAAAACTGAACCCTTACAGGATCACTCGTGTGTCTGTCTGTCGGTCTGTTTGTCTGTCTGTCTGTCCGTCTGTCACAGCCAATTTACTCCGAATCTAATGAAGTGATTACGTTTGAATTTGGTACACATACGTATTTCCGTAATCTAAACACGGACATGTAACTTGAATAAATTAATTTTGTATATGGTGATCACTTTTCGGGCGCAAAGTGGGAAATTTAAAAAAAAAGTTTTTGTCACATCTATTAAAAAAGAGCTAGTTTATTCTTCGTAAACACCCTAGGTATTCAAAATGATTTGAATTTGGAATGTGTATACTCTTAGAAAAGTTCCAATCACCAAAGATATCAAACACGAACATTGTATGAATTAGTAACAGGCTGGCAAGAAAGTGTGAATTTGGTCAAAATGAAAATCCAAGATGGCGGCTCTGAAAATTTTCAAATTTTTCATCATGGGTATCGTTTTCATGGTTTTCAAGGGTGCTAAAGCTGATAGTGAGGTTAAAATAAAAATCCAAGAATGCGGCTCTGAAAGTTTCAAATTTTTCGTCATGGGTGACGTTTTCATAGTTTTCGAGGGTGCTAAAGTCGATAGTGAGGTCAAAATGTAAATCCACGATGGCGGCTGCGAAAAGTTTGTTTTTTAAATCATACGTGAGAAGAAATTTCGTTCCTAATGGGGGTTGGATCATAGACGTTTTTTTTATTCTCATAGAGGGTGATAAAAAGTAGTGTTCACCTCGGGAGCAACACTATTTTAAGCTCGAGTGACGAACTTTGAATCCCTCGCTGCGCTCAGGATTCTACATAAGAATCCCTTATAATTTTAAAATAAATAAGTTTAGAGATATTTAAGAAAATAGATGAAAATTGACCATTCCCCCCTCCTTATCTCCGAAACTATTGAGCCCAAAATTTTGAATAAAATAAAGAGAATTGTTCCTAACTCATAGATTACAGGAAAATCTATAAGAAGTCTATGGTCTTAAAATAACGTGGTAAATCTCTCAATATTGTACGTACAAATTTACATTTACAGTTGAAATGTATGAGAGAACATGTTTTTCAACTACAATGCTAAGTTTGTTCTTGGCATAAATTCATCCCAACTACGGAACCCTTCATTGTGCGTAGTTCGACACGCATTTGGCCGGTTTTTTAATTGTTGTACGTTTGTGTTTGTTTTACTCTCGGTGCATTACCTATCACTGGTAAACTGTTTTATGAAGTATCATACCTGATTTTGTATGATTCTGCCACGCTGATTCCGAATCTGTTGTCAGTTTTTCTCTAGCAGCTCTAGTTTTTAAAATATTAACATATTATATTTTTTGGGAAAAATACTCGAATTATAAATTGAAAAAAATAGTTTCTCAAACCTAACATAAAAAAAAGTTTCTGTTATAAGATTTTCTTGCATAAATCGAAACTGCCATCCTAATTGCATTCCAACGACCCCAGTATCGCTCTTCCATCGTGCGAATGTCCTGATAAAAGCGTTCTCCTTGCTCTTCGCTTAAATCGCCTATATTTTCTGGGAAGCGGTCTAAATGACTGAAGAGGAAGTGCGTCTTTGAAAGAGCAACATGAGCTGTTCAATATGTTGAATGTAGTCTGGAGACTTTTTATTTCCTAAGAAATTTTGCACAACCCAAACAAATTCAATCCAAGCAGATTTCTCTTTATCTGTCATACAGTCAGTAAAATTTAGATCTTTTATTAGTTCCCTGATTTGAGGACCGTCAAAAATACCAGCTTTTATTTTTTCTGTGCTCAATTTCGGGAATATTTTACTGATATATTTAAAACATTCCCCATCCTTGTTGAGAGCTTTTACAAATTGTTTTATCAGACCTAATTTTATATGGAGAGGGGGTAATATAATGGTCTAATAGCTGATTTTAAATTCGAGTCAGTCCATTTGGAACGATTTTTGCGGTTTATCCCGGTATATTCACAACACAAAAATAACAGTCATCGTGATGATTAGTCGGTTCACGCCAAATCATAGGACTTTTGAACTTCAAAGTAGGTATTTTTTATTAGCCCATAAACGCAATGATGTTACGCAACTACCACATCCAAAATTTGGGATCCATGGCTTACTAAACACTTGTAATGGCGTCCCAAAGAAGTCCAAATAGGTCTTTTTTATAAAGTCAGACGCACTTAATCGGCATTTTCGAAACATATTCACCACAAACAGCACAAAAACTATTTGGATCATTTAAGCAAGTTCTTCTTAATGTAGACATATCGATTTATTTATGGAATTTAATAATTTTTTGCACTAAATAAAATATTAGTAAGCCGCGTAACGACATTTTAAGAAGTACCTGTATCACAAAAACTAGAGCTGCTAGAAAAAAACTGAGGGTAGATATGAAATCAGCGAACTCAAATGAATAAGAAACAGTTTAGAAAATTCATAAAACAAAAAAAAAGTTGAGTTTTGTTTATCTGTGTTATGATTTATTTTTAATTTGAATTGTTAGTATTTTTGATTGTTATTAGAATTACTTACATAGTTTTTTTATTGTTGTACGTATATCTAATAATGTTTTTTGGATAAACTTTCCATTATGGACCATTGATTTCGAAGTTCATATTCTTTTTGTAGATAGTACTCGTAAATAGAAAGCTTTTTACAAATTTTCAAGTTTCGGACGTTCACAGTTTACGAGATTAATTTGTTTAAAGTTTCCAAACAATTAATACTTTGGTGTTTTATTGTGTGCAAGAGCGAGCGAAGCGAGCTCGGGACTTGGGGCAACCCGACTCGGACAGGTTAGGTTAGAAGAGGATGGCGGGGTCGTGTGAGCGAGCGAAGCGAGCGAATAGACCCCGCCATCCCCTTCGTGGTTATTTTTTTATAAACCACCCAGAAGTAGGAGCCCCGCGCAGCGGGGCTCCGTCGACCTGACTCCCCCCGACTCTTTCCTTCAATAAATCAGGTTTATAATGTCCAAAACATTACGAAAACCCGGAAAACATAACCTCAAAATTCATTCTAACCTAAAAACTTCAAGCATGGATATCTCCATAACCATGGGGCTCCGAGATGTGGGGATGGTGCAGGGGGGCAGCCCCCTGCCCCCACCCTCCCCCCACCCTCCCCCTCCCATAAATCAATGGTCCATAATGGACGTCGAATGTCGTTGAATGTCGTCTAAAAGTGATTGTTTTATATTACATTTTCTCTTTATCTTTGTACTTCCTTTTTACTTTCTGCAAATTGCCGAAAAACTTGATAATTGTTATATACAATTGTTACGAATCGAACTCGTTGATCATAACACCTTTTCGGAACATTGTATTCTAAATTCTAGCATTAAGTACTGTCAGGTTTGACGGGTGCTTTTTGGTGTTTTTTGCTGATCTTTTTCACTTTTGTCTTATTAGGTTGAAAAAATAAACTGTGGCTACTTTAACCAGCGCGTTTCAATTATAGAGCTACGATCAGTAATACTTTGGTCCTTCTCCCACGTGAAAAGGAGCCATGGTTTATAATACACGATCTAAAAATCGAAATAGTGAACCACCACCAGGAGTTTCAAACGGAGTCGCCGGCCCGAGCGGAAATGACAATGGATGCACAGCCCACCCGTCGGAGGCCCACCAAGCGCCGCCCGTCAATATTATTAGCAGCGCGCCCCCGACAGCTGATGAACCCAACTCAAAGTCTGTATATTTCCCATACCTATTAGAGGCCCACCAAGCACCGCATGTCCATGACGACAGCAGTGCGCCCTCAGGTAGCCGTGACTCCCCTCCACAACACCCACATGACACACATACCTCGGTCACTACACGATCGATAGGGTCTACACGATCCTCGAATACCATAAAAGCGAGAAAACTCGCCGCTGAAGCACTACATGCACGTCAGCTTTGTGACATCACAGCCCGACAACACAACCAACAAGCCTATATGGCAGCTCAACAAGCCGAACTCGAACGTAAAGCGGCTGATCTACATCTTGAGGCTGAACTTGCCGCTATCGACGCAAAAAGCGTAAGAGATAGCGTAAGTAGAGACAGTGTAAGAGGCAACGATCATAGGAACGACCACGCTAGTGCGCGAACAGACAACATCAGTCGTTGGCTCAATGATGTACAACCGAACATCATCCCAAAAACCACGACGGGAGGTAAAGTACCTTCCGCCGCAACGAATACAGCACGCCATCAATCTTACACAAAGGCATACAACGAAACGCTCGACGTTCCTTCTGGTTCAGGCCCAGGTCGATACGTACACCCCGCTATATTGAATGCCACGCACGATCAGACCTACGCGCCTAATCAGAATACAACTGACGTTTCTTCAACTAAAATACCTAATAATTTCCAGCCACCTGACGGAGCTACCGTCAACTGCGGACATAACGATCTTATCGGCATTTTTGAAGCAATAACTAACAAGCCCAAGAAGTCGGACATCAAACTGCCAGTATTTGATGGAAAATCTGCCACGGATTGGCTTTGCTTCAAGCGCATTTTTATAGATACACAGTCGTCATTCACTACAATAGAAAACTTAGTCCGCATTAGTTCATCCTTACGTGGCGCCGCTCGTGAAGCTGTTTACATCCTACTGGTGTCAGCGAATGACCCTATGGAAGTTATAGACGCCCTCGAGATGCGTTTTGGTCGTCCCGAAAAAATTGTGATGCTGGAGATCAACGCTGTGCGAGCTTTACCTAAAGTTGGAGCAGAAGGTAAAGATTTAGTTAATTTTACTTGCCGTGTCAAAAACTGCATTGGCATAATGAGACTATTGGACCAATTCGACTATCTACATTCTCCCGAAATTTTCAATTCATTAATGACCAAATTATCCCCAATCATTCGCGGAAAGTGGTATGACTTCGCGGCTAGTCATACTGGCGAACGCATAAGCAAATTGGAAATGCTTTCTGACTTCCTATCTCGTGAGGTTGAGCTCCAAACAAAGTTTGGAATTCAGGATTTCCATTCTTCGACGGCTTCAGTTCAGTTACCTACCGAGAGGGGCATGCATACAGATCAAAGCCTACCCGACGAGAAATCTCCAAATTCTGCTGTAAATAAAACTGTAAATAAATGTATTTTTTGCTCGAAGTTGCATAATGTAAACAAATGTGACAAATTTTTGGCATTGTCAGTGAATGAAAGATGGCAATTTATAAAAAAAAATAAAGTTTGTCATAGATGTTTGGAAAATAGGTCACATAGGTTTAATCTTTGCAAAGTAAAATCTCCATGCAGCGTTGGGGGCTGTACCTACAAACATCATAGCCTACTACATAACTTAGATAATGATCAGAACGTGCTAGCTCACGCCGATTTAGAGGACACCTCGGACTCTGAGCTGGAGATAGCGCCGAAGCCATCTATTGATGTCAAAGTCGAGAAACCTGAACCAGACGACTGCGATGTCGAAGTATCGGCTCATGCTACCGCTATTCCTCCTTCGTCAAGCGTAAGTAGACCTAAATCTCGACCACTTCTCAAAGTTGTCTCAGTTCAAGTAACTGGCCCCCAGGGTACTGTGGACACTCACGCACTTTTAGATGATGGCTGTACAACCACATTCATAGACTCTGAAATTACAAAGCGTGTAGGTATTGAAGGACCGAGTAAACGAGTACGTATAGATTGTGTAGGAGGCTTGTCACGCAATTGCGATATTCAGTACGTTGATTTTATAATTAAAGGGCGTGACTACCGACTCTTACCATATACATAGTGCACGCTCGGTCAAGAATTTAGGTATAAATTATCGAGCTTCTGTAAATAGGGAAGATATTTGTAAATATTCGTATTTATCCGATTTAGGAGACGTTTTGTGTTGTGAAGAAGTACAACCTATGATAATCATTGGCGTAGATAATTGGAAGTTGACCATAGCAGATTCTATTCGCGCCGGAAAAGATCACCAACCAGTTGCAGTTCACACTGCTCTTGGTTGGGTTTTATATGGCTTCGTGTCAAGTAGAACATCGAAAGTTGACTTTCTTCATCATGCCAAGATATCAGAAACTCCAGACGATCATTTTTCTATTGAAACCGCAATCAAAGACTACTACAAATTAGACTCTATTGGCATAATAAAGAAAGACCACCGCGGCAATTCCGATACACATGCATTAAAAATTTTACGCGAAACTGTACATAGACTATCCGATGGTCATTTTGAAGCCGGACTCCTCTGGCGGCCCGATGTTAAAGATGTACCGAACAATTTTAAATTAGCCCTTTCTAGATTCTTATCTCTCGAAAAGAAAATGCAGTCAGATGTACAATATGCCAATATGTATAGAAATAATATTAAAGCAATTTTAGATAAGAAATACGCTGAAGAATGCACGGCCGCTCCAATTGGTATCACATGGTATCTCCCACATTTTGGTGTTACTCATGCCCAAAAACCTGGTAAGTTGAGAGTCGTACACGACGCAGCCGCGAAGTTTAAAGGTATAAGTCTTAATTCTCTCCTCTTGCCAGGTCCTGACCTATTACAGCCATTACTTGCGATCTTGATGAGATTTAGGGAAAACGCTATAGCACTTACAGCGGACATACGCGAAATGTTCCCACAGGTTCGAATCCGTTCAGCAGATCGCGATGCGCAGCGCTTTCTGTGGCGCAATGACCCCGCGGACAAAATAAAGCTGTATCGTATGTCATCCATGATGTTTGGCGCGTGTTCGAGCCCGTGTACCGCTCTATATGTAAAGAACTTTAACGCGACGGAATACAAACTTCAGTACCCCGATGCTGCGCATGCAACCATACACGATGTGTACATGGATGACTATATTGGCTCGCTAGAGAGTGTAGATCAAGCTGCGCGACTGGCCCGAGACATCGTAATTCTCAACCGCCAGGCGGGTTTTGAGATGCGCGACTGGGTCTCGAACGACCCAAGAGCTCTCTCTTTATTAGTAACTGAATCGATATCTCAGAAATTTAACGATGTAATGTTAGGTAACGATGACAACGTTTCTAGGGTGCTCGGTCTGAACTGGCAACCTAGGAACGACGTCATAGGTTTCAGTCTCAACTTAGATTCTAAACCGCCAGCTCAGCTAAGTAAACGTGACGCGTTGTCCCACTTAATGCGAATTTATGACCCTTTGGGTATTTTAGGCCCACTCGTTTCTAGAGGACGCGTCATGTTCCAATCAATTTGGCGAAAAGGTTTATCATGGGACGATGAACTCGATCAAGGAGACCAAAAACTTTGGAATGAATGGCTCCGCGATGTACAACTTGCTTCTCAGTTGTACCTGCCGCGATATTACGGTCTAAGATCATACAATATCATTCACCGCGAACTTCATCTGTTTTGCGATGCCAGTGAGTTGGCATACGCTGCAGTGGCATACTGGCGATATATCTATGCAGACGGAACAGTGAAGCTCGCTCTCATCGGTAGCAAAAGTAGAGTCACACCATTGAAACCCGCCTCCATCCCACGCCTCGAGTTGCAGGCGGCTTTAGTGGCTGCTCGGTTTGCATCATTCATTCACGACTCACATCAGCATAAACCAAGTAAGCGTATATTTTGGTGTGATTCACTTAACGTCTTGAGTTGGTTGCGTAGTGATGCGCGATCATTCAAACCATTCGTAGCACATCGAATCGGCGAGATTCTCGAAACCACAGATGTAAAGGAATGGAGATGGATTCCGACCGCGGAAAATGTGGCAGACGATGCGACGCGCCATAAACGCGAAGTATTCAATCAAGAATCTCGCTGGATTACAGGTCCAAAATTTCTACTCGAATCAGAACAACAATGGCCATCATCACCATACTTAAATACGGCCAGTAGTTTGGAAATAAAACCATCCGCTCAGAATCATTGTCATCTCATCTCCTCACATCATTTTCCGACACCATTGACTGTTGACCCAGAAAGACTGAGCTCATGGGGAAGGCTATTGAGAGCTACGGCAAGAGCCCATAAATTTTTGCACCTATTGAAGAACAAAGATAGTTCAAAAGAAATAACCGCCGAAGATCTACGCGTGGCTGAATCACATATTCTGAAGAAAAGTCAACTCGACTCCTTCCCAGATGAAATCATCTACCTCTCTGAGAAAAGGTCATTACACCGGAAAAGCCGATTATTCAATCTGGCCCCCTACATAGATAATGAGAATTTACTGAGATTGGGCGGAAGAATCAACCGAATGCAAGATATTGGTGACGGGGTGAAAAGTCCAATAATTTTAGATTCCAAACACCCTGCTGTCCAGCTTTTGATTGCCCATTATCACGTGAAGTCTGCCCACGCTAATTCCGAGACAGTAGTTAACGAAATGCGACAAACCTATTGGATCATCAATTTGCGAAGCGCGGTTCGAAAAGTCGCCCATGATTGTCAACTGTGTCGGCTGAAGCGCGCTCAACCATTCACACCGTCTACTGGAGACCTCCCACCAGCCCGTCTAGCCCATCATCGTAGACCGTTCACTTTCGTTGGCTTGGACTACTTCGGCCCAGTTCAGGTCACAGTTGGGCGAAGGAAAGAGAAACGCTATGTAGCATTGTATACCTGCCTTGTTATACGAGCAGTCCATCTAGAAGTTGTACATAGTTTGTCAACCGACGCGGCCATCATGAGTTTGCGCCGTTTCATTGCGCGCCGTGAAATATGGTCCGATAACGGAACAGCCTTTGTGGGTGCCAACCGGATGCTAAGAGAGCTGTACGGAGTGGAAATTAACCGTTTTGCAGCAGACGAGAAGGTCTCATGGCGATTTATTCCCCCTTCGGCCCCATTTATGGGTGGAGCGTGGGAGCGAATGGTAAGATCAGTCAAAACAGCACTCAAGACCACCTTAAGACAACGCTTCCCCTCAGATGAAGTTCTACAGACCTTTCTACTAGAGTCAGAGAATTTAGTGAATACGCGTCCACTGACACACGTTCCAGTTGATCCAGACTGTGAGGAAGCCTTGACACCAATGCATTTTATACTGGGATCGTCCTCAGGGAGACCTATCCCAGCTACGTTGACGGATCGGGATATCATCGGACGAGACGGTTGGCGCAGAGCCGTAAGGCTCACAGATCATTTCTGGTCTCGATGGGTGCGCGAATATCTTCCGACTTTGGTGCCCCGGCGCGGCGGTGGATCATCCCCAAATATAAAAGAAGGCGACTTGGTTATTGTGGCAGATGGACAATTACCCAGGGGATCTTGGCCGAGAGGTAGAGTGATTAAGATATACACAGGCCCAGACGGAGTAGCAAGAGTGGCGGACATACGAACAGGGGCTGGCCTTATCAGGAGACCCCTTAAGAAGTTAGTGCCCCAGGAGCTCTAGGCTAGACTTTAAAAAAATGTGGAGTATGTTACGAATCGAACTCGTTGATCATAACACCTTTTCGGAACATTGTATTCTAAATTCTAGCATTAAGTACTGTCAGGTTTGACGGGTGCTTTTTGGTGTTTTTTGCTGATCTTTTTCACTTTTGTCTTATTAGGTTGAAAAAATAAACTGTGGCTACTTTAACCAGCGCGTTTCAATTATAGAGCTACGATCAGTAATAACAATATTTGAATATGTGATGTTATTGAGGGAAACTTTCAGGGAGTATGCTAAATACTTCAGTTTTTCTAGGTAGGTAGGTACTTTGTTTAAACTGTTTTAATTATTATTTTTACCAAAATCGACCGATTTCCCTCATCGCTGTTTGTTTGTGATTGTTTTTACTCTTCATCACATTTTATTATTACAAAATTCTGTGAAAAATAAAAGACTGATTATATATTATACTGTCGTTTTTAGGGTTTTGTACCCAAAGGGTAAAACGGGACCTTATTACTAAGACTACGCTGTCGGTCCGTCTGTCACTAGGCTGTATCTCATGAACCGTGATAATTACGGCAGTTGAAATTTTCACACATGACGTATTTCTGTTGCCGCTAAAAATCATAAAAAATAGAATAAAACAAATATTTAAGAGGGCTCCCATACAACAAACGTGATTTTTTTGCCGTGTTTATAGTTAATGGTACGGAACCCTACGTGCGCGAGTCCGACTTGCACTTGGCCGGTTTTTTTTGTGTTTATTGCATTGTATTTAATCACTTTTTTATTTTCTTTAAGAGCGTAGAAATCAAACTATAAATAAGGGGGAAAAGTGGAATAATCCCTGACGGTCTCTCAGGCGGCTTATTCACATATTCAATTATTCACATATACACTATTCCTCCCTGAGAGAATCTCCCTCAGTGTCGGATCAGATGTCCCCATCTGGACCCTAATGTAAAAAAAGTCCAGGAAGTCCCCTTTTCATTTTGAGTCATTCCACTATTCCCCCCTGAGAGATTCTTCCTCGGGGGAAAACTGAACCCTAATGAAAAATAAATCCAGAAAGCCCCTTTTCATTTTGGATTATTCCACTTTTCCCCTATTTTTAGTTTTGATTGCTACGTTCTTAAAGTAAAAAAAGACGATATAATATATAATAAGTCTTTTATTATTCACAGAATTTTATTATAATAAATTTATAATAAAATATCATAATAATAATGATGCCACTAGAAGTAGACGCCATAATTATAAAAATATTGTCAAGACTTCGATGCTACAATGTGTTCGATAACAGATCGATGCATTAACTAACTTGAAAGTTAGAATGGCTGAGAGCGGCTCATACTTCGCCTGCATTAGTTGCAAACAATAAGATAATTAAAAATCTTATATGTTCCTAGTTGGTCACTCCAACAACGAACAGGTTGTGGTTTTGTGAGTGCACGTGTTTTATGATCTTGTTTACGTAAAGTTGCTGTTTTGTTTCCAGGAAATGGTCCACGAGAAATAATACCAATAGTACACTAGGTACCCACTGTTTGTGGTATTTTCAATTTGTGATTTTCTTAAAGTAATTTATGTTGTTGCTTGCGACTTCGGTTATAGCGTTCCCTAAGGACTACTCCCTAGGGAATTTTATCACATAAAAGTATTAGAAAACAAATTTAATTTGATTCGGTTTGACTGAGCTGACTACCAAAATAAAGTTGTTAGTATTCGTTCGCACAATAAATTTAATTATTTAAAGAGTGGTCTCCGTTCGGAACAGAAAATAAATAAATTTAAAAAAATCGCAAGCCCGCCGGCGTCCGCGGTAAATATTTTGGCAACCAGCACCGGCGAACAAATCGACGTCCAGCGCCGGTAGCAGAGGCACTCTTTAAATTTTAAGGACCTCAGTGGGGATTTCTGGACGTGGGTTTTTCAGATTCTAGTTTTCCCCCCTAAGGGGGATTATTATCAGGGGGGAATTCTACACAATTTTTTAGAGTCCAGTTTTCGCCCTCATGGTGCATTTTCAGGGGGATTTGTGGGATAAGTATTTTTTTTCGATTCCCGTTTTCCCCCCTAAGGGCGATTTTCAGGGGGGAATTCTAGACTTTTTTTAAATAGATTCCACTTTTCCCCTTAGGGGTTGCAAGAATAAGCCGCCGTCAGCAGTCGGTTTTTTTTTTTTTGCGTTTCTCATACACACATAAATGTAATGAAATAGACATACCTAAAATATAATTTGTTTAAAAGCTTTAATTATAACAACTGCCTATAGCTGGCACACTTGTATACCAGCTCATTGCGCGTGCCAGCTACTTTTACGTGTATACGTTAACTGGCATGCCTGTTCCTGGCAAACAAGTAGATTGCACAAAATTTGATTTACTGGCATGCAATATAAGGGAGGGGTCGCGGGGTGCTGCAGAACCGGCACGCTGATAGTGCTACATGTGTGTGTATCTAAAGACATTTAAATAAAAAGACGTGCGCATTATAAGTACGTACCTAGTATGTTATTGTAGATAGATCCTAGAGAGTTAGCTACTTACCCAATCGTTTCGAATAATACAATGATATTAATAAAATCATCCATTATCATCATACTATTCAGAGATTGAAAACAGTGCTGGCCCAGTGGTAACGGCCGTGACTGACGAGTTGTAGGTCGTAGGTTCGAATTCTGATAGGCGCTTTACGTTGTGTAAATAATTTCAACACCACTGCTCTCAAAACGGTGAAGGAAAGCATCGTGAGGAAACCGGCATGTCCTAGAACCAAAAATTCGAACACATGTGTCATCTACCAATACGCATTGGGCCCGCGAGGTGGATTACGGCCCACTCCCTTTCACAGAGAGGAGGCCTATGTCCCAGCAATGGGAACATTACATTGACCGCGATGCGCTGTTGAGTTACAAAGACAGAAGTATGATGACCCAAACATAACGAGACACACCTTATCACCCGCTATTAATCAAGCCGGACCTAATCCCTTTCGTCTTTACAGTACCGATCCAAAATATCCAAAGATAAATAATCACACACACATACTCGAGGATTTTATAGAACAAAAAAGGTCAATCAATATGTCTAACAGAGTCATGGATACGTGAAAACCAAAAGGATAGCATCAACATAAACGGGTACGCAATCGAGTAGAATATCCTGTCTTATTTTATGTCAGTCTTATTTTATTATACTTATCTTTATCGAAACTCAAGTATTTTCTGAAATCGTAAGTTGTTATTTTATCGCTCAGTCATTACATATGGCACATTAATCAAATTTCATTGTCAAAATGACATAATTCGTCTATTGCTGATCAACCATATTTACGTAGGGTTACTCTCCTTGACCGAGTTATTTTGAATGTACAATAAAACGAAGTAATATTATAGAAAATCAACATCAGAAAACGGTTACTATTTTGTATAGCCATATTTACATATAGTGTACCTACTTAGTGCTAGCCCAGGCTCCATAATATATTTCTAGAACATCTTCTTTGGTTAGGTAGTCGGCTACGAAATTTTTTACATAATTAATAAAGAAAAATATGGATTATTTATTTATTTACTTAATACCACGGTCATCAAGTCCCAATATACTAATCACAAATACATACAATTAATTAAATAAAATTAAAATTCAAATGGAAAATTCCATACAATCACAAAATAAATTACATTAAAACTGGGTAGGTGGTGTGTGTCAATTAATTAATTTATTAAGAAAAATATAGATTAAAATTAAAATAAAATACAGCGGTCTTGTGAGTGCAATTTATTTTTATTTTAAACTATATTTTTCTTTATTAATTATTAGGTATTTTTTTAATTCACACTGGCTGTTTTGCATAGCCAGTGTGAATTAAAAAAATACGTATTAAGCGGGACGGCCTTTTTTTTTTTTTTTTTGGGTGGGAAATCATCAAATAACTTCTCCCGCTCTGGGTGGAGCGGGAGGGCGTGTCAGACTCTTACTGACTAAAACCCACCCGTGTTCCTTCAGTTGCCCTGTTGCCGGGGCCACGATCTCCCTTTCAGTTTTCTTCGCAACCCCGGCAGGCATCGACCCTAACGGACCCCGTCAATTCTGCTGACATCTCTTTGAGGCGCGCGTGGAACACAACGCGCCGTCGACCCGGGCCTGGTCCTTATCGGACGGCGAGCTACCCATTGCTCACCGTCCGCAAGCCCGCGCCTACGGTAGCCGGAAATCGGCCTGCGATTCCCGACGCCCAGGGCGTCTCCTCCTGCGGCGGTTAGGGGCGTGAGGGCGCGAAATTTGCCTCTCCCTCGCGCGTTCCGCCTCCTCCTTCGCGAGCATTACTGCTTCGCAGAAGGAGGTGACGGCCTCCCATTTCCTCTCGCTCCCTACCATGGCCCTAATCAGGGCCGGACGCGAGAGATCACCGCCGCCGATCGCCTCCACGAGGACACGGCGATGCTCCGCCCAAGCCGGGCAGACCTCCACCGTATGCTCCACCGTGTCCTCCGGGCACACAATGGTGAAGGCGGGACGGCCTGCCACGGTGACGCGGTGTTTTGCTTATTATTTTTTGTAAAAAGACTATATTTATTATACTACTCATGTTAGTATTAACAATAAATATTTTAGAAAAACTACTATTTTTACTTTCCTTATGTTCGAAATGAAAACACGGCTGAAAGTCATCAATTCCTACTCGGATTATAGCCGCTCTCGCTGCGATTGGGCGTCTAAATACCTCGTATGGGAATTGCTTCCTTTCGACCCTTGTATAACAATCTACTATATTAGTGCCGATTCTCCTGTACACCGACCCAAACTAACTAAACTATCACTTAAATTCATTACTTTTGGCTATAAGAATCTTAAAGCTATTCTGTAACAAAAATTCTCTTATTTTAAATCATATTTTTCTTTATTAATTATAGGAAGCGGGCAAACCAATAACGGGTGCTACGATCGTTAGTAGTGTTCGCTCCGTCACAGATAATTTAATACCTCCGTATACGTCGTTGTTGTTGCGTGCCGTTTCTGACGCTTTGCTACCACGACGGTACCTACCATACTCCATAATCACTCGAATTTTAAACGTATCCATGATGACGAAAAACGTACAAATGCGATGAAAACAGAACGCTAACCATTAAACAAATAACTAATTTTCAAAATATAATTCAAATTTTAAAAATTGAACTTAGAATTCTTAGCGGAAAAAGAAAAAAAATGAATTGAAATAGCCAGTACGGCAGAATGGCAATTTCATAGATAGACCTATATTGATATTTTTTTAAATTTATAAAAAACAGTAAAAACACAGGAATTACTTTCGATCAAACATAGAAGTAAACCAGAATTATAAGCGGAGAAACAAAAACAAGTTGATTACACCGACATCAAAATAAAAATAATGAAAAAAAAATTGCTTTCGGTACCGATGCAGTAAAACGCGTGACTTCACGCGGTACTGAAACGATTCCGCACTGCAGACGTACCGACCAGTGAGGAAAGGGCAAGTTAGGAATATTAAATTTCTGAATATCCTGTACACACGGGTACATTTCATGCTATACATTTCCAGCTTATGCTGATCTCGCATTGTATACGATGTCCGTACATTTTTTTTTTCTGTAAGACATATTATTATCATAGCTAACCTCTGAGGTCATGACTATTTAACCGGTTAATCCTGTGGTTGCCTTAAGCTGCTAAACTCTAAGCCTCCAGTCAGGGGCATACAAACTAAGCTAAAAAGCTAGGTGAACGCTTGCTAAGGGCACCCCCTGTGGGGTACGAGCCTCGGCTTAGAGCGTCACCGGAGAGAGGACATCAAGGATGGGACGGGCTGGGGATTTCCGTACAATGCGAGGTCAGCTTATATTGGAAATGTATAGCTTGATATGTAGCCGTCTGTACTGTATTTAGTCAACAAATAAAAATAAAAAACCGGGCAAGGGCGAGTCGGACTCGCGATCGGTTCGCGAGTCCGAACCGAGGGTTCCGTACCATCATATATAAAATTTTAATCGGCGAGGCCTATATTCGTCAGAGAATTTTAACACTGCGGTATAGAATATTTCAGTTTTAGGTCAGCGCTATCTCTTGACCGATAGTCGAACTAATGTAATTTTTGTTGATGGTTTCTGAAAAACTGTGCTTTTTAGAGACATAGTTTTATTTTTCCTGTAAACTTTACATTAAATTCTATCACAGAATAATTTCAGATTTTTCTCTATGCAAACTTCGGAGATAAGGGGGTAGCGGTATTTTTTTTTAATTTTTCGTCAAAATTCGAAAACTACGCGGCCTAAAAAAAAATGTTTGAGAATATGCAAACAGCGCTCTTTAATATGTTACCCACATGCGCTAGTAGCTCCTCTTTGAATTTTTACGACCCCCGTTCAGTCCGTTACAAAAAAACAAAATCTTTCTTGTTTGCAAAATAGTTGGGCAAACGTCATCTAATACTATTGCAAATTTCTATTAGATAGCATTAGGACTTCTTGAGATATCCAGCTGTGACAGACAGACTGAGTCGTACCATAAGGGTTCCTTTTTAACATTTTGGTACGGAACCCTAAAAAGAAGGAACCCAATTCATAAGGTATTTTATTTAAATAGGGATTATTTAAATAAAATACCTTATGAATTGGCGTTTTATTGGCGTTGTGATTTCCTGCAACTGCAAAAAATAACTTTGATATTCATAATATCATTATTAAATTCAAATTTATCTTTATTTATTTATTAAAGAACACCAACAGCATATACATTCAACAATTGGATTAACGATAATAATAATAATTAGGAAAGGTATTACTGCTAATGTATATGTCATGGCCAGATCTTAGAACATTTCATGAAATGGTTGTTTCATGATATGGCCAGCTAAAATTGACCATATCGTTTAAACGTCAATGTGACTGATACACAAGTAGCGTCCTCTGTTGTCGTGTAGCGGAAGCAGTGATTTAGATGAATAGTTACGCGAAAATATCGATTTAATGCTCGCTACTCGACACTGGAGGCGCTGTTTTATGAATGAGTATTGTAATATTATGAATGAATGCTCGCTACTCGACACTGGAGGCGCTGTTTTATGAATGAGTATTGTAATATTATGAATGAATGTTGTAGTAGTCGCCTCTTGACACTACGAGGCAGCACTGTAGAGATTACTTGAATGTTCTAGAAATTTCTGGAACCGGAAGTTGATTGTAAACGAGTTCTTTTCCGCCCACATTTCGATTGTACTGGCCCTGTTCGCTTCCAGACACGAAAGAGTGCACTAGTCTCGTAAGTTTTAACCGCGTTTAGATAGAATTGTGAACTGTAGCCATCCTTGCCCGAAACCAGCGATTGTAATAATATTTGAAATAATAGCTGTAATAGCTAAAACCTGTGGATATACCGACAATAAATCTTGTAGTAGTGTTCGTGTGTTTTTTTTTTGTCATTGCTACTTGATTAGTCCTCTGTCCTCCACAGTCAACGTTTAATGATATGTCAGTCGACCTTTGGCCATATCATTAAGTATTGTATCCATGCAAATATTAATGGCATTCATTTACTTTTAGTAATCTGAGTCAATGCATAAATAAAACATTTTTAAATAGCTTTTATTCCTGATGAAAATATTAATTAATAAGATTTTATAGTTAAATCCTAACCTGTGAAATACGTTCCAAATTCCATGGTTTTTAACGTTGCGGTCGTTTTTCGAGTGACTTTCATAAAAGTCACGTAGCTTGGTATAATAACGATACTTCACTGCACACTTATCTTCCATTTGCATATTTATAATTGCTTTTCCAATCGAATTAGCGTCCGCCGCCATGATGCACAACAAAAACAAAGCGACATAAACGCCTCTACCGGTGCATACGATATGATCACTAATGTTTGGCCACATCATGAAGTAGTCATGCATTTAACTGTGCATATCGTCAAACGTTGAGTATTCAATGATCTGGCCAGACCACATGAACATCAATTGATGTAGCCAGCAATTGATGTTCCATTTCATGAAATGCAAACATTTCATGAAATGATCGTCCATTTCATGAAATGATCAATCCTAAGATCTGGTCACGACATATACACAAATTATAGGGTGCACCATAACATTTAAGGAATAACAACATCGGACAGAAACTGCTCATAAACTAAAAGTAAGCTTTCAAATTTAAACAAAGCTTCAACAAATAAATAACTAATGAATACAAATTAATTAAGGGGATGAATACAACATAACACACGTCATTCTAATTCAAATACATAATTCCACTTAAAGATTAAAGACGAATACCACCCAAGGAGTCATGAAATATGTCCAGGTTTGAATCTAAGTTTTTGTTGAGCATATTGTAATGGTTAAGAGTTCTTACTAGCAGATCATGAGCACAGTTATTATTTAGAAAGGAGGACAAAATGTGTTAGTTAAAACAACGCGGGGTCTATTACGTGGAACTATGATGGGAACCTCTACTAGGATTACTCGACGGTCACTGAGAGAAGTCATTTTGAAGAAAGAAAGGCGCTGGTTATATGGGCATCTATGAAAAACCACGAGTGCTAAATTCCAAGGAGCGCGTGAACATACGTTGTATACATTCAATGCGTTGAGAGTGAACAGTATAAGACGGGCTCCACGCTGTACATGCGTATACTACGTTACTTCTTACTAGCGTCTTGAATAAAAGCAACTTAGTTTGGGGTCGCCTGAATCAGTTGGCGCTACGTTTAAGAAACCCAAGAATCTGAGCAGATTTTTAACTACGGTATCAATGTGGAATGTGCAGTTTGCTATATATTGTAACTCCTAGATCTTTGATTACACTTACTGATTCTAGTTTGGTGTTGTTAAGCGTATCTTTAAATATAACAGGTTTTTTCTTTCAAGTAAAAGTGATTTGATGAGTTTTAGTGGCGTTAAGGATCATTGAGTTATCCATACACCAGCGGTTAATATTTTCAAGATCATTTTGTATTTGAGTTGCATCATCGAGGGATTTGACTGTTTTATAAATCTTAAGATCATCGGCGTACAAGGAGTAACTACAAAACTAAATTTTCAAAGTGAGATCGTTGATGAATATCAAAAAGAGTGCCGGGACCCTTGCGGACCTCCAGATTCGGCATAGTACGATTGGGATTCGGACCCACCAACTGCAACTAACTGAAATCTTTTAGACAAGTACGATACAAGTCAACGCAACAACGGACCAATAAGTTCAACTTTCCTCAAAAGCAAATTCACTTTATCAAAAGCGCTAGTGAAATCTATATAAATGGCGTCCACTTGTCATTAATTATCAAGATCGCGTGTCAGATCATTTAAGTATGCTACAAGATTTGTCTCAGTTGACCGACCGTGCATGATTCTGTTTTTTTCGATTTTTGCTGCGTTTCGATTTAGGATGTAATGAATAAAAAGACACTTCATGTAAAAGTATTTCCTGCATAATAAAATATTTTTGGCTGTGCTCAGGTCTGTCCTGGTGGCCCAGGACAGACCTGAGCACAGCCCAAAAAGATCTCGAAAAACTGCAGCGGTTTGCCTGTGTTAATATCACTAGCAGTATGAGAACTACACCCACTGCTGCCCTACAGGCAATGCTTAGTCTGCCACCCCTGCACCTTATTGTGCGGGAGGAGGCGGCCTTGGCTGCCTTTAGGCTCCACTTATCAGGAACCCTAAGCAAAGACTCCAGAGTTAGGCATACACGCATAAAGGAAGATGCGATCAACCGATGGCCAATGATGGCATCACCCTGCGACAAAGCCCCGAAAACACATCACTTTCAAAGGAACTACAGCATAATAATCACAGAAGAACAGGGTGATTACTCAGGTCTGAAAGAGATGAGAGTATACACTGATGGATCGAAGACCGACTCTGGTACCGGGGTCGGAGTTTTCTCATACGACCTCAACATAAATATATCCAGACCATTGGGCATGTTCAACACCATCTATCAGGCGGAGTGTGTGGGCTCTCCTGGCTTCTAGGGCGTGGAACGCTTGTATGAACAAGCGGTCCACGCCCTAGAAGCCAGGAGAGTTACGGACACCCACATACGTATACTCTCCGACAGCGCCTCAGTTCTGCAATCCTTACGGAAAAAATATATTACCTTGAAGCTAATACTAGAATGTCACAATGCACTAAAACAAACAACGGTATCTAGCCGCAACAAGGTGACACTGCAATGGATAAAAGGACACAGTGGATCGCTAGGTAACAACGCAGCTGACGAACTTGCTAGACGAGGATCCAGCACGGCAGTATGTGGACCCGAGCCTATCGTACCCATCCCCTTCAACCAAATACGCAGGTGGCTACAGGAGTTCACCCACACACAAGCGGGGAACTGGTGGACTTCGACACCGAGCTGCAGGCAGTCCAAGGAAGCTATGCCATCCTTGGATAGCAGGCTAACCAGGCGCTTATTGCGCCTGGACAGGAACGGCCTGCGCCTGGTGACGGGGACCATCACGGGACACTGCTCGCTAAACAAACACTTCCACACAATATGCATAACGGACAACACGGTGGAGCATACGGTGGAGGTCTGCCCAACTTGGGCGGAGCATCGCCGTGTCCTCGTGGAGGCGATCGGCGGCGGTGATCTCTCGCGTCCGGCCCTGGTTCAGGCCATGGTACGGAGCGAGAGGAAATGGGAGGCCGTCACCTCCTTCTGCGAAGCGGTAATGCTCGCGAAGGAGGAGGCGGAACGCGTGAGGGAGAGGCAAATTTCGCGCCTTCATGCCCCTAACCGCCGCAGGAGGAGACGCCCAGGGCGTCGGGAATCGCGAGGCGATTTCCGGCCACCGTAGGCGCGGGCTTGCGGACGGTGAGCAATGGGTGGCTCACCGTCCGATAAGGACCAGGCCCGGGTCGACGGCGCGTTGTGTTCCACGCGCGCCTCAAAGAGATGTCAGCAGATTCGAAGGGGTCCACTAGGGCCGATGCCTGCCGGGGTTGCGAAGAAAACCGAAAGGGAGATCGTGGCCCCCGGCAACAGGGCAGCCGAAGGAACACGGGTGGGTTTTAGTCAGTAAGAGTCTGACACGCCCTCCCGCTCCGCCCAGAGCGGGAGAAGTTATTTGATGATTTCCCACCCTCAAAAAAAAAAAAGGCATAACGGACAGCCCTCTGTGCAGAGCGTGCATGGAGGCTGAGGAAACCGTAGCGCACGTGCTCTTTGAATGCACAGGCGTCACCCAGATTAGAACAGAAACCCTCGGGTCACCCAGATCCTACACAGATGTCCTGAACAGACCAGGAGACTTAATTAGCTTCTGGAGGGAGGTGGGCTGGTTGGAGTAACTATTAAACGGCCGCCATGGCCCACGCACAATGGTCCACTTTACGGACTAAGTGCGGAAACCAAACCCTGTAACATAGATACATACATACATAGCATGTTAAAATCATACACCCTTTGGTTTTGCCGTAGTAGGGTAAAAACTCTCCTTGTTTCACAATTCAAATGTGACTCTATTTCTTTTTAACCGACTTCAAAAAAAAAGAGGTGGTTCTCAATTCAACTGTATTAAAAAAAAATTGTTACCTCAGAACTTTCGACTGGGTGAACCGATTTTGATGATTCTTCTTTTATTTGAAAGCTGGTGCTTCCTGTGTGGTCCCATTTCAATTTGGTCCAGTTCTGACAATGGCATCCATGAGAAAACCATATAAGTCTTAAATTTGCATTAAGTTTGTGCGCGACAAATGAACGAATTATCATTTAATATCACGCCAACCGATTGCGATGATTCTTTTTTATAGTAACTCGTGCATTTGCTCTTGGAAAGCACCATTTGGTGAATTGGAACTGATGGTGAAGACCACAAATGGCCACCGGAATTACTCAATAATAAGTATTTCACGGGTTGCGATTCGATTACTTTAATATGGTTGCAATGCAATTTATGCTCGTCACAATATACATTGTATGATAGAGCAAAAAAAAAACATTCGACTTCCAAAAAACTTTTCACTATGTAGTGTTTTTTTGAAGTCGGTTGTTTTTTTTTTTTTTTTGCTCTATCATATTGATGTACTGTTGACATATTTCAAACTTAAATACGAATCATACAATTTAGCCTATTTCTATAGATAAAAGATTATTATAAGTTGTAGGAATAAAAGTTCTTAGAAAATAAAATGCTTACACAATAATACTTTCCAAGGCGGAAATAGATTGTGTTGGTTATGCTTTAGTGAAGGTAGAGAATTCGCCTCACTATTATCATCATCTTATAGCTATTGAATTACTGTAAACTGAGTTCATTAATGCCCTGTGCACTCCAAACGTTGCAGGTACTGTTCAGTTTTGATTTTATATTTCTTCCAATATTCGTAAATAATTTAAATATCACCACGAAATCATAATAGAAAAAGAATGTTATATCGTTCACAGCCCGCGTAGCATTTTGTCTATTCTTCCGTCGACAAAACCCGTTTCTACGGTGATCATGCTACGCGTGCTGGACTCACAAGAATACACACACACAGTCTAAATACCTATTCAACACTAACTGCATTAAATAATTACTTTAACTTGCTGAAGTACTAACTTTTTCGCTAAAAAAAATTCTTTGAATCACGTAAATTTGATCACACCGATTTGCAAAAAAAAACATAGATTCATCGTCGATGAGCGCCCCCACCGGGTGACTGATTTATGAATGAACGAGAGTGATGACAATACTTTTGATAGGCGAAAGAAGGCTTAACGATAAAAACAACGTATGTGCCAAAACGAAATGCCGTCTTTTGTAAATGAAAAGTATTATTAAAACTAAATCTGCTTTTCTTAAAACTTGTTACGATTACTCTCTATGTTTCAAGTATTGAAAAACTCATAAATAAACGTTGCGACATGATCCTCAAAAGATAAAAATACATACACCAAGATGTTAAATCCCTATTTCATACACTTTAAAAGTTACACGGTAAAGAGAAACGCTCTTTTTTAATATATAATCTTAATTTAATGTTCATAAACTCAATAGCAAACCAACGTTGTGCTTTCCAGTGCCCTGCCAGGGTTCATGTACCTACAGTAATATTGTAAAATGTGTGATGTATATGAGAGCAAATAAATGAATAAGCATTAATATATTTTTTTTAGTTCTAGGACATGCCGGTATCCTCACGATGTTTGAATTATTCCGATCTGTCCCCCTGTTAGCAACGAGGGGACAGTTCGAACTTTATGAAAATGAGACAGACCGGAAAAAAAAAGTTTGATCTAACTTTTTTTTTCCGGTCTGTCCCATTTTTTTTTGGTGGCAAAATATCAAATAACTTCTCCCGACTGAAACCCATCCTTGTTCCTTCAGTTGCCTATATTGCCAGGGGTCATGTTAACCCTTTCGGACATCTCCACCTCCACCCCGGCAGCGGTCTGTCCCCCTAAGGGGACAAAGCAGGATGACAGATCGGAAAAATTTCGATGTTTTCTTTGACCGTTTTGAGAGCAGTGGTGATGAAATAATTAACACAAAGTAAAGCACCTGTCTGGGTTCGAACCTACGACACAAGATTTTTTTTAGCGTTGTGCCTACGGCCTACAACTCGTGAGTCGTGGCCGTTGCCACTGGGCGCACTGATTTTTCGAAGAGTAGTGGCTCATCAAAAAACTTACTAATTTATTTTCGAGTGTCGAATCGGCGGCGGCGTATTCTTTACGTGTTTCAAACTACTCGTATGTAGTTTAGGTTAATAGGTAGGTATGTTAGCCCATAAATGCGCGAACGTGGCCTTAACGAACAAGCAAGGCTGCACTTACATTAGTTAATAGAATTTTTTCCTGTTCATATTTCGTCTCCTGCGGAATAATTTGTAATATTTGCTTGAACTGTTGTTGTTCAGATTCCACACAAAATTCCTTTTGAAATAATATAGGAACACCTTCCGGTTCTTTAATTTTCTCAAGACACGGCTTATATTTAAATAATTTTTCACCTATTATTATATCTGTTTTGTCTGTCGTTCGTTTTGTTTTGCCTTCCAAGCTTAAAGCGTCTAATTCCAATTCAGAATTGATTAATTCAAGGTTGATACCGGAACGGCCCATCTTTGCAGCTTGCCTTAATTTAACTAATTTTAAAATTTCATCAGATTCTTCCCGCATTATGATATTTCTCCTTTCTCCTTCCTTTGCTTTTACTAATTTTGCCTCATGTTCTGGCTGTTTTTTCTTTTGTAAGGCTTTTTCTTTTAAATGTTCAGCTTGTAATATTTTTAAATCAGGTGATTCTAGCGCTATAGACGATTCTTTTTTTAAAGTTTTGCTTTTTGATTCTTTTGCCTTCCCTTGTTTTTCTCTAAGGGTCTCTTGTTTCCCTGACGTCCCTTTTTTTAATGATTTCTGTGTTTTTGACATAGAAACATCTATTTCATCAGAGGCATCGCGTGTCTTTTTAGAAGCTTTTCCTTTCTTCGAAAGCGCATCTATATCTCCTTTATCTTTAGCAGCCTGGGCTTTTTGTTCTTCTTTTTCTTTCTGTAATCGTTCCATTTGTTTTTTTAAATTTTCGTTATCAGTTTTCTCTGTTTGTAGTTTTCTATCTAGGACTTCTTTTTCCGATTTTTTCTTTTGATCTTTCGCCACACCTGTATCTTCCTGTTCAATTTGTTCTGTTCCTGACTCCAAGTCTTTACTACCTTTCTCTGTTACTTCATCGTCACCAGGTTTTACCTTAACGTCCTTAACTACGAGGTTACTTTCAAAATATTTTTCACTGTATTGTTTGGGATCGGCTAGTTTTTTTTGCTCTTCTTCATATTTTTTTTTATCTTCATGAGCCTGTCTTTTTTTTTCTTTAGCTTGTAGTATTTTCTCTTCTTGTTCAAGTTTTTTCTTTTGGGCTTGTTCAAGATTTTTTTGGCGTTTCTCTTCTTGTTTTTTTTTTTCACTTTCAGCTTTTAAGCGTAACTTATCCTGAGTATCTTTTATGAGAAGTGAAGAACTTACGAGTTTTATTTTCTTTTCTTCCTTTTCCATCACTTTTGGAAAAAAAAAACTATATTGTTGTTTGAGAACGTTCCCCACAGTTTTTATTGGTGCACTTTTTGATTCTGTCACGTATTGCTCTGGTTTTTTCACTTTGCGATTAATTTTATCTACTTTGCGTTGTAGTTTTAATTCTTCATCTGCAATGTATCCAGTGTCTTCCAGTTTTTTAACTTTTTTTGGTCCTTCTTCAGAATCCTTCCCACCTTGTCCTTGTTTCACTTTATCGTGGTGATATTTGTCGGATTTCCTTGGCTCATAATATGAATATTGTGAGGCTGTTGTTGATCTGAATTTTATTTCTCTGTTCGATACATAGTTTAGATCACGAGTGTCACGAGCGTCACGATAATGTTTTAGTGTTGGTATTTTTATATCCATTTCAGACTCAACATAATATTTCGAAGTTGGATCTTTCTGCGCCCATGGAGCAATCTTTGGGGTTTCGTATATATCAGGTCTTTTCGATACAGAATATGGAACTACAGGATCCTTTTCAAGTTTTATCATCTGTCTTAAGGTAAGATCATGTCTTCTTTTCAATGCTTCTTTAGCATCCATTGAAGGTCTTTCTTCTAAGATTTCCTCTTGTTTGCGATCCTTAAGAGTAGGTCTTGGGGGTTCTTTAAGACATACAGATGTCTCTACAAAAGTTGTTTCCGAGTCTACCAACGAAATGCTCGGAATTATTGTATTTATATTTCCAGTTTCATGTGATGTGAGAGCAAAAGATGTTTTCACCGGTTCAATAGGTTGAATAGACGTAAGAGTTTGTTTTACATAACCTTTTTTTAAATTGGTTTCGTTCAGTTCTGTATCATCTGATTTAAAATGTGTATGTAAGAACATTTGTTGGATTTCAGGCTCATGCCTAGATGCAGGCGATTGGATACCTCGATTGATTTGAAAATCGGAGTATGCATTTTGGTTTTGTTTGTTGATCATTGTGTCTTTACGAAGATTTTCCATTTTTAGTGGCAATGTTTTAAAATATTTTTTTGTGTCTTCTTTTTGTTCACCATTAACGGATATAATTTTTTTTACAATTTTGTCGCATGAACAAAATGGGTTTTTACTTCCTTGTGATTGTTTACGACAATGGTCGCATATACCCATTACCAACTTCCTATCTATTGATTTTACTTCTCGCAGGAGTTCTTGAGCATGCTCAAATGTGTTCCTACATCGTGGGCAATTTATGTTTTCCTTTCCTGGAAGCAGTAATTTACTTATAAATTAATGTAACTTTACGGGAGTTTTTAAGTTCCAAAAAAGATTACATTTTTAAAAAGGCTGAGGCTGATGTTGACATCGACAGTTGATCTTTTTTTTTTTTTTTTTTTTTTTCTGTAGGGCATCTCGTAGCTGACCTCTGAGGTCATGACTACTTAACCGGTCAATCCTGTGGTTGCCTTAAGCTGCTACACTCAAAGCCTCCAGCCAGGGGCATACAAAACTAAGCTAAAAAGCTAGGTGAACGCTCGCTAAGGGCACCCCCTGTGGGGTACGAGCCTCGGCTTAGGGCGTCACCGGAGGGAGGACATCAAAGATGGGACGGGCTGGATCAAAGTTTTGATCATTATTATTAATCGGGGAATTTAAAGCTACGTGCACAGCTGAAACCACTGCTGGCACCTCGTTATCGAGCAAGGGTCGGGGAGGAGTATCATTTACTCGGGGGCGCGGACGCGATCGCAAAGGACCTCGACGGCGAGGTCGGAATGACGGGAGGCGTCTGTATCTGTGTAGAGTACTAGTAGCCCTATTGCTCTCCTGAAGGAGGGTTATGGGGTCATCAGGGTCGGTGAGAATGTGCCTAGGTCGGCGGGTACGGCTAATCCTACTTGGGACATAGCTGGCGGCCTCGACAACCAGAGGGTTGCGATGTTTGACCGCGGAATCGAAGTAACGCTTTGCAAGGCGTTTTAGAAATTGGTGGATCGTGGGAATTCTAAGGTCGAGATGGAGACTCTCGTTCCTAACATACCAGGGGGAGCCTGTGGCCCTACGGAGGAATCGGTTTTGGAGCGTTTGCAACCTATGGATATGATGGGGTTTTGCATGAGCAAAGACGGCACCCGCATAGGTCATGATGGGACGAATACACGCTGTGTAGATTCGCAATTTGCACTTAAGTGACATCTTGCTGCGTGCGTTTAGGACGGAATGGAGCCTACCGAGAGCGAAAGCGGCTCGCGAACGAACCTTCTTTATGTGCTCAGCGAAAGTGAGATGGTGGTCGAGGATAACACCTAGGTATTTGGCTCGCTTCTCCCAAGGGATCTGCTTACCGAACATAGTGAGAGGTCGGGGGAGGGGGTCTCTAAGCCTTGTGCGCGGTTTCGAGAAGAGAACCGCTTGGCTTTTTTCGGGATTGACTTCTATGCGCCACTTTCGAAACCAGGCAGCAAGTCGATTGACTGCGCCTTGGAGAGTGTGGGCGATATTGTCGGGGTATCTAGACCTAAAGTAGATGGCCGTATCGTCTGCGAACAGAGCGAAATGCGTCCTTCTACCTGGGTTTGGAATATCGCTAGTGAATAGCGTGAACATGAGGGGAGCTAGCACGGAGCCCTGAGGGACTCCTGCACGAATGGGGCGGGGAGAGGAAAGTGCTCCTTCAATGCGATAGCGGAATACGCGATTCGATAGATAGTCCCGTAAGATGAGTACGAGACGATCCGGCACGCCGAGTTGGTACAGCTTGTATAATAAGCCGTTGTGCCAGACTTTATCGAATGCTTTCGCAATGTCGAAGAAAACTGCACCCGTCAGAGAGCCGCGTTGGAAACCATCGCTTATGAACTCAATGATGCGGTGGGCCTGATGCACGCTAGAGTGCTCAGTTCGAAAGCCGAACTGTTCGTTGGGGATGAGGCCCTTGGTCTCGGCGAAGTCTCTGAGACGCTTGTAAATAAGCCTCTCATAGATTTTTCCGAGAACCTTGAGCAAACTGATGGGACGGTAGCTAGAGGGGTCGGTACTGGGTTTACCGGGCTTTCTGATACCTATGACGGTGGCTTCTTTCCACGACTGGGGAAAGAAGTTGTTGCTTAAGGCACCATTGAAGATGGTAGTCAAAAGCATTATCAGGTGGGCAGGGAATAATTGGATCACCCTATTGGTGAGTCCATCTGAACCGGGAGCTTTACGAGCTTTAAGACCTTTGATAATGTCGTGCACTTCGTCTGGAGCGACGGGAGGCAGTGGACAATCAGGGTCGTCGACAGGAGGGAGAGAGGCTCTACGTTCGACTTCAGCGTCGACCTTTAGGAGGTGAGCTTGGTCTACTGGCAGGGAGCTGGGTGAGCATTGGGCCTCGAGGGTGTCGGCCAGGCATTCTGCCTTTTCAACGTCCTCGAAGGCTATGGTCTTATCGGGACGGGTCAGGGGGGGCATGGAGGAAGTTTGAGGGGATTTGAGTTTCCTCTGAAGTTCCCAAAATGCCAGATGGTTGGGCTCTAGTTCGCCGAGCATCTTGTCCCAGCCCGCGTCACGCAGCTCCTGTATGCGTGTCTTTACAGATCTCTGTAAATAGCGCATATGGGCTTTGTTTGCGGAGCAGGGGAAGCTGCTGTAGGCACGGACGGCCGCGTTCTTCTCAGTCAGTAATGCACGCACATCGTCCGGCAAGCTCCAGTGACGGTCGTCCGTCACTGTAACCTCCCTTGAACATTCGTTCAGGACGGTTTGTACGTGATTAGTGAGTGAGTCGATCGCGGACGTCGTGTCTGCGATAGAGTTGAACACGTCGGGAATAGAGTCTAACTGTGGGGACGTGTTGGATTTCAGCTGAGTGCTTACTTTCTTCCAGTCCGTGATCCTCTTAGTGATAGGGGGAGAGTTTGGGTCGCGGAGACCTATGCGGGGGTCTAATCTCATGACTACCGGACGGTGATCAGAGTCGAGCTCGTTAATAGTTTCTATGGAGTCTAGTCTTAGGTTGACGTTCTTAAGGAGCGCCACATCTAAGATATCAGGGGCATGATTTACGTTAACCGGAAAGTGGGTGGGAGTCATTGGAGCGATGACGTCAAAGGTCAGAGAGTGGGAGAGGTCGAACAAGTGTCGGCCTCTTGTAGTAGTTACCGAACTATTCCAGGAGGGATGTTTGGCATTGAAATCGCCCGCTAAAATGAGCGAGTTACTCATAGTGAGTAGAATCGAGAGGTCGTCAGAGAGGAGTTGGAAATTCTCCGAAGTATTAGCGGGGGGGAGATAGACCGACACGAGAGTGATCGGCTGGTGGCCTGACATGCCGAGGCGGCAGGCCGAAACTTCTAATCGTGAGAGGGGAGGAGGGTCAATTGGGATGCAGTGAAGCTGCTTTTTGTAGTAAATCAGGGTACCTCCTCTATGGCAACGTGACCTATCGTTGCGAACTATCCGGTAGTTAGCTATTGATGGGTTACGGTTGCAAGGTTTTAGGAAAGTCTCTTGGACTAAGAGGACGTCTATTTGATGATCGCGGAGGAAAGCCGCAATCTCTTCGCGTTGATTTTTAATGCCGTTTGCATTGAAATAACCTATTATTAGGGATCGCGGTTTGAACCTAGCTAAGACCGTGTTATCCATAATGGGGTTTAGTAGCGAGGGAGGTTAGGGCTTGCGTAATGTCCGGATACGCGTTGTAGATGGCCTGGATCTGGAGGAGATTGCCATGGGCCGCAAGGATTTCGTTGGCCATTGTCTTTGCGCGAGGGGAGACGAAGGCCAAGAAGGTTGACGTAATTACGTTGAACGAGTCAACGGAGACGTTGGGGGTAGCCACGGGAGTGGATTGAGAAGGACGCGTAGCTTTAAGAGCGGACGTGGGTTTCGCGGGGGGCGCGGCGGGCGCTGGAGGCGCAGAGGGCGCAGGGGGCGCAGAGGGCGCAGGGGGCGCGGGTGGCGCGGCGGCGCGAATACGGGGATCCATAAGGCGGGGGAGGGGAGCGGGGGGAGGGGGAGGGAAATTTGAAAATTGAGAGGGCACCATGGCAGGAAAAGACTGCTGGTGGTGGAGGTAACTCCACGGACTAGGCCTCTGAGGGCTTAGACGTTGGGGCAAATGGGATGAGGGAATCCTATAAGAGGAGGGAGCTTCCCTTTGCTGGCGGGCGTCGAAACGCTTGGCCAGTTTGGGAGAAGAGGCCTTAGGGGCTTTGGGGCAACCACGGTAGTTGGCCGGGTGGCCTTGTTTGCCGCATAGAACGCAGCTGGGAAGGTCAGTGCAAAGGGTACGATCCTTTGGACGGGGACAGTCTGAAGTGCCATGCTCACCCAGGCACTTGACGCATCTGGGTGTGGCATGGCAGTTCCTCTGAGAGTGACCGTATAGTTGGCAGCGGTGGCATTGACCGACAATGCCACTCTTGTGGGGTTTCTCAATTTCGAACCCTGTGAGATTGCACAGGGAACGAATTTGGAATATCGGGTGGTGGCCCTCGACGGGCGGGCAGATTACGAGTATCATATCGTAAGATTCACCGCCTCTAGAGCGGTGCATACGATGGACCTCGTCAACGGGGACTTTTTGCGACTGAAGGTCGCTGAGGATCTCGGCGGGGAGGATTTCGCGTGGGATTCGCTTAATCACGACGCGGATTTGCTTTTCCTCTGGGAGTGAGTAGGTGTGGTATGACACACCTCTCATTCTCAGAAGACGGGTTAGGTCCCTAAAGTCGCGCGACGTAGGGACGGAGACTTTGATACCCTGCTGGGTATTTCGGGCGCTAGAGAAATTGATTTTGTGTTCGGCACACCATTTCGAGATGTCCGTCCACTTTCCCTTGTCCTGAATGAACAAGGGTGGCGGGAGAGGGATCTTTTTAGCGTTAGGCGCGGGGGTATCCTTCGCGGAGGATGACGCAATCGGGCGGGTTGTGGAGGGGGAAGCTACTGTAGCGCAGCTTACGGATGACGTAATCGGACGGGAGGTGGTGGGGGAAGCTACTATAGCGCAAGTCGCGGGGGTAGCGGGAGAGATTTTGCAGGACGGTACTAATGGTGCGGGCGACGAGGGAGCAAAGTCTAAGTCCTCAAGCGCAACGACCTTGCTGGCCTGGGACGAGCTCTGCTTCTTGTTCTTCCTCTTCTTGCCCTTTCCTTGGACGGTTGTGAAACCGTCGTCGGATTGGGAGGAGGATGAGGAAGAAGAAGAAGCAGCGGACTCCGCTTCGTCGTCGTCCGAACCATAGGGGTACGGGGTAGTGGGCCGCTTTGAGGAAGCGGCGCTGATGGGAGCGTCAGTGTCCATAGACTCTGACGGACTGGGGGGTCTAGATGGCTCTGTAGCCGGGGGGGTTTCTAGTGCATCGCTAAAGTTAGCGATGCTATTGTCAGAGGGACAGGACTGAGATTCAGACTCAGCTTGGAGCCTGGCGAACCGAGCTCCATACTTAGTCTTCAGGGCGGGCTCTTCTTCGAGTACACCCTGGAAGAACTTAATAAAGAGCGCTAGGCACTTTACCGGGTCCTTCATATTGACGGGGGAAAAGAGAGACTACGCGTGAATATTTCCTAACTTCCTACAATCCTAACTCCCCGGTGGGTATGCCGGGGATGTGTAATCCCTCCCTGTCGGGTGTAGACAGGGAGGATGTGTGCCTATGGGTGAGCCCTAAGCTTGCTTTGGCCCGTTGCCTATCTTGTTGTGCAACGGGGTCCTATCCAGTCTAGTGTGAAGGGTATCGATATACCCGACCACGCTAGGTGAGTCGCTGTGGAGGCAAAACTGTCACCAGTGCCGACTAGGAGACCCCCCAAGGCCGAACACTGGGACCCGGCCAATTAACTGCCTAACCCTGAAGGGGATCGGCGGGTGTGATTGGGTCAACACCCCCTCGGTTTCGTTGGCACCGTAAGGTATCCACCGAGGACCACGAAACTGTGGTTTTGCCCGGAAGGGGCCAAAATTGCCTCGACGAACGTTTTGAACGACAATCTTAAAGAAAGTCGATATTAATTGTGTCTTGAAAAAGACCCCAATTAATAGACGTGATGGTAGTCGGGTGACTACGGAGACGACTCGGGAACCACCAAGGAACGCTTGAGCCGGAAAATCGGGAACTCTTGTACACAGCAGCGCAGCGCAACACGACCGTCCGCCACCGGTGCCGGGCGCAGAGTGTTGACAGTTGATCTTTTATGACTAATAAGTGAACCGGCCGTCAGCTGCTCAAGTAGCGGTAGGTGTGGGTGTTGCGAAAGAGGTTCAAAAAAGTAATAGTACGCTGGCTGAAACTTTTTCATAAATAGTTGACATCATACTGATCTGAAAAAAAATCATCATCTGCATCGTGAAGAGGTCGGAGGGTGCTATGCGTTAGGTGCTCGCACGAACTTATATTACAAAAAAAAAAAAAAAAAAACACGTAAAATAAAGTTAAAGTACGCTGGATGAAATTAGCCAAATGATTGATTAAATAATTAAAAGTACTAAAACAACAATCAGTTGCGGGTAGCGGTGAAAAGACCGTCAGCTGACGCTATCGTGTATATGTAGGCATCTTTATATTAATAATTAATATACATCAACGTTGTGACGTTGTAAAATGACAACCTAAGTGACATCTCAAGATTTACAAAATAGTTGTATAGAAGGCACTGTTCCAAATTGGGTTTTCATTATTATTTTGATGTTAATTATGTATTCAAGATTAATTAACAGGCAGATTAAATTTCCCACATTTTATAGTTAGATAATAAGACTTATAAATTAAAATATAATATTATCACAGAATTCAAGAAGTGGACTGTCACTTGGGAATTCTGTTTAGTCTGTGGTAGGATCTTTCTCGAAGGTCGATAGAGAGGCCATTTGATACTGCGTGTGTGAAGAGAAGGGGGTTCTTCTGGATTCTGGTTGCTATATCCTGATGCGGTGATGGAAATATACAGGAAGGAACCTGTCTGGCTGTTTTACTGGCCTGAACTAATATGGACGTGTAAAGTGGTCTGGCACAATAGAAGTTAGTCCCGAGTTCTGGGAGATTGGAGGTTTGATCCGATAAACGTGCGGGAAATGTGCTGCTTGACCCCGGGCTTTGGCGGTATAGAGGTTTCACCCGACGAGTGCAGGCAGTGTGGCCATCCCTTTGGATTGGAAGACCATAACCTATCCGAATCCTGTTAAGAGGAAGTGTCGCCTCTCCAGGTAACGATAGCGTCATCGTATTTTCTACAGACTGTTCCCGTAGGCCGCGTTAGTTCGTGGGAACTCCAGGGTTATACTTGGTGTTCCATGCCAAGGGACTTGATTCCGCCAGCTGAAAGACGTGAACCGTTTTTTATTACTGATTACTGGATGTGTTTCAACCAATCTGTGTATCTGTGTGTCTTCTGTTTTATAGCATCAGGTTTTCTTCTTTGATATGGCCGTTGTCTATGACTGTCTTGCATGGTTTCTATGTTTTCTTTTGCAATTAATAAATCTTCAGCTAATTGCTTCAAAGAAGGTGTGATTTATGATATAAAATTTTCTTGTGTTAAAACTGTACTGAAATCAGGAACTAAATAAGATCATAGGATGTTCTCAAAGATATCCAAGAAAGGTTACGATTATAAGCTGAAAGTGAAAAGAAAAAACGCCAAAAAAACCGTGAACAAGCTCAAAAGAAAAAACTTGAACAAGAGAAAATTCTACAAGCTAAAGAAAAAAAAAGACAGGCTGTTGAAGATCAAAAAAAAAATATGAAGAAGAGCAAAAAAAAATAGCCGATCCCAAACAATACGGTGAAAAAGATTTTGTAAGTAACTTCGTCGTTAAGGAAAAGAAACAGGATAAACCTAGAGGAGATAAATCCAGAGAAAATGGAGAGATAATTTCAGAATCTAAGATAAAAGGCAAAATATCTATGGTTGCTAAAAAACATGTAATGCCAAAACCAGATCATAGAGATAAAACTGATGGAGTATCAGAAAAAAACGGACGTTAAGGTGAAACCTGGTGACGATGAAGTAACAGAGAAAGATAGTAAAGACTTGGAGTCAGGAACAGAACAAATTGAACAGGAAGATAAAGGTGTGGCAAAAGATCAAAAGAAAAAATCGGAAAAAGAAGACCCAGATAGAACTGATAACAAGAATTAAAAAAAAACAAATAGAACGATTACAGAAAGAAAAAGAAGTACAAAAAGCCCAGGCTGCTAAAGATAAAGGAGAGATAGATGCGCCTTCTAAGAAAAGAAAAAAATACAAGCTGAAAATTTAAAAGAAAAAGCAAAAGCCTTAAAAATATACATAGAATATGAGGTAAAAGTAGCAAAAGCAAAGGAAGAAGAATGGAGAAATATCATAATGCGAGAAGAATCTGATGAAAATTTAAAATTAGCTAAATTAAAGCAAGCTGCAAAGATGAGCCGTTCTGGTATCAACCCTGAGTTAATTAATTCTGAATTGGAATTAAACGCTTTAAGCTTGGAAGGCAAAAAGAAACGAATGACAGACAAAACAGATGTAATAATAGGTGATAAAATATTTAACGTTTTGCGAGACTCAACAAGTCTCGCAAAAAATGCGCGCGAATATATATAAGCTGCGTCTAGAGAAAATTAAAGAACCGGAAGGTGTTCCTATATTATTTCAAAAGGAATTTTGTGTGGAATCTGACCAACAGCCCAAGCAAATACTACAAATTATTCCGCAGGAGACGAAACCTGAACAGGAAAAAATTCTATTAACTAAGGTAAGTGCAGCCTTGCTTGTCAGCCACGTCCGCACGGACGTAAAAATATCGCGACGGCACTATCTCGCACTGGATTTCCAATTCTAGGTGTTAAGCAGAGCATTGAAAATCCAGTGTGCGAAAGAATCCCGCCGCGATATTTTTACGTCCGTGCGAACGTGGGCTAACATACCTAGTTACCTATACTACATACAGGTACTTTGAAACGCGTAAAGAATACCTCGCCGCCGATTCGACACTCGAAAATAAATTACAGCCCAGTAGATTTTTGGAAGGTGTTCGAAAGAGGAGTGACGGCCCAGTGGTAACGGCCGCGACTTACGAGTTGTAGGTGGAAACGTGCTTGGTCCCATCCCCTAATTGATTTTTACTTCAGATTTGCTCATGATAGACGGTGCTGTGATCGGCAATTTTGCTGACTACACAGCAGCCTTAACAGCCCATGATGAACAAGGCACAAGCAAGTTCAACGCTCCCTAGACAAATTCACGGAATGGCTAAATACTTGGCGAATAAAAGCAAAATGAGACTAAGCCGGTCTAGGTGACCTTTACGACGCGACGCGAAACAAGTCCCTCTGTGTCGCTGAACAGTGTACAGATACCCCAAGCAAATGAAGCTGGAGAACAGGCAGTTACAGTCAATTATATAATTAAATAAGAAGGGAATAACGAGAGAAGACATTGATAGCAATATTTAAGAGAGTTGAAAACAATTTTTTCTTTTATTTACCTTGTCGACAGATACGCTGTGTTGCAATGTAAATGTAGGCATGGAGGTATGTACCCACACCACCCCTATCCAGAGACCGTCAAGGGCGATACAAGTCTGGCAATGTGACACGACGTCCAGAATGAGTAGTGCTCTTTAATGTCTGCAGATGCTGTGGCACTCCTGTATGAGCCCTGTGAATTTTGGTTATATCTTCTCCTTGCTTAGCGTAAAAAAAACCTGTCGGCAAGGTATGATTTTCGGAATATGTAATAGTGTCCTCGTGTCAAACTCTGTCAAAGGCCTGGGAAATATTTAGAAATGCCGCGCAGCAATATTTCTTGTTTTCGAAGGCTTTATGAATTTCTTCTACCAGTCTATGCACATGTTCTATCGTGCCATGATTTTTTTCTAAAGCCAAATTCGTGGTCAGGTATGATTTCATTTACTGCTATTACTTACTATATTTAATCGCTTTAAAAAAAGTATTTCCATAATTTTTTACAGAATGGGTAGTAAGCTAATCGGTCTGTGGGAAAACACGTCTTCAGAAGCTTTACCAAGTTTAAAAATATTTTTAATTGGTGTTACCTTCCATTGAGGTAAGAAAATCCCTCTGATCAGTATGCAGGTGTGTCAAAAAGTATATTGCTATTTCACGAGGTATTTTTCCATAAATCTTATCCTGGGGCGATTTTGTTTTAGATTTCTAATTTTTTCCATGAGCTCACTCATCTTAAGCCTTTCAATGGGCAGGTCGACTTGATAAGGTTCAATAAGGGAATTGTTGAGTTCTTCACTGTTGGTTTTCGATGCGTTCTGGGCAGTGTTCGGTACGAAGACATTGGCTAGATGAGAGGCAAAGGCTTCACCTTTCTCTCTGCTTTTTTTTACCCAAGAACCGTCCTTTCTTTGTATCGGCGGTTTAGAGGCAGTGGGTTTTTTGAGTCTTTGGGTTGCTTTCCAAAGGGAATAGTCACTAGCAGCCGTAGCATCTATATTTCGCAGATGGTTTTGTACATTTATTTATTTATTTATTTATTTAAACTTTTCACACTCATAACGGTACAAAGGCGGACTTAATGCCTTAGGCATTCTCTACCAGTCAACCAAGGTACATTATCATTTCTTTCAGCATGCAGTAGGTTTTAAAGTTTATCCGGTGGGTAGTTCAGCCGTGTTTTTGTCTCCGGGGAATCTAGTAGTTTGGCACAATTTACGGGCCCGTCTTTTTTTGACTACTAGTTACGAATGGGCTTTGCAATTTTTTTACTTAAAACCAAAAATAAAGAATAACGTGTATCAGAGTTTTTCGAAAATCTACCCCGATTTCAAAAAACCCTGATTTTTCGACTACTAGTTCACGAATGGGCTTCGCAATTTTTTATTTATAACCAAAAATAAAGAATAACGTGTATCAGAGTTTTTCGAAAATCGGGGTAGATTTTCAAAAAAACCTGATTTTTTGACTACTAGTTCACGAATGGGCTTCGCAATTTTTTACTTTAAAAAAAAAAAATTTGATTTTTCAAAAATCTACCCCTAACGGGGTGAAAAGGGGTAGTCAATTTTATAGGGAAAGATTTTATTGCGTGGTTTGATTACTTGAAAATTTGTATAAATAATCTTTGAGTCACGTTATGGAAAGATACTAAATGATTTTTTTAAATTCCCCTGTGGGGGTAAAAAGATGGGGTTTAGTTTATAAGAAAAATCTTATTCATTTGATGAATAAACTTGAAACTTGGCACGAATACTTTTCTAAGTAAATTATAAAGTTCGGTATTTTTGTTTTTCTAAACTACAGGAGGTAGTTTAGAAAAACAAAATGGGGAGATGAATGAAGAAGGTGTTCAAGTTTTTAGAGGAAAGTACGAAATCAACGCGCATGAAGTCGCGGGCAAAGTGCTAGTATTCTATAAGTATTAGAGTACAGCTGGCCATCTTATACCCTCTGGTTATTTTATTCGTTTTCGAGTCTATATTATGCAGAATTCACTCAATAGGTAAAATCAATTATTAAAAGTATAATTTGATCAAACTATAGAAACCGATACGAATCGCGCACTTGGTCGCAATAGTCAACCAGCCGACCAAGTGCGCGATTCGTATCGGTTTCTATAGTTTACCTAGTTGCTCCGACCATTGCTCGTCGTCGTGGCGGTCTAGTACGCGAGATCCCTTAAACGTTGACGTTTAAACGATGATAAATAATAGCTGGGCAGTGGCCGTTTCATGCAATGATTAATTCTAAGATCTGGCTACGACATATACGAATCAATGTCACAAAAGAGCCTTCCACCATGATCTAAATAAATAAAGTTTTACCCAGTTCTGATGTTAATTCAGAAGATGTTATTTTCACGTTTTTCTTATTGTGTAAAATAAAGACATCTCTGGTTGTGTTTACAGCGGTTTCAACCGGTTCAGCTCGTCTTATCTGTTGAAGTGAAAAGCGATGAGTTTCTGAGGGATGCTTTGGCGAAATTCAAACTACCATCTCATATTAGGATTTTTGGAATGCGTTAGTTCGCTCGTAACTTTCGTTCCCATAATATTATTATGGTATTCCCAAAATGTAATATTCTCAATATGAGAAGTACAGTCACGTGAATATACTATGGACAGTTCTTCAATAATATAGCTGATCTCAAGTTTTATTCGTAAAACCTATTTAAATATTCACCACCGCCGCCCCGTTGTCCTTAATGTTCAAGATAACCTTAAAAAGTAAGTACAACAGACCTTAAAAAAGACACATTGGTGCTTGCTCGGATTTAAACCGAATTATTCCGATCTTACCCTGCTTTGTCCCCTTAGGGGGACAGATAGGAAAAAAAAAGTTTGATCTGTCCCCCTGTTACCAACGAGGGGACAGTTCGAACTTTATTCACTCCTATCTGTCTCCCTATTAGTGATATAGGGACAAATAACACATGAAAAGAAATGACACATGAATTCTTAAAAGTAATGCCAGCAATGCCAGTAATAAGCAAAATTAAATTAAATGTAAGACTTAGTGGTTTGGGTTTATAATCATCTGTATTTAAATAAATTATGTATTATAAGTTTTTGTTTTTCTATCCATCAGCCACAGTCCACATAAATCGAAATCTACGTATTGTTTATTTGCACCGAGTAAATTCCCGGAAGAGCGGCTTTTTTGTAGTCATCTTTTGTATTTGTTACTAAGTTGTTATTATACCTGCAATACGTCCAGTCAGTCGTAGTCCAGTCATCTTAGTAAGTTCACCTCGGAATTTGAGATACCCAGCTATAAACTCGTATAAACTTGTATTTTGATATCCTAAAAGTTATCTCGAAACCTACATATGGTAGAGGGCAACTAAAAAATCTTTTTTTTTTATAATGAAGTTATTAATATACATTACATTAGAATTGAAATATAATTTAAATATTTTCCTTATCAATTCTATCACTACATGGGCAGGTAAGTGTTATTAAATAAATTGATCCTTAATTGAAAATAGATACGTAAGTAAAATAATTATTAAATATAATGTAATAGTTAATAAGAAATGAAAATTATTAATAATTTTGTATTTATCAATAATTTATTAACTTTATTTGGCGTGTTTTTGACCGGGGCTACCGGTTGTTGACCTTAAATGATGCTCTAACCGCGCGCTCTCCTCCCTCTATCTCGAAAACGATTCAACAATTTTTTATTTTTTTTGTCATTCAAATTATACATTTTTATTAATAGACACAAATATTTACGTAATTTAAAAACTAACAGACTTAAAATATAATAATAATATGTACAAGTTCATTTACACATACGTATTTACATGATTTTTAAAACTAAGACTTAATAATAATAATATGTACAAGTATATAAAAAGGGGGGGGGGGGGGGAATAATCATAGGGCATCAAAAAATTCGTCCGCATCGCTATCAATAGGAAAAGTGCCCAAAAGGCTGGCAGCATTGCCACGTTGTATGGCAATGCTGATTCTTTGGCCAAAGAATAGGCCAGCCCTCTGGTCACGTGAAGAGTCGACCAGTCGCTTGGCAATGTCTTGAAAAACTAGGTGGGCACTTGGACTCCATGGCCCTAGTGTTTCAACCCCAAACGGCTCAAACATATAAGTCCCAATAAGATTGGAGTATTTGCGCCGTTTGAGGTTTTCCGCACCTGCAGCAGCAGCTCCAGCACAGCCCGCCGTGCTAGGAAGATGGGATGGCGCAAGGGTGTCGACACACGTTGCATCCCACACCAAAGGCCTACCTACCTTCCAAGGCATCATGGTCATTCCGTCTGGTCTCTTACCATCGTCGCGTGCCAAGCCATTGGGCTCTAAAATAGCTGGCACTCCGGCGGTGACAAGAGCACGACGGATGACGTCATTGATGCTGGCGTGCCGTGCTATCCGACCTGCGCTCTTATTGCAGGATAGGCCATGGTGTCCGAGACAGTCGACACCTTCACCGCATTGGCAGAGATGCGGAGCCACACAAGGAGCGCCCAGACGCAGACAGGTAGCGAGCCGGAAGGTGGTATCACCCAGCATAGTGCCTATGTTGGGTGACGGTAGCGCCTGAAGCCAGAGGCCCGACTCCCACTCACCCACAGCCAGCAGGCGGGCACGCTCAGCAGTATTGGTGGACGTATTAATAAGATTGTTCCGTGCCAACCTGCAGAGCGGCTCATCCCACTGCCTCTGGGAAGATGGGTTCACTGGCCGATCTGTATTCGGGCAAGTCGCTTTCCAGGCGTTCTCCGCATCGGTCAAGCACGGCACTTCAGAGTTAACCAGGCAGGGGGCTAAAATTTTCTCGGTCAACTTTTCAGTGCTGTGGACAGAGGATAGGAACGCGGGTAAGCTAATACTGGTAATTTTGCGGACACCGAGGCCACCGAAACGGATGGGTAGAGTGGCTTGCAGCCACGCTCGGTCATCCAAGGCCACATTCAAAATGGATGATAATGTGCTGCAAATGATTTGGTCAATTTTATCCAAGAGGTGTGACTGCTTCCATAAGGGGGAAGAGCGTAGAAAATATATAAAATTTGGACCAAAACAACAGTATCTAATCAGGGTGAATGCCGAATGTAAATTAATTTTGGAGAGTCTGTCCGAAACGTAATTGAAGTTTTTGATTTTTTCGTTGATGAAAGGAGAAAAACTGTCTTCTAAAATTGGGGAACCTAGGAGCTGAAGTGAACTTTTTTCTAAAATTTTGATTTGTGGGGCTATTGCATTAAATTTTTCATGGGTCAATTGTCTGTCAGTAATGTCAGAAAGGAAAATTTCACATTTTGATGGGTTAAGGTCCAAGCCAATGGATTTAAATTGTTGTTTGAGGAGTTGTAGGTCTTTCAAGTGAATAAAGTTCGAACTGTCCCCTCGTTGCTAACAGGGGGACAGATCAAACTTTTTTTTTTCGATCTGTCCCCTTTTGGGGATAAAGCAAGGTGATAGATCGGAATAATTTGTACAAAATTGAATCGTCACTTTTTCATGATTTTCTTCGTCTCTCATCTACCGACAAGTGCTGATTGGTGGGCCGTCGGCGTCGCGCGTCAGCTTATTTGCTATTTAATCAAATTAATAAAGAATATAAGTACTAACATCCTCTGTACGTGGCCTATGACAATAGACCACCAAGCCGGAGTTCTTTAGTTCCACAAGTTTCTGGAACTCTTGGCACTCCTTGTAGCATGGACATAGCTGGTGTTCACTGCACGCAAGACAATTTATTTTAATCAAGTAGGTATTGTATATTTAGCACAACAATCACTCTGAATAAACTTTTATTAACTTACTCTCCGAATATCTTCATAATAAGATTGAATTGAACGGGTAATATCAAATCGAAGTGCGAAGAACGCACCCGATACAAAAATGCAAAAATGGTTTTGTTCTTTTGTTTGACAACGCATTTGCACATTGCCTCATTGCACAGATCGGCACAGATCACAGACGCGAAGATACTGCTTATTATAAAAATATTTATCTATGACTGCTGCTTTGTTTTTTCTTTGATTTTATTCTTTCAAGTAAAGGTGTACACAGACATATCCTTTTATAGTAGTGAATACCCTGAGGTTTATTTACAGTTTTATTTATACACGCCTCTTAAATTTTAATTAATTGATAAGCAATTCATTAGCAAAATTCTCATTCACAAACGCTATTTAGTGCTAAGACACAGATTACCAAATAAATCACTCCATGTACTTACGCGCGCTAACTACCTACCTGCCAAGGCTCGAATACCGGTTAAATTTTCAAACCGTTATGTACTTGACGCAAAAACCTTTACATTAAGTTCGGTCGTATATTTTTTTTGAGTCTTTACATAAAGAGCAATATTAACCGGTTTTTTGTTTAGTTTTTATTCAGCGCGGCATCCTCACAAGTAGTCACAAGTTGCAACGCGTTTACCGACATGCCGCTCGTCGTATAAACCGGTTAATTTAGGTTAAAATAAAGTTCTTAAAACGTTCATGTTCTTAAGAAAAGTTCGGAGTAAAACCCAAATAAACCGATGTTCACCGGTATTTTTTAAAACCGATTCCGAGCCTTGCTACCGGCGCCGCCGCCGGGTCGGACACGACCCATTTCTCATTGGGTACGCATATATTTCGGTCGACCTGAGTTTCAACTTCTTATGATATGGCTGGTTCTGGTGTATTATTGCAGTTAATGGATATAGATCCAGCAAGAGAAGAGATATAAATCAGTTTACCTGCTGATAAGAAATGCGAGTACCTATCTAATTTGTTTTACTATCGTTTTTTAAATGGGTGAATTGTTTAAACTTGCATGTTTCGTGTTTTGTATTTTATTGGTAGATAGGTACGTAATTACTTCTACCACGTAATCTGTGCTTCTCCTATGCGTCTGAGATAACGGCGTTTGGTTGGTCCCAGTTCTAACCTAACCTAGAGGCCTAGAGAGAGAGGAGGGAAAGAGGGCGCTACTATGCGTAAATAAATATCTACTCCGTGTATTTTAAAGTAAAAAAAACAGTTTTGAGAGACAATACAGTTTAAAAAATCGGCCAAGTGCATTTCGGACCACGCACGATGAGATTGGTTCTGTATTTGAAATGAATTTATCCCTAATACAAACTTAAAATTGTAGTTGAAATAGATGTTCTTCCATACATTCCAACTGCAAATGTAAGTTTATACGCACAATATTGAGAGATTTACCATGTTATTTTAAGACTATAGACTTCTTATAGGTTTTCCTGTAATCTATGGGTTAAGAACCATTCTCTGTATATTTAAAAAAAAATGACTCAGTAGTTTCGCAGATAAGAGGGGGATTGGTTAATTTTCATCTATTTTCTTAAATATATTTAAATGCATTTATTTTAAAAATATAAATAAAATATATTTGAAATTCTCGCAACAAGCCCTTCTATTTGATATGTCATATGGTATAGTTTGCAAAACTTTTTAATTTTATTAATGTTGCCCTCCAAAAGTGATCTATATTCAAAATTTATTTATTAACGTTACACGCCCGTATTTGGGTCACAGAAATAATATATGTGTACCAAATTTCAACTTTATTGGTCTATTGGATTCGGAGTAATTGGCTGTGACAGACAGACAGCCAGACAGACAGACAGACCGAAAGACAGACAGAAAGATTGACACAGACACACGAGTGATCCTATAAGGGTTCTATTTTTTCTTTCGAGGTACGGAACCCTAAAAAGTGGTTAAAGTTGCGACAATCAGGAACTCGTAGTGATTTAAGTCGGAAGTACATGAGTTACAAGTACATAATTACGAAGATTTTTTAATAATATAAAGTGTCAAAAGTTTAAACGAACCAAATTCAAATTTAGAAAAAATCTATCGGCTGATCATTAAGCTGCTCAAAGATTTTCGTGGCCACCAGAAACTGCTTGACGGACCAAAACCCTAATAATAAAGTACCATAGTTTTGTTTGTATTAGGTATTTCTCTTCTATTATTGGTTTCAACCATTTTAATAACCATTTTTAAAATAGTTTTGATACTACGGGCAACAGAGAAATGGGTCTATATGATGATGCTTCATGGGGTGGTTTCCCAGGCTTCGCAATTATAATGACTTCAGCAACCTTCCATGGCTCAGGTACATCTTTTAGCATAAATGCAGCATTGATGTCTGGTCAGCTTTACTATGGCTATGTGCGGGAGGTTTTTTAAAATCTCTCCTATTTTGAGGTCGTAACCCGGGGATTTCTTTGACAGTAAATTCACAATTTCCTTGGGATAGATAAGTCCCTTATATTTACGTTTTAACTATGGCGTATTGTTCCACGCAAATTGTTGGATATTAACAGCATATTTGTTTACTGCTGAGTCTAGCTGATCCTGATTTTGCAAACGAGTTTTTAGGTCGATAATATTATTTAGATCAAGGGCAAAACTGTCCCAATTTGGAGACTTATTAAACAGGGTTAAATGGCGTTTTCTTAGTATAATCGGGGAATGGTCCGAATTCATGTGATAACCTTCCTCCAAATTAACATAATTGGTGGATATATTTTTGCATATGAAAAAGTCTATAAGATCCGGTATTTTCTGGTGGTCAATTGGCTACTATGATAATTTCCCTGTGCTCATAACTTCACAATGTGTTTTTTTAACTGCATTTAGGAGCTGCCCGCCCTTTGTTGTAGTAAGTCTTGACCCCCAGTGCGTATGCTTGGTATTGAAACCACCGCCTAGGATGAATCTCTGGCCTAGAAGTTCAAAGAATTGTAAATATCGCTCTTTTCTTATAATGTACCTTAGAAGTCAGTATATGGCTGGTATCGAAACGTGACAAAATTTGGTTTTAACAGATACTACCACGACATTCAATCTGGTTCTTTAAATTTACTTTGTTCCTTATGACGTTGATGTTTTCTTTGATTATAACCGCGCTACCTCCTCTGGCGGAGTTGTCAGGGTGTAGTGAATTATATAATATTGTATCCTCCAAATTTGATGAAAGATTGGTTAGTGAAGTGTGTTTCGGAGATCAAACACACGTCTATATTTTCTCTCTCTAGGACTGCCTGTAACTCATTCTGATGTTTGAGGAGCCCATTGGAGTTTCAAGCCATTATTTTTAGTGTGTCACTTATTTTTGAGCTTCTCTAATCTTTTATCAAATGTAGTAATAAAGTGAAACATCTGATTTATCTTATCCTCAAGATTGAGTATCTTGTTTCGCAGTTTGTGCATAGGAAGTACTTGTTTAAAAAGATTTACAGATGTCTAAAAACTTTTGTTCCATGCCTGTTTGTCAGGATATTTTATGGAAGGAGACTGTTGAGCAGTTGGCACAACAAAATTCTTTTTGGTGCTTTTATTTTTCATAATTTGCATCTCCTTGGCTACTTCACACCCTTTGTAGTTGGCTGTGTGGGGTAAACCGCAGTGGACGCATTTTCGTTTCTCTTGCGGAGATTAAGTACAGTTGGCCTCAAAATCCTCTTTGATTCAATCTGGCTATCAGGAAGAATGTATTTTTTTTAACTATAGTCTGTTTTTATTAACAAACGAGTACCTTAAAATTTTGACTGCGTTTTTATTGGTCCACGTAATCAACATAAAGTCCATTAAATTCAGTTGAGTCATCGACAACCTACGCGTCGCACGTGTTTTAGCGAGTTTTCCTATAATAAAATTAGTAGAAACAGTATTTTAGTAGAAAGGCTGGATATAGTTTTATAGCAACGAAAATATTTAGACGAAGTAAAAGCCGCCAGACAAAATGGAACTACTATATATTATTTAGATGAGACGTGGTTAAATGCCGGTCATACAAAATCAAAAGTCTAGGTTGACAATACAGTAACTACATCGAGATCTGCATTGTTAGATGGGCTATCAACAGGATTGAAAAATCCGTCAGGTAATATGTTGTGTTTAAATAATAATAACGCTCACACTCACAATCCCCCACTAATCCATTTAATTTTGTATTTTTTAAATATATTTTTCTTATCTCATCTAATCTTATCTATCTATCTAATATAAATATATAAAAGCGAAAGGTCATTCATTCATCACAAAATATCGAAAACCGCTTGAAGTATAAAGATGAAATTTAGCAGAAAGGTATTTTATAGTTAGTAGACGTCCGCTAAGAAAGGGGGTCTTTGACTGGACGTCGTAGCGGAAGGACGTCTCGAGCGCTCCGCGTTGTAGTTTTTTGTATCGTTTGGCGTGTGTCCGCCATTTTACAAAGTCGCGTTAATTG